>OX344763.1:2502500-5002500 GCA_947034895.1 Rhytidiadelphus loreus
CAGGACTGTCGAAAGAGTTCCAAATGCTAGCTGTCTGTTTAGGCCGCTTCCTAACGGAGCTGCGGATTTTAGGTAAAGCCGACCTTCCCATGTCAAGCTGAGCGGCCCATAGAGCTTTGTTGCAGGATTGAAAGCAACTATCTTATCCAAATAAACCAGATGGAAGAGCTTGTCAAAAGTGTCCAAATTCTCCTGAAATTAAAGTCTTGAGGCGACGAGGGAGCTGTTTCCCCAATTGCAAAATACATTGCTGCAGGCTCAGAGGGGAGTGAGGACCCATGACCGGAGAATGCTCACAGAGAGAGTATGAATGATGAATTAGGCATATATAGTCCCAAATCATGTGGACTCAGAGGCATTGGAAAAATCTATGGGCGATCGAGAATTTCACGTCTTCACCTTATCGACAGCAAATGCACCGAAGATCGATGCCTAGTGCAATAGATGAGCACCATGCAAGAATTGACAGCCACGGCATTATATATTGCATACTGTCCCGCCATGTGTTTTAGAAAAATCTTGAGGAAGGAATCCTCGCCACACCATGTCGATCGATCCTTCTACTGAGTTCTGATTTGGTGGTAAATACTGTACGTAGTTTCCGACCCAATTTGGCCGAGTAATAGAGGAGAGGGGCACCGAAGCTCCATTTCCATCTGGAAGGAATAAGTTGAAGATCATAAAGTTTTCTATTGTTTTTCTTTTACTCCATGTTATTTAATTCTGCATGCTCTCTTGTAAAGTTTGTGACAACCCGGCATCTTGAAGGTACTGAGATTCCGTAGATCGATCAATTGCTGCTCTTGATACCGTGATTTCTGTTTCTTGGTTCATGCTGGATACATTTTGTGACATTTAAGTATATTAACACATGGAGGAGGGTGATTTGGGGGAGATGCACAGTTTGGGTACGAGGACAAAATCTGTTGCGACCAAGTTTTTATTTTTGTAAGTGAGTTTTTTATGCAATTTCAAAGTGAGAAGCTGTAGACCACCAAATGACGGTACACAACTTCAGTGGCTGTAGACATCTAGTCAAATGTTTACACCACTTGCTACTGTTAACAAAGCTATTGTTTGATGTTGATGGATAAACGGGTAACAATTGGAGATTGGAAATCAGATGCCTAACAAATTAAAATAATCCTCTGCTTCAAGTGGAGGAGATAAAACAGAGGCAAGGAGTTTAAATGAAATATATGGCTGTTTTTTCTGCTGCTACCTAACGGAAGACGAGGGTTTATGTGCTTCAAATTGTACATGGAATGACAAGCTTTAGTCTTGTCTACAAGACGATTTCCATAATAATTCGTTTCATATTACTGTAGATACTATCAATAACTGGGCAATAATAAAATCACGCAACCTGTTACCATCTCATGAGGATCTTGAATTTTTGGAAAATATGTATATGTTGAACCACTGACGATTTATCGATTTGTCATCAAACAAGAGCGTATATGGAAATCACTTCTTGTATGTAGCCAACCAAACCCAAGCAACTTACAAGCAAAGAATCTTCCTCTGTTATTGTACTAACTTGAAGCTCTGATGCGAGTTCAGGAGAAGTTGCAGCTGCTCAATTTCGCTCAGTGATGCCAAGTTCCAATATTACTGAAGAAGTACTTCTGGTGCCCGTCCTGAAAATGGCACTGAAAATGGCTATTTGGAATTTAACTCTATGTGATAAGGTGGGTAGCCTGGGTACCCGGAAAACCGCCACTTTTTTGCTACTGTGTCTAGGATTTAGACGGTCAATTTTCATTGTTTTCTTTTTGTTGGAAAAAGGGGGTTCCAACGCACTAAAGAGCGCAACATTTGGATACCTTATGCAAAAGTTATGAAGTGTCAAAGTTTTTTTTGTTAGATGTTCTAAAATTGTTTCTCAACTTATGTTGATTTTGGAGATGTACACTAATTATTGATGGCGGTTTTAGGCAAGGTGTGCTTTTGGGTGTACCCACCTTATCTACAACAAGAACCATTGCCATATTCATGTTGGACTCAAAATTAGATTGGAGTTCTTGATGACATTTTTTAACACAATCATGTAAATGGGAGCCTTGGTGAGCAATGTAGCTAATATATGAGACGTGTGAAGCTTGTTGATCTATATAAGGTAAAACATCCCATAACGGTGAGATCACCCATAGTGGACACCTCATAACCCTATGACGGTTTTCTCAAACCACAATCAATATCTAACCTAATACTCATGGAGTGATTAGTGATCGCATTAGGAACACCCAATTTTTTCAGTGTAAGAGCATTCCCACAACAAACTCGCCAAACAGGGGCGCCAAATCACAAAAAATTACTTTCAATTAAATAAGATAATTAAATCCACCAACCATCTCACGTTTGTTGAAAAGTATCTCCATCTTACCTTGAGATTAGAATTGAGTAGAGAACTCTTCATAAACATATGAAGTGGTAGGATGTAGAACAACCCATGTGGAATAATGTAAATTAGAATTAGTAGGAGCTCAACCGCTCATAGTTAAGTCAAAAGTAGTAGTTTTTTTTAATAGAATTTCAAACCTCATTTAGGCATGGTAGAATTTCTTTTTTCAAAACGTTTTGAACTAAGAAAAGTTGGTAAATGAAGATAAATTTCATTTCCAAAAATCCATTTGAAATTTAGAACCTCCAATCAAAATATATGGACAGTTTTGAGAGAGGAAGTGTGAAATTGTAAAAAATAATTCCCTTTCAACCCCTCTCTCGAATTTGTCTATAACTTTTGATCAGAGATTCTAAATCTCAAACGGATTTTGGGAGATTAAATTTGTCTTCATTTACCAACTTCTATTAGTTCAAAGTGTTTTGAACTTATTTTTTCTACTATGCCTAAATGAGGTTTGAAAATCTATTAAAAAACAAAACCTTACCTACATTTGACTTAATTATGAGTAGTTGAGTTCCTACTAATTCTAATTTACATTATCCCACATGGGTTGTTCTACATCCTACTACCTCGTGTGTATATAATGAACTCTTCCTCTCATCTAAAATTCAATTTTAATTGATAATGTATTAATTACAAGTTTGCCCCATGGTAGGAAGTCCACTCTTGGTGTTGGTGCCTTGTCGTGGGGATGCTCTAAATCATTGTCAAAAGTGACTTTTTATGGCATTCTACATTAGAAATTATTGTGACCGCTTTAGGTGGTTAAGATGAGCATATTAGGTACACTTCTTGTTGGTTATAGGGCAGCCTATAGACCATTTTGGGAAGATCACTTCAGAAATACATTATTAATTCACACATTGTCTAAAGAATAAAATTTCAATTGCTCTCACTATTTCTCACACTTATCTTTGTGTGGAAAAAAATTTGAAAAATTTCAGCAATGGCATGAGGGCAGACTCCAAATTCTGACCACAATAGGCTGATTTACCTTACATACTTAAAATGAGGTCTTGGGCAACTTTTTTTCACAAGAAGAAGATTGGCGACCTTCTTGTCAACATGTGACTAAACAGTATTGGAGGGACATGCTACAAGAGGCCAAAATCTCATAGTGCTAGTGAAATTTTGGTAGCAAGAAAAGGTTGGTCTTTAAGTTATTAAAAGTGTAGTGCAAGAGGATGTTGCTAAGAGGCCACTAATTTAGTGACCATATGGCCTCTTGCATTGCATATTGTGTTGATTAAAGGTAAAAATTTGATAATTGAAGCATATTTTGTCTTTGACCTTTTATTGCGGGGGAACTTCTTGACTTATTTGATAATGTTATGTTTTTTATATTTACATTTGAAACAATTTCTATAATTTTCCATGTCATCTTAGGTATTATCAATAACTAACAAGTACTAAACTACTTGATTGTGAACATTTTTTGAAAATTTCAAATTCTCAACGTGATGATTGAATCATCAATACACAGAAACACAAGACAAACACAAAAGAAAAATGGGATGAATTGGTCTTCATCTTTTGATTTGTAGTACGTAGCGTGCATCTCCCACATTTGACTTGAATACCGGTACATGAGAGTTGTAATTATTTATCTAGAACATAGAACATGCTCTATTGAATTATTATTTGTTTTTGAGGTCAACAAAATCAAACACAAGATAACCATTTTTGTCAAGCTACTACCCTACGCTAGGATCTAATTCATTAAAAAATTATTCAAAAAATAATTAAATATGGCATCTAATGAAAATTTCTGAAATTATAACATGGCATAATTGAATAGTATAGAAAATGTTAATGAAAATGATCTTAATCCTCAAAAGAACCACAAAGCCGAAGTTGTGAGTATAGTAAAGCTCCAAGTATCAATTGTGAGTATTGCTAAGGATCACAAAATATTTTGAACCCTATAAAAGAAACTTCCAAAACTTCTAAATTGAGTTCATGATAAAAAAAAAATTGACCGAAAAAAGAAATGGTTTCATACGGGATCTAACGAATATGACCCCGACATACGGTACTTAATAATGCCAACTCAAGTGTAGAATCCCATATACGCTTTATTTTTTGCTCTTTTGGTCTAAATCCGACTTTGAAAGACTTCGTAGCAGGGTAGGTGTCAAGATATTTATAAAAAAATATTTGACCTATTTACTGATGTGTATGAACTTTTCAGTTCAAAGCAAAGTTGGTATTCAAAAGATTCATGATCCAAACGTATATATCATGTTGTATTTGGACCCACAACTCATCATTTTCATTTTCAGATGAGAGACAGTACAAGTTTGGGATACACAGTATGTTCTTGAAAAAAAAGAGAAAAAGAAAAAAAAGAAAAAAACACTTTTCCCCACCAGTGAATCAGCTGTCCTCAGGGGCTGCTGACGTGGATGGTCTCTGATTTGGTGATTGGAGGAGGAACGCGGGAAAATGTTGGAATGGCGGGATGGTGGCGGGAGAGGTGTGACGCATTGACCATAGGCCCCACTGCACTTGACTCTTGTGTTTCTGTAGAAGGGCCTGGCGTGGAATATAAAGGAAACATTTGTTTCAACTATGGGTGACTCTAAGGTAGGGACACCCAAATTTGTAAAGTCCTTAAAAGCATGCACCTGAAAAAATCTCGTAAATTAATATGTACCTATTTTTGAAGAAACAATTTTAGAACATCTACCAAAAATATTTTGATTTTTCATAATTTTTTTTTAAGTTATCCAATTGATGTATTCTTTGGTGCATTGAAATCTCCTATTACTTGCCACTGAGAATATTTTTAGAAAAATTAGTGGTTTACTTATATAAATGGTTCATAGTAGAAAATGTGGCAGTTTTGGGTGTCCCTACCTTCATTGCACAAACCTTATTAGGTTGGAATACCAATGTTAGTAGTGTCACTTTTCAATTGTAAATGAAACAAAATGTCCATTTTCATTGTTTAAGAAAGTGGCACGTGAAATTGTCTACACAAGTGTCTTCTGTGTGGCTACATGGTGAAAATCTTGATCAACCAAATTAGCAAATTGTAGTGAAAGATGTTGCAAGTACAATCTATTTTTTTGCTATTAAGAAAATACGTTAAAAAATCTTCAAAATCAACATGTTGTAGGCTCTTAAAATGGGTCATGGTCCTAATGGAGATACCTAAGGTGTGTAATTCCTAGGCCTAGTGCCAAGTTGCCTTAATTGTGTTGGGCCAGTTCAGTTGCCACTCTTGAAAGTCATATGTTTAAAAAAAAATGTTTTTTTTTTATACTTCTTTGATAGATTCAAGGTAGATCCCAATTCTTTTTCAAAAAACAATACTCAATATTAGGTATCTAGAATCAGTTTTGTTTTATACAACACCTATCTTTTATAGCAAAGAAGAGAAGTAACAACTTACCCTTTTTTAATTCCATAACCTAATAGTATATGCTAAATTTATAGGCATGCAACTATGAACAATAAGGTAGTATGCTCTAAAAGCGCCTGCCTTCTTCACATCACACCTATTTGGAGGTGAAGAATGGAGACGGGGTGATCCTTAAATGGACCACTGTAGCAATTGAATGCATCAAGAAAAAATTATTTTTCTATTGCAAGAGACAGTAATTGCCTTTGATTTTCGCACATTTGTTTACAAATTGCAAGTGGACAAATTTTGGGAGTCCTATGATCACAAATAGGTGCCTATGCCCTGAATCTTTGAAAATTTATAAGTAATTCAAAATGCTTGGAAAAATACAAAACCACTTGTGTTAGTTTTCACATTCATTTTTCTTTCTCTAAAAAATGATCTAAAAGTAATTCTGTCCATGTAAACCTATGAAAAAGACGGACCAGCTCTTAAATGGTCGCTTTTAGAGCATACTACCTTACTTAGTATCTATACACCAGAAGTTGAACAGCAGTAAGTCCAAGTATAAGAGTCATACTAAAACAGACCATCAATAGAAAAATTTGCCACAAAAATAAATAAAAAATACATGCAACAATTGCCATACCAAATAGAGTCTCCTTAAATCCCTAATTCCAGTTTGGAAGTCAGGGAAGCAACATGATTACACACATTGAAACTTAACTAGTTAATGCAAAGAGATTTTTAATACAAAGTCCAAGTGAGATTGGTCTAAGCATAGAATTGTTGCAGACAAACAAAAACTTTGCCCACCGGTACTCTAGTTTGGAGATTTTTTGAAAAAATCCTCATGAGGTGGTCACTCTAAATTGTACCTATGCCAACTAGCAAACTATTAGTGTGCCAATAGATGTGTATGAGGTGTCTACAAGTTATTACTACTTATTATCGTAAAATCACAAGAGAATATGTTCAATCATGCTCACAACTAATTGCCAAAACATATAAGCACGTTGAGCAAATTTTTAAAATCACTATGTATGTAAACACAACTTATTGGCCGCTATTTTGTGACCCGGGCACCATCTTTACAAAAAACTCAAAATTGTAACAGACTCTCATGTCTTTAAATCTTGAGCAATCACTACAAATGAAGAAGCTTCGCACAATTAGTTAGAAATAGATAGAGATGGATCAGTGTCACTATAAAGGGCCTCTTTATATGTATTGGTCATCGAGGAACTTTCTTAGTGGATGCTACAAGGGAAATAGCCATTGCACTTTCACGTGGACCTGATGGGTGAAGAGGGATACAATAGGAAATTTACACGTATTAGACTCTTTCAAGACTGACTAGTCTTCACCAATGAGGTTGTCTACTGATATAAGTGAAACTTCAACTCCTTTCCTCAGGGAGATCACTTAGTGTATCTAAAAGTAACCATATGTGTTAAAGTGTTTTTTGGACCCCCTATATACTTTTTAATAAACTATAATTTCAACCTACAATTTTGAGCTTTGTTTAATAATGATTGTAGGTTTCTATTGCCAAAAATTCCCAATTCAAATAACATGTGAAATGATTTGTATAATAGGTTGAAAAATGAACTAAAATAGCATGTTTATCAACTCAAATATTTATAGAGAACACATTTAGATGACCATTGTATCAATATTCAAGAAAAATGAACTTTCAATAGAAAGTTATTTTCATGAATTTTTTTATCACTTTTTAGACAATTTTTTCTTATATAAAATAGGGGTGTAAAAGTTATTTTCAGCTCTACAGTGTATTTTTTTACTTCAAAAATTTGTAACTAATTATAATTAATGAATAAAATTATTAATAATTCAAAACATAAACTTTCAAAATAGAAAAATATATTGATATATATTTTTTTCTCCTTTTATTTAAATTTTAGGATATAAGATAGAGGATCTAAAATCTTAACGAAAGTGATTTCTAAATGGACACTCTAAAGTAAGTGGCTCTAAAACAGACCCGTCTCTAAAAGCGATCTGGCTGCAGAGGTACATTCTGCTTTCTTCGATGTACCAAAGACGTACATTTCACAAGGGGGTCGCTTTTAGAACCACTGCATTTCAAAATTCAAAAATTCATAACTAATTCCACAGAGATCCAAAAAATATGAAACGACTTGGGTTGGATGCCAATTCCATTTTTCTTCTTATGAAAATTTACTAAAATTTGTTTCATGAATGTTAGCATCCTCCAAAATGCAATCAGCTCTTAAAGGGTCGCTTTTAGAGCATCCTACCTTAAGTGATCTCCCCAAGCTCCTTTCTCGCTTGCCCACTCCAGCAAGGCAATCAGTGGAGTCGCTTTTGTCTTCATGCTTGAATTAGCGGTAAACTTGCCTACCGGGCTCACATGTAAACTAACCCTAAGTCCCGATTTCAAACAAATTGAACCAATGTAGGCAGCATTAATCACGCAACAACCCAATGCAATCAAGCCATCGGTAACCCATATTCTACTCTTAATTATATGAGTAAAGGCACAAGGCCCAACCCAAATTTTAGGACCTTCTTATTGATTGGATCCCACATATGGTGGATACTTAGTGGTCTACCATTAACAGTTGTATGTAAATAAGCAAACAGGACGTCAATCCTTGTACTAATAACTAGATGGTATCAGAATACTTCTCTCTCTATATCTTTTTTTTAAACAGCAGTAGATTTTTGTGAAAGCCGTGAGGCCAATTAAAAAAAATAAAGGGTCATGGACTCAATAGAAAACAACACATTTGGAACTTTGAAGTAATAGAGGGATGCATGAATAGTGGCACCTTGAATAGCCACTTTGATAATCTAATCAAATTTTAAACAAGAGATTGAAGTTTTCACATATTGAATAGGCTTGCTATTAGGCAAAAAAATAAGGTTTCATTTTAGGTATTTAGAAGTTTAAATTGCCACACCACTCTACTACATAAGTTAATTCAATTTGTGTGAAAGGTTGAATAGTGCAAGATTCTCGCACACTAATTGAATGAATTTCAAATGAGTTTGATGTAATTTAGTAGAACATTTGGATGAAAACTCAAGAAGATGGGATTGAGAAAGATGAAATCAATGAAAGTTGAATGAAAATACATTATTTGAGATAGTAGAAAGAAAATGTAGACCACATTATTAATATTGCTTTCATCAAAATTATTATAAACTATTATATTAGTGGGCCTTACAAATTTGGACAACTTCAAAATTAGTGCACAAAAATGTTTTTAATGTGAGATACAATAATCAAATCAACTTGTGCAATCCTAATTGGCTAAAGTTCTCACTAAAGTTTTGTTAATAATGGTGCCAACAAGGTTTGGGGAAATGGATTTAGGTATTCTTTTGGACAAGATTCACTAATAAATACCACTCATCATACCAAGTTCAATCTTAGTGTAATTTGCAAGTCTATAACAAGGTCTTATTGTCATTTTAGTTATTAGGCGTAATTTCAATGGTGGGATCATGTTCAAATCATATTTAATGAAGGGTTTAGAAAAATGACACCATAAAATCAAATCTTATATTAAGCTCTTTAAATTCTTTAAGTTGCAATACTGTAAAACTTATTCAAAGGTCAAGTACATTCATAACTAAGTCAATTTTTAGGGGTAGAAAATGAAATTTTTACCAATGTTGCAAATTTGTATAGGTTTTTCAAATATATATATTTTTCCAATTGGGTGCCCAAATCAAAAGTTATGGGTTCCAAAATTCTTGTGGTAGCTTAGAGAGTGTGATAATAGAGAGGGAAAGCAAGCAAGCAATGGTATTTCTATTGCTAATTTTGATCGCTTATAATTCATAAACACATATGTGATAGTTGGATACATGCTTGAAAATTTTCAGATGATTTGAAATTGTATAACATATAGAAAAAAAATCATAAGTAGAGAATGATTCAAAATACTCAATTGTTAAGAATTTATTTATGGAATCAAAAAATTTCAATCATGATAATTGTAATAAACAATGTGCACATTATTTTTTTATTTTTTTCCAAAATGATTGAAAATTGAGTTAAATAAAGGACTTCAAAGTTTAGCTTACAATACAGATTCCATAACTACCCAAAAACTACCTAAAAAACAAAACTCCTCATAACTTTCATCTCATTAATCAAAATGGAATGATTCAAAGCTTCCTACTTATATATAAATCTAGAATATCAAATTGAAATTTTTATTTTTTTAAAAGTGATTTAAAAAAAAAAAATTGAACTACCCAAGCTACCCACACATTGTTGAAAACTACATATCATACAACAAATTTTTAACTAGGTAGTCAAAAGTTATGGAAATTGTCTGGCCTTAACCCTTAAATGCCCAAGGCCTTTTTTTCTGCTTCTAGGAATTTGCTCTAAATTGAATAAAAACCCAACATTTTGATAAGTTGTATCAATATAAAAAAAATTGTAACCATACAAATTCAAACTAGACATGTTGGAGTTCACATAGGAAAAGAAAACACAACAATGTCACTTATGGATTGAATGATTATAATGTTTGGTCATGAGGATGTTAAAACTACAAAAGTGATTTGAAGTCTTTTAATCCTCTTTTCTCATGTCAAATCTAAAAAGTTGGTCACCAAAAATATATGAGGATAAAAGGCCTTACTTGCATAACCCCAATCAATTTATAGCTTCTCAAAATCTACTCTACAATTTTTTTAAATGAATTTCTAATGTGATTTTTTCTCCAATATTTAGTATATTTGGGGCTTGTTTCCAAGAGCCCTCAATTCTACAAAAGGTCAAGATTGAAATGGACACTGTTGCCCAAAATCTTGAATAGAAAAATCACAATCAATCATTTTCAAAATCAGATTTTTGATGCTAAAACTAGACTTCAAAAAGAAATTTAAAAAATAATTTTTGAAATATATAAACTACTAAAAATAGCAATTTGGTTAGATTTTATTTAACTTAAAATTATTGTCAACACCAAAATTTGATATGGTAGGCATTTAGGGATTAAAACTATTTGTCAAGCATATGTTGTGTGAAAATTTTAAAAAAAGAAATAAAAACTCCATTCATAGTGAGTTGTCCAAAATTGTTATGTTGCCAAAATAATACTCTGGGATACAATTTAGGACTTTAGAGGTTAATTGGTAAAGCTTGGATAAAGTCCCTTAGTAAAGGGTGGATCTATGCTAAACTACATGCTAATGTGTCACCTTTCTTGCATTGTCATGATATTAAAGGGTTATTAAAATTATAGTAAAAAGTGGGTGATTGAAGTAAGTACGAGTATTTAGTAGACGACAGAATTGAGTGAATGATGGCATTGGGCTTTTCTACCTTGCTTGAATATGGAAGGAGAAGGAGCCATTAGGTGGATATCATTTTGTTGAACAACAAGGTTCATACTAGACATAAGGTAAAGTATCCACAACTAAAACTGACCAAATAAGAATTCTATATTAAAAAATATTTTATTGAGTCTTGTTGTTAGTCAAAAGAGAATTCTAGATTTAATTTCTTAGAATGTATTTTTTTAATTACCAACAAAATGTGTTTCTGAATCTTTTAAATAGTGGAAATACATTTTAGACAATAATTTGTTGGGATTGGAATTAGGTGTAATCAACGTTTTTGAATATGAAGACCATGGTACTTTTTCTTAAACTAGCACTATCACACAAATGTATTCATGTGATAGTGCTAAAGTCTCTTGATTTGGGAAAAAACTTGCATCCAAGGATTTTGCTTTACATCCATCCAATTTGTTATTTTTTTGTTCCCACCTTCACAAATTGTCCAACCACACCCTCTCCTGCTCACCCAACTATATTGAATAGTGAAATTAGGTTTCCCCTCACTAATTTCTCGACATTCTAAACTATATAAATATGTATTATTACTATTAAAGGACGGAATAATGTAGGAACCATGTGAATTGCATGAATTGGTGCACTAGTTCATGGCCCAAGTTCAGAGAGTCACATGCACTTCTATATGGATAAGCAGTGACTCATGAGGTAACTTCTCTAGGTAAGGCAACCTAAGGTAGTATGGTCTAAAAGCGCCCATCTTCTTCAAACTGCCCCTATTTTGGGGTGAAGAATGGAGATAGGGTGATCCTTAAATGAACCATTTTAGCAATTGAATGCATTAAGAAAAAATTATTTTTCTATTTGCAAGAGCCAATCATTGCTTTTGATTTCCACATATTTCTATATAAGTTGCAAGAGGACAAATTTTGGGAGACCTATAGTCACAAATAGGTGTCTATGCCCTAAATCTTTGAAATTTTATAAGTAATTAAAAAATGCTTGGAAAAATACAGAACCACTTTTGTTAGGTTCTACATCCATTTTTCTTTCTTTGAAAAATGATCTAAAAATAATTCTGTCCAGGTAAGCCTCTGAAAAAGGCCAACCATCCCTTAAATGGTTGCTTTTAGAGCATACTAAGTTACCTTATTATTAATTGTTAAGGCAGCTCAATTTCACTATTTAGTGTACACCAGGTAAGTTGACTTCTGTTGATGACTTCTTTCACTAGGATGACCTCTACAACTCAAAAATAAAAAAATAATTTATAAGGGTCCTCTGTTCAAGAATGCTATGTGGTTACCTTGTGCATACCCAAAATTGTTTGCATCTTAGGTGTACAAAGATAAATGTAGATAAGTTAGGAGTTTCAATTGGGGAAGGGCAATTTTCAAGATGGTTATCTTATTAATTTTTTTCTAAGTACTTCTGATTTGGACATAACTTATAGAGAATCAATTAAGTTCAATAATACTTATTTTGCGGCACCACAAGGGATGAAGGGAGTGTGAAAATAAAGAAAAAATTTAAAAGAAAAAAACATGGCATCGAACCCCAACCCAGTGAAGGAGCCATGTTTCCCTTGTCATGTCTTGTTTTCGTTTTCTTCTCTGTCCAGCCTCTTTGGCTTAGCCGTCTTGTAAAGTGTGCTATTTTGCAATGGATTTCCATTTGTTTAAAAATAAATAAATAAAATAAGGAACACTCGTTCAAATTTCTAAACAAATGTCAAAATAATAGCTATTTGGTTCAAACTCAAATACTATTTTGACATGTATTTGGTTATTTTCTTGCAATGTATTCATTTAATTAATAATTTTTTGGACAATAGTTACACATACCTTATAAATGTGAAATAGATGTTTCTTAATGAGTAGGAAAGGAAAGTTATACCGATTCTAGAACAAAGATATATACCAAAACTATTGCTGATGCAATGTTGGATAAAAGTTAACCACAAAATCAAATCACGATCTTCTAACCAAGGCCTTTACTTATAGAAGTATTTTGTGTTGATGCATTAGAGATTTTGGATAAAAGTTAGACTACATTTATATTAAGGGGGAAAATAAAACATTCATAAAGTTTAGATCTCAACGTAATTGAAATGTTTGTATAATGGATGCAAACATTTATCCTAATCCAATTTAACATATGATATGGTGTGTAGGTTATATCTTAAACTCTTGAAGATTGTGATTTCTTTCCGTAGGATTATTATTTTTGTATTACTTAAATGTTAGATTGAAGTGATTGTGACTATTTAGACCATGCATGGAATTTAAAATTGTTTGTTCCTTGATCACCTTTTAAAGATTAATCTTTTCTTTTTAAGGGTGTGAATAAATTCTCAACCATAGAGAATATTATATCCTCATATTAGTGATTTTATTTAAAATTCCCTTTAAATCAATGAAGTTAAATTTACAACCCACTTTTGCAAACCCCTAGCAATATATATGCCATGAGATGTTCTTGATACGTGAAGGGAAATTATTCCTTGTAAATTTCAAAACCATATGCATCAAATTTGTTTTATTTTGTTGTACGTTTCAAGAAACCTATATGTCACCAATATTTTAAAAATAATTAGAAACCATTAAAGGAAATACATCAAAGTTTTGAAGTTTTCCTCCTTCATCATAATTTCTCAATTTACTTTTTGTGTTGACATTTTCACCACTTACATAAATTTATAGGAATTGTTGTAAAATCACTTAAAGAATTTCAAGTTGAATTTTTTGAATGTAAGTAGGTATCAATTTAAAACTACTTTTATGTGTGCAAATTATAACTAATGATTTTCATTTGGTCGCCCATATTTTTGACATGTACAAGGACCTGGCTCTCCTTTTTCCCAACCAAGAGGATATCTAGGAGGAAAACAGATACATTGTACAGGTGGTGAAGGAAGTGGAGGTGGAGGGAAATTTAAATCTGGGCATCTAAAAGTAGGACTTGAAGGACATCTTGGGGGAGTTGGAGGGCACCTTGGAGGAGGTGGTGGAGGTGGAGGGAAGTTTAAATCTGGGCATCTAAGAGGAGGACTTGAAGGACATCTTGGGGGAGTTGGAGGGCACCTTGGAGGAGGAGGTGGAGGTGGAGGGAAGTTTAAATCTGGACATCTAAGGGGAGGACTTGAAGAACATCTTGGGGGAGTTGGAGGGCATCTTGAAGGACTAGGTGGACATCTAATGGGACTTGTTGGAGGACATCTAATGGGACTTATTGAAGGATATCTAGGGAGATTAGGAGGAGGAGGACACAAAGGAGAGCAAGGAAAAGTTAAATCTAATTCTGGGTATGCTGGATGACATCTAGGGAGACAAGGAGGAGGAGGAGAGCAAGGAAAAGTTAAATCTAATTCTGGATATGCTGCATGACAAGGTGGAGTTTCAGAAGAATTGCATGAAGATTGAGGGGTATCACATGAGGATGATGATAGCCAACCTCCACCACTTCCACCTCGTATTCTTTTTATTAACAGATTCCAATTGAAATATGATTTTTTAATTTTATTATCATGAGTAAATTCAATATTGAAATCTTGAGAATTTGATTTAAAATCTTTTATCGATTCTGATTTATTTACATTATTATCAATTTCTAATAAAATTAGCTCATTTAAAACATCGAAATCCTCCATTGTCTATTAAATATTGTATCCAAGATTGTATCAAAATTTAGACAATATAAGGAATATTCAACACATTTTTATAATTATAAAAGTTTATAAAATATAATCATAATATGGTATATAACTTTAAATGTTTGACTATATTTTTAATTTTTGGTAAAATTGATAAGTATTAAGTGTAAAATTGATAAGTATTAAGTGTAAAATTGATACCTAAATTTTTAGTTTTTTTTCATAAATTGATTAAAAAATAGTATTTTACATTTAAATAGTAAGTGACATTCAAAAATTATATTACATCTTATTTTATTTGTTAAAAATTAGAATAAAAAAGCATTTAAGTGTTTCTAAAACAAATACATCATATATCATATGCTAATAGCATTGACATTTGAAAAAACACTAAGATATTTTTTTAAGCGAAAAAAGAAAAATAATGTAATTGAAGTTTGAACTCATCAAAATAAGTTATAACTTAGAGTTGGTTCTTGGGTATCATTAAGTTAAGAAATGCAATAGTCATCAAAAATTCTTTATCCATTGTACCTTTCTAAAAACTTTGATTGCTTCCAAACTCAAGAACTATTTGTTTTTTAAAATATTAAATTTTTATTGCATTGATAGAATTTAATTTAATTATTCTTTAATGAAAATTTAAAATCATGGGTCTTGTTGACTATATAATTTTGAGATCATCCTACATTTGGAGTTAATTATTTTTGTATTTTGAAATTATCATATGAATTATACTAATTCTCTATAAATTTCAAAGAATTCTTGAAAATAATTTTTCTAAATATTCTTTAAAAAACATAAATTAAATGTTTTGTTTTTGCTATCTAATAAAAAATAAGATACCGTTGTCAAAAATTAATAATATTTTTTCAATTTTTTGTTTTTCATAGCTTATAATGTATTGAATAATTTAGTTTTGTTACAATTTTTCTAAACCATAACGTAGAAACCAAATTTTTTGTGTTCTCAAAATAAATCTCCATTCATTTAAATAAAATTGTATGAGCATTTAAATATGTTGAATTCATCTATTAGTATAAATATGAATATGAATAAAGTTTATGTATAAAATAAATAAATAAATTTCAAGAGGTATGTGTCGGTTAATAATTATCATTAAGATTATAATAATAATTCAATTTTGATTCTACAACATCAATTTAAGTATTGAGGCAAAGTTATTGTAGTGTATAGTGCAATAAATCATTTTAAACATTGCTCTTACAAGACTACAATTAATTTTTTGTTAACAAATAAATCATGATATTCAATATAAAATCTACAAGGATTGAAAAATATTGATTTTAATATATACATTCAATAAAAAAAATTATTTATTTATAATTGTAAAAATAAAAATACCTTTTATTTCAAGAACAAAATTTATCAAATTTATCAATTAGTTTCTAAAATTCTAAAGTTATTTTCAATTAACCTTTATTTTTTAAAACAAAATTATTCAAATATGTTGAAGAAGGTTTAGATACAACAAAACTATCTTAATTATTTCAAAATTTCATTTCATTTATAGATGCATTGAATAAGAAATTGCCATGTTCATTTGGTTTACATGTGTATGAATTAGTGCTCAAGTTTAATATGGATTGTTTAATAGAAATAAAAGTCTATTAGAAAAGTTAGATTCATTGACATTCTCATTTGGTTCATTGATGTACTATTAAAAGCTATTGAATTACTAACTAAATCAATGATGACAATAATATTAACACTATTAAATATTGAATGATCATGTAGTATAAGAATTTAGTACCAAAGGCCCTTTGATGTGAATCAAATTTGGAGTCATTTGGTCACATAGATTGCAGGATCACTATGTTTTATTCACTACTAGAAAATTCTATTTTTTTTTGTTGATTTGGACGTGTTGATTTCTGTCCAAATCAACAAAAAAACAGAATTTTCTAGTAGTGATTGTAGAAAAAGCATACTGAAATTTTCCTAGCAACACATTTGGAGGTGAAATTCAATTTCTAAACCTACTCAAATGAAAAAGAAATTACACTTTAATGCGCATCAAAACCAACATACAAACACATTGATGAAAAAAAATCATTCAACTGACTCATTGTGTCTGCAAAATGGTTTTGAAATGTCAAAAAGTAGTAAGAAAAGTTGCAGAAAACACATCTAGGACTGAAACTCCTACTAAAATGCTTCTCAATCACTCATAACTTTTTAGATTGATATGAAATTTTAACCACACAAACTAGATTAGTATGCAAAACTTTCTCGAAACATTTTATTAAAAATGAACACTATATGACGAAGAAACAGGCTGATGAAGTTTACCGTAATCCAAAAATATTTGGATTTTGAAATTTGAATTGCTCTCAAACATTCAAAACACCTTGGATTGGCATGAAAAATTTACTACTCTAACTAGACTTCAAGGGGAACATAACTCAACAAATATTATTGAAAAAAAACACATTGGATAAAGGATATACAAGCCCATTGAAATGCAATTTGGTGAACTTAATTTGCCCATGTGAACTTTGAATGGCTTCCATAAAATCAATACATCTTGGATTAATCTAAAAAATTTACCACCCAAACTAAAAGACAAAGCACAAATTTTCCAACAAATTTTATTGAATTCGAACATCAATGCAAAGTTACAACCAAGGTTACAACAATTTGAATTGGACTTTGAAACTATGTGAAGACACTTTTGGTCCCCTTGGATGGTAATGGGTTAATATTAGGATACTTCTTTTCCATCGATGATATGAGAAGGCAAAAGTCAAAAATTAGATCATCAACCATTTCCAACAAGATTTGTAATTATTATTATTCTAAAAGTATTTTATTTTATTTGTTGAATTAAATCAATTAAATAAGTTGTCATAAACAATAACATATGCATATACATATAAATTATTGTTCTAAAATGGTATCAATACATTGAGTTCATGAACCAATTCTTCTAAAGGCCATCAATTTTTCATGATAGTCTTTTACCTTCCGTATTTTCATGAATTTTTTTATAAATATCCAAAGAAGAAAAAAATCTACAACAATAAATTTACGTGTTTTCTTATTATTCATACTTGTCCTAGAGAAGTTACGATCTATATATAAATACTTTGCATATATGAATTCATAAGATTATTTTATAATTATGATTATGATTACCATGGAGAAATATCTACCTTTAAAAGTAGATCAAATTTGTTCTTATATAAGCAATTTCATCCAATTGCAATACCTAATTTAGTACAACCTAAGTTTTAACTAAAACAATTGAAGTTGAAGAGTTTTTTTGAAGCAAACAATAGAAGATGAAGCAATTTTGCACTTCAAAGTCAACCAAGGGGACTCATAACTTGGTGTAATGTAATGTAACTTTGAACTAGGACTCTATTGTTTTTTTCACTACAATTGATGCCCGACTCAAGGTTTTGGGGTCTTGTTTTTACATCATGAAACCTTCATGATGGGAATTTTTATACAAATATTGGAGCCCAAACAATATTAGATTTCTATTAGAAATCTATTTTCTATTGTCTATCTTTGGCTATTCATTTATAATTCTTCTTAACCCCTAAAGTCCCAAGGCCATTTTTCGGGCAAAACCCACTCAAAACTGCCATTTCTACTGTGTTTGTCCAAAAAAACAAAAAATAATATTTCTTTTGGAACTGAATTGTAGGATCTTGAACTTTACTTGTTTGAGATTATGTTGTAGAAATTTCATGAAGTTTGACCGTACAGATTGAGAGATAGGAGCATTCAAAGTTGAAAAAACAAGTTTTCTTGAACACTAGACTGCAATTTTAGATGACTTTGATTGCTATTTGTGAAAAAAATGTGCACTATGGAATTTGAATTTACAATTTATTGTGTTGAAGAATTGATTTGGAAGTCTAGGAAAAAATTTTCAAAAAATAACAACTTGATTTCATACTTCAAAAATTGTCAAGTAGAAGTAGGTCCAAGATTGAAAGAAAAACTAAATTGTTAATAGCTCTTGAATGGGATTGAAATACAATAATTCCAACGATGAGATTGTTCTAGCAAGAAAAATTAACCTTTTTAAAAAAAAAATTTAATAAAATTTGAAAATTACATTTTGAAATGAATCCTATAAGTTATTTTTTTCAAAAAGATGCTTAGATTGCCCAAAAAATAAGATTGTTGATAACTTTCACATCACTAATCAAAATGGAATGAATTAAAGCTTCAAATGTAGACAAAAACATAAAGTTTGAGAGAAAAAAAATTTAATAAATTATTTTGAATTTTTGCAATATTTTTTGTGCTGCCCGCCAAGTTAATTTCTAGGCTTTTTGTAGTATAACTTTTTCTTCCGGGCACCAATTGAAATAAGAATTATATTCCCACAAAGCTTATCAACTTTTCTATCTTCAAAAGAAAAATTCAAAAAATTAGGGTAAAATTTCAGGCCATAGGAACCTACCTGAATTCCAAAGTGTCCCTTGAGGGGACAATGGGACTTCAAGGGTTATATATATATATATATTTTTTTTCATATATTAAATAAATAACTATAATATAAACTTATAGAGATTTTTTTTAGATTTTTAAATATATATTTTATTTGCTATGAGTTGTTTTAATTTCAATTTAAAAATTTATGATAATTTTCAAAAAATTCCAAAAAAATTGTATAAAGTTTACAACTAGTAGAAGACATCTGATCACATCTTTGCAATTGAAGTATAAGCAATTGTGAATTCATGATGTTGGACTTTGGAAGTGTATGTTTACTACTAGCGGGCATTGAACATTATATCTATCAATACATAAATCTCAAAGATCTAAAATTTGTAGTTGCAAAGTGAACCCTTTCAACTTTCATATTTTTTGAATCCAAATTCCAATCTCGATTTTTATATATGGCCTTTGTTTTGGAAATTAATTGAACCCAAAAAGTTTCCATTGGTTCCCTCAAAAACTTTTCAATTCTCTAGGGTTGCAAAGTGTTTCCTTTCAACTCTCACATGTATAAATAGAACTCCCTCAAATGCCTCAATTCAAAAGACATAATAGGCTTTATTCCATCATTCCGGTTTTGTTTGATGTCTCCAGGAGTCGCTTGAGAACTTTATTCTTTAACCCCAAAGTGACATTCAATTTCATCCCTCAATATGGGGTACTGTTTCCTTCCCCTGCCACCCTTGTAGCTGTCATCTGTAATAGATGTTTCTTGCAGCAACCCTTTCTGGTTCCAGACCTAGGAGCGCACTTTCCCGTATGAGCGTTCGGTACACATATAGGTCTGGGAAAAGGTACGAGGTACCCACTGCTGGGGTTCAAAAACATCATTGCTTTTGAAGCTTTATGGATCTAAATGTCTTCAAGTTATACAAATCTCAACAAGAAAATAGTTATACAATGTCTTTTTAGTTATATAATGTCTTCTAAGTGTCTTTATGTTGTAGAGGACATGTAGAAAATTTGAAGTCATTTGGGCACATAGATTGCAAGATCATAATGTTTTAGTGTTGAAAATGGATGCTGAAATTTTCCCAAAAACACATTTGGAGGTGAAGTTTGATTTCTAAACCTACTCAAATGAAAAAACTTTACACTACAAAAAAGATTCAAAACTAGTATACAAACACATTGGTGGGAAAAAAAATTCATTCAATTGAATCATTGTGTACAAAACGGCTTTGAAATGTCAAAAATCAACAAGAAAAATTGCAAAAAATACATCTAAAGGTGAACCTCCGTCTACTAGAATGCTTCTCAGTCACTCATTAATTATTGGACTAACATGAAATTTTAGCCACACAAACTAGACTAGTATACGCAACTTTTCCAAAAAGAATTATTGAAAATAAACTTTGTATGAAGAAGAAACAAGCCGCCAAAGTTCACTATACTCCAAAATTGACAGGATTTTGAACTTCGAATTGGTCCCAAAAATTCAAAACAACTTGGATTGACATGAAAACTTTACCACAATAACTATACTTCAAGGGGAACAAAATCCAACAAATTTGATTGAAAATGAGTGACGGATTGAAGGAGATACAAGGCCCCAAAGTCGCAGCCCTAAAATGCAGTTTGGTGAACTCAAATTGAAGTTGTGAACTTTGATTGGCTTCTAAAAAATCAATAAATCTTGGATTGATCTGAAATTTTTACCATACAAACTAGAGGGGAGAAAGCAACATTACCAACAAGTTTTATTGAATTTGGACCTTGGATGCAAAAGTTACAGCACTTTGAAGTGGACCTTAAACTGTGTGAGGACACTTTCTGTCCTCTTTGTCACTTTGGGGTTAATAATGCATACTCCTTTTCCAAACTCTAACTCAAAGTTGCAAAGTCATTTTGAGCGTTGATATCTCTCTTCTTTGGTAATGGGAAGAAATAACCCTAAAACTTAATATTGCCATTTAGGGGCCTCTAGAATTCACATGTTTGAATAGAGAATACACAAACAAAAAATACCCCCCTTACTTGAAAACATAATTAGAGAAGACATTAATTGAGATTAGGGCATTACATAAGGTAAAGCCCCCTATATGCCTTCAATGAAAAGAAAGTTTTCCATTCAATATTAGAGAGCTTTTCATTCCACTACCAATTTTATTTTTAATTATTTTAATAATTTATTAATGAAGTGGTCAAAACTAATTCTTACAACTTTAATTCATTATTCAACACTAAGGTGCCAACCTTCCCTTATGGTAGTTATGAGGAATTTGGAGGGTATTTTGAGTGATTTGGTGTGTGTTTTGGAGGGGATTTGGAAATTTGGTGTTTTTATTCTCACTTCACCTAAAAAATTCAGCTCTCTTGAGTTGATCCAAGAACCTAATTTATAATTAAAACTCAAAATTCAACTTGAGAATTGCAATTCAATGGGTTAGAAATACCCATAGAGTATTTTTTGGTGTAATTTGGAGTTTTGGGTGTAATCTTCATTTGAAACCAAAATAAAACAGTATGGCAAAATTGCTCTAAAATCTATTTAGGCACTTACCAATCCAAAGTTGGCTTTGAAGTTGAACTCTATGAATTAGATGGCAGGGTTGCTATTTTGTGAGCCTGTGAGCATGAGCTTGTGAACCTATGAGCATATAATTTTTTAGAGATTCCATCTAAAAATTTTAGTCAAAATTTATTATTTTTGGTAAATTTTAGTAACTATTACCATGAACCTATTATCGTGGACCTATTATTGTGGTCCCTTGAACAACCTTGATGTGCTACTTATTAGACTTTGCTAGATTTTAAGAAAAAGAAAAATTGGTTATTAATTAAGATTTATTTGAAATCAATTGAGGTTGTTGTTGCTTGGGTCCCCTCAGTGCCGAGGAGAGCCCCCTTGCAATAGGATAAAATAAAAATAAAAATAAAATGTAAATGTATGTGTGTGTATGTGTATATATATATATATATATATATATATTTCTCTCTCTCTCTATATATATATATTTCTCTCTCTCTCTATATATATATATTTCTTGCTACAAGGGGACTCCCCTCGGCGTCGAGGGGACCCAAGCAGCAAGAAGGGAGTGATTAACCAAACGACCATTTGATCAATAAATGGAAGAGTTGGACCCTTGGAGGTCCTATAAGAGGACAATGATCAACTAATCAACAATTTGGTGTAATTGAGCTCAATCCTTACCAAAATAATCCTTGTCAACCAAATATTTTCTTCCAAAATCTTAACAAGTCTGATTACCAACACATCAAGGTAGAAGTGTAGGTACCTCCCATCGGCCTTGAGAGGACCCAAGCTACTACAAGATAGTAGTTCTTATCAACAATTTTAAAAAATAAATTTAAACGAGTTCAATAACAATGCATCAAAAGAAAATTATTGGTATTTTTTTATTAGCCCCGAAAGGAGCCACACTGCTATATGACAATGATCAACCAATATTCTATACAAACTTATTTCTTTCTCCATTCATAATTAAGTTCATCATTTTCAAAATGTATACTTCTAATATTTTAGACAACACTAAAAATTATAATTTTCATGTGAATTCTACATAACCACGGTAATAGGTCCATGGTAATAGGTACTAAAATTACTAAAAATAGTAAAATTTGGCCAAAATTTTAGATGAAGTCTATTGTTAGAAATATTATAAAGTTTTTTGTGCTTCTTCAAATTTCTAAGCTCAACGCTCACATAATTCTTGCTCAATGCTCATAGGCTCATGCTCAGAGGTTCACAAAATAGCACTACTGAGCTAGATGGTCACCATGGGAAGTCTTAGAGGGAGTCTTTTGGGATGTTTTTGGTGACAACAACTATTGTAAGTAAAGTACTTTTGGAGGGCACTTAGGATTATTTTATTCTAGTTATGCAATATCTATAGTTAGCTTGGCCATTATGGGGCCAATATTTTTGGTAGAAGTAGATGTCATAGAAGTGGATTTTATGAGTTACTTTATCCTATTAATTATTTAGGTTTTAAAGGAATTAAAGTGGGACAATTTTAAAGTCCTAGTTAGTCCCTTTGTAATTCAAGAGTCATTATTGCATGTGCATAGCCATTACATGGGGTCCAAACATCATATGCTATATATACAATATTCTTTGCTAAATGTGGTGTTATTCTTTCATTCACACCATAATGAAGATCATATACTTTTGTGAATAGGTTTAGTATAGCATAGGTCCTTTATCGTAGAAATTCTTTGCATATAATATTTTAATACCTAAATATCCTAAACATATTTTCAAATCCCTTTGTTCCAAATCCCTATTCAATAATTCTCATGATTAATTAGAAACTGCCAAGGCTACCTTAGATCTAGTATAAAAGATGGACAATAATTCCAAATGCTTTTAAACTTTACTTTAATGTAGATAATTTACTCAAATACTTGCATATAAATTTTTAATCAAATATAAGATATTTTCCAACTTTGATGAACACATTCCTACTACAAATTTTCTAGCCCTTCCCTTGTAAAATATCCTTGAAACTACCATATTTAGCTTTGATTTAGTATAAAAGATGGACAATCACTCCAAATGACTTGAAAATCCACCACTATATAGATCAAATACTCAAATATTCACTTATCAATTTATAATTTATTATAAGATGTTGTTCAATTTTAATCGACATTTTTCTACTATTGACTTTCTAATCTTTTACAACTTTTGCACGTCAATTGTTTTTTATGCATATAAACTGTAGATCCTAAGTTTGTTGTGAACAATTTTTGATAAAATGTAGTAGATAAGTTTAAAAAAAATATTCTCTAAGTTTGGTTTTCATAAAACAAAAACTCAATAAGATTGAAGCTACTCAATATACCCTTCTTGGCTCCCTTAGATTTCAAATACCTCCACTTTAAAGCCTTGATCATAGCTCCTTCTATAATAGATATAGATATGAAATTTGGCATCACATTAGATCAACTATTCAAAAAATTTAATCCAAAATTTTAATTTGATTCAACACTTTTTCAAAACACTAAACAAAACTCTTCACATCAATGTTTTTTTCAATAATAAATCACCAACAAAAACACACATCTTTGCACCAAGTTCATCCTTCACCTCCAAACCACCAATAAAACAAGGAGATAAAAGAATATTAATTGCCTCTAAATAGCCAACCAAAACTCTAGGTGGCTAAGTGTTGGCTAACCCTATCCCTAATCTCTTCTTAACCCTAACATCAACTACAAGTCAATTGGTTATCAACTAGCAACTAACAAGAATTCAAAATACTACACCTCTTTGTTACCTACAAAGATTCTAACTTCAAATATGATGGCGCAAGTTGGAAGGTCTAGTGGTATTAGCATAGAAATTCCCTTCAAATTACATTGACTGGAGTCATGCACTAGCAAAGGAACTTTGGTGGAGGTAGACTTACAACTCCTTACTTGTCTTATTTGAGGGAATGTTTTCACAAAGTGATCATTGGCTACTTGAGGGAGATTGATGGTTGTTGGATGATGAAATGGTGAGGGGGTGGCAACAATTATGTGCCACAAAAGAAATGTACTATAAGTATTGCTAATGTATAGACAATGTGTTAAGATTTGAGATGCTCATGTAGAAAGGCAGTAGATGGTATATTTCATAGTTATACTTGTAGCGGTCATGTAGACCACTTGCCAACCATCAATGTGAATTGATTTTTTCCTACATTTTGGTGCAATTTACAGTAGAGTTGGGAATGGTAGATAGACATGCAATGTTTGCCATCATGTAGTGTTTGACCTACATTGTCAGCTCTACATTGGTGGATTGTTTCCAAAACAACACTAGCTCTTTTTGGTTGTAGTGGTGGAGGAGCTTGGAGCATACTAAGTAGTCAAGCAAGTTTAGTTGTATTGCCAATTATTTGTATTGTCGCATGGAATGATGAGTTCTTAGAGGGTGTAGTAGTTGCAACATGTGTTCATTATTTAAATGAGTTGGTACACCTACTAGTCGAAGATTATATATATAGAGAGAGAGACTTGGACTATGTAAGGTTGAGTTAGTCTAGCCTAATGATCAACCGCAGTAGGTTTACCAACCCTATAGGCCTTCATTTTGTAGTAGGGTTATTGAATAGTGGTCACTTAATGACGTACGTTGCTACATATTAATTGACTTCGGCATCTTTTGCCAACCACTATTGTACAAGGCATTGGATATCTATATTCTCCACATTCTTGTGTATTGGAACTCGAATTGCAACAATGTGGGACTATGGACCAAAGGGGCAAATGGACAAATTAAGTTAGGCAAAGATCCTCACTTGAAGTTCATTTCCAATTTGAGGTGGGAATATTTAGATTGGATCAAAGATGCCCACAAATTGGTAGATCAACTCATTGGCAAGAGTCTAAAATTTAGTATGTGTAGATTTTTAGATTTTATAAAGAGGTACATCGCATTCTATATAGATAGAAAAGAGTACAACATTGTAGAAGAGATCTCGGCAGCAATTACAAATCTATTTTGATAGTGATACTAGATACCATTATCCAACATGAACTTCATAAAAAAAATTCCACTTTTTTTTTTCAAAACCTCTATGTTGCCATGTTACTTGCCTAGTAGTCATGGACAAAGGCAAGGGGATTGGTGACTCATTGAATGAGTTGGCCTTTGATAACTTATAGAGTCATGGAAATCAAATTGATTAGACAGCTAGAGATTGATTGAATATCTCCAAGGATTGCAAACATGACTAATCAAACAATTACTTAGAAGGACCAAAGTCCGAGAGACTCGTTTTGTTTTGGTACAATTGGCTTGTGATTGTATTAATGTACATATATTGACGGACACTTGACATCAAGATCTTGAGTATAAATTAAAGGCTATGAGATTTTAGACGAAAACGTTGGGATGAAAGTTATTTGAAACCAATGGTTGGAGAGTCTTGCTATCAACATCGATGTATCGTATCAAAGAAAGGGTGGAAGAGCCATGATCTTGTCATTCCTAATGTAGTAGTAGTATTGTACAATGAAGGACAACATTGTGATGTGGTGAAGCACATATTCACTACAGGCATCAATGTACCCATCTCTTCCTTAATCTTCACCAACTTTCAGAGTAGTCGATATTTAATTTAAACTACTTTGTAGTAGGAGAGGTGAGTGTAACTCAAGCAAGAAATGTATAGAATGTATTGACATTAACCTATTGATTGTGAAGAACCACATACCATCTACAACAATAGTAATATTTGTGGTGTTCATGAGGTGTGGGAGTTTATCATTAGCTTGAGGTTTTTCCAAACCAAATATGGAGCCACCACAATAAATGGGTTATACCAAAAGTGATGTGCCACTTGCACAAGGGGGGGAGGGGGGAGCTTGTACATTTTAGAATGTGAAGTCAATACCCATTCAATGGTAACTTTGGAGCAAGTGAAGAGCTGTACATGAAGATGAAGTACAAGGAGGGCATTACACTAAGGAACAATGAGGAAGAACCTTTATCTACCACAAGCATAGATCATAAGGTATGGAACTTCATACTTAAGTTTATTTTATTTGTAATTTTGGTGACATATCAACACCATATAGGGGCACTAATTGTAGCGTGCTATGATTTTTTAGTGCCTTGAACTCCATTGATGTGGACAACTTTTGCCAAGAGTTCACTATATTGAATGAGCTTTAGAAATCCCACAATAGGAATTTCAATCCATATATGATCTAGCAAGCTTTATTTGGATGTCTTGAAGATGCACCTCTCTCACACTATGATGAATTTGAGTTGGCTCGTTCCACTTAGGTACATGTATGGAGAAATTATTATGCTCCAAATTATGTGGACATTTAAGTGGTACCCTTTTGAAAACCACGTTTATGCCTCCTATGGTGGATAAGGATAAGAAATAAAAGACTTCTTCGGGTATGGATGAAGATGTTGCACCTGCGTAGTGATGGCAACAAGTAATCCATCACCATTCAATCCTCTCACTTGATCCTTTGACTTGCTTTGTCGTGATTATCACAACCCAAGTGTGGATAAGATGAAGGCATTGTAGACATTTGTGAGGGATATTGAGGAGTCTTTGCAAGAGGCTAATACAAGATTGAAGAGATTAATATCTATGACATATTGTATTATTGAATAGTAAAATGTTTAACACTTGTATAGTATTTGGAACAAAGAATTGAAGATTTTTGTTTGAAGTGAATCATTGGCAAGCTTGATCTTCTGCAATTGTTATCCTATGCAAGTGATGTCAATATCAAAAGTTTCAATTATAGTAGCGTTAGTAATAAAAAATGAGATTGCAAGGAATATAAGGTGAAACTATCTAAAACTAACAGCTTCTATTTTGGGTGTGGATTCAAGGGTCACATGGAGGCTAGTTGTTGGAAATTACATCCGGCATTCAAGCTCAAGGGGGCCAAAGGCACGTACTAAGAACCTTGGTTGTAAGGACACCTAAGTCATTCCAACATTTAGAGGAGAGAACATATCATGGAAGTCCATATTCATAGAGTTGGAGCTAAAGATGACAACTATTAGTACTATGATTGAGATTGAAAGGGCATCTACCACATATATGACACCATGCTAAAATGCAAACAAAGGAAACCGCATGTTTTTTGGTCTACCAGAGAAAGAAATGATAGTGCAATTGGATGCGTTTGCATTGATTCCAGAAAAGGTCATTGTGATGGTAGAGCCTCTATGAAAGGTCAATTCTCACTTGGATCCACTATATGCCATTAATAACCACCAAGCCAAACTTCTAAAGTCATTCACATTTGAGGAGGTAGTACCAACGCCATCTATGGTATTACCTAGGAGGAATAGAATCTCCAACACTAAGAGATTGATTCAAGGATCTACATCACATTTAGGAAGTACAAGTGTGCATTTTGAAACAACTATGATGGTATATCACACATCATTGTTTTCGGCTTCTATAGTGGCATAATTTGAATTTGATGCAGCCATGATTTTTCAGTTGGCAATCACAATGTATAGAAAAGATCAACAAATTTGCCAAATAAGTTTAACACAATTCTTTCTATAGGCTTAGAGGAGGTTGGTTGAAGTTCAAGTTAGAAGATGGAGCTTAGATTAGGAGCAACAACTTTGGAAGACGAGATTGGCAAGACCACAAAGATTTTGGAATTCATATTAAGTAGTCTAGTGCGCCTTCAAGCTAGGTTTCCAACAAGCCTAATCTCACCTCATTTGGAAAAAGGACAAGGAGGTGGTAGCCATTTTAAGGGCAGAAGATCTATGGCTCCTAGGTTGAAATAATGACTTTGAGGTTTTATGATCTTTGCATTTGCATTTGAGTTAATAGCAATAGCCATTGCACTTTGTTATCAAAGATGGTTGAGTTTGGTTACATGTGTTGTGTTGGTTGAGTTGTGACACTCAACAATTGCCACAATCTTATTACTTTGCCTTAGTTTATAAATGTTTGTTGTATTTTTAGTATTAGCCTTATTGATGAAGGTATAGATTAATAGATGAACTCAAGCATGTCACGAGTATACAAAACCTTCATCCATTAATCAAAATTTGAACATCCTTTAGAGGTTAATATCTAATTTATTGAACAACCAAAGAACTTTAAATGGGTTTAAATATTTAACCCCTAAATGCTCAACCATCATTTCACTCGTCAAACATTGAATGTTTTGAAATGTGCATTTCATCAAATTAATATTCACTGATAAAGATTAAGGAAAATCTCATAATACATGAACCAAAAGAAAAACATAATGACCTACATGAATTAATCCTAAAGAAGAGTTACTAATGTCTATTATGTTTTTTGAAAATTCATTATACCCCCTTTTAGTTCAAGCACTCACTTATTAGGGTTTAGTTTCGACAGTGCATTTTTTTAATTCAAAAATTAAGATTTAAAAAGAACAAAAGGTTATTAGAAATTTCAACATTACAAAAATTGAATTAGCTGAATTCGACCCTTTACCCAGGCATGGATTACACGTGGCGTTTCAAAAGGATGAGGGACCGCCCTTTCAAACAGAAGGGGGGAAGTTCACAGGAAATCAGGTCTTTTTCACTAAACTTCACATAAATATTTAATGATTCAAATCCAAGGTGCTATTTTAGGCCTCCAAAAATTAATGGATTCACTCCTAAATAAAATAATAAATCTAAAGCTTCTTCATTTGATTTTCAAGTTACTGTGGAGGTGAATTTTTTTCATTTATGACACCTGTCATAAGTTAGACATATACACTTTTCATGGTCCTTCCTGTATCTGGCTTTTGCTTTCAAAAGAAACGATTACTCTAATGTCATTTGTTAAAAATATAAGATAAAAGAAATATGTTAAAAAGAAAAACACAAAGTGATGAGCATGATTTTTAGTTTTTTTAAATTTCAATGAAGCAGAATATCTACTTTATTCAAAATAGCTTAAATTATATAAATTAATCCCTACATCCCTATCAATTAATCCCTACAAAATTTATTATTTTGCATATCTATCTATATAGGATCTTACATTGGACTAATAGAAGAATGTATAGAAGAAATTTGAGCTATTTTGACTCTGTAGGTTGTAAGATATTTGTGTTCAAAGTGAAGAAAACAGAGTTATTTTGCACCTTGTGTGACTAGATTACTGTATAAGACTTTGTATCTTTTGAACTTAAAATTTTTGCACTACATATGCTAATTCTATAAATTTTTATGTTGAAAACTTGATTTTCATTCTTTAAAAAATTGTTAAGTAGACATAGGTACAAGATAGAAGGAAAAACTAAATTGTTAATAGTTCTAAAATGGAATTGAAATACATTAATTATAATTGTGAGATTCTACTACCAAGCAAACAAACCCCTTGTGAAACTTGTCTTTTTATGAAAATTGTGCAAATTGATTGAGAAATGAATCCAATTTGTTATTTTTTCATGAAGATGCTCCTAACTTTCACATCACTAATCCAAATGGATGAATCAAAACTCTCCATGAAGAAAATAATAGTATGTGAGAAACAAATTTTTAAATCTTTTATGATAATTTTTTTTATTGTTGTTGTCACCTCATAAACTCTATTTTGTGCTTGTTGTGGTATGATATTTTCTCTTGAGCATTTATTGAAATAAAAATTATATTCCTATAAAATTAATGTGTTTTTCTATCTTTGGAAAAAACTTCAAAGTGCCAAGCTAAAAATTGAGCTCATATGAACCTACCCAAACTTTCATTTGTCCCTCAAAAGGACAATGGTCATTTAAGGATTAATTTAGGTATTATTCATGCAAGTACTATATGATTTGAAAAATAAACTTTGACTTATTTTTTAATTAAGGTAAATCAAGGGTGGTTTACACCAAGGCTAAACCAAACATTTAAAGGTATCACACTTTTTGAATGTGACCATGGAACTAATTGGAGGCAAGAGGCTATGACAAAAAAAATAGTGATGACACTTTACATGGTCTTGGTATAAACCCAAGAAAAAACATAGCTAGGTCATATTTATTTTATTATTAGATACTTGGGGGATTCACTCAATGTATTCTTTGGATCACATGTAAACAAAATCTTTGACCCCCTATCTTATATGGTAAAAAATCATTTAAATCATTTGAAAAAATTATAGTATGTTTTACTATGTTGGAAGTTCATATTGTGAATTTTTGAAAATTTTCTTTATCTGAAATAATTACTTACAAATTTTGTAAGAAAATAAATACATTGTATAGTTGAAAAAAAAACTCGACCCCCTATTTTATATAGTAAATAATATTTGAATTTCCAATAAACAAAGGTTTGGTTAAAGTTTATGTATACCAAAGTTGGATACAATTGTCATTCAAATGCAATCTTGATAAATATTTGAAGTGAAAATACATCCATTTTAGTGCAATCTTCAATTGTGCATTTGGATATCTTGTTGAATTCAATTGAATCCAAAAAAAAATTCACATAAAAGATATATTGATTATGTAACAACACCAAAAAATTTGGAGCTAAATCAAAATTTATCAAAAAGTAAATAGAGATAGAAATTTACTTGATCGCACGTGATGTCCAAAGAATACATTGAGTGACCCCCCCGGGATTAGATATGAAATTGTGAACCACAAGATTAATTAAATAAATCTATGGTAGAGAGACTTTAGCATAGTATGTCCCCTTAAAATTCCATTAGGCCTACCTCAAATAAGTAGATAAGAAAAAAACTTCCTAAAACTAGCATAATATTACGTACTTGTCCATGTAGGATTCCAAGTAGATTTTTCATCAATAGGGAATGTCATGGGCCTTTTCCAAATTGTAATCCCAATTTCGACAACTACTTGGTTCTTGGCTTCAATCACTACTTAAAAAATTCAAGAGGTTCCAAACTCTAATCTTGATAGAAACCACATACCCTTCAATAAGGTAACCACTCCCAAATGCATTTTTTTATGGTACAACAATCTAATATAGTTAAATATCAATATTTTGCAATCGGGTTTGCAATGAGGTTATCAACAACCTTTAGAAAAATTGAACCAAAGTTGTTTCATAACTTTTCAACATTGTGTGGGGTAATATTTTGTAAATATTCAAAGTTGAAAGCATAGGACACCTATACATTTGACTAGATTGCTCTTCAATAGACACCTTTAAAGCACAAAAGTGTTTCCATTTCCATTCATTTGGTTTTTCTTGAAAACTTGTGGTGTTTTTGAGTAACTTTAGGTAGCCATTTAAGGCCAAATGTCAACCAAGGAGAACAAAAAGGTGTATTTGGGGGCAACTTCCTTACTTTATTCATTCAAGATCTTATGTGAAAAAAAAATTAAAAAATTAATCCACACAATACTACATGTTTTAGAGGTCCAAAATTGCAATTTATTTGTCTACATGCTTTTAAACAAGTACATGGGAGATGGGACACTCAACTTCTAATATCTTTAATACAAAATTGATAAATGCCAATTTAATGGTAAACATGTTCGACATTGAATCAGTTCACTAAGTTACCCTTCTAATTAGGTTGTCTAATCTAATATATAGGTACATGATGGAAAATTAGATTTCAAAAATTTGCAACTTGAATACATAATAAAAACTCAAAAGTATCATGTTCATCATTTTATTAAGTGCAAAAATTAATACCAAATGTCAAGAAAATGATGTTGGACAACCTAATGAAAATATTTGGTGTACTCACCGTTAGTTAGCATATCCTATAGTTGTTCTTATTACAAAACTATTAGAATTGACTTGAAACATAACATAACACTTCAATTCTCTCATTTGTCATTGTTTACAAAATTGAACTACTACTAACTTTCATCTCATTAGAAGGAATAGAATGATATAAATACTTTGTGTAGATGTCAATTTATCCAATCAAATATGATTAATTACATTCTTAAAACAAACATTTTTAGCTAATAGTTTTAACATAGAAAAAGAAATCTACATGACTTTTGTAATATTTATCAAATTAACATGAAATCAAGCTTCACATGTAGAGCATGATGATTAGAAACTCTCTTAAAATTTGCATACAATAAGAATTCCACACATATTAATTTCCTCAAGATTGACCAATCTCTACCAGTAGGGTTGTCCATTGATTTTGGTGAACATAAGAACCTACTTTTCTGCTCACCCACTTTGGCAAGACAATTGGTGAAGTTCTTCTTGTCTTCTAATGCTTTTCTACCCATTGATGGAGCATGACAAGAGTCCCTAATTCAGAAGCAAGTAATGCAATTGCATTGTACAAAGGCCTTCAAATATAAGAAAGAGCGGTGCTAAATCCAAATGAAATATGTACAAAATACATTAAATATCACCTATAAATTTCAGTGGTCTTTATTTTAGTTTTTTAGTGGGTTTTTGCACATATTGCAATGGTTGATTTATCAACATGCATGGATATGAATTTTTTGCCATTGTGATTTATTTAATACATGAAAAGCAAGGCATATTATATAATGATTTGAAAATCTAAGTTTTGTCTAGGAATGTGTACCTATAATTGCCACATATTGCAATTCATCAAAGAGTAAATAGAAATTAAGTAGACACTAAGCATAGTTCTTATTGTTAAACACAAATAATTTTTATTGGATATTTTTGGCAAGTGAATGAAGATTCCAAAGCATTTTAGCATGCATTATTGGGACATTGTATAAATAAGTTATGAATTTTCAAAGTACTATGTGAAGTTCTACCAAAAATAGGTACTAGACAATTATAATTAGATTATTAGCATTGCTTCTTCATCCAAAATGTAAGTGTTGCATTCTTAACACCAATGATTATGATGTCACACATATCTTACCGACGTTTTATTATGTCTTCCCACCACATTAATTCATGTTTTATATTTGAGGCGTTAATACTTAGGCATAATTGATAATTGACACTAGTGCCTTAATTCAAAAAAATTGGTACTACAAATAAGGTGACATTTGAAGGTTTGTATAGGGAAGATTGACATTCACTTGAGATTACAATAGATAAATTAAAATTTGTGAGATTGGCATTCACTTTGAATTTTCTTTAACTTTAAAGTTTTGCACTATAAAGTTTGAATTAATTTATTTTAATGTTGAAGAATTGAATTGAGAATTTAGAAAAAAAAATTTGAAAGAGAAAATTAACTTTTCATTCTTAAAAAATTGTTAAGTAGAAGTAAATACAAGATAGAAGGAAAAAACAAATTGTTGACAACTCTAAGATGGAATCAAAACTCATTGATTCCGATAGTGAGATTATTCTAGCAAGAAAACTTAACCTTATAAATTTTAATTTGATTTTTTTAATTGTGTAAATTGAGTTCAAGGACGAATTCAATATATTATTTTCTCAAGAAGATGCAATAGTTGCCAACAAAACAAGAACCTCCATAACTTTCACTTTACTAATTCAAATAGAATTAATAAAAACTTTCCTTGTAGACAAAAATATAATCTATGAGAAAAAGAAATTTAGAAATTTATTTAAAGTTTTCTCAATTTTGTTTTGTTGCCGAGTAAACTAAAAAGAGAGCTTATTGTAGCATAACTTTTACTACTAGGCACCAATAATTATACTCCTATGAAGCGAATGTTTTTCTTTTCTTTTTGAGAAAAAAGTTTTAAGAAATCACGTCAAAAAATTTAAGATCCCACAAGCCAACTTGAAATCCATTTTGTTTCCCAAGGGGAATTTGGTCCTTTAGGGGTTAAAATAGAATTGCACAATTGTATTTGATTGTTTAGTGAGAAAATAATTTTCCAAAAAGATTGGTATGTATTTTTAATATTATTTTTCACCAAACTTGCCCTACAACTATGGCAATTTGTACTCTATTGACCAAGGTTCACATACTATATGACTAAATCTTTTAAATCTGATGCCAAATTTTTTATTGCCACATTTATAATGAGTACAATGTATTTCAATTTGAATTTTAGCACATTTAAGTTTTTTTAATAATTTGGATTAATTATCAAAATCTCATTTGTAACCATTGCTACATTAATTTTTTTGCTACATTATTGATGTATGTAACCCTGAGTTTCTAAGGTGAAAAGTGCTAAATATAATATTTTAAAATTAATGCTGACTAAATTATTATTTTTTAGCACCAATTTCCACCAAAGACAATTTTTTTGTGACACGAATTTTGCACCCTCATTGATAGAGTAAAATAGTGCAACAAATATATATCTTGTAAAGTAACTTCACCTAATTGTGACATATTTCTAAAACTGATCCTATCAAGTTCTTGCCTAAAATTTATAATTTCTATTTATGAGAGCCTAAGATCGATTTTGCACTGAAACAATTTTGAGTATTTTAATAATTCATAGTTTATTCATATGGTGTCCAAAAAATGCATTTTTAGATAATTTACAGTCTCTATTTACTATGCAATGACACTAGCATGTGAGCCTAGAATTGCAAGCCTACAAGCCTTGAACCTAGGTATGAGTAGGTATCCTATGACCATTGAAGATGTCTATAATATATAAACTTATAATATAGGTATCCAATAACCACGAAAGGTGCTTATAACATGAACAACTAAAATACAAGTGCTTATGAGCTCTTGTGCTTATGAGCTCAAGATCCTAGACTCACATGCTAGCAACTATGTTTCACCATGCTCATGATCCAACAAAAAACATTTGTAATTCAATTGTGACCATGCTCAAATCCTTCCTTAGACAATCTTAGGTGATGTTACCAACCAATTTTCATTTATTCTTATTGGTAGAATCACACCCACCTTTGAATGCATCTATGCAAGAAAAAAATGGATACAATCATTCACATGTGTAATTTCATCCATAAATGCATTTATTATTGATAACTTACACTTAACCTATAAAAGTTGTTGAATACTTCAAGATTTGATGATGTTCAAAGATTTGTGATAAAACAATGTTTGAAAGATAAAATTAGTGTTTTTGTTTGAATAAAATTATTTATAATAACCATAAATTACAACCACTTGGTTAGATATGCTCATACTATTACCAATAATATATATAATAGAAATAAAATTAATCATTTCAAATTTGGATTATTAATTTTGACAATTTTTTAATGGTAATTTTGTAGCAAGCTTCAAATGCAAGACTTTAATCCCTAAAGGTCCAAAGTGTTCTCTAGAATTGCCAATTTGAGAAAAAATATCTTAAAGTACTATTGGAAGAATATTTTGGAATACATATACAATAAAAGTTGTAGATTTTGAGTTTTAAATTCCATCCGTATATTTTGATATACAAATGATATCACCAATATTTTTTTATAAATTTTGATAGGAAAATATTAAAAAATTCCCTCTAAATTCGATTACAAGAAAAATATTATCATTTTTTGAATAAAATTTGTTGGAATGGATTTTTAGAATGTTTTGTGTTTTTGAAATTATAACTTCATTTTTGCAAATCCAATTTTGAACTAGAATTTTGGCTAAGCAACCACTTGACATACTTTCACATTTGTAATTTTAGAAAAGCATGTACTCTAGTAACACTGAATCCAACCATTAGATAGAACAACAACTTGATAAAGTATTTCCACAAATTAGAAAGACTTCCATCCAAGCATTAATAAATTTCAATCCAAAAATTGGATGTCAGAGCAATAAAGAGATAACTATGATAATTTTTTCAAATTCACTCCTATGATACTTTTAAAGTCCAAAAGTTATAGAATACATTTTTTTTTTTACTTTTTTTAAAAACATTTCCACAAAATAATTTTCAAAATTAGTATGGAAAAATGTTACACAATTTGCATGTACTTCATGAAAAATTCAAATGAATGAAATAACAACTCCAATTGGCTAAAATCAATTTTTTTCTTGTCTATCCTCTTTCTTTTTGTGGACACTTGGACCTTCACAAATTGAATATTGGCAAATTCTAATATCTTTTGAGAGGGATTCGACCATTTCATCTATTTTTTAACCAACTAATTCAATACAAAGATAACCACTGCCCAAATGAGGTACAATTTTCATTGTTTTTTGTATTATGCAACAATTTTTTACCACTTGGCATAACTACAACCATAACATGCTGATTATTTTTTGGGAAGGAAATTTTCATTTTCTTCGGTCAAAATAGCTTCATTATGACTATTTTGTTACATTATCACTATTTCATAAGACCAATAGCCAAATTTCACCAAAGTATCACCTAATTTCAACATAGATGTCACCAAGTACCACCCAAATACCACATGAGTATCACCCCAAGTATCACCCAAGTATCACCCAAGTATCACCCAAATATCACCCCAAATATCACCCAAGTACCACCCAAGTATCACCCAAGTATCACCCAAGTATCACCCAAGTATCACATGACCAGTGAGGGAATAGCTGGCTACTTCTCCCAAATGATGAAAACAAATCACTGACAATTCTGTAGAAAATTCTCCTGATTTTTTGGGGGGCTGACCGTCCCCTTCCTGAAAATCCGAGGCATTATTGGCATGTTCCCCAACGGCCATGCAAGTGTGCAAGGGAGTGAGGCTTTGGTACCTCCCCCCAATTTTGTGCCAATGGAGCAAGTGAAACCACTGCCAGCGAGGGTCAAAAGTACCCACAGAAAAAGAGGACGCAGGCAATGTGAAAGTCATTTCCTTGTCACGAGTTCAATGACACTTTGTTGATTTTTCCTTTTGTGTGACAATTGAAGAGATCCATCACACACAATGGATCAGCATTGTTTTGCTGCAGCCCCTTTCCAGCAAAGTTCTGGTCATGTTCCTTGGCCTCCATTGCAAAGGTAAGGTAAGGTAGCCCGGGGATGGAGACCGTACATCAGTTTCCATCATCAAACAAATTAACTTCACCACGACTAGGGTGCCTCACTGGTGCTCCGTTGCCCACAGCCAAAATAAAAGTAAAAGTAATCTTCTAATTTTTTTACTTCATAGAAACTTCTAGAATTCAATAACTTTCACATTGTAGGTCCAACGCCATGAAACAAAGTCTATGCACCCTTCCTTCCAGAAAACTTTCTGACGGTACCAAGAACGTAACAAAACAAAACAAACAACCTAATTTAAGGTATTTTAGAGATCACTATGATGCCTTTTGAAATGTGGACTAACTTTATTCACTAGCACAAAAAGATTCATTACTATCGGTAACTAAGGTAACTTTGCCTATGACATGCAAATTGGGAGCACATTCCAGTTCTGAAATGTGCACCACTAGAATAATTTTGCCTGTGATGGTCTCCCTCCGATTTTGACTGTAATGGACTCCCTTCTATTTTGCCTGTCATAGGTAGACTTATCTTACTACAAGGTAATAAGTTAGTTTGCTCTTAAAGCGACCTTTTTAAGAGTTGATTGGATTTAGGGGAAGTTAAATTCCTTGAAACAATTTTCATTGAATTTATGTAGTAAAGAAAATGGAATTAGCACCAAACCCAAGTTGTTTCATATTTTTTGGACCTTTAAGAAATTAGTTACAAATTTTTGAAGTTGGAATGTAGTCATCACTAACAACAATCTCCATCCTCCTAAAATGTACACTATTGGTACATTGAGAAAGCAAAATGTACTTCTATGCTAGTGGTTGCTTTTAGAATAGGGTCAGTTTTAGAGCTCTCTACTTATAACTAAAATTGTTTACATTAGAGGGGATTCAACTCCTCTGGAGAGTTGTGAGTTCTCCTAGGCTAGGAATAGCCCTGCAACAATCCGCAAGTATTGCCTGATGTGGCATGGCGACTACCACGTCAATTTTTTTTTCTAAAATAAAATAAAATTCAACTTGTTGTTTCATTTAAATTTTTTTTTTAAAAATTCAAAAAATTCAAAAAATAAATAAATCTGACAATGGCCGTTCTTGGACTGTCGAGGGAACAATGCCAAGAATAAGCCTAAAACAACCCTCCCGACCTCCCAAATCTCCTCTAATGGAATAAACATTTGAGCATTATTGTAAAGACTTAAAATTGTATTGGTTTTGTTGGCAATTGAAAGGAAATTCTAGATTATCTTAGCATGTAGTTTTGGGACACTCTATGAATAAGTTATGAAATTTTCAAAATTCTCATTACAAGTGTACATAAAATGGACCCAAAATGGACCCTACACTTTCATGTTTAGAAGATGTGCATTTTAAGGTATAAATATATAGGGGTTGGTTTAGTTAAAAGGTTAAAGTTCTAGATGTATTTATATTTCTATTACAAGTCACAAACAATTTAGGTCCCATCCTTTAGAAAATCTTTTTTTGGGCAAGAATTATTGGTAATTAAATATTTTCTTGTGGTAATAACAAAAAAAAATACTTCCAATGGACTCTTAACTCACTTTAGAAGGGTGGTTATAAACATTAGATGTTATATGAGGCCTCCGAGAGACTATCTGTCCATGGTTCCCTATATGAATCATGGACGGATAGTTAGCTTATTTAATAATAAAATAATAATAATAATATTTTTTGAGTATTAAATATTTTTTTTTCATACATTCTGACGTGGCAATCTCTTTGCCACATCGGACTGCTAGTTCTGCGATGTTCCCACAGTCCGGGAATGTTGGGGAATTTGCAGTCTTTCAATGGCCTTAAAAATCATCTAATGCACAAGTGCATGTTAGAGTCAATGGATGAATCACTAATGGATTGAGAGAAGAACCAATAGCTTGGGAGATCTACTAATAACCAAAAAAATCCTTTTCCAAGATGATGATGATCATGGCTTGTGATTGGAGGAGGTGTCTTCATCTTTTCTTAGTACGATTCCCTTCCTACCTTTGAAGAATTCACTAATTCCATTCACAATGCCATCCTCCTATCTTGTCAATTACTATCATTTCAATTTCTTGAAGAAAAATAGCTTATTACTACAATATTAACCCTTAACCCCTTAACGCCTTGATCTTTTATCTAATTTTGATACATTTTTACTTATATCTTTCTATAGAAATATCATTTTTGCAATTTCATGAAATTGATCATTAAGAAAGGTTGTCTTTTCAAGATTCAAGTGTTACATTGGATGAATGAAAAGTTAATTGGACAGAATAGCGCCTTGAAGCCCTCTATTCATCGTCCAGAATATGGACGTTAGAGCATTTAAATGTTAAAGGTCTTGAAAACCCCCAATTGTCGGACACAATATGGTGTTTTTTTGTATATTTGACAGAAGGTATATGAATTGTAGTATACAATAGTGACAAAAGTTTGTATTTATGTTCATTCAAATCCAATGAGACATGGTAGTCCCTCCTATATGTTTTAGAAGTTCCTACATTTGACTCAAAAGTGTGGACAAGTGATGTTGTAGTTACATATCTTTGTTAGAAGGGAGACTTTGTATTGTCTTTAGAGGGGGAGTTAGGTTATTTTTAATTGAGGGAATGTGAGTGGAAGCTAAGGATTGTGTTATGGTAGTGTAGTAGTGGTTAGGGATGGTTTTGTTTATATCTAGTAGTTGTAGAAGTAATTGATTATTTTCAATGTTTAGTTTATATAGGTATATGTAGGTGGAACACTTAATAACAATGTTATTTATGGCCAATAGAGTGTCAATGATGTATTTTTTGGAGATTTGAAAGTGCTTATGAAGTTGATGGTGCATTAGAGTGTAGGTTGATCTTTGAGCTCTAGCAATGAATGCAATTAGTGGTTGTATATTCCATCCTTGTATTCCAATGTTGGTGGTGAGTTGGTTGTATTTAAGTAGTTTGTAGTGGATTGAATCTTAGTTGAATATGTCATTGCACTAAGGTGAATTCTATAAATTTTTGTTTGGCAAGTGTTGGCAAGAATTGTAGGAGGAGAACCTAAGAAAGGTGTAGTACATATAAATGCAAAGAACACCAAGGTATATATAATTTGGAAATGCATGTGCAATATGTATTGTTAGGCCAAGTGTATGGATATAGCCAATTGTGTACCATGTATTGCAAGGGGTGATTTTCAAAAGTTCTTGCATTGATGAGGAGGTGGCATCAAGAGTTTTTGTATGAAAGTAATAGTTTATGTATGGCTTGAATGACTTTGTTATATCGTATTTGTAGAGCTTTGATTTTGGGGTGATTGTATGAATGTAAGATGTGACAAAGTATATAGTTGATTGAAGGATATTATGTTGGCCAAAAGAGGTGTTTTTGAACTAGGTGTTTTTGAACTTGCCTTATATATTGACCATATCAAATTTGAGTAAGTGTTAGATCTGGGCCTTTGAAATGTTTATGTTTTACTAGATTTGATTTGATAGAGTGTTGTCAATATCTCTATTATCTAGTCATTTGTTAATATTGGGGAATTGTTGTGCCCATTGTGCATTGATGGTGTTGTTGTATTTTTTGAGATAGGATTTTAGGAATTTTATTATACTTAGTTGTACGAGGTCTACAAGGAGATGACTGATCATCTTATGTAGATAGTAAGGTATGTTCGTTGAGTGTGTCCGTGGTCTTGTTTTGGGTGTCGGTGTTCTTTTTCATATCCTAGTACTTCAAGATAGTTAGCAATATCATTTTGGTGAATGTCAACATGTGCTCTGACTTTGTAGATAAATAGTAAGCAATTTGGTTGTGTAGGAAGTTGATGATGGAGGAGAGGATGGTTTTGCTTAGATGATAAATTGAACCAATAGAGAGAAAAAATTGTATCTTGTAGCTTTGAAAGTTGTTTACGAACAACAAGTGTAGTCTTCACTCTTTTGAGAGTGGACAACATTATTTCAATGTTGTTCTATTGCTTTGAGTATTGTATTGTGGTGGCAAGTTATTAATTGATGCAATCTTTTCAAATTGTGATGATATCATTAGGATAAAAAAAAACATCAATTAAACGACAACATTGTATGAAAATCAATACCAAATTGAATGAAAAGTATTGGAAAATTGTACACTACATAACACCAATTCCCATCATGCACCCAAGATTCATGAAATTATGAAAATGCTCAATTTGCACTAGTTTTACTCTAAAATAGTCATTTTGAACAAAACTCTACGCTAAAAAATCTAATCTATTTTGCCACAACTAATTCACAATCTTAATTCAAAAATTCAAAAAAATTGCACCCCATATTTTTGATATATGCACTATCATGCAAAAAAAATAAAAATGGAAAACATATCTAAATGATCTAGATGAAAAACTTCACACTAAAAGAGTGTTTTGTCATAATATTTTGTACATAGATATTTCATTGATTACAATTGAGTAATTTCCAATTCTTATAAAATAGGTCTTTACAATTGCAACTTTGTAAGAATCCTATTTATCTTGTTTAAACTATTTTAGGATTTAAAAAGAAATTAAAATTTGACTTTGAAAAGTTCAAAACCTTAGGTTGATTTTAATGGGCATAAAAATACCACTTAACGCTGCCAATTTTCCAACCATTTTTATAAAATGTTTGTTGTTTTTATGTTTTTTTAGCCATTTTTATGTAACTCCAGAACTCCTTCAACTCCACACTAATAAATTCATTGATAGTGTCTCTTTCAAGCTTGTAGATTGAAATGAAGGGTTCGAGATTAAGTTTCAAACTTATGCCAATGCACTAACTTTCTTAGATTATCCTTGCAAGACAAAATTTTAGCCAATCATAATTATAAGTTTAACTACTACAATTTTTTCTATAAGGAAGATGAATCTAACTCAAAATCATCCCAAATCATGACTAGTGTAGTTTGAATGATTAAATTTTAACAACACATATGAAAACTTCAAATTTCAAATTCAATAATAATTTCTACTAAATTTGAAGAAATATGGGTAAAAAATAGTGTGATATGAATGTATAATGTACTTAGAATTTATTCAAATTAAATAATTTGTACTTCTTCCTTGTGAATCAACATACCAATGTATGCATTATTTAAAAACTACATTAAGTTGTAGTTCATTGTATTTGCAATTTGCAAGAATATTAAGCGTTTGTAGAAATTAAAATTAATAACCAAATATTATTTGAAATTTTCATTTAGTACAAGAAAATAATTGATTACATTTTATTTTGAAACCACAAATTAAAAAGAAAATTCACTCAAAGTCCCTCAGAACGGTCGGGGTGAACTGACCCCCTCGCTCGTCCCGAAGGAAACCCCTGAATTTTTAAATTTCCCATGCATGATAAAATTTGCAATTTTTGAGTTCATATTTGCAATCAAAGACCCCAAATTAGTTAGGAGAGATGTAGAGCGGTATACATTTTTTGGGCACAAAATAGGGGGTCTTTTTTTTACTTGCACCCCCTTAATTGACTTGGGGGAACGAGCAAGGGGTCAGTTTACCCTGACCCTCAGAACTAGGGTAGAATACTATGTGAAAATAATTACCTCCTAAAAAACTAGAGCACATTTATAGCATAGATTGTAATAATTGCCACAATTTAGATCAGTGAGAAAAAAATTGAAAAATAAAAGATTTTCTTAAAATTTTAATTATAAAAATATGTACTAGACTACCATAAGAATGTAAGTAAATTTTTTTCAAAAACTTTGGCCATAGGAATTGAAAGATTATAGCATTTGAAGTTAGGAAAAAAATTCCAACCACATATAAGAGGTCATTAGACTTTTCACTCCTCCTAAAGTGAGATTTTTCAGTACTAAATATGGTTTTTTTTGGATAGTTGCATCCAATAGAATATGAGTTATGTACTTGCCAAATTTCAAAAGGTATATATGTAGTTTAGCAAAAGATTTTCTAACTGCCCAAATTGCCCAAATTTTTTTGGACATCATCACGTTTGATTTGGTCACCCAATCTCAAAAAACATTATATACTTGCCCACGGGTATTTGCCCACATTTATGTCAAAACTTCAAAAAGATCCATTGAAAATTGACATGTTAGAAATCTACTTGAATTTTCAATTAGTCATTCAATGACTACTTGGGTCCTTTACAAATTAAAACCATGTGAGTGCAACAAAAGGCTTTTTCATGAAAAATGACATAAAAATGAATTACTTCTAAAGGCAATTTATTATGATATAATGTTACAAAATGTATTTACAAAAAATATTCATAGTATGAATTTGAAAATATTCCTCACAATAGTTCAATTTTAAAGGATATTATGCGAATATGTCTATTACTTCATACCCCCTCTAAATACCATTTGCTCACAAATGGGTGCTAAATTTTATATTAAGTGCCCTTCTTAGACCTTGAGAGTTGTCAATTACAATATCCGATGGTTAAGGTCAGCATTCCTTATTAAATAACTAACTAAAGTTGAAAAATGTGATATGACAAATGCTTAAAAATAAAAAGATTTATTTTTTCTTTTACAAAAAAATACTTTTGCCTATGACATGCAAATTGGGAGCACATTCCAGTTCTGAAATGTGCACCACTAGAATAATTTTGCCTGTGATGGGCTCCCTCCGATTTTGACTGTAATGGACTCCCTTCTATTTTGCTTGTCATAGGTAGACTTACCTTACTACAAGGTAATAAGGTAGTTTGCTCTTAAAGCGACCTTTTTAAGAGTTGAATGGATTTAGGGGAAGTTAAATTCCTTGAAACAATTTTCATTGAATTTATGTAGTAAAGAAAATGGAATTAGCACCAAACCCAAGTCATTTCATATTTTTGGGCCCTTTAAGAAATTAGTTACAAATTTTTGAAGTTGGAATATAGTCATCACTAACAGCAATCCCCACCCTCCTAAAATGTACACTATTGGTACATTGAGAAAGCAAAATGTACTTCTATGCTAGTGGTTGCTTTTAGAATAGGATCACTTTTAGAGCTCTCTACTTATATCTAAAATTGTCTGAACAAGCATTTGAGCATTATTGTAAAGACTTAAAATTGTATTGGTTTTGTTGGCAATTGAAAGAAAATTCTAGATTAACTTAGCATGTAGTTTTGGGACATTCTATGAATAAGTTATGAAATTTTCAAAACTCTCATTACAAGTGTACATAAAATGGACCCAAAATGGACCCTACACTTTCATGTTTAGAAGATGTGCATTTCAAGGTATAAGTATATAGGCTTGAATTAAAATTAGCCAAAAACTGTGGTTGGTTTAGTTAAAAGGTTAAAGTTAGATGTATTTATATTTCTATTACAAGCCACAAACAATTTAGGTCCCATCCTTTAGAAAATCTTTTTTTGGGCAAGAATTATTGGTAATTAAATATTTTCTTGCGGTAACAACAAGAAAAACTTACTTCCAATGGACTTTTAACTCACTTTAGAAGGGTAGTTATAAACATTAGATGTTATATAAGGCCTCCGAGAGACTATCTGGCCATGGTTCCCCATATTGTGAACCATGGATGGACAATCAGATTATTTAATATAATAATAAATAATAATAATAATTTTAAATTTTTAAGCATTATGCATTATGACGTGGTGGTCTCTCCGCCACATCAGACTACTAGTTCTGCGACGTTACCACAGTCCGCGAACGTTGGGGAACTTGCAATCTCTCAATGGCCTTACAAATCATCTAATGCACAAGTGGATGTTAGAGTCAATGGATGAATCACTAATGGATTGAAAGAAGAACCAATAGCTTGGAAAATCTACTAATAACCAAAGAAATCCATTACAAAGATGATGATGATCGTGGCTCATGATTGGGAGGAGGTGTTTTCATCTTTTCTTAGTAGGATTTTCTTCCTACCTGTAAAGAATTCACTTATTCCATTCACAATGCCATCCTCCTATCTTGTTAGTTGCTATCATTTCAAATTTTTGAAGAAAAATAGCTTATTACTACAATATTAACCCTTAAAGGTCTAGAAAACTCCAATTGTGGGACACAACATGGTGTTTTTTTGTGTATTTGACAGAAGGCATATGAATTGTAGTATACAATAGTGACAAAAGTTTGTATTTATATTGATTCAAATCCAATGAGACATAATAGTCCCTCCTATATGTTTTAGAAGTTCCTATGTTTGACTCAAAAGTGTGGACAAGTGATGTTGTAGTTACATATCTTTGTTAGAACGGAGACTCTGTGCTGTTTTTAGAGGGGGAGAAAAAGGGGAGTTAGGTTATTTTTAATTGAGACAATGTGAGTGGAAGTTGAGGATTGTGTTATGGTAGAGTAATAGTAGTTAGGGATGGTTTTGTTTATATCTAGTAGTTGTGGAAGTAATTGATTATTTTCAGTGTTTAGTTTATATAGGAGTATGTAGGTGGAACACTTAATGACAATGCTATTTATGGCCAATAGAGTGTCAATGATGTATTTTTTTTGAGATTTGAAAGTGTTTATGAAGTTGATGGTGCATTAGAGTGTAGATTGAGCTTTGAGCTCTAGCAATGAATGCAATTAGTAATTGTATATTCCATCCTTGTATTCCAATGTTGGTGGTGAGCTAGTTGTATTTAAGTAGTTTATAGTGGATTGAATCTTGGTTGAATATGTCATTGACTGAGTGAATTCTAAAAATTGTTGTTGGCAAGTGTTGGCAAGAATTGTAGGAGGAGAACCTAAGAAAGGTGTAGTACATACGAATGCAAAGAACACCAAGGTATATATAATTTGGAAATGCATGTACAATGTGTATTGTTAGGCCAAGTGTATGGATATAGCCAATTGTATACCATGTATTGCAAGAGGTGATTTTCAAAAGCTCTTGCATTGATGAGGAGGTGGCATCAAGAGTTTTTGTATGAAAATAATAGTTCATATATGGCTTGGATGACTTTGATATATCGTATCTATAGAGCTTTGATTTTGAGGTGATTGTATGAACGTAAGATGTGACAAAGTATATAGTTGATTGAAGGATATTATGTTGGCCAAAAGAGGTGTTTTTGAACTTGCCTCATATATTGACCATATCAAATTTGAGTAAGTGTAAGATTTGGGCATTTGAAATGTTTATGTTTTACTAGATTTGATTTGATTGAGTGTTGTCAATATCTCTATTATCTAATCATTTGTTAATACTGGGGAATTGTTGTGCCCATTGCGCATTGATGGTGTCATTGTATTTTTTGAGATAGGATTTTAGGAATTTGATTATACTTGGTTGTACGAGGTTTACAAGGAGATGACCAATCATCTTTATGTAGATAGTAAGGTATGATGACCAATTTGTATTGTAGCTGTTACAGCCACTTTTGGGTGCATAGTGACACTTCTATCACTATGCACTCAAAATTTTAATTAATTAATTTTAAACTCCCCTCCAAACCCCCCCACCCCGGGTTTAAAAAAAAAATTAAAATTAATTTCTTAATTTTTCATCCCCCCTCCCCCTACTTGTAATTTTTTGAATGAGGTTTACATGACAAACAATATGGAACAATGAAAATCCCATATCCCGTATCAGTATATTATATATCATATCTGTATCGTATACCATATTGTACAATATTCCAATACCAAGTATCCATATCCGTATCTGTATTTTGGTATCATATCCGTATCCGTATCCTGATTTTGTATCCGTATTCATATTTGGATGGATGTCTTAGATTCAATCTCAAAGATCAACGACTTAAGAAATTTTGAGAAATCAACGGCATTCTAGAGAGGGAAGCATTTAAAAAAAATCAATGGCATATTCATTTTTGGGAGAGGGGGAGCAACTAATGGCAAACCAGATGTGTAACTACCTCTTTTGGGTGCATAGTAAGGTATGTTCGTTGAGTGTGTCTGTGGTCTTGTTTTGGGTGTTGGTGTTCTTTTTCATTTCCTAGTACTTCAAGATAGTTAGCAATATCATTTCAGTGAATGTCAACATGTGCTCTGACTTTGTGGATAAATAGTAAGCAATTTGGTTGTGTAGGAAGTTGATGATGGAGGAGAGGATGATTTTGTCTAGATGATAAATTGAACCAATAGAGAGAAAAAATTGTATCTTGTAGCTTTGAAAGTTGTTTACGAAAGTTGTTCTTTTGAAAGTTGTAGCTTTGAAAGTTGAGTGTAGTCTTCACTCTTTTGAGAGTACACAACATTATTTCAATGTTGTTCTATTGCTTTGAGTATTGTATTGTGGTGGCAAGTTATTAATTGATGCAATCTTTTCAAATTGTGAGGATATCATTAGGATAAAAAAAAACATCAATTAAACGACAACATTGTATGAAAATCAATACCAAATTGAATGAAAAGTATTGGAAAATTGTACACTACATAACACCAATTCCCATCATGCACCCAAGATTCATGAAATTATGAAAATGCTCAATTTGCACTAGTTTTACTCTAAAATAGTCATTTTGAACAAAACTCTACGCTAAAAAATCTAATCTATTTTGCCACAAATAATTCACAATCTTAATTCAAAAATTCAAAAAAATTGCACCCCATATATTTTTGTTATATGCACTATCATGCAAAAAAAAAATGGAAAACATATCTAAATGATCTAGATGAAAAACTTCACACTAAAAGAGTGTTTTGTCATAATATTTTGAATATAGATATTTCATTGATTACAATTGAGATAATTTCCAATTCTTATAAAATAGGTCTTTACAATTGTAACTTTGCAAGAATCCTATTTATCTTGTTTAAACTATTTTAGGATTTAAAAAAATTAAAATTTGGCTTTGAAAAGTTCAAAACCTTAGGTTGATTTTTAAAGGGCATAAAAAATTTGATCATTGGATAAAAAAAGTTACAATTTGCTCAATAATCAAACATTACATCTAATACATGTATAAATATTGAAATAAACAATATAAAAAGCTTGCAAGGCTTAAAATTAATGACAATGTTTTTTGTAGCTGTAATTATTTTTTTGGTTGTCCCTTGGAAACCAACTTGAGGTGGTAGTTGTTGTGCAAAGATCAAATATCACTTAACGCTGTCAATTTTCCAACCATTTTTATAAAATGTTTCTATGTTTCTATGTATTTTTACCCACTCTTATGTACCTCCAAAACTCCTTCAACTCCACACTAATCAATTCATTGATAGTGTCTCTTTGAAGCTTGTAGATTGAAATGAAGGGCTCAAGATTAAGTTCCAAACTTATGCCAATTGGCTTGAAAGTTGAAATGCACTAAACTTTCATGGTTTATCCTTGCAAGACAAAATTTTAGCCAATCATAATTATAAGCTTAACTACTACAATTTTTTCTATAAGAAAGATAAATCTAACTCAAAATCACCTCAAATCATCACTAGTGTAGTTTGAATGATTAAATTTTAATAACATATATGAAAACTTCAAATTTCAAATTCAATAATAATTTCTACCAAATTTCAAGAAATATGGGTAAAATAGTGTGATATGAATGTATGATGTACTTAGAATTTATTCAAATTAAATAATTTGAGCTCATTCCTTGTGAATCAACATACCAATGTATGCATTATTTGAAAACTATATTATGTTGTAGTTCATTGTATTTGCAATTTGCAAGAATATTAAGCGTTTGTAGAAATTAAAATTAATAACCAAATATTATTCGAAAATTGCATTTCCAACAAGAAAATAATTGATTAATTTTTTATTTTGAAAACCACAAATTAAGAAAAAAAATTCACTCAAAGTCCCTCAGAAATAGGGTAGAATACTATGTGAAAATAATTACCCCCTAAAAAACTAGAGCACATTTATAGTTTAGATTGTAATAATTGCCACAATTGAAATCAGTGAGAAAAAAATTGAAAAATAAAAGATTTTCTTAAAATTTTAATTATAAAAATTTGTACTAGACTACCATAAGACTGTGAGTAAATTTTTTTCAAAAACTTTGGTTGTAGGGATTGAAAGATTATAGCATTTGAAGTTAGGAAAAAATTCTCAGCCACATATAAGAGGTCATTAGACTTTTCACTCCTAGACTGAGATTTTTGTACTAAATATGTGTTTCTTTTGAATAGTTGCATCCAATAGAATATAAGTTATGTAGTTGCCAAATTTCAAAAGGTATATGTGTAGTCTAGCAAAAGATTTTCTAACTGTCCAAATTGCCCAAATTTTTTCGGACATCATCATGTTTGATTTGGTCACCCAATCTCAAAAAACATTATATACTTGCCTACGGGTATTTGCCCACATTTATGTCAAAATTTCGAAAAGATTCATTGAAAATTGACATGTTAGAAATCTACTTGAATTTTCAATTAGTCATTCAATGACTACTTCGGTCCTTTACAAATTAAAACTATGTGAGTGCAACAAAAGGCTTTTTTCTATGAAAAATGGCATAAAAATGAATTACTTCTAAAGGCAATTTCTTATGATATAATGTTACAAAAATGTATTTACAAGAAATATTCATAGTATGAATTTGAAAATATTCCTCAAAATAGTTCAATTTTGAAGGATATTATGCGAATATGTCTATTACTTCATACCCCTTCTAAATACCATTTGCACACAAATGGATGCTAAATTTTACACTAAGTGCCCTTCTTAGACCTTGAGAATTGTCAATTACAATATCCGATGGTTAAAGTGAGCATTCCTTATTAAATAATTAACTAAAGTTGAAAAATGTGATATGACAAATGCTTAAAAATTAAAAGGTTTATTTTTTCTTTTACAAAAAAAATACTTTTGAGAAAGCCAAATTTCAAAGATTCTGTTACATATTTTTAAAAGCATTTTTTGCAGACCTAGACCAACAATTATTGTATATGGGCTATAGACACTACCGCAACTTACCTAAAAACAAAGAAATTACAACTACAAATGTCACTATTTGAAAATATTAAAAAAAATGAACTATTGGATTTGAAATGTTAGATGAGATTTTTCTTCTTTGAAGGATTGTGAGTTCCCTATAGTTTTTAGAATGTGGGAATGTAGCCACAATAGCTTGTTGATGTGGCTGAGAGACTACCACATCAAAAAATAATAAAATATTATTATTTTTAAATTAATATATATTTTTAAAATTTTAAAATCTCTTAATCTTTTGAAAATAATTTTTTATTTCAAACAACAGTGGCTAGTGCTAGAAAAGAAAACCAGCCTGAAACTGCTCTCTAGAAGGGCTAAAATACATCTAATGGTATATTTCTATTTAGTAAGTCTTAGAAATTGATGTAATCCCTAAATATTTGGTGTGTTCAACCATGCATCCATGTATGAAAAGTAATATTTGTACACAAATGCATTAATTTTTGTTGTTGTTATATATATATATATTAAAGAATAACCATGGCATCTTGAGGGCAATTCGATTGCACTCAATTCTACAAATTTCTTCATAATTCAATGGTGAAATGCCAACCTTTTAGTCTTTTAATAATTGAAGGTTATCTACAATGTCAACCTTTTCTCCCTCAAAAATAGCAAAGCCCATCAAATTCAAATTGTCTGCAAAAAATGTATAAAATTTCTTGATTCTATTTTGTGTACAAAAAAATGTATGTTGAAGATAGATTTAGAAAAATTTCAAAGAATTTGGAGCAATGGTGGAAGAACAATTGTTTCCTAAGTGAGAAATGGAATTAAATAGAGTCATTTGAAGATCAAGAGATAGGATATTCCCATCTTCATGGATTTTACTCATTTACTCATCAATTGTATACAAAATTTGAAATTGCCCATGCCACCTTAACCTTTAAATGACGAGTTCGTCACCGTGGAAATCAGTTGTTTTGGAACTGTATGAATTGTTGGCTTAAAATAATACAGAAGCACTTGTTGGAAGTCAAACTACTGTAGAAGACGTTCCTTTTTTCACACAAAATTTGGAGGATGAATAATTGCACTTCTATCCCACATACAGAGATTCTTTATCATTCATTGACCGGAAAACCTCCTCACCGTCATTTATGGGTTAAAACCTTTGATTGTGTTGAACTCAAGTTAAACTTCTTATTGGAGGAATTTGACCCTACCGTGATTTAGGGACGGTTCTCCACTTTTCCAAGAATAATAACCATGTCATCTCCAATGCAACTTCAAGATTACTTCTAATAAGTATTTTTTTTCTTCTATACATGTAAAGGACGCGTAGGTGGAAAAAAATGTCTCCAAGCTTCCCTCCAATTGAGCCCCCCCTCCCCCCCTTCAATTCGGGGTCCCACACCGAATCATCATGCCGACCTGAGGTGAAAAGAAGACTTAGAATGTATTCGCTCACTGATTAGAGGCTGGTCTACGAGCCTGCAATAATTGAGGGCCCAGAGATTGAAGGAGGATTATAATAATTTAAAAAAAATCGACACGCCCTCGCCTCTCGAACACACGGCAGATCCAGCGGCCACTAACGGTGCGACTACTTATCGGGATGGCAGCGAAAGCACGAAACCTGGCGACGTCTCAAATGGTTTCCTCAGAAAAGAAATTTAAGAAATAAGAAAAGAAAGGAAGGACGAAACCGACGGAGGACCACCACCACAACACTGACCTGCTGATGGCGCCATGGCTCAGATTGTCAAGCAGGATGGTATCCACAGTGAACCTTCCATTCCCGTTGATGAGTAAGTTAAGTAGAGTAGTCAAGTAGTAGTAGTTGGCAGGCAGGCAGGCACACTCATCCATCCAGTCCTTGAGGCATCAACCTGGCAATCCACCTGGTGACAGAACGAACAGTTACTACTGCCAAATGATGCAAATGGCAGGTTGACTCGCTCCACACTCGGCAGATAGATCGCTTCCCAAGTGGGCTCCATCTGAAATCTCCCAATACTCAATTTCCCCCCTTTCTTTCCGCTCTTTTTGAAGCAAAACTCGGGCAATCTTGACGTTGCAATAAACAACCGCCCCTCACTTCTGGAATGGAGATCTGCACTTCTTCTCAAGTGCAGTAAGCTTCGTACTGGGGACGCGTCGCCAACAGTATTGGAGAGGAATTTGAACAAATTTTTTTCAAAAGAAATAATATTCAAAAAAATATATGTTTGAAGCAGGTCGCAAGAAAAGGGGGCGGGGTGAGCGGGGGGTTTTCATTTCCGTTTCTAATCGTTAGATTCGCACTTTCACCTGAAAATGGGGGGATTCATTGCACGCCTCCCACCACGTTGACTCCTTTACAGCTGGGGGGAAAGAAATCAACCTGATTGATGAAGCTCCGACTTGGCCGCCGCTCCATAACCTGTCAAGGACTACTAACTTACGACGGAGGCGAGGGAATCGATGAAGGTAAGTTGAGACCACCCAGTCGACTGTTCTCTTCTGTCGGTCCTTCAGTTCGTCCCCCGGGAGGTCTAGTACAAGGTCTACAGTTCAGCAGTGGGGGAAACTGTGGTATGAAGAGCTCTGAACGCGTTCTCATTTTCTCGCGCTTGCCGTGTGGCGTACCTGTCCTTGCTTGACCTCCGACGCTCATGCTCTGGAGGAGCTTTGCGGTGCTAGCTGGTGAGTCGTGTGGAGATTCTAGACACGTCTGTTCCAGTTGTACTAACTTGTTGCATGTCTCGCACCACCTCCTCTTGAGCTCTTGGTGGAGTTTTAGATCTATGAGCGTGGCCGCGTATTCGTAATGGCGCAGTTTTGACTCGCAGTTTTGATTCTGTAGTTGCCCCCGAGCTAGCTTGACCCTCCTCTCGTTGTGTGATTTGAAGCGAGAGAGCTCTAGAGCTGTTGAGCAAACCGCATTTCGTGCCTGCACGCCGTTTTTTCTGTATAGTTCCCCGTGTCTGTTACAAACTCTGCCTTGCAAAGTGTACGAGGATTATCCTTCCGAAGCAGCTTCAGATGCACATCTGCTCATCCTTACTTCTTAGATCTACGCCTAGATTTTTCGCCTTTTGATATCCGAGTACGTTCTCCTCCCTCATTATCCTCGAAGAAGACATTGTGTGAATTGCATGGTGCGGAGACTAAATTGTGTACTTGGCTTGGATTGGTGACGCAGGAGTGCTGGGGCGGTGGATTCGCACGGGCAGTCGACTTATCTAGGAGGAGAACATCACCAGAAATTGAGATCTAGAATTACGGGATACATGTTTGGGGGTATTTGAGCTTTGCGAATCAGGCAACCATGGTTTCGCCACGGTCTGCTGCAACAGGGGGTCTCGGCTTCCGCGGCGCCGGGAAGCACAACGTGCAAATGGCAGGGCGCACGACCACGGACACGCAGGGCGCCTCGTCCGTGCCGCACCACCATGTACGGCGAACATCCAGCGGGCGCTTCAACAATCTCTCCCGCGACGAGAGTGAGATGGGGGGCGTTACGGACAGCGAGATGGGGTCGGATTACCTCTACACGGTCCAGATACCCGCCACACCCGACAACCAGGTGATGGGGTCGACGCGGGATACCGTCCGGCCCATGGATCCCGTCATCGCGGGAAAAGCTGAGCAGCAATTCGTGGCCAGCACCATCTTTACGGGCGGTTTCAAGAATCAACCGCGCGGCCACACCATGGACAAGATGATGGAGGACGAAGGCAATCACCCGCAACTTGCGGGCGTGCGCGGTCCAACTTGCGCTGTGGATGGGTGCGACGGGAAGGCCATGCGCGACGAGCGCGGCGAGGACATGACCCCCTGCGACTGCCACTTCAAGATCTGCAGGGATTGCTACATTGACGCCCTGAATGGCAGTGGGAAGTGCCCTGGATGTAAGGATGACTACACCGTCTCCGATGAACCTTTCTCCCAGAACGGATCTGAGAATGACATGCGCGCATTGCCGCCTCCTGGCGATGACAGCTCCAGATTGGAACGCCGTCTCTCACTACTTAAAACCAAGCCCGGCATGTTGATGAGCAACGGCTCGTCGACTGATTTTGATCATGCTCGTTGGCTCTATCAAACCAAAGGCACCTATGGCTATGGTAATGCCGTGTGGCCTGGGGATGATGGCTACGATGGTGGCGGCGGCAACGGGCCGCCCAATATGGGCGTCTTGCCTGAGTTTAACGACAAAATTAGGAAACCACTTACACGCAAAGTCAGCATTTCGACAGCCGTTCTGAGTCCTTACAGGTATGGGATCAAATTATTACGCTGATGCAAGAATTCCACATTTACGGAAGAAATTTGTGATGTTCGCTTTTTAAATCTTAGAAGATTACCTTTAAACGAAATGTGCGTGCGTGCAGGTTAATTGTGGCGATTCGTATGGTGGTACTTGGCTTCTTCCTCATGTGGCGTGTCAGGCATAAGAACCACGACGCTATTTGGCTGTGGGGAATGTCAGTGGTATGTGAGATTTGGTTCGCTTTCTCCTGGATCTTGGATCAGATGCCAAAGCTCTGCCCCATCAACCGACTGACAGATCTGTCAGTGTTAAAGGAGAGGTTTGACACGCCTACTCCTGACAATCCTAGCGGTAACTCCGATTTACCAGGCATTGATGTCTTCGTGTCAACGGCTGATCCTGAGAAGGAGCCCCCGCTCACGACCTCCAACACAATTCTCTCCATTCTTGCATCCGAATATCCTCTGGAGAAGTTGTCTTGTTACCTCTCTGATGATGGTGGTGCTCTTTTGACGTTCGAAGCTTTGGCTGAGGCCGCAAGCTTTGCTCGTATTTGGATTCCTTTCTGCCGGAAGCACAGGATTGAGCCTCGTAACCCGGAGACCTATTTCTTGTTGCGGGGAGACCCTACCAAGAACAAAGTCCGTTCTGACTTCGTGAAGGACCGTCGTAAGGTGAAGCGAGAGTACGACGAGTTCAAGGTTCGTGTCAATGGCTTGCCTGATTCTATCCGTCGTCGTTCAGACGCTTACAATGCGCATGAGGAGATCCGAGCTAAACGTCATCAGATGGAGTCCGGAGGAGATCCTTCTGAGGCTCTCAACATTCCCAAGGCCACTTGGATGGCTGATGGAACTCACTGGCCCGGAACGTGGAGCCAATCAGGGAAGGAGCATGGACGAGGAGACCACGCCGGTATCATCCAGGTATTATTCTTTAGCATTGAATATAATCAATGGTATTGTTTTGATGACGGTGATATTGTATGCTCTCCGTGTTTTGACGATCTCTTGTTCAAATTACTGAAGAGTGGGATTCGTCTTGTGCAGGTGATGCTTGCACCCCCTACTGCTGAGCCACTGATGGGTAGCAGTGACGAAGAGAACATTATTGACACCACGGATGTGGACATTCGTCTGCCAATGCTGGTTTACATGTCTCGTGAGAAGCGTCCAGGGTATGATCACAACAAGAAGGCCGGAGCTATGAATGCCCTTGTCAGAACCAGCGCCGTCATGTCCAACGGACCCTTCATTCTCAATCTGGATTGCGATCATTACATCTTTAACTCGCTCGCTATGCGGGAGGCCATGTGCTTCTTCATGGACAAGGGTGGAGACCGTCTTGCATACGTCCAGTTCCCCCAGCGTTTCGAGGGCGTGGATCCTAACGATCGATACGCCAATCACAACACCGTCTTCTTCGATGTGAATATGAGAGCTCTAGATGGTTTGCAAGGGCCAGTGTACGTCGGAACTGGATGCGTCTTCCGAAGAATTGCATTGTACGGATTCGATCCTCCCAGGCTTCGTGAACGCAGCTGCTGCTACACCCTCTGCTGCTGCTGCGCGTCCAAGAAGCCCAAGATGAAGAAGACGAAGTCTCAGAAGCGTGAATCTGAGGTCACTGGATTAACCGAGCACACCACAAGCGATGATGACGATGATATTGAGGCCACCATGCTTCCCAAGCGTTATGGTTCCTCCGCTGTCTTCGCTGCGTCGATCCCAGTTGCAGAATTCCAAGGGCGTCCTCTGGCTGACAAGGGTGTGTTTAATGGCCGTCCTGCTGGTGCGCTCACAATTCCCCGTGAACCTCTTGACGCCGGAACTGTGGCTGAGGCTATCAATGTGGTGTCTTGCTTCTACGAGGACAAAACAGAGTGGGGTGCCCGTGTGGGATGGATTTACGGATCCGTGACAGAGGATGTCGTTACTGGTTTCCGCATGCACAATCGTGGTTGGCGTTCAATTTACTGCGTCACCAAGCGCGACGCTTTCCGAGGAACTGCTCCTATCAATCTTACTGATCGTCTGCATCAAGTAAGCAACAGGCTGCTCTCCTCAAGTCGTTTTAGTCTGTGACTATTGGTGATTGCTATGCTAATGCTTTCTTCCTCTGAAATTGCAGGTGCTTCGGTGGGCTACGGGATCTGTCGAGATTTTTTTCTCTCGGAATAATGCTCTCCTCGCCAGCTCTCGTCTGAAATTCTTGCAGCGTGTTGCGTATCTGAACGTCGGCATTTACCCGTTCACCTCCATCTTCCTTTTGGTTTACTGCTTCCTGCCCGCCCTCTCGCTCTTCAGTGGCCAGTTTATCGTGCAGAACTTGAATCTCTCTTTCTTGGTTTATCTGCTCACCATCACCGTCACCCTCTGCGCTCTCGCTGTGCTGGAAGTCAGGTGGTCCGGCATTAGTCTTGAGGAGTGGTGGAGGAACGAGCAGTTCTGGGTCATCGGAGGTACTAGTGCCCATCTTGCTGCCGTCTTCCAGGGTATTCTCAAGGTTATGGCGGGAGTCGAGATTTCCTTCACTCTGACGTCCAAATCGGCCGGAGAGGATGAAGACGACCTTTATGCAGATCTGTACATTGTCAAGTGGTCGTCGCTTTTTATCCCTCCTATCACCATTGGTCTCACCAACATGGTCGCTATAGCCGTGGGCATTTCCCGGACGATCTACAGCACTGATCCGGAATGGAGCAAGCTTCTTGGAGGAGTGTTCTTCAGTCTGTGGGTGCTGATGCATCTGTACCCCTTCTTCAAGGGTCTCATGGGCAAGGGCGGCAAGACACCAACTATTGTCTTCGTCTGGGCCGGTCTGCTCTCTGTCATCATCTCTCTGCTGTGGGTGTACGTCAGTCCTCAAAACAGCTCATCCAGTACGTCCACCGGTAGTTTCACGTTTCCTTAGGTGGGAAAAAGATGTCATGTTCTTCCCCCAACACCTCTGGACAAAACCCTGACGCCCGTGACCTATGATGAAGCTGTACCAAGGTTTATAAACTCCATTCCCCAGGGCAGCAGATCACAGACAACGCATGCTCCGGCATCTATTCGCAAGGGATATTACTTATCTACAACGTCAACGTACATCTGTCGTAGTCAGAGAATTCTGCAATCGCTGGATTTGTACATTAGTTGAACATTCTTTGGACTCATGAATTCTAAGATGAGACTTCTGGAACACAAGAGCGAGTGAAGTAGAAAGTTCTTCACTGCGAGATGATAGCAGCGATCCTCAACTCCCTTGAGGTGGTAGTGATAGCGATGGTGATGCCGATGCAATACAATAAGACCGTTGCCGTGCAGTTGCGTAGTATGGTAGACTGATTCAGTGTGCAGCTTCAAATGAGCTTTTGGACAATCTCTAGCCGTTGTGTTCCTGACCTCCCATCCAATTTTGTTTACGTTATATGCCTGGGCTTTTATTCTGCCTTCTGGCTGTGTAATGCAAACCTTATTTTCACATGGTTCTCATTTTGCCGCAGTTCTTTCTGTTTTCATCGTTCAGTATTGGCTGCAATCAGAACGTTAACACATTCAAACACCGTCAGTCCCCACGCCCTAAACCCAATGATTTGAACATTTGGCGCAGATGTCAGCGGCGCAAGCGATGATCGATCATACAGGCTGTGCTGCCCGTTTGCAAAAGAAATTTATTATCTGGTTAAAATTCGGAGTAACTTAAATGATCCTGGCGTGACTAAAGGATGTGTAGTTCAGAGCTGAAGATGACTACGCTTCTGAAGTCTACGCCAATCTGGTAATAATTAGAATCCTTCCAGGGTTTTTTTTTGTCATTTTGGAGAAGTAGCCAGCTATTTCTTCATTACTCATGTGATACTTGGTGATATCTATATCAAAACTAAGTGATACCTATGTGAAATTTGGCTCTTGGTCTTAAAATACAGCATTAATCTGGCTATTTTGAACGAAAAAAAATGAAAATTTTCAATGTCTTTTGACTACAGTACTAACGGCGAAAAGTACTGTAGCTAAAGGGCGAAAAAACACTGAATCCTTCAATCACGTCAAACGGTAGTCCACTAATCTCTTGAATCATCCCGAGCTTATAATCCTTTCATCTTGAGCTCAGTACTTACAATACACATGCTTGCAAGCGTACATTGCTCTAAATTTACAAATTACAACCCCTAATCATTTGCGTTATGGTCCCGAAATACTTACTTGTTAGAGTTGGAGAGGAGCAACGTTTCGATGTGCAATACCATGTTTCTGCAGACGATGAAGCACCACACATCAGTGTTGATGAATAGGGTTTGAATACGGAGTGCGCAGAAAGAGTTCAAGAATGCACTAGGCGTCTACTATCTCAACATTTCTTGAAAATGCCCTGCAAACTCAATATTTCAAACCTGACTTCATCAACAACTTCATACTAGTCAGGACAATGTCTGAGCATTGCCGCCAGCTCGAACCTCTGTTTTCCCGCACGATAATTTCCACTGACAAAGTGCGTCCCGGAATAACTGCATGAAACTTTCGCCGACTTTCGCATACGGAGAGTGAATCTGTAACGGAGCCTAATAACACTGGAGAAACACGAAACCCCCTCCTGACTGCGCGCGTCGAGCTTTCGAGCGACAGTACTCGCCATAGCCAAGAGCTTCCCGCCTTTCACGCTGTATACAGTACTTTCCGAAAATTGTTCTCGCTGAGTACCGTATCGTGTACCGTATACGTTCACATCAATGTGAATTTTGTACGGGACAAAATAATCCACCGAGATGAAGGGATCAAAATTAAATAACCTTATTGTATTTCCTTCCGATCTCAATTCTATATTAGGGTGGGGTTGTTTTATGCTTCTTTGGATTGGGATATGTCTTATCTTTTTGAATGTATAAAAGAAATAAGTACATATTGAAAAAATTAATATTATTTCTATTGTCAAGGTAAACACAATTATGGTTTTTAATTGTGATACTAAAGTTGTTCTATCAAGATTCTTGCCTAAAATGTAAATCATATATAGATGGAAGATGAAGGTTGTTTTTTAATACACCTACAGTCAAAGTTTTGGAAAATGGCATCTTTGGGTGCTTCTACCCTCGCTTCTACCTTATGTTAGGTCTTTGAATGGTGTACTATTAGAAATAAATGTACCTACCTTAACCCTTTAACCCTGGAGCACTTCGACATTCAATTTCTGGACGATGTATAGATTCAAAATTAGACTTCTTTCTCATTACATCTTGGATGAAAGTCATCCTAATTTTTAGAGATACTTTATGAAGTTGTCGTCCTATCCAAGGGTTGGATTTGGTGTTACTAGAGCACATATTTTTTCTAAAATTACAAATGTGGAAGTATGTGAAGTGGTTAACGCAAGTTGACTCTAGGAATTGCAAAAATGAGGTCATAGATTCAAAGATTAAAACAATCCAAAAACATTCCATGTCAAGAGAACCTCATTTCAAATCCTTTCCAACAAAATTTATCTCAAAAATGATAATATTTTGCTTGTAATTGAATTTAGAAGAAATTTTGAATTTTCCCTATCAAAATTTATAGAAAAATATTGGTGATAGCAATGGTGAATCTAACCGTATAGATAGAATCTAAAACTAAATTTCTACAACTTCTATTTGCATCTCAATTTCAAAATATTCTTCCAAATATTACTTTATGATGATTTTTCCAAAATTGTCAATTTTGGAGATGAGTTTGGAGACTTGGGGGTTAAGGTTTAGTCATGTCCTAAAATGGATTTTTAAGAATTTAAAATAGATTTGTATGATGTCAAATTTTAATGCAACTTTAAAAAAAATTGAAGGTAAAGGAAAGTACTAGCTTAGGGGGAATATAATTTTTATTTCATTTTGGTGTCTAGGAGAAAAAACTATATTCTTCTAAGTTCAAAATGCTTGACTTTGGACAATAGAAATCCCCCTACAAAGACTCAAAATTTATAAAAAATAAAAAATAAATAGAATATATTTAGGCTTACATAAAAATCTTTTATTTGTGCCATTCAGATTAGTGATGTGAAAGTTATCAAGAGTCTTGTTTTTTGGATAATCAAAGCACCTTCCTCAAAAATTGCATGTAGGATTCTTTTCCAAGTGCAATTTTCATAGTTCTTTAAAACAAAAATGTTCATAGGGTGTAGATTACTTGCTACAACAATATCACCATTTGGACAAAGCTCTTGAATTTTTCAAAATTTTGGAAAGTTGGCATTTTGAATTAATTATGTACAAAAATGACCTTCATATAGGGGATTTTGATTTGAGTATCCTTGTTCATATAACAAATAAAGAAGTAAGTGTATTCAAAGGATGAAAAGTGGGCAATCAATGGTAGGACTTGCCTAATGATTTTCTTTGCCACTGTAAAAAAATTCTCATCTTCCGAGCTCAACAATTCTAGTAAAGGCTACTTTTTTCTTCTATTTATTTCATTAGATTGACAATCATAGATATTCTTTTTGCTATTGCACATTAAGAGCCTTGAGGTTGGAAGAATACTCGGAAGAATATTAATGTAGTGAGTTTAACAGGGAGACGCACATGAAAACTACTCTATTAAGCATTGTCAATCGAGCACAAAAAATCACAAAACAAATATATTATTATCTTTTGTTGGATAAAAAATAGATTTTGAGATTAGTATTATTAGAAGTGCACTAGAAATCATACATATTAGAGATGAGAAAATCTAGATTTGGACTTTGAATGACTGACATGGAGCACATTAGAAGATAGATAAAACAAAAAATATAATGTGCTATGGCAAAACATGCTTAACCCCTAGAGGACCATTTGCCCCCTTGGCGGGACAAATGGAAATTGAGGTAGGATCCTATGGTCTCAATTTTTTATCTAATTTTTTTTAACCTTCTTTTTGAAGATAGAAACTAGATTAGCTTTCTAAGAATGTAATTTTTATTTCAATTAGTGACTAGGAGCCAATGTTATACAACTTATTGAACAATAAACATTCTTTTCAGTTCATTGGGCAAAAGAAAAAAAGTTGGAAAAATTGGAATTTATTGTTTTCAATTGATTGTGTTTTTGTCTATATGGAAAGCTTTTATTCATACCATTTGAAATAGTGATATGAAAGTTGTGGAGCATCTTGTTTTGCAAGCAATCATAGAAACTTCTTTAGAAAAAATGTGTAGGATTGTTTATGAACTCAATTTTTATAATTTTCCAAAACAAAAAGTTCCACGAAATTTAGTCTGCTTGCAAGAACAATGTTACTATTGGGATTTGTCTGTTTCATTTTCCTCTTAGAGCTACCATACTGACAATTTAGTTTTCCCTGCAATCTTGAACCTACTTCTATAAGAAGATTCAAAGCCTTATAATCTATTAATTCACATAGAGTGCAAAACCCCCCTTGTTTTCTTTACTTAAGAAGCAAATATCTTGCAATTCGCAAGATCAAAGTTTCTTAAATTTCTTCCACACATATTAGTCTAGTACAAGATCTTGCAAATAGATATGCAAACCTCCCCCCATTTTTTTGGATGTTTTGTTCTTTGCAATATAAATGACAATTTTGAATGTTTTTTGAGTGGAAAAAAACTTTGGTCTTGTATGAGTACATCATGAAAAAAAATCCATGAAAATAACAAGACAAATATTCAGGAATTATGTTCCATGTTAGTCATCCAAATTCCAAATTCGAATAACATTCTTTCTACCGTATTTCAAGTGACTTTTGATGGCCTTCCAAAGATAGTAATTTCATATTCTAAATTTTACACCAATAAAAAAATAGTAATATATTTAGTGAGTCGTTTCCCACGTTCGATTGATGATGCTCTTCTCCGCCTGTGGACCTTTTCTTTCGACGTGAATTTCCAGCGGCCAAGGTGGAGATGCTCTTATTACTGGGGCAAAAGCACTGCCCGCACCCCCAAAGTTCCGGCGAGCGTGCGGTACCCGTGACCGCGGGCACCTACATTCGGATCTGCCAGGACAGCGAGTCCTCCCGCACTCAGAGAGAGAGAGAGAGCTTAAGCGAAATCCTGGGCTTGACATTCGCTTGCCGTAGAATTTCTCAGATGCTCACCTCGCGACTTCCTTGATCCGTCCCCAAGGCGCGATCGCCATAGCTTTCGATCGAGGCATTTGTCTCTCTGTTTTGTGCCCGCTCGAGGTTTTATCGGCCGATTTTCAGGTGAGAGTACTCCCTCGAGGTCTTCGTACAAGGATTCGTCAAGATGAACGACATGGAGGTTGGGAGGCAGGTGCAGCAGATGGTGCAGTTCATCCGCCAGGAAGCGGAGGAGAAGGCCAATGAGATTTCCGTTTCGGCTGAAGAGGTAGCCGTGAACTTTGTCTCGTCATCACGTTCGGCGTTCGTGTTCTTGTTATTTGCGATCTGTTTTCTTTAGAGATAAAGTTTTAAAAAGCAATTCGTTATTACTAGGGTAAATCAACTCTATCGTGGTTTTAGTTTGTTCGCGGTTTTAGGGTTTGGAAGTATGAATGTCACAACGATTTGGAATCTGTGAAAGCTAGATCACTACATGGCGTAAAATTCTCGAGAGTATTTTCTGTTAATTTTTTGTGTTCTTTCTGGTGTGTGAATGAGAAAGATTGCCAACCCTGTACTTTGAGGTGTTTAAGGTAGTTCCCCTGAAGTCGCTACAATTCTTTATTACTAGGTTAAATCAACTCGGTTACCTAAGGCTTTTGTTTGTTCACGGATTTAGGGTTCGGAACTATGAATTGCACCACGGTTTGTAATCTGTGAAAGGGAGATCACTACATGGTGTAAAATTATCGAGAGTATCTGCTGTTAAGTTTTTGTATTCTCTCTGGGGTGTGTAAATGGGAAAGAGTGCCAACTCTTCGTACGTTGATTAAGGTAGTTCTCCTTTAGCCACTGAAAGATTGAGATTTGAGAGGTTGAAATAAATTTTCTTATTTTACGTGAAAGGCAGTAGAGAATGGAGCTCAACTCCTGTCCAGGATTCATTTTTGGTGCTACATTACGAATTTCCAAGTTCGTTGTGGTGTTGCTCTCAAAATTAAGCATTGCACTCTATTTAAAGTGGTCCCTCTAACTCCTTCAAGCGTTATATGAGAAGGCAACAACCAAATAATTTGAATCTTAGCATGTCGGAGTTTTCATTAGTTAAGCTTGCCGTAACGAATAATTTATAATGACGACTTAGATTGTAATTGGGAAAATCTGCAGGCCATGTGTCGAGGTGCCATACTGAATTGGTCGTTCTACCTTATGTCTATTTAATCGCTCTTAATTCATCTTTGTCTCCCGTTTCTTATGTTCTCTTACATACTCTATTGCTGCTTGTTTATGCGTGTTCCTTCTAGGTACTACTTAGGCCTGATGTGATCAATTAAAGGCAGGGAACTCCTCCTTTGCTTTCTTCTTTAATATTTAATTTAGTCCTGTCGGTATCAACATACATTGGAACTAAAGCTGGGTCGATGGTGGCTAATTGCAGGAATTCAACATTGAGAAGCTACAGATTGTGGAAGCTGAAAAGAAGAAAATTCGACAGGAGTTTGAGCGCAAGGAGAAGCAAGTGGAAGTTCGCCGCAAAATGTATTACTCTAGCACAATACCTGCAAAGTAGTTCAGAATTTATGGATACATAAGGCCATTGGGCAAGATCTCGTGGCATTATTGAAGCATCAAACATGGTTGGCCTGCCTTGTGCAGTGAGGACTGAATTTTGAGCAGCTTCTGACATTTATCATGAAAGCTAGGAAAAATTGTCGCGTGCTTACCTAGTTTAGCACTGTATCATTGCCATTAAGACTCTGAACTGATATGTGGTATTCAAATCTTTGGTCCAGTGAATACTCCACGCAATTGAATGCTTCACGTTTGAAGTTGCTGCAAGCTCAGGATGACTTGGTTCGTAAGATGAAAGATGCAGCTGAGAAACAGCTGCGGAAGGTTGGCTCTAGTGATGACGAGAACTATCCCAAACTCCTGGAAGCGCTCATCATTCAAGTACGCAGTCTTGCAGTGTTTGATGTTTCTGGTTATTTCAGCGTTATACACTTTCAAGAGCAGTCGATTATCATCTTCATGCAAATGGCTGTTTCGTGAGCGAGATTGAGATAGTTCCTGTGCTAAAAGATATAATTTGTGGGCGCTCAGGGTTTGCTGAGGCTGAAGGAGCCGTCAACTCAGCTGCGTTGTCGTGAGCAAGATCTGGAGATAGTCCAGTCAGTGATCGATTCAGCGAAGCAGGCGTACGCAGAGAAACTTAGCGTGGATGTACCTGACGTGTTCGTTGACGACAAGCATTTCCTCCCCGGCCCGCCTGGATCTGCCAATCATGGCTCTTCCTGGTACTAACAATTCCTTTTCAAACTGTTTTTTTCTTGCTGTGTTGACTTTTCGTAGGGCATTACACAAAAGACTGGCATTTTTTATCCTGCAGAGTCTAGGACGGTCATCAAAGAGATTTACTTTAGAGGGCATTTGTAGTAATGGTTATTGGGTTTCAAACAGGGCTGCTTTATTGTGCTTAATATTTTAATGCGATTTGTCACGTCTTTAGAACCACAAGTTATATAGGGTTAAGTTTTCTCTACCCAAGTCGCTCAAGTGCAATTGAGGATGTAATTATATATTTGCTAGCAACTGGACGGTGTGCAATCCCCGTCTCTTCTTCTCAATCTCTTGTAAGATAACTTAGGAAGGGAGCGCTTGATGCTTCTTACTGAAATGATTTTGTTATCTATGACTGCAGTACTGGGGGAGTGGTGTTGGCTACAAAGGATGGTCGCATTGTGTTGGAGAACACCCTAGATGCACGTTTGGAAGTTGTGTTTAAGCAACAACTGCCTGAGGTAGGTCTAAACTCTGTAGTTCTCTTATTTTGTCCTTGTGTATATTTTCCATTTAAAATTTGACTGGAAATATGTGTAGTGGTACTCTGATATAGAGACCAAGTATTAGGTGAGTGAGAAAAAGTGTTGGCTCTGATCGGTTCAACCATTCTTAATAGATCTGTCGTCAATTGCATATGCTTTAGCATTTGAAATCTGTCATTGAGTCTAAAATGTAATTGTTTTTTCCTAGTTATTTCAATCATAGAAAGTCAACTGGTTATTGTGATTTCTCTCTTTTCGTTGCACTTATGGTAGTCACTGACATCCGTTTTCATACTTCTAATGATATTCGTCTATTTCGGCGAAGAGTATTTGCCGAGTGGTTTGTGTTTTGAGGCGGAGTGCTATTCAATTAACATGTGGGATGTTGACATGGTCAGATCCGAAAGCGGCTCTTCCCTGCTGGCGGTCAAGCAGGGGCTTAAGCGCGCCTTCATTCCGTGTTTTTACGAAGGCTTCTAGCTTAAGTGTTCCATAGTTTCATTTGTCCATTCGTTACAAATCTTGCAATTCGTAATAATCGAATGGTTTGTGTAATATTGTAGTACTTGTTCCTGGAACACCTGCTTGTTTTGCTCCTCTGTAACCTGTGTAGGTTCTGAAAATAGCCTACTATTATTATCTTCAGGTATTCAAACCTTAAATCTTGTTCACATTGTGAGAAATGTTTGCTTTCCTATTCTGGATGTCCATTTCGACAAATTTAGTAGTGATGGCGTATGTTTTACGTACCTTGTGTTTGTGGTTTTAACCCCTGATGCATTTCACAAGTCAAAATGAGTTTTGCGTTTTGGGGCAACCCTTATTGGCAATTTTTATTTTTATTTTTGTAAAACCTTTCAAAGAGTGGGTGTTCTTCTAGTTTTCAAAGAGACAGTGTTCAGTACAGTAGGGTCCAATAAACTTACGAATTTTTGGATCCAGTTGATATTATAAGAACTTGGGGAGGCCCGTGTCCACTCAAAAACATTAGATGTGTTTCAGCTGCACTGGAGGGTTGTTTCAGGGCCGTTCTCAAATCTGTTCCCAATGCAGCGAGGGAGCGTCGGGTGTTGTATTACCAAAAAAAAATGAGAAACTGAAAAAGTTTCTGAAATGAGAAATTGAAAGTAATTTTTTTTTTTTTTTCCCCCAATGACATGGTTGTCTCTTGGCCATGTTAGGCTGTTGTGTTGGTGTAGTGCAGTGCGTTCCCTGTAGTCGAGAACTCATGGCCCTCCAGATGGGCCAAATCCCATTTAATGTGAACAAAATTTTGAATTGTAAATGACATTGGAGTCCCACTAAAGCCTACTTCATCATCGTTACAAATGTACACATATGTAATTGAATATCATATAAAGAGATTGATGTTTTGTATACACTATCTACCATCTAGTATTGTCACTATTTGTAAAAATCACAACTTGTATTTGATGCTATATATTAGAAATGAGCCTTCACAATTGCTTTAAGAATATTTAATCCTATATCATTTGAATTGATTGTATGATTTCTTGCTTGCTCTTCACCCCATTGTAAAAAATCTTTGACTATCTTTCAAAGGTTCTCTATGAAATCCAAATTGTGTAAAAGAAATCCATATTGTCATATGATTTTAAATTATTCATTTTTCACTTGTTATGAAGTTGAAGTGCACTTCTTTGCAATTCCAACATTATTTGCAGTTTCAAAATTAGTTCATTTTTTAGGATGTTAGAGCTTTCTAAGGTTGTTGAACTTTCTAGCGAAAATTGATTGAAAGATTAGTAAGTTTATTGAACCCTATCGCACAAAAGAAACTAATTAGTGGTTAGAAAATTGTATGTCAGAGCAATAAAGAAATAACTTTACTACCTAAGTTCCAAATTTGGCTTAATGGATAGAAACTTCACAACTCAAGTTCATCCAAATTCCATTATAAACTTCATCCTTTAGTATCTTGTTTGTTTTTAATCTATTTTGTAAGTGTCACATGTTCTTGGACACATGAAAAGTTGAAGAACATGGAAGTATAATGATGGCATGAAGCTCACATATTGAACACGAAAGGTGATGTCATTTATGTTTCTTTGTCCCAAGGTACACATTTCTTTCAATATGCTTTCTCGGAGAATTTTGCACCCTAATAACAGCCAATTGCGAGCACTCTTCGCTTAGAGAGTTAGAGACTTTAAATATTGATGTCGATATTCTTAATATTCTTCAATACTCTATCTACAATGCAATCAAGTACATGGAAAGAACCCAACAACAATCTCCACAACAAATTCAAATATTGAATTCTGCAAAAAATATTAGAGTATTTGTCCACATGTTTTTACATTTGTCAATGTTCAAGTTAGAGTTCATTTATCAATGGTCAATTAACAATTTTCTTAAATTGGCCAAGTGGATAGAGGTCATCATCTTTGCCTTGGTGGAATTCCAAATGTGGAGCTTGCATTGACCTTACTATTGGCAAAATAATGTGAGCACCCACCCTTAGTATTAAACAAATACAACCAATCATATTCTTAGTGTTTAAGTAGAATTTATCCTAAGTAGGTGCACATGCATGATCCATTGTGCCTTTCAAGCAATGAATCTTTTTATTTGCCTATTGGATATGAACTACAAAATAAACCAACTAAAACTTAAAATGAAACCAACTTTTGGCCAAATGACCGAACTAACCAAGGCCACTTTGGTTTTGGAAGAAAGAGTTTATAGTCATAAACTATCAATCCTAAATTAGAGATCAGATCATGTCATTTTCAAAAATATAAAGTTTGTTCAAATTTGATGTTCCTAGAGAAAGTTATGACTGGATGAAGTTTAGCCTTTGGAAGGACAATTTAAACTTCATCCATCATTTTCTAACAACTTCTAATCTCAATTTGACCTTGGATTTTGGCTCTAGACTTAAGATAAACTTTACTACCTAAGTTCCAAATTTGGCTTAATGGATAGAAACTTTACAACTCAAGTTCATCCAAATTCCATTATAAACTTCATCCTTTAGTATCTTGCTTGTTTTTAATCTATTTTGTAAGTGTCACATGTTCTTGGAAAGATGTAGAAATCTTCTACAAGGATCTGAAACTAAACTTGAAATAAAAATTAATTTGAGAGGTCTAAATCGAGATTGGAACTTCTACTATGTAGTTGAGATTTGAACAAATGAAATTCTTTTTTTTCTTTAATCAAATTAGAATTCTAATTGAACTAGAGGCCTTCTAACTAACTAGACTAAATTAGATGCAATTCTAGTGAGACTTTTTCTAAAATAAATTTCTAATGTTTGAAGTCAAAGCTTTGTTGTAATATGAGAATGCTATATAATGTAGAATCCTATAGGCCAAGGCTTTGTTGTGACAAGGACAATTATAAAATTACAAGAGCATAGAAGCTTCTATAGAATCTAAATTGTAATGGCCAAGGTCAAAGTTTTGTTGTATTTGTGGAAACAAGAAAAATACTAAACCTACTTGAAAGGGGGAAGTTAGTAGGAGTTAGTGTAACATTTAGAATACAAAGAAATGATATAAGGATTAGACAACACTTCAAAACACAAGAAAATAACCACAAGTGATAGACAAACATCCCACAACCTTCAAGAGGTTCACCAAAAGATGGAGTTTGGGACAAAATTAAAGACTAGAGTATTCCACAAATGACTTTGAACACCAGATACAATGGGATGATTTCTAAGATTAGTACCAAAATACAAAATCTAAACAAGCTAGAGGGTTCCAACTAACGGCATTGCCATTCGATTGAATCTTATCTAAGATTAGTATCAAATAGTTATGCAAAGCATAAACACTTAAAACAAAGAAAGAAAACAAGTTGTGAAGGGACCCCAATGTCCTTCAAACCAAGCTCTAAAAACAACAACAAATGAGCACAATGTCTCTAAAAACACCAAATTGATAGAAGTTGGCTAAATTGGCTAAATTCCACTAGTATGGGCCTAAATGGCCAAGTAACACAAGAAAAGGGTGTTTAGAGAGAGAAAATGAGTCCTTATATACTTTCTTAAGGCCTCAAGTCTCTTCCAAAAAGGCTTAAGGTCCACTCCAAAAAAGCCTTGTGGAAATCCTATCACTTCACCTAATCTTTTAGACTTCTACTTTTACATTAGTCCTAAACTCTGAATTTTGAAGAAAGATCCCAAATCATAAATGAATTGCACCATTGACTTCAAAAGGGCATTTTTAATTTGAAGAACTACTTTCCTTTTTCCTTCCTAAAAAAATAATGAAAACCTAGCACCAACTTAAAACTAAAAAGGGGTAACTTTTGGAGTTCTCTTTTTCTAAAGAAAGTAATTGGCCTAGAATCTTTGGAAGGTGAAAAGGAGTAAGAAAAGACCCTACTTTGACCTCATTCCGATTTCATATGCTCCCCAAAAGCCGGTCAACTCCATGAATCATCTTCAATTTTGGTGATTTTGAAGAATGTTTTTAGTTTGAATACTTCTAAATGTCAAAATGTCATGAAGCTTGTTAGATCATTTCAATCATTTTTTTTTTCATTTTCCATGAAATGGCAAAGTGGCAATATTAAATGTTACAGTGGTGCTTCAAGTTTCAACATGCATCCACGTACTGGATAGAAATGTGATACTACGTATCTATAATTCTATTTTCATTCACAATGTGGCGATTTCATCCAAGATCTTTCTTGAACTTGAAGTTTTTTTGGTGACTTCATCCAAAATTTTACTAAAAATTTCCTATGGTTTGGTGCCAGCCTAAATTTTTTGGTGCTTTTGAGCACCAAATCGCCAGAAAAACACACACTGATTTTAATAGCATAAAAAAATCTATAGAAATTTTTAGTGAGATTTTACTACATCCAAGATAATTTCTACAAATTTTCTATTGTGAATTTTGGTGGTTGACTATACGGAAGAAGATCTTCTGCAAGGTAGAAAATTTTGGAACTTTTTATAGAAACTCTCATGGAATTTCATAAAAGATGTGCAAGCTCATATTTTTACTTTGCACATTTGAGAAAGGAAAGTCAAATCCTATTATATCCTTTAATTATCGGTGAACAACATAGAAAGGAATTTTGGCAAATTGAATTTTCTATTGGACTCTTGTCATAATTTCAACCTTAGAACACCATTCTTTGGCCATAGATGCCCGCCACTAATCCATCTTGAGTTCGTAGCACTTGTAGGCTAACAATTGGGGTTTCTATGATTTCTTGGAATCACTTGGGAAGTTGAAATCTATCCTTGGAATTAACTTATGGATTTCACTAGAGTTCCCTCAAACCATTTTAGACAAAAAGATTCACATGCATGGTAGGTTTAAGTAGTTTGGTCACTATCCACTCAATATTTATAATTTCTATGACTTCTTGGTTTTTAGCCTATTTACATGCGGGATTTTGGATTATTTAGGGTGTAACACTCTATTTTGGACCAAATACCATATTGGCATGTCACATTCATAATTTGGTTCAACACTCTTTTTTGGACTTTTTGCATAATAAATTTAACTTAAAATTGTAAAAAACAAAAACAAAAAACTATGAGCTCCAAATGACGAATTGGGAGCTTACACATAACCGATAGCTTGTTGGTCCTAAATGTATCCTACCCTCCTATTAGTGTTGCTTATTGGATAGCTTATGTGGATGATTTTATATAAATCATATTTGACTTTAGCAATGGTTCATTTGAAGATGATGGGTTAGTATTGCTTTTTTTCTCAAATAATTCTAAGACATGGCATAGAGAGGATGAAAATACTAGAATATATAGATTCAAGTATATCCATGACTAGTGTGGAGTAAATGAGTTGTCCATGACCTCCTATAAAGACCTCAACTACACAATACGATCTAATTCATATAAATTGATAGTCTATTTGGATGTATATAAGTTAATATTTGCTTTGTTTTTACATTCTATATTTGTATATAGATCAAATGCTTCTAAATTGTCTTCGATGTTTGGATTTTATACAAAGAGACCAAATTGAAATTGAAATTTTTTTATTAAAAGAATCAAGCAATTGAGCAGATTCGGCTCAAACATATTTGCTAAGATGAACTATACTTTGACTATCTCCAAAATCTTTCTGATTTGGTTGTATTTGAATTTTCATATTTTGTGGTTGTTCCGTTTTGTTCACGTGGACCTTCCTCATTTAGTCTTAATAACCCCTCAAATCCCATGGAATTACATTGATCTTGACCAATTTCATTCCTACTTCTAAGTGCCATATGTTGGTCATTATCTTTGTGCAATGCTTTCTTGAAGTTATTGTCCATTAATCATGTTTAGACATATTATATCAATCATTTCTAAAAAAATTGAAATTAAATTGATTTGATTTGTTTGTAATTGAAAACAATGGTGTCTGAGCCACTTTATTTTTTTGTTGTAATGGCCATCTAGGATTCAAAGAGTTATCTTGCCCTACTTCTCTTTTGTAGATGTGTTCTTCGATTTGGTTCTTTGATTATTAATATTTCTCTAAATACTACTATTTCTCTTATTACTTCTCGCATATTTCATATTTTTTTTTATCTAGAATTCTTAGAATATTGTATGGACAATGACAACGACCAATTAAGGCAAAAAATTTATAGGTGAGTGGTTCAAATTAGAAGTCCATGTAAGTAATTTGATCATTTTCCATATTTCCATCCCTTGTTATAAGAATATTTGAATAAAGGTCTTGGTTGCTTCTAGATCGATATGGAAGCATCCTAGCTTTGAAGTTTTTAATGGCAACTCTACATTGCCCATAGTTCTATTTGTCATCCATAGATCCAAATTACAATGCTTGGTGTCAATGATTGTCCATGGTCTTACATTCCAATTGCTTCCTTTTTTGAAATGTAACTAGAGTTTTCTAGTTGTGCTCTCAATATGGTCCAACTTGGTCATTCTCTCTTATATTCCCCATCCACTCCTATTTAATTAACCAAAGAAGTGGATTGAAAAGGTAGACAATTAGTTGACTTCACGTCTAACTTCATTGTACCCCATTTGAGTAATACATATATATATTATTCTTGTGAATTTGGGGTTTTGTCATATCCATCATGCTAGTTGAAATCCCTACTTGTTAATTTAGAGGAAGTCCTTAATTCTATCATTATATTTTAGCATGAATGCATTCTCAATTTTCATTAGAAAAAATCTCTAGCCTCCAGATGGCCATTTGACTCTAGCCAACAATACATATACAACAGAAAACAAGAAATAAAAAAATAATTTGAAAATGTGTATATGATTTAGAAATCTCAATATGAAGTGGCATATGATGTTTCACATCAATTCAACATTTTAAATATTTTTAAATATATTTAAATATAATTATTTTTGACCCCTTAAAGACCATGGTCTTTTATCCATCAAAAAACACTCAAAATTGCCATTTCTATTGCAAAGAGTAAGAAACTTTGAAAAAAAATTTGCACATCTAACTATAGTAAGGATCTTACACCTAACTAGTATGAAAATGTATGAATTAATTTTTGAAATTTGGATTGCATAGATTGCAAGATATTTGTGTTTAAAGTGAAGAAAACAAGTATTTTTTGCTCCTTGCATGACTAGATTATTTGACTTTGAGCCTTCTTAACTTAAATTTTTTGAACTGCAAAGTTTTGAGGTTGAAATCTTCATGGTAGGGAATTGAGTTGAGAGTCTAGGGAATTTCTTTTTTAAACTTCATTTTCATTCTTAAAAATATTATTATGTAGAAGTAGCTAGGTATGAGAAAGAAGGAAAATCTAAATTATTAATATCTCTAACATGGAATTGAAACACACTATTGTAATCCCAATGGAAAGATTGTTCTAACAAGAAATCTAAACCACATGGAACTTTCTTTTTTGGAAAATTATGAAAATAGAGTTAAAAAAAATACAACACATTATTTTCTCATGAAGTTTCTATAACTATCCAGAAAAGAAGATGCTCTATAACTTTCACATCACTTATCTAAATGTAATGAATAAAAGATTTCCATGTAGACAAAAATATAATCTATGAGAATCTTTTTATTTTATAAAATTAAAACTTTTGTAATTTTTTTTTGTTGCTTGGTCTCCCTTGTTTTGAGCTTATTTGGCACAAATTTTGCTCATTAGCACCAATTGAAAAAAAATTCCACGAAGTTAATCAATTTTTCTATCTTCAAAAAAGTTTCAAAAAATCTTGAGAAAATTGAAAAAATAGGTATCTACTTGAAATCCAATTTGTCCTCTAAGGGGACAATGGTCCTTTGGGGTTTAACCCTTAAAGGACCGTCACTATACTTTCACCCAAAACGCTCCAAAACTGCCATTTCTAGTACAAGTACCAAAATTTTGAAAAAACCCCTCTTTTTGACATATCTAACCGTAGGATCTTGTATTATATAGTATCAAAAACATGTGGTAAAAATTTCAGACATTTCCACCGGGTGGATTGCAAGATATAAGCATTCAAATTAACTAAAATCATTTTTTTGACCCTGCAAAAAGCAGGGCAGCTGCACTTCACAAGCTCACATTTCTATGAAAAAAATGACCTAAATGGTGGTGCTTCTTTGGATTTGTTTTACTAGACAAGTTGGCCACATGCTTGAAAATTTTTCAGATCATTTGGAATAGCACAACATATAGGAAAAAAATAGTAAGTAGGTAGTAGTAGAGAATGATTAAAAATACTAAATTATTTACAATTTAAATATGGAATTGAAAATTTCCAATCCCAATGGTCGAAATGTTGTAATAATGTATCTAAATCCTAAAATTTTATTTTTGTCCAAAAATATTGAAAATTGGGTAAGATAAAGGACTTCAAAGTTTATTTTAGAGTAGGAAATCCAAAACTGCCCGCAAACAAAAAATCCTCATAACTTTTGACTTGTTGATCAAAATGGAATGATTCAAAGCTTTTTGTGTATATAAAACTCTAGAAAATCAATTCCAAATTATTGTTTCTGGAAAAGTGATTTTTTTATCTGCCCGAACTGCCCAGTTACAGAAAAAAATAACATATTAGGCTATAACTTTTGACTCGTATTTCCAAATGTCATGAAATTTGGTGCATATGAAAGATCTTCCTTGCCCCCACATTCTATTAAAATTTCAGCCCCAAATATGAAAATCTCTGCTCGTAGGTACCTGCCCAAAATTTCTATACAGCCCAAAAACATAGTCCGGTCCTTTAGGAGTTATATATATATATATATATATATATATATATATGTGTGTCTTGTATTTTTACCGCTAATCAAAAGTCAAATGGCCTTCTATTGACCTTAGATTTTTCTAATGAGAGTATTGACAAACAATATGAAGTTGAGTTATATTTGTTCTCAAATGAGTTAGAAGACCTTGTTATTGACTCATGTAATGGGAAGGATGATGGCTTTTGGACTTCTAGCCTTTAAAAAACCGGGTTCCAAACGATATGGATTGGATAGTTGCGAGTTCACTGCAAAGAAGCAAGGTAAGCTAGGTTGAAAAACTAGAAATGAGCCCTCCCTTCTATCCAAAGTGATCTCTGGGAGTGGATGGGGTCCAAAAAACAAGGTCTACTTAAGTACAATTGCACTTCCTATTCACTTAATCATCATGAAAATTTTGTTGATGGATTCATGTTTTCAAATTGAACTTAGAGCCTTTGTTGTTGAAATGTGGTATCTCTTAAATGTACATGGAAAATGATTTTTATTAAGCAATCAACCAAAACCAATATGTGATTTTTATATCATTTTAATATACCATTTAAAGATTACATTGCAAAACATCCCCAAAAGTTTTTGTTTTGAATTATGGCCATGCCGGGTAACATTATTTAACAAAAATCTTATATGGTTTTCCAAGAGCTTTGCATGCCATTACAACCGTATATAGAATGCTTTCAATCATTTTGTTTTGATAAATGAAATGAAATTATGAGGAGGAAGATTTTGCAATGGGTCATGGAATTTCTTCTAAAAAATAATATTTTTTAAATTCTATTTTCAATATTGTCAAAAAAAGTGCAAGCTTAGAAATTTGTTTCTTATTATAATTATCATCATAATTATTGGAGTAGACATTTTCTACATATAAAACAAGAACAATTTAATTAGTATTTTTCATCATATTGTACCTCCTTTTCTTTAATCCTTTAAGAACCAAGGATAATCCAAAATTTTAAAATTGTGAAGGTGTGTTATAAAATGAAACTTAGAAGAATAGTTTAATGTAACTTTCAAATATCAATTGTAAAATATGATCCATAGATCATATCCAAATGATTGGATCAACTACTTCACCAACTTATATATTTTCAAATAATTTGAGCCAAAAATTGAAAAATCTTTCTAAATCTCATTTTAGATTGAATATTTGTGATTTTAACAAGAATTTTTTGCATTTAAGTCCAAAACATTAAATTTTAACCATAGTGATTTTTGAAGATTTTTCTTTTCTATTATTTTTCAAGTTTTCTTTGAAGGGTCATTTTTTAATTGAAAAAGTGATTTTTTGAGAGTACACCTAACATTATCCTTTGAATTATAGAATATTTGCAAAACAAAGTCTTCAAAATCTATACAATATAAATCTTAAAAAACTAGCACAAAAATCTTCTAAAAATTCGATGAATGAAAAAATGCATTTTTGAATACTTAGAATGATTGTATTAATTCATTCGGTTGAAAATTTGAACATTTGGTCGTTAAGGGGTTAATTTCTTTTACAAAAATGAATTTGAAGAATTTTGTTTTGAGATTTTTTAATACACATTTGTTTCTTCAGCGTCATCTGTTTTGTTACAAGTTGTAAAAAATACTAATTTTTTAAGAAAGATTGAAAGATTGAAAACTCATTGTTTGGAAGAGTTGAAGAAAATTTAATCCATCACTTTGAATGTAATATCATGCAATCTTCATGGCCAAATTTTCCAATTTTTCACATTCATTCATGTATTGCCTAATACAATTTTGCATTATTGATTTTTTTATGAAAATAATATTTTTCATTTTTGCTCATGCACTAGAATATGACAGACAGTTTGGGACAATTTCTTATAATACATAGAAGTAGTCCTTACTAAAGGGTTAAAGTATAGAAATAAGCATTAGAAAAAAATAAAAACTATATAAGATAATGACTCTATCTTAATTTAATGCAATTTTATCATTATTTAAAAAAAATAAAAATAAAGTGATGTATTTATAAAGAATGATATGCAATTTGAAGCATCTGAGTCCATTGTGATTTCACAACAAGAATATTTAAAATCTGGTCATTTTTTCAATTGAAACTATGCTTAGCACTAATAGTGTCACAATGAGTGCTAAAGAAAATCCATAGATTAGGTGAAGGGGCTTCTTTTAATTTTAATGACATTTTATCAACATGTTATTGAAATGAATGATTTACAATTTTACATATAGTATCCAATTGATACATTCATTGATTTGAATCCTCATTGATTTGACAACAACAATATATGAAATCTAACCATTATAACAATAGAAACTAAGCTTAGTGCTAAATTTTTTACAATGCACACTAGAAGAAACCTCCTATAGTGATAAGGGACTTTTCAACAATGATTTTAATGTATTTTTATCCAAACTTGAAATTTCCTTCCAAAATTGGATAAATTGTGCTAAAATTAATGTCGAATCATCATGTAAAGGCATTGGCACCCTTGAATGGCCAAATCAACTTGCCATAATTTCAAATCTATTCCATCATCTTGTCTTCTGCCCTATTGTGCACCAAACATGTGCCATGATTAACTAATCACAAGTGGAATGGAGAAATAAGGCAACTAAACCTAGATTTGACATTCATGTCCATCCTTGCACGGGAAGATGTGGAGTGCTTGGATAATATTTAGACACCTTAGAGCATTTCTCATCCAATTTGGTTGTGAGTCAAACCTTGGCTGAGATGTTGGTGAAAAGATCACTCTTCTAATAAGGAGTGATTAATATTCTCCTCATGACGTTCTTGAGTTGAGGGACTAGCTAGGAAATACTCATTAGAAAAAATATGAGGCCTCCACGAGTCCATGGGGCCTCAACTTTGGCACCTTGTCTTGAGATGCCTAATAATAATGATTTAGTTGATTGTTATGAAATAATGATTTGTCCTTGTTGTTAGATGATTGGCCTTGAGTGATTGGCGATGACTCTCGACCAACTAAGGGCCTCCTTACATGTATCGGTCATCGGGGAACTTTTACAGGACGTGTTACAGGGAAAAATAGACATTGCACTTTCATGTGGACCCAGTGGATGGGGATGGAGACAATAAAAAATTCCCACATATTAGATTCCCTAATCTTCATCAATGAGGTTGTCCACCGGTATTAGTGAAACTTCAACTCCTCCTTTCCCGCTTGCCCACCCTGGCAAGACCATCGGTGGAGCCACTTTTGTCTTCTTGCTTGAATTAGCGAAAAGCTTGCCTACCAGGTGAGCATGTAAGCTAGCCCTAAGAGTGGTTTAAGTTGTACTACATACTAATCTTAGACCATTTGCACCTCTCCTAGGAGACAATGCATGTGTTGTAGTTGGGCTTTTCTTTCCCGGGTTACTATCTTTTTGACAACCTCCACATATTACTGCGCTAGGGTTTAGATGCCAGAGTTTAGACATTTGGGTGCCAGGATTAAGGACTTCTAATTGCATTTGGTTTGATATGTCTAGCCTTTGACCATGGGTACTCAAAGTGGAACAATAGGTGTGCTTTTATGCATTGAAGAGATCAAGAGTGCCTCTCAAAGTAGAGGTTAAGTCTTGGCTTCCTCTATTTCCTGGTAATAAGGTAGGAGGCTCGAACTCCGTTCGGGCATTTAGAACCGCCCCTATAAATGTTACTGGAATGGGCTGGAGGTGGTTCTTGAATTGACCTTCATTGTCATTAAATGAATCAAGAAAAATACTATTTATTATTGCAAGAGCCAATCAGTTTCCTTTCTTTTCCCATTTCTGTTTAGAAGTCGCAGTGAACACTTTATGAAAGACCTAGGATCACAAATAGGGACCTACAACACATCTCGTTTGAAAATTCATAACTAATTCAAAAATGCTCCAAAAAATATGAAACAACTTGGGTTAGATGCCAATTCTTCTTCTCTTTCAAGGAAAATTTATTCAAAAATATTTTGAGCAGTTTGACCTGCCCAAAATTCAGTTACAGTGCTTAGATGGTCGGTTTATGAACCGACTACCTTAGAGGAAGCCAGGAAGGCATGCAAGGGATGCAGTAAGGCATGGCAGTAGTAGCATTGTAGGGAGTTATAAAGCAAAGGTGTTGAAGTTCCATTTTAGTAAGGTAGGAGGCTGTAAAACAGTGCGGGCTTTAAGAATGACTCCTATAAATGGCTGTGAAATGGTGCATCTAAAGTTTTGAAATTGACCAGTACATTCATTGAATGAACCAAGGAAAAAAATATTATTAATTGTAAAAGCCAATCATTCTCTGTGTTTTCTCCATTTTTATTTAGGATTGCAAGTGAACCATTCATGAAAGATCTAGGGTCACAAATAGGGACCTATGACCCAACTCATTTGAAAACTCATAAGTAATTCAAAAATCTTTGGAAAAATATGAAACCACTTGAGTTAGATTCCTCATCAATTTCTCTTTGTCTGAAAAATGAGCTAAAAATATTCCCCTCCAAAGAAATACATGATAAAGGCAGAACAGCCCTTAGATGCACCATTTCTGAGCCTCCTACCTTAGGGTAGGGATTGTTTATGGAGTCCTCATCCAGCATGCCTATAGGCACCGGCAACTAACTTATGTCTTGATCCTTTAGATCCTATGCTTCAGTCAACTGCTTGTAATTGTAACTGAATACATCTTGTTGCTTCTGTCTGATGTGTGTCTCAAAATGACATCCACATATTCTAGTTTTTATCAAATAGCTGAATGGGAGATTCATCTTCTATTCAATCTTCCTCTTTTAAGTCTTAGTATGGATTAGAAAAGCGTCTTGTAAATTTGAAATTGTATGTAATTTTGAATTGGCAAGTTGGTAGTCAGTTTCATGGGATGGATTTTACTTCATTTCGTAAGCTACTTTAAACCTGGTTGAATCCATTTCAACTTGTTTGAAACATTGCTGCAACACATTCATAAGCTGGTTATGAAGAAAATTTATGCCATGCAACGACGTTGCTTCAATCTAGCATTGCAATGAAATTTTGAGATTTTAAAAATAATCAATATTTTAGGTTATCCCTCTTTTTTCCTTTCTTATTTTTGGCAAATCTATACCCTTCCCCAAGTGAGGATTGGGTTGGTCCAAGGAGCATTCTTTGAATTATAGTTCTTCTATGCGCAAAGATTGGAGAGGCTACTTGTGGGAGTCCATCTCACAGGGAGTTACTAGAAGATAGTGTTTTTTCGTACAATGTGACTTTCATACCAACAAGGCTAGGATCAAGATGGAAAACTTACTACAATTTCTCTTCCCTTGTTTGACTCCTTAAACTGGCTTCTTCCCAATATGGCAACAAGTGAGGCTTTTTGAGTAAAGCTTTGGAAAGACTTTTAGGCTTCAATGAGGTTGAATATAGGTAGGAAGCCCTAGGGTCACTCAATGTATTCTTTGGACATCATGTGCGATCAAGTAAATTTTCTATCCCTATTTATTTTTTAATAAATTTTGATTTAGCTCCAAATTTTTGGGTGTTGATACATAATGAATATATCTTTTATGTGAAAAAAAAATCGGATTCAATCAAATTCAACAAGATATCCAAATACACAATTGAAGATTGCACTAAAATGGTTGTATTTTCACTTCAAATATTTATCAAGATTGCATTTGAATGACAATTGTATCCAACTTTGGTATGCTTAAACTTTAACCAAGCCTTCATTTATTGACAATTTAAATATTATTTTAAAAATATTATTTACCATATAAAATAGGGGGTTGAAATTTTTTCAACTATACAGTGTGTTTATTTTCTTACAAAATTTGTAAGTAATTATTTCAGATAAAGAAAATTTTCAAAAATTCACAATATGAACTTCCAACATAATAAAACATACTATAATTTTTTCAAACTATTTGAATGATTTTTTACCATATAAGATAGGAGGTCAAAGATTTTGTTCACATGTGATTCAAAGAATACATTGAGTGAACCCCCCAAGTAGGAAGCACACTCATTTATCATGGTTTTAACCCCTAAAAGACCGGACTGTGTTTTTTGGCTGTATAGAAATTTTGGGCAGGTACCTACGAGCGGAGATTTTCATATTTGGAGCTGAAATTTTAATAGAATGTGGGGGTGAAGAAGATCTTTCATATGCACCAAATTTCATGACATTTGGAAATATGAGTAAAAAGTTATAGCCTAATATGTTACTTTTTTCTCCAACCGGGCAGTTCGGGTAGATCAGAAAAAATCACTTTTTCCAGAAACAAAAATTTGGAATTGATTTTCTAAAGTTTTATATACACGAAGAGCTTTGAATCATTCCATTTTGATCAATGAGTCAAAAGTTATGAGGATTTTTTGTTTGTGGGCAGTTTTGGATTTCCTACTCTAAAATAAACTTTGAAATCCTTTATTTTATCCAATTTTCAATATTTTTGGATAAAAATAAAATTTTAGGATGTAGATACATTATTACAATATTTCGACCATTGGGATTGGAAATTTTCAATTCCATATTTAAATTGTAAATAATTTAGTATTTTTAATCATTCTCTACTACTACCTACTTACTATTTTTTTCCTATATGTTGAACTATTCCAAATGATCTGAAATTTTTCAAGCATGTGGCCAACTTGTCTAGGAAAACAAATCCAAAGAAGCACCACCATTTAGGTCATTTTTCATAGAAATGTGAGCTTGTGAAGTGCAGCTGCCCTCCTTTTTGCAGGGTCAAAAAAATGATTTTAGTTAATTTGAATGCTTATATCTTGCAATCCACCCGGTGGAAATGTCTGAAATTTTTACCACATGTTTTTGATACTATATAATACAAGATCCTACAGTTAGATATGTCAAAAAGAGGGGGGTTTTCAAAATTTTGGTACTTGTACTAGAAATGGCAGTTTTGGAGCAGTTTTGGTGAAAGTATAGTGACGGTCCTTTAAGGGTTAACCTATCAGCATCTATGTGGACTTGTTGCCTATAGATTAAGGATATATGTGCAAGACTATTCACATGTTTGTCTTCAACCATGTTAGTTAGGAGTTATATGATTTATTGATGGATAGCTATTGGGATGTAAAGATTGTGGATGGACCAGACATTATAAAGACAATAGTGGACTGTGAATCCCTTAGCTTTCAATACCACATTAGTATATTGATTCTCTATGCAAACTTTGTTTATAACTGATAAAGATTGGTATCATCAAATACTTGGATAGCAATGGATCAATATGAGCTGAAGATACTAGTCATCCTCCAATGCTAGATAGGAGACCACAAAAAAGACATTTAGGTGGGCTTATCCTAGTCATATGAAGACATTAGACAAGAAATTATATTGCAAATTGGACCAATATCAAATATCGAGTTCAAGATGTGGATTGTAGATAGTCACAATGCTCTAGTGAAGGTCAACCAAAGAAACAAAAAAATGTTTACTAATACTTTAGTTTTACCCCAAAAGAAGCTCTGACTTATTCCAATACTTTAGGTAGATGGACTCTCATTTAGTTTAGATTGCAGGTTCACTTCTTGATTCGGTACCCACTTACTTTCTACATATGTGCATTTTGCATGCCATAAGGTACTATGGACATTTGTAGAGGATTTAACTAATGCTTCACGTCTTGTAACAATAGCTGTGTCACTGTTCAAAGTTTGAAACTCAACTTCATTTAGAGCAGTCTCTTTATTTTTGAACCTATGAGCAATGATACAATACCAATGTTGAAATGTTTGAACAAGGGGGATTTTTTAATTGTACCTCCATAGTATTGAGTGTGACGTTGATATGTCTTTTTAGTAGCATGGTGGGAGTTCTCCATACTCTATTGTATTTCTCCATAAAGTATGGACCATGGCATACTATAAGATGCTACCACAAGAAAAACATCTCATAAATATGAATACAATCCACTCATGAATATAACTTAGACAATAAAGTTAACCAAATATCAACATTTGACTTCAAAAATATATGGTAGTAGACCTCTTACCATATATACTTCTAAGTACATTTAGAGAGTCCAAAATATAAGAAATGAACACTTTACAAGTCCTTCATGTTGGTCATCACAATGAGCAATGAGCCCAAAAGATGTTGCCAAAGGTATTAGTTCCCCCTTCCTCTCTCAAAAAATTTAAAGGCCGTTGATTGTTTTAAAAAAAAAATGCTTACCTTCAAAATCGCCATTGATTTCTCAAAAAATCACATGCCGTTGATTTTGTAAGATTTAATTTGAGCCGTCCAAATATCAATATGGATACGGATATGGAAATGAATAATGGGTACATATACAATATTGTATACAAATACATAGTGAATACTAAATGTGGATACGGATACAAATATGGCACAAATAGATATGAATACAAATACAAGTACGGAATATGGATATGAGTACAAGATATGGGATGTTGTTTGTCCCATATTGTTTGTCAATTACATTGCTTTCTGAAAATTACAAGAGAGCACATGGGAGGGGAAAGGGTATGAAAATTTAAATTTTTTTTGAGCTCGTTGTGACGTTGTGTCACAATGCCAATGAGCTCAGAAGATGCAGTAATTGCATTGCACTAAGTGAAAGAGCTTTACGTTAGCTTATATGCTAGGACCAAATAAGGTTTTCAAATTCAGCATAGTACAGCCTAAAAAAGAAACTAACTTCAGTCTCTCCTTTGTGTAATCGATTCAACTTCCTAATCAATAGCTTGCTTGTAGGATTGAAGTTGTGGATAGGTAATAGTTGTCTCCATAGCTTTTGGGTTTCTTAACCTTTATAGACTACGTATAAGCTTAGAATGGTTGATTCTTTGAATCTCAGGTAGAGTGGATTTCATGTTCTTTGAACTCTAGATTTTCAGAGAATTTTTTCAAAATTTGTCATCTATAAATCTTTCACCTTTTAAAGAAGGTGATTTCAATAGATACTTATTTTATACATCATTTTGTGGAAAAAAGTAGATTATAAGCAAGATTCATTATACTTCACATTTGTGCTATCTAGCTAAACTATGCGAAGTATACGTACTAAAGCCTAATCTCATCTTCTAGGCACTCAAGATATGTATTTAAGGCTAGGGATCCTTCCCGGGATCCTTGTGATGCAAAACCTAGGAAAATATAATGTGTATAACTTAGCGTGTGATCATATATACTAGTGTAGCGTTGAAATGTAATTGCTGCAACAATATAGTGATACCTATCTCCAAAGGAATCATGTTGGAGGGTCCTCACACTTCTAACTCCACTCTTGTTGAGATATATAAATATGTGACTATCATATTTTAATTAATATGATCATTTAGTTAGTTGATAATTATTTCATTATCAAGTTATTCTTGACACCATGATCGTCTTGACATCATGACAATTTCAATGAATCGTTTGCATATTCTGTATGAAACGTGTGCATCTAGGCACATGCAGCCATGTAGGTTGAAATGTTATTGGTTTGTTTGATGGGGCTTGCCCCATTTGTTTCAAGAATATGATCAAATAAAAATATAATCAATTCCTAAAATTTTGATTTAATGAGAGCTTTGGACGGCTAGAGGGTGACCACATCACTCATGTATTGAATCAGTTAGCAATTTAGCTAATTTGTCAATTGTGAATCATGCACTTCAAATTATAGTCCTACTGGATTATAAATATAATAAGGCTACATGAAAGAAGAAAGACCAATTTATAACCAATTTCATTAAGTTGGCAATATTCCACAAGTAATGAAATTTCACCAATCAAACAAACTTGATGTTACTTGAACTAAAGTCTGACCTTGACACATGCATTTGCTACTAATGCATACCTCTGATTGAGCAAAGGGAACTATTTTTCAATAAACTGATGGAAGTTAGTGAACATATATGAAACTCCAAGCAGCTAAGAAATGAAGGGAAGTGATAGAAATCTTAACACAAACAGAAAATGTACCATGTAATGTGTGACATGATACTCTGTCCAACATTTAACCCTTAAACGTGGAAGGGGAGACCCTCCAAATCTTCCTTTTCTATTACCGTGTGAATCATTGACCTCCAGAATTGCAAAAGTAGTCATTGGAAGTCAAACTAGTGTAGAAGATCTTCCCTTTCCAAAACAAATTTAGAGGATGAATAGTTGCACTTCTATCCTATACAATTTGATTCCTTGTCATCCATCGGACACAAAACGGCCGCCTCGACGTTCAAGGGTTAAGCTATTTTTGAGCCCATGTATCAACTTTTGCTTTAAAATCGCTTGGGGATTGTTGCTTTGTGAGTAGTAGTCCAGTGAAGTACCAGCATAGTTAATCTAAGGCCTCCCATTGGGACAGGGTGAATTGACCCCCGCATTGCCCCTCCAGGGCAAACCCTGGAATTTTTTATTTGTAAGGCTTAATTTTTTTTTGAAATTCTGAATTCATATTTGCAATCAAAGGCCCCAAATTACTGGACAGAGATGTAAGACTTACCAAAAAATTGGCACAACATACGGGGCTTTTTTTTCAAACCAAAGTTGACCGGGGCAATGAGGGGGCCAATTCTCCCTGCGCCCCATTGCTCCTGTTTCTCTCGCTTTGCCTGTCTTCTATACATGAGATTCTTCTTTGAGTTTAACAATCTTAGGATCCTCTACTGTAGGATTGTTTTTCAAGAGTTTTAATGCATGAATCCCGCTGAATGATGGTTTGTTAGGTATGTTGTTTGATTTTCTAAATAAGTCTTAACTCTTAAAGATTACATTGTTGCTTCCGTGTGTGCTAGGAAGAGAGACAACTTTCTCCATCTCAGCTGTTGCTTATGCTTGGATTTGTTCATTTTGGATTGTCCAAACATGCATGAAATGCAAGTGGATGATATTTGTGATGATTCAATAGAATGCATGGAGTGAGCAGACATTCACAAATTCTAGAGGAATATGGTAAACCAGTCCATTGTGGTCAGAATAAGGAGTTTGACATCATGTGGTTACTGAAATTTTTCAATTTGTTTCCCATAGTAGTACAAGTGTGAGAAATAGTGAGAGCAATTGAAATTATGTTTTTTTGACAAAGTATGAATTTGTTATGAAATTTTGAAGTGTTCAATGCATCATGACCCAAAAGAGTTTGTAGACTACCTTAAAACCAACAAAATTTGAATCCATCATGCTCATTTGGCTCACCTAAAGCAGTCAAAGTCTTTTGTGACATGGAAGGCCTAAAAAGTCAATTCTCACTGAAAATTTGAAAATTCCTAATGAAGTCACTAACTACTTCACTACTGCCATGTAAGACATGCATTAAAGCCAAAATTTGAAAAAACCTGAAAAAACCATAATGAGGTCATTTGGTAGGTGACCACTATGGGTCATTCGACCACAATGGGTTGATGTACCTTAGCAAAGATTGGTTCCCATCTCCCATCCATGGCATCACCAGACACTAGTTTGGCAGATATTTTCTTTTAAAATAAGCCATCCTCCCATGAGTGCTTACACCCACTTTTCATTGACTTTTTGGCTTCTTCTCTTGTCATCACTTTTCCCTTTACATGAGGTTGAGAGTAGTATATACAACAATGTAAGCTATTAGCTCCCATCTAATATACTCTAATATATATAAATAAGGTTATATAAAAACATCATGTAGTAGAAATTTTTATTAATGAATTAGCCTTGACAAATAAGGGCTATACAAAATTTTCATAGTATGATGAATATAGATGTGGACAAATAATTTGATATGGATGATAAAATGAACATTGTCAAGAAAATCTACAATGAAGAGTGGTTGATTGAAATTGTGCCATAGTACTAGCAATGTATATATCTGAAAATTAAGTATAAGGTAAACTACCCCATTACGAACAGAATTGGAGCAAGCCTATTGTAGGCAAAATTGTAATGGTAGTGTACATTCAAGTTCTAAAACGTACACCACTAACATAATTCAGTCCACAATAGGCTTGCCTCCATTTTGTTTGTAATGGGGTAGTTTACCTTAAATGTTAGACATTAACCAAAAGTGGTAAAAACTATCACATTGCATGAGCAACAATGCTAGTATGTGAGCACGAAAATGCAAGAATGTGAGCTTTGAGCAAGGCTTTGAGTATATATATAAGTAAATATACTACAACCATTGAAGATTTGAAGGTGCTTATAATATAAACACCAATAATATAGGTACCTATATCATAGTTACACTATAATCATGGAAGGTTTCTATAATAAAGTGTAATGTAGATTTTGTCTATTCGACAGAATCCAAAAATAAGGGATCTAAGGGTCAATTCTCTTAGGAAAGGCCAATAAGTCTAGTGTATTGTGATTAAGGTCACTCGTTTTCGTATTGGAAATACTTATCTATGTCGTTTTATATTTGGTTTTCCAAAACAAACCCAGGAAATGCACTTAATGTCAATTTTTCACAGTCCAAATACCAATGCTATTTATAGACTCAAATGTATGGCGTCACAGTCCTGTCTAGTGTGTGGCTCATGTCAATTCTCAAGTCAATTTGTCATGGATTGGTCAATTTGTCTTTTATGCATGCTCTAGCCACTTAATAGTAATATATAAATAAGCATATTCATAATTACACCATTTATATTATATTAAAGGAATCTCTTTTTCAATTCCCTTAATTTAATATTTCAATTTACAATTTATTTTATATCAAGAGAATTAATATTTTTATCCCCAAATTATTCCAATAATTAATACTAGAAAAGAATTGATTCTTTCCTGGTGAATTTGATATTTTTGTCTTTAAGCTTTTCCCTTTTAGCTTTTCCAGTGGGCAATTTATCTTTCTTTGAATTGTTGAATTGGTCAAATAGGCACACAACCAAGACTCAACTAAACACAGGCTAATAGACCTAAGTTAGTTACAAATCTATTTGCAGGGAGTCAATGAACCAGTCGACTTGCCACCAACCACTGACTGTCTACTTGACCAAGGTTGGTTATTTCTCTAACTAGTCATGTCTCCTAGCTACAAGACCAACTTTATGTCTTTGAGATTTTGCAGGAGGGTTTTAGATTCTCCTTGCCATTTTTAATTGTGGAATCTCATTACAATTCTAATAGACTTATTGTAACATAATGTTTGATATGGTCAATTTATCTTTTTCCTTACTGCTTCTATTGCAAATGGACTTGATTGGATTTAAGCTAGTCACGGGATCACAATACAGTCCAATATTTTTGACTAGAAATGCATGTCAAATAGACTGAATTTAATCCAACAATTGACACACATTCACGCACATTTAGTTTATCAATTGACTAGTACATCGGCTTGGCTTCATAGACCGCAATTTGTCGTTCCAATGCATTCACAGTATGTTAGACTGGATTCCTTTTTCACATGTTTAACTCGACTTGATTGTTGTTCACAGGCCTTATGCAAGAATGTGCAGTCAAATAGACATTGTCTGCTTATTTACTTAAACTCACCCAGCCCAAGATTCTAACTTGATATTTATCGATTAGACTCAATTCTTATTAACACAAATGGAAGTACGATGGCAATTCGATTTGGACAAAATGATTCCCAGCCTCAGACAGTTTGTGCTAATACAGCTTTATGTCAACTGGACAAGCTCCTGAGCATCTTGCGATTTGACAATTTCACTCTCTGGTTTATAATCTAATTAAGTCGATCTTGAACTTCCAATTGGTTGCATGAATTACTATTATTGGTCTATCAATTTGACAGTACATTGACTCTTATAAAGGCAGACAACAATTTAAATGGGAGACTTACCCGAATCCATCAGAACAATTGCCCGCCCAGCCATGTCGATTTAGCAATCAGCAGGTCCACCGAAGTCCAATTGCGATCACACACAATGTCCAAGGTACCAACTTCAATTTGCCTTTGTTACCCCGCAATGGAGCGAGTGGATTTATTTTCAGTCAATCAATTTTCATCTCAACAACACTCACTTAGCCATTATAAAATTATCACAGACAATTTGACAACATCCAGTGCAGATCTGCAGCTCTTGCAATCCTCACTTCACACTTGTTTCCATTTCAAAACAATGTAATTTGTCTGTCGAGTTTCTAATCAAATTGTCGACTCACCCAAGCTTCACGCAATTAGACAATGTATTTACTTGCTATTAGGCTTAGTTTACAAACAAGCACCAACGATTTGATTCAGTCAATTAGACGGTAAACCATTTACTTACACATACACACACAAGCAACTCGACCAAAATATATTCAATACTGGAACAATCAAGTTGACCGCTTAGTAAAATACACTTAGTCAACTGGGATCCTCGATAGGGCAACAAGGCACGACTGAGTCACTCAAGCAATTAGACAATATTTCCAATCTATAATCACCGCTATAACATTCAGTCAATTAATCTTTATCTCAAACACACAAACTTCCTACAATAGACCAACAATGATCAGGCATGCATCCACAATTAATACACTCGTCAAATTGATCTCCGTTCACCACTCCAATTATTATCAGTCGACAAGACCACACAAACACACTGGCTGCCCGCTCCAACTGTTCTTCCCATACACCACCACAGACTGAATTCCTCAGCCAAATAGACAGCTCACACAAAAACACAATTAGACAATTTGCCAATTTTAAAGCTTGAGAATTTCACAAAATTGCAAGAGTACAATGAGTCATACACCTTGGTATGAACTAGAAAATAAAAGAGTAGACCTTTGGACATATAGTCCCAAAATTGGAAGGCAACTTTTCACAACGTTGCATCTTCTCAATTTGACCTTTTCTACAACTATTCAACTTGCCCTTTCCATATCTCAATTAATACGCCTATTTGACTCTGGTCAATTATCTACAAGGCTAATTGACTCACTAATGGAAAAGCAGTAATGTAATAGCCCTTTTTACACTGGAAAAATCAAATTGACAAAATTTGGGAAATTAACTAGCACTACATAAAGACACCTATAACATAGTTGTATAGTCTTCTAAGCTTATGTGCTCATGTTCCTAGGCTCACATAATAGCACCCCTCTCCATTTAACTCCAATCTTTCAAGCCATATGTGTTAATTACACTCATATTGAATGAATTGTTCATGGGATAGTTTTAGTATGGATTCCAAAGTGTTCAATGTTATTAAACCCTAAAGGCCAAAAGGTGTTTTGGAAGAGGAAAAATCCAAAACTACCAATTTTTTATGCATTGCCCCAAATAATTTGTTTTAGTTTTTATTCCAACCACACAAAAGTGTATTATATACTTAAGGCAATATGTGGAAAAAATTTCATCTTGTTTGATCACATGGATTGAAAGATTATAACATTTGAAGTAAAAATAATTCAAAAAACTCATTCCTATGAACTAGGGTTAGTAGACTTTGAGCCCTTTTGGAGTAAATTTTTTTATCTACAAAAAAAATAAGAATTTTGACTATTTGTAATTATATAATTTTGGTTTCACTCATAAACAAATTTAGAAGCAAAAATGTAGCCTACCTTACTCTAAATCAATTTGCAATGCAAGCAGGCTAAGTACATTGGCAATACACTAATCATTTTTTTATATTTAAAATCCAAATAAAAAAATATAAGACACAAGATAAGCATTTAGAATATGTGTAAATTTTTTTAAGAATTTTGACTTTACATATCGCAAGATAAATAATAGGGCTTGAGGTTAGAAGAAAAGGATTTTTTTAAAGCCACCCTAGCATAGCTAATAAAGTTTGATTCCTCTCACAATGTGATTTGAGAACTAAATCGTCAAAAGAAATGCCATATTTTATTAGTTACATAAATGCCAAATTTCAATAGTTGATGAGAGTTTTTGCAAAAGATGCTCCAAAGATGCCCAAATTGCAAGGGTTGCCAAAAAAAATTTAAGGTGGAAAATAATTTATGTTCCCACTAAATTTTGTGGACATTTGACCAAAATTGACTTCATAGGAACCTACCTAGATTTTTAATTGTTCATTCAATGGACACTTGAAAACTTGTTCGTCCAATGGGGTTAAAAATTGTCACTTGGTCAATAGCACTTGAATTCAATTGATCGTTGTTGGTTTCATAGTATATACCCTATACACATATGTAATAGAGGGAAAGAAAAATTTGTGAAGAAGGATGGGGGTAGGAAAAAATTAGACATTTAAATTTTATATGTAAGATAGTTCCACTTAAAAAACTGCATGAATGAATTTACAAAAACCATAGACTATTGGAAATATGCCCCTTTTAGCTTTTTATGTAAAAATATAGTCAACTTAAATGCAATAGCTAAGATAAATAGTCCCACACCAAATATCCTCTTAACTCATGTGTATACCTTAAATTACAAGGAATGATCTCCCTAGGACTGAAAATCTACTAGCAAATGACTCTAGAATGACTACAATCTCACAAGAGGATCCCACACCACACATTATGAACGACTTTATAACTTACCAATAACTCCCGAGTGATTGCCCATGTCACTCTCAACGGACATAACAATGACTACACTGTAATTTAGAAATGACTAGGAAAAAATTTAAATGGTGCTAGTCCATGTCAAATTCACTATATTAGAGTCCTACTAGAGAATGACTTATAAATGACTATCTATGTGGACATCCATGTTAGAGGAACTACAACTCCTTCAGAACTCCAAAATGACTTAAGAATGATTGTTGACATGGATGTCTACATTACAAATCCCTTTGCATATGCCTAGGTGAGTAGACACCTCCTAAGACCGCCTTGTCCACCTTAGTTGGTGCCAGTATTTTTCTCATCCTTTGCACATCGAAGGTAGAATCAATGGTCATAATATTTGACTTCTAAAGATCCATTGTCTCTTTAGGGGACAAAGTGGATTTTGGGCAGGTTGTCATAACCTCAATTTTTAGTGAAACTTTATGAAACTCTCTCGTAAGATAGAAAAACTTATTAGCTTTGTAGGAATATAATTTTTATTTCAATTGAAGCCCAGGAGCAAAAGTTATACCACAAAAAACCTAAATTTTTAGTTAATGGGCAAAAACCGAAATCCACAAAAATTTGAAATTAAATTTTGAATTTTTTATCCTTATAGACCATCCTTTTTTCTACATGTGAAGCTTTGATTCATTTCAATTGAATTAGTGATGTGAAAGCTATGAACAATCTTGTTTTTCAAGCACTTTGAGCAACTTCTAGAAAAAATAACTTATAGGACCCATTTCTGAATGCAATTTTTACAATTTTTCAAAAAAAATTGTTTGACAAGGTCAAATGTGCTTTCTATAACAATTGCACTATTGAGATTATTGTGTTTCAATCCCATCTTAGAGCTATTAATGATTTAGTTTTTCTTTCAATCTTCGACCTACTTCTACTTGATAGTTTCTTAAAGAATGAAAATTAAGTTTTTTTTCTTCTTAAATTCCTAGCTTTTCAACTCAATTCTTTAACACAATTTTTTAATTCAAAGTCCGTATTGCAACTTATTTTCACAAATGGTGGTCAGGGCCATCTAAAATTGTAGGCTAGTGTTCAAAAAACTTTTTTTTTTTAACTTTGAATGCTAAAATCTTTCAATCCGTGCAATCAAACATCATGAAATTTTTATCACATGATCTCAGACAAGTAAAGTACAAGATCCTATGGTTAGATTCTACAAAAATCTTCTTTTTGTATTTTTAGGTGAATGCAATAGAATTGGCAGTTCTGAGTGGGTTTTGACAGAATAATATAATGGCCTTGGGCCTTTAGGGGTTAAAAAATGACTTGTCCAATATGACTCCAGGGCCAAGTAATTTGGAAGTAAAATTTGTCTAGAATCACTTCTATGAATTCAATCTTTGCAATCATGTATACCCACATTTTCTTGTAGTGCAAAGAGAGCTTTCTAACAATATCGAGAATATGCCCACATGATGCATGGTCCAAAAGATCCATAATTTAGGATACTTTAAGATCTAAAAATAACTCAAATTTATAACTTTCACACCACATGTTTCAATGCCACAAAACAAAGTCCATGCATCTTTCCTTGTAGAGAGTTTTTCTAAGAATACCATGGATGCAATCAACGGAGACATAGGTCTAGAGATCTCACCATAACAAAAAAGAACATGGTATCTGAATATAATAAAAAAATTCAAGCTTATTTAATGTATAGATTGTATCTATTGTATAAATATAGAAGACAACCCAATGCAATTAATGCTAGTAAATTTTATGAAGTTCCATTGCAAATGCTATTATAGTTATACCATTGTAGTAACAATGCAAATATAGTATAATATTCCATTTGAAACCATTGCAAAGTAATTCAAATGAAAATTCGGGGCATTGCAAAATCATTGCAAAAACTATTGCTACCTCTACACTCTACTATAGTGAGCTTGATCTATTCATGAGAAGCAATTAAAGGGACAAGTTCTTAACCTTGAAATTCCCGAATGTTATTGGTTGTAGTGGAGGTGGATTTCTAAAGGTGTCATTTGATGTCATCTAGCACATATTTCACTAAGCTGAAGCACCCCTCCTTCCCTCTTGCCCTGCCTTGAAGTCTTTGTTGAGGACTCAGCATTGAATGACATGGTTGTTGAATAGTCTTCTAATTCTTCTTTCACGGAAGTGAGCTCACTATTGTTGCTCCCACAAGCTAGTAAGCGCATGTTGTCTAAATCCTTCAAATTTGAAGTCTTTGAATTCAAAGTCCTTAAATTTGAAGACATGTGCACAACCACCTCCGATTGTGTATCATTTTGCAACATAGCCACCACTCGGGCTATGGTGGGACGTTGCTCGGCCTCTTGCTGGGAGCACAACAAGGCAATGTTGATGAGGCATTGCATTTCGGACTTCTCGTGGTCTTGCAAGATTAGAGTGGGGTCTACTAACTCCATTAGCCGACCTTTTCCATGGAGTATCCAAGCCTGCCATGGAATCACATGAATTCAATCATTGGTTGATAGAAAATTGTTTAATCCATAGACAAATTCTATAACTTAAGCTTACTTCCTACACATTAATGGATATCACAACCCCATATACAAATATACAATGGCTAGAAGATAGTTGTCAATTATCTTTACTTGATCAAACTCTTACTTTCTACACATTGGATGTCACAATTCCAAACATACATATACAATGGCTAGATTGTCAATTACCATAAGACACTATAAAAAACATTGCTATGAGAGTTGTGTCTAAGAAAGCCACGTTTATACCACCTCATGTCATTGTATGTTAGAAAGAAAACAAAGATTGAAGAATGGTGCACTATAGTACCCATTTGGAGAGATACACTTCTTCAAGTGGCCTTGTCTTATCTATGTTTTGTCGACCACTCAAAACCTCCAAACACAAAATACCAAAGCTGAAGACGTCAACTTTGTCACTGAGATGGCCAAGTGATGCATATTCAGGTGCCAAATACCCCCTACATTCAATACACATGCTACATTTGTGAGAATCATGAATTCTATTGTATGAATCAACTTTTTGTTAATCTTACAAATAAGTGTTCTAAAATTTAATGAGTCGATTTCATTGAACTTTAAGGGAATAAAGAAAAGTAACATATGCAATAGATATGACTACTTTCCAAATCAATATACAAACACACAAAGAATTAATGACTACATATATATAACTGAAAAGGTTGTCCAACAACTCACTGTGTTCCCGCAACATTAAGCGTCATAATATGGCTTTTTTCATCTGGAAAGAGCAAGGCTAAGCCAAAATCTGCAATTTTCGGTTCAAAGTTCTTGTCCAATAAGATGTTGCTGGCTTTTATATCTCTATGGATGATTCTAGGATGAGCCAGGGAATGTAAGTAATGTAAGCCATGAGCAACTCCAAGGCAAATGTTTAGACGAACAACCCAACCCAAGGGCATCTTGTGTTCACTTCCTGCAGGAGATGGAATCTTTGTGAGCTTTGATAAAGTAAAACAATTTCAATTTGCACTTTCGTTGAATACATATTTGGATGACTTTAGAATTAAAATCATAACATTCCTGAACAATCTTATGAGGTCCTTCCAAGCCCAAGAATGGAAGCTCAAACTATCCTCCTAACTAATCACCAAGCACAATTGGAGTTGAACCATTAGCCTTTTGGCCATTTTTTTTTCATTTAAATTTGACTTAGAAAAATTCCTTGAATTCAAGATGAACCTTCAAGAATATAGAAAGTGATCTTACAACAATGATTAAATGTGTTATGACCCTACACAAAATAGGAATTAAATGTATTTTATATGAAAATGGTCAAAAGAATTTTGGTCTAAAAGTTAGAAAAAGAAACTTACGAAGTAGAACTTGGTCGATATCATAGTTATCCACATACTCATAAACCAACAACCTTTGGTGTTCACGAAGGCAACACCCTTTGAGATTCACAAGGTTTCTGTGTTTCATTCCAGTAATCAAGACAACTTCATTAAGAAAGTCAGCTATTCCTTGTGTGTTCTTGACAAAAAGCTGCTTCACAGCCACCGTACTTTTATTTGGAAGTACACCCTGCAAAAAGTGACCATATGCATATATTTACTAAAAAACAACAATTGCAATTCCGTAAGGAAGTGACTACAAGGGAATCATTTCACTAGTCATCTAAAAGGGATTGTAGTTTAACTCATGGAAAAGAACAAAATGCCATAAACTTCAAATTTTGTGAGGTGATGATGTAATAACTTGACCTCCAACTTTAACCTTTAAGTGCCTTAAAGGGAATTTTTAGGACTGTGGACAAAATCAATGAAGTCCCTTGATCTCTAAACAATACATGTTTCCAATTTATCCAAATTTCCTTGTTTTTTGTGCTTTATTGAACTCTATAAATTTCAAAAATCAACTTGTACTAGTAATCTATAAAAAAACAAAATGCTAAGCATGTCAAATTATAAAGTAACTCTTCATTAGTTCAAAAATTTGGACTTCCAAAAGGAACTCCATGAAATAATTCTTTGACTCTCTATTTTAACTAACCATATTTAGAATTTTACATCTAAAATTTGTTGCAATTTTTTTGATTTTAAATAAAAGTGATAGCAATTGTAAATCTAATTAAATAGATATAAGTCAAAATTCAAAATCTATAACTATTATTCATATAACAATTTTCCACATTATTTCTCTTAGATATTTATAATGAGTCAACACACTCATTTAGGGGTTAAAACTAATTGATTATGTTACAATAGGTTTTCCAATTATCATGTAAGTGCATTTCAAAAGATTATTTGTGGTACTTGTGTATTACCTTGTATACAACTCCATAGCCACCTTCACCCAACTTCATGTCTGGATGAAAGTCTCGTGTGGCAGCTTTTAGCTCATTGAATGAAAATATTGTAGGCTTGATGTCAAATTCTTCAAATTCTGCAGTTCATCGACTCATCATTAGGCATTGTCTAGTTATTCCACAATATGATTAGAGTATGCTAAACCATTTTGAAAGTAACTTCATTTGCAATCCTATCTTGAAAATTTGAATGAAACTTTCATTACAAAAATTTTGAGGCCTCCAAAGGGCTACCAACTTTGCCCCCCTTGTGCAATCAGGGAATTTTTTTATTTTTTATTTTATTTTTCTGGATCTATTGTGGCACTACTGGTGCCACGTCAGTACCACATTAGACTGATGACACATATTTCTGTACTTGCACTACGGGGCCGCCAAAAATAAAAAACTACTAGCCCTTTGGAGGCCTCAAAATATTTGTAATGGCATACCAAAATCAATTTATTGTAAGATTTCATACACTTACTTTGTTGAACCTGAAGACGGAGATACCGTTTATATCTTTGAGCTCTATAGAGAAGTGCAAAAACAACAATTCCTATTATAAATAATGTTGATAATGTGCTGGCAACCGTTGCTACTAAAATAACCTTTTTGTTGCTTATAGAACCTGAAACAAAGTGCCCTTGTTAGAACACATTAAAGGGAAAGAGTCCTAGGGTGGTTGCAAGAAAGGCTAACTAGGTTTTGTAGCATTTTGCCAAAATTGGATTTTCTGCATTTAATACTAGGAGTACTATGAAATAGAACAATCTCATCTATTGATCCAAAAAATCAATGGCTAGAAGTACCATTTTGAATACTATGACTATTTGCAAGTACTAAAACAATACTATTTGAAAAAAAATACAGTTTGGTATAGAATATAGATACAATGAGGTATAAATTAATAATAAATAGAAAATCATGAACAAAAAATACTAAAAATTGTCAATTTGTGAAGAATTGATGGTGATCACATTTCACCAAAAATGGAAGTTGAAATCATCTTCAATGTTCAAAAGTGCATATGCAAGGGAGCCCTATTTGTACAAATACAGAGGCCATAAAATAATGTATTTTTAGATTCCCTTTAGTAAACACATTTCCTCCTATTGTGGGAATAAATGACAAAATTTCAGCTCTAGATCATTAATTTTGGGTACTCCCCAATACTAAAAAAAAACTAAATTTGAAAGTGTGACAAATTAGAAAAATTGACTTTTAAATATAAAATGATTTTTTTTTTAAATTTCTAACAAATAAGGGATATGATGACAATCAAGTTAACCATCTCCAATAAAAATTTCAAGTTCGTTGGGTTCTACCTTCAAAAGTTCTAGCGAAAAACAATTCCATCACTTTGAATGTGACACGAAACAAGAACTGTCTTTCAAGATTAGTAAGAATGCGATCAAATGCTACGTAAGTTGAGAGGCACTTTTGACTCGACTTTTACCTTGATTTCTGCAGTACTGTTCACAAAAACATCTCGTACCATCATCCGCGTCCTTTCGGCAATATGGATTGTCTTGCAGTCTGTGCAAGTGGCAATTAGCACTATAAACAAACAAGGCCAAATGACGAAAGTTCTTAGTTAAAAGAAACTTTGATGCCAATTGCTAAGCTACAAGAATAGAGGCATTTTGCTGTACTATCACATTGCTCCGCAAGCACCTCAAATTTCAAAAAGTGTGAAATCAATAAAGTCTTCAAAATGAGTGGACAGATTCACCTAATCAGTGTCGTGATATTTTCAATGCTTCTGTCAGTGTAAATCACATCACGAATAGTGTTGTTCATCATTGACAATATCCTCAGCCCTCCAGATCCATTCATTTGAACCAACCCACTCGCAATAAGTTGAGTGATGTTGAGAGTTCCACTAATGCTAGTGTTGTCGAGGTACCTGCCATATCCATTCACAAATCGAGCAAACGAATCTCAAACTCGATGCCATGTAGAATGCAGTTGATGCTCTTTTCTCGGTTGCACAATTCTAAATAAGTTTTGTGACTAGAAAATTAGAGCCCTGAACTTACAGTTCCTTAAGGAAAATCAGATCCGAGCCGTCCCAGTCCGTGGCAGATCCTGTCAACTGATTGCCGGATAGGTCCAGTACAGAAAGAGTGTTGTTGGCGCTGGTGTTAAAATATGAGGACAACGGAAAATTTCCTGTAAGCTTGTTATAGGTCAATTTCCTGCAGTATGTAGTCTTTTCATATAAGTACCAAATATTCTCAGGAGCAAGTTTGCACTGCAATTTCAACGGAGTATGAATTTCAAAAATAATGAATTTTAGAAAATCAATAAGATAAATGGTTAATTCTTTTTGGATTAAAAGTTCTCATGACTTAAAAAACCATGCAATAAATAAGTTGCATGAAGAAGCAGGGCATCAGCCGGGGACAAACTTACAGAGTGTATAAATTAGGGAGCATCTTCAGATCAGGCAGAGAACCAGTGAAGTTATTGTTCGACAGTACCCTGTGAATGGCAACTCTATTAGGGGGAATTTTTTTGGGTTGAGTCTTTTACATGCATGCATGTAAAAGGAGAAACAAAAATGGAGTTAATAAAAAAGCAATCTGAACAACACGCCACGTAGAAGATCAATGAGCTGAATGCACCCAGACTCATGAAAGTCTGGAAGACAATGCAAATATCGTTGCGTAATAATAAACACGATTAACAGAGCTCAAAATGGCACTTACAAAGACTGTAGGCTCCGGCACATAGTGAGATTTGGCAACGGTCCGGTGAGCTTGTTCGTAGACAGGTCCCTGCATCAACCGACTGTCACTCTCCAAATACCATGGATCAATGCAATCAAGCACTGGTTAAACGAGACTGAGGGTGTAAGAAAGTATGTAGTTAACAGACTTACAGATAACATGTAGCAATGGACAAGTACAAAAAGAAGAATCTATTCAAAAATATATGGAAGCATCTTTGGACGCTCTAAACCTAGGATAGTAAATCACGAATGAATTGAAGCATCAAGATTCTTACAGTGATACCATCTGCGTCATATTTATAAAAGCATTTGCAAGATTGCTATCGTTGAATTGGTTCTTGGCCAGGTTTAGAGTCTGGAGTTGCCCCCAGGTTTGAATTTGAGAGTGAAATTCCCCAACAAACTCGTTGCCACTCAAATCTCTGTAAGAATTCCACATGTGCACATCAGTGGAAATTACAACTAAGTTGAAGTCACCACATTGAGGACTCCAATTTTTGAGTTTCAAGAGTAGGTCAATTTATTAAAAAAGCATTGAGTAATGTCGCAGTTCTGTAATCAAAACTTACACATCCAAAATAGAGGAAAGGGCTGGGAGGTTTGAAAGACCTCCGTTAAATGCATTGTCATGGAGATCCCTGCAACACAGCACCGATACAGGATGTAAAATTGTTAGAACCTCGGTTAGAACCATCAACTAGGTGTCCATTCATAGACGCAACACCCTCTAAATGATGAATGCGCTCTTGGGATATGCATGATTGTGAACTTCCTGAAGGCCATATAATCTCTGCAGTCTGTGTTTATGCAGGACAATCACAAGCAAGAGAAGCTTACAGTGTATTTAAATTGAGTTTTTGAATTTCCTGAGGAAGAGGTCCAGTCAACTTTGGATTTCCAGTCAATTCTCTGCAGCATGCAAGGAGTTTTGTCAATGTCAGAGAATGTGAACGTTCCATCGCATATTCATAAACTACTTTTGGTAATTGGTAATTTGGTTTCCTGACCTCTCTGAATAGGAAGTGAATACATGACTCGAGTTCTGAGAATTACTTACAACGTGGTCAGGAAAAGGAAGTTTCCAATCGCCGCTGGCAAAGTGCCTGCAATTGATGCATTATGGAGGCTCCTGGATGTCCAGTTCATCATCATATAAGCCAGATTCTGTATCACAAAATCTAGTGAAGACAGAACCAACCCACTTAGTTTCTAAGACCTATTGAAATTCGGTATCTACTGTATGCAGACCCCATTCGCACCAAGGAGCAATTTTAGCTAACTGAAATTAGTTAGTGGGTAAATGAACGTCAGCTGGCAATTTCTCGCTAGTTTCCACTAACTGAAGTCTGGCATTGAATTTCCATTCATTTCCATCAGTTAAATTAAATTCCCGATTCTGGACAAGTACACTAATCGTGCCTTTATCTTGTTCGCTTGAAGCAGGCAGTTAGCTAGCTATTATTCCCGCCTGCCAAGTTTCCTGTTGCTTACTTTGCGAGTGTGGGCACATCGGAGCTACCATCAATGTCTTAAGACCCAAGCTAGCTAATTGGAGCTGCTTGGGCCTAAACTATTGACCACATCACCAGCGGTCAAACATCGAACAAGCAACTCATTGAATGCACAAAAGGGGTTTTCCTGGGCTTGGCCATGTCCAAAGCCTGAGGAGTAAATTTAGAGTAAATTAGAGGATGACCAACTTACAAGCCAGTGACGAAAGTATATGTATCCGTTGATTCCGTTCGCTTGAGATATATACTCAAGCACTTTATCCCTCGCCAGTTGGGTGGAGTAATCCCCGAGCAAGGGTATTTTTGAGTGGAGTTCCAGCCTGCCAAATTGCTGTCGAGGTTGGGAGTGCTCTTGTTCCAATCTGCCCAAAGCTCTTGTAGAGCCTCCACTAGCAGGTCCCACCACACACAGACGAATTACTCAATCAGAACTTTGCTAAACTTGAAGCTCAGGAGATCTACATGTTTGACTTAGCGAGAAGAAGCACCGAAACCCAACTCTCGAACACTAATTAATACAACCACTTCAGTGGTCATTTATTAACCAGAAAGGGTTTTACTTGTAGTAATGTAACCAGTAACTCTATGGAGCTGATCTCTAATCCGACCGACACTCACAATCAAACGTTTACTAGCTCCAGACCCATAAGTTATATCGTTCTGAGACCTTTTGAACAAAACGGTGTAATCATGAGGCTCTGTGAGACTCTGTACTAGGTGAGACTCTGTACCAGCCCTTTTTGGGTTTTTTTTGAAAAGTTGCCAGGATGGCGATCACTTAAAATTTGGTGAAGCATTTTATTTCTTCGTACATCCATCTTTTGTACTATTAAAGACTTTTCAATCAAATTCATACACTTTTTCATTCAAATTGGACAATTTCATCCACATTTTAAATTGGATTGAAACTTTTTTGGCGAAAAAAAGATTTTCACTATGAAATGGTGCTTTCTGGCTCCATTTCGCCCCCCAAAAAGGGCTTCTCTGTACTAGTTAAACATCAGTCATACCCCACATCCTCACTCATCATCACTCCAACTTAACCCTAACCCTGTTGTTGTGCAGTGTGAATGCGGTTGCAGATAGGATTTGAAAACTGGGTTTCAGAAACAAGAGTCGATGCCAAAACCTTTGTCCCAAGGACAGAGCCAATAAATAATTGTTCAGAAGACGCACAGGTGACCTGGGCTCCAAACTCTTCTCAATAAGCTTCTTCAGCAATTCAACAACTCAGGAGCAAGCTAGTTAAGAAGAGATTGATCACTGTTGCCAGTGATGAGGTCTGTCAACGTCAGCAGCTTGCTTGCATAAATCCACATCTATACAAGACAGCGTTACCAAACTGAACTCCTGCATCCATTCACCTGAAAAGCTACCTACCACAAGAGAAACGAACGGCATCTATGCAAAGAGAAGTCTGGTATTGCAATCCTCACGTTCTTCAACATAATAGGTGTTATCTATATCGTAGGCCTCGGTGAACAGAGGAGAAAAGAAGAGAATTAGCAGCACCGCTCCACCCAACTTCAGATGAGCCATAGCCACCCTCGATCAGCTCACAGCTAACTCCTCCGCTCAGGTTATACGTCTTGCGCATCACAGCTGCTGCAGGAAGCGAACGCAGGCAGGTACGCAGGCCAGGATCGATCTCAGCTTGATAACTCGTCCGAGAAGTACGCTGAAAGATATTCGAGAGAATTAAGTACTCATAACTGTAAGTGACTTCGTTGAATATGGCTTCCACGGCCGTTCCCGTATGAAACCAGGTCCAACTGTTAATTTACCACCAAGTTGAATATAGCTTCCACGGCCGTCCCCATATGAAACCAGGTTCAACTGTTAATTTACCACCAAGTTGAATATGGCTTCCACGGCCGTCCCCTTATGAAACCAAGTCCAACTGTTAATTTACCACCAATTGGCGCGGTTGCTTAGGCCAGAGTGAAGTCACTAAAAGAAGAGACAGGCCAGGAGCTTACAGGCCAGCACTGTCTTCGACGTTCTCCTAGCCTGAAGTAATGGCAACTTTGCCGTGGGAATGAGCTACTATACCACTAACGTTCACCTGCTACCGACTACCACTAAAGCTTAGACGATGTTAGCGAACAAGAACTCCACGCCTTAGCGGACCGTGCAAGAGTTGTAACAACATCGCAGTCTGCCAAGCTCATGTATGGAAAGCATATTGCAGGGCCCTTGGCAAGAAGATATCATCTCACTGCATGCCGACAGTTCCATATCAAATCGATCGAAATGTCAGACCGAGTGTCAACACAGGAACTCAATGTTGTTGTTTTCATTTTGGAGAAGGAGCCAGTTGTTCCTTCGATACTCATGTGATACTTGGCTGATATCTATACGAAAATTAGGTGATACTTAGGTGAAATTTGGCTACTGGTTCTGAAAATGCAGCAGTAATCTGACTATTGGCGAAAAATCGTGCATAAAAAAAACACTGCAGGAACTGCTCCGGTGGGGAATCAGGAATGCCTTTTTCGGAGTAAGACTATTTGACCCCCTTCAGAAGATGAACTTGGGAGCGGGGGGTGGGTCTATAAAACCGCAAAATAACAGGCGCGGTCTCACTGCATATTCACATGCATGGAGAAAGTGCACCCCCGGCACAACTGCCATTCTCCAACTTCGATTCATCCATAGTCCTATGTCCCACATCTACAATCTCAAAGTCAAAGCTGACTGACCGTTCAGATTCGTGTGAGCGCGAATATTCTAAGATGATTCCTTAATAATGCATGTCTGACTGTCTGTATTCTGGTGCTCTCCATGATCAAGTGCCAGATCGAGAAGCAGTGCACCGATGAGTCCACACGACTTTACATGGGCAACTGGAGAGCCGTCCTGCTGATTCCCTCTGTCGGTAATGACCCGAAAGCTACTTAATACCGATCCCACAGTGCGGAAAATTATTTTGCCGCAGATCTACGACGCTCTGTCTCTTTACCGCTTGGATCCTAGAGACGCTCAGAGAAATCGGCGCAGCAGAGAAATCGACGCTCGACGCTCAGAGAACTTGGCCGCGGCATCGACGCTAAGCAATCCAGGTTTGCAGGTAAATCCAGTTTGCAGTTTCCATTCAGCATACTCCAAAACACCAAAACACCAAAAAGGGGTGTGACACTTTCTTCATGCGTAACTACTCCCCATTGTCAATTGTGTAAAAGCACAATCTGGTTGTCCAAAATCGTAGTCATGGCAGAATTTCTTCATAGGATGAAAGTTTGGAGTCAATTTTCCTATAGTTTTTTTGTTAGTTTTTGTTTAAAAAAAAATGAACCGAAGTCTTACATCTCGTGTATATTGAAAATTGCACAACAAAAAAAGATTTTCATCTATTAATTCAATGTATGGAGTACAAACATTAAATGTTTGTATTGTCACAAATTCAACTCTAGCATTGTTGTACTTATTGTATCAAGTTTAGCTGTTTAGGGGGTCATTCTTGCAATTTAAAGAGATAAGTTCAATGCTTTAAGTTTTAAAAACAATGCCTTAGCACTTAATTAGGGTTTGGGGACTTTATAAGAAAATATCCTTGCAAATATGTGATTTTAGTACGAGGTCTAAATTTTGACTTTAAAGTGTACTTTTTTAATTTTTAATTTGATAATCTATCAAAAGACCTTTTGATTGAGATGGACCAACTTAGAATTTTGATATAAATGACATTTGGGCTCCATTTAGTACCAATTCAGAATCATTTTCTACGAATTTTGGTACATTTTCGAGTACATTTTGTATTAATATGTGTACATTTTGTACTAGTTTTTACTAGTTCATATCTTCAACAGGGGGGCAACCGTAGTGTGCGATCATTCAATTGACTCCTCTTTTCTCTCACCAACTTCTCATTCTTCATAGAAGTTTGTTTCTCCAAGAAGGTGCAACTACCCCTAATTATTTTTGCACTTTGGTGATCATTTTACTTACCCTAAAATTGTGTTTTTTTAATTCACTCAGTCTCTACAACAATGTCAACCTTTACACAGGTAATAAGGATCATCCCCCCAATGTCATTCCAAGGGTGCATGTAAAAAAATGACCTTCTATTTTGTGCTTGATTAATTATCTTCTATACCTCCCCTAGCTAATTTGAGGCCATTGATTGCCAATTTGAATTCAAAATTTGCAAATTTTATCATGTGTGGCAAATTAAAAATTTCAGTGTTTTCTCTCAGGGATGAGCGAGGGGTCAGTTCACCCCGGCTAGTAATAAGGTAGGTGGCTCAAAAAGCGACACTTTAAGGGCTGTTAGGACTTTTGATGTGTTTAAGAGGCACAAAAATATTTTCCCTTATTTTTCACTTGAAGAAGAATTGATGCGGAATCTAACACAAGTGGTTTCATATTTTTTGGAGCATTTATGAATTACTTATGAATTTCCAAAGAATTCTGCCATAGGTACCTATTTGTGATCCTAGGCCTTGCAAAACCCACACACTCGTGGTCTGAAAAAAGATATGGTGTGACCAAAAACAAGCAGTGAAGCATTGAAAAAGTAATACTTAAGGCTCCTAAATGTGACCTTTACTAAACTGAAGCCCTGAACGCCCCAAGGAACCAATATACTTTTACGTCCAATTCAAAGTGTTGTAACTTTTGCATACAATTTCCAAATTTAATAAAACTTGTTGGAAATTTTACTCTCTCTATTCTAGTTTGTGTGATAAAATTTTCAGATCAATTCAACTTTTACTGATTTTTTGGGAGCCAATCGAAGTTCACAAGTTCAATTTGAGTTAACCAAAATGCATTTGGGGGCTGCAGCTTTGGGGGTTTCTATCTCCTTCATTCTAAGTTTGTTTTCAGTAAAATTTGTTGGGTTATGTTCTCCTTGAAGTCTAATTATTGTGGTAAGATTTTCACGTCAATTCAAGTTGTTTTGAATGTTTGAGAGCAGTTTGAAGTTCTAAATCCCAACATTCTTCAATCACACTAAACTTCGGCGGCTTATAACTTCTTCATACAAGGTCCGTTTTCAATATTTTTTGTTGGAAAAGTTGCGCCTACTAGTCTAGTTTGTGCAGCTAAAATTTCATATCAATCCAAGAATTAATGAGTGACTGAGAGTCATTTTAGTAAAAGGATGTTGAACCGTAAATGTGTTTCTTGCAAAAATGAAGTGGACACTTGTCTTGTATCCACTCTTAGTTCAAAATCGACACACCTTGGCTCTTATTACACCATATCTAAAGTATAAACCAACATCTAACAAACCTCATTAAGCTCTCACATCATTCAAAGTCCATTCCACAAACGCTTAGTGTCCATTTCAAAGCCTCTTGTAGGGATGGTTCCAAGAAGCGGATCGCAATTCGAGCCACCTACCTTAGGCCACTTTGTGAGTTGGACGGTAGGGGCAGTGGCATGAAGTGGCTATGAGTTTTGCAGCATTTCATGAAGGTAAATAATGATCTTGGATTAGAAATGTGTGGAGTGTGGACAGAATAAAATGGAGGGCAGAGACAAGAATGAAGAAGCACGGACTATTGAGTGAGGTGAACAGTCAACCCAAGCAAATGGAATAAGGTAGGAGGTTCTAAAAACTCACAAGCTCTAAAACTGCCCACCTCTTGAAATGTACACTATTTGTACATGTTGCTTTTTCGTAGCCTTCATTGATGTACAAACAGGTGGGCGATTTTTGAGCCCTATGCTAATTCAATTTCAAAATTTCATAACTAATCCCACAAAGCTCCCAAAAATATGAAACAACTTGGATTAGATGCCAATTCCACTTATCTTTCAAGGAAAATTTACTGAAAAATATTTCAAGAAGTTTTACCTCCCCAAAATTCAATTCCAAAATTCAATTCCAGCTCTTTAGGTGGTCAATTTATGGACCTACTACCTTACAATTGAAATTTGATTCAAGAGAGTCCGAAATTGGAAAATACAGAGTTTGCATTCATTGCATGTACCCAATTGCACAAAGCTAAGGTATGGTGTACCCAAAGGCCATGCATAGCAGTAATTTTTTTGGGGGTTATCGTACAAATGGTTACGTGGCCTTTCTTTAACCCCTAAATGCCCTGAGGCACCAAGTTTTGGTGTCAACAATACTTTGAGGTTAAATAAAACCTAACCAAGTTGCTATTTTTAGTAGTTTATCATTTTTTTAAATTATTTGTAAAGTTTAGTTTTAGCATCAAAAATCCAATTTAAAAAATGATTGATTAAGATTATTTTTTCTATTCAAGATTTTGTGCAAAGGTGTCCATTGCAATCTTGACTTTCTATAGTGTTGAAGGCTCTTGGAAATGAGCCTCAAATACACTAGATCTTGGAGAAAAAATCACATTAGAAGTTCATTTAAAAAAATTGTAGAGTAGATTTTGAGAAACCATAAATTGATTGGGGTTTTGCATGTGGCCCCTTATCCTCATATTCTTTTGGTGACCAATGTTTTAGATTTGACATGTGAGAAGAGGATTGAAAGACTTCAAATCATTTTCATAGTTCTAACACCCTCATGATTAAACATTATAATCTTTCAATCCATAAGTGATATTATTGTGTTTTATTTTCCTATGTAATTGGGTGATCGCATACTATGGTCACCCCCTTGCCAAAGATACAAACTAGTAAAAACTAGTACAAAATGTATAAATATTGGTACAAAATGTACCAAAATTCATTCAAAATGTTTTTGAATTGATACTAAATGGAGCCAAAATGACATTTATATCAAAATTCAAAGTTGGCCCATCTCAATCAAAAGGTTTTTTGATAAAAAATGTACACTTAAAAGTCAAAATTTAGCCCTTGTACTAGAATCACATATTTACAAGGATATTTTCTAATAAAGTTTTTCAAACCTTAATTAAGTGCTAAGGCATTGTTATTGAACATTAGAACATTGAACTTATCTCTTTGAATTGCAAAAATGCCCCCCTGAACTTGACACAATAATTACAACAATGCTAAAGCTGAATCTGTAATAGTACAAACATTTAATGTTTGTACTCTATACATTAAATTAATAAATGAAAGTCACTTTTTTTTTGTGCAATTTTCAATATACACAAGATGTAACTATGTAAGACTTCGCTTCATTTTTCTTTTTAACAAAAACTGACAAAAACTATATGAAAATTGACTCCAAACTTTCATCCTATGCAAAAATTCTGTCATGACCACGATTTTGGATAACCATAGTGTGCTTTTACTCAATCCCTAACATGTATAGTTTGAATTTTTATGGTTACAATTCAAAAAAAATTGATACAACTTATCAAAATGTTGACTTTTTGTTCAATTTAGAGCTAAATCCTAAAAGCTCAAAAAGGCCTTGAGCATTTAGGGGTTAAGAAGGTTTTGAGTTTTGTGGCTCCTTCATTTCAAGGGTTTGAATTGAAGGAGGCCAATTTTGAGTATGTGATTTTTTTTATGCAATTTTTGTATGTGCTAGCTCTACAAGATGGATGAAATGAGGTTTTGGAAACATCAATAGTGTGGAGGGCCATCATTACAATTTGGCATTTTTCAACACATTTACCCTCAGTCTTTTTTTTTCTATAGGCTTGAAGTTACCCATTTTTTTTTTGAGGAAATTGGGCATTTAATTGCCAAATTTTTTTGATGAATAGTGTTGCACAATAGAAAACTTAACAAACCACAGAAGGTAACAACAATCAAAATACACAAGAATGATCAAATATCAATTACAAGAAGAGTTTAAGCATATTAAAGGAGAGAGATAGTTCTCTCTTATGGAGGTTGCTAATGCACTGGACGGGAGGCATTTGACCAGGTGATGGCAGACTCGCAGAGCAATGTGAAGCAGGATGAGGTTCGAATGCAACGATTTCAGGAATGGTTGCTCATAAATCGTTGTCTTTCTGACTCGGAGTCCAATTCAGTGGTTGTGAATGGTACATTTCGGAATCAGACTCTGAGCACTACAGTTTTCTTGATTGATTGAAAATTGAAATACAAAAATTCTAATTTTTGACCAATGTCTTCATCATCTCTCCTGTTTTATCATTTATTTTTGTCAAATTGAGGAAGTGGAATCATATTTCCAAGTATGATGCATAACTGTATGAAGCATTATGGACCGTATGATGCATGATCATCTCAAGGGCTTGAAATTCGCCATCTCACTCCTTGCAATAGAATTAATAAGGAACACAATCGTCCATTGATGTCTTCTTTGTGCTCACACTAGCGATGTTGCAGGTGTGTCTGTCTGCTATTGGGTCTGCTTCTAGGGTTTCGAGTTTTTTTGCTTGTTGGTGTGATTGGCTGGATTGTGGCGACTACAATTGCAACAACGTGGGTCGAAGCTGAAAGTTCTAATTTTTATGTGTAAATGTCTGGTTCTACATGACACGAACTGATCTAGATGGTTAGCACTCCGAAGACTGTAAGGTAGGGTCCAGATTTCAATGTTTTCCCATTTTCCTATCTAAGTTCTTTACAGCACTAATTCGTATGTGTGAATGTGAGGCTGTACATTCTGATCAATACTCGAACTGGGCCGCTCCATTCAATGATATCACGCAGAAGTATTTATCAAGACAGTCGTTTTGTTGTGCAGATTTGAATATTTCAAATTTCCTAATCACGTCCCATTGATCATGTTCAATTACCATTTGATGGAAGTCCCGTGGATTGGAATGGAATGAAGCTGCAGGTATTAAAATGGGTATGGTGAACAACGTCAGAGTGTAAGAATCGTCAATCAACCTCGCTTCGCTATTCGTTCATATAGTGCTAATGACCACGGACAGCCTTCACTGAAACGGACAACGAAGTGATGGGATTGCAGTTGAATGGATAACATCTCCATTTGATGTTATCGCTCTTCACTGTTGAAGTGGTGTCACTCATCGTAATCGGTAATGGTACCTGGATGCAGGCGAAATGGACAACTACCGGAGAAGTGATGGGATAGCAGTTCGGACACCTCCGACCTATTCACAAACGCCTATTTATCTACGTCTTTCAATGATCCACAATCCCACCAGCACACGATGAAGCTCTTCTGCGGAGATGAATCCATTGCGATCGACATCGAACACACGAAAAGCAGACAACCACTCGTCGGAAGCACTGGAAGATTGCGAACATCAAAGCCCGCATTCCAGTTGCATCACTCTTGTGTTCAACTGAATGAATTCGTAAAAGTCCAAGCAGCCGTCGCCATTCACGTCCACGTCGTGCATTAGAGTCTCTAGGTCTGGGATACCTGTGGAGATTTCGTAGTTTGAGTGGCTCGTCCAGTTTGCCTCCATTAGCAAATCCATGCCATGGAAGACAAACCCTTAAATTCACTCAAAATTCTCCCAGGCCTCGCCAAAAGCTCCCCCGACAAGCTAATGAACCTGACTTCCAAATCTGACAAACGTGAAGTATTATTAGATGATAGTGAAATCTAAAAGCGAACCGTAAGCCCATAATTCTTCCACTTTGAACTCCTTCTCAGCAAAGTGTCGCGAAGTGCCGCAGCAATTTCTAGCGTTATTCGGATGATAATTGAATGGATGACAAATCGGAGAGTGGAAAGTTCAAAAATTGGAGGTGCCCTCGTTCCACACGTACCCCGGGTTCGACCGCGGGTGAGCCGCACTTTTGAATGTGTTACAATGCATGGTCCTTTTGGTACACCCTACTAAAACAGGATTACCGTATCTCTACCCTTGGGAATTCTGAATACTGTACAGAGCTTGATGGTGTTCCCAGCAGCTTCTGTGCCTGTGGTAGTAATGGGCGGGGTGGATTGACGGCCAGGGTGAATTGACCCCCTCAGAGGCACTCTCCATTGGCCTCCTGGACGTCCAGGCGCTAGAGGCTCCGGATGTCCAGGTCGGAGGGCGACCCAGGGTGCCATTGCGCCTGGATTCGCGGCCCTGTAGCCCAATAAATTTCAAAACCAACAGATGGCAGATTCTCTACGGTCGCACTTAATCTCGGAAAAGTAAGCCTCTAGGTCTGTCATTGCCAACTTCGCGGCCTGGAGGCTGGACCTCCGGCCGGACGTCCAAGCAGTTCAGGTTTCCCGATGGAGCCCCCCCGGACCCCTCCGATCCTGAAGGTCCAGGGGCTAATGGAGAGGGGCCCTCATTACCCCTCCAGTGCAAACCCTGGAATTTTTTATTTGCAAGGCTTAATTCTTTTTTGAAATTCTGAATTCATATTTGCAATCAGAGGCCCCAAATTACTCTAGGGACATGCAATAATTACCAAAAAATTGGCATAACATAGGGGCCTTTTTTTTCAAACCAAAGTTGACCGGGGCAATGAGGGGGGCAATTCTCCTTGCGCTGGATTGACCCCCTCGCTTGGCCCTACAGGCAAACCCTGGAATTATTTATTTTTTGCACATGAATTTTTTTGCAAACTTTTAATTCATTTTTGCGATCAGAAATCCCAAATTAGTCAAGTGAGGTCAAAAATATACCCGAGAATGGCCCAAAATAGGGTTTTTTTTTTACATGCACCCTTGGTAAGGCCGAGCGAGGGGGTCAATCCACCCCGATCGGTAGTATGGTAATCTACTCTTAAAGCGCCCATTTAAGAGCTGGTCGGCCTTGCCAATGGTTCCTAGATGCACGAAATTATTTTTCCTTATTTCTCACTCGAAGATAAATTGATGTGGAATCTAACCCAAGTGGTTTCATATTTTTTGGAGCATTTTTTAATTACTTATGGATTTCTAAAGAATTCTGCCATAGGTAACTATTTTTTTTATCATAGACCTTACAAAATCCTCACATGTGGAGTCTGAAAAAATATATGGCTTCACCAAAAAAGGCATTGTGGCATGCAAAAAGTAATAGACAAAGTTCTAAAATACGACTTTTACTGAACTTAACTTTTGAAGGGCCAAGTCCTCTTTTTTTGACAAAAATCACTTGAAATTGCCATTTCGGTTGCCTTCATCCAAGGAAAAAGAAAATTAAAATTAAAAATCTAACCGTAGGATCTTGTACTATACTTGGATGAGATCATGTGATAAAAATTTCATGAAGTTTGACCATACAGATTGGAAGATACTAGCATTCAAAGTTGTAGGGGAAAAGCTTTTTTGAATTCAAGTAAACATTTTAGAAATGGATCCACCTTCACTCTTATTCCATCCACTAGCAAAATATAAAAGAACATTTGACAAATACTTAACCGCTCTGATAACATTGACAAAACATTGACAAAACATTCAATGCTTACGACATATCCATTTTCCAACCTCTTAATGTCCATTTCAAACCCTGGCTATGGATGGTCTTAAGAACGAGGTCAGAATTACAGCACACTACCATAATGAGGTGCCAGCTGACAAAAGCCAGCAACCCGGATGGCGCTCCACCAACTGAAGCAAAATGTAACTGTAGTCACTTGATTTTTTCTTTTTCTTGACAATTCGTCTTTGGTAGTGTAAATAGGACAAATTGTCAATTTAAACTCCTACTGTTGGTACAATATAAACGATTTGTCTTTACAAAGCAGGTTTGGAACGATGTGATGAATTTTGCCGGTAGTGTTACAGATATGAATAGTTGTCTTCTACAGTGTATATAGCAAAGACAATTCGTCATTTTCTTGGCCCAGTTTTTATCTTTCTAAGTCTTGAACAAATTGTCGTGTACTTATAATCTTTGCAATCAAATTGTAATTTCTGACTATTTGCCGATTTTTGTCTGTTGTGTGTTATTTGTTTATATCCAGTGATTGGATATTTTTATTCAGCTTGGGAGTTTGCCAAGCTGCGGGCCGTGACACCAGTGATTGGGTCACACTATATGACAATTTGTCAAGCTGTTATTGCGATCCAGTGATTGGACGCAATTGTGTTTAGAGTAATTGTGCGTGTGGATAGTTGTTTGAAAATATTCAGGGTTAAATTGTATTTGTTGCTCTGTGTGTGTGTGTGTAATTAAAATACATCGGAGACAAATTGACTTGGTATCGTTAAGTTGTTTAACGTGTGTTGTAATTGTTTGTACAACCAACTTGCTGTGACTATGAGTGTATGCAATTACCGAGACAAATTGTCAGCATTATAGTTTCGGCAGTTTGTTGTAGTTACGATAACAGTTGGAGACAATTTGTCTGAGTATGCTGTGAGTGTGTAAAGACAATTTGTTAAGTTAACTGGGTATCATTGTAAAGGCAAATTGACTGCGTTATTAGTAGTAAGGATCGAGACAAATTGTTTTTACAATTACGGCGATGGGAAGCCTACGGATCGATGGAAAGAGAAAGACAAATTGTCATCGGTGATCACGGTTGCTGCCAAGAAACGGAGTACAAATCAAGAAAGTCCAGTTGACGCGGAGTTCAGATTGTTCGACAAACAATTTGACCATTCTCCAGCGATACAGATAAGTACAGAAATTCTACAAGTTGTAATTGTGATAATTTATTTGGATAATTGTGTTGAAGTCTTTTGCTGCCTACAATAGAGTTGTTCATGGGATAAGTTTCGAATGTTGAATATGGAAATTAATTCTATCAAGTAGATTTATTGAACAATGAAAGAATTGATATGGAAGTCTGAATAGAAATTGCCAAAGTGTGAGATAGTGTACAGACAAATTGTCTAAGAACTATACAGTCACATTATCATCAATTGAAATGCATTGAATAATCAAGTTGTTATTCGGATAGGTTATGTCGGAAAGGAAAACTGGACTTTGAATCCAGGTAAGACAAATTGTCGTGAACTTCTGTTTATTGATTTCATATTGTTTTGAAATTATTTGTATGCTTTTAAGTATAATTGATTGATATGGAAAAGACAATTTGTCATGGCGTATGAACTGTTTTGAATTAATTCAATTTCTGAAAGGAAAATTATTAATTTAGAGATTGCTGGAAAGACAAATTGTTCCGACTCTTGGTATTCAAACCGCACCTGGTTGACCTTTAAATTGACAAATTGTCTTTGATTACAAAAGGATACCAGGCCGTGAGACAATTTGCCTTTGTAGTTTTCTCTTTATTATTGACAAATGGACTGATTAAACCGGTTACTGTGAGACAATTTGTCATGATCCGGGACTGAACTGAGTGAATAGTGAGGGTCAATTTGTCAAAGTATTCAATGTGATTAACGATAATTTGTCCTATTTGTTTGTTGTAAGTAAAATTGAAATGTGTATTGCGTATAATAGATGAATGGATAGTTTTGAAATTCAAATAAGCTTATGATATTAATAGTAGAAATTGGAATAGACATTGAAATATATTGTGATGATGTGTTAGATAGTATTGCCTTGTGTTGTTGTTATGATTGTAAATGTAATGCATCACACACTCATGCCCTTGCATTTAGTTAAAGACAATTTGTCGTAGGACTGAGACGGATCTCCTACTCATGATAATTTAGTAATTAGGCTAAATAAGTAGTGACTGCCGGACAATTTGTCTCTCACGATAAAAGATCACTTTAATTAATGAACATATATCTCTATACGTATCTATATGTTATTTGCACTTAAAGGTTTAGATCATGCATGACAATTTGTCGTCTACCTTGACAATTTGTCGGAAATACCCCTAGAACACTAGTCCAAGACTGGGACTGCATTCATGCGTCCAATAACATTATTAACGGACTGCTAACGAAATTGATTCTTAGGAATAAGAGTGAAATCTATGCATTTTCCCTTTGTTTGTGTATTTTTATAGCATTTACCCCTAAAACCCACCTCATTCTAGAAAACAAGTGACCTCAGCCACAATACATTAGACTATTTGATCATTCCCTAGAATTAGAACCCCTATACTGTATCCCTGGGTTTTGGGTTGAAGCAAAAACCTAGTTTACAGTAACTTAGCACTATCCCTTCAGGTTGGGGTGAACTGACCCCCTCGCTCATCCCTCCAAGTTAGTCCAGGGGTGCAAGTAAAAAAAAGACCCCCTATTTTGTGCCCAAAAAATGTATGCTCTACATCTCTCCCAGCTAATTTGGGGCCTCTTATTGTAAATATGAATTCAAAAATTGCAAATTTTATCATGTGTGAGAAATAAAAAATTTCAAGGTTTTCTTTGGGGAATGAGCGAGGCAGTCAGTTCACCCCGGCCTGTCTTCATACATTGCCGAAGCAGTGCACTGAGCGGGAGGAGCAGCCACACTGTAGCGAAGGTGAAGAGGAGGTGAACAGTGGTCTCGTTGCTGAAATGCTTGGTGAAGAGCTTCAGGAAATTATTTGCTAGGTGTTTCGTGACGTCTGCTGCAAAATTGAGATTTTCTTCTATGGTGGCATCAGCCTAAGAGCATGCCTACCCGTCATGCAAAACGGATGACTTGTCCTTGGGTGACTTGCAAAAATGTCCCACCTGTCTTGCAAAATGGATGAGCTTGTTAAGAGGTTGGGCAAAAAGCCTTGGGTGGCTTGCAAAATGGAGGATTTTGCAAGTCAAAGCGTGGCTTGCAAATTGGCTTGCGAACCACATGAGACAAGAGCACCGGCACTTTCCCCCAAAGTATGGACCTTTAGTGCTATAGCCCATTGGTTCACCTTGCAAAGCGGTTCAAATTTGGAAACTTCCCGTCTTGTAAAGTGCGATTATAGTATGCAATGGGTGGGGCGGTTTGGCTTGCAAATTGGATGGCCCCGGATTTTGCAAGCCAAACCACCTTGCATTTTGCAAGACGGGTGGTGAGAGCATCCCCACCCGTCTTGCAAAATGGATGACTGATGGGGAGGAAGCTCCATATCTGCCCCACCTGTCTTGCAAAACGGATGACCGGGGGAGTTTAGTGGCTGGCAAATCTTGAGAAACTGGAAAATGTTGAGATTTTGCAGGTTGCAAGCTGGAAGTCGGAGCGGCCTGCATAACAACAAGCGAGAAGCTCGACCACCTTTCCGCAATTTTTGGTGCCGAATGGTTTTACTTGCTTTCGCATTTTCATTAGATGGGATTCAGCCATTGGGGAGGGTTGTGAGTTCCCCAACCAAAATCCGCCGAAACCCGCCGAAACCTGCCTGTACTGATCTGGCCAAGTGACTGCTAGATCAGATTTTTTGAAAAAATAAAAATAAAAATTTAACCTTGTTTTTCATTTTAAGAACTTAAACATTTTTATTTTTATTTTTTGAAGAAAAAAAATTTTTGACACCCGGGTTCGATGGGGGCCAGGGGAACGGAGCTGGGAACGGGCCTAAAACGGCCCTCCAGCCCCCCCGAATCCCATCTAATGTCACTGCAGCATTGATATTTTTATACTCTTGTACGTGTTTGTTACCATGTTTGTTACCATGTTCCACCTCTTAACAGCTTTTGCATTTTTCACCGCAGCGTAGATATTTTTATACTCTTGTACATGTTTGTTACCATGTTCCACCTTTTAACAGGCTGCAGGTGGGGCGCAACTCACCACCCGGCTTGCAAAGCAGATGGTTCTGCAAAATGCAGGCCAAATCACCACCCGCTTTTTGCAAGACGGGTGGTGGTGCTCTGATGCTCTTAGGGCTAGGGAGGAATGACCCATGTATTACTTCATCTAAGGGTAAATGTAAAAATTGCCCCCTATTTGTGCCGCTTAAATTTTGTATTTCTTCATGACTTCTAGATAATGAGGGGCCTCTAATTGCAAATATGAATCCAAAATTTTCAAGTTTTATCATATGCAACAAATTAAAAAAATTCTAGTGTTTTCTACAAGGGTAAACATAGGGCAATCCTCCCTTGCCCAATCTAAGGCCCACTTTATACCAAGCCCAAATCCACTCCAGTAAGATAAGTGGTACCCCACTTTGTTGGAAGAGAATATTATGACACTAGGGGCCTATCAAAGATGAAAGTGAGGACCCTAGCTATGGTCTTAGTGTAAACTGAAAAGTGACCACCTAACAAGAATTTCCGAGTTACAACTATGGCCATGGGGACCATGTAATATTGATATCATCATCCTAATTCTTCTTTTGTTCACTTTTTCTTGCTTTTTTATACTATAGCATTACTAAAACAATAATATTTTAAGACTTTCATTTTATATTTGTCATGGTCCCATGCATGATATTTGTTAGGCCTACTTCTTGAAATTGGTCAAGAATCTCTAACCCCAAAACCATAGCACCATTGTCTTCAAGGTTCGTGTACAATGCCATGTAGACTTACTATCCACCAAATTTTATTTTGACCATGGGCCTTCTTTTAACCAAAGTTGGAACACCTCTTACTTATCTACCAATCACATGGCACGGAATTCAAGTGGTCACATGGCTTAGGCTTGATGTAAACCAACCCTGAGTGAAATGTGACTCTCAATCTCATTCATGGGTTGATTTGAAGGCAAGATCTGGACTAATGTACTTTTTCTATTTGTTTTTATAATCAAAACCATCACTTTTCAAAACAAAAAAAATGCTTCTTCTCCTACTGTAACTACTACTAAGGTAAACTATCCCATTCTAGACCAAATGGGAGCAAGCCCATTGCGAGCTAAATTATGTTAGTGGTGTACATTTCAAAACTAGCCTACAATGGGGCTTACTCCCATTTGGTTTGGAATGGTGTGGTTTACCTTACACTGCAAGCCACTCCTCGTACCACTATCAATTCCATTTTCAAAGGTCATAGGAATTCCTTAAGTTGCGAAGACACCAATATTTTTTCAAAATGTTCAAAAGTTCAAAACCAACAAAACTAATCGAAGGGTTAAGATCTACCCATCCAATGTCAACTTTTGAAATTTGATAGTTTTAGTTGATCATATTGCACAAAATTAGTCTTTCAGGTTATAAGCAACTTGTCAGAAAACCAAATGTTGTGAAGCACTAGAAAAAACATTTGATAAGGTAGAACAACCCAATGTCACTTTAATCACCCAATTCCAACATCTACTAGATCCTCCCATTTGCATTAGTCATTCACTCATTACCATTGTGACAATGCACTTGGTAAGGGAACGCATCAACATGTTGTTTAGCATGGGGCTACCCACACTCTACTAATTTATTCCCAACAAACTTTGAAAAATCACAAAAAATAAATTGTTTGAATGTCTTCATTTCACTTACAAATGTCTTCTCTCCAACTTTTCAATCTTTGAAAAATATGTGAGCTGACAAACAACTTTTCCAAGATATCTTGATAACAAATATGGGTGGTAATAGGTTAATCTACCTTAGTTATTGAAGTTACTGTATCAAATTACTACTACCATTGTATGTCTATTTTCTACATATTAGAGATATCATGGAAGTTCAACTCTTGTTTCACATTGTGTTTTGAGCTCCTATAAGCAAGTGTAATTTAGTAATTAATGGAATACATCACACCATAGAAGACTAATTGCACCCATATAAACTCAGTTTTTTAATCAATTCAAACATTATAAGCATAAAATAATAAATATGGTGGTTAGAAGTTGATCATGAGTGCATCGAACTTCAAAAGTTGCATGGGAAGCAAAGTAAAGTATATTTTTCATCAAAGTATTTTTCATGCATTTTTCAAAGTTGAATAAATTATCAACTTCCAATTTGCATATCTCTTATTTTATAACTCTAATGTTTAATTTAATCAAAATGTTGAATATAACCTACACAAACAATACATATACAAATATCATATATCAAAAAATTCATACAAATGAATTAAACATATACAATAGGAGAAAAATCACAAAAATTGAAAATTCAACAAGTTTGTATTGGCTAAGCCTAACTTATGCAACCCATCCTTAAAAACTACCTACCATAGATCTAAGTTGAAGTGAACAAATAGATAACAACCCAAAATGAGATGTTGTTCATTAATTTGTCTATTTGTAGATGAAAAATGGAAGTTCCTCATGCACATTCTTCCCTTCCCTTTTAGACTATCCCTTGTGTAGATATACAAATTATGTACCATAGATCATTACTATGTACTATATAGTAGTTGTAATAAAATATGCTTCAAAATGTGATGCTACGATAACTTAAATATTTTTAAATTATTAACTCTCAACATTCAAAATGTACCTTATTGTAGGTCTCATGTTGTTTCTAAAATAACTACTAGTAAAGTACCCAGATATTTAATGTTACAGTTGAGGTATTGAAAGAGGTCAAGAAGGGGTATTTTGTAAAAATAAGGTATAGCAAATGGATGTTGTCTTGTGCACATAATACTAAGTGGAACAAAATACATCTTTGCACCAAACAAGGAAACCAAACCAATGTTGTTTTCAACATATTTTGACATTTTTTACACTCTTTTTTACACTTTTCAATATTCTTTTTGACATAAATATCAGATTTAGACTTAACTTTTTGACAAATTTTTAGTACTAATTACTAAAGTGTCAAAGCCAAAAAAATTGCAATCTTTTTTTGACACATCCTTGTCAAAAATTGCCCAAAAATATCAAAAAATGTCAAAAAGATGTCAAAACAACATCTTTTTACTTATGGCATGTCCCTCATGTGTCACTGTGTGATGAGTTGGCATGATGTGACAACAAGTTGGTAAGCTAAATCAAGGTCATAAGATAGAAAGACCCAAAACCATTCATTTTACCTCTAAAGTCCCAAGGCCTTTTCTTTGGCATCAAAAACCAATCAAAATATGTGTTTCAATGTAAACAACAAAATTTTAAACATTATTTTTTTTTGCATATCCAACCAAAGGATCTTCTTGCACTGAACTGGTATAAGAATGAATAGAAGAAATTTTAGAAACTTTGACCATATTGATCTCAAGATATAAACTTTTAAAGTGGAAAAACGAGTTATTTTACTCATAGCCTAAGTAGATTATAAGGCTTTGAATCCTTTTTTAACTAAGAATTTTTGTGCTACAAATTGTAAGTTAAAATTTTTATGTTGAAAAATTGTATTGAGAATTTGGAAAAAAAATTCAACAAAAATCCCTATAATTATCATTCTTTAAAAATTTGTTAAGTAGGTGTAAGATAGAAGGAAAAACTAAATTGTTGGTAGTTCTAAGATGGAATTGAAACACACCAATTCCAACAATGAAATTGTTTTAGAATGTAGACTAATCCTATACAACTTTTTTTTATAGAAAAATTACTAAATCTAGGTTCAAAATTCAATACATTATTTTCTCAAAAATTTGCCAAGATTACCCCAAAACAAGAAGCTTCATAACTTTCACATCACTTGTTCAAATGGAATGAATCAGAGTTGTACATTCAAGTAGACAAAAATATAATCTATAAGAATTTATTTTTTAAATAATTATTTTAAGTTTTTTTGTTTTTTATTTCCACCCTTGCTTATTTGGAGTTTTTACTGTAGCATAATTTTTGCTCCCAAGTTCCAATTGAAATAAAAATTATCTTTCCAAAAAGCTAATTAGTTTATCTATCTTGAAAAAAATATATAAAAACTTGCCTAAAATTGAGATCATAGGTACTTGTCCAAACCTTCAAGAGTTCCTTAAGGGGGCTTCTGGGACTTTAGGCAGTAAATTGATGTCTATATATAAAGTCAAAATTATGTTTACTTTTCAAAAAAATAATATATATATAATTTATTTTTAAAATTTCATGGAAATTTTAAAAGTCAAGTTTGAAATATCTTGAGGAATATATTTGAAGGACCTTCAAAATGACCCAAAATCATTTTGTATAGGCTTTTATTACTTCACAACCATATAGCTATATAGAATGAAGAGAAGTTTAATTCAATTTTGTCAATGAACCAATTTCAATTTTGGAGTTTTAATTACAAGATTTTAGTAAATTGGATGCGGACTAAGATGATAAAAGGGGGTATTTTTGAAGACCAAGTTGGAAGTAGTATGTGGTGAATTGTCCAGCTTACCTAGTAAGAAATATCACATGAACAAGATTTAAAAAAAGATGTATTCTTTTCTACCGAATTGGTAGTTCCTTCCAAGTTGGTAGTTTCTTCACCCACTGCTCAGATAGCATGCAAGTCCAGCCTTCCAATTTAACTGTATTGTTTTGTAAACTCTTTTTCACAATTAATACAATTTTGAAAGTTAAGTTGCCTAGTTTGAATAAGTGTATGATTTGTGTGTGTAAATTATGAGTTTATTCTGATGTGATTTTGTATTTGATGTGTCAAGTTGGATATTGTGATATGGGGGTCATGTGCTTATTGGAGTAATACAGTGTTGTGTATGAATGTATTTTTGAAACAGTTGGAAATTGTGTTGTATGGGATGTGGTGTGCCTGGTTGGAGTTGTTGAAATTATAAGATTGGATGCTTGGTTGTTGTCGTCGTTGTAGTCCAGTTGATAAAAGGAATATTAATTCACGTTGAAATTGATGTGTTTGAGAGTATAAGGTGTAATTGAGATAAATTGTGGTTGTATAATTAAATGGTGTCTTGTTGTCCAAGTTAGGAATTGGAATTAGTTAATGAAGCTATTGACAGCTTGAGATTGTAGATAGATGAATATGTTGATGGAAATTTCTGCATTTGAGTTTATCCAGTTGGTTCATGAGTCAGTTCTAACTGTAACTTTGTAAATGAATCCAATTTCGGGAGTGATTTTCTGTTGAGTGGAATTGTGAAAATCTCTTTATAAGTTGTAAACCAAATTAAAAAAATTTGAGGAGAGTGATTCCCAAATGATTTGTTAAGTTATAAATATAGCCTTGTTATGTGCTGAGTGGAAGACATATGTTCCAGTTAGGAATTTGATGTGATATGAATTACAGAATACAAGTATAAAAGTGTAGAAAATCCCAAGTTGGTGAGAAGTAGCTGAAGAAATTATATCCAATTGAGCTATTGTTGGTTGTACTGGAACAAAGGTTTTGACAAGCCAATTTGGAGTCAAGCTACCCAATGTTGTTGTAAAGATTCCAAGCAAGTTGGAAGTTCAAGAGCCCCTATAATGTTGAATGCAAAACAAGACAACTGGTGAGAAGATCACAAGTTGTGAATAATAAAAGAGAGTAAAAAGAGTCAAATCGGAAGATAATGTCACCTAATCCTTTGTGGCCTTTAAGAGTGGAGAGTAGGTTGTAATTAGGCCTAGTTGGTGAGGAATTCAAATTGGAAATCTTTAAGTTGTGCTTGGTTGGTTTCTAAAGTAATAAATAAATCTAAATCTACAGGCCCAAATATAAGGTTGGTGTATGGTCTTCAACTAAGTCGGTCTACAGTCATATTAGTTAACACTTCACAAGATTCTACTTGACAACATTAAGGGATGGACAAATTAATAAATACTTCTACTTTACCATGTCTTCTCAATACATGCTTAAGATTTTCTATTTCTCATATGAAAGCTATAAAATTCAAAATTTAGAGAGTAGAAGATAGGTTACCTTTTCAAATAGTTCTAATGTTATAACTTTATTGCGGCATCAATGTGGGGCAAGATTGACACTCCTTTGCCAAATATTGAATTTTCCCTAGAATATAAGGTTTGACATATGGTTTGACATAATTATTTTTTCAAACAAAAATTTGAAATAAAAAAATCCTAGATTTTTTGGCATCTATTAGTAGAATTATTTTTCCTATAAACTTGCTCCATAGATATGGTAATTATCAATTTTAGAAAGATTCATTTGCCTTTTATGATCTTCTAGGAGAGATATTCCCTTTCCTAGTGAGGTGTCATGAAGGACCAAAACAACAAAATGTTTGGGTGATACTACTTCTATCTTGAAATTATTGTCCACAATTTTGGATGATATATGAATAAATTATGAATTTTACAATGTTGAAAATAAATATATCCAAATCAATCTCAATCTCTTAGACTCAAGATACTTTTTTATTTATAGCAAGAATATATGTGTTACAAACTAGTTATGATTATGGGCAATTATCCCAAAGTAAGTGTTCTTGTAATTGACTTTGATAATAATTGAGCATGCTTACTATTATGAAACATGAATCATTTTTATTGAATATTATTGTAGGCATATAAAAGAGGATTCAAATAAGAAAACCTTTCAAAATATGTGATGTGAGATTTTTTGAGAGAGGTTATAGATTTCTTTAAGATTCATCAATCTTGTAACAAAAAAATAGGATATTTTTAATGTTTGGGACTTCAAATGCTTATAACTCATAGCACGTTGTCGTGTTGAGAGAATTTGCTTTGGGAAATCACAAGGATTCTGGCTGTGATTGGGAATAGTTTGCTATAGAGTTCAGTCAAATATTTTGGTCTTCAATCTTCAATTTTCAAACCCTCTTCATTGGCCTATCCTATAGTGGCTCTATTAGGGTCAAGATAAAGGTAGGTGATAAGAACCCACGGCCTTGGACGAGTAAAACAGGACGGCCAAACCACAAGTTGACCGTTTGAAAAATTGGCTCTTAGACTTCAAACCCATGGTGACTAGTAAGCGAGCTTTACCAATAGAAACCATATAAAAGGTCAACCATGTGGATGATCAATCCCACTTCATTGCCACAAACACAAAATAGGACTAATACTGAATCACCACATAGCCCACAATAAAGTTTACAATGCAGAAATGAAAAATAATGAGCCTCCTAAACTGGCTAGGAATAACAAGTTACAACATACAAATCTTTATGTTTTTATGTCTTCATATCTTCAACTCTTCAAACCTTGAAATCTTCAAGAAATGTAGAATGGAACTTGAAACCAAACTCTAGTCTAGCTGCGTTCTTTGATCTATTGTAAAAACGGCTCCAACCTCCAAATGGTAATTGCGTTAGTAATTTGGAAAGATAATGAGATAATATAACACTTTCAAAATTTCAAATTGATCTAAGATACTATCCAAAAGTTATAGACAAACGAAGTCTCGGCCTTCTCTTTTGAAAGGCAACAGACCTCTCCTATCTCAAAATCCTATATCTTCTTCAATTTTTGCTCAAATCCCAAATATAACATTTTCTTAGAAAGCTAAACTTACAAAATAACTTCTCCTCAAATTTCAAATTTATCTAAGATACTATCCAAAAGATATAGATAAGCAAAGTCTCGGCCTTCTCTTTTGAAAGGCAACAAACCCCTCCTCCCTTAGTACTCTATAACTTCTTCCATACTTCTTCAAATCTCAAGTGTAAAGCTTCATAAAAATCTTAACATCACAAATTGTTTTCTCTCAAAATTTCACTCAAAGATGCTTACTTGAACAAGAGTCATGAGTCTTGAAAATCTCAATTGCTTTCGTTGGGTAGCGACAAACTCCATCACCTTCAAACTCTCATAACTTTTTCAATACAAACTCAAATCAAGCTTGAAAATTCATTTTGAAAATTCAATCTTACAAAGAAAAACTCTTCCAAATTTCATTACAAAATCATTGATACAAAAAAAGATATCATCAATCAAAATTCGGGTTCTCACCCTTCTTTTCTCCCACACATCTCATAACAAATAAAACCCAACTCCTCCACATAAACACCCCTCAAAATAAGGTAAAAGATGTTGGCCTACCTTCTAAACTCCTAAAATAAGAGGAATCCATCTAAAATACATCAAATGGGCCTCCTTATCCTCTATTGGTTCTAAAAAAACAATCAAAGGTAAGTTCCTATTTATTTTTCTAAAATCAACGAACCCCAAAGGTCTAAACTAGTAGGCATATCACTTCTATTCTTCTATCTTTCAACTCCGAATACAAAAAATAATACAAAAAATTTAAATTAGCTAAAGAACTCCAATTCAAATTAAACGGAGGTAAAAACTGAAGTCGAAGAAGAGCGCTACTCCATTTGTAAGAATTTGAGGATGCGTTTGATAGTGTTTGCCATATAATATGCATGTTTGGCCTTTGTTAAAAGATTCATTGACCCTTCTCTGTCTAGCCTCATCATACAAAAATACTAATCTTCGTTCAGACTCTTGTAACTTGCCAGAGAACTTGCCTCAAATGTCACATCTTGAGTGCCATGTTCAACACATCCTCCTTGAAGTAAAATCACCAAGCCTTGCACCAAGTCCAAGCGTTTCTATCAAGATTTTCATGCCAACGTTGCTCTATACGAGGTTTATTTAGTGAACGAGAAGGTCCAGCTTTATCTCGTAGATGGTATGACAATGGTGAAGAAAATGTTGGCTGAGATGGTTGAATTGGCAATTGCGATAAGGAAAGCTCTAATTTTGCCTCTAGATCCGCCTTTGAATCTTGCGACTCCATAAAAACCTTTCAGTTTGACATTGCAATTTGAAAAGTCGAACTTCAAAACTAACTATAGATTCTATAAAATCGAGAATAACTCTAGACTATTGAAATTTGTCAAAGGTTTCTATACTATTAACAACTCTATTGGTAACAAGTGTCAACTTGAAGCCACTCGACATGTCATCTTAAAGCTTCCTTCTCTAAATTCTTAGAACCTCTTCAAAATACAAAATAAATATATATTTTAAATAATGTACAAATGTACAACACAACAACGTGAAAAGGTCATATAAAAGAATCACTATGCAAATATACACATTAGTCATGTGGCTTCAAAATTTCATAGCTTTTGTCAATTGACCTCATGTGAATGACATCAAAATTTCATGATTTTTGTGTACCTCTCAACTTATGGACTCCATATTTGTCAATACAAAAATATTTAAAATATATATGCACACTCCCACATTACAAACTTATTACAAAAAAGAAAAATTACTTGAACTAATTCCCACACTGAAAATTTAAGCTTATAAACTCTCTAACTTTGGTAAATCTGAAATAATACCGCAATCAATGCCTTGACTTGTAAGTGAGTGGTGTATCTTTTTATCGGGAATCTAAAAAAAGATTCTTTACTTGGTTGTTGCTACAATTTGATTTTGGTGAGCTACAATTTTTTTTAAATACATGGATAATTTCCATTGCAAGGGAAAAAAGTACAATGAACCAGGGGCAAAGCTCCAACAACTTTTTTTACATTTTCAAAGGATGTGCCATAGCACAAGGCACAATATAAATGATGTTCAATAGCATAAAAATCATGTAACTATGGATATCAAAGGAAACATGTGCATGTCACAAAAGAAGTCTTTCTAAACTTTAGACTGGATACAACACAATGAATGTGTCATAATTCTGAACCACTACAAAGTTGACACGTGACAGTGATGTCATAGCTGATGTCATCCAAAGAATGAATGAAAAATTAGCTTATGTGGCATTGCTTGCCCTATTATTGTTGAAGTGGTGCACACATTGTAGCCACATGGCAACTTCTTAACATCTTGAAAGACCATATTTTCTAAGACATTTTCTTAAATCTTCTTCAAATCCAACCATGTTTTTGTGATTTTACATATTTTTTGGCATGTCAACCTTTGACATATGTTTTTTGATACCCAAGTGGACGTGACTGACGTCCAAAAAATCACAACTATCATGTTATAGACTGTCACAAAAATGTGGGTTTCTTCTAGTACTCACTCTAATCCTCTTTTCTATTTATGTATCCAATTATTATGACTAATAGTGGAGGGAGGATCGGTTGCAAACATGGCTATGATGACATGTTGTTTGAAGAAGGCAAACTTCCTATATAGGTCCACCATGCTGAACACCTTGGCAAGTACAGTAACATACTATTTGATCAACAATCCATTAGGGTTAAGGTAGAAGGTGCAAGAAGCGTTCATATAAGGAAAAAAGGCATCTATAGAGAAGTTGGTGCATGAAATATTTTTCAAAGAAATTTTGGTAGGGAGAGAAATGAGGAACACTTCTTTTGAGATTTTAATTAGAGATTTCAAAGTTGGAATGAATTTAATATGCTTATTGAAAGTGGAAGGTGCCTTGGGCACTATTTATGGTCGTAGGGTACAACAATAATCTTCAAAAACGGGGGTTTCAATAGAGTTGTTTAGTGCATAAATAGAAAAATTGGATGGTATGAATACTCATATCAATAGTAAAAGCGTGCACTTAATGCCAAAAATGATGCCACAAGAATGCTTTATCTATACATAGATAGATAGATATCCAACTATGCAAGTGTGTTAGGGACCCCAATTTAGCCGTTGGGCCATTTGTGCTAACAAATGTCCCTTGTAGGTAGCATTTTCATCAAAGGGAAAGGTTGTTGGTGACCATTTCAAATTTTTGCCTCTGTTACCATAATTAACATTAGCGCCTTCACCAAATTTGAACTTCTTGCTTGGCAGATAGAGCTAGAGCTACTGCATTCCCACCAAGTTCATTTCAAATGTCCTGCCCTTGTCGCCATTAGCTAAATCGCCTCCTTCTTTTCAACAACTATTTGTTGTAAGCTTCATCATTGTAAGTTTAAGTAGCTACAATTGTGGAGGACGCATCTTTAATGAGTGTGTCATAGACCTGTTGCATTCTCACCAAGTTCATTTCAAATGTCCCGCCTTTGTTGCCATTAGCTAAATCGCCTCCTTTTCAACAACTATTTGTTGTAAGCTTCATCATTATAAGTTCAAGCAACAACAATTGTGGAGGACGCATCTTCAGTGAGTGTGTCATAGACCTACTGCATTGTTGGGTGGTAATTTGCAATGCTAGTAGGTCAAGTCGTCCCTTCTTCTCGTCACTTTAGTTCATTTATGCATTTTTTTTCCAATTCTCCACTAGTAGAAAATTGTGTCCAAATCAACAGAAAATCATCAAAAACTTGTTGATTTGAATACTGCATTGACCATTTTTACATTTTTTTGTTGATTTGAGCCCAAGCTAACACAATGGTTAACAAATTTTTGTTGATTTGAGCACAAGTTAACAAAATGGTTTAACAAATTTTTGTTCATGTGAATAGTGCAACAACCAAATCAACATGTTTTTGTTCAATGTTTTAGGGTTGTGTTGGGGTTGTTTTAGGGTTGTTTTAGGGTTGTTTTGAGGTTGTTTTGGGGGTTGTTTTGAGGTTGTTTTGGGGTTGTTTTGGGGTTGTTTTGAGGTTGTTTTAGGGTTGTTTTGGGGGTTGTTTTGGGGGTTATTTTGAGGTTGTTTTGGGGTTGTTTGGGAGTTGTTTGGGGGGTTGTTTGGGAGTTGTTTGGGGGGTTGTTTGGGGGGTTGTTTGGGGGGTTGTTTGGGGGGTGGTTTGGGGGTTGTTTGGGGGTTGTTTGGGGGTTGTTTGGGGGTTGTTTGGGGGGTTGTTTGGGGGTTGTTTGGGAGGTTGTTTGAGGGTTGTTTGGGGGGTTGTTTTGGGGTTGTTTGGGATTGATTTGGGGGTTGTTTGGGGGGTTGATTTGGAGGTTGTTTTGAGGTTGATTTTGGAGTTGTTTTGGGGTTGATTTGGGGAGGTTTGAGGAGGTGTGGGGAGGGGGGAGGATTTGGATTTTTTGAGGTTGTTTTTGGAATTGTTTTTGGATTGTTTTTGGATTGTTTGTGGAATGTTTTTGAAATCTTTAAGAATTTTTCAGAAATTATGAATTTAGAGTTCAAATCGTATTTTATTTTCAATTATATTTTGAATTTGATTGAAGTTCTAATTAAATTCATAATGTAATTCAACTTTGTTTGTATCAAGGTTTTTAACATATGAAAGGCCCGTAATTGCTTCTAAATATTAGTCTTCAAAGAAGGCTTAAATCTTTATTTATATATTTTATTTCAATAGATTTAACTAAATGATCTAACTTATATTTATTTTGACCTATTTTTCCATCTTGAAATTGTAAAATAAAAAACTTCACCAATTGCAACATCATGATGCTTGGATTTAAAAAAAATAATGTTTCATTCATACCAAATGATTATGTTTCATTTTTCCAAAATTTTATTTGAAAAATTTAGATACATATCAATTCTACAATTTGTAATTTTCCATCAAATGCTAAAAAAATATGTTAAAGAATCTATATTAAAAATTGCAACAAAAAATATTTTATATTCATGCTTGGAGAAAATAATAAGTGGATATAAATAGAGATTGATTTACAACATTCAATGAAAAGAATTCTAGTAATGAAACTAAAGATTTCCAAGCCTAATGGTTGTAATGTACTAATGTACATGTTGTAGTCAAAAATTTGCATCCTATTTTTGAAATTTAAAAAATATATATTTGAAATTGCATTCAATAAAGAAACTTAAAATTTACTATACAGTGCAATTTCTACTTTAAATTGGAAATTGAAATTCTTCATGAGTTTCACCTCCCTAATCTATATAGAACAATCCAAAAATTCTCACAAGATTAATATTTTAGAAACTAATTTGAAATTCCTATTTATTTGAAAAATACATTCAAATCTACTTGGCTAACATGCATACATATCTAGAAAATCTATACATCATACAATAACTTTCTCATGATGTAATCAAAAGTTATAAAAATTGTGAGTCCTTCAAACTATCCCTTCACCACATGTTGTGTAAAATTTTAAAGGAAAAAAAAGGGAATTCAATTTCTAAATACATGAATAAAAACACTAGAAATATTGTCAAGAAATTCTACTTTGTTCTTTAGAGGTTTAAATTTAAATTTAAATTTTTCTGACCCCTAAAGGACCATTGTCCCCTCGGTGGACAAAATGGATTTCGGGCAAGTTTGTATGATCTTAATTTTTAGTTAAACTTTTTGAAACCTCCTCATAAGATAGAAAAACTTATTAGCTACGTGGTAATATAGATTTTATTTCAATTGGTGCTCGGGAGCAAAAGTTATGGCATCTTAACCATAAATTTCACGTCACTAGGCAGAATAAGAAATGTACAGAAATTTGAAATTAATTTTTCAATTTTTTCCTTCTTGAAAATCATATTTTTGTCTACATGTAAAGCTTTTATTCATTCCATTTGATTAGCACTATGAAAGTTAAAAACAATTTTGTGTCCAAACGTGCAATTTGAACATCTTCTTGAAAAAATAACTTATTGTATGCAATTTTGGATGCAATTCTCACAATTTTTCAAAAAAAAATGTTTAACAACTTTAAGTTTCCTATTTAGAACAATCTCACCGTTGACATTATTGTATTTCAATTCCATTTTAGAGCTATTAATGCTTTAGTTTTTCTTTCAATCTTGAACTTGCTTCTACTTAATAATTTAAAAAGAAATGAAAATCAAGAGTGTTTTTAAAAAAACAAAATTTAATTCTAAACTTTCAACACAATTCTTGAACACAAAATTTTTTAAATATTTAAATTCTAGATGAGCAATTTCCAAATTCTAATTTAGAGCTATTCAAATTGTATGTTCTACATTACAAAAAACTTGAATAGGAATTGTGTCCAAACCACCTCCTAGTAAAATGTTTGCCAAATAATTAAAATATCTTTAATTGAATTGAAGTTTTTAACACTAAAATTTCATGTGGAAAATTTTTAAACCACCAAGTTTGACATTGTATAAGCAATAGAAATATTTTCTATTAACTACTTAACTCACAATTCAGTCTTTTTTCAATTCAGCAGACTTTGGAGGCTGTTTTTGCATAGTACAGTATTTTATTTCAAAAAACTTCAAACTAGTAAAAGTTGGAAGATCAAGTAAACTTTCATCTCCAAAAATCCGTTTGTGATTTTGAGTCTTCAATAAAAAGTTATGGGCAAAATTCAGAGAGAGTGTTTGTAAATATCAAAAAATAATTTCATTCCAAACCCTCTCTGAATTTTGCTCATAACGTTTTAATGAAAACTCAAAATCACAAACGGATTTTTGGAGATGAAAGTTTACTTGATCTTCCAAATTTTACTAGTTTGAAGTTTTTTGAAAAAAGGTACTATACTATGAGAAATTAGCCTCCAAAGTCTGCTGAATTGAACCAAAAATGACCAAAATTTGAAAACCGAAATAAATAACTTTTTTTTCCCATTATAGTCATGTAATTTTCCACATGGTGCAATGGATAAGACCTTGCACCCCTAACCAAGGGGTGCAAGGTTCAAACCCCATTGCACCCCGCCCGTGTGGGGTGCCACCTAGGCGCTGCCCTTGTGGCGCTTGCATGGCAGTTTTTTATTTTTTATTTTTTCAAAATTAAAAAATTGAAAAAAAATTAACAAATTTTTGTTGAAAATTATGTACAAATCAACAAAAACTTGTTGATTTTTGTCCAAATCAACACAAACTATTTTGTCCGAATCAACACTTTTTTGTGAAGTTGGACGCTGAATTTTCTACTAGTGCTCCTATCTTGGCGAAGTCGCTTCACTTCTGTAGTTTTTCTTCAATGCCAATAAATCTTCATTAGATGTTTTCTAGGGGTGGGGAGGGCCGTTTCGGGCCTGTTCCCGACCCTGATCCCCCCGGTAGTTTCCGGGAACAACCGTTCTCGAGCCGTTCCCGATAGAAATTTTTTGGAAAAAAAATTAAAAAAAATTAAATTTTACATTCTTGAAATGAGAAAAAAAAACAGAAAAAAAAAAAAAAAAATTGCCGATGTGGCAGTCACCTTACCACATCAACAGGTAGTTCGCAGCAGTTCGTAGCAGTTCCAAGGCCTGATAACTCGCGGCCCTCCACAATGTTGGAAACCCATCTAATGCTTCTATCTATTTTCTATGTACATATTGAGTTCAATGTCAAACTAGTTGTGCATGATGTTGCGACGTATAGTAAGTGTGTTGTATTGCATTTGTTGCTGCAAGACCACATCTCATGAATGCATAGAAATTGCTTTTTTTTGCATACTTGTAGGGGGCTAGAAGCAATTGGGGAAGAATGCACTTCTTTCTATATTTGCAATTGGTTCATTGTTATCCAAACTTCTTGCAAAGGAGGTAACCTACTTGTATCTTCCTTTTCTTCTCCTTAGGATTACTAATCATTGGTTATTCATGCAAATTTGTGGGATTATCTTGCAATAAGATGCTTGATAACTTACCACTAGAGCATTCTCCCTAATGGCAACATGTAGCTTCTTTCCTTGTGCTCTAACATTTTTAGCAATCCACAACTCATTGTATTTCTTCTTGCATTTGACTGCCTCCATTCTAATTTTCTTTTCTTGTAACATTACAAAAATTTTGAGGCCTGCAAAAGGCCATTAATTTTTTGTTTTTGGCACCCCTACAGTACAAATATAGAAAAATAAAAAATAAAAAAATATGGAAAAAATAAATAATTTAAAATAATTAAATTTTTTTTTGTCAAACTAACGTGTCGCTAACGTTACAGTAATAGTGCCATGTCAACTTCCAAATATAATATTTTATTTTATTTTATTTTTTCTATAATTGCATTGCTACCTTCCAAAACTCATAGCCTTGTTTAGGCTAGAATTTTTTCCTAATGCTTCTTGTTCTTCTCTTGTGCTCTTTGTTCTCTAGTGGCTTCTTTTCTAACTTTCTTCTCACATTCTTGTGTAGTTTTTTCCTCCTTAGTTGCCATATCTTCCAGATCTTGTAAATGCTACTATTCTTTCAATAGTATAGACATTTGATAGTCGGTTTGAGGTTCCATTCTTGCTTTGGACATAGGAGGTAGCTATACATGTAGAAGCTCCAATAATTTAGTAAAACCATTTGTCCCTACATCTCCTTATACTTAGGCTAATCCTCCATCTTCATTACTTAAGCTTCCACTTCCATTTTGTGTCCATAGTGCTTTGCTTCTTTACCATCAATCTGCTCATAATATTGTTCACATATAGGAATGTCTTCTAAACAATATCTCATCAAATAGCTCTTAAATTTTTCAAGGCTCTAGTTCATATTGAAGATGAACTCCACTTGTTGTCCTTTCATAAACTTGACTTGGACCCATCCTAGAGTTCATAGCAAGGTGATTGAAAAAAATATCAATCCTATTTTGCATCACATTTAGAATGAGTGAGTTGATTTCTGCTAAAATTTTTTACAATAGAACCTGATGAACTTGAATTTTTTTATTGGAGATGGTTAACTTGATTTTAATTATATCTCTTATTTTTTAGAAATTAAAAAAAATCATTCTATATTTAGGAGTCAATTTTGCTAATTTGTCACACTTTGAGGTTTAGGGTTTTCTTAGTATTAGGGAGTACCCAAAATTAATGATCTAGACTTGAAATTTTTGTGGTCTATTCCTCTAGTAGGGGTACATGTGCCTACCAAAGGAAATCTAAAAAGAAATATTTTATGACCTCTATATATGTACAAATACAACTCCCTTGTCCACACACATCTAAATATTAAAGATGGTTTTGACTTCCATTTTTTGGTTTGCCGGACCATGTTAAGGGTGGCTTCAAAAGACAGAAGTTGGGAGTTTTCTTGTCCCTTCAATGCATTGTTCATTTTTGAGAATGCACAGTACGACCGACATGAGTGTTGTATCCGTCCTACATTCTAGGCTCTATTTGGTAGGTTTCAATTCTATTTTGTGTACAAGCTCGTGCATGGAAATGTCTTCAAATTGTAGGTGTCCGGTCATGAACGACATTAGCTGATAACGTGCTCTGTTTTGCAGATGGGAGTTGACATTCACTAGGAAGCCTCCGCTGTAGTGCACTCCTTCAATTGAAACAACAACAAGAAAATGTACAGCTCTAATGTACATATGCAACTTGCAATGTCAATGTGTATTTACAAGCATTGAGGATTGTCGTTATCTATGAAGGCTACTTCAACCTTACCTCGATTGCATCCAGATGTAGAGAATATTGATTGTATTGAAGACTTCATACAATTGTATTTACTCCCTGGGAACCCAACAGTGAATGTTTGTTTACTCTTCTGCTTCAAGGTCGATTTTGAAGCTCTTGCTCTCTATAGGTGACACCATCTGTACTGAAGGTGTGGAGTGTGGGCTAGCTTAGTATTTACTGAATGGAGCACAATTGCGGAGAAAGAGTTGAAGTGAATTCTTTCCTAGATGTTGGAATGCAAGGAGACGAACCATCCACATAGTACTTATATGTTTCAAAGGTAGTATTCCTATTTGTAGTTGTGTATTCCTTTGTCGATAGAAACTAAAGCAAGGCATATGAAGAAGGTCGTCCTTGTCATCAAGTAGTTCAATAGGTGCTTCGACTAGTTATGAAGCACACTTTTGTAGCCCCATGGATGAAGAACCACTAGTAGAAAATTCAGCGTCCAACTTCACAAAAAAGTGTTGATTTGGACAAAATAGTTTGTGTTGATTTGGGCCTGTTGATTTCGACAAAAATCAACAAGTTTCTGTTGATTTGGACAAAATTATAGCTAAAACTTGTTGATTTGGACAAAAATTCCAACTAAAACTTGTTGATTTTTTTTCAATTTTTCAATTTTGAAAAAAAAGAAAAATGAAAACAGCCATGCAAGCAACGCCACGCGGGCAGCGCCTAGGTGGCACCCCATACGGGTAGGGTGCAATGGGGTTTGAACCTTGCACCCCTTGGTTAGGGGTGCAAGGTCTTATCCATTGCACTATGTGAAAAATTACATAACTATAATGGGAAAAAAAAGTTATTTATTTCGGTTTTCAAATTTTGGTCATTTTTGGTTCAATTCAGCAGACTTTGGAGGCTAATTTCTCATAGTATAGTACCTTTTTTCAAAAAACTTCAAACTAGTAAAATTTGGAAGATCAAGTAAACTTTCATCTCCAAAAATCCGTTTGTGATTTTGAGTTTTCAGTACAAAGTTATGGGCAAAATTCAGAGAGGGTTTGTAAATATCAAAAAATAATTTCATTCCAAACCCTCTCTGAATTTTGCCCATAACTTTTTATTGAAGACTCAAAATCACAAACGGATTTTTGGAGATGAAAGTTTACTTGATCTTCCAACTTTTACTAGTTTGAAGTTTTTTGAAATAAAATACTGTACTATGCAAAAACAGCCTCCAAAGTCTGCTGAATTGAAAAAAGACTGAATTGTGAGTTAAGTAGTTAATAGAAAATATTCCTATTGCTTATACAATGTCAAACTTGGTGGTTTAAAAATTTTCCACATGAAATTTTAGTGTTAAAAACTTCAATTCAATTAAAGATATTTTAAATATTTGGCAAACATTTTAGTAGGAGGTGGTTTGGACACAATTCCTATTCAAGTTTTTTGTAATGTAGAACATACAATTTGAATAGCTCTAAATTAGAATTTGGAAATTGCTCATCTAGAATTTAAATATTTAAAAAAATTTGTGTTCAAGAATTGTATTGAAAGTTTAGAATTAAATTTTGTTTTTAAGAAACATGCTTGATTTTCATTTTTTTTTAAATTATTAAGTAGAAGCAAGTTCAAGATTGAAAGAAAAACTAAAGCGTTAATAGCTCTAAAATGGAATTGAAATACAATAATGTCAACGGTGAGATTGTTCTAAATAGGAAACTTAAAGTTGTTAAACATTTTTTTTTGAAAAATTGTGAGAATTGCATCCAAAATTGCATACAATAAGTTATTTTTTCAAGAAGATGCTTAAATTGCCCGAAAAACAAAATTGTTTTAAACTTTCACAGTACTAATCAAATGGAATGAATAAAAGCTTCACATGTAGACAAAAATATGATTTTCAAGAAGGAAAAAATTAAAAATTTAATTTCAAATTTTTGTAGATTTCTTATTCTAGTACCTAGTGACGTGAAATTTATGGTTAAGATGCCATAACTTTTGCTCCCGAGCACCAATTGAAATAATATTTATATTGCCACAAAGCTAATAAGTTTTTCTATCTTATGAGGAAGTTTCAAAAAATTTAACTAAAAATTAAGATCATACAAACTTGCCCGAAATCCATTTTGTCCACCGAGGGGACAATGGTCCTTTAGGGGTCAGAAAAATTTAAATTTAAATTTAAACCTCTAAAGAACAAAGTAGAATTTCTTGACAATATTTCTAGTGTTTTTATTCATGTATTTAGAAATTGAATTCCCTTTTTTTTCCTTTAAAATTTTACACAACATGTGGTGAAGGGATAGTTTGAAGGACTCACAATTTTTATAACTTTTGATTACATCATGAGAAAGTTATTGTATGATGTATAGATTTTCTAGATATGTATGCATGTTAGCCAAGTAGATTTGAATGTATTTTTCAAATAAATAGGAATTTCAAATTAGTTTCTAAAATATTAATCTTGTGAGAATTTTTGGATTGTTCTATATAGATTAGGGAGGTGAAACTCATGAAGAATTTCAATTTCCAATTTAAAGTAGAATTTGTACTCTATAGTAAATTTTAAGTTTCTTTATTGAATGCAATTTCAAATATTTTCTTTTGAAATTTCAAAAATAGGATGCAAATTTTTGACTACAACATGTACATTAGTACATTACAACCACTAGGTTTGGAAATCTTTAGTTTCATTACTAGAATTCTTTTCATTGAATGTTGTAAATCAATCTCTATTTATATCCACTTATTATTTTCTCCAAGCATGAATATAAAATATTTTTTGTTGCAATTTTTAATATAGATTCTTTAACATATTTTTTTAGCATTTGATGGAAAATTACAAATTGTAGAATTGATATGTATCTAAATTTTTCAAATAAAATTTTGGAAAAATGAAACATAATCATTTGGTATGAATGAAACATTATTTTTTTTAAATCCAAGCATCATGATGTTGCAATTGGTGAAGTTTTTTATTTTACAATTTCAAGATGGAAAAATAGGTCAAAATAAATATAAGTTAGATCATTTAGTAAAATCTATTGAAAAAATAAATATAAATAAAGATTTAAGCCTTCTTTGAAGACTAATATTTAGAAGCAATTATGAGCCTTTCATATGTTAAAAACCTTGATACAAACAAAGTTGAATTACATTATGAATTTAATTAGAACTTCAATCAAATTCAAAATATAATTGAAAATAAAATACGATTTGAACTCTAAATTCATAATTTCTGAAAAATTCTTAAAGATTTCAAAAACATTCCAGAAACAATCCAAAAACAACTCCAAAAACAACCTTAAAAAATCCAAATCCTCCCCCTTCCCCACACCTCCCCAAATCAACCCCAAAACAACTCCAAAATCAACCTCAAAACAACCTCCAAATCAACCCCCCAAACAGCCCCCAAATCAATCCCAAACAACCCCCAAACAACCCCCCAAACAACTCCCAAACAACCCCAAAACAACCCCCCAAACAACCCCAAAACAACTTCCAAACAACCCCCAAACAACCCCCCAAACAACCCCCCAAACAACCCCAAAACAACCCCAAAACAACCCCCAAAACAACCCCCAAAACAACCTCCAAAACAACCCCCAAAACAACCCCAAAACAACCCCCAAAACAACCCTCAAACAACTCCCAAACAACCCCCAAAACAACCTCAAAATAACCCCCCAAACAACCCCAAAACGACCTCAAAACAACCTCAAAACAACCCCAAAACAACCTCAAAACAACCCCCAAAACAACCTCAAAACAACCCCCAAAACAACCCTCAAACAACTCCCTAAAACCCCCCCAAACAACCTCAAAATAACCCCCAAAACAACCTCAAAACAACCCCCCAAATAACCTCAAAACAACCCTAAAACAACCCTAAAACAACCCCAACACAACCCTAAAACATTAACAAAAACATGTTGATTTGGTTGTTGCACTATTCACATGAACAAAAATTTGTTAAACCATTTTGTTAACTTGTGCTCAAATCAACAAAAATTTGTTAACCATTGTGTTAGCTTGGGCTCAAATCAACAAAAAAATGTAAAAACAGTCAATGCAGTACTCAAATCAACAAGTTTTTGATGATTTTCTGTTGATTTGGACACAATTTTCTACTAGTGAACGGAGGTCTTTCACAAGAAAGGGTGCACCCGATGAAGTCCAATTCTCCCTATGTCATTGTAAGAAAATCTTTTTTTGAATGAAGTTTTTGCTAATGTATTGCAATGTGCAAGTGTTACTGATTCAATTTTCCATTGTACTGCATGTCATCAATGACAAGGTCTGTAGCATTCAGTGATTTTAGTGCTTGTGTTGCTCTTACAATAGTGAACAGTACAAGAATGATAGCTTTGAATTATCAGAACAAAAAACAGCCAATTGTGAATGATATGAAAAATTGTTTTTCTATGGCTGACCACTTTATTTACTTGTATTATGTACATACAAGACAGCACACGTGACTGACTTGAACGCAAAGGTCTGTTTAATCACTACATCTGTACAAAAGAAGGGGTACAAAGTGGTATGTTGAAGTAGCTTGCTGTAGCTATGCAAAAAAAGAGTATTAGCCGTTTTCTTTTTGAAATGTACAACTTTCAGTGGGGCCCTAGAGTGCAAGAAAAAACGCATCGTCTATATGCATTGTACGTGATTAGCGTCAAGAACTGCAGTTCTAGTCATAGTGCTATAGAATGGTTAACTAAGAAACACTTTTCGCATTGGTCCATACATTTTTCAACTATTACATAATATTACTCTTTACAACTTCTTCAACAAAATCTTCTTCACATCCATTATTCACCTCCAAAGGAAAATAATGGCCATTTTCAATCTTCAGAAAATATTAAGGAGGTTTAGCGTTGCTGGCATCTGGAATTGTTGGTGTTCCGCCTTCAACCAAATGGACAATTGCCTGCTTTGCATGGGCTTCATGAGAAAGGACCAAACGCTCTGAAGAAGGGCATCTTTCATCTTATCACCTTTGCAAACCAATCGTCAAAGCGTTGGACAATTGTGCAAGGCAACTCACAACCTCACCTTGTTTCTGTATAGCAAGCTTTGCATTGTCATTGGCTTGTCTGGTACTTTCGTATAGTCTCTTGTCTCAGTCACATTGGTATTGCATCTGTTCCAAAAAAAACTGAAGCTACATTTCAATTTTTGAATGTTCTAAACCACGACTTGTTTCGGCCATGTCCTTCATTTGGCTAGCCAACACATCTCCAGAAGCACGCATGGCATCCACTATGAGGGAGTGACTTGACAAGATCTTGCGACGAACACCAATGTTTCCAGGTCTGCAACGCAAATTTGCATCCCGGATGTCGGATGAACTCAGCAATTGAGGTGTGATACTTGGAGGAATGGATCCTTTAGGTGTTGGTGCAGGAGTCCTGGTTGGTGATTAGGGGGAAGAACTAAGAGAGGCTCGACGCTTGGCGCTGCCCACTGCTGCAACTAGGGATTGTGTGCTTTCTGTCACTTCATCACTATTCAACGAAGCACCGTACGGAGTGCAAGGGTTGTCCTCAACGTTGTCACTACACTCTTCATTTTGTGGATGTTGTATGGCGGTAGGAGGTGTGTTGTAGTTGCTGTCATCTGCAAATAACAAATCTCATATATACGCAGGTTGGACAACAAGACGCAATCCGTACCAATCGTAAATTTGCATGAAGATGCCGTGTGAAAAAGATCTTGGAGGTCCATCACTCTTCTTTTCAATTGTGTTCATATCCCAATAGCACAATGCATTTATTCTACTACGTGACAGAAAATCGACGATGCACTTGTATTTCGGAATGAGCAGGTTCCATTTACTTTTGCATGTTGATCCATTGCGAGGGCACAAAGACACTTCTACTTGTCAATGAACAAAGCCCTCTTCGTTTCTATGAGCGCAACAATTTCTTGTTGGCTCCAATTTGGGCCCCTCTCTTTCCTCGCTTTCTTCGTTGGAATAAGTCATTCTACATTACCAATTGCAGTAGCAGATCAGCCTACTCTGAGCATAACGTGGGTGTGGGCGATTCTAATTCCACCCTTGAACTAGAACAAAGCACACAGGTTTTAATGGCAAATTCAAGCAAGAAATATTAGGGTGATAAAAATAAGCACCTTCCAAGCAATGAACAATCAATTGATGTAATTTGTTCCTACAAAGTCTTAAAAATCACTAAATATCATTAAAAGTTAGTACATTTAGGTCATTTGTGTAACTATTCTAATTTTAGGGGTTTTCTTTATGAGTTTTGATCAAATTTCTTTAATTCTATCTCTAGATCTTATTTTTAGGTTTCTAAAATGGTAAAGTGAGTCAAATTTAGAATTTTCCTTTAAAAGTTATCAAAGGATGAAAATTAAGTCTCAAAAAGTCTCAAGAACTTCATCCATTAATTTAAAATAACAAATTATGTCAATTTTGGTCCAAATTTTATCCTTGACCTTTTAATTAAGTCTATTTTCTAATCCTAAATTATTGTCTATCTTTAGTTAATTTTGGAGAAGTTCATCCAAATGGGTTCCAAACTTCATCCACCATTAATTCACTAAAAAATGAATGATATTTCCGACAGTGTTTAACTGAACATTGGGAGTTTTGAGTAGCCAAATAAAAGTGATTCAAGTATAATCACTAAATGAGGTACACATGACAATGTTTAACCGAAAATCAATGATTAATCAAGCCAAACATCCATTATACAACGAATTTTGGCATGTGGTGATATAAAAATCTTTTGGCAAAGACTAGTTTCACCACCTTAAAGAGTTTATATCAAAATTTGTTAATAGTTCACACAATAATTGTTAGTAGTTTGCAAATTTTGGGCCAATAGAGTTTGAGGATCTTTCCTCCACAACTCTTGAAAATCAACGTTTGGGGGCTTTAAGCCTCCAAATTCAAACACATCAACTTTAAAGGGACTCTCCAAACTTTTAAAGTGCAAAATAAAATAAAATAGCCAATTCTTGGCTTTAAAAAGCGCTCCAACAATGTGTAAGTAGCACAATAAGAACAACAATAAGAAATGAAATAAAAGAATGAGAATGAGGGCCACCAACAACCTCAAGGATGGACCTTTTATACTCGTTCCCGGCCCTTCCACAGTAAGTTGTTAGTGAAAAAACTCTTACTTCCTATCTAGATATTTTTCTAAACTACTCTAATGTAATTGCAAAACAATCTTTGTTTAATGGCAGAAATCTCTAGAATCCCCTCCATTTAACTAATAGATCTTTGGAAAATCAAATCCAAAATATTATTTCAAAGATATTTTGAAATTAACCTAATTAACCTAGATATTTCACAATTTAATCCTAAGTTAATTCCAAATTGTCTTTCTTTAGTTCAAATTTGGCTTTTTACGCAAGCAAAAAGATCTTGAGCAAATCCAATCTTTAATTTTCCAAAAGATATTTGTAAAATCACTGTAAATTAATCACAAATTACTATAAAAAAGTAAAACTAAGGGCTGACCCCCTCTCTATCTTCTAGGGAAAAAATCAAAATCAAAAACCAATTGCGCCATCGCATTCAGAAGATCCCAATTAGCCTAAAGGATTCCTTACCCTTGCTTCCTTGGCCACTTTTAAGCACGGTTATAAGTCATGATAACTCCAAATAAAAATAAAAACTCTAATTTTTGGAGTTTGCGCTTTTTGATGAAATTGTTTGGTTAGGGTGGTTAAGAATGTTTATGGGAGTAAGAATTGCCCCTTGATTTTCTCCATTCAATCATCGTTAGCTCTTGGTACACTAGTCAACCCGCCTCTAAGTTGCAAATTCTTGTGAAATTCGATATCGATATTAATTCTAGTACTTGGGAATGTCGGAATGTCAGAACGTCGGAATGTCTTCAAACTTGACAGGAATCTTTATTAGCACACAAAACTTTATCCTAATTTTTAGTGAGATTTTACCACAACATTTGTAATTTCTAAGAATTTACTAATGCATTTTTAAGTGGTTGACTTCCCATGGAGTCAGCATGGAATTTTCCAATACTCTGAAACTTTTGGGAGAACATCCAAGACATTCCTAGAATCCAAGTGCAAGTTTCATACTCATGTTGTACTTGTCTAAATATAGTAAATTTGAATAATTTCCATCCAAAGGGGAAATCATTCTTGATACTGGGGTAACGGTTTGCTTTGAGTACCCAAAAATGTTGTCTCAACTTCAATGTCAGTCCCCTGCATTGTGTCAAACAACTTCAACTTTTCAATATAATAAAGTATGGTTTCACAGAATGCGGTTTTAGTTGCCTACATTTGTAATGTATCAAGAAAAAAAATCCATCACAATTAAAGAGTTTTAAGAGTTTTTAATGAATTTTTTAGTTGAAAAAATAAGTTTTGTCCCAAGCACTTAGAATCCTCAAAAACAAGCATTTGGAATATCAAATAATTTTATTTTGATATCATTTTTGGATGTGACTTACATTAAGTGGTCCAATACATAAGATAATTAATTTTTTTAATAAAAACTTAATAAATTGTGCACTATGATGCCTGCAAATCCCAAAATTCAGCAATTTTTTTCACCTCTAAGAAAAGATACAAAAAAATTCAATATTTAAAAAAAAAATCATTAGGGATATATATCTTGATCTCGTTGAGGTGCAAGAATTTTTTTAATTTAATTTTAGAGTCTTCTTACTTCATCAAAATGAACAAAATAGACAAATTTTGGAGGTTTAAAACAAAAAAAAACTAATTAGTGTGTCTAGAGAGTGATACCCAAAGAAAACCATTACCTACCGGGAGAATCTTAGATGACTAGATCTCAATTTGACCTCCTGGCATGCTTTGACCTAGAAAAGCACATTTCTATGTGCTCCAATCACCTTTTCATCCATCTTGGTTTTGTATTTTTACTACAACAACAACAATGTTTTATGACTGCAAAAATATAACTAAGGATGACTGGTAACTCCTCGCAATCATATTCTTGGAGGTCAATACCTTGGGGAGAAATATGACTACAAAATATGACTCCCAGTTGTTTTTGGGCCTTGTACTTCATGGGCGTATATTATATGTCCGTTGGGAACACCAAAATATTTCATAGGGAACAGTAGGGAACTCGTTTGAGAACATTGAGTTATATTATTAGTCATATTTTCATGGTAGCCCGGGGAGGACACTCCCTATGTTTTAGCAAACTACGTGCGGCGGAAAAAGTAAAACAAGTAATACACCTTAAAATTTAATTTCTTTTTCAAAAAAAAAATTATGGATAGATTTTACTACTTTATAAGTTTATGTTTTGAATTATTGGTATTTTTTTGTGCTAATAGTAATTAGTTATAAATTTTTGAAGAAAAAAGATACACTGTAAAGCTGAAAATAACTTTCACACCTCTATATTATATAAGAAAAAAAATTTGAAAAATGAAAAAAAAATTATATAGAATAGCTTTCTATTGAAAGTTTATTTTGGTTGAATATTGATGCAATAGTCATCTTCATGTGAGCTCTATAAATATTTTAGTTGGAGAACATGCCATTTTAGTTCATTTTTCAACCCTTTCTAGACAATATATCTTATGTTATTTGGAATTGAATTTTTTGTCAATAGAAACCTTTAGTCATTGTTAAACAAAGCTCATAATTTTAGAATGAAATTATAGTTTATTCAAGGTGAATTACATGAATTACTTTTTCCACCGCCGCACGTAGTTACCCCAAATGTAGTGAGAGTGTCCTCCCCTAGCATGGTAGTAACATTTGTTTTTGTTTTTGGGCAACCTAAGAAAAACCTGGGCAATCAAAAAAAATATAGACAAGCCATTGTTTAAAATTTTGAAACCTAATCACCACTTTTTAAGGGTTTTGAAACCCTAGCCACTACTTTTTAGGGTTTTGAAACCTTAGCCACTACTTTTTTTTAGTCTTCTTCCTTACCTTTTGTTGTCTCTTAGTTCTTACCTATTGTTGTTTCTTCTTTTTTACCTCTAAGTTGTTTTTTGTTACATCTTTATTCTTGCTTCTTAGTTGTTATTTTTGTTGCATCTTTTCTCTTGCTTCTTAGTTGTTGTGTTTTGTTGTATCTTTACTTTTGCTTCTTAATTGTATTTTGTTGCATTTTGAGTTCACTCTTGTTTCTTAGTTGTTGTGTTTTGTTGCATCTTGAGTTCACTCTTGCTTCTTAGTTGTTGTGTTTTGTTGTATCTTTACTCTTGCTTCTTAATTGTATTTTGTTGCATTTTGAGTTCACTCTTGCTTCTTAGTTGTTGTCTTTTGTTGCATCTTGAGTTATTCTTACTTCTTAGAGTTGTTGTCTTTTGTTGTATCTTAAGTTACTCTTACTTTTTAGAGTTGTTGTCTTTTGTTGCATCTTCACTCTTGCTTCTTGTTTTTTTCTTCTTGCATCTTAATTCTTTCTTCTTCTTATTTCTTATTTCTTACTTTTTTTTCTTTTTTTTCTTTTTTTTTTCTTTTTGTTGCATCTTAATTCTTTTTTGTTGTTTCTTGTTACCTCTTAGTAGTTGCTCTTTATTGTTTCTTGTGCATCTTAACTTGTATTTGTTGTTATCTTTTAGCACTTGTTGCCTTTTTTCTTCTTGTTAATCTTCTTACCCTAAATTTGTATTACATATTTTCTATTGTTGTAAACTTTTGAAGATTGAGCTTTGTTGTATGTTCATTAAAAATTAACCTCCTATTTCTTTAATTGTATATGCAAGCAACAAAATTGGAACAAAGTCGTTGGAGCCTAATTGCAACTCACTTCATATTATTGTAAGAAGTATAGTCTCTATTGACTTGTGTAAATAATTCATTGTGATATACATATTTTGTATATGTGACTAATAAATTATAAATGTCATTGAAAGGAGTTACATTCCTTCTTATATATTCCCTCTCCAATATAATTGTTTCTTGTATATCTTTAAAATTATATGTATTTGTTTTTAATTACATGAAATTTTTTATTCAATTACTAAATCATTTTAATGTATGATTGCAATGTGTCAAATCCATTTAAAATGTATGGAAAACATGATTGTAGTTTGTAATTAAAGCTATTTTGAACCTTAATCACCTCAATCACCTCAATCACAAATAGCACACGCAAATCTAAGAAATATGATTGTTAATCATCTAGAATATCACTTCCTTGAGTTATATTTCATAATATATATTGGCCTATAGTCATATAATGCTCATAGTTATGTACACCAAAATATGACTATGCTTCCCAAAACATAATTGCAATCAATCATAAAACTACCAATGACATCCACGTGAACTACCATGCCAACCGAGAATATGACTCATAAGAGTCATATTCTACATCGTTCAAAAATATAACTCAAGAGAGTCATATTCCAACATGAGCTAAAAATATGACTCACTTGAGTTATATTCTACATCAACAAAAAATATGACTCACTACAGTCATATTCTACATCAACAAAAAATAAAACTCACTGTGTCATATTCCACATCAACAAAAATATGATTCACTGCAATCATATTTCACATCAACAAAAAATATGACTCACCATAGTCATATTCCATAATAACAAAAAATATGACTCACCGCAGTCATATTCCATGTCATCAGAAAATATGACCCACCTCAACCATATTCCATGTCATCAAAAAATATGATTCAGCGTAGTCATATTCCACGTAGGATTTTTTCATTTATCCGAGCAGCTCAAGAAAAAGTCAAAGATAGTCAAAATATACACCTTGTTGGCATATTATGGCTAATTATGGCTATTTATACCCCTCATTTTATATGACTGATGTCTGAAGCGACTGCTTCTAAACAACTACAGTCAGTCATATTTTGAGTCATCTACAGTAATTTCTGCATGGGTCATACATTTTGATTTTACGACTCACTACAGTCATATTTTGTAGTCATAAAACATTGCTTTTGTTGTAGTGTTTTAAAGTTTCCTACAATATTTTAGAATAACAAAACCAACTCCTTCTCGAATTGGATTTTGACCTACTAAGACTTATAATACTAAGCTAGACTCTATTACTTAGCCAATTTGTTACATGTGTACTTTATTTTGCATGAATAGGACATTAGGACTGACTAACTTTCATATTCTCTCTTCTTTCGGAATTACTAATTATTCATTCAACTTACAGTCAATAAGACTTAGAATTAGTGAAAACATAAAGTTTTATATATTCCATATTTCTAAGACCATTTTTTATTACTTTAGTGGGGACTTCTACCAAAACCCTCAATAACTCTCTTTTTATGTCTTTTTGCATAAAATTAATCTGAAAACTAACTAAAAATCGCAAAAAATAGATCCAGAGGTCCAAGTGTTAACTTGAGGGCTCACAATGGGCAAACCCAACGGCATTGCGTTGCAAATCTGCAGCGGTATCTGCAAGCATGACAATAACAACCAAGTCACATGAAAGTAGTGAACATGGACAAATTCAGCTATACAAGTTGTAGCAACTATAATACAGGGAAAGAGAATGTACAATAATATTCCATAATTCGAGAAAGAAGGTACGTAGAATGCATACCTTGTTCGTTGAATGCAACTGATTTTAGTTGAATGCTATTTGACCAAAATCAATTCAAGCCTGATTCACAAAGAAAAACCATTTCGTTTTAGTCACTCTCAACATCATGCATGGTATTTGGGACTTCAGAATTCAAGTGAACGTAATCTAGCATTGTAGATAGACATCGATGCACTACAACAAAAATGATGTGGTATGACCCACAGTGGTGCCGGACTTTGATGCCAATGTTGTGGTATAAAATTGCCCGTTTTGCCAACTCATCATGAAGTTAGATCTGCATGCATTTAGAACACGCACTCATTACAATCAATGAAAGGGAACTACATCATTCAACTTACACTCACATACAAAAACACTCACAGCACATCAGAAACTCATAAAAGTGAAAACACAAGGAACCAAGAGAAAGTGTCAATTCAACTGATGGAAGTTGCAGCAAGATCACATGAAGGATACTACGCTTCAAGACTTGATCTTCAAAATTTGTACTACTCAAAGCCAACCAAGCAACCATCTGCATTGAAATCATGAGTAACTAGCAAGCGTCTTCGCATTTGTCATGCAGAATGCAAGCGATAAACAAATACATGGCGGTGATTAAAGTAAACCAACCTATAACAAGCAGATTGCCTAATTTGCCTTGTTGACATATTTGAAATTTTGAATTTTTTTTTCATATAAAGGCAAATATGAAAAATTGGTAGAACAATTGAAATTTTATTTTTTTGACAAAGTATGAATTTGTTACAGATTTTTGAAGTGAACTGGCCAAATGGCTCAAAACAGTCTCTAGACTATCCCACAACCATCAAAAACTATACTAATGGTGGTAATCAAACCACCCAATGCAATTACAATATTTCCTAACATGGTTGAAATATTTTCTAACATGGACATGACAAAGGAATAAAAAAAGTTAGTTCATGTAATGAATTATACTAGAAAGAGACAATTTTCTAAAACAATCTCTAACATCTCCATCACCATCATACAAAACATTGATTTCAGCCATCAACCTACCTAATGAAGTTTTGCTTACATTAATTAGAAAAAACCTAGCACAAAGTGATGGAAAACTGTAATGGGTTATCTTATAGATGTCTGTATTAGGCACTTGGCCTGTCATAGGTTGGTTTACCTTAGTTATATATTAACTGCCGTTTTAGCTTAATCGCGATTATGAAGCGCCTTAATGTATGATTGATGCTTGCGGACCCCAATATATGTTTTCGATTGCTCCACTTGTATTTTAAGTCCAACTTTTAATACGACTCCAAAAAAATATTACAACCGGCAGTTTCCTTCACGTGGACTCTTAGTGGCAGCCACATTCGTCCCCACTTAGGTTCAGTACAGAGAACAGGCAACCAGTGTGGCCACCACCTTCCAAGATAGTGTTGCTTCACTAGAAACCACCCTCTCTACCAACAAGTGTGAAAGCATCCTTATAGGTGGTTCCTTTGCCAGGAAGCTACACTGAATAGTGAAATTAGGTTGCCCCACACTAATTTCTCATATCTAACACTTTCAGACATGGTCCACTATAGTCTGGGGCAACCTAATTTCACTATTCAGTGTAGAGCAACATCCCAATCTGACATGTTGCAAAGCTTAGATTCCTCCAATGACAAGCAATTGAGCTTTGCAGCCATCACAGGATGCCAATTTCTGATGTCTAGTTGCATTGCGGTTCGTTTCCCCCTGGATTTGTGGCCCTCCGAGTGGCCCTCCCTGCAAAGAGCCTTGCCATAGTCTCCGAAAGTTATTACCCGATGCTTAAGCTAATCTAATCTTTTCTTAACCTAATTTGCTTAACAACACTAAGTTTGGATAATCAAGACCTAGATCATTGATCATCAACTGCACACAAAGCATGAACACAAACTACAATGAAGTTTAGCTCTAATTAATAATAAGCTATGGTATATCATTAGTGCAAGTTTTCTAAAAAAAAAGAAAAAAAAAGAAAGTTGCAATTTGTGTACAACTTGAAAAGGATGCTTCAGTGAAACAAGGCATCTATTTGCATTGTACTTTGTATAAAGTACACAATGTCATGACCCGTGTTTGGGGGGTGTAGTAAGTGGCAACAGTGCTAGTATGTGAGCCTATGAGCCTTGGGCTTAGGCACATAAGTACTTTACAACTATTGGAGATGTTTATAACATACATGTACTTATAATATAAATATCCTATAACTATAGAAGGTGCCTATAATATAGACACCTATAATATAAATATTTTATAACCATGGAAGGTGCTTCTAACATAGACACCTACAATATAAACATCCTATAACATAGAAGGTGCTTATAACATAGGTACCTACAATGTAGACACCTTTAATATAGATACCTATAACATAGACACCTATGATACAAACATCCTATAACCATAAAAGGTGCTTATAACATAAACACCTATAACTATTGAAAGTGTTTAAAACATAGGAGCCTAGTCTCCTATGCTCATGGGCTCAAGATCCTAGGCTCTTATAATAGCAACCGTGTAAGTGGTAGAAGTAGACATATAGGTATAAACAAATACAAGGTGCCAAAATAACATAAAGGCTAAAAATTATAAAGTGATTAATTATATTGTAGTGTATGTAAAATGTCATTGGATGTATTGTAAATACTATATGGTGTGGAATAATGCAATGCATTAGGAAAAAATGAGACTTAAAATATTGTCCTTTTTATTAATTTAGTTGGACACAAGTCCTAATTATGGTTTAGGATTGGCATTTAACCCTATATTCACACTACATTATCCTTTTATTTTAGATTCTTTAAGATTTGATGATCAATCTAAAACATCATTCCCATGTATACAACATTTAGCTTGTATCTAGTTAGAGTTAGTTGAATGGTGGATATGCTAGAGTGCAGGGGAGAATGGATAATTAGGCAGACCTTTATATTTGGATTAACAATCAATCAACCCCACACTTACACTATATAATCTTTTTATTTTTTATTTTTTTAAGCTCTTATAATCTCCATACCAATCTAAGCCAGTTTTTCCACTAAAAATCTATTAATGAGAAATTGGTTACAAACTAAGTTTATAGGTTTGCAGTGTAAAAATTGGTCACAATTTGTGGTAATGACAAGAAAATTTGGTGAAAGTCAACAGACTTGATATGGGGACAAAAGCACTATTTCGCATCCCATATGATAGTTGACCCACTAATATGAATGGACACATCTCAAAATTTATCAGGTTTATGAAATTGTCGAGGTTGATGATGATAAACTTCTTGAAATATTTCTAAGTAACTTTTCCTTGAAAGACAAATGGAATTGGTACCTAACCCAAGTCATTTCATATTTTTTGGAGTTTTGTGAAATTAGATATGAATTTCTAGACATCATAGCACCAAAGGAGGTAAGAAGCCCTAGTCCCTAATTGTGAACCCTAAACCCTACACCAAAGTTTGTAATTGTGAGTAGTGCAAAAAAATTGAAGTAATATAGCATGCATATAATGTATTCACTACAATTGGGAATTACAATTAATGTATGCCCCTACTTTAATGAACCACATTAGAAAATTACTTAATGATAGGGTGCAAAATAAACAATAGACAAAAAATAATACCCCCTATTAAATACCTAGGGTTTGCACATATATACTTATTTTTTTCAAGGATTGCAAGCCCTAAGGACCCATGTCAGAACTCTTGTGACAAAATCCATCATGTTTTCATCCCAAAAAAATATCATTGAATTATTTCATCTAGTGTTCACGATGAAAATCTAAAGCGTGACTAGCTAGCATTCTTATACTTCGCCAAGTACACATTTCCCTTGTCTCTTGCAAACTAAAAATATGCAAAAGGCATGTTGTTACAAACTTTAATTTGCAATAGTTGTACGACTAATATTATATTAAGTACACAGTGTCATAACCCCTATAGCATTACAAATATGGTCATGTTTTCATCCCCAATGTTCTTCATCTTGGTTTTGTAAGACTTTGACATGCTATTCAGTCCATACTCTCCTAAGTTCAATGTTGCATTGCAACAAGTTTGTCTAGCATTTAATTACATACATGATACAAAATCACTTTGGGCTTGTAGTTGGTTAAATTAAAAGAAGAGACTAAGACTGAACATCCCTGTAACAGGGCCTCATCTTTCCAAAACCTAACTTTGTTGCCAAAATAGAATCAAGGCAACATATTTGTGGAATAAAATATGTAATAGACCATAAAAATCTCAAGCAAAACCAAAATAGTGTCAAGGTAGGATACTTTTAGAATTTTAGTACAATAGTTAAATCCTACATATGTCTCCTCAAGTGTTTGTGCATCAAAAATCTATGTGACTAAACATGAAAAGATGACAAGATGTCCCAGTGCTTGTAAAAGAATATGCTCAAGTGATCCAAAAAAGGAACTTATAGACCTGAAGGCTCAACCTCACCTATACCCATCCCAATGCACACAACAAACCAATGTAGTGTTAGTGAGGTTGTAACAGGTGTCTGAAGCTGAAGGCCAATTGTTATCTATGTCACAGGTCAACAAAAACCATGAAAAAGAGCAAACATTGCAAATTACAAATCAGTGAGCAAACTTGGTGAATAAGTAAAGCAAGATCCTAAGCCAAGTATAGAATCCCAAAGACCTTTGCCATTCCTGTGAGTTACAAACACTTGAAGGTGAAGAGACGCCCACAACAAAAACACTATGCCACCAAAACTCAACTGCTACAGTGAGAGAGAGAATACAAGGGTAGAGAAGCCACTATATGCAAGCTCACTAATTTGAATTTAGGAGGGAGAACTCATAGGAGTGGTCATAAAGTGGTAGCCAGACTTAATTATTAGGCCACATGTAGTGGTACTCAAGTTAAAAATCACCCTTAGTGGGTGGGTGGGTGGTCCATTCCACAAAACATGCTAACTATTTAAGAATCCAATTACCACTAGGTAAAACACATCCGTTAGTAGATGTTTAATGGATTAAAAAACCATGGCATAATTAGATATATGTGACCCATGTATTTGGGTTTCTAAAATATCTTGAATGCTTGGTGTGGTCATGGAATTAAAATAGTTTCATAGAAGCATTATTTTAGTAACCATAGACCATGTGGAGCTTAAAAATAAAATAAAAATAAAAAAATAAAAAAATGAAGTGGAACAAGACGGGAGGTTATTTAAAACCAAAGGCAAATATTGATGTCTTTAAATTTCCTTGGTATTCCACAAAGATGTGGGGTTTTACAACCTAGGAAATGAGGTCAAAGGGCCTACTTCACATAATTTAGCAATTGGATGGATATTAAAATTTATGAACTAGAATTGCTCAAAGGCTAAAGAAGAAGAAGAAGAGACTAAGACTGAACATCCCGAAACTGGGATTCATCTTGTCACCACTTAACATATATCCATGTAAGCACATAAACATAAGATGTGATGTCACCAAACACCATTTGTACTTCAAGTAACTAAATATCACAATAAGATACTATGATGCTTGAAGTTTTTAAATAAAGATGGATAAACAAGTAAATCTATCCCAAAGCTAAAACCAAGTATAAGTTTCCAAAAACTAGAAACAACCATATAATCACAAAGATGTAACTAGAAGTTTAAGTGCTTGAAAAATGTATTTTTCCAAGAAATCCAAAATAGGAGTTCAAGATTTGAAGGCTCAGCCTCACCTGCACCCATCCCAAACACAAAACAAACCAATGTAAAATGAGTGAGGATGCATCAGGTGTCTACACCTAAAGTCAATTGCTATCTATGTCATAGATCACAAATCCATAGTTAAGGAAATTAGAAAGGTCATAAAACATAAAATAAATCAAGCATAAACTTAAACCAACTACTACCTGAAGAGACCTTTACTATTATGTAGTGAAGTAGGAAGCTCAAGAGTTGCACACCCAAGTCTTCTCATGTCACATAAAGAAGGAGAAGTAGGGCAAGAGAAAGCTCCTATATAGTTACAAATTTGGAAGGAAGACACCATAGTGACATTAATTAGGTAGTTTTGAAAATACTACCAAGTTATGGTGGTAGATTAAGCCTAATTAAGAACCACTTGTAGTGGATGGGTGGTATTCATAACCCACTTAGGCTATTTGAAATTTAAAATATCCCATCTAACTAAGCTGGTACAACCTACCAGTATATGAAGATTGACTTGGGATAAAAGTAGTTTAAAAATCTTTTTTGAATTTAAGGATTTCATACCCTAATAAATTCAAAAGAATATAACTTTAATCATGTGCAATAAAATATAATAAAAACATAGAATAAGAATAGGCATAGAGTTGAATATTTTGGAAATTTTACTTTTTAAGGAAAATTAAAAAAAGGTCTAAGAAATTTAAATTTTAAAATTTTAGGACATACTTCAAACGGCTAAAAATAAAAAATAAAAAGATAATAATCCTAATTTATCTAGTGTATTGGTAAAATCTACACAATAGCCAAAGAAAAAGAACCAACTTCTTGAAACCATTCCAAGTAAGATAAGTAGCCTATGATAGGCAGTACACCTAGGGATGACCCGTTAAATCTTGCATCAAATTATGACAATCTTTTTTCAACAAATGGGATTTGGGACTATACTATGTTGAATTAGTGACCACAACCAATATCTTGGATGATGGTGATGTAGAAATTAGTGATTGCATAGAAATTTCCCCCTTTTGAGTGTAAATTCATCACATGATGTGACTTTTTTCAGACCTTCATGTTGTAGCCACCTTAAGAAATCCATTGATTGCTTTAGGTCAATGACATTAGAAGAGTTTTGGAGCCACTGGGAGACCTCCAGTTCTCCGACATTCCCGGACTGTGGGAACGTCGAAGAACCAGCAATCCGACCTGGCACAGAGACTGCCAAGTCGGACTGCAGTAATGAATTTATTATTATTATTATTTAATATATATATATTATTTTAAAAATATTTAAAAATATATATTTTTTAAATAATATTTTTTAAATGATATTTAAATTTTTTTTTTTTTTTTTTTTAATTTTTTTTTTTTTTTTATTCAGACTGTCCGGCCATGGTTCGCAGGGTGGGGAACCATGGCCGGAAGGTCTCCCAGAGGCCTCAATTCCTTTCTAATGAATGACCATTATGAATACATTCTTTTTTGGTTTGGGGGTAGTTTAGAGACTCTTTTTGGCCAATTGGGTGCAACACTTCAAAATTCACAACAAATTTATACTTTGTCAAAAAAAAATTAATTCAATTGCTCTCCTTATTTCTCACATTTGTCTCTATATGAAATTTTATTTTTAATTTCAACTATACCAACAAGACAAACCAATGATTCTACTTATTATAGATTGATTTATTCTAGTTGGCATATTTGGAAAGTTTGTTTGCTTAGGCTCCCATGTTAGGGGCCAGAAAGTTAGTTTGAGTTTTTGTTTTGTTTTCAAACCAGGCAATGAAATCCCATTGCATTGAGCATAAAATACAATACCAAACCAATTGAGGTCCTTAGAATCTCCATTAGAGGCACCACAAAGACCGGCAACAAACAAACCTTGACTACCCAATTCCAACAATTGGGTAAATCTATACATCCAAAACACCAAATTACCCTCTTGTCACACATGAACAAAAAGCATCCCCGTTTAGTGTCAAAATTGTTCAAGATGCAAGTGACTTTTAGATTACTATCTTCAAAAGAAAGGAGATGATTACTAGTTCCTTGGGTAAAGTGTATGTGTAAAAGAAAGGAGATGATTACTAGTTCCTTGGGTAAAGTGTATGTGTAATGATATTTTTATGAAAGTCTCTAAATAATCATTTGATTATGTTTTCTATTATTAAGTTTTTTGTTGGATCTTGTTGTCGATCAATTGAAAGCCCGGGTAGATCACTTAGAGTGTCCATTTAGAAACTAAATGCAAAAAGATTTTGGACCCCCTATCTTATATCCTAAAATTTAAATAAAAGGAGGAAAAAGAATATCAATATATTTCCCTACTTTGAAAGTTTATGTTTTGAATTATTGATAATTTTATTCGTTAATTATAATTAGTTACAAATTTTTTAAGTAAGAAAATACATTGTAGAGCTGAAAATAACTTTCACACCCCTATTTTATATAAGAAAAAATTGTCTAAAAACTGAACAAAAAATTCTTGAAAATAACCTTCTATTTAAAGTTCATTTTTCTTGAATATTGATGCAATGGTCATTTAAATGTGTTCTTTATAAATATTTGAGTTGAAAAACATGCTATTTTAGTTCATTTTTCAACCTATTCTACAAATCGTTTCACATGTTGTTTGAATTGGGAATTGTTGGCAATAGAAACCTACAATCATTACTAAACAAATCTCAAAATTGTAGGTTGAAATTATAGTTTATCAAAAAGTATATAGGGGGGCAAAAAATCACTTTAACACACATGGTTACTTATAGATACACTAAGTGATCTCCTCGGGATTGAAAGAGGATTTCAACTCATCTTACCACATGTGGGTCATATTTTATAACTACATCTATTGTTTGAGGGTTGTCATTAAATTATTATTTTTAATTGTATTTTATAATACATCTTCAAAATTTTGGAAATCTAAACTACCTCTAGCCCTTAAGGGCTTAAGATTGTAGGCTATTGCCATGCATCATGATGACTCCATTCATTGGATCATTCATGGTTTGTTGGAGTGTCTATTGATATGATTGTTTATATTTTTATGACTATTTTGTTTCTTGTGATCATTCCTCTTGGGGGGACTTGGTTATAGTTTATTTTTTCATGCAATGGATTCTATTTATTTCAAAAATAAAACATATAAATATATAAAATTGTAAAGAACTGTGAAATCATGAGCATATTGAAAACACTCCAATATTATTATGTTGCTTATGTTGTCTCTTTGTCTCTTTTAGCTATCCTTTTTGCACGACAAAAGTCTTTGAAGTGATTTTCTTTGTATATAGCTTCAACATTGTTGTTTATCTTATGTATAGAAGATGCAATGCAAGTCAAAAGCTTAGCTTTTAAGTTATGGGATAAATGACTTCTAAACTCCTTGTCATTGGTCAAATCTATCTTCAAAGCACATCCAATTAACCCCTAAAGGACTAGGGCCATTCTTCCGTCAAAAACTACTCAAAACTGTCATTTCTTCTGCATTCATCCAAAAAAAAAAAAAAAAACATTTTTTCTAAAATCTAACTGTATGATCTTGTACTTTACTAGTCAAGGATTATGTGGTAAAATTTTCATGGATTTTGACTGTACCAATTGGAAAATATTAGCATTCAAAGTTGAAAAAATAAAGTTTTTTTGAGCATTGGCGTGCAATTTCACATGACTTTGATTGCCATTTGTGAATCTTTTTTGCACCATGGACCTTGAATTTAAATTTTTGTGTGTTGAAGAATTGAGTTGAAAGTCCAGAATTTTTGTTTTTTAAAAACACGCTTGATTTTCATTCTTTAAAAAATTGTTAAGTAGAAGTAGATCCAAGATTGAAAGAAAAACTAAATTGTTAATAGCTCTAAAATGGGATTGAAACACAATAATCTCAACGGTGAGATTGTTCTAAATAGAAAACTTAACCTTGTAAAACAATTTCTGTTGAAAAATTGTGAAAATTGCATTCAAAATTGAATCCCATAAGTTATTTTTTCAAGAAGATGCTCAAATTGCCCCAAAAACAAGATTGTTCATAACTTTCACATTACTAATCCAAATGGAATGAATCAAAGATTCACATGTAAAATAAAAATATTATCTTTAAGAAAAAAATATTAAAAAATTAATTTCAAATTTTTGTAGATTTTTTTTTTTGCCCGGTGACGTGAAAATTATGTTTAAGATGCCACAACTTTTGCTCCCGGGCACCAATTGAAATAAAATTTATATTCCCACGAAGCTAATAAGATTTTCTATCTTATGAGAAAGTTTCAAAAAGTTTCACTAAACATTGAGATCGTAGGAACCTGCCCGAAATTCACTTTGTCCCCCGAGGGGACAATGGTCCTTTAGGGGTTAATCCATATCTCCTAGTTAATGCCACCCATCTATAAAAATTATTACAATTTTTTCTTTCACGAGACATAGTATCAAAAAATGTGGTCACAAAACAAGATAGGTTGACATTAGCAATAAAGTGGGTTGAAAGGCCAACAATAGAGGACTCAATTAAGGTAGCAACACCTATAACCATCAATTTAAGGTTTTGGGACATGATGTCTATTAATAGACATCCAACAAATTATTGGATCCTACTAGCAAGAAAAAAAGAATTCCAGTGCACTTTAAAATGTATTTTTTGAACAGTGTGAGTATAAGTTATGAATTTTTAAAGAGCCCACTACAAATGCACCTAATACCAACACTAAGATTTGATATTCAAATGTCGTACATCCTTGTAATCACATCTATTTACTTCTTAAGATTTTAGAAGTGATGGTTATGGATACAGTGACACTTATGAGTGTGGCTACCTTACGTGTCTCTCATGACTATCTACATTTCTCAAAAGGACCCAAATGATCCCATTGAATGCAATTCCAAGATGAGAACCAACCTTTTCTTAGTTGACAACAATGTCTATTCTTTTAGCCTAGACACATTGCCACATGGCAAATGAAAGAATTGGACTAAAATACCATCATCCTTTCATCGCCAAAATTCTCATCTATTTATCCATTTTCATCCATTTTGAGTGATATTTCATCCCTTCGCCACCATTCATCTAGTTTCAACAACAAAAGAATATCATTGATTATCACTCTGACTAACTTCTATTAAAAATTTGCAAGGACAAAGCCCTGATAAGGGCCATTAGCCATGACAAACTCAGTCTTTGAAAGGATGATTCTGGTTTCTCCCTCGCAATGAAATTTCGTTTCATTTGTGTGAAAAAAAGGAAAAGAAAGGATGATTCTGGTATAATAATATTATGGTGAAGGAGGGGCTTTGATTGTATTGTACCTGCAAGCAAAGGAGCTGCAACTTTGCAAGCAATGGAAAGCATAACTTAAAACTCGGCCACAGCCAAAGTCTCAGTCAGCAAGAGTAAGCATAATTGCCATCCCAGGCCCAGGCGGACACATGCTGTACGATATCAGTGTATCACCAGGTTTTTTTTTTATCTTTTGTGGTTTGTTTTTTCTTCCCACTTTGACACATATAATGGACTGCACTTTGCAATAAGAGCAGGAGGAGGACGTCATTCTTATGTCACGTACTCATGATCCCTGTGGATGACAAAAAATAATTTCTAGAAATGGAAGATGCAAATTTGGGGAAATTGTTTTTTATTTTAAATTTATGGGGGAGAAATAAATATTGAGGAATATATAAATACTTTAATCATTTTCCAATTTTAAGTAATTATTTGCCAGGAAATGCCAGGTTGGTTTGCCAGGCACAGTACACTCTTGTCTGGGACTTTGTTGTAAAATCTTGAGAGAACAAATTCTTAACCCCTAAATGATTAAGGGGTGTTTGGGGGGATTTTAAATAATAAAAATAAAATCAATTTTGGACAAGCAATTGAAGTCTCCATTTTCTTAATCCTAAGATTATAAATTTTCATATATAGATGCACACAAGGATTGTCTTGAATGCAAGACAAAATTCATAGAATTTGGAATTTGGAATTTATAGCTATAAAATGTTTTTATTGTTATCATAGACACTTCATGTAACAATAAAAAAACATTTTGTATTTGAGTTTGTTTTTCTTGAATTTTTTTCATGGATTTTCAACTAAATTTCAAAGCAAGTCATAAACTTGCAAAAGTTGTGAGACACTTAATTATGTTTTTTTAGCCACTAAATTTCAAAGATGATCTATGCATGTGCAAAGTGATTTTCTTTTTAAATTCATCAAAGTTTCAAATACCTTACTAGCAACTAGTGAGGATTAACACTTTAAAATTTTAATACAATATACGAGTTAGATATACAATGTTATGGTTGGTTTAACCACTAAAGGACCATTGTCCCTTTGGGGGACAAACGGGATTTTGGGCAAGATAGAAAAGTTGATAAGCTTCATGGGAATGTAATTTTTTTTTCAATTGGTGCCTGGGAACAAAAGTTATATCCAAATAAGCTCAAAACAAGGGACAAGGGACAAAAAAAAAATTTAAAAATTTAAAAAAAAAAAAAAAAAAAATTCCTTATAGATTATATTTTTTTCTACATGGAAAGATTTGATTCATTCCATTTGCATTTGCTATGAGAAAGTTATGGACAATCTTATTTTGGAGGCAATTAAATCATCATCTTGAAAAAATAACTAATAGGATTCATTTTTAAATGCAATTTTTGCAATTTAAAAAAAAAAAAGTTTCACATGGTTTAGTTTTCTTGCTAGAGCAATCTTAGCATTGGGATTATTGCATTTTAATTCCATCTAAAAGATATTAATATTTTAGATTTTCCTTTTATCTCATACCTACTTCTACTTATCAATTTTTTTAAGAATGAAAATTAAGTTCTTTTGGATTTTTTTTGTCCTTAGACTCTCAACTCAATTCTTCATTGTAAAGATTTAAAGCTCAAAACTTTGTAGTGCAAGAAATTTAAGTTAAAAATGTTCAAAGTCAAAAAATCTAGTCCCGCAATGTGCTGAAAAACTTGTTTTCTTCACTTTAAATGCAGATATCTTGCAATCTATGCGGTCAAAAATTCTGAATTTTTTTCCACATTCTCATACTAGTTAGGTGTACGATCCTATGGTTAGATGTGGAATCAAACAATTTTCAACAATTTTTACTCTTGCTATAGAAATGGCAGTTTTGAGTATTTTTTGGCAGGAAAAAGGCCTTGGTCCTCTTGGGGTTAAAAAATTAATCAAAACAACATGTTTATTAGTTGCTTGGACTTAGATCAAAAACACATTTTACCTCATAATTCTAAAACTACATAGTTAGATTGGGCACAAATTATTGTGGTAGAAAGCTAATAACATCAAATGTTTTCCTTAAAATAATTTTAAAATTTTATTTTATTTTACATTGACCTCTCCAAAAATACCAAAGTCCAAAGTGGGTTGTCTAATCATTGAAGGGGGGTGAGGTTCCCAAAAGAATCAAAGTTTTTTTTTCTTCTCTCAAACAAGAGCATCTCCAACTATATTATAAATTATAATCAATGATGAATGTTTTGCATTTAAGTTTAAAGGGTGGACTATGCACATTAATTTTGTGCAAATAGGTCTTTCCGGTGCAAGCACTCTTGAACATTGAAGATGGTTTCAAGCTCATTCTTTTGGTGAAATCTCATCACATCAAGACCTCATGAATGGTCAATTTTTAGTTTCTTTTAATATTTTATTAATTTCCATTGATTTAGACATTAAAGTGCCTATTTTCTTCAAAAAATTTGTTGCTCTATTTTGTGAATAACTTTTGACCTATATATTTTAAGGCTCAAATTTTGTTGATATGTTATTTTTTGTATTATACTTATTGTCCATATATTTTCATATATATTTTTTCAAAAGGCCATATTATAATGAGTATTAGCCCAAATGGTACAAATATTAGAGGGGATTTGAGGCCAAAAAAAGTCCATTCCAGGCATGTTCCCTTCACTGTTCCCCGCAATGAAGGAACATCCGGTTGTCAAAATTATTATTTTTTTAAATGCAAAAAAATTTAGAAAATTAATTAATTAATTTTTATTGAAAAATTACGTGGCAGCCTCTTGGCCACATAGGATTGTTGCAATGTCATTGCACCAATCAAATTTGCTTATTTCCATTGCATGATAACTTGCGGTCTTCTTGACCCCTCAAATTTCTTCTAATGATTGACCAATAATTCTTGCAATCACCCATCGTCACATCTTTGTTGAATTTAATTTTTTGAGAAAGAAGGTTGATAGATTGATAGATGCTAAAGATATAATTTTTTTTCAATATCCCTACCCCTTTGTACAAAAATTGTTCCCAAAGATTTTGAGATTTATTTTTAGAATTTCTCCCAACCTATCCTACAACTACAATATATGTACAAAATGTCATCTAGTGTAATTGTTTCTATTGTTTCTAGAACAAAATGACCTCACTAGGTAAAAAAAAGAATGTTTTATGTCAAATTTTTTCATGATATATTGGGTGGAAGTCAAAGATTCCAAAAATTGAATGAAATGTATGAGGGTGAATTTGCCTAGTCTTCTTTATTTAAGTTAATAGTTGCATGTCTCTAGAATTGCATACATAGAAGTTTCAATGTTGTATTAAATTGCTACAATAGCATCTTACAAGACCCCAATACAACACTGGTGTTAAGTTTCTAAGTGCACAAAATTGAATGCAAAACTTAATGTATTACTTTATTCCTATGATGACTTGCATAGAATTATAGTAGAAAAATTAGAAATATTAAGGATTTGGAAGGTTCACTAGATTTGGCTTAACCCTTAAAGGACCGTCACTATACTTTCACCAAAAACACTCCAAACCTGTCATTTCTAGTACAAGTACCAAAAATTTTAAAAAAACTTTTTTTGACATATCTAACCGTAGGATCTTGTATTATATAGCATCAAAAACATGTGGTAAAAATTTCAGACATTTCCACCGGGTGGATTGCAAGATATGAACATTCAAATTAACTAAAATCATTTTTCTTACCATGCGAAAAGCAGGGCAGCTGCACTTCACAAGCTCACATTTCTATGAAAAAATGACCTAAACGGTGATGCTTCTTTGGATTTGTTTTCCTAGACAAGTTGGTCACATGCTTGAAAATTTTCAGATCATTTGGAATAGTACAACATATAGGAAAAAAATAGTAAGTAGGTAGTAGTAGAGAATGATTAAATATACTAAATTATTTACAATTTAAATATGGAATTGAAAATTTCCAATCCCAATGGTTGAAATGTTGTAATAATGTATCTACATTCTAAGATTTTACTTTTGTCCAAAAATATTGAAAATTGGGTAAGATAAAGGATTTCAAAGTTTATTTTAGAGTAGAAAATCCAAAATTGCCCGCAAACAAAAAATCCTCATAACTTTTGACTCATTGATCAAAATGGAATGATTCAAAGCTTTTCGTGTATATAAAACTCTAGAAAACCAATTCCAAATTTGTTTCTGAAAAAAGTGATTTTTTCTGATCTGCCCAAACTGCCCGGTTGGGGAAAAAAGTAACATATTAGGCTATAACTTTTGACTCGTATTTCCAAATATCATGAAATTTGGTGCATATGAAAGATCTTCCTCGCCCCCACATTCTAATAAAATTTCAGCCCCAAATATAAAAATCTCCACTCGTAGGTACCTGCCCAAAATTTCTATACAACCAAAAAACAAAGTCCGGTCCTTTAGAAGTTAATATATGAAAGGACCACATGAATTTAAAAGTGAAGCATATCATCACTTGAATTTGAAATTTCTATTCAAATTTTGCAATAGCAAGGATATTTTTTGCATTGAAGGCAATGTGTGACAAATGTGACTCATTCCAAATAAGCTTCCATATTTGATTGCCATGGAAGCCTTGAAATCTTTGAACATTAATGTTTGTTATGTTGGTTGCACATACTATCTCAATCTAAGTATGCATAGATGAATTTTGGATTTGCCTAGATTACACTTGTGGCCTCCTACAACTTCATTGTTGAGAATTATAATCAATTCATCGTGTGTCCAATTTTTTTACAACCACTTGCATTTAGCTCAATAGATATTTCCTAAAGTGCTTAATTTTTTCATTTTCATTCATTTTTGTTGATGTTTCATCTTATTCACCACCTTCATCTAGTTTTAACTCTAGAATAATATCAATGATTGAAACTCTAGCTACATTTGAAAAATTGCAAAAAAAGCTTTGAGTGTCCCCCCCTAAATACTCATGTAAAAAACATTAATACTCCACTTTAGGAATGTCATGAGGTAGTCACACCTTAAAGGAACAATATAAGAGTTTCAATCTCTTTTGTAGGGTCACATAGTGAATTTTTGATCAATAGGCCCCTACAATGGATTGTAGATTCAGTTGAAAACAATACATTTAGAACCATGAAGCAACAAAGAGTGATGCATGAATAGAGACCCGTATAAATAGCCACTTTGCTAAAATACTTTAACCCCTAAAGGATTGTGACTGTGTTTTTACCGAAAACACTCTCAAATTGCCATTTCTAGTACAAGTACCAAATTTTGAAAAAAATATTGGGGGGGACAGATGTAACCATAGGATCTTGTAGTATGCTGACTTGAAATCACGTGGAAGAAATTTCAGAAATTTCCACCATGCAAATTGCAAAATATGAGCTTTCAAATTTACTAAAATCTTTTTTTTGGCCTTGCAAAATACCGGGCAGCTGCACTTCACAAGCTCACATTTGTATGAAAAAATGTGCAAGTAGTGGTGCTTCTTTGGATTCATTCTTCAAGGTAAGTTGGCTACGTGCTTGGAAAATTTCAGATAATTTGTAATTGTACAACATAGAGGAAAAAAATAGTAAGTAGAAAGAAGTAGAGAATGATTCAAAATACTAAATTGTTAAGAATTTACTTATGGAATTGAAAAACGCCGATTCCAATGGTTGAAACATTGTAATGAAAAATCTACATCCTATGATTTTATTTTTTCATAAAATATTGAAAATTGAGTAAAACAAAGATTTCAAAGTTTATTGTAAATGTCATGAAATTTTGTGCATATGAAAGATATTCCTTGTCCCTGCCTTCCATTCAAATTTCAGCCTAAAATATGCAAATCTCCAATCATATGTATCTACCCAAAATTTCTATGTTGCCAAAAAATGCATGCTTGTCTTTTAGGGGTTAAGTACAAGACTCAATGATTTTACATGCAAATTTGGTTTGCTATGAGACCAAAAAATAAGTGTTTGTTTTTTGGATACTTGTCGCTTTAACCCTAGAAGGATGCCACAAACACTAAATGTCTAATGGATGACAAAGAATCCTTCTATGTAAAACAAAAGTGCAGATTTTCATCCTCAAAATTTCATGTGAAAAGGGGAGATCTCGCACAATAGTTTGACCTCCAATGAGTGCCGCCTTGAATTTTTTTTAAGCATATGATTCAAGCACGGTACTAAAAAGGATGATTTCCATGGTGACCCGCCTGCCCTTCTAGGGTTAAGGTACTGCTAAGTTACCTTATTAGATCTGAAAACCATGCACCATAGCCAACAAAGTGCTTGTGCACAAGCACTGATGAAACTTTGGCAGACTGGAACAGAAGCCGGAATCAATGCATTTGCCGCTTCATGGGAGTGAAATCAATCCTGTTTGTTTCCTTACAAAAACTAATTTAACCTAACCTAATCTTCAGTTAACTCACGTTCCCCACCTCGGAGAACTGAAAACACCCCGTGTGATGACAGACAGTAACTTATGTCAGATCTATGATTGCCCACTGCAGAAATGCATATATGGCAAACACTGTACGTTGCTGACTCCCTTCCGTCTTGTGTAAGTTAGCAACAGAGAAAGACCGGTCCACATTGCAGCTTTGCAAGCACATGAGTGAGCACCTGTGCCTGCACGGCCGGACAGAACTAAGCTTAAGTTAAGGGCATTGGCAAACATCTGTGCTGGAGGAATTGCCGGAAAAAACAAGCAGATGCAACGCAGGAATGACTATTCCATCACTTTTGCACGGATGTCTGCAACAATTGTTTCCAGAATGGGAATTGTTCGCTGGCATGGAAGTGAGTGAGTGGGGGGAGGCTTGTGGAAAAGCAGCAGGAGCAAGGTGTTGTTGGTTACCAGAAAAAAAACCTAGTTTTTAACTTGCATTCATTTGGACTAGCTTGAACTTTTGGGTTGCTTTTTAAGGTAGAACTACCCACTACCATATAGATTTGCTATTTAGGTACTTTGGAGAATTTGTTTAGAAGTTCCCGTATTTTTCAGAGATTGAAAAGTTTGAGAAAAGCCATTTACAGAAAGAATGAAGACGTTCTAACGAGAAGTGAATTTTTAGTGATTTTTCAGAGGTGAAATGTTAAAGCACAAATAGACCCTTGTTGAAGTATGGGGAAACCCTTGTTTAAGAGTAGGCTGACACGCCCACTTTCCAAGTGCATTGCTATTATGATAAAAGGTTGGTAAGATTGTGATAATAAGTGGGTTTCTCTTATGCAAATGGGAGGGTTGTCTAGGTGGTGGAATTGGGTGGATGGTGGTAATGGGTAGTTCTACCGTAGTTTGACAACTAGGGAAGGCTAGGGAAGGCAATGCAACTCCAAAAGTGAAAGCATTTGTAGTTTTTCAGTACTCACATAAAAAGTGAAAGCATTATCAAACTTCGTGAATTCAATTGAGACTTTGGAAAATCATGAAAGTGCATTTTCGATTCCAATTTTGCATAGTAGAAGTTCACCTACTAGGATCAGGAACTTTCCATGCATATGGAATGGATGAAACCTTGTGGAAAAAGACAAAAGAAAATTATGGAGTTTTGCATGGAAGTGTGCAATAGTTGCTTGGGGAGAATCAAAATTGTTGACCTGGTGAAATTTTGAACAGGATGCTTGCAAAAAATAGGGGGAGATAAATTCATGATTTCATAAAATATAAAAAATTGACATTAGAGTTAATCATAAAGTGTGAGCAAGGCACAACTAGTTGCCAGAGTTTGGAAAAAAATACAAGACCAAACTCTCAGGAGCACCCAAACCCAAGTCTAATTGAGTTTGGTGCCGTGTTTGTTTTGTTCTATTCTTAGTTAAACCTTCCTTTGATACAAGTTCACAAAGCAGATACTCCTAAGATAAGATTTCTCCCTCCTCACGTAGAAGTGAAAATATCATGGAACTTGATAAAGGCCATTTCAACTCTAAAAAAACTTGAAAATTCATTTCCAATTTTGACAGAGCATGGACGTTCTCTCCGCTTAAGCTTTACTTCCAGTAAGTTAAACTGAAGAGGACTATCGAAGTCAATGTTGGTGGAGGGGTTTTCTGGAATTGTGGCAAACTTGGCGTGGCGAACTAAAGCTGTGCCCCCCAATCACTGGGCTTACCTTAATTTGGCTGAGTGTCTGAAGAAATCACTACAGTGGTAACCGTAACTGGATTTGAATGAATCCAGTTTTTCGAGTTTTAAGGTAGGAGGTCTATAAATCACCCATTTAAGAGCTGAAACTAAATTTGGGGGAGGTGAAGCTTATTGAAATATTTTTCAGTGAATTTTCCTTGAAAGACAAGTGGAATTGGGATCTAGCCTAAGTTGTTTTGTATTTTTTGGAACTTTTTGGAATTAGTTATGAAATGTTGAAGTTAAAATGACATAGGGCTCTAAAATCGCCCACCTCCTAAAATGTACATTGTTTGTACATTGCTGAAGGCTATGAAAAAACATGTACAAATAGTGTACATTTGAAGAGGTGGGCTTTTTAGAACGTGTGCGCTTTTAGAACTTCCTATCTAACTAGCTATTTTCCTTTTAGTTCCCAAATTGCACCATTTTTTCAAGTATGGAGTTTGGTTATTTTCTCTATCTTATTTTACTTCAAATATAAATTTAATAGATATTTTTTCCGGGGTTTGGTCTATGTTTTTCAATTACAACCGGATTTTTTTTTCCAATTCCATTGGCTAACTTTAACTAGCCACTAATTCTTCCCCCAAATAGCCATAAGGTCCCAATAACTAAAGGATTGTGAGATAATTGGGGTTGTTTGATTAATGTGGCTTGTTGGCATGCTATTGATTGTTGCTCTTTCATTTAGTTTTATGCTTTGACTTTCCTTTATGAAAATAAAATAAAAATTGTTGCTGGGGACTTGCTCCCTTTGGTTTGTTGTACCTTTTTCTTTATCAATGGGAATTGTCCATGTGTTTCAAGAAAAATAAATAAAGGGCTATGAGATACAATGCTTTAGAGTCAATTTTGTAATAATTAAGCAAAATTTGAAATATGTCCACAAGTCTTATAATTTGTAGGCCAATATCCAAAAACTAAAAGAAATTTTTATTAAAAGGTTTTCAATTCAAAATCTGAAATGCCAAGACAAGAATTTTTCTCAATAATTTGAAAATAAAGAAATGACATTTTTGAACAATTTGAAACATTATTTCAAAATTGAATCATTTCGATACACATGTTAAAATTGACCTATTTTTTATATTTTCAAGAATAGTTGAACTCCTAGAATTCCTCTTTTGGCGATGAATGTTGTAATCGCCCCCCCCCCCCCCCCCACACACACAAATGAATTCATCACCTGATCACCATTTGTGCAGTTCAACGTCTATCCATGCATTAAAGATCTGCAAAAACAACGGAATCTGCTCAGCTAGGAGGGACCACAGCTTCTAGAAGTCCCCGGGGAAAATGCAAAAAATTATTATTTACCGAGGGTGATAAAACTCTATAGAATTCATATTCAATATCAGTGATTGTAAGTTATTTAGGCAAGATCACGAAGTACATAATTAATCCCTAAGCATTTATTGGATAAAATGTTCATGGTGGGTTGCTCTACTTCCTCGCCCCTTCGCATTCACCTTTCTACATATAAAAATTGAATATTTTCATTAGATAACTATTGGGATACCTCACATGTGAGGAAGGCAAAGGAACCCCAACATATAGTAGAAGTAAAGGGTCATTTCACACTATGGCCGTCCAAGTTGAGAAGCCATGGAATTGAGTGGCCAAACTTTGTCGAGAGTCCAAAGAAGTGAGCAATAAATAGGTAATAAAATATAGGAATTGGAGCCTTTGACCGACCATGGTGTGAAGCCTCTAAAGGCCAAGCCCAAAGTCCAAAACTCTTGGTAATGATTTGAATGGCTACATTATGAAGTCTCTAAAGATTAAGCCCAAAATCCTAATCCATATTGATCTAACAATTGAGATCTTGTTATAAGTCAATGGCCCCTTGGCCATAGTTTGGTTCTCCATTTCTAGCCAACCCAAACTTCTTTTGAAAGTTTGTCTATATATAAATAATTTATTGCTATGTAGGTAGTTGGAGAGCAATGGCCTTCAAACTTGTACCTTCTAGTGTAAAGGATCAAGAGGCCAAACTATTGGTTTCTTGAAATTTGATTGGTGGAAACCCATTGCCGTTGGACCTTTGGCCACAATGCAAAGTTGCCCTGAGAATGTTATGTCTTCCCCTTTACGTGGGCTTTTTTTTGGCATTGTATTGCCAAATTGCACTAGAAAAAATAATTTGTCTAAAAAAGGGCAACAAATCATGAAGTTTTTTACCAAAAAACTTCAAATTAGAACAAAAACTTGGATGAAATTGCAAGATCATGGATGAAAATAGAATTATGCACGTGTGATATGTGCTAATGTGGTATTTTCTATTCAATATGTGGATGAATGTTGAAATTTAAAGCACCACTGTAACATTTTATATTGCCACTTTGGCACTTCACAAAAACAAAACAAAAAAGCCTTGCCCTCTAAAAGAGTTATGCAATTCTGAGCCCTCAAATGCCCCTATTTAGGAGTTGCATATGGCTTGAAAATTCCATGGCCAATCACAATCCGTAGACACCTAAGCGCAATAGATGTTTCGTCTGCGCATGTGTGCAGTGACTGCAGTCCCTCCACAACGAGGGCATGTTTTACATTTATCCACCATGGTGAAATTAAGATTTGGAGTTATGGCCGCTCGGAGAAAGGGATAGCCACTGGCCAGGAGCGGAGCGCCGCTGGTGACGGCTGTCGCCAACACCAGTCTTTCGAAAACGACACTTTAATCACTCTCAGCATCAATTTTTTTCTAAAGTGAAAAATCGAATCCACACCCGCAATGCGAAAGACTCCAGAATCGACGGAATCTGAAAGCTCATCAGAGAGTCAGTTCTGCCGCCGTGAAGATCTCATGTACTGACGTGGAGAAGACTCCATCGATGTAGCTCACGAGTAGCGCGAACATGCAGCATCGTAAGATTGTGCACGCGAGCTTGGCGAAAATGGGAGTAAGGTTGAGATCACGCCGAGCTACGTGTGAGAGATTTGGGTTTCCGCTTGAGAGTGTAGAGAGATTTTCCGCGAGCTTGACGAATATGAAAGTCGAGATCACGGCGAGCTAGCTAGGTGCGTGGAGATTTGCTCTTTATTTCCGCTTGACTCTGTGGAAAGAGTTTCCACGATCTTGACGAAATGGGAGTGCAGATCACAGCGAGTTAGGTGTGTGGAGATTTGCGTTTTACGCTTGACGGTGTGGAAAAGCTTTTACAGGAGCTTCACGAAAATGGGAGTCGAGATCACGGCGAGCTAGTGTGCTGGAGATTTGCGTTTTAATTTGCGCTTGACGGTGTGGAAAGCTTCTGCAGGAGCTTGACGAAAATGGGAGTCGAGATCACGGCGATGTGTATGGAGATTTGCGTTTTCGCTTGACTGTGTACGTGGTGGAAAGATTTTCTGGGGAAAATGAAACCTCCGGTGAGGACTTCGGTTTCGGTGGTGCTGGTCATCGTCTTCCTCATCGCCCTGCCTTACCTCTTCTTCTTCTTCCAACCGTCCATCTGGTTCGCAATCTCCAGTCACGTTAGTCGCAACGCTCCAGTCGATGCGTCGCAGCAGGTTAGTGTAAGACCCAGAACCTTGTTTTCCCATACACTCTCTCCTCCGGCATACTGGGTTTCACTCTTCGTTCATTCCGCAGTGAATAGATGGATCTCAATGTAGCGATTGGGAGTGCTGCAGGCTAAATTTTCTAGTTTGAACACGTTTCTTGTCTCTACCGCTTTGGGTAATGCTCACGGAGATTATCTCTGGTTCCCGGATTGCCGGATACCCGGTTTACATTGTTGCCAAGAGCACACATTTGTGCCACTGATTTTCTCTGTTTTCCGCTTTTTCATAATTCCCCATTCCTTGTGCAAAAGCATATGGGAAGCTTCTGGTATTCTCGTGAGGGAGACAAGGAAAATCTCCCTGTGATAGCACTCTAGTGAATCGCGAATCAAAGTGTGTATTATCTCAGGTTGTTCATTATCTTTGAGGTATCTAATGTCACTAGATTAGTCATTACGGCCCCATTCTCTTTCAACACTCCCAATCCCTCATTTTCCGAAAAACTCACAACTGTGTCTGCATGTATTCACCAGAGCACCGCAAGCGCTGATCCAAGCCCAGAAGTTCAAGCAAGCTCAGATGTGGATCCAAGCCCAGAAGTCCCAACAAGCTCAGATGTAGATCCAATCGCAGAAGTCCCAGCAAGCTCCAATGTGACTCCAAGCTCCGAAGTCCAAGCAAACTCAGCTGTGACTCCAAGCTCAGAAGCCTCAGCCAGCTCCGAAGTGGAGCCCGGTCTGGAATCAATGCTGCAACGTGCAGCAACTGCGAACAAAACCGTGATCATCACAACTCTGAATCAAGCTTGGGCGACCCCTGGCACGATGATCGACGTGTTTCTGGAGAGTTTCCGGCGTGGCGAGGACACGAAGCATCTGCTCAATCATCTGGTGGTGGTGGCGCTCGACCAGCGGTCGTTCCAGCGGTGCCGGGAGCTTCACGAGCACTGCTTCATGCTGCGCACGCCGGGCGTGGATTTCAGTGGGAGCAAAGGCTTCATGAGCCACGATTTTCTCAAAATGATGTGGCGACGGATGCGCTTGCTGCGACGCATCCTGGAGCTCGGCTACAACTTCGTCTTCACTGTAAGTTGGGATCCCCAGATTTTGGCACTTGTGTGGTTCCAATTTTCTTTGAATTTGCAAACCTCATTGGGAAATGCTCGTTGAGAGGGTGTCATTGATGTACAAACCTTTCTGGAACATGATAAGGAAACTACACCTAATTGCGTCCAAAGAAGCTACAGGATAAGGTAACTACACCTAATTGCAACCCAATAAACAACATGATAAAGTCACTATGCCTAATTGCTTCCAAAGAAGCAACTTGATAAGGGAACTACGCCTAATTGTGTCCAAATAAGCAATTGAGCATTGTTCCTATTATGAAATTCCCTTCTTGTTTGGTTGGATGTTGTTGGAAGTCAAAAGAGTATTCTAAGTTATCTTCTTTGTCCATTTTTTAAACATGAATAAATTATGAATAAAAGTAGGACATTGCAATACATCTTAGGTATGAATCTAGAAGGGTCATTTTTAGAAGGGGTCACAATTAGATGTAATTCCCTTATTCATGAATTGATCTTGCACAAGTGGTACATTATGATTGACCATAAGGTAATTGCACTTCATATTGACCAAATATGCATTTGAGCTTGGTTTCCATATTCAAACTATCTAAATCATCGCTTGATCTTGTGAGAAGTCCAAAGAAATTTTAGATTCTCTTTGCAAGTGTTTTTTGGACATTGTATGAATGAACTTTAAATTTTCAAGGTGCTGAAAATCTAGGTTTACCCAATACCAACCCTAGGTTATCATATTCACAAGACTTACATTTTAGGCAAGAATCTAGATGGGACAGTTTTGCAAACAGGTCACAATCAGGTGCAATGTCACACATTTGAACTATGAAGTACTTAAGATTCTAAATGATTGAGTGTTGGGATTGCACGGATTTGGGGAGAGATTTTTCAAAAGAGCTTGTTTTTTTAAGTCCTGGGATTGTCCTGGGATTGTTGTCCTGGTTTTCAAAGCTTTTAGTAATTGACGAAGAATTGAATGTTCGCCAGGGTGCCGCAGGCATTGTAGTGCACTAATTTCCGGTTCCTGGCCGCCATGGTACGGTGTTATGGCATGTTTGGCGGCATTCAAGTAGCTCCAGAGATGAGGTTTAAATTTATGTGACAGTTTGCAGTCGATTACACTGCGGCTTCTCTCTGCCTTGGGGGGGGACAAATAGTCTCTAAATGCACTGCAGCAGTGTTTATAACTTGGCATGTGACAATATGATTATTAACCCTTGAAAGACGCTGAGAACTAAAAGTGTCTGATGAATGATTTCACTGTTACTGTAGAAACAAAGAATGCACATATTATTTTAATAATCGGAGCATTTTGGTGACTACCTTGGTCATGGGGCTTGTGTCCTTCAAGGGTTAAAGGTCTTTTTGAACACAATTAACTTAGAGCATCCAAAATGAATGTGCTTTTGTAATCTTTAGAAGTTATTTTTAGGGGGAATTTGGGTGATGTCTCTAAGCCTTATTTTGACTTTTAGGAGAAATGACTTTGCTTGATGTTATCTTGTGGTGCTTCACATTGGAATAAATCTTTACTTGTGTGAACAAAAAACATTGCCGACTTTTTCAACGAGAGTAAATGTTAATATAACTTTATGTGCTTAAGTTTAAGAGTTTGAAAATTATAAAACATTTTTGGAGGGACAAGTTGACTCATTAAATAATGTTATGAATCAAGGTTGTTGCAACTAAATTTTGTTTGTTTTATTGTAGGATGCGGACATTCTATGGCTCCGAAACCCGTTTGACCACTTTGCCGACAATGCCGATTTCCAAATCTCTTGTGACAAGAATCGGGGAAGTGTGTGGTCGACACTAAACAAACCCAATTGTGGATACCAATATGCTCGGTCCAATGAGCGCACCATTTCCATGTACCAACATTGGTGCCGAGGTGGCGAAGAGAATCCAGATATTGACGAGCAATCGTTGCTAAACAAGATGTTGCATAGCCATGCTTTCACCTCTTACAAGGTCAAGATTCGATTCTTGCCCACTGAACGGTTCTCAGGCTTTTGCCAGGTATGGATGGATTTTCTTTAGGCTTTAAGTAAAATTCACGTGTTTTAATATTTCTCATATGTGTAGAGAACTTTGAGAATTGTGCTAGTGTATTTTAAATGATGCTTGGTAGGTATCACTTCACCCAAAAGAAGGTAACATTGTTGAACAAAGTTGTGTGCATATAAATTTACTTTTTTCACACCTTGAAAATATCTTTCTAGCTACTACAAATTATCCTCCATTCTCTTAACCATTTGAGCTTTCCACTATCTCTTCTAGTTTCTTTCCATCATTCTAATAGATCCATGTGAGCATACCCAATATTGAATTCAAAAGGATGGTTATCCAATTGGTGAAAGAATGTTACATGAGTGATGAAAGCATAAGTCATTGCATGTAGTTTGAAACTAGTTTAAAATCCAAGTCTTGAGGCACCAAGTAGTGCAATTTCTGAGTTTAAAAAAAATTAGATTAACCACAACCCAATCCTTCACCTAATTCTTTTGAAAGGACTTCAAACTTTTCTATAGCTGTGTCTCTGTTCAGCTCATACCATAATGAAGAACAAGGAATTTGTTGTCCCTTAGTACATCTATCACGCAGAACCTCATTTCTGAATTGTGCAAATAGCGAATTCACATCCAAAAGAAGTATGGAATTTCTTCTAACTACTGGCGATGGCTGTTGCACTTTTGCAAAATTTAGGGAGAAGAGAGAGAGAGGTTGTGTTGAATGATATATCAACGAATGAAACACGTCAAGAGATAAATTTCTGAAGTAGAAATAACGGTACTTGAGGAGGCCGGATGCAAAACTCACAAGGAGGACTCAACTGCAAACTTTTTCTCTTCTGATTTGAAATGTCAGACTTGGTTTCCGATCTTTCTTTCTTTTTCTATTATGTCCGCCCCTTCTGCCTTTCAATTCTCTCTACCATATTCTTCATCAAATTGAGGATGCTGTAACGAATACATTCTCTGTTTTTTGGTTTACATTGTTGTTTACATTTTTGTGGTGGTGGTGATTTGCAGAAAAGCAAGAACATGTCGAGAGTTGTGACAATGCACGCCAATTGTTGCACCGGTTTGGACAACAAGGTTCAGGACTTGCGAACGGCGTTGAGTGCCTGGGAAGCAGGCAAGTCGCTCTCTCCTGCAACCAACACAACGAAGATGGATTTGTGGCATGTGCCTGATGCCTGCCGGCATTCCTTGTGGCCAAGCCCACCACCGCCGTCCATTTCGGCAGATTCTGAGACGGAATCATAGGTGAGGTACATAACAAAGTTTAATTTATTTTTGGCACACACTGAAATTGAGCAACTCTGGACCAAGGTTTAAGGCAGGGGGAGGCTTTATACTCACCATAGCTCCATGTGAGGAGGTTTGATTAGGACCTTACTTGAAAAGCGAGCTAGTGGCTGAAAGGATAGAGCCTCAAGTTCCTTGTTCAATCTATGGCAAAGAAACAATGAAATGACATAACTTGGAGGCAAGCTACACCATAGCTACTGTCTATGAGGACATGACATTCTTGAATGTCAAGGGAAGGGTCACTTTGCTTTCCATGAATCAAGACCCTTTTCACTGTAGAATATCTTGAATGGAAACCTTGCCCATGTATAGTGGGCCACTGTAACACAAATATGTTCTTGTTAGAATGATATTGTGGAAGCTTCCCCTCTCGTTGCATTCAAGAGTAGCATGCCATATTCATCAATGAGATTAGCCCATTACATAATATATTAGAAAGGAGATGAGGATTCACTTGTTAATTCAAGGAAAAAATTAAGATATCTAAGATGTTTTGATTTTCTACCATCTTTCATTGATACTTTTTCTCACATTTTGAGTTTGAACATTGGACTCTTTCAAGCAAGTGTGGGAATGTCTGGGTATAGTGCATTTTACAATGAAAAGGATGGGTGTTGTTCTAGATTGCTATATAAAAGTTGTAGAAAGAGCAATGATTTTCTTGTCTTGTAATACTATTTGTACATGTAGATCCATGAGGTCATTACATAATTGGTATAGGTGTCATCTAAAGAGAAGAAGTGAGGCATCAACAATGTCATACAACTTCTTTCTCTATTTCATTGTTGTACAATGCCCTCTAGAAAGTAAGATAACCTTTGCAAAGTTTTGCACAAATAGTAAAATGCAATGACAAATGCTACATCATGAACAAATCAATTTTTTGCATTAGTAGAAAGCTCTAGACATTTAGAAACATCTAACTCTAAATATATATTGTATGATGTGAAAAGATCACCATGCAATATAATCATAGGGATTACCTTACTTTCTAGAGGTCATTGTACATCTTTTATCAACATTCCTATTATGGTCACTTCCCCTTTTTTTGGAGTGTGGTAAATCCTCATTTGCTTTGTATTCAACGAATATAATTCATCTTACACTTGTTTACACTTTTTGCTACTTTTGTTGGTGAGTATTGGTTGGATTGATTCATAACATTCTTAAGCTTCAAGGTAAAGAATCTTTTGTTTTTCCTTAATGAAGACTCATTTCACTGTAGAAAATCTTGAATGTAAACTTGCCATGAATTGTGGGCTAGTGTAACATAAATTATTCTTATTATAGTGACACTAAAGTAAGGCTTGTTACAATAGGACCCCTATCCTTTGTTATTCAAGAATGTATATTAGCATGAAGTATGTTTTGGAAGGGTAGTGAAGCAAAATGTTTGCATGGCAATTTGGGTTGAAATTGAAATTTAGTAGACTTATTGGAAAAACTTAAGGAGAAGGCAAAAGGGCACTAGCCAAAATCTCTCGTGGAATTTTCTAGAGTTAGTGCTTGCAAATGGCATAGGATAATTAGGGGGCTTAGTCAATCGAAAATCAATCATTTCTTTTATAGGGTGATTGCAAGAAAGACCGGTCATATTTGGCGTCACAATTAAAGTAACTAAATTGCCATCAATCATAACTTTCAGAAAATAAAGCTGATGAACTTGAAACTACTATTGAAGATAGCTAACTAAGAAATCATGAGATTCATTATTTTTCATAAATTTTGAAAAATAATTTTATAATTAAATGTCAATTTAGCTAATTTGTCACACTTTATGGTTTAGGGTTTTTAGTACTGTATAGCATCCAAAAATTATGATGTTCACTTGAATTTTTTGTAGGCTATTCCCACACTAGATGAGCATGTGCCCACCAAAGGGCATTCAAAAAAACATAATTCTTTATCCTCAACATGCATCCAAATAGGGGTACCTTGCACATACTGCTCCAAACATTCATGACATTTTCAACTTTTAGTTTTTGGTGAAATGTAATCACTATTAAATCTTTACAAATGGACAATTTTTAGTTTTTTTTATTCATGATTTCTAATTATTATTAATTTATACTTAATTTTATCTACTTTCTGTGACAAACTGTCATTTTTTTCAAATAGTACTGTTTTAGTATTATTAAGTACTCAAAATTACTATTGGCTATTGATTTTTCAAATCAACAACTGAGATTGCTCCGTTTTATAGTACTATAGATCTCATAGTACTAAGCTAAAAAAATCACATTTTTGGTAGAACGCTACCAAAATTGTTCGGTCTTTCTTGCAATCACCCTATATAGGGTGATTGCAATAAACACTTGTCCTATTTCTTGTCCAATCTTGTCCAATTTTTAAAGGCCCTTGGCCATTTTGAGGGGTTTTAGTCCTATTTTTGACCCAAAAATGCGAATTTGAAGCCACAAATTGGACATGTTGGAGGTCTACTAACACTAAAAGGGATGACGATAAGTTTTTATGAAAATAGCATCATGTCGATTGCACACATGGGGTCAAAGTGACCTTCCTTTGCGTGAAAGCTATGAAGAGGAAAAAAATTTCCTTCATGAATTTTTTGGCGCAATGTGAGCACAGCCTTCTCTAGCAAAATGACTTTTTTTATGGAATTTTTTTGAATTTTTTTTGAATTACTAAAAATGAAAATCTCTACAGACCCCTTTTCTATTATTTTCTGCTCCTAGTGGCTTCTGCAGTACTTCGTAGTAGTCCGTAGTACTGCATAGTACAACATAGTACTAAATCAACGGTGTAGATCTGCAGGCGCCTTCAATCAATGGTACAGATTTGTCGAGGCCTTCTAAAACGTAGTATTAGTAGTATTGTATAGTACTGCCAGTCCTATAGCCAAAAAACGCAGTTTTGAACAAAAAACATGAAGTGTTCCTTGCAACTACCCTATAATGCTATTGATTTTTCCTTTAGTATTATTGATTTTTTTACACTTTGAAAGTAAGTCTCAACCTCAACCAATTCATTTTCTAAAATGGCTTGCCTACTATTTTTGAAGGGATAGTGCTATGGTTTGTAATGGGGACTATTTCATTGCTCCATAATTGAGCACAACATACACCTCTAGCTACAAGCCACATCTTATTCGAGCAATACCGGATCTATTTTATAGAAGTCAATAGAAACTTACTTTATAATAGTATGGTAAATAGAAGGAGTCATAGTAGTGAATTCCTCATTCCTCCAACTTGTTGCAGGCAATGTGTAGAGTGTTGTGATTGAATAAGCATCTTACCTTCACCAAACTTGTTGAAGAAATTTTACTCACTTCAAAGGATAAATAATGTTTTAGCAAACTTGTTGAAATCACCAACAGCTATGGTGACTCTTCCTATTTATAATATTGAACTTATGGTGCTCTTCTTTCATGCACAAACTCACATGTTGATGTGTCTTGCCTTGATCTCTTCATGAGACTTGGTCTACAACCAATTAGTCTTTTAGGGGTTAAAAAATATTATGGAATTATAGATTACAACTCAAAAGCTATGCTAAAAGATGTTTGGTGTATAGGAATTAAGGTAAACCTTTAAAGACAAGAAATGAACTCAAACATGTCCTAAGCACAACAAAATCTTGGAGTTTTCATTGATCTGATTTTTTGTGATTCTTGTATTGGCTCTTGAACATTTGTAAAAAATGGACTTTCAAGCCTTGCTTAATTTCCAAATATACTAAACCTCAAAGGCTACAAGTATATTTCAATTCAAAAATTTGATGGGATTTTCTACTACATGTGAATGTTTCATTTTCGGCAGCCGCTTAGTGCGGGTATAGAAAAAATAATTTTATTTTTTTATTTTTTTATTTTTTTAAGGTAGTCGACCCATACTTTATCACCCTCCTATTCCCGACCAATAGACTATTGTAATCCCAACCATAGACTGTTGTAGTTTGTAGAGTTCGAGGAGCAATTCTAGTACATTATGATTGGTTGCAAGGCTATGGATATTGCAACCAACCCTTGGTCAATTTTGCAATCAACCTATATCACCATTGTAGGTCGAAGAGAATCTTTCACTAAAAAATTCATAGTAATTACGTTTTGTATGATAAAATTCTGGAAAAATATGCAATCCTTTCAAATTCTATTTCTGTACATGAAGAAAATTTGGCACTTAGAAAACTTGTGCTCCAATTATGCGTAATTGCATAGGTCATCAAGTATGGGTTGTCTCTTATAAATATATATTTTAAATATTAAAAAAATAAAAAAATATTAAAAAAGTTGCTAGGAAGACGTGGTACTGATGTGGCACTAGTAGTGCCATGTCAAATCTAGGAAAAAAAATGACCTAATTGCACTGAAATTGTAGATGGGGGCTGCAAAATTGGCAGCCTTTTGGAATGGTCAGATTTCTTGTAATGACTGCACAAGTTAATTTATTAATTCAATTAAAGCAAGGCACACAAATTTTTTCATTCAACATTTTGAGATGAAGGGATTCTCTTCTTTACCATGAAGTTCTTAAAACTTCAAAATAAAATTTAAATGATGTATTATAAAACCACTATAGTAGTGTGTCTTGCAGTATACAAAATAGTGAAATTAGGTTGCCTTATGCCAAGAAAGTTACTTTACAAGCCATCAAAGTCAACAAATACTTCTACAAATATTCCCATTTGCACACTTGGAGGTTCATGAGTCATTACAATTGACAATACCTAATTCAAAAGTTGTGCATTCTTGAACAATAATAGTTTATATATTTATATAGTGTCAAATGTTGATAAATTAGTATGAGGCAACCTAATTTCAGTATTTTGTGTTGTTGATGAATTGAATTTCCTTGTCTAGATTGAAAGAGTCATAATCTTTAGGAACTTAAGTATTTTAATGACCTATTGATACCACAATTAGTATTAGAGAGGATTTTTTTTGAGGGGTCACAGGTTCAGAAACTTGGAGTAAGTGGAATAAAAATAAAATTCCAACACAACATGGAATTCTTTTTGATAATTGAATGGTGTTGCCATAAAACCGTATATATGCCTCTACATCACCTTGTAATGGAATGTAAGTTGCGCTTCTTGTATTGACCAAACCATGCACTCATAAATGACATAGAGATTATTTTAACCTTGTAATGAAGTGGTCTAAAAGTGTTCGATGGATGATCACAGGGAATCTTTCTATGTAAGACAAAAGTGTAAATATTCAGCCTTGAAATTTTGTGTGAAAAAGGGAGGTCTTGCAAAATAGTTTAACTTCTAATGAAATCTCTTGGGTTTCTTTAAGCAAGTGATTCACATGGTAGTAAAAGGATGATTTCAAGCCTAGCATTACAAGGTTAACGCATCACCATGTGGATCAACAAATTCTCTCAAGAGACTTCATTATTCAAAATCTACCACCTTGAGCATTTAACCTTGGAAGGATGGGTTCATGACTATTGGTTTCAAGCCTTAATGTCCATCACTCTATTTTCTACCATTTTTTATGTAGATACGAATGGAAATTTCTATATTTATTTTTTAGATATGAAATCATGTGTCTACTACAAGTTATAAAATTTTCAAATTTTTTGGGAAACATTTGAAATTACTGTGAAATTTTTAAGAAAAAGAAAAGAAAATTCATATCAAATACAAAATATACTTGAAAAATCTAAAATTTTCACCATAGATGTATATTACAGTGTATAACATCATGGTATAAACCAAAGTTATCATGTCACTTTAAAGTTAAGAATCAACAAACCATGGTTGTTGGCCTAAAGTTCATATTGCTATAAAATATTGAAATTTTTGAATTTTTCAAAATTTTCAACTTAAATTTTTTTTTAAACTTCATAAACTTCATTTCGTTAGTTGGACTTAAATTCAGAAAATATCATTTTTATATCTAAAATTCCTATCCAGTAGTATAAATAGCAAAAAATGGCTAGAATACACTACAAGGGTGATCCATGGATTAAACATCTTTTTCTTTAATAAAGTCATGAATGAAGAAATTTGCAATAATATTTACTAAAAATATACTCAAGAAACTTCCAAAAAAATTGGATGAAGAAATGTTTTTTTCCATCTTCCAATCTTAGGTGAAATCATCCCAAAGATGTTTTGTATCCTCAACTCCATTTCAAGGTTAATTTGCCAACCTCAATTCCTCGAATTGTCCAAATTTTGCCCCAAATTGCAAGACCATCACAAATTTTTCCTTGTAATAAGTTAATCCTAAAGCATTGAGGCATGATTTCAAGCTATTTTTCACTTTGGAGCAAGCCCTTCCCAATGCAATATTTGTATGATTTGTGTGAAATTTTTACAAAAGGTGTGTTTCACTACTAGCTCAATGTTTAGAAAATTTTAGACCAATCTAAGTCACAATTGTAAATTTATGCCTCAAAAAGAATTTTCTTTCTAGTTTTGGGCAGTCCTAGGCAACCATGATATATAGGACCATTTGGGCTGAAATTTTGTAGCAAAAATCCATCTTTTTGCAGCATGATTTTTTAATAGAAACTTAAATTGGACTAAGATTTTCTAGGCATCAAGCTAGTAGTAAAACACACCTCTAGTAAAAATTTCATACAAATCCAACAAATATTACATTGGGAAAGGCTTGCCCCAAAGTGAAAAATGTCCTAAAATTATGTCTCATTGCTTTAAGGATTAATAAATTAGAGACAATACAATGGTAGAAATGAAAATAGGCTTATATACCTTAAAAAATTTCAAGACTTGAGACATATGTGAATTTGCTTTTAAGTCATACAAACATCAATCAAAATGATTTCTTATCGCCAACAAGGCCCTATCCATTGTGATGGTTGTCACTCTTCTACAACTCCTAAAACTCCAATCATCCTTTTTTTTGAATTTCAGCCTCTTTTGTCATTGAAGTAAGTGCACCCCATGATTGGCTCAAATAGCAACTTCATATCATTTAGTAGATGTAAATTCTGTTTATTGGATCTCATTGGCAAATGAAAGAGGATTCCAACATATAGTAGCACGTATTAGTTGAATATCTTATAAAGAAGTTATGAAAATTTGAAGTATTGTTTGTAGGTGTACCAGAACTTGACACTTAGGCTCTTCTTGGCTCACATGTTTTAATTGTGCACATCTTGTTCATCATTATCTATATTTTAGTGTTGCTTCTTAGTTTAAATGTAAATGTCACATATTGGGCATTGATTATAAGTGCACATACTTTAAATGAGTGAACTTTGTAGTTACAATTTGCTAACTGAAGTTCAATTAGAAGTGTGATAAGTTCAACTAGAAATATTAATATAATCTATTCTATGAAAACAAATTGTTTGTTTTGTAGTATTTGTGAGACTGTTGGGCTGATGTGGGCATGCTTGGTACTATTGTTGTATGCATTAAAGAGAGGAACTGGTGTTTTGACTACAAAGCAAAAGATATTGAATTTTGTTAAGAAACGTAGTGTGAATGTTCACCATAATACATGGTGGATTAGTCAACAAAGTAGTTAGTGGTATTTCTTAGCCAATATGGAGAGAGTACTATTGATTGTCTCTTTCCTTTTGTATATACTTCCATTCAATGTTACTATAGTGGGTGTATTTCTTCTCTTATATACTTTGGTGTTTGTGTTTTGAGTTTTTGTTTCATTTTTTTATTCTCAACACGTTATCAGCATGCTCCCTTACGATTGTTTGTACACACGCTCTAATAATTTTGTTTACAATTTCTTCTTCCAGTTTAGGATTATTTTTTTTAGAGGGAGCTTTGCAGCCCCCCCCTCCATTGTCTCTTTTGCTACCTCCCTGTATGCCCTTCTCCTTCTCTTGGCCACCCCTTAGTCTACCGACCCTCCTCCCTCTATCAACTGCCTTGGCACAGGCTCCCTCCCTCCACACAGCCTACCTCCGCACAAGTTTACTTCCCTCTATCCCTCCCTTTCACCCCTCGCCCAAGCCTTCTGCCTTCTGCCCACTTGCGCCTTCCACCTTTCGACTTACCCATTTTCCTCCAACCTCCTTGCTTCCTCTCTCCTCATGTCCTTTGAAATTCATTTTTTTTCCTTCTTCTTTTCCTTCAAGTTTCTACATCTCTTCTTCCTTCACCTCCACCCCTCTACCCCTTCACCTCAAGCTCTCTTGGTTGTCTCTCCAAACTCCAAGTATTTTTCATTTTCATTTTATTTTACTTATTTTAGACTTTTCATATATATTTTTATATTTTTATATTTTCTTTATCTTTATCTCTCTCTTTATCTTTATCCCTTATTTTAATTTTTATCTTCATTTTACTATTTATTACTTATTATTTACTAGTTACTATTTCATTACATCATATTACTAGTTATTACTTCATTACTACTTACAACTTCATTACTACTTACAACTTCATTACAACATTAGTATTTAGAGATAGAAAAATTAGATGAACTTTGGCAAAAACTCAAAGCTCATTTTGACCATCAGAAAACGATGTTTCTTCCTAGAGCTCTCCACAATTGGATGCATTTACAAGTGTTGGATTTTTCAACACTTGTTGCTTTTAACAATGAATTGTACCGCATCATATCACAATTCTCAAATAGGAAATGATTGAGAAAATTCTCTCAACATTTCCACCAGTTTCTGTTGTACTTGTTCAGCAGTATAGAAATATGAAATTTGAGAATCACTCAGATCTCATGTCTATTACTTCTTGCTGAAAAGCAAAACGAGATCCTTCTGCCACTATAAGAAACCCACATTTTAGTTTGCGTTTTGTAATTTTTCCAGACGGATTTTAAGCGATGTCAAAAAAAACAATTTGTGTTTTTTCATGTCCAATGTAACATCCAGATGTTACATTGGACGTGAAAAAACACAAATTGTTTTTTCTAATGTCACCTAAAATCCGTTTGGAAAAATTACAAAATGCCAACTAAAACGCGGGTTTCTTATAGTGTGCGCAATGTAGAGGCCCGCCCTATTGAGACTACAGTTCCTAAGTCTCATGTGGTCAAGGTTTTTAATGTCAAACCTAAGAGACAAAAATTCAAGAAACATTGTTATAAACAGTCCAGTAGTCATAGTCATGTGCACAAAAAGAATATCAATTCTTCTTCACACAATCATAGTAAGCGTCAGTCAGAGACGCGTACTTGCTACAAATGTGGTAGAGTTGGGCACTTGGCAAATGTTTGCTGTACATCAGACTATTTTGTCAAGATGTTTAAAGAAAACAAGAAACTCAAAGCCCAAAATCGTGAAACTCATACCATGGACCCGTTTGGAGTTGAAGAGTTTGAAACTCATCTTGTTGAGGATACCTCCACTGGTGAGTCTTGCGATGCGCTCCTTGACTTCGTAACTACACATATTATTTTGCAGAATAAACAATTTTTTGATGTTGATAATCTTTCAACTTGGCAAACCAGAAATTTAATAACTATGGTTGGATCGAATGTGTTTCGTATCTAGGAGGGACTATCAAAGGTGACATTGCCTGAAGGCATTACCATAACATGCATGCGTGCTATGTTTTCACTCTCTGCGCCTCGAAACTTGATCAACTATCGAGATATCCGCACCAATGGTTTTCATCTCTTGACCAAAATTCTAGATAAGTGAGAGGCTCTGATTTTTGTACAAAACAATAAAGTAGTAAAAACAGTCTTTGCTGCGGCAAGTGGCTTGTATTGGATTCCAATCCAACCACCAACTGTATTTAGTTTTGTTTTATCTTCTAATTTCACTATGACATAGAAGACTTGGTCATCTAGGCTTCACTTTATTTCAAAAAATTCTTCCATGTGTTCTTAGTCATAATTTACAACCAGTTGATGTAAATTCAATGACACTATATCGAGTATGTGTACAAGGCAAATTGATTGCCAGACCATCTATATGGAAGCTGCCTAGTGAATTACCACCAATGCTTTCGAGATTGCATGGTGATATTTGTGGTCTTATAACGCCTATATCTGGACAATTTTGATATTTTTTGGTTTTGGTTGATGCATCACGTAGACAATCTCATGTCTCTTTACTATCAACTCAAAATTTGGCTTTCGTCAATTTATTTTCCATGCTTATCTGGTTCAAGGCTCATTTTCTGATTACCCAATCAAAACGCTTTGGATGGATAATGCCCAAGAATTTTGATCCAAATCTTATGAAGACTATTGTACTGCCATTGGGATTGATTTGATATATTCAATCCGTATGAACATGCTCAAAATGGATTGGCAGAGTCTTTCATCAAGTAAATCCAACTTATTACAAGCCCTTTGTTTTTACATGCAAATTTGCCCGTATACATGTAGAGACATGTAGTTCTACATGCTACAACTTTAATCCGACTCCGTCCTTCATCTTTGGAGATTGCTTCTTCACAAGAACTTTTTTTAAGACTCATTCTTAATGTATTCCATTTGCGAGTATTTGGATGTCGTGTTTGGGTTCCAATTGCAGAACCTCAACGTCATACTATTGGCACTCATCTCTAAGAAGGCATCTATGTTGGATTTGACTCTCCCAACATTATTCGTTATATTAACCCTTCTACTAGTACATTACTTTGTGCGTGCTTTGTTAATTGCTGTTTTGAAGAAGATGTATTTTCATCATTGAAAAGAGAAACCTCTATTCAAGAACCTTTTTCTAGTCTTATTTTTCAAGTCTCTCAAATATTTACATCAAATCTTAATCCACCGACATCCATGAACCCGATGATCTATTAAAGACGCGATTAATCGCTTTGATTGGCTCAAGTGGAAGGCTGCTATTGAGGAAGAGTATGATTCTTTGCATAAAAGACAAGTCTTTGGACTGATCGTGAATAATCTCAATTCACAACCTCTCGGTTACAAACTAATTTTCGTATGGAAACACAATGACAAAGGTCAGATTATTTGCTACAAAGTTTGTCTTGTTGCTCAAAAATTCACACAAAAGTTTAGCATTGATTATGATATCATATATTCACCAGTTATGGATACTGTTACTTTTCGATATCTTCTTGGCATGGCGGTATACACCATCCTTGAGATGACACTTATGGATGTTGTTACCGCCTATTTATATGGATCACTTCATACTAATATATATATGAGAGTCTCACCTAGCTTTAAATCTACAAATCCAAATGCAACTATTCTAGGCAAATATTATGGTGTTAAATTACAACATGCACTATATAATCTCAAACAATTTGGACGCATATGGTATCAACGCCTACGACAATTTTTTTATTGAAAATCATTTTATTAATGATGCATTGCTTCCATGTCTCTTTATCAAATGAGACAAAGATGATTTTGTCATCATTGTTGTTTATGTCGATGACTTGAACCTTATAGGTACCAAATCAGCATGTATTGCAGCTATTCAACTTCTTGTTTGTGAGTTTGAAATGAAGTTACTTGGCAGAACGATTTTTTTTTTTTACAAGTTCTTTATTTGAAAGATGGTAGCATTTTTCTTTCTCAAACAACATATATCAACCGAATCCTCAAAAGATTCAACATGCTTGATGCATATCCTCTATCATCACCTATGGTAGGTCGGAGTTCTAAGGATGAAGATCTTTACCGTCCTTGCGAGGAGGAGGAAACATTGAATGAAAACTATCCATACCTCACTGCGGTCGAAGAACTTTTGTACTTAGCTACGTTTACAAGGCTTGACATTGCATTTGCAGTTAGTGTTCTTGCAAGACATAGTGCTTGTTCCTACACTTCGACATTGGAATGACATCAAACACCTTTTCCGTTATTTGAAAGGAACTGAAGATTTGGGACTACACTATACTCGATTGTGAGGTCCAATATTGGTTGGACATGCTGATGCTAGATATAGATTAGATCCTGCAACATCCAAATCTCAGACAGGTTATGTTTTTTTGCAACATGGAGCTGCGATATCTTGAAAATGAGTAAAGTAAACAATCACCGCAACATCATCCAATCATGCAAAAATTATTGCTTTGCATGAAGCATCTCGAGAATGCATTTGGTTAAGATTGATTGACAAATTCATTTGAACAAATTGTGGATTATTTTATGATAACTCTCTAACTGTTTTATACGAAGACAATAGTGCTTGTGTTACTCAAATGCAAGCAGATCAGTTTTATTAAAGGTGATTGCACAAAGCATATTGATCCAAAATATTTCACCTACACTAATGATTTGATTACAGACAAGCTACTTGATATTAAGAAAATTGCATCAACAGATAATCTTACTGATTTTTTTACTAAGGCTCTTCCATCATCTACTCATTGTTGACTTGTCCATGACATTGGAATGTGTCGGCTTAATATTTTGGAACAAGAAATTCAATAGATTTTTATTTTGAAAATTATTAACCTTTTGATATTATTCTATGGATTTTTTCCATTGGATTTTACCATGAGAATGAATTGATAAAAGTGTTGTACTCTTTTTCCTTCATCTGTGATTTTGTCCTTGACTATAAGCAAGGTTTTCCCAGATAAGGTTTTAATGAGGCAACAACTGTAAACTTTAAAGATTACAAAAATTTCTGGATAGAAAAAGGTAGGGTCGTGGTGAGAACCATGGTTTGGGGTTCAATGTTGGAGCTTGTTAACCATCTTGGGGTGTCATGCATCTTGTCATATCACAACTCAAGGGTGGGATAGCGAGTTGATTGTTATTCTTGCTTCACTAGCATGCCAAGCCATGAGTTTCCTGAACCAGTCAACGAGAGCGACAAGAATCGAACCGCGGACCAATCGGTTGACCATCGACATATAAACCAGCCGACCAAGTCCACGACTTGGCAACTGTATTCAGCATTCAATTTATTTTATTGCCTTCATCGACCAAACCCATATGATTTTATTATTTTATCCTTATTATGTCAAGCAAGGAGGAGTGTTAAGAAATGGAGTGTGTGGATTAGTCAACAAAGTAGTTAGTGGTATTTCTTAGCCAATACGGAGAGAGTACTATTGATTGTCTCTCTCTCGAGCTCTCTCCTTTTGTATATACTTCCATTCTTCAATGTTAGTAGGTGTATTTTTTTCTCCTGCATACTTTGGTGTTTGGGTTTTGGGTTTTTGTTTCGTTTTTTATTCTCAACAAATTTCAAAGTTTTTAATAGTTAAAAAATTAAGGTAGTATGCTCTAAAAGCGACCATTTAAGAGCTAGTCTGCCTTTTTGTGTAGTCTGAAGTGAACAAAATTATTTTTCTATAATTTTTCAAAGAAAAAAAATGGATGTGGAACCTAACACAAGTGGTTTTGTATTTTTCCAAGCATTTTTGAATTAGTTACAAATTTTCAAAGATTCTAGACATAGGCACCTACTTGTGACTATGGGTTTTCCAAAATCTATCTACTTGCAACTTGTAAAGCAATGTGTGAAAATCAAAGACAATGATTGACTCTTACAATAGAAAAATCATTTTTCTTTGGTGCATTCAATTGCTATAGTGTCCATTTAAGGATCACCCCATCTCCATTCTCCACCTAAACTAGGGGCGATTTGAAGAAGATGGGCGCTTATAGAATACACTACCTTAGAAACAAAGTTCCAATCGAGGTACTCTTGGTTATATTGGAAAGCCCTCAAGAAGTGTGTACAAACGAGAGTTTATGGTATTTGGACCAACAAGGTAAAAGATATTGAAGTTTGAAGTTTGACTCTCATCATAAATTAGAAAATTGGATGGAAATTTGAAAATAGTTGCACAAAGCCATCGAGCCATTAGGCTATAGCTATCAGGCACCACAACATCAAGTCAATAATTTTATTTTTACTTTAGAAATTTTTTGTTGATATTTTATTTTTACCTTTAATTTTTTTTAATTTAAATTTAAAAAAAATTGAATTTAAAAAAAAATTATACCAAAATTTTAAATTAAAAAAAATATATAACACAAAAATTGATAGAACACCTGATATTAAACATTTATACTATTGGTAATTTGTCATATTTAATGGATTGAAAATTAGATATAGAAGGATATTAAGGAGGATTTAGCTACAACTTTTGTGGCAATTACAAAAGACATACTAATGGTTGTAGCAATGGCACTAGGCATATTGGTAGGTATTTTTAATATTTCAATTATTGACTTGGTCTAATTAACCCCTAGAGGACCATTTGTCCCTTTGGGGCACAAGTGGGATTTTGGGCAAGTACCTACAGTCTCAATTTTTGTCTTGATTTTTTGAAACTTGTTTTGAAGATAGAAAAATTGATTAGCTACATGGGAATATTATTATTTTTTCAATTGATGCCCATAAACAAAAATTATGCGCAAATAAGCTAAAAATAGGGAAGAAAGGGCAACAAAAAAAAAATTCAAAATCATCTTGTTCATAATTCAAAAGATACCCAATTACATTTTCTTGAAACTTTTCAAGTAGATAATGTAACCTTCAAAAAGGATACATTTAAGAATTAATGATGTCTGTCCATAAGTTCATTAATTCACTATCATTTTGTGAAGGAGGTGTAGAACCAATATTTAGTTCACATTGATAATCATTATTACTTTGAACTTGGGGGTGATGGTAACTACATTGTTCAAATGGGATTGAAGTTTGTTCTCCAAAAGGATTATACAAAGATGCTTCTTGCCAAGGAAATTGATTTGAAGACCCATGTACATCTACACTTGCAAGAGAATGATTCTCACTGCTTTGATTGTGGGGGTAGAGGTTACTATCTTGTTGAGACAAGATTGAAGTTTGATCAAACGAGGAATTATATGGAAATGGTTGTTGCCACTGCCATGTTTCTGCATTCTGCCATTCAAAAGGAAATTGATTTGAAGATTCATCTACATCCCTTCTTGCAAGAGAATGATTGCCACTCATTAGATTGTGGGGGTAGTCGCAACTATGTTCTTGAGATGAGATTGAAGTTTGATCAAACAAAGTATTATACAAAAGTGGTTGTTGTGAAGCTCCCATTTCTTGATACTGAACTCTTGTTGTTTGGAATTCAAGTGAAGTATCTATCTCATTTAGTTGTTGTGAAGCTCTTGTTTCTTGATATTCAACTTCTGTTGTTTGGAATTCAAATGAAGATACATCTATTTCATTTAGTTGTTGTGAAGCTCCCACTTCTTGATATTGAGTTTCTAGAGTTTGGAATTCATATGAAGATACATCTATCTTTGTACTTGTAGCTTTTGAAGTTTTAAAAGGAGAAAATAGTTGTTTGCATACTTTACATGCATATCTTGGTTGGTTTACTTTGCCATTGTTATAGCCTCGAAATGTTGCATTGTTTTTTGTTTGGCAATAGTTACAAACCTTGTTGAAATTCTTCAATTCTTCGGTTTCTACTTTAGGCAACTTGGCATAACCGTCTTTGTGATTGTGCTCTCGGATTGGAAAAGGATTGAAATGATAAAGTTTGCCTAACTCAAGGGTACAATCTTGGCATTGATAGCGAGGTTGGTTTTGTTTTTTGTTGTTTAAAAATTTGAATGTGACGTTTGATTGTTTACATCGTTTGCATATTTTCTTCATTTCTGCATACATACTTGGTTCTTTGGCTTTTCTCTTTGAAAGACTTGCAACATTGATAGAGGCCATGTTGAATCTGCAAGACATACTTTTATAAGGTTAGTACCTAATTTATATGATAAACAAAGAATGCATATTCATGAAAGTAATGTATATGCATATAAATGCATTTATGAAAAAGAAAGAAATCAATATATCACTAAAAAAAAGCAAATTCAATAAATGTAAGAAAATTGTACCACAAATATTAGAAAGTAGACTGACCTTGTGTTACAAAAGACTGCTAGTTAATCAAATCACATAAGATGATAATATACCCTAATATATTTGGATTTTTTATATGATTTTACATTTCTTTAATATAATTGATGTTTTATATGATTTTACATTTCTTGCTTTTACAGTAAAAGGCAAAAAGTAAAAGTGAAGCTCGCGTGGTCAGTAAAGTAGTCATGTTATGTTTCTTACATGATCTTACATTTCTTTCTTTTAGATTAGTAGGATGTAAAAGGCACAAAAATAAAAGTCATACTTGTGTGGGTGGCTTTGTGGTCAGCTCGCTGGTTGAAAGCAGAGTCCACAATTAAGCAGCCCTTATATTTTCTACTTTGGACATGCTGCACATCAATCCTGCCACCTATGTCCTATGCATGATGATATAACTTACTACTAGAAAACCTAGATTGAAAATAAGTAAGACTACTAGGAATTGTCCTATTGGACACAATAGTATTTTGTGCCTATGGCAGAAGTACTACAGAATATGCAGAAAATCCCTGCACATGATGACATATGCCAACAATAAGAGCACCTCCATACCCACAGAAAGGAAGCTCAACCTTAGCAAATAAGATCGATTCAACATCCATGGATCATTACACAAAAAGCTGGATCATTCTAGAAAATTTATTGAAAAATCTTTACAAAATCATTCTATGTTCGGATTCAGAGAGGAATGAAAAACAAGAACGATGTTTTGTTCTTACAGCAGTGACAGCCCCTCCTTGGTCACGTCCTCAGGCTGGAAAAGCTCTGCCTAATCCAAGGTCTGTTATTCATTGGTTGGACTAGATAGCAAGTTGGGTAAGCAAGACTTGGCTAAATGTCTATGAATACTGATCTTTGAATGAAAACAGTGCGGTCCACCGTCACTTCCAGTGATCTACAACCTCCCAATTTCAAATCGGAGAAGTTATTACATAGCGATACAGATTTGATCTCAACAGATTTTGCTCGAACCGAAAGTTATCTCTCCAAAGCTCTATACCAATCTCCCAGGAACCGCACCCCTGCACATGTTACAATGGATAAAGTGACACAAATAACGTACCTGCACTCGATCAACCCAGTGTCGCAACATCACAACTTTACAATCCCACCAGAACAAAATGAAGATATTGTTACACGAACATATACATATCAGCTTAAACAAGATCTCCATGTCAGCAACAACAAATAGCATCTTCAATGGATCAGACAGTGTAGAACCGCAACCACTCATGTCAAGAACAAAACACGCTACTTCAATGCCCAGAGTACATTTACAGCAATCTAGAGTACACTATTCTCACCCCTATATCTAATTCTTAACTATCAATTTTGACAGCGTTGTAGCCACCCGCTTCAAGTTGTGATGCTAATGACATATCCCCAGTTTTTACGATCCGTCCAGCCTCCTGCAACACACAATTCTAGAGTGAGCACGACCAGGTCTTGTGAGAGAGATGATTTCGCAAATTTAATGGAACCGCTAATAGACACACGTAACAAACATCAGAAACGAAACTAACTACAATATGCCTTCGGCAACGGCACAAGAACAAGTGGAGGTATCAACACAAAACTTCCAACAACTAAGCTGGAGTGCTATATGGATCAACTGAATGGTTGAAAGTAACATAATGCTGCTCTACAAGCACATTGAGATGTTAGATTACCATGATGTGCACAAAGGTCGGTTTGATGTAATCCAATAACCGCTGGTAATGAGTGATCATAAGAACGGCGTTATGATCTTTCCTCAATCCAATGACTGCTGATGCAACATCCCGTAGGGCATCAATATCCAAACCGGAGTCTATCTCATCCAATATTGCCATATCCGCCTCAAGTACCTGCTCGCCACCATTACCGGTCAATACTCTAGCCGTTAAAAAACCCAGCCTATCACCTCACTATAACATCTTGAATGTTAACAGACATATGAGCGCATAAATTGGAAGAGAACAGTGAAGATCTAGGCCATCTATGTACATTCTCCTTGAATAGAGCTACCCATCACAACAGTACGATATTCACATAAATGTGCTCACTATTTTCGAGAGAATTTGGGACAAGTTTTAGTACTAGAAAAAACCCGCTTTCATGACTCAAGATCTTCGAATTCTACATTAGATACAAAGCCAAATACCAAATTGCTGATACACACACCGCTCCTTACCGACAATTGCAAGATTTCATTTCGCTTCTTTTCTCCTCCACTGAAGCCCTCGTTGACATTACGGTCCAAAAATTTGGGGTCCATGTTGAGAGCTCCAAGCTTCTCAGCAACAAATCCATAAAACTGCATGACAGCCAAGAATCCAGTTAATGAAACGATCAGAAACTTTACTTACTGAGCTGAACAGAATGAGATCAATATCCATTTCAATGAGCAGAACTCGCTTTCCAATTCAAAGAAATCTCATATGCAGAAAAGAAGCAGTAACTACATGAACAATTTAAGCCTCTCAGAGACCAGCAGATATTAGCCCATAAATGAAGTATAGCACCTGCATCCAATTAAAGCTACGGGTTCGGTTAAGGTGAAGTCACCTCAAGTGGACCAAGCTCTTCAAGGTTTCGTGCCTTCCGCCGAGCATTGCAAGCCATGCGAAGAAAGTCCATGTTGCTCACTCCGGGAATTTCAACTGGAGACTGAAAACTTAAGAACAGACCCAAATGACTTCGTTCCTCAGGTTCTTTTTCGAAGAGATTCTCCCCCTTGAACACGGCAGTTCCCTCTGTCACTTCATAGTCTGGATGACCAACCAGCACCTGCATCCACAACATACAGTCAAAGGCGAGTTCAACACAAATTCTCTAACCTGCAATAGCAAGTAAAAAGAGAAAGAGAAAATCCAATAATTTTCCTAATAACGAATTAGGCAACAGAACTTCAAGAATATTGTGCGACTTGCTGTGCTTCTGGGAAACTTCGGCAACACCAAACCAAGGGAAATTCAGGTTCAAAACCGATGCCTTAATGTAGATGCCCCAATTTCACCTGGCTACTTGGAACGTACATCTATAATTTCACTAAATGCCATTCAAGTATATACCCTAATCCAGTGAAAACTGCTACTTATTAACGTTCCAATTCGTGGAAAGTGCCTTGGTATTAACCTTCTCATACAAGACTTTCAAGAAACTAAGGTCAGACTAAGCACGGTTTCAATTTCTCTCGGCAACATCGAGAAATATACCAAATTAATCCTCATCATAGGTCAGTTCCATATTAACCTGGTTAAAGCGAGCTTACCTTCGAAAGCGTACTCTTCCCTGAGCCATTCTTTCCCATAATAGCATGCACCTGCATCACCGAAAGACGAGCACCAGTGTCTCCATTACTCAACCCTAAAAACCAGAACCCTAAAAAAAACGAAGCATGAAATTCTCCACGAATTCTCTTAACACGGCAATGCAAACACAACCGCTTACAACCGCTTACAATAATTCAACTCACCTCTCCTTCTCGAATGATAAGATCCACACCGCTGAGAATTTCCTGCCGCGTATCGGCCACAACAGCTTTTAAACCCCTGACCTCCAGAATGACAGTCGACTCACTCTTCTCCGTTCTCTCTTCCTCAAGTTGGTGCGTTGCCAGAGCACTGGCGGACACGACATCAAACCTGCGTCTCCTCCGAATGGGAGTCTTCTGGCTCTTTAAAATTTGGAGATTCTCCGCACACACGACCATCCTTGGCCCTAATGCCATCGCCTGCACTCCGACGATTCTCGTGACCTCTGCACCATTGCGTCTTCTGGTAGTTGCGAATCCGCCCAAGTGCTGGTAGCACGAAGAGCAGGACGCCATAGCGAGGCTTCCTTGGATCCTGCAAATCGAAAGAGACAAACAAAACAAAAGGAATTTGACGGAAATGGTGAAAGCTGCCGAACTGGAAGCGAGAAACAGAGAGAGCATGGGACGATAGAGCAATCTGGATTAGAGTGGCAGAGGGATGGACGGAGATTGGATGAAGATGAGAAGGAGGAGCCAGATTTTCGACGGACATCCATCCATGGTTAGATTTCTTTCTTTTTGAGAAAGTGCTGAGATGGAGATCACTTCAAATTTGGTGAAGCATTGCGTTTCTACATTCATTCATCTTTAGGACGAACGAACAATTTCCAACTAGATTCATGTACTTTTCATCCAAAATTGTTAGTTTTATTTGTATTTTAAATAGAATGGAAAAAAATTGGTAAAAAAAGATTACTTTTACTTGGTGAAAAATAGACACCTATTTTGAAATGGTGCAATTTGGCCCAATAGTTCCCGCACCACAGGGATTGGTAGGGAGGTAATCTTTTCCACCAATGGTGCTAGTATGTGAGCCTAGAAATGTAAGCCTATGAGCCTTGAGCCTAGGCACATAGGTACTCTACAACTATTGGACATGTCTATAATATACATACTTATAATATAAACATCTTATAACATAGACACCTATAATATAAATATCCTATAACCATGGAAAGTGCTTATAACATAAGTACTTACAACATAGACACCTTTAATATAGGTGCCTATAATATAGACACCTATAATATAAATATCCTATAACCATAGAAGGTGCTTATAACATAAACACCTATAATATAAACATCCTATAACCATAGAAGGTGCTTATAACATAGGTACCTACAACGTACACACCTATAATATAAACATCCTATAGTTATGGAAGGTGCCAATAACATAGGAGCCTAGGCTCTTATGTTCATGGACTCAAGATCCTAGGCTCACATAATAACAACCATGTTCAACTATATTATAGAGGCAACTTTAACCTTTACATAATTGACCCTAAGGGCATGCAAAAGGTACACAAATAAAACGGATTTCCTCATAGGAAGGTTGGAGACTTCATTTTTCTATACAAATTTTGGAACATGATTTTTAAGTAGAAAGATCTATACAACCACTCACTTAAGCTAATGTGCATAAATAGAGTCAAAATTTCTATGAGGATTCTTTTCACTTGTAGACAAATGAAAATCTTGTATTTTCAAAAAATAAAAATTTGGAGAACTTTCATTTTTTGCAAATTTTTAATATAAAGTCGTTGAAGTGCCTTGAAAAAAGTTCAAAACCATTCATTGAAAACTCTATTATTTTACAACCATGTAAAGTAACCACACCTAAAATTGACCGAATAAGCAATTTAGCATGGTTCCCATTATTGTATTGAATTTTTTTTGTGGGGCCTTGTTGGTAGTCAAAAGAAGATTTAAGATTCTCTTAGAATGCTTTTATTAAACACCATATGAATAAACTATGAATTTTTAAAGTGCTAAAAAATAGGTATTTCTAAAACCAACCCTAGACTTTCATGAATAGTGGGAGTACATTTTAGACAAGAATTTGTAGGGTTGGATTTTAGAAAGGAGTTGATTTTAGGTATAGTTACCTCAACTTCATGTGTAAAGTTGTAGACATTCTACAATCACAATTTGAAGTTATATTGATGACTTTTCTATAGAACCTTCATTGACAATACTAGAAGAGTAGACAAAATCAGGTATTGCTTTCTTTGGTAGCAATCAATAATCTTATTTTGTAAAATATCTATTTAATATCTTACTAAAATAGGCATTCTTTGTAGATAATTGGATATTATTTGTTGACATTGTGATCGCTTCTATTAATATTTGTATATCACAATATCATTATGATTATGACTATAAGCTCCAAAGTGGGAAGCAACCCCGCCCCTCCCCCAAATTGAAAAATCCCTTACTATTGAAAAAATGGCCCCCTATATGCTGTTGATGTGATATTTTTAGAAAAAATGTCATTGTTGAACCCTTCTGTTCAGCCTTTTTTGGGGGGAAAAATGGAGCCAGAAAACACCATTTCATAGTGAAAATTTTTTTTTCGCTAGAAAAGTTTCATTCCAATTTAAAATATGAATGAAATTGTCAAATTTGGATGAAAAAGTGTATGAATTTGATTGAAAAGTGTTTTATGGTACAAAAGATGGATGTATGAAGAAATAAAATGCTTCACCAAATTTTAAGTGATTGCCATCCTGGCACTTTTTCAAAAAAAAAAAAAAAGGGTTGCTTCTATTGATCTTCATGCACCTTGAAGCAAAAAATTCCAATTGTTGATCAATGCCAGGATGAGGTTTGATCTAAGGTAATAGGTCCATAAAGTGCTCAGGCTCTAAAATTGCCCACCTCTTGAAATGTACACTATTTATACATGTTGTTTTTTCATGGTATCAACAATGTACAAATAGTGTATATTTCAGGAGGTGGGTGATTTTAGAGCCCACTGCATTTGAACTTAAAGAATTCATAACTAATTCCAGAAAGCTCCAAAAAATATGAAACAACTTGGGTTAAGGTAGAACCACCCATCACCAACCACAACCCCATCAACAATCAATAGAGCGCTTTAAATTCAGAAGACGCTGGGACTAATTTCCAAACATGAGTTCTTGATTTTCTACCATCAATTCCTCCATTCTTTTCATGACACATTTGCTTGGCTCGGAGTGCGAAAGTGAACAAGAAGTAATCTCTGAAATGAGAGGTTTTGGAATAGTCTATACATTGAACATGGGTCCAGACCAGCATTTGCCTTCCAAAATTCATAGTAATTTCTAGTCAAGCAAAAAAATTACCAAATTTTGGCAATCCCCCTTATTTCTGTCTGTGTACTTGTGAAAATATTTCCTTCGCCTTACTACACTCCACATCATGTCCCCAATTGCTTATTCAATTGGTTATGGGTGCTTTTACTATAGATGCCAATTCCACTTGTCTTTCAAGGATAATTTACTGAAAAATATTTCATGAAGTTTCACCTCCCAAAAATCAGTTGCAACTCTTAAATGGTTGATTTATGGACCTTTTACCTTAGATTGTCTATTGCTTAGGATTGGTAGGTAGTGATTGTCTCTTTTGAGCGCATTGTAACACGGATGCCACAATGAGCTCAAATCCAATATTTTTTAAGCCTCCCAGTACCCCCAGGAAAATTATATTAATTTTTTTCCAAAATCCACCCCCATCCCACCACTTGTAATTTTCAAGTGAGGGTGGAGGTGGCATTTGATATGGGATAAATCCCATATCCCCATATCGTAATTTTATCCCATACCATGACCGTATCTGAACCCATACTGTATCCCATATTGTACATGTACTCCATATATCACTAGTAGAAAACATGGTCAATTGTAACCAGTGAAAAAATGACTGGTGACTGGGTCATTACTACCTCATGCTCAACAGTCATTAAAATGGCACCAAAGCTGATGTGTCGTTGGGGTCAGTCATTTTGTAGTAACCAGTTTCAGTATTGGATGACGGGTAAATGAGAGTAGTGACGACAGAAGGTTTCATCTATGGAGCAGTTTGTGTTTTTTGAATTAGGTGCCGATGTGGACTACTTGGAGTCAATCTACAGTCACTTAGTCATATATTGAATGCAATGTATGACTGGAATATAACTGAGATATGACTAACATTGAGACAACATGGAAATTCAAATTTTTAATTTCCCGTTATTGATTTCTATAATGGAACGGTTACGTTGTAGTCATTTATGTGACTAATGACTTAACCGCATTAATAAGTGGACAACGGAGCAGTAGGGATGGCTTCAAGAGGCAATTCAAGGGGAGAACTTGTTGAGTATATACACTTTCTATATACAACATATCTTATATATTAGAGGCTAGAGCTACTGGATTAAAAAATGAAAAATACATCATACCTTAATTATATATTAGGAGCTAGATTGGATGAAAAAATGTTAAATATAACATATCTTATATATTAGAGGCTAGAGTGGATTAAAAAAATGCTAAATACAACATACCTTATATATTAGAGGCTAGAGTGGATTAAAAAATGCTAAATACAACATACCTTATATATTAGAGGCTAGAGTGGATTAAAAAATGCTAAATACAACATATTTTACATATTAGAGGCTAGAGTGGATTAAAAAATGGTAAATTAAAGAACATGAGGGAGCTCTGAGCAGTTGGAATTGAGCAATCAAAGCTACATAAAGTTGCAATGGATTAAAATGCCGCACTTAATTAGAAAGTACATAATTTGTTCTAGCTATGTCATAAATTGAGTTGAGATGGTGAGTAAATGAGTGCAATATTCTGTATATTTTTATTTATTTTCTTAAAACATTTCACACAACATGTGCCCAAGGAGAAACTTTAAGGCCCAACAGTTTTCATATTTATAATCTTAGGTATGTAATGGAAACTTGAAACTACTTCAATTTATCATTCATTAGAAAAAATATAACATAATTCATTTAATTTCAAACAAGAATTGATTTTGAATGCAAGAGCACTTGAATGAATCAATGATTCTGTTAAATTTATTACACAATATACAATTATTACAATATATATGTGTTACACACTAGACATTTAAATTGTATATATAGATCTATGAAATTAAATGTAATACATATTCCATGCCAAGACAAAATTCAATGAATATATGTGTGGACCTTGGGGAGGCACTCCTTCTTAGAAAACATGATGGTGTATTATAACAAAATAACATTCTATTTTAAAGGAGGCTATTTACTTGGTAGAATGAATTATATGACATGGTATTTTCTAAAATAATGATAAATGTTAGTATTTTGGGGCACCCTATTGGTATTTATAATTTTTCATTTCAGTTCTTTATAGACATATATTACTTATAAATAACTTTCTTACAATTGCATTTGAATTGTCAAAGTACATAGCAAATTTGTTAGCTAGCACTACTTATAACTGTCTATGCTCTTTACATTTAGAATGAATATATGAATAATTCTATGAAGTGGTTTTGAAGTCATTCTCTAGTGATGTCTTCTTGTAGTGACATTTAAATGACTCTGTCACTACTATAGTCATTCACAATACAGTCATAAATTTAATACAATTCCAGACAGATGGACGGCTTAGATTGCATCTTGTTTGGGTAGTAAACCCTAAACTACATTTTAGGTCAGCCGCCTTTCAACTTATACAACAATTGAAATTTATCATCTTGTATCTTATATGTAGATTTGTCATTGATTTGGTTCCCACAAGTTGCATCTACAAATGTTAAAGATGGACGGTGGAGATTTTGTCTCTCTCAATGACAATTAGGGTTAGGTCAACCGCCGTCTCTTAAGTATAACCTCTTCCTCTTGCTACTAGCTTGTTCATCAGCCACTTCTCATTTTTTTCTTCTTGTTTTTGCCTTCCTCTTGCTTCTTGTTCAATGTTCATCAACTTCTTCTCATGTTTTCTTCTTGCTTTTGCTTCCTTTCTTCTTGCTCATCAACTTCTTTTCATTTTTTCTTCTTGTTTTTGCCTCCTTGCTTCTTGATCATCAACCTTGTTTCAATTTTTCCAGCCTCTTGCTTCTTTGTGACTACAGGTTTAGGTCAGCCACTGCCACCTTTAGGTCAGCCGCCTCCTACTTGCTGCAGTATTTTACATCTTTGAGTACTTCTATTGTTTGTTGTTGGTTCTTTGTTGCTTGTTGCTATCTTCTTGTTTTTTGTTGTTCACCATTTTTTCCATCTAAAGAGTTCTTTAAATTAGGTTAGTTTAGTAGGTGAGTTCAGGTAGTTTAGATGAGTTTTGCAGGTGAGTTCAAGTAGTTTAGGTGACTCTTGTAGGTGAGTTCAGGTAGTTCAAGTGACTTTTGCAATTTTACATCAGGTGATTTCTATATTTTTTTGGTGGAATGGTGGTTGTTGCTTGATTTTGGTTTTGTAATATATTCTTTATTAGTTATGCTCTTCTCATTTTCAATTGGTGGTTTGTTGCAGTTTTCAATGGAACAACAGACAAAAGAAGATTCAAGATTAGAAAGAAGAAGTATGAACAACATATGGCGTATATAATTACTATGAAGTAACTAACATATGACCTAAACAACATATGGCGCATACAATTACTATGAAGTAACTAATATATGACCTAAATAACATATGGCATATACAATTACTATAAAGTAACTAATATATGACTTCACACCGCATCACAGTCATACAGTGGGGCACGTTGATGAATCACTCCTCTAGGCACCCCCTTTCCCAAAAATTACTCTAAAAAGACTTAAGCCTTCTGTGAAATTACTACACCTCACCAAAGAATGACTCAAAAATGACTAAGTCACCCCTATGTAATGACTACAAAATGACTGGAACAGCAATGTCCAGGAGTGTCCAGATCATGAAAATGATCATAATTTAGCCACGTCATCACCTGCGATATCCACTAGAAAAATGCCATGTGTGCATGCCACGTGTACATGCTACGACAAGTCAGCTATCCCATATTATCACAGGGCAATGAACTTTCGGATGAGGAAATGGATGACAAAAAATAAATGACTGCCTTTGCGAAATTACGCGTCCTAAATTACAGGGATTCAAATTCTGCAGGACAGTAATTCTGCAGTCATAAGTGACCTAAATGACTGGTTTTGTAGTCATAAACACCAGTAATTGATAGCCCCTTTTTCTACTAGTGTATATATGTATCCATATACCATACAATATCTATATCCGTACATGTATTCGTATTCATATTCACGGGTGTATTCAAGATCAACAGCATCTAGGGGGAAGATTTATTTTTATTTTTGAATCGATGGCTCTTTTATTTTTCATTAGGGGGAAGGGGGGAGGAAATGAAGGAAACCGAGGTGATTGCCTCTTTTCAGCGCATTGTCTATTGCTTAGAGTTTAGGACTTGGGCTCCACACTTGTTTCACTTGTTAGGGTTGTGTTGTGTAGCATCTTCATCAATTTTGTCAATTTACTTATGAGTATCTGCTTAAGGAGAATTCAAGAGTATTCCTTACTTTTATGTTTTAGCTTTTTTAACATTGTAGAAATCCAGTCTTGTTCTAGAATTTTTTTTCTTTCGTTTAGGAGATGCAAGGGGGGATCTTCCAAAGATGCTATGGATCAAGCTTGGATGAGGATGTCAAGGATAAGATTGAAAAGAGAAGCTTGACTAATTTATCAATTGTGCTTACTCGTGCTATAAGAATCCCGTGTCGAAGTAGATAGATTTTGTTGGACATCCAATGTAACAATCCATGTTTTTATGTCAACAATAACGTCCAATGTAACATCTTTGATGTTGTATTGGACATCATTGTTGACATAAAAATGTGGGTTGTTACATTGGATGTCCAACAAAATCTATCTACTTCAATATGGGGTTCTTATAATGTTGGCAAGTTTTACAACTTGGCAGATTTTGCATTGAGGCTTGCTATAACAACATCATATATTCCTTGAACTTGGAAGGAGTTGCATTGCAAAAGGTTCTTATTCATATTCTTCTGAGTTTTACATATTGACATTTTAATTGTTTTTTAAGCTTTGAGTCTTTTTTTAGTTTTTAGAATTTATATAGCAATGCTGGCTATAGCAACAACAATAGCAATAGGTATTTTTATTTTTCTATGCCAGTTGTTGTCATAAGAATCAACTATTTTAAAACGCAATAGTGATTGCATTCCTTGTAGTTGGAAGTGTTAAAGTCCTTTGGAATGAAAATACCGTCTAATTCTATGTTGAATCTAATTTTGGAATTATCCATTCATTGTGATTTTGAACATGGTCTAAGAAATGGCACTAACCATGTTTCAGATTGTGAAGGTAATATCCCACAAAGGAAAAGACATGGAGATAAAAAAACCCATCAATCTATGAAGAAAAAGACAAAGATTCAAAGTTTGTCAACAATGCTAGGCAATTTAAATTTGTTTCAATTTAAAGGAAGAATTTTTTTGTTGTTGAGGTGTTGTAAGAAAATCTACACAAAAGCAAAAAACAATTAAAAAACATGCATTGAGAAAAACTCCAAAGAAAAGAGCTCTTCCACAACTTAAGATGTTGAATGTTAGTGTTACCATTTTTGTGAGAAGCTCTAATATTTTGATTGAGCTTTTCAAAAAAACTGATTAATTCATTGAAAAATAATGCATATCTGGAATTTGCTCCATTGAAAGAGGTTGAACTCTATTGAGGCTGCACATACAAATGGTATATTAGATTTTGGCATTCTCACCATGCATGGTGAGTAAATGTATCAAAACTTATATATCTTGGATAGAACAATGGTCAAAATGCTCTAGTGGGGCACCACATTTTGAATAAAACACTCCAAGATATCAAGTTGCATACAATCATTGGAATAGAGGTATTGTATCAAGAACAAAGGCAAAGAACATTTTGAGTATGTGCAAAGCAATGTGACCTGAGAGCAAATTGTAGAAGGAATTGAAGAGGACATCAAGTATAGTACTCTCTTCGCAAACAACATAATTAACTTGACTCACGCTAACCTCATTGAGAGGGATGTGACATTATCCAAGTACAAAAATGAAGAAACAACTTGGAAGTATTCATCCTAGTACTTTTTTGTCGATGTGGTTTGAATACTACATTCCCTCAACTTCTTGGATTTTTCTAGTTTATCAAGAGGGGATAGAATACACTAAAGCCTCAGTTTTCTAGAAATGTATGATGAATCTAGATGACATTAACATTGATGATGTGACTTGAATTTTTTTGAGCACATGATTCCAAGTTCTTGTCTTGTAGATTTAGATTAGCAACAACTTATAGCAAACTTGGACGAGGCAAAAAAAGGTGTAGAACATGATTATATAGTTGTAGGTAATGCTCTATGAGACTTGGGGCAAGACCTAAATACTTTTGACTTTTTTTAGTAGAATTTTTGAGAACACCATGGGTTTTTTTAACACTTCTAGCATATTTTGTTTGGATGAAAATTTTGAAACTCTTTTAAAATAAAGAATACTACATCCTATAAGAATCTGTTTTCTAATGAAATGAAAAAATGACACTTGTTTTATTTGTTTTTTTAATTCATGTGATTATGTTATTTCAAGTAATGTTCTAGGAGACTCCGGGCAAGACCTAAATGATGTCATTGTCATTGATCGCACTTAGGATGTTGCTATATCTCATGTAGAGTTGCTTGAGACCAATGCAAATGTTGGCCTTCAAACTATGGCAATGCAAGACCTATATACACTCTAGTGGTTTGTAGTGACTATGACTTAGCCAACAATTTTGTACTATAGTTCTCAATATTGAAACGCTTATAGGTGTTCTTGAATGAAAATTTTGAAGTTCTTTTTAAAGAAAGACTAGTGTACCCCTTTGAGAATTTTTGAATGCAAAAGTTTCAAATTTAATGGAAAAATAACTAGTGTACCACTATATCCATTTCAAAATTTATGTAAAAGTTTTATAACAAATGGAAAAATTACACATGTAATTCATGTTTGTTTTTTACTATGTACACAAAAGATGCAAGCAATGCCTTGACTCACAACATTATATGCATCCGCATAATTATCCATACCTTAAGTTTATTTGTTTGTTTTGTTTCCTACATTGAGATTTCATAGACTATGTATCCCTTAGTTGGTACAATTGGAAAGCTCTATACGAGGAGGGGTGCACGGACTTTGTTTCATGGCATTTGGACCTACATCCTATGGTGTGAAAGTTATTGAAATTCAAAGTTTTTATAAATTAAAAAATTACTTATACTTATACTTTTATTATATTGTAGCAACAATACATGGCACACTATTATTCTAGTCATGTTTTTAGTACTATCGGAAAGTTGTCTACAATGGGTGCATGGGCTTTGTTTCATGGCATTCTAACTTATGGTGTGAAAGTTATTGAATTTCAAAGTTTTTATGAATTAAAAAAATAAAAAATAATTTTAACTTTTATTTTGGTCGTGGCAACAACATAGGGCATACTACCCTATATTTGGGATGGTTTTGTTAAAAAATAATTAAATATGTCATGTAATGAATTTTTCAAAAATTATAATGTGGTATAATTGAATTTTGGATAAAGTATTAATAGAAATAATTTGTATTGTCAAAGAAAAAACCAATGAAAAATGAAAAATAATATACATTTCAAAATAATTATTTTATAAATGTAAAAAATTCATGGAATACATAAGCTTACTAAGCTTAGTCCTTTTTCCCCCTTCAAAGAAAGATTGTGTTCATTGAAAGGGATTGAAACTTAATTAGTCAATTTACTAGCTTACTAAGCTGGGAGGACCCTACTACTAAAGGTCTCAAAAGATTCAATAAAGCCCTGAATATCATGGTAAAGTTGTGAGGACCTTATTAAAGGTCATGAAATATTCCAAATCTTGTGAAAAGAAATCACCAAAATTTTAACCAACCCCAAAAGAAATGATTTCATATGGGGTGTACTGAATCTGACCCCAACCTAAGGTATACTTGCAAAAGAATTGGGTTCAATTTGGGCACTAACCAAGGCCCAGTAAACTTTCAAAGTATTATTCATTTATTGCTCAGGCTCGAGCAAACCAAAGTTCATCACCTCAAGGACCAAATTAAGTTAAGTAGGATAATCAACTCATCCATGAACTATATCCATCAACATCTTCATTTATGTAAGACTATAGATATAGACTATATTAGAATGCATATCTAAGCTAACTCAAGATCTCTGAAGCCAAATTCACATTCTAATGTCATGATGACAACTCCATGACAATATCTCACCTGAAGTCAACTCCATGAATAGTAATATGCCTCAACTTGCATCATCCCCAGTACAAACACGGATGGTGTCAACAAGCACAAGATTGACTTTCAGTGCTACATTCCTCTTCATGGGCACTGATACATAAGGTTAAGAAACATCATACACAAAAAATCTCACTGAAAAATAACCACAAGGAAAAAAACGAGTTTTTAGGCTTTCTTTCTTCTACATTGAATGCAAAATTGATCGCCGTACAAAACACCAGGCTTGAACTAAGCGTCACATCTTGGTGGTAAAACACTGATCTGGCTCTTCATGTACCTGGAACACCTGAATCTCATTATCCCTAGTTGACCTGCTTGTTTACACTACCCTAGTATGTCGAGGCAGACAACTCCGCTATCCCTAAAATAATTATCTGGCCTTGTCAGCCTCCTCTCCGCGACCAAACACTGTTTCAATATCCTCAGTAATTTCGTCCCATTTCTCCTGAAAACATGCATAGCAAATTATTAGTAACTGGTTGCCAATAATCACTGTCAACCGCAACACGAACAGACTTCTATCCCGTCAAAATTTTAATCTACTCCCTCAAAGAAGCAAGAATTCATAGTTTGACCAATCCAATTGATCATATTGTGAAAACTATAATTCAGCTAGGGCCAACTTTTATATCACTAAACAATAATTAGAAGATCACATGCCTTGGTAAATGAATAAATAAAATCTGGACGTTTATATGACCTCGAAACTGCTTAAAAAATATGAAAACCGCCTTGAGAACTAGACAAGCGAAACATTGGCATAGTAAAGGTAATTAGAAATAGTACCTGGAAGGATTCAAACCAGTCTTTCTCGTAGTCAGCACGAGTGGTGAACTCGCCCAAGTCTTCGCGGTACCACTCTTTAGTATAAGTCACAAGATCCATGACCTGTTCTACCTCCAGAACTTCCCATGGCCGCAAACCTGGAATTTGCTTTGCCAATTCTTTTCTGAAAAAGACGGGGAAACAGTACAAGAAGCATAAGTATGCATAGAGCCAACTCTAGGGTCACGCTCGCAGCTTGGTGATATGAAAAAACAGTCCGCCTGGCTGAATACGATCAATATTTTTTAGTCTACGAGGTACTGCGACACACAAGATCAAAATGTGGGACACACTGCTGAGCAAACCACGTAAAAAGACGAGTTTTCTAAGAAAACAAGACACAATGAAGTCGTACATTGACTTAAAAAATGAGAGTATATCACACTCAAAGTGGTTAAAACAAACCCCTAAAAAACAAAAAGGGAAAGGGAAAATTCTGTAAAACACATAATGTGCATTCAATGGCAATGAATACACAAGTTCTCAAACACGAATGATGTTGTCTCTAGCCGTACCTGTTTTCGTAAGATATAAACTTATGTGGCATGTTTTTCTTGTTTCCTTGTTCCAGGAGGTCCGTAAGTTCAGCTCCACCAGCCCATAAGAACATCGCATGAGAGGGAGTGCTTTCCCCGGGCCAGCTACCATGGTTCTGTCGCAACACTGCTTTCTCCCTTTCCCTCTTTTCAATAGCTTCAGCCTGAATCTGTTTGTACGATTTGATACTGTGGCCCTTCAAAGGTGTCCATGGAGGTAACCCTCTAGCAAGTTTGTGAACCAAAGCAGATCCCATTGCTGCAAGTTTTACTGCAAATAGAGAACAACGAAAAGATGGAGTTACACTCCCAACACCAGGAATATTCCACATTTAACGTTGAGAAGAGGTGTCCTACATCAGTCACATAATATATATCGGAGAGTACAAAATACGGATACTCTAAAACTTGAAAGAAGCAGCTATTTTAGAGTCATCATTAAATAATGTCAAAGTGCAAGGTGTCACACACTGAGTTCTTGGCTTCTGAAAATGTGGGAGCTGAATGATTGATCGATAACATTTTGAATAGTGTATGATAACACTCAATAGAGAATTCAGTGTAGATTCATCAAGCACAATAGACTGAAAACAAAAAAGAGAAGAGAGCTTACAGTCAGGAGTGTCTACGGCACTCTGGAGACCGTAGACCATTCCAATAGGAGCCCATTCATCCATATCGTCTCCCCATATGAACGTGTTCTTGTCAACAATCCCTGCTGCCCATGCAGTCTTGAGATTTATAAGCTCCATCGGACCTCGAGTTCGTCCCAGTCGGTCCTTGTAGTACCATCCTCCGGCCCTCATTGCGACTGTTTGACAAGTCACAGAACGTTAAACCCCCAGCAAGACTCCCAAAACAGGAACTTATTCGAAGTCATGAAGAGAAGAAACTAAAGGAATTTCAGAGATTCGCACATCCGAAGCCTCATCACGGACTGAAACAGAGACGTCACACTAAGGATTCTGAAAGGCAGGGACACCCATAATCGGCACTGACCCAAAATTGCCCCCATAAAATCCTAGGCACTATAAAGATACTGATAAGAAGGATGTAGAGCATCTAAAAATTTGTTCAAGTGCCGAGTTCCAGAAGTGTACAGAAGCGTTCCAGAAGTGTACATTTGGTTCCCTGAGCAGCACTCATCCCAACATTATAACCTAACCCTAATATCGTAAACAATCTCCTTCTAAACCCTTCAACCAACCAACCATGGAGTTACAATGGTGAGATTCAAATGCCAGAGATTTCATAGACACGAAAACAACTCCACATTTGTACGAGACTCAATTTTAAAATACATATCAAGGTTTCAGAATTCTGTGCACTCAAAACTCTTCAATCTTACCATTCAGGGTTCCCAATTTTCAACTATGACATGCTTTGAATGTGTGACAAGTGTACTAAAGTCAATGATAGTGTGGTAAGCATGCAGGACATTTTAGTGTGTCTTCTAGAGAGGTTATACTAAAGAGGTTGAGTGTACGTGATATTGATGGCATTGTAAAATACTGGTTGAGGGCGAGAAGATTGGACTAAACCTAATATTATAATGAACATTTTTCTAAAACCCTTCAATCGAATATGTACTTACAACGGCGAGATTCACATTCCAGAAACTTGATAGAAACAAGACAAAAGAAAGACTTCAGATTAAAGATGAGAATTCTAGAAATAACAAAATCATTAACAACTAAAACCCCAGGTAAGTCAATTAACTGCATATGACGACGGCAATTGAGAACATGTAAATTTCAGGGTCTGATTGAGACAACGGCAATTCAGCAAATGCAAGATATCAGGGTTTCAACATTATGTACAGTCAAAAACCTCCAATCTTAACACCATCTTCACTTTGACATAGTTTGATCATGTGACAGTCAATAATGTGTGGCAAATGTGCAGGATCAATTCCAGAATTTCATTTTAGAGAACCTCATAGCAAAGAGGTTTGACTGCACATAATGAGATTGCATCCCAAAATGTCGTTCATAACATTGGCTACATTGTTGATAAAGAATGTTGAGATTACTCACAGTCGGCGTAACGCTTATCCAGCCACTTGTACCCCAACACCTGCTGCACATCAATCGGCCTTAACTCCGGATACGGCCTCTGCCTATACCCCCACAGCCCGAACTCAAACTGCTTAAAAAAATCCCAAAACCGTCCTTGCACTTCCTCATCTGTCCTCAAACTCTTCCTCAGAATCGGTGGCCCTCCATACGGCCCGGGGACTAAAGGCAATTCCTTCCACAGCTTCGCATCCTCCGGTCTCGTCGGCAACGCATTCGCCAGCCTCTCCCTCGCCCGCTCCTCCGCCGCAAGCTCCTCGCTCCTCACCAAGAACTTCGCCATAGAAGAGTTCTTGAAACTGTCCAAAAGCACCGCATTCTCACGAATCTCCTCTTCTGTCGTGGCAAGGGTGAAATACTCATCCTCTTGTAAGTCTTGTTCGACTTCGTCCGTGTAGCGAGGGTCCTCGACTTCGTTCTCTTCCTCCAATTTGAACTGGCGGAAACGCTTCATGTAGGTCTCGGAAGGAGGGGAAGGGGCATCGGAGGGAGGTGGGGCTGCGGGGTTGGGAGCAGGCGATTCGGACTTGCCGCTGCCTCTGCCGAGCCATCGCCGCATGGTGAACCCAACGAGGAAGGGGAACCCGAAGGGAAACCCAGAGAGGAAGAAAACCCTAGAGCGGGCGTAAAGCGGATTCTGTTGCGAATGGTGAGAATTCGGGAAACCTCGCTGTGGGTTTTGGGATTGGGAGCCCTGCGAGAGGGGCGAACGCGGGGAGAGAGATGAAGTGGAGTGGTGAGGGGGATGGCTTTCTGAAAAAGGCTTATCTGCTTCGGTGCCCGGGGTGGCGGGCACTCGGCTTATAGCGTCCCCAGTCGACCCCGGAATTTGCCCCTCCAAATGAACTTCTAACTTTTAGATTGGTTTATTATTAAAACTTTAATTTTTTTCCAGTGGAAATGCATCCAAAGTACTTTGCATAGGCATAAGAAAACATGAGTTTAACCCTTGAACGACGAGCTGGTCACCATAGAAATCAGCTATTTTAGAACCGTGGGAATTGTTGTCTTAAAAAAATGCAAAAGCACTCATTGGAAAAGTCAAACTATTGTAGAAGACGTTTCCTTTTCACACAAAATTTGGAGGATGAATATTTGCACTTTTGTCCTGCATGGAGAGACTCTTTGTCATTCATCAGCTAGAAAATGTCCTCAACGTTGTTTATAGGTTAAACATTGGACAATGAAAATAAATCACTTCAAAGTTACAATAGCTAAAAGACAAAAATTATAGTAGAGTTGACAAATCACGATTACCAATGCACATTTCACTTTAAATTGCACCAATTTTCTTCAATTTTGAAGAGCCATTTCCTTAATTTTTCTTTTTTAAGCATGATTTGAAGTGTCTCTCTATATTTTTTTGTCTTTTACCTTGCTTCTAATAGGCTTTATTTTTGGTGTCTACAGTCCAAGTCCAAATTTTATTATATCTATTTAAGGAGATTTTTATTGCATTTTTAATGATAGTAGTTACATGTTTTAATCTTACACCAAGAAAAGGATATTAATAATTAGGATGAGTCATTTAGATTAATTCGTTGATGATACTCTTAAAAACATCTTTAATACACTTCAAAATTTGTCCTTCCGAATACACTTCTAACTTTTCATTGGTTTATAATTGTAACTTGAATTTTTATCAATGGAAGCACACAATTTGGAATGAAATATGCTTTGGTAATTGTGATTTGCCAAAACCATTATAATTTTTGTCTTTTATCTAGCTTTTGAAACAATTTCTTTTCATTGTCCAATGCCTAAATTTGAGTTTTCTTGTACTCACTCAAGTTACTTTGGATTGTGCTTCCAATGACAGAAATTTCAATTCTAAAATGTCAACAAATGAAATATTACAAAGAATGGTGCATTTCACCACAACTGTCCCGCTTGCACGAATGCAAGGTCCTAGCTTGGATTCCAATGCACCTACAAGAAAATAGAAAAGATTTATAACGAGGAAAGCGCACTTCACCACAATTGTCCCTCTTGCAAAAGCAAGGTCCCGATTTGGATTCTAGTGAGCTAATAAGAGGAGAGATGAGATATTTAACAAAAAAAAATATTTCACTAGAATTCAATTGACCTACAAAAGATGATCTAGGAATGCAAGGAACCTACCTCAAAAATGTTCACACTGATATTGAAATCACTTAATTGAGGAAGAGATCGCATGTACTTTGGGCGTAGATTGAATCTAAAGAAGTAAACACTTGGTCAAAAAATAAATTCAAAATTCTTGATATAAGGAAGTCTTTGGACAAAAATCCAAAACTATGTAGATTTATATTAAAAATATTCCTATACACTCTCCAATACACTCTTTGCTTAGAATCTCAAACAAAATAACAAACTCACCAATGTATCCTAAAGAAATAATCTACTCTTAGTTTGCAGCACATTAACATGCCCCGAGGAAGCCACCGATAAATCACTTTGAATCACCAAAGCAACATCATGAACCCTGCAACAACAAATGTTATTTTTTCTTTTAAACTCGGAATGGAAGAAGTATCAATTCAACTGAAAAAACCAACTTACCAATTCATCAAATACAATACTAAATCATCCTACTTGGGAGTACTCCTATGCTTCCTTCTAAACAAGTAGTGTAAATATGAAGCAATTCATATTACTTTATGTTTGCTAGGGCTAATGAACAAGCAGTGTCAACATGACTTTTCAAAATATTATGTCTATGACTAATGAGGTTTGAATAGAATTGGGTTGTATCTTGTCACAATGATTACAACCTCCTAGTGTTAAAATAGCATTCTAAATACATACGTCAAGGTAAAAGTTTGTTCCCTAGTGATATTACCAAAATTCTAAAGCCTCGAATGTAATCAATTTTTCCACAAATCCAGAGTATATGGTTAGGATGAGTATCTGTTGTTGGAAAAAAACGCAACAGCTACAAACCACTTGCTATAGGCACCATTGGTGCTTGCGGAAGCCCAACCAGCAATTGCTGCAATAGCAACTACATTGCTCTACAAGCAGAGGCAGTCAAAGCCATACAACCTTCTGCAACCACCCGCAACAAATATCCACTTAAAAAAACCCTCAAATCAACAAAGGTAATCTCAACTGGTGCTTTCTTTCATGGCCACTGCATTTGTCGAAGATTAAACAACATTGAAAATGATAGAGTAGATCCAAATCAGAAAACACCTAACTACAACTATCATTCTACTACAGAGAAACCCTAGTACGTAAACAAACCGTAGTGCTAGATTCAATGCATACACATACTCACCTTTTCAAGATTTAGATACTAGATGTCACCGCTACACGCAAACAAATGCCAGAAATTTGAACTATACAAATGCAAACTAAATTCAAAAGAATGACCTTTGGACGCCGTCTTGCTTGATTGCAATGAAAGTACGCTCAACTTGAACAATGACATAAATTAGTATTTGTAAATAAGGTGAAACATAATCAAATTGTCTAAATACATAGTTAAATTGTTATCACAATCAAATGGATTTAAAAATAAGATTAATTTTGATGAACACAAAAGAACAAGCCTTACTTCAGCAGCCTTGACTGTTGGATCTTGGGCCATGTACTGATGTACACTGCACAACAAGAAGTACTATAATAAGGACCATTTTCAAATCAAACAATGCTTTTCTTAAAGCAATCTTCTTTTAATTCATAGATTGCAATTATTTTTTTGTTGATGATGTAGGTAACCAACACTTTAGCTTCAATAATGACTTTGGAAAAAGTTGTTGGCCTCTACTCTGAAGCATGCTTGCTTATTGATTGACTAAGAGCTCGACTTCAGCATGCAGTGGCTGCAATAGCCAGCGAAGACCGACCTCAGGTTTTGTTACTTTAAGGGATGGAACTACTACAATTGGCAGGACACTGGGGGTTAAAAATGGTGATGCTGGCTGGGGGTTCTAAAGGGCTGTAAATACCTAGAATTTTGCTAGAAACGCTGCATTTCCAATGGCTTATAGCTTGTGCTTACAAGTTCTTATTCTAGCTCCACGTTGGTCCAGCCTGGGTTGGAGCTTGGTAGAGGTAATCATTTTTCTTGTTTGCTATCTTTTATTGGATCAACTCTAATCTCTATAATTTCACCGTACTTCTAGGACAACTATTTGTTCAATGCAGATAATGTGTGTTTTATGTTGCTTCCATTTTGGAACAACACTCCACCTGGAGTTGATAACAAGTTTAAGGAGGCCTATTACTTTATGGATTGTGCAGGATAAGTAATCGTGATTGTTTCACAAGTGAGGCCTATTACTTCATGAACTGCACAAGATTCAGCTTTGAAAAGCTGCTCGCTCAGCTACTCGTAGCAATAGCACATTTCTGTAGCTCATTCCTAATTGTAAAAACTCCATTTTCTCTTAGCTCTTTACTTACGATTCTTTGATCCCAAACGAGAATTTCCATCAAATTAGATTGCCTAGCAGTCCTTTTGAATATTAGGAAACAAGTCTAATAATGACTACAAAAGGCTTCAAGGCGTGTCCGCAACTAACATTCTAAGAGTGACCCCATACACCTCGAAATATATCTAGTTTCACTACTCAAATACACATCGACTCGTATACTTTAGATTTTGAAAAACAGTTTTCACATTACTAAAAAATAATGGACTGCTTGTCAACGATCGTTCCATTTAGACTACTGGTCAACTTTGTTTCAGAAAAATGGTGTCGTGTTGTACATATATACATAGTATAAAAAAAATATTTATTATACATTATTCGTGTAGCTTCAAGGTGGTGTCTTCTTGTGGAGGTATAAGTCATCTATATAAGAAGGGGAATCCATATGAGAGCTACATCAAATTGAGATATTGTCATTTGTTTTCCGCTTTACATTTAGAATGTTGAACTGGAGAGTTTTTTCTAAGTCTCAAGATGAAAAGCCTCAATTGAAGGCTGAATTTGAACTTTCATTGTCGCAACTGCTGGATGAGCCTCTTTTACCACGGGATTTGCCATCGCCATTTGTGCGTCCACGAGATGAAGTTGAGCCTTCTCGACCGCCAAAGCAGCCTCGTATTGAATAATGATGGTACAGGAATGTTCAGTAGGATGTTCGTGCATTGGTAATCTTATTACAAGTTAAACATGTTAAATCCGATAGCGTTGAAGTAACATTTAAAGGTTATTTTGAGGGTCTAAACGACGACCAATACTATTGTATGGTCAAGCCGATCAAGGGAAGTCGTGGCCACCAACAATGGTTAGAGGGGCTGGTCAATCTCTAAACGAAGGTGGATCGTGTTGAATTTGTCGCTGCGACTATCAAACATATTCTCAAGTTTTTGCAGATGGAATGAAGTTTGTCTTAAAATTCTAGTTTTTTTACCTCTAATAGGCATTGGTTTGATGCTAATGCTTATATCCATGTTTGGAGTATTTTATAGAAATGATTTGTATGGTTATAGTTGTGAAAAGAAAATATAGATGTAATTTGCCTTCTAGGTGGACTTTGAAGTAATTTTCCTTTTTAGTTAAAGATAAAGAAATAGTTGTGGGGCCAAATATGAAGGTCAATAGTTGCAAGTTAGTCTTAAAAATTGTGAGTTGAGATTTGTGCTAATTGTTGAGTTTTGGAAGAGGAGTAGAGATTTGTGTAAGCTTTCCAAAAAGCTATTACACATCTCATTCGGGTTTGTAAAGCATTTGTGGCACTAAGCCAAAGTACAATAAAAAAGAAGGAGTTGGAATTGGAGGAGATTTGAAGAGAGTTTAAAGAAATTTGAAGAATTCAATACTTGAAGAATAGAATATTGAAGATTCATGTGTTGTGGCTTGTTATTCCTAGCCGGTTTTGGAGGCTCGTTGTGTTTTTATTGCTATTCCTAGCCAGTATTGGAGGCTTGTTGTTCTCATTTTTGCATTGTAAACATTGTTGCGGGTTATGTGGGTATCCAATAATAGCACCGTTTTATGTTTGTGGCAACGAAGTGGAATTGATCATCTAAATGGTCGATTTTCTATATTGTTTTCATTGGTGAAAGGTGTTTCTTGGTCACCATGGGTTTGAGGTTTAGGAGCCAATTTGCGGATGGCCAACTCGTGAATTGGTCGTTCCGTTCCACCCGTTCGAGGCTTTGTTTCTTATCACACACCTTTACACTTATCCCTATAGAGCCACTATAGGATAGGCCAACGGGGACAAGTTTGAAGACGAAAGAATTGAAGACAGAAGACAAAAGATTAAAGATTAGAAGATTCGACTGAACTTCATAGCGGACTATTCCCAGTCGTAGTTAGATACCCTGCGTATTTCCAAAGTGCGCTCCTCTCTACCCGACAACGGAAAACTCTCGTTCTCTTGTTTTTAATTCAACAACATTCTAAAGTTTTGTATGTATACTTACAATTGAATAACATAGTCTGTACAAACAAAATTGTGAAGAAAGTAGTGCAACAAAATTAAACTCGCGGACATTCTAAGATCCAGTAATCTTGATGCTCACTCTCCAAACATTTAAACTTACAAGCACAAAACAACACAACATCACAGTCGGATCATTAGAAAAACACCTTTGGCAGCACATACCGAACAAACCTTCGACAATCCAACACCAAAGCACCTCCCTCGTCCACAAATATGTCATTTCCACAAGCTCACCACCTTGCCAGCATTCACAACTGCCCACACCAAGATAAAAAAAAAACACTACAGAACTGCACCCTAAACCAGAACCTCCAAAGTCAAAGCCGACAACACCCGTACACTCCGATCACTTGTACGCAAACAAAACCAAGACATCCAACACATTACAACCACAGATTCAAAAAGCACTTTATAAGATTCCACTCTCCCACATTGCCACGTTCTCCACTCTCCTTCATCGCCGTAGACTGCACTCACTCACATCGCTAGTCACTGCAAACAATCATTCTAAACGCATCCGAGAGCTCTAAATTGAAAATTGAAAGTAGCAAGTTGATTAGATCCCAATCCACACTATGAAGAAATTCCAAAAGAAGAAATAGAAATGCAAATGGAAAGACTCACTGACAACGAAGGTGTGATATGGAGGCTCTAGGTTTCAAAGAAAGTGAGTGCGGTGGTTTCGGTGAGAAGAAATTCAAGGGAACAGACGCCCTGAATCAGAGCGTGAGGGTGGCAAGCAATAGCCATGAAAGCAATGGCTAGAGAGTTCGTGACAGAGAACGGGATGGCAACTGCGAGACAAATGGAAAGCTGTGACCACAGAGTTTGCGAGAGAGAGCGGAAAGGCAACTACAAAATGGACGAAGACAAACGCGGTGACTATGTCATGCGTCGACCTTTGCCGATCCAACCCTAACTTGGAAGCGAACACCCAAGAGTAAACGGACATCCAAATCCACAACAAGAACGAGATCTGAAAAGTATAAACAAAATTAGGTAAGGGAGGGTGCTCTTAAATCGACCATCAAACACTGCAATTCGGTCATAACTTCCTCAAGCGACACTACTCAGCCAAAACAAACTGTCTACACCATATACTAATGATGATTTAGGCATTTGATCAAACGTATCCCAATTGTTGAAGGTGAACAACTGTTCCGATGTCGCTCGAATGACGTGTAAAACATATGCCTAAGGAATTTTTGTGAGGCCTAAAAATTTTCTTAAATTTTAAATACATGGTTTAATATTTATTGTATAATATGTAGTATTCATTCTTTAGTGGGCAACCCGAGCAGCAAAAAAACTTCTTTAAAAATCACTTTTAAAAAAAATCAAAATTGGAAATTGGATTTCTCGATTTATATATATGTTGAAATCTTTGAATCATTCCGTTTTGGTTTATGAGATGAAAGTTTTGAAGAGTTCTAGTTTGTGGCTAGTTTGTGGGAACCTCCACTCTAAAATTAACTTTGAAGTGCTTTGTTTTACTCTATTTTCAATATTTTTGGAAAAAAATAAAATCATAGGATCAAGATTGTTTATTATAGCATTACAAACAGTGGGATTGGTATTTTCCAATTCTATAATTAATTTCTTAACAATTTAGTATTTTGAATCATTTTTTGCTTCTTTCTACTTCCTATGTTTTTTCTATACGTTGTACAATTCCAAGTGATCCAAAAATTTCCAAGAATCTAGCCAACTTGTCATGAAGAATGAAACCATAGAATTACAAGCATTTTGGACATTTTTCCATAATGATTATACCTTGTCAAGTGCAACTACCTGGATGTTAGCACAGCCACAAAATCATTTGTTGTCACTTTAAACGCTATTATATGGGAATGTAGAAGGTGGAAATTTTTGAAGTCCTCTTCACATCTTCTCAATCAAATGCACTAGAAGAGTTTATGGCTGCAAGTGTCTAAAAAAGTTTTTTCCCTAACATTTGGTGCTTCTCTTCAAAAAAGGAGTTTCCAAGAGTTTTAGATGGAAAAATAGTTAAAACCTTTGGAGATTGAATATGACATGTCAGGGAATTCTAAGAAATTCAAAAAATATGAATGGAAAATTTTTTAATTCATTAAAATTCAAGATTTTTACAAACAACATTCCTAAGTACAAGTTACAAAAATATCCATCCAAAAAATCATTGAAAATTGTAGAAGGAAAAAAATGAATCATCTTGTGCAATATCAAATTCCAAAATTTTAAACAATGATAAGCTCAATGACATGTAAAAGATACAGTTTATGATCAAAATTCACATTGAAAAATTAGATATCACAAAAAATGGAGGTAGAAGAAAATAAAATTTCTCGTACTACAAAAAAATATCCCTAAAAGTAAATTATTTTGTATAGACTATGATGAATTAGACCCTACAGTATAGTTGTATTATTAATAAGAAAAATGCCAACTACAAAATAAGTTTACATAGATACTAGCATTCAATCAAAACTCAAGTATAGAAGGCATTTTTATACTCATATTCTAGATCCTCTCTAAGCTATAGTTTTAAAAAACATCAGGTTCAACTCTTGAAAGGAGACAAGTCCAAAATGAAAACATAATTTGACCAATTTCATGGCAATGTTTTCCATATACTAGAATGTCAAGAAGATACATACTCTTAGAGAACATAGAAATTTAAAAAAAAACAAGTATCTAGGCAATTCTTAACCAAGTCGATTCTCAAGCACAGTAGGCAAAAGGAGTAGACAATTTAGCTAACTAGAGTGGCAAATGTCCAAACCACTCTTGAACCATAGGGTCAACTAGTACCAAAAAAACATAGATGTACTATAGAGTGACCTACAAAAATACACCCCCCAAAAGGTCTGGGTACACTTCTTCTCATACCATGAGCTTCAAATACAGGAATATGAACTTCCAAAGTTGAAGTTGAAGTTGTAGTATGTACATCATAAATCCGAAATGCTCTCCCGCAGAAGACCTTGGAAAATAAGCATTGAACTTCAACGGCTTCAATAATTGTTGCGACGACTCTTTTGAGGGAAAGTGGCACCTTCACTTTGCATTACAGAGTGAATGAATGCAACATTAAAATCCCACTCCAAGTTGTTCCACAAAGGTGTACCACCCTACAGAGGAACAAAAGTCAAATCCCACAAAGTGAGTTTCGCATCAGTGTTTCAACCGAGCATAAATGGCATGGTAGCAAAACTCCCTACACATCCATTTGTACCCATGTGTAACCTAGGCAGTACCATTGTTGCAAAAAACCACAGAAGATGCAAACTCTCTTTAGCTTTGATAGCCAATGTGAATGAACAAGATGTGGCCGACGGTCTACTAGATGTGGTCGTTGTTTCTTGCTTTCTCGTGCAACTATTGTTGCTTCAACCAAGTGTTTCCCAACTGCAATCTTGTATGATAAGTGGGTCGGGCCCTTCAAGCCTAGTTTCTCTAATTCTGTTATATAAACCACATAGCCATTCACTAGGCTCTAAATCAACACATAGAAACATTATTTTGTACTACCATTTGTGACTTTTTAACTAAGAGGAGTAGTTGCTACAAAGTTGATCTGTAACATCTACTCCTCTCATGTATTCAACATATTGTTTATGCATAGGGGAAGAAGGCACAATGAGCTGCCCATATAAACCTTTCATTCTGCACAACACCTGTACATTTGGCTCCCATGGCACAGTGGTAGTACTCAACAAAGTAACTAGTTTTTTGTCTTTCTAGTTGACAACCCCCATTTGCCAATGGACATACGTTCGGATGAACATTGTTCCCCGAACCTCTCATCAATATTCATATACAATCCTCCTGGTAAATTCTTACTAGTCCTTCTCATCGTACCAGTGGCTCAAGTACCTTCAACCATTAGGTGATGAAAGAGGTTGACACTAGAAAATAAATTGTCTACTACGAGGCAATGCCCTCTACTATTCAAACCAGTCATCAATCTATTCACTACAGAATATCCATGGCCATGCTTGCCATCCACCCTAGTCCCTCCTCCAAAATAAACTTCTATTTTCCAAACAAATTGGCTCTTTGAACTTACAAGAAGCCAACACTTGATGCCAAATTTGACTGGTTTATCTGGCATGAATTGCCGGAAGAAGCAATATTTGCCTTTATAAGGCACTACACATTCGTCTATGGTCAGCTCACGCTCTAAATTGTAAATTGCCTTTGATACTTTGACAAATTGCTGAACTAACCAACGTGTTTTGGCAATACGATCAAAGCAAGGGTCTTTATTGTCCCTAACGACATCATCATTATTGACGAGATGTAAGCAATGACAAATTTGTTCCCACCTAGAAAGACTCACTACACTACATATCAAATTGCAAAAAGGAAGTCCTCAAAACGCATCCAATAATGACGCACTGATGGTAGACGCTTGCACCCTATAAGTATGCAACATCCTAGCCAGCCTTTAAGCTCCTTCTTTGTAAGGTCTATCCATGTTAGGCCTCCTTTCACTAGTAGAAAATTACGCCCAATCTGTTGTTTTGGTCGCGTTGATCATCAACAAATTTTTGTTGATCAACAGAAATTTATTGATGATCAACGTGACCAAAACAACAGATTGGGCATAATTTTCTACTAGTGTTTGGTATGTGTCTCCGTGGTCAATTTATTTGGATGTATAGGGGGCAACACTTATTTTGCGTGACAGTTACTTTCTACAACAATTTGAGAAAGTGTCTCATCCGACCAATACAAATTGAAGACGTTTTCAAGTTGAGGGACTGTTTCTGGCTTAGAAAACTTGAATCCTAGCTGTAGCCCACAAAAATTGTCTCTTGTACCAAGAAGACCTACACTTGCAGAGGACCATGCCTCCTTCCTATAATGTTGTGAGAGTTGATCTTCATCAAGCCGTACAAGCTTGAATGCATTTGGATCCATGCACCATTCCCCACTTGTAGAATTATATGAAGACTCGTCTATGAAATCGACGTCAAAATCGGAGTCCGAACTTTCTATCATGTCATGGTAATCTAGAAACCACTCTACTGTACTAGAGTCTCCATCCTCTATAGGCTCTTCTCCACTACTACTTTTGTTTGACATAGGAGTGGAGCATCCAAAAAATACTCTAGTAATGAATAACTTACCCGAGGAAATGTAGAACGTGCAGTGGAGTCTTGTGTTCCATTAGGTGCTTCAATGTCTTTAGGCTCCTCATAATCATCTATGGGCACTCCTTGCGTTGTGTGCACTTGTTGTATGGTGCTACTTGTGTAATATGGTGAACATTTGTTTCAATTGTATTCGGGATGTTTTGAAAATCATCCTCTTCACATCCAAATGGAAAATCTTGTATATCATCTAGGAATCCCAAGGGCTCCTTTGGAGTTTGGACTAAAGCAGTGTATCTGCTTCTGCCATCCATATCCATGGCCACTTTCACTCCCAACCGCACGCTCATGAAGCCCACTTACAATTTGGACATTGCTCTCTTCTATGTGTAAGGGCCCAACAAAGCCGCCTAAATTACACACAACCATTTTCTTATCAGTGAGTTGATGTTTTCCCTCTCTTAGAATATCACCTTGTGTCGTCCATGAAGGTGTTTCTCCAGTATGTAATGATGCTTGTGAGAAGAATCTGTTTGGTACTAAAACAGCCCATCCCACTAGTTCTATGCTCCAACTATCATAGTTCGCATGCATAGCCTCTCCTACTCTGGTTGCTTCATATAGAAATCGCATGAAACTTCCCCCTAGATGTGTAGCAATGAAGCCAGGAGTTGGATGAATGGAGCCAAGTTTTTGCCAATCTTGATTAGCCACCAAAAAATCAGACATATCTAAATTGAAAGTGTCCATGCTACCCACAAAGTGCCTAGACTGAGGTGCCAAAATTTCAAGAAAAAATTCTTGGTCTTCTCCTTGGAAGTTCACATGTATCTCAGGCAACAATAGCCCCTAAGGTTATTCAAAAGTAGCTGCCTTACCTTCAAAGTCAATCAACAATTTCTTCCTTGCTCTAGTAGTGATAGTGAAAGTGTCATTTGCTTGTATTGTCGGGGGGACCCACTTTTTTGGTTTCCGATTGTTTTCTTTTAATCCCTTTCCTTTTAAAGTCTTGTAAACCTGCCATTTTGCTTAATTAGGTCCTGCCACTTACAAGATACAAAAAACAAAGCACAATACATAAGAAGACAACATTATTGTAAAACATAATCATAGATGGCATGAAATCCTAAATTTTTAGCTAAAACAAGTTATACAAAATGCTTGTAGAGAAATTTACAAGTTAATGAATAAGTAGAGGAAGAGTGGAAAAGGAAAGTGCAAGATGTTAAATTAGATAATAAGTAGCACATAATTCTAGATGATTACAAAGGAGTTTTTGACCCTTATGGTTCAAGTAAGATATATATGGAACAATATCCTATGTCATGTTAGGAATAAGCTCTTCATTTACTATTTTAATTTGAATTACCCTTAAACAAGCTAGAGTTTTTTTTTTCACATCGTACGTTTCAAATGACAAAAAATATTCTATCAAGTAATACTTGTTGTTTTACAGTTGTTGTTTGCATTATTGACTTCTGTTATTGATATTGATTTTCTTATTTACCATTGAATCTCAAGACTCTTTGCTTTATTGTCTTCTATTGCTGATATTGATTTACTTATTTCTGAGTTGTAGATGGAGTTGGTGTTGAATTTCAAGACTTTTTGTAAAAGACGATTGATTGTTCAGGTTTGCCTTAGAAAGATAAAAAGAAGAAGATATGAAACAAAACTTGCATGTGATGTGTAGGATTTACATTGTAGAGAAGGGAGAGCTTGATGTGAAGGATGATGATGTCATTCTATAAAGTTTATTGTAGACGTGTTTCAAAGATGATTAGAGGCACTTGCAAAGATGTCTTTTAGAATTGCAATACTTTCTTCTTGTTTCATGTGTCTTTTCACAGAAACTTCAAACATATAATTTTTCCCTTTTCATTTCATCATTGACTATTGTAATGTGTATTGAGTTTAATGAATTGAAGGTGAAGGTGTTATAATAGACAATTCAATAAACATCTTTGGAAGTGGTTATTATATATATTTTAATCATCACGGTCTAGTTAGTGATACTACAGGTCCTCTAAGTATTTGTCAAAATAGAGAACTTGCACTACTACTTTTGAAGCTTACAATTGTTTGAACCTAATTGCAATTAGTCATTGTTTTGTTGTTTTTACAAGAAGTCATTGTTAGAATACAACAATAGGAAATGATTGTTTATTAGATTATACAAGAGGCCATTGTTTTAACATTGTTCTTCATTGTTTCAATATGACATTGTAACAACATTGCATGGTAGTAGGTATTGTTTTTGAATTGTTCCTAGATTGTTTCGATGACATACAAAATTTGAGATGAAGGTCATTTAAGAAATTATAGAATGAATGACAATATTTTTCACAATGAATTAAATAAATTCAGCAATCAATTGTACATGCTTGGTTTTTGAAGAACATCAATTTACATTTTTAAAACAATAGCACATTCATGTTGTACATACCTTGAGTAGTTGTTATTGGGTCAGCTAGAAGTGGGCCTAGGTTGTTTGGAGTGTAGATGTTTGGCATCAAGGTCTGTTGATTTATCTGAAAGGGTTGAACTTCATTTACCACTGACTTCTTTGTCCTTGACTTCTTCTTTGATTTCTCCAGTGGAATCATCAAATTTCCCTGCAGTAAATTTTCCTCCATCAAGATTTGTTTCTTTGCTCTTGATTTTCTTATTTGTCTTAGTGTAGGTGTGTTCTTTAGGAGTTCTAGATTTCTAACAAAATTCCTTGTACCCTTCTTTGCTTGTGACTTTTGAACTTTCTTGGGAAGGGGCTGACTTGGAACTTGAATCAAGGTCTGTCCATAAACAACTCTAAGTATCACAGAAGATTACAATTTATGCTATCATACTTTTTTGGAAAAAATCAGAATTCAATTAAAAGTGCAACCAATTTGAAACTCACTGGAATGCTATGAATTGAATTTGTTACCACCAAAAGTTCTGTTGGCAACATGGGGAGGATGAATTGCATGAGCTTTTGACTCTCCATGTTTGGCTACTGAGGTTACAAATATCTTCTTACGCAATATGTCCGTCATGAACTTAGGATATTGTTTTCGCTCACACCAGCCAAGGAGCTTTGCAACGTGATGATACCACAAATATCTACAGTGTTGTGCTACACCAAAATTGCTTGGACGATTCCAACTTGGTCGCGGTTGAAGCAAGAGGAATGTCTTGTCCAACAATTGCAGAGTTTTTACAACACCTTCTTCTAGCACACCTTCTCTAATTATCCAACTTCACAACCTCGTACAAGATTTGTCAAAGGCCCCAACTTCTAATACATTACTTTCTCCAACTCCTCCCATGAATGATGAATCACAAGAATAATAATTCGGCTCTACACACACATGAATTGTAGCAATTCCAAATGTTGCGCTTCTAAATCTTAGAAACCCTACTTTGCATTTCTGCCACTCCACCATTTCCCCCTCTAATTTCAAACCACTCTATACATCCAAAACAAATTGATTTCTTTTCACATCCCAATGCCGCCGTCATTGATATTTCTAACTAAAGCCTACACTACTTTGCAAATCCATGAACTATCAACAATCGTCTATCAACATTATGTGCATGTATGAGAATCTAAAGCTATGCTTAGGTTGCTCTTCACAACTCTCCCTACTCTCTTCAAGCCTCACTATTCTCTTCAACTTTGATTGTTTCCTACTTGTGTGCTCATGAAAACCCCATCAATATTCTGCAAGTCCGATGTAATACCGTGATAGCTCAGCGGAAACTGTAAACTGGTTTAGCCAGTGAACATACAAGCCAATATGCGTTTGGGACTCTCTTGTTAGAACCCGTATATGAACAACGTCCACCCCAAAATACATAAACTGTGTTGTTCTTATAGGCACAGTTTCTATGCCTTAGCTTTATTAATTTTTTTCTTTGCACTATAATATAGTTCCCACCTCTACATACATACTTGAAGAATGACAATTTTGTAAACACATACTGTAGCTATGTGAAAATCAGCCTATATTCCAAACTGTAGGCCATTTTGGCTTGGACAATCCTAAAGGGGTTAATTGAAATGAAATTGATGTGGTCATCCAATATAAAAATTTGGACCACCTTTGATGTTTTTTAAGTCTTCTACAAGAGTGAAAATTGATCCCTTTGTCACTACCTTCTTACTTCATACCACATTAGGCAATATGCCTGTCATAGGCTAGTTTACCCTAGTACACATAGGTTGTAATCATGTTGCACATAACTTTTATGTGCAACATAATTAGAACCTATGTGTACTATAGCAAGTACATATGTCTTTGCATGAATGTTGTGAACAACACAAACATGTCTATTGGGATATCATGTATAGCAATATAACTAGGAAAGGCATGTCCTCTGCAACTTTTGTCATGCAACTTCAATGTTTTTAGAGACAATAGAAATAAAAAATTCATCTAACATTTAATTTACTTGAAGACATTTGTTTGCTCTACAACACATTTTCATATATGCCATATACAACAAGGATGGACAAAACTTAGAGAGGATGCTAGAAATTATCAAAGAAAATATTCTTTCCAATCCTTCTTGGAAATTTGTCTATAACTTTTGATTTGAGGCTTGAAATCTCAAATGAATTGTTGAAAGTGAAACTTAGCTTGATTTCCCAAATTTTTTTAGTTTAAAATTTTTGAAAAAAACTATTCTACTATGCCTAAGTGAGGTCTTAAATTTTACTTATAACACAATTCTTGCATTTTATATATCCCATATGGTTTGTCTTAGTTCATACTACCCCACTTATATAAAGAGCTTGTCTTCTCATCTCTGGATACACACAATAAGTGACTTTGGAAGCCATGTGATATAGTTGCCAAATATGGTGTATGGCATATTGTGTATGACATATTGTATTCGACATTGTATTTGCATTGGACTTAAATTATATTGGATGTTTCAAATGATGTTGATGATGAAATAAATTGAACATTTAAATTGACATTCCAAAAAATGTTTTAGAAATCATTTAGATGTTTTAGTTGACATTTTTGAAAATAGCATTTAAATTTCCAAATGGCCTGAAATATGCTAACTAGGCATGCCACATCATCCTCGATGGATGCCACATCACTTTTCCTATGGCCATGTCAAATGCCACGTCATGAATAAGATGGATGAAAAAATCCCTACTTGGCTTTTGGTTCCCACATGACAATAAAATGGTAGTTACATGCTAAACTTTCAATACTTTGTTGACCCATCTTTTCATGGATATTTGATAAAGAACACCTAACGTCCAACAAAATTTTCATTGATTTTTGTGTGTCAATCTTGATGCGAAAAAAAATGAAATCTATGTAGACATTGGAAAACATCCCACACAAGATCCACACTTAGAATCAAGACATTGGAAAAAACACAGGTTTTATTTGGTGTTTGGAGGGGCTAGAAAAGCCTACATTTTGAAGTTTAGACACATTGAACTTGAAATCAATGGGGACATTCTCTCTAGAATTTTAAAAATAAATATTGATCTAGATTTTGACCTTATTTTGGAGATGAGAATTTTGAAGTAGTTTTGGGCCTCTAAACATGAAAGAATTATAGGGATTAAGGATGCCCTAAGCTTAGCATCAATCTTAACCCCTAAATACCTAGGGCCTTTTCGGATTTAAAAACATCATTTCTTTTGAATATTATAAGCTAAATGTCACTAAGGTAGAGAAAATCTCAACTACACAATCTTATATTTTATGTGTTGCAAGTGACATGAATCAAATTTAGAATCATTTGGCCACATAGGTTGCAAGATTATAATGTTTTAGTGTTGAAAAAAGATGCTAAAACCTACTAAATGAAAAAACTTCAAACTATAAAGTGCTTCAAAACCAAAATACCAATACATTGGTGAAAGAAAACAAATGACTCATTGTGTCTACAAATTGACTTTGAAATGTCAAAAAATAGCAAAAAAAATAGCAAATAACATATCTAAGGTTGAACTTCCTTCTACTTAAGTGCTTCTCAAACACTCAGAACTTCTTCGATTGATGTGAAATTTTAAGCATACAAATTGGACTAGTGTGTGCAACTTTTCTAAATTTTGTTTTATTGAAAATGGAAGAAGAAACAAGCTACCAAAGTTCACTGTAATCCAAATATGTTTAGACTTAGAGCTTTGAATTGCTCTTAAACTTTCAAAACAACTTCGATTGACATGAAAATTTTACCACAATAACTAGACTTCATAAAAAAATATAATCCAACAAATTTTATTGAAAACAAGCATTGGAAGGAGATGCAAGCCCCCAAAGTTCCAGCCATTAAAATGCACAATATAAGAAACCTATGTTTTGGTTGACATCAAATGTGACAACCTATATTTTCATATCAACGATGACATCTAGTGTAACATCTTGATGTTACATTGGATGTTATTGTTGGCAAAAAAACACAAATTGTTACATTTGATGTCACCTAAAATTTGTCAACTTAGACATTAAAAAATTCTAGTTTCTTATAGTGGTAATTTGGTGAACTCAAATTGATCCTGCCATCTTTGAATGGCTTCCAAAACATCATTACATTTTGGATTGATTTGTAAATTTTACCACAAAAACTAGTATTTGAGAGAGTGCAGATTTTTCAACAAGTTTTATTACATTTGGACATTAGAGGCAAAAACAATAGCACTCAAGACTATGTGGATACAACCCTCAAGTGTTAAATTAATTAGTACAACAATTAATTCAAACAGTGCACGAACCCTTTACAATGATTTGGATAAGTTTGGATGAATATGGTCTAATTACACTAATAATGACTTTTAGTGTTATCTATAGTAAATTTAAAAATGCTATGCGTTTTACTTTCAAAGATTATATTTACTAAGAATATAAATATAAATATTATTCAAGGTGGAGAATCTCTATAAACATAGTTGGTAAAAATAATCACAAATAATCAGATTTTATAGTATTTTTATCCCCTAATGATTTATAATTATGTCTCACGTAAAAAACACTCAAAAACTATCATATCTAGTGCAAAGAGAAATAACAAAACAATATTATTTTTCTTGCATATTCAACCATTGGATCTTGCATTAGACTTCTATGAGAATGTGTAGAAAGAAATTTGAGACATTTTGACCAAATAGATTGTAAGATATTTATATTAAGTTTTCTTGGAGTCACTTATGAATAGGTTTTTAATATATGCCAATCATGAAACATGATTTGAATCAATCTCTTTCTCCAAGATATTTGTATTCATAGTAGAAGAAATACCTTTTTTGGTACGTTGCCATACTAATTTTTAGACTTTGAATCATCTCGACTTAACTATTTTTCACTGTGTATAGAGTTTTGAGGTTTAAATTTCTTTATTGGGAATTGAGCTAAAAATCTAAGAGTAATTATTAAATAGAAGGAAAAAAAAATTAAATAGAAGGAAAAACAAGATAGAAGGAAAAAATATGTTTTTTGATAATTCTAAACTAGAATTGAAACATGTCAATCCCAATAGAGAGATTGTTGTAACAAATAGTATATACTTTGTAGACATTTGGATTTTGGAAAATTTTGAAAATTGAATTCAAAATCAAATCCTACAAGTTATTATTTCAAGAAGATGCTCCCTATTGTCTACTAAACAAGACTCTTTATAACTTTCACAATACTAATTCAAATGGAATGAGTTAAAGCTTTTTATACAAACAAAAATATAATTTAAGAGGGAAAATTTTATCTCATTTTTTTCTTCCTAGACTTGTTCATTTTGTGCTCAAGGGTACATAACTTTTCCTCCAATGCACCAATTGCTATAAAAATTATATTTCTCAAAACTAATACATTCAGGAAATTTTTTATCTTCAGAAAAATTCAAGAAATTCAAGTAAGATTTGACGTTAGAGGAATCTATCTAAAATCTTTAAAAAATCATTTCAAGACTTTGAATCTTTAGGGGGTAAATCAATTAGTGTAGATAACATTGAATATTATATTTAGCATAGTGCAATAGCATTGGATGAATTTCAAATGAAATTTGAATGAAAATAGTGAAATGGATGAAAAATGGCCGAAAATTATAATATTTGAAAAATATAAAATCTTGTGGCCCACATGTAAGCGCTTTATTTCCACCCTTGGAATAAAGTGTACACAACCGGGTTATTAGTTAACTTGTCTAGTAAATTCCTAGCGGGTGTCTAACAACATGTAATCTAGTTACACCTTCCAAGCAATGAATCTTTAGTTATTTGTTCCTACCTAACCTTCCTAACATTAGCAATGACTACCCAAATCAAACCACATTAGTACCTAAGACCAGGTTTTTGCTACGACAACCAAAAACTCAAGGCCAATGGGATTAGTCAAGCGAAAAAGTTAAATAACCTAAGTTGTAGGGTTGATTTTTTCCTTTCCAAAATGATAAAGAAGTTGAAATTTGACCTAAGTATCTAAAAGATATTCACAAATGAAATTTGACACTAAAACTACCTTCTAAAACTTCATCCGTTGATTTCTAGAATTCTAACTATGAAAATTTGATTTTGATTTTTTGGGTTATTTTCTATTTATAATCTTCTATTTAAGTTCTAGATTTGACTTGATTTGGCCAACTCTGGTTGACTTTCATCCAACTCTACTCTAATTTTTTTGAAAACTTCATTCTACTCTAAATCCTTCAATTTTTATCCAAATTTAAAGATAAAGATAACTTTTGGAATCTTGAAAATATTCCCTTCAAGATTATACCCCTAACTTATCCCTTGTGAATCTTTTTAATCTACTTGATAAATCCTTAACCTTTTTTTATTATTTGGATAAATTGGAATTTTACTTTTACTTTTGAGGGTTAATTGGTTTAATCTTTTGACATTTTATTTGACTTCTTTTTTAACGTTCTTCTTGGTAAATATTATTTACGGTGAATTTTTGACCGTTGACTAGTTCATAAAATTCTTTTGTAATTCTTTTTTATCTTGAATTTCAAAGTTATTTCTATTTTTATCTTGGATTCTAATATTCTTAAAAGATTCTCAAAAGATTCCTTTACTAACTTTCTATATTTTCATTCATTTTCACACTTTTATCCTAAGAGTGGATTTTGGTAATTTCCTTGAATTATGGTGCTAAAAACTTACCCAATTACTAGGATAATTTTATAACCACTTAAACTTCCTACTTGATTTTTTCTAATTTCCTATAAATAATTCTATTTCTATTTTAAAATTCAATTGTTAACTTCTACCCTAATAGCTCTAGTAAAAAAGCAAGAATTTTGGATAAAATCATTAGTTACTAACCTCAGTGTTGGCACCATAATCATTAAGTAATACCACCAAATTGTCCACAACGCTCTCCAACTCCATCTTCAATGTTTAGTTTTTTGATGTTGCTTTTTAGTCTCGTTTTTAGTAAGGTTTATAAAGGAATTGAAGAATTTCCAAACTTCTCCCTTCTAAAGGTTTTCTTTTTTGTTCTTCCTATTTCTTTTCAAGTGTTTTCTTTTCTTTTGTAGATATTTTTTGGGGACTAAAATCCTATCAAATCTAATGCTAAATACTTGGCTAAATGTCTTGAAATCAAACAAAGACTTAAGAGTTAAGACAAAGCTTGTTTGACTTCTTCTAATGAATAACTAATCCTAAAATCTTCTTAGAGGTCAACTATTCCTTTTTTTTGTTTTTTCTATTTGTTATATAAGAAAAATCCAACCTTGTTTGATGGCAAATATTCTCTAATGAAATTTGCACGTGTAAATAAAAGTTCTTTCTTCTCGTGAGTCTCCTACTTCATCACTTGTCTCCTTCACTTGGGCTTTGTTTCTTGAGTTTGTTGCTTTGGAGTTGCAATTTTTCTCCCAATGCAAAGCTATGGCTTATCATCTATGAGCTCCAATGGAAGGATTTAATTGAGAAAATATGCCAACTTGTAGCACAACTTCAACAACACTTTTTGTAAGGCTTAGCACACACCCTGTGACCTCCAAATGCAAGAGTATGCTTGAATTTTCATGAGCTTTTATTCCCTGGACATGCCTTGGACCTCTCCACTCACTCCCCAGCCTAGTCAACCACTCTAGTTGACTTTCGAATCTGAAATTTTAAGCTCTTCTCTCACTCACTCTTCTCTCACTCACTCAAGCTCCCAGTCACTTTGGCTTGATTTTCAAATCTGAAATTTAAAGGCTCTCTTCACACTCTGTTTAAAGAAAAGCTCTCAAGATTGGAATTTTAAGCTCTCAATTTGTAGATGAATTTCCAATGTTTGGAACTAAATTCCAAAAAAGAAGGAAAATGGGGACCCTATGGGTATCCTCCCCTTGTGGATTTTGTAAAAAAATCAAATAATGATGATGATCACACTCGATTTAGCAACCGGGTTCAATGAAGCAACCTGTTGCCTTGGCCAATTGACTTGCTTGCTATATTGGCCTAATTGGCTTCAATATGGCCGACAGCTAGTTGGGGCTACAACTTCTGGATGGTTGGGATTGGCTGGCTCTTCAAAAATTTGGTCTTTATTCCGGAAAAACTTCCTTGGCTGTTGCTTGCTAATTTTTGGCAATTTAATTCCCAACCTTGGGATTTAAACCAAAACAACTTGGGTCTCCTATTAAAGACCCTTTCAAGAAATAATAATAAAGAAATTCTAACTAGGTGCTAAGCTTTGCCATCCAGAGGGATTAGGCCCCAAATTTTAGAAGATTTTTAAAAGGTTAGTTCTAAAAAATATAAAAGGAAGAACACATAAGACAATAGCTTCACCATATTAGAGGTTTTAACCTCAAATTCTAAAACAATTTTGCAAGAGTTCCATTACACATAGAACATCAAGAGTCTTGAATCCAACCCAAGATTTCTCCGAATGACCACAAAACAACACTATAGAATCATGTATTCCTACATCAAAGCTTTAGAGGGACTTTCACAACCCAAAGGTAGAGAATCCCACACAAAAAGCTTGCTAGAATATTTTTTTAGTAAACAAGACACTTAAAAAACGACAACAAACATGCAAATTGTTAGCAACAAAACTTGTAGGAGGTTTTCTCCAAAAGATGGGAAATCCCACACAATAAGCTTGCGTGCAATGGTAAGTACAAAAAACGGGCTTAAAATACAACCAACAAGTATTTAGGTATTCAAACTAACGGCAATGTCATAATTCAATTTGAATATCCCTAGGATTAGTACCAAAGACTCAAAGTGCACCAAATACTTCAAATAATGACTAAAAAACATAATGGTTCTAGCAAGCATTTCAAAAGAAACCCAACGTCCTTTGAAATGGGCTTTCAGAAATCAAAGAGCAAAAATACTCCAAAATGCAATTCAAACAAGTTTTTTGGCAAATTGCCCAAATTCCAACAATGCGACTAGGTTTGGCCAAAGCTTATGAAATGGAAAGGGTGCAAAATGAAAACGGGGCTCAAAGAGAGAGGAAGAAGGGTCCTTTTATACTTGCCCATTTCCCCTCTAATTACCTATACCTACTCCTAAGTAAATAGAAATTAATGAAATTCAAATTCTACTACTATTGCTGTGATTTTTATAACTTTTGAAGAAAAACTCTAAATGCCAAACCAATTAGACCATTGTCTTCAAAAGACCCAAATTAGTCTAGGAAACTTCCTTACCCCTACTTTTAAGAGATTTTGCAAGTAAAAACTAGAGATTAGCAAAGCAGTGAAAAAATCCAAATGTTGGAGTTTGCATTTTCTCAAGGTTTTGACTAGCTTGGGTGGTTTGGAAGGTTTGAAAAAGTAAAAAAAGAGTCCAAGTTGACTTCATTTGGATATTGTACATCCCTCGTTCACCAATCAACCCGCCGCAAATTTGTAAATTCTTTTAAAAGGTAGGACGTTAAATCCTCCATTTGAAGGTGGGCCCAACTCAACTTGGCCTGTCAGGGTTCCGGTTTGGGTAATGGCATCTAAACAAGCATGTGGGGGGCGGGGGGGGTGTACAAAAATAGGACTATAACATGTAAGACAACAATTTCAAAAAACATAATGACAACCACAACCATTCATGTCTTGCAAAGGGCGGCAGGTTTAGGGTTTACAATGGCAGTTTAGGTTTTCAGAGCCTTCTCTCTTAATTATGAACTTATTTACATATCTCACATTCTTTGTGTTACCTCCTACCACCCTGTGTGTATATAATAAGTTGTCTCTTTAAGTCATATCACAAATCATGCATGAATGGCTTTTGAAGCAAAGTGAAATAGATGTAGTGGCATGCCACATCAATATGGGCCTATTTCAAATGGATGATTTCAAAAATGGTTTCTAGAGCAAGACAAAATTAGAACATCATTTTTTGAAGTTCTTGTAGGACTTATATAAAATTGATAACACTTAAAACAAATAATTTTTAAAATCCAACAAAACAAATTTAAGATAGTATTTAACATAATGTCTTGAAATTCACATATAAAAAATAAATTAAAATAGTACAAAATTGCAGAGGAAGTTCAAGATCAAAGTTATTCCGTACAATGCACCAATTTTTTTTGTAACACATGTAAGTTTCAAAATGAAGAATTTAGATAATCCATGTGGATAGGACAAACACCCCTCAAAAAGAGCCTTTTTTTTTAATAAATAACAGACAAATTCATCTCTAATAAAACAAATTTAAGATAGTATTTAACATAATGGAGGACCCTCACATTCAATTATCAAACCATTACAACCATAGAATTAACTAATTTTCTCTTATAAATTTATTGTAGAGAAGAATTAAATATAAAGAACAAATAAAAATCACATCAATGTCCTCTATATGGTATTACTCCAGCACCTAAACTTTCATTTAATAAACTTTTGTAAAGAATAATAATAATGACTAAATAAAGATCAAATCAATAATCTTTATAAAGTACAACTCTAGTAGAAAAAAAATGTCATGTCATAATGAACTAGTCACTAAAACATGTTGTGAACTAAATCATGTAAACAAATTGATTTAGATCTCCTTGAAAAACTATAGAAAAGATCTTGGAAAGAGTCGTCATGGAGAAAAAATCCAAAGAGTCTATGGACCTTACCTATGAAAAACCAAACATTAGAATGTTAGTAAGTCATGGACAAGGTATCTATAGCCTATAGTAGCATATTATTGTGATCACAATAGAAAAATTAACTTAGTAAAGCTCCATACATCACACAAGAATTATAGCCATAATTTATAGATCATAATTTATTATTTTATTACAATGTGCATTGTAAAGGACTCGTGTAGAAGCCATCTTTAGTCCTTACACCTAGCACTTATGGTCACCACCACCTTGTAAGAGATAAACAACAAAACCAAATTGTGCAAACTTAAGCATAGTCTAGGACTTTAACCTATATTCCCACCATGATCATCCATGATTAAGTTTTAATCAAGTCTTGACTCTTGAGTTCCAAAGAGACTTACCTTAGACACCAAAAAATTGTACTTAAAATCCAAAAAGGCTAGGACTTGAAATCCATGGAGGAAAATTAGTCATGTCAACAAACTTGTTCTAGAAAGCATCCCAAATTAAGAGAATATAGACCTTTACTGCTCCATAGGTATTTAGGACCACAAAATTTATATCCATCAATCAATACTTAGACATGGTGCTAACTATAAGATGACAAATACACTGCTAGTGACAACGAAGGAGAATGATCAAATCAAATCTCCATGTACCTTGTTCCAACTAGGATTAAAGCTTTTAATTTTTACACCCCATGTTAAATTAAATTAAGACACCTTATACAAAAAAAATTCTTTATATGATCTAAGACAAGTAAGGTAACATGATCTAAAATGGACCATTTACGGGTTGTTTTGCCTTTTTCATAGGCTTCTATACATTGTAACATTTTTGCTTATTTTTCAAAGGAAGACAAATGAACGCGCAAGAGAACAAAAGTGGATTCATAATTTTCCAAGTTGTTATGAATTAGTTATGAATTTTCTAAGATGTTGGGTGTAGGCACCTATTTCTGACATTAGGGTTGCTAAAATGTGAATACATGCTATCTTTAACCCCTAAAGGACCATTGTCCCCTCGGGGGACAAAATGAATTTTGGGCAGGTTCTTATTATATCAATTTTTAGTGAAACTTTTTGAAACTTTCTCATAAGATAGGAAATCTTATTAGCTTTGTAGGAATATAAATTTTATTTCAATAGGTGCCCGAAAGCAAAAGTTATGGCATCTTAAACATAATTTTCACGTCACCGGGCAGAAAAAGAAATCTACAAAAATTTGAAATTAATTTTTTAATTTTTTTCTTCTTAAATATCATATTTTTGTCTACATGTGAAGCTTTGATTCATTCCATTTGGATTTGTAATGTAAAAGTTATGAACAATCTTGTTTTTCGGGCAATTTGAGCATCTTCTTGAAAAAATAACTTATAGGATTCAATTTTGAATGCAATTTTCACAATTTTTCAAAAAAAACTGTTTGACAAGGTTAAGTTTTCTAGCTAGAACAATCTCACCGTTGAGATTATCGTGTTTCAATCCCATCTTAGAGCTATTAACGATTTAGTTTTTCTTTCAATCTTGGACCTACTTCTACTTAACAATTTTTTAAAGAATGAAAATCAAGCGTGGTTTTTTTGAATTTTTTTTTTCTGGACTTTTAACTCAATTCTTCAACACAAAAAAATTTAAATTCAAGGTCCATGGTGCAAAAAAAATTCACAAATGGCAATCAAAGTCATCTGAAATTGCAGGCCAGTGTTCAAAAAACTTTCTTTTTTCAACTTCGAATGCTAATATCTTCCAATCTGTATAGTCAAACTCCATGAAATTTTTACCACATAATCCTTGACTAGTAAAATACAAGATCCTATGGTTAGATTCTAGAAAAAAAATGTTTATTTTGTTTTCTTGGATGAATGCAGAAGAAATAGCAGTTTTGAGTAGTTTTTAATTGACAGATGAATGGCCCTGGTCCTTTAGGGGTTAAAGAGAGTTACAAAAGTCCCTCAAAAGCACAGGTCATTTTCAAAAAAGAGCAATAGAGGGTGATTAATGTGAGAATTGGCAGCCTTAAATGGACCTCCAACAATTGAAAATTCTACATTTGTATACAGAGGTAGTTGGTTGGCCAAGTACTATTTTAAATACATAAATGGGCAGGTGTCAAGACATTTTAAAATGGACTGCAATACAATTTAAACCAACCCACACAAGAATCCAAAAGCAAACTCTGTCAAATTTTAAAGCGCCTCGACTTCATCTTCAGTCCATTGAATGCTCATTACATATCCAATTTCAGATCACCTGATGTCCATTTTATGCCCACTTATAGAGGCGGTTTGAAGAAGACGAGCGCTTTTAAAGCATACTACCTTAAAAAAAATTCTGTGGCTGAAAGAACACTAAATCTTCCTATAAAAAAGTAAAAAAAGTAAAAATTATTCACAAAAATTGATGTAAAAGAAAACTATAGTTTAATTGTTTTTCAACAAAAACTATAAGGGAATAAAATATACAAGAAGATGGATGGGACTTCTAGGTCAAAAATCAAATGATAAGTATTTAAACATAATCTCACCAAAGATCTTGTAATCACCTGCAATTTAAAAGTGTAAAAATAGGCATCAAACTATCTTAAGTATTTATAAGGAACTAGTTCACTTATAAGGTATTTTTCAAAAAGGATAAAAAAACAAAATTTCCTTTATCAAACCTAGATATATAAAAATGCAAAATGTAACAAAACTAAAGGTTTAGGATTTAGGGTTTAGTATTAACAAAGATGGTTTCAATGTGCAAAATAAAATTAGAATTACCCTTTCATACATAAATGCCACACTAAATATTTTTGTATTGAATGTCAATCTTTGACAACAAATTTGAAACTTTTAGAATTTAATGTTTCAACAGTGAGTGAATAGATGAAAAAAGATAGTGGCGGACGACAAGGCGGTTGGCCAAATCCACGACTGTTGCCAAAGTGAACCTTGGCGGTCTACCTAGTGCATAGCACATCCAAAGCAGTTCTACAAGGTTCAAAGTGAGTCTAATGTTGAACTATTTCTAAGTTTGGTAGCAAATGGGTATGGACAGACAACCTCTTCATTTTTCCCACTTCTTCTCTTTACCACTACCAAGTTAGATGCATTAGATGTTTTTTCCTATTTTGGAGGGCTAAGAGTTTCTAATTTAGGAACCAATCGAAACTGGCCAAAATTACAATTTGTGAGTTGCGCTGATATGGCATAGCAACTGCCATATCACTTAAAGTAACGAAATGAATTATGTCACTTTTTTTCAAAAATAAATAAATTTAAACTTTGTTTTTTATTTTAAGAATTTTTTCATTTTTCATTTTTTCATTTTTAAAATTTTTATTTTCTAACATCGGCATTCGATGAAGCCTGAAGGAATGGAGCTACAAATAGATCTAAAACGGCCCTCCAGTCCCTTTGAATCTCATCTCATGTGTTGATGTTGTTTCATGCATCGGTTGCTCCTACTAAATGGAGAGATTGGGTCCTTTAGCTTTTCATTAAATGTATTTCAATTCCTCTGGAGGGTCGTTTTAGGCTAGTTTCCTGCTAGAAACCAGCCATTGCTGTTCGAAATTTAACATCATTTAAAAATGTATATAATTTTAAATTTTTAAGAAAATTTTAGAAAAAACTTAATTTAATTTTTAAATTTTTAAAAATCATTATTTTTTGATGTAGCAATCTTTTGGCTACATCAATAGGCTACTATGGTTGCATTCTCAAAGTCTGAAAACTACAAAGAACTTGCGATCCTCCAAACAAGCTAAACATGCAATCTTATATGCCGATAAAGATTGAATTTTTGAGAGTTTTACAATAGTATATGGCACAATGAGGGACTGTACACCAATCAAAAGTTATGGGCTTTACAAGTAGATGTCCTTAATCTAGCTTCAAGGTTGGGTTGACGCTAATTTCTTTGTTAAGCGTCCGTTTGGGGTGTTTTTTATATTCATGAGGATTGATTTTCCCAGAGCTTTGCACCATTATATGGCATGATGAAGGGTTGTACACCAATAAAAAATTATAGGCTTTACAAGTCGGTTGTTCTTAATCTACCTTTAAGGTTGGGTTGGTGCTAACTTTCTTTTTAAGCAACCGTTTGGAGTGTCTCATTTGTCAATAAAGATTGATTTTTTGAGAGCTTTGTGACAATGTATGGCACGATAAGGGGTTGTACTCCAATCAAAAGTTATAGGCTTCACAAGTCAATTGTTCTTAATCTAGCTTCAAGGTTGGGTTGGCGCTAATTTTTTTTGTTAGGTGTCCGTTTGGGGTGTTTCTTGTGCCAATGAAGTTTTGACAAATTCATTTACGCATACACATTTCATATGTAAGAATTATTTAATTTGAAATGCTATAAATTTGAATTTTCAATCATGGTTGGTGAATGTAGTACAGATACTAATGGAATGACTTCAAGAGATGAAAAATAGAAAAGGGTTTAAACAAAAGGGGCCATATATAGGTTGTACTATGAGAATTTAGATGATTCCAACATCAAAGCGGAGAGCGATTGAAAGAAGTAAGAAGCAAAATATTAGAGTTTTAGAATATACAAGCAATATATTAAAATGTACCACATTGACAAATTATAGCCTCGGCATTCCCATGCAAATCACAAACGAGATTTATGTTATAAACCATGAATTTGTTCATTGATTAGAGGAGGTGTACAAGTCCTTTTCAAGAAACAAAGAATGGAGTAAGAGGTACATAAATTGTAGCGTGATGTCTATCATGTATGCATAATTCAAATTGTCTTGAAAGGTGGATTAGAGTATGTTTTTGACAATAGCATTGTCTCCACTTCAACTTTAGAGCAACCAAAATGATATGTTCAATTTGTACAAGCTTAAGGCATAACCAACTGAACTTAAAACAATATTAGAAAATACTACAACGCTTACAACAAAAGGCTTAGAGGTCACAAGTAATGCAATATAGTTAGATTCCATGAAGCCAATAATGAAAGTGAGTAATGCTTTTTCGAAAGGTGTGGATGAAAACTTGGAAAGGTATTTTTGCCTCCTCCAATATGTTTAATATCCACGACGTATCATGTAACAACCATGGTTGAACAAAACATTGCTCCAAATAAGCACGACCTTGTAAAAAAATGCGATGCTTCTTTTTCGTCAAAGAAAAAGATCGATGAGAAACAAGTTGCAAGGGCCAATGCCGTATCCAAAAACTATTAAAGAAAAAAATTTGTTCAACTCTCCACCGTGATAGAACCTTAGGAAAAAACATATACACATAAAGGAAGAAAATCAATACTAGCTACTAATGTTTGAGATAATTGTTGTAAAATTTCTATAAGTCCTTAGAAGTTGTTGATCAAAACTTTAATTGTCAGAATTTGGCAAAAAATATAATAGCTTCATAGTTTGTGACTAAACATAGACATCTTATACCACTATAGTATTCAATCTTGTAACATCTACCACGGTGTTTTACTAGACATTCACCAAATTTCAATATCATATAGAAAATTATTGCACACAATTTGAATATATACATATTTTATTCTTAAAATGTAGCACAAAATAAAACTAAATCTCATTAATATTACTATTTAGACTAAATCATAAAAAAACAAGAAATTAAAAATTTTATATAGAAGAAAAAACTCATATGAGCTTAGTAGATATATAATATCATTAGATGGGATTCTAGTGAAGTAGAGGGTTGCAAGTTCCCATGTGTTCCCAAACGCTAGGAACTCTGCCACACAAGATGCTGATGTGACCGAGAGACAACCACATCAGCAATTATTAAAAAAATATTTTTTTAATATTTAATATTTAACATTTAAATATTTAAATGTTTTTTTAAAAATTAAAAAAAAAAAAAAATTTAATATTTTTTTTTTTGGCAGCATAGGTTGGTTTCCAGCAATGGGAACCAGCCTGAAACGGCCCTCCCTAAGGCTGAATCCCATGTAATGGATCTTTCATCATACATTTAAGAAAAAAAATCCTTTAGCATTGCAACAAGAAGCTTCATACCAATAAATTCCAGTAAATTTAGAATACTTTTAAAAATGGAATATCCATGAAAACATTGTCACTCATTGATGTATAACTTGCCCAATTTTCTATCATCTTGCTCTTTTGTCTACCACTACATTGAAATAAACTTTCAAAAAAATTAATTCTACGTAGAATAAGTATATTATCCTCTACTTTTTCTCTCTCATTTTCATATTTGTCATCACTTTAAGATACAAAATTTTAATACGTTGGAATAAAAACAAATAGCAGATCAACAAACGCAAGGACCCAACTAATGCTCATTGCATCTAATCATTGATGGAAACATTTATAGGGAATTTCATTAAAATGATGGTATTTGATGTACCATTTTAAAACCATTTAATTAGAATCGTAAAAGTGCCATGCAAAATAGGTATAGATTTTAAAATTTTAAAATTTTAAAATTGATATAGATTTTAGACCATACGGTCTAAACCATAAAATTATCATTTAGGATAGATGTAGATTTTAGGCATCTAATAATGGTATATATTTCAAACATCTAGGACATGTGTACATCTCAGACCACCCAATGTAAAATGTAAAAACTGCCAAAGTTGCAGAATAGCACCATTTTAATGAAATTCCCCATATTTAAATCTATAGACAAATGAACAACATCCCATTTCCATTAGAGTAGTATTATCATAAAGAACTTGGGCTTTTCAAACCATACCTAATTGCCTATCATCTAGAAAATTGGTTCTACTAAATTCAATAATTACTAATACAAAGATTTGAAAGTATTTGAAAGTATCTTTACTTTAATTGAAAATATAAACAAATAAATGAATGGTTGATATTCATAGAGAGAAGGATGATATAGACTAGGATGTTTACACAAAAATATGAACACTTGGGCAGGTAGACAGATTCAATATTTATAGATAGATTTAGACATAGAAATTTGCCATTTTAATTTCAAATAACAAGACATCCACCTAGTATCAATGATAATACTAAGTGTCGTCATTGGTAGAGACTTCAACGTTTATTTGGACAAACGATTGTCCGTCCACCCCCTTAAAGTCCCCCTTAAATGTCACTAGTTCCAAGGCGGACATCAAACATTGCTACTACTGGATATTTGACATATGCTTGATGCGAAGATGCTTTGGCGGATGGTTGGGCTTTTGCCACAAGGTCCAAAGTGTCTACCAAGCGTTGCCATTGGTAAGTAGACAGTCAAGCATATAATATGAATTTTCATTTATCAATTCTTTTTACAATTAAATTTTCATAAATGGTTCTGGATAATTAGACATATTAGCAATGGTCTAAATGAATTTTGTCTCTAAATAACAACGTTTGACCTTCCTAGGAAATGAGGATGTTACTATTACACTATTCAAGTCATGCCTTTGTAAACTTCTTAGTTTTGTAAATTTAACCATTTAAAGGCAATTTGGTTGTTCAACATTATTTAGAGGTTTGGGTGAACACCTACAAACACATTTTAGAATAAAAAATTTTGAATAATAGAAAAGGAGGTCCTTAAACAATGCAAGCATTGTCTCTTAAAATGATCTATAAGGAGTGCATGTAATTGCTTAGATGAATTTTTTTTAAGGTACGAAAATGTGATTGCAAGTGAGTGATTTTAGAACAATGAATAATACTTTTGAACCACTATTAAGTGTCATGTATGAATCATGAATGCATCATTTAATTGTGAATATAGAATTCAAAATGATAGTAAAATAAAATTATAAATATTAATTTCAGGGTACATATTTCTCTTGCTCAATTTAGGATGCTACATTCACACATTATAGAATTTTCTTGAACATACTAAATACCCTACATATTCATCTTTTGAAAGATTATTTTATTGTTTTAGAATCACATGCTAATTTTTTACTACTAAAATCTACGACCATCAAAAGCAACCTACAAACTCTTCATTTTGGAAAATTGTATCTAATTCATTCCAAGTCAAAAATTACAATTTAAATTGTAGTTTGTTTCTTTTCCATTCATTTGTCTACAAAAGAAATTGAAATCATTGGCAGGCTAGTTTCTTCAACACATCTATATTTCTCTTCAAATGTGTCATTTTTAAGTCTTCTTCCTTGTATGAGTTTTTCTAAATGTATAAATATAATTTTTATCATGAGTGGCTTTAGATATCAAAAGTTATTGGGCCTAGAAAATTTGAGCAAGGTAGACAACAATTACCTATTGGGGGCAAATTATAGTATGCTCTAGAAAATCTAAGTTTTTAAGTGAAGAACACTACAAATTCTATAAGGGTCTTCCATAGGGTCCTTCAAATGGAAAGTCTTCTATAATATTAATGATTTTTTAAGATGGAGGTCTTGGACAATTCAAAAGAATGTAGGGTAGTCTAGAGGGGTGGATAGTTTGAAGTGGAAGAGCTTAGGAAAATAGGAGGGTGATCTTGGAAAGATCATGAATATAGTTTGTCTAGATACAAGGACTAATTGGGAAGAGAATAAGTGAATGGCATTATTTGATTTTAATTTTGATTTTAGTCAAAGTCAAAATATTATGTAAAGAATAATTTTTTAATTGAAAATAGAGAAGAATTTACGTTGCATGATTAGCGTGAATGAAGAATCTCTTAAGATAGTTCTACTATTTAGGTCATAAAAGTTTAGGTAGCAAGTGCTCTTTTTATATCCTAGGTGCTAGCTTCTGAAAGTAGACTCTATGACATGAATTTATAACTAGTAAATAATAACCCTCATCTATTGATATATGTATTTTTGGGGGTCATTAGTTCCCCTATTGAGTTACGTTGTATTTAAGAGGAGTGGTACAAGAGGTTGATTATTGTGTGTAGAATAAACCAATCCATGACAAGCAAACTCCCTAATGCAATCATCTAAAAAACCGTGCATTGGAGTCTCACATCAATCCATGGCAAAAAAAAATTAATAAATGGGATTAAAACTGCATTAGGCTAATTTGTGGCCATAATCAATGCCTTGGGAAATGGTCATGGGGTTAATAGTGACTATTATAGAACACTTATAGCTTTCTAGTCATAAAAAGTTATTTTTTTATTCCTTCATGGCATGGCCATGTTAGAAAATCTTGTGTCCATGTTAGAAAATGTTGTGATTGCATTCAAGTAAACCAATCCATTACCTTTCATTTTCCAATTCAGTTAGTAAACCAGCCCAATTCCCTCACCTAACTTTGGATCCAATTCCATCCGGAAAACATCCAAATCTCTTCTTCTTATAACAGAAATTAAAGGATTCTATCATTATATGAGATTAGGGGCCTCCGAGAGACTACGAGTTATAATACTATGATAACCAGGGAATGTGACTTCTACAGTGACACCTCAGCGGTCCTACATGGCTGAGAGGCTGTCACCTCATTTCTCAAAAAACAAACTTGAAATAGATTCCAAGTATTAGAATCTTGATCAAAGAATTAAACCACTTATTACTAGCCAAAAAACTGTAATAGTGAAAATATTTATAGACACTATCTAGTCACTTATTGGTGATCAAAATAGGTTCATATGCCATTTATATATGGCCATTAAAATGCCTTTTTACTACTATCTATTTCAACAATGTCATAGCAAAGCTATTCATAGAAGAGTTATTTTTTATGTTCAAAACATGATCCTAAGTCCACTTACACATGATTAAGAAGATTAATCACTTATTACTATTTGTCCTATCAAAAAAATGTAATAGTGAAACCACTTATGGTTAGGTATTCACATCACTTGAAATTCAAGATACAATGCTAATCCATGCCTAATTAAGAGCTTTTTTGGAGACTTATGCCTTAGGACTTATGCCTTAGGACTTAATTGTAATTAAGTTAACAATTATTATGTTGCTTCACAATTAAAGTCTCAATTTATATGAGTGACAAAATGCAGAAAATCTTGCATTACGATACATAGTGATAAAAAAATAAACAAGCATGGCACAATGTGTTAGTATCAATTAGATACTGCTTCTAAAAGTAACCACCTATGAGCAAAAAATAATTACTTGAAATAATGTTATTTGGACTCATCAAGGAACCCAACCTTCATAGCATCGCCACCCATTCACGACCCACACGACCCGAGGATGGAGTAGCCCGGGCCTGATTCCTCCTGAGTTTCATTCATATAGGGAGGTCCTCCACTCATTCACGGCCACAGAACACGAGGGAAAGTCAAAGATACGAGTTAGCCGCAAGTTGGCAAACTTTAAGTGTAAGTTGTCAGTTTTTGAAAATTTGGGAAAAATTAAAAAATGTGATCTTATCAAGAAAGAAGTTGTGAGGTTCTTCCGTAGAATTCCGCATTGAGAAAATGCCACAAGTCATTGATTCATTGTCTCAATCTGGAGTGAAGGTAGAGAAGTTCCAAGACGAGAAAAGAAAAGGAACTACCGTGGGGTTTATTTCAGTATCATTAGGGGGTCTTTTGTATGAAGTTCCTTAGCAATGAAAATTATATTTTATTTGTATTTGAATTCCCTTAAAATTGTTATATTGTTTATTTTTATGCAATTTTTTGAGTAGTTTAGGAGTTGTTGTAGTGTGCTTTGAGGGATAAAGGCTTCAGAGAATGCATCCTTGTAGGGCCAAGATATTGGCTATTAGACAGGCTATGAGGGAGGATGAGGATGAGGATGAATTGAATTTGTAGTGAATCTTACAAATGCAAAGGGCCAATGGAGATGGTGTAAACATACCTGCACGTGCTGGTGGCTCACGGCCTCATAGAACTCCAAATATTGTTAGAGATAGACAAAAAATGCACAGAAGAATGATAAAAGATTATTTTTCTGATACCTCTGTCTATAGACCTCATTTAATTCGTAGGAGGTATCGTATGTGCTGTTTCTTGTTTCCACATATCATAAACAAGGTTTGTGCTTACGACAATTACTTTGTACAAAAAGTGGATGCAATTGGTTTAAAAGGTTTGTCTCCTCATTAGAAAATCGCTGGAGCACTTTGCATGTTGTGTTTTGGGGATTATGTGCAGATGCAACTGATGAATATTATTGGACCAATGAGAGTACAGTCATGGGGTCATTGAAGCGCTTTTGTATTGTAGTAAGGGCGGAGTTTGAAGATTATCATTTACAACAACCAACCCTATATGCCTTCCAAAAACAACTTCCTATCAGTGAGGCTCATGGGTTTTTTGGCACGCTTGCATCATTAGATTGCATGCATTATAAATGGAAAAATTGTCTTGTTGCTTGGCAGGGAAACTTTGGGGATCGATCTAGCAAAAAGTCTATAATACTCAAGATTGTAGTTAGTGAGGACTTACCTATTTGGCATGTTTTTATTGGCTTGCCTAGGTCTAACAATAACCTAAATGTGTTAGACCGTTCTCCACTTGTTCACAATATGTTGACAAGTGCAGTTAGAGACATGACCTTTGTGGTCAATGGTACTGAGTACAACAGGTACTACTTACTAGCTGACAACATTTATCCTCCATGGTCATGTTTTGTGCAAACAATTCACATGGCCTACGACGAGAAGCAAGGCTATTTTTTGCAGCAACAAGAAATAGTTTGCAAAGATGTGGAGCGGTGCTTTAGAGTATTACAAGCCCATTTTGCTATTATACGCAATCCTTATCGTCAATGGAGTATGGATGTTATAAGTGACATTATGTTCACTTGTTGCATTCGTCACAATATGATTGTGAAGGATGAACAAGATGAACCTAGACTAAAAGACATAGTTATAGAGTTACTTGACAATAATTTATCTTTTGATAGGGACTTGTCATTTGAGAACTTGGTTAGTGGCAATGTTGAAGTACAAGATGTAGATAGTCATTTTGGTTTGAGAATTAACTTAATTGAACACTTGTGGGCTTTAAAGGGAATCAACATGTTTTAAATTAAATACTATGTAGTATAAGAAGTGTATGTGTGCTCAACACATGCTATCTCCATCATAACAAGAGGAAAACTTTCTAATTTTTGCATGTGTGATTAAATGGATAGATTAGATGTAATTTCCATGGCCATCAAGTCTGCACTTATAAAAAGGTCATGTGGTTGAATTCATTGAGATTGAAAAGCAAACCTTCATCATTGAAAGCTATTAAATAGTGAAATTCCCAATATTTTCATGTCGGTTGAAAAAGTTATATTAAATTAGCTTCATTCCTAATTTGCTATGAAATTCAACATAGATTTTTTTAAGGCATAATTGACTTCAACATTTTGTACCAAGAAATGGACAAAATACACTAGAAGGTTAATCTTTGGATGAAGCATTTTTTTCTTTATAAAGGTCAAAAATACAACAATGAAAAATTTACAATCCAATTCATTAAAATGTATAGATTGCACAATAAGTGTATTTGAATTGGAGAATATATGTTCTTCAAAATTGTGGCAAGCTAGTTTATAGGACTTCACATGTTCTTCATTTATAAAAATTCCTGATTATTTTTTCACCAGAGATGCTCTAAAACTAACATTTCTAATACAAGTACTAGGTATTAAGAAAAAAACATTTTTAGACACATGCAATTGTATAATCTTGTAGCATGCTACTTTTAAAAAAAGTGGACAAAATCTTTAAAAAAATTCCTCCATAAGGATTGTAAGATTTTAGCATTTTAATTGAAAAAAATCCTTTTAGAAACAATATAAGAAACATGTAAGCATACTTCACAAACTCACATTTGTATGAATATTATAGATGCTAATGGTGCTTCTTTAGATTCATTCTTCAACACAAGTTGTCTACATGCTTGTAAAATTCCAAATCATTTAGAAGTGTACAACACACATGAAAAAAATAGTAATTGAAAATGATTCAAAATATTGAATTGTTAAAAATTCAATTATGGAATTGAAGTGTGCCTATTTCTATGGTTGCAATGTTATAATGAACAATCTACATCCTATAATATTTTTTTTGGAAATATTCAAAATTGAATTAAATAAAAAACTTCAAAGTATATTATAGAATATTGAATCCATAATTGCTTGCAAACTATGGATAACTTCCATCTCATTGATTAAAATGGAATTATTCAAAATATCCATTTATGTATATATCGACAAAATAAAATTCTAATTTTCATTTTTTAAGAACATTTGTTTCTGGTCTATTTAAAATAATTTAAATATCATACAATAACTTCTTGACCATGTAGTCACATGAAATCTATTGAGCCTTTAAGAAAAAACTCATCTTCATGTTCTATAAAAAATTTCAAGAAAAAAAATGAAAGTTCAAAGTAGAACTAAATGTGCTTGAGGTGTGCTTGAGGTGTACCTCAAGCACACTCAAGAACATTTGCACTATTTAGATTACCTTGGATTAAATAAAAATTGAAATTGAAATTTTTTATTCAAAATTTTACATTACATCATGAAATACTTGAAGTGTGCTTGAGGTACACCTCAAGCACGTCTAGAGTACATTTTCACTATTTTCATTGCCTTGGAATGAAAAAAATCTAAAAATTAAAAGTCTATTGTCAAAATTTAAAATATTTCTAAAAGTGTGCTTAAGATGGACTTCAAGCACACCTCAAGCACACTTCTCCTTTTGAGATTGCCGTGGAAGAAAAAAAAAAAATTTAAGTGACAATTTTTTTTAAAATTTCAAAGTAGGACTAAATGTGCTTGAGGTGTGTACCTCAAGCACACCTCAAGCACATTTGCACTAGTTTAGATTATCTTGGATTTAAAAAAAATTCAAATTCAAATTTGGTTTCAAAATTTTACATTACATCATGAAATACTTGAAGTGCGCTTGAGGTACACCTCAAGCACGTCTAGAGTACATTTTCACTATTTTCATTGCCTTGGAATGAAAAAAAACTACAAATTTAAAACTTGTTGTCAAAATTTAAAATATTTGTAAAAGTGCTTGAAGTGTGCTATGGAATAAAAGAAAAAATTTGAAAAGTGATAAATTTTTAAAAAATTTTAGTAGGACTGAATGTGCTTGAGGTAGACCTCAAGCACATTTGCACTATATAGATTACCCTAGATTAAAAAAATTCAAATTCAAATTGCTTATTCAAAATTTTACATTACACCATGAAATACTTAAAGTGTGCTTGAGCACACTTTTCCTTTTGAGATTGTTGTGGAATAAAAATAAAAATTGAAAAGTTACAAATTTTATTAATATTACCAAGTAGGAATAAATGTGCTTGAGTTGTACATTTGCACTCATTACATGGGATTCAACCCTTGGAGAGGGCCATTTCAGGCTATTCCCGTTGTTGGAAACAACCTAAACTACTTGGAATTTTTTTTTAATTTAATTTAATTTTTAAATTTAAAAATAATTTTTTAATATTTGCCCATGTGGTTTACTCTTGACCACATCAGCATCCTGCATGGTGGAGTTCACAGCATTTGGGAACGCTGGGGAAATTGCAGCCCTCTACTGCAATTGAATCCCATATAATGATTAAGATTACCTTTGATTCAAAAAAAATGAAATTGAAATTTCTTATTGATAATTTTACATTAAATCATGAAATGCTTGAAAAGTGCTTGAGGTAGACCTCAAGCTCACGTAGAGGATATTTTCACCATTCTCCTTGGAATGAAAAAAATCTAAAAAATAAAAACTTCTTGTGAAAATTTAAAATATTTTGAGAAGTACTTGAAGTGTGCTTGAGGTGTGTTTGAGGTGTGTTTGAGGTGTGTCCGAGGTGTGCTTGAGGTGTGCTAGAGGTGCATCTCAAGCACACCTTAAGCACATTTCTACTATTCAATTTACTTTGGGTTATAAAAATAATTTATATTAAAATCTTTTATTAAAAGTGCCAATTTAAATTATAAAGTCATTGAAGTGTGCTTAAAGTAGAAATGATGCATACCTAGAGCATATTTCTTCTATTTTCATTGCTTTGGAATGAAGAAGAATTTTAAAAATGGATGCCTCTTTTCAGAATTTCATTTAGAACTAAAAGAGATTGAGGTGTACTTGAGGTCTTCCTCAAGCACACCTCAATCACATGTTCACTATTCACATTACTTTGGTTAAAAAAGAATTTTTGAATTGAAATTTCTTATTAAAATTTTTGAAATTAAACCATAAAATGCTTGAAGTGTGCTTGAGGTAAGCCTCAAGTATAGTTAGTGTATATTTTCACTTTCTTCATTGCCTTGAAATAATAAAATCTAAAAAATAAAAACCTCTTTTCAAAATCTAAAATCTAACTAAAAGTGCTTGAAATGTGCTTGAGGTAGACCTCAAGCACACCTCAAGCACTTTTCATTTTTTATTTAAATAAATTTTGAATAGAATGTTTCACCTTATTTATTTATTTACTTATTTAATACAAAATGAGATTAGTTGAAATATGCTTGAGGTGTTCTTGAGGTATACCCCAAGCACACCTCAAGCACACTTATTAAATTATAAAAAAAAATTGAATACAATTTTTATTTTGAATTTTGATTGAGGTAGAGTGGTAAATATCTAACACACCTCAAGTACACTTTTATATAAAAAATATCACAATTTTTTAAAACATGTTTTAATTTTTTCATTAATATTGAATGAAATAATTTAAATGTCCTTGACGTGTGCTTGAGGTATACAACAAGCACACATCAAACACAATTGTATTTTTTATTTTATTTATTTTGAATACAATTATTGTAACCAATTTTTTTTAAATACTCAGACCGGGCCATGTAAATTTAAACTCTCTTTAACTTGCTCATCACAACTCTCTTTTATTTTTAATTTTTCTATGTACTATCATTGCATTTACAAATTTGAAAAAAAACCCTGACAAACCGTATCCCAAGAGAATGAATTGATGAAGTCAATCACTAGGACAAGGAGCCGGGGACGGGGCACTACCATCCCCAGAGGATGACCAAGGCTGGTCAAATTGTCTCCCATTATCACACAGGAACAAAAGCCAACCAAATTGTTGAGAGTAGAATACGAAACAAAATCAAAGACACTCAAAGTACACTCAAAAGAATACATTAACTTCATAAGTGTTTGAAGTATATACAATAGAAGAATAGGAGAGAGACAATGAATAGTTGTCTTCTCCTATTCGTCAAAGAAGATTCCCATTAATCTTCATGACACGTGTCACTCACCATTATGGTGAGCATTCACATTAGAAACTACGTTTTTTGACACTCCTCCTCGCTCAGCATAATATGAGTAAAATATTATAAAATAATAATCTAATATAAACTAGCTGATGGTATGTATAAAATCAATCAAAAACCAGTCGTTGTCGCCAAGTCGTGGACTTGGTTGGCTGGTTTCGTAAGTCGGTGGTCAACCGATCGGTCCGAGGTTCAATACTCGTCGGCCTCATCAACTGATCTGGGAAACTCACGGCTTGGCATTGCTAGTGAGGCAGGAATAAACAGCCGACCCGCTACCCTACCCCTGAGCTGTGATGTGACAAGATGCAGGGCACCCCAAGATGGTTAACAAGCTCCAGCATTGATCGTAAACCGTGGTTCTCACCACGACCCCCACCTTTTGTATGTAATTTCCGTAATCTCGTGAGTTTACGGTTGCTGCCTCATTAAAACCTTATCTGGGAAAACTTTGATTATAATCAAAGACAAAACCACAAATGAAGGAAAAAGAGTACAACACCTTTATTAATCCATTCTCATAGTAAAACCCAATGGAAAAAAACTATGGAACGATATCAAAAGGTTTACAAATTTTCATAAAGAAAACTTATTAAATCTCTTGCTCTAAAATATTAAGTCGCCGCATACCAATGCCATGAATAAGTCGCGATGAATAGATAATGGAAGAGCCTTAGTGAAGAGATCAGCAAGATTATCAGCTGATGACACTTTCTTGATTTCCAGGGCCTTGTTAGTAATCAAATCATGTGTAAAATTGAAATACTTCGGATCAATATGTTTTGTTCGGTCACCTTTAACAAAACCTACTTGCATTTGTGCAACACAAGCACTATTGTCTTCATATAAGACAGTTGGAGAATCATCATATGACAACCCACAATTTGTTAGAATAAACTTGTCAATTGATCGTAGTCAAATACACTCTCGAGATGCTTCATGTAAAACGATAATTTTTGCGTGGTTAGAAGATGTAGCAGTAATGATTTGCTACATTGATTTCCAAGAAATTGCAGCTCCATGTCGTAAGAAAACATAACCCGTTTGTGATTTGGATGTTGCTGGATCAGATCTATATCCAACATCAGCATATCCAACCAATGTTGGATCTGCAGATCGAGTGTAATGAAGTCCCAAATCTTCAGTTAACACGATATTCGTTATTTTGGGAGTTTTCCTATCTCCCAATTTCGGTCGGTTTGCGCTGATCTGAATCACAGATTGGGAAACTGGAATTTTTGAATGGCCATAACTTACTCAAATTTTGTCCAAACTGGGCATATGAGGTGTTTTTTGACATCTACAGATTCCTTAGATGTCAAAAAACACCTCATATGCCCAGTTTGGACAAAATTTGAGTAAGTTATGGCCATTTGAAAATTCCAATTTTTCAATCTGTGGTGCAGATCAGCGCGAACCGCGCTGAACTGCATACTCCCAAAATCATGGAATTCTCCCAAAATAACGAATATCGTGTTAGTTCCTTTCAAATAACGGAAAAGATGTTTGATTCCATTCCAATGGCGAAGTGTCGGCCGAGAACTATGCCTTGCAAGGACACTAACTGCAAATGCAATATCAGGCCTTGCGGATGTAGCCAAATACAAGAGTGCTCCGACTGCTGCGAGGTATGAATATTGTTCACCCAATGTTTCCTCCTCCTCGCAAGGGCGATACGGATCATCATCTTTGATACTTCGACCAACCATAGGTGTAGACAAAGAATAAGCATCAATCATATTGAATCTTTTAAGGATTCGATTGGTATAAGTAAATTGAGATAAAAAAATGCTGCCATCTTGCATATATAGAACTTGTAAACCAATGCAAAAAGAGGTTATGCCAAGTAATTTCATTTCAAACTCACGAATAAGAAGCTGAGTAGCAGCAGCACATGCAGATTTGGTACCCACAAGGTTCAAATCATCAACGTAGACAACAATAATTACAAATCCATTTGTGTCTCTTTTGATAAAGAGACATAGAAGTAATGCATCATTTATGAAATGATGTTCAATAAGAAATTGTCGCAGTCGTTGATACCACATACGTCCAGACTGTTTAAGACCATACAATGTGCGTTGTAATTTCACGCCACGATGTTTGCTAGAGATAGGTGGATTTGGGCTGGTGGTTTCAAGACCAGGAGGAATTTTCATATAAATATTTGCATGAAGTGAGCCATAAAGATAGGCTGTAACAACATCCATAAGGTACATCTCAAGAATGGCATGAACTGCCATTCCGAGAAGATATTGGAAGGTAATAGTATCCATAACTGGTGAATACGTGATATCGTAATCAATGCCAAACTTTTGTGTAAATCCTTAAGCAACAAGACGAACTTTGTAGTGAATAATCTGACCTTTGTCATTTCATTTGTGTACAAAAACAAGTTTGTATCCAAGAGGTCGTGAGTTAAGATTATTCACGATAGGTCTAAAGACTTGTCTCTTGCGCAAAGATTCATACTCCTCCTCAATAGCAGCTTTCCACTTGAGCCAGTCAGAGCGATTCATCGCTTCTTCAATAGTACGTGGCTCGAGATCATCTTTCTCGCAACAAAGATGTTTTACAATCATAGAAATGAAATTTTCATCCATATCAATACTTGTTCTATTCCATATGTGGCCAGTACCACAGTACATCACAGATAATTCTATGTTCAAGTGAGATACATCTTCTTTAGAAGTAGATGAATGAATAAAATCGGAAGTGGTTGCTATAGATAAAGAAGGATTAGCAGCATCAGAGATTGTCTTGCGTTTGCGTGGTTGTTTATCTGGTCCACGAGTCCGTTTGCTCAAAGATTGAGGAGTAGAAATAGTTGTAATATCTGGTACAATAACTCGAGCAGGAAGATTTCGGGCTTCATTCAATGGAGTTTTTGTAATTCATGGCGCATCATTAAAACCATCAGGAGTTTGATTCGCAATTTTTTGCAAATGCAAAATTTTGGCAACTTCAGTTTCAGCCAAAGATGATCGTGGATCAGGATTTGATGTAAGTGTTTGAGGTGTTTGAAATGTAATATCAGAAGAAGTCTCTAGAATAAATGCTCCTCCTCTTAAAGATGGAAATACGTTTTCTTCAAACCAACAGTTGGCGAAACGCGCACGAAGTAATGTACCGGTTGAAGGATTAATGTATCGAATAATATTGGGAGAGTCAAATCCAATATAGATGCCGTCTTGGCGATGAGCGCCAATAGTATGACGTTGAGGTTCCGCAATTGGAACCCAAACACAGCATCCGAATACTCGCAAATGAAATACATTGGGAATTCGTCCTGAAAGAAGTTCTTGTGATGAAGCGATCTCTACAGATGAAGGACGAAGTCGAATCAAAGTTGCAGCATGTAGAACTGCATGTCCCCACATGTATGCGGGCAAATTTGCATGTAAAAGCAAAGGCCTCGTAATAAGTTGAATTCGCTTGATGAAAGACTCCGCCAATTCATTTTGAGCATATTTATACGGAACGGAATATGTCAGATCAATTCCAGTAGCAATACAATAATCTTCGAAAGATTTGGATTGAAATTCTTGAGCATTATCCATCCGAAGCGTTTTGATTGGATAATCAAGAAAATGAGCCTTGAACCGGATATGCATAGAAAGTAAGTTGGCAAAAGCCAAATTTCTAGTTGATAGTAAGGAGACATGAAATTGTCTGCCTGATGCATCAACCATAATAAAAAAATATCAAAATGGTCTAGACATGGGTGTTATAGGACTACAAATATCACCATACAATCTCGAAAGCATTGGTGATAATTCATTGAGCAGCTTCCATAGAGATGGTCTGGCAATTAATTTGCCTTTTACACATGCTTGACATAGTGTCATTGAATTTACATCAGCGGGCTGTAAATTATGACCAAGAACACATGGAAGAATTTTCCGAAATAAAGTGGAACCTGGATGACCAAATCTTCTATGCCATAGTGAAATTTTATTATCTTTAGAAGATAAAACAAAACTAGATACAGATGGTGGTCGGATTGGAATCCGATACAAGCCACTAGTCGCAGCAAAGGCTGTTTCCACTACTTTATTATTTTGTACAAAAACCAGAGCCTCTCGCCTATTTAGATTTTTGGTCAAGAGGTGAAAAACATTGGTGCGGATATCTCGATAGCTGATCAGGCTTCGAGGCGCAGAGGGAGAAAACATAGCACACATGCATGTTATGGTGGTGCCCTCAGGCAAAATCACCTTTGCTGGTCCCTCCTGGAAACGAAACACATTCGATCCAGCCATAGTTATTAAATTTCTGGTTTGCCAAGTTGAAAGATTATCAACATCAAAAAATTCTTTATGTTGCAAAATAGTATGTGTGGTTGCAGAGTCAAGGAGCGCATCACAAGACTCACCAGTGGAGGTATCCTCAGCAACATGTGTTTCAAAATCTTCATCTCCATACGGGTCCATAGATGCATCCATGGTATGAGTTTCACGACCCTGAGCTCGAAGTTTCTTGTTTTCTTGGAACATCTTGACAAAATAGTTTGATGTATGGCAAACATTGGCCATATGGCCAACTCTACCACATTTGTGGCAAGTACGCGTCTCTGACGGACACTTACCATGATTTTGAGAAGAAGAATTGGTATTCTTCTTATGCACATGACTCTGACCATAACCACTGGACTGTTTATAACGATGTTTCTTAAACTTTGTGACTTAGGTTTGAAATGAGAAACCTTGACAGTATGAGACTCTGGTACTGTAGTCCCAATAGGGCAGGCTTCTGCATTGTGCAGAAGGATCTCGTTTTGCTTTTCAGCAAGAAGTAATAGAGACAGGAGATCTGAGTGATTTTCAAATTTCATGTTTCTATACTGCTGGGCAAATACAACAAAAACTGGTGGAAATGTTGAGAGAGTTTTCTCAATCATTTCCTGTTCGGTAATGGATTGACCACACAACCGTAATTGCGATATGATGCGGTACAATTCATTGTTAAAAGCAACAAGTGTTGGAAAATCCAACACTCGTAAATGCGTCCAATCGTGAAGAGCTCTAGGAAGGAACATCGTTTTCTGATGGTCAAAATGAGACTTCAACTCTACCAAAGCTCATCTGGTTTTTCTATCTCTAAATACTGATGTTGTAATGCAGGAACAACATGGCGACGAAGCAAAAGTAAAGCTTTCCAGGAAGTGGAAGCGGAAACAGTAGTAGCAGGAATAGTGGAACCTGTGATAGTAGGAGCAGTGATACTTACAGTGGGAATAGTGTCAAAATTAATAGCATTTGATAGTCCCTCGGCAAATATATGTGCTTTGACCGTCCTCGCCCATAATAGATAATTGCTGCCGTCAGCTGCCAGTTGTGTAAAAAGAAGAGGTTGAAGCCTTGGTGGCTCAATAATAGTAGCAGCCACTGGAATAGTCGTAGATGTAGCAACAGAAGAAGTTGAAGTAGTCATGTTTGTAGAATGAAAATGACTTCGAAGAAAAAGTATGGTTTGAGGAAAGAAAAAAAAAAAAAAAATAGGTGTGAATAGAAAATTAGTTTTTTGGTAAAAATTAGGGTTTTGCGAAAAATTAGGGTTTTGGGAAAAATTAGGGTTTTGGGAAAAAATGAAAGACAAGGATGGAAGATGAAGATAAAGAAAAGAGAAGATAAAATAAAAGTAAAAATAAAAATAAAATATAGATAATGGTAAAATAGAAGATAAGATAAAGATAAAGAATTGGTAAATATAAAGATAAAGAAATCAGATTGGTAAAGAAATAAAGAAGATAAGGATAAAGAAATATTTTTATATAAAATATATTTTTTTAAATGAAATATAATATATATATATAAATATTAAAAGAAATATGAAATAAATAAATAAAAATATATTAAAATATTAAAATAATAATAATCAAGTTGGGAGCTGGGGTTTGGAAGAAGAGGGGGTATGCTGAAGGGGGGAAGAAGGGAATGGCAGGGAAGCTGGGAGGGAGCTGGAGGAAGGGGGGTGTGCTAAAGAGAGGGAGTTGGAGGAGGAGGGGCGCTGAAAAAAGACAGGGTCGAGGAGAAGGGAGCAGATCGGGGAGAGAAACCTGATGAGCGGGGAAAGGAAGGACGGGCGGACAGCCTGGAATGGGCGGGTGAGGAAGATGGGCTGAGCGGAGGGGGGGGATTGATTGAGCGGAGGTTGGAGCAAGGACTCAACGACAGAGAAGGGACGGAGGTGCACAGAGAGGGGAGGGAGAGGGATTTGCACAGGGGGGGTTGCAGAAAAAGAACTCCTCCAAAAAATGAAATCTAAACCGGATGTATGATAATTTAATAAACACAAAGACTAAAGTAGAGAGCGTGCTGATAACGTGTTGAGAGTAGAATACGAAACAAAATCAAAGACACTCAAAGTACACTCAAAAGAATACATTAACTTCATAAGTGTTTGAAGTATATACAATAGAAGAATAGGAGAGAGACAATGAATAGTTGTCTCCTCCTATTCGTCAAAGAAGATTCCCATTAATCTTCATGACACGTGGCACTCACCATTATGGTGAGCGTTCACATTAGAAACTACGTTTCTTAACACAAACGAAAACAATCATAGCCACTGAAGTGAGATTCATTGCTAGACGAGAGATGCACTGAAGTTTTTTATATATTTTTAATGAGTCTTTTAGGCTGCTCTGTCTGAGAAAGCAGGACTAAGCTTTGCATACACGGGAACTTACTTGCTATCACTCTAATTTTGTTTCGGAAACACAGATCTCTAGCTTGGGGGTGGTTTTTTCGGGTGTAAATTTTTGAACGAATCATGGGTGCATCACAACGGGCGTGTAACAACCAGGTTTAGGAGACTTACATTGTTAAAAATCTACATGTTGATATTTGTTTTTTTCATTGAAATAATTTCTTGTGAAAGCAATAACAAGCGACATGGTCTGAAGATACCCATTGCACCTCACTAACATGGCATTTGTTTGTTTTCTGTTTTTGGGATGGGCACAGGTAAAAGGCTACATTGTCTTGGAACAATTCAATGATGGAGCAATACCATGGTTTCTATATAGTCATGAGATATTTTAGAACTAAGTTCTTTGATGTTGTAACAAATGATTTTACTAGAGCTTACAAATATGGATAATTCTTGGGGTTGTGGAAAAAAATAGGATGTGATATTATAGTGCCTAGGACTATATGTCACTTGTCCAAAAAAATATAGAACTATTTTAAAACCAAAACTTTGTACTTTATGTTGCAAAAACTTTGTACAGACTATCCAAGTGCATATTGCAATAGGTGGTCTCTGACCACACTACTAACTAAAAAATATGGAAGTATGAAGCTACTACAAGTAGCAATTTAAATTGTGCCCCATCGCACAGGAATAGATAATGAGACCTTATGAAATACATAGGGATACAAGTAGGGGGGGTTCAGAAAAAATTAACTAGGATATTGATAGCATTGAGAAATATGAAACTCGCTGACTAGAGATAAGTAGAATAACGCCCTCAAGCAGGGATGTACTAGATACACGCATTTTTTTTTTTAATTCTAACAACCGGCCGTTCCTTCACTACGGGGGGAACAGTGAAGGGAACAGGTCTGAAACGGTCTCCCAAAGGCCCCAAATATCATCTAATGGATAAAATTTAATTTTTTATGATGACAAGGGATAATGTGTCACTCCATTAATGGTAAATATTTTGTACTTGACTTGGGCAGTTATGGGAACATTTATGATTGTAGGCTATTGGCGGTTTTGTAATTTCAAAACATACCACTTCAAAAATTCAGAGAAATTACAATTTTAATTGGAAAATTATAATTCTATTTGGATTTGATTCTTGAAACAAGAGCACACCTTTCAAAAATATGTGCCCCCTCTTGGAATTGGCCCCAAGATACTCAGATTGTAAATCAGGATGGTGATAGACAGTTTTAACTTAGGTGGTAAGATGACCATCATGGAAACATTTTTCTGCTGATTTGGGATAGTCTACAGACTCTTTAGGGCCAACAGAACAACTCACTTCAAAAATTCATAAAAAATTCATGTTTTGCCCAAAAAATAAAATTCTAATTGCTTCCTTCATTTCTCACATTTGTCTTTGTATGGAAAAAAATCTGAATTTTTTTGCTAATGGGTCTTAAGGTTTACGGTTTTGGTTTTAGGAATTAGGGTTTCAGCCTCTATATAGTAAGTTTTGAATCTTGAGTATATAGCTCCTTTGACGCCAATAGCAATTGTTAAAAGTGATACTACATTCCATTCTTGTTGTCAAATGTTGTTTAGAAATGTACTTTATTTTGTATTTTTGCAAGTAATGGTCTTTAGTGAAAATTTGCCATGGAGTCGTTGCAAAAAACACCTGTTGTTTTTGGCTCAAACGTCCTATTTAAGTGATTATTGTGACTTCTTGAATAATTTTTTAAAATGAAATAAAATATGGATAATTTGTAAAGCATTAAAAATAATATGTTTATGAAAATTCAAACCTAGAAAAATTTATTCATAAAAGTTATGCACAAAAAAAGCACAATGAAAAATACCAAGAAAATGGACACTTTGATTTTTGATTTTTAGAAAATAGTAAAATCATTCAAACTAAAAAAAAATCTAAAACCATATTTTATTTACTTGAAGATGCTCCTTCAATCTCAACCATTTCGAGAACCATTTCTATCTTTGGAGAAAAAACATATTCTTTGCACTTGCACAACGTAGCACTTTGAGCACATGTGGAATGTGGATAATTTATTATTTTTAGAAAATCTTTTTTTGGTCTTCTGTAAATTTATTAGAAATATTTGTATCATAATTTAGATCTTCAAATTCTCATTTGTGGTTCAAAAATAGTACCAAAAATCCCCCCTAATGGCCAAGGTAGACATCTAGTTGGAAGTTGTTTTAAAATAGTAATTTTTTTTTTTAATTCGAAAAATTATTCAATGTCTATGACTACTACATGTACCTTAATTTTAAATTTCATATAAAGCTAACATACAAAGCAAAAGTTATGAGCAAAAAAGCACATGTCTAAGGTCAAAGGGATAAAAAAATAAGACAATTGTTTCATGCAATCACCCCATAATAGTATGTAAATTCAATGAATTTTATAATTGGATTAGATTGGGGTTGTTTTGAGAATAGATTGTTGTGAGGGTGATCTAATACTAGTAACATGTATGGTTTTTGTTTTGCTATACAATCACAGTTGTGTATCGAATCTGTGCAATTGAAGATTAGTAGCCAAGGAGGTACTATATTTTCTTGTGGTTTGTAAGTTGTTTTTCTTGCATCAATGAGGTTAAAGCATATTGAGGTTTTGTTACTTATGATCATTTTGAATAGTGTCCAAGTAACATTGTTGTGTCATTTTATTCTAAAGTTTTTTATATTTGATTCTAGACTTAGTAGTAGGAGATGTAACTAAGTGTCTATATTTTGTGTGCTGCAAATTCTACAATTTATATTAGTATGTTTATTAAGCTAAAATAGGTATTTGTAGGCATTGCCAATATATTGACCAAATCTAAATTTGAGTAATTGGGTTATTTCTTTCTTTGTAATGTTAGGATTATCTAGAAGTTATTAGATGTGTTAAGATCTCATTTTTTATTGTTTATACATTTGTATATATATTTGTATTTTATGACATTGGCTTTTGTTGAATGTATTCTTCTTCATCATTCTAGGTATTTTTTAAGGTCACATATGGGGTCTTTCCAAGGTTTGTTTGGATTTCTGGTTTTGCTCTGTGTAGCCAATATGGGCTTCTGTGCGCATTTTGTTATATTGTTGTAATTTCTTCTAGAGGGTTTCTAGCTCTTGCTTTTGCTAATCATGATGCTAATTTTTTTTCTTTTTCATTGCCATTTATATTTACATGTGCTTTGACTTTATATAACTGGTTTTCCTTAATATATTAGAAATTTCTTCTAGATTTAGTTTGTTTGGGTGGTTATTTTGTAGTGAGTGGTATTTAAGTTGTGTACTTATAAGATATAATGAGTTCACTACAAGAGATATGGGTATTTTACAATAAAATAAGGTTTAGTGAATTCACTACAATAAATTTTTACTAAAAATCTCCTAAAAGGTCGTAAATTATAAGACTATACTACTAGGATTATACTTAAAATACATATTTCTCTTGTAGTGGTTGAAGCTATTTGTGAAAGTATATATATCTTTTATATTATTTTGAGATATTTGTAGTGCTTTTAGAATGGTTGTTAGTTTTACTCTTAGTATGTTTTGGAGTTTAGTTTTTTCTTTTATGGTGATGATTTTGTTTTATTGTATATTTTGTATTCTATTGTGTTTCTTATTATTGTTCCATCTTCTTTTTCCTCAACTGGATTATATGATCTGTTTGTGTAGTACTTATCTATTGTTTGGTTTTGACAACTTCTATGTACAATTGGCCCATGCTACATTATCAAAGTGTAGTTGCTTTTTGTAATGCAACAAATAAAATTTGTATCTAAATGCATGCCTCATAAAGACTACATATACTATTTCTCACTTCATTATAGTCATGCTTTGTTCTATGCCATTTAAAGTTCAAGATATTTTTTGAGGGATTCTTTTGAGGATATTTTTTGAATTTTACGAGCTATTTTCCTTTAATTCCCATATTGAACAGGTTTCTCAAGTATCAAGTTTGGTTTTTTTCTATTTTCACTCCAAATAGAAATTTTCCAACTTTTTTCATTAGTTATTTTATTGACAATTTCAAATTGCAAACAAGTTTTTCCCAATTTCACTGGCTAATAATGAATTTATCAACCATTCTCCCTAAACATTGGTGCCATCTAATTTTAATCCAATTTATAAACAGTGATAGTAACCTACCCTATTAGACTTTGACAATTCATGACTAATATCAACAAGATGCTAAAATTATTCTCCTTTCTACCAAAACTTATTTCAATTTATTTTTCCAATTTTGTTACCTTCCATTCACAATTACATGATATTAAATGATTGCTCTCTAGACCTACTACCTTACGGTGGATTTACATGTGAAGCCCAATGGGTAAAAAAAATACTAAAAGACAAGAAGAATTCTACTAATCATTGGTGAGCATAGAAATAGGAGAATGAGTTTCACTAATATTAGTGCATTCCACACTAAAAATGAAACATAAAAATATTTTCTATGTTTTAGTATCAATGAACCACCCACCGACCAATACATGTAAGAATGCCCTTAGGCCTAGTTTATATTTAGGTTCAAATTGAAGACCAACCAGAATTCTCCAAATTTGAACCAATAGGATCATTCAATTTTTCCAAATCTGGTCCAAGGGCTTTATACTAGGACCAAATTGAAACTATAATTCATCCTACGCGTCACCTTAGGTGGCATGGTTTTAGTGCCAAACCTTCTAATCCCAGGGGCAACAATCTGGACACAGTTTTGGGTGGCTTGATTTCCCATCTAGGGTTGGATTGGGGCCGGATTGGGCTCTTCTATTGGATCGTACAAATCTCCACCATCCACCAATTCAAGATTTTTATTTTTTGTTTTTTACATACTTATTTATTGTGAGCTTAAGAAACTTCCTTCCATCTATTGAGTCGAAGAATGTAATTTTTATTTCATTACCAAAAATCTAAGGCCAAAATATGGTTGTTTAATTTTTGGCCCTTGGTGCAAATATAGGGTAAATAAAAAATAATTTTTATTTTTTTAATAATTTCTTTTCCTAAAATGGAAATTGATTCATTATTTTTTTCATTATTTTTTAAGTGTAATTGCACCAACTACATGTTGTCTCGCGGCCTTGTTCAAGCCTCAAATTTTTGTAATGCTTATTCTATACAGCATATTCTGTATAACTATTGTTCATTATGTTTTGTATAATTGTTCATGTTTATTTCTTTTTTTGTGTATAGAATGTTCTATGTGCAAATATTTATTTGGTACATGTTTAATAATAAAACATATTTGGTACATTTCTTGTTCTTTTTGTTTGAACATGAGATGTTTATTTGGTTCCATTTACTAATTTGTTCCATTTACATGAGATGTTTATTTGGTACATTTCTTGTCAAACACAAATCTGTAAATGGAAGTTGTTGTTGAAGCTATACCATAGACTCAGTTGACATTTGTGAGATGATGTGCGTTTCTACCAATTTTGATGGTATATACTTGGAAAAAAATATGATAAAGAAAAATTACAGTACTTGAAATAACATGTATGGTAAAACCTAATTTACATTTATCACTAAATCCATTCAAGTTCTCATAATAAAAAATTCCATACTTTTTTTTAAAATTAAAATTAAAATATAGATTGAATAAAGCAAATAAAAAATAAATGTTTTCTCAAATTGTGTGTTTAGTTGTGTGATTATTTTCAAACCCCTATATTGACAAGACCAAAATGATTTATTTCTTGAAATTCTCATGAAAATAAATGACATCTATTCTAGCACTACAACTCTAGTTTCAACATTAATTCTAGTTTCAACTAGTTTCAACATCAAGAGAAAGGAAAAGGTTCAAAAGAAGTCACAAAATTCCCTCTTTTTCTTTGAAATAGAAAAAATAGGAAGAGAAAGGATAAAATTTAAAAAAAAATTTAAAACACTCTTTTTCTAATTTTTGAAATAGAAAAAATAAGAAGAAAAATATAAATATGCATGTAATATATTTTTTTAATTGAGCATTAAAAAAAAACCGTGAGCACATGAATTGGAAATTGGGCCCAAGAATTGGGCCTCAACACTTTGATTACATTAACCCTTAAGTGCTCCGATGTCCATTTTTTGGACGATGAACAGAGGGCTTGTAGGCGTTGTTTCATCCAACTACCTTCTCATTCATCCAATGTAACGCTTGAATCTTGAAAAGACAACCTTCTTTCATGAAATTTTGGTAAATGGTATTACTTGTACAAAGATATAAGCAAAAATGTGTCAAAATTTGAAAAAGGATTGAGGCATTAAGGGTTTAATTGGGGCAAGAGTGATGAATTGGAAATTCGGCCTCAACACTTTACATTATCTAAGGCCAGATTGAGGGCAAATCGGGCCGACCTTCCATCCAGCCCAAGGGCCAGTATAAACCTGGCCTTAATGTGCTGAAAGATATAAAGATTTTTGGTTTGCTAGCAACTCGGTTACTACAAACAGTAATCACCATTAGAAGAAAAAAAATTCATTGATAATGTTCTTGCACATCACATGAATGATCAAGTAACAAGCGATGGATTCAGTTGATCTAACATGAAGCCAGCGATGTGTTGCACATCCGCATACTCATCACTTTCCACTCGCCTTGCAATCTCTTTCAAAAGACTTGCATCCCGCTCTGGAATCCTCATCCTCGAGCATGGTTGCAAGAAGTACCCCTCAAGACGCACATACTCCTCGCCCATGCCTTCCCCAATCACTTCATCCACGCACGCCACTGCGAGCTCGTATTTCAAATTCAAAGTCGCCATCTGGGGTGCCCCTGCTGTTTCCAAGTTTTTCAAAATCTGGGCCACTTCCGCCTTGAAGTCATTATGCTTGCATTTCTCAGACTTGAACATTCGGCCATCTTCGAACACCTCTTTGTACTTGGAGTTTAACAGCGACCCCAATTGTTGTTGAATCGAGATAGAGCTTTCACAATCTTGGTGCCACAATTTGCTTATCAAACGCAAATCATATGTCTTTTGATCCTCACCTAATTTTTGCTCCACTCTTCTCTCAGATGAAACTCTGGAGGATGTCTCTGTACCGGTATCTGACTTTCGGTGAGTCGAGAACTCAGACTCCTTGTAAATCTGTAAATCTTCAAAATCCAAGGTATTCTGATGCAATTGTGCAGCCATTGTAAGAGACTTTTGGTGTTGGATTTGTTCTGCCAAGGTTAGAATATTTTGGTGTTTCGACGCTTTTCCCTGTTTGCGATGATGCGTCTCGTTTCTTATCCCGTTTGCGGATTTCGGCTTGGCATGGTCGTCGAATCCAAAGAGCTTGGCATTCAGTTTGTTTGATAAAGGAAATGTGTGTAGGGTTTTGAGCGCCGTCTGTTTGTACTTTGTTCTAGGCGTGGTGTCCAAGCTTTTGTTTGGCGATTGTAGGTATACAGGCGCGTGTTGTTGCGTCATGGGCCTTCTGTTGCCTTCAATGAGCTTGCGGTGAAGCTCATGTGACGGTGAGATGAGCTCCATCAAGTGAAGGTCGTCAGAATCGTTGGCTTTGTACGTGGGCATGCGCACTCCGGAGAAGAAATCCCCGATGCGAGGGTGCGGAGCGCCCACCTCGTGTGCGTGCACCAAGCTCTTCTGCGGCTTGCGCGGTGCAGGCTGGATTGTCACTAGTGAAACACACCCAAACCTTGTCAGATATTTCTGTTTTCATGAGAACGTCTTTGTATAATATTAACCCTTTCACCCCCAAAATCTTTTGTGAAATTTTGAACACTTTTGTTTCTATTCTTGCAATTTCATCACATTGATCATAGTGGTAGGTTTATTATGTGGGATAAATAAGAATTTATTTCAGAACAAAACATTGCCCTAAAGCACTTTATTTATTATTTAGAATATGGACTTTGGAGAGCTCAGAGTGTACGGTAACTACACTTGAAATTCAATAAGCATTTGAGCATGTTTCTTATTACAAAGTGTTAAACTATCTAAGTGTTTCGTTGGATCTTATTGGAAGTCAAAAAGAGAATAAAATATATTTTATTCTATATTTTCTGAACATGCATTTTTGGAATATAGGATCAATATACTATGAAATTTAAAAAGTGATGAAAATAATTATTCACAAAATCAAACCTAGGCTCTCAGAAAGAGAGGTTGTACATTTATGACAAAGATATGTAGTGGTTGGGTTTTTTTAAATGTTGCAATTAGGTGTAGATTTATTAGGAGGGTTTCAAATTTGTGTACCTCGAGTCATTCTTTTTTGTTGTAATGAGAGGCAACTAATGTAATCGTTGTCAAATTTTTGTGTGTCTTTGAGTCACTGTAGATTGCACCCTACAATCCAAATTCGTCACTCTTGATATTATCAAGAGTTTGTAGATAGGTTGCATGTTGTCTTGTCATATTGCCATTCATAACATAAAAATAGTCAACAAAAGTCTAATATTTGAGTGGTAGAATGCTTGAAGTTTAGAAAGCTTGCCCATTGGTTGAGCTATGTCGGAATGTGTTGTTGATTCCGACTCTAAAAAAAAAAAATTAGGATTCTCACATTCAAGAGAATTTGAAGATTGTGTACTTTGTAAAATTATTGCTTGATATATTCAATGTGTTTAAAAGCGTCTAATGTGATCTTAACCAATCTCTCTATTGTAATTTAGTTGTGCCTTTTGAATTATTGTAGATTGTAACATTCTTTAAAGGCTCATTGTCATTGTTGCATCCATCATTTGTATGTTTTGTTGTTAATAGTATAGCTAAGAGTTTTGTAGGAATTATACAAGAATAGAAGAAAGCTAGTAAAATGAACCAATCTTTAGTCAATCATTTCATAATACAAATGCTAGTTTTGAATTTAAAGGAAAAAAATGCAAGCCTTACAAGGTCTAAAATATGTCATGATATAATGCTTAAACCTCAAGTGTATTGTATATGTGTAATATTGGAAAATTAAGAGTTTATTCAAACAAGGCAAAATCGTGGTACTTGGTTGCTTGGTTTGTCGCATTAAAAACAATTTTTAATGTTCTAGTGACTTTTTGTGTCTATAGATTGCATGATTGGAAAAGAAGCAATGCTAGCAGTCTCACCTTTTGGAATCTGTTCCTTCATTCTTGGTTTTGCAACTCCCTAAATTGGTAGCATTATTACATTGTACTTGAGGACAATAAATAATAATAAATAGTAATAATAATAACAATACACCCTATTGAAAAATTTCATCAATTCCATTGCAATACTAAAAGGATGCAAAATTAGGATATGGATGAAAACATGGCTATTTGTATGGCATAGATGAAATTGTGACATTGCTTATTTACTACACCATATATATATACCCTAAACGTCTAGATTCATCTCCAAAATTGACGATTTGAGAAAAAACATTATAAACTACAATTTGGAAGAATATTTTGGAATTGGTATACAAATGAAAGCTATAGATTTTGATTTTTAAATTCTATCCATATGGTTAGATCTACTAATGCTATCACCAATCTTTTTCTATAAATTTTGAAAAGAAAATTTCAGAATTGCTTCTAAACTCAATTACAAGTAAAATATTAACATTTTTTGAGTAAAACTTGTTGGAATGGATTTGAAATAAGGTTCTCTTCATATGGTGATTTTTTGAAATTTTTGTGACCTTTATATCTTTGACCTCATTTTTGCACATCTAGTTTTGAACTAAAGTCAATGCAAATTGACCACTTGACATACTTCCACATTTGTAATTTTAGAAATGTATATATTCTAGTAACACCAAATCCAACTGATGGATAGGACAACAACTTGGTGAAGTACCACCAAAAATTAGGATGACTTTCATCCAAGCAAGAATGAGACAGAATCAAGGATCTGAATTTGTTCATCTTCCAGAAAATGAACGTTGAAGTGCTCTAGGGATATATATATAAGTTTATTCAAATAGTCGTCAATACTGAACAACCTTTCATACTAAATGATTGAATTGTGGATGAATGTGATGATTAGTTTGAATGATATTTAGATTGAATTTCAATGAAAATCATACTATTTGAGACAAAATGAACATAGTAAAGCCAATATTATATTGATTTTGTGAGCTTCCATCTTTAGCCTTTAAAGGACCATTGTCCACAAATGGGCCTTTTATAAGTTTGAATAGGTATCTCCAATCACAATTTTTAGCATACCATTTTGAAACTTATTTCAAAAATAGAAGAAAAGGTAAGCTTTATGAAAATATACTATTTTTATTTGAATTGGTTCCCAAGAGGAAAAGTATGTTATATGATACAAAGTAATAAAGTTGAGCTCACCCACCAAACACTAGAAGAAAAACACGTCTGGCACAACCAACTACTATGCAACTAGTGCCCTATGCAACTGTCATGCAACTAGTTTCCTCTCTATTTGCACCAAATCTAATGTAGTTGTTTTGTGTCATTGTTTTACAACATTCATTCATTGTTTTAGTTGCAAAGTAGTCATTCTGTAGTTGCAAAAAAAGACTAGGAAACAACTAGTGTTCTACGCAACTATTATGCAACTGTAAAATGACCATAGTTGTTTCCTAGTTGTACGCTAGTTGTTTCTTAGTTGCACTCTAGTTGTTTCCTAGTTGCTTTCAAAGTTCATTCCCATTTGTGTTATATCAATTGACCCATATCAATTGTAAAGAGTACCATTAGATTGAACATATAAGACTTGTAAGTTGTTATAGTCTTATGTAATGAATTCTTTTGATAATATTCTAAGATTTCTATAATTTGTGGGTTTCTACAATTTGTAGATTTTGTATATAAGAATTTAAAAAATAATTAAAATTCAAGAAATTTTATAATCTAGGAAATTGAATTTTGAAATCTAGGAAGAAGGTAGATCTGAAATTTTGAAATCTAGGAAGAGGGTAGATTTGAAATTTTGAAATCTAGAAAAAGGTAGATTTGAAATTCAAAAATCTAAGAAAAAGGTAGTTCTGAAATTCTAAAATCTAAAAAGGAGGTAGATCTGAAAATTTGAAATCTACAAATCATTGAGATTTATATTTTAAAATCTACAAATCTACAAGTTGCAAACAAGTTGCAAACAAGTTGCACACAAGGATGAAGTTCTTTGTATGGTGTCGGATGACAAAAAACCTTGCAACTAGACTGCAACTAATGCGACTTGTCCACTGCAACTACGGACTCTACATTGTCACCTAGTTGCAAACGTCCTATGCAACTACAAAATGAGTTGCATACTGTAGTTGCAAAACCCCTCATTTTCTTCTAGTGAAAAGAAAGTCACAAAAACTTAAAATAATTTATTTTCTCATAGAATGTATTTATATCTACGTAGAAAGTTGGATTTCAATCCATTTGAATTGGCTAGTAATGTGGAAGTTATTGAGACTCTAGGCCAATTCTAAACATCTTTTAGAAAAAATAACATGTAGGATTTGTTTTCAAACTCAATTTTTACAATTTAATGAAAAGAAAAGTTTCTTAGGGTTTAAATTGTTTGATACAATACTTTCATCATTATGATTGATATTTTTCAATTCTATTTTAGATCTATTACTTTGAATTTTTTTTTAATATTTTCAAGTCAATTCTCATTTTGAACAATTAATATAGCATACACTCTATTAAGTTAAAGTTTTTGAATTTTTTTCTAAACATTCTTATGTAAGTCTATTGTAAGATCCTTATAGTTGGATATGCAAAAAGTATAAAATTTAAAAAAGAAATGGAAGTTTTGAGTGTTTTTTAATAAGAAAAAAGGGCATCCATCTTTCAAGATTAATTGAATGAATACCACACTTATAAACTAATTATACCCTTGCAAACTCAAATTTGCAATTTGCAAAACTTAACTTGTATTGGTTGAAGACTGAATAAAAGTTTGACATATATTCATCAATTTCAAATCTTTAATTTCCTTTTGCAACTTCAATGATTGTTTTGAGTGAAATTTTTGATTTGTACGGATACAAATATCCTTCAAGGTTAGAAATATTTCAAAATGCATTTTTACATATACAATAACTAAACCTAAAATCACACAAATAAGCAATTCAATATGGTTGCCATTATTATATTAAAAACTTTTAGTATCTTATTGGAAGCCAAAAGGGGATTCTAGATTCTCTAAGAATTGCATTTTTTGGACACCATATGAATAAAGTACATTTTCTTTTATTACAAATTTTTTAAAGTACTAAAAATAGGGTTTAGGGTAAACAACCATAGACTCTCATGAATAGTGGAAGTACAATTTAGGCAAGAACCTAACCTGCATAGTTTTAGAAAGTGTGCAATTTAAGGTGTAGTTACCTTACAATACTTTTGGGACATAAATTGAAAACACAAGATGAAAATAGAAAGGATTACTTCTGAAAGTCCACCTGCGAGACTTTGCCACATGCGACACTGGAACGACCTAACGACCTTTGAGAATTCCACTCTTCTTGTAGTGCCTTACGCTCCACGAGTTGGAGGAATGTGGTTTACTTTTTGTAACTAACCCTATTAGGAATCTGGCATATACCTTCAGTTGCGACACCCTTTGCGATGTCTTTCTAAATGTGTAACTAGATGCACGCATACTTTAGAGGTAGTGAAATGGAAAATCACTTGCTACATTTTGAATTCGCTTTGTATTCGGGCTGCATACAGAAACTCCCATTTTTACAAACTCACACCTAAAAAGACCCAAGTCGTCAGCAAAAAAAACAGGCATCTGCAGTAACAAGGACAGCCAAGACGAGTAGGCAAATTATAACACTATCTTCTCTATTGAGCTCCACTGCTAAACTTCACGACACAGCATTCATATACTTTAGCTAATATGGAAGACGACACATCAGCTCCCTCTTTTAGCCTCTATTTGTTACATCTATTCATGTGACACCAAAATTCTTCATACCAGGAATGTCTCAAACTCAACACTCTGTTACAAGTACAAACTATACTAGACTTTCTCTACGAAGCTGAATGAAATACTTTACGTCGCCAATGGCATGTCCATTCTGTTGAGCTGCGTTTTCAGGAAGTGATCAAAATAGTCCTTTCTCACAGGATGTTCATCTTGAGGTCGATTGTATGGGGTCCAAATAGGCTCACCAACAAATAGCCTCATTGCCTGCATTGAACAATGAAAGAAAGTTTCAATAAATGATGGAGTTTCTGCATTGACATGTACCAGGATACTTTATGATTGCAAAACACACCCTACTAATAGATAGACCAGTTCCTATAGGACCAAGAAGTCCAAACTTTCTTTCTTAGGAGCTTCACTGGGTCATATGGGAACTATCTTCGGTCCACTTTTATTTATTTTTAACAAACACATGCAATGTCCTGCACCGATTCAAGTGGCATAAAATTTGACCTCATCGGAATTCTATTATTCGCAATATGACCAACCAGATTGGTCATTTTATAACCATGAATCCTTTCTCCTCCGGAGGTTAAGTGTTACGACGGAATTGAGACACAAAAATGCTATGTCGTGCATACCTTGAGGTAATTGGACTCATCAAGAGTAAAGCGGTGATAACATCCTGCAGGTAACACAATCATGTCACCCTTGTGCACCCAGATCCTGATCCAACGATCCTCTGGGTCGCGAACGTCAAAGTAGCCACTACCAGCCAAGCAGTAACGAATCTCCTCGTCTGTGTGGATGTGCTCCTCAAAAAAGCTTTTTATTTTCGTCTCGTAATTGGGTAGAGTTGAGGGAGACACCTCTATAAAGTCCTATGACATCCACACATTTCACACATTTTAGATAACACGGGGTAAAAGAAAAATGCTTCGTGCCAGCGAATTCTACAACGAGTAGCAAACAAGCGACATCCGCATTGTTCGAAACCACTCGTTTTGGTGCCATATCACCAACACAGCTAAAAACAAGCCATTGAGAGGTAGTACCACCCACTCAATTTGGACCACAAGCACCGACATTCTACTCCAAAGCAATGTGGACAATCGGACATGGAAGCTAACCTCATAACTATAACCTCTCTCTTTTCTAATTTGTTGCAGTTTAGGATCGGTTTCGTAACTGTCAGCATCAAGCACCCAGTGTAGCACTCCGAGCGCTGCAAATGCAAAGAGGAGACCGTCCGGTTAGTGGAGACTTAGTACATCATGCAACTCATTTGATGGCAAGAGAACACCAGTGGCTCTGTAAAGATCGAAAATGGCAGAGACGAGCTTCCTATCAATTTAGGTTCCAACATACCATTGCCAGTGAGTCGATCGCACCAGAATATTCAGTTTGGAGCCAGTGAAAGCAGCAAAGCATAGCAGCAAGAGCAAATAGAGAAGTACTTAAAAGACTACGAGACCTGCAAGCTTCTCCAAAGAAACATATTCAGGCGGGTTGTGATGGTGAGGTTTCCGTTGGTCTTCTGATGAATCATCCATGTACCAAGCCTCCATAGGCGCTATCTGTACCTGCATGGACCAGCAAGCGTTATTTAAGGAACCTTAGCCCCTTGGACACTTTTCGGATACTACATTAGGTGACGATCGATGCGTAAAACAAAATACATACTGGAATCTTTCACCGGAATTCTAATAAGCGGAGAGCACTGCAGATACATGAGTACCCCTCATAGTGAACAGAATTTTTCAAATGTACAAAACAGAGATCTCTAAATTACACCTTTGTGTACCACCGGTGAGTGCTAAGAAGAGGAAAAGAATACTACGGTAAACAATTCCTATTTTATTACGGTTTGGAACAAAATACCGTATAATTATTTGATTAATGAAGTAATTATCGATAAAAGTATCTATGAAGGTTTTCGACTGAAAACAGAGGAGTCTCCAAAGCTTGCTCTCCAAAGCAAGCCATCAATTCATACTCTATAAGCTGCGATTCGTCACAGCTTCCACTCAACCAACGAGAACCTTAGGGCAAGAACTAACTTCATTCTAAAACCTCCAAAAACAACAGCAAAACAGCACCTCCCAACCTCTTCACGAATACAATAATACACACCGAAACTAAGACAAGCTACACACACTCTACGCAAATTTCTCCCCTAACAAACAGCAATTCTTCCCTTGAAACTACACGACACAACACCAGAGCATAAACTCACGCTGCGGCAAAATTCCCCACATCAGCTTATCAACACACTTTCCAGGTCTCCGACGGATGTAAGAAGAAACACCAAACCTAAAGTACGCTAACACAAGCTCGATACAAAAATTCTCCAAAGGTTAACCGAAAAAAAAAAATTCCAAATTAATTTTACAAAAACGGAAGCCTAAACTCACAGCACACCAGCATTTCAGGCAAGCAACCATAAAAAAACAAAAAACGAACCACCGCGATAACAAAAAAGAATTGAACAATTCCGGTGGCGAGAACAAACCTCAAGCCCCATGGCGAATACGGACGGACACACTGTTTTTTTTTTCGCTCTTCTTTCTTCTTGTTCTTCGTCCTGCGTTTTCTCTCTTCACTCTCTTGGCTCACTCTCTCTTTGCTGCGCTCTCTTCACTCACTCTTCACGCTCTGGATTAGAAACCCTACGGCGTGAGGTGAAAGCTGTTCTGACACCGAAATTGACTGAGTTTTGTGATGAGCGATGGATGGCATTGCGCGGAACCTGCGGCTTATATGATCGTGTGAGTGTTGTTGTGAGTGGCGATCGTACTCTACAGTGGCGGACTGGGAAAGCCAAGGACGCTGCTCGCACACGTTCTTCTTCCTGGTTGCGGTCCTCCGTCGTCTACTGTCAGTCCAGTCGCCTTCACTCACTCCCTTCTGTGAGTTCTGTCCGTCTGGTTCATGCACCTGTAACTTACTTTTCCCTGCTGCTTCGTCGTTTCCACCTGTTCGTTTGCTGGGGGCTTGGCCTTCCCTTTTGGGGCCAAATATCGGCGGGTTTCAAACAAATCTGTGAGTGGGTCAATCTCACTGCAAGCCCCGAGGAAATTTAACCGTGTCTTTCGCTAGGGAAAGGATATCCATTTGGCTCTTCTCCCATCCCAAGGTGAAAAACACCCAAACTTGTCAATATAAGGTAGAAGCACCCAAAACCGTCAATATAGGCAATTCAGCATAGTTGGAGACACATTTTCCTAGAAGTGATATTTTTCTAGTATTAGCAAGTGAAAATCATGAATATTAAAAAAAAAATTAAATATTTTGGATGTGGTATACAATTTCTATGATTTTTCAAAGTGCCAACTCCCTAGACCACTGAAACTATCACATAAGTGGCCCCTAAACCTAAAGTTGCAAAAATTTGCAATTAGGAAATCACAATTAAGTATGTGTCTTTCAAATGCATGAGCGAATCAGAGGTATGCATTTGAAGGACACATTAACTAAAGTTTAGGGACACATTAAGAAGCAATCTAAGGTACATGAATAGGTACAAGGACTGCCTTCACCTTAAACAATTCAACATAGTTGAAGGCACCTTTTTCAAGAAAAACTATATAACGTTTGGATAAGATATGTATTTACTATGAGTTTTTAAAGTGGAAGTGTCCTAGACTACTGAAACCATCACATAGCTTGGTCATAAAATTAAAATTTAGAGTATAAATCAATAGTCAACCAATCTCAATTATGTATGGGAACAATTGAATTGCACTATGAGGGACACTTTCAATAAAAGTTTACTTGTCAAAAATGGGCACACAAATGGTTTTACATGTTTTTACCTTTATATTGGGTAGTTATTAGATAAATCCTATTCATGATACTCCATGGCAATTTCATTTTTATTATTATATATGTGATTGTTCTAAATTATATACATGTAATTTTGGATATTTATTGAATAAATTATTTAAGGATGGATTTTTTGTTTGAGAATTTGGAACTCGTTTGCTACAATATACCATTATAATTTATATACTTACACTAGTACAAATCCATGTTGAATAAATCATTGAAATATGATTTTGTGTTAAATCCATGTTATTTTAAATGCAATTTTGTTAGTTTTAGCGTTCAATGCGTTTTGTACTAGCATTCCTTGAATTGCATGTTGTGTCCCAAGTGACTTTTGACAAAACATTCACATCAAAAACAAATTTATTTTCAAAATAACAACTATCAATTTGAGCTCAAATAAAAAAAAATGAAGCTTGAGATTTATATAAATAAAATACACACGTTTTATTTTATTTTTGAAAGAAGTTTGGAAAGTATGAGTTTAAAGACTTTTTCTTTCAAATAAGTTCTATAATTTTAGTTCACGAAGTATAGTTCATTGCTCTCGTGAAATTTTAAATTTCAAAATAAAATTTAAATATCCATGTTTTATGTAAAACAATTTTCTAGATTTTTGGATTTAAATACCAATATACTGAATTAATTTATAAAATCTATTAATCTTAACAATCTAATTTAAAATTCTAAATGACTATTTTAGAATTTTTATGAATCTTAAATAAATTTGTTTTGAAGGCATTATTTAGAAAATTTTCTCATTGTATCAATTGTTGTCTATCACAAAAAAATCCATAAATTGCAATTTGATTCATTGTCAATCTCACATACTATAGTTTTGAAATTTATGTTACATTAACTCATGAAGTCCCAAGGCTTTTTCTTCATAAAAAACACTCAAAATTGCCATTTCTATTACAAAGAGCAAAAAAATTTGAAAATTGTTATTTTTTGTATTTAACTATAGGATCTTGCATTAAACTAGTATAAGAATGTATGAAAGATATTTCAAAAACTGCGACCACCAACATTGTAAGATATTTGGATTCATAATGAAGAAAACAAGTCAATTTATTCTTTGCACGACTTGCTAATAAAACTTTGAATCTTCTTGACTTGAATTTTTTGCACCATAGATTTTGAATTTCTACATGTTTATGTTGAAGAGTTGAGTTGAAGGTTTGAAAAGAAATTCAAAACAACAACTTGATCTTTGTTCTTATAAAAATTTATTAAATAGAAGTTGGTATAAGAAAAAATGAAAATGAAAATCTTTAATAGCTCTAAATGGAATTGAAATATACTAATTCCAATGGTGAAATTACTCCAGCAAACAAACTAAACTAGGTGGATATTTTTTAAATTGTGAAAATTGAATTAAAAAATGAATCCTATAAATTGTTTTCACAGTTTGATGCAATCATTGCTTGTAAAACAAAAAGTTCCATAACTTTCACATCACTAATCACAATGGAATGAATTAATACCTCAAATTCAAACAAAAGTGTAATCTTTGAAAAGAAAATTTAGTTACAAAAATTATATTTGTTGTAATTTTTTTCTTCATATTGAACTACTTTTGGAGCATAAATTGGCATAGTTTTTGCACTTGGTCATCAATTGGAATAAAAATAATACTCTCATATAGAAAATATAATTTTCTATCTTAAAAAAACTTTCAAAAAATTTAGTCAAAAATTAAGGTCACACAAGCCTACTTGAAATCCAAAAAGTCCCTCAAGGAAACTTTGGAGTTTAGGGATTAAATAGTGACTAAAACCAAATCACATCTATATTCAGAAATCATACAAATTTTTTCATTCCAAAATTTTAGAATAAATATTTTGGTATGCAGTTTTTACTACATTTGTTTTTTGTCCATTCATCCATGAAAACCTTATAACAAAACCTTTTAAATTTAAACAAGCCAATGTCGTGGATTCAAATAAAACAACATCAATCCAAATTTTTCATAAGAAGAGAATCAAGGCCATGAGAAGATTGTTTTAGGGTTGTTTTCCAAGCTATAAACAAGAGTACTATTTGTCAAAATAGTAAAAATTAATTGATTAATTATTTTTTTCAATTTTAATTTAATTAAATAATATTATTTGACATGACAATCTCTTGACCACATTAGATTTTTGATGTGGCGAAGTTTTCAATCATTTATAAACAAAGATTTTTTCCCATTTAAAAAAAAATTATGGACTTTAGAAACAGAGGAATTGCATAGCAACCTATAAAGCCTATATGTCACAACATAAAGAACAATAAATTATGTGCACATTCTTGAGTCAAAATTAGTATTTATTTTTTAAGAGATTTTATTGCTCAACACTATACAATTATTTTTTAAGGAACATAGAGTGATAGATTCCTCTATTTTCAATTGCTCAAATTGCTACATAATCTACTATAGAGACAATATTGCTCTATTATGGATGAATGTACATACTTTTGGATGAACATATGTATGGGCTTTCATCCCCATTTTATATGTTTTCATCTATGTTGATGGATGTAAATAGCTTCACCACTTTGTCCATTGTAGATTGCTTTCTATATTGCTCAGGAAAAAAAAATATGGTAGAAATACCTAATTCGGACAACCCCCATGTCATGGCTTTTTAGGCTGACCTATTGTAGACAATAGTTGGATGCATTATTCATTGAGAAAGATTCTCTATTTGTACCTTTTCATCCACTCATCTCTCTTCCCTCTTTGCACAGGGAGAAATACCAAAGCTAATTGAAATAGGTGAGTCTATGAAACTAAAATGGGTCTGAATGAAAAATCCACATTTATATTGAATAAAATATTAATTCTTGGAATTTATTATTATTATTATTATTATTATTATTATTTTTCATTCTTCCTTGTCCTTATATTTGCACACATTGAGCTCAATTCCTCAATGAATTTTCCATATCACACAAGCTAAAATGCTTAACCCATAAACAACGGGGAGGACGTTTTTTGACCAATGAATGACAAAGAATCTCTCCATGTAGGACAAAAGCACAACTATTCATCCTCCAAATTTTGTGTGAAAAGGGAAAGTCTTCTACAATAATTTGTCTTCCAATGAGTGCTTTTTTCATTTCTTTAAGCCAACAATTCACACAGTAACCAAACAAATGATTTCCATGGTGACCAGCTTGACCTTTAAAGGCTAAGTTATCAGGAATAGGTACTTCTACTCTGAACTTTTTTTATTTTTTTATTTTTTTTTGTTGAAAACTTCTACTCTAAACTGAGACCTTCTGAAGTTTCAGCTGAGACCTTACGAGCAGCATTTTTTTTTTGGACATGTGTCCCTGTGTTGGCTTCATTGTAGAGGCCAATTTTTGGAGGGATGAAACCAGAGAGGTCAGATTTCTGACAGTTGAGCGAAATTTCGCCCCAAAAAACAACCCTGCTTACGAGCACCCATACATTAAATAAATCTGTACAATTTGCATGGGTACAAATGTACAATCTTGCAAGTAGTATGCCAGTTGCTCTGAAGTAGTTACAACGAACTTCAAATAAGTTAGGTCACATTGAATGAGGCTACGGACATCTACCGGGGAAGCTTCCAAAAATCCACAGTAATTACTGTTCTACACTAATATTGGTTGGTGAAACAGTCGGTCACTTGGGACAGGATTCGTACTCCTCTATTAAGGTAGAAGTACCTATTCCTGATAACTTAACCCTTGAAAGTACTGAAAGTCCTTTGCAGTCGTATAGTATATTATGAAATCAGTGGTATCTGATCAGAGAAGCATTGATAAAATATTTTTCAGTACAATTAATGAGCATGATAGTACGTAAATAACAATGTACAGTATCACAATTCATCTATTAAACCACAAGTGAGCCAGGCCACCTGTGGCTGGCGGTTTTTGTTCCTCTCTTTGCAATGAAATTTCGTTTCATTTGTGTCAAAAAAAAAAAAACACAAGTGAAGAATTATAAGGCTAAATATGGGTTGTATAGAGGGATCCCAAGGGCCTTTCAAGAATTAACCCCTAAAGTCCCAGGGCCATTTTTTGGTCAAAAAACACTTACAACTGCCATTTCTACTGCCTTTGTCCAAAAAAACAAAAAAAATACTTTTTTTGGAACTGAACCGTAGGATCTTGAACTCTACTTGTTTGAGATTATGTGGTAAAAAATCATGAAGTTTGACCGTACAGATTGAGAGATATGAGCATTCAAAGTTGAAAAAACAAGTTTTTTTTAACACTAGATTGCAATTTTAGATGACTTTGGTCTCTATATGTGGAAAAAATGTACACTATGAAATTTGAATTTAAAATTTATTGTGTTGAATAATTGAGTTGGGAGTCTAGGAAAAAAATTCAAAAAATAAAAACTTGATTTTCATACTTCAAAAAATTGTCAAGTAGAAGTAGGTCCAAGATTGAAAGAAAAACTAAATTGTTAATAATTCTTAGATGAGATTGAAATACAATAATTCCAACAATGAAATTGTTTTAGCAAGCAAACTTAACCTTTTCAAAAAAAAAAATTGAAAAAATTTGGAAATTGCATTCGGAAATGAATCCTATAAGTTATTTTTTCAAAAAGATGCTTAGATTGCCCGAAAAATAAGATTGTTCATAACTTTCACATCACTAATCAAAATGGAACGAATCAAAGCTTCAGATGTAGACAAAAACATAATCTTTGAGAAAGAAAAAATTTAAAATTTTATTTTGAATTTTTGCAATATTTTTTGTGCTGCCCCCCGAGTTCGATTCTAGGGTTTTTGTGGTATAACTTTTGCTTCCAGGCATTGATTGAAATAAAAATTATATTTCCACAAAGCTGATCAGATTTTCTATCTTCAAAAAAAAGTTTCAAAAAATTAGGGTAAAATTTCAGCCCATAGGAACCTACCCAAATTTCAAATTGTCCCCCGAGGGGACAATGGGACTTTAGGGGTTAAGCATTTTAGCATGTATCTTATGGGAAATTTGTTGAGAAACTGAGCTCACTGTGTGCAAACATAAAGATGAGGAAGAATGCAAAAAACTAAATAAATAAAAAATTCTCCGAAGAATGAATACATTTTTCATTCAAACCCATTCCAGGTTCATATAACAAACAACCTAACTTAATGGATCCATGAAAATGGACTGGGTTTTCTTCAATGGTCAAAGTTTGTGTCCTCTCAATCACAAAAAAGTACTAGGTTATTTCTTGCAATATCAATTTTTCACCGGCCATTTTCTTCCAAATTAAAATTGGCATTGACTGAATTATTAGACTCTTGTAATGTAAATAAAATAAAACTCCAAATAGAAAGTACTAATTAATATTGCATCCTTATTGCAAATTCAACATGGCATAGCCCTTCACCCCAAGGATCCTCCCAACTCATCCAAGATGGAATATAGAATAGTAATGAAAGTTTGATTGAAATCAAAAGAGTTTTGGAATCAAAGTTTTCACCTTCTTCAAATTGTTCTTTAATTACCCTTGTAAATTATCATTTAAGATTTATTTTATAAATGTCAAAACTTAGTAGAATTCTTTCACAAGATAATGACATCCACTACTATGTTGTCAAAGTATTCATATGGTCTTTTTTGAGGCCAATTGCATGACACTATCTATATTTGTTGTTGTTATGAGATTTTGAAGCTTTTGCTTCATTTTATTTTGCCAAAAGAGAAAGCCTTTTTCACATGTCACAGTGCTCACACATCAACATTTTGTTATTTTAATAAAGGTTAGAAGGTCAAGACACTTCAATTTCAAAGATGGATTCCGACTAATTGAAGCACATAAATTCCCCTAGCTTTGTCCATCCACTTAGTACTTTTTTTAGTTAAAAGAAAAAAAATTGCTACAAGTTGCTACGTCTACAAAGGGAAAAAAATCTTTTTTCCTTAGTGTTTCTCATGCCCTTATTGTTGCAGAAGAAGATCAAGTTCTACAACACCCCATTATGTTAAATCAATTTGCCTATGAGGCATGTGAATTGGATTAAGGACTTTAAAAACATTGATGACATTATTGTCTTCAAACGTAGCCTTTAAAGCCATACAAACTACCTCAACATTATATTTTTGAAATATTAGGACAATTTCTAGGTGATAAGTACCTATATAGGATCCCTAATCATTTTAGCATTGTGGAATTTGGACCTCCTTATTTTGTGAGGCAAATAATGGAGGTAACTAGCTTGGAGTCTATATTTGGGGAGGATGTGGAAACTTGTAGTTGGATTAAATGTACTACTAGTATGTTCAAGTCATAAGAGTCAAGAAGAAAACACACCCTAATCATTTTAACATTGTGGAATTTGGACGTTCTTATTTTGCTAGACAAACAACAAAGTTAACAAATTGTAGGGCTATATTTGGGGAGTATATGAAAATTTGTTGTTGGATTAAATATATCGTGGTTCAAGTAATAAGAATCAAGAAGAACATACATTTTAATGGACAACATCTTTGTTTTCACAATAGATCCAATAATAGAGGTATCAACAAGTTTATACTAAAAATTCTTAGACAATTTTGAAAACATGTGTAGAATTTTAGCCAAGAATAGAGAGTATAAATAAATTATAAGTCATGCAACTTAGCAAACTTGTGAGGAATGGAAGCATCATACTTGTAAGGAGCATCAAACAAATAAATAAGGATAGATTCCAAATAATCATACAAAGTAGTTATGACTTGCCACCTAAACAACCAATGAATTTTAAGGTATGTTTTTATGGGGGGTTTAGCATCATCACGGGGAGGACACTCTCACTGCATTTGGGGTACCCACGTGTGGCGGTAGAAAAAGTAATACATGTAATACACCTTGAATAAACTATAATTTCATCCTAAAATTTTGAGCTTTGTTTAACAATGAATAAAGGTTTCTATTGACAAAAATTTCAATTCCAAACAACATAAGATATATTGTCTAGAAAGGGTTGAAAAATGAACTAAAATGGCATGTTCTCCAACTAAAATATTTATAGAGCTCACATGAAGATGAATATTGCATCAATATTCAACCAAAATAAATTTTCAATAGAAAGCTATTCTATAGAATTTTTTTTTCATTTTTCAAAAAAAATTCTTATATAATATAGAGGTGTGAAAGTTATTTTCAACTTTATAGTGTATCTTTTTTCTTCAAAAATTTATAACTAATTACTATTAGCATAAAAAAATATCAATAATTCAAAACATAAACTTCTAAAGTAGTAAAATCTATCCATAATTTTTTTTTTTTTTTAAATAAAAATTTAAGGTGTATTACTTGTATTACTTTTTCCACCGCACGTAGGTTGTTAAAACATGGGGAGTGTCCTCCCCGTGAGCATCATTCAGTCCATTCTCAAAGATAAGCAAGGCAAATTTTTTTGATGTTTTTCTTAAATGACTAGTAAAAGTGTTCAACATAGAATCCACTACAACAAACATTTTCTTGCAAGATTTGTTTTTTCAAGTTTCAAGGGCAATTAGGTTTGTTTTGTAAGCAATAAAATGAGTTGAAGTAAGGGATGGGTATACTTTTTTTAGCCAAGTTGCCACATTTTCATTCTTCCCAAGCTGATGGTGGAAATTCTATCATATCCAAATCCAATGTATTTACTTATTAAGTCCTAAAGGACCATGACTATGTTTTCGCCAAAAATGATCTCAAACTGCCATTTCTATTACAAGTACCAAATTTTGAAAAAAATCCATTTTTGGACATGTGTAACCATAGGATCTTGTAGTATGCTAACTTGAAAACACCTAGAAAAAAATTCAGAAATTTCCACTACATGGATTGCAAGATATGAACTTTTGAATTCATAGAAATGATTTTTTTGGCCCTGCAAAAAACCAGGCAAGTGCACTTTACAACCTTACATGTATTTGTATGAAAAAATGTCCAAAATAGTGGTACTTCTTTGGATTCATTCTTCAAGGCAATTTGTCTATATGCTTGAAAAATTTCAAATCATCTAGAATGTACAACATGTGGGAAAAAAATAGTGATTAGAAAGAAATAGAAAATGATTCAAAATACTAAAATGTTAAGAATTTAGTTATAGAATTGAAAAATGTCAATTCTAAAGGTTGAAATTTTGTTATGAACAATCTACATCCTATGATTTTATTTTTTTCAAAAAATATTGAAAATTGAGTAAAATAAAGGACTTCAAAATTTATTTTAGAGTAGAAAATCCATAACTACCCGCAAACTAAAACTCCTCATAACTTTTGACTCATTAATTAGAATGGTATGATTTAAAGTTTCCCATGTATATATAACTCTAGAAAACTAATTTCAAATTTTCTTTTATTCAAAAAGTGATTTAGTGCATATGAAAGATATTCCTTGCCCCTACCTTCTATTAAAAGTTTAGCCTGACATATGCAAATCTCTAGTCACACATACTTGCCCAAAATTTCTATGTTGCCAAAAAATGCATGTTGGTCCTTTAAGGGTTCACCCAAAGAACTTATAATCTCTTACTCTATCCCAAATTTTTCTTTGAATGACACATGACAAACTTTTTTTATTATACTTAAGTTTTTTAGTCATGGGAGCTTTGCAAGAAAGAAGAAAACCACACAAACTTTGAAATTTGCGAAACGAGAGAGTTCTCTTCGTCATGAAGTAGGCAATCCAAAATAGAGACAACATTATTTCATCATAATTGCGATTAGCAGTTCCAATAGCCTTTTGTAAATCTTTGTTATCCTCATAATTATTCCAAGCTAATTTTTTGTGTTCTACAATTTTACTATGGTCTTGTGTAATGCTAAAATCTTAATATTTATGGGGCCCCTAGTGGCATATACAAACTTAGCTCCATCATTCTTATAATTCTTAGAAAACCCCTCTCCATATCACAATTGAACTCCACACAATCATAGTAATCATACCAAGAATCTTTCCAAGCTAAATTGGCTTTTTCAATATTATTGGATTTCTTATTAGGAGGTGTAATGGGTGAAGAAGAAATAGATTCATGCATATCTACTAAGTCTCTACTGGGTCTAGCCCTAAAGAGCATATCATGCATGTTCTTCTACCTTTTAGTCATAAAAAATTTAGAAGTCTCCAAAACAAAAGAAAAAGGGTTAGAAATTCTTCTTTGTAGTTTGCAACAACTAGAAAGACTCCAAACTCTAGAGCTCTTGAGTCTTGAAAATTAGCAACAATACTTGAGTACTCTATGAAGACTCCACAAACGAGCAATAACATTATAGCATTGCAATACGACCAAGGAATAGCAATAATGAACACCACATCAACACTTTAGCAAAAGTGTCTTAGCAACAACGTCCATACTCACTAGGGATAGTAGGCTAGCAACACAACATCAAAATGAGTGAGAGTCCGGAAGTAGGAGTAAGCAAGCTAGAGGCAAAAAATGGGCGGGTTTGAAGCTCAAAGTGGTGGAAGCAAAAGCGGCAACAACAAGGAGCAGTGGAGGTGGCACTACGGAAAATTACCAACAATGATTGATAAGGAACTCTAACCCATCCAATCTAAATGGATACCCTTCCACATAATACCCTCTTGGTTAATACCCTACCTATCTTGAATATGGCCCTTGCCTTGGTATGAGCTAGTAAATACTATTTGAACTCCACCAAGTGTTGAAAGGAGGCAATTAAAATATCCTTCAATTTGGACGAGGGGTACCAATTCATTTCTAGCCCTACTAATTTCCCTTTGGTTTTGCATGAGTTTTTGCATCCTTTGTTTTGAAAATAAAATGATTTTTTTCCACTTCTACTAGTTAACTTTGAACTAGTCACCAGTTTTTCCCAATCAATTGTTTCATCACTTTTGTGTCAAAATAGATTAATTTTGACTTTACAAAATGTCATTTTCATTTTCAAAATTTTGGAAAAAATATTAATTGAAATGTTTTAGAATCAGTATATAAATTAAAAAATTACATTAAAATCCTCTTTGCTCCTTAGATATTGGTCTACAATTTATCAAAATTTGCACATGCTTCAAATTTGCCTAACCCTTAAAGAACAAACCAAGTCTGAGGGGCATGATTCAAACGCAGATTTCACTTAATTCTTGATTCTAGATGTCTATAAGCTTAACAAAAAAAATGTATCTCCAATAATCTATTTTTTATTCCATTTGATTTTTTTCCAAAATTGTCAAAATTGTAATTTTTGTGACACTTTGGAAGGTAGCATCTTGAAAGAATAAAGTACAACACTTTTGAACTTTTTCTATCAAGTTTCTCTCAATGTGAACTCAAGGACTACACCATGATGTTTATTACTATCATCTCCATTTTTGCTATAAAATTATTATTTTAATTTTTTTTGTAATTATTGTAATTTTTACCCCAAAAAAATTCTTTAAAAAATCATTTTTAATTCTTTTTAATATTTTTAATAATGAAAAAATTAAATTAAAATTGGGATATATCACATTAAATGAGAATAATATCAAAAATTTGAAAGGTGTTTTTTAGTATAGAAAACTAATGAAGTTTGACTAAGCAAAAAATAGAATGTCCTTTAGGGTTAATCATTTTAAAAACTGACACAAACATAGGGTTTGGGATGAATTGACCCCCTCGCTCGTCCCCCCAAATCAGTTCAGGGGGTGCAAGTGAAAAAAAGACCCCCTATTTTGTACCTAGAAAATGTATGTTCCATATCTCTCCTAGCTAATTTGGGGCCTCTGATTGCAAATATGAATTCAAAAATTGCACACTTTATCATGCATGAGAAATAATAAAAAATTCAGGGTGAGAGAAAACCCGTTCTAGGGTGACACTTCAATTAAAAGGAAACACCCGAAGGCTGAAAACACGCCCAAAGGCTGGAAAAAAAATGCCTAAAGGCTGAAAACATGCCCAAGGGCTGAAACGCCCGAGGGCTTGGCAGGGAGGACAGAACACATGACCCAAAGGCCAAAGAAACTATATAAAAAAAAATGCATTTTTGATACTTCCTTGATAGATTCAAGGTAGATTCTAAATTTCATTTCAAAATTAATACTCAGAATATGGCAGTTTTTACGAATCAGCTTTGTTATATAAGAAAGATCATTGATAAATCCTACATAGAGATATATAACTTATATCCTACTAGTTTATAGGAGGAGGTGTGTTGCTTATATTTAGCAGGGACCTCATATATGCTAAGCAAACCCAAAAGAATAGACATATGGTTGTAACTGTAATTTCATCAGTCAAACGCAAATGAACCAATCCATCACTGTATCTTGAATAGAGTTTAATAGCAAGAAAAACAATTACAAAATATATATTTTTTGGTATGGAAACTCATCCCTATGAAATAATTGTTTCCTTTTACAATACCAAAGAGAGTAACGTTGTCGCGTAGTAAACTCGTTCAACATGTAAAAAAATATATTTGTGTATTATTCCGTCATATTTTATTGTAATGATAGGACGCAAGGGTGACATCACTTGAAGAGGCTTCAAGGTGACGCCTTCTTAGCAAAATTACAATTAACTATAAAAGAAGAGGGCACCACTCTAGAGCTTTATCAATTTGAAGTTATTATTCATATTTTTCGTTTTGGATTTACAATGTCGAATTGGAGGGTTTTTTCTAAGTTTAAAGATGAAGAGCTTCAATCGGAGCGGGAGTTTGAGTTTTTTCTGTCTCAATTGCCAGATCAACCTCTTTTACCACTAGCACTTACGCCACCGCATGATCGCCCACAAGAAGAAGTTGGACCTTCGCGACCACCAAAGCAACCTCGCGTGGAGCAGCGATGGCACGGGAATCTACAATGCGACGCTCGGGCAATGGTGATTTTGTTGCAGGTTGGGTGTGTTGAGCTTGGAAGCAGAGAAGTGACGTTTGAAGGGTGTTTTGAAGGCTTGAACGATGACCAATACTATTGTATAGTCCGACCGATCAAAGGAAGCCGCGGCCATCAACGTTGGTTAGAAGGTCCAGTTAATCCTTTAACAAAGGTGGATCGTGCAGATTATGTTGCAGCCACCATTAGACGCATCCTTAAGTTCTTGCAGATGGAATGATATTTGTCTTAGAACTCTATTTTTTACCTCTAATAGACATATGTTTGATCCTAGTTGTTTGGTTTTACACTTTGAAATATATTCAAAGGGTATTTGATGTGTTCGGAATAGAAGGAGAAAAGAATGGAGATAGTTTATCCTTTTAGCAAATTTTAGAGATTTATTGACTAACTAAAAGGATAGATAAGGATGTAGGAAGGTCAAAGGGGGTGGCCAATGGATTTTGGTTGCCCATGTGGCCTAGGCATAGGCTGATGTGGCCCTTGAGGTTGGATAAGGAGTCGGGGGTCTTCTTCCTCCTCATTCATTATTAGTTTTGGGAGTGCCGTGTGCTTAGAGAGTGATATCTCAGTGTATTTTGTGAATTTGAAAGTGAAATTTGGAGAAAATGTTTATCGTGTTATGGTGATTCTAAAAACCTATGACTTGTTCTATTTGGAGCTTGGGTGTGAAAGTTATGAGCGATGGAGTGAAGGAAGGTCTGCTGCCTTTACGAATTGTAAACCAAAACTCCGAATGCTTGTGGAAGTTTTGTTAGATTGTTTTTGATTTTGAGTTTTTGATGAATTGTGTATTAAGTTATTAGCTTTTCAAAAAATTATATTAATCTTCATTTGAAGTTCTTTTGAGAAAGTTATGAGTGTAGAAGTAAAGGGGGTGTAGATTAATCACCAAATCTAAGGTTTAGATGTAGCTTCAACTTTGACAAAGCACCAAGAGCAGAGTTTTTATGTTTTGAGTTGAGATTTTGAGAGGATGTGTATCATGAAGTTATCTTTCTGTGAAGGTATAGCACAAAGAATTTGGAGCTTGTATGAAGCCGGGATGTACTTCGAAGTGGAGACATGAGCAACTACCTTTGATTTAGAGGATGCAAACTTCAAGAACTTATAACTAATGGGCAACAAGTTCTTTGGATTTGAGTTTTGGGGAGATTGTGCAATATTTTTTTAGCTTTCCAGAAAGTTAAGATACTCTTGATTTGGAGTTTTAGAGCAGCTATGCCACACATTTGAAGTTTGACAAAAAAAAAAAATCAAGAAGCCTTTGCAAAGATTTTGGTTTATACATGGTTTATACGGTTTATACTCGACTTATACGGTATCTATACATTGTATGTATACTTATGGGTATTTGTATTTTATAAAAAATTGTACATATATTAATACCTTATATTATACTGTATTTATACATGGTATATACAAATGTATATACTCAAGGTATATGTATCATACGAGTATGAATACTCAACTTTTATACGCTTTGTATACCCTTCTATATGAAGGTTTATACCTTTGATGCTACGTGAATTCTTATATCATATACACCTCATTTATTTCATCTTGAGGTGGTATACATCATATATTTTTATATCCTCATATCCTAGACTGATTCTAGTTGCAGCCAGAAACCCGGAGTTTTCCCAAAGCACAGTCCTCTCAATCCGACAACGTCACTTCTTCTGGGACAGATACTGCTGCCAAAAAACGAAACTAATAGAGATAAATTTGAGCAATGCATAAAAAGAAAGTATGAACCACAACGTTTTATGGCAAAAGGGAAACCAATCTGACGTATTTGGACTGAGGTCCAAGCATATCCTATTGGGATCAAAGTTTGCAATAAAACAACTCCACAGCCACAGTTCGAAATTTTTGAGATTTTTTTGAAAAAAATTCTTCTAGGAGGTGGTAGTCCTCACGTGTATCCATGCCACACATCAAACCATCAGTATGCCACACGACGTGTATGAGGTGTCTTCACACTACCACTACTTGTTATTGTATACTCACCCAAGAAATAGTTCAATCCATTCTAAAAAATATTCCCTGTAAATCCATACTCAAAAGAACTGGATACAACTAGTAACAGATTAGTATAACACCTTTTGAGAACCAAAAACCATTTCCTTCAATAAACCGTAGCTCTAGGCCGTCTAGCACTCGAGCTTACACACACTGAATACACCTTGCATACACTTTGCGAAACTAGTTGTCACGCGGGCTAGAATACGCAGAGTTACAAATATGAAAAAAAAAAAAAAAAAAAAAACTCTGCTATCTGTGAAGGCAAAGTCCTACCGGTGCAACCTGGTAGTAACTGGCTTGATATCCCTTCCGTTATACAGACCAAACCGCCAATTATTTCATTAACGTTGGCAGGTTAAAGAACTCGGTTTAGAGTCCGTCAGATTTTTTTTTATCAAGGCTTAGATTTTACAGATGGCTGTCCAATCTCTCATAACCTTTGTTATGCTAGAGGTATCAATGTAGGATATTAACCAAGTTGATATGTGCAGTAATAATACGTGTATGTCAGGAAAGTTTTACTGTTTATCAGAAAAAATGGTATAGTAACCAATAGCATCCCTAACAGACCTCAAATTAAAAAGGTCCAAGTTTACTAGTAAAGAGACTTGTATAAACTTTGTTTATTTCTCTATAAAATAAAACCAAGCTGTATATATGTCTAAGCAAACGATATATCTAGGATTTTTTGTTGTTCAAACAGTAGTAGACTAATTGGAATTACTAGGAGTAATACCTTGAAAATATAGTCTAAAAATAAATAAAAAATAAAAAATAAAAAAATTCAGGGGTTTCCTTCAGGGGACGAGTGAGGTGGTCAATTCACCCTGGCCGACATAGGGAGGTACTCAAAGGCTTATCGAGTTACAGACCTACAGGGATGGTTATCATGGTATCTGAGCATATCCCCCATGTACTCATACCTTACTGGTAATAGCATATCCAAATTTCAGAATACAAATTTAGTTAGTCTTAAGAAAACATAGAAATGGTAAAATAGGATACATTGGCAATTTGTCTAACCATTATTGTGTATCGAGAATCCTCATTTCTTAATCACATAAAGAAAAATTGTTACTAAATTTAGAAGAAATCCAAGAACAACATTCAAACATAAAACACAAAAGTTATAAGACATAAAAGTTGTATTGATAAATTTTAGTTTGAATGCCCTAATAGTGAATAGTGTGCACCAAGTATCCATTTCTTTTTCGGAATTTTTCGGATATATTTTACGGAACATGATCAATTTTTAGTGATCTCATCCTAAAGATATTGTATAAGAAAATTGAGCATACTAACCAAGGTCTCTTTTGATTTCTGGCTAATTCAAAAAATGATTTTCTAGGTTTTTTTAGTCACCACCCAAGAATAGTAGTATGACATTAATTTGATTGAAATCTTAAAATCAACTATCCCCTACGCATAAACCCTTTAGTGCTCAATGAATTGTAGTGGAAAGAAACCACATTCCAAACCTGTTGTTTGAAATATATGTCTTCAAGTTGTTGTTTATATATTAAATATACTAATGATTTCATAGCATAAAACTTGCACATATCCTAGGGGTGCATCTACTACAAAATTTTAGAGATCATTCAAAAGTGCATCTTGAAAATCATAATGTTGTACAAAAGCTACTTCAAATTAATGTGGGAAAAAAGATTTCTAAAGGTGCCATAATTCTATAAGCAATGAGTGAGGGAAATCTTTCATTATTATATGTGAACTAGTTTAATAGGGTGTGCAATTGACAATTTATAAATGATGCAATATAAGTTCTCTACTTTCCTACAAAATTTTCAATGATTTATGGAATTCAAACTCATTGAGAATATACAATGCTTTTATTGTAAAGAACGATATATAGAACATCCACTTCACTTACTTCACTTACTTCACTTACAAGTAGTTTAGGATATTTGTCTAGTGTATAAAAAATTTACTATTTGCAAACAATATTGATGTTCTCTTCTATATTTCTTTTCTCTTTTTTTCCAAAGCAATTGAAAGTACAATTTTGACCAATTATATAAATTCTCGTATGCAAAAGACAAAAAAAAGTTTAGATTTTTTTTTGAAATTAGACCTTCAAAATGAAATTGACATAAATCTATAAATATTTTTAAAAATTGACTCCATGTCAATACATCCATTTCTTGATGCTTGACATTGTCCCTTTTGAAGCAAACTTTGTGGAATGTGTATTTCATGACACATTTGTGTTTTCTCCATAACCTCATGTCATTATGAGATTAAATTTTATTTGAAATATTTGAAACTAAATTGTTTGTAGAATTTCATACAAGTCTACAATATGTCTAAATTTTGTTGAAAATTAATATTAATATAATTCAATTAGGTACAACAACTTTTGAATTGTACAAAAACTTTCTTGATGTAGAATAAAATTGCCATTTTGATCGTGCATGATTAACATTGCATTCTTACACAATCTCAATAAAGCATACTGAATTTTCATACTAAAAAAATAAACTTCATTCTCGGTGGATTCTTAAAGTTGAATTTTATGGATTTATATGATAATTTAGTAAAACTCATCAGTAATGAATTTTCAAATTCAATTGTGAGGGTATGTAGGAAACATCCAGATGCATATCTTTCACATGAGAAAAAAATGTTGTTGAATAACAAAATTTTAATTTAAAAAGATTTGACATGGGACAATATTGGGGTGTCTCCTGTCAAATTTTGGGATTAGATATTTATATATTGTAATTAGATTTTAGATGTGCATATTAAACTATGTGTAGATTGATTTTAGTTACTTAACAATATTTTTCTCACGTAAAAGATGTTCATATGAAAATTTCCTACATACCCATCCAATTGATTTTGATTATTCATCATAGATGGATTTCAATAAAGTATCATGAAAAATTATGAAATTTGGTTAAAAAATTCACCCAAAGTGAAGTTTTAGTATTTCAAATTTCAAATTAGGTATACTTGATTGAGATTGTGTAAGAATGCAACATTAATTATGCATGATAAAAAATACCAACGTTTTTTAGCATTATGTAAAATTCTTTAGAACAGTGCAATAGGAAGTTTGTATGTAGATTGGAACCTACAATTATTTTATACCTTTTGGATTTTAAAATTGTCACCCCAAAATTAAAAATTTGCACATGGGGGTGTCCATGCCAATTAGTATTGTAGGAAAAATGTTGTAGGGACCATTGAGCAATAATGTAGTTTGTTGATCTCAATTTGCTTGCTGATCTAAGGAAATTTGTGCAAAAATGTATTGCATATAAACAAATCATGTCTTTGACAATTGTTTGGAGGTTTTCATTAAAAAAAAAACGTATGTATTATGAATGGATTATCTACAAGGTCAAATTTGGAAAAGTATGCAATGCTATTGGTTAAATCAATTCAAAACATCTTACTTTGATAATTCACCTTAAACATTAGAAGAAATTTGAGGGGTCAAGAAGACTACAAGTTATCATGTAGTGGGAACAAACGAATTTGACTGCTGCAACGAGTCTACAACAATTCTACATGGCCAAGAGGCTATTGCATAATTTCTCAAAAAAGTTAATTAATTAATTAATTTTTCAATTTTTTTGCATTTTAAGAATTGTGTATTTTTTAATTTTTTGAAAAAAAAAAATTCTAATAGCTAGTTGTTCCTTCACTTCAGAGGGAATAGTAAAGAGAACAGACCTGAAAACAACCTTCTTTTGGCCTCAAATCCCCTCTAATGTAGATTTTATATTATTATCTATTTTGTTGATTAGATATAATCTTATCTTACATTAAATAGCAAAAAATGGCCCAAGATTTGACCTTGAAAACATCATTATTTTTCTTCCGAAAGTAGATTCTTAACTCTTATTCAATTTATGTTCATTTCATTATAAAAAGGTTAGACAATAGCAATTTCAATTTATAATACAATCATAAAAAGATAATTTGCTTTAGAATGCAATTTTTTTTTTAAATTTGATTTTTTTCCGTCCACTTGAAAGTACTATTCAAGATTTGCAACTACTATAAACTAGTTGTTTTGGTCATTAGGGGATAATAGTAATAGTATGACAATTGTAAAGCATTATACCTCAAGACATCTAGTGTAGATAACAAGTTGACTTGCTTTAAGGTAACTACACCTAATTTCAACTTGCTTCTAAAACCATCCCCTACACAGTCTTCCTTGTAATGTGCGGCCTCTATTGAGAACCTACATAGTCTACTCAGTCTTTCTTGTAATATGAGAACCTAGGGTTTATGTTTTCAATACAAATATTTTGACATAAGAATTTATGCTACAAGAATTCTAAATGTCCATTTGATTTTTTGCAAGATTTGACAAAATTTAGACAATTTTATAATAGATTTTTTTTTTCAATTGCCTTGTCAAACAAAGTTTAGGTATAATTACCATATAGTATTATCTCTTTGATTGTTAGTAGTTGTAGAATTGTGTGACACCAAAGCCCAAATCCCTAGCCATCGAAAAATTTATTTTGATTTATTTTTCATTACCACCATGAATATAAAAAATTTGTATTCATTTATCATTCTCCTTAGACCATATATCTTTCATAAACTTCTACGTGATAACAATTTATATGGAATTTGTGACTATAAATTGTGATTATATATACACATGTATATATAATACAATATATCTATATTCCAATGCCAATATGTATTGTAGTTGTATTTATATTCTATTTTCATGCACTACGTCCGTGCCTACGTGCCTTTATGCATATCCGTTTCAACGCATCAATGTATAACATATATTAGAGAAGAATATTTTATAAAGGAATGCTGGGGGACTATTTTTTTAATATTTGGAGGCAAGCGATGTCTTCATGTAGGTCATCTACTAGTTGAAATTGACATCTTCATTTGTTGAAAAGAGAACATTTAGTGTTGAGAGTTGTTTGCGTGAGGAGCTTTGTTGTTAGTTGTTCTTGTTAATTGCTAGTTGCTAACCGATTGGTTTATTGTTGATACTGGGGTTAGTGGAGTTAAAGTTAGTTGGTAGCTAGTCGCCTTAGATTGTGGTGGCTACTTAAAGGCAAGGGCTAACTCCTCTCTCTCTCTCTTATGGTTTGGAGGTGTGGGATGTACTTGTGGGTTTGCAAAGTTATGTATAGTTGGTGATTAATATTTTGAAGGAAGTGTTGATATAAAAGTTTTATGTTGTGTTTTGCAAATGTGTTGAATTAAAGTAAAATTTTGAATTTGATTTCTTGGAAAAGTGATCTACATTACATGTTTTTTGGCCTACCTAAAGGGCCGTTTCAAGTTGGTTGAAATGGGAACCAGCTACGGTTGTGTGAAATAAAAAATTATTAAAGAAATATTAAAATTAAAATTAAAATTAAAAATTTATTATGATTATTTTTTAATAATTTGACATGGCAATCACCATGCTACTTCAACAAGCTGCTATGGTAGAATTCCCAGATTTCGGGATCACAGGGGAACTCACAACTTTGTACAACAACTAAAATTCTTGTAATGCTATGAACCCAAATTTCAATTCGAGATTTCTTATGGTTATAGAGTTATGAGGCATCAAAATTGAAGGTGCTTGAAATTGAAGGTGGCCAAGAGGGGAGTATTGGGGAGCTTCAATATTCTTGATTTTTTGTAATCTATTTATGAAATTTAAAGGGTAATTTTCTTCTCTCATCTTCTATCTTGTATCAAAATCTTAACTTCTATAGACTTGAGATCTATGAGCAGTGCAAAAATCAACAATTGTGTGTAAAAATTTCACCTTAGATTGAGGTGAAATTTGGCATGTAAAGATTTGATAAGTTAATCTACTTTGTAGCAAAATTTCAAAGCATTTGGAGGGACTGTTCATAAAATAAATTAAGATAAGATAGGTCAAAGTCAAATGTGTTACTATAAGGTATCTTGGGAAGAGTTAGAAAGTCAATAGTAGGAAAATGTCTACCAAAGTTGGATAGTATTTTATATCGGAATGGAAATTGGTATGTAGGTATTTGATTAGTTGATCTATATTGTAATGAAATTTAAAGTCAATTGAAGCTATTATTCATCATTTATGCTAGATCAAACTTAGGTGTGGCAATTTTCTAAGGCATTGTAGAAATTAGAGGATAGGGATTTTCGAAAAGGAAATTTAGAAATAGATTAGGGATATTACGGATATTTGAGAGTATAAGAAACTATCAAAGTATTGCCACAACAAAAACCGTGTGCTATTTTGAACCTACTTGTAAAACATTGTGACAATGGATTGTCTCTTTTTAAGAAGTAATTACACTAGAGAAGGCCTTCAACATTGAGTTTAATGTGAGTTGATTACTTCCTCACATTAGGCTGGCATCCTTGCTTATGAGGTCCTTCTATCTCATATTGTCCTTGTAAGAAAGGTCGCTTTTTTTATATAAAGGTTTGCCACAAAATTTTGTATTCAATTCGAGGTTTGATATATTGAATAGTATGAAAAAATCCCTTGAACTAGGGGATTTAGCCAAAATACCATGACAAAAAGTTTTTTCATAGGTCATTTGAGTTATTCTTTCATTCTACTTTAAATCTTCCAAGTATTTAGCGGCAAGGTCTTTATGCCAATTGAATCTTGATTTTTTGAAAATTTTGACAATAAAACTTTAACATTCCACACTTCATTTTCCTTCCATAATTTCTTCAAAATATCAATAGTAAATGTTGCTTCAAAGGTTATCATTCAATTTTCCAAATGATTGCAAAGCATAATTAGGAATTAGAGACGTGCTACGCAATTTGCACACATAATTGGGCTTTTCTACTTTTTGATTTGTCTACAAAAATCTTCATCTATTTGAAGTTGCTCTTGGATGGGGGTACATCCGTAGACAATGTTGCTCATCATCAAAACTTTTGCAATAAAGAAGCACCTCTTTATGAAGTCCGCCCTCTTTGTTGGTCCTTTGTTAGTATTCAAAATTTTTTCTTTTTGTTGAGGATTGCCTTGTACTACTTCCATTTGGAAATAGTGTATCCATTCACTGAGAATGGATACACTATTTCCAAATGGAAGAAGTAATAAACCTTTTGAAAAGAATTACGAAAAAATCCCTCCCATCTATTATATTAAGTATGCAATGTCACAACCTTTGTGACAATTCTTGTCACAAAGTTTGTCACTTTTTCACCCTAGAGAAATATACTCCAATTTTTTTCATCTAATGTTCACGATGAAAACCTAGAATGCCACAAATATTCTAATCAAGAGTCTTCTGATCAAACACCAATGTTCAAAATGCTATGATTGAATTTCAGTGCTATCAACTTCAATGTCTTTGTTGTAGCTAGCACGAAACATATTCTGAAAAAATTCCCGCATTCACAGAAAATTTCATAATCCATCCATATTTTGGATGAAATTTTGAGAAGTCCCACGACGGAGGTCTTTGTCCCTCAGGATACCGTATTTCCCACGAAAACTGTCTTCATCCCATGTACAAAATTGCTGAATGAAACCGACGGGAATGGACGCTTCACTGAACGGTCATAGAACCCTGAACCCCATCGGGACAAGAAAACGGCATTTTCCCGCCTCGGGGGTTGCAGCGCCTCCGTTTTGAGCGCCCGAGAAGTGACAGTAGTCTTGCAAGGAGCGGCCCCCACCCTGCCATAGCCACCGCCATGTCCTTCCGTCGCATCAACCTTCACTCCGAAACTCAGTTGATCATTTTCCCACGCCAACACTTGCAGATTCCCTTTCGAATCTCGCCACTCCTTTAATTTCCTTCTTCCTTTCCCTTCCAGCTCGATTCCCTGTTTTCCTCCATGTGATGTGAGTGGGGTTGCTGCGGCATTGCAGGCATTGGCGCGCTCGCTGGTCTGCCAATGTCGACGATAGCCATGGCTGCGTTCCGGTAGATTCGCAGTGGCCGGGGAGGGTGGAGGCATTGCTAGGGTTGGGGCCGGGATTGACCGATCGATCTGGCCAGTGGGCGAGAGGTGGCGATGGCGTCGTTTCGTGGATCCAAGCCGATGTCCGCGGGGAATGGCGTCTCGCCGGAGGTGGACCCGGCATTGTACCGTAACTTGGTGGAGATGATTCCTTTGATGGAGAGTTTTATGGTGCGTCTCTGTGCTATTTGTGATGTTCTTTGTTTTGATGTTTTGGGGATTAACGTTTCAGGATTGGCTTTGAGTGGATCTGGAAGGCGAGAGTGCAATGTTGTTTGGACATTCGGAGTTCGTTTGGGCTTAAGGTTGAAATCTACACTGTTCTTGATAATACATGGAAGATTTGTGCTGTGGTGTGGTCATCGAGAATTCTCTCACTCTCTGTTTTAAAAATGACAGGAGTTGGTGTTCATCTTTTATAAAATTGTGAATAATTCCGATATGTGGAGGTAGTTCGTGAACTGCATTGAAGTTTATCTTTACTAAAATCTGTTATCAGCAATTGCTTCGATTGAGTTTGGGGGATTAGCGTCGCGGGATAGGCTTTGAGTGGATCTGGAGGGTGAGAGTGCGTGTCGCACACAATGTCTCGTGCTACGTTCGGAGTTCGTTTGGTTTGAGAGCCATACGGGTCTTGATTATACATTTGTGCTGTGGAGAGTGCATCGAGAACTCTCACTCTGTCTCTTATTATGTCAGTTGACCGGCATCCATCCCTTCCAAAATTATGAATAATTTCGGTTTTGGACACTGCACGTGGATCACTACGAAGGAGGTGGTGCTTGCATCTTTACAAAAGGATATTCAAATCTGTTATTTATAAATGCTTCGATTCGAAATGGTCAATTCTGAGCTTTCATCTGACACGACGAGAGGTGTCTATTTCCTCTTGGTGGCATTGTATTGAGCGCATCCCTTGTCCTGAGGATTGGTCTTGTGTTGACAGGAGCAACAGGGAGCTCGGAGTAGCATGTTCGGCCACCAGGCTGCTATGATCTATACACCTGCACCCCTGCGTGATACGCTGTACAAGGTCTACACCCTTCCATCGCCTTCTGCTGTTGATTTTTTTATTTAGTGGAGCGTTGGTAAATAATTGTCTGGACTTGCTGCCTTCTTGCTTTTCTTAGCTGCAGTCAGTAATTTCGTTTCTGAAGTGCCTGAAACCTGATACTAAATCTTAGTCACATCTAAGATTATCAATACTCTTAGATTCTGGTTTGATCATGCTCATGACTGATGAAAATTGATGTGGTTGACCTAAGAATGTCGTGTGCGAGCTATATCATTCGAGACGGTCGTTTGCAGATCATAATTGCATGAAATAGTGATGTGATTAGAATCTGCTGTGTGAGGTTGTGTTCCTCTGGGCTTGAATGATCTCGGCAGGCGCGCTATTTAACCATATGTAAGCGTAGTTGGACATTTGCTTTTGAATCCTGAAGTTTAGTGCTGACAAACTCCTGTTGTGATATAGCCTTATGAAAGTCCTCTGAAAGTGAGAAAGGGCATCCTCACTCCAAAGCGCACACCAAATCGTGAAGTTAGTCGTGAACTCATTCGTGAAGAACCTAAAGAGGAGTGCCGTTGGGAGGAAAGTGAGAATATTCTTAGACGCATTGAAGGCGACACGGCTCAAGAGGACTCCAGCAAAGACTCTCGCCACTTGCTAGTGGAAATCGAGGAACTGAAGCAGAAGTTGTGGGAGAAGGATTGTCTACTGGAGACGATTGGTCAGCGCTCCAATCACACTTTAGAGTCACATGCATCTCAGACTGATGACGTGAGCCAAAAACTTTGGGAGAAGGATCCAGTACTGGATAGAACGTCAAGTTGGCAATCCAAGGTTAGAGAAGGAAATGACTCTCAGGGAGGAGCGTTTGAGTTCGACAGTCAACCCGGAAACATTGCACCTCATGGGAATGGTGTAGCTGAAGACAAGGACGATAAGTCCGAGGACATGAAGCTTTTGCAGGGACAAATAGACAAGTTACGTCAGGAACTGGCTGAGAAGGATCGCTTCGTCCAGTCGGCTCAAGTAGAGCTACGCGAGCAAAAGGTGTTTGGTTCTTCCTTGTCCTTATTTAAAAAAATATCTAACAGAGATATAGTTGATCCCAAGACCCGAAATGTCAGATCTGGGCTCCCCGCTTATTCGTCTAATGTTTATATGGTTGTACTACGCACATAGTGGGACTTGTAGCCCCCCCTCCTCCCCCCCCCTCTTTTGTGGATCTTTATAGGTTTCGTGATTTGAGAGAACTGTTTGCTAGCTACCTTCCTATTTTACAAGGAAGTAGTGTTTTTCAATCGTAAATGCATGTGCCAGCTTCCAGGGGCTCATCTTCCTCTATTTGAGTACTAAATGACAAATGATGTGCAGCAAGGACTCGGAGAAATGAGGAAACTTTTGGAACAAGCAGAGCGTGGTATGGTAAAGACAAATCACAAGGCAAACAGCATGGAGGCAGAGTTGAATACGTTACGTTGTCAGGTTTTGACTTTACGCTATCAGCTCGATGCTGTTGATGCCACTGAGCTCGCCGATGGCAGTCAGTCAGAACAGGTGATACTCACTGTGACATCATGTTGAAGACGGTCATTTTTATTGTAATGGAATTCTTCTTATACATTTTGCATTTGGACTCACTCTGATGCTCTGTTGTGTTAATTTTACGGCAGGATGACACGGACAGAGAAGGTCCACCATATCGAGTAGACATGGTTTCTACTATTGCTTCAGAAGAGGTGCATCAGAAGACTACGTTTCTGGTATGTGTATCAGGTCCAAACGATGAAGAACAGGTGAGTACCGTGTTGGAGGAATCCACGGAAGAGCAAGAGAAGCTAGAGCTTGCGAGACGTAAGTATCTGGCAGCTGTTATTGCTGCGCGAGAGAAGCCTATTGGAGAGTCTCTTCTAATGGTTGCTGAGTGTCGAAAGCAGCTCAATAACTATCTGAAAGACATCCCGGTGTTGCAAGGCTTTGGTACTCAACAACTTTAAATTCTGCAGCTACGATTAAGTATCTTGGCAGCCACAGATCTTTTTCAGAATTTACACGTGTACTATGTAGACATGCATCTGGTTCAGCTTGTTTGGGATTTCTAGTCTCTTTGCTAAGTGTCCTCAACTCAGTCGAATAGCAGTAACATTCATTGTTTACAGGCAGGACTGTGCCTACTTGGATTTGGCCAGTTATCTTCCTGTAAATTATCAATTCTAAAGATGACGAAGGACCAAAGAAACACCCTGGTAACATTCCCTCATGATTGACATTGGTCTTGAGTTTGTTATCATTGTAAGTTTCTCCAACTGAAATGATCGATTGTTTCTTGGAGCTGGAATTTGCACTCTGAGGTGAACGACACAGTCTTGACTCCAACTCATTATCGCCTTGCTGAATTTTTTGTGAAAGTTCTGTTACGTAGCGACGTAACTTGGCTCAGACCATTTGTTAGAGTGTTTGAGAAGCTTAGGAACCTGGGTCGAATTGTTGACAGTTGTGTGCAAGCATCTTGCTATTCGACCATCCAAAATGTCGAATGCTGGTTGAGATGGGATGGCGAGATGGTTGCTGATGTTCTGGAAGTCTTATACAGAAAACCTATCTTTGATACGCTGAAGTATGTCACTTTGGACGGGAGCTCTTCGTTCAGATTCAATGTATGCAGCAGTGAATCATGTTGAAAATATAGGATTCACAGGGGTCGGTTATTGTCATAAGTTGCGTGATACCACTGCAAATACTATTAATAATTTAAGGGAAAATATCTTTTATATCTATCCTAGGAAAGCTTGTTTGTCACATTTAAAAATTGTGGTTGGATTTTAGTGGTTCTATGACAGCGTTTGGGTATTTTTTCGAACGTTACCGGTTCCCCACATTCAAATGATTTTTTTACATGTTTTCAAAGGTTTGGTTGATTATTATCCTGTGGTTTCAAAATCCAATTGTTTTTTTAATTTTCTTTTTAAATTTTCAGTTGTTCACACTACTGACACTGAAGGCCTGTTCTGCCCAATCATTGTTCCAGGTTTCAAAGATATTTTTCTGTTCCAGATATTTCCCATCGTCCATCATGGCTCATTCTTGAATAGAACAGAACAGTACCGATTATGGCGGAATATGACTGAACGCGTATCTGCATACGTGTAGGCTCTAGACGTGGCTTTTAGCTATTCTTTAATCCCTATTTCAGATTTCTTGTTCCCAATTTTATCTTGAGGCAGGTCCACTCTCGTCCTACAGTACACTGCAGGCAAACGAGAATGAAAGGCACAATTTAGCCTCAGTAACTTACCGCCAGAAGACGGAACGCCACTTTCTCCGACAATTCTTGAGCTACAGTATATGCACTGAATTGGTAAAGTTGCATCTTTCCCATAAACTCTGATGAGTTTCTGACTGAAGATTTGAAATCAGCGCTTCTCTTCGCCCTATTGCACTACCTGAATCTTTGAATGATTATAAAGGTTATTTTAGAAACAAGAATAAAAAAAAGTTCATTGGGTCAGCAGTCCGCACTTTCTAAGACGTCACAGTCTGAATACGTTCCGAGGTTTGATCCTCTTCCTGACAGATGGACACGTGGCTGTTTCCCTTTCCATGAAAATTCACTTCAAAGTCTCCGTCCCGCCTCCCTTTTTTTATCTTCAGCATAAGTTAGTAGATTTATGAAATAACTTTTACGCGCACCTGGAGCTGCAGGCCTGCACTTGAGTTACCTTGGCGATGGTTACGACTTCGGAGCCAATCACGTGAGAGACAACTGACAAAGTACACGGAAATTAGCAAACTCAGGTCCCTGGAAGCTGTGGAATAAAAGTGGTGAGGTGGCACTGTCGTCTCGCATGAGGTGTCAAACAGGGGCCATTTCTCCATTTTAAAATCTTCCCGAAATGGGGAAATGTGCAGGCCACTTGGCACCCTCTCGAACGGGCCAAGGTGGCTTCGACCCGTACCTCCGGCTGCTCGTGTATTCAATTACGCTCAGCTCAACTCCAGCCCTTGCTGCGCTTCCCAACTCCACTTACTTAGCCCTCTGATTACGCAGTTCAAACGTATTACGGCAACAGATTCTAATCCCCTACTTGATGATTCACTAATTCCTGCATCCCTACGGCCAGGTACATCATTCCTCTCCCTCAATTCAATCTCCCAGGTCGCCAAACTATCGCTACTTTGCAAGGGGTCTAGCACCTTTCAGGCGGTTATAAATACTCTAGCATAGCTCACGGGATTGATCAGTTGGTGATTGCATCAACTATTCCACACAGCATAAGTAGCCAACGGGATTCTTGTTCTCGAGTGTGAGTCACCTCTTACTAGACAAAGGCTATGTGGGCGTGGTTCGTATTCAGATCTTGATCAGAGTTGGGGAAGCGGGATCGGAAGAAGCGTATGAGAGGAGGACGGGAATACTCTTGTATTGAGCGCCATCTGGAGAATTCTCTACGGAGACGGGGTTTACTTGTTCCTTGTTTGCAAAAACGGGTGAAGACAGACGAAGCTGGTGCTTGAATCCTTTAAGTTGTAGGTGAGTACTAGAAGCTCTCGGTCTGTCGGTACAACTCGAAGTTCGGATTGATCATGTGAAGGTTTATTGCTAGAGTGGCTGAATTTTGCACAACTAGCTGATCACGTTTCCTACTGTGAGCATGTGGGCATACGCTTCAAGGATCAGGGTTACTACACTTAAACTATGACGTTCTACCCTCTTTATTGTGACGTTCTCTAACATTCTAGAGAAGATCCTGCACACTTGTCACTTTTACCATTGACTGCAGCACACTTGTCACGTAGGGAGAAAGTTGGGACTCCAGGTGGTAAGATTGTAGAGGTTTGAGGGTACTGGGGTGGTCACTGTGACAGGTGATGTCGCGTTCGGTGGATCCCCTGGTGGTGGGGCGAGTCATAGGAGATGTGATCGACATGTTTGCACCGAGCGTGGATATGGCAGTGCTTTACTCATCACGACAGGTTTTCTTACAGTGAATTCAATACCATATCAAAGTTGTGCCCAATTGATTTGGTGCTGATTTTTGTGCACTGATTGTGACCCGTGAATTAAGCTTATGCTGATTGTAAGTGGGGGATGAGGATTGCAGGTGAAAAATGGGTGCCAGATGAAGCCCTCGGCGCTTACGGAGGCACCAGGGATCCGGGTGACAGACCGGAATGGAGGAGCCGACAATTTATTTACTCTGGTGTGTATTCCTCTTTCGGTTTCGTGACTACGGTGAGGATTCGGTGACTACTGAAAAATTATCAATATCTTTTCATGTATGCGCTATCCAATAAGCCACGTCATCACCAGGTCACTGTCTTGAATGAACTGTCACCAATTCATGTGCTGATAGAAGCTCGCTCTACGCTTACACCTCTTCAATAGGTCCTTGTGTAAAACTCCATCGAAACAACATTCTGAAATATCCTGCACACTTGTCACTGTATCGGTATCATTGACTGTAGAACACTTGTCACGCATTCAGTCATTATTGGGACCCAAGCAGTCAGATTAAAAAGATCAGGATGTATAATATGTGCTGGACATATTGACTTGCAGTAATGTGGATGGTGAGAGAGGGCACATCATGTAACTAGTATATGTGCTAATTTCCATTGTCACTGAGCTGAGTGGAACAGAACCATGATTGTCAACTGTTTTGGTTATTATGGTTTTGTGTGGTACCTGAAGAAAAATCTACCCATAGGTGATAGTGTACGGAGGCTCCCTTCTTTTGTTCAAAGTTGTTGAGCTCATATTGTCCTTTCGCTGTATAATGATGGAAAGGATCAGGCTAGGAACTTATGCTTGTCATCATAGAAGAAGAGTAACGTCGGCCCTAGGATCAAGATAGAGTCAGCTGGGGAGTAGTTCTACTATTCACGCCTCTTGTCATCATAAAAATATATTTTGAGGCGGTTACTTAGAATTAGAGAGTGGATACAAAAGAGAGAAGAACATCTTTATGTGAAAGTAAGGAATGGAAGCACACGTCACCAGTGGTGTATAAACTTTTACCATTTTCTCCTTTCCTTCATTACATGTATGTGGTTTTGGTTTTGCAGATAATGACAGATCCTGATGCACCCAGTCCCAGTGAGCCGACCTTAAGAGAGTGGGTTCACTGGTAAGCAAATTCACTTCTTCCATTTTTTTTCCGTTCACTACGCAGTGGTTATTGTGCTGATTTTCCCAAAACAATGCACTAGGAAACATGAAAGGAGAGCCTGTGTTATGAGAAATTACATGCCAAGCTCTGGGATTGCCTAGGTGTGCTATTTGAAAGTACAGGCTTGTTATTGGGCGTAACCACAATGGTTGGATCATGTTTAATTCCTGCTTATTCAAGTCTAAAATGAAAGATATTATAACGCTTAAGAACAACAAGATTATGAGATACGTACTCTCCCTGTCGTGTGATTGGTTGTCACCTGTGCTACCGAAGTGGGTTCCATTTAGGTTTGAAAACTCATCATTCACATAATGCCGAGTTGACTAGCCATTGTGTCAAACTTTTGAAGGTTGAGACGGAGAGAGTTGTTACCTATACATTGTGTCTATGATGAGTTCTTTGTTGAGCTAGCTAGACTCTTTGACATTCTTGATTCAAAAGTAAAATTTTGTAACCAATATTCTTTGAGAGCAAGGTATCAAGCCTCCCAACTTTGGAAGGTTATCTCACCGATAATTTCTTGCTTGACATGTTTGTAAAGTCTAGAATCTGAAATCAGAATTTCTATGTGAGACTCAGGGAAGAATTAATAATGTTGCAGGATTGTGACTGATATCCCAGGCCAGAGTTTGCTTCCATCAACTAGTGAGTCCAAATATCCACTTCTCCTTTCTCTATTTCTAACTGTGTAGCCATATGCAAAATGTGACACCTAGTATTTATTTAGGTTCACTATATAATACACATGATAAAGCAACAAGCTTGAGATAACAAAAATTCATACAAAATCTTTTTTTCTTTCAATATTTTTTTGGATAGATATCGATTGCAACTTAGTCCAAGTAACAAGAACGAGTTTGATGGAAAATGAAGAAGTGATGCTGATACGGTTCCTATATGTACTAGATTTCTACATCAGGTCACAACTAATCCATACCGGTATTGTATACTTTGTGTAAAAAATAAACATAATGGGTGCGTAGTCCTATAGGACCTTGTACTTAATGTGTACGTTCTCTTCTTTTGCAACCACAATACTCCATGTAACAATGAAAGTGACAAACGGAGGACTATAGCCTGCTAAACAAATATCTTAGATAAGGTCTCAAGCTACATTTTTGATGCGACGTGTGTCATGTAAGCTATCGATTATTTTAAACTTGTTATCGGCAGTCACTCCTGATTGCACTTGATGTTGGTTCAAACTTAAGCTTGTTGATGCTTCAACCTGTGCAACCTGAAGTGGCCCGTAGGATGTTGAAAATAGGGAATCCATTGTCCACACGAGCTTAAGATCATAGAAAGCTGCACTCTTTGTTTTGTAAGGTGAACTGGCAGCGCGACTAGCTCATTCTGAATCCCGGTTTGAAAAATGTACACATCAGGTACATCGTGGAACCATGTACTTTCAAGGTACATTTTTCGCCCAGGGGGATCAATATGAGCTCGCTGTGCTTCAGTTTGATTGCTTTCTGCCGAAGTGCAAAATGCAGGAATGAAGTTGCTGATCAGTAGATTTGCATAGAATTAAACGAAGTGCACTAGAGTTGGGAATGGCGATGTCGTAATCAGATGCTTGAAAATGCTTGAATAATAACCTGTAGAGAGACTAGTCTTGTCCAGCATTGTAATTGTGCAGAGCTAGTTTTTGTCCACAATCAAGTATCCCTGTTTTGTTCCATACACGCACAGTCGTGATCAAAGGGTCCATGGCAGGTCAGGGGTCCAGCAAACGAGCTCGAGAGCCTGTTTCGTCAAGCAAGCAACCGAACGTGGAGCGTCACAAGAAAGGTCCGGCGGCGTCGACAACAACGGAGAAAGATCAAGGGACTACAGCTGGTACTCGTCTTTCACACTAGGCTCTTCAATCGACGTTGGTGATGGTTGCACTTCCACTGCAGCAGAGAGGTTCTTGAAGATATGGTGTCAATTAGGTCGTGATATGTTGATTGTTTGCAGGGACGGGGAGTAGCAAGACGGAGGTGCAAGAAGTGAAGACAACGGGGAAAGAGGTGGTGCCTTACGTAGGACCGTGTCCTCCCATCGGCATCCACCGGTACATCTTTGTGCTCTTCAAGCAGCCCTCGGAGCAACCGCTGCTGGTGACACCACCTCCTGTGCGCAACAACTTCAATACTCGCAGCTTCGCCGTGCAGTATGGGCTCGGTCTTCCCGTGGCGGCCACGTACTTCAACGCTGCCAAGGAACCCGGGACACGCCGGCGCTGAAGAGGATTGCGAAAGTAGAAGGAGCATTCTAGTTTTAGAGGAGTTAGTTCCTTCGAAGCAGGCTCGTGAGTCAGAATCGGCGCCTTCTCATTCATTTATTTAAGGTGGCCCTGATTCCTTGTACAGCACTAGAGTTTTGAGTCTTGAGTGCGATGTAGATCAATGGAAATTCTTTTCTTTACTTGAATTCATTTTGAATATAAAGATTTTCTTGTCTTGAACTCGCCGATTCTATATCTGCAGCATCTAGTCATGATGAAGTTGACTGCATTTTACGGAATCCTTAGGTCGCATTTGTGCACTTCCACAGTAAGGAATACAATCAATTGAGATGGTCCTATAACAGCAAGGTGTAAATTTAATTGAGGTGTTGAAACAGATAGGAATAAGATCGCCAGAAAATTGTTATGATAGAACAGTGTGGTAGGAGTATAGTCATGACGTAGATTCACATTCTTAGAAATTCCCGAATGATTTGAAGAGGATTGCGATCGATCGAAATGGTGACCGTAGAAGGAGCATTCTAGTTTTAGAGAACGAGAGTGAGTATCCTTCGAAACAGGCTCGTGAACCATCGGCCCCTCCTAAATGATTATGGTGGCGGTGACTCCTAGCTTGTATTGTACAGCTTCATGTGTAGTTTTGCGTTAGTCCGATGTAAATCAATGGGCATTCTTTTTTTGGTTGAATTCCGTTCGTCACGTGAAATTTACTTATGCAGTGCTCATCGAGTCATGAACAACAAGTTGCCTGAAATCCTATGCTCGCCTTTGTGCACTCCACTGTAAGAATTACATTCAAATTTTAGATGCAGTTGGTTGAGACGTACAGAAGAAACAGTTGGAAATTAGATCGTGACGAAATAAATGTAGCAGAACAATCTCGCGAGGAGAATGTAAGTTATTACATTCTGATTGTGAGAAATTCCAAAATGATCTTTTATTTTTATTTTCCAGGAAGTTCCGCTTCAGCCCCAAGCGAACTTCATCGCCTACGTCCATACACATCCTCCAAATGTAAGTGCTTTCTCGGGATGGTTGAAGACTGCGTACGTCATTAGCTAACCGTCGGGAGTTCTTTATAGATTGAAATTCGCTTGTGGTTGTGCTATCATCTGAAGCCTGTGTCATCAACTTAAGCCACACCTGACGTTCTTGGAACTGCTCGCGGGGACCACACACAAAGGTCGTTCATGGAAAAGCGTTGCAAAGCTTTCCGACGATTGCGACACGCCACCATCCGATGAGACGGATCCGCAATTGTGAGGTGCTGCAGTGGGACGCGAGGTTACTTTGGAGTAGGATTCTCATTTGTGCTGGAGCTTACACGTGGTCCGGAAGGGGACACAGAAACTGCAGTCATATCATCGCGGCTGTTACGGATAGTTCGACGGAAAGTATGTAGGGTCGCGCTCTTGTTAAATTAAGTTCGCGTTTGTTTTTAAATCCGTAAGAATTCTTACGTAACGTAGAATTTTAGCAATTTGGAGCGAAGGTCCCAACTCGAAGGAATTGGAATTCGTTCTTTGTTTTTCGAGGAGTCGCATTCTTGTTTGTGAAATCGTCTTCGCCTGTCGTAATTGACGGCGCATTCACGAACTTCCTTGGCAGTGTTAAGGTTTCGAGTGAAGTTTGCAATTCAATGTTCTGTACAGTAGCTGGACTTTAGTTTTAGAGTGTATTTCTTGGAGTCGCATTCTTGATTGTCTGCGCAAAGAATCACAGCAGTTAGCTTCTGGATGCTAGTTCGTTTTTTGAAATCTTGTTCTCAGGTTTTTAGTTTTTGACAGTGAACTAATGAGTCGCTTGGTAGTGTCGAGGTTTTGGTACTCTGTATATTGAGCGCATTTAGGGTCTAGTGAGTTCTGCCGGCAATAGTCAAGGTGTTTTCTTCGTGGAGTGTTTGTGGCTATGGCGGAGCTTAGACATGACCAACTTCGGCAGAGATGGATTATAATCTCAGACAAACGTGGGAAGCGGCCATCCGATTTCGAGAAAATGGGGAGCCAAAACCGAGACGATTTCAATCCCGGTCCTTGTGCATTTTGCCCTGGTCGTGAAGATGAGAATGGGCACGAGGTTTTTGCAATTCGTGACGGTGACAAAGACGACGCGCCTGATTGGCGCCTCCGCGTGATTGAAAACAAGTATCCGGCCGTGTCCATGGACGTCGACAAGTTGCTGCCGTCGGGAGAGGGGACCGTGTACGGTGGATGCCGGCTTCCAGGGTTTGGGAGCCACGAAGTGATCATCGAAACGCGCAGCCATCAACTTTCGTTACCAGAACTCCCAGTTGCTAATGTAGCTGAGGTAAGAGTGAGCACTTTCTTCCCTGCACTAGGCCTATAATTCTTTACAATTACTAGAGGGAAGTTTGAAATTTGCACATCGATGGATAATTCTGTGTTTTAAGATTCGGTGGAGGGATGCCTGGTCGTTGTTAACAGCAGCTGTTGACCTGAGGATAACGAGACTCTACAAATCTCCGTTTCAAAGCACGACCAAACAGAAGTATTTAAAAATTTTGGACTGCGACCTAAAGATGTTCGCAACGTTTGCGACTTGAGCCAGTGAGACACGAGAGTAGGACTAAGTTAGTCGGCAAAATGATCATTCCTAGATTGGCTAGTTTGTACTTTGTCGCCTTCCATTTCGTTTTGAACGCCTGGTCTGCACGGCGAGTCCTTTGTACTACTCCTGTTGCATTCTTTTATATTCAATTGCAATTAAGCTCAACATGATAAGAGGATTGGTACAAAGGGATCGGTGTTTTATGCACATGCAAGGCTCGGTTTGTCAGGTCTCAATTTCTGTTTTGAAAGCTGCTGCGCAAGTAGGAGCTGAAATTGTTGTGTTACAGGTGTTGAAAGCATATCAAGCACGATTAAACCACTTCCAGAACGATTCGCGGTTCAAATTTTGTCAGGTATGTGTATCGCTTGTATTGTGCCCCTGAAATTAAGTTCGAAGAACTTCTTGAATTGCACTTTGAAGCGTGAACCCTAATTTTGGGCCAATACTATTAGCTTGTGATTTCGATTTATCATCGTCATTATTCCAGGAAAAACTTTTATTTATTTATTCGGGAGTATCTTAATGCCGGGATTCCAAAATGGTCGACCATTGACATCGAGTGGGTTCTGGCAGGTGTACAAAAACAGGGGCAAAAAAGCAGGCGCATCGATGACCCACTCACATAGCCAATTGATAGCCCTTCCAGTTATAACCCACAATATACTAACTGAACTTCAGGGCGCTCAAGCGTTCTACGACGAACACAAAGAATGCATCTTGTGTGGCGTCGTGAAGCATGAAACACAATCAGAACGACATCGCCTCATTGACGAGAATGAGCATTTCATTACCGTGTCTCCATATGCGCCTATGTATCCTTACGAGACTTGGTTGGTGCCCAAACACCATTCCTCAAATTATGAAACGATCAGTGAAGAGGAGGTAACCACTTAAGTCTTACAGAACTGGATTTTCAATGTTTTAATAAGCTTGCCACTGACTGCTTTCAGTTCGAAGGGAACAGTACATGGTAGTCCTACTTAAATTTGTGCCACTTATATGTAACAGATTTGTCTTCGTAGTTCTGTGATTCTGACTGAAGTTCGGTGCTAATCATGGAGTGATTGTCTTTAATTGCAGATGCAAGGTATGGCGAAGATATTGAAGTTGACATTACGAAAGATGGACCTGGCCTTTGCTTATCCCCCATACAACTACACGCTTCAGACAGCTCCTCTGGGAAAGGAGCATTTCAATTCGGCTCACTATCATTGGTATCTCAACATTTTACCACATCTGGCATCTCCTGGGGGTTTTGAACTTGGTAGCGGGTCCTACATCAATCCAATTGTTCCTGAAGAAGCTGCCAAATTTCTACGCAATGTCGAAGTTGATCAGTTATAGGTGCACTGAGGAGGACGTGTACATACTTTTTACCATTTTGTCTAAATGCTGAATCTGAAGTAAACCTCAGGCGAATTTGAACGACGATGAGCCTTAAACTACAGGTTTACCGGGAGGCGCAAAATTAGGTTCATTGCTCATTTAAGATTGGCGTTATGTACAGTCGCATGAGGTAGAACCTAAAACCAACACATTTTGCTCTGAGCAGAGTTCCTATCTTTGGAAACATGAAATTTTAATTGATTCTTGTTAATTTTAATTCATTCTTTTTTTATTGAAAGGGGAATCCAGCACAATGAAGTGTGCATTGTGAGTGAATAGTGAGAAGAAGGCTGCCTTCCTCACTATACACCTTCCCTCTTGTATTAAAATTTCTTTTTTCATATCCCTTGCCCCTCTTTAAGAAAAATTTTAATTTTTAAATTTTAAATTTTCATTATCCCTCCCCCTCCCCCTCCCCTCTTGTAATTTCAGAAACCAACATACTTGACAAACAATATGGGACAAACCTGTACGAGTTTTTGTAACCCTCCTCTCTCAGGCCGGCCAGCCTGTCAACAGTTGTGATTTGGACATCGACATTTTGTTTTTAAAAAGGAGATCAACGGCAAGGGGGGCATATTTTTTACACTGTGATTGATGGTTGTGGATTTTTTGCGGGAGAGGGCTGCCTCTTCTGAACCCTGAGTTGCATCTTTTCACTACACTAAATAGTGAAATTAGGTTGCCTTAACAATTAGGTTGCCTTACTTCAAGAAAATCACTTTACAAGCCAACCAATCAACAAATATGTCTACTGTTTTTTCAGTTTGTACACATAGAGGTTCATAAGTCCCACATGCATAAATTTTTAATTCAAAAAAGTAGTAAATTCTTGTAAAGAAACAATACATATTTATATAGTGTAGAATGTCGAGAAATTAGTGTGGGGCAACCTAATTTCACTATTTAGTGTAGATAGTTTGGACACTGTATGCAAAAGTTATGAATTCAAGATTTTATTGGTAGATGACCAAAAATGTAAACAACATATGATCTAATGTCCAGGTGTGGTATATTCTCATTAGGCCATATGGGCTTCCCGGTACATACGACTGAGTTGGAAAACTTTAATTCTGAAAACTCAATTTGTGCATATGCGTACACAAGTGAGTTGAATATTCTCTACAGGTTGTGCTTGAGTTTGAAAACTGAATTTGATACTCCGTCCATCTCAAAATGATCTTTCTATTGGTCTTAATTTTTTGACCTCAAATGATCTTTTTGTGACATTGCCAATTGGTGGAATTTGGTTTTCAATTTGGTTTTCAATTGCTATTTGGGACCAACAAAACAACTCCAAGTAGTAGTTCCCCCTTCTTCCATGCAATCATCAATCAAAAGACAAATGAAATGACTAAAGGGCCAATCAACATTATTCATACTTTTTGCATCTCTTTTAATATTGCCCAATTGAAGGGGATGAAGCTATGGGAGGTGAAACAAAGGGGTATACATAGTCTTGGGCATATACTAAATGCCTAGAAAATGACCATCTCACATTCAACAATTCACACTCAACAATTAATTGACTAATGGTGCTCCTTCAAAATGTTCCAAAAAAACTACTTTTCAGTATTCCAAAACTGTAATTTGAAAAGGGCTTTAAAATGTTATTTTAGCCTTAATCCGAAACATTTTGTCCAATAAGATCATCTTGGCATAATGGTCCTTGAATCACAACAGTTCTTGTGCTTTATGCTTTAATTCATAGCATGTGGTCTCAAAAGAGTCATTCAAACTCAATTTGCTTGCCTTGTGCAAATTTTCAACATAGAGGATATGGTAGTAAGAGAAATTTGAGAAAAATCTCTACTACTACCGATATTAACTTAGTGAGTGCATAGCCACCTTGCATAATTTAAATGCATGAGCTTTTTGCCATTGTGGCATGTTTTGATTGGTGAAGCAATCAAAGAAGTCAAACAGCTCAACTCTTGTACATTGACATTATGTCTGGTAATTGCAAAGTACGCCAAGTCATCAAGAATAATTGCAAGTTAGTACCAACCTCACAACCCATGGCTTGTAACCAACAATTGTTTTTTATAACTTGACCTACTTTGCAATTATCTAGTCCATAAACATCACTTGAATTTGATAAAGTTGTATGAGGCTAGGATTTAGCTACTGAAATTAAAATAAACAAATGGTTCCAAGTAGGCCAATTATAAAACTCAATGTAATGAGCTCGAAAGATAAATATAGATGTATTTTCTTTGGTTGAGAAGGAGTGTTGCAACTTTTATCATTTTGATCAATGTGACTCTATTGATGAGGCAAAAAGTACACTCTCAGATGTTCTTATTTCAAAAATACAATTTGGCATTATATACTAGATAATCAATTGACCAACGAGTTGGCTATCGATAGAAATCCCTCTTCCAAACTCCATCAAGGTCACCAACCTTAGAAATCTAAGGCTCTTTGAAAAGAAATTGGAAGAAAGGATTATGATTAGTTTTGGATGTAGGTAGGGATGTAATCTGGGTATCATAATGGTTCTTAGTAATGGTATCATCACTTCAAATCCATCTAATATACATTCTATGATATAGCGATCAAAACTAATATTGCAACAATGATACTCTTATCATGTATCATGATTGGTAATCTACCTTGAAACTGTCTAATATGCATTATACTAGGGTGATTGCAAGAAAGACCGGTCCTATTTTGTGTCATATTTAGGCTAGGGGAGGACACTCTCACTACATTTGGGGTACCTACGTGCGGCGGTGGAAAAAGTAATTCATGTAATTCACCTTGAATAAACTATAATTTCATTCTAAAATTTTGAGCTTTGTTTAACAATGACTAAAGGTTTCTATTGACAAAAAATTCAATTCCAAATAACATAAGATATATTGTCTAGAAAGGGTTGAAAAATGAACTAAAATGGCATGTTCTCCAACTAAAATATTTATAGAGCTCACATGAAGATGACTATTGCATCAATATTCAACCAAAATAAACTTTCAATAGAAAGCTATTCTATATAAATTTTTTTTCATTTTTCAAATTTTTTTTCTTATATAATATAGAGGTGTGAAAGTTATTTTCAGCTTTACAGTGTATCTTTTTTCTTCAAAAATTTATAACTAATTACTATTAGCACAAAAAAATACCAATAATTCAAAACATAAACTTATAAAGTAGTAAAATCTATCCATAATTTTTTTTTTGAAAAAGAAATTAAATTTTAAGGTGTATTACTTGTTTTACTTTTTCCGCCGCACGTAGTTTGCTAAAACATAGGGAGTGTCCTCCCCGGGTATTTTGGGGGATAAAGTTGTTATCTGCTGGAAATTTTGACAGTAGAAACCGATGAACTTGAAATTCTTATTGAACATGGTTAATTTGACTATAACCATATCCCTTTTTTTTAGAAATAAAAAAAATCATTTATATTTAGAAGTCATTTTTTCTAATTTGTCACACTTTGAGGATTAGGATTTTTTTACTACTAGGGAGTACCTAAAATCAACCCCTAAGGGTCCGAACACCATTTTTTTTTGGCAACATAGCAATTTTGGGCAGCTCACTATGAATGGATTTTTTCTTCTTTGAAAATTTCACATAGCATATGCATGAGCATGTGCCTGAGGAGTAGCTTTAAGGCGCAACCATTTTCATAACTTTTGACTACATCGTAAAAAAGTTATTGCATGATATGTAATTTTCAGCAATTGGCGGGCAGCTTGGGCAGCCCAAAAAACTTCTTTAAAAATTAATTCTTTAAGAAATAAAAATTTGAAAATGATTCTCTACATTTATATATACATGATTAGCTTTGAACCATTTCATTTTGATTAATGAGATGAAAATTATGAGGAGTTCTAGAACCCCAAGCTTTCATCTTCAAATTATCCCATATCCTTTGAGGATTCATGATGGACAATGGATTTCATTGTAAAAATAACCTCTCTACCCTAAATTCAAACCATATGCCAATGAAGCAAATCTTGCATCTTCCCAATATGGTCTTTCTTGATTGCAAATTTGTCAAGTGACATTGGTATTTTCTATTTATTTGTAGATTTAATTTTTGAATCCTAAATTTTTTGCCATGAGACCATGTCATGAAATTTTAAAGTCTTTGACATGCCACGAGGTTGGCCAATGGTCCTAGCCCTTCACTTGCTAGCCACCCAAATATTTGTCCTTCTAACTAGTGCAACCTATCCTTGCCATTAGTCAACCAAATACTAGCAGCCCAATCTACCCCTCAAATGAAAATTTGCTTAATCCCCCCCCCCCTAACTTTTTCACCTGTCATTGGATTGAAATAAAAATTATATATTCATGAAGCTCTCGGAGAACTACACATCCACAAAAAGTTTCAAAAAATTTAAGTAAAATTTCAGCTCATAGGAACCTACCGAACATTCAAATTGGGACAATGGGCCTTTAGGGGTTGAATTCGAAAAAATAAAAAATATTCACGAACTATCTTGCATAGTTTCAAAAGGCATTCATTGTGAGTGTGTAGAGATGAGAAGACAAGCTCTCTATACAAGTGGAGTGGTAGGAGGTAAAACAACCTATGTGGGATATGTAGATTAGGATTAGTAGGAATTCAATCACTTATAGTAAAGTCATAAGTAAGAATTGTAATTATAGTAGAATTTCAGACCTCATTTAGGGATTTTAGGCATAGTAGAATAATTTTTTTCAAAAAACTTTAAACTAGGCTAATGTGGAAAATGAAGATAAATTTCATTTCAAAAAACTTGTTTAACCCTTAAAGGACGGACGGGTGACCGTGGAAATCATGCATTTTGATACCGTGGGAATCATTGGTATACTAAATTTAAAGACCACTCATTGGAAGTCAAAGCACTGTAGAAGATTTCTCCTTTCCACCCCCCAAAACGAGGATGAATAGTTGTATTTTTGTCCTGTACAGGAGATTCCCTTGTCATTCATCGGACGCCAAACGTCTGTATTGACGTTTATGGGTTAAGATTTCAAGCCTCCAATCAAAAGTTATGGACAAAGTTTAGAGAGGGGTTGGAAGGGACATTTTCTTTGACATTTTCAAACAATTTCTTTGAATTTTGTTCATAACTTTAAGGGGAAGGCTCAAAATCACAAATGAGTTTTAGTAGATTTTTAGGGGCTCCAAGATCAAGGGAACCATCCTCCAACTCAGCAGCCCTACTGCCCAATGTAAGCCTAAGTTACCATGAAGCAAATTTTGTCTCTAAATTCCATTCAATTTCCAATTAATATATTGCACCTCTAAAATGGGGTACAATTCATTTACAGATTTTCTAGTAAGTTTCCACTAGAAATTGCAACAACTTTAGAAAGCTCTAGCGTGATAAAAAATGAACTGTTTCTAAAACTGCAAATTGCATTGGAATTGCAACAAAATGAACTTCAACTTCATAACAAGTGAAAAATGAATAATTTTAAATCATACAACAATTTGGATTCTTTTTATACACTATCTACCATTTCATAGAGAACCTTTGGAGGATAGTCAAAGATTTTTGCATTTAGGTGAAGAACAAGCAAGAAATCATACAAGCAATTCAAGTGGTATGGGAATAAGTATCTTTGAAGCAATTGCGAAGGTTCATTTCTTATATGTATCATTGAATACAAGTTGTAATTTTCACAAATGTTAGCAACACTAAATAGTACACAGTGTGTAGAAAACATTGAAATCTTCGATTGATTCTCAATTACATATAATTGTTTGTAATGACGATCAAGGAGACTTTACTGTGATTCCAACGCAATTCACAATTCACAATTCCATTCATTTTTTAGCGTACACAGGCCTCCCAAAGTCCCAAAGTTCTCCTATGGGTTAGACCACCCATACCTAATCACTTAAGCATTTGTGGAATAGATGGTGAGCAATTTAGTGTGATGGAGATTTTTCCCATGTAGGGAGATAGAAAATATTGGGATTGCAAAATTTTCAAAATTTTATTTGCAAAACTGAAATTTCTGTGAATTTTAGAAGGCAAAAAGTGTTCCAAACCAGTACGTGATATCTAGAGTCTTGCAATTTTGCTCACAGGGGAGTTTTCTTCCTACTCATGCGTACAAATTTCAAAATAATAAATACTATAATACATCGCATTCAGCATATTGAGCACCCAAACATGATTCACAAAGAAATTTTGCCTGGCCTGAAATAGCAATATACTACCACTCGAGGACCCATCTCTGATTGGTAATGGGTGCTCTCACTCTAATCTCATGAGGATCCAAAAATTTGTAAATGAAGTGTAGGGCACTGTACAGTAGTTGACCAATGACCACCCGTGCATCAAGAAGTCACATATCATACTTATCGAGATTCAGAGTTTACACCAACCATAAATCTTCTGACACCAAGCATATTCGCTGCCTGGCTGTAACCCAAAACTCTCCAGGGCTAGTGCAACAGTGAACGCAATCATTGAAGGCAACCGAAGTTTTCTAATGACTCTGCAGTTACCACAACTTAACACAAGGCCTGCAACCGACCACTCCAATAAGTTACCACAATTAAGCTTAAGTTAGTGTGTAGAAATCTGCCACTGCAATGTCAAAAAAAACCATTCCAGACAACTGAAGCCCAGTTGCGAACTCAATAACCACTTTATTCGATGCTCCTTTTGGAGTCTACATGATTTCGGTTTCTCACTAGTACCGTAAATTTAACACTCACAGTGTTCCCCCCTCCGCTCGAAATGCTCCAGAGTTCACCCCAAGATGGGGTGTCAAGAGAGATAGCTAACCCAAGATGGGATTTTCAAGAGAATGCTCTAAAGCTAAAACCCAAGCTGGGGTTTTTCACAGAGAATGCTCCACAGCTAAAACCCAAGCTGGGATTTCGCAGAGAATACTCCATTGCTACCGGTAACCCAAGCTAAAGATTTCAGAGAATGCTCTCTAGTAAAACCCAAGCTGGGATTTCACAGACTGCTCCACAGAGAATACTCTCCAAGTCAGGCTCCAATAATAGAGACGGCTCTGCCAGCGAAGGCAAGTACACGATTATGATTGTCTTACACCCACAGACCGAGGCAAAGGGCAAAATTGGCAGGAGGTAAGCTTTCAAAGCCAAAGCTAAAGCCAAGCCCTGCAAGCTTCAGTGTTATTGCATTTGCCTCATTTATTCAACAGAAGGGCAAGAGAGACGAAATCCTCTTCGTCTCTCTCATTCCTGGCAGCGATGGTGACCGCCCTTTGCTTGGCTTGAGCACTCGCTTCGTCTTCCTTCTTCCGAGGTCAGTTCTCTCTCACTTCACTCTACATGAATCAAAAGAATGATTGATTGGCTATGGTACAACAACTGGCTTTTTTCCCCGCACTCCTGTGTATGTACAAGCGCATAATTAGGGTTTGGGGGACGACGGGTGGGTGATCGTGGAGGGAGAGAGAGACAGAGAGAGAGAGAGAGAGAGATGGAGTTTTAAGGGAATGAGAAGCCGCTGCCGCCGGGTGTGGTGACGTTACTCGAGGGGCTGATGTAGAGCCAGAGCAGTGAGATGATAACAGACAGAAGCCCCGCCCAGACGAAGACAATCGTGGGCGTCTTTCCCCCTTTGCCCATGAGACCCTTGAAAAACGGGTAGAGATGGGCCAGCACCCAGAGGCTAAAGAAAACCCCTCCGATGAGCTTGCTCCACTCGGGAATGGTGCTGTAGATCGTCCGAGAAACGCCCACAGCGATGGCGATCACGTTCGTCAAACCAATGGTGATGGGAGGAATCATGAGAGACGTCCATTTGACGATGAAGAGGTCGGCGTAGATGTCATCTTCATCCTCGCCCACGGACTTGGACGTGAGCGTGAAGGAGATTTCCACCCCGGCCATGACTTTGAGCAACCCTTGGAAGACCGCGGCGATGTGCGCGCTTGTCCCGCCGATCACCCAGAACTGCTCGTTACGCCACCACTCCTCTAATGTGATCTTCGACCACTTCACTTCTAAGATCGCCAGCATGCAGAGGGTCACGGTGATGGTGAGGAGGTAGACGAGGAAAGAGAGGTTTAGGGTTTGCACGATGAACTGGCCGGTGAAGAGAGAGAGGGCGGGGAGGAAGCAGTAGACTAAGAGGAAGATGGAGGTGAAGGGGTAAATGCCGACGTTCAGATATGCGACGCGCTGCAGGAATTTCATCCGCGGGGAGGCGAATGCGGCGTTGTTACGGGAGAAGAAAATCTCGACAGACCCTGTCGCCCAACGGAGCACCTGCAGCAATACTCAGGGTTAGAATCCAATTTGCCATTTGCCAAACACTCAACGGAGAAAACTCAGAATTAGGCTTGCCTCAGAGGTAAACCTCAAGGAAGCTTGCAGGACGCAGAGTTGGGGTGACAAGCAAGATGAGATAAGACATTATGGAGTTTCTTGCAGGACGCAGAGTTAAGGTGACAAGCAAGATGAGATAGAACATTGTGGAGTTTCTTGCAGGAAGCAAAGCATGGTGAGTTAGACATTGTGGAGTTTCTAGCGACGGGGAGAGAGAGAGTGGTTTACTTGATGCAGACGATCGGTGAGATTGATGGGAGCCGTGCCGCGGAAGGCGTCGCGCTTGGTGACGCAGTAAATGGATCTCCAGCCACGGTTGTGCATTCTGAAGCCCGTGACCACATCCTCCGTCACAGACCCGTAAATCCACCCCACGCGACCACCCCATTCGGTTTTATCCTCATAGAAGCACGAGATCACATTGATAGCCTCGGCGACCGTGCTGGCGTCCAGCGGCTCCCGCGCGCCCGTGAGAGCGCCCACAGGGCGACTGTTCAACACGCCCTTGTCCGCGATCGGGCGTCCTTGAAATTCCGCCACAGCGATGGAAGACGCGAATACAACCGAGGATCCATATCGCTTGGGCAGCATGGACGCCTCGAGGTCGTCTTCTTCGTCGCTTGTGTTTTCCTTCAAGCCCGTGATCTCATTCTCGCGCTTCGCGTGCATAATTTTGTTCTTATTCTTAGTCCCTCGACAGCAGCAGCAGAAGAAGTCGAAGCATCCACCATGTTCGCGAACCCTAGGAGGGTCGAATCCATACAGTGCGATTCTTCGGAAGACGCATCCAGTTCCGACGTACACTGGCCCTTGCAAACCATCTAGAGCTCTCATATTCACGTCGAAAAAGACGGTGTTGTGATTGGCGTACCGATCGTTAGGATCCACACCCTCGAAACGCTGCGGGAACTGGACGTAGGCCAGGCGGTCGCCGTTCTTGTCCATGAAGAAACACATGGCTTCTCGAATGGCGAGCGCGTTGAAGATGTAATGATCGCAATCGAGATTGAGGATAAAGGGCCCGTTGGACATGACGGCGCTGGTGCGCACCAGGGCGTTCATAGCGCCGGCCTTTTTGTTGTGATCGAACCCGGGACGCTTCTCACGGGAAACGTAGACCAACATTGGCAGGCGAATGTCGATGTCCGTGGTGTCAATCATATTCTCCTCGTCTGAAGATCCAAATATAGGCTCATGCGACGGGGGCGCGAGCATTACTTGGATGATCCCCGCGTGGTCGCCGCGGCCGTGCTCCTTCCCCGATTGCGTCCACGTTCCAGGCCAGTGCGTCCCATCCGCCATCCACGTCGCCTTGAGCACATTCAGGGGCTCACTGGCATCGATGCCCGTTTCAATCTGCGACCGCTTGGCGCGAATCTCCTCATGCGCGTTGTATGCATCCGAGCGACGCCGAATTGCTTCAGGCAACCCATTCACTCTGACTTTGAATTCATCATATTCTCGTTTCACTCTCCGTCGGTCTTTCACGAAGTCCTGCCGTATCTTGCCCTTGGTCGGATCCCCTCGCAACATGAAGTACGTCTCCGGGTTGCGAGGCTCAATCTTGTGTTTCCGGCAGAACGGGACCCAGATTCGCGCGAAGCTCGCAGCCTCGGCCAGAGCTTCGAATGTGAGCAGAGCCCCTCCGTCGTCAGAAAGGTACACGGCGAGCTTCTCAAGAGGATACTCGGCGGAGAGAATGGAGAGAATGGTGTTGCCTGTGGTGAGCGGAGGCTCCTTCTCAGGATCGGCCGTGGAAACGAACACGTCCACGCCTGGGAGATCGGACCGTCCTGTAGGATTCTCCTGGCGCGGCATCTCGAACTTCTCCTTGAGCACGACTAAGTCAGTCATGCGGTTGATGGGGCAGAGCTTGGGCAGCTGATCGAGGATCCAAGAGAAGGCGAACCAAATCTCGCAGACCACGGACATGCCCCACAACCACACTGCGTCTGTGTTGGGGTTCCGAACTCGCCATGTGAGGAACAAGCCCAGCACTCCCATCCGGATCGCCACCAGCAACCTGCACAGCAATCAAACAATTCACAGTATGAGAACAAGATTGGGACTTTTCCTCCACATCAAAATTTTCAAGCTTCTGGGAATTCAAGTAGATGGCGGTATGAATTGAACTCTACATCAGAATTTGCAGGCTTGTGGGGATTCAAGTACATAGCGGTATGAGAACAAGACTGGGACTCTATGTCGGAAATTGCAAGCTTCTGGGGATTCAAATGGATACCACAACACGAGAACAAGGGACTCTCTCATCTTCATCGAAGTTCGCAAGTTTTGTGAAAGGAATTCACATGGATTGCGGTAATGTAATACCTGTACGGGCTGAGAATGCCCGCTGAGATGCGCACTTTGCGCGACAAGGGCCGCCGCGACTTGTCATTGAATTCCGGCGCGGGTGTCTTCTCCTCGGCCCCGCCGTCATTGCCCTCATAGCCATCGTCTTTGGGCCACACGGCGTTTCCATACCCATACGTGCCTTTGGTCTGGTAGAGCCACCGCGCGTGATCGAAGTCGGTGGTGTTGGAGTCTGTGAGCAGGCCAACTTTCTGCTTGGGAATTGAGAGCCTCCGCTCCATTTGGTTGCTGTCATCCCCCATGGGCCCTGGCAACGCCCGCAAGTCGACTTCCCCGCTCCCGTCCCGCGAGTCCAGGTGCATTAGAGGCTCGTCCGGCATTCGGTAGTCATCCTTACATCCAGGGCACTTCCCCTTGCCGTTCACGTTGTCAATGTAGCAATCCCTGCAGATCTTGAAGTTGCAGTCGCACGGGAGCACGGCGTCGCCGCGCTCGTCGCGCATGATCATGCCGTCGCAGCCCTCGACGGCGCACGTCGGGCGGGAGACTGTGCCCTCGCTGTCCATCAACTTCTCCATCACGTGGCCGCGCGTCACACTCTTGAAGCCGCCCGTGAAGATGGTGCTGGAGACGAATTGCTGCTCGGCTTTGCCAGCGTTGGCCGAGTCCACGGAACGGTTGGAAGGCGTCGGGCCGAACTGCTGGTGGTCGGGCGTCGCGGGGATCTGCACCGTGTACAGGAAATCCGAACCCATTTCGCTGTCTGTCACGCCACCAAGCTCACTGTCGTCGCGAGAAAGGTGAATGAACGGCTCCCGCTGGTGATGCCCGCTCATCGGGATGCTGGTGCTGCTGCCATTGTGGCTCTTGTCCGCACCGTGAGTCCCAGGCTTACCAACTCCACGGTAACCCAACCCGTTTTGCGACGCCATGTCGTCGTCCCCGCCCTACAACGTCAACATCAATCTTGCAATCTCACAATCTCACAATCTTATAATCCTTAGATCGTCCACACACCCGAATTCTCTTCGTAAAGCCTCACGCACTATAGCATCTCCGCGTCCTCCATTGATCCACCTGAAGAAACCTACACAATCACACACCGAAAAAACAAATCACACACCGAAATCTAAGGCACCAAACGCAGAAAACCGCAAACACCCCCATAACAGTCCGAAACAGGCTGACACTTTCCAAAACTCTCCGCATCTCACAAGCTCCAAACTTCACCACATCCGAAACGACAATGGACCACAAAATCCCGCACACCAGAAAATACCCACCACAGTCCCGCACTAGCATCACCAATCTTCGCAAGAACCATCGCAAATTCACGGAATTGCACGCAATTACACCCAAATTCGAATGCACTACAATCGCACACACCGCGAGGACGAACCTCACTGGAGCAGGAGACCCCAGAGCCGCAACCGGGCGCGCTCGTCTTCGGAGTGTGAACCTCCCAACAACGACAAAGCTGAAGCAAAGAGAGAGAGAGAGAGAGAGAGAGAGAGAGAGAGAGAGAGAGAGAGAGAGAGAGAGAGAGAGAGAGAAAAAGAAGCGCAGCAAGCTGGCTGGCTGGCTCCACTAGCTGGGCCCCAAATGATGCACCGCGTGAACAGGCTTGTCCATCGCCCCGGAGAGACTAAAAACTCCAACCCACCCCCAACCCAAGGTGCGTTTCTCGATGCAACCAGCGACGACGATGACGGACTCCAGCGGCAGAGATCAAGGCGACCACACCCCGGGCGACTTTTCTTCGCCTCTCTCTCCCTTCCCCAAAGCCAGCTATCATAGCGGCCTGCCGTCCGTCTTCATCCGTCACTGCTTCTAAAAAGCTTTTTCCCCAAACGTTGAAATTGCGCTGCTGCTTTTCCCCGTTGAATTCGCCAGACTCGCAGAACCAAAACACCACACAACTGTACTGGGTCAGTAGTGGGCACCTCGCTGGTTCCAAATTTAGCAACCAGAAAATGGGGGGACGGGGGGGGGACGGGTTGCGACGCAGGATGTGCGCTTTCTCTCTCTCTCTCTCTCTCAAAGCCGTGAAGCTCAGTCATGGACGTCCCAACCGGCGACAGAGGTCGGTTGGGGGAAAAGAAAAAATCCAAACCCACGTTGCATGATTCGAAATCTCCGTCCAAAATTTCAAATTTGGGAGGCTCCCTGAGTCAGTTGGCACCTCGCTGGTTCGGCTTGCCAATTCCGGGGATGGAGAAAGCTTAAATAAGATCTGAGAAAGAGCTTAATTTAGGATTTGAGAAGCGTAATTAGTATGTGAGTTATGTTGTTGGAGACTTTGGGAGTACTGAATGGAATGAATTTTTCAGGGGGTTTGGAGGAATTGAATGGGACTGACTGACAGAAACGGGGACTTGCAGTTACTGACTCACTGGAAGCTCTTCTGTCATATCATATCCGTCCTTGGGAAGGGGGAAGGTTTTTTTTAGGGGGAAGGAGCCGGGAACGTTCCTCAGGAGTATGAGCTTACACAAGGGGAAAAAAGTGGTCAATGGCTGGCCACTGTACCTTTCAGGTGCTGTTGTTCCAAATTGGAAAGGGGGGGATGGGAGTACGAATTTTCGGAAGGGGGGCTGGGCTGGGGGGTGGGGTATGACATGAAACTTGTGCTTTTCTTTTTTTCTTTTTTTCTTCAGGTGGGACGGACGGAGGGGGTGGGTGTCAGGGCGTCACTTGGTTGGCAGTTTGCAGGGGTCAGTTTGCACCAACAAGAGAACATTTGTGCCTTGGAACTTTGAGGACTTTTGGAATGCCTTTCTAGTAAGGAGAAATGTGGAAGATCCTGTGGATTGAAAGGAATGATGAAGCCTTCAATGACATTAAATGGCGCCCCGCAAAGCTTACCCAATGTATTTGGTTGGGCATTGTTGAGTATGGCAAGGTGGAATGGAAGTGTGATTGGTGGAAGGTTGCTCATAATTGTTTTGGTTTAGAGATGGATTAGAAATAACGTGTTTGCAACTATGATCAATGGGGCCCCGAGGTGGAGATCACTAGGCCGAGTGTTGGGATCGTTTCTAGAGGGGTCGCACCTTGGAGGGGCGGTCCCTACCTCTTTGGACAAGCGCCTAGTTGTAAATTACGTTCTTTAGCCTATGTATTCTTTGTTGCTTGCCCCCCTTAGGTTGTATGTAGTTGGGATCTTGTCCCACTTTTCTTGCAATAAAGGCTTTTTTACTTCTGTCAATTTTTTTGCACAAGATCTATTTTGGGGGGGTTTAGTGGGGTGGGGTGGGGGTAACCCTTCAATGAAAGGCTAAAGGTGGGCTTCTATGTCGAGTTGGGGGCTAGTAGAGCTTACTGATCATTAGTCAAATGGGCGTTCCATTTTTCTAGAACGAGCCCTTGACCGATGATCGACAAGCTCTACCAACCCCCAACTCCTCATGGAAGTCCGCCCTAAGCTCCCTTGGACTTAGTTATGAGAGAATTGTGGACAAAAGGTGATTTCTATATTTTTTTTGGAATGTTTCAATATATAGGACCCACTTCAACAATGAATATGACTTGCCAAACAATGCATTTAGGCTGCAAAGTCAAGGTACTATTCACTATTTACTTTTGTATACCCAAATTGTACAAACTTTGGACAAGCAATAAGAACCATACCCTACTTCAAGGAGACTTTTGATTGCCCTCTTGGACAATCTTCTTGGCAAATAAATAAATTGTTTAGGGGTTAAAGGCCATGAACACATGGCTGTTCCTTGGGCTTCTAGATTTTGGATTGTTAAGGTTTTTCTATTATGTGTGGTTTGAATTGTTGTTGCTTGTTTCTTATATGCGAGATTTTTTATATTCCTCGCTTGTTGGATGGATTGTTTGTTTAACCCCTAAAAGACCAAAGTTCTCATGGGAGACAAAATGGATTTTGGGTAGGCTTATGTGATCTCAATTCTTGACTTGATTTTTTTAAACATTTTTGAAAGTAGAAAAAAATACATGAGCTTTATATGAATGTAATTTTTTTTATTTCAATTGGTGGTTGGGAGTAAAAGTTATTCCACTCTAAACTATAAATAGATTTAACCGGATATTGCAAAAAAAATCCTACAAATACTTAAAATAGGAATTGAAATTTTTGTTCTCATAGATTATATATTTGTCTCTATGAAAGCCTTTAATCAATCTATTTGGATTAGTGATGTGAAAGTTATGAAGCTTCTTGTTTTGGTAGCAATCATTGCATCTTCTTGAGAAAATAACTTATTGAATTTGTTTTTTAAACTCAATTTTCAAAATTTTCAATAAAATAAAATTCCACAAGGTTCAATTCGCTTGTTAGAGCAATTTCACCACTACAAGTAGTGTGTTTCAATTCCATATTAAAGATACCAACAATTTATTTTTTCCTTCTATCTCGTACCTAATTCTACTTAACAATATTTTAAAGAACGAAAGTCAAGTTGTTGTTTTTTGAATTCTTTTTCCTAGGTTTCCAACTTAATTCTTCAACATACAAAATCTTAAATGTAAAATTTATAGGGGAGTGTTAGCATGTGAGTACAGAAGCTATGAGCCCATGAGCCTAGGAGTTTATATTATAGATACCTTCTATGGTTATAAATGTCTATATAATTATAGGTATATGTGTTGTAGATTCTTTACATGTGATAGTGTATCTATGTTATAGGTACCAATGTTATAAATCCCTTCAAATGGTTGTAGGTACATACCTACAATTAGGTTCACATCTCTACACTTACATGCTAGCATCATTGAATTTGTAGTGCAAAAATTTAGAGTTAAAAAGATTCAAAGTCTTATAATCTAATCACGCAAGGTGCCAAAATCACTTGTTTTCTTTACTTTAAATGCAACCAAATCACTTGAAATGTATACAATCAAAGTCTCTAAAATTTATTCCACACATTCTCATACTACCGGTAGTCTAGAGCAAGATCCAACAATTTTATACAAAAAAACAAATTTAAGTTTTTTTTTATCTTCCCAATAGAAATTAAAGTTTTGAATGTTTTGGATGAAGAAAAGGTCTTAAGGCAAGTTGGTTGGTTAGATGTCAAGATGAAAGCACATTGTATATCCATGGTAAGCACTTTTACTATGTGGCTCTTTCAAATTAGTGTAGCACCTGATTTTATAAAGTGTGCTACTCAAGTAGTGTGAGACGCACTAATTTTTGATGTACTTTGCATTTTCACAAGGGCAAATGTCATTTCTAAAACTTTAATGACTTAATTACTCATAGGCAAAGAAGATATTCCTTTTTTGTCCCATTAGAGACTAATCAAATATCAACAAGAATGGTGTGACCGTGAAGCTTTGTCTATTCCAACTAAACCCTAACCACATTGTGCAATGTGAATTGGTAGTTTAGATAGGATTTGGGAACTTGGATTAAGAAACTAGAGAATCTATGCCTTAAGGTAATTGACCTCTTTTCAATTAATTACTCATTTTTGCTAATTAGGTTGTCATGTTTCTGATCAGTTGTGGTGTAGGTGATAGCTCACGTAGCACAAATGTTGGGGAGGTGTACATTGAAAGCATACAATGATCATAAGATGTACATTGGAAGCCACAATTATCACCTACATTGAAGCATGGTCGCATTTGTAATCAACTTGTGATTGGAAATATGGTGACCTATATAACAAGAATAGGTTGAACAAAATATTCACGAAAATAATTCATGGTAATTTTGTTTTTGAGGAAAGAAATGTAGAAAAATATAAAATCACTATAAAATCTATTTCTATAAAAAGGAAAAATTTCCCCTCACCATATTCATATGACATATATGCCGCTGAATTGCTTAATTCCTAAAGGACCAAACACCATTTTTTGGCAACATAGCGATTTTGGGCAACTCACTACAGACGGAATTTTTATTTATTTTTATTTAAAAATTTCACACAATGTGTGCCCAAGGAGTAGCTTTAAGGTACAATAATTTTCATAACTTTTGACTACATGGTTAAAAAATTATTGCACAATATGTAATTTTTAGTAGTTGGTGGGCAGCCTAGGTAGCCCAAAAAACTTCCTTAAAAATCACTTTTAAAAAAAATAAAAATTTGAAATTGTTTTTTCTAGATTTATATATACATGGAAAGCTTTGAATCATTCCATTTTGATTTACGAGATGAAAGTTATGAGGCATTCTAGTTTGCGGGTAGTTATGAATTCCCTACTCAAAAATAAACTTTGGAGTCCTTTATTTAACTCAATCTTTTATATTTTTTGAAAAAAATAAAAATACATGATGTAGATTTTTTATTACTACATTACCACTATTGGTATTGGAATTTTTCAATTTTATAATTAAATTCTTAACAATTTAGTGTTTTGAATCACTTTGTACTTCTTTCTACTTACTATTTTTTTCCTATATGTTGTGCAATTCCAAATGATCTAAAAAATTTCAAACATGTAGCCAACTTGACTTGAGGAATGAATCCCAAGAGTAACCACGATTTTGGACAGTTTTTTCATACAAATGTGACCTTGTGAAGTGGAGCCGCCCATATTTTCACAGGGCCAAAAAAATGATTGTTGTCACTTCAAACATTAATATCTTGCAATTTGCATGGTGGAAAATTCTGAAATTTTTTTCACATCTTTTCAAACTATTTTACTACAAGATCATATGGTTACATGTGTCCAAAAATGTTTTTCATTAAAAATTTCATGCTTGTATTAGAAATGGCAGTTTTGGAGCATTTTTGGTGATAACATAGTCGTCTCTAACCTTTAGGGGTGACCTTTTGGAGTTAAGTGATTGGAAAGAGATCAGCTACCTTCAGTTAGTCTCTGTCCAAAGGATGGAAGGAGCCAATAAAATGAATACAATTTAAAACAACCAGTGTGTCTCGCACCTGTATGAACCCTAATTACTTAATTTAGTAGCTAAAATATTGTGTCCATGTGAATAATGGAGTTTGCTTGGATACGGCCGTTTTTATGAATGAATGGGTCCGTCCACTCATCCCTGGAAGTAGTAAAGTAAAGTGGGTCCTGCTCCAATAATTGAGCTAAAAGTTAGTGTGCAAAACACTCACTCATAGTTCTACATGGCAGTTGCCATGAAATTCTGTGGAAATAGGGAACTTAAGTTAACTTACTGTAGCCATGGTTTGAACAATTCATGAGAAAGACATGACGGAGGGAACTGGACTGGTGGACCCAAAAGCTTAGTCCATGGAATCAGCTGAAAACAAACTGTTCCATCAATTTGGGGCTGGCATGCTTTGGAATGGAACCCACACTAATTTCACCTTGGGTACTAAGTTAATGGTGGAAACATCCAAAACCATCAGTATAAGCAATTCAGCATAGTTGGAGGCACCTTTTTCTAACAATGATATTTTTGTGGTATTTGCAAGTGAAAATCATGAATATTCAAAATAAAAAAAGATTTTTCAAATATGGTATGTGATTTCTATGATTTTTCAAAGTGTCAGCTCCCTAGATCATTGAAACTGTCGCATACTTAGGTGCACCCTAAATCAAAATTTGCAAAATCAAATAGTTAGCAAATCAGAGTTAAGTATGTGTCCTTCAAATGTGTGAGCGAATCAGAGGTAAGCATTTGAAGGATACATTAACTAAAGTGTAGGGACACATTTAGTGGCACTCTAGGGTACAAGAATGGAAATAGGGACGCTTTTGGGTGCCTTCCACTTTAATGGTTACATTGTATTTAGATTTGTTTAGTCCTACCAATTTAGTAACTCTCACTTGATGCTAGCAAAACAATTGTCGTTAACCCCTAAATGTTTTCAACTATGTTTCACCAAAAAAAAACTCCCAAACTACAATTTCTTGTACGACTATCAAATTTTAGAAGAAAAAAATATTTTTGAACACATGTAACTATAGGATCGTGTATGTTGGTTTGGGAAGATGTCAAAAGAATTTCAGAAATTTCCACAGTGTAGATTGCAAGATGTTAACATTTGAAGAAACAAAAATATTATTTTTGCACCTTCCAAAAATAGGATAGCTACACTTTACAAGGTCACATTTGTATGAAAAAAGTCCAAAATAGTTGTGCTTCTTTGGATTCATTCTTCAAGGTAAATTGGCTACAAGCCTGAAAAATTTCACATCATTTGGAATTGTATAGTACAACATATTAATAGGAAAAAAATAGTAGGTAGAAAAAAGTAGAAAATGATTCAAAATACTAAATTGTTGAGAATTTAGTTATGGAATTGAAAAATGTCAATCCCAATGGTTGTAATGTTGTAAAACACAATCTACATCTATAATTTTATTTTTTTTCAAAAAATACTGAAAATTGAGTTAAACAAAGGACTTCAAAGTTTAGAGTTTAGGGTAGAGAATCCATAATTGCTTGCAAACTAAAACTCCTCTTAACTTTCATTGCATTAATCAAAATCGAACGATTCAAAGCTTTCCACATATATGTAAATCTTTAAAATCAATTTCAATTTTTTTATTTCTTAAAAAATGATTTCTTAAGAACTTTTTTGAGCTACCTACATTGCATACCAAACGCTAAAAATTACATATCATACAATAACTTTTTAACCATATACTAGTCAAAAGTTATGAAAATTATTGGGCCTTAAAGCTATTCCTCAAGCACATGTTGTATAAAAATTTCAAATAAAAAAATAAAAATTCCATTTGTAGTGAGTTGTCCAAAATTGCTACATTGCCAAAAAGTACAATTTGGTCCTTTAGGACATGACCCCCTACGACCAAGGTAGTCATCAAAATGCTCTAATTGTTGAATCCATGGGTGCATTCTTTCTTTCTATCATTCTTTGGGTCCGCATTATCCTTCAAGGATTAAGAATTTTTGTTCCTTGTTTATCTTTTATTTTAAAATATGTATTATGTTTCAAAAATAAGAATCTTTTCTACTTAATGTTACCATTGCTTTTCCCACAAGATTTGAATCCTAAAGTAAATTTGATTATTTATGTCAAAAGTAATTCTCTCTATTGAAATGGTGAAATTAAAGTCATCTAGGATTCCATATCATCAATATTATTAGATGAGTTGATTCAAAACTGAAAAATGTTAAAGCTTGTAAATAATCTCCTAAATCAAATTATCAAATCAGTAGACAATTGGAAGTTTGGTTAGGTTCCTACAAAGTTATTTTGGAATGGATCTTTTTGAAGATGTGGAAATGTAAGATGTGAAGACGTGTACCTTTGCAAGAATATGACTATTTTGCAACCAAGTGCTTGGATCATAATCTATGCTGTTCAAACTTTTTCAAGCATGATGGACAACTTTAGGTAGTATTTGCAAAATTCCTCTTCTATTTCTAAATTATATATATATAAAGAAAAAAATAGAACATTTATTTGGTCCTCTAAAAACATGGGCCTAATAGACTGAATGTTAGATACCCTCTCCAAGTCAAATTCCTCATTTTTATGACAAACTTCACTTAAAGTGGGTCTTAACTTTGAGTCTCCCACGACCATATTGGACCATATTTCTACTAGTGAAACTTCACCACTTTCTTGAAATTCATTCATTAAGATAGGCCATTCGTTTTGTTTGTTTGATGCGGTGAGATCTCTTGGATTGTGCGTCTCCCAGTACTTGATACCATTGGAAAGCCTTTGGTGAGGAGATGTGCATGGGCTTTATTTCATGACATTCTGATCCTCAAAAAAAAGTTTTAAAATTTAATTTTTTTTATGAATTAAAAAATAATTTTTTTTACTTTCACTTTTATTTTGACTGTGGCAACGGCACAGGGCACACTAGTTTGAATGAAACCATCAAACACCTATTTGTAAGAATGAATGTAAGGACTGTGATGGAAAGTGGTTCAAAATGCTTTTTCAATGACGAGGCCCTTGAACTGTAATCTTGTACTGTATGTTCAGAATTCCATAGTTGTTTGTTCCAAGCAGGTATTCAAAAGTTTCCTTTGAAAGCCTTCAAGACCCAGATTCAGTGAAGTTGACATGTTCCACCATAAGTGAGTATGCTGTGTATACAAAATCAATTGCACAAAGTAATGGAGAATAATATTTGTGGGGATGCAATAATGAGAGGTTTTAACTTTGTCTGCCTTTGGGGTAGTTATGAAATAGGCTGCTCTCCAATAATCCGCAGTCAACATGAAAATAATGCACTTCCAGCAACTCCAGCAAAAAGCTACGGCAAGTTCTTATTATTTTATTAAGGTAATATGAGGTATGTTCCCACAGTTCTTATTATTTTATTAAGGTAATAAGCCGTATGTTCCTACCTGGCCTTATGGTAGCAATGTTAAGGCATTAAATCAACAGTAAATCATAGTGCATTTCGTCCCACCTGAGTGCTTAGCTATCCACCGAACTTACATGGTAGTCTAGGTGGCATGCACTTGGCAACGCTACTACAACCATTACTCAATTCTGCTTTGTTGATCCACCAATGCAAAAGTAGTGCACAACAAGAACTTGACAATCTTCTGAAAATGAAGATTTTAGCATTTGGCATCCGCTCTTAACAAATGGAGCTATTGAGAGTCCTTTACATAAGAACAGTGGTTGTCCAAGACAAAAATTAGTGGGACCTAACTTGGAAAAATAAAAATATTGAACTTTTTCAATAACCACTACACATGAATTTGAAAGTCACTGGTGATATGGGGGTATGTAATCTATATATGCAATCTATTTTTACAAATAGGGTGATGGAGGTAAAATAATCCATGTGGAATATGTAAATTAGGATTAGTAGAAGCTCAACCGCTCATACCTAGTTAACCCCTATAGGCCCAAGGTCATTTTTCTGTCAAAAACCACTCAAAATTGTTATTTTTACTACATTTGTAAAAAAAAAAATACTTTTGGGGGATCTGAACCGTAGGATCTTGTACTTTACTTGTTTGAGACCATGTGGTAAGAATTTCATGAAGTTTGACCGTATAGATTGAGAGATATGAGCATTCAAAGTTGGAAAAACAAGTTTTTTTGAACACTCCCTGCAATTTCAGATGACTTTGACTGCCATTTGTGGAAAACAATTGCACTATGGAATTTGAATTAAAAATTTATTGTGTTGAAGAATTGAGTTGGAAGTCTAGGAATTTTTTTTCAAAAAATAAAAACTTGATTTTCATACTTCAAAAAATTGTCAAGTAGAAGTAGGTTCAAGATTGAAAAAAAAACTAAATTGTAAATAGCTCTTAGATGGGATTGAAATACAATAATCCCAATGGTGAGATTGTTCTAGCAAGCAAACTTAATCTTTTTAAACAATTTTTTTCTGGAATTGTGAAAATTTCATTCTGAAATGAATCCTATAAGTTATTTTTTCAAGAAGATGCTTAGATTGCTTGAAAAATAAGATTTTTCATAACTTTCACATCATTAATCAAAACGGAATGAATCAAAGCTTCACATGTAGACAAAAATATGATCTACAAGGAAAAAAATTGATAAATATAATTTCAAGTTTTTTGTGGATTAGTTTTTCTACCCATTGAGTTAAAATTTGGGCTTTTTGTGGTATAACTTTTGCTTCTAGGCACTGATTGAAATAAAAATTATATTCCCACAAAGCTTATAAGTTTTCCTATTTTATGAGAAAGTTTCAAAAAAAATTCACTAAAAATTGAGATCATAGGAACCTACTCAAATTCCAAATTGTCCCCCAAGAGGACAATGGCCCTTTCGGGGTTAAGTTAAAAGCATGAATTGTGTTCAATGTAGAACTTCAGATGTCATTTAAGCATAATAAAATAACTTTTTTCAAGAAAAATTTGGGCTAAAAAAAGTTGCAAAATCAAGGAAAATGTCATCTTCAAAAATCCTTTTGAGATTTAGAGTCTCCAATCAAAAGGTAGGGACAAAATTCAAAGAGGGGTTGTGAGGGACATTTTCTTTGACATTTTCAAACATCCTCTCTAAATTTTGTTCATAAATTTTTTTTGAAGACTCAAAATCACAAAAGAATTTTTGAAGATGAAATTTAGCTTGATTCATCAACTTTTTTAAGTTCAAAGTTTCTTGAAAAAAATTATTCTACTATGCCTAATTGAGGTCTGAAGTTCTACATTAAACGTAATTTCTTGCGTTTTGACAATGAACAGACAAGCTTTCATTTTCAAATTGTCCCATGTCCTTTGAGTATTCATGATGGACAATGGATTTCATTATAGAAACAATCTTTCCACTAATAGTGTAATGGACATGGATTGGCATTGAGTTGTATTAAAATCATTTCTAATATTTGGATTTATTTTTCAATTCATTTTCCTTGAATTTGATAAGGTGACTTGTTAATTTTCAAAATCATTTGGAGTTTGAAAATTTGATTATTTTTTGTCAAGCGTGACCTTTGGCTATGGTAATCAAACATGGATGAGATGGTTGAATACAAGCCATGTGAGAATTGCACCTAAGGTAGAATTGCCCATTATCATACATATTTGCTATCTAAGTACTTTGGAGAAGTTATTTTTGAGCTCCCACATTTTTCAGAGATTGAAGAATTTGAGAGAAGTCATTTGCAAAAAAAATGAAGACATCCTAAGAAGAGGTAAATTTTCTGTGATTTTTCAAAGGTGAAATGTTAAAGCATGAGTATAAACAAACCCTTGTTAAAGCGTGAACTGACATGTTCGCTTTCCAAGTGTATTGCCATTATGATAATTAGTTGGTAAGATTGTGTGTCAGGTTCCTAACGCAAATGGAATGGTTCTCTAGGTATCGAAATTGGGTGGATGGCGGTAATGGGTAGTTCTACCTTAATTAAGAAACAATCACAACAATTCCAAACTTGAACTCTCATAAAAAAATTATTTTCTTCTTATGTGGAGGTTATATCTTTTAACACATGAAGTTTGCAAACGCCAAGTGGAAATGGGCTTGGTTTAGTGATCCCCAAACAATCCCAATTTCCAACTTGCCTTTATGAAGGAGAAACCTAAATCAAAGTTTTAATTGTACTTGTACAAAGAATAGTAACTTAGTAAGGTTTTATTTAACTTCAAAGTTTTATCAACACCAAAATTTGGTGCCTCAAGCATCTAGGGGTTAACCCGCAATGTCCCATCGTCCTGTTTGTGAACAAAATGGATTTTAAGTAGGCTCCCATGATTTCAATATTTGTTGTGATTTTCTTAAACTATTTGTGAAGATAAAAAAATGCATTAGCTTTTTTGGAATATGGTTTTTATTTTGGCCGGTACTTGAGAGAGAAAGTTATAGCACAAATGCTCTTATTTTAGTTCAACATGTAGAAAAAACCCCACAAAAACTTAAACATTATTTTTTTCTTCTTATAGATTGTGTTTTTATCTACACATGAGGTTTAGATTCATTCCAGTTGGATTAGTGATGTGAAAGTTATGGACAATCTTGTTTTTCAAGCAATCCAAGCATTTGGTTGAAAAAATAACTTATAGGATTCATTTGTAAATTCAATTTTTCAAAGAAAAAGTTTCAAAAGGTAGAAATCTCTTTGCTAGAACAGTCTCACTATTGAATTTAGTGTGTTTCAATTCCATCTTAAAGCTATAAATGGTTTATTTTTTCCTTCAATCTTGAACCAATGTCTACCTCATAATTTTTTGAATGAATGAAAATTAAGGGGAATTTATAAAAAATTTAGACTCTCAACTCAACTCTTCAACAAAAGTTCAAAATTAATAGTGCAAAAACATTTAACTAAGAAGATTCGAAGTCATAAAATCTAGTCAGCGAGTGTAAAAAACACTTGATTTCTTTATATTAAATGCAAATATTGTGCAATCTTCATGGTCAAAGTTTCTGACATTTCTTCCACACATTTCTTTCACTACTGTAGTGCAAAATCCTGTGGTGAGAAATGCAAAATAAATAATTTATATATTTTTTGCTCTTTGCTACAGAAATGGTAGTTTTTAGTTTTTTAAGTCCTTAAAATGAAAAACAAAGTTAATTTCTTTTTCTTTTTCTTTTTTTCAAAAACTCTGACCTGTCAGTCGCTTGGCCAGGTCAGCACAAGCGGGGAACGGCGGGTATCGGCGGGTTTCAGACTAGTTTCGACTGGGGGAACTCACAGGCCTCCCCGATGGCTGAATCCCCTCTAATGTACTATATTGTGTTTAGGCCAAAATCATAAGAACAAACGTGAGGCCTTCAAGAGGTGATTACTAATTTATTTTTTTATGATAAAGTCATTTGTACAATCTTTGGAAAATTTAATGTTTCTTGTAATTTTTTGATAAGGTCGATGCCTTTTAGAATAAGGATTTCATGAAAATTCTTGATTTTAGGGTTCTGCTCCTTTTCAGGGTTACGGTTTGTTGTGGTACTCTCACCAACTGCACTTCCTCAGCACAACAATCTTTCTAGCAAGTACAGCTGCTAATTAGCATCCCATCTCTTGACCTAGATGTACCTTAGTTGATTCGCAAGCCTAGAAACTTTCTATGCAAATTTATTGAAGATTAGAAGCGTCAAAAGTTCACCTAATCCCTCATTGTCTTTTGGTGTTGTGTTTGTCTTTTTTTTTCTTGTGGATTATATGAGAACTGGTTATTTATGGAGTCATTTTACTAAGCCTAAAAAATAGAAATGTAGACAATAATTAGTTGCGGATTTTTAAGATTTATTGTGCAATTACTACACAAGTTTAAAGAATTGCCATTTAGGTTTTGGAATTTTGTCTTGATTGATAAGTAAAAGATTCTACTTGTCATATTTTCTAATCTTGAAGAATTTAGAGTTATACTTCCTTTCTTGTGATCTAGTCCAAAATTTCTTTAATTTTTTTGGGGCCATTTACTATACAAATTAAGACAATCTTTATCTAGTGTGAGGTCAGGTTTTAGAGTTTAGGGTCTAGAAGTTTTGTCTTGAATTTGGGTTAGGTCAAGGTTTAATATGCAAGTACTCCTCCATGTCAAATTTTATAATCATGAAGAGTTGAGTATCATATTCCAATGCTTGTCATCTAGTCAGAAGAATTGTAGCATTTATTGCAATGATTTTCTATTTTTTCTTGGGCCTTTACTACACAAATTTAGGAAGTTTTTGTATAGGGTTAAGTTTTTTAGTTAGAATTAGGATTTAGTTTGATATGAGAATTTTTTTCACAATCCTCACTATAAGATGTACTCATGCTACCTAGGAACCCTCGGAGGAGACTTTACAAGCCTTGCAAAAGACTAGGTGAAAGAAATGATGAGTTTTGAATAGACATAGTGTTGTAGCACTATAGTCAAAATAAAAGACGGAATGTGACTTATATTCTTCAATTGCTAGTGAGAGCACGCTTCCATGGATTTAAAGAATACAAGGATCCAAGTTGTGAGTCAAAAGTTATGGATTCTTAAAGTTAGTAGTGTCTTAGCCACGAATCTAAGGTTTAGAATGTGGAAGCGGGGGTTGCTAGAGGAATCCCTCATTCAATTAGGGCATGCCGCATATCATTGAAAAACTTCAAAGACAAGAAATTTAGGTTGCTAAGGCTTATGAAGAGCTTAACTATGAACTAGAAATTATAGACAATCTAAAAGGTAGAGTACGAGAGAACTACACCTCCTAGATACTCAAACCATTGGAAGGCTATAACTTGCTCAATACTTAATGCATTTGAAAAAGAGAATTGTTCACAATGATCTACAAAAAGAGCAAATTAAAAAATGGGCTTGCATTAGTTCAAAGCTAAAAGTTATTCCAATGGAATGGTCTCAAGGCTTTTAGAATTCAATTTTTAGACTAATGTATAGGAATCAAATGTCTCCTCTTAGAGAAGTGTGCCTTGGATGTCCTAGTGACCTATGGGAGGTTAATGAGGTTGGTGATGGAAATTCACCACTACTTTCATCACACTGTAGAGTGCTCTTGGTCCAAGGAGATCATTGTCAATTTTTTAGAAAACTATGTGAGTTAAAAGATAGGATTCATCTAATTCAAAGGGGCCAGGTGAAATTTTATATAATATGTAGGGCTACTATAAGATCTATGAATGCTATATACTCTGATATGTATAGAGTATAAATTAAATTATATAAAAACATCATGTAATAGAAATTTTTATTAATAAATTAGCCTTGACAGATAGGGTTTGTATAATTTTTTTATAGTACAATGAATATAGATGTGGAAAAATATTATAGATGATAAAATAGATACAATAAAAAAAAACTACAACAAATGGTGGTTGATTGAAATTGTGTTAGTACTAGCTATGTGTGTGTATATATATATATAAGTGTAAATGGAAGACATTGACCACAAGTGGTAGAACTTGTCACATTGCACAAATAGGGATGTTTACTTTAATGGATTTAACAAACTAAAAACTATACAACATGAAGATAGAGTTTATAATCCATTTTAACTTCATTTTTTGAAGTCATCTATTAAATATAATACACATTGCCATGTGATCTATCACGATCCGTTGTCACAATATGGTCACAATTTCATCTTCAATATCTCATCCTATCATCCCAAATATTTTTTTTTCAATTCCGTAAGACCTTCACCAACTATCCAATCCATATTCTTCTAAGTTCAATGTTACACTGCAATAGGTCTTTGCTGGTATGTATTAGACACATTCATGTTGAATGGGATGTTCATGAGATAGTTTGAGTGGAGATTTGGAAGTATTCAATAGTAAACTTCTTATAAAAAACGCCACTTGGTGAATGGCACTTGAATTAAATTGATTGTTGTTGGCTTCATGGTGTATATCCTATACTTGTATGTAGTAGAGGGAAGGAAAAATTTGAAGGGCAAGGGCGAGAAGAAATTGGACACTTAAATTGGCCTAATGGAGAGTTGAGTATCGTTTAAAGTCAATTTATGTTGATGGTGAGTAAAGTGCCATAGAGGTGTTTTGAAGAATTTTGAAGAACAAAGTGTCATTAGAAGAAGCGACAAGTTTCTACTTTCTACATCCACTAGACTTAAGATGTTAAGTTTGATACTCCTGCTCTTGTATAAGTGTATGATTCCATTGTTTTAGAATCGTGTCAATTGAGGTAGTGTAGGCATAGTAGTTTTGTTCATGATTTCTTGTTGTACTTTATTGTTTACATCAAGATGACAAATTTTAACGACATTTCTATGCTTTGGAATGGCACATCCATAAGTGAGCTTGATCAATGTGGGAGAATATAGATAGAACTACATGATTCTCTAATTTACTATACACAATAGCTCGACATTTATACAACATCTCATCCAATGAAGGAATTAAAGGACTATAAGTGTCAACATTGTGATAGTTTAAAGTTATGACTCAAAATATACTTGAGCCTCTACCATGAGGTTCAAAATCACCATCATGGAAAAAATGGACATAGGAACTTAGTAGGTACTCGAACCTCTAATATATCTCACTTTGAAGTCAATCCAAATTAGAGCCTCAAATATGATACAAATTGAGCCTTCCTGGAAGACCAATATGGTCAACTCGAAGCTCAAAATTTGGACAATAGTGGGGCATGTTGTCAAGCTTGCTATTCTAATACAATATGGATTAGTGGGAGAAAAATGGGATTCACTGTAAGAAATACTGGTCTTATTTTTAGTCACAAATTGGAGTAATTTTTTCTTTTGATTATAACTTTTAAATTTCAATAATTAAGAACATAAAATAATTAATAGACTTGTCTAACTTCATGGAACTTAAATTTCTCATTTGTCTTAAATATTTTTAAAAAAATTGAATATTCATAATTTGTCACATTTTGAGGTATAAGGATACTTACTAGTTTGGTGTACCCAAATTGAATGATCTAGAATTGAAATTTTAGTAGTTTATTTCCTACAATAGGTGGACATATGCCTATCAAGGGGCATATGTTTTATATCCTCTAGGTTCATGCAAATAGGAATCCCTTGCAAGAGCACTTTTGAACATTGAAAATGGTGTCAACTTCATTTTTGGGGTGAAATTTGATCACCATCAAGTACTCACAAATGGCCAATTTTTAGAGGGGTAGGGTTTCATGATTTTCTATATATTATTAATTTATACCTCATTGTTTCTATTTTCTATGACAATTTGTCTTTTTTTTCCCATAGTATTGTTTTGTGAATCACAAGTAGTCTATAGTACTTGCAACAATACTTTTAGACATTGATTTTTCCAATCAACGGCTAAGATTGTTCCACTACGTAGTGCTCTTAGTACTTCTAGTATCCCAGAGTTGAAATGTAGATTTTGCCAAAATGCTATAGGAAATGGGTGTGTGTTCATTGAACTAACAAAGAAATCAAATACATATTGGCTCTAGATGCCTTCTTCTTGGCTCTTAATAAAGACATAATATTCCTTAAAAAAATGACAATTGTGAACTTACAATGTGTTGCCATCTTTGTTGAATGCAAACAATGTTCTTCATACAAAATATGACATACGGGTGCAAATTGTGCACAATGATCTTTATTGAGTTGAGGATCAAACCCCTTTTATTCTCATTAGGAAAATAGTTGAATACATTAGCAATTTTGGTACTTTTTGGATTTTCAAAGATAATGAACCCCACATTTGGTGATTTATAACATGTATCAAGAGAGTAGTTTAGAGCATATAATGGATGATGAAGTCTATTGTTTTATGACCACTTCAAGTGAAGTTTTGAAGGCAAGGTTGTCACATGGGTGGACAACCTACATGTCTCTTCATGCAATTTGCATGTGCGGTAGAGGAGTCACTTATTTGTTGTGTAAATTGACTTTTGTGAAGGTGAAAAGAAGCAATGTGGACTTACTTTGTCCACGGTATTGCGATGTAGTTGGTAGAATAGAGACAAGATGTCATCGTAAAGTTTGGGCGCAAACCTAGGGATTAGGCACCAAATTGGATTTAGTCAAGGTGTGAATGCAATGGATTATTTTTTGCTTTTAGAGGAATCGCTTAGATGGCAATCACTAATTTTTTAGAAAGTGGTGTATTTTTACATTCATTCTGATTTGATAAAGTCATGCAAATTTTATGAATAAATTAATATTTTTTAGCCAATTTAGAATAATTTTACTTGGCAAAATGTAAAAATTTATTTTGTAAGTGCAAGATCCAAACCCAAAAATTTGGGACCTAAGCCTCACCAACTTTGGGATCCAAACTCCATGGATGCAATGCAAGTGACTAATGTTGCCAAAAACCTAGGTTGGAATTGGACATCTACATAGCTTAAGTTGTATAGCCTATGTGGCCAATTCAACTATTCCTTGAACGTTTGCTAACTATAGCAATTGAGCTTGGATAAAAACTTCTACACCTTTTTGTCTGAAGTAGGCAAAAAATGTCCTCTATACTCACATGAAGGTGAAGTAGCCCTTTGCCTCCATCTATGAGCATTTGTATAGCCACCTTTGGTAATTAAACATGCACAACTAGGTTTTAGTTCATTTGGGTTTTTGTATTATGTGGGTGCTTAGGCATTTTTCATTGTGCCTTTCAAGCAATGAATCTTTTCTAAGTGCTTACATGTCACCAACTTGTAAGGGAATTACACAATACCTAATTTAATTGCAATTCGTAGTTAATTAGCCGAACTAACTAGGCCACTGTGGTTTCCTAAGGAAAGTGTTTATAGTCTAAATTTAATAGGCCTAAATTCAATTTCAGCTCATGCCATTTTCAAAAACATAAGATTCATAAAATTCCAACACTCCTAGCAAAAGTTATGGTCAGATGAAGCTTGATTACCTTTTGTTGTCTCTTAGTTATTGTTGCTTCTTCTTTTTTACTTCTAAGTTGTTTTTTGTTACATCTTTATTCTTGCTTCTTAGTTGTTATTTTTGTTGCATCTTCATTCTTGCTTCTTAGTTGTTGTGTTTTGTTATATCTTTACTCTTGTTTCTTTGAGTTCACTCTTGTTTCTTAATTGTTGTGTTTTGTTGCATCTTGAATTTATTTTTGCTTCTTAGTTGTTGTCTTTTGTCGCATCTTGAGTTACTCTTACTTCTTAGAGTTATTGTCTTTTGTTGCATCTTCACTCTTGGTTCTTGTTTTTTCTTCTTGCATTTTAATTCTTTCTTCTTCTTATTTCTTATTTCTTACTTTTTGTCCTCTTTTTTTTTTTTTTTTTTTTGTTGCATCTTAACTCTTTTTTGTTGTTTCTTGTTACCTCTTAGTAGTTGCTCCTTATTGTTTCTTGTGCATCTTAACTTGTATTTGTTGTTATCTTTTAGCACTTGTTGCCTTTTTTCTTTTTGTTCCTTGCATCACCATTGTTTTTCTTCTTACCCTAAATTTGTATTACATATTTTCTATTATTGTAAACTTTTGAAGATTGAGCTTTGTTATATGTTCATTAAAAATTAACCTCCTATTTCTTTAATTGTATATGCAGGCATCAAAATTGGAACAAAGTCGTTGGAGGTTACTTGCAACTCACTTCATATTATTGTAAGAAATATAGTCTCTATTGACTTGTGTAAATAATTCATTGTGATATACATATTTTGTATTTGTGACTAATAAATTATAAATGTCATTGAAAGGAGTCACATTCCTTCTTATATATTCCCTCTCTAATATAATTGTTTCTTGTATATCTTTAAAATCATATGTATTTGTTTTTAACTACATGAAATCTTTTATTCAATTGTTAAATCATTTTAATGTATAATTGCAATGTGTCAAATCCATTTAAAATGTATGGAAAACATGATTGTAGTTTGTAATTGAAGCTATTTTGAACCTCAATCACCTCAATCACAAATAGCACACACAAATCTAAAAAATATGATTGTTAATCATCTAGAATATCACTTGCTTGAGTTATATTTCATAATATATATTGGCCCAAATATGACTACCTCATATAATGCACATAGTTATGTACACCAAAATATGACTATACTTCCCAAAACATAATTGCAATCAATCATAAAATTACCAATGACATCTACGTGAACTACCATGCCAACCGAGAATATGACTCATGAAAGTCATATTCCACATTGTTCAAAAATATAACTCAAGAGAGTCATATTCCAACATTAGCTAAAAATATGACTCACTTGAGTCATATTCTACATCAACAAAAAATATGACTCACTACAGTCATATTCTACATCAACAAAAAATATAACTTATTGTAGTCGTATTCCACATCAACAAAAAATATAACTCACCGCATTCATATTCCACATCAACAAAAAATATGACTCACCGCAGTCATATTCCATAATAACAAAAAATATGATTTACCGTAGTCATATTCCATAATAACAAAAAATATGACTCACCGCAGTCATATTCCATGTCATCAAAAAATATGACTCAACGTAGTCATATTCCACAGTAACAAAAAATATGACTTACCTCGGTCATATTTCATAGTAACAAAAAATATGACTTACCTCAGTCATATTTCATAGTAACAAAAAATATGACTTACCTCAGTCATATTCCACGTCATCAAAAAATATGACACAACGTAGTCATATTCCACGTAGGATTTTTTCATTTATCCAGGCAGCTCAAGAAAAAGCCAAAGATAGTCAAAATATATGCCTTATTGGCATACTATGGCTAATTATGGGTATTTATACTCCTCAACTTATATAACTGTCAATATAATTGATGTCTAAAGCGACTGCTTCTAAACGACTATAGTTAGTCATATTCCGAGTCATCTACAGTGATTTTTGTATGAGTCATATTTTTTGATTTTACGACTCATTGTAGTCATATTTTGCAGTCATAAAACACTGCTTTTGTTGTAGTGTATACATGCACAATAGTGAGGATCAAAATAAAATGACACGGTGAATGACATGAGTGAATCCTCCAAAGGTGAAAAAGAGGCCCAACAAACTATGAGATGGAGCCACATCTATTCATGTAACATTCCAGAACTCCCAAAAACTCATCCCATTGACTTTGACACATTGCATCCCCCATTTACTACAAAAAAACTATTGAAAATCTTTAATTGCAAGCTCCTCCTAAATCCCGTGGCACAATAATGAGTTTTCCCATTTATAGTTGAACTCTAGAAAGGAGACCACAAGAAAGATATACCATCCTAAAACAAGCAACTACATTACAAGCGGTTGTGTTCCTATGGCACTGGCTCACTTTTCAAGTAAAGAACCAACTCAAACTTCATTAGGATAGTTTCTATCAACTCCCTCCCCTTTGATCCAGAACAAATAAAAACACACATCAATGTAAGTGCATACGAAAGAAAAAGTACCCAATACTATTGAATCTTTTTCAATAAAACCAGTGAACCATTCACCAATATTGGTCATGCACCCACGAATGTCAGTCGATGACATTCCCCGGTGATATGTGGGCACAGCTTAGCATATTGAGGAACCTATATCCCTTCTTCCGGGAACGTTTTTTTGACATGTCATGGACGCTCGGTAGGCTAGAGACTTGATCAAGCACAAAAAATAAGACACCAAAAACAATTTATGCCGATTCAGAAGAAAGTCTTTAAATGCAAGTGATATCCTAGCTCCACCAAAACCCTTATAGGGTGAACTTCAGAGTTGCCACTATCGAAAACCAAACTGAACAGGTAACACAAAAGCACAAAATTGTGAACGAGTTGGCTTCGGATCAGGCAATTTATTCTGATTTCATCCCTTAGTTACCTACCTAAGGAGAACCTTCCCCACTTATATATGACGAGAGACTTAAACCTGCTTTACTCGTACAATTCTGCACAATTCTAATTCAATTCTGATTCATTTTCTGGACATTCTTAACAGCTCTGGACAATTGCTGGTGGACAAAAAATAAACCAGGGTTGTCTATCCGGACGTGACGTGGGATTTTCACGTCCGGATGTCATGACGCGTCCGTCTTGATGCGTCCTAACGCGTCGGTATTGCCATGAGCCAAAAAAAAAAGATTTTTTTTTTGACGGCCAATTTGTCACCCTGGAGCAAACCAGTTGTCCAATTGACAAACAGGTCGTCAAAATTTATTTATTTATTTATTTAATTTTTTGTGGACGGCCAGTCCGTTCACCGTTGAGGTCGACAACCTGACCGTCTAGTTGATGGCCTGATTGTCCAAGTTGACGAACCACCCGTCCAAGTCGACGAATGGACCATTTAGGGGAATTTTTATTTTTTATTTTTTTATTTTTTAATCTCGACAGACGCTAGGAATGAATCCGGATGTCTGTCCAAACATCCAAACGTCCAGACGAGACGGGACGGGACAACCCTGAAATAAACATACTTCACTTCTTTGCATCCTTCATAACTTCAAGATCGCCCTTCACCACCTTGAAATTGCCCTTCACCACCACCTCAAGATTGCCCTTCACCACCTCGAGATCGTCGTTCACCACCTCGAGGTCGTCCTTCACTACCTCGAGATCGCCCTTCATATCCTTGCTGAAGTCTAAAAACTCTTTCTTCATTTCCTTCTTGAAATCCAATAATTCTTGGATCAATGATGTCTGTAATCCGTCCACCTTGGCATCTACTTGCTCCACCATCCACTGTATCTTGATCGACACCTCCACGGACATTGTTGCCGCTACCAATGCCGCTTCCAAGGTTGACAAATTCAATATGGATTTAGCCATAGGTTTTCCATCTTTAAAAACAAAGCCCATCTCACCTAAAATTGCCCGAAAGGACCTCCGAAAAGAAGCAAAGCTCCACACCACATTGAAATCTGTAGGCACAAAAACCCCACTAAAATTCCTAAAAAACGTCGTGCTATAGAGAAACTTTTGGAAACAACACATAGTTCTAAAATTGTTCAACAAACACTTAACACGGTCAAAAATTGTTCAACAAAAACTTGACATTAAGGCAGATACTTAAACAAAACTTCAAAAATCAAGAAAGTAAAACATACTTGATGTTTTTTCAACGTTCATGTTCATCCAACATTCATCCCTTCAAGATTCCTAACCCTGCACTTTGACAACTTGTGACTGGCCTCTGACGACTGTTATAAACAAGCACACAAACCGTTAGAAGCCAACACAATATAACATAACCAAAAATACACCGCAAAACATGCACTCAAAAAGTTCACAAACAGAGGCTCACCACCGTAACATAAAACTCCACCAATGTTAAGTCGTTCTTGCACCAAAACCAAGACATACATAAAATGAAACGAAATGCTCAAAAACGGAATCAGAAAGTTTTCCATCACAAACCTTAGATCTGCAAAGAGAATAAGGAGTACCATTGAGGAAGGACAAAGAGCACCAAGTCATTGACTTTGCAACACTTATTCACACATTGATTTGCACAAAAATGCTATATAGAACATGAGGCTGCCCACCGCCATGTTTGCTGCAACAAATAGCCTATTAACCACAAAACTCTGAACTACAAAACTCAGGAAGTAGTAATCAACGATAGTGAAGGCAAAGCGAGTGAACGACCGATTTATCAAACAAAACCCTTTTCCCAGCTATGGCGACGAGCGTTGTCCTCTGTCTCAGAGAAACATGTAAAAAAGAAAAGAGAGGAAAAAGTTACACCCATCCGGCAAGACTGACTAAGATCCCTCACTGATGAATTGACTCCCAGTGGTGCACAAGGGGGAAATCGTCGTCATCAGTTGGCCGCAAGTTATACCACCGATTGTTCCTACAAGTGAGTCACAGAGAGGACTCCTCCCTACAAGATTGTCTGCCTAGCTTCCACACACTGTAGCGCTACGTGCTCGCCTTCTTCCGCAATTGCTGTGTGCGGAGGTTGTTGTAGACCCCACATGTGACCTGGAAGGCCGCTGATTGCTTCGGCGATGGCCCATACGACGACGCCATTAGAGAGACATGACGTCGAGGCTGGCTTTGACGATGCAGGGAGGTTGTTGTAGATTGCGTCTTTCTTTAAATATGTGCAATGGAGGGGAAATGCAACAGAGCTGCAACGGCAGGAACTGGAGAAACGAGCAGGAGAGGAAAATGATGTATTAAGATAACAAAGTGTGAGCTTGGAAAGAAGGGTTGGATTGAAACTCGAGGCACTGGAGTGGGGAGGAGAGTGGTGGAGTGCTAGTCAGGACACATCGCTTCAGTAATACGTACGTTGCCATCACCAGTTTAGGTGACAGGTCTACAAATTGCCCACCTAAGGTAGCTAAAATGGTTCATCCAAGGGCTGATCCGCCTTCTTTTTTTTCTTTTTTTTCTACAAATTGCCCATCTAGATTTAAGAGCTAAAACTGAATTTTGGGGAGGCGAAGCTTCTTGAAATAATTTTTAGTAAATTTTCCTTAAAAGACAAGTAGAATTAGCACCTAGCCTAAGTCATTTCATATTTTTTTGAAGTTGAAATGGCATAGGGCTCTACAATCGCCCACCTCCTAAAATGTACATTGTTTGTCACTACAAGAGAAAGGGGTGTTTTAAGTAGTGTCCTAGACATCATGTCTTTTAAGTAAGGTTTTAAGTAAAATTTTACTAAAAAGACTGTCTTTTTAGTAAAATTTTACTTAAAACCTTACGTAAAAGACATTACTCAAAAGACGTGATGTCTAGGACACTACTTAAACACCCCTTTCTCTTGTAGTGTGTACATTGTTGAAAGCTATGAAAAAGAAACATGTACACATAGTGTACATTTGAAGAGGTGAGTGGTTTTAGAGCCTACGCAATTTTAGAGTTTGTTACCTAAGTATGCTTTGTAAAGATATTTTTTTATTTTAAAAAATAAAAAATAACTCAAAAATCCATAACTTTCTCACCATGAGTTGGCACGTTACAAAACAAGACTGTACACCCTTCCTCGTTGAACACTTTCCAATAGTACCAAGAACACAACCAAGGGACACATAGTCTAGGAAATCTCAATGTAGCAAACAAAAAAACAAAACAAATAACCTAACTAGTGTGCTTATGCCATTGCCACAATCAAAATAAATAAATAAAAATAATATTCTAATTTTTAACTCAAAAATAACTTTGAAATTCAACAGATTTCTCACCATGAGTCAAAAGGCCATGTAACAAAGTCTATGCACCCCTCCTTGCTAAAGGCTTCCAAGTAGTACAAAGAATACGGCTCGGAGACGTATAGTCCAGGAGATCACAATATAACAAACAAAACAAACTAACTAACTTAAGGTATGGATGACTTTTCCAAATTTTTAATGAGTCCTTATGCCAAAGTGGAATACTCCGTATTTTTTCAATTTTAGTCTTTAGTAGAATGAGTAAACTGATGAATCTAGTTACATCCAAAATATGGATGAAATGTGTAAAAAATGAATGAAATATATAAGATTTCAAAAGTGTATATGTTTATTCAATCGCTAGTAATATCATTGAAGAATGGGGAGCAATAACCCATAAAGGTTTATGATTTCGTTCATAAAAAAAACACTTCAAAGCTATTGTTTCTTATACAACCAGCTACAATGAAAGAATACATTTGTTTTTGCTATTCAGGCATTGGATCTTGCATTAAATTTATATGAGAATGTTTGGAAAAAAATTTAGGCACCTAAATTGTGTAGATTGTAAGATACTAGTGCTCAAAGAAAAAATAATTTTTAGTTTTTGCACCTCCCTTTATTAGGTTTTCAAACTTTGAATCTTGTTAACTTAAAATTTTTGCACTATAGAGTTTTGAGGTTCAAATCTTTATGGTAGGGAATTGAGTTGAGTCGTTGAGAGTCTAAAAGAAAAATTCAATTTAAAAAAATTATTTCCATTTTAAAACTTTTTTGCTAAATAGAGATAGTTACAAAATGGACCAAGAAATTAAATTCTTAATAGTTCTAATATGGAATCAAAACATGTCAATCCTAACAATGAGATTTTGTAACTAATAATTTACACCTCATGCATGGTTTTCTTTTAATTGTTGAAACTAAATTTAGAAACAAGTCCTATACATTTTTTTTCAAAGAGATGCCTTAGAATCAAGAGTCTTCATGACTTCACATCATTGATTGAAATGGAATGAATGAAAGACATTTAAACATAAAGATACTCTATGAGAAAAAAATTATTATCTTTTTTTCTCCAACTTTTTTTGCATTTTTTGACAAACTTTGATGTGAAGTTGGCACCAGAAAAAAAAATTCAAGTTTTTTGGACTTGTAAATTTTGCTTTCATTGACTTCTATGATGCTCACTCTTCTATGTGAAAAGGGGAAAACTCACATTATAGGAGTAGCTTTGTCTTATGCCAGTAGGGGAAAACTACATTTTAGAAGTAGGTTTTGTCTTGTTAAACTAAAAGCAACCCAAAGTTCATGTTCAATGTTAAAATTATTTTTCGGGAAGTCAAAAATGTGCTTTCCACACATTTCATGGGCCTCGTTGCCCAATGTCAACTATTCAAATTCTTCTCTTGTAAATATTGTACACTTCCATGTAGGTTTCTATAAAAAAAATCTTTCCTCTTTTTTTGCAAAGTTTGATGATTCCTTGTACAATGAAAGTCCATCTTTATTGGCTCTAGACCAAAAAGGAGGAAGCTTTGCATCAACAAAAGTTATGATGATGAGGTTGGAGAAGGAACCTTACTTGAAAATCAAGTCAATTAAATGACTAAAAACATGAAAAGACATTGATTCTTTACAATTGTAGTGCAACAAGGACAAAGCCTCTTATAGCATAGCTACTTGTTTTTATGATTGGTACACATGAAGAGTTTCTTCACACTAGGTCCCACTGTTATCTTCAATATCACAAGACATAACAATACATAACTCTGCTAGAAGAGAGATTCTATACTACATTCCTACCTACGAATATAAAAGGTGAACAAAGTAAAAAATGAAGAGAACGTGAATTGTATGGAAGGGTTTTAATGCAAAGTAAAGCATAGAAGAGATTTGGAGGAAGATATTAGTAGCGTTTGCGAGTGGTCATATGAATACATTTATTGTCAAGAGAGTCATGAAGAATGGATAAAGATTGGTTGATTTCTATATTTCTTTTTGAAAAATTAAACTCATACAAAATAATTGATGATTATTTCATTGATGGTAGTGAGTATTTTTTTGATTGTGGATTTGGGAATACTTAAAGCATTATGGAGTACATTAAAGAGGGAGAATTCAAAGTGCCATGGGTTTGGGCTATAATTCCAATGAGCTACATGGTGTCCCATTTGTAGTAGGGGGACAATATTATTGAGTAGTGATTGCAGCATTTATTGAGTTTTGATAAGATAAGATTAATCAAGAATTTTTTGGTCGTGACCCACTACTTTTGCCCCGACCCATAATAATTAATCAAACACATTCATTTGTACAAGAATTTGCTAAGATTGCTTCCAAAATATGTAGTTCTCAAAATTTCTCATGAATTATCTACATGGCATGAATCAAACCATTTTATTTCTTAAACAACATAACAAAATTTCCTAAACCTAATTTTCGAAGTTCTCTCTTACACCTCCCCAACATTTGTGCTATGTAAGATATCGCCTAATTAACCACACAAGCTATCAACCTAAACCACAACTAATCGGAAACAAAGCAACTTAAGTAGCAAATTAAAATAGGTGCTTGGTCATAAAGAGGTTGGCTACCTTATCTCTGCAAAGAAATTCCATTTCATTTGTGTCAAAAAAAAAAAAAAAAAAAAAATTGTTGTTAATACCTGCAAATATTCTATGATAGTCATAAATGCTACCAATTAGTATTCAAAAGCACCCAAAATGATCCATTGATTGATGTATCTAAAGAGAATAACTTACATTTTAACAGTCAAGTCGATGAACTGATTGTATCCAACCGTAGAAGCCACGTATTCACAACCTTTTATTCAAAGCATTTCCATGAACTACACATGAAGAATACGTTGCCACAAAGAATTCTGGGACTGCATTGACTTACAACTTGCAAATAACAGCGATCTAGACGGAAACAAAAGCAATGAAAACACAATATCTGCTTGGCCCGGATGAAAATTCTCACCCAACACAGGCAAGCATTGCCTGAACATTCTCACATCATTCAGAGCAGCCAGCGATACAGACAGGTAACCTGGTCATAAACCTGAAAAAGCAACAACTGACATTGACATGCATTCAACTTTCAGTACAAAAAGCAGAAGGAAGGCAAACCGAGTGACTCAATTCGTGGCAAATTCAGATGAGGTACTGAGCCAATCTACCACATGACCGTGGAAGATCTTCAATCCAATGCCGCTACGCAGCGCGGTTCATCATTCTGCAACATCCATTGCAGTGTATCTATACAAAAACGTAGAATTACATGGAGAGCACAACCCCGAACAATCTCGTCTGGCTATAAGGGCGCTCAACATCGAGCATCGCAGTATCTACCACCACCTACTATACAAAATTCTACTCACCGCAAAGATCCTGACAGGGTTCCAAATTACAAATCAAGGATCGCTGACAACCTAGTTCACAAAAAATTTCACATAGCAAAGACTCTGCATAAATTCCTAATTACAGCTCTCAAATTTACATGAGGGGTTACATGAGGGGTTTTGGGGTTTTAGGGTTTAAGTTTTTTAGGGTTTGGGGTTCAGGGAAAGAGTATGCTACACTGGCTCCAAGCTTGGGCGAAACGGCGAGCTAGAGAGGAGAAGCTCACTGCCTTTGGAATCCTCAACTGGAAAAGCTGGTACTTGTTGCCACTTACTCTCCGACGATCTACACATGACAGAGTACCACCGTTTTGCCCTACATCCCGTGATGCAGAAGTAATCACCATCAACTGTACATGCAACGACTCGCTTGCCGATGGCGACATACATCTCACTCGGCAGCCGCGAGAGCTCACGCCACTTCTTCGAAACGAGGTTCAATTCGTAAAGAATGGCACACTGGGAGTCATCCTGGTCATGCAAACACACAGGCAAATGAGCACATATTGAGGAGGTAGAAGAATTTCTCGCGGCACAAGAAACAGAGTACTCTGACTCAGTGTACATTACTCTACAATGATATGACAATTCTCACACTGTGACAGACGTCCTAAGTTCGAAACTTCACCTCTAATCTTTCTCCCTCTCCAATACAACGAAATATGTGCACAGAAACATGAGTGACGTAGTGTTCAACGCGATAAAACTCGCAGTAACATGAATTGACACATTGAGTTTAACGCAATTACGATGACTATAAATTGTTAGAGTGTATTTTACGGACACCACATTTTAACAACTCCATGTTTCTGTACACATATTTTGACTACCTAACCATAACCTCTCCACCAGTTAAGGAAATCAGTTAAGAAGCGCTAGTTCGTGATACATCAAGAGCTAGCAGTTGAGATTGGGTTCAATTGAGTTTGGTTGCAAAAAGCAAGCGACTACGCTCAGAGATGCTGTCTCTGTAGCACCAACTATCTTCTTGAGTAAGATCCTACTCAAACTTCCTCACATACAATACAAACGTAGCTTATGTCAATGTAGCTTCTGTCAATGCAAAGCTTCCTCCAGTCCAGAACCAATAAGCATACATGCATTCCTGAACAAAACTTGAGTTTTACAAGCTCTTACCTGTGAGCCAACCCCGTCCTGCTCGGCGATGGCGAGTATCCGGCCCAGGCACGCAACGACATGCGGCGTCCTTGACCCATGCGGAACAGTCTGCGACACAACTCTCCACGTCCTCTTTCCAACGTCAAAACCAGCCAGCGCATTCCACACGCCCTGTTTCGGATCCCTCGCTAAGCAATACAACACATTCCCACACAGCGCTCCTTCTTGGCTATGCAGCTTCAAATTCTTCGGAATCTCCCCCGCAATCTCCCACACTCTCAATTCCGAGTCATAGACCTCGGTTCTCCTGTACTCCACTTCCTCAGCACTAAACCCCCTGTTCCCAGCTAAAACCAGCTTGTATCCCTCCTCCTTTCCAGTAATAACCATCGATGTTAAGTCAGGCTCCGCCCATTCCCCCAACGTCGGCGGAAGCTCCCGGAAGGCTCGTGTCACAGGGTTGCACACCACGAGATTGGCCGTGCTGTCGAAGTCGCCGATGCAGAGCAAGCCCCCAGAGCCCACCACGAGGGACTTGGGGTGTGTGAGAGGGGGCAAGCGGAGCCAGTGGTGAGATAATGTGTTGAAAGCGGACCAGGAGTCGGAGTTCCATCCCTTGGAGTCGGAGTCTTCGGAAGGGAAGTCTTCGGAAGGGGAGACTTGGGAGAAGAGGACGGGGAGGCAGGGGGACCAGGAAGGGGAGATGTGGTGGAAGTAAGGGGAGTGGGGTAGGGCGTTCCAGTGGCGGCAGACGGTGCGGAGGCGGAAGAGGTAAGGGAACGGGAGGAAGGAGAGAGTGAGGTCCAGAAGCTCCGGGGGAAAGGAAGACCACAAGGACGGGTTCAAAGAGGTTTCGCTGGAAACGTAGGCCATCATCTGGAAGCACATATTGGGATCAGAATGACGTGATTTGGAACAGGATTCGTGACAATAAGGTTGAGAACATGACTGCAGAAAATGGGACACGAGGAGAATTCGGTATATATGGAGAATCCTACAGTGGAGGTTAATGATTCTAGAGTGGAGGCTGCTCACTACAGAATTCGGGACACAACTGCAGAATTCGGGACATATGAAGGCTAGAATCGGAAACCTCCGCTGCAGAATTTTCCTAGTAGAAACATCCTCCATGGGGGTGCCTGTGTTTACTGCAGGGGAGGTTCCCGATTCTACATACTTACCGAGAACTCGCGGACTGAATCTTGCGTGGATGCTAGCCCTAAATTGTCTAAAACCACCCTAAAGTCTTTGCAATCACGGCAAGAGCCATTGATTCAAAAATCCCCCAAGACAAGACAGGATAGCAGCTGAATTACTTGCGATCTCCTTGAACTAAACAAGAAAAACCCAGGAAGAAATCGCTAAGACTACACAATCACACAATCACATAACCCACACATATCCCATACGAATTCAAACCTAGAATTGATTGATGCAAAAACCAAGAACCCACGAAACTCAACCAAATCTCAGCAATCTCGTCAAGAGAACACAGCAAAGCAGCAAAACAACACAGGACCGCAGCTGCCTTACTTACAAACTCACGAGCTGAAAACCGCCACAAGAGCTCCGCCAGAAAAATCAATCCTCGAAATTGACGTCAACGAATTGATCTTGATTCTCAAACTTGCAGCCACTCCACTGTAGGAAATACAAACGCTGCGCTAGCTCCTTCACCTCCAGCTCCCAATCTTTGCACCGTAACCAGGGCACGGACACCAAGCGATCGTGCGCACGAGTTCCGCAAAATTGCTAGCTCAGAAAAAACAGTCCACACACACATGATTTTGATGAAGAAAATTTAGAGCAAGAGAGGAATTGGATTGTGAGCTTGATGGGCACCGACTGATCGAAAGACGGCAGTAGTGCAGTACTGATAAAGTAGTTGGGATTTGTGTGCATGGTGCGATGGTTTTTGACACTTGTAAGTTAGCATTGGATGTGCGACTAGTGATTCTGTGGGTTCTTTAGTAATGCGGAGTCAGCTATGAATCTATGATAGTTGGACGAGCCTATCCATGCTCCCGGCATCGCTGAGCTGGAGTTTGCTGAGCTGGAGTCCTCCAGATAGGCTTCATCTGGGGTCAGTCAGAACTTAGGATGTTGCCCAGGATGTTGCTCACGACTGAGGTAAGGTAGAACTGGCCATTACCACGCAGATTTGGTACTTCGGAGAAGGTATTTGTTCAGCTCCCATATTTTTCAGAGATAGAAAAGATTGAGAGAAGTCAATTGCAAAAAGAATGAACACATTCCAACAAGGAGTGAATTTTTTGTGATTTTTCAAAGCTGAAATGTTAAACTATGGGTAGACCCTTGTTGAAGCATGAACAGACACTTGATAAAGGGTGGGCTGACGTGTCCGCTCCCCAAGTACATAGCCATCATGATAAAGGGTTGTAAAGATTGTGGTAATAGATTTTGGCCACCAACGCAATTGGAAGGATCTTATAGGATGGAATCACTAGAAGAAAACTATGTTGAACTCAACAAAAACAATCTAACATTTTTTGTGATTTCTATTTTCCAGCACAAAATTATGTGTTTTCGAGAGCAGAATTTTACGCTTGGAAAACAAAAATTGCAGAAAAATGTCAGATTGTTTTTGTTGGGTTCAACGTAGTTTTCTTCTAGTGAATTGGGTGGTATTAGGCAGTTCTACCTCAAGTTAAGCTTAGCTAAGGCATCCACAGTAGTTTAGGATATCTACCATGTCAAATATAACTTACTTTTTCACTACTTTGTAATTAGAACTTGAAATTTCTATCATTGGAAGCATCTTTGAATAGGTACAAGAGAACTCAAATTTAGATATTGGACAAAGAGAATAAGCCACTTCAAAGCTAGCTAAAAGAAAGAAATTATAGTGGTCTTGGCAAATTATAGTTAAAGCATGATCCTTTAAATTGTGGCTCTCCAAACTAACAAAAAGTGGCCCTCCAAACTCAATCATGAAAAGTGAACCTCCAAATCAATTGGCGTTTGAGGCATGCATGAGAACCCCTGTGGTGCATACCAAGGTTGTGCCACCTCATTCCACAAAAGAAAGACGAAACAAAGGCAAGAGGACCAATTCTACAATAAAAGACAATCAACATGCAAGCAATCATGACAATATTTTGCCTTGTCTTGTCCTTTTGAAGGGCTCACTATAGAGAGCCCACATAAAACATGGTAGTCATCAAAATTCAACAACCATGTAGGAGTGGTGCATGTATCAGACTATCAGTGTGGGACATGGGATCTCATTACTTGGCAACACTACTAGAGAATGCTATGTCCATTTCAGCAAACTTTTCGCATACCTGTGTTGCTCGAGACAGTTGCTTGGGACAACTTAATTCGGACATAATTTTGCATACATCTGTTGATTGTTGACACATCAGCAAGTAGTATCTTCACCGTTGCCATATTGTGAAAAAAAAAGTGGATTTACTTTACTTCATGGTAGAAGTATTAATCGTGTACTTCACCAAGTAAAATAATATTACCATGCATTAATATTTACTTCAAGGTAGAAGTATTGATCGTTCAATATTTCTATTTTGCAACGAACCTTTACCGATCTTACTAGGCATGTGCCTTCCAATCAGAGTGCATTGCCCTCAGATATTCTTTTGTACCATTAATTCAATGAGCTCCCTATAAATTATTCCAGAAAGCTTACTCATTTTAGCCTTCCATTTAGAAATAGTATTGGTCATGCTTCACTAGTAATTGGCTACTAATTGCTTTATGAGAAGCCACATCAACTGGTCTTCCATAATTCACGGACTGAAATTTTCAATTATAGGCTGAGGCTGCCCATTTAAGCCTCTTGTTCTGCAACATGATTGGCCAATTTTTACTAATAATGCACTATTCATTGTTTCACCATATTCGGAATTTTTTTCATACACGTCATATTTAACGTGGAATTTTCTGCTTCCCTGTCATGAATGTATGCATGCATATTCATTTTTGGTAATTTCCACCATCTGTGGCAAGGCACTATGCTTTCTTCATCTACTTATTTGCCAACCAATTCCTTTTTAAGAAATTCATTGTTTTCTGAAAATGAAACATGTAGATATTTTGCAATCAGAATCACCTTCCTCCTATGTCTTTCAAAATGTCACATAATTTCTTTGAAGTCACGACAATCACAATTGCCATATAGAAATTCGAAATAGTCTTAGTCCTCAAACTGATTTCAATTTATGATTATTCAAGAAAAGCTGCACTTCTTCCTCTACATTCACAGTCGTGGTGTGCAAATGATCTTGTGCCAACAACTTCTTCAAACTCAAACAGACTATGTTCTTCACCAACCTACATTGTCACTACACAAGTGTTTAGGACTCCTCTGTTCTATGGACCTAAACCCTATGTATCATGACCGACAAACTTTGCTCCTGCCAAATTTTACGATTTATAGAATCTGTGCGATATGTTGACAACCATGTCCACACCATGCAAAAACATTACCTTCTTCATTCTCTTGCTTCGTCCACATCCCCTGAAATTGCACTTTGTGAAGTACATCGGGTTTGGCCCCCCTAAATTTTTCCCACCTGCAAACACGGCAATGCTAGATTCATGAATTATAATGAATGTCAATTGTAAACCACAAATTCAATACTAACCTAAACCTACGGTGAAAAACCCATCACAACTCAATTACTTAGGTTTAGGCATTCTTACTTGGCATTGCACAGACTTCTATATAATGCGATGCCTCATGAATAGAAATTACATGCTACAATATTCAAGGATGCATAAAATGAATCTACCCTGCATATGACAATATAAACAAAAGCAACAAAACTATAATGAGTACTCATTCAAAAAACATTTGACCACAGTATCCTTCAATTTCCATAAAATAACCGGCACTAATATAAAATACACCCGTGATCACACCCATGCATGAAGTCAACCTGTACCTCAATTTATTTCTGGTTTCTTCTCAATTTCTTGGAAGTTCTCCGCTTTCCATTGGAGTCTTCCTCCGGCTCTTTCTCCACATCGTCCTCTGTTGCATCTGTCTGTATAGCCGGCACATGAATAATTCACTTTTTTAGATTAACCTTGCTTATGAAAACACCACATATTGAACAGTACAATGTACTACTCTCTAGCTCTATATACTATTGAAGCTACACTCTCTTGCCTTCGTTCATGAACCCACACTTCAAAAACGCCACTAACCAGACGTTAACATGCACTTAATTCATAATGAAATCATCAATGACTGTAGCATAATCATTCCACTGACCTTCTCCAACCTTTCTTGTGGCACTATTAAGTTACTTTCTTGTTCTCCAATGGCCATCGAAGTAGATGGCCCTACATCGTGAATTGCCTCCGCAATTGCACTCTTAGTACCTCCTCTCTTTTCAGCACGCAATACTTCTAACTCCTGTTCCATTCTGCGAACATAGCTCACATCATACATTTGAGTCCCTTCTGGAGCACATGTACGCTTACGTTCCAGCCTTCCTTCAATGTCTTTGTCTTCTACTCCGTCTTCTTCATTCTTCCCTGTAGGCAAATCTTCCTTGCTGGTTTCCAAATTGGGCAAGTGTTTGGGTACTTTTCGTCTCTTCAAACTAACGCCACTATATCCCTTCGGTCTTCTCATCTCCAGTTGCACTTCTTGTGGATCTGGTTCTCTACCCAATTGCCTATACAGATCTGACCTGATGCCTTCTTCTCCCTTAGGCCCAGTTCTTCCTAAATTGACTCTCGCAGCGTTAGCCAACTTCATTCGATGGCACAATGCAACCCTGTGTGGATCTTGTCGCATGCGATCAAGTCGGCGCCAAACATCTTGGTCCAACCCTGTTGGACAATCATCACCGTCTCTCATTGAGCTCAAAATACGTGAACGCCTTTGTGTTACAAATTTTCCTGCCAACTGTCGGATGTGAGCTCGATCAACGGGTGCACTATATTCAAAGTGGTCTTTCAATCGTCGCCTCAATGTTGACATTGCCTCCTCTAGTTGGTGACGAATATTAGTGACTGAGGGATCCAAGGATGCTGACAATTTGTTCAACTCTTGACGCCATGCTTCAACGCCCGGTCCATAAGGCTTCCCCTGGTAGTCTACGGTTATATAGTGCCCTCTCAATCCTTGTCGCTCTCGCTGCCTTCTTTCAGACTCTCTTTCTCCGGCTCATTGGCGTCTTCTTCTACGTTTTTCAGTTTCTGTTGCAGAGATTCCATTTTCAAGTTTAATGAACTTTGCTAACTCCTCTTCTGCAACATGACGTTCATATCGGTTTTGATTAGAACTACTCCCTGACGATTCCTCGGAGTGACTGAATTCAAGAATCCTCTTCAACTTCCGCTCATTTTTTGGAAATGCATGTTGCGCTTCATTGATGCTACGCTTGAAGACGTGTCTTGCTTGTTGACGGGAAAAGGAATCTTCTGATTCAGAAATCTCGCTTCGTAATGGTATCTTGCTCTGCCGTTTATTACCTTCTACCCGTCTGCTTTCATGCCTCTGATGATCTTCTTTGTACTTTCGGCTGTGTCCACTTCTTCCTCTCTAAAGAACATAAAAATCCAAGTACGACACATTAGATAAATGTAGGTCAAAACAATTAATTGCATGAGCATTGTAACAAAAGAAATTGATTAATTCTGAAAGACTTCACTGTACGCGAATTGCTGCTTTCCAAGAACAACACTTTCATGGTTCCTAAATCTCCATACCATTGGAGAACGAGAACCAGAACTGCTACGTCGATGTCGTCTCTTTGTAGACTCTTGCCGACGGCCTCCACTACCTCCAGCATATTCTTCAGATTCGGTGGAATCGAAGTTTTCAATCCGCTTACCCCTTTGTCGATGATCCGGAAAGTCTTCCGTTGAAGAAGATGCTTTGAATTGCCTGTCTACGTCTGGAGACTGTGAACGAGGTGTCTCCTTCCCAAGTCGTTCTATTCCTAAAAAAACAAGAGGAAACAACTCCACTGTATTATACAAATAATTAATATAAACTATATGTTCATGTGACATCGAATCCCATACTTCAGTGAATATTGACGATAACTCCAACTGGAGGAGACCACAAACACTTCTTACCAATCTACTACCAGAACATGGAGTTCAATATACAAACAAACTAAGGTTTACCTTCACGTGCCGATCTTGAATTCGGTGTTTCAACCTTTTTTTTATAACTGTTGACTTTGTCAGTTCTGAGGGGATCCTCTCGGACCTCAATGTCTTCAGAGTTTTCACATACTGCAAGGACATTTACCTCCAGGGGTTTAACGACTTCGGTGTTTTTCATCCCCTTCGGCTTTGGAATGACACCCTTCTTCACAGCAGCAGTACTGATGTTGTTCTTCGGCTTCGGTGTTACAGGATTTGGAGAGTCTTCTGAAGGGTTAGCCCTCATTCCGACCTTCCCTTTACCCTTTGACTTTCTCCAAACTTCAAAAGTTTCTTTCTGTTTCAGCATCCCACTTCCTTGTCCATCCATAACCTTCTACAAATGACAAGGAAATTGCATCATTTAATTCAAAATCCTCCTCCAATAAAAAACGACCACAATTAATTTAATCATGAAATATATTGACATTCACAACAAAAAATATATGACACACTAAAATTCCATGTCGTGAAGAAAAGTGAACTTTTGACATGTACTACCTGTTCTGAGAAGATAGCTTCGGAAAATTTTGTTCGTCTACTGTATCGTTCTTGTCGTTCCTTTGACTGCTTCACTTTGATCTGTGCTAACATGTAAGACTCTTCCTTCAGTAATCATATATAAGCCCTCTCCAATCATATAGAAGAGAGAGGGAAAAATGACACTAAATTGTCATTTCCCTACAAATCTCCCTTCCTACTATCTACAGTAATTGACGACAACATATTGTACAACATTCAAAGAAATTCAAGAGTGAACAAGTTTTGCACTATGACACCCTAAATCCTCTAACAATTGGAAAAAATGATTCTCAATAGTACTATTGTGAATTGTAAGTTAAAAATTAAACCTGATTTGATGTAAATGAAGTTACACTGCTTGGATGTGGCTCACACTCTCGGTTTTCCAATATGTGGCTTCTGGTCTGCACAAATTCACTACAATCTATCATCTAAGAGACATATGTACATCATCTAAAACTGAATATGTTTCTTCCATTCAAGCTTATTTCAAATAATTTTTTTCTGTATAGACTAATGATCTCTATGAAAGCAAATCATTGAATTCCTTGAAGTTCTCAAAAACATAAGAAAAGGAACAATAAATGACCTCACATTCACTCTAATAATGGTATGTATTCCACTTCAGGAAGTAGTCACGAATGCATTTTGTTTCGTCATTCATTCATAGCCAATACTCAAGACAACAATACATAATCTTTAAAATGCAGTATAGCACTTCAATCTTAGACTACTTCCAGAAGTACACTTTTGGAAGCTCATCTTTTACAGAAAAAAATTCATGAATCTTCTATCCTATAAAACTAGAGTCCGTAACTTTACCTTCCTTGACTTCTCTTTCTTCTCACCCCTTTTATGTTGCCCACCGATTTGTTGTTCTGAACAAAGCCGTTTGGTCTGCACAGACGTTCAAGCGGTTTAGATTAAATTGTATAGAAAGAGGCGTACGCACAATTGTTTTGACAGTAAATACCCTAACCTCCTGTTCTACAAAGTGAAATACATTATATTATAATATATGCCTACAAATGCCAAGAATGCAAGATGACAAATTTGCGGACTAATCACTTCACCTCGTACACTGTAATCCTGCTTCCCCCACTACTCTTTTTTCCATAATGCATTACATGTACATTAGACCCTGGAAACCATGTACTGTCGGACTTGTCGGATTTTCTTGTTCCTGAATCTTCACTAAAAACCTAGTTTGAGTTAGTCAATGGCGACCGGAATGGGGTTACCTGTCTCCAATTTTCATTTACGTACCAGGTTTTCTATCTCCAGAGCTTGATCCACAACAAATTCGGATTTCGTAACTTCAAAACATTGTTGTGCAGTCTCTTGTTCATAAACAACATGGGGGACCTCAGAAGTCCGATTGCATTGACAGTAGGGTCCTCCCTCTAATTTCGGCTCCCCTTCCTCTGAACTGTTGCTTAAACATACAATTTCTTGACAGCCCGATGCTTCCAACTCTCCACGATCAAGTACAGCTACAACTGCGGTGCATAGACGATGACCCTCTTCCAAATAGGTGAAGACACTGACGGCCTTCGTCTCTAACTCTTCCCCTACATCAACCCTGAAAAGAAGTTTACTTAATGAAATAACGAGTTACTGTCTGGAAAACATGCATTTGCCATCAACGACGAAGTGATGCTAAACAAACAGCCCTAGTGGAGTTAGGACGACGTTCTCTTCTGTGACGGCGGAAGACAAATCAAAGAATATCATCTTGCACTCTGTTAACAATGCCCATTTTTTCATCGTTCAAACGAACGCGTACAGGCTGGCAACTTTTTCTCTAGAATTTCGTGCCATGAGACCTGCATTGTCACCGCCTCTGTATGCATGGTGGAACGCCGAGTAGTCCTAATTTTGTTACTCCATCAATTTTAAGCAACGGCGGCAGGCAGTCACACATTGTTGCATTCAATTACTAGAATCTCTATTGCGGCGTTTCTTTAGAAGAATCAATCGTCTCTTACAAATGGGGGAAGCGGACAAATTACAAGTGGGTGTTGTGGTCCATAAGCCCTACTTTCTAGGAGATATAAACAATCTTTTTTTGCAATTACGAAGTAAAATTGACTTTCACCACAGTTAATTTATGGCAAGAAGCTTCGACATTGTGCGACGGTGGCGCAATCACCTACAACATAATAGGTAAGCCACTTACTCAGTGTTTGAGGGTTGTAACTTTTCCAAAAGTCCGTCGCTTAGGGTTCGTAGTTCGTTGAAGTTAGCCGACATTTTGCTCATCACTGCGGACAAAGTGTTCCAGAAAAAGTTTGAAGTTGAGACAACAACAACGGCTCTAACGCACCACAAACATTGCCTTCTTGTCCACAAGAATGACATCGGCCACAGCAGCGGCAAACTGTACTTCAACCTGATCTTGGCAAAGCCGGCACAAATGCGATGATGCATTGATTAAGGATTAGACAGTCTAGGTATGTTTTTCTAAACGCTCTTGTCAATCGATAAGTTTAACATTGGCAATGGTAGGATTCTGTTTTAAAATGTGAATGTCAACTCACAATGAATACTCTGTGAATAATACCAACTTATCATTGTCTCCGTTAATTGTATGTGGCTCAAACAGTCTTCCGTCTTCATTACTGTTCTGTAGTAGGACCAAATAGAGTGTATCATTTCTGTTTTTGAACACTATGTGAATTCGACACAATGTTAGAAATTTCTTTTGTATGACAATGAGTCATTGCAGAAAATCCCTTCTAATACACTTCATTTTTTGGTTAGAAAAGTTGGTTTCCTAAGTCTAATCCTCTGTCTTTGCTAACCAGTCTATGACGTCTTAGACTAATATTCCTCTTTTCTTTGTCTTCTCAGGTTCAACGACAAAATTAACGATTTTTGCTGGCAAGAATCATTAATGTAGAGAAAAATCCGGCATCATCGTCACAGGCGTTGGGTGTTTGTATTTGTTCAGAAAGGTTAGTTACAGATGTCGCATGTTTGAATTTTTCATTCTTTGGTATGAAAAAACACCAAAAAAGGAAATAATCAATAGCACTGACCACCTTCTTTAGTAATGCCGAAGCATGGAATCCTCCGAGCTGCACCATTGTTCAGGAGAAGGAAGCGTAAGATCCAAAGCCCTGATTCAGATGAAGATAGAGACATGGTGCAAGAAGTATCTTCCTGTACCGAGCCTTCTCTCTTTAACCACAAAGTGGAAGTGCTGCCCAACACTTCTGAGGTCCATGCAAGTGTAAATGCGATAGGAGTGTCTGTAGTTCAAAAAAATGACGATGTAGATATGGATAGTCACGGAAAAAGAGTGGTTTTAGAACCTTTGTTGCCAGAGGAGAACACAAAGCCTATAGTACGTAAGCGAAAGGTTAGTTATAAAGCCCTTGCTGAGGAAATTCGGTTAGAGACCAAATTTTATAAGACAAAACATGCTATGGAATGTAAAGTTCTTGTCGCGGTAAAGGAAGAGGAAGGGATCAGTCGTAGTCTACAGAATCAGAAGAAAAAAACCTCAATCACAGCACTGTTCAACAACCTATTGAAATAAAGCTGAAGTTTTTGAATTTTGAACTTTCTGTTGTCCACTAGTGCCATATTTGTACATTGAAGAGCTTCAAGATTCATTATGACAATCTTTAGTGGACAATGTGCATTGTTTGTGTCTTGGACAATTAGCACTACTAGTTGTGAAATGTTGTCTACAGTTGTCACCTGGTTCTTGCATGCATGTGGTAATATATACTAATATGGAGATAAAAATATGTTTGAAAAACATGCAGATGCATCGTGGAGGCTCTGGAGCAGCGTACCATATTGAGAGAGGTATTGCCTTAAGGCAAGGTTTTACAGAATATCCATGTGCATGTCGTAGATGTCGCGGCGGGCGCATGCGAAGCACTGCACTTGTGGCAAAACATCATAGGCAATATGGACGTGACCCATACATGCGTTACCCAGTACTAGTAAGTGCTTATTTTTAATTATATATTACCTAAGGAAAGAGTTATTCGGACAGCGATAATGAAATTTAAACTAAAATCCAAAGGTCTTGAAACTAATTTAATTTTAACTTCTGGACCTTCAATTTCTAGCGTATATAGTTGTCATGAGTAGGGATGAAGAGTCGTAGTCCAAGTTGTCGATGTTTCAATGTTATATTGACTTGTTTACTTCATGACATGCATTTGTATGGGAAGGTTGAACATTTTGTAGTACATTGTAGTGATTGTGTATGTTCAGGAACGTCAGAGTAGCCACATGGCAGTCACCGTCTCTGGCAACAGTGCGATAGGTGTGTTAGAATATCACATCACTTAAAAGGTAAAAGTATATTGGATTTCTAGATCTACTGACAAGGTCGTATTACTGTGCAGACTGAAGATGGTAGAAACATTCGGGGACCCACAGAACATGTAGAAGACGATGAAGAAGACTACATCTGGCGCAGAGAAGGTGACAATGCAGGACAGTTTGTGTGGCCTCCGAGAACCGAGGTCGAGGTGGAGGAGATGGTGCAAGATGCCTTTGCATGAGCTGATGCCATCCATGCAGAAGCAAGTGCCAATGACATACCACCAATGGACGATTTGAACGACCCAGTGCACCTGAACATCGAAACAAACATGGCTGATATGGACCACTTGATTCAGGAAAGTACTGAAGCATTGTACGAAGGATGTACAGTGAATCGTTTGCAAGTCGGAATCGTGTTGATGAACATGGTGAACTTATACGGTGTTCCTCACACGTTTGTGGACGAGTTGTTGTGTTTTTTAGCTACAGACTTACTTCCTCAATCGAACTGCCTACCCCGAAGCACTTATGAAATTAAGAAGATGATCATGAAGATGGGTCTGCAGCATGAGGCAATCCATTGTTGCCCGGAAGGGCACATCTTGTATGAAGGTGATGATGAGCACTTGGTGGATTGCCCAAAATGTGGAGAAAGTCGATATGTGGCTGGATCATCCAGTATTCCAAAGAAGGTGCTACGGTACTTCCCTGTCATCCCTCGACTGCAACGGTTGTTCAGGTGTCCTGAAGTAGCAGAACTTCTAAAGTGGCACACCAGAAACAAATCAGAGGATGGCCACATGCGTTCGGTTGTGGATAGTCCACAATGGGCAGCAGTTGAAGCACTAGATCCAAGTTTCGGAGTTGAAGAAAACAACTTGTATCTTGGATTGGTTGGTGATGGTGTAAATCCTTTTGGAAACCAAAGCACTCGATATTCAATGTGGCCAGTGTTGTTGGTTATTTACAACCTTCCACCGTGGCTTGTAGCCAAGAAGTTTTTCATATCCTTAACTCTTTTAATTCCAGGTGACAAGGCTCCAAATGGTGAAGCTTTTGACGTCTTCCTTGGGGTACTAGTTCGGGACTTACAAAGACTTTGGCAAGGGGTGCCAACTGTTGACGCATCAGTAAGAGATGCCGTGCGCATTTTCAATTTGAGGGCGATACTTTTGTGGACAATAAATGATCTACCAGCATATGGGCTGATTTCAGGACAACAAACAAAAGGTTATAGAGGATGCCCAGTTTGTGTGACCGAAACTTGTGCGAGTCACTCTCCGGTTCTGAAGAAAATGGTTTATTTATCAAGTCAAAGGTGGCTTCCACATGATCATAGATTTCGCCGAGCACGTGTACCATTTGATGGCGCTACAGAATTCCGTGAAGCTCCAAGGAGGCCCTCCGGAGAAGAGATCCTTCGAATGGGGGAAGAACGTCAGGTGTACCTCGAAGATGGAGGGCGTGAAGATGGAGAGGACGACCCAGTTAAAATGTATGGGGTCAAGAGAATCAGCGTTTTGTTCCAACTCCCGTACTGGGCTGTAAGACTTCTATGATATTGAGTTCATCAAGTTATTTTTTAAAATTTTCTGTGGCTTAGTCTTTTCTCATGTTATTGTCAAGTGTTAATAGCTACTTTAGAAAGCACTTATGAAATTATAAATTTTTGAGTGTGCAGGACCTTCCCATTCGCCAAATGTTGGATGTCATGCATTGTGAGAAAAATGTTTGTGACAACATTTTGAAAACTCTACTGGGGGAGAAGGACAATGCAGTTGTTAGAGTGGACATGCAACGTAGAGGAATTCGTCCACAATTGTGGCTCCAACGATGTGGCCGTAACGGTGATCAGATATGGCTCCCAGATGCTCCATATGTTTTGTCTAGAGCTGATAAGCAAGAGTTTTTTGAGACATTGAGGTCTATCAAATTCCCCTCACGATATGTGTCAGCACTGCATACAAAAATTAGCGGAGCAAAATTTCGAGGGTTAAAATCCCATGACTATCATGTTTTATTGCAACAGATTCTACCAGTGTGCTTGAGAAATGTCAGCGATGTTCGTATCGTGGGAGTGATAATGAGGTTGAGCAGAGTGTTCCAGAGACTGTGTGGAAAGGCAATTGACACGAACACAAAGGAGCAGCTAATGCACGATGTGGCTGAAACACTGGCGACGTTGGAGAAGGAATTTCCACCTTCGTTTTTTGACATTATGGTGCATCTAACATTGCACCTAGTTGAAGAACTTTTTATTTGTGGTCCTGTGCATACTAGATGGATGTATCCTTACGAAAGATACTTCAAAGGACTAAAGGGCTTTGTACGCAACCTCGCTAAACCGGAAGGAAGTATAGCGCAAGGATATCAAGTGGAGCAAGCGTTGGGCTTTGTGACAGAGTATATGGCAGCTTACAACCCCACAAGTAGGCGTGTATGGGACAGCAAAGAAGACCCGTCCATGACGGATGAAATTCTCGAGGGAAAAGGAAGACCACGAAGACTATCAGATCAATTGAGGAGCTGGATGCACGACTTTGTTCTAGACAATGCCACCCAAGTGGAGGCTTATCGTGAGTGAGTTTCTTGAGCCCAACTTTAGAAGTTGATCTGCCAAATTTTATTAAATATTCATTAAAAGAGGAAGATAATTTTTCATTTACGTACTGTTAGATGAATGAAGCGGTCGGTATTAGTGGTTTAGGCTTCGACTGTGGTACGTACTGAAATGATGTACATGCACTTCAGAAGTTTGAAATGGAAGAATATGTCATTGTTGTGTTTATGTGAGAATAAGCAGCCGTGAAATAGGAATGTGACGTTCATGGTAGACATGTTTGGCATTAGTTGTTTGATTTGTGAAGATTAGTATGGGAATTAAGTCCAGTAATTTTACAATTGTTATTGCCTTGTTGACAATTAAAGGATTTTTGTAAGCAGAGTTAGAATTTTAAACGTGTAATTGGATGTATCGAAAATGTATGAAGTAACTGACTTGAATGGAATCTAAATCTGAAGCGAAATTGTGATTTTTTTTGGGTCCTGGCTTCAGTCAATATGAGGAGTACCATGGGAGAATAACTTTGGAACGTAGACGCTTTCGTACCTTGAACCGCAGAAGGCATGGTCAGCGTTTGGTGCCTTATCCACCTCACCTTATTGGTCCGAAACCATTTGCAGAATGGTTTGAGGAATTAATGTCACAGAGGGTGGCAGCACATGATGATGAAGTGGACGCGGATGTTGTCTGCCTATCAAAATTGCCATCCCATTTAGCTACAAAGTATCGTAGTATGTGGGCATTTGGTAATCATCTGCGGGTACTGAGTGCAGAGTCACACTTGAAGACGTGTGATTCCGGCATCGCAGCAGTGTTTCGCAGACCCTGGAGATCAGGTGTGAGGGACCCAAATCCAGTGGTCGCTGAGGTGGAATATGTTGGTGATCTTCATGAAATAGTGGAATTGAATTATGGGGGGCTTTGTGTGGTTGTGCTTCTCTGCAGTTGGGTCAAGGCAAACTACGAAGGCAACAATGCCACTGTAAAGAAGGACAAGTGGGGATTTACGTTGGCAAACTTTCAGAGGCCACTACCCTTTGGACCTGAAGCCTTTGCATTTCCAATGCACGTAGAGCAAATATATTTTGCAGATGCCAGAGAATAGCATGGGTGGAAGGTTATAATGCGAAAAGAAATCAGGTCACAGCGAGTAACCGGCCACTTACGTGCAAGTGAGGACATTGGGATGTTTGCCATGGGGGATGACAATGAGCATGAGGGGCTTCGTGTCCCCCAAAACATACTAGAAGAGAACGATGCCCCGCTAGGAACTGGGCGGACTCTTCGTCGAGAAGATGCAGTGGTACATTATACGGAAGAAGCTGCCGAGGTGGATCCAGACGTCGGGGACTCTGGAACTTCATCGAATGAAGAAGATTTAGTTGCTTAGAATGTTGTCATTGAAGATTATGGTTTGCAATATTAGTATGAAATTTTTCTGCAGCCTCATGTTGGGAGTGTAGTAGTAATGAAGAGTAGAGGTAGGATTTGTCCATAGGATTGTAGGAAATGAAGGCGTCTGAGGTTTTCAGTCTTTGAAAATAGCTTCAAGGAAAAATGGATGTCAATGAGAAGTAAGTATTTTAGGAGGAAATACTGAAGTTCTCTGGGAGAAGAATTTGAAGGTAGTGAAAGTGAATGGATTAAAAGTTTATTTCTATTTTTTTCCACACAATAAACCTTGGAGGGGGAGGATGATTTGCTTTTCTAAACTTGTATCTTGAGTTCTAAATCAGTCCATTCTCAAGTTTGAACTCCAACAAGCAATTTTTGACATTAAAAATTACAGGATTCCTCATTCACCCGTGACCTGAATTTTTTTTTGTTGACCAAAAAGTGTATTTGCTAATAGCAGCGAAGATTGTCCAATAATTAAACGCATCAGGGTTTGTATAATTTACAGAATAAAATCTAGAAGTTCATGCATGTAAAGAACATGCAATAGTAGGTTTTAGGTGGCATGAACTAGCACTAGACCAGAAATAGGCAGTTCTGTAGATTTTATTTTACGGGGGTGAAAAAGCTATTCTGTAATGTGGTTTTTACGAGGTGAAAAATCATTTTACAAAATTACTCCTCAGTAGGCACAAAGTCCGGTCATTTACAGAGATTTACATGGGGAAGCACTTCATTGAAACCCAGTTTTTGAGGAAGTGCCAAGTCAGACATTTGATGTACATGTGGAAAAAAATCAACAGAGTTTATGAATTCTTGTTGAACATCTTTGCAGCATTGTGAAAAATGCCGTTCCAACTACTTCTATTGTTGAAATCAACTGTGAATTCATGAAAACTAGTTAATTAGGGCCCCCCTTTCTAGTAGTGCAAGACTTGTTGGTCCTTCAATCTAGCGCTCCAAGCAACCATTTGAATCACCATAGGGGATGTTCTTGCCAATGCGTATATCACTCCAATTTGCACCCAATTTGAAGTGAAATGTGCATTCAATGATTCTATGATTTGCCAAGACTACTATAATTTTTGAATGCCTTCTAGCTAGCTTTCGAAGTAGTTTGTTTTCTTTGTCTACCCAGAGAGTGCTTGAACCTGCCTGGACACTGTCTATGAGTGACAAAGAAAAAGTTTAAAATTATTCTTCCCAGACTTCCTCACCTGTCCTCCTCGCATGTTATATTGTTGGCCTAAGGTAAGCTATCATGGTTTTGACTTTTCTCCTTACTGAGATTGAGAGACTCGGGACGAAGAATAAAAAAATTCTCATGATCAATCTGAACATGTCTTCAATCCCTGTGGAAATTGCTTGATGAATGAAGAGCCTGCTTGTATGACTTCTTCGTGACTAAGGTTGGAAGCACCCAAAATCGTCAATATAAGCAATTCAACATAGTTGGCAAGTGGAAATTAACCCTTCAACCCCTCAATCCTTTTTAGAATTTTGGCACATTTTTGTTTGTATCTTTGTACATGAATATCATTTACCACAATTCCGTGAAATTGATCATGAATGAAGGTTGTCTTTTCAACATTCAAGTATTACATTGGATGAATGAGAAGTTAGTTGGACTAAATAGTGCCTACAAGTCTTCTATTCATCGTCCAAAATATAGACATTGGAGTGCGTAAGAGTTAACTTTGCATTCAAGCCCAAGAGCTGAATCAATCATTGCACTTGAAACAATCAACAATCAATAAGTTGTGTTAGAAGCAAGCACGGCCTCAATCTAAGGATGACAACCAAGATGTGCAATTTCTTGGCGATGGGGTTTAATCCTTAAGTGCTTTGATGTCCATATTTTGGACAATGAACGAAGGGCTTGAAGGCACTCTTTAGTCCAACTAACTTCTCAATTCATCCAATGTAATATTTGAATGTTGAAAAGACAACCTTCCTTGATGACCAATTTCATGAAATTGTAATAAATGATATTTCTATACAAAGATATAAGCAAAAATGTGCCAAAATTCGAAAAAGGATCGAGGGGTTTAGGAATTAAAGATAACTCCATACTTGAGAATGACCTTTTTCACCAAAACCCAGGCTATGGCTTGAGTGCAACAATTGAATCTTCACTCTTGTTTACTATTATGTTCTCTTTTGGAAAGATTTCAACAATGCCCTCAGAGCCTTTTATTCTAGCAAAACAACAAGTTGCAATGGCTCTCTCAATGAGCTCAAATTCAGTCCGGTCTTTTCCATTGATCTTCTCCCCTTGAGCTATTTTGGTGCTTTTCTTCAAATAAAAGAAAGTTGACTAGCTTGAAAGGAAGTTGACTAGCCTTGATCCTTGGACCTTTTGAATGTGCTTCCAATGATAGAAATTTCAAGTCCTAATTGAAAAGTACTGAAAAATTAGAGTTATATTTAACAGAGCACATTTTGGAGTCTATTGAGGATGCCCTAATAAGGTATGTGCATTCATAATAGATGTCAATGATAGTAATTGAGTATTCTTACTATTGTAAAATATAAATTGTTTTTGTTGTATTTCATTGGCAGGTGGAAGAGGATTCCTAAGCATTTTAGTAAGCATTATTTGGGCATGTTATGAATAATTTATGAAATTCCAAAATATTGTTTGTAGGTGTATCTAAAATTGATATGATACTTGACTCTCTTAGGCTCTTATGATGTGATTGTGTACATCTTACACTATAAGAAACCCATGTTTTAGTTGGCGTTTTGTAATTTTTTCAGATGGATTTTAGGTGATGTCAGAAAAAACTACTTGTGTTTTTTCTGACATCACCTAAAATCCATCTGAAAAAATTACAAAATGCCAACTAAAATGCGGGTTTCTTATAGTGTTATGCCATTGATATTTAAGTTTGAGTGTTGATTTTTTGGTATGAATGTAGGTGTTGCATTTGGATCCATGATGATTTTGGATGCACATCCCTTAAACTCCTAAAGGACCAAATGTTTGAATTTCAAACAATGGATGAACACAAACATGTACCAAACATACAAAATCTTGTTTTTTTCATCTATACTTCAAAACTAAAATGAAATTATAACCAAAATTAAACTATCATCTTTTGGATTGAATTGCCCAATCCAAGGCCTCAAGGAAAGCGATAAAGTATATCTAATGACCCAAAATATCCCCTAATCCAATTACAATCCTTGCAATAGGTTCAATTTTGCCTTCTTGCATCCCAATGAAGTAAAAACTATAAGAATTAGCATTATGACAACCATAGTGTAGGATTCGGTTGAAAAATAAAAGTTTCATTACTTCAAAGAACATCACCATGCAATTTATACACATAGCAAAGGATTCCAATCATTCATTATTCAACAATTTGAACAAAGGCTTTTGGATTACAATTGCAACTTTGTAGGAAATTCGAAGACCCATATATTGTAGAATCCAAATGGTCAAGAATAGATCCTTCATAGGAATACAATGCATAGCTATATGTTTTTGCTTTGACCATCTGTTATATATCTTTTCTTTACTAAAAATGAGTTGAACAAAATACATCTAAATAAATCTCTTGATGTATCATTCTATTGCAAAAAGAAGTTTGTAAATTTGATTAGGCTATGTATGTGCAATGACAACAAGGATAATAATGGGGCATCCTACTTTAAGACCAATTAGTGCAATTGGTGTGAAAAAATCTTGATATAGAGTGGGTTGTAAATTCAATTCAACTAGTGATTGAGCCAAATTATACTATCTCTCGTGATTATAGAATCTTCCAACCAACCGGCCCCCCCCCTTGAAAAATATGAAAGTTGTTAATCCCCTGTTGAGAAAATTCCCACCCCCCCTTCTGATCTATCTCTTGTGATCCTCCTATTAACCAACTTCCTTTATTTGGGAAAATAATAAATATGGATATGAATACATGTCTAAGATACGGATACAATACAGGATACGAGATATGGTCAAATGGACATATCCCATATTGTTTAGAATTGTGAAGTGCTCCCTCAAATTCAAATAGGAGGAGGGGGGTGGGAAGATACTAAAGAAAAAAATGTATTCCCAAATGGGAGAAGGGGGGAGGTAATAGATTTTTCTTTCAAAAATTTTAATCACAAAAATTGGAGGGAGGTAATAAGTTTAAAAAAAAAAAGTTTTAATCACAAAAATCGGGGAAGAGGTGTTAATAATTAATTAATTTTTTTAATGGGGCTCACTATCCACTCAAAAGATAGACACAATTGCTACTCTAGTAGTACGAATCTTCTTTGGGATGGCAAAAGTTTGAAGCTTCGATCCAAATTTTTTCCGTAAGAAAACACAAGAACAAATTATTTACCACAAATGATAAAATTTAAAATTTTTGAATTCATATTTTGAATCCTAGACCCTGAATGAGGCTACAAAATTGACTGCCCCAAATAATAGGGGGTAGCTTGTACAGTACACAAAGCGTGGGAAAAAAATAAAAAACTACTTTAGACACTACTTACTACTTACTACTTACTAAGTTTACTTTAGACAAATCCGCTTGAGCCCGGGCCGAAACCAGGCGCCCGGCGGCAGAAAAAGAATCTCGCGACGGCCGTGGCGACTGCAGGGTGGCCAAAATCAGCCGGCGGGGTAGGCATATCCTAATTTCTGGGACGAGGGCCTCCGCAACGGTTGCGCAGAGTGTCACGCTGGCTGCAAGTCAAAGTGTAACCGCTTTCGTATTTCTAACATAGCGCATGGGTCGCACATACCGGCTTGATTGGAACGCCCGGCGTCACGGTAGTCATCTTCGAATCAATCCTCGTCCTCTGCCTCCGCCTATTCGTGATCCATTTGCTCGCTCGCTCTCTTCGGCTCCCTCGCGACTCCCTCCAATGAAAGGTGCGTGCAATTTTCGCAATTGTTGGATCCGTCGTTGCGTTTGCTTTACTGCAATGGGTATTTGGTTTCGGTTTCTGAGTTGATTTTGGGCAATGCGGAAAGGCTAGGAGAGTGTCTGGGAGAAGCACTGGAGTCGCTTTTGTATAATTCAGTGTCGAATGGTCTCGAATCTGGACTTCTGTTAGTTTTTGTTTTAGGGGGTGAGCTTAAAACAAAAGTATGTGGTTTTGGGGTTTTGGGGTTTGGGGAGTTGTTGCAATTGACTGACGATTGAGAGGGATTCGATGAATTGATAGCACTGCGGTGTGTATGGTGAAGCAATTGGAAGAGGATTTGAACGAAGCACTGGACAGAATAGGATGGGAAGGCTTAGGGTTTTAGGTTTTAGGTTTAATTGCTTGCGGGCTACGAATCTTCCAGTTTGTTACGAGAAAGGTAATTATGGTGATGATCTCGAAGCGATGAGGCGTTAGAATCCTTGGTATTGAAATACGGCACTGAGATTTGACGATGAGTTTTTAAATTCCTTGAAACTGTGTTCTGGCGTCTAGGGTTTAGGGTTTCCATTTTTGACGGTGAAATTGAACAGGACGTCCAGTTCATTGGAACTACGAACTCTTCGTACGTGCAATCCCGAATGAAAGCTATGGAAGAGGTGGTGGATTGGGAGCAGGAGCGGCGGGCAGCCAAGCGTGTGCTAGAATATTTGGAGCACGACAGCAAGCAACAAAATGTGAAACGGAGGTTGCACTCTCTCTTCTCTCGATCTAGAGCCTAATCAGGATTTTGTTTATCTTTTTAAGAGAAAGAGAAGATTTTCGAAGTCGAATTGAAGTTTTGGGATATCTGGATTAGTTGATTGAAATCTTAAACATTGATGGGCTGTCTATCCGTGCCTGAATTTTTTTTAAATCGCTTCGATTGTCATTGAAGAGCCAAAATTGTGATTTTGATCTGTATTGAGGTTTTAAAGAGGTTGTCAAAGCGTTTTTTCGTCATTTTCGTTGCTTCCTGCCTTTCTTTATTGACAATTTAGGTTAGGAGTTTTTGTTGATGCCCTGTGAGTTGCATTATTTTTAGTCACTGATTTAGAAATACTTAAATTCAAGTTTTCTGGAGATATCCCTTGTTCATGACTGACTCTTACTCGGGAATGGATTGGCTTGGAAGACCGAGCTGTTTATTATGCTGACAGAGGGTTTACTAAGTGTTGTTGCTGTTTGGAAATGCAGGTGGATTTTGAGAAACTGGCCAGAACCTAGCGGTCGTAGGGACAAAAAAATTCACACAAGCTCAACGGAGTACGTTTCAATTAACTAGTGACGTTTTTATTCTGGAAACTGAATCATTTCGTTGATTGGATAGTATACGGCAAAGACAGATGTTACCGACGTTGTTTTGTTATTCCTGATATCAACAGTAAATTTATTGAAGTGCAATTTCTGTTACAGGTGTATACCTGAGTTACTTCAACGGGGAAAAGAGGAACCGGTGAGAAAACGTTCTCGACTGTCTGCGCTGATTTTCTGCTAAGTTTATATTTATCAAAATTTGTTTGTTTTACTATTCGCCTCTCTGTGCTTTTCCTCTGATGAGTTCTCGTAGTTTAGATTTAACGAAGACAGATACTTAATACAAATTTGTTTGTTTGCAGTCCTTGAGAAGCGTCAATACCTTCGTTGGAAAAAGTCTTGACACTTTACTGAAAAACAAAATTTTACGAAAGAGGACTGTAAAGAAAAGAAAAAGCGGTGACACTCTCATGATTTTGGATCCCATGGCAACGAAAGAGGGTCTCTTGAGAATCACTGACGGTACAGGTCAGTCGGATGATATCCATATTCATACTACGGTTGTCAAGGAGGGTCTCTTGAGAATAACAGATGGTGCTAGCGAGTCTGACGATTTGGTCAAGGAGAAGGTGTATCACAAGAATCAAAAGTGGGTACCTCCAAAACGTTTCTTCGATCTGCAGAAGATTGACGAGGCGGAAATCGTGACGTCGTTGCCTTGTGTCTTGGACACATTGCACATCAATTCTTTGCAGTCCATCCTCTCAGTACTTACTGGTTTCGACACTAGAGTCTTGAATAGGAGTTGGTTGGAGGAGCGGATAGTGCTGGCGGTAAATGATTACGTCGATGAATGCGGAGGCACTCTACCAGACGCTGTAATGCAAGCGATAGAGATTATTCGAGACGAGAAATCAGCACGTAAGACGATGTCCTCTGGCAATCTATTTGAGCTTCCTCCCTGTTCAATCCTCGCCGTTCAATCAGCTCTTGATCAGGTGGAAAGTTTACCTCTGCGAACTTTACATGCCATGTTTGACCTGATCCGTGAGAAAGAGGTCGAAACGGTCAGGTTAGAGGCGTCTGTAACTGGAGGAAACAGAGCCCGTCTTGCGAAGTCTCTAAGGAAGAAAGCTGACAGCTTGACAGAGTATCTCGAGGAAGATGACCCCTTGCCGGAGCCTCTCACGAGAGCCTTGCGTGCAATGAGTTTATCGGCAAGGGAATTGGATGGGAATGATGGGAACTTGATGTCAATAATTGGACCTCCACTACCTGATGTTGAAGCAGTTCACAACAAGCTACTGTTGGCCCTCTCGCAGCTGAAGAAGCTTGGATTTCACAGCCTGAACTCACTTTCAAGTTTAGTGCACAAGGGCGCTGTACAATCGTTTTGTAAGGAGCATCCAACGTATTTACGTTCACACTTTCGACGAATTTTATTGGATTTTCTTCTAAGGTGTGATGATCCTCAAGTACCAGCGCCTATTCAGACCATTATAGATACCATAGCAACTGAGGTTGCGCAGCTGGAGATGTCACCTGAAAAGTCTAAGAAGCATCAAAAGCAACCTAAAAAGCTTGATAGGGTATCCAAGAGGTCAATGTGGCAACAAGGGGAAAGGAATGGTGAAGAGGTAGAGGCTGTGCTCCAGATTAGCAGCCACTTGGAGCAAATAGTTAGAGAAAGGGAGGAAGCCGAAAGGAGACCTCTGCCTGTGGCCGTAAATGTGGAAGAAGATTTTAAGATCTCGGGTGTACCAGATGAGGCAGATTTTATGGAAGATGTAGCTGTTCGGACAGCAGCTGATGAAGCTGGAACGCTGTGCTATGCCCTCCTGGGGCGGGCTTTGGAAGAGCTTCTACCACCGAAAGCATCACCATTACCGCAATATGTACAGAAATATTTACAAGGTGGTTTTCATGGAGTTGCGGAACAAGGTACTCCACACCATCTCCAAAATCTCCTCTTTAACCCTCAAGGAACAGGGATTCATGGTTCTAAAATGGTTCATGGTTCATCATATTGTGTAGAATATAATTCAGAACAGGCCAAATTTTATATCACGAGAACCAGTGATGAACATTTGCATGTTTTGGTAAAAAATTAGATAAATTTGATTCTAGAAAGTTTCCATATGACCTACTCAAAACTTTAAGAGAATATTAGTCTCCTTGGTCCTTCAGGGGTTAACACCAAAGGATCACATAAAATTTCTGGAAATTTTGTGCGTTTGGCTTGGGTGGCCTGGCATGATTTCTTCTTGTATACTGCAGGTGAAGCAGGTGAGAAGAAAGAGAATCCTGTTGACGAGGTGGATCTACTTATAAAGATTGCTGAGTCCCTGCCTGGCGTGTCAACTAGGTTTGACCTCTTGAGTATGATTTTGATTTTGATTTTTGATTTTTTCCCAGTCCTTAGCACTCCTTCAGTTTACTATTCTATCTTCATGCCTACCTATTCACATGCAGTGAAACTTCAAAGGAACATTTGCTTCGCAGTTCTCATGATTGAAACTTTAATCGATTCAACTATCCTCTACACTCGTCTCTATCAGCAATGGAATGTATATGCTTGCTTTTTTGCACTTGGTATCAGTTTAGACCTGTTCTGATAGAGTAACTGAATGGAAACTTTGGCAGGGCTTTGCAAAATATGAAACATCGTTTGACTTTAAAATGAGTTTGAGTAGAAGGAAGTTCCTGAATGACTGGTCATCATGCTTTGGCACGTTGGGTGCAAGACAAGAGTGCAGTTCTATTTCAGGTATTTCTTTCTTCCTGCTGTTGTTTTGGGGTGAATATGCTAGGTTAGAGGTTAATGTTTTGCACTGGCAATCCGCACATGAGAATCATTGTCATTGTTTAGCGAACATTTAAGGTAGAGGATACTATTTGCGTCACTTCAAGCATTTTCACATATGTACGAATGTGATTTTCGGGAGATGTATGGAGCTATGGAGAAACCACTTCGGGTGCAAGAGTCAAATCTGTTGAGACCAAACTTTTGTCACTTATGTAAGAATTTCTTATGCAGCTTCAAAGTGGGAGGTTGAAGATCACGAAAAAGAGACAGTAGAAAACCCCATTTTCATTCAAAGATCGGAGGCCAAGAGACATTACCGGACTGTAATGTTGTGTACAAATTGGTAGGGGATATTTCAAGCTGTTCATTTCTACGTATCAGATTCAACAAGACATAATTCATGAAGACGATTACGGTATCTGGTTTATTTGTTGGGTTCTACTAAAGATTCATGGTCACTTTCTATTGGAACAAAGATTATCAGCTGACAAGTAGCTACTGATTACCTCCTTGACATATCAGAGATGAACATTCCGTTGTAAATTACTTAATTTTCTTGGCAGAGAAGTAAAACTTGTTTTTTAAGATCTTGGTCCTTTGAATTAAAAGAGTAAACTGAAAGCTTAGGTTAATGTTGTGTACTAAATTTTGTTTCGTCGAATGTTCGTTTTAAAAATACGGTAGTGCATGTTTTGTATTTGCTCGATGAACAACTTCATTTGAAACTTGCATAAGATCTTGACAAAATAATTTCAGCTGGGTCCTTGTGTTCGGGAAGAACCGGCGGCTAGTTCAAAGTTAGCCGGTGGAATTGGAAAAAAAACTGGTTGCAATTGGAAAAGATCGGCAAAATACTTGTGAAAAAGTTTATAAAAATTCATATTTTGAATAAGAAATAGAGAAAACAACTGGAATTTGTACCTGAAAAACTGGTTCTGTTTAGGAATTGAAAAAAAATAGCACAGCATTCAGGAAGTTTATTGAGTTCCACCCACTATTTTCAAATAAAGTTTTGACAATAAGCAATCAGACTCTCATCTTCAAATTATCCCATACCCTTCAAGGATTCATGACAAACAATGAATTTCATTATAAAATTCATTATAAAAATGACTTCTCCACCCTTTACTCACAGTATCAACAACGTAATTCCTGCACTTGATTATCAAAATATTCCTTGATGGAAGATGGTCACATGATGGATTGGAACTTGCACATTACCTTTCTACTCTTACCTTGAAGTCTTCAATTATTTGATTTTTTACTCATGCGCTGTAATTTGTAAATATTTCGCTATTCTTTTCATTTTGTTTTTTGTTTTTTCCCCGTCACTGTTTTGAATTATTTTTGGGCAAACCTGCCCCCTAAAGCTACGGTAAACGGTGCAGTGAGACAGTTGTGATGATCCTACCATAGAATTAGTGCCACTTTGAGATGGGCTCAGGATTTTGAGAAACAGAAATGAAATGCACCTGCACATTGTCTAGCATTACACTGTTTATTTTCGTAGTGTATGATGCAATCATTTGTAGATCTATGATACACCATGATCAACCATTGTCTAGCTACTGATGGATTTTCTCAAAAAACTCCTTGTTCGTATTACTTGACCAAAGCACCAATGAATAGCAAAAAGTTGACAACAAAGTGAATTACATGAGTCACAAGATTGATTGTTTTATAACCTTCACCAACTAGGATGCATGCTAAGTTGTGCTATATCTAAGTGCCGATGCAATTTGCAGTACATTCAATCTAGAGAAAGTTTGATTGGTAAGTTCCAACCTTAGCTCACTTGAGTTGATGCCAACATCATTGTGCACCTAGTACATAGTCGCCGATACTCTTTCGAGCTGCTAGAAAGAAATCATAAATCCTGACTGATTTCTATATGAACAATTCCTTAACACATCAAAAAACTCACCTGCCTTGCGGATGAACGTTCCATCGAATCTCACAGGTCCGGTTCTTTTCCAGCCACACATGTTCATCACCTGGCAATTTTGGAAGGTCACGCCAAGTTCTTGTAGACAAATCATAAAGCCATCCTTTGTCACTGTGCCAAGGCTTCAATTCGGTCAAGGTCACAAACACCACCAAGAAGCCATTTGAAGAAAGCAATATCACCTTGTAACTATTGCTCTTCGGAGTGTTCTCAAAAGGGACACACTTGTGAACATCCACTTCCAAAAAAGTGGTCGGATTTTGAGGATGATACCCCACAATATATTCCTTGATACGATATGTTTCTCGAGGCCGATTTCTGGGCACCGCACTGCCAGGGGCATTGGTGTCCTTGAGCAGCACAAACAAATGATTCTTGAGGAATGCAAAAGATAGTACCTTCTCCTTGTACCACGGGCTTTGTTCAATACCATGTTCACCAACTCTTCCCATCACAAAATCATATGCTGATTGATTCCCAAACATGATATTAGCTGCCTCACTTGGTTGGGACCAACGCCCTGTCTCAGGATGAAAGACCTGAATATCGTCCTGAATATCGTCTGAATCTATGCCTCCCCTATTCACCGTAATGAGCACCTTGTAACGATTTGTTTCACGATCCACATTGATGCATTTCAAGCGGACATGCTGCACATCCAGGATAGGGGGCAGATCATATTCATATCCTGTCAATGGATTCATTACCTTAAAGAAGAAGGAGCGAAATGATTCTTTTCTCTTCGGAACCCGATGTGCTTCCATGTCAAAAAGCAGCAACCCTCCATCTTCACAACTCATATTTCTCCATTGAGGCTGCAGATGCCTCACTGGCCAATCCCTCTCTGGAAACCCAACGGAAACTTGAAAGGCATGCCATGAATTAAATTTGGTATCAAACACCCGCATCAGAAACAAATTCCCAGGCCCTTCTCGTTCATTCACCTTACTAATGAGAGCAAACATCTTTGGATGTGCCTCATCACATGCCCTTAAAAAGTCAGAGTCTCCACTTGCACCCAAGCCTTCCCTCCAATCTTTGGAAAGGCATTGCAAATCGAGGATCTTATCCACTGGAAGGCGAGCGAACGTGAGTTGCAATAATTCATGGGGTAGAGTACCCCCAAGACCTGGCTTCATTACTTCTTCGTGTTCACAGCACACGTGTCGACACACTTGCTCCTCCCCTCCCACATTCCTTTCGTCTTCCTCTTTCCTTGGTGTTTTGCTTCGTTTCCTGCTGTGGACGAACTTGACATTCTGAACATGAAATTCTGCAGCTGCAAATTCAAGAAACTCTTGCCATTTGGTGTCAGACTCGCTTCCAGTCCGATAACGCAACCTGCCTTGCAACTCACGAGCTACCTCAAGGTAATTCGGCACGTCAGCCATCTCTTGATGACCTCAACCCCTTCGTAAGGACTGCCATATCACGAACACATCATCAGTCATCCAATTTGGTCACTGCGCTGCTCAGTTAAGGTAGAGAATACTAAACAATTAGTCGGGAACAGATCCCGTCTCCTAATGAATTACCCTTGTTACCAACAGTAAACCCATCTATTCGTACACTCGGTTGTCCAGACCAAGCAGCAAGTGGTGTCAGCATGACTCAGCTAGATGACAATAGCTACTCATCTTTGGATTGAATTGGAGCTGTTTACAGTCACTTACAGTGGTCTTACTGATGTACAGTACAGAACTTTGGAATTGCATAAGAAATTCAGACATCATGATGTCAACTTGATCTCAACAGATTTAGCGCTTATATCCCAAGCGATCTCTGAACGGCCCTATAGCGATCTCCCAAAAATCACACTCCTACATACGTTAAATACTTCTTCCACTATAAGCCCCAAATAAGAACCCGAAACCCTCAAGTCTCCCCAAGCCGAGCTCGGTAGCGACCACGACATGGAGGACACTGAGCAACTGCAATTTCGGAAAGTCGAGCAGGCTTGATCGAAGGATATGGAAAACAACAAAGAATTTCCAGCCAAGGCTCTTCCTCTCACACCCTAACTCGTGAACGGGCCGTCACAACAACGAGCAATTGCACAATGCCGAAAACATGGCATTATGAACAAATGCTTCAGAAACTGCATTGGACCACGAGTCAAGAAGCTCCGGTGTGTTGACAAACTTTAAAATCCAAACCCTAAACCCATGCATTGCACTCTACTCCTACGATCATCGCCATCTCCAACACGCAGCAACAATACAAAAAGAGGTGAAGAATCATACCAGCACACCAATTCCCGAATAAGTAGAGCAGATCTCACATCCACAATCCACAAAATGTACAATCTCCACACACAACACCCCGTCCAGTCCAGTGCACTGCGAATTTTCTAGTAATGCATTCCCTGTCTTTCTTCGCCTTCTGCCCTCTTACAGTCCCCCTTCGAACTACAGATCGCTGACGCATTCGAAGAACGTCAGTGCTTCTGCTGCCAAGCGCAAGATCCACGAACTCTCCAAAGCATTGACTCTAATCCAGATTATGGAATAGAGGAGCTCTCCCTCGCATCCCCAATTGCCAAGTTGACGACACAAGCACTGGCCCTCTACTTGACCTGATTAATTAATAGCAGCCCCAACATCCGAAGCGTTTCCGCCATCGCCTTCAACACTCATCAAGCAAATCTCTCGGCTGCCAAATCGCAACAGCCATCGCTACCCCTCTCGATCAACCACTCGCTCACGGATGCTCTGCTTTGAAGGCTACTGACCATGAACGTTGCCTGAGTTACTAAAGGCGGCGGACTTCCATGCAGAGTCGGGAAAGAAAGACAATTTCTTTTTGGATGAATGTACACTTTGTTGGATGGATAATTTAAGTTTCATCTACATTTTGCATGTTTCATCAATATACATAGATTTGAAAAACTTCATCCCTCGCGAAAATTGTTGTGTGCTCTATCCAAAATAAATTAATCCTTAAAAAAGATGCAACCAACCCCTCATGTCCGAGGTAATCACCAAAATGTTTGGATTATTGGATCAATAGGTTCATTATGTGTTTCTAGAGTGAACAGTCAAGTCATATGTTGGCCACTTTTCGGCCCCATCATCTTTTCAAGGTTAAACAAAAAAAAAATTGAGTTCACGCTTCCATATGAGTAGAAAGAAAGTACATTTTAGGAACTATTGTCAAGCTAAAAGAAACCAAAAATTCAAGCTCAATATCAAAAAATAGTTTTTTTAGGCATAGAAAACTTGCATGAACCGCTTTTACAAGTCTCTCCTCCATTTTTTACAAGACAACAATTCGATCCTCCTCTTGCAACTATTGTACGCTTTTTATGCAAAATTGCAAATTTTCTTTGTCTTTTTTATGAATAAGATTTTATAAATTTTATATGCACGGAAGTCTACCCTTAGGAAGGCAACCCTTTCCTATTCCCATTGCTTAGCATTAGAAAACTAATGAGACCATTGGAAGGTTGGAAGTTCCCAAGATGTTCCCATTAGCCTGCCTTAGAAAGTGTCTCTTGTAGGATCAAATTCAATGTGGTCAAAGGACTACAATATTGGACAAGGAATTAATGAGGCCATCAACCCACCAATCATCAATTGATGTTATAGAAAAACACTAATAAACTTTCTAAAAGAAATTCAATAAGTGGAAACTTATGCATTAGATGTGATTTACCTATTGGGGAAGGTTGTGGGTTCCCAAGTGGGAACTGGCCGAAATTGGCTATTTGCGAGCTCTGTTGACCTGGCCGAGAGACTGCCATGTCATTTTTTTGAAAGAAAAACAAAACAAAACAAAACAAAAATTATTTTTCATTTTAAAAACTTTTTTTTTTTCATTTTAAAAATAAATAAATAAATCTAGCATCCGCGTTCAATGGGCCCCTGGGGGAACGGAGTTGGGAACAGCCCTGAAATGGCCCTCCAGCCCCCCGGATCCCATCTAATGGAATTGGCAAAGAAAGTGGGAATGGGAACCAAGTTGAAAAGACCCTCCTATGAGACACAATCTGCTCCTAATGGTTTCATTTCAATCGTTTCTATTATTATGAAGGATATTACAATATTTTGTTTTGAAGGTCTTAGCCAAAAGCCTATTTTTGCAAAAGTTTGAATTTAGTTAGATTGACAATTAATGATATTGTTTTATAATTGAAACTATATGAAAGGTGGTAAATTAGATGAAAAGCAACTACAATAGATAAAAAATAGTGTAAAGATATGAAGAAAATGTTATGGTGTTTATCATTTTTTAAATAAAAATTTGCTAGCTAAAGAATGTTGGTAAGATGAGAGACTAAATTTGTGGCTAAATCAACAAATTTAAAGCAACAAAACCAAAAAAATTTGTAATGTTAATTTCAAATTTTTTGCACTTTGAATAGTATTTTTAGCAACTTCACTTGATTATGAAAATTAAATTTGGCTCACTAGATAATTATTTAAAGTTGTAAATAGAATGCAAATTCCACAATATGTACCAATAATTAGATAATTATAGTATATACACAAATTTATTGCAAAGTGTACCATTGAATGCACACCAATTTTAATATACTAAAACACCACCAAGTTTATCTCCACTTTCAACAATTGGAATCTATTCCATCTTTTTCATAAAATACAATGTTTTATACACAAATATTAGAAATCAATTTTTTGATAAACAATGGTGGATTTAGAAGTTAAAATTGTACTCAAAAAACACACCTTTGATTGTGATTACTAACCAAAATGAATTTAATTAAACATGTATCTCAACGAAGCATCTTTTATTGCAATAGAATTTCATCGTATTTCACTCTCTACAAATCAAGCATTTGGATGCCATTTATAGGTCCTTTGCACTTTGGCCAATCCAAAGAAATGAGTAATTTCAAACATTCTTATTAATTGAGAATTTGGAATTAGTCTTAGGAGTCTTAAACTAAAATCCAAAACCAAAACCACCAAACTTAACTTTGTGCCATCTTCAAAAGTAAGCTTTCTAATCAAGTGATCTAAATATTTAGCTCAAGCGCAAGATGACCATGATTAAAATATAACTTTGTAGAAACAACTTGATTGATGAAGTACAAATCTTTGTCAACAACTACTTTCTCCTCTTTGACTTGATGAATTGAATTGATCCTAAGACTTTATAATTAGGTCCAACAGCAACCCAAAAATCAAATATTTAATGAACCTAAAGTTTGAAAGCTCAAACCAATTTGCATTAGATTACAATGCACTAACATTGCAAATGAATTACCACTAGTTCTCACAAAAAATGGACCCCAAGCAAAAACACACAATTTCAAAAATAATAAAAGCTAAAAAAAACTATCTGAATCCATTCATGTGCAAAGTCAAAATTACAATTAGTGCTCTTTTTTTAACTTGTTGACAAATGGAAAACATAAAAAAAAAGGTTCTGCTTTGGGGAGATTTTTATAATTTCTATAAAATTTCACAAGTCTAGAATTGAAGATGTCAGAAAGTATCATATAGGTGCACTCTTGAATCGTCTTCAAATAGACTCAAAAACCATTCACTACAAGCCTCTATTACTTTTACAACCATGTTATGCCATGACATTTTAAAACTTAAGACATTCCACAGTGACGATCTAAGGTCATATTTTGGTAACACTTCAAAAAAAAAACCTCTAAGCTTATACAGTAAGAGAGAGAGAGATTTGACGAGCAAACGCCGGTTTGAGATCAGTTGCTGTGAAGAAGCTGCTCTGAGTTTGACACTCACAAACTCGCAGCTTGTGGAAGTGGTTGATAAAACACAAACTTCGCACTTTACAACATGGGGATCTGTGACCCTCCTCGCTCCAAGTCATTACGCCTTCCGTCGTAACTTTCTTGCTGTGACTCTGATTGCGAAGACTGGGTCGAATTTCTTCGTGGGAGGGATGGGTACGGAGTGTTGGCTGCACCCAAAAAAAAAAAAAGAAGAAGGAAAAGGAGTATTAGTTGACACTGCATTTGGCTTTCAGGAGCTTGTCTTTTTAATGAAACTGCACCTCATTGTCACATGTTTCTAACATCGATTCTTACTACAGATTATTGTCAAAAATGTATAAAATCAAGCCATGAGAACACAGGGTTTAATTTTGGGCACTCTGAAGATTCATATTTCATAGTTTATGTTCATAGTTTTTTCATATTGTGTCCTAAAAATTGCAAGCTACAAATATCTGGAATCTCCATCAGACTCCCAACAAGATCCCAAAGGGTTAGTTTATTAAAAGGAACCACGCTCAAATGCTAACTCGGACGTGGAGTAACCTTATCACATCCTGACTCATCAACTTCGTTGCGGAACTTATTCGGAAGAAGAGAACTTGTCAAAGTGGGTAAATACAAGGCAATAGCAAGACGTGCATCAAGATGTGCATCAAGACGTTCACTCATGAGGACTTTGAAACCACGCAAAAAAAAGAAAAACTACACTGATTTCTTTCTGTTAATGCGTGTGATCACTAGTTTGCCAAAGCCATGGTATTTTAGGTTGAACTATTACTGAATTGTACTAATTTCCACAACAAAAATGAATAGATTAGTGACACTAATTCTACAGGTGACACTTACTTTGCGCACTTGCCAACAGGATAGATCCATGTATCGTAATTGAACAATCAGTACCAAGTGAAAAATGGAGAGAGGGAGCTTACGATTATCGTCAAACAAGCTGGGGAAGTGTTGTCGGTAGCAGAAGTACGCCGAAAGCAGTCCTGAAAGAAGAGAAACCCAGTCTTCAGTCATGCTATACTCACAAGTCAGGATGCACGACAGGACATGAGTAGTATAAGAGGACCCAACTGGAAAATAGGGTATGGCACACAATGAAGCAAGCCGAAGTATAGTGTACTAAGAAAGCCTAACGTCAACGACATTAACTGCTCGGGGATCCCTATTCATACGAAAATTGTCAAACCTAAGTGGGATGGCCTGCACAATCTGGTAGCTAATCCAGGCTTATCACAACTCCTACTTGCTCCGCTCCATAGCGTTTATGAAGCTCTATAAAGAGAATCCTTAAGCCGGAATCAAGGGTCATCAATTAGGAGAGTCTTCAAAGCATCGGGTCTGGATTTCGTAGTATGCTCAGAATGCTAGTATCCTATCCATAGTTTAGTATGTTGGGTTCCGTCGTCCAGGTCCTATATAGCCTTCTATACAACAATCATTGTTGTACGACTATTCTGATGTTGCAAGTCAAGAGAACCCGACTCGTGTAAGAACTTCCTCAACGTCCCTGCTGCAGAAAACATCACAGGATGTTGTTTTCCCAAATACAGAGGGATGTCAAGATACCCTTGGTGGTTCTAAAAGTACTTGACAAAGCATTATGTCACTCACCGATTGCCGCTCCAGTGCACACATCGGTCCAGTGATGCCAATAGTCATCAACTCGGGTGATAGCAACAAAAGTGGCCCCTAGAAGTGGCAGAACCACAGGGAACATCTTCCACGAGTGGCCTCTTTGATCGAAGATACCAATCTTGCCAGCCAAATACATCGCCAAGTAACCCAAACCTGCGAAAGACCCTGCAGATGCACAGCTCTCGGATATTTAGGAAGACAGACACAATCTCCCTCAAAATGCACATAAAGACGAACTTTCATACAAGAAAACATCTTCTCCATAAACTAACTTCTGAGCACAGTAATCAAATCCATGATCACATTCAAGGGCAGGCACCCTCAAAATTCACATTCAAAAGATAAAACCTATCTATGACATTATAGCTATGAACAAGATTCTCATTAAAATTAGCCTGTGGAGGTCCGCTTCCAGTAAAAATTGAGACTGTATGATCACTGTGGCCAAAGGGATAACTTTTCATGAATTCCGGGAAGATTCTCTTTACGATGTGCCTAAAGTTTCTGAAACAGTCGAATCTTACAGAAAACCCTATTATGAGCTGTAATGAGACGATTTGAGACTCGAAAGGGGGAAGCTTACATGAGGTATGCCCGCTTGGGAAGCTCTTGTATGCTTCTTTCATGAGGTTTGAAGTTGTCACGCAGACGACGTTCCCAATAGCGTCATAAGTCTGCCATCATATTCACAATTGAACGACTTGTTACTTCAACAGATATGCCAATGCTGGGGACTCAACCCGATGTTCAGCATTTCGAACCCAACCATTACTTAGGATATCTTACTCAAGTTTCGATCTGTCCACAGTTGATTTGACCATAACGCAACGCAGGCCTAGTTCCAAATGCGATGATATGAACTGGCACCCAGCTTACAGCGTTGGCAGTAGTACTTCCGAAGCAACGGGCGTAGAAGTGAGGGCGAGGTCGCCCAATTCCAATTTTGATCGCGTCAGTAATGAGGGCTGTTAGAGCAACAGTGGTAAGTAGACCTGGAAAAGGATGGCCACTCCTATGGTGAGAATGGGGATTAAAAACCGATGTGTTGGAAGCCAATAACAGAAACGATAACAACGGTAATTACAGGCAACATTGGAACTATTCTTTACAGGAGCTGCAAACACCTTGGGCCTAACCGCTAATTCAAATAAGGATCAGGATATCAAAATAAGAGCATCTTGATTCAAGAATGAGAGTATTGGCACTCAGCCAACTATCAAAGGAAGTGTGGTCACTGCTAACTGCAATGCAGCTAAAATGAAAACGGTGGGCAGTTGACACTGCTCGAGACTGTTAAGATACCCTCAATGAAGTTGCGAAATTGAAAAAAACAACGAATTTAATAAGCCAGACAGTGCACTTGAAAAGCAGTCCAAGAATCACCTAAAAATGCGTGGTGCAAATCGTGGACCTTTCTTTTGTAGCCGAAATAGCCGAAAATGAAAACCAAGGGAATCACCAGAGCGATAACCTGTTCATGGCAAATCAAATCTTAAGTCCACGGAACACCAATAAAATTACGCCCATTGCAGAGAATATACTAAAAAACATCGCATTAACAAATACCTGAGGTCTTAATATTTCTTTAATCAATTCCTACTATTGAAAAACAGCAGATAACACCATACACCCAAAGAGAAGTAAGAGCATACCGGTACGACCGCAACTGGAATGGTGTTGTGTTTGTAAGGGTACTTAATCGACTGTGTCACAAAATTAGCAGCTCCAACGTAGCGCTGGAAAGGTGTGACTATTTGACAAACACCCCAGAGGACGATCAGAATGATGATAAAAATCCAATCAGTCCAATGGTTTACGAACAGTTCCCCAAGCTTCAAATCAGGCAACGAATCTGTCTCCATCGTAATCTTTACCAGCAACCTCAGTAATCTTTGCCACCGTCAAAATGAGATTCTCTGTTACATCCAAGAAACAGTCTTTAGATTTCAAGTCACTGCCCCCCATTTGGAGGAAGAAAGAACATCAAAGTCAAGGGAGCATTTCAAGAAGACCAAAGCAAGACACAGAAATTCTCTGAAGCTCCTTCTCAAATGGCTACAATTTGCGATAAGCTCCCCGAGAAATTTCAAGTACCTCACTAAACCCTAATGCTGAAGACGCTTGTAAGTCAAGGAAGACGCAACAAGCTGACGATACATTTTCGAGTTTAGTGGCAGACGAATGTTTCATTATCTTCCAAGCTCAGAGCTTGCGAGATTCTCGATTACTAAGAAAAGCATGCAGCTCAAATTTAGACGCAGGATGTTTGCTGAGAGTAGCTATCCTTCAACCGAAAAACTTGAATTGGTGGCCTACCCTTCACTTTCCCTTCAACAACTTCGCAAACTTTTGCGCAACTAAAGACCCTCAGTACGAATCACACTGTCGCTGCGTTTGAAATTCCCCTCAGAGCAATGCCCTTACAAACTGCTTCTGTTTCCAACCGAAACCTCACTGACAAAGTTAATTAGTTTAGTAAACGCACATCTCGGTACAAAAGACGAGAATTTGGAAAGGAACCAACTCACTATGTCCGCGCACGCTTCCTCTTCAATTGAGCACCTTCCGAGATTAGCACAACAAGAAAAACCAGTCCCGTGGCTACAAACTTCAAAGCACTCCCAAGATCCTTCCCAACAATCACCTGCAGTAACTGAAATTCCCCAACAAACATACAGACAGAGAACGCTACGAAATGTCTTATCCGAGAGACAACGAGAGACACACCGCAATCTTCACAATCCGAGAGCTTCAAACGGGGGACTCAATACCAACAAGTAAAGGCTTAAATTTGAGCGTTCGGCACGCGCAGTATAGAAACCACATTGAAATTCGCAAAGTAGGGTTTAGTTTCCAGTGATCTTCCCGCTTCAGTGACTAAAGTTACGACCCCTGTTCCCCACTTGGCACCGCCTCCGATTGCCACTCACTTACTACTCCAGTCGTTACCTGTCCGGAATCACCCCATTTCGTATTCAAAGTCAAACGGGTATTTTTATCCACGCGTCGTGCACTGCAACCTTCAGTAAAAACGACCAACTTAATGAGCAATTACCTTCGCTAACTTCAAATGTTCACCTTGCAATCGGATTCAAAATTCAAAATTTTGAAAGAAGCCCATTACTCGGCAGATTGTAAATTGTACCTTGAACTGGAAATTGTAAGTTAATTGTACCTTGAAACTGTTTACGGGTACCCACTCCACCTGTAGACACAAGTCAGTCGCCTGCCACATTGTCATTAATACCGTAGCTCGGAATTCTGGAGTACATTACATATGAGTTATACATTACCCGGCCCATGAATCTACCCATAGGCACGACAGATTCTTCATTTGCCATTCTTATGAAACGGAGCAGAATCTCTGTAAAAGCAGATCCTTACCTTGGACACAATACTAAATCCATGATAACACCCTGAATAAAATTGTAAGGACGACGGTGTTGTATACAGAATTTCGTACACTACAGTAAAGAGTTAAGTTAAGCGTTTCAATTTGACGAGGAATGTGCTTCTCAATTGCGTGGAAAGATGAGGATACGCGGTAACGTACAGTACTGAAGTCCTGTTTCCGTCCTTTGAGAATGGGTAAATTGCCAAGTAAAAGGGAGATGGATCGATGAGAATCAGTGTCGGTAATTCCTTCCAGATTCAGGCTGCCAGCTGAACCTACTGTAGAATCCCTAGAATCACCAAAAGAGCCTGTTTCCATTGGGTGCCTGGAGGGCCAGGAACTCGACGGGGGTTGGTACAGCAGCAGGGTTTTTTCTCTTCATTTTTTATGAAGTGCCAAAGTGGCAATATAAATTGTTATAGTGGTGCTCCAAATTTTAACATTCATCCACGTGCTGGATAGAAAAATATCACATTTGCACGTATCACATGCCCGTTCATAATTTTGTTTTCATTGACAATGTGGCAATTTCATTCCAAGATTTTATTTTATTTTATTTAAAGTTTCGTGGCGAAAAACTTTATGGTTTGTTGTCATTTTTTTTGCCAAATTATTTTTTTTCTAGTGCAATTTGGTAATACAATGCCAATAAAAACCCTAGTTGGTAGGAGGCTAGGCTAGACGCGAACTTGTTCCATGAAGTGAACCACGGAGGGGGGATTTTGTGTTATGTAATAAAAAAAGCAAATAAAAAATTCATGTATTTTTTCCTAGGGATAAATTCACCATGCATGGTGCACTTCGTGGGATAGGTTTAGCATCCTTTGGAGTCTAGACACTCCTAGTGTACTTGGACGGTCTTTGTTGTTTGCATTGATCTCTAGCCTAGTATTTAGGTCCTCATTTTTTCTTTTCAAAAAATCTAAGACTAGAGGCTCAAAAGTTGAACAATGTGCAATGGAAACATGTGGCCCTCTCAAGTTGATGAGTTGCAAAGCCCCAATGGAAGCACGCACTTCAGAGACTTGGAGGTTCCCAATTGAGTATAGTTGGATTCTGTCAATTAGTTAGGCAGTGAGGTCTAGTGGAAGGCAATGTTTTTGAATTAGGCATTTAAATGTGTAATTCCACCAAAAATTGTAGGTCAACATCAGGCCTATACTCGAGGGCCTTTATAAAATCTTGGGTTTGAGGTGACGTATTAATGCCACATCTGCTACATCATGCAATAAGTACTTGCCATGTACACGTCATACTAAGCCGACCCACTACCAACCAAATTTTGCCACTTGCACCTCTTAAAACATCACTCACCATTGCCAATTTTTAGCAATTTGTTAGTTATCAATCTACTCTTGTAGCCCACTTTATCATCCTTTGTGATGGATGAGCACCAAATTTAGGCCATGGTTTAGGGATGTTTTTGCCAATCCTTTGCTCATTTTCAACCCTTGAGTATGTACTCTTGCTTTATTTGTTGTTTGTCTCATTAGCCACATTGTGTCCTTTATGCTCTTTCCATAGCTAGAATTAGACCAAACTAAGTACGTTGTGCTTAGGGTAGCACTTAGGGTTTACCATCGATGTATCATTTCTTCTTGAGAACATTGACTTATTGCTAGAAACTCTTGCTTTATGGTTAAAGATGGTTCTCAGTAGATGAGCTAGATTGAAAATGAGATCTTCAAAAATTGTTGTTTTATAATTGAGGGCTTTAGGTCACTCTTGGCAAATGAGCAAGATTTAATAACTTGATTTTCAGTTCAAACGTTGAAAGACATTAGAAGATATTAAACTTCTCTAGAGGGTTGCGAGTTCCCTTAAGTTCCCATATTGTAGGAACTCGGCCATAACAATAGTCTAATGTGATAGAGCAACTACCACATTAGATAATAATAAAATTTTATATTTTAAATATTTATTTTGAAAAAAAATGTATAATTAATTAACTGATATTTTAATAATTTGTTATTTTGACCAATAGTGTCTAGTTCCCAACATGGGGAATAGGTCTAAAATAGCCCTCCAATGCAGCTAAAAAACATTTAATGATGTCAGAGGTAGAAGTCACAATCTTGATGTCTGAGGTTTAGAATGTTGGAAGTGGAAGTCACTATTTTACTCCAAATAAAGAACACAATGCCACAATTTGACGCCAAAACTCTTTGTTGAATGCCATACATGAGTCCAAATTTCTTTCTATAGTGTCATTATTTCACTCTTGGATAATGCAAATGTTGCCAAATGAGTCCCACATTTTCCACCCAAAAAAATCCATCATAACTATTCTAGAACCCAGCGGTGCTATTCTGTGAGCGTGTAAGCATGAGCCTGTGAGCGGTGAGCAGGGATTATGTGAGCATTGAGCTCAAAAATTTGTAGAAGCACTAAAAACTTAATAATATTTCTAAAAATAGATTCCAATTAGAAAATTTAGTCAAATTTTACTATTTCTAGTAAAATTTTGCACCTATTACTATAGACCTATTACCATGGACCTATTACCGTGGTTATGTAGAATTTAGATGAAAATTATAATTTCCAATGTTGTCTAAAATATTAGAAGTATACATTATGAAAATGATGAACTTAATTGATATGAAAGATGGATGGAGATGGAAATAAATTTGTATAGAATATTGATTGATCATTGTTCTATAGCAATGAGAGTCTTTACGGGACTGATAGGAGGGTATCAATAATATTCTCTTGATGCGCCATCGTTGGACTTGTTTAGATTTCTTTTGAAATTGTTAATAGGAATTATTTTTATATCTAATGATCTTTGTCATAGTAAATTTTATTTTGGTTGATCATTGTCTTGTAGCATCATAGATCTTCTCATGGTCAATGAAAAGGTACCAACACTTCTTTGTGGATTTACAAGTCAATGAACTTGTTTAAATTTTAGAAAAGAGAGATTGTTAATTGGAATTCAATATATTTGGAAAAAGCTTGGCTGCACCAAATTTCATTTTTGTTGATCATTATCTTGTAGTAGCGTGGGTCCTCTTGAAGCTGACGGAGGGTAACTATACTTCTGCCTTGATGTATTTACGTGCTGGTAATTGGACTTATTATGATTTTGGAAGACAATATTTAGTTGATAGGGATTATTTTGTAAAGAGTGAGCTTAGTTACACCAAATTGTTGATTAGTTGACCATTGTTCTCTTGTAGGACCTTTTAAGATCCAACTCTTCCATCTTTGATCATATAGTCATTTGGTTAATCACTCCCCTCTTGTTGCTTGATACCTCTCGGCGCCGAGAGGAGGATCAAGCACTTATCTTCAAGTTGATGTGCTACTTATTGAACTTTAAAGAAAAAAAATGATTATTAATTACGATTCGTTTGAAATCGCCTGAGGTTGTTCCATTGAGATTATAACCACTCCCCTCTTGTTGTTGGTTTACCTCTCGGCGCCGAGAGGTACCTCTAACCGCGAGTACCAAAAAAAAAAAAAAAAAAAAAAACCTTTTTTTTTTTTTTTTTTTAAATTTAAATTTTTCTCAGTCTCTAAGGGGTTCCTCTCGTCACCAAGAGGTACCCAGAAACAAGAGGGGAGTGGTTATAAAATCAAAATCTTAATGGAACATCTTTAACCGATTTCAAGCAAATCCTATTTAATTATCAATTTTTTTCTTCTTTAAATCTAACAAAGTCCAATAAGTAGCAAATCAAAGTTGTTCAAGGAACCACGGTAATAGGTCTACAGAAATAAGTCCGTAATAATAGGTACCAAAAATAATAAAATTTAACCAAAATTTTGAAATAAAATCTCTAAAAAATTATATGCTCACAGGCTCACAAGCTCACAGAATAGCAACCCTGTTCTAGAACCATAGATTTCAAAATTAATGCTTCAATGCAAATTCAACAACATCCAAAAATAAAAGACCACTAGAAGGGTAATAGAGGGGAGTGGGAATTAGAGCAATAAAGTCAAAAGTCAAGTTGTCAAAACAAAGTGAAAGCAAATTCCAAATTCCCCATAAATTGTGTGTGGCTGGTATAGCCATTTTGAGTGCATTGTGCATTGTGACACATTTGTCACAATGCACTCAGAATTTTAATTAATTATTTAAAAAAAATGTAAACTCCCCCTAGACACCTCAACCCTAAGTTTATAAAATTAATTTCTTAATTCTTCATCCCCCTTCCCCCCTCCCCCTACTTGTAATTTTTTGAACGAGGTTAACATGACAAGCAATATGGGACAATGAAAATCCCATATCCCGTATATGTATATCATATCCGTATCCACACCCATATTCTACCATATTCCAATATCAAGTATCTATATCCATACTTTAAAACTGTATTTGTAACCATATTTTGATTCTGTATCCGTATTCATATTTGGATGGATGGATCAGATTAAATCTCAAAGATCAACAACTTGAATTTTTTTGAGAAATCAACGACATTCTGGAAGGAGAAGCATTTAAAAAAAATCAACGGCCTTTAATTTTTTTGGAAGAGGGGGGGAGGCAACTAATACAAACTAGGGTGGGCAACCTCTTTTCACTGGATTGTGAAAGCAAATTCCAAATTCCCCAACACGATGAATATATTTAAGGAAATTATAAAGCCTCCTCTATCTTCTTCCTAAATAAAAAACCCTCTAGCTATGCATCTAGGCTCTCTAGCTCTACAAAAGAGAAAAACAAGGGGGGCTTGAAGGTTTGGTTGGAGCTCTCCTTGAATGGAAAGCAAAGTGTGGATCTAGTTCATGAGCTCTAGGCCCAAATGGAAATGTGTTCTAAGGGTCACTTCACACTACATCCATCCAAGTTGAAAGGCCATAGCATTGAGTGGCTAAACTTTGTTGAGAGTCCAAAGAAATGATTGAGTAATAAATAAACAATAAATAATAGGAATTGGAGCCTTCCACTAGCCATAGTGTGAAGCCTCCAAAAGCCAAGCCCAAAGTCCAAACCCTTGGCAATGAACTCCCACCTACCAATCTTACATTGAGATCTTATCATAAGTCAATGGCCTCCCGGCCATAGTTTGGGCATCCATTTCTAGCCAACCCAAACTTCCTTTGAGAGTCCATTGCCATGTAGGTAATTTATTACCATGTAGGTAGTTGAAAGGTGATGGCCTTTGGAATTGTGCCTTCTAGTGTGAAGGGTCAAGACGCCAAACTTTTGGTTTCTTGAAAGGCAGAAATTCATGGCCTCCCAACCTTTGGCCATAGTGTGAAGTGGCCTAAGGTAGAACAACCCAATGCCATCGGTCAATCACCCAACTCAAGCATCTATTAGACCCTCCCACTTGATTCAATCCCCCACCAATTACTATGATCTGAGTAACCCTTTTGAATCATGGCAATGCACTTAGAGTAGAGCTAGACACATCAAATGTGGTTTAGCTTGAGTCTACCCATGCTTTTCCAATTTAGTCCCAACTAACATTGAAAAATCACAAAAAGGTCATTTCTTGTTGGAATGTCTTGAATCTAATTGCCAATGGCTTTTTTTAAACTTCTCAATCTTTGAAAAATACGAAATTTGACAAATAACTTTTCTAAGGTAATTAGATAGCAAATATGTCTAATAATAGGCTTTTTTTACCTTAAATCTTGGGAAGGCTCAATTGGATCTTTGGCAACATATGGTAGCTCTCAAAATGTTTAGTAAATTTACAAAAATTGTCATAGCTAATTTGTACATGTTGTGGTGCAAGTAATACAATTGCATAAAATTAATTTTCAATTTTTTTTAAATGATTTTTTATTTTTAAGAATTTAATCAAATTTATTAGTAAAAAGACATTTAGTACTAATTAAATTTTTTCAAGATCCTTTGGTAAGTGGAATGACAATTTTTTAAAGAAATTTCTAGTAGAAATTTCATAAATTTTGAAATTTATCAAGTGAAACATTATTGACTGACATATAACTCCAAATATTCATGATTTTTATAATTTACTTCAAAAATCATCAAAAAATGTCTCCGAAAAGTGTTATATACTATAAATTAGATATAGCTATTTTAGACAACTTCCTTGTGATGACTTCGTAGGGTGCCCTATAGTAAACATCAATTGCATGTATTGTTCATTGAAAAAGATTCTCTCTTTCCACCTTCGCATCCATTTATCTTTCTTCCTTCTTTGATTAGGAAGAAGTTCCAAAGCTAACTGTTTTAGATGAAGCTATGAGACTGGGATCATGGGGCCAAATGAAAAACCCACATTTAAATTGAATAAAAAATTCATTCTTGAGGAAAAAAATTCCTTTTTTTGCATTCTTCTTCATCCATGGGGAATTTTGTTAAAATGGCAGTATTCTATGTACCATTTTCAGACCACCCAATCTAAACCATTTATAGGGATCTCTACCTCAAGTTCCAAACATCTAAGACATATTAAATGTGATTTGGGGCAAAAGGAGGGCCATTTCAGGCCTGTTTTCCCTTGCATATTTCCACGTAGTAAAAGAATGTCTCCTTGTCAAAATTTAAATTTAAAAAAAATAAAAAATAAACTTTTTTTTTAGTTTTCAAATGAAAGAAAAAAGCTTTTAAGAAAATTCATTTTTATTTTTTCAATTTGACGTGGCCAAAGTTCAATCACGTTAGACTATTGTAGTGGCGCTGCAGCAACAGTGTACCCCTATTCCCCACAGCTTGGAAACTTGTAGCCCTCCAAATCTCCAAATACCATCTAATGGGTATAGATTTTAGAAATCTTGGACTTATATAGATTTCAAACCTTGCACTTTAAACTATGAAAGTGCCATCTATGATACACGTAGATTTCAAACATCTAAGAGTGGTATAGATTTTTTAAACCTACTACAATTGTACATTTTAGACTGCTCAATCTAAATTGTAAAAACTACCAAAGTTGAGGAATTTTGCCATTTAATGAAATTGCCCATATCCTTATTTCTGCACACATTGAGCTCAATTTTTCAATGCATTCCCTCTATCATATCCTACAAGGTGAAATGTTTAAGTTATCAATTATAGATATTGCTACTTTAGGTTCCAAACCATGTGAATAAAGAGTTTGCAATGGTTTGACTAACAATGTCACATAGTATAGGTAGTAAGTGCCACCCTATTTTAAAGCCTTTTCATTGCAAGATGCTAAACTTGTCCTATAAATTAGGCTTAACATGGTGAATTTTATAGAGAATTTCGTTAAATTGGCAATATTCCATATGCCATTTTCAAACCACAAAGTTTGAACCATAAAAGTGCCAAAGTTTGCAAAATGGCGCCATTTTAACAAATTTCCCTTATTTGTGTTTTGTTAGGTAATTGTGAAGAGAAAAAGCCCCCTATTTTTTGTCGTGTTAATTCTATAATCTTCACCCCTCCCAACTAATTTTGTGACCTTTATTTACATATATGAATTCAAATTTTACAAATTTTATCATGTCTGGCAAACAAAAAATTCATGTATTTTTCCAAGTGCTAAACTCGCCTCCTTGGGCCCGATTCATAGGACGGGTTTAGTGTCTTGCTTTTTCATTGCTTTTGCAACATTCCTCCAAGCCAATTTACCATAATTATCACCCAGGAGCTAGAAAATTGTTGGTGAAAAATTTCAATGAAAACCCTGGCATCAACCTACTCCATAAGTTAGATTTTATTTTTTACAAATTGGGCTCAAAGCTCCATAAGGTAGAATTGTCCATTACCATACATATTTGCTATCTAAGTACTTTGGAGAAGCCATTTGTCAACTCCCATATTTTTCAGAGATTGAAAAGTTTAAGAGAAGCCATTCGCTAAAAGAATGAAAACATTTTGACATGAAGTCAATTTTTTAATGATTTTTCAAAGGTGAAATGTTAAGTTAAAGCATGAAAGACTCTCGTTGAAGTATGGGCAAACCCTTGTTAAAATATGGATTGACGTGTCTACTTTCCAAGTGCATTGCCATTATGATAAAAGGTTGGTAAGATTGTGATAATAAGTGGGTCATTGACACAAATGGGAGAGTTGCCTAGGTGGCGGAATTGGGTGGATGGTAGTAATGGGTAGGTCTACTATAACTTAGTTTCTTCAAAAGCCGTTGAGCAATTCCAAATGGGACGGTTCTCAAGGTGAAGGCGGTTGTAAAACGCGTGGAACGCGTGGAACCCAAAGTTATTGGAACCGCCACAGTTCAATCAGTTTCATTCACATGAATTCATAGAATCTCTAAGTTAGACCTTAGCTGGAGTGTTCACTGTATATATGACACGTCTGTTCAAGCACTTTTGAGACACATCCGTCGGTCGGTTATCACTGCTAAGGACGGTGACACACATGCATTGCCACGCCAAAAGAAGAGAATATTTTGTTTCGAGCATCTCGATTCTGAAAATTTCGCAACTGAAATCACTCATTGTAATGTAATTACATCGGCACTTGAGATCTAGCTAGTCGATCGATAGTTTGACAACATCCAATCTTCCTGGACAAAGCAGATAGCGCGCATCTTCATGAAACTGTGTGTATAAACTCATGATAATGTCAAGCATATTCACCGACAAATCCGTCCCACTAGTTGAACATGGCAAGTGAATACGAAAGCGTACTCTTGTTTCCATCGGCTACCGTGGTGGGTATGAGATTTGGTCGTATTGAACCTGGCCGGCAGGAGCATCTTGCCCAAAGTTCATGGATACGCACAAGACATCCGAGACCTCCGCTTTTGAGCTCGAAAACAGCAACCTCCTTGGAGCTGGGGACTTCACTCACATGGATGCCCGGCGAGGAGGTTTGGCGTAACTTAATAGAGAGACTTTAGATCTTCTTTTTCCACAAACCTTGAGTCATCTGAGTTCGCTGAGTTTCCTTCCTATGTGAAGGGAATTGGTGGCACTTCCAATGCGTACATTCCAATGCATATATTAGGGGTTGTCACACCTTCTTCATCTTATTCTCAATCTTCATAGAATGGGGACGGGGCACTCTCTAGTTGGCCTTGGTTTGTGGAGGTCTCTTTCTCTGAAGATTAAGAATGGCCATTTATAATTTGTTCTCCTTTGTATGTGAAGAGGATTTCCTTGAAAAATGATTCATCTCACTCTCGCCCTTTGTGTATCGCATTCACCCCAAGCGATTGGAAAGTACCCCCATCCTTAGAATAACCACAATTCATTGCAACAACAAGATGGCGCAACATCCTCGTGCAATGTTGGGCACATAAAAGTGAGTGTAGAAAAATTTACTCAAAAGATCCTCCTTTGTAGGTTTAGGGTTCTCTCTAGTTTCCATTATCATTCTCATTCTCGCAACGACACAAAAGGGGTGTCACACCTTCTACATGAAGAATTGCTCCCTATTGACTCCTCTTTTCACTCCACAACTTCTCATTCTTCATAGAAGTTTCATTCTCATAAGAGGTATGACTATCCCTATTACCGATGAACGTGATTGCTTCTTCATCACAAAATTGAAAATATTGGCTACAATAGAATGGGCAATGCCAACCACATTCCATGGTTTTATAGTGGCTATACAGTTATCCACTACTTTAATTTTGAAAATTATATCAATTGTAATTATATATATAATAGAATAACCTAGAAATTTTACTATAGTGAAGGTTAGAATGAGGGACATAAAATAGTATGTAATTATAATTTAAAAAACGTTTTAAGAGAAGAAAAAAAATGAATGAATGAAAAACATGCAATATTAGGTTATTTGAATTTTAACATATAGAGCTTGCACTTTTAAAACTCCAACCTTTGACAAGCACTTCTTTCATGTCATTTTTTGCATGTAAGACCAATTGAAGGGTTGTGTACACTTCATGATTGGGCAAAAGTGGAAGTAGAATCATTTATTTCACTTTAGAATCTATTCACCCTTACTCACTGTCACTCACCATTTTTCATTTATAGTAGACAACCTTTTTTTGGTCACACTCCAATGGTTTTGAAGGTAAATGATGATGTTGTATGGTAACTTAATTTATTTTGTACTACTATTGCATCATGAACAAGCTAAAATTCGCAAATTAAAAATAGTTTGACCATACTACTAATAAAATAGAAATAATTATAAAAAATTATAAAAAATCAAAATGTAATGAAAAAACATTATAAAATGTACAATGCTTTACCTTGGTCCTAAATAAAAATAAAAAATAAAAATAAAAAATCGTTTTTCATTACATAAATCAATATTTTTTTGTTATTTAAAAAATATAATTAAAAAATATAATCTCTTTAACTATTGACCCTTGGAAGTCCACCCATCCTAAAAGTGCATGCATCCTAGTCAACCTTAATTATAACTTTCAAAATAACCATTTTTAGTTTTTTTGATTAAAACTAAGAGAATGAAGTTTAATAAAATCTCATTCTACTTCATTTAATAAATAAATAAAAATCCTAAAAATGAAAGGCTTAATTATGGCTTATTGCAATTGATATAGAATCCTTCTCAAGCTTATTGAAACTATATATTTTGTTGTTTGTATGCGTTTTCTCGTGACATTATCAAAGAGTATATTTGTGTCTTTGTGCATATTTTGTATGTTTGTGTCTTTTGAGCACATTGTGTCAAAAGACATATTTTTCCAATTAATTAATTCACTTCTGAAATGACTAAACTAATTTGAATTAATTTGAAATATAATTTGTATTCCTTCACCCATATTTATATTTTTTTTACTATTATTGTGATTGCTATCAATATGGGATATTGACATCATATTCTGTATTAATACCTATATGTACATCAAACCATACTAATATGCCATACCCCATATATTTGTATATATATCGTATATTATACTCCATTCGTATTGCAGTTAGTATATCATATTCATATTGTAAACCCTAATCTCAATAGTCAAGATCGTCAAGGATGGTACGATCAATGGCTAAATTTTTTTTTTCAAATTGACAACATTGTAAAGGGGGGACATTTTTTCCACATCTTCATCAATAGTTGTGGTTTTTTGCATCTAGAGGTGCTAATGGTCCTAGGTGGGTGTGTTTGCATCTTTTTGTCATTCATGTCACTCTTACATTGAGAGTATACAATTACTGTTTAATGGTTTTATGCCACAACCTATTTTTGAAATTTTATACCAATTTGGTTCTACCTTTGTATGAATATATAATTCAATTCAATTTTACCAAATTGATTGCAAAGGATTTTTATTTTTTTTAAAGATTGAAGTATTACTTTAGATGAATGAAAAGTTATTTGGTTTAATGAGCTTGAAGCACTCCAATGTTCAATTTTGGGACAACTAATAGATTGAAACACAAGTTTCATCCTCGTTACTACTTGGATGAAAGTCATCTTAATTTGTGGAGATACTGGATTTGGTGTTACTAGACTACATTATTTTTCTAAAATTACAAATGTGGAAGTATGTCAAGTGGTTGACTAAGCCCAAATTGCATTGACTCTAGTTCAAAACTAGATTTGCAAAAATGAGTTTATAGATTTAAAGAACAAAAATTTCAAAAAATCACTGAGTGAAGAAAACCTCATTTAAAATCCATTCCAACAAGTTTTACTCAAAAAATAATAATATTTTTTTTGTAATCAAATTTAGAAGGAATTTTAAAATTTTCCATTCAAAATTTATAAAAAAATATTGGTAATAGCATTGGTGAATCTAACTATATGAATGGAATCTAAAACTCAAAATCTATAAGTTTTATTTGTATATGAATTCCAAAATATTCTTGCAAATATAATTGCTTTATGATGATTTTTCTCAAATTGTGGATCTTTGGAGAAGGATTTGGATGTTTAGGGGTTAAACATTGGTGTAAAGAACTTTGTTATCATTCATAATTAGGTTTAGAATTTAATAGTATTGGCACATTATTGAGTGCATAATTGAAACATTGGAATTAAATATTATTTCAAACAACAATAAAACAGGTACATTTTGTGAAATCAACTCCAAAGTATTGGGTATTTAGAAATTGGGTATTGTGTCTGCATCGTGAAATGGTGTTGATGCTCTGAATACCGTGGACGACAAGCCCGGTACCGGTATACAGTAGTCTGTGAAACAAAAAGGTTGAATAAAACCCCCTTTCACAATAACTTAAGTAGAAAGCAGAAAAGGGGTCGAATAAAAGACTTATTCACACTCAATCTTACAGGCTTCGCTTAAACCCTGAACCTGAAACCCTAATATCGCCTTCCTCTCGTCCTTGCTGAATCATCCTGGCGATGTAGGTTGTTGCTGGAATTTTGCAAGCTGCGACTGCCTCAGTGCAGCCATGGCGACGCCCAAGCGGAAGGCGGAGGACGCCGAGGGGCGCGACGACGCTGATGCGAAGCAAGCGCGATCCGTCGAGACCGACGATCTCATGGAAGAAGAAGAGGAGACTGAAGCTGGCAGCAGTGAGAAGTCGGGGTATGTCGCGTGTTTGCACGACGTTTTCTATCCCGAGGGGTATGATCATGCCATGACGAGAACGGTTCCGTCTAGCGGGAAGCCGGCGAAGGAGTATCCGTTTACGCTTGATCCTTTCCAGAGAGAAGCCATCCGGTGTCTTGAAGTCGGCGAGTCTGTCCTGGTAAGCTACTTCATTCTTTGATGATTTTGAGCTTTTGTTTGATGAATTGTGTCGGAATTCTCCTGCAGTTTTGATTGTCGAAACAATCAAAATCGGAATGTAGCTCACTTCTCGTCTTTGGTTTAATTGTTCGATTTTTCCGACGGTAGGTGACAATTTCGAGTAGCCGAGACTTGCATTGTACTCGCAATTTGGATTTTCCTGCAATCGTAATCTAGTTCTGTCGCTATCTGGGCTTGTGCTACGTAAACAAGTAGCCTATCCAGGAGATTTTCAGTGACTCCACTCTACTTCTAGTCCTTATCAATTCTAGGTTTTTTATTTTCATAGATATTTCATAATCTGGTTATGTGTTAGCTGCTAATTTAATAAAATATATTTTGAGCTTTTGGTTGGCGAATTAGTCGCTTGCTTCGTTGGAATTCTCCTGTAGTTTGGTGATTTCCAAGTTCTGTCGAAACCTCATTGTATTAGAGTAGGTCTTCAATGTAATTGTTCGATTTTCCTCAATTTAAGGTAGTTGAGATTCGTGGACTTACTTTTTACTCGCAGTTCTAGTTTTTCTTCAATCGCGATCGCTGTCTAATCCTGCAGCTGACTTGGCTGGTCCTGCGCCAGTAAGTAGGCTTGTCAAGTGATTTTCAGTGACTATGCTGTATTTTTAGTCCTTAGGTATGAATTTTTTTTGGCAGACGTTGTTTTGCCCTCGTTGGTATTCTCTACTCCGGCCACATGTCAGCTGCTTTGTTTTTCCATTTCTTGCTCGTCTTATATTGATACCATTTGGAAATTCTTAGGGCCAAGAAAAGCCTATCTGATGATTTTTCTGTTGTGCAGGTATCTGCACACACGTCTGCGGGCAAAACAGTTGTAGCAGAGTATGCCATTGCTATGTCACTTCGTGACAACCAGAGGGTGGTCTATACTTCCCCTATCAAGGCTTTGAGCAATCAGAAATATAGGGAGATGTGTGAGGAGTTTCACGATGTGGGTCTTATGACTGGAGATGTTACGATTAATCCAAATGCCTCTTGCTTGGTAAGTTATCTGAGTTTTATGGGGGCTTTTTTAGGAATTTTTCTTGAAATTTTTCTAAAATGTTGAAAGACGGAAAGTTAGACAAGATATGTGTACATATGCCGCCTATTTTATATTAATTTTTTCGAACTTCGTTTGATCCAGAGCTGCAAGCTAATGACTAAGATTGAGCTTGTATGTTCTTAGGTGATGACTACAGAGATTCTGCGAAGCATGCAATACAGAGGTTCAGAGGTGACTAGAGAAGTGGCATGGATTATCTTTGATGAAGTGCACTACATGCGAGATCGGGAGAGGGGTGTTGTGTGGGAGGAGAGCATTGTAATGGCACCTAAGAATGCACGCTTTGTTTTCCTTTCTGCCACTGTACCAAACGCTAAGGAATTTGCAGAATGGGTAGCCAAGGTCTGTTGTTCGTTCATCACTTATTTTTATCCTGACGTTTTATGATAGACGTGTACAAATTATTGCAAGCTGTTAGCTATAGGATATTCTGTAGAGTTTTGTACCACTAAATTTTTTGTAGTAGTTTAGGGTTTACAAGGACAACGAATGAAGCTCGTCAAAACGTCACTTTACTCATGCTCCTAATAGTAAGTAATTGTGCATATACCGTATACAGGATCGTTTGTTAACAATTTAATATTCCTGTACATATTTCCTCTATTGGATTTTGAAAGATCGTTGTTCGTGGCTGTAGGTACACAAGCAGCCCTGTCATATTGTGTACACTGATTACCGTCCCACTCCGCTTCAACATTATGTGTATCCAGCTGGTGGCGATGGCTTGTACATGGTTGTTGATGAAAAGGCTATCTTCCGAGATTCCAGCTTTCAGAAAGCTGTCAATGCTCTTTCGTCTAAACCGGGAGGTGATGCTTCGAAAAATGGAAAGTCGCAGAAAGGCGGAAAGGGCGGAATATCTGCGGAACCTAGTGACATGTTCAAGATTGTCAAGATGATCATGCAACGACAGTATGACCCTGTTATTGTTTTCAGTTTCAGTAAACGTAATTGTGAAGAGAATGCTGGTCAGGTTTGTACTTTTTCATTTCATCGACTACCTCCTTTGAATCTCATCTTTAAATTCTCACTAAGTTAGGGTTCATTTGATGATTACTCCATATTTCTCTCTCTGATCTCGTGTGTACTTGTGCAATCTCTATACTTCTTATTCGGTTGGTTGAATTCATCTTTTTGTCACGTTAATGTGTTTCTTTGTGCAGATGGCAAAATTGGATCTTAATGATGAGAATGAGAAAACGTTGGTGGAGGGTGTATATTGGAGTGCCATGGATTCCTTGTCAGAGGATGACAAAAAACTTCCTCAGGTATATTTTCTTCTTTGCTGGCTTTCTCAAGGCTGACTGGATTCATGGCATAGGAAACTGGAATTCTTCTTTGTACGGCTAGTTTAGTGCATTTTGTACTTGGATCAAGCTCTCTTCGCGGTTTTGGGTCCCCTTGATTTGTGAGTTTATACTTAAAAGGCTTCTCATGCCACATGGTTTTTTATGCAACCATAGTTGATAAGTTTTTGATATTTCGTCTAAGTTAGTGCTTCGAAGACTGTTCTGTATCTGATTGTTGATATTGTTTTGCTGTAATCTAAAACCTTCCCAATATTTTTTTCTGGAACTGAGGTCTTTGGCAGTATAATTACAGGTAGTATTTCTACATGCTTATTAAATAGATAGTCTGAACTTAGCAGTTCAATTTGTCTGTTAGAAACGATTTCTACGGTAAGTTTGCTTTGGTAACAGGATTGTGCACCTGACTCAGGTAACTGCTGCACTTCCATTACTGAAGCGTGGAATTGGCGTACATCACTCCGGTCTGCTACCAATTCTGAAAGAAGTTGTTGAGATTCTATTTCAAGAAGGTCTTATCAAGGTAATTGCTTATACCTTTTCTTTCTTACCGTTTCACAGAAAACTCTTTGGATTTTGCCACGAGGTGTTCTGTTTCTCCAGCCGTTGTTTCTCTAGTGTTGCAGTTAATGTTAACAACCTTGTAACCATTGCAGCTTTGTTTGATCATGAAAGATTTGAATATTCCTGATGGAACAGAAATCAGGTATGTGATGTCCAAGCAGAGATTCTAGCAACTGACTTTGGGTTTCGGTGGGCAGTGCTTATTTGCAACAGAAACATTCAGCATTGGCTTGAATATGCCAGCCAAAACCGTTGTATTTACAAATGTTCGTAAGTTTGATGGAGACAAATTTCGATGGCTGTCTAGTGGAGAGTACATTCAGATGAGTGGCCGCGCTGGACGTCGTGGACTGGATGATCGGGGTATCTGCATTCTCATGCTTGATGAAAAGTTAGAGCCTGCCATTGCTAAGGATATGATCAAAGGATCTGCGGACCCATTAAATAGGTAAGTTCATTTTTTCCGTTCTTACTTTCCTTCGGGCTGCTTTCTTATTCGTTTAATTTTCTCCTTAAAACTTGAAGGTAGGGATGTGTCCATGGACCATTTGTTGGGTTTTCTTTATTACCACCGTCTCCTTGTTCATTGAACTCTGTATTGGTGTCCCTAGCGCTAATAATGTATAATATGACAGTGCATTCCATTTGAACTACAACATGCTGCTGAACCAGATGCGGAGTGAAGACAGTAATCCTGAAGAACTTCTACGACAATCTTTTCACCAATATCAGTGTGACCGAGCTCTACCAAATCTTCAGGCAAATTTTATTTCCTTTCTTTTCTGTGCTGTTTGTTCTTTCTGTACAGCTACATGGACTTGGGGTTGCATCTCTCATCACCTTAGGTCCCACTGTGGGAATGAGTTGATACTTAATGAGGTATACAGGGCTGAGGGTTGGGATAACTGATGGGTTGTGCTTGTGTAGAGCAGAAACGGGTGAAAGATATGGATGAAGAGCGCCAAAGCATTGTGATTGAAGAGGAGGATCAGGTTAAAGATTATCGCAATTTATTGCAGCAATTGCATGATTTAAGAGCAGAAATTCGAAGCATTGCTTTTGCTCCACGTTTCAGCCTACCTTATTTACAACCAGGTTATCTAGCTTCTTGCTCCTTGCTCAAGTATAATTTCACAGATATATCCTTTTCTCTTCCCTTTGCGAGTGGCACTCGTGCTTTCTAGAGTTAGCTTGCCTAGATTCACAGTGTCTAATTTTTTAATTTTTTGAATCAGAAAACAGGAGAGCGGCATATGTTTTTTCCTTTTTCCTTGGGTATATTCGTTGAAACATTTGAGAACCTCCGATAAATGTTTACGTCTCTAACTGCCGCTACTTGCAACCAGGTCGCTTGATTCAAATAGTGCCAGCCACGAGAGAGGGTGACCTCACAACTCCTCCCAAAAAGATTGCCCCTGTGTGGGGTGTCATTATCAACTTTGAGAAGGTTCAAACAGCGGCCAAAGAGTCTTTTGATGGAGAGAGTCAAGGTCAAAGTGACACTAATTTCAAGGTAGATATACTGGTGAACTGTAAAACAGCTGAGGATGAAGGTCGAACCAAGATAGTGCGACCTGTATCTCTCGATGAAACAGGAGAACCTGCAGTTGTGTCTCTCCCCCTGAATCAGGTTTGCGTGCACTTTACCCGCCAATTTGGGCTGTTATGGATTACTTGCCTACGCCTGTGTCAGTATCTGGAATTCATGTATCCAAATTTTCACAGTTTTTTGTAACTATCAGTTTTGTAGGTGGATAGCAATCGAAGTGGCCTCTCAAATTATTCTTACATTGTCGTGCAGATGGAGCACCTAAGTGTTATCCGGATATTTATACCCAAGGACCTTCGACCCGTCGAAGCCCGTGAAAGATGTTTGAGAACGGTCATGGAGGTGCTCCGGCGCTTCCCAGAAGGACCGCAATTGCTGGATCCCGAAGATGATATGGAGGTATTTTCTCGAGCATGTAAATTTCGATTTTTGGATATCATGTGTGCAGCTGCTGTATTTTCCTTACATGCACAAACAGGCATATCTCTCTTTTTATCAAGCGACCTGTGATGAAAGATATTTATTATAGACTATATGAGTTTAGACCCTGTATGATGTCTGGCACTGACAGCACTGTACTTGTTTGATGGGTTTACTTACTCCCAATGCTGATGTTTGCTATATGATCGTTCTTTACGTATGAATAATTAAGTGTAATGATCTTTTGGTTCTGTAGGTGAAGAGCTCTTCTTTCAAGAAGGCAGTTCGGAGGGCAGAGGCGGTTGAAGCTTTGTTGGAAAAGCATCCATTGACCGAATCAGCTACATTAGAACCGAGGTTACGTGCTTTAGAACAAAAGGAAGCTCTGACATCCCAAATTCGAATAGCCCGCAAGGATGTCCGAGCCGCAACTACTTTAGTTTTCAAGGATGAGTTGAAGGCAAGGCGCCGCGTGCTGAGACGCTTAGGGTAAGTATGTACACTAACTGTAGCTCTGCATGGGTAAGTTGGACCATTGATCGTCGTGGTTCCTTGTTCCAAGTATAAATAGTGGCCACAGGCTGATAAGTTGCAAGACTTTTTCCCATGTTTTTGGTAAGTTATATGTATTTCCATTAATTCTGACAGCTAATTGCGGTGTAAATTTGGAGCACAGGTTCGCAACGGCCGAAGAGGTGGTGGAGCTGAAGGGGAGAGTCGCATGTGAGATTACCAGCGCTGATGAGCTTGTCTTATCAGAACTTGTGTTCGGTGGAATCTTCAACGATAGCACTGTGGAGCAAATTGCGGCACTACTTTCTTGCCTGGTATGGCAGGAAAAACTTCAGACGATGGCAAAGCTACCAGAGGAGCTAGCAGGGATTTACTCTCAACTCCGGGACGTTGCCCGTCGAGTTGGCAAGATTCAAGTTGAATGCAAGGTAACAAAATTTTGAAGCTCTCAAACAGTCGGGGTTGGGTGTTGGGAGTCATTACACCTTGGAGTCTTCACTATGGTTCCGTGCAGCTCTGTGGTCAATTGTATGTAAGAGAGGACTATCTTTTTGGATGAGGCAGACCTTAAAGTGAAGTCTGAATTTATCATATTCCTATATTTTGAGAACTAAATACTTTCCTAGTTGACGTGTACTTCTTTAATTAAAAAGTTACATGTTCCTTTGGCAGATCGATCTAGACGTTGAAGAATATGTGAACTCCTTCAGACCTGATATTATGGAGGTAGTCTATGCTTGGTCCAAAGGTGCGAAGTTTGTTGAGGTCATGAAGCTCGCACAAGTCTTTGAAGGCAGTCTAATTCGAGCTCTCAGGCGATTGGAGGAGGTCGTCCAGCAACTCATACTGGCTGCTCGGGCGATTGGTGAACTGGACCTAGAAGCTAAATTTCAAGAGGTTTCAACTAGGATTAAGAGAGATATTGTTTTTGCGGCTTCTTTATATTTGTAACTTTACATGAGACATAGCTTACAAGCAGTTTAAGGTTACTTCATATCCTCTCCGGGTTGTACGGTTTAGGAAAGGAAAGGTTGCGAGAGACACGTCAATAATGACGTTCTCGTTTCTATTCCCAGAGCGGACAACAATTTTTCGCAGTTAATATTTATGGAAACATCGCTGACTATCCGGACGTGATACAAGGTACACGGCAAGTGAAACTCGGCTCATGAGGATCAAAGAATGCGGATCACTTAATTAAGCCTCAATCCCTTGTGGCACATGACAATAGTAGAGACGACGGTAGAAACATATGATACATTTTGTAATTCATTCTCAGGATATTGGGAATTTGGGACTAGTTTGTTACCTCTCACAGAATCTTCTTAAGCACAGCAAGGACTAAACATGTTAAATTTATTCTTCTTTTCTTGTATTGTTGCATTCTTGAGTATGAACATTTCAAAACACAAATCACAGTATCTCTGTATATGTGCAATCTAAATATCAAATTTCGATGTCTATTCACATAGTGTCTAAACTAAATTGTCATAGTGTCTAAACTATGTAATTCTAATATATTTTTTCCTGGAAATGAAGACAGTACTTCTAATTGTGTACTGCATGTGAGCATAATTACACCATCCAATCCTAAACAAAACAAAGATGCCTGTTTATTCGTACCAACCTTCAGCAAAAGTAAGGTAGGGACACCCAAAGTTGGCAGGGAGCAATTTTGGCTTGTGATCATATAAGGTGACTACACCTAATTTTGACTGCTTTCTAAAACTTTGGAGTCTAGATTCTTGCCTAAAATGTATTTCTACTATTCATGAGAGTCAATAGTTTGTTACCCTAAACCCTATTTTCAACACTTTGAAAATTAGTAGTTTATTCATATAGTGTCCAAAAAATGCATTCTAAGAGAATTTAGAATCCCCTTTTGACTTCCAACTAGACTTGGCCCAACAAAAAGAAAATTCAATATAATAATGGGAACCATGCTAAATTGCTTATTTGTGTGATTTTAGGTGTAGTTTATCTTATTCACCCTTGGCAATACACACCTACTGTCAAACAAGCAATTTCAGAATATCAAACAATAAAACTTTGACTCTTCATATCTTTTGCATACAATATCCAAATAATGAATTCATTGGTGTGTTGGATTCCTTTACTTTTTATTTCCAAAAGCAGGTCATGAAAATGTGACCAGTCAGATGAACAGAACCTTCTACTCAACAGCAAAGTAACAACTACAGGTACCTTGCAGTGTACATGGATGTTTTGACAGCCATGGCTGTGATGCAGTATTGCAGTGATCATAAATGTAGCTAAATTCAGCAACGATTCTGCCAAAAAGCAATTTGTAGCTACAGACAAGCTTGCATTTGTCTTCCCTTAGCTAAGGGTAAATGTAAAAAATGTTTTTTTTTATATATGCTCTAGTCCTGCATTTGTCTTCCCTTAGCTAAGGGTAAATGTAAAAAATTACCTCTATTTTGTGATTACTTAGTGTCTTGTGTTCTTTATCTCTCCTTGCTATTTTGGGGCCTTTGATTCAAAATTTCCAAATTTTATCATGAGTGGCAAATAAAAACTTTCAATGTTTTTCCCATGGGTAAAAACACAGATTTCGAATGACCACTTTAAGACAATTACTATCAAGTCATGTCAAAATCTCCCCCATTAAACTATTGGTAAGACAAAGTATAGTTAAGAAATTATGCAAGGATAAAACCATGTTGAACCACACGATTTTGCACACTCTAAGATAATATGGTAACAAATAAAAAAACCTAGTTGAAACATTAAATGTAAATCACATTGGGAAGGTCATCCATAGTAGATGGCGTTCACAAATGCAAGGTCCCTAAATCAAATATATTGTAGAGCATGTTTTTCAAGCTTAACCCCTAAATGCCTAGGCGACCAAATATGGTCGATCTGAAATTTCAGGCTCATTTGGTAGCAGGCAATTAAATTTGTTTAACTGGTTTAAAAAAAATTTCAAGCAATTTTTAGGGTTAATTATTAAAAACTTTCATTTTTCACTGAAAAAGGTACATATTTGATTGTTGAGAGGTCTCCAAAGCCATATATGTCCATTAGTGGAAGAGTAAAGCTTGCTAATTTTATTTCATTTTCCAACTTTGAGCAATTTCACTTGATTTGAGATCTTAAAACTTGTACTTATCCATTTGCTTTGAAAATGGTCCCAATGGAAAGAGTAAAGTGTTTTCATGATTTTTACCATTGAAAATTTAAACAAGCAAGTCTTTATTTGGAGTTATTTGTGATTTATGCTTATAAAAAAAATTTGCATCTCAACAATTGCAAGGTGAATTGTGTAATGAATTTAATAGCTTTTCAAGTGATATTAAGTTTTTTGAAAGGGTATTTTAGTTTGCTAACACAATTTGTAGTTTTTCATGTCACCTCCAATCCCCCAAAACTTTTATGTGCAAATTTCTGAAACATTGTGGGGAGGGGCAACATACTAAAAATAGAAAATGTACATTTCTCTTGTTATAATCTCACAACTCTTATGCAATTTTGCACTCAAAATTGGTGTGCATACTAATAAGCAAGCTCTTTAAACATCCATATGGTTAGATTTTGAAAAAAAAATCAATTTGCTTCAATGGGGATAACTATAAGCCCATGCTCTTTTTTCATGGGAAAAACACACTTGGAAAGGCTTAGGCACTTAGGGGTTAACTTAGATTGAGGAACAACTATGTAGGAACATTTAGACCAAGCATGTGGACTACTTGGTTTGCTTCGAATTGTTGAATGGAGGATGGAGGATGGATGATGGATAACGAAACAACAATGACAATTATTTACATGACCAAAATGAACCCCTCCAAAAGCAAGCTAAAAGACAAAAATATAGAGGTCTTGGCAAATCAACCCAAAATCATGCCAATAGTACATCAATTGACACTAGGTTCTCCAAGGTTCTCATGTTTTGATGGTGCACACCTTGTGTCATCAATATCTATGTTTTTGTGAGAGTTTTGATCCTAATGTAAGTATGGTATTTTCAATAGAGATGATTATGGATGCACATACCACTTTGAAGGAAGTAGTTAGAGGTTCTTAGTGAGCACAAAGGAATACCAATTAAGGTAGCAACACCCATAAGCATCACTATACCCATAATTGCCACCTCTAGAATCTTGGAAAAAACTGGGAAGTAAATAGATGTGATTACAAGGATGTACTACATCTGAATATCAGATCCCTAGTGTTTGTATTGGGTGCATCTATAGTGGGCTTTTTAAAAATTCACAACTTACACTCACAATGTCCAAATGATACATTTAAAAGTGCATTCAGAAATTCTTTTTCTCTTGCCAATAGGGTCCAATAATTTGTTGGATGTCTATTACTAGACAGCATGTCCAAAACACTTAAATTGACGGTTATGGGTGCTGCTCCCTTATGCTGTTTTAGTTCAATTATTTAGAGCAACGCAGAAATCAATCTTCCCTGGAGTGATGAAGCCATGGTTATGAATGAAACCATTTGCAACTGATGTCAAATGCTCTTCTCCATAGATCCTCATCTTCTCCGTTTCGCAAGTTTGCATTACTTTTCAGCTTACGATACCCAGCTTCTCATCATCGAGGAAGCCTTTTGTCTTGCTGAAGAATGTTGTAGAAATCTACCTGCAACCCAATTTCGTTGAATGCAAGGAACAGATTCCTAAACTAGGTCAAATTCGCTTGTAACAATCCTCTCCACTCGTGATCCCCGTGCATTCCCGTTTTCCAAATTAGAGTTGCTGCATCGCCACCATGCTCCTCCGTTGCGGAGCTCCACTCATCAGTATCCATGGCAGAAACCCTACACCAACAAGTGCTACCCATCGTACCATTCTCAGACTCTCTGCCACATCTTTCGACTCAGGTACTACACTTGTTAACCATCTCTCTGTCCTTCCATCACCAAAAGTCTGGCAATTTGCACCCTGCAATCGACGCTACCACGCCATCACAAGACCAAGTGCGCAAGCGGACGTCGAAGCGCCAATCGTACAAGACGTGAAGCCACAGCAGTCGTGGCATTCTTTACCCTCAGGACTACGACTCGAGGTCTTGTCTCTCGATGGCAATGGCGATGGGGATAGGGGAGTGAAGCCGCCGTTAGTGTTTGTGCACGGGAGTTACCACGCTGCTTGGTGCTGGGGTGTGCATTGGTTGCCCTACTTTGCTGCCCTGGGATATGATTGCTACGCGGTGAGTCTTTTAGGGCAAGGGCGTAGTGATGCGCCTGTGGAGCCAGGGACGATCGTGAGCCATGCGAGGGACGTTGCGCACTTCGTGAAGGAGAGGTGTGGGGAGAGGAAGGCGGTGTTGGTGGGACATTCGTTCGGGGGGCTGATTGTGCAGTACTATCTCTCGCAGGTTTCCAGTGGAGGTGAGTGCGCTTGATTGCAACACTTTTAAGAAATTCGGTATACTCGTAGTGGAAATTTGCGTTGTTAGGTGCGAGTGTTTTGAGTGGATTGGTGTGCTGAAACGATGAATTGTGAAATAACAAGTGAATCAAGATTCGAAGAATGAATGAATGACTTCCTTATGGAAATTTGGGGACAGATGTAGAATCGGGAACCTCCGCTGCAAGATGTGTCGAAAACAGATATCTCGAATCGGAGACATCTAGGGGTGCCTGAGTATACTGCAAGGGGTGTGGGGTTTCCCGATTCTACATCGAATTTTGAAGTTCAAATTAGGTCAGTATACATACAAGAAATTCAAATATGACTCAAAATTCAATAACTAGATTTAGCAAGGAAAGGAAAGAAATAGTCTCCGAATCTTGATCTGTCATGTCCCAAGCTTCCGAAGGACCAGTGAAAGTTGAAGCGTTTTATAGGTCAAGGATGCCCAATTGCGAGTGGTCTAGTTTCACATTATGTTCCCCTATGATTTCAACTTTGAAAGCCTGTACAGTATTATTCGAGTACTGGAGAAGTACCAAACGACTTGCACTACGATTCTCTCACAATTGTTAGTGCATTGATCTAACTTAAAAGTAGTCCAAATAAGATTAGTCTAGTGTCAGCATGATGTTCCCTATGGTTTCAATTTTGAAAGCCTGTAGAATATTATTAGAGCATTATTGAAGTATTGGAAAAAGACCAAACAACTTGCATTATGATTCTCATTGTGTTGTTAGTGCATTGATCTAACTTTTTTTGCTCATAAAATCGTGGGATCAGGGTAGGATACCTTATTCATGTCACCTATAATCACGTACACACAAGTGGTGCATTTCTAAATCACAGAACTTTATAATCACGGACAAGAAAAGTAAAAAGGAATGCATTTCTATATCCTAGAGCTTCAGATTTTCTTAGATTTCACACAAATTGGTAATAGTTGCAGTGTTGGGAACAGGTGCACCCTCTAATGGTTGGGGCGAGCCGTACCCCCCCATTGCCGGTGCCGTGTTGGCTTGCTCCGTCCCTCCAACTGGCAACACGGCGGTTGTGAAGCGCTTTCTTGTGTCGAAGCCGATTGCCTCCATCAAGGTGACGCTGAGCCTGGCTGCGAAAATGTTCGCCACCTCGGTGCCCTTGTGTCGGGAAACTTTCTTCTCGCCGAGTATGCCGGAGGAAGACGTTGCCCGGTACCAGACACTGATGAAGGAAAGCTCCAAAGTGCCGCTGTTTGACCTTCGGAAGTTGAACGCTTCTCTTCCTGTGCCTCCACCTGTGAAGAATGCTCCCCCGGTTTTAGTTCTTGGGGCTGAAAATGACTTCATCCTGGACAAGCAAGGGATTGAAGAGACGGCTAGTTTTCTCGGCACGAAGGAAGTGATTGTGGCTGGCATGGCACATGACGTGATGCTAGATGTGGGATGGAGAGACGCTGCTGGTGTGATCAAATCTTGGTTTCTGACTAAATTTTAGCCACCGGAAGCATTCTTTATCGACGATGTTGTTTCGTCTGCTAAGGTATGTACACCCATAATCAACACTGCCCTAAATGCGACTCTACATTTGAAAAATGTCACACAAAACTGGATATTAATTGTTTCGAGAGCCTAGTGTTGGTTTTTGGCACACCAAGAGACAGGGTTCCTGAGAATTCATAACTTTTTCATATTGGGTCCAAATGATGCATGCTAAAGTGCATTGGAACCCTCTTTCGATTGCCAATTAGATCCAATAGAAATAATTTATGCTTAATAAGAGTAACTATGCTCAATTAGTATTAGTGACGATTATAGGTGTGCATGCCTTACTATAATCGGTTATTAACCATTCCTCGAAAGTTATTAAGACTGGTATTTACTTGCAGGCGTGCAAGTCAGTATTCTTTGGTCATCGGAATGACAATGTGCCTAAGTCGCCCACATTTATAACTCATGTCTGCAATCCTCGTCCTGATTGAGGATACGAGATTACTGCTGTTGTTGATTCTCTTTCAGTGAGGTGGTTTATTCGATTGGACTGCGACTATGTACCACGAGAATATTCTTCCGAAGAGTTTCGTGGGGTACATTTACTGGATATGAATGCTTTTCTTATGATACGCCAGAACCTGAGAAAAGAAGTCTCCAGAACGATATTTCTGCAAGATCCCAAGAATCTGTCAAAGATTATCACTGATGCAGGAGCGTGGTTCAAGGCTAGTTGAAGCTTGATTAGCAGGTTGGATGCACAACTGGAAATGCTGATGGTGACGATACTTGGATAGTATTTGGATGCTACCGATGAGCTCGTCGATGCCAAAGGGCTTATATGCGTAAGCTTGTGGAGGTGGCCTCGGTCCTTCAAATTCGTCTTACCAGTCCGGTCTCAATTGGTTAGATTAGAATCCATTCGTCTGGCGTCATTTAGCATCTGTAGCTCCTGATACTCCTGGTTGGTTTTGTAACTTCCGTCCTTGAAATTTTGTCAGATGCAATACAATTTATGGAAACGTCACTCTGCTTTTCTTCCTGGTACTGGATTCAAGTGCTGTGCATGTGGCGTCACACCCAAAGACAACAATCACCTCATCTGTGATAAAAAAAAATGTGGAGCAGATTTGGAATTTGGTTCGAAGTTTGGAACCGTCTGTTCTATGATTACTTCTCGTGAATCCTTCAAAGCTGAGAATGCAATCATAATCATGGAGCTATAAATGAAGCAATTAGTGGAATTGGATTTTTACTCATGAATAATGATTGCGGAAATAAATACTTAACCATTCCATTGACAACAACATTGAAACATTTAGGTGTCAAAACAATTGGAGTTGATGGACCATTGAGCACAATGATTAGCGTCTTATGTTCCACAGCATAAGACCCACACAAGTGAGCAAATCTGGGAAGAACTAATGAGACACTTTCAAAAACAAAACGTATACAAACACACCATTCAGAACGAATTCAGGACAGTGATTTTGATAAAAAGACAGGTCGAGTATTATGTTAAAACTTGTGACTGGCTGTGAGGTGTCAAAACAATTGGAGTTGATGGACCATTGAGCACAATGATTAGCGTCTTATGTTCCACAGCATAAGACCCACACAAGTGAGCAAATCTGGGAAGAACTAATGAGACACTTTCAAAAACAAAACGTATACAAACACACCATTCAGAACGAATTCAGGACAGTGATTTTGATAAAAAGACAGGTCGAGTATTATGTTAAAACTTGTGACTGGCTGTGAAGTGTCTCACAAATGTCTCACTGCCACATACACAAGACTCATGGGTCTCCCACGAAACGGAAAGATCGTTATATTCATTAAAATGGCGAAAGTTCTAGAAATTCACACTTCAATTTTCAGCTGCTCGCCTGGAGCCTCAGATCATTACAAGTCCCAATTTTTAGAGGTTTGTGCACTTGAATGTCGTAATTTTGGAGCTATTAAACATTCTAACAAATATGACCATAAATTTTCCAGTGATTTTAAAGCTCTACCTGAGAGCTTGATAATAACATTTCTAGTTTATCTAACAATGAATTGGAATTATAACAAGATGTGCAGAAAGATATTCCGATATTTCATCTTCGCTAAGTTCGCTCGATTCTGGGTGCCCATGTTGTGACATTCGTCTGCACAAAGCTCTAAAAGCTAGGGTTGATAATACATTTTCGATTCACGCCCAGGCTTCCTGAAAAATACCAAACCCATGGAACTCTGCCAATTTCACAGAATTGACGTTCATGTTTGATATAATGGCGTAATTTTTAAGGAAACGGCATAAATTCAGATGTCCGTCGCAACCTCTATTCTCTGATTCTTTACAGTCTTGATTTTTTGAACTGTGCACTTAAATTTCTCAATCTTAGGCGTTTTGAAAACGACCATAATTATAAGCATTCGACTAAGCCAGCACTTCACCTGCAATCACAAGTTTCAACATAACACTCGACCTGTCTTTTACAAATTGAATCACAATCACTGTCAGTACTTCTGAATCCGTTGTATATGAACCTCTGTTTCCAGTTAGTAACTAAGTTAAATAAGTATCCATTTCTGAGAAGTCCTCCAAATTCAGCAAACGTAATGGTGATGTCTAAGAATTACCACCAAATTTAATTCAGTATAACCATGAGATCAATTTCTCAATGGAAGGAGATGTCTTAATGCTTTCCCTAAAATTGCCACCAGCACTCCTGTTCTGAATAGAAGATCCCCACCGACGGAAAATCAATATCATCAGAAGATGCTTAACTAAATCATAATGAGAGCATGTACCCACACTACTGCAGCTTAGCATCTTTCGTTCTATCAAGGCCCCAGCAGTAAGCAACCAAACCAACATATGGCAGAAACCTCAATTTCCCAACAAGCTCCTTACTCTCTTTCCGAATGTTGTGAAGATTCTCTCCAATCAACCATGGCTGAAACACCGTGAAGCAACACAAGTCCCAAATGAAAGCATACGTGGGGCGATCATTCGAAAGTGTATCAATCCAATAGCTCCACCGCTCTGCCAAATCTCCGTACCCGCCTGTAGGCCTTCCAATGATAAACCACACAATGGATAACAGGCCTACGGCAGCTCCAGTCACAGCAACTACACGTGCACCATTCGTGAAAGCTCGTTGCAGTCCACTTCGCTCCTGCGGTTGCCGAGTTTTAGGACTTCTATTCAACCGAATTCCCATGTATGGGATGAGAAAAGCTGCAAAACAACAAGAAGGCAGGACGGGTTTTGAGACGCTATCCAAACAAGCAGTTCAAAAGCTACGAAAGTCTCTAGAGCTCATTTCATAGTGTAGATGCAATGAAGATGAAGTTTATTTCCTGTTCGAGACTAGGCATATTACTTGAGTAGTAACAAACATTATACATAAGAACCTATTCAAACTTTCTCACTCCATTGTAGATCTAGACTGTATTGATTTATTTGGTCTTCTCCCATTTGGTTGATTCAAAGTCCAAAAACTACATTTAACTTAGCATGGAAGCATTAGAAAGTGAAACAAACACCACAAGACATGGAACATATTGTCCCTTTCAGAGTGCAGATGCAAAAGCTATGGGAGGCATTACAGCATGTTTCATTGCGTAGCTGCAATATAAATGTAGATGTTTATGTTAGAGGTTGGCGCTCAGTTTTAAAGCACATAAGATCCTCCTCAAACTTTCTCACTTTCCTCTAGATGTAGCAGTGTTGATACAATTGGACTACTCCAAAGCCAACAAAGGAAGTGGACAAGCAGTTTTGCTCAAGTAGATTAAAAAACAGAGGTACATGGTGCTAAAAAGGAAAAAAGGAGAAAAGGAGAAATTCACTTACTGCTGGTGAGAAGCATGGATGCAATCCAGAACACATCAAGTGATCCAGTGAAGCGGTCCCGCTTCCGATCTGTGAAGATAAGTGGGGCAAAGAGGAGCATCCACCCGAGAACGAAGTTGAAGAGCGCCTCATCCGCCTATCATAGCAATCGTCCCAAATCGTGATATAGTTAGTAAAACTATCTCCAGCAGACTCATCATTCACGCTGGTCTTAGTGCAAGAGATATTATTCTTTTAGTCTCAAGTGGATAAGGAAATTAACAAGAAAAGACAGACTTCGTCGACCTCCAGTCTACTTCCTGCTTTTAGAATTTCTAGGGCAACGAGGGTGCTTTTCAATTAGCAAATGTTTAAAACTCTGGTTTGCAGAACAATTGCACCCTAAACCCTTAAAGACTTGAGTTTGATGAATGGGAGAGAAGCTCACAGGATGGACAACAGCAGCCTCCACGAGATGAAAGCCTACTGCTCTGCCCAAACCAGACAAATGCCCAATGTCAATTCAACAACCAGCGAGAAATTAGGGGTAAATTTTTCAGTAGTAGCAATCAACATACGTAAGAACCTACTCATACTTTCTCACTTCATTATAAATGCAGCTCGTGCTCATGCAATGGGCCTCTCCTTTATTCCAAAGTCAACAGAGGAGAACTTATGAACAGGTTATGGAAGAAAACCGCACTATCTAATGGGGAGTGTAAGCATTCCAAATCATCTGCTAACACCTTGGGCCTTTGCAACAAAAAATCCAAGGCACCGGAGGGATGATGCTAGAGAGATGATGATTCTAACACCTTCACTCTGATGTCATCTTTCTTTGAAATGAATCTTTGCAAGAGTTCAAGAATGAAAGGTTGGTACTCAACCAACTCTTGTAGACAGGGTTAGTCACAAGCTACAATGAAAAGTTATAATAGCGCATAATATCTGGTGGTAGTGTAGAACAGCAACATGAAGACGTGACGAGAAGCGAAGGGGTTGACCCAATTGCACATACCGAGATTAGCCAGTGGCAGGATGTAAAAGAAGTTGAAAGAGAGATTGAGAATTCCCGTTATGGTTGCCGGCGAAATGGCCCACACTGGATCTCCCTGAAAATGAACAAAAGCACACAAGTGTTGTACTTCACTGTATCAGCTCATACAGATTCCATTGTCTTTGATTCTAGACGTGTGTATGGTAATTGCACGATGTACCAAAATCTATTTTACTTAGAGCTTTGAATTTCAATGGGCTTGGGGATGAATTTCTTTGAATTTTAGGACTGTTTTCTACTGTAGAGCACCCGGAGGAAAACCAGCATCTTCATTCAAACCTAATGCTTTGAAGACACTGCAGATGAAGACCCTCAATCTCAGCTTCATGATGCTCTTTGAAAACCCTCATAAATCACAAATCCTACGGACTGGAGTCCGAACTAGAAGTCTAATACAAAATTTTTACAAAGAGAATCCCTAGGGGTTGATCTTGTTGAGGGTTGCTTTTTATAAATACTCAATACTTCAGACAGGACTCGCCACCTTCGATAGAGGATCACCTACACTACAGTACTGCTGTCTCAAATTTACATCAAGAATTGTAGAGGACTGGCAGTTTTACAAAAAAAACATTCATTGAGTGCCAAACTAGCATCTGCAATTGTACGAACTAGCGCTCCCCAAGAAAACACAGAAATTAGCTTTAGGAATAAATTGCTTCGCGAATTTCTTAACTCCAACAAATGTTTACACCGTCGAAACAAAAACCCTAGAAAAAAAGTAACTATACCACTGTAGTGTATTTAGAAACAAAGAAAGACAATCCTGCAACTGGAGATTTCCGGAAGAAAGAAAGAAAGAGAGAAGGAGTACCGGAGCAAAGGGCAACAAGAAGAGATAGCCCGTGTACACAGCGGCCATAACCCACAACGCCACCTGCATCACGCTCCTCAAGGGCTCTTCTTCGTCCATCTCGAACTCCGTCGTCGTCGTCGTTACCTCCCCTTCAGTTTCAGATTCAGCTTCCGCTTCCTCTGCCTTCACCCTGCACAACATCAACCTCTTCAAGCGCAGTTTCCTTTGCAATTCAACCCCATTTGTAACGAGCTTCAAGCTCGCATTCAATCCTTGTGGTGACCCAAGCTTCGGAATCAGTGATGTTGGGCACAACACCCTGCGCTCCCGAATTGCGAAGCTTGGTAGCCACGAGGGGCAGTGTGGGTGAAGAAGCCTGGACGCCATGGCAATGCCGCAACAAGAGCAAGCATTGCAACAAGTGTGAGGTTGGAGCTTTGTGAAAAGTTAGCATATGCTTTCGGTGACGACTTTTGAGTGTTTTCTGGACCTTTTGTTTCTGACATTGCAAGGGGAGGTAGCAAAGGGAGGATAAGGATGAATGCGGTTGAGAGTTTGTAGGGTTGTGGATGCTTGTTTTATGAAGCACGATGGTAAAGTTACTAATCCTGTGCAAAGAAAATTATATAAAGGAATCTGGTATGCAGTGCAGCTACTGTTAACTTCTGCAAGTTCACTTTTCGGAATGGCATTCATGCAAGAAAGCCTACTCAGAATATAAATGAAAATTTTGCGTGAATTAGAACTGCATCCCTTGAGGATGACCCACACTCTTTTTGAACGCGAACATGAGGATGTAAAACGATAGAAGCAATCATGCACTGAAAATGCATGCCACACGTATAGCGCAACGCTAAAGTCAAACAAGAGTATGGATTTCAGATCTTGTGTTCCTGAAGAGGACGGTTTACATATTTGCAAGGGAGGCGGAATTAGGTTTCAAAGTATGCAAAAAAATATCATTAATGTAGATCAATGTTAAGTTCAGTCCTTCAAACGTCCGAGCAACTCCTGAAAATTGAGAATGAATGCACGAGTAATAACTAAGAAAGAAGGGCATCCCCGCCCTCCACCTCCACGTCCACTACTCCATTCGTCTTGTCGTCTTGCACAACTTCTGGTTCGGTTGCTGTGTCCACCACGTCAACAACAGGCGTTGCTTGGCTTTCCGCTTCTTTCTTGGCCTTGCTTTCCCTGGCCTCTCTATCTTCATTCTGGAGCTTCACAAAATGCTCTTTCTTTGCCTTGACCTCCTCAATAGATTTGGCTACATCACCAACTGTGGTGGGGGGCGAAAGCTTCACCTTGCCAAATGAGGTAAGCACATCCAAGGAGAGTGAGATTTTCTCTTTCTCTCTGTTCTTGACGACAGAGGAGCCACTCGCCTTCTTCCCTTTGGATTTCCCTCCAGAGAGGGCAAACCAGCTGTCAAGATCCTCGTCATTCCTGTTTTTCTTGCTGAGTATCACATTTCCAACACCCTTAGGGGCCTGGATTTCTACCTTGGAGGAGGTGGGGTTTGAAGCTGCGTCTTCTGCCGCAGGGGCGTACTTCTGAAGGTAATGGAAGAGCTGATCACACAAGATGATCTCGTCTGTGTAAGGCTCCACGAAATTCTCGAGCTCTTTCTGTTTTCGGTACTGTTCCCTCTCTAACCTCTCGGCCTCCCTCTTTTCAAACGCGAGTTTCCTCTCTACAGCCTGTTGCTCCTTCCATTCCCGCTCTCTTTCCCAAAATTCATCCTCCTTGGCCCGGAACTCAGTCCGTAACTCCTTCACTTCGTCTCGTAAGACTTTCATTCTGTCATAAGCCGTATTCCTTTCGTCAATCAAGGCAGGAACATTAATCGCCTGCGAAGCCTCCTTTTCCTTGATTTCCGAGATCACCTTCTTCTGCTCTTGCTCCTGCGCCTTCAAGCTGTTGAGCAGCTTGTCTTTCTCCTTGATGTTTTCAATCAAAGTTGTCCTCAAGCCATCATCCTGAGAGGTTTTCTCCACTTTGTCATTGTAATCCTTCACAACTTCACGTGACTTGGCCAGGTCCTTCATCTGCTGCAGTACTTTCTTCTCCTCCTGAAGCGAGAGCGACGTGTGGGTGAGACGATATTCAAGGTTCTTGATCTTCTCATCAATCTGCTCCACTCTGGTATAAGGCAAATTCTCGCGAAGTGCTCTGGCTTCCGCCCGCTTCCTGTCTCGCTCTTTCTCCAGTGCGCTCAGTTCTTCCCGAAGAGCGTTCTTGGATTCCAAAACTTGCTTGAACGTGTGGTTCAGGGCGGTCAGATGACCGCGCGCTTCGACAAATTCCTGACGATGGAAAGGACATGAGTAAATACCAACAAAAAATGAGCTGGGTTCAAAGATCAAGTAACAAAGCGAAAGGAGAAAAGTCCAGTCTCTCTACCGGTGATTGCACGCCTCTACTCTGCTGCTTGTTGTCTAGGATGGTTTTTATCTCCCGCACACGGAGATTGAGACCATCCATTTCTGCATGAAGCTTTCCCAAGGTCTCCTCAAATTCACTCTTGTTGGGCCTCTCCAACCTCTTTACCCGTCGTAAAGGGGCAGCCTTGGAGACTGTCGGAGCTCCATTCTCCACGGATGCCACGGGGGCATCGACAACTCCCACCATCTTGCTTGGCCGAAAGCCGTAAACTGAGAAAACCAGAAATTTGACAGATCGTTGCAACCAAAAAACAATCTTTGGAGAACTGCACCAGCAGTTCCCAGCAATTGATAAACCAGAGATCAAGATGACTTCACTTTGAGCTGCAACCACAATAAACACTTCGTTAGGCCCGATAAGAAATAGGAGACAAACATAGCGTCCTTTCCCTCTTCCATAATTCCATCTCCGATACTCAAAGTAAAACCCCACTATCTCTCTTCACTATCCGTTCTTAAACTCTGAAAAAATCTCCTTATCCGCTCAAGACGATACAATCGAACTCAGTCCACAGTGAACACATTACCATCACCCATTCAACCAGCTAACCAACATGCAGTGTCGGAACCAAAAAAAAAGAAGCAAGCCCGTAACCCTAATGCCATTCCCTCTTCCCCTCACAAAACTCCACAACTTCATCTCACCAACTAAACCAAACTTTCCACTATTCCTTGTTAATTTCTAAACCCCCTCCACTATCACCTGCACCTCCTCAATCCACGACACCATCAACCTCCAAAGCGACACACATTGCCAACAACCAGCCTATTATCCCCAGTGTCGCAACCAAAAACAAAACCGAAAACACGAAGTTTACGAACACATAAGCCCAAGACCCTCTCACACTAAAAACTCCATCTCAAATACCTCCAACGCGCTCTTCACTTCGTCTCATAGCCAAAATCAATAGCGATCACCGTGCTACTCACAACATCAGACGAACAGACAATAAAATAAAAAATAAAATGAGAGCGCGTGCGCATCAATCCATCGATTCCTCCTATTGTTCAAAACTACAAGTACCCCTACGGACTCATCCGCGCAGAAAGAAAAACTTGAGCCGCAACATGAAAAATGCGAAAAAACAGAAAACAGAAAACAGAAAGGAGGGTACCATCGTGGCAATGCTGAAGGCGATGAAGCTGGAGCAGCAAGGTGGATGGAATTGGTATCAAAAGTGAATGTAGATCGGAAGAAAAGAGGAGCCAGCTGCGAGAGACGATCGAGCTGCAGCAAGAGGTTTGACGACTAGGGTTTGGGACACACGGAATTGTGCAAGCAGATGCTGTTGCAGAAAGAATAAGAACACTTACTTGATCGTCAACGAACGCGTTCGTCAATGCGTTCGTTCGTCAACACGTTTGTTCGTTCGTCCAGGAGGTCTTTTTTGAGGCTGAAAATTTCCTCCGGAAGGACGCCGTTCATCTTGGAATGATCCAATTTATGGACCAATAGATGCATTCTTCATTTCTACAATGATCTAGAAAGTCATCCATCAGTAGCGGCATTGTTAGAGGGTTCACCTAGAAAGACATCTGAGGACTAAAAGTGTTTGAGGAATGGTTTTTAAGTTCTTTCATATTAAGAGGCCCAAAACTATTTTAAAATACTCATATCCAAAGCAAGACTACAATTTTAATCTCTATTTATTTTTTATGAAATCTTACCGTAGGATCCTTTAATTAACTTTTTCAAGTATGTCCTTCTAAAAATTTTAGAATGAATATCCCTATTGATTGCAAGTTCAATGTGCTTAGACTTCAAAATGTAGGCTTTTCTAGCCCTTCCAAAAGGTGAACTTTATGTCTTTCAACATTATTAGAAAGAAAAAGACACATATAGTATGTCCTATGATTTACATGTTTTAGTCGATATGTTGAAAAATGGATTGAGAATCTATGTAAAAAATTTAGCCAAAAAACTTTCACAAGAAATTGAGAATTGTTAATCCAAATGGTGAGATTGTTCTAGTAAAAAGTTGACTTTATCTGTTTTTCCTACCTTCATTGCCTATAAAATAAAATTCCTTGTAACTTTCACCTCACTATTTAGAATTGAATGGTTCAATTTTTTTTGACTAGGTATCTAATCAAATTAATCAATAATATTTTTAAATAATTATTTAGTTGCCCATTTTGATATTGAAATTGAAAAAATCCTTCAACTTTTGCAATGTTTATCAGAATGAAGTGAAACAAAGCTTACACATAGATTATGATGATTGGCATCCATCCTAAAAAATTCATACAAAATTTTCAACTTATAAATGGAACAAAGCCTACTCAAGTTCTCACAAAAATCAAAGTAGACTCCTTAATTTTTTAAGAGTTATTGTTCAAATGTGGGGCACAATAATTTAATTTAATTTGTGTTGTTTTTATTTTCAACAATCATTTTGAATCTACTTTATAAATTTAGCAAATAATTAAAGATTTACCACTGTTCAAATTTTTAATAAAGATACTTGATTGTACCTTGGTACTTGCATTAGAGGCCATATGTTTTTTTTAATACTTTTGAGTGGCTCACACTAGAACTTTCTTTTGACCAAGTTTATTTAGCCAAAGACTCTTAACAAATCTACATCCACTCCCAAAGATCCAAAGAAGGGTTATCCATCAATCTCCAAGGAGGAATGGTTCATGGTTTAGGATGATTAACCCTTGAACATTGACACGAACACCAAACGTCCGATGGATGACAAGGAATCTTTGAGTGTAGGACAAAAGTGCCACTATTCATCCTTAGAATTGGGTTTGGAAAGGAAAGATCTCCTACAATACTTTGACTTCCAATAGGTGTTTTTGCTATTTCTTTGACCAATGATTCACACGGTAATACAAAAGGATGATTTTGAGCATCACCCCTTTGACATTCAAGGGTTAACAATGTTATGGAAGACCACTATGGAATTCCCCATGTGCACCTGATGCCATAGCCATTAAAAAATCAGAAAGCATCCAGAATCTCGTAGCTCAACAAGCCTATTTCAGGATCATATAACAGACTCTATATTACTGTACCCACATGCACAGACTTGGAGACTCAATTAGTCAATTCCCAAAAGCAATTTCCTCAGCCAATTTCCTCTGCCCAACAACATTGAATCTGTACATACTACAGTAGTGCTTGTCATGTTTTAGAATCATGACAAATATCATTGGTCAAAATATTCCTCCCCTGTAGAAAGAAGTGCACTGTAGTCAATACCTGAATTTCTGATTCTCTGTCGACGTGCAAGTCATCAGAGTCTGCATGCTTTAGCCTAGAGTATACCATCTCTCCACTAGCTGATACAAAAAAGTCATAAGAAAACCAGAACTACAACTACCTAGCATCTTCCTGGCTACGTATACAATGTCAGACATCCAACAATTTGACTTGCCCAAGTACTAATTAAAGTTGCCAGTTTGCCACAATAAGAGAGCACGTGAGAGCAAGCAGAAGAATGTAAGTTACGATCTTCATAAAAGTGCCACGGTTGTCATACATTTGGATGACTGACAAAATCTGTACAACTGAATGTCAATGGCCATGTGTTCCCCCAAAGAAAACATTCCTTCATACATCAAAACTGCGCCTGCAAAAGCTCGTTGCTGTGCTTTTCATGTCCCTAGGTCGGCCACTAGAGCTCCATGCACTCTATGCTACTACTCCAGTAATCCTACACAGTTGAGGTACACAAATGTAGGGAGGAAGATGTTTGAAGATGGTTTGACGAAAGACACAAAGCTCGAAAATGGTTCAATCGTCCTCATCGTCTTCGTCCATCGGGTCATCATCAAAATCGTCGTCGCCGTCGCCTATGGCTTCATCAAGGGACTTCGGTGCAGGTGCAGCAGGTGCGGCTTTTGACTTCTCTGCAATTTTCGATTTTTTGGAAGCAGCTGTGGTGCGAGGAGCCGGTTCCTCGGCCTCGGGATCATCGTCATCATCTGCCTCTTGTTCAACAACCTCGACATGTGGTCACCAGTCAAGGATCCAGAATAAAACATACAAATAAAAGACTCCAGAGGAATTGGAAAGAACTTCAAACCAGCTCACGCGTATCACTGACAATGATCAGAAGAAATGCCTTAAAACAAGAGGCTTCTAGAAAAGTAATATCAAAACCCTGCGCAATTCACAAGGCCTAATGAAAAGGATATCGACATCTCGTGCAGTTCCGCCAGCCATGATGCTTTGAAGATCATTCTCCACTTGTTGCACCAAGTCAGGCTGTATCCAAGGAAGAAACAAACACACCGTCACAACACTGCAGATCACAAGTTAAGGGTTCATATCTCTCTTGAGAATTTCGAATGCGAGCTAAACTTCGGAAGGTGGAGGTACTAAAACTGTTAGACTCCTGATCCCGTCTCTTATACTGTACCCATTTACCAACTTATCAATTCACAAACTTGGTTGCTGATAAAAGCATGGTGCTCTACAACCTCCACCTTCATAATTGCATAAGAAAATCATACATAATGATAAAAAAATTGATCTCAACAGATTTGGCTCTTGTACCTAAAGATCTCTCCACAGCAGAACAGTACTGAACTTCCAAAAATTACACACGTGTTGAAATGTGTACAGTGCCGCGAATAGTGTCATCTACCTTTTAGTGTTTCAATCTAAGAATTTCAACGTGCAGAGTTGAGAGTACAAGATACACGTCATAATGTTCCTAATGCAAAAACAATCGGGATTTACATTGAGATCAGGCTCTCGACGAAAACGTCGCCGCCGGGCATCGCGCACGGCAGGAGTCAAACCATGCTTATATTCTGGGCCTTCCGGAGGTGGCTCTCCTTCTTCCTGTACCATGATTATCTACAACCACCAACAATGCACATTTAGATGGACCTTTTCACAATTTAATCATACAAGAGAATAATTCAAACATATCCCAACACTAGAAGATAACCTTGCAAACTACAATAAAAGCACTCGTATGTACAAGGCGCATTGAAAGCAGTTTGATGTTCCAAGTTCATGAAATCCGAGATCAATCAAGACAGGCATGATCATACATAGTCATACTCTCTCAGTTGGAACCGTCACACGATTGTCAATTAGGGCAGAACCTGCCCAATGTCCGCTGTTTTGATGAGCACATTGTCATCGTAGGTCTTGTACGATTCCAAAACGCAAGGCAAATCCAGCAAAGACGCCGGAAACCGGTCCTGTCCGATTGTAAATGTTCCCGACCGCCCATCTGCACGGGAAATAGGCTCGTGCTCAGGATTGTGAACTAACCATACTCCCTTCAAAGTATTTTGTATCTTATCAAATTGGCGCCTCAAAAGCTCTATCTACACAACAGGTATCACCAGAATGACTAAACAACAGGTTCCTCTGCTTTCAAGGAATCTCTCTCCACAAATATCCAAATTCGCTGAAACAACCTCCATGCACCGTCGTGGCACTCAGAGAACAAGTAACATTGCCCTTGCACAAGCCGTGACCATGATTCTCCGCGAAAAAGCATCAGGAAGAAGATCCATTGCACCGTCTGTTGCAGATGTAAGACCTTTCAAGACCAGAAGCAATTCGCAATAACAATCGAGTAGACAATTCTCTGTTTACGTATCACCGACCTTGAAAGGCGATATCGAGGTTGTCACCGGCGCTTTGCGGATCTTCACTCAGAACTCGCTCTATACGCTCTGCAACCGATTGCGGCACACGGAGAATAAAATGCTCTTCCATTCCCGAATCCCCTCAAATTCACAAACTCAATGTCAAAGGTCCTCTCAATTCCTCACCCTCCCATGAATTACCAAGATTCAGCTACTCTCTCACTCACTCAACTCTCATACTTTCGAGTATATGCTACCGCAAGCTTCACACGAAAATATAAGACGACAATGAATGCGTTGCAAGGAAAGTCCACCACATCGGAAACCCTAAACCCTAAACCCTAAAAATGAAATGAAGGTGACGTGGCAAGCTAGCCTTGAAGCCCAAACCCTAACATTATGGGTTAATATAATTTCTGGTTTCAGTCTAACGGTTTCAGTTGCATTGTGTTCTCTGTCTGCCTTGTGCGGGATACCTTCCAGCGAATCGCACTTGTGGAGAAGTTTGTTGTGGGTTTTCAAGATGATTATTCCCGTGCGCTGCTTCACCTGCGGCAAGGTATGCACTTTTGGAATTTTGTTTTCACTAGGGTTGCACTCGTTTCTTTGAGAGAAGGAGGTCGCATCTCTTAGCAGTATCTTGGCGAACGCTTAAGTTTTTTTGCCGAGGTCTTGCTTTCTTCTACCCATTTCTGGACGAGAAACAAGGAGGTGTTGCTGCGTAGTATGCCGAAAGTGAAAAGTTCTTGACGGGTTACTAAGAACTTCCGTATCAAAAAGATGCGATACTTCATCCTGTCTAGGAGTAACAATTTAGGAGTTGCAACTTTCGGCAGACCGGTCTTTACTCTCGTGCTCTATCTTATTATTGATGTGACGATCGTAGGGACCAGTGCTCCATATATTAAACGCGAGGTTTAGGGTTTAGGAAATGAAGCGGAGTGAACTCATCAATTCTTTGCGGAGACTTTGCTTTCTACATATGCAACGGGGAGATTTTGCTGCAAACTATGCTAAGGATGAAATATTCTTTGCCGGGTTACGAAGAACTTCCCCATCATGAAGAATCGATTGTGAGCGTCCTGTTCGGGAGAAACAATATAGGGTTTCTAGTCAATCGCAGCTTTTGCAAGCCCGGTCTTCACTCTTGTGCTTTTGGGTGTAGCAATCGTAGCGAGCAGTGCTCCGTTATAGTGAACCCGAGGTTTAGGGTTTAGGAAAAGAGTGGTTCGGCGGAGAGACTCGGTGGAACATACTTTTTATGAGATCACGCATGACATCGATTTGTGGCTGTTGGTGGTTGCGCAGGTGATTGGCAACAAGTGGGACACATATCTCGACCTTCTGCAGGCCGACTATTCTGAGGGGTATTGAACATGCAACATTTAATCGATTCTCTTCTCAAATTATAAAGCACGGCATTTTTGTTATTTCTAATGATGTCTGCTTGAGTTTCTGAATATAGCCTAGTTTGTTGAAGCTAATCTTAGAAGCTTTGCTTTCCTTTCTCATGGCAGAGATGCCCTGGACGCCTTAGCACTCGTCCGGTACTGCTGCCGGCGCATGCTTATGACTCATGTGGATCTCATTGAGAAGCTCCTGAATTACAACAGTAAGCATCGTCTTGTACCTCCTGTTGCTTGTTGCTTACACGAAGTCCTTATGATTACATTTGTATGCAGCTTCTTTTGATGTAATAAAGATTGATAATGGAAGTATAGAGTGAGTTTTGAACCGGGCGTGACTGTTCCCAAGGGTGAAATACGGAGGATGTAGTATTAGAGAAGGTGATACTGATATGGTGTGCTTGTATTACTTCTACATTCCAGTTTTAGCTCGGGCTGACAATTCGAGACACCTGTGCAAATTGTTGATTTGCGTCCTTCATACTGGCTGTGCAGCTTTGGAGAGGAACGAGAATGCTAACAACTGAAATATGCTGGAATCAGCTGTGCTAGCGGAGAATTTTCAATGATCCATTCAGGCATATTTTTGTGCTCTAAAAACTGGCAAGAAAACTCTTCACGAGAGGCCTCTCTTAGGGCTAAGAAACCATAACGTGTCTGAGATTACGAACCATATTTACAAGAACATATCGAAGTAGTGAACGGGGATATGTTGTACAGTTAACAACTGTCTTGAAGAATCGTCAGTCACTGGTGCGGCAGCACAACAACGCCAGACTTCTTCCAACATAGATATCGGAGTGCAAACACCCTGCACAGTAAAGATTTCCATAGAGGATTGGGCTTGTTTGTACATTGTGCACTGAAGTTTTTGTGTGGCACTGTTAGTGTATGAACTTGTCTTCCAGTTTCGGGCTCCTCTCCTTGGCAGTTTATGTTCTGTGACTACAAACAATGCTCTGCATTTGGTGATAAAGTCAGGGACTGGCTTTGAGAATTGAAAACTCGGAAACTTGGAAGTATTTTTACTGAGTTCTCAATTTGAAGGATAAGTTTCCAAACCTTGTGATTGCTTTTGTTGTGAATTGTCACTCAAATTTTCCCTCCATTGTATGAGTAGGCTTATTATTGCATTCGGGTACATCCAGTTGCGGCGAGAAATTGGATGACCCTCTCTTTGGGGACCTTATCTCCTGGAAATTTGACTATGTCATGCATGCGAGAGTCGCAAATTGGAATTCGCATTGGGCTCCTTAAGTTGGTCGAAATTCACGACATTGGCACCACAGTTGGCCATTTTCAAGATGCTCCCCAGTCAGTACCGGTCCTAGTATTTGGAGTTGAATGTCACTGACAACTTTGGTGCTCGGAATAAAACGAAATTGGATTCCGCTCAATCCATTTCATCGCTCTAGAAACTCCCAAATATTGCAAAGTTGGTAAACCTCTGAGATGGGATTCAAACTGAAGGCACCTCAGGTCATGAACGTTGTTGCAGACCACTTAGGCCTGCAAGACGAGAGGGGATGGATCAAGCTTCATAGTGGACAATGTGAAGGCTAAAATGTAATTAGCATATGAATAATTATTCATATCTGTCGGCACTTGCAACAAGCTTTTGTAAATTATGTGCAAATGTCGTATGGAATATCACCGATTTAATTAACGAAATTGGCGATAAATTCGAAGCCTGTCCAAGATCCAAGATCAAGCCTTGTTCGAGAGTTCTTGTCTGAGAGTTCATGTGAGATCTAAGTCTAGGATCTATTCATTAGTTTGGTCGTTGTAAAGTTTTATGCAATTGCAAGAATTGAAAATCTATAACCATCTTACGGAAGACCACAAATCGATGTCTTCGATGTATACATGGTGGTGTATTTCAAAGAAGGCACTGCAAGTTTGGCAAATTGAAGCAACTTTGGGTGGGCAAAAGGATGTGTGCAGATAAAGTACATTAATTTCTACCTTTCATTTGTATGGGCCTCGTCTAAAAACAATCCTAATGGGAAACTTGTCACTCAACAAGAACAAGAAGAGTTATTAAGGGCTGGTTTATACTTGGGGCCGGATTGAAGGCCAGCCAGAATTCTTCAAGTTTGAACCAATATAGGATTGCTCAATTTCTCCAAATCCAACCCAAGGGCTTTATACTAGGGTCGGTTTAAACCCTTAACCACTCATCCTACGTGTCGCCTTAGGTGGCATAGTTTTGGTGCCAAACCATTCAGCCCCGAGGGAGCAATCGGGACGAGATTTTGGATGGCCTGATTTCCCATCTAGGGTTGGATTGGTGCCGCATTAGTCTCCTCCATTAGATTGTACAAATCTCCACCGTCCACTAATGCAAGGTCTTTTATTTCTTTTTGAGTACATATTTTTTACATTAATTGTGAGTTCAATCCTATCTGTGTCAATTGGTAAACTTTTCAAGCACTGAGTCAAAGAACAGATGTTTAATTAATGTTTATTTCTTGTTTGTTTCATGTATCATGTAACCATCTGTGTTACCAATTTTTGGAGCATTGGTATTTAAGTTAAATTTCAGTTTGCAATTGATTTAACATGAGATGTTTATTTGGTTAGGGTTAATAATTAATATTTTTTTGTACACACAAGTTATGTTTTATTTGGTTTAGGGTTAATAATTAATTTTTTTGTGCACACAAATTACATGTTGTGTTTTATTTGGCTTAGGGTTAATGATTAATTTTTTTGTGCACGCAAATTACATGTTGTGTTTTATTTGGTTTAGGATTGATAATTAATTTTTTATGCACACAAATTACATGTTGTGTTTTATTTGGTTTAGGGTTAATAATTCATTTTTTGGCATAGGAAAAAATTACATGTTGTGTTACATATACTAATTTTAGTAAATTACATGCTTAATCCCTAAAGGACCAAATTGCGTTTTTTGGCAACATAGAAATTGGGGCAAGTACCTATGAACGGAATTTTTAATTTTTTTTCTTTGGAATTTTCACACTACATTTTCCCAGGGAGTAGCTTTAAGGCCCAACAATTTTCATAACTTTTGACAACATGGTTAAAAAGTTATTGTATGATGTGTAGTTTTCATTACTTGGCGGGCAGCTTGGGCAGCTTAAAAACTTCTCTAAAAATCACCTTCTTTTTAAAATAAAAATTTGAAATTGGTTCTTTAGATTTGTATCTACGTGGAAAGCTTTGAATCATTCCATTTTCATTAATGAAATGAAAGTTATGAGGAGTCTTAGTTGTAGGTAGTTTATGTGTAGTTATAAAATCTCTACTCTAAAATAAACTTTAAAGTTCTTTATTTTACTCAAATTTCGATATTTTTGAAAAAAAATAAAAACATTAGGTGTAGATTGTTTATTACAACATTACAACCATTGGGATTGGCATTTTTCAATTCCCTAAATAAATTGTTAACAATTTAGTATTTTGATTCATTCTCTACTTCTTTGTAATTACTATTTTTTTCCTATATGTTGAACAATTCCAAATGATCTAAAAAATTTCAAGCATGTAGCCAACTTGCCTTGGAGAATGAATCTAAAGAGTTGCAACTATTTTGGACATTTTTTCATGATGATATGACCTTCTCATGTGCAGCTGCCCGATTTTTTGCACGGGCAAAAAAAGGATTTTTGTCACTTCAATCGTTGATATCTTGCAATCTACATAGTGGAAATTTTTGAATTTTTTTCCACATCTTCTCAAACCAATGTACTACAAGATCCTATGGTTACATTTGTCTAAACATTTTTTTTCTTCTGAAAATTGATACTTGTATTGGAAATGGTAGTTTTGGAGCATTTTTAGTGAAAACATACTTAAAAACCTTTAGGGGTTAATAATTAAATTTTTGTACAAGCACAAATTTGTAAATGAAAGTCATTGTTGAAGTTATACCATAAACTTTGACATTTTTAGGATAGGAGGAGGCAGTTACTACCTCTTTTGGGTGCATTGCATAAAAAACTATGTCACAATGCACCCAATTTTTTTTTAAAGAAATAATTTATTACCACCTTCTACCTCCCCTTTCCCCCCCTACTTGTAATTTTGAGAATTCATATTATGGAACAATCAATATGGGACAATTTAGTATCAAACCATATCCTATATCCATATCCTATATCCATACAATATATTGAAGTCATATCTAGTATCCATATCCACTCCCATATCCACTATTGTATTTATACCATATTTGGTATCGTATTTTGGATTCATATTTGGACGGCTCGGATTAAATCTCACAAAGATCAATAGCTTGTGATTTTTGAGAAATGGACTGCATTTTGGAGGGGAAACATTTAAAAAGAAATCAACATGTTGTGATTTTTTTGAGAGAGGGGGAACTAATGCAAACCGGGAAGGAAACAACCTCTTTTGGATAGATTGCGTGAGATGATGTGTGGTTTTACCAATTTTGATGACGAATACTTTAAAAAAGAATATAATAAAGAAAGATTATGCTACTAATAAAAATTCACATGTAAGGTGAAGTTAGATTTCCATTTATCATTGAAGTCATTTAAGTTTTTATAATAAAAAAATCCTTACTTTTCTTTAAAATAAAACTAAAAATATAGATTTAAAAAAAAAATGTTTTTCTTGAATTGTGTGTTTAGATGTGTGATTATTTAAAAAAAACTATAGTGACAAGACCAAAATTATTTATTGCTTGAAATTCTTAAAATCCTCATGAAAATAAATGACAACTAGTTGAGCAACTAGTACGGGTCTACAATTAACTCAAGTTTCAACGTCAACTCTAGTTCATTGTTAAGAAAAGGTTCAAAAGAAGTCAAAGAACTCCCTTTTCTTTTCAAATAGAAAAATAACAAAAGAAACTCTTTTATTTTTTTAAAGAAAAAAAATGGGAAGAAAAAGGAAAAGATTAATGTTTAATATATTTTTTAATTGAGCATTAAGAAAATCCAAGAGCACATTAATCGGAAATCCAACCCCATAATTCAACCTCACTACTTTATATTATCTAAGGCCAGAGTGATGAATTGGCAATTCGACTCTAGAATCCGACCTCACCACTTTACATTATCTAGGGCCAAAGTGGTCAATTGGGGCCAGATTGAGGATTGAATTGATGGCAAATCAGGCTGGCAATCCATCCAATTCAATTTTGCTTAGGATGAATTTGAGTAAGTCCAAGGTGGAGTGGAATATTGATGTTGGATTTGATAATTGTGGCGTTTTTGTTGGTGATACATTGGTTTAGGAGGAGCTTGGTGAAATTGCCTTGGCTATTTCATGGGTTGATGGGGTTTAATGTGTTCTGGTACTCACATCACATGTTTGTTATTATGTTTATGTTATTCATTCTGCATATAGTAAAGCTCTTGCTCTACAATTCGCTCAGTATGAATCTCTTAGGTCTTTTTTTTACTTCATCTCTTGTCTCTATTTCTTGATTGCATTTGACTTCCAACATTCAAATTTCACTAGAAAAGCACCCAATTAAAGCTATCAATGTTCAAAATCAATGTTCATGTTGTGTAATTCAAGAGCTGTCCACCTATAATTCAAAATTTGGGAATGCTTTTTCAGTAGATGCTATGCTCAAGTTAATTCACTTAGTGATAGAATTTGAAATAGGACAAGATTCCATAGAGCATCGTTGAACACTATTGATCACATTAGAATTCCACTAATCTAATAACACTATATTATTATTCCATTATGAAAGCTAGGGTTTCAAATTTTCAAGAGGTGCTTACTATACAAATATAGATGTACATCGTGGTTCCATTATTCCTCTACGCAAGCTAGCAAGCATTTCCTTTGTATGTATTGCACTAACTCCACAAAGGTCGACATTGTCAAGGTGAGTCCCAAATCATAGATCTATGCCTCACAAAATTATAAAATTAGGTCAAATAATTCCATCCAATTTTTGATATGATTTCTCTCCAAATTCTCTCCCATTTCTTCTACTTAACCTCCATCCCCACCCTCTAAAATGGGTTTCTTTCCAATCCTTCCCCAATTATTCCACTCTCCCTTGTCTCCCTCCTTCGCATTTAGGTTGCCATCCATATCACTAAAATTGACAATTTTGAATACATGCTTTACTTTTTGAGGTCCAAGAGTTGCTTTACACTTGGTGCGAACTCAAGAAAATCAAAGAATTTTGAACACATTGTTGCTTGAGCTGAGATATTTCTAGTCATGAAATGAAATTGTACATCTACTTGTAGCATATAGTATAGAATTATACTATCTAGCAAAGCAACTGTTGGAAAATGACCACAGTGTGCTATTTTTTAAGTGAATGAAGTTATGCTATGTACATTCTTAGAAAGTAGAGCTACATAAAAATGTGCCATGTGTTTGGAGTGCATGATGTGCCACATACACACATATCAAAAATAGTGATGACTTATTTAGAGAGTGCTAATTCTAGTGTCATAGTGTTGCAAGAGTATATTGAGATGTATAATTACTTGACAAGTGTTTATGAGGAAGGTCTTCCGAGGTCAATATTGGTGATGATGATGTAAGCCTTGTACCATTCCAAAAATGGATTTGACCTTGTTTCTAGTAGAAGGATACGTCTCCTTTGTTTTTTGAAGTCATGTTGGAGCCCTAATTGTTGCTTGTCAATTATCATTTTGCTCACTTTTGCTTCTAGTCAATTTTATAGGCATGCACGCATTTTGCAAGACCTGATTGGATGAGTGTCTTTTCAAAGCTAGATGCTACACACCAAAGACAAACAAGTTGGTACAAATCTCTCTTAACTCTTTATAATCTTAATGAAACCTTATAATCTATTGATTGGGTTATAACCATCCCTAAATGCTATATTTAATTTTGTCCTTTGACACTTCCATTTCCTAAGATCTTTTTTTACAAATCGTCGTCTATAACATTATGCTAAGTAACTCAAAAGCTCATTCTATTTCACACTTACTACTTTCTATACCAAGGCTCTTGATTTGAGTTACCTACAGTAGGACATCTTGCTTTTGACCTTTATTTTTCCTTCATTTTTATACGTTTTGCACTCATTTTTGTGCTATTGTACCATGCATCATCTACCAAGAATTGATATTGTTTTCCCAATGGTTTTGCAAAAGTATTTTATTGTGGACTAGTAGCACTAGCAAACGAGCTAAAAGGCCTCTCTAGAACCTTCACCCAAAAGTCCACCACTAAACTTTCATTCCACAAGGAGAATTTTTGAGGATGGATTTGTGACCAAGCAAGCTTGTAGATAAAAATGAATTCCAATTCAACCCCTCAGCAACAACCATGGAAGTTGTAATATATATATATATACAATTGTTGTCAAAATTGTTGTCACACAAGGTTACCAATTCTATACAATAACTTAGAGAGTTCATATCTTCTTCTTCTTCAAAACACAGCTAGAATGAATGAATGAATCCTATATTTTAGTAAGAGAGAGCCATCTTGTAGTAATAGCTGATGGGTTAATTAATGAAGTAGGGTACAATCATCCAATAATATATGTGCAATATGAAAATGCATTAAAAATCACAACTAAGTAGCACATCTCTTGATTCTACTCTTAATTGTGAATTGCAACAACTTTGATTATTCAAAGGTGAGTAATTTTTATGTGTCTTTTTCATAAGATGATCCTTTTTACCACATTTCATATTTTTTCCATAATCATTTTGAAGATTATGGATATCTATGACAATCACATTGACTATAGTACAATAGAAAGGATGTTAATTGAGATACACATACAAAAGATGTTAAGGTCAATACTTTATCACAAACTATCATCATTATTCACCTAGAGATAAAATCTTGACAAAATCTTGCTAGCATGCAATCCATGTCCATCATTTTCATTCCAACATAGAAGTAGTAAGGTAGTGACTGTACTCATAAACCGTCACTTTAAGGGTTGTTGGCCTTTTTGATGGTTTCCAGATGCCTGAAAATATTTTCACTTATTTTTCACTTGAAGAAAAATTGATGCAAAATCTAACACAAGTAGTTTCATATTTTTCGGAGCATTTATGAATTACTTATGAATTTCCAAAGAACTCTACAATAGGCACCTATTCTTGATCCTAGGCTTTGCAAAACACACACACATAGTCTGAAAAAAAGATATGACTAGACCCAAAACAAGCAATGAGGCATTCAAAAAGTAATACACAAGGTTCCTAAATGTGACCCTTACCAAACTTAAACGAACCTTACATTCTTTTAACATGTGTAAGAAGACAATTGGGCAATCAATTCCCATTTAGAAAAATTAAGTGGACACACCTTAGCTTTTAAATGGATCCTCCCTAACTCTTATTCCATCGATTAAAGAAGTATGAACAAATCTCATTAATGCTCTAACATTATGAGCATTCCAACTCATATCCACTGACTATTGCTTTTCAAGCCACCTATGGGACAATTTGAAAAAGAGGGTCTGAATTAGAGCCATCTAGCATAGACAAAACAAGTCTTGGTATAAGTTCTACCATACCCCAAGGTCTCTGCAACAAAAGCTCCTCAATTACTACTTAGGGCTATTAGAATTGGGAAGTAGACCTATAGAATTTGAAATTATTTTTATGAATTTTGTAGATTCATAAAATCTTATATATTTTTAAAATATTTGAGATATTTGTCAAGGTATAGAATTATAAACTCTACACTTAAATTTATAAATTAATCTTTGTTATAGATCCAACTTTCTTCAATACATGATTATGTAGGTGATTTTCTAGGGCCCACACATCTTAAGTTCAAATGAAGAGCTATCAAAGTCATTACACAATCCACCTTGCAATTGTTGATATGCAATTTTTTTTATAAGTAAAAATCACAAATAACCCCAAATCAACACTAACGTGTTTAAATTTTCTACGGTGAAAATCGTGAAAACACTTTACTCTTTGAATTGGGACTATTTTAAAAAAGCAAAATTGGCAAGCTTTGCTCAAAGCCAAGAAATCAAGTGAAATTCACAAGCTTTACTCTTCCACTAATCGTACATATAAGCCTTAGAAGATCTCTCAAAAATCAAATATCTACCTTTTTCTATGAAAAATAAAAGTTTTCAATAGTTAACCTTCAATACTGCTTGTAAATTTTTTTTAAACAATCAAAGGAATTAAATTGCCCACACCAAAACGAACCCAAAATTTTAGATCAACCATACATGGTCTACTAGGCAATTAGGGGTTAGCTCGGCCTTTATAGATTCAAAGATGTGAAATGGTATTCTTGGGATTTTGGGCAAGTTCCAATATTTTCAAAAATTACTTTATTTCTTTGAAACATCTCTAAAAAGCAAAATATTGAACTAGCTTTCTAGAAATATAATTTTTATTTCATTTGGTACCTAGGAGAAAAATTTACAACCTCCCATGTATGAAATGCATAATATGCTCAAGTCTAGCAATGGAAAAAAATGCAAAAAGTGGGAGAAAAAAAGATAATAATTTCTTGGTCCATTTCACATCTTTGAATCTATGTTATTTCATACAATATCTTTATGTTTAGATGTCTTTCATTCATTCCGTTTCAATCAATGATGTGAAGTCATGAAGAGTCTTGATTCTAAGGCATCTCTTTGAAAAAAAATGTATAGGACTTGTTTTTAAATTTAGTTTTAACAATTAAAAGAAAACCATGCATGAGGTGTAAATTATTAGTTACAAAATCTCATTGTTAGGATTGATATGTTTTGATTCCATATTAGAACTATTAAGAATTTAATTTCTTGGTCCATTTTGTAACTACCTCTATTTAACAAAAAAGTTTTAAAATGGAAATAATTATTTTTAAATTGAATTTTTCTTTTAGGCTCTCAACTCAATTCCCTACCATGAAGATTTGAACCTCAAAACTCTACAGTGCAAAAAATTTAAGTTAAAAAAATTCAAAGTTTGAAAACCTAATAAAGTGAGGTGCAAAAAATAAAAATTATTTTTCCTTTGAGCACTAGTATTTTACAATATACACGGTTTAGGTGCCTAAATTTTTTTCCAAACATTCTCATATAAATTTAATGCAAGATCCAATGCCTGAATAGCAAAAACAATTGTATTCTTTCATTGTAGTTGGTTGTACAAAAAACAATAGCTTTGAAGTGTGATTTTTATGAACAAAATCATGAACCTTTATGGGTTATTGCTCCCCATTCTTCAATGATATTACTAGCAATTGAATAAATGTGTACACTTTTGAAATCTTATATATTTCATTCATATTTTACAGGTTTCATCTACATTTCAGCCTGCTACATTTTGGATAAAACTAGATTCATCAGTTTACTCATTCTACTAAAGACTAGAATTGAAAAAAAATACGGAGTGTTCCACTTTGGCACAAGGACTCATTAAAAACTTGGAAAAGCCATCCATACTTTAAGTTAGTTTTTTTTTTTTGGTTATATTGAGATCTCCCAGACTATACGTCTTTGAGTCGTATTCTTTGTATTACTGGGAAGCCCTTAGCGAGGAGGGGTGCATAGACTTTGTTACATGGCCTTCCGACTCACAGTGAGAAATCTGTTGAATTTCAAAGTTATTTTTGAGTTAAAAACAAAAAAATTACTTTTATTTATTTATTTATTTATTTAGATTGTGGCAATGGCATAGGCACATTAGTTAGGTTATTTGTTTTATTTTTTTGTTTGTTACATTGAGATTTCCTAGACTATGTGTCCCTTGGTTGTGTTCTTGGTACTATTGGAAAGTGTTCAACGAGAAGGGGTGTATAGGCTTTGTTTTGTAACGCGCCAACTCATAGTTAGAAAGTTATGGATTTTTGAGTTATTTTTTAAAATAAAAAAATATATTTACAAAGCATACTTAGGTAACAACTCTAAAATTGCGTAAGCTCTAAACCACTCACCTCCTCAAATGTACACTATGTGTACATGTTTCTTTTTCATAGCTTTCAACAATGCACAAACGATGTACATTTTAGGAGGTGGGCGATTTTAGAGCCCTATGCCATTTCAACTTCAAAATTTTATAACTAATTTCACAAAGCTTCAAAAAAATATGAAATGATTTGGGCTAGGTGCTAATTCTACTTGTCTTTCAAGGAAAATTTACTAAAAATTATTTCAAGAAGCTTCACCTCTCCAAAATTCAGTTTCAACTCTTAAACTTAGGTGGGCAATTTGTAGGAAAAAAAGAAAAAAAAGAAAAAAAAGACTTTTTATTGGAACATCTCTTTTATACAAAGACCACTTATCTAAACCTCTTCTTTCCAATGCAATTTAGCCACTTGAACAAGTATTTTGACTGCATCAAATTTCCATCATAGCATCTTTCATATTGATCTAGAGCTGTATGGTATGCTTAACTTTAAGACAACAGTATTATAGAACTATCAAGTATATAAAAAATATACTAAGTAGAAGATAGAAAATAGTCATATTTTCTGTGAATAACAATCATTCCTCAAGTAACGGAAGCTCAAGCATCATAAAAGATCAAGAACATGGCTCAAAGGAGTGCAATCAAGTAGTTTAATAAGAAATTGTTGGAATTTTCATGATACCATACATACTTTTTGTCTTTTCCTATGGACTAAGGTAGGGTAGAGAAGATAGTCCATGTTTGTACAACGACGCTAGCATGTGAGCGTGTGAGCGTGAGCCTAAGAGCGGTGAGCAGGGATTGTGTGAGCCTAGAGCCTAGAAATGTAAAATATGATGTAATTTGTAAATATTTTTGATTAAAAAGTTAAAAGACTGATTTTTTTTCACCAAAATTGCTATGTCTAGAGAAAAAATGACCTATTACCATGGGACCTATGCCCGTGGATTTTATATCTAAAAGCTTGGGAAGTTGGTGCTATTGCATGTTTTGAAGTTTATATTACATCTCGTATTACATTCTAAGAGGTTGTTTGAGGGTGGATTGATCAAGTGAGATTACATATAATTTATAGTGAATTCTAAAGATAAGAGGAAAACAAATGCAGTGAAAATATTGTAGGATGTAGAGCATTGTGTACATAATAAAATATTCTTTCATTGCAACAAAGAATACATATTGGAATATGAAAATAATACTTTTTTACTTGAATTTAGAGATTTTGAAGATAATATATTGATACTACGTATCTACTTCATATTATGCTATTATCTACCAACTAACTTGAATACTCACACGTCTTGATGATTCTAGCAACAACAATTACTTGCTTTATTTCATCTAAGTTGAAGGTAGGAGCGTAGATGAATGTGTCTATCTTATAATCAAATTTACACAAATAATGAAAGATATAATAAACGTGTTTGTAGTTTATGTACATGTCACGTTTTCCAATAGAGGCCTCATTTATATTTCCATAATGAGGACAAGTACAAGTTCATGGAAAATTGCAAAGTGTAATATTATAAACCTTCTGGTTAGGGTTTGTACCAAACAAAAATATAATAATAGCACCTACATGCTAGAAGTTCAAACAAGATAGTAAGGAAATAATTACCCCAATTGATATTAACTTTGAATGTATGTGTAATTTTTTGTTAAAGACAAATTTTGAAACTTTATATCATTTCTTGCACTTTGAAAGCACGATTCCAACGGTATATAGCATATAAAAAACAAATGCATATTGAGTCATTTATGACCTCAAAACTACAATAGCATCTTGAAATTTAGCTTGAAATGTTTAGATTTCAAAGATTTTAAGGTGCCTTGCTACCCCCAGTTGTTGATGGGTGCAATTTTCAGGGTTGCAATTTAGGGCAACAAATGTTAGGATTTAGTCAAACACTATAGTTCATGTATTCTTTACTATCCTTTGTTGTTAATGGCTATGCTTTTAGAGGATTCAACTTCGCTTCTTCAATGAACCTTGCTACCCCCGCCGTTAACAGTTGTGCTTTTAGAGGATCCAACTTCGCTTCTTCGATGGCTCTTGCTACCCCCCGCCGTTAACGGCTATGCTTTTAGAGGATCCAACTTCGCTTCTTCGATGGCCCTTGCTACCCCCCGTCGTTAACAGCTGTGCTTTTAGAGGATCCAACTTTGCTTCTTCGATGGCCCTTACTACCCCTCCGCCGTTAACGGCTGCGCTTTTAGAGGATCCAACTTCGCTTCTTTGATGAACCTTGCTACCCCTTGCCGTTAACGGCTGCGCTTTTAGAGGATCCAACTTTGTTTTTTTATGGACCTTTCTACCCTCCGCCGTTAACGGCAGGGGATATAGAGATGCAACTTTGTTTTTTTTATGGACCTTGTTACCCCCCGCCGTTAACGGTGGGGTTTTGGGAGATGCAACTTTATTTTTCTTAAGGACCTTGTTACCCCCCGCCGTTAACGGCGGGGTTTTAGAGATGCATTTTTTTTTTTTTTATGGACCTTGTTACCCCCCGCCGTTAACGGCGGGGGTTTGGAGATGCAATTTTTTTTTATGAACCTTGTTACCCCCCGCCGTTAACGGCGGGGGGTTTGGAGATGCAACTTCGTTTTTTTTATGAACCTTGTTACCCCCCGCCGTTAACGGCGGGGGTTTGGAGATGCAATTTTTTTTTTATGAACCTTATTACCCCCGCTGTTAACGGCAGGGGGGTTGGAGATGCAACTTTGTTTTTTTTATGGACCTTGCTACCCCCCGCCGTTAACAGCTACGCTTTCAAAGGATCCAACTTCGCTTCTTGTATGGACCTTGTTACCCCCACCGTTAACAGCGGGGGTTTGAAAGACCACAATTTTTTTTCTACATACCACCATAAGTAAAGGACAAGGTTGGCACTTTCATGTTGAATATTTTGGAAATTCAACATTATATTGAATAAAATCCAAAATGTTCATCACAAAGCCTCAAAAGTCACTTATTTGGATGTTTATGAAATTGAAGAAGATAAGATCTTTATACAAATTGGATGGTAGGAGGTGAAGCAACGCATGTGGGATATATTAATCTTTAAGATTAGTAGGAGTTTAATCTTCAAATTATCCCATATCCTTTGAAGGTTCATAAGGAACAATGGATTTCATTATAAAACCACTTCTTTACCCTCCATCCTCACAAAGTATCATTGTAAAATTTCCTTTAGGTTTTCATCGAGAATTTATTTGATTAAATTTGATCTTTGAACATTTCGACTTGTATTAAAAAAATTATTTTTTTACAACAATTTGCTCAATTAATTCTTGTTGAATTCGACAGTTTCTTCTCTTCATTTTATTTATTTTTCTGCATACTTCAAAATAATTATTTTCCACTAATCTTATCTTTCACCTATAGTAGAATCCATATATTGCATGCTGAAATTTTTCACCTTACTACCTCCAGCCATTAATCACTTTATTTTCATGATTTGATATTTGATTTCTATTGTCTTGTTTCTCAAATTGAATTGACCTGTGTATGATGTGGCAACAATTTCATTCAATGCCTAAAACTTCATCCTGTGCCCAAATTGAACAATAAAACATGAATCTTAAATCACACTCCACCATTGAACTTTATGAAATTCTAGAAAATGAAATTTAACTTAGAATTCAATTAAACTACTTCCATTGAATTAATCATGTTTTTTATTTATTAAAAATGTTTTTTATTTAATAAATGAATAAAATTTAAATAAAGATAGTTAGAAAAAAGGGACATCAATTAGCAAAATGGTCATTTAGAAAATTAAGGGTTAATACATTTATTTGGTGTATAATATATATCTACTATGTTCATTTTATTTTTTTCATATTCAAGATATTTCTAAAAAATTTAAAGCATAGTTAAAAAAATAAAATAAAATAGGTGGACCATTTTCATCCTTTAAATTTATATAAAGGCCCGTGGTTCAATGTTTTGGTACAAAATCATTAGTAGCATATTCATTTGTTGTTTAGTCGGACTATACATCCTTTCATCTAATTCTACGGTCATAGGTCCTCAATGGATTTATAATTTCTAAAAAGAAAAAAAAAATTGGAGGCTCACAGGCTCACAGGCTCACAGGCTCATGCTCTTAGGCTCACATACTAGCATCCCCACATGTTTGTATCTTCTAAGAAATTTCATGAGTATTAGCACCTCACTTGCACCCATGCACCACAACAGACCGTTAGTTTGTTATAGAGCGTATGCAAGGTGTCTTTAGTGCTAATAACTTGTTATCATTGTCACATCAAATCGCTTAGATACAAACATACTCTGCACAAGTCCAAATAATGCAACATAATACATAAAATCAAGACAAAGGATCCAAGTTTCACAACATGAATACTTTGTGACGATTGTGTGGAAGACATATTTTTCAAGTAGAGACTCCCTGTCCTCAGCACAAAATCTTCAGTACAAAATCGATAGAGTAAAGCTTGTGTACACCCAAGTAAAAGAACACTAGCTGAGACAAAGGATGTAAGCAATAGAAAGTCTATTTGCTCAAGTATGGCACTCCCTAATGTACCTTAGTGTGAATGAGCCACCAAAAGGCCACCAAATAAATGGAACAAGTGGTTCAGGCAAAGAAAATCAGATCTAGTACAATGAGCCGCCCATCATGTCATCATGGGAATAGTTCAAATTAGTAAATTTGGTTTGATTACTAAGAAATCAATGTAAATCTGCCAAATAGCCTCCAAATCAGATATTAATTGGAGCTAATCCCATATATAGATGGAATGTGTAGTTAGATACATGTCATTCGTCCAACAGATAATAATTGGGGATTCATTAATCCTCACCAATAGAGACGTTTAGTTATATCCAACTGGTGACATCTAATGCTTTTGGTAATAAGAGATATTAACTAAACCCCTTAAGAGGTAGTTTAGCTGAAAATACTAATATAGAAAAAAATTAATCCCATTAATAGTACTCCTTTAATTGATTAGTAGAAATTAGATCCATAATTGTGATCAAGCCATGGTACCAAAGAGTTACAAGTTAGAAAGCCTTAACTAACATGTTGCCACACTTTGTCTAATATCATAAGATATTTGTCTATCGATTTTTGCATTCCATAACATGCCATATCTTCTCTAAAGATATGTGTTGATGTATTAGAAGCATATTCAAGCTATCATTCTAGGATAAAAACTAGAATTATAAATCTAAAAAAAGAAAAAAAAAAGAAAAAAAAGGAAGGCGGATCAACCCTTAGATGAGTCATTTCAACTACCTTAGGTGGGCAATTTGTAGACCTGTCACCTAGACTGGCAATGACAACATTCGTATGACTAAAGCAACGTGTCCTGGCTAGCACTCCACCACTCTCCTCCCACTCCAGTGCCTCCAATTTCAATCCAATCCTTCTTTCCAAGCTCACACCTTGTTATCTTAATACATTAGTTTCCTCTCCTGCTTGTTTCTCCAGTTCCTGTCGTTGCAGCTCTACTGCATTTCCCCTCCATTGTACAGATTTCAAGAGAGACGCAGTCTACAACAACCTCCTTGACGTCATGTCTCTCTGATGGTGGCTTTGTATGCGCCATCGCCGAAGCAATTAGTGTCCTTCCAGTTAACAGGTAGGGTCTACAACAATCTCCACACACAACAATCGCGAAAAAAAAAGAGCATGCAGAGCTACAGTGCGTGTAAGCCAAACAGACAATCTTGTAGGGAGGAGTCCTCTCTAAGACCTCGGGGGGGTCATTTAGAGTGTCCATTAGAAACCACGTGCAAACAAAACTTTGGACCCCCTATATATTTTTTGAATTTTAAATTAAAAAATTAAAAAAAAAAAAAAATATATATATATATATATATATATATGAATAGTTTTTCCTACTTTGAAAGTTTATGTTTTGAATTATTGATATTTTTATTTGTTAATAATAATTAGTTACAAATTTTTGAAGTAAAAAGATACACTGTAGAACTGAAAAATAACTTTCATATCCCTATATTATATAAGAAAAAATAGTCTAAAAAATGAACAAAAAATTCCTAAAAATAATTCATTATTGAAAGCTCATTTTGAGTTGAATATTGACTCAATGGTCATCTAAATGTATCCTCTATAATTATTTGAGTTGAAAAACATGCCATTTTAGTTCATTTTCAACCTCTTCTAGAAATCATTTATATTTTATTTGAGTTGGAAATTTTGGCAATAGAAAGCTATAGTCATTATTAAACAATGTTCAAAATTTTAGGTTGAAATTATAGTTTATTAGAAACCACTTGTTTGCACGTGTGCACCCCCTGAGTCTAAGACTTACTTGCAAGAACAATCGGTGGTATGACTTGCGGCGACTGATGACAACGATTTCCCCTTGTGCACTACCGGGAGTCAATTCATCAGTGAGAGCTTAGTTAGTCTTGCCGGATAGGTGTAACTTTTTTCTCTTTTTTCTTTTTTACGTGTTTCTCTGAGACAAAGGACAATGCTCGTCGCCATAGCTGGAAAAATGATTTTGTTTGATAAATCAGAGCTGCTATCTCCATCTCTCTCTTCGTTCACTCGCTTTGCCCTTACTATTGTTGATTACTGCTTCCTGAGTTTCGTAGTTCAGAGTTTTGTGGTGAATAAGCTATTTTTTGCAAACATGGCCGCCTCATGTTCTATTCTATGTAGCGTTTTCGTGCGAATTGATGTGTGAATAAGTGTTGCAAAGTCAATGGCTTGGTGCTCTGTGTCCTTCCTCAATGGTGCTCCTTATTCTCTTTGCAGATTTGAGGTTTGTGATGGAAAGCTTTTTTATTCTGTTTTTGAGCATTTTGTTTCATTTTATGTATGTCTTGGTTTTGGTGTGAGAACGACTTAACATGCGAAATTTGGATATATGTGGTGAAGTTTTATGTTATGGTGGTGAGCCTATGTTTGTGAATTTTGAGTGCGCGTTTTGCGATGTAGATTTGAGGTATTTTTGATTTTATTATGTTAGCTTGGGGTTTGGGAGTTTGGATGGTTTGTGAACTTGTGGACCTGTGAACTTGAAATGCTCTTATATGTTAACATTGTGTTATAACGGTTTGTGTGTTTGTTTATAACAGTTGTCAAAGAGGCTAGCCGCAAGACAACAATTGTCAAAGTGCAGGGTTAGGAATCTTGAAGGGATGAATGTTGGATGAACATGAGCACAGGATGAAAGAACATCAGGTGAAGGTATGTTTTACTTTCTTGATTTTTGAAGTTTTGCTTAAGTGTTTGTCTTCATATCAAGTATTTGTTGAATAATTTTAGAATTGTATGTTGTTTCCAAGAGTTTCTCTATGGTACGACGTTTCTCTAGGAATTTTAGTGGGGGTTTCGAATTGCCTACAGATTTTGATGTTGTGTGGAGCTTTGCTTCTTTTCGAAGGTTCTTTCCGTCAATTTTAGGTGAGATGGTTTTTGTCTTTACAGACGGCAAGCCCCGCATCACATCCCGCGCCTTACTTTGCGCAGCTAACTCCTAACATGTATAGTGCCACCACACAAGTTAGTCTCTTGGGACTCAAGCTCTAGAACCTAAGTCCTAAGCCCACCCAGGACCTCACTCGGTCTCATCCACGAGCTCCCATGGCTAAGTACCTTAAGCCATGGGTGGGGACTTATCCCTGGCGCTACACTTACCAAGTGCTGCTATCTTTCGCACCGCCGCGTGGCGCGTGTCCTTTTACCTTAAGTGTTGATCCACTCGCCCAATACTTTCCAACCAGGATCTGCCCAACTTGGTGTAGAGTCGTGGCGTCACGCCACAAGCCCAGCTCCATGCCAAGCCTAGAAGGCTATTACATCCTTCTCCACTTAGAACACTTGATGTCCACATCAAGTCCTTGTTGTGGCTCCGCTTCACTCCTAGTCCTTATGATGGGTTGACACGCACTTGTTTAGGTGACTACTCCGGGTGCCATGTCTTGGTACTTATACTAGTTCTAGGACTTAGTGTTTTCCCCATACTTTTGTACAATTCATTGTGGTCTACTAACACTTCCTGATTGACTAGATCTTGTTAGCCTCTAACTTTTTGAGTTTCCCTTAGAACATCCCTTTTTTGACCATGTGTGCCACAAAACAAGTTACGAATACTTTGTGTTGGTAGGTTAGAATGTGATCCGGGATAGCAACTCCCTTACTTTGTTTACCCATATGGGATATGGTTGGCCATCCATGCATATCCCGCTCCAAAATGTGCCTAGCTAGAGAAACCTCTAGCAGCTCAGCACTCACACCTTAGGCTCGCCACACCTAAGCTCACTGCCTACTTTTTTCAAGTATTTGGCGAGTCTCCTTAGCGGCATCCATCCACCAGAAGAAAACTGCGTTGGAAATTGCAGTTTTGCATGGACTGAAATTTGTTGAAACCTACATTTCCAATGTAGAAATCTGTGTTGGAATGAGTTTTAATATAGATTTCTACATCGGAAACGTGGGTTTCAACAAATTTCAACCTACACAAACAGTTTTCTTCTAGTAATCTTCCAAGTCATCTCTTTGGTTCCCTCCTTGACTTAGGACTCTCTTTATCTATTTTGAACTGGGCGTTCCTTATTTAGACATTCCGATTTGGAGTATTTTTCAACTCCCTATTTTTTTTGTCTCTTACTTGTCTGGTGACGTTGTGGAAGTACGAGGTGTCTCTCTCCCCCCTCTATTGGAGGTGGTGATGTCCTCATCACTATGACTTGGTTCGCAGTCACTGCTGGATCCTCTTCATCATCCTCTCTTTGGGTCTAATTGCCCTTTCTCATCCCGTATTCTCTTCTGTATTGCTTGATTGGATATTGTTGCCCTCCACTAGCGGTTTTTTGAGATGCCTGTTCTGGACTCTCTTTTAATTGGCCGCTTTCTTCTCTGCCTTGAGTTGTCACTCACGGACATCCCAAACATGAGTGAGGTGTTTTACATCGTCAAGGTAAGCTTGGTTTATCCACTCAAACTCAAATTGAGTGTACCCATGCATAATACAATTGTATTGTTTCCCTCTCTTGCTAGATTGTCGGGATCCAATGATAGCCTTGACCTTCTCCATTTTGCCATCCTAATGTTCTATCTTGGGAGGTGGGCGAGGATCCTCTTGCCACGAGTGCAAGTTTCTATCATCCCGAACATACTTCTTTAGCAAGGAAACATGGAATATGGAGTGAATTGGCTTGCCTACCTTTTTGGCCATCTCCAACATATACACATCTTTGTGGATGATCTCCTTCACTGGAAACGTGCCTATCCATCTTGCGGTCCACTTGAGCGCAATTACGGGCGAGATGTTCAAGTTCCTTGTGTCTAGCCACACTTTCTCCCCAACCTTGATCACTTTGTCACGACAATGTTTATTGGCAGCCTTGCAATGTCGCTCTTGCGTCTTCTGCAAGTTCTACCTGCAATTCCTTATGAACACTTCACGTCGTTCCATAACTTTGACTGTAGCTCCGAAATAGTATCTTGAGAGTCTTTCTTGGTTGCGATGCCATTCGCTCCAACCTCGGACTAAGTCTATTGGTTTTAACGCTTTTTGTCTATAGACAATTTTAAATGGTGTTTCACTATGAGAGTGCATTGGCGTAGTATTGTAGCAATGTTCCGCTACCAAGAGCAAATCGGGCCAGTCCATTTGATCTCCCTTACAAAACGTCCTCATATACATGTTGAAGGTTCGATTTATCCTCTCCATTTGTCCATCTCTTTTTGGACTAAACGCAGTTGTCATTGTAAGATTCACACCCGTTCTCTTCAACAGGTGTTGCAAGAAAAGTATTTGAAATACTTTGTCCCTATCACTTAGGATTTCTCAAGGAAGCGCCCTATCCTTCACCCAGTGTTCAAAAAACAACTTGGCTACCAATTTTGCCGTATAACTCTTTGGGCACGGTATGAATGTAACCTACTTAGAGAATCTACATACAATGACCATGATACAGTTATATTCCCCTACTTTTAGGATTCCTATTAAGAAGTCCATCGTGATGGAGTGGAATGACCCTTGAGGAATTGGCAAGGCCTACACCTTGCCCGCTTTTCCCAAGGTACTTGTTTTGCTCATCTGGCATTTGATGCAAGACTTTACATAGTCTTCTACATCCACGTCCATCAAGGGCCAAAAGTATTGTTTTTTCAACTTTGCCATGGTCGCTAGAACACCCTTATGCCTTGTGAGTGGCGTGTCATGATAGTCATGAAGCAACTTCTTTCGTAACTCTCCCTTCGGAATGTAAAGGCGTATTTGCTTGAAATAATGCAAGCCATCCTTCCTCTTAATCTGATGGACTCTCTTAGAATGGACCGGTGTCTTTACCAAGTCTTTTTTCTTATCCAAAAGATGGTTGTTAATGATTGTGTCTTCATCATCCTTCATGGCTTCTCTGACTCTTTAAAGGAAATACCTCTGCGCGTCATCCTCTTCTTGTTGTTCAACCAACATGAGTATGCGCGGCATTAACCACTCTTCCTTCCTATTTAATGCATCTGGCACCAAGTTATCGTGTCCTGACTTGTGAATGAGTTCCACGTCTATGGAAATGATGGTGTCATACCACCTTAGCTCCTTTGGAGTTGCTTGTGCCTTAGACTCTAAATACTTTAGAGAGATATTGTTCGTGAAGACCTTAGTCTTCATACCTCCTACATAGTGTTTCCAAGCCTTCAAGCAATGTACTACTGCGTACAACTCCTTTTCATGGGTTGGACACCTCAACTAGCATCCATTGAGCTTCTTGCTTTCATACGCAATTGGCCTATCTTCTTGCATCAGCACCCCCCAATCACGAAGTCACTTGCATCCGTGTGCACTTCGAAGGGCTTGTCAAAATCTGGGTACTTCAGCACGCTTGTGCTTGACACGAGTTTCTTGAGTACTTGGAAGGCCAAGTGGCTTGCTTGATTCCATTGAAGGACTTTTCTTTCTTTCACCAGCAAGTCCGACAAAGGCCCGGCTATCTTAGAAAAGTTTTTAATGAACTTTCGGTAATAGTTTATTAGTCCCAAGAATGACCTAACTCCTTCCTAAGTTTGTGGCACTTCCTAGTCTACGATGGCCTTGATTTTCTTGGGGTCGGGTCTAATACCTTCTCCATTTAGCACATGTCCCAAAAACTCTACCTCCTCCAAAAACTCAAAAAGAACTCACTCTTCTTGGCATTAGCATAGAGCTTGTGCTCTCTTAACTTGGTCAAGACTTTGGCTACATTCCGTGCGGGCTGTTCTTTAGTCTTAGAAAAGACCAAGATGTCATCGATATAAATGACCACGCACTCATGGAAAAGTGAGTTCATAAGTGTTGTGAAGGTTGTAGGTGCATTACACAATCCAAACGGCATCACCATAAACTCATAAAAACACAGTTTTGGCAGAACGTTCCCTAAATCGTTCAGTGTTTCTTGCATCCACCCTTTATAGTGACTTTATTTAGGGCCCGGTAATCGATGCACATCCTAAGTATTTAGGCACCCCAAAAGGTGATTTATTTTGCCTTATGTAACCACTTGTTAGTAGTTTTGTTATTTGTCTTTTTAATTCAATGAGCTTCGTTTGATTAAGTCTATAAGGTGCCTTATTAGGAGGCTCCGCTCTTGGCTCTCACTCAATCTTATGGTCTACTTTCCTTTTTGGAGGTAACTCTTCTAGCAACTCATCAATCAAAACATCATTGAACTCATCTAACACTTCAAGGCAATTTTGGGACAGACGACGCGGCCCCCCGTACTTGAGCATTTTGAAAAAAGACTTAGAATTTTTACTAAGTTAGGAGGGGGCTTCCCTTAGAACCAATACAAAACGCTCTTTATAGAGCTAGCTCACATGGACCAAGTTAATTCCTACACTTCCTAGCCTTGGCATTTTAACAAACTTGAGAGGTTTTGGCCTCCCTTTGTCCTCTACCATAACTAATTGAAGATTAGGTCTCCACCTGATCTCTACCCCATCTCGTACTCCATAGTAGGCTAGAAAGGTATTCCCTAACACGCCATCAACTCCTCCAAGCTTGCAAATGGTGAAGTCTTTATGAAACTTCACGCCGTCTGCCTCAAAACGCACGTCCATCGCCACCTTCATACCTTAGGCAGAACCTTGTCTACAGTTCACCTTCATCAGCAATGCCATGTCTTTCGTTACCAACCCTAGTTTCGCCGCGCACTAGAGCGTCAAGACTGCATTGATGGCACCTGTATTCAACAACAAGGCAACGTGAGTTCCCTTCATTTTGGCCTACAAGTACACTAACCCCTTGGTCTAGTAAAGCTGACAAACCTATGGCTAAATCCATGTTGAATTTGTCGGCAACGGCAACGGCAACAGTGTTCGTGAAAGTGTCTATCAAGACACGGCGGATGGTGGAGCGAGTAGATGCCAAGGTGGACGGATTACAAACAGCATTGATCCAAGAACTCTTGGATTTCAAGAGGGAAATGAAGGACTTTTTAGATTTCAACAAGGATATGAAGGGCAATCTTGAGGTGGTGAAGGGTAATCTTGAAGTGGTGAAGGATGCAAAAAAGTGAGGTATGTTTATTTTTTGTCCATTGGTTGTTCACTAGTTTCTAGAGATTGTTTAGGATTTGTTAGGTTTATTTTCTGTCCACCAGTTGTCCATTATTTTGAATATTGATTATTGTAAATAGACTGTTTGGATTTAATTTTGTAATTTTTTGGTATGTTTTAAACGTTAAGTTGATGTATTTTACAAGGTTGTTCACGTCACGTCCAAATTCATCCCCAACGTTCGTCGGGATAAAAAATAAATAAATAAATAAATAATTCCTGGACGATCCATCCGTCAATTTGGATGGGTGGTCTATCGACTTGGACGGTTGGGCTGATGGCAATATCGACGTGTTAGGACACGTCAGGACGGACGCGTCATGACATCCAGACATGAAAAGCCCACGTCACGTTCGGATAGACAACCCTGGTGTTTTACTAATTATTTTTGAATTTAAGTTCCAATTGGATTAGTTTTGTAGTTTTTAATTCTAGTTGGAGGTACAGTTTTTGGGATTCTGGTTGAGTATCTGATTCGTAAGTAAACCAAGTTGGAGTCCTGTTAAGGAGCTTTGAGTTCAAGTTGGGTTATATGTACCGATTGTATGCAATTAGTTTAATGGTAAATCCAAGTTGATTGACTGTCTTTTACCTCAAGTTGGAAATCAAGGGTTTTTTGTTCAATTAGAATCTGTAAGTCCAAGTTGGTTGGCAGTTAGCCGTTGAGTTGTCTTTTCCAAATTGGGTAACCGCCTGGTTGGAAGTCCTATTAGGCAGGGTGCTTCGTTTTGTGAGGCACCACTATTTTGAGAGTTTTTTGCAGTGACTCCAGCTAGTAGACTATTTGTGTATTTATGTGTGTTTACGTTTATTATTTTCAAGTTGGAGCTTGGTATGTTAGAGAATTAGTCCTACGAAGACACGAGGTGTTTTAGGAGTGTGTTATTTGGTGTTTTCCAAATTGGATTGCAGTGGTTGTGTGCGTGAGATGGTCTTAGTAATTAATGTATGAAAGTATGTAATCTGTTGTGTGAGACGGAATGAAGATTATTGAATGAAGTTCCAATTTGGTATGTGTGAATGGCTGGAATTAGGAATACCAAATTGGATGTTTGTTGTTGTTGTAGTGTTATGATAGAGGTCCAAGGTTGAACTATGATTTTTCTAGCATGTGTTTGTGAAATGTGTGTTGGCTAGAATGCCTATCCAAATTGGTTTTATAAAGTTTGATTGTTATCTGATTTTGGATTCCAAGTTGGTCTGTGTAGCAGTGATTGAGATGTGAGTAAAATGGAGGAAGTAAGTATTAAAAGAAATAAACCCAAGTTGGACTGTAAGATGTACTATAAGAAAACCGTGTTTTTTTGGATGTTTGACCAAAAACGTAGCGTATCTAAGGTGCACATGCTATGTCCAAAAGAACATTGAGATGTTTACTAGACAAATGCAACGAAAGGATACAATTATGTAGATGTTGTAGAAAATAGACGAAAATTATGGTCATAGCATGTAGGTGCTAGCAAAAACAACTATGGCGTTAAAGACATGACTGCAGACATAATGATGTTTCAAAGATTGTTCGAGAAAACAATCATTGCCACGTCAGCATCCCTAGTCCATTTTAACCGTGGATAAATTAATAGAAATTACTGTGGTCTAGGAGAAAATAATTGTCCAAGGTGGAAAAAAAAGATGATGGGCAAGTAGTTTGGGGAAAAAAGCTAATGTGGCATCTAACGTGGTATATAACATGGAAATTCAATGACGTGAACATAAAAAATGCTGACGTGGCATCTGACGTGGAAATTCAGTGATATGAACATGAAAAATGCTGACATGGCATCTGACGTGACATTGTCTGAGAAGATTAATGTTGTTTTGAGCAACATCAACTTAGACGTCAACAAAAAATTTGATATTGTTTTTGGCAACATCTATTCAGATGTCTTTTGAAACATTTTCTGAGATGTCAACTTTCACATTCAAACATTTTGCAACATAAACTTTGACATACACCATAAAAAATAGCCCATACAAAATACACCATACACAATATGCCATACACAATATTTGGTATTTATGTCACATGACTTAAAAGCCAATTATTGTGTGTAAATAGACATGAAAAGACATACTATTTATACAAGTAGGGTAGTAGGAGGCATGACAAACTATATGGGATATGTAATTTTTCGAAATTATGCAAAGTTGTCAAACTTGACATCTTAGTTGATATTGCAAAAAACATTTAGACGTCTCAATTGATGTCTCAGTTGATATCTAAAAAAACATTGTTAAACTTTTTGAATGGCATCTAGGTGTGCTGATGTGGCATGCCACCTCATCCTTGTTGGATGCCATATCAATCAAATGCCACATCGTTGGCACTTTTTTAATGTTTTTAGTTTTTTTAATTTTATTTTTAAAAACTTATCTAATGGCTGACCTTTCCCTGCATTTTACATTTGGTCAGGGTTTTACCTCAATCTATAGTAACTTTCTCTACTTTAACCAAAGTTAAACCAAAAACTCTTGCCAACATGGCATTTCCGTGTTTTTTTGGACGTTGTACAAAACACAACTATGTTTTTCTTAATGTCTTTTAGAACATTACCATTGCATAGGACATCAACTTGTTTCACCTATGACATGCAAACGTTTTTTGAAACATCCAACTCAATTCTACCTCCTATGGCTGCGATCATTACTGTTTGTGATGATGTCACATACACATAATTACACACAACATCCACAATCATTACTTTTGTCACCCGATGAATGTTTTCAAGACAACAGTTCCTTCTAGGAGACATAGAAGTAGACATGTTGTCCTATCCTTCAAATGTTCTACATGACATTTGCAAGCTATCACACATATATGCAAAGAACGTGGACATATTAACCCCTAAAGGACCATTGTCCCCTCGGGGGACAAATGTGTTTTTGGGCGGGTACCTACAGGCTGAAATTTTGTTGTGATTTTTTGAAACTTTTTTTGGAGATGGAAAAAGTGATAAGCTTTTTGGGAATATAATTTTTTTCACAATTGGTGCCCGGGAACAAAAGTTATGACCAAATAAGCTCAAACGAGGGGATGAGGGGCAATCCGGGCAGCAAAAAAAAAATAGACAAAAATTTAAATTTATTTTTTTAATATTTTTTTCTCATAGATTATATTTTTTTCTATCTAGAAATCTTTGATTCATTTCATTTGGATTTGTTATGAGCAAGTTATGGACATTCTTGTTTTTTGGGCAGTTAGAGCATCTTCTTGAAAAAAATAACTTGTAGGATTCATTTCTGAATGCAATTTTTTTTAATGTTTTAATTTATTTTTACATGGTCTGATTTACTTGCTAGAACAATCCCACCATTGGGATTAGTGCATTTTTATTCCATCTAAAATATATTAATATTTTAGATTTTCCTTCTATCTTGTACCTATTTCTATTTACCAATTTTTTTAAGAATGATAATTAAGTTTTTTTGGATTTGTTTTTCCCTAGACTCTCAACTCAATTCTCCACTATAAAGATTTAAAGCTCAAAACTCTATAGTGCAAAAGTTTTAAGCTAAAAATGTTCAAAGTAAAAAAATCTAGTCCTGCAAGGTGTTGAAAAACTTGTTTTTCTCACTTTAAACTCAGATATCTTGCAATCTTTGTGGTCAAAAATTCTAAATTTTTTTCCTCACAATTTCATACTAGATAGATGTAAGATCATACGATTAGATATGGAAAAAAAACAATTTTCATTTTTTTTCACTCTTTGCTATAGATATGGCAGTTTTGAGTGTTTTTTGGCAGAAAAAAGACCCTAGTCCTTTAGGGATTAACCCCTGAGCGCCCAGCACTCAAATCCCGAAATGGAGGCACCAGTGACCTGTTGGGAAAGAAATTGCTACCAGATCTTCAAAAATGACATCGGGAATGCATGACCGTTGAAATTTGCAGAAGGTTACTGTGGGCAGAGTTTGTGGGAATTGTGCATTGTTTGACCGTATGGGCAAAAAGATTATAAAGGTCAAACCGGCGTTGACAATGAAATTTGCACCAAAATTGGGGTGGGGTAGTCTCTTCAGAAATTTGCTGAAATTTGGGCACATGGAATATGACCTTGAATTTTGGGGAGGGGGTAGGGCCAGGGGTTGTGGGAGGGCAAACAAAATTTCGGAATTTTCTGGCACAATGGTGTGTGATTTTTGTAGCCTCAAATGTGGGGGGCTACCAATTCAGGCTGCAGACTGACCGGGAGTACGCTCTGACCCGACCTGACAAGTAGGACGAGCTGCCAGTCCGGGGACATTGTACATCTGGCCACGTCTGAACTCCCGCGTCACTGTAGCAACCGTTGAAGTCAGCTGAACCGTGCGGGGTGAGCGATCCCTGTGGCGCAGCTACAGAGCGCCATTCACATTACAGCAATGAAATTTCAAGGCAACATCAGGATCAACAAAAAGCCGCACTTCAAAGTGCCAAAGCATCCATCATCCTATTCATGAGTGCAAAAAACAAAGAACCCAACAGGGAGGGTAGGATCTACATGTCCATGTAACTACTGTATCGATGTAACCAGGTGCTACGACATGAATGATCCCGGCAGATCCGACTAGGGCTGAGATGATCGATATCACCCTAATCGCCAATAGTGATGGCGCCCTGATAACACACCTTGGAGAGGAACGTAGAATTGCAAACTACGGGGAAAAAGTGCCGAATTCTACTACATTCATACAGTCATTTACAACTGCCACTCCGTGCAACTGAACAGTGGGCTCAACAAACCCGTCTGGACGCAATGTTGGCTGAAGTCCCGCCCTGAGAATACACCCAAGCAGCCATGTCGCCGCACCCCCAGTAGCCCGTCTGGACAGTACAACATCAGCAATGAAGTGCCGCCCTGAGAACACACCCAACGCAGCCCTGAAAATACACCCCAAGCAGCCCTGAGAACACACACCAAGCCGGACATCGATTGCTAACTACACGGGAAAAGTGACGCATTTCTAATACATTGATCCAAACAGTTACAACTGCCATGGCGGAAATGAACAATGGGCTCACCAACTCGTACTGCAGATGGCAAAATGATTCACAACTGCCGCCCTGCAAACCTGAAACAAACCGAGGGAGTGACGAGGTGGAAACACACCCTCCTCAGCGTGTAGAAATACACCCTCCTCAACGTGTGAAAAAACACCCTCCTCAGCGTGTAGAAATACACCCTCCTCAGCGTGTGAAAAAACACCCTCCTCAGCGTGTAGAAATACACCCTCCTTAGCGTGTGAAAAAACACCCTCCTCAGTGTCCCATCAAGACTTCTTCATGCGCCGACAATCCAACCACAAGCTACCAAAGCCGCTTGGATTTCTAAGGGATTTGATGCTGAAACGCAACCATGCTCCGCACTCACCAAAATCAACATCACATGACGACATTGGATTCAACTGCCGCAGTCTATTCACCTGCAACTCTGGAGGGTCGTACTACTTGAAGGGCCCACTTCCGCATTGTGTGCACTTTCAAAAAACAACGGTCTACACACATATGTGCACCGCAGCAAGTGGTACATTGAAATCGTGTCTTCTTCTTGCATACAATGCAACGACGCCAAAGTCGAGGCCGCTAGCTACTGTAGTGGATTGCCGTAGGATGTTGTAGACACGCCACTTTGCATGTCGATGGTTCATCCAACCATGGTGCAATCAAAGCCTGAGCAACCTCCATGTGGAATTGTAGTCGTTGGCGGTAAACTTTTTCTTGACGAGTGAAACGGTCATGCTTCAACAAAATCCATGCATTGTTCAACCAACAATCCACAGTGAAAAAGAAATGCTTGTGCCACCACTTGTGTGAATGAAACTGCACGCTATAATCTGTTCGCATCTGGTCCACAACATCCACTCCGCGCATGTTCAGTTGATACTGTACCTGTTGTGGTGTAGACGAGATGGCTTCACGAACACCGTTCACCCAACGCATAGAACATGCTCCTTCAGCCACTGGATCAGCTGCTGTTGAAAGCAAGTACACTGGTTTGGAGTCATACCAACATGTCGCAGCCATGCGTCGCTGCGCATGCATCCTCCACATCAACGTGCCACGGGGATGGTCACCCCTCTTGTGCCCTAGCAAAGATGACGGCAATCCAATGCGGTTCTCCCTTACAGTACCCGTTGCCCAAATCCCACGCCGGTACAGGTCCTCGAATAGCTTGGGTGCTGAAAAGAAGTTGTCGCAGACGACAGTGTGCCCCACATCATCCAACCCGACGGTCAGTTCGCGAACAACCCGCTCTCCTTGCCCTACATCTGGAGCTCCAGATGCTCCTACATATGGGATGAGGTGGTAGATGTACCGCGAGGGATTGCAAACAGCAGCAAAAAACTTGAAACCGTATTTAGTTGGCTTTGCTGGCATATATTGCCGAAAGCCTGAGTAGTGGCCACGATATGCTACCATAATCTCATCACAAGTTACAAACTTGTCAGGGTTATAGAATGCACGACTTTTCGTCACAAAATCATCAATAATCCACCTGACCTTTGCAAGCTTGTCATACCTTGGAGAGTCCTTGTCACTGTCAATGGTTGCATTGTCCACCAGATGCAAGCATCGCAAGAGGGACTCGAAGCGATTGCGTGTGAACACACGAGGGATCCAAGAACATTGGAAGAATGCACTCCGCTTCCAATAATCCCTAATAGTAGGCATGAGTTTCACTACCATCAATATGGTGACACCAATAAAAGCACGCATTTCTAATGGACAAGTGGGCACCCAATGAGGCCCACCGTTTGTGCTCTAGGATCGCCCTGTCCCTTGCTGCGACGCATACACATTCGTCTGGTCAACCAGCTCTTGTACTACACAGTTGTCAAAAAATAAATCAAAAAATTCGATGGCAGCTGGACGTCTATTCCGAGACACTCTAGCCTTGGGTCCAGGACGTGGTCCACGAAATGAATCTCGATCACCAAGCAACGTAGTCTCTGTACTTTGCCAAAAGCGGTCATGATAGCGCTCCCGAAATTGAAGATCGTCTAAGTTGCCATCGTTGGCGTACAAACCAATCTCATGGTGCGCCTCAATGCTGCCTTGTCCGCTCGTAGTGTCCGAATCAGTAAATGCAATGGAAGAATCATCACCTGGAAAGTCTTCAAAGTCAGCCCTCCAGTCGGATTGGGAAGAGTCATCACTTGGCACCGCATTGTATCCCCCTCCCGTGCTCTCATGAGGCCCCACATTTGATTGTGGCACGTGGTCTGTCTCCAAAGGTGGCGCTAAGTCTTCATCGAGGCGTTGGGTGGCAAATGCTGGGATGGAATTGTCGTCAGACCCCTCATCAAAGAGCACGTCGGGACGAACGACATCCTCCCTCGGTGGAATTGCTGGGCCAGAGTCAAATGGTCTGCAGTCTCGAACTCGAACCTTCCTCCCTCCTATGCTACCCTTGAAGACAACAAAGTAGAACTGAACGCCCTTCTCTTGCCACTGTTGTTGGGGTTCTCCGACTACATCATGTATCCCGCCCCAATCTGTAGGGTCGAAACCCAACACTAGCAACAGAACACGTACTGCAGATGGCAGCGGCCGCATGGAGACAGCGCCCCATGGCCCTTCCAACGCAGGCACGTCAGATTGAGTGTCGTTCCCCGATTCGTTTGGCAATTCACGATTCTGGTCCAGCCACTCCTCCACGCGCATGGATGCCGCAAATGCTTCTAGCAATCCACGTTGGGCGGCAGAATTGGGAGTTGGTCCACCTGCATGTGCACTAGCAGTCCCACTGAAGTTAGCATTGATTTGCACTCATAGTCCCACTGAAGTTAGCATCGAAATCAAGCAATTATAAACAAGTTCAATTTTAGATGCATTATCCACTTTCTGTGCTGATGTCTTCTACTCAAAAACAGTTGCTGCCGAAACTGAACCAGCTACCCTTCAACTCACTACAGCCCACAACAAGACACTACACCAAAGCCAAACAGTAGATACATAAAGAAATAAATTTAAAAAAAGATACTAACCTCTCTACGCTGAGTCGTTGTCGCCTCCAATGGTGGCCAAGTGCTGAATTGGGGGAAAAGTGATCTCTGGAGGCACCTGCTGTCGATGTTGGGTTAGCCTGACCTCCACCACATGTGTTGCTGGGTCGCCGCAAGCAGTGCGGTGAATGCAAGTTTGGTTCAATGCTCGGTGGAGACCAACCTGCAGGCGGATTGGCTGAATCGTAACAATTTGGCGATGAATTTCCACGACCCTCCAGCAGCGGTCCCTCTCCAATCCTCACGCCCCGTCCACTTGCAACCCTCCCACGACCCTGACCAGGCGGTCGTCCCCGTCGTCTTTTGTCTGGACGTGGCATCGCTGACGTGCTTGGGCCCGCATCAGATTGTCAGGGTGCCTCTCTTGCTCGACCCCGTCCTCGACTAAAGTTTGAATTTTCACCTGCTCTTGGTAACTGTACATGTAGATTCGCTGTCAGTGGTTGTAAATTCCCCCCCTCCCTGTTTTCATTGCTTTCCGTATCTGAACACGGAGCCTGATTCAAGTCCAATCTTGCTGCGACAGTGTTCAAATCAAAATTTAGTAGCTGTGGATTTTCAGAAGTCCTTCCTCGACCACGACCTCGCCCCCCCTAACCCCTGGGTTCCTCCCCTCCCCCTTGCACGACCATTCTACCGGCCGTGCCCCAAATTCGGTGGTTCATCCCGATGGTGCATCCCTCCCTGGCCGGTCGGGACTGATTCTTGACTCACTCGCTCGAAGTGAGACTCGCCGAAGCCGTCCCTGTCGCCGCGTTGTGTAGGGGATTGTGGCGCGCCGACGTTGGTGCCTCTGTGAGTCAAGTGCTTCACAATCACACAGTGCTTGGCCAAATTGCCCTTCGTTTCCAATACTGTACTGGGAATGTGCGTCCGGCCACCACTTCTCACGGATGAAAGCATTCACCACTTCCGGCATGCCATCAGGATGCCCTTCTGGAATTCGTTCGTATACGCCCAACAATCTGAAACATTGTCGGCGGAAGAGGTAGCGCCAAGAATTACCAGAGGGATTTGATGGCCAAAAGTGATTGGTTGCCGGCTCGTTTAGGCTGAGTAGGAAATCCTCCCGAAAGCAACTTCTCAATGTGCGCACGGCCTCTAGCGATGCATGATGGCGCGTGATCGCCCAATCCTCCAAGGCCGCTTGGATTTCAGTGAATTCCGCAGGTGTAGCCCTTGATCCTCCACTGTGCAAGCTCGTATCCGAAGCAGAAAATTCCAAACCGCCTACTTCCGCCATATTTTGCAGACTGGGATCTGAAGCCGCAATTTGTAGCCGCCAAATTTTGTACCACCCCACGATGAGCACTACGGATTGGAGCGCACACACTCCGAACGATGATGGCGTCGCGAGTGTACCTCAAATCTCACACCCTCCACTCGCATTGCGAAACAATGTCTGCGACTCCATCATCCTATTGAAGCCCTAAACCCTACAGCAGCCACCTCTGTGAAGCCCAGCTTGATGTTGGCAATCACTTGCAATGAGCACCTTGTACCGTGGTCTAATTTCACATTACGCAATGAGCAATGAAGGCACTCATACCCCGCAAACATACTCCCACAAACACCTCGGAGAGAAGGTTGCTTGTTTGAACTCGAAGCTGTTGTTCCAGTCGTCCTGGTAAGCGCGCCAAATTGACCAACGGTATTGAACCAGATGCAGCCGGTGCTCCCGGTAGCCTGTGCGGGCACACCCTTCGCCATAAATGCTAAACTATGTACAACTTGCAAAAATGAATGCCACCAATTCGTGGTACGTGATGCAATAACCGCATCGCCCCCTCCCTAACATCATTCCAGTAACGTGCCATCGTCCCTGTCAATTTTCCTCAGCAGTACATCCATCATTTGAAGAGCATTTGGCAAAAAAAGAATTGAGGGAGGCCAAATTTGGGGAGCTGGGGCGCTCAGGGGTTAAGCTTCAAATCTCAAGAATTGCGTTGTCGCCTACAATGACAAAGTAGTCTCATCTTTCATCTATGGGATGCTACATTGGGTCTTCAATTTCTTGCATTGGTTGTAGTCCATCAAAGTCCCTATCATTTTACAATTGAATCATATTTAGGATGGATTGGGTAGTGTATAGTGCCTTCTATTACTCCTAACCTCTATTTGGCACACAACTTTCTAAAATGTTCAATTTTCTTTCTCAAAAATGTCAACCACTCCGCAAAAGGTAAGAATCTTACTTAGGGTGGATAACAAACAATTCTTTGTGATTGCAAGAGCATTGACTATAGACAAAAAACTTCACATCCCTTTCATCTCTAGGCCTTTGTCAAGATGTATTCCTCGCATGATACATTGCTTGGTATCATTTAGAGCACTGGTCTAAACAATTGTATGCAATGCCTTAATACCATATATGAGAACTACAAATGTCTACATTGATGCTTTTTGATCGGTGTCTAAGTTTGCAAAGACAACTACCTACGGCATCTACTTATATATTAGTGTTGATACCAACATCATAGGAGACATCAACATATACTTTTGATGTTTTCCATGATGTCTCAGAAAATGTCTAGACATTTAAATGTAGTCTGCAATTTTACTTGTAACAATTCTTGTGTTTTTCTATATCCCATATTGTTTGTCTAACTTTCCACCACCCCTGTTGTATAAAGAGGTTGTCTTCTCCTCTCTATATAATCACATCAAGTGGCTTTTGAAGTCATGTACTATAATATCCAAATATGGTGTATTTTGTGTGGTGTATTTTGTATTGTATATGGTGTACTATGTATGACATGTTGTATTGGACATTTTTGAAATACGTTTGGAGTCATATGACATAATTCTTAGTATAGTGTATTTTGTATGGTATATTATGTATTGTATATTATATATGGTGTACTATATATGAAATGTTGTATTGTATATTATGAAATTTGGATGTGCATTATGTAGGACTTGTGTAATTGTCCATATTGACATTATGCCAAATAGTGCATTTGACCACATAAATGTCAAAGGTGACATCATTTTGTTCTTCTAAATCATATTGGATGTTGCAAGAAATTTTCGTGGTGAAAGAGGACATCTACAATGACATCCTAGAACATCTAGATGTTTAAGTTGACGTCTCAATAAATGTCTAGACATCTACAATGATGTCTCAGAAAACATCTAGACGTCTAAGTTGATGTCTTTCAAAACGTCAAAACATCTAAGTTGATGTCTTTCAAAACATCTAAATGTCTAAGTTGATGTCTTCAAAAACAATATTAAATTCTAAACAACAGGAAAATGCGCTGACATGGCAAAGAAATGTGTTGATGTGGCATGCCACATCATCCTTACTAAATGCAATGTCAGATGCTACTTCAGATGCCACGTCATGGACAAGAATGGATGATAAAAAATCCTACATGGCTTTCCGTGCATGCATGGCACTTAGATGGCAACCACATGGTGACCTTTCAGAACCCTGTTGACCCATGTTTTTTGTGATGTCTAGTGGAAAATTTGTGATGTCCAACCAGCTTTTCGATGTTTGGGGCACGTCTACGTGGGACGAGATTTTTTAGACGTCTTTGTAGACATAGAAAAACGTCAACACAGACGTGCGGATGTCTAAATCTCTAAATCTCCAAAAAAACAGTTTTTTTATAGTGATGTGTCCGTTCTGCAAGGGGGTGAATTTAGCAAAGATCTGTGAAGTAAGAGAGGATAGTTCCAAGTTGGTGGCAGAAGATTCTCTAGTGGTTGGGAAGGCTGACAAGATCAAGATTGTTTCAGTTTCAGCTACCAAGTAAGTTGCAGTGTTGGTGAAACTAATTTGGAAAAGACTTAAAGATTAAAAGAATCAAGAAACATTTGGGAGTTCCCATACTCTTGTGGCTTTTAAGAGTGGAGAGTTCAAATTTGGAATTAGAAATATTGTGAGGAAAAACATAGATTACAAATGTTAAAGGAACATGTCTTTTTCTTACTATTTTGGTTGCAATGACTTATATGGCCTAATAGTATTCTAATTAGAGACAATCCTATTAAAAAGACCTCCCTAGGAATGAACTTTACTATTAGTTTAGGTGTTACCGAATAGGAACTAAACTTATCTACAATTATTTTGAGTATTGAACATCACCATCGTCGCAGGCAACCTTCATAGCCAAGTTCGTAATGCAAAGTTGGTGAGTGAAAGCTCCAGAACAAGAGAGGAGCCGAGGGTGATGAAGAAGTAGAAGAATAGCAGCTCTGAATCAGAAGTTCCCCGCTGCAGGTAATAAATGGATTCTTGGCAGTGATTAGGGTTGTTGGGGAAGAGTATGTTTCGGCCTCATTTTCTTTGCTACCTACTTCCTTTAGTATGATCCAACTGTTTTGGAAACGCAATTTCTTTGCTCTTACAACTCTGAATCCCACTCACTACTAGATAGAGGAAGAGTAGAGGAAGAGTAGACGTGACATTATGAATGGATAGAGAGAGGAGAGGGCCTTTCAAGTTCCAGCACAAGGATTGTTTTGTGGACACTATTGATTGATTGTTTTATTAGCAACAATGGATTTCTCCGTCAAGTAGTTCATGAGTTTCATGAAGTATTTTTCAACAATCACAAGTACAGGGAAGAGTTTAGTGTAGAGTTTGGTGTAGAAAGTACATGATATGGCTTAACCCCTAAATGACAACCCATGACCATTGATTTTAAGCCTCATTGCCCACCATTCAATTTGTTGCCATTTTGGAATTAGATATGTATGAAAAAACCTATATTTATTTTCCAAAGATGAAATCATATGTTTTCTTTACTTCGCAAATTCTCTAATTTTTTTTTTGTAGAAAATTGATTTTTATGAGAATCTTTGAAGAAAATTGTAAAAGAAAATCACCTCCAATAGAAAATTACTTCGAAAAATTTCAAATTTTCACCATGTGTGTATATTACAACGACAAACATCATAGTGTAAATTCAATTTCCGTTTCATTCTCTATTTAGAATTTAGTAGACATTAAAAACACATTCAAAGTTCAAATTGCAATAAAAAATTGAATTTAAAGATTTTTTTCAAAATTCAAATTGAAGTGGGAACTAGAGCAAGTGACCTTCATTTTGTTAGTTTGGCTCAAACTCAAAAAATATCAATTTTGTGGAGAAATTTCAGATTTAGAGCAAGGAGCAACAACTTCCCAAAATACACTAAAATAGCATATTTTGTGATCCGTTTTTTTTACTAAAATCTCAATTACGTGGAAGCAAACACTAGAAAGACTACAAAATCAATTGGATACCCTTTGTAACTCAACATGAAAGGTCAACAAAAAGAAAAAAATGAAAAAAATGCTACCAATTTCTTTCCATCCCATTGAACTACCATCGAAGTAGCACCTATGAGCAAAGATTTTCATATTTGGGGCTGAAATTTTAATAGAATGTGGGGGCGAGGAAGATCTTTCATATGCACCAAATTTCATGACATTTGGAAATACGAGTCAAAAGTTATAGCCTAATATGTTACTTTTTTTTGTAACTGGGCAGTTCGGGCAGATCAGAAAAAATCGCTTTTCTCAGAAACAAAAATTTGGAATTGATTTTCTAGAGTTTTATATACACGAAAAGCTTTGAATCATTCCATTTTGATCAATGAGTCAAAAGTTATGAGGATTTTTTGTTTGCAGGCAATTTTGGATTTCCTACTCTAATATAAACTTTGAAATCCTTTATCTTATCCAATTTTCAATATTTTTGGACAAAGATAAAATCTTAGAATGTAGATACATTATTACAACATTTAGACCATTGGGATTGGAAATTTTCAATTCCATATTTAAATTGTAAATAATTTAGTATTTTTAATCATTTTCTACTACTACCTATTTACTATTTTTTTCCTATATGTTGTACTATTCCAAATGATCTGAAATTTTTCAAGCATGTGGCCAACTTATCTAGGAAAACAAATCCAAAGAAGCACCACCATTTAGGTCATTTTTTCATAGAAATGTGAGCTTGTAAAGTGCAGCTGCCTTGCTTTTTGCAGGGTAAAAAAAATGATTTTAGTTAATTTGAATGCTTATATCTTGCAATCCACCCGGTGGAAATGTCTGAAATTCTTACCACATGTTTTTGATACTATATAATACAAGAGCCTACGGTTAGATATGTCAAAAAAAGTTTTTTTTCAAAATTTTGGTACTTGTACTAGAAATGACAGTTTTGGAGCGTTTTTGGTGAAAGTACAGTGACGATCTTTTAAGGGTTAAGGGTTATGGCTTTTGTATGTGCCAGTTAAAAACAATTTTAATGAAAATGTTCAACAAACAAGAAATTGCAATGCATCTTAAGATGATTGAATTAGCATGGTTCAAGCTAGATGAGAAAATTTGTACATGGGTGTTTGCAATATTTTTATGTTTGTTAAATTGATTCATGGTGAGATTTTTTGATTTGTTGTTGCTATTGGATGTAGTATGCATTAGAACCTTTCTTTCTCTTGATCTTTACTTCACCTTGTAAGTTATTGCAAGAGTACCAATAGACATGTGGACCACTTGGCAAGATTTTATAGCAATCTAACAACTGTTCAAATTGCATACAACCCTGTATTTGTGTGCTTCTATATATTCTAGTGTGCCATTGCTACAATCAAAATAAAAGTATAAATAATATTCTAATTTTTTATTTTGTTGAAACTTTGGAATACAATAACCTTTAAACCCTAGTGTGAGTGATTCTATTCTTCATCTGAATAGAAAGCTCCATGCACTTTAGTTTTTAATTCATCAAAACTTTAAAATTCAATAACTTTCACACTTTAATATGAGAGGTTGTGTTCTTGGTATGAAAATAAAGCAAGGGCTTTGTTTTGTGACATTTGAACACACAATGTAAAGTTCATGATTTTTTCAAAATAAAGATAATTTTATTCAATTTTTTAATTAAAAAACCCCCATAACTTTCACACCATAGGTCTAAATGCCACTAAATTGGCATGAATAGAAAGCTCTAATGTGCCTTGTGTCATTGGCCTATAGGGGTTAAGGATTAAGGGTAATATAAATTTCCAAAATTTTATTAAAGAATGAAACTTAGAATAATAATTAAATGATGACATTCAAACAAAAATTATAAAATATGATCCGTAGATCATATCTATACAATTAAATAAATTGCTACACTTAGCAATATTTTGGATAAAATTTGAAACCAAAAATAGAAAATTCCTTTCTAAAATTTATTATAGATTAAATATTTTTAATTTTCATAAAATATTTTTTTCTTAAATTTCTAATTATAGTAATGTTTCAACATTTTTATTTTACCTATTTATTGAAGACGTTTGAATAAATAGATGTGTGATGGGCCATTTTTCAAAACTGAAAAAGTTACTTTTGAATTCAAGTGTACTTGTGCCCCTTGAACTATAGAATATTTCAAACAAAAAATCTGAAAATCTATATCTTACAAATGTAAGAGAATTAACACAAGAATCTACAAACAATTGAATGGATGATTAAGTCTAAATTTTGTGTCCTAGAGATATGTTTGCATTCATCTTTTCTTTGAAATTTGAGCATTTGTTTCTTTAGTGATAATCTCCTAAAGGATCAAGGCCTTTTGGGGGTCACAAAACACCCAAAACTGCCATTTCTATTGTAGATTGCAAAATTTTGCACTCAACTAATGCAAACTAATACATTTGAAGAAGATGTTTTGATTGCCATTGAAAATAAGATTCTCCATAATTTTCTCTTTGGTAGTCCAAATGAAATGAACCAAAGCTTTCTATGTAGACAAAAACATTTTCCAATGATAAAAAAAATTGTTGACTGTTCTTTTCTTTATATGATAACTACTTGCTAAAGCCTTGAATGAAGGCCTAACAACTTTGACATGCTTCCACTTCATTATACCCCTTGTGCCACCGTGTCAACAAGTGGGGGGACCCAGCATCAATTTTATGGATATGAAGTGAACAGAATCCCCATTCGGTGCTTTTCTTTCAGCAACTGAAATTCTTGTGGCTCACGAACATCCAACAATGGAGGCAACGAATCCGGATGAACGTCGTGGACTTCATCGTCACTTTCATCCATATCCCCCTTTCTGACTTCCGCCTCCGTCATCTCTTTCTCCATCTCTCCCCTGTTCCTGCATCGTCATGCGCTCTTGCGCAGATTTTGACAGCTCTTCGTCTTCCGTGCATTTACGATTTCTTGCCTTGGTTCAACTTTGGCTTCTCCTCATCTGTGTGCGCTTCGTTCGAGACTCTCCGTGTTCAATTTGAGGCAATTTCGAGGAGTTTTGAGGCCGTATTGTTTTGATTTCGGTGCGGTGCTGCGGTGCTCCTTTCGGTTGGACATTGCGTAGATTAATTTTCGTTTCTAGTAGAGAATATTAAAATTGATTCAGTAACCTTTGTGCTCCACTCCGGTGAGTCTCGGAATTTTCTTCCAAATACTGGCTTTACATTTTGGGATGCTCATATTGTGACCGAGATAGTACTGTGATTTCTGAATTTTGTTCTGAATTCAATGCTGAAATAAAATTGCGCTGAAATAAGTTTCTCTGGAAGTGAAATTGTGATTCATGAAGCTGTGGAATAGTATTTTATTCATATTTGCTGTACTGTTTCGCGTGCTGTGGCTGCATTTTATGTGTGTTAGGTTTAAACTTTCGTCTTGTCTAAAATTATTTGAGCTTTACGACTGCGGACTGGATTGTCTGAGTACGCAAGACGCTTTATAATTTTGAATTGGAGTGTGTGAATATTAGAGGGAATATTGCTTGAGACTTCTAAATTGCTGCAATTCTCTTCATGCCCTCTCCAGTCCGGTGAGTCTCGAATGTTCTTCTAAATAGATGTCTTTATATTGGACTGTGTGTATACGGTGACCGAGATAATGCTGCGAATACTGAATTTCGGTTCCCAAATTCAATGCTCAGCTTTCGGAATCTTATCATTTTTGGAGTTGTGGTGTGTCAGAAATGAATAATCTAGATGTCGAAATTTTACAAGGAGACTGGGAGGCATCAGGTGTTTAACTGTGAATTAGCAACTAGCTATCTATCTCTCTTCAGAGGCACACAATATGGTGGTCTTCTAGGGTCCAAGGACATTTCTGTGATAATCTCGACAGTTTTAACTCGAGAAGCATGAGAACACAATTAGGGCAGACGTGGTCTTTCAGGGGTGATTCGCAGTATCAGCAATTCGCATACAAAGTCTTGTCGGGGTTGCAAATTAGAGGGCCATAGATTTTACGTTTTATCTACATTCGTGAGAGGCACTTTTGAAGGATCGAGACTGTAATTTCTGCATCGTTTGGATCGATTGCTCATAAAATGTATGTGGATGTTGGCGGTGCGTTTTATTTGCAGTGGAGTTGCAGCATGAGCGCAGGAGCAGTACCGGTCGCACATGTGGCCGGTCCATTCCGTTGCGTGGACTCTTCAGCACCATCTCCGTCTGGGCAGCTGCTTTATAAAACTAACTGCCCTAATGCCTCAGGCTGTCTGGCAACACAAGCATCCAGATTGCAATCCGGGTGTTCGAGCAGTCTTCATAGAGGGGCGAAACGCCCAGACCTAGGATGGCTAAGCAAACAGAGACTCGGTTCCAATGCCCTTGCAGAGAGCTCGAACAATGTAGATCGTCTTGGGGGCAGGGTAGCAAGTGCGAGGGCCGTCATGATGCCAGTAAGACAGAGGGAGACATCTTCGGGGGACCCTGGAAATGGTGCAAGCTTGCGAACTATTGAGGGAGTTTCTTCTCTCGGGACCTCGGGGGCAGATCTGGTCAATGCAAGGGACACTAGGACCATCACTCAAACTGTGGCAACCGATACAGATGCAGCAGAAGCTCGTGCCGGTCTTCGAGCAGCGGGTGCGGTCGAGTACGATCCGATCATTCTATCGCGCCGCTTCTCCCGCCAGCCATTGAAGGTAGAATCCTTGAAGTGTCATTGAAATGTAAACGCTTCGCTGCATTACGCGAGTCAAACGTCTGGTTTTCTCACTTCAGATATTCTCTGCGCGAATCGTCTAGGCTGCCTGAAAGTGCGCGCAAGAATCTGAGAATTTGTATTAAGAATGTGTTGCTTACGAAGGCTTATGAAAGTATCTAACTTGTGGCTCTCCACATGAGATGGTTCTCTCTATTTCAATATGGGTTCGTGAAATATACTGACCTGACAGTAGGTGGTGGGAAGGGCGTTACAAATTGGAACAGGATTGGGAGCATTCGCTTTGACATTGCTGCTGGATAAGCAAAGAGGTGTTACTGCAGTAAACATGCGAAAGCGGGCCATTGAGTTCAGAGAAAGGCTGACAAAGCTTGGCCCTACATTTGTGAAGGTTGGGCAAGGCCTTTCCACAAGACCGGATCTTTGCCCCGCAGAATACCTGGAAGAGCTTTCAGATCTTCAGGTACGCGACCTCACTTCCTGATGTACCAGACTTCACTAAACATTATGTCTGGGATTTTTCTCATTGCTGAGCCTATTCTCAGTTCTCTATTCCATGGATTTTGGCTTCCAACTTTTCCGTAGGCACCGTTTTGAGAGCGCAGACTTATTGTTATCTGTCGACAAGAAGAATTACCAAAATTCAATGAAGAATTTAATTTTGATAGAGTATAATATCTGGACTTTACAATGATGTTTTGATGTTCAAATCTTAACTGCAGCTATTTGCAATGGAATGCAGCAGAAACGCACTTTTGCTTTAATTGCTTGAAATCAACACGATATTATTTCTTACGATATTAGAACATAGCGTACTTATTGCAAAGTAGCTTGTCATTCTCAGAAAGTAATTAGAATGCTACAGCGTAACTCCACAGTTGACTTGTTCGAACCAATTCGAAGACTAGAGTTAGAGAAGATCGAAGGTTGTGCCTCTTTTGCATTATTTAATGTTTGTCCTGTTTTTTTCTCAGGATGCATTGCCGACATTCTCAACTAAGTTGGCATTCGAATGCATTGAAAGAGAGTTAGGGATGCCACTTGAGTCCGTCTACTCCAGCATAACTGCAGAACCAATTGCCGCAGCGAGTTTGGGGCAAGTGTACAAAGCCGTTCTTCGCAACTCTGGTGAAACCGTTGCAGTGAAGGTTCAGAGACCTGGCATTGAGGAACAAGTAGGTCTCGATTTCTATCTGGTCAGAGGTCTGACTGCTCTTGTTGATCGCTACGTTAGCATCATTACAAGCAACGTGACGGATCTGGTTGACGAATTCGCCCGGAGGGTGTATCAAGAGCTTAATTATGTGCAGGTACGTTCTTGCGACATGCTTCTCTGATATTTTAGTTTCACTTATGCATATGAAAAATTTACATTCAAGAGGTTATCATCCATCCTTCCAAACATAATGATGTAGATTGGTTGGTTCATAAAAACAGGAAGCCCGTAACGCTAAAAGGTTCAAGGCACTTTATGGCGATCGAAATGACGTTTTGGTACCCGGAATGTACTGGGACTACACTAGTGTAAAGGTTCTGACAATGGAATGGATAGAAGGAACCAAATTGAGCGAGCAGGCAAGGATTGAGCAACAGGGTTTAGACATTCTCAAGCTAGTGGATACCGGAATTCAGTGCAGTCTTCGGCAATTACTTGAACATGGTTATTTCCACGCCGACCCCCACCCTGGCAACCTTCTTGCCACTCCTGATGGACGCCTAGCGTTTCTCGACTTTGGCATGATGAGTGAGACTCCAGCAAGTGCTAGATTTGCCATCATAGGTCATGTTGTGCACCTTGTCAATCGCGATTATGATGCCATGGCCAGAGATTATTACGAACTGAAATTCCTGACACGAGACGTCGACGTTTCTCCCATTGTGCCCGCTCTCCAATCATTCTTCGACGACGTATTAACTGCTACCGTTAGCGAACTGAATTTCAAGACTATCGTCGATGGATTGGGCTCTGTTCTTTATCAATACCCATTTAATGGTAAGTTTTATCATTGTCGCTCTTGCACTTATCCGTTGACAGGATTGAACTACCATCTCCACTATTTGTGAAGCCAGTTGCAGTTCGCGAAATGTAACTGGCTTTATAAATAGTGGAGATGATAATTCAATTCTTAGCCTGTGGGTGATTGGTGTTTGCTTGCAAATCTCAGAAATTATGCAAATTTGTCAATTGTTGGTGATCAAATACTATGTGTTCTCTGGTAGTACCAAAGGGTGGGTCTGGATTCCTATTACGTTGCTGGCAGGAATGGAAACTTACATTGTCGTGGGACTGATTCTTGAGATAATCTCATGATCAGGAGGAGCTTTGAGTAGAGTTTGGAAGTTCAAATTCGTTATTTTTGTGATCTCTAACAAGTCTGTTGTTTCCCAGTGCCTGCTTATTACGCCCTTATCTTAAGATCTTTGACGGTATTGGAGGGACTGGCGCTCTACACCGACCCAAATTTCAAAGTTCTTGCTGCCTCGTATCCATATTTTGCCAAGCGACTGCTCACTGACCAGAATCCTTATCTGCGAAACGCCCTTATCGAACTTCTTTTCCAGGATGGAATTTTCAGGTTGTCACTGACTTCAAGAACATTAAAATTTATCCACGAATGCTCTCCTGAATGATTTTGTTTCTATTACAAGTCAATGGTGGTTGCGGAAAGACTGGCAATCTCTGATTTGTGTGCTATTAAACTCTATATGTGTACGTTATTTAAATGAGAGATTTGATGCTGTTCATTATGTACGAGATGATCAGACCTAGAGGATGTATTTATGCTGTTAATAATATTTTTATACTTTCTTTTCAATTGGCGTTACCATCCGAGGACCCATATCTAAACTGGGCTTCGAATAGGAATTGCTATACTTATGGTCTTATTTTCCAATGTCCATTTCGAGAAGTGGTCGATTGATAGAGTATTGAGCAGGGACACATTTTGTGCAGGTGGAACCGCTTGGAAAATCTGTTAACGCAAGGTCGTAGGGACTCCGATTTCCAGGCAAACGAGGTTGTGCAGCCCATAGTGGAGCTATTATTGTCCCAAGAGGGAGACGAGTTACAGATGCTTATAGAAGGCGAGGTTGTACGCGTTACGGAAGCTTTGATATTAGGAACTGCAATGCAAACCTTAAGGCAAGTTCCTTCCCCTTTGCGTACATTCCTTCCACCAATTCAAGTCAGTCTTCGGGACCAAGCCTCCATGCTCACCTTGCGTGAACAAGTGCTTAGGATTTACGGTCTGCTCCAGAGCTCGAGAGGGTTCGACCCTTCAATGCTTCAACCTCTTATCGAGGTATGCCTATTCACTAGCTCTCCAAACCCATGTTTCTAAATCCCTTCACTTGTCACCATCCGTACTTCGATTTGTGCAGCTTACATTAGCAACTAATCTTGGATTAAGGCACAGGATAGTATTGGTGTCACTTTAAGCGTTTGAACATATGGAACAGTGTGATTTCTCGGAAATGTATTGAGCTCTGGCGAGATGTTTCCATAACCATATGGATTTCTTATGCATTTCAAAGTATTAGATTGTGGACCACTGTAGGTGACTATAGATAATCCAATTTCAAGTCAAAGGTCTGTCCGTAGCCATTTCAGGTCTGGTCGCCTGTTGATAAGTCCAACCAAGTATATGATTAGATGAGTTGCTGCTGGTTACAGAGGTCATTATGGAAGACACGACCTGTTCCTTAACTGGTTTAGTACCTTCTACGTTATATCCCAAAAGCATTAACATGATTCGTGTTGTTCCCGTGAAGATTCCAGTGCTTTTTGGGTACAGGATATGTCGGTGATGTTTCACATGTCCTGATGTCCTCGTGACATTTCTTTCCGGTGCTTATGTAGGTTCTAATGAAGCCGAAAGCTCGAGCATTTGGAGGCCGAGTTGCAGGGAGTGTTGCACGTCGTTTGGCTGCTCGCTCATTACAACAGTTATTACGGCCAGCACCAACGTCTCCTACTACAAAGTTGGTGTCTTAGTACTTATGGGATCAATCATAGCTACTTTAGAGACCAGTGATATAAATCATTAGCAACCCTTTCGTTTGTAATATACGTGAAGATCTCATCAACAGTTTGTGTAGACGAAGGTAGAGGTTGCAGGACGATTGTTAATTTGTTATACCAAAAAAAGCATTCTTTCATTCTTTGTGTGGATATTGTCACATCAACTGGTATCCACTTCGGAATAAATTAAAGAGGACAGATCACTATAGTTGCTGTTGATACCGTCTCCGTGGCAATGGTCAACAGGTGGTTATGGTGAAGACCTTACAACGACTATTGAATTTATTTTTGATGGAATCTGTGACCCAGACCTCATTGAGTCATTGATATTACCTTCACTGAGAAAAGTATGTTCAATATAGTACACATCAGGGCTTTTTTTTTTCATTTTTTATGTAGTGCTAAAGTGGCGATATAAAATGTCATAGCGTTGCTCCAAATTTCAGCATTCATTGAAATATTGGATAGAAAATATCACATTCACACATGTCACATGTCTCTAATTCTATTTTTATCTACAACCTGGTAATTTCATCCACAATTTTTTTTTAAGTTTGGAGTTTCCTAGTGAAAAACTTCACAATTTTTTGCCATTTTTTAGCCAATTTTTTTTTCTAGTGCAATCTAGCACTAGAAAGCCCCCCCAAAGCCCTTGTATACATGAATGTCTTTCTCTAATATCACATTTTTTATTCTTTTCCAAAAAAAAGCCCTTGTATACGTGAATGTCTTTCTCTAATATCACATCCTTTATTCTCTCCCCCCCAAAAGTCCTTGTATACATTAATGTCTTTTTTTAATATCACATCCTTTATTCTCTCACCAAACTAGAGGGAACATATAGACTCTGTCTTGAAATGATTATCCACAATTTAGTTGAGATTTTTTTATGCCAATTTCATTGACTATATTGTGAAAAACATAATTAATAAAGGTTCCAAATTTTATATCATTAGAATCAATGCAAACTAAATAAAATTAACCACAAGTCTTCATATGACCTACTAAAAAAAACTTTAAAAGACATGACATTCAAAGTAGACAATCATTTTGGGATCATTTATATCAAGCTTTTAATCCTTAAACGACAAACTAGTAAAAAGTCAAACCTCAATTTTATATATTTCTTGATTAAAATATCTTTAAGTTTGACTAAAAAAGTATAGCTCCAATAATATTATTTTTATTCCAATTCAATTTATTCCAAAATAGCTTGACTTGTAATTTGTATAGCACTTTGAAGATAGCATCTTCAAAGCTTAAAATAGACCATTTAAAAACTTTTCTATTGAATTTATCTTAGTGTGAACTCAAATAGTATACAATTGCACCTGATGTTTATGACTATCATCTCTATTTTGGCTAAAAAATTCGTACTATCTAAAACATTTTGTAATTATAATAATTTTTACAAAGAAATTACTTTGAAAGATCATGTAAATTTCATTAAAAAAAAATTAATTATAATAAAACTAATTTAAATATAGAATATACATTATTGCATGAAAAAAATATCAAAATTTTGAAATTTATATTTTATTATAGAAAACTAATGAAATTTGACCAAACGGGAACATAAAATGTTGTTCAAAGATTAATCCATTAAGTCCTAGGAAACCACAAAGTTTGATTAAAAAAACACACTTGCATTTAAAAGTCATGTGGGGATATATAGGCCTATGTCAAGAAATGAGTGTACAATACATAGAAAGAACTACATGTTCATATCTTTTTTAATACTTCAATTTCTATATCCTTTCTAATGCAAGAATACATGGTGTGCTCTATACCATTATAATTTGGGGGATATAAAGAATGTCCATGTAGCATATTATTTTTTGAAAGAAGAGTGAGGCAACATAATACTATTTTTTTGTTTATATATAGCAATTTTTGATGTTTAATGACATATTTGGTAGGCTTTTCTAATAATTTGCAAATCTTAGTGTAGATGATATTTTATGATCACCAAAGATACATGATTCTATACATTTGGATCATTCAAGACTACATCAAATAACTTATTACCTATTTAAGAAGAAAATTCACTATACACTAGTTACAAATGATTTTTGTATTATACTTTGAATTTTTGAATGCATATATTGTATTTCCAAGTGCTAACTACTGTAGTGCAAACTTCATGTCCATGGATAAGGAATCAAAATACAATTTTTGTAACTATAGATTGAATTTGATTCAACACAAAAAACTCCTTGATTTTCATTTTTTCAAATTGTTATCAATCTCACTCTCTTTACCATTTCATGTCAATGGAGTTATATATTTCATGTTACATATTTCAACAATTCTCATATTATTATGCTCTACCTCCTTTATGCACTTGCTTGCATCTCATTTTTGTGTTCATTTCAATGGAGGATCATGCTTAGTTTTTGTACATTGTTTAATTCTCACTTTGTCTTGAGCTTCATAGTGATTACATTCTCCACTTCTACCCTATACTAACCTTCACCAATTCTACAACCTCTGTGTACTCCATTAATGTTCAATAATGTCATATAATTAGAGTTATCCTATAAGTCATGAAATGTCACCCTTCATTTGACTAGTAAATCAATTCTCATTCAAAAGATTGAATTTGAATTGATTTAAACTTTTATATTTTTTTGGAAATTAATGACAAGGCATGAATTGTATGCACATTAATCACATTGAATTGTTTCTTCAATATAGGGAATAGTCACTTCCTATATTGAGGTTATGGATTCACTCATACAACTTTTAGTATTCATAATTGCATCACATTGAGATGTCTCCTCTCTAGCTCGAGGTTTTGGTTTCATCCTTACAACTTTGAAACTTACTAATAGGATCAAAATTGTTTTAGCTTCATTTGGAGTGTATAGACCCTTAACTCTTCTTTATAGCTTAGACTCCTTAGAGTACAAGGATGGGACCAAAAATTCAATTTAAGAAGAAGACAATGTAATTGGAGTACATGTGATCATTCCTTGTCATCCCACAAAAATTAATAAGTTGACTCAAAATACAAATGCAATTTAGAATAAAAATTGACCAAAATTGATTGGACAAAATTTCATGACTTGTAGAATAATTCTAGTATTCCTTGCATTTTTGGTGCCTAAAGTGTGATGTTAAAGAAGCGAGATGAATATAAATGACCAATAAGGCATTTGACATTAATTGTACCGAAAATTATACCATTAGGTTTATTCTACAAGTAATGTATTTTTATTATAGCCTATTAAAGGCGAAAGTTGGATGAAGCTAGGGTCTATTCTTTATGTAGTCTTGCATTTCCAAATTCATTTTTTACCTTTTGTTGCACTTAATCACCTTTCCAAAGTTTCTTTACCCTATAATTGATACCTCTTTAATGTTGATACTCAAGATCATTTTATAATTCAAAAGTAAAATATTGAACAAAAAAATGGATGAATTCTATAAAAATATTTTCTTGAAAGGTTCTTAAAAACTTTATCCACATTTCCTTTCAAATTTCTTTAATAGAGTAACAAAAAGACCTTGGGTATATTTCTATTTCAAACATTATTACATGCACTATTCATTGGGCTATTCATGTGGCTTCTATGTCTTAATGATATCCTCACTACCAAATTAGAATCCTATTTATGGTTTAAATGAAACACTTCTTTCCAGTAGCAATAAGCCCCAATGCATCCTTCATCACTAAATGTGGCCATTGGTTGCAAATTACATTTAATTCTTGACTTTGTCATGATAGGGTTACAATATTAATTCTACTTATCCCCTAATGAACTACAGTCTTTTGGGACCCAAATTGCTTCAAAATACTTGTATCCAAAGTAAGTCTAAAATCTTCATCTATATTTATTATTTAACAAATCCTACTATTGGATCCCAAAATTTTAGAGTGGAGATTTCTACTCATTGCAATTTCAATGTGCCTTGAATTTTAAAAAATAGTTTTCTTAGCCCTCCCTAAAGGTGAAGTTTTGTCTTTCAATATTTTCAATAAAAAAAACAAGTATATCCCATAACTTGAGTGTTTTAGTTTATACATTAAAGAAATGGGTTGAGAATACATAGTGACAATTATAACTAGGAAACTTTAATATTCATCTTTCAAAAAATTACAAAGTAGAAGGTTGTACTTGATGAAAGAAATGACTAATAACTTTGATAGAAATATGAAAATTTGAAATCCCAGAGGTGAAAATGCTATAGTAAGCAACATGTATCCTAATAATATGTATTGTTGTTTTTGGAATTTTTAAAAATTGAGTTCCAAAAACAACTTTATATGTTTTCCTACCTTCATTGCCCACAAAAGAAAACTCCTCATAACTTCCATTTGTTTTTTTGGAATTGAATGGATCAAATGTTTTTGTGTAGGCATCAAGTTTAATCAATCAAATAAAATGATCTAATCTCTTTTGGGAATATATTTTTAGTTACCCTGTTTGACATTGACATTTTAAAAAAAACTTAAAACTTTTGTAATATTTATTGGAATGATAATAAACAAAGATTCATGTGAAGATTCAAATGATTAGCATCTATCCCAAAAATTTCATCGAAAAAGTTCTAAATTATGAAGTCAATAGAACTTGCCCAAGTTCTAAAAACAACTTTAACCCCTAAGTGCTCGAGTGACCATTTTTGGGTCGCCGCCCGACTTCGGGCAGCATTTTCAGGCAGAAAAAACATTTTTTTAATTTTTTTTTAATTAAAAAAAATATTGGATTGTCTTTCAATATTTTTATTCAAAACTAAAATTGCTACAATGAAACAAAAAGTATAAGAGAAATAGCACAAAGAATTTTGAATTGGCCTAATATTGAAAAACTTATTATTTGGGAAAAGTGTTGATGTTCTCATTACTAGATTTTATGCATTTTTTCACAAATCAATAAAAAATATAATTTTGACCAATCAAAAAAAATTCAAATGCTAAAGAGAGAACTTGTATTTTTGATGAATTTTTTAAGTTATATCATTAGATGTGATTCGGGGGGGCTGGAGGGCCGTTTCAGGTTGTTCCCAGCTCCGTTCCCCTGTCCGTTCCCCCGGGCCCCGTCGAACGCGGCTGACAGTTGTTGTTTTTATCAAAAAAAAAAAAAAAAAAAAAAAAAAAAAATTTAAATTTATTAAAATGGAAAACAAAGTTAAAATTTTATTTATTTATTTATTTGAAAATGTCGACCTGGCAGTCGCTTGGCTAGGTCAGCAGGCCCTGCGAACGGCGACTTTCGTCCAGTTTCGTCAGTTTCGTCCAGTTTTCTTCTTGGGAACTCGCGGCCCTTCCTGATAGGCAAATCTCATCTAATGCTTCAAATTTTATTTGAAGAGAATCTAAAAGTATTTTTATAATTTTGATCATACGGATACTTTCTACTTTTGATGCTTCACATTATCTTCTTTGATGCAAAACTTCAAAAAAGTTATAAAAGTTATATTTTATAACACATTTGTGTTTTGTCCAAACCCCTCAAGCTTGTAGGGATTAAAATGGACTCCTTAGTCCATATATTGTATCCATACAGTTAGATCCACTCATCCACTACATTAATATATCATTTTCAATAAAATTTGAAATTTAAATTTGAAACTTCCTTCTAATTTAATTAATTAGAGATTGAATATGTGTAATATTTATAAAAAAAAAAAAAATTTAAGTCCAAAATATTAACTTCTGAATATGGTAATTTTTAAAGATTTTTAATTTGTACACAACAACTGAAGTAGAAGAAAAGGCCTGCAAAGAAGCAAAGAAGGTGATGCACTACATTCAAGAGGACCAAAAGAAGGTAGAGAAAGAGTGTAAGAAGACTCAAAATTCGACATAGAAGGTAGAAAAAAAATTAGAGCTCAAATAGCGTCAGTGCCAAGGCAAAGACTCCACAATGCAAGAAGATAATGGAATTGTGAGTGGGATAGCTGTTGGTAGGCTTAACGAGTAAATTCAAGTTTTCTCCTACATGTAACAATCAGATGACGTAGGCACTACCAAGGCCAATGGTAATAGACTTCCCTCTTCTATTGTTGTAGTTTGTCCCTTTTCAATAATCATGCTTTCCAAAGTTATTTTTTGAAGATGATCTTGCATTTTTTTGGTCTTCAAAGGATGGACAAGTTTTCACTTTCCTATTTGCTTAATCTTCTTTCCATAGACTCTTAATTCTCCCACAAAAGCTTATTATAGTAGAAGTCATTAGCTTGAAGTAGGTTTATGAGGTGAGATGCCTTTGCATACTCATAGTCTTCCTAATCTTCATCTACAAAATTTCATATTGGAAAATAAATAAAGAATTGAGAGTCCTATCAATATGAAAACATTTAAAATATGTAAAAAAGAAGGAATGGAACTCAAAAAACTGAAATGAAAAAAAAAAATACATTGCATTATGCAAATTCAAAGTTCAAATACATAATTCAGTAGAGAAATAAAAACACAAATAAATGAAGTATTACCTTTAAGATAGCTTTGTACTCTTTCCACTTTTGTTACATTTTGTGTATCACCTTTAATGGAACCAAAGTAATCTTATAAACCACACTTGATGTATAAAACAAATAAATTGCAAAACTTCATGAGGATTGGAACAAAGAATTTGTGGTCCTTTATACGAAACATTATCAAATCATTGAGAAATCTCCCCTCCATAGCCTTCACCAAAAGATAGGATTCCACTTCCTAGCTCATTTGAGGAAGATGAGGAATTTGTGCTCTCTCTTTCAAATTTTGATTCGATACTCTCTTGTATCTTTGTCTTAGAATGTGCTTCGGCATTTTTTTTTTTAAATTATCTTTATTTTCTAACTCTGCTTGCTTCTTTAGCACTGTCATCCTGTTTTCAAACTCACTTCCCTCTTGGAGGCCATGATGACTTCAATCTAACCTTAAGATCACAAACACATTCAAAACCTAGAGCCAAAATCTTAAATAAAAAAAAATTCTATAAATGTTATAAAGACTACAATGCTTTCAAAAACCCTAAACTTCAAGCTTATAAACTCTTAAAAGCTCAAATTCAAATAACTTCAATACTTAAAATTCACACAAATCCAATACATCAAATTTAAGCTTCAAAGAAACAAAATAAACTGTAAATGCTTTAAACAACCTTGTATCTAATAAATCCCTACTCTCACTCTCATGCAAACAAAAAAACATTAAAGTAAAGTGGTGGAGTGATTACACAATTCTCTCCACAATGCATGATCTAAGTTGAATGAACCACTACCTGCACCCAAAATTGTACAACCACAAATGTGAGTACTTTAGAGTGTGCAACTTTGAGCATCAAAAAGATTGCGTAGCTTTGAGCATCGAGAAGAATGCATAGCTTTGAGTATCGAGAAGAATGCATAGCTTCGAAAGGTGGTGGTCATACATTGCACTTTCTACCAATGCTACATACTTCAAAGAATTGTGTATAGTCACCGTTATATAAAGCATGGGCAAACTATGAGTCAACTGTGAGCAGAGTTTGATAAATTGTATGTGGGTGAAGGAAAAAAAATTTGATAAGAAGGCTTGTTGTAGGCGGAATTCAAAAAAATTTAATGCATGTCTAGCACAGGGTTGTCTTGTCTGACAGAATTTCGAGTTTTTGTGTCTAATAGACGTCGCATGTCGCATGTCGAATTGTCGAGTTGTCGAGTAAGGGCGGTTTTTGTTGTCGTGTACAGATTTCGGATTTCAAATTTTTTTACCCCTTGGTAAAACGGACTGTCCTACGTGGCTGTGACGTGGCGTGCTTCCTGAGGGGCGACCATGGGTAGGGCGACCTCGGGTCCAAAATCCTGGACGACTGCGGGTCCGAATCCAGGGCGACCGCGGGTCCGAAGTCCAGGGCGACTGCGGGTCCGAAATCCAAGGCGACCGCGGGTCCGAATCCAGGGCGACCGCGGGTCCGAAGTCCAGGGCGACTGCGGGTCCGAAATCCAAGGCGACCGTGGGTCCTACTTCATGGGCTACAAGTCTGGGGCCCCCACAACATTTTTTTTCCAATATTTATTCTTCAACCAACACATTCCACGGCAAATCGGCAATATATAAGCATTGAATTATATGCTCGGTACGTACCAAAGCAAATGAACATGCATTATGTAATGATATATCATGGGACAATCAATTCATAAGCCTAAAACATAATAATAATAAAAACCTTGGACAATAATCATATTAATTTAAATGGAACTGCATACATACATAGGGATGATCTTCACAATTGAGTACCAAGACCACTCCTGTTTGAAATTGCACACTTATTTGCAAAAAATACGAATACCTTCATTAATCATCATCGTCAACACCAAAGTACCTTTTACAATCTTCCTGACTTTGTGAAGCCAAGTGATGGACTACACAAAATTCAAAATCTACCTATTTCATTACAAGCTTTGGCAACAAATCTTCACTACAAGGCATTGATGTTAAATCCTTATAGTACTATTTGAAGGCCTCCACATCTATAATGCAACACATTACATTGTGAAGGTAGAATCGCTTTCCGCTTCATCTGCATTGGGGTCGGTGTCTTCATGTGGCCCACTACTGTCACTAGCTCTTGAGACCTCGTTTTCATCATCCTCTCTGCTTGTAGGTTGAAGGATCACCTCACGTTCCACCTCAGAGTTCAAATTTCGCACTTGCGTTTCTAAACCACCAACAACTTCGGCTAGCACTAATCGCTTTGTCGGCCTCGATGCATCAGTGGTTCCATTGATAATAGGGCCTGTCGGTTGCTCAAGCACTTGCTGCCCAACATGTTAACGCTCTGCTCTCGTTGCTGCGCTTGATGGCCAAGGATTACGAGTGGAATTTCGTTCTCCAATGACAAATGGATGGATCGCATGGTTTTGACGCTTGGGGTTCCGTGTCAGTCTGTCTTGCGTCTTGCGGGTTCGTTTATTTCCTGATTTGGAGTGTTCACGCGATCGCCTGGATGATTCTCCAAGGCCTGACATCAACGAGGCCAGAGTAGGTTGTGGAGCTGAGCCATGCACTCCTTCATCAACGATTTGTCGTAGATCATTATGTGTCGGCGACCTTGTTAGAGGAGTTGGTACTATCCTCGATGTTGTGGCAATGTCTACACTTGCAGGGCGATTGGACCCACGGGTACGGGTCTCGTTGAATACCACTTGCAATGGCGCATCTGAATCGTACACCCTAGTTTCTGTTGCAGTGTTGTTGGTCGGTGCTAAACTTGGACGAACTGCAGGTACCTCTTCAATATGTGACACCTCTTCTTGCCTTTCACCCTGTACATTAACTCGTGCACCACTTCGGAGGTTCATTGGCATACTAGGCGGCAGACATGTGGCAATTGGAGACCTTACAAGCTCCACTTCATCTGCCACTGGAATATCTGCACCGTCATTGTTGTCATCAGGAGTTCTTTCCCTCGTTGGGTCTGCATTGATTACCGGAAATGCATCCCAAGCCGACACATGAGGGGCTTCGTCTCTGCGGTGGTGCGACGCCTCTGGAGAGCTCAATCCATCATCATCACCCACGAAAGTGTTGTGGTATCGTCCTCGTGGAGGACTACCTACACGGGGCACCATACCAGCCCACCTATTTCCACGGAGGCGTTCTTCTACTACCACACGTCTCTGTTCTTCTCTCAAATCTCTAAACCTAACTTCATCTTCGTCCCCCGAAGAATATGGTTCCTCATTCTCTTCATCTGTATCTCCATCTACAAGGTACTTTTCGTAGAATAGTGCTGGATTGTGTCCTTGTTTTTCACGTTCCAATTTGCTATTGGTGTAGATATACACCAACATCTCAGCCTTCTTTGTGGCTAGGCGATTACGCACTTTATCGTGTACAAACGAATACATGCTCTAGTTTCTTTCACAAGATGATGCTGAGCATGTCAGAGACAAAACTCTCCTTGCTATTTTTGGAAGAGCGTTCCCACCCACACGATTCCACCATTGATGAGGCAACAAGTTACATCGAGTAACATCTGGAGCCTCTTGTAATGGATCAAAGGGACCCGACTTCTCTTCAAATTCCGTCAACTCAGCAATTGCTTCATCTTCATCCACATTCAATGGTCCGCTCAATTTTCTGATGACTCGATTCAATGCCCGCTTTGCCTCTCCATTGTTATGAAGCTCTTCCACATCTGTCAAATACGGGTTCAACAATGCCCCTGCATAATGGAGGTCCGTGCGCATCAACTTCCAACGAGCATCAAATTGTTTTAGGAACTTCGTCGCGGTCTGCTCATCAAGAAAGAACGGAGCCTCCTTTAAAGTGCACACGTGCTGACGAAGGCTACTCATTATTATCCAAGCTTTCGGCATCGCCGGTATTTTGCCATCGAACTGGCGCAGAGCAAGAATCACTGGAAGAACCATATGCTGGAAATTACCGCATTCCACCCAAAACACTTCCGAAACTATGTCCTCTCGCGCTTTACGGGCCCGCTCTCTTGTAATGAGTCCATTTGTTCTGCTGACCAAACTATTCTCAAATGGCATATACGTCTCGTCCCCCACCACGAATTGAAGCGCTTGTTTGCACTCTACCAAACGGTCTATCATGAGAAAATGCACTGCGAAGCGTGTGGCCGCGGGAAGTTTCAATGACTTCTTCGGCGAGTACTTACGGAAGAGACCCAAAGTCAAGTGGTACTTCTTTATAAACTTCACAATTGCCCTGGCCTTATCCACTAGATCTTTGATCCTTTTTTCCTTTCCCCAGTCTTCCAAAAGTAAGTCTAATATATGTGCGGCACATCCTTGCGTATACATGTGGGGATACCTTGCTTGCAACTCGCGCATTGACCCTGTCATTACGGAAGCATTGTCTGTACACAATTGGACAATATTTCCTGGTCCCACCTGCTCTATGTAGGTAGCCATTGTATTCACCGTATACGCCATGTCTTTCCTCTCTCCTGTGGTGTCAACCGATCCCAGGAAGACATCACCCGCAGGGCAAACGAGCATCATATTCAACAAGGGATGGTGATTTGTATCTGACCATCCATCTGAACAGATAGTGGCTCCATATTGGATAATAGAACTCTTTGTTCGACTACTGACCATTTTCGTAACAGCCTCCTTCTTCACATCAAGTAGTTTAGTGCGCACCGCATTGTACGATGGCGGGGAATATGGAAATCTACATGTCGAAGTTGCTTTCACAGCATTCACAAAGGCTGGGTGCCACACCACATTGAATGCAATGTTAGCCTCATAAAAGAAAGAAGCCCATAGTCTGTCCAAGTTTTGTCTTTCATTGACCCGGAATGATTCATCCATGCTTTGTTGACGAGAAATCGAGGTTGAGCGCATCCTTCTCACCGTCACAGGAGTAGAATTCGTTGAATCTGGATTACGAGGCGGTGCATTAGGTGCTTCTGTCCTGTCGCTTGGGTCTACAGACCCTTCCACTGATGCATCCACAGTATACCCTGCAACGGACTCAGCAACAACATCAACCTCAAGATCTACTCCATGCATCTCCTCCAAACTCATTTCTTTTGGTACAATCCCTTCACAGTTTCTGAATAATTCGAGGACTACGGATGGAATACGTTTACAACGTTCCACTGTTGATGTACGGGGGTAACCAAAGTGACCAAATGCCCGCTTCCGCATGAAAACTTTGTTCCAACCACAAAAAATACAAGTCCTCGTATTTGCGGAACGAGCGGGGTTCGTTTCAATAACCAACCAGGGATCCCACTCCTTTGTGGCTCTTCGAGTATCATTTATGTTCGTCCTCCTCCCCGCTCCTCGGTTTGCCATATTGTTTATCTGATATGCGTTATTCCAAACCGAAACGTATATGTACCCAAGTGCTTCGGAAAAAAAAATTATGACAAAGCCACCGCTTCGAGTAGTTTTCTAACCACTCAAAGCAAGGTTGTTGCCCTCTGAAGAATATAACATTGCATGAAGCCTCTTGAGAAGATCCAAGCCATATGTTCATCAACAGAGCAATGGAAATCCAATGTTGTTCCTCTACATTTATAGTGCTTTCGGTCTTCCCTCCACACGCTCCAAGGATGGTTTTAGGGCGCCGCTACCAAACTCTATTACACCCGAGGTCGCCCTACCCGACCGCTGGTCCACCTCCAGGCATATGGAGGCGCGCGCCTTTGCAGTAGTCGACTTCGGGTCACATGGTGCGACCGCGGGTTCCGGCAGGCAACTTCTGGTCCGAAATAGGGCAAACGCGGGTCCAGGGAGGGCGATTTCGGGTCCAGGTGGGGCGACTTCGGGTCCAGGGGGGCGACTTCGGGTCCAGGGAGGGCGACTTCGGGTCCAGGGAGGGCGACTTCGGGTCCCGGATGGGCGACTTCGGGTCTCAGACGGGCGACTTCGGGTCCCACATGGGCGACTTCGGGTTTCATGGGAGACTTCGAGTGCCATGGGCAACCTCGGGGGAAAGAAGGGCGACTTCATGTGCATAAAGATTAACTTAGCCCCTAAAGGACCATTGTCCCCTCAAGGAACAATATGGATTTTGGACAAGTTCCTATGATCTCAATTTTTAATGAATTTTTTGGAAACTATCTCATAATATACAAGAGCTTATTACCTTTATGGGAATATAAATTTTGTTGCAATTGGTACCTGGGATTCCGGGATCAAAAGTTATGGCATCTTTAACATAATTTGTAAGGAACGTCTCAGGGCAGAAAAAGAAATCTACAATAATTTGAAATTAATTTTTTAATTTTTTTCTTCTTAAAGGTCATATTTTTGTCTACATGTGTAGCTTTGATTCATTCCATTTCGATTAGTAATGTGAAAGTTATGAACAATATTGTTTGGCAAGCAATCAAAATGAAATGATTCAAAGTTTTTCACATAGATATAAATCATAAGAAATTAAGAACCAATTTCAATATCAATTTTGTTATTGGAAATGCCTTGTCATTTGTGAAGAATATCATTAATTTTTCGGGGGACCAACTGAATGCTAAGTATTGAAAACTACTTATCATACAAAAACATTTGAACCACGTAGTGAGAAGTTCTAAAATTTGGTAGGCTTCGAATTTAATCCTTTAAAAAATGTTGTGCCAAAGGAGATACTACAAATTCTATTCATGTTTCCCTTCTAAATATCACTATGATGCCAAAACAAACTATTTCACTCCTTACGGGTTTAGGATTTAGGAATATCTTCAAATCTATAGTAAACTTTATTTATTTTCACATCGTAGGAAGATCTTGCAATTGATGTACATGGCAAACTAGAAATTGTATGAAGTTGTTCAAATATAAATAATTGTTTGGATGTTCGGTATGAATTTCTTAAAAAGACAATGGTATTATTACATTGTTGGTATTTTGTGTAAATGGAAGCACAAAAGTCTACGTAGAAAACTGACCTACAACACATGCAATAAATGTATTTGACATGTGTCTAATCATCAAGAATTAGATCTTCAAAACACATAAAGGCTAATTCATATAGGAATATTTATATATCTTTATTGAAGAAACAAAACATGGACCCCATTGTACAACATGAGGTGGTTCTAAAGGTCAAAGCAACCCTTCCGATACACACAAGTTTAGAAAAACAACTACCTATTAGTCTATTATTTACTAGAAGACTACCTCTAGCCCAAAATCATGCAACATCTATATTGGCCTCCTCTTCCCTTTTCTTCTTCATGACTTCAAACTCATGGGCCGCAATTCTATAAGCACTCTTCAAAAGGGGTAGGTCATGGTTCCACATCTTGTTTTTGATCCAAAAATTCTTGAACGTTCTCGCATAACCAATGTGTGCAGTTCGGAAATCTATGTGCTTCTGAAACTGGTGTTCAAGCTTCTTCAAAGAAACTAACTTCTGCTTCAAGGAAGCTACCTCTGATGTCAGCACACAATGCTCTTCATCTACTAATAATGCATCCACAGCCATTGGAAGGTCAATGGGGCCTACAACCGTGGTTTCTTTTAGGTCATTCAACCTTGACTGCGCCTCTTCCACAGCTTTCCTTTCGGTATTCAATCGGTTTTCTTCTGCCAAACACTCTTCCATTATTTTGGCCATTCGTTTATCCAAGAACGGGGTGGAATTTGAGGTAGAGTCACTCTTTCAAATAAGTAAGTCACTCTGTAAGTCACTCTTTCAAATACCAATGTAGGGGCGACCGCGGGTGAGGCGACCGCGGGTCCAGAAAAAGGGGAAACTAGGGACTTCTTTCTGCGGTGCTGGGGCGACCTCGGGTGGGGCGACTTCGGGTAGGGCGACCGCGGGTCCAGAGAGGAGGGAAGAACTCACGCATTTTTGCTTCCCTCTTTTCTGGGACTTGGGCGACCGCGGGTAGGGCGACTTCGGGTCCAAACGGGGAGACTATTTCGTGTTGGGCAGCTGATGGTATTTTGAAGCCCAATAGAATCAAAGAAAAAAAAGAATAAAGATGGGATGGACAAGGAGTGGTGCATCAAAGGTGATTCCCGATGTGACCAACGGGAAGGTGAAGTACTGGAAGGGATTCTCACACAAGGGTCAACTTCTTCGAACTCAAGTGGAGTCTGGGAGGTCTACGGTTCGATTCCCAACTCCGTGTGCATGATGTAGGAGGTTATGGTTTGGTCTTACGGGTTTGGTCAAGGACCATTTTGAGTTCAGAATGGAAATGAGTCAAATGACAAACATTGTCATTTCCGTCCTAAACTCAAAGTGGACCTTGGCCCAATCCTCGAAGCACGTCACGTGGCCTAGACCGAGGTCTTCACGGGATTTTTTGAAACTTTAAAGTAACTAATTTGTAATGATATAGAGTATTTTAGAATTCAATTGTGGTAAATCATTATTTAATTAGATTTGTTCGTCATTATGGAGAATGACGAATAAATACTTGTGAATGAAATTTGATTTTACAAGACGGGTGTTTGCTTAATCTATGTAGGGTCAAAAGATAAGTTTAACTTAACAATTAGAGTGCATTACTAATAAAGTCCTAAGTGCCTTAAGCCTTTCCCTCTTGTATTTTTCCTATGAAAATTGAGCATGGACTTATAGTAATTGCCATTGAAGCAAGTTTTATAACCCGAAAATCTAACCGTATGAATGTTTAATTAGCTTGTGTAGTTGTGTATTAGTATGCACGTTTCCTTTTAGTGCAAAATTGGATAAGAGTTGTGAGATGATAACCAAGAAAATTTTCATTTTCTTTATTGATTGTATTGCTTATAAAAGAAAATTGGGATTGAAGGTGAAATGAAGAACTACAAATTATATTGGCACTCTAAAATGTTCTCTTCCAAAACTTAATATCACTTGAATAGCTATTAAACTCATTACAAGTTGGGAATATTTTTAATTCTGGTGTCCCACGATTTCACTACCACCTATTCATTGATACATAAATTTTTTTGCTCAGGCAAGGGTGTGCATTGAAGCATTTGACACTCAAGGAAACACTATCGTAAATATTTTTTTAGTTGGGGAGTTTCTCCAAATCCGACGTCCATTGGATTTTAAAGAGGCTTCCTTTCTCCATTTGTGTGGATGTGAAAGTAAAGATAAGGTAGAAGACTTTGAAATGGAGCGGGCATTAATAATGGACTCTATAAGTGGCTTTGAAATGGACAATATGTAGTTCATAAATTGACCTCCATAATCATTAAATGATTCGAGAAAAAAAAATTATGAATTGTAAGAGCCAATCCATTATCTTTACTTTCCCATTTATGTTTAGAAGTTGCAAGTGAACATTTTGCAGAAGACCTAGGGGCATAAATAGGGACCTATGACAGAAGTCCTTTGGAAATTTATAAGTAATTATAAAATACTTCCAAAAATATGAAACCACTTGTGTTAGATTCCTCTTTTATTTGTCTTTGTCTAAAAAATCACCCGAAGTCGCCTAGGGACCCGCACCCGAAGTCACCTAGGGACCCGCACCCGAAGTCGCCCAGGGACCCGCACCCGAAGTCGCCCAGGGACCCGCACCCAAAGTCGCCCAGGGACCCGCACCCAAAGTCGCCCAGGGACCCGCACCCGAAGTCGCCCAGGGATCCGCACCCGCGATTGCCTTGTGGACCCGTGGTCGCCTGGGTACCCGCAATCGCCCTTGTTCGGTCGGGGGACCCGCACTCGCCCTACTTGGAGGACCCGCACTCGCCCTCCCGCGACCGCTAGTCCCAGTACAAATGGGGTGGGGTGGACTTGCGGTCGTCAGTCCCCCTGCTTCTGTGCAAAGGCTGTCATCCACCTTGAAGTGGCTGACTACATGTGCGTGAGGCAGGGATTGGGGAATGAAGGAATTTCATTCTTCTCATTCCATGCATGTCTAAACCGCGGTGTTTCGTAAACTTGACCCTATCTGCTACGATCTTTGAACCTTGAACATCTACTTCTGCTTCGATATTTGTAAATGTGTCACACGTATGATTACTAGTTTCACTTAGTTAGAGTAAGTATTTTGGCATTGAGACTTTTATATAGTATATATTGCTTAGTTATACATACGTTGTTAAAACATGGAGCGTACGACCTCGCCATCTCCTCCTACCATACCTACTCCATTGACTCCGCAAGAGAAAAGGGCGATGAAGGACAAGGGTCGAAAACGGTCAGGCAAGAAGCACAAGAAGCGCGTGGCCATATTACTTCATCCGAAGATTAAGGCTTTTAAAGGTTGGAGGGATGAACCAGAGCCGTGGAGTTACCGGACTGTTGCGAAGTATGTGGATTGGTGCCACATCAGCAAGTTATTTCCGTTGTGTCGTCACCCTTTGCACGTTCAAAACCAAAAGGTTAACCTTGCGTATGCTACGGACACAAGGTTCATGCGTAGATGCTGCGAAGTATGGACCCTTCTATATTTGGAGACCAAGGTGTACAGAAACGATAATTTCAGTTTCTTTCTTGTACGAATGGTGTATGCCGAAGTTGTTTTGAAGAAGGTAGTCGATTGGACAACACTCCCAGAAATGCCTATTGCGGTCCGTCCGGACCAAAAAGAGTGGGAGGAAGCCTCCAACTTGTGGGCAAAGTATCCTCTTAATATAAGCAAGATGATGACACCGATTAAGCGTGGAGCATCATTTGTTGCTGATGAAGAAGTAGTTTGGTCTTCCACTTCTTCCTCGGACGAGCACACCCATGAGTACAACGAATATTCCTTCTCTAGCGATGATGAAGATGTTTTTGTCACCGAGTCCAAGAAGTCTTTGGATGTGGGCCTTCAGAAGAAGAAAGATCGTGGAAAAGAGCCCATTACCTCAACTAGCCATGAAGAAGTCTTGGAAAAAGTTGACCCCATGGAAGTGGAGGACTTTTCCACAGAGGAGTGTGCGATGCTAGAAGGTGATAGTGATTCATCAGACAATGAGGAGACCTTGATTGCCAAAATCGAGAGTGCACGTTTATCATTGAGTACAAAGAGTGAGGAACTGAAGAATTTGAAGGAACGCGAAGTGTCTTCTCCCACTGAAGCTTATTTGAAGCAATAATTGAGGTCTCTCAACCAAATACTCAAAGAGAGAGATGACGATTTTGTTGCTTTTAAGAAGAATGGAGACCAGTATTTAACTAAGCAGAGCACCGGGAAATTGTCGCAAGCTGACCATTGTTTATTGTGGGAATCAAAATTAGAAACCCTGCAACGCAGACGTAGGAAAGCACAGAATGAGCGGCGAGCACTGCGTGTTCAAATTACCGAAGAAGAAAAGAAATATTACGAAGCGGCCAAAAAACATGTCAAGGAGGTGGACGTTTTGGCAACGGCCTCGACATACGGTAATCTACCAGAGGAGTTAGAAATGCTTCAGAATTTGGTGAAGTTCCATGAGACTAGAGTACAAGTGTTGGAAGACGAGTTTGTGGATCTGAGAGCCGAAAGCGAGTATTATACGCAGTGGATGAAGGATACAACGGGAAAGAGAGGTGAAGAATACGAGAAAGTGGGTCCTCCTCCTAATATGAGTGACTTCCTAAACCAAAAAGAGGTTTTTAGAAAGTAGTGTACCGCATTTTGGTGAACAATATTGTAAATTTGTAAGTAAGATCCAATTTTGGATATTGCGGCTCTCTCGTGATTTAGTAAAGAATATGCTACAATTTTTTTGGCATTCAAAGTTCACGTGGTTTTTTAATAATTATTGTACACTTTGTAATGTGTATTGCAGATTTCTGAACTTAGTGTATTCGCAAAATATTTAGTCACAGCTTTTGAAACCAATGTAGTACAAGAATAGAAGACCTAATGTTGCTCAAATCAGTTTTGTTATGTCATTTTATTCTGGATTTGTACTAGAAATGTTTATCTTGATATTTATTGGGTGAAAACATAGCCCTAAAGACCTAACCCTCTACAGTTAAAATAACCAATTGCTTCATTTTCTAGCTAATTTCCATCGCTACTTACATGGCTTGGTGAATTTTCAAATGATTCCAATAGGTTTTTTCCATTTTCAGTGTTTTTCTAAACCCATAAAGTCCGAAGGCCATTTTTAGGTGAAGAAAAAATCAAAACTGTCATTTCTATAATTCTATTGTGTTTGTCCAAAGAAAAAAATAAACTTTTGTGGAACTGAAGCTGAGGATCTTGAACTTCACTTGTTTAAGATTTTGTGGTTAAAATTGTACGATGTTTGACTGTACAGATTTAGAGATATGAGCATTCAAAGTTGAAGAACAATTTTTTTGCAACACTGGACTACACTTTCAGACGACTTTGATTGCTATTTCTTCCAAAAATGTGCACTATGGAATTTGAATTTAAAATTTATTGTGTTGAAGAATTGAGTTGGGAGTGTAGGAAAAAAAAATTCAAAAAATAATAACTTCCTTTTCATACTTCAAAAAATTGTCAAGTAGAAGTAGATCCAAGGTTAAAAGAAAAACTAAATTGATAATAGCTCTTACATGGGATTGGAACACAATAATCCGTTAGTCCCAACGGTGAGATTGTTGTAGGAAGCAAACTTCTCCTTTAAAATAAACTAATTAGAGAAAATTTGAAAATTGCATTTTCAAATGAATTCTATAAGTTATTTTTTGAAATATTTGTTTACATTGCCTTAAAAAGAACAGGGTTCTTAACTTGCACATCACTAATGAAAATGGAATGAATCAAATCTTTTTATGTAGACAAAAACATAATGTTAGCAAAAACATGAACAAAATTAAATCTATTTTGGATTTTTGCAATGTTTTTTGTACTGCCTGCCGAGTTTAGTTCTAGGTATTTTGTGGCGTAACTTTTGCTTCCGGACACCAATTGAAATAAAAATTATATTCCCTCAAAGCTTATCAGATTTTATCTTTTCACAAAAAAATTCAAAAAATTAGGGTACAATTTCAAGCCATAGAAACTTGCCCAAATTCCAAATTGTCTCTAGAGGGGACAATGGGACTTAAGGGGTTCATCATGTTCACTTTTTCTGTTTATGGAACTAAAATGATAACAATTACAATCTTCCATGATATGAATTGAGATAATGAGATTGCTTACAATGATATACAATTTTGAATTCTAAGTAATAAAATTTAAAGTTTACAGTTGAATTAATTTTAGAAGCTTAAATGTCAATGCAAATGACAATGTCAAAGTGAACTTCAACTTTAATAGCTCTTTGATAATAAGCTTCATACAATCAATTGTACCACATATTTGATTTTGTTCGAACATAGTGAAGTCTTTGGAGTAGAAAGTAATGTAGAATATGTTTCAAAAATGAAGGCACTGTAATATTCTCGATAATATTGCAATACAAATGTGTAGCATACAATCATAGAAGGCTCGAAGTTGGCCTATATGGAACAAAACAAAAAGACTGAGAGCTACACGCTTCTACCATATATAATACGCTTTTATATACTAGGGGTTTGACATTATATATCCTTGGACGTAAATCAAGTAACCAAAGGAGAAATGAAGTCCATCATTAAATTCTCAGACGTCAAATCCATTTGGATTGTTTTTACTTCTTAGAAGAACTTGCTTCACCATGTGAAGGTTGAAGTGCCTCTTGAAGGACTATCTTCTTCTTTGCACGAGTTCGTGAAGCTGGCCCTTCCGCATTCAAAATGAATTCCAAGACGTTGGAATCTTGGAGAGCTTGTAGGGTCCTTGTGGTTTGTGGAGAATGTGCTTCCAAAAGATAGTCCAATGTTTGACTTTGGTAATAAGGTCCATACGTAGAGTCCATGCAAGCCATGTTAGTCATGTCTTCAAGAGAGGCAAATTGATTGCGATCGGGTCCCCTTTTACCTTCATTATCCCAACGGTGTCCTTCCGGATGAGGACCCCATTTGAATTCTCCCGAGCTCTTCTCGAAGTATCCACCAAGGCATTGGTAGAAGAATGCCCTTCTCCCTTCATTGTGTGGACCTTTTCCCATCAACTTCGGTGCCACTTTGACAATCTCCGCCGAGTCAGTTTCCCAGTTCAATTGAGAGCTACTAGGTGCCTTTTCATCATCATGTAGCCCTTGACGCCAGCTCCAAACGAGGTCACGACCCCACAGTGTCGTATTAGTCGTCGTTTCAACGCTATGTTCCCAAGAAGGTGGCATGTACGTCATCAAGTTGAACATGGCATATAAGCGATCATGGAATGGTGCTGAACAAAGTACACAACGTCGTCTAATGAGGCATCCTATAAGGAGGCATTGAGGATGGTACACATGTGCACATGACCCGAGAGTCCAACCACCTTCAGGGCCAAATTGCTCTTGACAAATGGGGCATTTTGTATGGTCGAGTACGAAAGCTGCAGGTTGTGGCCATAGTAGCTTTTGGTCCTTCACCTCCATGTGACTAGACATTTGCTTTGCATGGTCCCAGCCCTGTTGTGCCCAATCTATAATATTTGTGTCTGCCAACATCGGCATGTTTTCAGGAAACATGTCATCTAAGAGTGCCCAGGATGTGAGTCCATTCTCACGTTTAGGTAAAGCTGCAACAAAATTATTTGAAACCTTATCTAATTCCTTGGCTAGTTGCTGCGATCTGTCCACGGAGAGAATGCACGCCACTTTCCAATGGTAGTACGTGGCAACCAATTGATCCAACCGTTGTTGAAGCTTTTCGTTCTGCTTTTCAAGGTCTCTTTCTTTGTCACTCTGCCTTGATTGTTGAACTGTTGGAAATGAGAGTGAATCTTGGGTCCCATGAATATCGTTCGTGTCAGTGGTCGTGTCTCCGCCAATCGTAGTGAGGAACGCACTTCAATTATTTTGCAAAACCTTAGCACGCTTGGAAGGTGGTGGATGGCAAGGAACATCGTTAGTAAGGTCCCCCACAACTTTGTCTAGATGATGTGGATCATGGTCAACAAAAGCCTCATCCATATCTGACAAAGTGAAAGCGCCAGCCTGATTTTCTCGCAGGGCTTGAAGCTCGGTAGATTGTCGTGCAATGAGAGCATCTTTCAGTTGGCACTGTCCTTGCAATTTCTTCAAGTCACTTTCCAATGAAGCAATCTTGTTGTCTTTGATCTGTATGATGTTTTGAGCCTTTGCTAGGGTCAGAGTGTTGTGACCTACATCCACTCGGGATTGAAGAGTTGGTGCACCAACAATTGTTTCACTGGGCCCTTCATCGTTGCAACTGAATTCGAAGACATCACTTGGATTCTGTGCAGGCAATGGTGGATTTGAAGCTGATGGAGAAGCCCCTTGTGGTCCAATTCGTGTAGTGGAACGTCGCACTCTTGACGATTGTCCCGATTTACGTCCCCGTGATGTTCCGACGCCGTGGACAATTTCATTCTGATTTGGGGGGAGGCTGATAGGTAGTTCCGTGGCTCGTTCTACCCGAAGCACCCGCGTACCATCTGAATTTTCATCCTCTTCTGATGACTCTGTGTCAATTTCAACCTGGGCCTGATTCCTAGGAACACTTCGAAAAGGACCCAATCCACCCTCTGGAAAAAGGAGAATTCCTTTTGGTATGCACCCGTCCTCTGGACGTTTTACGTGAGGACTAGATTTGATCGTGCTCCAATCGACTTCTTTCTTCAATGCCACTTCAGCATAGGCTCCTCTGGCAAGGAAAAGAGGGGCCTCATTCCTTTCTACAGAGGCCGTATTGTAGAGAGCTTGCCACAATTCAATGCACCTGTTCACGAATATTTCATTCTCACAGAACTTCAAGTTCGCCTTGTTGGTGTATCGATGATGATGATGACGCCATGCTGGAAAGAACTTGCTGATGTGGCACCACTCAATGTAATCTTCGCAAGTTTGTATTGACCATGGCTCAGGCTCCTCGTTCCACCCCTTGAAAGCAATGTGGTCAGCACTATTCAACACATGCAATCGCTTTCGGTGACAAGTACCCCTACGCTTCCGTTCCTTGTCTTTTTGAATCTTTCGCAATCCCAAACCACGATGTGGACGTGGAGCCGATGGAGGGGCTTCAGCAAGAAATTCTCCAGTGGTATTGTCTCCACTAGCCATGGTGGGTTGTTGAAATGAAGGTCCTAAAAAATGTAGAGGGATTGTTGAAATCAAACCACTAGAAAAAGAACCTTGGATGAAAGTAGTCAAATAGTAAATTTTCAACACCAAATGCTTATGCATGTAGCCAGAAAGGGATACAAGCCAAGAAGCCTTAGTGATGAACATGGGAGAATGAAGATTCGGCGACTTCATATATAGGCGAACCCGGGTGTAGATGCAAAATGGGCGCGTGCGGGTCACGTAGGCGACCAGCGGTCCTGGGGGCGACCAGCGGTCCTGGGGGGGGCGACTGTGGGTCCTGGAGGGGCGACCGCGGGTCCTGGGGGGCGACCGTAGGTCCTGGGGGGGGCGCGTGCAAGTGACGAAGGGCGAGTGCGGGTCTTGGATGAGGGCAAGTGCGCCGACGGGTGCGGGTATCGGCGACCGCGACCTAGTACCCGTGTTCGCCTAAGACTTGTAGTTGCCCCATACCCGCAGTCACCCCTACCTGAAGTCGCCCCGGACCCGCGGTCGCCTCACACCCAAAGTCGCCCCCACCCGAAGTCGCCCCACCCGAAGTCGCCCTCACCCGAGGTCACCCCACCCGAAGTCGCCCCCTACCCGAAGTCGCCCTCACCCGAGGTCGCCCAACATTTGCCACGCGGCTGCCACATGGCAGCCAAGTAAGCCTAGGTAAATGGGGGGTAAATTCCAGAAAAGTCAAAGGGTAAAGTTGACTCTATTAGACGGACGGGCCCCTCTACTAGACGTCTTCGACGTCGAGTTTGTCGAGTTGTCGAGTTGTCCGGGTAGACAACCCTGGTCTAGCAATCAAAAATCCCAAATGCCCTGGAACATATGTATTTCATAAATATAGTAGAAGGATTGGTATTTCTACATGAAAAACATATTAAAATTATGGTATATATTTAGGGTTGTAATATATTTAGTAGTACTTAGATAGTTGTTTATTTTTCTTACAAAATTAAAATTTTGAAATAAATAAATTCCTAATTCTTATCAAATGTATCATGAGCTTAGATTTTACCATTTCAATGCATTTGTCATGTATAAACATACAAAATGACAAATCATTTTACCCAAAATCTCAAACTTGTAGAAAATGGTTACTTTTCATAGACTTCCAAATTTGAGATGATAGATGAAAAGGAAATTTTCAATGATTTTTACTTACTTCAATAGAAATTAATTAATTATTTGTACACATCATTTTGTCCAAATGCCTCTAGTAGATTTTCTCTTGAATTGCATTAATATCCATTATACTACTAAAAACAAAAACTCCACACAGAATATTGATGGATCATTAAATAGAAGATTATCAAAATTTTCAATATAAACCCTAACAAACCATTATCCCTTTGGGGGACAAATGGGATTTTGGGCAAGTACTTACAGTCTCAATTTTTGTTCTAATTTTTTATTTTTAATTTTGAAGATAGAAAAATTGATTAGATTCATGGGAATATAAACATTTTTTCAATCAACTGGGAACAAAAGTTATGTCCAAATAACCTCAAAAAAGGGGAAAAGAAACAGCAAAAAAAATCCAAAAATTAATTTTTTTTTTCTCAAAGATTTATATTTTTGTCTTATTGGAAAGTTTTGATTCATTTCATTTGGATTTATTATGAGAAAGTTATGGACAATCTTGTTTTTTAGGCAATTAGAGCATCTTCTTGAAAAAATATCTTATAAAATTCATATCTAAATGCAATTTTTACAAATTCTCTAGATAAAAAGTTTCACATGGTTTATATTCCTTGCTAGAACATTCTCACCATTGGAATTGTTGCATTTTAATTCCATCTTAGAGATATTAATAATGTAGATTTTCCTTCTATCTTATAACTACTTCTACTTAACAATTTTTTAAAGAATGAAAATTAAGTTTCTTTGTATTTTTTTTCCTATCCCCTCAACTTAATTCTCCACCATAAAGATTTATAGCTCAAAACGCCATAGTGTAAAAAATTAAAGTTAATAAGGTTCAAAGTTAAATAATCTAATCTTGCAGTGTGCCAAAAAACTTGTTTTTCACTTTAAATGCAAATATCTTACAATCTATGTGGTCAAAAATTTTGAATTTTTTTTCTACACATTTCAATACTATTTAGGTGTAAAATCCTATAGTTGGATGTGCAAAAAAAACAATTTTCAAATTTTTTTATTCTTTACTATAGAAATGACAATTTTGAGTGTTTTTTCATGGAAAAAAGGCCTTGGTCCTTTAGGGAGTTATACTTCTATAAAATCAAGAACCTGTCCACTTTTGCATTTTTTTTAAGATAAAAAATTAACTTACATCTTATCAATTAAATTTTTTGTTAAGATATGTAAATTATAATGTTTTTTAGAAAACATGATTACAAGTTAATTGATTTATCTTCTTGAATTAGTTTTTACTTCCTACGTTCCCATATAATCTTCAAGTTGGACAAAATGTTTGAGATTAAGGTTAAAAACAACATTATTTAACCCCTAAAGGACCGGACTGTGTTTTTTGGCTGTATAAATTTTTTGGGCAGGTACCTACGAGCGGAGATTTTCATATTTGGGGCTGAAATTTTATTAGAATGTGGGGGCGAGGAGGATCTTTCATATGCACCAAATTTCATGACATTTGGAAATACGAGCCAAAAGTTATAGCCTAATATGTTACTTTTTTTCCCAACCGGGCAGTTCGGGCAGATCAGAAAAAATCACTTTTTTCAGAAACAAAAAGTTGGAATTGATTTTCTAGAGTTTTATATACACAAAAAGCTTTGAATCATTCCATTTTGATCAATGAATCAAAAGTTATGAGGATTTTTTGTTTGCGGGCAGTTTTGGATTTCCTACTCTAAAATAAACTTTGAAATCCTTTATCTTACCCAATTTTCAATATTTTTGTCCAAAAATAAAATCTTAGGATGTAGATACATTATTACAACATTTCAACCATTGGGATTGGAAATTTTTAATTCCATATTTAAATTGTAAATAATTTAATATTTTTAATCATTCTCTACTACTACCTAATTACTATTTTTTTCCTATATGTTGTACTATTCCAAATGATTTGAAAATTTTCAAGCATGTGGCCAACTTGTCTAGTAAAACAAATTCAAAGAAGCACCACCATTTAGGTCATTTTTTCATAAAAATGTGAGCTTGTGAAGTGCAGCTGCCCTGCTTTTTGCAGGGTCAAAAAAATGATTGTAGTTAATTTGAATGCTTATATCTTGCAATCCCCCCGGTGGAAATGTCTGAAAATTTTACCACATGTTTTTGATACTATATAATACAAGATCCTACGGTTAGATATTTTTTTAAAGTTTTTTTTCAAAATTTTGGTACTTGTACTAGAAATGGCAGTTTTGGAGCGTTTTTGGTGAAAGTATAGTGACGGTCCTTTAAGGGTTAAACTCGTTTCCAACTATGTCATCTTCCATGTTATCCATTCATTGAATCTTCAAGAAGAAAAATGGTCATTTTTGAATAACTAGAAGATCATTTTGGAATGGAGGGAGTACATTAGTATAGTGATGATTTGTTTTCTCACTATCTTTTTAAAACAACAAAATTAGTTGCAATTTTGAAACTCTATACTAAAATGAATGTCATGCATGTGCTCAATTATAAAGAAAACAAGTTCTAGACAATGTAATTTCAATCAATGATTGTTATTATGAAAATTTCTACAATGATTTTTAGGAAGAAAAAGAGAATCAAAATGTCTTTTGTACCAATATAGATTGACTTTATTTATAAACAATAATTTTTTTAATATTTTAAAATGACATTAAAAATATTTTTTTACTAGAGACTATGTTTTTGTTTTAAAATATCTATGTTCTCTACTTAAATCTTTGCATTGGTATATAAATTTAATGATTATAAAAAACAATTTTAAGTTTTAAATTATAATATTTCCAATTATTACAAATATACTCTGACTTAGTCATTGAATGGTAAGAAAGGCATCTATGTTTAGCAGAATTCAAGAAAATCCATTATTAAGTATAAAATTGAACCTAGTTTGTTAGAAATCAAGAATTTATAGGTAAAGTTGTATTTCTTTAAATAATTATGGATGTATAAAATTTCTTTTCAATTTCAGTTCACTCTTTAATAACATTGCTTTTGATATATATTTAATTGCAATTCATGGTTATATAATGACTTAAATTAACATATCATTTAATATAGAAAAATAGATATAAAGATTATTACTATCAATAATATTGAATTCATGATTGTCTTCAATGTAGTTGTTTAACAAAGGCATTTATAAAATAGTTTTGAATAGTATATTTGAAATTGGTATAAAAATTCATGAGAACTTTACAAAGGTAAGGAATTTGATTGAAAGAATGTCTCATGCTTTAACAATAAACTATCAAATAATAAAAAATGGAAACTTTGAATGTAATAACCAAATACCATTTCTAATATTCAAATCTTTGGTATATTTGTTAACAAATTGCTTTTCGCTATTAGTAATTTAAATAAATCTAAAATTATGTTGATATGGTTGTAGGATTGAGTAGCAATGTTATAAAGCACTGATTTCTTTATTTAAATATTTTCTAAGTATTATTTTTAAAGAATGATGGTTTTCTAAATTATTTTTGAAAATTATTTTTTAAATTCATTTATCCAAAAGAATTATTATAATTTATGCAACATTAAAAACTTAGCTTGGATTCCACATTTTATAGATTAATCTATTTTCTTCAAAAATTGAAATAAATGTTTTTTTTATTACAACACTCAATTTTTTCATGTTATCCTTATATTTCCTAGCCAATTCAAAAGCTTGGTAATTTATGTAATATGCTACTTAATGTCGATATTGTAGTAGGGCTTAAAACCATCCATAATAATAATAACAATAAGCTCCTATTGTGTTGCATATCCATCCAACCATATAAGAAGGAGTTAGATCAAAGCTATTAGATCTACTATTACCACCAAGTCCCATTATAAGAGGCATTACAATTCCAATGAAAAATGGAAAATGAAAAAATGGACCTAATAAAAACATTATCCATTGCTCGTTGAAATACCCATGGTCTTGATTCGGCATATCAAAATTTATAAAAGAATTCCATACAACTTTGTAATTCAATTAGAATGAAATAATGTTTTGGATTTGTATTGATATTTTCAAGAGTTGTGATTGTCCATTAAATTATTTACCAACATAAAAATCTTTAGAGACTCTAGTAGATTTTTGCCATAGCATGTTACAATTAAGCAATTCATAAATCTTTGTCTTTTCAAATATATTCAAATATATGGAAGATTTCAAAATACAATGAAAAGATCTTATGAAAAATTACTTGAAATTTTGAAAAATCTATATCATACAATTAAGAGATAAACACACCAATATATTGAAAAAAGACAAAGAAATACTTTGAAGAGAAAGAGTATATGGAAACTTTTATCAATTATTCTTTGAATCTTTTTCAAATAGACTATACTTTCACATATATTTATGAAATAAGAAATTTTGTTGCAAATATCCTTGATGTTAATAAAGTATTAATATATAGTAGATTTATATGAAAAATCAAAACCAAAATAATAATGAATGAAATTTCAATCTTTTGGCAATATATAATTTTACATTAAACTTATCACTTTTTTGTTTCAGAATTGTAATTATAAAATTATAAATTCCATTGACAATATCTGTAATCATATCTTTTACCTGCTTTATTCTTTCAAATCTTATACTCTGTATTAAATAAACATTATTTCATGAAATGAATCTTTTTTCAATTTAAGCATTTGGAACTATTATTTCAATAAAACTAAATATAATATGCTCATGAAAATCATACTTAAAGTATTATCAATCAATTTTTTCTTTGAATTTGGTAAATAAGTATAAATCATCACTATTTTAAAAATTGTATTTAGAATCTCTTACACTAATTGATTTTAAATTGCTATAAATTTTTATTCTTGATGAATATTTTTATCAACCATGTTAATAGAGATCTTCCTCTTTGAATAGTATTGATATCTATGTTCTAGTTAAAAATATTCATTTACCATAAAAGTTTACAACCTTAAATGAGTAGTTAGTATGGGTGACATTAAATACATAGTACAATTTTTAGTATAGATCTTTATAAATATGTAAATAAGAGAAAATATGATTTAAAAAATATAGGAATCAATTACATTTGACTTTCCAAATGATAGCCAATTAAAAACATAAAAAGAAAATACTCCGTAAAAAATTCCAATGACAACCTTTAGATCAAAATTTGTTAAGTTGAACTTTTTTTTTCTCTAAGTATTGAAGTATGTGTAAGTATTACATATTGATAAATAAACAATGAAAACCATGAAATTTTGAAATCATTATGATTAAGGCTAGTGATTGAAGCCATAAAATTTTGAAGCTACTTTGCAGTTCTAAAACCATTTGTTTGCAACAATGAAATTCAAAAGCTATATAAAAAAAATTCTATAAATTGTTTGTTCCTTCAAATAATTTACAATTGTTTCACACAACTTATTGTTTGTCTTGGGCCGCCATTATTTATGTGTTTTTCATCCACATTGCATTAGGTCTCTAGTCATTTAATTTTGCCACTTCATCTAAGTGATAACCATTTGAAGTTCAATTTATTAAATAAACATTTTGTTTTCTTTCAATATTATTGAAATTATGAATTTAGTATTCATATAAATACAATTTGAATTATTTATTGTATTCATATAAATAAACATTAAAAATTCTTTAAAAAAATTTAGATTCATATAAATACAATAAATAATTCAAATTTTCAAATAATTTCAGAGATTTCATGCTTTACGTAAAATACAAAAAAACATATAATGAAAGATATAATTGGACTTGTAGTATGAAAGACATCTGCTTTGTTATTAATGCTTAAAAAGAATACTAGTTGAAAAAAATTCCAATAAACAATAAAAAAAATTTAGAGATGTGGACAAAAAGTCCATTTCTAAGAGGGGGGAAATGAATTAAAATTTGAGCTATAGGCAATTGTCTTAACATCTTTTTACCCCCCCCATTAAGCATAATTTTGCATCTATAATTTCCCAAGAATGTATCATGGTCATTAACAAACAACAACATTGTTTTGGCTCTAACATCCTTATGTATTGTCATGCTAGAGTGCTAGACATATTCCAAAAATATAGTCACAAATTAACAATTTTGCAATTTTGCAACTTTGACACTTCTTTGAGAATTATGGGATTTATAAAATGTTTATTCCTTTTGAATTCTATACTAAAGTGTTGGTTCCTATATGTTTCCACAATTTGATAATTTTTGGAATTAGGAAACTTACCAAATGGATTTCTTTCAAGGCATGTCATACTTATTTAACCCATTAAGGACCAGTCGACCACTTTCTGGTCGATTTCAGTATTTTTTGTCTTCTACAATTTGTAGAACACTTGATTTCCAAAAACTTAAAGAGGAATGCATTTAAAGTGTCTTCATACGCTCTTAACAAAACCAATTTCAAGAGAATATGTGCAAGAATGAGTGAGTTGTGCTTGTTCAAACTTGAAATAGCCTAACCCTTCATATTGAGATTTTCATTGAAAAATGCATATTTATTTCAAAGGACAACTATTTATGTGTGTGAAGGAATTAGTTGAAAGGTTTTGGGTCAATTTCTGGACGATTTACGCAAATTTATGCCCAATTGTAGCAAACCTTAGTTTTGCACTAGTGCCACAGGCTATTTATGGCACATCAATCTTTGAAGAGTTATTACAAAGATGTGAACTATTGGATCACTTTCATTTTTTGTGTGGTTCAAGAACCTATCCCATGGAATTTATCTATTCAATCTGATCTAAAATTACATCTACCAAGGGGGCACAAAATGGCACTTTTTTGGAATTGTATATAAAAACCACACCCGCCCCTCAAATTGACCACGGACGTTAATGGGTTAAATGTATAAATGGAGTAAGAAATCATAGATGACTCCACAATTTAGTAATAAGAACTCATTCATCTATAGTTGAAAGAAAGTATAAAAAAATTTCAACTCAAAATTTTAAAATTATTTTCTAATCTTCCATTATTAAATTAAAACATGAAAAAGTTTCAAATAGTGATTATGGCACTTTGAATTTAGATGTAGATTTTTCAAACAATTGGATCTAAAAAAAGTCTACTAATGTAAAGGCCAAGTGTACAAAAATTCACCCTTACATACAGTTTTTTCTATTTATTTTTTATTTAATTCACTTTCAACACTAAGTTGAAAGGTATTTTGAAATAGTTTTGAAAGAGAATTTTCAAATCTCTAAATCATTATAAAGAATTTAAAAAAAAAAATTACATATTATATATACATTAGATTTCTATAAATTGATTTTTAAATTCTTAATTTTGTAAGAATACATTAGTAAACGTGTTTCAAAATTATCATTGTAGTAGTAATTTCTCTATGTGCACAATGTGCATTAAAAATGCAGTTCTAGTTCTAAGGATATTGAAGTACCTATAGTGTGAAAATTCCCTCCTTAGAACTTGAAAGTGCCTCAAATCATGCAAATTTGTTTTAGATTGAGAATAGAGTAGTATTAAATTGGTAATAGATTGGTGGTGGAGTTAAAACAATCAACTTCTTCAACCTTTTAACCATGAATTTAATTTATTATCTCTAGATTTTCTTACAATTACTTTTCTGTGTTTGATACACCCCAAATTTTAATGCCTTTTATCAGTCCCTTTCATAGCTTTTCGAATTTTTATTATTTATAAAATTGGGTGAAGTAATGATTTTGTAGGGACGCATCTCAATGAAGAATGGTTTGTTTTTTCCCTGACTCAACAACTCTATATGATCTTGAATCAATCTTCTCTATCTCAAGCAACTAGACACAAACTAATAATGTCTACTTGGAATAGTGTCCACTTCCTTACTTTATTATCCTAATAATATGACCTTAAAGATTCTTTGGATTTGATAGGAATGTTCTTAAAAAGTTGGAATGTGCAAGTGTAGAAAGCACAATTTCTGCATCATGGTAGGACCTAATTGATAAAATAATAAAGATGATTTTTTTTCTTAAGTTTTGAAAGAAAAAAATTATAATTTATTCTTTTGTTTTCATTGAGCATGATTTAAATAAAATTAATATGGCAAAGCAAATCCTAAATTTGTACTCAAACCTCGATGGGGCACAATACATAGAGCTCAAAGTTATTATCAATCTATGGTCTTCAATCTCTTACCTAGGAGATTTTTCACCTAAAATTAAGAAAAGTAAAAGAAAAGACTTTAAAATCTTGGACTTTAAAGTCATTTTTTCCTAATTCTAAATAATAAAAATAAATAAAAAACGAAACTTTGATTCTTGATATAAAGAGTGAAAATTAACTTATTGTCACTTATCTTAAATAGCAAAAATAAAAATAAAAATAAGAAGTAAAAAATCAAATAAAACCAAAATTAACCTAGTTTAGAACTATAAAACCTTATCTTTTATTTATTTTTTGACAAAATTCAAATCAATTATACATAGCATTACAAACCTAAGAAGTATTGCCATGGAATATTATTTACGAAATGTTACACTAGCTATAACGGAGGTGATTTTACACAAAATTAACTGTAAAGAGACTTGCACTCACAAATATAAAAAAAAGATTGACTATAGGTTATATTCATGGAGTTGTGATGACTAACAAGGCAAATTAGTTCATAATTAGAAAAGGTTACTTCTTCAAATTTTCAAATACTAAAATTGACTCATTAGTTGACATCAACTGAATTGAAATACTTATTAGCATTAGTTAACTGAAACAATAAGATCACATAAGTTGAATTGAATTCCTTGTTGACATTTAGTTAACTTAAATGATTAGATACTTCCCAAACAAGACAACACCGTGACAATATATTAATATTAAGATGTTTATTATATTATCATTTTCATTTGGATTAATATTTTCATTTTTTTTTTTTTTGCCTTTCTTGTTTCTTTTGTTTTTATTGGATATAGCATCATGGCAACAATGAAGTTTATGATTGTTACTTTCTTGCTTCTCTTTTCAATGAAAATCAATATTTCTACTGCAAGAAATCTTCCACCACCGTGTATTGAAGACACGCCTCCTCCTCCAAGTTTTCCTTCACCAAGTGCTGTGACGGATGCTACGACAACCTCAACTACAACAACTATCGATGCAAAGCCTCCAATTGCTTCTCCTCTTGAAGCTTCTCCTCCTAGTCTTGCACCTTTAGCAAATGCTCCTAGTCTTCCTCCAACTATTCCAGCTCTAGCTCCAGATGTTGGGACTCAAAGTCCTCAATTTTTTGAGCCTCCAATGAATTCTCCACTACCTTCAAATGTATCTCCTCCAACTTCAACTCCATCTCTAACAACACCGCCTACAACTTCAATTGAACCTCTTCCTTCTACTAGTACGAGTGGTCCACATTGCAGTTGTAGTTGTGATGGTTTACCGTGTGATTGTACTTGTTCAGTGGGTTCGGGTGATGGTGAGAATTAGGTTGGAGCTTGATTCAATATACAAAAAGACTGATTGTATATATGTCTCTATAGTTTTTGAGTATTGAAAGGCATTTACTGTTAATATTACAACATCTGTGATGATGGTGTTTCGATATACAAAGAGATTGATTGTGTATATGTCTCTATATTTTTTGAGTATTGAAAGGCATTTATTGTTAATATTACAACATCTAAAATGATGGTGCTTCAATATACAAGGAGATTGATTGTGTACATTTCTCTATAGTTTTTGAGTATTGAAAGGCATTTAATGCTAATATTACAACAAATGAGATGATGGTGCTTCAATATATAAGGAGATTGATTGTGTACATGTCTCTATAATTTTTGAGTATTGAAAGGCATTTAATGCTAATATTACAACATCTGGGATGATGGTGCTTCAATATACAAAAGAGATTGATTGTATGTCTTTGTAGTTTTTGAGTACATTTAATGTTAATATTACAACATCTGTGATGATTTTGGAATTTGGTGGACATTGAGTTTCATCACTGCTATTATGAAATTTGATAAACATTTTTGAGTACAAAAAAGTTTTGATGTATGAAAATATTATGTTATACAAATGTTTTTATTAGTGCTTTTTTAAAACTCCACACTTTATATGACAAATTAATTTTATGAAATTGAGATATTGGAATTTGGTGGACATTGAGTTTCATCACTGCTATTATGAAATTTGATAAACATTTTTGAGTACAAAAAAGTTTTGATGTATGAAAATATTATGTTATACAAATGTTTTTATTAGTGCTTTTTTAAAACTCCACACTTTATATGACAAATTAATTTTATGAAATTGAGATATTGGAATTTGGTGGACATTGAGTTTCATCACTGCTATTATGAAATTTGATAAACATTTTTGAGTACAAAAAAGTTTTGATGTATGAAAATATTATGTTATACAAATGTTTTTATTAGTGCTTTTTTAAAACTCCACACTTTATATGACAAATTAATTTTATGAAATTGAGATAAATAAATATTATTTATTAACAAAGTTATAAGAGAAAAATATGTAAAAATTCATGAAAGGAATTAGATACTAAGGGTTAAAGCTTTTGGGATCTCTTCATTTTAAAATATACTGTAATTAAGTTAGTACTTCTAGAAGCTCGAATCTCGAGAACAAATTCAACGGCAGCAAAAGGGAGTGAAGCTTTTGTCTCTGTATTATCAGAGCGAGGTTTCGATCCTCGGACCTGTGGGTTATGGGCCCACCACGCTTCCGCTGCGCCACTCTGATGAGCTTGATGACCATTGTCGGAATTCTGCCTTTTTATACACATAACATAAAAGCAAGCTCGTACAGCAGCTCGAACTTCGTAGAGTAGAATCCATTCCGAGCCCATCGAACCTGCTCTCCCTTCAATCCTCATACACTTGCGCTTGCTCGCATGACAAATTATCTTGCATTTTAGTTTTCTGGGCTGATCGCAATTTGGATTTTGGTAAGGCAATTCAGAATTGGCGATGGCGATGGCGAAAGTGTTGGCGACCATGGTGGTGATGTTGCTGGCGATTAGTGCATCTGAAGCTGTTGCGTCCAGTCTTAGGCCAAGCCCTTCCGATTCGCCGGCCATGGCCCGGTGGCTTGTCTCCCAGAGCGATTGGGGAGTTCTCAGGTTTGCCTAATCTCTTGTGAATTCTTGTTGAATTCAGAGTGGCAGTGAATTGCGGAAATGGACGGAAATGGATGAGTTTTTCTTTTCTTTTCTCGTAGAGCGTGTCTTAGTTGAGAAATTTCTCATGTAGGGTTTCTGTAGGGGCGTTTAGTGCGCGCTCGTCGTCGTGCTTAAACTTGAAATTAGAAGGTTCATTCTGGAAGCTAATAATTCGCTTCGTCCCATACAAGGTGGTGATAGTGATCTACCATATGTATTGATTGCGAGAGGGTACTCTAGAATAGATTGTATCTATATAGACGTGCATGATTTATACAAGTTTTCTTAAAATTCTGTGTTCCTCGTTAGAATTGCATCTTTTTTAGGATGGAGAGAGTAGCAGAGTATAGCAAGGCATGTTTTTATTGTTCAAAGATGTAGAACATGATATTTTCTTTCTGTTGATACATTATTTTACGTTCCATGGAGTTTCCTGAACGATTTATTTCAACTTCCATGGATATTGAAGTGACCACGTTCGGCCATTTGGACACATAGAGGCTAATTCTGGAAAACCCTAAAGAGCAGAGGAGGATGTGCCAGCCGATTCGTGTGTCTGCGGTTGTTAACGACGTGGTGTGTCGTGTTTTGGATGCTTGCAGCACTATCTCCGTGCATTTACGAGGCACGCCGTGGGGGTAAGTTCGACTCATTACCTGTTGTTGGATGGTTCTTGCGTTGATTGTGATGTCTTCTGCTAATTGGAATTCCTTCATAACTTGTTCGATATCAGTGTGCATTAGGGAATACTACATATGGCTGGTATGTATTGTACGGTTTCATCTTCACAGAGCACATGATTATTTGAAGTTTTTTGCTACTCAGAGACTGCGAACATAAGATTCACGAGTAATATTGATCGCCCACCCTTTTTCACTGTAGCTAACACCCATTGACTACATTTGTCTACAAAGTTGGCTGAGTACCAGGGAAAGATGTTGGAGCATTTTGGATATCCTGATTCGTTTTTGAATGAGCAGTTGCGCCCAAGGTGTTTGCAGCTCTTTTGGGGGAACGTTCTGAAGGGCACATGAAATTGGTGGTTTTTGAATTGCAGAAACATAGCCTCGTTCAGTGATGGCCCAGTAGGCAGTTCAGGAGGAACTCCTTTCTTTTACCTGTCGAAGTTGGACCCGACTCCCATTGATATCGACTCGGATCCTCGTTGCTCTTTGACGATAAGTGAGACATCTTTGGGCAACTGTGGCAGCGTTGACACGGAGAATCCAACTTGTGCTCGTCTCACTCTTTCTGGAAAGGTATGTCGACTACTACAATATTGTTGTATCAAGCAGAACCTGTCGTAGGTAGAGGATACTATTTGCGTCAGTTTAAGCATGTACGAGTGGTTCTTGGGAGATCACTCTAGAGCAGTGGAGAGATCACCTTGGGTGCAAGAGCCAAATCTGTTGAGATCAAATTTTGTGTCACGATTTATGAATTTCTTATGCAATTCAAAGTGGGAGTTTGTAGACCACTCTGAGTGACATAGACAAATCCCAGTCCCGTTCAAAGATGAGTGACCATAGACATTTAGCCACGTCATGCTTGCACCGCTTCGTATTAAGTTCAACCAAGTGTATAAATAGGTGAGTTAGAAACAGAGATCAGGGTCCCTAACGGTTTTAGTATCCTCTTCCTTAATTACGTCACTAATTGTCACTTAAAACAAGAAATGCAAATGCAGAGCTTGTTGAATTGATATAGAAGTGCACTGATTGCATACTAAGTTCTGTCATAAGTCACGGTGTGGACATTCTATAACACGTTTTTTGCTTGAATCCAGCTGAAGGAGATAACAGACAAGCAAGAGCTCGACTTTGCTGCATATGCTCTGTTTTCTAAGCACCCTGAGATGCCAAGTGAGCAAACTTTTTTTAATTCTATAACAAACGGAATCTTCAATCTTTCCTGGATTACTGTGATGATGTTTGTGAATTCCTAACATTCTTGAAAGGACCTTCTAACATCATGGGCCTATCTCCTGATTCATAGTATCCAAGCCTCTGACATCCTTCGTCAACACTAATCCTCTTACACCTTGAGCTCAATTTTTTTGAATAAGGAAGCCTTTAACCCTGATAGTAACTCCCAGATTTATCCTTCTGAGCAAGTACAAGCAACATATTACTGTACACCGTCCTCTGACATATTGATTGAATCTGAAGCCTTAGTTTTCTTAATCTTCTTTGTTGTCAGACGAACAATAAGATGGGAGCAATCGTAGAACAACTTTAAAATGTAATAGTCGTCTTGCGTGAGTGGGAGTGGTCAATGCCGGCCTGGAGCTAATTGGCTCTACTCACACGGTTTGAACGTGCAGGCTGGCCGAAGGGGCACAAGTGGATCTTCTACAAGCTTGACATTGAGGACATTTTTCTCATTGACAACTATGGCGGGGCTAAGCTAATAACAGTGTCGGAGTATTATCGGGGATCTGTACAAGCTGCTGCTGCTCGCCGATTGGAAAAGCACGTCTCTTTTCAATGACAATTTGTTAGCGCTTGACCGGAGGGGAGGAGGCTTTGCATTGGTAAAAGCTACATTTACAGTGAATGACAGAGCCTCTTGTTGTCAATGACAAGTAGAGTGCAGTTGTGTTGTTATTGTGGATTTCTGTGAAGCCAGTTCAGTAAGTGTAAATAGACAGCTTCACTGTGGGAATTTCTGCAATTTCTGCAGTGGTCTTGGTGTTTTAGCAATGTGCTAGGGCTAAATAACAGGTTTTTCAGGGATTTTCAATGCTCTACGAAGAACATTGGAATGGTGTAGTACATCTGTAAGGTTGTACAGTGTTTGGTGTGATTGAGATGGAGTCTGACATTGTAAGGCACTCTTGTTTTCTTAAATGTCAATAAAAGTGACCGATACCAAACATACCGTATAGGTTGTAGCTTGTAGCTTCCAAGGTGGTCAAAAGTGTCACTAAATTTAAAGCCTGTAGCTTCCAAGATGGTCAAAAGTGTCACAATAAAATTAAAGACTGTTGCTTCCAAGGTGGTCAAAAGTGTCACTAAATTTCATTGCGGTCCACAATATATGGTGTATGTTGTGCTGTATTGTCTTCTTTCAATTGGGGTCAAAACCGTAGTTTCTCAATATAAGCGAGAAGGATCTATTGCCACCTAGTCAACTCAATTTCGTCTTGATATATCGATGGCATATATATATATAAATAAGCCAATAGTACATGAAGACAAAATTGTAAAGTGGATGTCTACCTAATTGTGAAATGCAATGGATTGTTCTATGAATGACTTTCAAGGAAATCATTAATATAAAGAGATTACTTGTTCATTCAAGAAACTTGACAATTTTTGGTTCACTACCTTGGTGATAAGCCTCGTTCTTCCAAGGTTTCACATTGGAGCTACACTCAAACCTCTTGAATATGACCCTCTCTTCAATGACACTTGAGAATATCTTGCCCACTTGCCACAAAATTATTGAATAGAGCACACTTGTCTTACATTCAAACTATTTGACTTTTATTGTGATTGTCTTTTAAGCAATCACATTAACCCTTAAAGGACAAAGGGGTGACCTTGGGAATCATCCCTTTTCCATTACCATGTGAATCATTATGAGCTTTAGAAATAGCAAAACTACCCATTGGAAGTCAAACTACTGTAGAAGACCTCCCCTTTTCACAACAAAATTCCGAGGATGAATAGTTGCACTTATGTCCTACTACTGCACAAGGATTCCATGTCATCCATTAGATGCCAAATGTCCTCTTCGATGTTTAACCCTGGAACGACGAGAACGCCATTTTGTGGCTTTTGGATGGACAGAAATTCAACTAGAGAGCAACTGAAAGTGATTTCTCATCCACTTTTTGCTTGTTGACCTTGCATGGAGGGTTATGAATAGTATTTGCAATCATGCAAGTGTTTGTCTTCACATGAATGAGAAGTAAGCAAAAAAAACGGATGGCAAAACTTGCTATTTCAATGTATTTTGCTCCTTTCACTAAATCTAAAATTTCTCCTTGAATATGATATTTTTTGAGTTTGAGCCCAACTAACAAAACAAAGGTAAGCTACTCTAGTTTCTACTCCTATTGGAACTTTGGAAAAATTTGCAATATTGAATATTTTATTTGAATTTGAACTTTGGATGTATTTTTGATGTCTTCTACATTCTAATTATAGAATGAAATGGGATTTGAGTTTACACCATGATGTTTGTCACTACAATGTACACCTAAGGTGAAATTTTCAGATTTTTTGAAATGATTTTCTATTTGATATGAATTTTTCTTCACTTTTTCTTCAAAAATTATCATAAAAAACAATTTTCCTTAAATAAATCTAAATTTTTTTTGACGCAAAGAAGACATGTAATTTCATCTCTGAAAAATAAATATAAAAAATTTCAAACATTTCTAGTTCAAAAATGGCAACAAACTGAGTGCCAGGCAATGAGGCTTTGAACCTGTGGTCATAGGGCCGTCCTTTAAGGGTTAAGGGTTAAGGGAGTTACAGTGTAACAAGGTCTGCTGTGATTGTGTTTGGACCAACTTGTACCATTGCAAACGTTTGGACCAACAAGGTCTGTCGTGTTTGGGATATGATGGGAACGTGGCCACAGTCCTGTGGAAGTGTGGAAAGCGTCGAGGGAGTGTGGAGGAGGCGCTGTGGGAGCGAGGTACACGCAAGTAGAGGCAACAAACTGTTGATGGGGCGCTTTGTCATTTCTATTTTGGAAACAAAGCACGTTCATTTCAGATGGTATCAAATATCCATAAAACCAGAGGGTCAATCTGACGAAAGAATATATTTGTCCAATTTCCTTGACCTATATCCACAGTGACCAGTCAACAAGGTCAGCAAATTACCCCACCTAGTGCAGTCCATAGGTCCATATATAATTAAGACTCCCTTTCCTGACTCAATGCAGAAAACCTACTGCATTTGAATGTCCCAACTGTCTGCACCAGTCAAAAGTTCACCGCGAAGGCTTTCTTGTTGGGGATTCTTTGAGACCTTGTCACTGTAAGTAGTTGCGGATATGAAAATGCATCAAATCTGATTCTCCAAGGAGATGTCTTTGAATTTTGGGTTGAAATTCAGGAAATCATTGAGAATGGCTACTCATTGTTCCAAACTGATGCAACTTGCTACAACCTGCAAAATAATTCATGTAATGAAGTTTCAAGCTTGTTCAATACAAGAACCACACTTGGACCCACACTTGCACGCATCTAAGTGCACATACCTCACTGTCGTGAGGATGCACAAGTAACTGGGATCATCTCTCTTGGTTCTCTTGATCATAAGACACTCCAACGACGAAATGATGCAGCAGAGAAGAGACTCCAAACTTCTACGGATCTCCAGACCCTAATTTCACGGAACTTCGACAAGATCTCCTCTGGACCACCAAAATGCAAAAAATCAAACAGTCATCTAAACATAAACACACATGATAAGAAGCATTTGGAGCAGATCAGAGCTCACATTTGTGCTCTGTGCTCACATTCGAAGCAGATTAACATTCGGAGAAGGAGAAAAAGCATTGCAGATCGGAGGTCGGAAGGGAGGACCACAGGAAGGGGAGGACCGCAGGTCGCAAGGTCGGGAGGTCGCAGGAGGTCGCAAGGTCGCAGGGAGGAGGTCGGGTCGGAGGGAGGAGGACGGACAGGGAAGGGCCCCCTCATCCCCCATCCATCCACATTCGGGGCAATGAGGGGGTCAATTCGCGCAGGGAGAATTGGCCCCCTCATTGCCCCGGTCAACTTTGGTTTGAAAAAAAAGCCCCCTATGTTGTGCCAATTTTTTCGTAATTCTTGCATCTCCCTCAAGTAATTTTGGGCATCTGATTGCAAATATGAATTCAGAATTTCAAAAAAAAATTAAGCCTTGCAAATAAAAAATTCCAGGGTTTGCCCTGGAGGGGCAATGAGGGGGTCAATTCACCCTGGCCCATGAATACCGCTTCCTTCTGAAGTTTCATCTCGGACCAAACTTTTCACGCCCCTGTGGTTTACACGTCAATGGCAGAACTCCAGCCCCACTCTCAGAAATAAGGTAACTACACCTATTATTACAGTCTTTTTCGAAAGGAAAGAAGATTCCACATTCTATTAACTTGTATTTTTGGATATGAATGCTTGAAAGTGCTGATTATAGGTGTGCCCAAAATCGAACCTAGGTTCTCAATTGTGTCGTACAGATACGGCATCCAACTACTTGCGGAAGACAGTTCGGAGAGGGTGCTGGCACTGCAATTAAGGCAAGAATCCGGTTGGGATGGTTTAGTAAAAGGCTCAGGATACACGTCTGCGAAGATGCCACTGAATTCAGCTTTCTTAATCAGGCAGGGACTCATGGTGAGGAAGTATCGCCACTGTTGCGGAATGACTGTGATCCGGGTGTGGTAAGCACGTGGGCTGTTGGCAAGGGAAACCTAGGAAATCCGTATCTTTGACAAAAGCAAAATTACTCTCTACAGGTCTCTGTAGCGCGACGCTCTGACCAGCTGAAAGGTTTCAGCTGCTTACGACAACAATAAAACACTGGAGCCCCACTCTAGGAACGACAACAAATATGACCTAACCTGCTCTTTATCTTGAGAGATGTTTCAAGAAACAATAATGAGAAATGAAACGGAACCAAAACAATAGAATCGGACATTCATGACACTATGATCGAAGCCAGCCTTCATTTCCAACAATCGTAAAAAATAAAATTGCTCAAAGAGAGCCTCACAAATCACCCTACGTACCACTACAAGCCTTTCCAAGGTCAGCTCTAAACTTAACCCTGAGTTCTAGTAAACCGCAGCCTGAAGGCCTTGTGGGATGCCACCTTGTGCAGACTTTGCAGAAGTGATGACCCTGGATACATTGTTGATGTTTTCCTGTGCGCAACCCACTTGCATGTCAGTACACTTCCACTGTAGAGTAATGACTCCCACTAGCATCTTCAACTGGGAAATTTGAAGACTAAAAAGGACAAACCAACCGGTTCATCGGTTTCGAACAACCTTAATTCCATAAACTTCTGTATTGAATAACAAATCCGTCCAGAATCCAACAAATGTAGCCTGTGCAGGCCAGGTAACGTGCCAGACTTGGACTGACGTGAGCCTAGAACACAAAAGGAAACGCTAACCTTCCAGCCAGCAAGCCCTCTCCGCAACTCTTGCCACTGTGAAGCTCCAAAAACCCTTTCAGAGCAGCGGCTGCAAAATTAAAAGAGTGTCAGTTGAGTATTCTAACAGAAAACGGATAACCTGAGTGATACAACATAAAGATGATTAATAATTACAGAAAACTAATATTGCATCAAAAGATGAAGGGATTATTCGATGATACAGCCAATACAAACATAGCCATACAAACATTCCCGCTAATGGAAATGAAATCTTTACAACAAATGCTGCATTCATTCTTCGAGAATATAAAATCTGCAAATAAATTCATGCCTTGCTTTAAGGGGGGAGAAATACATCGCTACACAAGTCAGATGCGTACCCAATAATGACAACTTGTCTGAGTTGATCCATCTTCGCTTCCAAAAGCTTTGCTGCAATGGCCCTCACTATCCAGTACTCAATCTCGTCATCAGCAACCTAGTGCAATACCAAACAGAAACAAAAACTTGGTCACATAAAAGAACCTGTACCCAAAATGAGTAGATTCAGAAGTTTCGTCATTCTAGAATACAAAAATGTATTTAAAAGATTTGTTCACAAGATACATACCGAACATGTCTATTGATGTCGCTGTCTAAAATGAAAAAGACACATAAATGCTTCTATAAATATCACGAACATACCTTTAGGGTATCCTGGATTACTGCATACGAAATCTCTCCAGAGCTCGTGGTGGCTAGGCCCACAAGCGACAATAGCCGCATCTTTGTGACGCATTCCTCGTGTACAAAGCCTGCATCCAAACCGAACTTGTTTGACACATGTACTCCGCTATGGATACCGAAAACGAAGCATAAAGCGTATTCATGATAATGTCAGAAAATGGCGAGTGAAGAATGCAGACCGTAGTTCTTCAAAGTAGCAGCATCTGCTGCCTGAAAATCGAGGTAGTCAGAAAGACGACCAGTCAAAAAGATCTCGAGCAATCGATACACGGGTCCATACTGGGAATCTCTTTCCAACTGTTTCACGGCTGGCATCTCCAATAGGTCACACTGTGAATCAGACAGTAGCATTACCTTCCCATTCATGACCAACTATTGATGGTGACAATGGAATATTCAACACATCTTCACTCCCGGAGAGACAACTATCTATGCAATGGAAAATGGTTTTGAACACAGAAAAATACAACAATATTAAAATAAGAGAAATTTGAGACTTACAAGGTAAATGCTCTGATCACCAGACCGATGTTTCTGCAATTAAATAAACAGTTAGCACGAGAATTCACTACTATAGCATTACAGACTAGTACTTCATAGAGGGTACAATGTGATTGCAAAGGCAAGATAAAGAAAGTGGTTTCCAAGTTCCAGCGATCGAGTTCAACCTGGAACATATCAGGGGACTTGACAAATTCAATGACAACCCTGACTGCTTCCTCTTTTGCTTCGTTGAGTGTGCTTGTATCCTCTTCAGCAAAGGTTTCAAGGTACTTCACAAGAAATGTATACGAGTCCTTTGCGTACCTACAAAATCCAAATTGTTCGAGAAAACAATTAATCAAAAGATAGAGGATTCAGAATCGAAACAGGAATCATGGAATAGCTATTTTCTGGGGATTTGAAGGAGCAGTTGGAGTCAGTGCTGGCACTCTCCATCTTTTCTCTAGATCGTTCATTTCGAGCAGATTTGATAGAACCATACCCTTTCTGGTCCTTCAGAATATTTGTTGCAGACAGAAAAATGTCGCGCTTGTCACTCTGACTGACATTCCACTCGAGTAAGAATGAATCCAGGCGCTTGAAAGTAGGTATGACAAGTTCCGTCGCTTTCCCAACGACAGCAAGCTTTAGCACTCTCTTGAAGATCAGAAACCGGCCATAGGGATTCTCAAGCACATTATACAAATGAAACAAGCTGCAGTTCCCAAAAAGAATACTCTGGTTATAGCAGCTCAAAGCTAAGTAGAAAAAAATTGGATCACAATCGCATGCATCTTTAGAAGCTTCGTCAAATGCAGGATAACAGTTCTGTTCATAACCTACCTACGATTGCGAACTCATGCCTATCTTCAACAGAATGAGTGTTTAAAATTATATCCAAATCACACCCCTGGCCACAACAGAGCTATGATACTATACTCAACAATTACATCATGCATCTCTTCCAAAAGCAACGAAGGAGATGATGAAAGCATACATCTTGAGTCGACTCACTGGCTTGTCAATAGGCTGGACAGTGAGCTTGTTGGCTATTTGATCCGCCATTGCCAATGCGTCATCTGGACTCTGTGCCTTTGAGACCAGATTCGAAATGACTGTAAAAATACACTCCACATCTGCAGCGGAAGGGGAGAATCTTATAAGCATCAAATCAGGTATAGGTCAACACGAAATATGAGGATCCATACAGTTGTCAACTATCACATAAGTTACCAACAATCCTAAAGAATTACGTTGGGCCGTGTAAATGAAAAAAAATACACGAATTATGAACATACTAATGAATAAAACTTAAGACCGAAGTCCTATTATGTATAACCTAGACATAAAAAGGTACTCCGTATTTATAATTTCCTAGTGGTCTGAAATTTTCAAAGAAAATTGGTACACTTACATTGATATGATTATTTTAGGTTAAACACCTACAGAAAATCAGATCAACTACAAGACATCAAAAATGCATAATTTTAAAGAGAAGGGTAAGTTGCAATGAGGTATCCTACGATATGCTCTTCATACAGAATTTAGGTCTGAATTTGGAAATCCAATAGGTGGACATGCTATGCAATGCAGTTCGGAACTCGACCCAAAGAGCTTGCAAATGCAATCAAATACTCCATACTTCGATTCAATAAATGAAGCAAAACCTAGATTTCATGTCCTTAGCTGAGCCGAAAAGACAAGAGAACTCGAAACTGGGAATGCACGGTAAACATGAATTGGTCCTCAACGCGGCTAAATACAGAGGATCACTCAGATAAGTCAAAATACAGAGTAACATCCAGGATTCCATCAAGTACCTTTCTCCGACGCATTTGCAAGCACGAGATCGGCAGATGTGAGCAACAAATTCACAAGATCCCGGAACCGTCCTTCAAGCAGGTACAATTCAGCTTCCTTGCAAAATTGTGCAACTGCTGGCTCCGCAATCTGCACACGAGACACGAGCACCGCAAATCGAATTCAACCGCCATGCTCACTGTACGCAATACCAGACTCTCTCCCAAGACGACGACATCATCGCACTACCTCGCATTCAATTGGTCAAGTCCCTGCTCTCTCAAAAACTGTCTACACTAAGACTCGAATTTCTTTCCATTTACACTTCCAAATGCAGCTTAAAGAAAGCGCTCGAATGGGGATAAGAGGAAGAAGGTAGACAGCACTCACGTCGGGGCCGCCTTGCGACCATGCAAGATCCGCAATGGCGCCGGCCACGGCCATCGTTGGGTCTTCCTCCGAGGTTTCCACCAAAGTCGCCATTGTAGCGGAAGCTCTTCCGATGCCTCCTGACTACACCTAAATTCGGAGGAACCCTAAAATCGCTATAACCCTAAAACAGAGGTTGCACCGTGAAAGGCAAGCGCCTTGATGAGGAACTGAGAGATTGGTTTAGGGCTTGCGTTGATTTGAGAGAGACGACGTATGCCTACCGATGTCTACGACCATCTCTACAGTATTGTATACGGTATTAGATCTTGCATACGCCCTCTCGGACAGAGCTTATGTCAAACTGAACCTCAGAATCCTCTATATTGAAATGTTAACCCCTAAATGCCCAAGGCCTTTTTTAAGCTTCTTTGAATTTGTTCTAATTGAACAAAAACTCAATATTTTGATGAATTGTATAAATTTTTTGGAATCGGAATTGTACAAATTCAAACTAGATATGTTAAAGGAAAAGAAAACACAACAATATCACTTATGGATTGAAAGATTATAATGTTTGATCATGAAGGTGTTAAAACTACGAAGGTGATTTGAAGTTTTTCAATCACTTCTTTTCACATGTCAAATTTAAAAAGTTGGTCACCAAAAAAATATGAGGATAAAGGGCTTAGCATGTATAACCCTAATCGATTTATGGCTTCTCAAAATCTACTCTGCAATTTTTTTAAATGAATTTCTAATGTGACTTTTTCTCCAAGATTTAGTGTATTTGAGGCTCATTTTCAAGAGCCTTCAACACTACAAAAAGTCAAGATTGCAATGGACACCCTTGCACAAAATCTTGAATAGAAAAATCATGATCAATCATTTTCAAAATTGGATTTTTGATGCTAAAACTAGACTTCAAAAATAATATCTCAAAAAAATAAACTACTAAAAATAGCAACTTGGTTAGGTATTATTTCACTTCAAAGTATTATCAACACCGAAATTTGATGCCTTGGGCATTTAGGGGTTGAGCATTGAGTTGCCAATCTCCTATACTAATATTCCCCCATTATATAGCAAAATGGCCCATGTTACGGTCCTTGGCACTACACTATAAGATTCATCTTCCACATTATGGTACGATTTATTCCTAGTTGCCTAGTACTTAAAGTAGTGGGAGCCCTCTCCCTTTAGGCCATCCATGATGTGAAAGCCCCAACCTTCAAGCTCAGGTTCCACCCTTGCCTTCAAGCCTAAGCTCTCAAGTCACGGGAGGTCTCTCTACTATACATTATATGTGAATGGAATATTTCATTTGCACTTACTAGGGATAATATTACGTGTCATTAGAGGGGATTTGAGGACACAAACACTCCGTTTCAAGCCTGTTCCTCATGATGTTCCCGCGGTAGTAAAAGAACGCATCGCGGTCAAAAGTTTGTTTGTTTGTTTTAAATTAAAATTTCTAAAATACAAGAAGAAGTTGAAAAAAAAGTTTTTTTTTTCCCAAAAAATGACGTGGCACTATCTCCACCACATAAGATTGCGCAACTGGCAGTGTTCCCAACGCACTCGAGACAAATTTCACAACCGGGAATTCAAAGGCTCCCGGAGGCCTCAAACCTCATCTAATGCTTCTATAACATGTGTTAGAGATCTTTCAGATATTTCTTGAAAGATTTGAAATAATCTCAAATTTTGAAGAAAAAGTGAATGAAATTCATATGAAATTCAAAGTATGCTATAAAAATTTGAGAATTTTATCTTAGGTGTATATTGTAGTATATGATTATACATTGAAAACCAAATTGCGTCTCAATTTATAATTAGGAACATGGCTAAAGACTCTCAATTTCAAATTATGAAAAAATACTCTTTGGCAAAAATTTCCATGGATTTGGAGTAGAAACTAGAAGCTTTATATTGTAATATGTGTTCAAATGCCAAAAAGAAAAGAAAAAATTGAATGTCAAAACAAAATTTTCAAGAGAAAAAGTTGATAGGGCTACTAAAATACAATATACAAGGATACCTTATTTTAATGTGGATGTACTATTAGAAAATTTGCACACAATTGAAGTATCCTTTAGGTCCAATTCTAGTTTTCATGTTGATTTGTTCCTTTGACCTCCTATAAAAAGTGTAATTAATAACCAACAAATTACATTCCACTACTACAAACTAATTGGACTCCTACATATCAAATTTTTGAATCAATTTAAACTTTGAGGATATAGAATAAGAAATGTAGAAATCAAAAGTTGATCTTGAGATCATTCAACTTTGAAATTTGCACAAGAAACAACTATTCTAACATGAATCATATTCCATTAGAATAGTTGCAACTTTATAGTTTCAAATGAGCATTTATTTTTCAAAAAACCCTCAATATTGAAATGGTTCCTAATCCATTATGAAAATAGAGATAAAGAGTGAAAAAATTAATTGACATCTAAAATTCAAAATTCAACTCAATTAGAATAGAATTATGTCGAGGAAGTTTTATACTCAAGTGTATTTAATCAATATCTTTTCAATCATATCATTAGCCCTAAAGATCAATAGTATTTATTGACACAATTAATAGTGTTATGGTCATCTAATTAAAAATATAAAAATATAATTCATTTTTTGATATTTCTACACCATATGTGGTTGAAGATTGAGTAGTTTTTAGGTAGAATAATATTTACAAGTTTGATGATACAATTAAAAGTTATCGTATAAAAAGTAGTTTCATTTTCAACAAGAATACTTTGTACCTTACAAATTTTTTATTTCTTAGATTTGCGTGTACAATAGGATCATAGGAACTTTAATCTTTCTATACAAACTAATCAAATGAAAGTTACAATAAGTTTTAGTTTGCAAACAATCATTATAGAATTCTTTCTTTAGAATAAAATTAGGAGAGTTTTTTTATCACTACATTTTCTACATGTTTGGAAAATTAAAATTGGAACATAGGATTTAGATTGATTTTTACTACATTACTACCATTTAGACCAACAATTTTTAGTTTTATAGTTATATTATTAGGAATTATCTAAATTAAATCATGATGAACCTCATAATTTTATTAATGTAGAAATTGTTTTAGAAAGAGGTGATTTGAGACCAATTTTGGTCAAAATACATCATTAGAAATTAATCCGTTTAGGTTACAAGATCTAATTAAAGTGAGGCTTATAAATTGTTTCAAATGAACATTGAAGCCAATTGCACTTTTTCATTGGTATTTTTTTTAGAGTTTCTTAATTGTATTTGATGTAGATGGTGGTAGAACAACATCCATCAAGGAATTCATAATTTTTCCATAGAAAGTGACGCTTGAGGCTAATAAGGAACCAATGGATAACTTTTAAGATCATTGTAGTGCCTATTAGTTCAAAAATTGGATCTTGTTTTCTTGGCCACCTCAATGATAGATCTCGTCCTTTAACCCTTCAACACGGGTTGGTCACTGTAGAAATCATTTGTTTGTCACCGTGTGAATTGTTGGCTTAAAAAAATGAAAAGTACTCATTGGATGATCTTCCCTTTCCACACAAATTTTGAAGGATGAATAGTTACATTTTTGTCCTACACAGAGAGATTTTTTGTCATTCATCAACCAAAAAATAGCCTTGGTGTCATTTATGGGTTAAGTGTTATCAATGGATTACAAAAGATATAGTCTTTAGTAATATTTGGCAATTTTTCATTGTAGATCTAAATCTCACCTTTGAATATGATTTTTTGAATTTGAGCAAAATACTTAAAATGAAGTTTAATCAAATCTTATTTCTTGACTAATTTAAAAAACTTCAAATATTCTAAAATTGAATAATTAATTGCAATTTGAACTTAAAGTCTATCACCATAGAGTAAGCAAATTCTTAAGTAATATTGTAATTGAACATTGCAATATTCTTTACTAGAATTTAGACTAGTAGAAAAAATTCTTAAGATCTAGCAAGTTTCTCCTATGTTTGATGTGAATTTTCATCATTTTTCTTCAAAAAGGTAAAACAAATTGAAATTAGTTTTCCTCCATCACTTCCAAATCCATTCTAGTCATATTATAGAATAGAAGAATAAATTTGTTTTTTCCATCGATGTTCATGACATCTACATATTGTCCACCAAATCTTTTATAAACCACAATTAGATCTATTTTTAATTTTTATGTACTATTAGTTTTTGTTGGTGATCAATAGGGTGGTTAAGTATAAATCTACTAGGCCTTTTTTTTTTATAGTAATTGATCTCAATAAATGATGGATTGTAATCATAAGATCATTTCTAGTACTCTGTACAAACTTGCCTAGTACTACTTTCTTGTATGGTTTTGTGTACATAATTCATGCTCTACTACAATATTTTTAGACCAACATCTAACATGGGCCAAAGTAGTGTGGATACAATACACAATACAATGGATTCTCAAGATACATTGGCAATGTGCAATGATCTTAAAGAGAATCTCACTAAAGTAACTACACTTAATTGTTGCAAAAAAATTCCATGTAGGCATTTACCTACATTATATATCTTTTGAATATAAGCGCATGGAGTCTATTCTCAATATCCCTATCATGAACACTTTGAAAACTCATAGTTTATTTTGACAATGTTCAAATAATACAAGTTGTAACCGACATAAGGGCCAACTTCCATATGGATTCATGGGCCAGTCAAGCCTACCAATTACGGTGGAATTGGAGTTTCAAACAAACTAAACTTCCATTCCAGTGCCGATTGGCAAGCTTCACTCGCCTCTAACTCTACATGGAAGTCAGCCCTAACTAGTCTAAGAAAATTAGAGGCTTCCTCAAGCCAATAGGACTCTATAAGCCAAGGCTTGTTCCAAAGCCTTGGCTACAATTCATACTACATTTTTTTTGTTTAGCCAATACGACTCAGTCTATAAGCCAAGGCTTGATCCAAAGCCTTGGCTACAATTCATACTACATTTTTTTTGTTTAGCCAATACGACTCAGTCTATAAGCCAAGGCTTGATCCAAAGCCTTGGCTACAATTCATACTACATTTTTTTTGTTTAGCCAATACGACTTAGTCTATAAGCCAAAGCTTGAACTAAAGCCTTGGCTACAATTCATACTACATTTTTTTTGTTTAGCCAATACAACTTAGTCTATAAGCCAAGGCTTGTTCCAAAGCCTTGGCTACAATTCATACTACATTTTTTTTGTTAGCTATTATTATTTTACAACTCGTATATTGGTTCTACTTTCTTCGAGAGGGCCTACATTTTCATCCGGTATTTTTTTGGTCGAATGTCATTTTTAAGATTCTAAGTTGCAAACTTTCATTGATTATATTATAGAAAGATTAATGTACATAGAAGTTTGTATTATATCATTATCTTTAATAAAGAGCATTAGAGTAATGCATTGGTTTAAAGAAACAATTAATTAGAAGCCCCGTATAATGTTAAACTAAACTTCAACATTGTTTAAGAAAACAAGACCGAATTTAAACTTCTTTCTAATCATTGAAGGCTTAAAATTTGGTATAATTATATAATTGCCTACTTCTCACTTAATTATTATTACATATTCCTACATTTTATAGAAGTGCTTATTCAATTTTCTAATTGAGGCCGGGTCATGATTTCTAGTAATTTTGGAACACTTGATAAGAAATTCATTGTGTTCATATAAATCAAATCTCCATGATTGATTGATGATCATTTAAATATTGAATGTCTATGCTTCAAATCAACGCATTTCATTTCATGACAAATTATAATGATTGAGTATTTTAATCATAATTACACATTCAATCATATGAATCTCATTTTAAAAATAATATTGAATTTAATACATAGGCCTAGTATACTGTAAAAAATCAACCAAAACAAGATTTTTGGCATATAATAATCACTTATTTATTGACATATTTATGGGGTGAGTCTAAAATAATAAGGTTGACCACCAATGAAACTCAAGTGCATAGAATTTAAATTGAAACTAATTCATATCGATTCCAAAAATGGTCTATACAATTCCTTCTACAATGCATCTTTCTACAATTGTAGCAATTATTCATGAAAGGTTCCTAAAATGAATAGTATGATGTTTACCATTTCTTTAAGTGTACACCCAAAAGTGTAGTTATATAATGTGTATAAATGTGGTGCACCTTCGTTTTCCCATCAAACAAATCATTATATATTAGGAACCAAAATCAATCCAATATATTCATTATATTAAGGAATTAAATTCATTGAAAATATTTGTAGATTTCTACAAATTAAATTTAAAAATTCTATACTAACAAAAGTATAATTTTGTTTTTCAGTCACAGACTGAGGTACAATGGTACATGTAAGGATCCCTCAAAGCTTAGCATTGATTTCCAAACTTCCTCTACAATTTTAGGAAAGTTGTACATTTAATACAACATGGCATAAGACTTTGTACTGTGCTATTAAATTGAAATAATAAAACTTAAGTTACACTACAGAGAATCATTTATGATTCTTTTGTAACATCCAAGACATTCTTCAAAATGAAAATAATGGATCAATTTAAAGACGGTCTGATACTTAGAAGACTTCAATTAATAATCTTTAACACAGTCATAATTATATGCATTATTTAAAGGAAAGATGACTCTAGCCTAGACAAGGCTGTGAGATCATACACAAAAAGAACGGGAGCCTATCCCGTCCCACATAATGGAAAAAATATGAAGAAAAAGGAGAAAAAAAGGGAATCAAACATGTAAGTAAACCTTGGCCAACAAATTGGAAATGAATGTCTAAATGGTCCACAATAGCATAATGAAATTATAAAAAACATGTTCAAATTCAAGGGAACTTAACTACAATTAGATTTGACATGGCTTGGATTTTACATGTCAGAGAATATTATAAAATTATTATTATTTTAAAATTATTATTATTTTAAAATTATTATTATTTTAAAATTATTATTATTTTAAAATTATTATTATTTTAAAATTATTATTTAAAATTAAAATTCCTCCTAATTTCATAGTTGTTTACTTTGCTTCTGTTTTTTCAACTTGTTTCTATTTTGGCAAGCACTATACTCGTTACAGGGTTTGGGGAACAATTTAAGAGGGCCATTCATTCAGTGAATGACAGAACTTCACTTTTGGGAATTCAAGGGCTAAAAAAGCCTACATAGATGTCGGTGGAGATAATAATCATTCACTTTCAACAAGACAGTGAAGCACTTTATGAATTTATGATCCTACAAAATGATTTCTTGACAAATTAATATGTTAAGTGTGAAGTACTGAAGTCAAATTGACACCTCTTTCAAGAACTCATCAAAGAATTTATTTATTTTTTCTTCCACATTCTAGATTCTGAAGTTCTAATTTGTAACTATAGATTTCAATGTTCTCCTTACATCTATAAATGCTTTGCGTACATCTCTCTATGATTTGTATACATCTACCAATATTTTGCAAGCATTTCCTAGTGTTTTGCGTACATTTCACTATGACTTGCATAAATTTGTGCATGATCTGCAAACTTCTCTAGCCGTTCTTCAAAAATCTCCAGATGTTGTAGAGACATCTCCAGATGCTATACAAACATCTCCAAATGACCAGCATAGATCACCCAATCTTTTGCTTACATTTCTTTGTATTCTAGATACCGGTTTAGGGTATTCAATGAATGAATGATTCATCCACTGAGATTATTGACTCATTTGATTTCCCAATGTCTCATACATATTACTTTTTAAATTTTCTAAATCTCATACATGCAATGAATTAAATTTTGTTGTGTACATTATTGGTGCTTGGACCTGTTGAAATTCAATAACTTTAAAATAGTTACCGTTCAAAATAACTACCCAAGCCCCTTTTGTATGATCAGGGTGGATTGACCCCCTCGCTCGGCCTTACCAGGGGTGCAAGTAAAAAAAAAGCCCCCTATTTTGGGCCGTTCTAGGGTATATTCTTGACCCATTTAAACTAATTTGGGGTCTCTGATCGCAAAAATGAAGCAAAATTTTGCAAAAAAATTCATGTGCAAAAAATAAATAATTCCAGGGTTGGCTTGCAGGGCCGAGTGAGGGGGTCAGTTCACCCTAGCCTTTTGTATTGGGTGTAATTTTATTGTTTCCTGGGCAATGGAACTACGTTAGATTTGGGTAAAACATATTACCAAAAATATGTCAATTTGTGTAATCTTCATTGACACGGTGTGCGGAGAAAGCATCTACAATCATTCCTAGCTTTGAAAGTCCCATGACTTCCCTAATTAAAGTAATCGTGGATGGAATTAATCGTCTCACTGTCAGTGGAATGGATCCCGGATATTTCAGGAGTTTCTGTCAGTGGATCAAAACTCAGAAGTCCCAATCCCTAGAGCTTCTGTCAAACACATGTCTTCGCCAATTTTTTTTTTCCCCTAAACAAATGAAACGGATTTCATTTGCAAAGGGGTGAAATCAAAATCTTGATTCATTATGACCCTAGAGTATCTTACGTGCTCAGTGTAATAAATGGTTGTTGCCGTTTGTACAGAATATAGAAACCGGAACCTCCGAATTGACGGTTTATTTCCTTATTTTCTAGAAATATTTTGTTATTTAGTAGAAACTCCGTATTACCTTGTATCATGTTATTTGTTAGAATTGTTGTGATACTGCACCCTAAACCTCTGGAATTTGGAAGAGATCGCTAATGTCAAAGTTTTTTTTTTTTTTTTTTTTTTTTTTCTAAAACAAATGAAATGGATTTCATTGCTGTCAGAGATATTTGAAGAGGAAGTTCTGAAGTATGTGTATGAAATACTACATTATCATGTAACGAACTTAATATGATCACAAAGCTTTAAATTGAAGACGCAAATCATGATCAAATAGGAATCGAATGCACCATCCATCAAAGCCAATGGAATTGGAACTTTACAAAGTCAAATTCTGAATCCACGAGCACATTTAATGAACATCGACTACTGTATAATGCCTTAAGTTGCTGACAAATCTCTGGTAGTCAAAGTCCACAACGAAGATCCGCCGCCAAGGTATCCCGTGCACAATTCTGGCGAGATTTCAGAATTGTGAAAACGATCTTCATCCTCCCGGGAGGCCAACTCTCCTGTGGTCAGTCATTCTCATTATTTTTGAATTCCACTGAATTCTCATGCGCATCACACACCTCCGAGCCGTGCCGATTTGGGATAACAAAGTTTGGGTGTGTTGCGGGTGCTCGCCCGGAGGCCTTCTTTGTCGACAGTGTTTTGTGTAGAAGGTAAGACATTGTCACTTCTTTGTATTGTAGTTTCTAAGTTTCAGGTCATTAATGTAATTTCAATAAATCAGCCTAGAAAGATGTCCCACAAATGCCCTTGTTATCATCAGACATGTCAACTGACTTTGAGCACATTCTATTGAAATGCAATTCATTTGGTCGAACGGAAGAATGCAGCATAGTCATGAAACCACTGTTGAAAACATAAAATAAGCATGGAGGTTTAGAGATATATGACGGTTACCTGCAGAGTATTATTCAGCCAACGGTAGACGTATGTGAATCCGATGTACATGTTCGCGTATTGTTATACAAATACTGGCACACGTGTGAGATGCGTCATTTCATTTCAAGGGTACTAAACTTCAGTCTGTTCTACTTTTAGTCGATTTCGATATATGGTTTCATCATTTCGTATAATATAGTTTCATCTGGATAGATCTAGATGAAATTTACGCTATGGCCACGTGGCCACAGTTGGACTAGCCTGAACCGAAGAAGTCGGTGGCTTCTGCTAAAATTGTTTGCTCGACGAGGCACCCTTGTTGTTGTTCTATAAGTGATGATGTTGATTGTACGTTATCTGATGTTGACTACTATGTCGATCGCTTCAGATGTCGAATACCATCTAGATCATTGCAGATGTAGAATAGCATTTGGATCACTTCGGATGTAGAGTAGCATCTGGATCACTCCAGATGTTGAATAGCATCTGGATCACTCCAGATGTAGAATAGCACCTGGATCACTCCTGATGGTGAATGTTATATGGATCACTCCAATCAGGGATTGGTCGGTACCTTACTAGTCTTTTTATCTCTGTGCCTCGCATTAGAATCAATGAATGGACCATCCCATATCTGGAGTGATCTAGATGAGTCTTGTTCATCTGGGGTGATCTAGATGCCTAATATCTTTGGGTTCAATTCGTCGTTCCGATTCTACTTGCTTCCATCGGCAATAACTTCATGTGTCTGAATCATCACACAGCAAATGAAGTGAAAATTACCATATGTCACATTTATTCTCAGGATGCTTGTATGTCAGTTTGTTTTTCACACTTCTATACGTTTCCCTGATTGTCAGGCATTTATCACATTCGAAGGGATCTCAGGACTCTTTGTTTATTTGCAAGGAATCCGACATGGATGTCTTCAATGAATGCAATGATGTAATCCCGTATTCGACTGAGCACTCGACAGGTGAAGCCTCCGAAGAGTCGACCGCTCGAGCTCGTTTATTTGGAAATGGAGATGAAGTTAAGCTTTTTGTTGCGGGATTCAATGAGGTTGGTGGAGGGTTGGTTGTGGATGGTAGTCCACAGGGCCAATGGCTTGGGGTGGACATCCCATTAGAGCAGGGTGTTTTGGTCTTGGTTCGGCCGCTTTTCGTTGTCCCTGGAGCGGAGGATATCCCTGTCACGCCATCCTAGAGGGGACTTACATCGATGTTGGATGCCGTAAATCGGACAGTACTTTGGAGAGCACAAGAAGTTCAAAAGACACATGCAGCTTCTCCTACGGATTCTTCTTCATATGTTCCGCAAGATGACTGGTTGGGGCTCGAGGTTCATCTGCTGAACTCTGTAGGCCTTGTTGAGGCGGCCGGGCGAATAATTTGCTGGAGGCCAAACGATCATTTTCAAGACGGAGTACTTGGTGAGGAGTATTTGGATGTAACGATGTTGGATGTTTTTCTAGGAAACATGGACGCCATAATGACTCATGCCCGGTGGTCATTATTAGCTTGCTGGTTTCCTAGTAGACGATCGTTGAAGGAGACGGTTGACTATTTCGCTGCTATTCCCGTTGTTGGAGACCCCTTAGCATATCTTGGAGGAAGAGAGAAAGCGCCTTATCGATTCATAAACCGGAAGCCGATTGTATGCGTCCCGGACTCTCTGGCCACCCGAAAAACTACGGACTCTGAAATTCGGAAGGTTAGTGCCTCCCCATGCTGCAGCAGAGGGTGTTGCCAGTTCTTTCCTCAGGAACAAACATTGATTGTGAGGCAGAGATACTATTTGAAGTCCTTTGAGGATCGACGCGAATATGGAATTGTTGCGGGTGGCCAAATTCATAATTTCTACGGGGACCGGAACCGGAAAGTAATCACTCTTGAGGGTTTGGATATATGCATGACAGCTTGGTACGTAATTCATGGAATTTCGAAGTCCACATACCATGGTTATATGATAATGTACAAAGACAGCGTTGTTTCTGGTACACACGGAAATAAAGGGATTAAATGGCCAAAGATTGAAACCGTTTAAGTCACTGGAACTATGAAAGCTATCATTGACGAGAACGCTGACCAGATGCCCGACCAAATGCACGACATCGGACATGGACGAATGGACACTCTGAAATTTTTGCTTGCTGGAAATAACTAGAAACGAGTTCGTGTTGAGGCTAATGAGGTACTAGCTCTAATTTCCTTTCTAGGTTCAATCTCAACTGGATCACTCTAGATGAGACATGCATATCTTCTATTTTTTATTTCAAATTAGTTTGTCTTCGTTGTTTAGTTCTTTTCTCTATGACATTTTTGCTCAATTGTAGCTTATGCATACTTCTATTTTCTTTGCAGTAAAATGTAGACTATGGCCTTCCGCCTGTGAGCCAATCTACAATTAGTAGAATCAAGAAGGAACATTTCAACAATGTTTCTATAAAGCCTGTTGGAAGCTCGTTTGCAAAGTGTAGTGTATGTGACCAGTTGCAGCAGTTCTTTCTGAAGTCGCCCAAAGGAAGTCCTGAATTTGTGGAATTTTCAAAGCAACGAACTGAACATCACAATCATCAAGCCCCATGCCGTCGCCTATATGCTTCATGGCGGGAGGAGTCCAAAAGAAATCCGCAAGACATATTATGTGTAATTCACGACAAGATGGATACTTCAAAGACAGCTTTACCAAGGATGCGCGTGACAACAAAGGCTACTCAAGGTTTAGGGCAGATACCGATGAGCGTAACAGGAATGGTAGCTCACGGTCATGGTGACGGTGCATATGCCCACTATACACCGTCGTGTTGGCCAGGAGATTCGAACTTCACCATTTTGTCGTTGGCTAGATTGTTTCGCAGACTCGAGGGTCCTCCGATTCAAGAGACAGGTGACTTATTTCCATACCCGCCAGCAAACCCTATGTTTGAAGCATTGCTTAGAGGAAAATCACGTTGTACAGATTGTTTGACCCTAGTGGAACCATCTGCTCGGCGTGGACCCTCTCCTCTTTTTGAGAAATTATATTTTCAACTTGACAACTCGGCAAAAGATAACAAGAACCAATACCTTATGGCGTTCTTGTCTTTGTTGACTGCGTGGGGAGTCTTTAAGGAAATTCAAGTTGGTTTCCTACTTGTCAAACATACTCACGAAGACATTAATGCTTATTTCAGCCACCTCTCTAAGGCCTTGAAGACAAAGAATACTTTTGTTGTTGCCGACTTGATGAGAGCCTTCATGCAGTTGCAAGAGCTATCATTCATGCCTGAGTTCATTCAAGAGGTGGCTGATTTCAAGTCGTTCGTAAAGGGATACCAAAGTAGTGGGACGGCTAGATTAATTGGATTGGGGGAGATGCATCTTTTTAAATTTTATGTGGATAGTGAGGGGGTCCCCGTCATGAAGTATAAAAAGTTAGCAGTTGATTCACAGTGGCTACCATCTGATAAACCTTCTCAACGCCTCTGGAAGAGAGATTCACATGGATGGCCGAAGCTCCCTCCAGGTTGTCCGAAGCCTGTTCCATTCAAGCCCATGTGGGGTAGCGAAGTTCCCAAGGCCACGGGAAATCGAGAGAAGGCTGTTGAAATGGCAAGGAAAGCTACTCTGAACAAGGGTTTTATGATGATAGGACTAGAAAAGTACATTCAGTACTGGAAAAATGGGATGTCTAAATGCGAGGGATTTGCAACTGCCTTTGGTCCTTATGTGGAATACTGGAATTTTGTACTGTGTGAGCTTAGAGAACCACTACTTGAATGCCCTTCAGAGTTGGTGGAAGGCTTTTGGCCACAACACGATTGGAGGATGACACGCGATGAAAATCCTCGTCGAACTTTCTTGGTCAATCCTATAGACATCATTCCTGAGGAAGAGGATCCAGAACCATACTGTGGCCCCGCAAATGAAGCACCATTGGAAAGCTTCAATCCTTGGCTTGACATACGTCCAGGTTCATGGGTTCTTTTGAGACCTAAAGATCCGGAAATCTGTGCTGTTTGGCAAGGAAGAGCATTGTCCACTGTATGCAGACTACAAGGAGATGCGAATTACGGAAAGTTCTTGCTTCAGTATTGGTGACCGGATAACTCGGAAAGTACTTTGGAATTAAGATACCGCAATTGTTGGTACGGAAAATGGGTTGTTGAGAATAGTCCTCCGACTTGGTTGGATGCAACTTGCGTAGTTTATTCGAATTGGTCCAAGATTGTAGATCCAAAATCACGGACAATTCCTAAGAAAAGTAGAGAGGCTGCCTTAGTGAATTTGAATAGGGCAAATGAGGTGGACCCTTAACCATACTTCAGTTTCTTAAGTTTGTCTAAAGCCCTCTAGATGCATCCTTATTGTTAGCGCTTTGGGAAGTCCATCTGGATGTCCCCAGATGAATTCTCGTTCTCCACATACAAGGACAAACGAGCTTGTCATTGCTTTCATTTGTGAAAATGTAAAATTCTGTCAATTGATTGGCAACGCTTTGTTGGATGATGTTTAAATGTGATATTTGAAAGATTAATTTAGCATTCATGCAATGGATTTTTGCAATGCTGGTTCTTGCCATGCTGGTTTGCTTTTAGCATCTATCATCTGGAGACCTCTCGATAGGTTTTGGGATGTACAGTGAGTATAAACAGAAATCCTTAGCCACATTACTTGCGTTGTGGAGATCTCCAAATAGGTACATAGGAAATGAGAAATCTCCAGATGCATAAGGGGACATCTGGGGATTTTAGCATTTTTTTAATTTTTGGACTCCTCCAAAGTCCCAAAGTAGTTAAATGTGGCATGATGACTCTCTCACGCATAATAGTTTTTTCTTTGAAATCATCAAATGCGTTAATACCACTGCCAAGCAGCTAAGGTTATTATTTTTAGTCCATAGAGCGCTCCATGAAGATGACAAATTAACAAGGTGTTTCGGGTTCCTAGTTTCTCATACCCTAAGTTAGGATTGTTTCATGAAAACTAGTTCTCGTAAATTGTTGTTTAGAAAGGTTGTTTTGACATTGTAGTGTCCTACCAACCAGCCCTTGCTTCCTACAACTACACTAACAGCTTTGAGCGTGTCCCATTTCACCACAGGAGCAAAAATTTCGTTGAAGTCAATGTCGAATCTTTGCTCAATAATATCCTTGAACTACGAAGCATGCTTTGTAGCGCTCGCCTTGACCATTAATTCCAGGGCTTTTTCAGCAGATGCATCTGGCAGATATATGTGGCTTTCTGCCCTTCGGGTAGAGGTACTAAATGTCAAGTTTTCATTTTTGTGAATTATACTGTCAGTGTATCTCCTCGTCCATAGCTGCAACCGAGTTGGGATCTTTGGCAGCTTCATGGAAACTAAGATAAACTCCACTTCTAGGTTTGCAGCATAGTTTTTTTCTAATAACACAAAAGGCTTTGCAAACTCTGGAAGATCTGCACCTTGGTTATCCTAATGATCGGGGAGTGGAATGAGAGAAGGAATGGTTTGTGCTACTGAAGGATCCTTGCTGCGGTGGGAGCCTGTGATCAAGTTGATTCCTGCAAGTGTTTACAATGGTGGGCTCTGGGTTGCAGACTCTGGGCTTCAGATATATAGGGAACCTATCAAGCAATCTGTTGATAAAAATTGGATCAGCTGGAGAATTCGATGAGTTGATTTGGGTATGATCGACACGGAGATGATGTATTAATGTGCCTCTCTAAATGTGAAACCGATGTCTGGCTATCGGACTCCGGTGATGGTTGAGATTCTTGAGGAATCTGTTTTGGATGTTGTATCAGTACATGATACTGCCGATGTGTCTATTTCGGTTCTGATTTTCTAGGGAACTAGAAAGTTTTGTGTTGTTTCGAACGATAGAAATGAGGAGACTGATGAAGAGTCAATTTCTCATTGATAACTACGTCACGAGATATAAGAATCGGATTCATTGGTAGTAGGGCAATAACATCTATATAATCCTTTTGTGGTTTTGTCCCACTTCATAAGCATACATGAAGATGTTTTTGGGTTTAGCTTATGCTGCTTATGTTTGGAAACATGAGCAAAGACTCTTGTACCAAAAAATATGGAGATGTGAGACATCTTGTTTAAGTTGAGAGAAAACTATTTTCAAAGTTTTGTCCAAGAATTTAGTAGGTCACCTATTGAGGAGATAACATGATGCTCTAATAGCTTTTGACCAACGATTCTTCGATAACAAACTTTGATGAGTGAAGCATGAAACTTCTTGTTCTAATGATGACCTTTTCTTATGTTTTGCTAAGCTAATTCTCTAAGGAGTGTATGGTTGTTAGAATTGGTGCACAATACCTTGAGATGAGCGAAAATCTCTAAATTGTGATGATGTGCATTCTCCACTGATGTTGCTCTTCAATATTTGGATTTGATATTTGGATTGTTTCTCTAATAATGCCTTGAATTTGCAAAATTCATCAAAAACTTGATCCTAGCTTGGTTTTGATAAATGATACCCATATCTTTTTGTTGTAGCTGCCAATAAAAGTTACAAAGTATTGAGCTCCATTATATGTAGTGGTGTTGATGGGACCACACATGTTGGTGTGAACTATGTATAGAGGTTTCAATACTTTCGATTGACTCTTTAATATTTCTTCTTGCTTTGTTTGCCACTTTGGCAATTGTCATGGATATAATCAATGTGTGCCCAAATTGGTAAGCCCATAACCAAATTCTGATGGGAGTGCTTGTGTAACATTTGTTTGGAAATTTAAATGTCCAAGTTTGTGATGTCGGAGGCCCATAGTAGGACCTTTGAGAAATGATCTGATGTTTGTAAGTTGCAAACTTCAACTTCAACATGTTTGATTGTCTCCGCTTGCAGCTTATATAGACAACTTTGCAATGAAGGTGTTGGGTCTTTCCTAATTATAGCCCTCTGGTATTGGTGTTTCTCATTGTGGAATTGCATGTCAAAAATTCTAACAATCAAATGGGAAATTTCGTTAACATGGTAGTATTTTGTATGCCATTTCTCATTCATTTCCTTCTTTCCAAGTCAATTTTGTTAAATTGGCATATTTCTACAAATTTGGCACTTTAACGTTTAGATTGAACGTCCTAAAATCTGTACCAGTTCTAGACTTTAGAGCTTTGTGCAGATGAATCACAATTTTAGGTAGTATAACTTTTTAATTGGGTGCTTGGATCAAAAGTTATACTACCTCTAAAAGTCTGAGCACTTCATGAGTCATTAGAAAAAATATCAGCCCTGTGGGAGGCCGCGGGTTCAAGATATGGAAAGGACCCCAAGAAAATAGCAACCACCAACAACCCGTGATGTCATAACCCAAGGAACCCGTGATCAATGAGGGCACAAATACTGCCAAGGTGGTTGCGGGAAGTGATCTTGGAAAGCGCCTCTGGCGCATGAACTGTTGATATTGAATCTTGAGTATGTACAGTTGTCGCACTTGGCCTTTTTCAATACACTGTTGTTCATTCGTTGAAAAAACTCTGTTGAACTCTGTTTGCTAGGGTTTTTCACCGAGTGTGTCTCTACAAGGGTTTTGTATTTGTTGCCCTCAAGGGTTTTGTGGTGCTAATTCATTGACGAGTCAAGATACGTGCCAAGTTAGTATTTTTTGGACAAGAATGCAGATTCTGGTGGCGGAGATCCATTCTTTCCTTTGCAGAGATGATTTGGAACCACAATGGTGGAGGCTCTGAGCATATTACCGAGTAAAGAAAAGAGACTGATGCCAACTGATGAATACCATCAACAATTAGGGTACTACTGTAGTAGTACCTCCGTTTCAAGTTTCACGACGATGTTTTGAGTCCATTTTTAATGTTTGATTTGTGTGAGATTTTAGGTTTGCAAACCTCGGTTTTGACATGATTAGATCCTGATATTTCCGCTTGCTAATGGTGTGAAGTCTTGGTTGACAATTACGAACTTGTGTGCAGCTTACTACAAATCTACATGTATTCAACAATTACAAATTACTGGAGTTTTCATCAACAATTGATGTCTTCAGAGGGTTCTCAAACACTGTAAGTAGATCTTCATTTGCCCTTAGTTTTTCAGCTCTTGAAGTTTTAATTGCATAATTAAGTGATATTGCATAATTCAATAATATTTAGTTATGTTATGTTTCCATTTGTGTGGTTATTGAATTGGATGTGAAAGAGAAACGCAACAGGTTTATTCCTAAGGTCTTAAATATACATTAGATGATTGCTATATTCAACTATACGACACCACAATCCTCTCTTGTTGCTTTCATTGCCTTATGGCGCATTCTAGATGGAAAAGACTAATGTCTAAAGTGATAATCCTCGTCACTCTTTGTGGTACATGCTCGGGTGTGTGGTGGAGTCTTGCTTTGTTGAGCTTGCGGAGGATTTGGTGACAAGGCACGATCTGTATTGATTTTGGTAAGGCAAGATGCGGCCTAGGAGTGAAATTCAGAGTGTTATTCTTTATACACAAAAAACAGAAGATGGTGACTACATTCCAAGGAGAGTTGAAGTGAATTCATGGGTTGCATTATATCCAGGGAAGAAGGGTGGTCATTCCAAAGATTCAAAGAAGTATGGTATTTGTACCATTGCTGGTGCATACAAAGCAAAAGTATTGGAATTTCAATTGAGAGGAAATACAATTTTTGCTGTGAAGGTGAGCCATGCATATATGCATCGGCAGCTTCAACTTGATCCCACTGCCCCAACATTATACGCAGCTTGCAATTGTGAGTATTTCATAAGCTTATCTTTAATTATTTCTATTTTAATAGTAAGCACATTTGATCCAAATGTTGTCAATAATTGAGTTTACATTTGATTGCAGATTTGTACCCAACCATGCATGAAGATCGGATAGACATCCTTAGTATAATGGAACCAATTTGCGTTGTCCATGCTGAGATTGGGGAAGCTACAAGAGGTGATCGCAGTCACAAAGAACTACAAGATGATTCTATCTTCTTTTATAACGCATCCTATCATCTTGTCCAAGGGGGCTATGGTCGTGTGGAACCTATTCCACTACCTGATTTCAATGACCCCGCTTGGTCCTTACCTGACATGGCAACTAGCGAATCTTTTAGAGCTCGTTTGAGAGATGACTTTAGAATGTCTATGAAACCAAATACTGGTAGCAAGGCGACTCACCTTAGTTGGTTCATGCCCATTGGAGTCATGGTGGACTTATTTGCATGTGCCCCTAATATACATGAAACCCGTACCTTTTTCTTCTTCAAAGAGATGTCTCAAGGCTTGTTAGACTCTCTAATGGATCAAGGGTGGAATGAAAAGGGATCATTGGGGGCTGACCTTATAAAATGTCAAGTCGATCAAGAGACATTGCGATTCAAGTACCATATTGGTAGATCAACCTTGTATGCCAATTTCCAGTACAATAGGTGGAGGTTTATTGAAGGACAATGGCAACAAGTTGATCAGAGTCTAGCTATTGAAGTTGTAAAGGTCAATTGTGAAATGGGTGAATGGAAGCATCACTTGGAAGTAGGACATAGTTGGAATTTAGACTCTATTCGGAGTGAGATTTTAATGATACTACCAGAAGCAATTGACTTTACTATGTTTATAGTGCAAGATGGACAACCCTATGAAAAGGTATCAATTATTTCTTAACCAAACTTTTCTTTTGTCACTGTTTGTTGATAAGAACATTGGGATTTGTATAGTTACTCTTTGTATTATGCCCAATAGTTTTTCAATACAAAAATATTTGACTATTACTTATTATTGTTTCAGGTGAACAGAAGAAATGAAAAAAATAAAATTGCAGGAGATGTATTACCCCCACGAAGACTACAACTTATTCCAGATCTGATGTGAAATAGTTATGCAGTATCAATTGCTTTTGTTTCAGCTCCTGCATGGTGATTTGGGAGTTCCATTGGATGAAGTATTCATGGTAATCCTGGCACAAGTTGAACCACCCAAGCTCATGCCGCATCTTCCAGTTTCCTTTTTCGTTCAAAAATATGTTGGTCCGCATGGTGTACTTTTGCCGATGTTGGTCATGTAGAAAGGAATCGACTAATAAACTCCATGCAAATCATTCCTCCATGTGCCTAGTGCCTCAGATTCATTTCTGGCCTCGGATTCATTCTATGTGCAAATCTTCAATTGGCCCAGTCCTTCAGATTCATTTCTTGTCTTTAGAGGTTAAATATTGTAGAGTAACGCCTACTGCCAAAAGTGATGAGCAAGAAAAGACTCTGTTCCAAGTTCCCACAGGTCAAGATCATTCCCACAGTGTGTACAAATCATAAATAAATCAAATTCATTATTTGTACACATATTTCTCATTTCATGGCAAAAGATAACTAAAATCGCTCCATCTGATACAAGGCGCAAGTTGCAGACAAAATCCATATCAACTGTCAAAAGGGTAGATGTGCGTATTCAAAAATCATTGTTTGTTAGTGACAGAATTCCTGTGACGAAGTATTGTTAGATAGCATTGATCACAAAATTTGGCTAAGCTAATGCTGAGGTATCAGGAAGGGGATCATAAAACTTAGCCATCAAAATTGTTCTCTTGCCTTCAATGTTATGTGTCCTATTGAATCGTTTAGCTTGATATTGATTTCACGATTGGGTCATTCGTATTCCATACATGCATCCGAGACAAAGGTCGTTGTGTGTCTTCAGCAACAACCCTTTTCCTGCCTTTCGCCTTTGTATTTCGTTTGAGATGATCTTAGAGGTGATAACTGATCATCAACCAATGTTCATCAATCAACGCTTTTGTGTTCCGTGCTCAGATATTTGCTGCCTGATCATGTGGGCCCTTGCCACCTCGTCAGTTTCGTTGCAATAGGTCGAAAGTTTCCTGCAACGAGTCTTCCTGCGACAAATGTGCAATTCCAGAAACATCTAAGTATGCAAGAAGATTGCAGGTTTCATGCAGAAGATTGCCATTGTCTAGAAGAGTGTTAGTTTTCAAGCCTTGGTTCAGTATCCAGGTACGTTCGTGTCCTGCGTGATCCGTTGATGATCTAGGAGTCCTGCGTGATTTGGGAGTCTGGGAGTCTTGCGTGATCTGGGAGTTCTGCGATGATCCGTCGAGGATCTGGGAGTCCTGCGATGATCCGTCGATGATCTGGGAGTCCTGCTGATCTGGGAATCTTGCGTGATCTGGGAGTCCTATGTGATCCGTCGATGATCTGGATGATCTGGGCGTTTTTCAAGGGCAAAGCGGCGCACTTGCAAACTGTAAGTATTCTAGACAACGACAAGCTTCTCGTAACGGACGCAGCTACCACTACAAGAAAATGGGGGTATAAATGACTTGTCCACAATGACTCCATCGACAACAATGACTGCAAATTAGTCATTTTGCAGTCACTTTGAAGTCATTATTGTCAGTGGAGTCATTGTGGACAAGTCATTTATACCCCCATTTTCTTGTAGTGTACTGCCCCCACGGACACCAACATCGATTTTGCAGTTGGAGATGTGTTTTTCTTCCCGGGAATATTTAACTTCTAAATGTTTCTGAATTTCTGCATCAGTTTCAGTTTGTTCTTGAAACACTTAGAAACCTCTAAATATTTCTGAATATTTAACCTCTAAAATGTTTTTGAATATTTAGCCTTTGAGGGAAACACTAATGTGGAGGCCGCTATGTTCGGGGACCCAAGTTTGAAACTTAAGTCGATTCATGAGTGTAAAAGACTCACACATTAGCTTAACCACAAAGACTCGAACTCATTGGAAGGGTGGAACAATCTTCAGTTGTTGTCTTGGAATTTATAAAAAAGCTCTACATCAATGAAATATTGGCACAAACTATAATTTATGTATCTAATCCTTGTGAAGGATATGAGTACAATCCTGAGTGAAGATACTACTGAGTCATCTCATAAAACATCCTGAAATTATATTACTTAGAGAATTTGCAACTAAGTGAAGTCCTACTTAATGGGACCACAACGTAGCAAATGAATTGAGAAATATAGGCAATAAAAGTGATCACCTTGGCCACTATTGGTGATTGAAATGCCCGATATTGCCCATTCTCCATCATTGCTTATTCTAGATTTGATCTAATACAGTTATGCAATATCAGTTGATTCAGTGTCCAAGACTTCCGATTCAGCTCTTACATGGTTTTCTTGAGGTATCCACTTCAATCCAATACGGTGATACTTTTGACGCCACAAGTCGCTATGAGCTTTAGCTGATGAAGCAAGTGACACTTCCCTTCTCTTTTCGATCTTTGCCTCTACTGTAAGCTACTTTTTAGTTTCATGACTCTGAATTTCTTCATCAGTTTCAGTCTGTTCTCGAAATCGGTGTTGGATAATACGATACCAATGTTGATACGTTTGGAGTAGTGGACTTTTGATTGATTTCCCACCTCCATGTTGTGTATGACGCTGGTATGCGGCTTTGGCAGCATAGTGAGAATGTTCCATATCTTGCATAGACCAAACGGACAAACTACCGTATTTTTCAATGAACCAAGGTCCATGTTTTATGAAAGAATGTTGCATTCATAGAATAATAGATTTAGATCAATTAGGGAGAAATCATTTAGTTCTAATGAACAACAAATTCAGTTCATTGAAAAATGAAGAAAGGATTGTAAAAATGAACTTACAATGTAATGCGTGACTTGATGTTCACCAAAGGCTTTAATGTAATCTACTAATCTTTGCCCCATTGATCAACCAATGGTTTGAATTCCTTTATTTGATCCTCAGACAACTTCAGACCATGAAAGTAAGGTCTGAGCTTATCTAAACCAAACCAACCATCCGCTTTAGCTCTTTTGTTCCCTCCAGAGTCCATGAAATTTTTTTCAGCAGCTACAACATCTGTGTATAGCTTTGGTGATCCTCCAGGAAGTGTAGATGGAATGAATAGGCGAGCGGCATGTGCACCGTTAAATGAAGGTTTGCTTGGAACATTATTATGTTTACCTGACAATTGTTCATCTCTAAAAATGATGACGTTCCCACCATGTGCACCAATTGAGGAAATCAATTGTTGCATTTCTATCGTGGTTGCTTCTTTAAGTTTCTTGTCTCTGATAGTCCAAATAAATTGAAAGTGCATATGCACTATCTTCTCCACAATTCGGTTGAATGCATGAAGAGTACATAAATGCACTCTATCCATTGGTATTTGTAGAATAGACTTCCAACGTTCTTGAGCTACCACTCCAATGATAGGTTTGGAATGGTGCCGTGTTGAAAATAAACCGCCAGCCCAACTTTGAGGTCGTTTAGAAAACATTGCTGCAACTTCTTCTGCACTTGCAGTCACTGTTTTAGAGCATTCTTGTAGGCAATAGATGCATCTTTGTGAAGCACATGCACCATGTGGTAAACCATACATGCACTTTATGGACTTCATGTCACCTGAAAGATGCCATTCAACATTAAAATCTCCAACTCTAGGTACGTGCAACTTTTGGCCTCTTTCTTAAGCAGAGATTAGTGCTGGAATTCGTGTTTGCTTGAATACCCAGTCTAATATCTCATAGCTCTCCTTTGGAATTTGGAAGCAGCCTATAGGCCAGATTTCTCTTTCAGACTGGACAACAATGAATTGAGGGCTTTCTTTGGTAATTTTGGTGTTGAGGGCTCTATTCATGAATGTTATGCTGACCCTCTCCAGTTTTGGGGCATGAACAATTTCAGACTCATCAAGCTTTATACAAAACTTAAGAGGTTCCCCAACCAACTCTGAAAGTTACCAATAAACATTGGATATGAGAAACTACTATTACGAACTTCAATATGACCTTGAGCCAGGTCAATGAGATTCAATTCATTTTTTAAAGGTGAGCAAATTAGATAAGTTTCACAATATTGGAATGGAAATCAATATTTCCAGAAGTTTTGACGAATCTCATTCTTTTGAAGAAGTCTAACAAATATTTTTTTACAAACGTAGCAATCTAAATCTCTTATGCTCTTATGCTCTTATGCTCTACAGAGGATTCCAAGCATGTCAAAGCAACAATATATTTATGATCATTATCAATGCTCATATAGGGCTACATGAGATTTATAAGGTTCAATGAGAATCTGAGATATATTCACATACCTTCGGGAGTGATGCGATACAATTGGACCATTGTTCTTTGTACATGTTCTACATCAACAAAGAAAGAATTATGTTCTGTCAATTTGATATGAACAGGATCTTTCTTTTTTGATCCTCTTCTCGATTGGAATTCAACCTCTGAATTGAGGGAGTAATAGTCGCCAATAAAGTCAACTAACTTTGCATTTAATTCTCTGCGCAAAATTGAAACATGGTACGGTTTTGGAAGACAACTGATACGCAAACCCCTTCCGGCTGTTTTTGCACCACCTTTCATTTGTTTGTAGACTGCAGCATATCCATTTTGAGTAATACCTGATCTATCGCATGTTCCCAAAATTTGAGGAACACCTACTGACTCTCCAATTTTGTCAAGGTATGTATTAGTTAAATCTATTCCAACAGATTTTAAGGCAGGTGTCTCAAGCATGGATTTAACTTCTCTTTTGGAAAAGATTTTGGCCAAGAATTTTCCAGATTCATATTGTTGCTCTTTTGTACCGTGGAGTCTTTTCTTTGTGTGGTTGAGTGCATTTCTTGCTTGTATCTCTTGAACAGTGGTTGGTGCTAAGATTGAACGAGTGAGTCTTCGCATCGCCTTTGCTTGGCCTCCAGTTTGTGATAGCATCGACAAATCTCGACGTTTTCTAATGTATTTACGATAACCATATGGAGTTGACTATAGTTTATCATATTTACTTTGCAGCTTTGACAAACTTTTTAGAGTTCCTTCATGCTCTAATTTGAGTGTTGTAATGTCAGCTATGCGAGTCTGATCTAGTAATTGGATTTTTTCAGCGTGCTCTCTGGTAGTCTGGTCATCAGGTCTATATCCAACTCTAAAGCAATCTCTGCTTGCATGCTTTCTTCAAGCTCTTTTTGGAGTTTAGCTAACTCCTTGACGTGCTTTTCTTTTACACAGTTTAAGTCATTTTGAACTAAAATAATCTCAGATTGTAATCTCTCAACTTGTCCCTGGGACAATTTTGATTCTGTCAGAAGTCTATTGTTCATTTCCCGTATTCTCTCAAGCTCATTGTGTTGTTGCAATAATGAAGACCTCAAGTCCTCAATATGTTGCCTCATTTTCTTGTTTTCTGAAACAATTCTTTCTCTCTACAAGTCAAGCTGTGATTGTCTGGAATTTAATAAGCTCTGTGTGTATCCTAGAAGTCCATTCTCTCCCTCACCGACAAACTCTAATAAGCTTTTTACATCTGTAAACCTTGGCCGCTTCCCGAATGAATCTATTGGGTATATCAAACCATCAACCCACAAGTCAAGATTTGTATCACCAGCTTTACGCTTCTCAGAAAAACTAGATTTGGGCGTTTGCTCATGAAGCATGTGACCATGCAAAATTAGTGGACGGTACTTGCCACTAATTGATACCTGAACCTTATAAGGCGGTACGTTGGAATCCATCGACCTACAGGCTTCTACCGGTAGCTATATACAATAATCAACAATTCTAGACATATTGCAGAAGTTCATTTATAGGCAGATCAATCAACCTATTATGCCTCAGACATTTCTTCCCCCTTTCAGCTTCTGTTCCTGGCATCCCAAAGTATCATGGAATTAGCACCTTTGATCATCTCATAGTTTCAGAGTGAAGATAAAAAACTGAAAGCAATTTGGTAGAAATCTATCTGGAGTAGAAGACATGAAACTAAACTTGAGCTACTGGAATTCATTTATTTTTCAATGATATGTCTTATGCATGCCTCCTACATTTTTTCATCTGTAGCTCTTGTTTCTCGCATCCCAAAGTATCACGAAATCAACGTACTTAAGCCTATTCTAATGAACTAGACAACTTAAGCCTATTCTAATGATTTAGATCAGAATGGACCCAATTGGAACTAGATGGAATGAGAGGTAGAATGGAAACCGCTACTTTGCAATTAACATTTAAGAGGCCTTAAGTAAGTGGTAGAAAGCATACAAATAGCAAAGCACATTCAAGTATGAGTAATTGCAATAGCATCAATCTTACTGGGGCACAAACAATGGGAGGATTACGGAATGCAGGATTGTGGGTTTGGAGGATTACGGGATACAGGAGTTGAGCGTTGTGTGGGTCCGGCAATGAGTAAGGATGACGATGCTTGCTCCTCCTCGCCAGCAGAGGGCTCTGTCTGTCAGTCAGGCCGACGTCGGTTGAGTGGAATCTGTCCCCTGGTTGTTGAGGCCTTGAGATTTGGATGGGAAACTACAGGATTTAGAGTTTCAGGATTTTGGGTACTAACTTTCAAATCATCTCTACCATTTTTCCATTTTGAAATCACTTCTTCCTGTGAACTCATATATATAGACTACTTCCAAATCACCTCCATTGTCACCAATTGATCATGAATCCAATTCAAGATGAGAAAATTGATAATTCTTGATACATTTCTTGCCAAATTTAAGATCAAGAATTTTTTTCAAGCACTAAGCGGCAAAGTTTTAAGCATTAGCTTTTGATTTGTTGCAGAGAACCATTTGGTAGAAGAAGCTGTGAATTGGCGCCAAGCATTTGGCGCAAAAGCCTTGAATTGGCGCCAAGTATTTGGCGCCAGAGCCTTGAATGGATGAAGTTCCCAAAACGTGGCAGTGAACCTGGACAAGCAAGGCCAAGAAGAGATCTTGAGCAAGAAGCAAGAATAAATCTACATCGTTGAAGCTGAGCGGGGGGATATCTGACCCGATGGGCCCAGCATGGGTCAGTGCACAGCTACAGGGGAATAGTCTCCATCGAGATCATTCAGGCTGGAATTGAAAGATTTTATTAACGGCCCTTCTAAGGCCCGATATTTTTTGTAATGCTTTTGCTAAGCTCTATAAGGGTGATTGCAAGAAAGACCGAATGATTTTGATAGCGTTCGGTCAAAAACTGTGTTTTTTCTGCCCAGTACGAGGAGTATTAGGAGTACTACAAAATGGAGCAATCTGAGCCGTTGATCTGAAAAATCAACGACCAATAGTATTTTTGAGTACTCTATAATATTGAAACAGTACTACTTTAAAAAAATGATAGTTTGTCACAGAAAGTAGATAAAATTAAGTATAAATTAATAAAAATTAGAAAATCATGAATAAAAAAAACTAAAAATTGGCCATTTATAAAGACTTGATAGTGATTACATTTCACCAAAAACTAGAAGTTGAAACCATCATGAAAGTTTGGAGTGCTATGCACAAGGGACCCCTATTTGCATGCATGTTGAGGACAAAGAATTGTGTTTTTTTGAATTCCCTTTGGTGGGCATATGCCCATCTAGTGTGGGAATAGGCCACAAAAAAGTCAAGTGAACATCATGTTTTTTGCATACTTCATTGTACTAAAAAACCCTAAACTGTAAAGTGTGACAAATTAGCTAAATTGATATTTAATTATAAAATTATTTTTTAATTTTTTTGAAAAATAACAAATCTCATATTTTCTGAGTTAGCAATCTTCTATAAAAATTTCAAGTCCATTGGCTTCAATTTCCAAAAGTTACGGCCAAAACCAACTCCGTCACTTCAATTGTGACGCCTCATAGGACCGGTCTTTCTTGCAATCACCCACAATTACCTTTGAAATTTGGTGGTTATGTAATTCACATAACATGGGATGCAAATGTTAAAAAAACTAACCATATGTAGTGCAAAAATCTTAGTCTAGGAGGTGTAGAAGTTTATTGACTCTATTAAACATGGTCAAAACATATTTCTCTTCTAACTTCAAACACTATAATCTTTCAATTTGTGTGGTATTGTTAAAGTTTCAACACATTTCCAATGTAGTGTAGTACAAACTTGCAAGGTTTAACCTCCAAAAAAATATCTTTTCTTTCATTTTTTCTCAATGACCAAAAAAGTAGCAACAATTGACTACGTAGGCTAGAAATGTACTCTGGTCCTTTAGGGGTTAATACTAAAAAGTTACACTATTGACTAATCTTACTTTTTATACCAGTTGACCTCTATAATTGGTACAAGCAACAACTCTTTTATTTCTTGATATTTGAATGGAAATGGGGTTGTCTACTATCATTTCTCAATCCTCTATGACCTACAATTTCGAACATGCATATGAAATTCAAATCTAGTGAGATTTCAACAAATTTGAAAATTACAGAAGAAATTCAAATTTTAGGATGAACATTTGATCTCAACACATTAAACAACTCTTGGAATGGAAATGGGATTGTCCATTGCCATAGAAGCCTAAACCCTCTCACTTTAACCCCTAAGTGGTCCATACTACATTTTCATTTTGGAATTGATTTGAATAATTATAAAGTTTTGTCAAATGCTTATCTTTGGTCCATTATGACAACCAATTTTTGTATGTCTCAACACATCATTGCCAACGATGACAAATTCGTGAGAATTTTTAAGGTTTTCTTTTCTATTTTTGATAATTCAATATACACTCAAAAGGACGTGAGTTTGAATTATGTAGGCTTTCCATCATCGACCACACGCTATAAAATAAGAAGAGAATTAGCTTAGTACCAATTCAGACATCATGAAAGTTTGAAGGAGGAGACGATCCACTGATAAGATCACTCAGAGGTTATTCTTTTTCATTGCAAATAAAACATGCTTCTCATCTTTGTATGTAAAATGCTTCTGTTATTGGGTACCTTGGAAGTTTCTGCAATTAAGTGGATGAGTTTGTGATTGGGATGCATGTAACTTACGTTGCGAATATCTGTGAGGGTTGGGAAGAGCATGGTCCATGTAAGGAGGTACTGAACTGAATTCAAGGTGTAACTTAATAGTTTTCATGCTAGTTGATCTTATTATTGCTCTGCCAAAACAACAAAATTAAAACTTGTACACTCCTCATCACCTAGTGCCAAAGTATGGGAATACCATGAGTTTTAAAGAAATTGGCATTGATGGCCTGTGATTCAAATTATAATAATCTACCCACAAATTCATCACCGCCAGTTACAGTCATCGATCGCCTGAGAATCACAACACGACTCTCCAAGCAAACACAAAATAATACCAAAATGCTCACTACCCATGAGTTCTTTTTGGAGAATTCCATAGTCCATAGTCAGGGATGATAGAATAGAATACACTATGATGAACTCTGTAAGGACATTAATTTTGTCCATTTTCTATCCATATTGCATTTCTCATTTCTCTTGTGCCACAATCCTTCACTGAACCATGCGAATGTTTCACCTAGTTTTGAAACACTGAGAATGAAGGCTTCCCCTTCTGTAACTCCTCCTTACATGTTCAAGTCTACAAGGACCTTTGAGATCAAAATAGTCTGATGTTTGTAAGTTGCAAACTTCAGCTTCAACATGTTTGAGTGTCTCTGCTTGCGTCTTGTATAGCTGGTAGCTTTGCAATGAAGGCATTGGGTCCTTCTTAATAGTAAGCCCTCTGGTATTGGTGTTTCTGATTGTGCAAGGGCATGTCAAAAATTCTAATTGTCAAATGGGATTCTTTTTTAAAATGACGGTTTTCCATATGCCTTTTTTCCATTCATTTCCTTCTTTCAAAGTCAATTTTGTTAAATTGGCATATTATTTTCCACAAATTTGGCACTTTTACGTTCAAATTGTGCATTGTGAAATCTACACTAGTCTTAGACTTTAGAGCTTTTGTGCAGATGAATCACAATTTTCAACGCAATCTATACTAGTCCTAGACTTTAGAGCTTTGGGCAAATGAATCACAATTTTGGGTAGCCTAAATTTTTAATTAGGTGCTTGGATCAAAAGTATGTTGCCCCAAAAAGTTTGCACAATTCAAGAATCTTTCACTAAGCTCCACATTTACCTTCAAAATTTGGTGGTTATGTAACTCGTGTAATATAGGATGTAAATGTCAAAAACTAACCCATGTGTAGTGCAAAAATCTTAGCCTAGGAGGTGTTAAAGTTTGTTGACTGTGTTGGGTAGGGTTATAATTCAATTTTCATTGAAAAGGACATGAGTTTTAATTGTGTATGCTTTCTATCATTGACCACATGCTATAAATAAGAAGAGTATTAGTGTACTAGTACCAATTCAACATTATGAAAGTTTGAAGGAGGAGACGATCCAAAGATAAGAACACTCGGAGGTATTCTTTTCATTACAAATAAAAACATGCTTCTCATCTTTGTCTGTGAAATGCTTCTGTTATTGGATAACTTGGAAACTTTTGCAATTCAGTGGATGAGTTCGGCATTGGCATGCTTGTACGTTGAGAATCTTTGTGGGCGTAGAGAGAGGAAGATTGTTGAGGATTTTGAAGTTGGAAATGGGGAATTGCTCAAATGCTTTGTTCTGGGCCATTCTTAGTGCTTCAATTTTAAAGCCTCGCTACCTTTTCAACTGCTTTGGACATTGCTACGAAGTTCTTAGGGTTTAGAACGGAATTGTAAGCTCTTCACAATGTTTTCAAGATCAACTTGCTTGCTCATTACTTTGTAAGCAGTTTCAAATTCGAGTTTTATAGACCCGTCTAATAGTTCCCAAGCTGCTCATTACATGAACACCTGGAAAGGCATTAGTTCCGGTGTAGGATCTGATGCTGTCAATTGGAATATCCTTGATTTAAAAACATTCAATGTGCACATTGCCAAAAACCCCGGAAGGCAGTGGCTGCAGCTTGTGCTCGTAGCAATCCCGTTGTGCATCTTTCGCCTTTAGGTTCACCAACTGAACTCCATGCAAATGGCGTTGTTGGGGTGATTCCATGGAAACAACAGATTCTCCTTTGGCATTGTTTGGTTGAAGATGGAAACCATGGACGAATGCTACTTCAGCAGAACTCTTTGACGACCCAGAGAAAATGTTTCATACTTTACTATAAACAAGAAAGATTTGATGAATTTTCAGTCCTTCCTGAGATGGATTTGGCAAAATGCAGTAAAAAAAGCCCCAAGTTTTCCTTACACTTGTCGCAAAGGCCTGTGGGAGGGGTCAGATTTTTGCACCAGATAGCTCCAAAAAATACACTGATGAGTGGTACGTGCCTTTGTGTGTGCACTAATCCGTTAAGGCAGATGACCGGCCCCTTTCCGATCACTTGAGCAATTCATCATATTTGTATATTTGTTGTATGGGTATGGAAGGGGGGAAAATTTCCCCATTTAGAGAAATAGATTTTAGAAGGATTTCATATCCTTTTACATTTTTTCCCTCAAAAACAATATTACCATGAAATTTTTCGTGACGATTCCGTTCAACCTATTCTTGTTTTATATAAGTCACTCTACTTCCAACCATAGGTTGATTATAAAATCGACAATGCTTCAATGTAAGTGATAATTGTGTCTTTCAATGTACATCTTGTGATCATTGTATGCTTTCATTGTAATTAAACCTCCCCAACATTTGTGTTGCTCCTGCTCTACATGAGCTGTCACCTACACCAGACCTGGTTAGAAACATAGTAGCCAGATATGGCAAAATAGGTGCTTCGTTGGAAAGGGGTGAGGTACCGTAGAATATTATTTTCAAGCATTAGAAATTCCAGGTCATGCTGATGATGCCATTCAGGTCTTTCGTACACCAGCTCCTCCAAACACTTCAGGCGTCGCCTTTTCCTGTTCATTTCCTGTCAACCTGACAGAGGCCCATACGTCTTCTGATTACAGACAAACTGAACCTCGTGATCTGTCACGTAGCTAGTAGGCTTCCGACTGGTATGGTGACCCCGGAGGCATGATTTATTCGTGGGACCATGCCTTGACCATGCCTTGTGAGAAAAAAACACAAAAACTGGTACAGTACCTGGCTTTGAGTGCAGTTTGGCAGGCGTCGAACAACGTGAGGCCGGATAACCACGCATGTACAGTCAATCTGGAATCCAAGCGGAGGCACCCAATCTGAAATCAACACGTAGCAGCCACTGGTGCAGAGTCTCATTGCACACAAGTCTAGGTGAACTGTACATGTAAAAAAAATATGGCCATAGACGAAGTCAGAGATGGGCTGGCAGACGTGTCGCAGATGACAATCGGTGAACAGTGAAACCCCAGAAACCCTACCAAACGTCAGGGTTTGGTGAGCGTCAGGGTTTGGTGCTTGGTGTTTGGGTGCAGCTGCGCTTGTTTTGACATGCTCGGACGTTGCTCTCGTCTTCCGTGGTCTGCCCCCGCCCTGCTGCCTTATCGATCTCGAGCTGTGGTGAGTTCGTGGTACTGCTATTCCTGTGCTGCCTATCTCAAGCTTCTATCCGTGTTTTTTAAGCTGTCCATGGTGAGTGGCTAGTCTTGTTTTGCTATCCCATGTACCTCGAGCTCATTACCTTCCGAAGGAGGCTCGTAGCTCTAGTATTGTGGAGTCCCTTCTGACTGGCATGTGACTCCCGAGCCTTGAATTCTTCGTGGACCGTGCGGACCAAGCCTTGCGGAATGAATCCAAGGCCTCACTAGAGTTCACGAATCGAATTATGCTAACGTTCGAGTGTGATTAGTCATCAGTTGCTGGAATGCTGGGGATACATCTTCTCATGTCAGACAAACCTCTTGTTCTACGAAGAGAATTATGTGTATGCTACAAATGGTGAATCCTCTTCGTGAACTCTAGTGAGGCCGTTTCCTGTTCATGGTGGATGCAAGTCCGCTCATGTCTACATTCATACAAGAAATATTGCGCTTGAGTAAACGACCCGTGTAAACGACCCTTCAGCAATTGTGCACTAGCTTGCATACTTATTAATGCTGTGTGTTTGTAGGTGCATCGGATATGTGCAGCACCCAACGGGCTTCCAACTACAGTCGGTGGGAGTTGCTCAACATCACTGAATTGCGGAGTGAAGCTCAGAATCATCAAGCCAACGTAGGTGGTGTGACGTTCTATAAGATTGTCGGCAATAAGCTGGAGAACTTGCTGTGCGTAGAGCAACCCTAGGTATGGATCTCCTCTACAGTTTCAGATGAAAAGGGCATCGCCCTCTCGGGCTAGTAAACAAAGGTTGCTCGAAAATACACAAACCGCACGACACAACTCGTACATGTTTCATGCCGTTACAACCATTCAACTGCAAATAAACCTCCGAATGAATGCCCAATTCCACCCGAAGCATGAACATTAAAGGAATATGGTGAAGACTCATTTACACTAACTGAGTTTAGGCGAAAGACACTTGCATAGAGACATGAGTTTTGTTCTTCACTGACATAACTAGAGAGAGAACAGTGATGAGTTTTCTAGCTTTCCAGCTAGCCAACTTACAAAAACAAGCAAGTTTCTGGTTATAGATTTGTGTTTTTTTTAGATCTCTAAATTTCCAAGACACCATAACTCTTTATCAAAATTCATGTGACCAGTCTACAATGAAGATTGTAACTTCTTTCGATGTGCATGTGTTTGATTAGGGGTAGTCACACCTTCTTCACTTGGCACTTGAAGAATGGAGAATGACAAGTTGGGGGAGGAGCCAATGGGAAGCCATGGTGGGTGAAGAAGGTGTGACACCCCTAAAAGATGTGTTGAGAGTGGAGAATGAAAAAAATGGAGAAGCAACTTACCTAAACCTAAGATTAGACGTAAAGTTGAAGGGAAATCGGCAACAACAAAGGTAAAGTGACAATGAGAGGTAAAAGTGTAAAGTACAAAGGAATATACTTAAGAACGTATATCTTCCACACTCCCAATCTTCACCTCCGGAGGTGAAGAGTGGGAGTGCGGAAGATATACGTACTTAAGTATATTCTCTCTTGAAAGAACAAGTTCAACCGAATCCCAAACCGCCACATACATGTTCTCCATTCTTCAACTTTGAAGTGAAGAAGGTATGACTACCCCTATTGTCTTCCCCACTTTTCTCTCCGCCATTCTAACAGCTCTTTGAAAGCCTACAAAGAATTTCTTCCCAGTACAAAGGACTTTTAATTGTTTCAAGGAAATTATGTATAATCTTTCTTCCATGTGCTACGTATTCTCTCCATGATTCTGATACCTCAGAGTAACTGAAGCTCACACATGACTTCATCCAAAAAGATGGTCTTCTAACTGGTATAAGAATACTGTATTCCAGTGCTTTTGCGTGAAATTCGTCACTTCAAGCGTCGGCTATAGATGACCAATTTATCATTCCCTGTCAATCTGATGCCCATACATCTTCTCATGTCAGACAATCCTCTTGTCTTGTTCATGTAGCTAGGTCTTTGACTGGCAGGGTGACCGTGTAGCTAGCATCCGAAAGGTACCCAATCAGAAACAATGTGTGGCCACTGTGCATCGTCTCATTGCACACAGGACTAGGTGAACTGTACATGTAGGACCCTAGTCGAAGTCGGAGATGGGCTGGCAGCCGTGTCGGAGGTGAATAGTCGGTGAACAGTGAAACCCTAAAAGCCCAAACAGACGCTAGGGTTTGGTGCTTGCTCTTGCTTGTGTGCAGCTGCGCTTGTTCTGACATGCTCGGACGTTGCTCTCGTCCTAGTCCTACTTTGCAATAAGGATGTCAAGCTTATGTCCTTGCATGTGTCTCAAGTTATGGTGAAGGCTGTCTGGTTCTATTCTACTAGTATTGTTCTCCCACAATGCCAAGTCCAGTGTTTGAGGCATCTAAGGCACTACCTCATTGTTACCATGAAACTAATAACCATTCTCTTCTTTCTAAGCCCTAGACCCTTAGTCTATCTAAACCATTAGATGTTTGTGAGGGGCATGGGAGGGCCATTTTAGGCCCGTTTTAGGCCCAATTCAAACCAAAAGACTACTAGTTAGAATTTAAAAAATAATTTAAAATTTATTATTATTATTATTTAAAATATTTAAAAAATAATTTTTAATTATTATTTGACATGCCGGAAGTGTGATCATATTAGATTGTTGATTTGGCATAGTTTTCATGTTTTTAACATTCTTTGAACTTGTAGCCTTTTACAACCTTGAAATCTCATTTAATGCCCTTATATCAACCAAAACATATTGATGTCATGTACAAGCTTGTGATTGAGCAATTTAGTTGGCATTAAATCTCAATTTCATTGAATTGGTGGTAACCACTCTTTGACTAAGATGCCTACTTTGAAATTCAAGTTTATGTGCCTTAAATTTTACAGTTTTGTGTTAGTGTATGTGTATGTTACAAATGGTGGTGCATTTTAGTGAAATTAACAATATTATATTTGATGATGCTTTCAAGTACTCAAGCATTTATCTAAGTCACATTGATTTCATGTTTAATTTTTGTATTGTGATTCTCATAGGGGATGTATTGACATGGCAATCGAGTTTTGAGAAGTTATTTGGATGCTTTGCCTTGCCATCTTGTCTAGTGGGTACATGATCAAGGCAATTATGGAGGTTTTCTATATAGAGGAGCAGCTTATGTTTTATACTTTCAGCAACATTGGTTGGATGACAATATTGCATCTTTTCTAGGGCAATTCATACCTTCAGTTCAATCTACAATTTTTCCAATTTGGAGCAACATTACAAGAAATAGGAGGTATTGGAATGCACTTGAACCTATGTGTTGATTAATTGTTACATGTGGCTATAAGAATGGTTTTGAACACATTTTATGCATTGCTCGTTTGTTCTTTTTCATTTTATTGTTGCATATTATTTTGTTTTACTTTTCCATTTTGGGCGGTGTTTTGGTTTCATTGTGTTTCAAGTTTTATAATTGCTTTGGGGAATACAATAAGAATTTAGTTTTTTGCTTTTGGATGTATCACCATAGTTAAATGCTTGGAACATCAATTTCGTTAAATTGGTAGTATTCCATTACTTTGTCACTTGTAGAATACTCCTTCCTTTGGAAACACAAATCCATATTTATTCTAGATTACAGACCTTTATGCTCATGTTTGTTACAATTTTTGGTGTTAGAATCACACCACTTTATTGAAATGGACGTTTTACAAGATGCAAGTGATTGTTAGTTTTTGATCGAAGTTTAGAAGTTTGGTGTAAGGTCATGGAGATTAAATTTCAATTTCATGTAAATTGTTTAGTTCTTTGGACAAAAAGACCATCTAGAACAAAATCATATTACAGCATGTAGAATATTTTGTAGATAAGCTTTAGAGCTATTCAATGATGCTATTGTTTGAACTTACACATGTAAGCCTATGAGCCTTGAACCTAATTGTAGGTATGTACCTACAACCATTTGAAAGTGTTTATAACATATGTACCTATGACATAGGTATACTATAACTTGGAAAGAGTCTATAATATAGAAAGTGTCTTTAATATAGATTCTTAGGCTTATGGGCTCATAGATTCTATGCTCATTTACTAGTTCTCTTTGATTCTATTTGTTGGAGTATACTTCAATTCCTAATTTAGATTCTTAAATAGTCTAATATTCCTTTTGAATTGTGACATTAGAAGTTTTCGCAACATTTTTAAGTCTTATTAGCATCTTCATTGAAAACTAAGGTACATTTAGAAATGTACATGAATCATGAATTTGTGGCTTTCATGAGGTAGTGGTGTAGGTAATAGATTATTTCACAAAACTTAGAAGAGATGAAGTAGTACAATAGAAATAACAAGCTTGATTCTTGTGATTATGCATGTGTTCCTAATAAAGTTGTTCAATGACTCTTATGAACAATTGCTCAATTATAATAAATTTGAGTAGATAGTATTGACAAGACAATATTCTAATCAATTTTTACTGAACTTTGAACTTTGAACTTTGCAAATGTAAGTTTAGGGTTCTTAAAACTTTTGATTCCATTTCTTTTCACTTTAATTTGAGGTTAAGAATTGAAAATAAAATTCTTGAAAGTAATTTAGTTACTAAAGATTGTCCTCCAAAGATGTTGATCTTTGCTTGGAATACTTGTATTGCCACACTGGGTCATTAGAAGTGTATGTATATATGCATACATATGCATATTAGCAGGTTAGATGAAATTATAATTGATATTGTGAAATGTCTTAGTAATATACAACCTATTAGAAACTATTTATTAGTCATTTTTGTGGAAATTGAAAATTTTGATGTTGCTAGCTCTAGATTATCTTTGTCTTAAATGATCAAGTAAGTTGCATTGATTTATTATGGATGCCATTGTTTAAGTGAATTTATTCAATTATGCATGTTATTTTGTGCAAGTTCTTTAGTTTGTTGACTGCAATCACAAATGCATATTGTTAAAGTTACAACAATTTGAACAAAGTAGAAGTTGGAAGAAAAAGGTGGATATACATTCAATTGAATGTGGAAATAAAAGGAGATCTTGGGTTGTAAAAAACAATACCTTGTACTTTTCCTTACAATCAAAAAATCTATCTTGATTTTCCAACAAAAGTGGTCATGATATATTGTACCTAGCTATTAAGATCAACAAAAATTAAATAAGAAAACTAAAGTTGAATTTTTTTCGAAACTACTTGAGAGAGAGAGAGAGAGAGAGTTGGAAAACAAATAAATTAGTGATTCTAATGCCAATTATATGAATTGAGCCTCATGAAAATCTTAGAATAATAAATTCACCACCTCTTTAATGTTCCTTTTAAGGTTTTCATATTTAAAGTGTTGAAATTAAGGCACCGAATACGAGAAAATAAAAAACATTTGAAATTTTTATTACTTCTAGTAGCGATTGCCAAACCACTTTTTTCATTTTACATAAAAAAAATTTGCATGAAATACCAACCCTAATAGCATGGAATTTATAATGTTGGATCTTTCAATATTTGATGGAAAGTGGTCTTGGAAGGCAATCCTTTTTTGTTTGGATGATTGTATGTTGCAAATGCAACAAAGGGACTTCACTTATACATAAATGACAATGAATATTATGGAAATGTACTTCATTCTTATTGACTTACTTTTTGAGCATATGAATATCTTTTATATCTTCCTTGTTTCTAATGCAATTTGTGAGGTATTGATTGATTAACAATCTTATTGTTTACTATTCAACCTCTTGCTCCATCTTGCTTGAACTAGATAGATCAATTACAAATATTTGTTCATTTGTTCAATTACATTTATAGTTTTAAAGTAACTATTGAGATGTGGATATTCTAATGGTGTTTAATTTGTCATTTGCAGAGGTATTTGACCCGCGCTTTGGATAAACTTGTCATGTAAGACATCAATATGGATATTTTCAAAAAAATGGAGTTGATGAAAGCTTTGAAAAATTGTAAAGAAAAAGTTCATTCAAATCAAGTATTCAATGCTAATCAATGCAAGAATTTGGTACATCACTTGAGCTATTTTGTACAAAAATTTCAAGAGATACTTGACTTGGATACAAGAGCCTTTCAACCTTTATTGAAAGATGTTTGTAGAGTTGCTTCCAAAGTGGAGATGTTGGTGGAAAGTTGTTCTCAAACTTGGTCTCAAGCGCCTTTAATTCAAATGCAAAACAAAGAAGTATTTAGAGAATTGCTTTTGGAAATGGAACTCTGTCTAGAGGGGATATTTGACATTGCATCAAGCATTGATTCATATTTGAAAAGGACGGAGAATATTGTGAATTCACAATCATGTGTCACTAATTTTCTTCCATGTGATCTAGTAGAAGTTGAAGAAGATCAAGTTGAATTATGCAAAGTATTGGAGAACAAGTTGCATAATATGCAACCTGAATTATATGATTATGAATTAACAAAGTATGTGCTACAATGGAGGAAGTGCATCTTGAAGGTAGAAGGTGGAGCAAGCGATGTAATTCAATTCCTTCCCAACGTTCCTTTACCAGATTTTGGACAAATTCCTACATGTCTTGCGGCAAAGAATAATATTTGTAGTATATATTTGACAAAGTGGTTGGGCATTGAGAATATCACAAAGGACATTCACTGGGATGATTGTGATGAATTTGATATTTTTGAATTGGAGAAGGAAGTGCGGATTATGGCACAATTGGATCATCCAAACATTGTCAAGTTATTCTATTGCAGCTCTTTCAAGGATTCTTCTGGAAAGAATCACTTTCAATTTGGAATGGAAAAAGGTGAAATGAGTCTTCATCAAATGCTATTTGAGGATCCAAATCGGAAGATTACATTCCATGCCAAGCTGGATATAATGCTACAAATTGCTAGTGGAGTATTATACCTTCATGACATGAAAGTTGCACATCGTGACTTGAAGCCAGACAATGTTGTGGTGATTATAATGCAATGTCCAGAGTTGAAAGAAGATGGTTATGTATGTGCCAAATTAATTGATTTTGGTATTTCCAAAACTGAATTGAAGGACAATGTTTTTGTTATGCCAAGTGGTGTTCGTGGGACTCCTCTATACATTGCTCCTGAAGCATTAAAGGCTGATATGAAGTTTGATCCTTTGAAAACCGATGTGTTTAGTTTTGGATTGATTTGTTGTGATATATTACTCCAAAAAAGATATGAAGATTTTGGATCTAGTCCTTGTGAAATTGCTAAACGACAAAAATTGGCTTTAATGGGCATTCCCTTTTGTCAAGAATTACGATCATTGATTGAAGATTGTTTGTCTGTGGACCCAAATGGAAGACCTTCATTTGCAAAGATATACACAAGTTTGATGGAGATAAAGAAGAAGGATTTCAAGACTCGGTGTACTTCCAACACATTGATGAAGGAAGATCAACCAACTTCACATTTCAATCTATTCATGCAACTTTCATTTCCTATAGTGACAATTCAACAATCGTGGTTATGCACATGGAGATTGATTGTGCATTATTTATGGGTATTTATCATTAATTACATATGGAAATCATATGTTCCAAAAATGAATGATGAATGCATCGAGGTAAGTACTAATTTGAAAAGTGTCTTGTGCTTATCACCATATTCTAAATCATGAATTAGAGATCATACTAGAGGGAGATTTTGATTTTTTGATTTTTTGAATGACATCTTTAAACTTTTTTCATTGCCATAATCTTTCAATTTATTGATTAAGATGATTTTAATGTGTATAGGGGATCACCAATTCATCAAAACTTCGAAAATGTCATGGTCTTGATTTGAAAATTAAGACCTTAGAAAAGTTTCTTCGGAATAAATCTATGGTTGGTGTTATTGGAGTGAGTGGAATTGGGAAAACAACATTGGTGAAGGCTTTGAAGGATCGCTTAAAGAAGGCATTGCCATTCAATGATTCATTGAAGTGGACTACAGTTATGTGTGATCTCAAAAGTGACCATTTGATGGAAATGAATCGAATCTTGAAGGAATTGGGACAAAAACAAGAAGCAAAAGACCTCATTGTAGGGAAACTCATATTGACATCAATGCTCCAACAAGGAAAAGTCCTCTTCATTCTCGATGATGTCACTGAAGAACATCAATTGGATATGTTTTTGGAGGCGGAAGTGTTCAATATAGAGGGTAGCAAATTAATTGCTATTAGCCGTGATTGGAAGATCTTGAAAGGCATGATCAAGGAAGATAGCAAATTTGAAGTTCCAATGCTAGATTATGACCAGTCTTTAGAAATATTCTCCAAACATGCCTTCAAGGATGAATGTTCAATGATACCACATATGAATCAACTCATCAAGAAGATTGTTGAAGCTTGTGGTGGCCATCCATTAAGCTTAGAAGTTATGGGCTCTTGTTTAAATGGACAAAAGCGCCTTCGTATATGGGAGCGAGCTTTACAGAGATTGAAAAGAGGAGAATATGATACCCTTGAGGATGTGGGGAGAAGATTGGAGATTAGTTTTGATATGCTTAGAGATGAGGAGAAGGAAGTGTTTTTGGACATTTCATGCTTTTTTTGTAAAGATGTATGGTTTGAAGACATTCGAGAAGATACCATAGTTGACTATTTGGATGACAACACCAAAATTGTAATTGTGAGCCTGAAAGACAAATCACTTATCAAAATCAATGCTAATGGATTTATAAGCATGCATGATTCAATACGTGATATGGGGCGAAGAATCTCAAGAACAAGATTTGGAGAGAGAAGAAAGTGGAAGGAAACTTTCAATTCATTAGAAACATCAAAAAAAGAGGTATGTTATGCAAATCGAGAGTCAATTTTCAATTTTCTTTGCTTACAGTACTATAGAAATATTGGTTCATTTATAAATGTCTAAGTACATGTTTATTGTAAGAATAAGTTTCTATGACAATCAAGTTTGTTTATGCCATTAGAAGAGATTTCGGGATCGAGAAGGCCGTTTCAAGGCCATTCCCGGTGTTGTTCCCCCGGTAGTGAAAGAACACCGCTGTCAAATTTTATTTTTATTGAAAATAAAAAATAAAAAATAAAAGAAAGAATTTTAAGTCCTTCAAATGAGAAACAAAATTAATTAATTAATTAATTTTTTTCCAAAAAAACTGACCTAGTAGTCTCTTGGCTAGGTCAGCACAGGTGGGGAACGACGGGTTCCGACGGTTCTAGGGGGGTTTCAAGTTGGAAACTTGCAGCCCTCCCCGAGAGCCAAAGCATATGTAATGCCCATCAATATCTAACCATTTAATACTGATACTATGTGATTCAGGAATTTCGAAATGCTCGTGGCATTTGCATTACAGGAGAGCATAAAGAGAGAGATTTAAATTCAGTTCAAAAGGTTGACTTCCCCGAATTGTTGCTTCTAAATATTGAAGCACCCATTAAATTGAGCAATGTTGGAAAATTGATTGAAAAAACACATCGACTAAAGTTTCTTCGGATTACAAACAAAACAAATTATAATGATGATGGGGATATCTTTTCCAACACCACTAGCCAACTCTCAACCCTATTGCAGCTACAAGAACTTCAACAACTCACCATATTAGAATTACAAAATCTTCAAATAGGGAAGACTTTTCCAAATACGACAATTGAACACATGCCCTTGAAGACATTATGTTTACAAAAATGTCATAACCTTACAAATATATCAAGTGGATTTCAAAATATAACATCATTGACATCAATATACATCCAAAGATGCACAAAATTGACATCAATTCACGCGACATTTGAATACCACAAGGCCTTGGAGGTTTTAGACTTTAAAGGATGTGAATCCCTTGAATATTTGCCCTTTGGCTTGGAGAGGTTGCTATCTTTGAGGAAAATGAACTTCACAAATTGCAAGCAATTAAAAATTCATGATTCAAAGCTTGAATCCTTGACATCACTTACTACATTGAATTTCAAGGGATGTGAACAATTACAGGAGATTCCGCTAGCCGTAGGCAACATGACATGTTTAGAATGGCTTGGCTTTGAAGGTTGCACAAAGATGAGGGTGGGAAATGCGTCATTTGAAAATCTAAAGGCTTTAAAGACTCTAGACCTTGAAGGATGTGAGGCCTTGGAGATTATGCCCAACGGATTGGGAAAAATGGCATCACTAGAAGACCTCTATTTGAATGATTGCAAGCAATTGAAGATTGAGAATTTGGACCTTGAATCCTTGACTTCACTTACTACATTGGATTTCAAGGGATGTGAACAATTGGAGGAGATTCCGCTAGCCATAGGCAACATGACATGTTTAGAGTGGCTTGGCTTTAACGGTTGCACAAAGATGAGGGTGGGAAATGCATCATTTGAAAATCTAAAGGCTTTAAAGACTCTAAGCTTTGAAGGATGTGAGTCCTTGGAGATTATGCCCAACGGATTGGAAAAGTTGGCATCACTAGAAAAGTTTTATTTGAATGATTGCAAGCAATTGAAGATTGAGAATTTCGACCTTGAATCCTTGACTTCACTTACTACATTGAATTTCAAGGGATGTGAACAATTGGAGGAGATTCCGCTAGCCATAGGCAACATGACATGTTTAGAGCGGCTTGGTTTTAAGGGTTGCATGAAGATGAGGGTGGGAAATGCATCATTTGAAAATCTAAAGGCTTTAAAGAATCTAAGCTTTGATGGATGTGAGGCCTTGGAGATTATGCCCAACGGATTGGGAAAGTTGGAATCACTAGAAGACCTCTATTTGAATGATTGCAAGCAATTGAAGATTGAAAATTTGGACCTTGAATCCTTGACTTCACTTACTACATTGAATTTCAAGGGATGTGAACAATTGGAGGAGATTCCGCTAGCCATAGGCAACATGACATGTTTAGAGCGGCTTGGTTTTAAGGGTTGCATGAAGATGAGGGTGGGAAATGCATCATTTGAAAATCTAAAGGCTTTAAAGACTCTAGACCTTGAAGGATGTGAGGCCTTGGAGATTATGCCCAACGGATTGGGAAAGTTGGCATCACTAGAAGACCTCTATTTGAATGATTGCAAGCAATTGAAGATTGAGAATTTGGACCTTGAATCCTTGACTTCACTTACTACATTGGATTTCAAGGGATGTGAACAATTGGAGGAGATTCCGCTAGCCATAGGCAACATGACATGTTTAGAGCGGCTTGGTTTTAAGGGTTGCATGAAGATGAGGGTGGGAAATGCATCATTTGAAAATCTAAAGGCTTTAAAGAATCTAAGCTTTGATGGATGTGAGGCCTTGGAGATTATGCCCAACGGATTGGGAAAGTTGGAATCACTAGAAGACCTCTATTTGAATGATTGCAAGCAATTGAAGATTGAGAATTTGGACCTTGAATCCTTGACTTCACTTACTACATTGAATTTCAAGGGATGTGAACAATTGGAGGAGATTCCGCTAGCCATAGGCAACATGACATGTTTAGAGCGGCTTGGTTTTAAGGGTTGCATGAAGATGAGGGTGGGAAATGCATCATTTGAAAATCTAAAGGCTTTAAAGAGTCTAAGCTTTGATGGATGTGAGTCCTTGGAGATTATGCCCAACGGATTGGAAAAGTTGGCATCACTAGAAAGGTTTTATTTGAATGATTGCAAGCAATTGAAGATTGAGAATTTGGACCTTGAATCCTTGACTTCACTTACTACATTGGATTTCAAGGGATGTGAACAATTGGAGGAGATTCCGCTAGCCATAGGCAACATGACATGTTTAGAGTGGCTTGGCTTTGAAGGTTGCATGAAGATGAGGGTGGGAAATGCATCATTTGAAAATCTGAAGGCTCTAAAGAATCTAAGCTTTGATGGATGTGAGGCCTTGGAGATTATGCCCAACGGATTGGAAAAGTTGGCATCACTAGAAAAGTTTTATTTGAATGATTGCAAGCAATTGAAGATTGAGAATTTGGACCTTGAATCCTTGACTTCACTTACTACATTGAATTTCAAGGGATGTGAACAATTGGAGGAGATTCCGCTAGCCATAGGCAACATGACATGTTTAGAGTGGCTTGGATTTGAAGGTTGTACAAAGATGAGGGTGGGAAATGCATCATTTGAAAATCTAAAGGCTTTAAAGACTCTAGATCTTGAAGGATGTGAGTCCTTGGAGATTATGCCCAACGGATTGGAAAAGTTGGCATCACTAGAAAAGTTTTATTTGAATGATTGCAAGCAATTGAAGATTGAGAATTTGGACCTTGAATCCTTGACTTCACTTACTACATTGAATTTCAAGGGATGTGAACAATTGGAGGAGATTCCGCTAGCCATAGGCAACATGACATGTTTAGAGCGGCTTGGTTTTAAGGGTTGCATGAAGATGAGGGTGGGAAATGCATCATTTGAAAATCTAAAGGCTTTAAAGAGTCTAAGCTTTGATGGATGTGAGTCCTTGGAGATTATGCCCAACGGATTGGAAAAGTTGGCATCACTAGAAAGGTTTTATTTGAATGATTGCAAGCAATTGAAGATTGAGAATTTGGACCTTGAATCCTTAACTTCACTTACTACATTGGATTTCAAGGGATGTGAACAATTGGAGGAGATTCCGCTAGCCATAGGCAACATGACATGTTTAGAGTGGCTTGGCTTTGAAGGTTGCATGAAGATGAGGGTGGGAAATGCATCATTTGAAAATCTGAAGGCTCTAAAGAATCTAAGCTTTGATGGATGTGAGGCCTTGGAGATTATGCCCAACGGATTGGAAAAGTTGGCATCACTAGAAAAGTTTTATTTGAATGATTGCAAGCAATTGAAGATTGAGAATTTGGACCTTGAATCCTTGACTTCACTTACTACATTGAATTTCAAGGGATGTGAACAATTGGAGGAGATTCCGCTAGCCATAGGCAACATGACATGTTTAGAGTGGCTTGGATTTGAAGGTTGTACAAAGATGAGGGTGGGAAATGCATCATTTGAAAATCTAAAGGCTTTAAAGACTCTAGATCTTGAAGGATGTGAGTCCTTGGAGATTATGCCCAACGGATTGGAAAAGTTGGCATCACTAGAAAAGTTTTATTTGAATGATTGCAAGCAATTGAAGATTGAGAATTTGGACCTTGAATCCTTGACTTCACTTACTACATTGGATTTCAAGGGATGTGAACAATTGGAGGAGATTCCGCTAGCCATAGGCAACATGACATGTTTAGAGCGGCTTGGTTTTAAGGGTTGCATGAAGATGATGGTGGGAAATGCATCATTTGAAAATCTAAAGGCTTTAAAGAATCTAAGCTTTGATGGATGTGAGGCCTTGGAGATTATGCCCAACGGATTGGAAAAGTTGGCATCACTAGAAAAGTTTTATTTGAATGATTGCAAGCAATTGAAGATTGAGAATTTGGACCTTGAATCCTTGACTTCACTTACTACATTGAATTTCAAGGGATGTGAACAATTGGAGGAGATTCCGCTTGCCATAGGCAACATGACATGTTTAGAGTGGCTTGGCTTTAACGGTTGCACAAAGATGAGGGTGGGAAATGCATCATTTGAAAATCTAAAGGCTTTAAAGACTCTAAGCTTTGAAGGATGTGAGTCCTTGGAGATTATGCCCAACGGATTGGGAAAGTTGGCATCACTAGAAAAGTTTTATTTGAATGATTGCAAGCAATTGAAGATTGAGAATTTGGACCTTGAATCCTTGACTTCACTTACTACATTGAATTTCAAGGGATGTGAACAATTGGAGGAGATTCCGCTAGCCATAGGCAACATGACATGTTTAGAGTGGCTTGGCTTTAACGGTTGCACAAAGATGAGGGTGGGAAATGCATCATTTGAAAATCTTAAGGCTTTAAAGACTCTAGACCTTGAAGGAGGTGAGTCCTTGGAGATTATGCCCAACGGATTGGGAAAGTTGGCATCACTAGAAGACCTCTATTTGAATGATTGCAAGCAATTGAAGATTGAGAATTTGGACCTTGAATCCTTGACTTCACTTACTACATTGAATTTCAAGGGATGTGAACAATTGGAGGAGATTCCGCTAGCCATAGGCAACATGACATGTTTAGAGTGGCTTGGCTTTGAAGGTTGCATGAAGATGAGGGTGGGAAATGCATCATTTGAAAATCTGAAGGCTCTAAAGAATCTAAGCTTTGATGGATGTGAGGCCTTGGAGATTATGCCCAACGGATTGGAAAAGTTGGCATCACTAGAAAAGTTTTATTTGAATGATTGCAAGCAATTGAAGATTGAGAATTTGGACCTTGAATCCTTGACTTCACTTACTACATTGAATTTCAAGGGATGTGAACAATTGGAGGAGATTCCGCTAGCCATAGGCAACATGACATGTTTAGAGTGGCTTGGATTTGAAGGTTGTACAAAGATGAGGGTGGGAAAGGCATCATTTGGAAATCTGAAGGCTTTAAAGACTCTAAGCTTTGAAGGATGTGAGGCCTTGGAGATTATGCCCAACGGATTGGGAAAGTTGGAATCACTAGAAGACCTCTATTTGAATGATTGCAAGCAATTGAAGATTGAGAATTTGGACCTTGAATCCTTGACTTCACTTACTACATTGAATTTCAAGGGATGTGAACAATTGGAGGAGATTCCGCTAGCCATAGGCAACATGACATGTTTAGAGTGGCTTGGCTTTGAAGGTTGCATGAAGATGAGGGTGGGAAATGCATCATTTGAAAATCTAAAGGCTTTAAAGACTCTAGATCTTGAAGGATGTGAGTCCTTGGAGATTATGCCCAACGGATTGGGAAAGTTGGCATCACTAGAAGGCCTCTATTTGAATGATTGCAAGCAATTGAAGATTGAGAATTTGGACCTTGAATCCTTGACTTCACTTACTACATTGAATTTCAAGGGATGTGAACAATTGGAGGAGATTCCGCTAGCCATAGGCAACATGACATGTTTAGAGTGGCTTGGCTTTGAAGGTTGCATGAAGATGAGGGTGGGAAATGCATCATTTGAAAATCTGAAGGCTCTAAAGAATCTAAGCTTTGATGGATGTGAGGCCTTGGAGATTATGCCCAACGGATTGGAAAAGTTGGCATCACTAGAAAAGTTTTATTTGAATGATTGCAAGCAATTGAAGATTGAGAATTTGGACCTTGAATCCTTGACTTCACTTACTACATTGAATTTCAAGGGATGTGAACAATTGGAGGAGATTCCGCTAGCCATAGGCAACATGACATGTTTAGAGTGGCTTGGATTTGAAGGTTGTACAAAGATGAGGGTGGGAAATGCATCATTTGGAAATCTAAAGGCTTTAAAGACTCTAAGCTTTGAAGGATGTGAGTCCTTGGAGATTATGCCCAACGGATTGGGAAAGTTGGCATCACTAGAAAAGTTTTATTTGAATGATTGCAAGCAATTGAAGATTGAGAATTTGGACCTTGAATCCTTGACTTCACTTACTACATTGGATTTCAAGGGATGTGAACAATAGGAGGAGATTCCGCTAGCCATAGGCAACATGACATGTTTAGAGTGGCTTGGCTTTAACGGTTGCACAAAGATGAGGGTGGGAAATGCATCATTTGAAAATCTTAAGGCTCTAAAGAATCTAAGCTTTGATGGATGTGAGGCCTTGGAGATTATGCCCAACGGATTGGGAAAGTTGGAATCACTAGAAGACCTCTATTTGAATGATTGCAAGCAATTGAAGATTGAGAATTTGGACCTTGAATCCTTGACTTCACTTACTACATTGAATTTCAAGGGATTTGAACAATTGGAGGAGATTCCGCTAGCCATAGGCAACATGACATGTTTAGAGTGGCTTGGTTTTAACGGTTGCACAAAGATGAGGGTGGGAAATGCATCATTTGAAAATCTTAAGGCTTTAAAGACTCTAGACCTTGAAGGATGTGAAGCCTTGGAGATTATGCCCAACGGATTGGGAAAGTTGGCATCACTAGAAAAGTTTTATTTGAATGATTGCAAGCAATTGAAGATTGAGAATTTGGACCTTGAATCCTTGACTTCACTTACTACATTGAATTTCAAGGGATGTGAACAATTAGAGGAGATTCCGCTAGCCATAGGCAACATGACATGTTTAGAGTGGCTTGGCTTTGAAGGTTGCATGAAGATGATGGTGGGGAAGGCATCATTTGGAAATCTGAAGGCTTTAAAGAGTCTAAGCTTTGAAGGATGTGAGGCCTTGGAGATTATGCCTAACGGATTGGAAAAGTTGGCATTACTAGAAAAGTTTTATCTGAATGTTTGCAAACAATTGAAGATTGAGAATTTGGACCTTGAATCCTTGACTTCACTTACTACATTGAATTTCAAGGGATGTGAACAATTGGAGGAGATTTCGCTAGCCATAGGCAACATGACATGTTTAGAGTGGCTTGGCTTTGAAGGTTGCATGAAGATGAGGGTGGGGAAGGCATGATTTGGAAATCTGAAGGCTTTAAAGAGTCTAAGCTTTGAAGGATGTGAGTCCTTGGAGATTATGCCCAACGGATTGGAAAAGTTGGCATTACTAGAAAAGTTTTATTTGAATGATTGCAAACAATTGAAGATTGAGAATTTGGACCTTGAATCCTTGACTTCACTTACTACATTGGATTTCAAGGGATGTGAACAATTGGAGGAGATTCCGCTCGCCATAGGCAACATGACATGTTTAGAGTGGCTTGGCTTTAACGGTTGCATGAAGATGAGGGTGGGAAATGCATCATTTGAAAATCTTAAGGCTTTAAAGACTCTAGACCTTGAAGGATGTGAAGCCTTGGAGATTATGCCCAACGGATTGGGAAAGTTGGGAGTACTACAAACTCTTGATTTAACTAATTGCAAGCAATTGAAGATTGAGAATTTGGACCTTGAATCCGTGACTTCACTTACTACATTGAATTTCAAAGGATTTGAACAATTACAGGAGATTCCGCTAGCTATAGGCAACATGACATGTTTAGAGTGGCTTGGTTTTAACGGTTGCACAAAGATGAGGGTGGGGAAGGCATCATTTGGAAATCTCAAGGCTATAAATATCCTAGACCTTGAAGGATGTGAGGCCTTGGAGATTATGCCCAATGGATTGGGAAAGTTGGCATCACTAGAAGAACTCTGTTTGAATTGATTGCCCCAACTTGCCAAGCTTGAATGTAGGCAACTTGTGATTTCCGAAGTAGTATATAGTTCCATTCATGAGTAGCGTATTGCTGATAGTATAGCCCTTCTATAGTTCTATACACAAATCATCCACCTCAAATTCTTGGCGCGAAGCACATGTGAAAACTTTCTTGATAGTGTAGGTCACCTTTGTGCATATGAGCACCTCAAAATCAGCACCTGTGTCATTCTCGTCAGCAACATTAGTGGAAATTTTTGACCAAGCTCCATACAAGATGCCAAGTGATCCCTGTCTGCTCCTTAATGAGTCCATTACGCACCATCATAGGTCTGAGCATTTGCTTCGCGGACATGAGCTACATTATCTGGAATCAAGGCTTCTACTTTTCACCCACAAGTCCATTGGAGGTTCTCGCAGTGGTCCCACTTACAATGAAGGCAAAAAAAATAGAAGCAAGCTAGGCTCTTAGTAAGCAACCGATTAGTTTCCATTGCACCCACCGACTGAATTTGATGCAAGTCCCTTGTACCTGCAATGGGTGAATGCAAGAAACACCGGTACTATTTTGCGTCACAATTGGAATGACGGAGATGTCATTCACCATATCTTTTGGGAAATGAAGTCCATGTACTTGAAATTTTTATTGGAGATGGCTAACTTGGAAGTCCTCAGATTCCTTATTTTTGAGAAATTTTGAAAAAAAATCCTTGAATTAAATTGTAATTTACCTAATTTGTCACACTTTGTGTTTTAGGGTTTTTTAGTACTGTGGAGTATCCAAAAATGATGATGTACGTCTAGGATTGTTGTGGGCTATTGCCACAATAGAAGGGCATGTGCCCACCAAAGGCATTAAAATAAACACAATTCTTTGTCCTCAACATGCATGCAAATAGGGGTCCCTTGCCCATAGCGCTCCAAACATTCATGATGGTTTCAACTTTTAGTTTTTGGTGAAATGTAATCACTATCAAGTCTTTACAAATGGCCAATTTTTTGGGTTTTTTTATTCATGATTTTCTAATTATTATTAATTTATACTTAATTTTATCTACTTTCTGTGACAAACTGTCATTTTTTTTAAGTAGTATTGTTTCCAGGGTTGCTAGCATGTGAGGATGAGCCTGTGAGCCTCCTTTTTTTTTTTGGGAGAAAAGTGTGAGGATCCTATTACCGTGGTTTTAGGAAAACATGATAATCCAAAAAAGTGAGCACATTTATTCAAATTTACTTCTTTTTGATAAGAGACTTCATTTCAATAAGTAAGAGTGGTCCATTTTGAATGAAATGACATCATTAAAAAATGCAAAAGAAAATAAATGACGCTCCATATGTAGCCATAAAACACACAAATCCAATCATAATGGAAATCCATACATAGTAGTTCGACATATGAAATATATCTATTTCATCAGTCTAAGTTGCAGTGGACTCAGTTGCTGAATCTTCATTGGTAGAGGATTCTGAAGTCTCTCTACCCTTAGATGCTGATCCATCTATGAATTGTAACACATTTAGAGCATATGTATCTTTACGGCGTTTAGGTTTATGACAACCAAAATCCGCAAAGGCTGATGCCATGTGCTCTGCATAGGGTGGAAGATCAAAGCTCTTTTTTGGACTGTAGAAAAAACTTTGTTTCTTCAGCATCATATCTGATGATGTCAATCCTCGATGGCTGCAATTAGATATAACAGATTGTTAGCTTTCTAAAACACAAAGATTTCAATAAAATTTATTACTTAAAGAAAATGCAAACTTACTTACTGAATTTTCCCTTTCGAGCAAATTTTCGAGGCACCACGGGCATTTCATCCAAATCATGTGAGTCTTGAAGTGTTGGTGGTTTTGCTGGCCCCTTCACCATGATTGGAGCTGACTTCCTCATGGGTTTGAGGAGGGCATCAAAAATGTCAATGTTCTCCTCCAAAGCCACAATGTGACGGCCTGTGCCCCGACAAGCTGTAATTGATGCACCTGAAGTCTAGTGAATATAAAATGTTAGTGAAATGAATGATTTACAAAATTTCTACTTGAATAGAGAAGAAAGAAATTGAATATTTACCTGTTGATGTGGTGCAATCAAGAACCAAGTCTCCTTCAACAGTTGTAGCTTCAATGAGGAGTTGGAAAAACTGGGGATCCTTCTCACGAGCACCTCGCCATGGCTTCCCATCTTTCATTGCCATATCATCCTCCTTCGTATAGTTCATCAACATGTCATCTCGACCAATGTCAACACCAGCATTCTTCATCATCGAGGTGTGCTTGAAAGTGAAATTGGATTTTCCTTTCACTCCGAAGTCCTTCACGAGGAGGCTAATTCCAAACCTCTGCGTCTGCAAATATAAAAACAAAACATACATCAAAAGCCAATATAACATGATCCTAAAGGAAAGGACAATTCCAACAAGAAGAACTTCATGCCGTCGGTTTACCGTAGAACTAGTATCCAATGCCGAGGTCAAATGGAGACAATTCATTCCCCACCACTCCTTCTTCACCATGCTGTAAGTCTCACACAATCCTGCAATATCGCCCCTAATACCGGCGCTCCATGAGTAAAATACTATCATGCATCCTTGGTCTTGCAAATGTTTGAATGCAAATTGAAATGCCGCTTGAAGAGCCTCATTCTCCAAATCTGCATTCCAGATTGGCACCTTCGTTGATGGAGAAGATAGGCCCGGCACAGGCAAGTTCTCCGGGCAATCAAAAAATAGTAGATCCACTCCAGGCCTGGCATTGGGCACTTCGTAAAACATGCGAGGCTTCCCTATCGATAACTGCAAACATAATAAATTTGGTGCGATTAATTAACCATTTACACAACATGCGTTTTGTAAACTTCATAGATTTTTTGGCAATTTCAAAGTAATCCAAATATTACCTTTTTCCAGAAGTCCATGACCTCTCTGTACCAAGTTGGCGTCTCGGTTTCCATGTCTTCCACAAGGTCCTCAATTGAAATATTGAGGATTAAATCTTCAGTCTTGTCCAACTGATCATCGCTAAGAACAATGGCTTGTGTCCCCTAAGTGATGACGTCTTCCGTTAGTTGCATGAGTATCGCCTTCTTCTTCGCTCCACTTTGAGTCCCACCTTCCATCTGAGAGCTTTGGTCTACCGTCGACGATGCTGGAACACCACCACCGTCGGCCATCTTCTTTCCTTTGGCCAAGAGCTTTTCTTCTTTCTCCTTCTCTTTTTCTACCAACTTGGCCTTCAGCTTTTCTTCTCTTTCCTTCTCCTTCTTCTCCTTTGTCTCTAGGAGAACTTGTAGACGAGCCGCTTTTTTCCTATCGTTGGCTTCCCTCTTTGAAATGGCCCTGTTTCTCTACCTATCAATGAGTCCTGCAAACTCATCCACCTCCATGTCAATAGCACCGATGCCCTCCAAAGAGTTCCGGAAATGTACTTCCGAGGGATGAGTGTAGGAGACGGGGCAGTCAATGTACCACCCTCCACCACTTAGATGAGCCGTCGTATAAGTGCGGAGTTGGTTCGGGGTGTACATGCAATCCCCAGAACTACGATCAAGCCAAGTGAAAAGGAATGGAGGAAGGTCATTCCTCTCAATTGCTCCTTTTGCTTCCAGCTCATGCTTGAAGTAACTACAACATAAACCCACAGAAGTCATTTTACAAGACATTTCAATTGAAGAATCAAACTACATGGATTAATATAATATCATGTTCAAGTATGTAAAATGGACTCGAGCATCAATGGAATGAATTGACTAATGAAACAACGACTTGGAGCACATTAGGACTCCAAATTAGGGGGGATGAGGGTGACCAATTATACCTAAGTTAGAGCCCCTTGGACTTGTACCAGTACCCTTGGCACCTTGTAATTAAAGTTATTTGCTTCATGGTAAATTAATATCTTAACTAATCATGAGCTACAATGAAGAATCACTCATTACAATTTCACATATTCGAAATGACACAAGTACAAAAATGGGAGAAAAATACCGGAAAAGCACTCTTCTCACTGCCTGTCTGGATCCATCATAAGTCATGAAACAATCACTTTTCTTGAAATAGTTGGCTCCACGTAATACCGCCAAAAAACCTTGATCCCAAATCTTCCTCCTCCATCCTTCTATATAATCCGCCAAGAACTCAGGCTGTTGCGGAACTTTCATGTTCACCGTGAGGTTGTCCTACTTTACTACGTCCTCGAAATATTCCACAGTTGCATCTTCGATCTATAGAAATGCAAGATCAATCAACATTTCAGTAGTAAATACCTTAGACATACAATTTGAATAATTTGAAATTTAATTGAAAAAAGAAATGAATTATCAAATTATTCAGTGTAATCACATGGGTACTTACCTCAGCATACCATACACATCTGTTCAAGAAGGGCCCCAGCAAGGTCTCAGATATGGGTCGCGTTGGAAATCGGCGAGCATCACGTGATGGCAATGAAGAATTCCACCACTTCAAGAATTTGATCTTGTGATAGGGAGTTGTGTTGCAAGTGGCCACCATTTGGAGTTTCTCCAAAGTCATCTCTGGAACCTCATTAGTGCTCCAATGCTTCTCCACCTGTACACAAACATTGTAAAGTTGGAATTAAAATCATTGCTTCATAATACTCTAGGGACACAAAGATACTTAGAGAATGTACCACTTACTTCTGCTAGGAAGTCAGGCCCATGAGCTGTATTGGCTACAGTTACCAATTTGATCATTTTCACGTACAGCTTGGTGTTCTTTTCTTTTGCTCCGACTCTCATTGCATTTGCAACACCTTTATGACTCTTCTCCTCAAACAGGGTGACCTCGTTGTACCTTCTCACGGCAGCATCTGCTGCCTGGGCAATCTCTTGCTACACAAGAACATGGTTCAACGGATGACCAACTAATTTAAATATCGACAGTAAATAATATAATATGAAAATTCAAAGAAATATAAGTGCCGGTTCTATTCTCACCCGAAAAACAAAGGAGGTGAAGACCTCCACTAGCATAGAGTACCAAGTTTTCTTCACTTTCAAGGCTCCACACCGTTTGACCTCGGACGGTCTCAACATCTCATTGAACCTTTCCATGGGTAGAAGACCATACTTCTGAACCCAATACAAGGTGTGGACAAGATTAGTCTTCACATGTGAGTCCTCTGTTGACTTGCAATTTGTAAATTTACACTTAGTCATTATTCCAAAGCACAATTAAGATGTATTCACGAAAAAATTAAGAGGAAAAAGAACAAAACAGAAAATCAAAAAATAAAGTGCTTACTTATTTATGTCATGCATGACATGCATGACAAGTTCAATCTTCCCCTTCGTGTCCAACACAATGGAGTCAATTGTACAATGCCACTCTTGTTTGGTAGAATGAAGTCTTGAAATGTGGTTCATCCATGCCAGGCGACAGTGATTTCCATCACAAACATAAAATTTCAAGTTCTTCAGAAACTTGAGCTTAGCCGCAGACTCCACGTACTCATTGAAGATGTCATTCTTCTCTTTCCACAACTGCCCCCACTCCTCCATTTCTATCTCTGAAAACTCCGAGCTTTCACCGGCCTCGTTCGTAATTGTTACGTAGAATACTGCCACTCCATCTCGATACCCATTCACGAATTCCTGCTCAAGCTTGACTAAGTCGCAAGAGAGAGTTGGGCGCACCATGGGCATTGCCACTAGTCTGCAGAGTGGGATTTGGAGACGAAACAATCGGTCTGGCTTCATTCGAAGAGACGCAATTGTAGCCACGGAGTCTACCTTTTGGAGTCTCCGGAGCTCATCCTCCAGTAACTCCTTTTCTTCGTCCTCCTCGAAGTCCTCATCACCTCCAATATCTGGTTGAGCTGTATCATCTGTTCTGGGAGTTTCGATTATTTTCTCCACATGAGACAAATCAACCGGGGACACATCCATCTGGACAAGCATAGAAGAGGAGATATCAAGATTGATGGAATTGCAATAACAATATCAATAAAACATTACAAATCATGTGATTCAAAATGAGACCAAAGATGACTATGAGTAAGGAAGTGCACAATTGATTAAGCATAAAAATATTTATAATATAAATTATAGATAGTTTATAAGACATCATAGAGTGTAACGGAGGCTGACCCACAAAAAATTCCATGAAAATGGAATCAATCAATCTCCACATCATCATCCTCATCTGAACTCAAAAGAATGAGCACAACTTCACATGTTCCTTGACTAGTGCTACAAACACAATGGCACGTCTCTAGAAACATTGGACCATCTATCGAGCAAGATAGATCACTATCCAAGCTATACTTGGTCTCAGAACTCTCCGGAGATAACACATACATTCTACGTTTCCGAAGCTTTAGCTTCGGCTCGGGAACATAATATCTCAAAGCTTCAAGGTCACTAACCCGACTAAGCATGGAATGCTCAAGAGCATTAGCAGCACGATCAGCGGCATCCATAACATCATCAAAGCTTACCAAATCTTCGATAGCATTATCTTCGTCCTTTGAATCGCTAGAAACCTCCATATTGGTATTGGCGGGAGTGAAAGGCTGTGAAGGGCCTGCTGCTAGGGACACCGGAACAATGATAGGCAGCACCGAAGATGCAGGCCTACCATCCTCACCCTGTCAAGACAGCACACAAATGCACAAATACAATATTAGTTACGCACATTCACTGACAGTTTTCAAAGCTTTGAGAAATAAAAACAATCAACATAATCTTGAGCCTAGCAGAGGTACCAAACCCAGACCTTTCATTCTATAGAAAAATATAAGACGAAGACCACATTTTGGAGGTCCTGTAGAATGCCAAATGGGTTCAGTCGGATCCGACGGATCCCACTTGACCTTCTGCTTGACCTCCCATAAATGGTAATAACACATACAATCTAAATGCGCCAAATCAAGTAAATGGAGAAATCAGGGACATCATCATTTCTATATGAATACATAATTTCCTAATATCAATGGAAAATATAAAGTATGAGAAAGTTTATATTCAAATAACCATTAATTAATTAGCTTGAACTTGAGGTACCTCACTATAATTTATAATGCATCATTCACCTACAAGTACCAACAGAAACGAACTTCAAATATTAGGTTGCTCTATCCTATTTACTGTTCCTAACGGGGTACCATTTTTCAGGGGTCGAGCTATCTGCCTGAAAGCATCAGTCGGATCCAACTGAAGACCTTCGAGGGTCAGTTGGATACCCTTCAAATTGGGACTTCTCTAGATAAAAAATTTAAACTCTCCCACAAAATTCTAATTTCTCGATGACTAAGCTTAGATGAATAAGGTTGGGGAAAGTCTCATCCATGAAAAAAGAATGTATTCATGGAAATAAATCCATACGAATCATCTAAGACCAAGAAGAAACACAAAAAAACCAATGAACTTCAATGACGCCCGACAAACTAAATTCAAACTACACGACCAAATACGATAAGAGCCGCCCCGCCTCCCCAAAGTTCTTGAATGACCTGGAAGTCCTAAAGTCGGACCAGAAAAGTCTAGAAAATTCAACAGAGTAACCAAAACGAGGAGGTCCAGCAGAGCTTCATTTAGGATCAATCGGATCCGACTGACTCGATGGGTGAGTCTAGACGATCCCCACAAATCGGTACCTTACATTAGTCAGATTCTTCTCATTGCCTTTTCTTTTAATTACGCATTGATCTAGATTCTTCAAATGTACTGCATTATTGTTTCCTCATTAATAAATAACTGCAACCGCGGAGGAGCTGGCCTCAACGAGAGGATTTAAACTTTGGGATTATGTTTCATTTGCGGAGACAACCGACACCAAGCTAGAACTGCTGAGATAGGCGGCTCCATCTTTATCACCGCGAAAGGTGAGTTCTCCATTTTGGGGGGGTCCGACTGATCTTCTTAAGTGATCAGTCGGATCCGACTGAAGCCGGGGGCGGGCCAGTCTGACCCCCGAGGAATCAATATCACCGAACTAAAATGCGGCGGTTTCACAGGGCGAGACATTCTGATCCCTGAGGGCGGGACAACCTCATCCCCGAGTTCGGGACATTCTGATCCCCAAAGGCAGGACAGTCTGATCCCCCATGGCGGGACAGTCTGATCCCCGAGGGCGGGACAGTTTGATCCCCGAGGAATCAAAACTGTGATCCCCCAGGGCGGAACGATATGATCCCCGAGGGCGGGAAGTCTCATCCCCAAGGGCGGGACAGTTTGATCCCCGAGGGCGGAAAACTTAGATCCTCCAGGGCGGGATGATATGATCCCCGAGGCGGGTCATTCAGACACTTGAGGTCGGGACGCTCTGATCCCCGAGGGCGGGATTGTCTGATCTCCAAGGGTAGGCAGTCTCATCCCCAAGGGCGGGACGATCTGATCCCCGAAGGTGGGACAGTCTAATCCCCGAGGTCTACATATAAATGTACAAATCTACGTTTCGGGAAGCCTATCGAGACTTCAGGAAAATCGACATGCAGGCTCCGGACCCGAAATTCAAATCTGCGACAAGGTTTGACAACTGCAAGTACGTGAGAGTAGCTGCGGTTAACTAGGTTTCGGTGGAAATCAACTTCCACGACATGCTTCGAAGTACCCGATTGAACACCAGCTCATCTTACTAGATTAGAATCCATTTACCAAATCTGATTTTCCTAAACTGATTTCATGAACGTCAAGTTCCCTAAGCGTTTGAGGTCTGAAGTCGTTGAACGAAGCACTTCCGATTTCGGAAATAATCTGATGGACCCCGCAATCAACATTTGGCAAACAAATTTCTAATGATAAAAGCATGAGAATACCTGTGGGCGTGGACAACTTGGAGTTTGCCTAGCTCGAACTGGTTGAGGATTCACCTCCTCTTGCACGGAGCGGCTCCTCGTGTTTCTCGTCATCCTGCCCTGATGCTGTCACCAATAGCGGAAACAAAATGAGGACCGGATTTGAGAGAAGGGAATGACCTACTCAGATGCGATAAGCTATACCCCCCTTCCGGATTCACTGTTTCCTCTACTAGGCATTTCGCGAACGATTGAGAGAATGTCGTCGGAACTCTTTTCCTAAATTCTTCTCAGCCAAGAGCGGGACCTCCGATTTCTTTGCATGCATTAATTGTCCAAGACATCCGGCATGCGGCTTTCATTGCTAAATTTTGGAAACTTTCCATTACCACCCAGGAATCGTGGCGGCCGCAGTTTGAGATCTAGCGAGGCAGGCCGAGGCACGCGGAAACCCAAGGCGGTGTCAAGGTCTACCTGGCCGAAGCACGCCTAGGCTGGCCGAGGCAGCCCGAGGAAGGCCGAGGCAGGTAGAGGCAGGCCGAGCAAGCCCGCGGCAGGTAGAGGCAGGCCGAGCAAGGCCGCGGCTGGCAGAAGCAGGCCGAGGCAGCCCGAGCCAGGCCGAGGCATTAAATGGGGTTCATCCAAAGTCGTCACGGTTTAGTCTATAGCCTAGTTGGTATTATTAAACTGGTGAAATTTACAAATATTCAGAGTGAGAAGTTAACGGAGGTTCTAATTCACCAAAGATTGCAACATTTGAAGAATGTAGGCGAAGGTTATTACAGGTCAAAAATCATTCACGAAATCGCTCTAAGAATTAGAACTGGGAAGACCACATAGTTAGCTATAAAACCAAAATCCAATGTGATCGTTTCGTATGATGGTACTCAAAGAAGGACTCTCTAAAAGAATAGGAATGAGGATCAAGGAGACTTACGTTTACCGCTTCCACTTCTCTTGCTCCATGTTCTGCACTATTAGCCTCCCCGGACATCTCTTGAAGTGCATCAAAATTGTTGACTCCAACATCATCCTGGTCACCACTAAGTCCAGATCCGAATGTAAGAACTTTGCGAGAATCACCTCTCGTTCCTTGAACTGTCTTGGAAACCACTCTTTTACCTCTCGTCATCCTAGATCTTTTCAATGCCTTGGGAGATGAGAAATATAATGAACTGTGTCTCTTCCGCCTCTTACGGAGCTCACGACTAAAGTTATGGGCTACTTGGGCATCCACATGCATGTGGTAGAATGTGACTACAAAGCAGCAGAGGCTCTCAACTACAAGTAGATGCGGGGAGTGAACCTAAAATAAAGGATACTTCAAAGATCATTGTCTTCCTATTATGTAGTTTAAAGGGTTTAGTGTCCTATAGGTGGGAGCGGATCACAAGGCACGTGTCAGGGAATTGACGGTTGTCGGACGGTTTGTAGTTGGCCCTTTCAAATTCGAATGGAGGAATCTCCCCAAAACAATGTTGACTGCCATAGTACAGAATAACGTGCCGGCACAAAGTACGTGTCCACCTTTATCACCACATTCTGTCCTTTGAACCAAATACAATCTCTTCAAGATTAATAGGTATACTGCCGTTTATGTTATGTCAATTCTAGGGTAATAAAGAACCCCAGCCTACTATAATTAGCTTGTTTAGTTGTGCAATAAATTTGCACAAGTGAAGCCCTAAGTCTTGAGGTATATATCACACGAGGAATAATAAATATCTATTAATTTCAGACCTACATGAGATAGGCTACTTCATTATTATTTGATTCAAAATTGCGGAAATAAAGCAGCACGCTTGTACCATAAATTAGTAGGTGCATCATACTCCGAAATATAAATCAGATTTTGTTGTTGAGTGACATTTGTATGAGCATATCTAGTTATCAATGACAAGAGGTATTGTGAAGTTCCATTAATTAAACCTTCTTTATTATAGGCTGCGGCGGATTATTGGTGGTTAGGGACTAATTATGATCACAGTCTATGGGTACATTTGAATTTCCAAGGTGCACCTCTTTAAAAAATCAAATTAATAACCATTATACTGCAATAATTACTATTTCACTTGGGATCCAATTGTGGTGCATGCGTAATCTTTCTACCAACATATTCTATCCTTTAAGTGTTACTTGATGTATGTAGACTTAGAAATCTAGTAAGAGGCTTGTCTACTTTTGAGGGTGATTTAAAGTAGCTTGGGTGCAATACTGTCGTTGACCAGCCACCTATTTCAATTTTGCTATTATCCTACATAGTTGTCAAAGAAGGAACTTAATTAACGTGAAAGGATTGAGGAAGATATTCCCTCTGCAGCATTATATGATACAATCAAAAGAGGCTACGACAAAGCGGCTCAATAAAAGGCTTGTTAATGAACTTATAAGAATAGCAATTATAAAGTGAAGAGGGGGAACAACCTAGTGCAGAAGTATTTTCGTACCTCATCTCGCACGTAGAATTCATAGCCATTTTTCCTAGAAGTCTCTCTGCTGATGCACATGATGGCTTGCCTTCGAGTAGATGGACATGAGGTCCCTCTTGTGTTTCCTTTAGAGGATGGTGGACGTGCTAAAGTTCTATCACACCTTCTCCATGTCCGTTTTAGGTTTGTAGAAGCCTCTATATATGTCGAAGAGGAAAGGATGTCGGAATCTGGTCAAGTACAACAGTCATTCCCTATTATGAGGACTGTGGAAGATGGAACGCAGTGCTGGTACCTTGCTCCTAGAAACTATAGAGCATACAGACTTCCTCTTTCTATTGTAGCTACCTCTACTGAGATTCATAGCCATTAATCCGATAATTCAACAGTCGACATGCCTTATATTGCACAGACGGTTTCACCTAGTCCACCTCGTGAAGTTCAGCCAATCTTTCCAAAACACGTAGTACTCAGGAAGGTGAAACTTGAGAAATTAGATCCAATCATAGAATTATCTAGTGAATCTGAAGGAGAGTCTCCCGACTTCATTCTTCAGAAGAAAACAAGCTCTATACACACTCCCTCAGTGGAAATGACTCTTATGAAGTCAATCTGTAGTACCCCTTCACAAAGTCAGTCGCCGTCAATGTTCTCATGTCCTCTGTTGCATCCATCTCCGACAGATAGAGTAAGCATTATGGAGTGTTTGAAGAGACTATCCAAAATGCATAGATCTCGAAATGAACTGTCTATGATGGACCTGAATGCTGTGGAACACCATCATGTGCATTTCCTTCCACCAATATTCAATGGTGATGTCATCTTCGAATTGCCTCCATGCCGTTCATCTTCGTCTTCCTCTGTAGCCAAGAACTTAGAAGGAATGGACAAGCGCTATGATGGGCATCCTTGGTGCAAACTTATGACCACGAACATCCACAACTGCGATAATATAAAGTTTCGTAAGTCATTTTGCGCTGGTCATCTTGCTTGTGTGAATCCGAAGTGTGATTACTTGAACAGGACTGGAAAACGCAATGAAACAGAGTGGACTGGTTATACGACCTTTCCTTTTGGAATAGGGGATACTGCTCCAAGAGATTGTACGTTAGTTTGCAAGCTTTGCAAACTAACACCTACGTGTTTGAGCACATGTAGTGCTAGAATTTACTACTGTTGTAGTAAAAATCCGAAAATGAGTAGGGCGGCTATTCATATTGGAGATCATCCTCATCCAGTAGCAAAAGGCATGTACCAAGACTCTGCAGAGAAAATATATGGACTCATTGCGGAGCAGGTGGCTAGAACACCTCTAGCCACCAACTCCGCAATTGCTCTGTCTGCTAGTAAAGATTTCCTAACAACCTATTTGTTTCACAATGAAGAGGGAGAGAAGAAGATGTTGAAAGGACAGGAACTAGAAGAGGTAATGGACCGCTTTGAGTACTAAGCAGTCCCAACATTCACAACGTGATATCTTCATTCCACTCAAACAACCGTGGAGAAGTCATCGACAACATAATGACCATGAAGAAGGAGGCAAAGTTCGAATTCATTCACGACAGCGTTTTTCTAGGACAAGGGAAGGAGAAGGTGTACATTTTCAAGATGCTTACGGAAGGACCTGGGAGTGGAGTGGATCTAGTAAAGCGCATGCAACCCGGAGGGAATCTCCAAAATGCATGGATGATGTTTGACCACGTCAAGCGTGTGAAGGACTGACCACGATGGCTTGCCACGTGTATGATTCCGAGTACAAAAAGGTGATGACCATTTCCACATGTGACATGCAATCAGAAGATACTGAGATTCAAGTGATTTTTTGGAAATGTTTGAATGCTGTCATGTCACGACACGGAATGGAACACCCAAACTTCAAGGGGTTCATGGCCGATAGTGCTATGGCCAATTGGAATGCGGTTCGTATCATCTATGGGAGTAGCTCTACCAATCAGAAGATGGAAAATCGGAAGCGGATTTGCTTGTTGCATTGGAGTTCTTCACTCCAAAAACACACGCAAAAGTATATCAAGGAAGCATTCCAACAGCAGCATACTTTATTATATAAACAATACAAAGATGCAAAGAATATGGAGGACGCGGAGACAAATACCTAGCAATTCGGTCATGGTGGTTATCTTCTGGAGCTACCACCGAAGATGCACTTCATCACTTGGACCATTGGCTTGCATTTTGGCATTTCCGTTATAGGCAGTGGGGAGGCTTCATGCAAATGGTAAGGTCCATGCACTAGTGTAATTGTTTTCTATTTTTTGCATTCAACAGTAATTGTTATATTTTGTTGTTCTTCTGTGTTCTATGGTATGTAACTATGAATTTATTCAAAGTAGTTATTGAAGTTTAGGATTACAAATCAATTTTTTTATGTAATTTTATTTACGTGTTTTTCATCTCATGTTCCCCGTACATGAACTTGGTGGTCTTCAAATCCCACTAGTACTTGCTTCTACTCTTATCCATTGAATGTGAATTTTTTTTGGTGTGGGGGGGATTTGTAGGGATTGAGTTTGGAGGAGATGGCTGACATGCCTTCATGCAACTTGTCGGAAACAGTGCATAACAAGTGGCTTCAAATGTCGGGAAATTGAGGTAACAATTTGTTTGATGCCACTTGCGACGATAGTATCCGTGCATGGATGCAGATGACAAATTATCACACTTACTTGAAGGGACATGCATGTGGCTCTGGTCCATCGAAGGGGGAGTTAAAATTGAGAGCAGCAAGACGGAGTGGAGATCCCAAGAAAATAGCAGAGGTGCTGAATACACTACCCGGATCTGAAGGTGTTGGAAGTCGCATACCCCATTTGGAAGGAGAAGAAATATTTGGAAGCACGAAGAGGAAGTTAGATGTACCCATTGGTGATGCCAGAGACTCGCATAGACCAGATAAAGTAAATTTCTCTCAACCTTGTGTTCGAACAAGGTCTACAACCGCGTTTGTAAACTCTGCTGTGGAAAAGTATACAGACGCTCAAGTCAACACTTCACCGCATATATCCATTGCATTTGAAAGTGACTGCGACACATCAAAGTGGCACATTGCGAGGATCAGCCACAAATCAAACGCAAAATGTCATGCTCAACAACGGGGGTCAGATATTAGGTGCACTGCTCGAATTTCAAAAGGACGAAAGGGAACCCCTGCTCCCACCTATCGTGGGAGAAAAGAAGATTACGGAAATAGGCGCGAAGTGTTGGTAGACTTTTGGTTCTATGTAGATGACATTGAACGATGTGTGAAGGGGACCAAGCGGAAGTGGGTAATAGATTGGTTGGAGGTGCCAGAAGTATGGCCTGTTCTCACGGGAACCAACTTGAGCCGAGAGGAGACATTACTCCTACAACATGCTGGATTTCAACTCCAAGAGCGTCCTACGTTGTCTCCTCGTCGTCTATTCAATCTCTCCAACGTTTACAAAAGTGTATTATATGATCAACAACCTCCACACGATGCACATATGTATCCAACGGTTCGAAACAATCGAACCATTCGGCGAATCTCAACGGTACCAACTACAGAACATCGAAACAAATGGGAGAGTGTTGGCAATGTCAAAGGACTAATACTTGGAGTAACATTGTTGCCTTTTCCAAGACTAGGTGCAATTGTGACTCTAGAGACTGGCAGTGATCATAATCGAAATGTGTATCACATTACAGTGGGTATGTACCCCTCGTGCACATGCCCGGACTTTACCAACATGTGTGTTTCAGCTGTTGGAGGTCGCCAACAATATGTGAATTGCAAGCACTTGTACTACATGTTTTGGTATTTCTGCAAGATGGACATACATGAGAACAAATTCATTCATGCACCAAGTTTTAGCTTCAATGAAGTGAAGTTTCTCCTTGTAAAAGCAGGGATCATCACAGTCCTAGAGTAGTATTGGTTGCAGTAGCAACAAGTATTACATTCTTATTGTATAAACTACCATTTGGTACAATTTATATGATTTGAAGCTTATGAATTAGAACACGTCCATGCATTTTACCCAATTTGGGAGTATGTACTACAAACCAAATTAATTGCAAAGGAAATTATAAATGGCTGAACCATGAACCCAAAACCAATCATCGAAAAGTGTTCATATGAATATGAAAACATTTTTAGCTATGTTTATGTCAATCTCTTTTTTATTTTTTATCAATTTTTTTTGGCTTCCCAATTTTTTTGGGCTTCACCCTTTTTGGGGGGGGGCATCATTTAATTCTTCTGGCTTTCCTTTACCTTTCCTTCCATGTATTGTTCATTTTGTTGTTGTTGTTAACCTTACATTTTTTTTTAAGTATTTTCTACCTAATACCTAATATTAAAATCTCCCTAAAAATTTGAAAGTGGATAAATATGTGAACAATGTTAGGGGGAAATGAATGCTTCATTATACACAAAGGTTTAAGGATTTTTTCCAACAAGAAATGGACCTTGGTAGGGCGTAGTCAGAATTCTTAGAATCCATGGTAATAGGGGTAACCAGTCATAGGTCCTCTAAATTGCTTGATATAACCAATAGTTTGTCAAGTTTTCATTTTTTTTAAAAACAATATGTGTTTTCACTATAAAAGTCTAAAAAACCTAACTCCAAGGCTCCTCGCTCACAAGTTCACCGCTCCAAGCTCACATGCTAGCGTCGTTGGTATTGTTTCAGTATTATAAAGTACTCAAAAGTACTATTGGCCGGGGGGGTTTTGGATCAACGGCTGAGATTGCTCCATTTTGTAGTACTATGAGTATTAGGAGTACTGGGCAGTAAAAACTCAGTTTTGGCAAAACGCTCCCTAAATCGTTCGGTGTTTCTTGCATCTACCCCAATACGCATATACATATATGGGGTCTTTCTCTTTGTTTCTAGTGTTGCTTTGGTCACATGCCAAAAACATCTAAAAACAAGAGATTTATTAGTCCTCAAATACGAAGTTTCAGGCCTACTTGAGAGCTTCTCCATCAACAAGTTCACCACTTGCTCTGCATTTGCTAACTCTGTCATATCTGAATCTAATTGAGCAGTGCAAATGTACCTCTTCACCATAGCTCCAGCCCCGTCGTGGGGACCTTTACCATGGCTGGAACCAAAAAAACTCCAAACACACACACAACCACCAATAAGGGCAGGGTACTGACTTACATAGTACCAGGGCACTTTACTTTTGAATTGATTAGAGCAACCATCTGACCAAATCCAATGTTGCTTTGGATAGAAGCCAAATTCATGCAAACTCTTCCAATTTAAGTTCAAGCAATGCTGTACGTAATAGCTATCATGACTTTTGTCATCTGAAATGTAAAAATTGTACCTCATCATTGTGTTCGTACTAGGATCCATAGGATTTGGATTTGGGTTTCTAGTCCACGAAATTTGGACTAGGATGGAAACCTGGTAGCTATGCCAATGCATTGATTGTACTTCATTCTGCACCTCAAAACTGTAATTCTCTGCAAAATCAATTACAGAGACAATACCATCTGCTGGTATGTTTTCCAAGCTCTTCTTGAATTGTGCATCTTTCCACCTGGTTACAAAGTTATGTTTAATAAAACCTTGCAATTTAGGCTTGAAGTACTCTAAAAATTCAGTAGAGGATGTGGTCTTATAAGTGAGACAAAGCTTCTTCTTTTCAAGTCCCTTTTTAGTTACAATTTCTTTCATTTCATACTCTTCCAGGAAACCATGAGAGGAGAGGAACCAACTTCCTCAACATGACACACTGGCAAATAATTGACACCACAATTTTCACAATCTCCATACAAACAATCTCTATAATGCCATTGGTCAAACTCACCTTTGGGACATACCACAAATTTCCACAAGGCTGTAGTCCCAGAATACGTCATAGTCTTACCATGGCAACTAGTCCCATCGACACTTGGAGCCGTGCACATCTCATCGCAATTGCAAGTACAAGTACAGGTGAAGTGAATCCATGACCGCATCCTCATGTAATTCAAACCCTGGAGTAATTCTTGAAATTCTACGTGATAAATGCAGCAACATAGATTCCACTCCTTTATAAGCTTCACCCAAAAAGGACACAGTAGGTCAAAAGATCTTTTACCAATGATTACATGAGGCCTTGCTTTTTGAAACCGCAAAAAAAATTCCATTTGCAATTCTGCAAACAACAACAAAACAACAAAAGTGAATCTTGGAAGTCTGGAACCATCCAACATCCTTACCCGTGATTTGGAAGTCCATGGCAAGGGGTGAAACAAATCAAATGTCTAAATACGCTCAATATCCTCAATGTTACGAATACCAGGTAGTCGTAACAGCTGGACTAGGACGGTTAAGGGAGCAAGGATGCTTGGCTTAGCGGTTACGGTAGTTATGGGAGGAAGATGGAACCTTTGTGCTACTTAAGGCTTGTGTTTGGGATATTTCCCTTATGCGGTATTTTGTAATGTAAAGGAATGATTGATGTGATTAGACTAAGATTATCAAGGTTGCTATGAATCCACTTGGTGTTTGTCTGGTATTCTATTTGTGTCATCATTGTGGGTTTTGAAGGTTATATGATGGTTTTCGATCAGAGTGTTGGCCGTTGAATTACTGATCCATGACATAATATCGCATCCCAATCAATCACTGCTCCGCTCGTGACTTAGTCGGAATCGACGATGAGTTAGCATGATTCCACAACTTTCAGGGTTTGAGGCGGGGTTTCTTGATTCTTCCCTCAGATTGAAAACGCAATGGATTGATTCATCAAGTCTGCAGACAGGCTCGGTAATCGTGGTCATGCTTGCAGTTGGATTCTTTGATTTTGGCAGTTAGATAGTCAAAATATGAGGAAATCGAGGCTGACGATGAGCAAATTGAGGTTGCCTATGGGTGAGTTTGACGAGGGAATTAAGGCTGCCGACGAGGGAATTGAGGTTGCTTGCAGATTAGTCTGACGAGAGAATCCAAGCTGCCGATGAAGTCTGATGAGAGAATCAAGGCTGTTGATGAGGGAATGAAGGCCGGTTTCGGGCAGAGGAAGGTGGCTGGAGCGGGTAATTTCAATATTCTTCAAAGACGATCGTGCTGCTGCCGAGCAATTACTGTGGGCCAATCCGATGAGGAAATTACTGAAGCTAAAGGTCGGAGGTCAATTGCTTGGAATCTTTGATTGCTGTGTTTTTTGCAGGCAAGCCGTTTGAGCAGTTATAGTCAGGGTTGTTCGCTGCGACACCGTGACAAACAGACGTCGCGCGACATCACGAAAAGTCAAATTTACCTTTGACTTTATATAAAATTACCCCCCTCCAGCTGGATGCCATGTGGCATCTACATGGCAAACTCAAGGGGCACATACGGGTACTAGGAGACTGCATGTAAGGGCGATTGCAGGTAGGGGCGACCTCTTGTAAGAGTGATTTGTAGTGCAATTCAAAACTGCCACTTCTGCTGCATTCATCCAAGAAAATAGAAAAAATATTTTTTGGAGAATCTAACCATAAGATCTTGTACTTAAGTTGTCTAAGATCATGTGTAAAAATTTCATAAAGTTTGGCCATATAGATTGGAAGATATTAGCATTCAAAGTTGGAAAAAAAAATTGAACTTTGGCTTGCAATTTTAGATGACTTTGATCATCATTTGTGGAAAAAAATTACACTATAGACTCTAAATTTTTAAAAATTATGTTGAAAAATTGAATTGAAAGTTTAAGCAAAAAATTTCAATAGAAACACACTTGATTTTCATTCTTTAAGAAATTGTTGAATAGAAGTTGGTCTATGATTCATTTGAATGAAAAACTAAATTGTTAATAGCTCTAAATTGGAATTGAAACACAATAAGCATAATAATGAGATTATTCTAGTAGACAAACTTAACTATATTAAACAATTTTCAAAAAAATTGTATAAATTGCATTAAAAAATATATCATATAAGATATTTATTCAAAAAATTGTTTAGATTGTCTAAAAGACAAGATTGTCCATAATTTTTTCATTGCTAGTCCAAATGGAATGAATCAAAGCTTCACATGTAGACAAAAATATAATATTTGAGGGAAAAAAATTTAATATTAATTGACTTATTGTAATTTTTGTGTTGCTTGTTGACCTCTATTTTCAGTTTAGGGTGGCATAACTTTTGCTTTTGGACACCAATTGAAGAAAAAATTATATTCTTACAAAGATGATGTACTCTTCTATCCCCCAAAAAAGTTCAAAAAATGAAAATGAAAATTAAGACTATATGCACCTACTTGAACTCTTTAAAGTCCTTCAAAAGGACTCAAGTTGGTCCTTAAGGGGTTAAAATTCAACTTTATTTTTGTACACTTTTACACACATTAGTTTAGAAGCAAATAAATTAAAGTACATTGTTTGGAAAAAATTACAAAATATTTGCACAAAAGAATTCAAATTCAAGATTCAATACATAGACCTTGGCACCTAGCGTTTTGAATATTTAATATTTTTTCTAAATGACACATCCTGTAAAATATAGTTAATACATTTACTTTGCTTTTCAAAATTTGGAAGCATGCAATGTGACCTATGTTTCTATTTGTTCTAACATAATAACAACATGTCCTATTACAAAACATCAATGCGATAAACTGTTTCAGGGGCTTTATCAACCATGAGTAGGTTTACCACCTATCTATATAATAGTTGCTTCTTTGAATCAGGTTCAATGACTACACCCAACTTCTTCACAAAGTACCTCATTACTAATGTGTTTTCAAATATTCCATTGTCATATTTGAATACATGCGTGGATGAGTGTCTCTAAAGTAGCACTTGCAGCCTTACTATAGGTAACTAAAACCAAAAGAGTCCTTTTATTGTAGACCACATGGTCAAATATCTGTTTTTACTTAGGATCTCTCATTAAAAAGCGTATAATCTTTGTCCTCACTTGTTAGTGCTCAACTTTGAATTAGAAGCACATGTCATTATGTCACCAAATGCTTACTGATGTCACTTTTAGTTGCCCCTAGAAACCCTCAGAAGGCCCAAATTTGTCAATTTTTGGACAAAAGGAGGGCAATTCTTCCCACTTCCACCTGCGGTCGCCCCTCACCCAAGGTCACCCTTAAGAGGTCGCCCTCACCCGCGTTCTTTTCCATGAGAGGTTGCCCAAGACTCGAAGTCACCCCTACAACCCCCCCAAAGGCCCAAATTTGCCAATTTTTGGACAAAAGGAGGGCAATTTTTTTCACCTCCACCAACACTCGCCCCTTACCCGAGGTCGCCTTGACCCGCATTCTCCTCCAAGAGAGGTCGCCCAAGACCTGAAGTCGCCCCTAGAAACCCCCCAAAGGCCCCAATTTGCCAATTTTTGGACAAAGGGAGGGCAATTCTTTCCACCTCCACCCGCACTCGCCCCTTATCTGAGGTCGCCCTTAAGAGATCGCCCTGACCCACATTCTCCTCCAAGAGAGGTTGCCCAAGACCCGAAGTCGCTCATAGAAACCCCCCCAAAGGCCCAAATTTGTCATTTTTTGAACAAAGGGAGGGCAATTTTTTCCACCTCCACCCGCACTTGCCCCTTATCCGAGGTCACCCTTAAGAAGTCACCCTGACCCGCATTCTCCTCCATGAAAAGGCGCCCAAGACTCAAAGTCACTTGAAAAACGCATTGGATTGCATTTTTGGGTGATGAAGATAGAAATTGACAACTTCATTATAGTCAATTACTTTTGTTTTAGTTTGCTAGGTATATTAGTGGACCTACCTTGTTAGATGAGCTAAGTAAATGGACCTTGATGAGATTAGATTTCATAGCTTTGACATCTAATCTCATTTATTAAAAATGGAAGCTCCTCTAAAAATCTAGTTGCTTTGGATTCTCTATAGTACTACTTGTATTTGACAATATCTTGTTTGATCTATTAATTAGCTCTAGTATATAAATTTTATGGCAAGATGTCATATTCTATTGAACACTCAAGTTTTGCAAACATGCAATTTTGTTAAATATATATCAATGGTTCATTTTCATGTATTCAATTGGGATTACATGATATGAAATAAATCAAATAAGAAAGATCATTCATATCTCTCCATCTATTTTTTTGTATTTCAAAATTCATTTGATAAATTATACACTTGTAGATTGACTATTTGAGATTTGTTTAAATCCATAGGGAAAGTTTTCATTTTAATCTCTTCCCCACTAATTTTTTAAATTAGAAATGAAGGTGGTAAATAATTCATAAGTACAAAGATTTTTGGAGAATCAAAAAAATTAAATGGGGAAGGTATTGCAAATATTTTCATGCATTATTTTGTATTTTAAATAAACTTCATAAATTATAGACGCATAGAGTAAATCTTTGAGATTTACATAAATTAAATTAAAAGGAGAAGTTTTCATTTAAATCCCTTCCCCACTAATTTTTTAAATTAGAAATGAAGGTGGTAAATAATTCATGAGTACAAAGATGCTTGAAGAATCAAGAAAATTAAATGGGGAAGGTATTGCAAATATCTTCATGCATTATTTTGTATTTTGAAATACACTTCATAAATTATAGACCCCTTTAGTAGGATAGTTCATTGAAATTTGCATAAATTAAATCAAAAGGGGAAGTTTTCATTTAAATCCTTTCCCCACTAATTTTTTAAGTTAGAGATGAAGGTGGTAAGTAATTCATGAGTACAAAGATGTTTAGAGAATCAAGAAAATTAAATGGGGAAGGTATTGCAAATATCTTCATGCATTATTTTGTATCTTGAATTTTTTTTTTATAAATAATACACCCATAGGATAAGTCTTTGAGATTTGCATAAATCAAAAGGGGAAGTTTTAATTCAAATCTCTTCCCTCTAATTTTTAAGTTAGAGATGAAGGTGGTAAACAATTCATAAATAGTTGAGTACAAGGATCCTTAGAGAATCAAGAAAATTAAATGGGAAAGGTATTGCAAATATCTTCATGCATTATTTTGTATCTTGAAAAACAATTTATAAATAATACACCCATAGGATAAGTCTTTGAGATTTGCATAAATCAAAAGGGGAAGTTTTAATTCAAATCTCTTCCCTCTAATTTTGAAGTCAAAGATGAAGGTGGTGAATACTTCATAAATAGTTGATTATAAGGATGCTTGGAGAATCGAGAAAATTAAATGGGGAAGGTATTGCAAATATCTCCATTCATTATTTTGTATTTTGAAATACATTTGATAAATAATACTCCCATAGGATGATTCTTTGAGATTTGCATATATTAAATCAAAAGGAATAATTCTTATTTAAATCTCTTTCTTCTAATTTTTAAGCTTGAAATTAAAGTGGTAAATAATACATGAGTATGATGAATTGATGATACTTGGAGGATAGTGAAATTCAAAATGGAAAGCTCTTTCTAAAATCTACATTTTATTATTTTGTATTTTAAAATCTACTTCATAAATAATACCCTGGTAGGATGACTTTTAGAGATTTGCATAATTCAAGAGGAGAAGCTCTAATTTAAATCTCTTTCCTCTATTTTTAAATTTTAGATGAAGGTGGTAAATTATACATAAGTATGATGATACATAGAGAATAGAGAAAATCAAATAGGAATGTTTTTATACAAATCTTCAGAGGGTGTTCAAATTTAAAATCCACTTGTTAAATAATACATTGATAGGATGTTAATCTCTAAACTCTCATTGTCTTCACAAGGGGCAAATGGATTTTGGCCAAGTTCCTTTATAGTCAAATTTTAATGAAAAGATAGGAAAAAAAAATTAGCTTTCTAGGAATGTAATTTTTATTTTAATTGGTGCCTAAGAGCAAGAGTTATACAACAATTAGCTTTGATCTAAATTAAATCATTTGGATGAGCAAAAACAAATCTAGAAAAATTTGAATTAAAAATTAATTTTTTTTCTCATATATTTTATTTTATTTCCATATGGAAAGCTTTTATTCATTTCATTTGGATTTATGATATGAAGAGGTTGCCAAGAAGTTGTAGAGCATCTTGTTTTGCAAGCAATTATAATATTGTTTTGTAAAATATAGGTATAGGATTTGTTTTTGAGTTCAATTTTCAGAAAAATTCAGAACAAATAGGTCCACCAAATTAACATTGATTGTTAGAACAATCTCACTATTGGAATTAGTGAGTTTTAATTCCATCTTAGAGCTATTAATGATTTAGTTTTTCCCTCTATGATACCTTCTTCTACTAAATAAATTTTTAAATAATGAAAATTACATTATATTTTAAACTTTTATTTTTTCTATATTTTCAACTCAATTTTGAATGATGAAAAAAAAACTAAATTCAAGATCTACAATTCAAACTATTTAAGTTAAGAAGATTTGAAGTCTCTTAAACTAGTTTGCCATAGTGCCAAAAAAACACGATTTCTTCACTTTGAATGCATTTATCTTGCAATCTATGTGGTCAAAATGTCTGAAATTTTTTCCATGCATTCTCAAACTATTCTATTGCAAGATCCTATGGTAACATATAGAAAAAAAATACCATTCTAAATTTTTTTGCTCTTTGCAGTTTGCACAAAAATGGCAGTTTTGAGTGTTTTTTGACAATTGCAACAAGGAGGTCGCCCCCTTGGACCAGAGGTCGCCCCCCTAGACCAGAAGTCGCCCCCTTGGACCAGAGGTCGCCCCCCTAGACCAGAAGTCGCCCCCTTGGACCAAAGGTTGCCCCCCTGGACCAGAAGTCGCCCCCCTAGACCAGAAGTTGCCCCCCTAGACCAGAAGTCGCCCCCCTGGACTAGAAGTCGCCTTAATTTTAGAACCCATAGTCGCCCCATTTGTACTTGCACGCGCCCCCATCCGCGGTCGCCCAAGGCTGAAGTACATGCACCCCTACCCACAGTCGCCCAAGTTGGCTTTCCATGTCATTTTGTAAACCTTGCCACGTAGGCAAAATCTATTTACCATGGGGTAAATTTTTTTACCCCTCCGCGACGCGATGTCAAGTAAACTCGACACTTGGTGACACGTGACACGCGACGTCAAACGTCATACACGACGCCTAAACCCAAAAATATGTTAGACAAGACAACCCTGGTTACAATTGGTCGTGCGCGATGACTCAGCAAGGAGTGGTGGAGCCCAAAAGTCTTCCGACCTTAGGGGAAGTGGGATTGGATTGGACAGCTCTCATCCAACAAGTACAACATGTTCTACAAGCGGCGATTCCACACATTGTCAAGCAGATTATTGAGCAGGCAACTGAGAGACCGCGACTGGGGTCTCCTTCGAATGTGGAACCGAAGAACATGAGATTCAATGACGGAGTTCGAGAATCAAAAGTGGCGGATCCAGAGAGGTTTTTGAGGAAGAAGGGCAACGAAGTGTACCGTTGGTTTGTACAACTCCAATTGGTGTTCCGAGGGAAGCCACGAATATATCATTCTGATGCAGACAAAGTGGTGTTTGCACTCTCATATATGGCAGGAGTTGCTAGGGTTGATGAATTTCAACGTCCGGGGCAAAATCATGTCCATTTTTCGGACGTCCAGACGTCCAGATTTTTGGGACGCGCGGACGATGTGGACACTGTCCATTGGACGGCATCCGTCGGCCGTTCGGACGACGCGGACAAGCGGTCGGTGCGGTCGGTGGATGGTTTGACGGGTGGTCGGGCGGACGGAAGGCACGGATGGCGGACGGGACCGCGTGGACGGTGGACGGAAGGCGCGGATGGCGCGGATGGCGCGGACATCCATAAAAAAACAGTACATGAAGCCAAATTTGATGCATTATACTATTATATTTCAGTAGGTAATACTTAATGCAGAAAATGATGCACACAATGTAATTTCAGTCAATAGTGCTTGATTATTGAAAAACAAAAAAACCTTAATGATATTTTGAACATCATTAAGTTCACGTGCATTACAATGATAGGTTCAAATTTGCCGTTACATGCTTCCATGTACCAATTCATCATGAACACTTGAATAATGAATTATACATCCCTTTAATCGGTCATGAATCGGTTTTTAATTTCCTCGCTGAAATTGGTTGACATACATCAAGAGGGGTTTTACCAAGATTTGGTCTTTTTGATGGGGAGATTGCAAAAGCCTCCATTAATCTTTTCTTTCGAGTTTTGTGGGACTCTTTCACCATTGGTGCTCTTGCTTGCGATCCTCCTTGACTGGGTATCTTTGCTCCATTCACCTGCTGCAATGTTATATCAGACGATTTGAATGAGTTACGTTTTGTTTGGCCAGAATGTTGACCAAACATTGATGCCAATGTCTCGTCCTTCTCATCATCGCTACATAATAAATTGAATGGATCTGGATTGATACAAAGGTGCATTTCGGTGGGACTGCTCAAATGTTGTTCAACTTGTTTTCCAAATCTTGAGCTTTTGGGACCATTCAAAGTTGTACTACCTCTTGTTTGTAGTGCTGATGGACGATCGCTACGTGGTCGTAATTGGAGATCTTGCACAATCTGCTTCTGGGCTTCGACGTTGTGAACTAGCATTGGGCGACCAAACTCCGTCACACGTGCATCTACATTCGATGGTACTTCCACACATTCAACACTTGTATTATCCACATTCATGTCAGACTTCACCCCACACTCTCCCATGTCATTGACTTCAGGATTTTCTTCTACAAGTGCCATTGTCATGGGTAGACTCTCGAGAATTGGAATCACTTCATTTGTTTGGGGGATACAATCATTGACAAACATTGCCTCATTTTCCTCCACTATTTGTGCATGAGTGTCCTCCGTATTTGCTAGAATCCTTTCGCTAGTCAACAACCCGGTTCCATCTACAAATTTAGCTATAGAAGGGCCACCTTCATCATATTCACAATTGTCCTCATCCAATGGAAAGTTGTAAATGTCTTCCGCATTTCTATTCCCGTCTTCATTGTTCCGATTTGGGCTCTGGAGCGGCTCATCATCCAAATTGGTGATGTCATCGTTCATAGCATCTTCGTCATCGAATAGAGGATCACCATCTTCACCATCTTCATCACGCTCGTCCTTCAACATAGAATCTTCCGACTCCACGTTCTCAGTGTACCACTTCTTCTCATCGTTTTCCTTTGATGCAGAAAGGACTTTGGAATTGGTGTACATATACACCAAATCTTGGGCTCTCTGTGGCTTCAACTTGTTTCGAAATTTGTTGTGAACAAATGAATAGCTACTCCAATTTCGTTCACATGAAGACGAAGATACCGGTTGGGCCAAAATCCTCTTAGCAATTGGAGCAATGAGCTTCCCACACGCGCCTTCAAAATTCTACCAAGCATGCGCCAACAATTATTGCTCATCCGGGTTCAACATGTTGTGAAATGGAGGTTCCCTATGGCGGAAGGCTACAAATTCTTTCACAACCGAGGCGTACTCCCCTTGTTTGCAAATTTTCATTAGAACACGCTTGTATGCATCCATTGTATCTTGGTCGCCGGTTAGCTCTTGATCTTCAAGAAGGTAGGGGTTCAACAAAGCTCTTGCATAATGTAGATCGGTCTCCACCAATTCCCGTCGGACATAATACGATTGCTAGTGGTATGACAAGGTCTGAGGATAAACGAAAAGGCGGTTTATCTAAAGATAGAACATATTTCTCTAATTTCCTCATTATATGCAACACCTTGCCCATTTATGGCCTCTTTGCATCTAAGTCACGTAGACCATTTACAACTAGAGCCGATAAGTCCTTGAAATTTTGACAACAACGCCAAAAATGCTCACTCAAAATTATCTTCTTCACCATCCGACATTCATTGCGGGATTTGGAGTTCCATCCAAACTTCCTTGCGTATTCATTCCATTGCGGGTCCGTCATCGTTTGTTGCAACTTCCCATTGACCTTCAACATGCGCCCAATCATGTTGTAATTAGAGGCAAACCTTGTTTCCACCGCCATCAACAAATTATATTCCGGTGAGTACTTCCAAAATATTGCAAGTGGCATGTGCCGCTTCTTGAAGAATTTCACCACAATACGGGCATTTTCCACGACCTCTTCAATCCATTGTTCATTCCTCCAATCTTTCAACAACAAATTTAGGGCGTGCACCACACAACCTTGAAAAAAAATGTGGGGATATTTACTAGATATCAAATTCCATGCTGCAGGGTTCACTAACGCATTATCTGTACTCACTTGCACCACATTGTTGGGGCCTACTTGTTCTATGAATCTCTCAAGTATGCCAGCCAAGTATGTTGCATTTTTTCCGTGCCCTGTCGTATCCACCGATCCCAAAAACTACTCACCCACAGAAGACACGAGCATGGCATTTATCAACGGCTGATTCGTAACCGAGGTCCATCCATCAATAGACAATGTTGTTCCAAACTTCCTAATGCTGTGTTCGGTCCGCTTTTGGAGATTGACCTCAATGTCTGCCTTTGTTTGGTCAAGCAATTTATGGCGTAAGTCGTGATATGACGATGGGATATAAGGCCGTTGAAACTTGGCTGTTCTCTTCACCGCTTCTTTGAATGCTAGGTTCCTAGCAACAACACATGGTATGTTTGCAGCATAAAAGAAATTGGCCCACACCGCATTCAACTTGCGTTTATTTGCTTCTTCAAATCCATTCACCAGACTACTTTGTTTCTGACTAATCAGAGGCCTACTACTTGATCCCCGCGGAGTACCACGTTCACTTGATCTTTGTGTACTTAGGTTCACTTCAGAAAACAATGGATCCAAATCCTCTAGTGCAGTGCATGAGTCGGAACGTGTAGACCGTGCCATGTTTCTTCCATTTGAATTATTGCATTCCTGCATAGCCATAGGTGTGCTACTACCATCCATATTGTTTAGAGACGATCTTCGTGGGATCGCCCCTTGGCAACCCAAAAATAAAGCTCGAACTTGAGATGTCATTTTTGAGCAAAGGCTAATTCCTTTGTCACAAGACCCCGATGTGCCTTAATATCCTAAATGGCTAAACATCCGGCTTACTTTCTTGGCAAACAACAAGTTGTAAAACCGGCATTGCACTTTACCAACTTCCGGGAAGCCATACCAAGAAGACCAATCCTTGCTCAGAGTGATCACCTCCGATTCCATTAATTGGATTCAAATTCAAAATGTAACCGTTGCATAAGATTTGTAAAAAATATTAGAAACAATGTGTGAATGAAGCCTTGGAAACCAAAGCCCCCCTGTCCACTGAACTATGCATTACCAAGCAAGGGACACAAAATAAATTGCAGCTCCTAGCCCTTGGAAATCTTAGCATTCAGTTTCTCAGGAGTGCTTGTTAGTCTGAAATTCTAAGAACTTATAGAATTCAGATCAGGCCCATTCCTCATGAAAGTTGAGCAGCAAAAACTAAAACATTTCTAAAGCCTTAACGGTTCCGAGAATGGAAATGCGGACGGCAGCGTCGGAATCGCGGACGGCGAACCTGCGACAAGCGGACGGCAGTGACGAAATCGCGGACGGCGACCTGCGACAGGCGGACGGCAACGTCAGAATCGCGGACGACAACGTTGGAATCGCAGACGGCGACCTCCGATAGGCGGACGGCAGCGACGGAATCGCGGACGGCGACTTGCGACAGGCGGACGGCAATGACGGAATCGCGGACGGCGACCTGCGACATGCGGACGGCAACGTCGGAATCGCGGATGGCGAGCTCTGACAGGCGGACGGCAGCGTCGAAATTGTAGGCGGGTGGTGGATTGGCGGACGGCTGCTGGATTTTGACTAATTCTACAAGTTTTAATTTTAGGGATTTAGTCTAGAGATGCATGATATTTTAGGGATTAAGATTTTAATAAGATAAAATTATATTGAGAGATAGGCATGTCCAAAAACATACTTGACAAAAAAGTATCGCATAAAACATCATGAACTTAGGAGACTAAATTCAAAAACATTTGAGTAACCCACATATTTTTATATTAATGAAAAGCAACTCATAGCATACTATGAGTGTTGTAAATTAATAGTATTGAATCCTCTCAAGATTCAAAATAAACAACACTCTGTAATGTCATATCGAAATACAAACAAGGTGTAATTCCCCTATATATTATCATTGCTACCTCCCTCAGAAAGACGCGACGAACCCTCTTTATCCTTGAGCCTTGCACTTGCGCGGCGTGTTTGAGGACCAAGACCTCCGCCATTCATAGGCCCCCTGGACGCAACTTCCATGTCTACTGCGGAAAAGTGTCGTTTGGTATCCGGAGAGTAGTCATCCTCGTCTTCAATCTTCCGTTTATTCTTCCGTTTTGGAGTCAAATCCTTGTCTTTTGCCTTCAACGCTCTCAAAGCAGCATCCACTTTATCTACCAAAAAGTTGACCACGTCATCATCATTTTTCATGGAAAACCACTTTGGTTTCTCTACCCCCACTAAAATGACCTCCAATGCATTATGATTTCGCCCATCCTTGTCACAACCGGAATTTTGATTTTTTTTTAGAAATCAACATTTTAGGTTCTAATCCAAAAGGAACTGATCCGGATGAGCTTAAAGAGTAGGAAATTGTTTGAACTTAGGATAGTTGAGAGAGTAAACCAACTGCCAACCGGAATCAGAATGAAAGACAGAAAATATTCTAGTTTCGGACTGAGACTGGAGTACCGGAGTACCGGAGTACCGGAAGATCAGAGGGCCGGAAACTGGAAGGGAAGTCCGGACTACTTTTCAGGGTATAAAAACCCTGACTTAGGGTTTTGGGGGCTCATTTTCACTTAGGCACCCCAACTCTCAGTTTTCAAACTCTCTCTTTCTCTCCAGCTCTCAAGTTTGCTTTGTTTTCTCTTTGTGTGTTTTCGTTGAGACCTTTTTCACTAAGGCGCTGTGTGATTTGAGGAAGCGCTGGGCGGAAGGAGGGCGCGCGGACTGATCTGTAGGCGCAAGACATTAGATTGGATTTTGGGTGGGATACGAAACGTGCGGCTAGAAGAGAGAGCGTGAGGTAGAATTAGACGTGAGGACGGATGCCTAAACGCAGTGGCGCCGCCACGAAACCCAATGCATCTCAAGGAGAAGTGAAATTGAGAGGGGTGGTGCCGGTAGAACCAAAGTCAGATCGGGAAAAGGCGGATCTGATTGACGACTTGACGGCCATAGGCTGTGAGAGGCTTCACGGGAAGCCCTGGGGTTTTAAGAATGAGGAGGTGATCCGGGAGCTGCAGGTGGTGTGGGCGCTTAATTACCCACCCTTGGTAATTAATCGGACACAACCAGGTTCTAGGGGTTAACGAAATTCTAACCTAACGGGTGACTAAGCGTAGGTCCACTGTGCCTTCCAAGCAATGGATCTTCTTTTCTAAGTTCCTAGTTTCCGCAGGTGACAATGGAGTTGCCCCCAATCGGCGAGGGAATAGTTCGGGCTAACCGTCCCCTAACGGCAACCTATGCGAACTACCACCGAATCTATCCTAGTCTATGGGAATTTGAGGCTAATTGACCTTTCCTAAGGCTGAGGAGGGATTACCTAAGTTCCTTCCATGTTTTCCTAAGTTGATTGGGTCTTTTTCTTAATCTAAGTTATCTTTTTCCCTGATTCAATTTATGTTTTTTTTTCCTAATTTAATTGATCCTCTTTCTTAATTTAATTTCCTAATCTAATTTATCTTTTATCTAATTGATCCCTTGATTTAATTTATGCTTTCTTCCTAATTTAATTGATCCTCTTTCTTAATTTAATTTCCTAATCTAATCTATCTTTTATCTAATTGATCCCTTAATTTAATTTATGCTTTTTTCCTAATTTAATTGATCCTCTTTCTTAATTTTAATTTCCTAATCTAATTTATTTTTTATCTAATTGATCCCTTAATTTAATTTAACCCTTTAATCTAATTGATCTTATCTTTTTTTTCTAATTTAATCTTCTAATCTAATTTAACTTTTTAATCTAATTTATCTTTTATCTAATTTATCCCCTAATTTAATTTAATCTTCTAATCTAATTGATCTTATCTTTTTTCCTAATTTAACCTTCTAATCTAATTTAACTTTTTAATCTAATCTCTCTTTTTACTTTCTACCCTTGATCCTACGTCTTTATCACCTAAGGTAATTGTGATTTGCTAATTTAACCTTTACTCTTAATTGGATTATTTTGTCCTAATTTAATGTTTAACTTCTTGGTTGGATTTTTACCATAACGGTTACTAATCCCAAGTCCTATCTTGTCCTGTTCTACCTTGTTTTGTAATCTAATTCCTATCCCATCCTAATCTATTTGGCTGCTTTTACGGTCAACTTCTATGTTGGGAGGGGTTAGATACTTCTAGCCCTATCAATAAACTTCTATGTCTAAACTTAAGGTCCACCCTAATTCCTATTGGCTAATCGACATTAATCACTACTTAACAGAATTTAGCACAAAGTAAAAGAAAAGCACTGGGGATTAATTTACTGACTCACCTGATCGTGGTTGGCATGCACGACATTTTCCTCCATACCTCCGGCCGCGTGCTCGTATTCCATAGTAGAGACGTATTTTGAGGGGTTTAAATGCCTACGGCTTAGTTGTAGAAAGAAATATTACACTCTAGTACCCTAAGGCGTTCTTCCTTCTCCTTATCTCCTCCTTTCTTTTGCCTTGGTACTATTCCCAACCACCCCTTAATGGGGGTCTTACAACTATGACGCTAACTTCTTGCAAACCTAACTACCACCTTACGTTGTCATCTTTGCGTCATCCTCATCCTCCTTCTAATGGCCGTGGGGAACTTTGGGAGATTTCCGTGCACACTAACCAAGGCTACTCTTGGTCATCTTCTTCCTTGCCTTCCTATTTAGCCTCTCATCTTCCCTAACCTTCTCCCATTAGATGTTGGAGTGATGTTGTGGTGAGGACGTGCGTGCAGATTGGAGTTCTTGGAGCGGAATCTTCCTCTTATGTTCCTCTTCCCTTCCCTTTTTTTCTCATTCCCCTCGGCCAAGGGCCCTTAATTCTCCCTTACCCCCTCTAATTCTAACTTCCCTTCCCAAAATATTTCCCCCCAAACCTCCTTGAACTGGACTTTCTACGAGCTGGACACCCGACCTGGACTGACCCCCCGAAGGGCTGGACTCCCTCCCCCCGACGCTGCTGCCCGGACTGACCCCCCGACAGGCTGGACCTCCCCCCCTTCCGACGGGCTGGTCCCCTGACTGACTCCCCGACGGACTGGTACCCAGACTGACCTCCCCGACGGCTGAATTCCCCCCCTTTCCCACGGGCTGGGTCCCCTGACTGACTCCCCGACGGGCTGGTTACCCGGACTGACCTCCCCGACGGGCTGGACTCCCCCCCTCCGACGGTTGGGTCCCTTGACTGACCCCCGACGCTGGTTACCCGGACTGACCTCCCGACGCTGGGTACCCGGACTGACTCCCTCTGACGGCTGGGCTTGCCCGACCTGGACTGGACTCTCTTACGGGCTGGGCCACCCTTAGGGGCTGGACCCACTCTTTTCTACAATCTCCTTCTTTCAGGTTCCCGTATGGGAACCCACTCACACAATTAAAATCGGATGGTGAAAGGTCAAAGCTTCGCCGTCGTGGAAAATAAGCTAGAAATTTTGGAAGGGAGCTACTTGTGACGGGGGTTCTTTTCTACACCTTTCTACCACCTAAGCACTCTTGGGGGCTAAACTTTGGCTTTTCCCAAGAAGGTCTTGGGAACTAAACTTTGGAATCAAAAACACTGGGGGTGCAAAGCTTCGCCGTTGAGTTGGTTTTGACACCAACTCTAAGACTTGTGATGCCCCCGGGTCCAAAGCTTCGCCGTCTATGGCCTAGTTTGACACTCACTCTAAGACTGTGGAAAGTCACAGGTTCAAAGCTTCGCCGCCTTAAGGGCGGTGGGGCCCACTCACAAGCGACACAACAAGGGTGACTATGGTTAGGATTTACACAAGAGGCAACCGGACCCACAAAGCAAGCTTAAACAAGGCAATACTCACATGCTAAAGGCCCCCCAAAGTGGCATCGCCAAGGTACGGTGGGGGGTAACTTTAGGATTAGTACAAGACACACGGAAGTAAACGCAACCCTCTTGACTCGCAACAAGTACAAGGTAAGATGGGAGGACCTCAAAGGACCTCCAAAGAGCTTGTAAATAAACAACAATGGGAGCCAAAAGTGCTCCAAAAACACCGTAGAGGTTTTTTTGGCTTGAAACGCCAAAAATTCCAAGATAACTTGGACCCACGGACCCAAAACAAGTATTGGGGGTGTTTTGGGAGAGAGAAGGGCCCCCTTTTATAGGTTTCCAAGGGCCCACTCCCCCCCTCGACAAGTAACCTCATCCATCCGGATTTTCATCCAAGTTTGAGATTTTCACCTAATTTTGGGTTTTACGCTGGTCCTAGTTTCTAACTTTTGGAGTTTAGCTCGGAATTGCAAATGGATTGCGCCAATGGCTCCAGAATGCCATTTTTAGCCTAAAGAACCCCCTACCCCCTATTTCTATCACAAAAAACCCATCGGAAACTAGTGCCAACTAGAGCCAATTAAAAGGGTAAAAACCTAACTTTTGGGGTTTACCTCTTTTGGCTTGGGTAACTAGCTAGGGTTGTTGGGGAGGCTCTAGGGAGTAAGAAAAGGCTCCTTGATGTCTTCGTTCCAACTTCGTACGCTCCCGGGACGCCGGTCAACCCCGCAAAGATCTTGCCGTAAATATTAATTGGGGGGATGTTGTCAGTTTCGGCTGCTTCCCGCTATTGGAACTCCATGAATTTTGTGGAGGCGCGTTATTAACATAAAAGATGCTAGTCTAATTTTTAGTGAGATTTTACCGCGGCTTGGGTATTTTCTATGAATTTCCCAACGTGGCCTTTGGCGGTTGACTGCTCGGAAAAAGATCCTTTGGAGATAAAAAAAACCGAGACTTTTTGGGGAACCTCTCATGGAGTCCCCCAAGCCACGTGCCAAGTCTTAGGCTATTCTGGCACACAGTTGGTGGCGTGGTGAAAACTGACTTCAGTTGAATCACTAGCAGTCAGGGAATCTTTCACATGTGAGGGAATCTTGGCGAATGGGTTTTGCCGTGGACATCCCGACATGCTCCAGATCCGAGAACACTATCCGGCGGCTGTGGATTCCTCCATGCGGCCTGTTTGGGACAAGTAACACCTGCAAGCTAACAATTTGGATTCCTAATGTTTCATCGGTGGAATGGGGAAACTAAAACCTATCTTTGGAGATTTATGTGGAGACCTCCCCTACTCTCCTAAGACTTAATTTAGCCTATCATGGTCACATGCACTAGGTTTTGGGCTATTTTGGGTAAGTTCCCAGTAGCCCTATTGTTTTCCACTAATTACGGGTTCTAACCTATACACAAGTGGGTTTTATGGGTAATCTATGGATAAAAGATTATTTATGACCAAATGCTATACTGGTACGTGACATACCTATTTTGGTTCTACACTCTTTTTTGGGCTTTTTGTACTATTTTATGCCTTAATTTGTAATAAACTAAAAAAAAAGAAAACAATGAGTCCCAAGTGACGAATTTGGGGCTCATAGGTGGGCGCTCCAAATCAGTTTGCGAAAACCATCCAGGTAGCGCCAGAGAAGTGGACAGAGGAGATCTAGCAAGAGATGTACAATTTCCGGGAAGGAGGGACGTCCAAGGCAAAATCCCGGGACAACTACGTGAAGGGGCTGTTTTCCCAAGGAGCGGATTCCAAGGATGGGTTCGCTGTGGTGGATTGCATAAACTCGCGGCATTGGTGCCCGCTGGAATTTTTGCTCCCCATCCTCTATTCGGAAAAGCCCACGATATTGACCCACTCGGTGGGCAATACAATTTTTGGAGCACTGAGCGGGGAGATGCGAGTCGATTGGGCGAAGTACATGTGTCTGTTGGTGGCCGGACTTTGCGCCAACACCAAAAAGAGCAGAGGAACCCCACTCTGCCCTTACCTCTTCCATCTCTACCGGAAGCAGGGACTCCTCACAACGGTCGAGGAGAACGAATAGAGGGCCCAGATGACTCTCTCGAAGTTCGGAGCGTCAGATGATGAGAGCTCCGACACCGAACATGATAGTACTCCACTAGTCAGGACGCCCAAGGAAAACATGAGGAACTGGCAGGAGGAAGACGAGGAGGACAATGGAGTACCCCTCATGCACCGGAAACGGCTCAAGACGACGGTGGAGAACCGGGGATCTCCGGCTGACAAAAAGATGGGAGGTCAGCAGGGAGGAAAGCCGTCTCAGCCGGACGGAAAGGGGATGTCCACTCTTACCAAGGCAAGTCCGGAAGGAGGGGTTCTTCCGACTAAAACTAGAACACCCAAGAATGGACCCCGGGAAGCAGACAAAGGAAAAGCTGAAGCTTCCGGATCCAATGATACCGGAATGAATCCACTTTTTGGTAAATTGATTCATGTTTTGGGAGAGATCCATGCCTGTAATGTGATTAGGCAAACCATACTTGCTTCTGTGACCGGCCTGGTGAGAGGAAAGATTGACAGTTCACTTCCGGAAACGGTAGCGAACTGTATCAATAACCCGGACGATGACCGGGAGAAGGAGGAGAGTTTTTTGAAGCAAACCATAACCCTCCGAAAGATGGATGAATTGATGATCAAGTTGAGAGGCGAGATCCAACTCTTGAAGAGGGACCGGGAAGTTAGCATGGAGGAAGTGAGAGCTGCCCGGAACTTGCAGGAGGACACCCAGAAGGCCATCAACTCGATGACCTCCGTGGTGGCGGCGTCCGGAGACGCAATGGCCAAGGCAAAACTATTTGACGAAGGCGTGCACAGGGAGAAGAAAATCTCCGGAGGGAGAGTAGCACGGATACTTGCGGAGTTTGCCGGCCAGATGGAATCTTCATTGGAGGAATTCCGGAAGGCAGCCAAGATGATAGATGATAGCAGTAAAAGGCTTCATCTACATCATCCGATTTCCTTGTCCGGAATCTCCTTCCCGAGTCTATGTGGGGACTCGAATGTGCAGGAGGTACCCAAGCTCGGATCTCCAGGATCCAATCAGAAGGCCCTTGCACCAGCACCACCAGTAGAAGACAAAGAACCGTGTACTCCAATTCCGGAACGTATTCCGGAAGGGGGAGAGAAGGAAGGCAACATCAGTAAAATTACTGAGCAACTTACACCAGAGAGTGGTGGGCCTTAGGAATTTTAGGGGATAGGAATCATAGGATGTATATTTTTAGGACAATTTTGTTAGATACAGTTTTGTAGCGAGAAATCCGGGAGGATTAGATCCTATAATCTCGGCCGGAAACAGTGCCGGTTTCTTAGGACTTTCCCCCCTTTTGTATGAACTCAAACTTCGTATATAAACGTGTCTCTCAATGGAGAAGAGGAGGAGAATTTCTATCATATTGTTTGTGTACTATGCATTTTTCTGTTATTCTTTTGCCTTCCCATGCTTTGGCTGGGTGAGTGAGTAAGGAATTGAGTGTTGGTGAGTGGACTTTGAGAGAACTTTTCTTCCCCTTGGTGTTCTTTGATCTGTATTTGTGTGAAAAGGTTGTAAGTGCTGGGAGTGAGTCATTGCACCTCAGTGGGGTTTGAATCTTGTATTCCGGATGAGATAGCCATTGTTAAGCTAGGCAATTAGGGAGGGATTTCCTGACTGTGTTAGAGCGACCGGATGGGAGATCTGGTTAGCATCTGATCCTTGAGAGGTCTCATTAAACTTAGAAAGTAAACGGAAAAGGTACCGGATTCTACTGGCATGGGCGGATACACTTGTGGTCACCTTAGCTTCATACGGATTGCAGGAAAGCCAAGGTCGTTGTAGTATGATAAGGGTCATATGGGGGGGTTTTGTGTGACCTCTGGCCGGATTCATTTTCCGGTCATTGTGAGAAGCCAAACCAAACTCTAGTTAGATAGGAGATTGAGTAGGGTAGAGTGAACTCTTCCATCACTTTAAAAGATCCGGAAGGTGTGGCGAGCCGGCCACTCTAAAATATCAAATTGGCAAGATCCCTCTAATGAGTCAACAGAGGTTAAATTAAACCGGTAGGGAGTAAAGAAGACGGATGCCAATAAGGGGAGAGAGTCCAGTCTTAAGGAGTAAACCCGGAGTTATCTAGAGAGTCCGGGTGGTTTTGGTGATTTTTGATGTGAAGATATCCGGATCGTAATCAGGAGCAGAGAAATAAAGGTTCCGGATACTCTACACTTAGATAGGGAGGATTTTCTAGGTTAAAAATCGCTACATCCGGTTAGGGAAATCCTTGAAGAAACTGACCATTGTCTTCTAAGTTCCTAATAAACTTAAAACACTTCACAGAATCTCTTGGGTTCGATCTTTAGAGTCACTTTGTTATGCTTTAAAGTGGTTTTTGTGAGCATAATAGGAAATTTACTTACCCTGTGCTGTGACAATCCTCTTATCAAATGCCCCTGCCACCTCCACCATTGAATTTTCTGTGCTTGATTGCCCATCTAGTTCCACAAAGGTACAAACTTGTGTAGCTTCCTCCAACTTTGATAAACAGAGGGCCCTCCCTAGCAAAGTGTGATTGTAATCCCCGTATTGCTCATTAAACTCTTGTGTAGGCTCCACCTTTATCCAATTGCCATCTAGTCCTTTCTTCACTTCCTTTTCGGGAAATCGAAAGAATTTGTGGTGTTGCATGCTCCAATGGCCCCCCATACTACGACAAAACACTTCTCGATCCTCCTCGTTGGCAATACCTCTAGCTCGCAACTCCACCTCTCAATCGTGGGTCATCCACATTAAGGAATCTATTGGCACCTCCGAGGATTCGTATAGCCCATGTGTAGAATTTACCGAATCCCACATTAGACTTTTTCCCCAATGCACATAATTTTGAAATTTGAATGGCGCTTGGTCTAACGGAAGGGTCCATCGATTGTATTTGTGGTCGGGGGGCATAGCTTCTAAGATCCCGAGCATTTTGTAGAACCTAGGAGGCAAGGGAGAACGACACTCGGAGCACACCAAACAAACAAGGGATGCTCTGACTATGCATGTGACGTGGAAAGTGTGAGGACATTGGCCCATAGTGAGGGCTCCCTCAGGGCCAAAATGAACTCGACAAAGGCTACAATGACCCTCAAATATTAAGGCCGAAGGATCACAAGCATGCACCATTGTCTTGTCATTCTTCTTGATGTGTGCTGAAAGCGTGGGATAAGGGACCCAACCTTCTTCTAGTTCTACGACCCAATTAATGGGGGCCACCTCTTCCTTCTTCGTGTGGTTCAAACGCTCGAATATTGCATCCATGTCTCCCCAATATGTAATTTTGGTGGACCCCGTTGGATGTAAATCAAATATTTTCTTCAAATGCCAAAGAGAGGACTCCACGCTATCGCATTCTTCATCCAACTTCATTGCCAATTTGAGTAGCCTTTTCATTGCTCGTGATACTACAGACGGTTTGTCTTCGAGTTTTTGCACCCATGCCAACCATCGAGAGTCCAAAGTGCCCTTCGGCATACATTCATCCAACTGCACTATCCGTTGCAGTCGTTTCAACTTGACCTCCAAACGCGTGTTTTCTTCGGTGACCTCGTTCAATTTTTGCTTCAATTCTTCGACCTCATTGCTTTCCGTTTGCATGGAAGCATTGTGGAATGTGGAATTAGTATTACCGATGGGGGTCAAATATAACAAATCCGGATTGTTGTTTTCCTCAATGCCATCTAGTATGTCTTCCACTTTCTCCTTTCCCTTCTCAACATCCACTTCACCTTCTCGGATTTTCTTCTTCAACGCTACAATTTCGTACTCCAAGTCTTCAATAAACTTCTTTTGGAAAAGCAATGTATTATGTCAACGCTCTGATTGAGCCTCCAATGTCTCTAGCTTCTCTTTCAATTTCGAAGCATCCGCCACCAATTTGAGATTCTCAACATCTATACCCTTATACTTCTTGATCTCCTCTTGGTATTCACTCAAAATCTTCAAATCTGTAACCCGCTGTCATGTTGTAAATTCGTACATAGTATAAAAATACGTAGTATGCGTTATTCGTGTAGCTTCAAGGTGATGCCTTCTAGTGAAGATGTGAGTCATCTATATAAGAAGGAGAGTCCCTATGAGAGTTGCATTGAATTGAAGTGTTGTAGTTTGCTTCTACTTTAGATTTAGAATGTCGAATTGGAGGGTTTTTTCTGAGTCTCAAGATGAAGAGCTTCAACCGGAAGCTGAGATTGAACTTTCTTTGTCACAACTACCGGATTAGCCTCTTTTGCCACGGGATCTTGTTTTATCGCACCAACGTCCTAAAGATGAAGCTGGGCCTTCCCGTCTGCCAAAGCAACCTCGTGTGGAGCGGCGTTGGCACGGAAACTTACTTGAAGATGCTCGAGCGTTGGTGATTCTGCTGCAGGTCGGATATATTGAGTCCGGTAGCCGAGAAGTGACATTTGAAGGGAGCTTTGAAGGTTTGAACAACGATCAATACTTTTGCATGGTGAAGCCTATCGAAGGAAGTCGTGGTCACCAACGATGGTTAGAGGGACCAATCAATCCTTTAACTAAGGCGGATCGTGCAGAATATGTGGCGACAATTGTCAAACGCATTCTCAAATTTCTGCAGATGGAGTGAAGTTTCGATTGGAATTCTAGTTTTTTTACCTCTAATAGATGTATTTGGATCTTTAGTTCTTCATTCCATACTTGGAGTGAATTTATACAATAGTTTTGTGTGTAAGAAGTAGTTTGAAAGAAATATCCAATTCATTTTCCTTCTAAGTGAATTTGGAGTGAATTTCTTTCAATGATAAAGATAAGGAAATAGTTGCTTGGGCCAAATAATGGCTCAATTATTGGGTTTTTTTTGCTTTAGGAGCAAGTTAGGGGCTGACCCACTTGTTGTGTGGTTAAGAGTGAAGATAGGATGGAGAAAAAGGTGGGGGAACTATTCATCTTCTCTCCCGTTGTGAGTTTGAAGAGGACCCGATTGTTTGGAGACTCATTGTGTTGTGAATTTGAAGTATTTTGAAATAAAATTTGGAGGTGTTGTGTATCATGGTGTGTAGTTTTCAAATTGATCTCACTTGCTTGATTTGGAGTTGTGAAGCAAAAGTTGTGCTAGTTTGAGTGGAGGGAGGTTTGTTGCCTTTAAAATTAAGAGGCAGAGAGTTCAACCGACCATAAAAGACGGACAGGTTCTTATTTTGCTATGAAATTTCGAGGGAGTGTAAGAAATTGTGTTAGCTTTTCATGAAGCTATCATTCGTTCTGTTTGGAGTTTGTATGAGAAAGTTGTGAGTGTGGAAGCGAAGGAAGGTCTGCTGCCTTTCCCTTCTCAAGGCCGAAACTTTGGATGGCCATAGAGGTTGGACAGAGTCTTAGAATTGTATGAAATTTGAAGGAGAAGTAGATGATTGTTTTAGCTTTCCGAAAAGCTATCATTTAGGTCATTTGGAGTTATAGATCAATAGAGACACTCATCCAAAGATCAGCTTGGGAGTTGGAGTTGGAGTTGGAGTTGGAGTTGGAGTTGGAGTTGGAGTTGGAGTTGGAGTTGGAGTTGGAGTTGGAGTTGGAGTTGGAGTTGGAGTTGGAGGAGTTGGAGGAGTTGGAGGAGTTGGAGGAGTTGGAGGAGTTGGAGGAGTTGGAGGAGTTGGAGGAGTTGGAGGAGTTGGAAGATTTGTGTGTTTGTGGCTTGTGGCTTTGTAAATTTCATTTTATTGTTGCGAGCAATTTGGTTCACACCAATACTAGCCTCATTTGGTGTTGTGGATGCGACGAAGTGGGGTTAATTGCCCACATGGTCGAGACTTTTATGTTGTTCCCACTGGTGAGGCAAGTTTGCTGGTCACCATGGGTTTGAAATTTAGGATCCAATCCCTCGGACGGCTCAGCTCGTGGTCTGGTCGTCCCGTTTTACACGTTCGAAGCCCGTGGTTTCTTATCACCCTACCTTAACCCTTGGCCTATTTAGAAACACAACAGGATAGGACAACGAGTAGCAGTTTGAAGATTTGAAGACTCGAAGATTTGAAGATTCGACAAGTTACAATTTATTTCATTCTCGAGCCATTTCTAGTCGTAGCCAGAATCCTCGTGATTTCCCGAGGCAAACTCTCTCTACACGACACCGCTCGTCGAGAAATGGTGTCATAGATTGGCTGAACTTTACGAAGTCCAAGGCATCACTCAACAATTCAGGCGCTAATTTGGAAAAGTCTGTTGCAACTTCTTGCAGCCTTGGAGCGACTTCAGCTACAAATTGAGCTGTAACTACCAATTTTAATGTGATCAAAACAAAATCAGCCCACTGACTCTTGGAAGGCTCATGTTGGATTTCCGTGCCTCCGTTACTTGTGCCATCCTCATTGGTGGGCTACATGTTCTTTAAACGTTCTTCATGTGACCACCACAAATGTGAACCTTTACACAAAGATTCTAATAATGCAACTGAGGGCATCCGACGAACAATTTGCCATTTTGATGTCCTCAAAGATGACAAATGTGGATACTTGGAATCGATAAATCCGCCAAGAATGGTCTCATTTGGCGGCACGCCATCCGATTGTTCTCCATGATGAGGTGAAGGATGCACCTCAACTCCTAGATTCAATGTCGGGCTCGGTATCTTCGGCAAACTTTGCTTCGAAGTACTTGCCAAACGATTTAAAGCATTGTTGTCTATAAGATTGAGAATGGCAGTACTAGCGTTAGCAACTTCTCCCTTAATGACCTCATCCTGACGTTCATGTGGTGCGGATGGGGCCATGTGCTCCACCATTGTTGTTCCATTTGGTGTGCATATCAAATCCGTTGGAGGAGTTAAAAATATGTCTTCCTCCACATGCTCGCCTTTGAAATCTATCATTGCCGTACGGTTTTGTGTTGAAAGGCCATATTCATTAAATTGAGACAATGTAGATTCTCATTTTAATCATCTTCCTAAATTTAATATGTAGAAGAGTTCATTAAATTGAGACAAGTCAATAAATTGAGACCATTAAATGGTGGAAGAATAAAAAATTTCTACAAGTATAAGAAATTTGGGGGAAAAAATAGTAGTGAAGGACGTTGAAAGGTGGGATTTTGGACGGCAAACTTGAACCATTTATAATAAGTACTTAAGGGTCCAAACGAGGTAATAGGACCCACTTGAGCCATTATCCTTAGTACTTAACTGGACTACTTTGGGTGATAGTGCAATGAATAGCGTTGGCATCGTACGGTGCAGGCAATTTTGAATTTCGGGGTCTCACTTGTCAGAGGTGAAGTAGAATGGGAAGAGAGGCGTTTTTGCATCACCTTGGGTTCGATCGTCTTTTTTTGAGGTTTGGCTGGTAGTGGTCTTTTTTGCGCTTGGAGTTTGTCGCCAATGTTGTTCTTACACTTACCGATTGGGAGACTCTCATGAATCAGGATAGCGGTAACATCTGTGTGATTGAGACTTTGCAATTTTCATCTCCAATCTTGTTGGTGGTATTGTCTACTTAGGGTGTTTCAACTGTAGACAGTTTGTAGGGTTTGCATTGGAGTTAGGTTCACGGTGGAGTGAACAATGGAGGATACCGGTCTAAAAGCGACAAGCAATTCAAAATCGCTGAGCGTGAGGAATTCTGAGAGGAACCGTAGTAGAACCAAAGTGAAGCTAGAGCCCAAATCTATGCAGGAATGGATCCAAGAGTTAGCCGTGTTGAGAGAGCAAAGCGTTGAATTTTTTGTGAAGGTTAGGGGTTTAGGGAGCAGCGGCTTGAACCCAAAATCAATCTTTGATACAACAACCGTTTCTGCACAAGACTTAGAGGAGGTTTGGGGCAAAGTGAGTACCTATCGAACAACAAACACAAAGTTGCATCCAAAGACTAGACGCGAACTGATAAACTTGTATGGAAAAATCTACGGGACAGAGGATGTCACGAACAACAAGTTCATGATGTGGATAGTGTGAGCCCTCAAGTTGGCACTTGGAACTCTGAACTTATTTTTCGCAATTTTTAGTTAATTTTTGAGTGAAAAATAGGAAAAAACATATAAAAATACAGTTATTGTGGGTTTTGGTAGAAGTCCCTACCAAAGTGGCGTGTAATGGCCTTAAATGCGTGAAACACGTAAGACGTTACATTTTCACTAATTTTAGGTCTTATTAGTATAAATAAGTAGTTAAGTCAGTAATTCTGAGCGATGTGAGAATTTGAGAGTTAACCAGTCCTAGTGTCTTGTTCATGTAATGCAACAACTGTAAGTATACATGTAACAAACTGGTTAAAAGTTAGAGTCTAGTCCGAATCAGTCCAAATCCAACTCAAAAGAGTTAGATTTATTGTTTGCACGTAATTTTGAGAAATACATTCATTCACAGACCAAGATGGAGGAAATGATGATTGGAACATATAGAGAGGTGCTTTTCTAGGTCGAAGCATGCCAGGAGGTCAAATAGAAGCCCGATCATCCAAAATTCCCCCGGTATCAAGAATAATTTCCCCCCCGGGTGGAAATTATTAAAGAATTGCTAAAAATAGCATTCTTATTGGAGATTTGGTTTTGCCCTTAGTTGATGGACATCTTGTAGAAGATTGCCCAAAAGTTTCGGGATTTTACAAAACTCCACGATGACTCCATGAGAAGTCAACCGCTTAAAAGTTAAAACTGCATTCATAAATTCCTAGAAATTACCAATGTTGCGGTAAAATCTCACTAAAAATTAGGATAGTGTTTTGTGTGCCAATAAAGAGCCCTGTCAAGTTTGAAGACAATCCAACATTCCCAAGTACTAGAATTAGGACCGACAGCGAATTTTACAAGAATTTACAACTTGGCGGCAGGTTGACCGACGTACCAGGGGCTAGTGGTGTCCGAATGGAGCGTTTCAGGGGTCAATTCTTACTCCCACAAATATTCTAAACCACCCAGGACCAACACTTTCATCAAAAGACGCAAACTCCAAAAGTTAGCTTTTTAACTTTTGTTCTGAGTTACCGTGATTCAAATTTGCGCTTTAAAACGGCTGGAGAGGTAGGGATAAGGGGTCCCTCAAGCTAATTGGGGTCTTCTGAACGCGATGGCGCAGTTTGTTTTCAGTTTTGAGTTGTTCCTCAAAAGATAGAGAGGGTCAGACCTTAATTTGACTTTTAAAAGGTAATTTTGGATTAATCTAGGTTGATTTTGCAAATATCTCTTGTAAAATCGAAGATTGGATTTGCCCAAGATACTTGTCTTGCGTAAGAAGCCATCTTTTGGACTAAAGAAAGCCAATTTAGAACTAACCCTAGATTAAAATGCAAAATATCTCGGTTAATTAGGTAGGTTTTCAAAATATCTTTGGGAAAATCAAATATTTGATTTGGGAAAAGATTCTAAGGCCATTTAGGGCCTAGAAGGAACTCGCTTGAGAACCTTCCTTCCCATTAAACAAAGATTATTTTGAAAACACGTTTAGGTAGTTTAGCAAAATATCTAGATTGAAAGTAAAGATAATTTTACGAACAACTTATCAAGGGGGGCCGGAAGCGAGTATATAAGGCCCTTCCTCGAGGTTGTTCGTGGCCCTCATTTCTTTGTTTCATTCTTGTTGTTGCTCTTGTCTTGCTACCGACACTTGTCGGAGCACTTTTTAAGCCAAGTTTTGGCTATTTTCTTCTATTTTCTTCTATTCTCTTGTACTTTGAAGGTCCGGAGGGCCCCTTCAAAGCTTTCTTTTCTTTTCTTGTTTGAATTTGGAGGCTTTAAGCCCCAAAACTTTGTTTTTCAAGAGTTTAGGTGGAGGAAATCCCCTAACTCTAGTATTGTTTGTATTAACTAACTTATTTCTTGAATTTGGAGGCTTCAAGCCCCAAAACTTTGATATTTTGGAAGTTGTGGGAGTAGTTCCCAAACTGTACTTGAATTTTATTATTCTTTTGGATACTAACCAACCATTTGTGCGAATTGATACTAGATTGTGAACTTAAAACTTTAAAGCGGCAAGGCTAGATCTTGCCAAAAAGTTTTAAGCATCACCACGTGCCAAAACTCATTGTATAACGGGTGTTTGATTTGAATAATTGCTAATGTTCGGTTAAACACTGTCATGTGTACCTCCTTTAGTGATTAAACTTAAAACTTTGCTTTGAATTTTGGAAATTAGTTTTTAATGTTCGGTTAAACACTGTCATGTGTACCTCCTTTAAGAATTAAGTTTCAAAATACTAGTTTGGGTCCTTGGATACTGGTTATTCATGGGATTGCTCCCACACGGCGGAGCTTTGACTTTGAAACCTGGAAATGGGTACCGGAAATTTTAAAGTTGTTTGTTATTTCCTGGGGTTGCTCCCGCACGGCGAAGCTTTGACTTTGAAACCTGGAACGAGTACTGGAAACTTAAATTTGACTATTAAATCCTAGGGTCGCTCCCACACGGCGGAGCTTTGATCTTTGCCTTTGTGAAAAATACTAATACCTGGATTTGTTTTCCAAGGCGAAGCTTTGACTTTAATAATAATAAGAATCAAAGAAATAATATTCCTTTGAAACTTATTTAAAGTCCAAGAGCCCTTGAATTATTTCTCTTTCGCTCGTGCAAGTGGCGGAGGTATTGGTTCTCCAAAACTTTTTGGTTGTTTCTTTGCTAAATTGATGTGTGGCACCTTTGTTTCGAAGTTATTTAACATAATTCTTGCTTAAAGAATTATTTTCCATATTATTGTTTCTTTTATTGTTGGTTGTTATTTCTAACGGAATAGTGTGCTTGATTGTTAGAATAACCAAAATTTCAGGTTGAAAAAAGGAGTTCAGACCGAGAACGACTGAAGGGGTTGAGACAACTGGCTGGATCAAGACGGACTGACGGGGTCGGGAATGACGGGCTGGACGGGAACGGGCTGACTGGACGAGAACATGCTGACTGGACGGGAACGACTGGCTGAGCCAGAGCTTGCTGGAGTTCGAACAAATTGGGTGGGGTGATCAAAAGTACTGGACGGAGGCACGGAGCCAGGGATCAGTTCAAGCCTCACAGATCGAAATCCAACATCAAAATTCTAATTGATTAAAACCACACTCAAAGTGTGGAAAAGCTAAGGCTGTTGTTGCCACGCATAAAAACTTTGGTTTTAGAGGGAAAATTTGAACACCAAGAATTCTCTTCAAAAACACAAGTGTCTCAAACCACCATAGCTCGCCATCAACAACAATCAAACAAAAACAACAAGTGAAAGAAGGGAAAGAGTTATAAGAGAGTGAACAAGAAAGACAAAAGATCAAGGTTAGTATCTTATAATTTGGATTGTTTGATTATTTTATTCTTTTCGTTTGGCATCTTACTATTGAAGTTGGAATTGTTGGATTGTTTTATTCTTTTTACTATTCATTTGGATTGTCGTTCATCATTTTATTCCTTTTCCTATTCATTGATAGATTTGTTTTGATTATTTAAAAGTATTTTATTAAGAATACTATTCATTCGATTGGTTTTAGTTATTAATTAGGATTCCAAAGCCAAATTAGTTGTTTGTTTGTAGTTTGGGGAATTTGTTTTATTAGGCCTAATAAGCCAAAACAATAAAAACAAACAACAACTAATATCTTGGAACATTTAACAAAATAACTATTAAACAATTGACAATTGAATAAAACTACTATTCATTGAAAACTTAGGAAAAATTGAATTAAATTAATCATTTAATTTAAAAGGATTAGTTTTAAATTGCCAACACTAACAAAATTGGACTTTTAGATAGGTTTAGAAACAATAATACTAAGATTTCTTCCAAATTCATGAAAGACAATGGAGAATTTTGAGGAGACGATTATGATCGTGTTTTGCGATGATGGGATGATCAACATTCTTGATACTGAGGTATGAATTTCAAAACTTGTCTTTTGTCTTTTCTTTTGCTTTCATTCTTTAAAAAATTAGATTAGAAAACTTAAACTAACAAAATTAAAAATTAAAAATCCAATAGCTAGTAGAATTTAAATTGTTAGAAAACCTTCGAAAATTTAACTAAAAATCGTAAAGGTAATAATTAGATTAACTTTGAATTAAGTTGGAAAACGAAATAGTAATCTCATCCAAAAGGATCTCAAAAGGAATCTAATTTAATTTAGGAACTTAGGGAATATTAGAATAATTAGGAGAAGTCAAAACCTAATTTATCTACTTATTCTCTCGAACATTATTAAAGGAACGAATTCTATCCAACTAAGGGGAATTTTCATCCATTTAAAAGTTTTCATCTAAAAATCCTAAATTCTTACTTTTAACCTTAATAGGAAGATAATTTATCATTTTACCCATAAAAACCATAAAAACCTTAAAGAATCACTAAAATTAAAATAATAATTTAGAATTAGGATTAAATAAAGAACAATTAGGAATATTCTCAAGGCACGACTAGGGAATCTTTTGAAACCATAATCTTTTAGAGAATTTTTTGAAGATTCTAAATCCACCTTTTACTTTTTAATTTATTTTAATTTGGAAGGATAAAAGGGTGGATGAAGATTTGACCTAATTTTGGATGAAAAATCCTAAAATAGGTCAAAATTAGATTTTCTCTAAAAATTCCATTAGATAACTTAATTAACCTTTCAACTTTGAAATTTAGATTATTTTGCTATTTTTAGTTGACGGATGAAGTTTTTTAGGATAGAATTAGGTACGAATTTCATCCACACATAACTTTCATTAGGAATATCAGAATCCAACTTGCTTTACCATTTTGGAAAGGGCAAATTGTATTCTTTGATTTAGTTTGGGTAGAATTTTAGTTTAGACAGAAGTTTAAATCACAATTAACTAACCCTCAACAACCTTTATTTCTTAACTATTAGAGTGTTTTGAAGTACTTAAATTAGGTAAAAATCAACATAACAAAGTGTCCATTGCTTGGAAGGCCAAAGAACACTACATTTATATTTCACCCTTACAATTTGCTAACTTATACCACTGAAACCTGTGTGCAACTTTCTGACTTAAGGGTGGAATTAGAAACACTCACAAGTAGTGAAAGGGTTCATTTTAGAGTGCAAGGGCGAAGTTGTCGACTGGGCCAGGGCAGTTGCTTCTACGGCGAGGGAGAAGGCTGAGCAATGACAACGAGAGTTGGAGAAATGTAGGTTGTCCTCGAATGGTGACGGTGGGAATTTTGAAGCTGTTGGTTTACACTATAAGAAACCCGCGTTTTTTGTGATGGCAACAAAAAATACGGCATGTTTTTGCGGACAGGACGGTGTCACAAAGTTTGAACCAATGGGTGGCAAATTCTGATGGACATTGCAAAAAACATATACATGTCTATGAAAAAACATGGGCATTATACAAAAAACAAGTATGTTTTGCAAGACATCCAAAAAAATGTTGTCATATTTTTTGTGATATGCAAAACAATATGACAATGCCATGTTGGCAAAGTCAATCAATTTCACTACAAGTAAATTTCCAGGAGTTATTGGACATCCATGTAAAATGTTAACCCAATCTGAAAATCATAGGAGAAGGGTAGCTACTTGGGAGTCTTCCAAAAAACCCTTTTATGAATGGATGATGAAGCTACTATTCACTATTTTTTAATTAGGATTTCATGAAGCACAAAATCTGTTGGCATCTCTTCTATAAGCATGTGTGTACATAAACATAATTATTGGAAATATGTCTAAATCCTTTAGAATTTCATATGCCAAGTACAATGTACTACGCTTCACTTTCGATCTTACGATTCATGTGTATATGTCGTACTGGAAGTTTCAAAGCATGTGCAGACTTTTCAAATTATGTTCATATATATCAACAACTTATAGGAATAAATGAACTCTTATTTTCATTGTATTCAAATTGTTTACAATAATTCTTCTATCCCTAATATATTACTACAATATTGATAGTTCATAAATGTATCATAGAAGTAATTTTTGTAAGAAAATGTGATGCTCATCCAAACAAAAAGTCAACCCCCACCTTCCACAAAAGACATCCATTTACAAAGATGAAAGATTCCACTATATTTTTAATTAGAAAGTGCAAAAAAATAATTCCTAGCATTTGTTTTTATTTCTATTCAATGGGGGGATTTTATTGCACTGCATCTATAAGAAGGGCTTCCACTGTCGTCACTTCTAGTGTTGGTCATTGATTGAATAAAGAACTTTGTTTTGAAAAAGCGACTATGTCATTTTTTCTTCAGAAAAACTATCCACAAATCAAGTTGAATATTAAGTGTGTTTGAGCATAATCAATATCCATTTCATACCACAAGGGGACTATACAATCCATTTCACACCTAGATAAGCAACTCTCATATTATATACCATTCATTATAATTACTTATAATGCATTTTTCTTCAATCTCAATGAATGTAATTTGCTATAATGTAAAAATTGCTCGTAGCCCTTCCAACAAAAATCCAAAATTGTATTCATATACATGACATGTATATTCTTCAAAGACAATAGTAGTATTAAAAAACTTATTACATGAATTTTTTTAATGCATGCATCATACCAAAATCTACCCAACTATTTGGTGTTCTCGGTAATTTAAAAAAGAAATAGAACATTACAAACAAATGTTAATTTCAATTGGAGGGAACTCCTTCTATGGATTTTTAAAAACTCCACATACATATTTTTATTCTTCATATATTTTTATTTTTTATTTTTTATTTTTTATTTTATTTTATTTTATTTTAAATATATAAGTCAATTTTTTCTACATTTCATCTTTTTCTAATTGGTCCTCATGTACCTTCTTGATCAATCTAATTTCATATACTTTTCTATAGAAGTTGTCTTGTAATCCGTTCTAATGCCATTGACCCTTGCATATCATACAAGAGTTGCATCTCTAGAACTTTACATTCTTCTGTAAGACAAATTAGAAGTTTTTTCATACATTAAATGTCACAATTTCAGTACATTTTAGGCTCAATTACTTTTGTATAATACTTGCACTATCAATTGACATTGATGACTTCCATTTCATGTGCTCTTGCTATCTTTTAAAAAATTTCAAAGTATACAAAATCTCTTAAAAGAAATACATTTTCTCTCATTTGCTTTGTACACATAGATGGAGTTTGATACATACTACGAACAAAGGTGTAGACAGACTTTGGGGTCATTGCAAGAAAATAAAACTTATTTTTGTAGCATTTGCACAGTCCTCATAATTTTTGGCTGAAATACTTCTTTATTAGAAAAACAATTTGAAAGAAACATGAGAAATATGTCCAATGTATACACCTTTACAAAAAAGATACCCTAGGAAGGAATAGCATAAAAAAATATTGTGAGTGGGAAAACTGGAAAAGTGCAGAATCTCATGAAGATAGGTACTTTGACATTTTAATTTGTAAAAAGTAGGAAAAACAATTTTCAAGAATTCATACTAAAAATAGGACATTTGAAAATAGTTCATGTTTTAGGGATTTCACAATTCAAATTGTATTAGAATATTTTAAAATCTTCCAAAATCTATCAAAATCATTTGGAGTTTTCTATAGAGTATAAATTCAAAGTTTGAATTTTAATCAATTGAAATTTTTAATAGGTATAATTTGATTTTGAATGTGATTTAAATTCCAATGAAATTCAATAACTATGATGAAAACTTAATATTTCATCAAAATTTTAATAAAATTCAACTATAATTCAAAGTTAGGTTGAAATAACTTAACCCCTAAAGTTCCTTGACTATGTTATTACCAAAAATGCTCAAAAACTGCCATTTTTTATATAAGTACCAAATTTCTGAAAAAAAAACTTTTTTTGACACATGTAACCATACAATCTTGTAGTATGCTAGTTTGAGAAGATGTGCAAAAAATTTCAAAAATTTCTACCTTGTAGATTGTAAGATATTAGAGTTTGAAGTGACAAAATTCTTTTTTTTGCCCCTGCGAAAATCTAGGCAGATGCACTTCACAAGGTCAGATCATTATGAAAAATTGTCCAAAATGGTTGCAACTCTGTGGAATCATTCTTCAAGTTAAGTTGGCTACATGCTTTAAAAAATTCAGATTTTTTGGAATTGTAAAACATATAGGAAAAAAATAGTAAGTAGAAAGATGTAGGGAATGATTCAAAATACTAAATTGTTAACAATTTATTTATGGAATTGAAAAATGAAAATCCAATGGTTGTAATGTTGTAATTAAAAATCTACAACATTTGAGAATTTATGAAAAAGTTTATATATACTTCTACAACATTTGAGAATTTTCATTCTATTTTTTGAGACATTGACTAAGATGTCTATATGTTTTTTGAGATGTTTTCTTGGGACATCAAATAAAATGTCTCTAGAGACATTTTTGCAATGTCTATTGAGACATCCAAATGTTTTCATAGACATCAAATGAGGCATTGCCGTGTTCATCTCATGTTCATCTTTGAAATTTTACTTTTAATACAAACTACACATTCTACATATCCCATATGGTTTGCCATACTTCCTACCACCCCACTTCTATATAAGCTTGTGTTTTCATCTCAATATATTCACAATAAATTCCCAAATACAGTGTATTTTGTATGGTGTATTATACTTGTTGTATGATGTATGTTGTGTAAATGATGTATGTTGTATAATGTATGTTGTATTTTTAATGTATTCTGTATTGTGCAAGAAATATGGTGTATTGTGTATGAATGTAGTTGGTTATCTCAATTGATGTCTTAGAAAACATGTGGATGTTGTAGTTGATGTCCCAAAAAACATGTGGATGTCTTGGTGGACATCCATTTTGCAAAGGACATGCCATAACATAAGGGACAATGTAAATGATTTAATTGTAAACATCAAAGGAAACATGTGCATGTCACAGAAGATGTCTTTTTGGACTTCAGATTGGACACAATACAATGAGCATGTCAAAATTCTAAACTACTACAAAGTTAACATGTGGTAGTGATGTCATGGCTAACGTCATCCAAAGAATGGATGAAAAAGTAGCTTATGTGGCATTCATTGCCCCATCATCGCTGAGGTGGCGCACATGTGGTAGCCACATGGCAACTTCTTAACATTTTAAAAGACCATGTTTTCTAAGACATCCTCCTAAATCTTCTTCAAATCTTATCATGTTTTCTGTAATTTTGCATGTTTTTTGCCTTGTCAATCCTGACGCATTTTTTTTGATATCAAAGTTGACGTAGCTAATGTCCACGCAAACATGACTACCACGTTATAGTCATGTCACAAAAATCGCGGGTTTCTTCTAGTGTTAGGGTCTGTTGCCGCCCTATTAGTTTACTCGTTTTCAAATCCTCTTGGAAAGCTCAACATCAAGGCCTCCAAGAGCGTGTCAAACGGAAAGAGAGGAGCTCCCATTAGCTCCCCTACCACGTGTGCTTGTTTTCAAGAGAAGCACCCCGTTAGTATAGTAGATCTTGTAGCTGTTGAGGACGTTTTGAAAGTGGAGATTCAATTGCTCGCTACTACAAACAACAAAATTGAGTTTCTTGGGGAAGCTCGGAAGAAAGAAGTAGATTGCATCATTGGTCTCCGCTATAGCATGGAGGACCGGAAGAGTGCTGCCAAAGAAGCAGAGGAGAGTGTGAAAGTAATGGAGGGGACCCTGCAATCCATGGACACCGAAATCTCTCGTGCAACGGAATTGGTAAGTCTGAAGCAAGCCTTCTTCTGTCATTAGTTTTCAGGGTCTTAGGGTTTAGGGATCTTGTTCTAGGTGACTTTGAGTTGTTGGTGAAGGATTTATCATTATTGATTATAATCTACGTATACTGCAGAGAAATATGTGCATGAGCAGGGCGGAATTTTATCATGTTTACCGTTTTAGGATTGTGAGGGATCCTTGCGATTGACTATAGAGCCAAAATTTGTTGTTTTTAGCCGCAATTGCCAAAAATTTGGATCGTTTAGAAGTAGAAGCATGTACGAATTGAAGACTCGTCATGCTTGAATTCAGAAGTAAATCGGATCCTTGAAGGACTGTCGCAAAACTTCTTTACTCATTGTAGTCATATTTTCATTGAGTAGTGGAGTATAAACTCAGAATTTCACAATGAGTGACTCTAAATTTTTGGACTCAGTTACTGAGTACCAGAAGCCAGAAATTGACTTCTCCTCTACATTCATTCTTGGAATATTGAAAGGATTAAGTCCCAAATTGCATTTGTAGTTGCCGGAAGGTGCGGAGCCTTTTGGATTGTGAGGCCAGAAATTTGATAAATTTTTGCTCATGTTAAGGATTAATAGTTAGTGTCTTTGTCTGATTGGAGAATTTGTCACTATTGTTTTAGTTTCTAGATTGTTCTATCTTGTTTGTTCTGGGCCAATTAGTTTCAGAAATCCTAAACTTGAAAATTCATAGAGTTGTCAGGGTTTAGGCTTAGTAAAGATAATCTGTATAACTCTTGACTAAAACATGCCATTCCGGCTAGGTTATCGCACTCCAGGGCGATGGATCGACAACTATGGACGCAGATAGTCTTCTTCTGCAAATTAACACAATAAAAGCAGAGAGAGATCGCAGTGCTAGGAAGTTAGAAATTGCTCAATTTTCGTTAGAAGGAGACCAAAGAAGGGCTCTGCAAGGAGAAGAAACCTACCAAAATGCAGAGATTGAGCTTTGGAAGGCAAATTCGGATTCCAAATTTCTTGAGAGAGAAATTACTGACCTGGCACGTCACAGAACAACAATTGAGGAACAAATTTTTGCAATGAAGGCAGGCTCTGGAGTTGCTATGTGGCCCCAACCACTTTTGCATGACCACACTCCAGAAGATGATATTCATTTGGACCTCCAGCCTTGTTCCTTCTGCAATAGATTTTTTTCCGCTTTTGACATTGTAGTTGCATCTTGTAGGCATATGTATCATCCCTTCTGTATTGCTAGTCTTTGTAGCAAGAAGAACTGATGTGTGACGTGTGGTGAAATATTTCACCCGAGTTGGTGGCGGTCCTTTGGTTTCAGAGAATTGGATTCGGAGTTACAGAAAAAGGCAGTTGAGCTTGGTCTGTCGAAGGTGATTTCAGATACGAAGCTAAGCTTGCAAGAAGACAACGGAGTGCAAGTAACAAACTGTGAGTACAAAGTGGCATATCTCATTTTTTGACTTTCATATTTCCTTGTTTACAGTTTTCAGGTACTAGCGATGTTGTTGCCTTGTGTTGAGCATTTGTGCTTAGAGTGCAGGGTGTGTAGAGCTTTTGTATTCTTCTTGTGCTTAGTGGGCTGAGAATTTGTACTTAGGGTGCTTGGTGTCTTGAGCAGCTGTGCAAGGAGCAACATGAGCTAAGCATTTCCGAATAGGATTCATACCTCCTTCCCTCACTTGTCTAGGCTGATTCCGTTGAGCCTATGTGCTTACGTTGCTTAGTGCTGCCATTAGTTATTACTGCTTAGGGTAGGCTGAGCATTTTGTTGGTTTAGCTTACGGTTTTTAGCATTTGTGCTTAGTGTTTTTTTTTCTTCCCACAGTTTTGCTTACGGTGCTTAGTGTGCTTAGCGCACTCTTCAGGTTGCTTAGACTGCTTAGTTTCATGGTCTAGATGTACTTACGGTGCTGAAGTTCTGCTTACGGTACTTAGTTTGCTTAGCGCACTCTTTAAGTTGCTTAGACTGCTTAGTTTCATGGTCTAGATGTACTTACGGTGCTGAAGTTTTGCTTACGGTGCTTAGTGTGCTTAGCGCACTCTTCAGGTTGCTTAGACTGCTTTGTTTTATGGTCTAGATGTACTTACGGTGCTGAAGTTCTGCTTACAGTGCTTAGTGTGCTTAGCGCACTCTTCAGGTTGCTTAGACTGCTTAGTTTCATAGTCTAGATGTACTTACGGTATTGAAGTTCTGTTTACGGTGCTTAGTGTGCTTAGCGCACTCTTCAGGTTGCTTAGGCTGCTTTGTTTTATGGTCTAGATGTACTTACGGTGCTGAGTGCATTGAGCATGTGTTTAGGGTGCTTAGGGGTTCCAACAGTTGTGCTTTCAATGCTTATTTTGGGGTGAAATAAGGAATCACGGTGCTTAATGTGGTTCACTATTGATTAGTGTTGCTTAGGCTGCTTAGTGTGGTTTAGTATTGCTTAGGGTGCTGAAGGTGGTTCAGAGCTGCTTAGGGTGCTTACAATGTGAAGTAGAGTTGTTTACTGTGCTTACTGTGTTGGTTGGTGTTCTTTTTGTACAGGGTCCCAAAAGCAGAGTGACCTCGGATTAAGTGGCTCGACACTTCAAGTGCATAGGGGAGGTGAAGACACACCTACTGTAGGGATGGCAGTCGTTTTGGAGGCCCCTGAGACAGCACAAATTGCCGTGATTGGAGTAGACGAAGTCAATTCGCCTGTGAAAAGTACCCCAGTGAAGAAATCACCGATGAAGAACACCTCTGTGAAGAGATCGCCTATGAAGAAATCACCTAGAAAGATTATTTCTGTGAAGACATCCTTTGCTAGTGCTGGTCATATAATTGGGAGTCCGGTCCAAGAAAGCCTTGGTGTCTTGCTCACCAGTGAATTGAGAACACATAGTACATCCTCTGCTGAGGAAGAAGGTATGACTTATCGGTGGCACCTAAAGGACCGCCCTTTGCATTTCTGTTTTAGGCTCGTGAAGTTTGTTGTGCTGCATATCGGAGTAATGTAATCATGAGTCAACATGCAAGTAAATGGACCTTGGAAACTCGTAAAGGTCTTCCCTTTGCATTTCTGTTTTAGGCTCTTGAATTTGCTGTGCTGCATATCGGAGTACCCTGATCATGAGTCAACATGCGAGTAACTTGTCCTTCTGTTATCGTGACATCTTCATTTAGGTGTGGAAGAAGGAATCACCCTTGTGGAAGGTGGATTCAGTCTTGATTTAGTAAAGGAGAAAACACTGGATGTGGCAGGAGCACAGGTGGGCAAGAACCACAGATATTCATTTAGCACTAGAAGGGGCTCAGGGCCATCGGTAGAAGATACACTGAAGGTTAAGACCATGCTTCTTGCTGAGGTTTACCCAGCTATTACTCCATCCGTAACAAGTCCCCGCACCATGAAGTCCTCCAAAAGGAAGTCTAAGGATCAACCGGGTGAGGATGTGAGCCGAAAGAACCCTCAAAGGAGAAGCTTTGGAAAAAAAGCCGAATCAGATTCCATAGAGACTATTGTAGAGACCACCGCTACAGCTAGAGTCACCCGTAGTGCAGCCAAGCCACAATAACTAGTTCTTGTCCTCATGGTTGAGCATTTGAATCCCACTGAGAAATTGAGGGTGGAACTTGTTTTTTATTAACTTGAAAGTGCTTTGTGGTTGAATTCACAAGTGTTTTTGTATGGTTGATTGCGATTTTGGCTTGCACCATCAGATTTCCTTGTGCAAATGTAATGCAGGTTTTGTGGGTTAGGGTACAATGAAAGCTTAGGGTTGTGAAGGGTTTAGGGAGATTGAGATTTGGGCAGTTCTGCTTTCCATGAATTCAACATTTGAATATATATAGCACATTCCTTTTGTATTGAACTCAGCATTTGAATGTTACTGCCCAACCAAAATTGTTGTGTTTTCATGTTTGAGTGAACGTCCTCATTATCTTTATTTCATATGGTTTAGTATAAGTGGGGTGTTGAGTATTGACATCTGTATGAGTTGAAGGGGAATGCCACTATCTTCAAATTGGTGAACATTGAGCAGACATGAACTAAATAGGACTCTTAAATTAGGTGCACTCGAAGTTATCCCACAAATAAATAAAATATGGATATGAATTTAATAATCTTGAGCCCTCCAATGCTTTGAGGGGCTCTTGAATTAATCCACCTCATTTGGCTTTTTTTTGTACAAAAGTTGTAGGAAAGCCCAGACTTTTGCACAATTCATTTTATATTTTTTTGTACAAAAGTTGTGGGGAAGCCCAAACTTTTGCACAATTCATTTTATATTTTTTTGGACAAAAGTTGTGGGGAAGCCCAGACTTTTGCACAATTCATTTTATATTTTTTTGGACAAAAGTTGTGGGGAAGTCCAAACTTTTGCACAATTCATTTTATATTTTTTTGGACAAAAGTTGTGGGGAAGTCCAAACTTTTGCACAATTCATTTTATATTTTTTTGGACAAAAGTTGTGGGGAAGTCCAAACTTTTGCACAATTCATTTTATATTTTTTTGGACAAAAGTTGGAATTGAATAATCTTAATCCCCCAATACTTTAAAGGGCACGTGATCCTATCCACCTCCAAACCCTAAAAAATCTACGGAATTGTGATTCTATAAAGGAAAAGTCTTTATTTTGGCTAAGGCATTACCACCGAAGTCAAAGGAATTTCCACCTTTATCTTTAAATAGTAATTTGGTGAATTACATATTTGAAATTCACTATTGACCTAGATAAAACTATGAGAATACTTTATTTCCTTCATAGTTCATACTTCATGTATTCTACACATATGACTGCCTGAAATCTAAGATATTGGGAATCCCTTCTAGTATGTATGGCTATTTCTTTTTTAGAGGTTTTATTTGAAAAATTTCATCTTACAGTCTTATTTTAGGGTGAAGTACTTAAGGAAGTAAATAATTTCAATTAAAATGAGGTGTAATTACATGGAAATGCATCATTTGGTTATTGAATTTTTTATTAATGGAAGACTTTTGGGGCTAACAAATAGAACTCTTCTAGCTTTAAGTAGACACATGATATAAAATTTGGAAAATGAACATATGCATGAAGTAGTGACACTGACATTCGATAGAAAACCAACCTAGATTGGCTGGGCATTAGGAAGAAGATGAAGCCTATAGAGGGCCATCAATTTCGGATTTTCGGTAGCCGCGTAGTGCAAGTAAAGAAAATACTAAGAAAACCCTTTTTTGGAACATGGCAGGATGTTGGGCACTTATCTAATACTCTTTTCATCCAGAAACTTGTTTTTCGGAGGCTCGCCTATAAAAGAGTCAAGTACAGGATTAAATCGTTCGTAAAAGTCTCCAAAATAAACTCCTGAAAGGTTGTAGATACAGAACCACTTGAATCATTAATCATTAACCATAATCACAAAAACCATTAATTATTAACCATAAATCATTTGTAAGAGTCTCCAAAACATTCCTAGATAGAAAATCACAAAAACTATTAATCCATTTCAACAACAAGAAACCATGAGAAAGGGCAGTGCTTGTTTGGGTAGATTATGCCATATTCCAGTAGCTTGCTAACCCAAAGCAAGGTTTGAATGTCTCCATCAATCAAACAAGAGTGTTATCTCTCTCATGCGTTTCAGTATAATTGGACTTAACTGTAGCAAGGGTTTTTTTTCAAAAAAAGCCGACAAGGCAAGGTCCCCCCTCGCCTTCAACATCTGCAGTGTACCAGCCCAGCATCCAGGTCGACGTGAGCTGCAGTGTGTCAACGTCCAGCTTGACGTGAGTTGCAGTGCGTCAGCGTCTAGCTGAACAACAGTAGGTGGCTCCTTTAAAGGACCGCCATTGTTTTGTCAATTAACTCCAGATCCGTTTGAGCATGGTACCATGGTTTAGGTATAATCCCTAGTTCAATCTCCAATTAAGCGTATTTTGCTGTGAATTCACGCATTTTTAATTTTACTTGTGAGCCTCTGATCCCCATTCCCGATCAATTTTTTTAAAGCTTGGACATGTTATTTTTATAAACTTGTCAAGGTTGGAACTAATCAGTTTATGACACATGTTCCAAAATAGTGCAAAAGAGAATAGAAATTAATGAATAAAAAATTATTTTTGAATTGATGATCGGAAATGGGTCTAGCACACTTTCTGCCTCCCAAAATTCATAGTAATTTCAATTCAAAACATCAATTCACCAAGATTTCTTTTGTCCATGCCATTTCTATCTTTTCACTTCTCTAAATATTTACTTTGGCAACTATTATAGCAGATCATATTTGTCATGGCTTAACTTATCGGGTATAGGAGTTTCTACCTTAATAAATTGTGCCTAATTTAACACAAACAACCGTTTAGCTATTAATCCTACAAGTTGTTTTATGGTTAATTTTTAACCATAAATAAACAAATTAAAAAAATATAGTATATATAAAAACAAAAATTTACTTTTTTTTTCAATTGTTTCAAAGGTGGATGGAATTTTAACCCAAAACATATTTCCTTAAGAGGTATATACATTTGGATTTTAAAATCTTATGACCATACCTTCCTAACTTCTGTCTAATAAAATATAAAATGAATTATCAAGAAGTTCGGCCATAATAATTGAACATGTGTAGAAGCCTCCATGTTTAATTTACCATATGATTAAGTAATAAATTTAATTAATGCACAATCTACTTGCATATAAGAGCTTTGGTAATTTAATTTAGATGCCTCCGTGTTGACCTTTGAGCATATGGCCATTAAATTAAATGACCTAGGCACAATCAATTCACAATTACATCCCTTGAGAAGTAAGTTGTTGGAGAAGCCTCTATGTTCAATGTGGATGTTTAGATCATGAGGGTTAATCAAGTCTTGATTATCCCATATCTTTTGGTGCTAATTGAGTGGGATCCTATATAAAGGCTTGTCTATGCTAATCACTCAATCTAGAGACCCAAGGGCGGACCATGCCTCTTTTTCATTGAGATAGGGGGAATTTCCATTGGGCCTCCGGGCCCCCCTCCCCCCCTTTTTTTGGGCTTGCTTAAATTGACATATGTTAGTTATAGTATATAAATGTCACATATCAACCAATATAGTTTAGGCCACCAATTGAAATAATTGTATTGAAACTATTACATCATGTTTTTATTGAAATCCAAAATTTATTACATACTATGGCTACAATTGAAAGCACTTGGTCAGGCCACCAATTGAAATAATTGTATTGAAACTATTACATCATGTTTTTATTGAAATCCAAAATTTATTACATACTATGGCTACAATTGAAAGCACTTGGTCAAAACATATTATTTAACCAAATAGTCAGAATATGTTATAATGTTGGAGTTGTAATGCAATTCTATGTATTCAAGTGACTCCTTTGAATTTATTAATTCATGCATGGGGGGAGGCCAATAGTCATGGGGAATTTTAAAGGACACCCTTGTGCCAAAGTACGTCATTCACGTTGAATGAATAAAATTGCTAGTCTTAGTAATCTTTTTAACCAATGGACCATACACATGGTCTACATGGAAGAGATTCCAAGGGATCAATTCACATTTAAACTTCACCAATATTTTGAGGTGGATTTATTCTAGGGTCACCCGTAGTGCATTGGGGGCTCAAGATTATTCAATTCCATATTTTTTTTAATTTGCAAAGGATTTATTCAAGGGCAACTCCAAGCATTGGAGGCTCAAGATTATTCAATTCCAAATTTTTTTTAATTTGCATTGGGATTTATTCAAGGGCACCTCCAAGCATTGGGGGCTCAAGATTATTCAATTCCAAATTTTTTTTAATTTGCATTGGGATTTATTCAAGGGCAACTCCAAGCATTGGAGGCTCAAGATTATTCAATTCCATATTTTTTTTAATTTGCATTGGGATTTATTCAAGGGCACCTCCAAGCATTGGGGACTTGGGATTTAGGGTTAGGGGTTGGGTTTAGGATTTAGTGTTTAGGGTTTAATATGAGGATTTAGGATCATAGTTTCAGGGTCTATTTATGTTGTGGGGGCCCTAAACCTGATAGATGTTGGCTGCTTTGATATGCCTTCTTCAACACTCTTGGATTCCTTGAATGCTTTTTGTTTGGATGCCAAAAGGGAGATTTATTTGGCGTTTTGTCAAAAATTAAGAACCAAAGAAGAGAATTTTTCATTGCCATTTACAGAATTGCAAGTAGGTTGTTATTAAATGTAGCTTTGGATTGTCATTGCCATGGGCATTTGAATTTAATTTTTGTACAATATATGACTATGACTATTGTAGAATCAACATGTGCACAACAAAGTCATAATAACATGAATGTGTGGCCACAAGATACATAATGAGAAGACTGTCCAACATTAGACACACATATATGTATGAACTTAAAAAGGGGCTACAATTGATTTGTTTGAGAAAATGTTCTAATGTTAATAGAACACTGTAGCCTAAGTATACATCCTCAAACCGACGGTTGTAAACACAACTGTTCAAAGTCTAAAATAAAAGCAAAGGAGACCTCAAAACACTCTTCCTTATGAAAATAGTGCCTTTGCCTCTTGTACCTACATGACCACTATATGACACACTTAGAAACACATCGCAAACGAAATAAGTGAAATAAGAATGATGACTATCACTGCGATCATCTTGGATGCAAGACAACAAAATGACAGCAAACAAATGCAACATTACTTAACAATGGAAGGCTTCAGCATGACTGCAATTTACCTTAACACGAGCACACACGACTTTGCACTCCAAACGCGACATGCCAACAATAACCTACCTACAGCAGCTGCTCCTTTGAACACAAGAATATGACGCCACCAAGCATGCACAAACCACCAAGTACGGAAGCTGAAGCCTACACACAGACAGGCAAAACAATAGAGCAAGAGTTTCTGAAGGTCATCAAATGAGGCTAATCCAGTGCCTCTGCCTCAAGTACAGCATTGACGATGATATTCAGGACGTCCTCCTTGAGCTTGTAACTTCCAAAGTGCCCCTTCATCGCATGAGCAGTTGGGGCCATCGAAAATTTCGATGCAATCACTATATGTGAAAACACATATGATTGTGGTTTGTCATCTCGTAACCAATAAGTACGACTACCTGGTCTCAAGTGCTCATACCAGAAGCCTCGCAGGACTTGATCGCCAGGCATGTACATGCTACCAGAAGGATCAGTGAATTCACTTTCCACCTCATGGACACCCTTATCCACCAACATGATCCAGAACAACTCATCATCAGTAGAGTGTGCCCTCACCGCAATATTGTTTCCAATGGAAACATCCTCGGCTATCCACTCCCCCCCTGAGCCTGCTTTTACTTCCTCATCAGGATCATAAAGCAATCTCACTTGGCAAGAAGACTGTGGTTTTAGCCGTCTAAGGGTCCAAGGAAGTACGTGAGATCTCTGGTGGCAGCACAAATTGGTGTTGTATTCCGAACAAGCCCAACAAAAGCAAGAAAGAGTACGGAACTGAATGAGGGTAGAATCCTTACAAGACACAGACTGCACTTGATGTTGTTTCATGCTACCTGGAATTGTCTCGCACTGTTGATCCCTCACACGACAAATGGCCCCTTCTTTGATCTCCCAGAAGAACTTATTCGTGTGTTTTCTGGAAGAAGCTGGTCCACTATGATGCTTGTTACTTTCCTCTCTCAAAAATCTCACCATTTCCTCTGCATTTTGGATGCTCCTACCATGTACTTTGAGCTTCTCTTTCCGAACTTCCCTTTTGCAGAGGGCACCTGCACCATCCACCTCACCTTTCCCATGCCTGTGAGCCCCAAATTCGTCACTTGGGACTCATTGTTTTCTTTTTTTTAGTTTATTACAAATTAAGGCATAAAGTACTACAAAAAGCCCAAAAAAGAGTGTAGAACCAAAATAGGTATGTCACGTATCAGTATAGCATTTGGTCATAAATAGCCTTTTATCCATAGATTACCCATAAAACCCACTTGTATATAAGTTAGAACCCGTAATTAGTGGGAAACAATAGGGCTACTGGGAACTTACCCAAAATAGCCCAAACCTAGTGCATGTGACCATGATAGGCTAAATTAGTCTTAGGAGAGTTAGGGGGGTCCCCACGTAAATCTCCAAAGATAGATTCTAGTTTCCCCATTCCACCGATGAAACATTAGGAATCCAAATTGTTAGCTTGTAGGTGTTACTTGTCCCAGACAAGCCACATGGAGGAATCCACAGCCGCCGGATAGTGTTCTCGGATCTGGAACATGTCAGGATGTCCACGGCAAGACCCATTCGCCAAGATTCCCTCACATGTGAAAGATTCCCTGACTGCCGGTGATTCAACTGAAGTCAGTTTCCACCTCGCCACCAACTGTGTGCCAGAATAGCCCAAGACTTGGCACGTGGCTTGGGGGACTCCATGAGAGGTTCCCCAAAAAGTCTCGGTTTTTTTTTATCTCCAAAGGATCTTTTTCCGAGTAGTCAACCGCCAAAGGCCACATTGGGAAATTCATGGAAAATACCCAGGCCGCGGTAAAATCTCACTAAAAATTAGACTAGCATCTTTTATGTTAATAACGCGCCCCGACAAATTTCATGGTGTTCCAATAGCGGGAAGCAGCCGAAACTGACAACATCCCCCCAATTAATAATTATGGCAGGATCTTTGCGGGGTTGACCGGCGTCTCGGGAGCGTACGAAGTCGGAACGAAGACATCAAGGAGCCTTTTCTTACTCCCTAGAACCTCCCCAACAACCCTAGCTAGTTACCCAGGCCAAAAGAGGTAAACCCCAAAAGTTAGGTTTTTACCCTTTTAATTGGCTCCAGTTGGCACTAGTTTCCGATGGGTTTTTTGTGATAGAAATAGGGGACAGGGGATCCCTTAGGCTAAAAATGGCATTCTGAAGCCATTGGCGCAATCCATTTGCAATTCCGAGCTAGACTCCAAAAGTTAGAAGTTAGGGCCAGCGTAAAACCCAAAATTAGGTGAAAATCTCAAATTTGGATGAAAATCCGGATGGATGAGGTTACTCGTCGAGGGGGGGAGTGGGCCCTTGGAAACCTATAAAAGGGGGCCCTTCTTTCTCCCAAAACACCCCCAATACTTGTTTTGGGTCCGTGGGTCCAAGTGATCTTGGAATTTTTGGCGTTTCAAGCCAAAAAACCTCTACAGTGTTTTCGGAGCACTTTTGGCTCCCCTTGTTGTTCTATTTCGAGCTCTTTGAAGGTCCTTTGAGGTCTTTCCATCTTACCTTGTACTTGTTGCGAGTCAAGCGGGTTTCATTTGCTATTGTGTGTCCTTTGGTACCTTGTACTAATCCTGAAGCCACCCCCCACCGTACCTTGGCGATGCCGCTTTGGGGGCCTTTAGCTCGTGAGTGTGCTCGTGGTTATTCTTACCTTGTGTGTATGATTGCCTCGTATGTGGGCCCTAACCACAGTCACCTCTTTTCGTGTTGTTTGTAAGTGGGCCCCACCGCCCTTGAGGCCAGGGTTGACGAATTTCAACGTCCAGGGCAAAATCACGTCCATTTTTTGGACGTCCGGACGTCCAAACGTCCACATTTTCGGGACGCGCGGACGATGTGGACGGCATCCATCGGACGGCATCCGTCGGCGCGGTTGGCGCGGTTGGCGGACGGTAGACGGAAGGCGCGGACGGCGGACATGTCTGCCCGGACGGCGGACGGATCGCACGGACGGCGGACATGTCCGCGCGGTCGGCGGACGAAAGGCGCGGACAGCGGACGCGTCCGCGCGGACGACGGACGGATGGCGCGGACGGCGGACATGTCCGTGTGGACGACGGACGGAAGGCACGGACGGCGGACGGCGCAGACAGGCGGACATCCATAAAACAATAGTACATGAAGCCAAATTTGATGCATTATACTATTACATTTTTGTAGGTAATACTTGATCCAGAAAATGATGCACACAATGTAATTTCAGTCAATAGTGCTTGACTATTGAAAAAACAAAAAACCCTGATGATATTTTGAACATCATTAAGTTCATGTGCATTACAATGATAGGTTCAAAAAATAAATTGCCGTTACATGCTTCCATGTAACAATTCATCATGAACACTTGAATAATGAATTATACATCCCTTTCATCCCGAAGGCTGATAATCACTATCTCCTTTCACCTCTGCCCTGCTACTATGACCTCTAGTATCCCATCCTGAATCTTCATCTTCATCGTTGTCTGACTTTTCCATATCCTCTGATAAAGATTGTACAATTGCCCCTCCTTGTACTTGCTTGGATGCAACTGACCTCGTTGGTCGGCCCTTCCTCTTCTCTTGTTTGGCTCTTAGTATAGACTTTCCTATGCCTTCTTTAAGGCCATGAATCGGTTTTAATTTCCTCGCTGAAATTGGTTGACATACATCAAGAGGGGTTTTACCAAGACTTTGTCTCTTTGATGGGGAAATTGCAAAAGCCTCCATTAATCTTTTCTTTCGAGCTTTGTGGGACTCTTTCACCGTTGGTGGTCTTACTTGCAATCCTCCTTGATTGGGTATCTTTGCTCCAATCATCTGCTGCAATGTTCCATCAGACGATTTGAATGAATCACGTTTTGTTTGGCCAGAACGTTGACCAAACATTGATGCCAATGTCTCGTCCTTCTCATCATCGTTCCATGATGAATTGAATGGATCTGGATTGACACGAAGGTGCATTCCGGTCGGACTGGTCAAATGTTGTTCAACTTGTTTCCCAAATCTTGAGCCTCCGGGACCATTCAAAGTTGTACTACCTCTTGTATGTAGTGCTGATGGACGATCGCTACGTGGTCGTAATTGGAGATCTTGCACAATTTGCTTCTGGTCTTCGACGTTGTGAACTAGCATTGGGCGATCAAACTCCGTCACACGTGCATCTATATTCGATGGTACTTCCACACATTCAACACTTGTATTATCCACATTCATGTCAGACTTCACTCCATACTCTCCTATATCATTGACTTCGGGATTTTCTTCTACAAGTGCCATTGCCATGGGTAGACTCTCGAGAATTGGAATTACTTCATCTGTTTGGGGGATGCAATCATTGACAAACATTGCCTCATTTTCCTCCACTATTTGCGCATGAGTGTCCTCCGTATTGGCTAGAATCTTTTCGCTAGTCAACAACCCGGTTCCATCTACAAATTTAGCTATAGAAGGGCTACCTTCATCATATTCACAATTGTCCTCATCCAATGGAAAATTGTAAATGTCTTCCGCATTTCTATCCCCGTCTTCATTGTTCCGATTTGGGCTCCAGAGCGGTTCATCATCCAAATTGGTGATGTCATCGTTCATAGCATCTTCGTCATCGAATAGAGGATCACCATCTTCACCATCTTCATCACGCTCGTCCTCCGACATAGAATCTTCCGACTCCACATTCTCGATGTACCACTTCTTCTCATCATTTTCCTTTGATGCACAAAGGACTTTGGAATTGGTGTACACATACACCAAATCTTGGGCTCTCTGTGGCTTCAACTTGTTTCGAAATTTGTTGTGAATAAATGAATAGCTACTCCAATTTCGTTCACATGAAGACGAAGATACCGGTTGGGCCAAAATCCTCTTAGCAATTGGAGCAATGAACTTCCCACACGCACCTTCAAAATCCCACCAAGCGTGCGCCGACAATTGTTGCTCGTCCGGGTTCAACATGTTGTGAAATGGAGGTTTCCTGTGGCGGAAGGCTACAAATTCTTTCATGACCGAGGCATACTCCCTTGTTTGCAAATTTTCATTAGAACACGCTTGCATGCATCCATTGCATCTTGGTCGTCGGCTAGCTCTTGGTCTTCAAGAAGGTGGGGGTTCAGCAAAGCTCCTGCATAATGTAGATCGGTCTCCACCAATTCCCGTCGGGCATAATACGGTTGCACTAGTGGAATGGCAAGGTCTGAGGATAAACAAAAAGGCGGTTTATCTAAAGAAAGGACATGTTTTTTCTAATTTCCTCATTATGTGCAGCACCTTGCCCATACATGGCCTCTTTGCATCCAAGTCACGTAGACCATTTACAACGGGAGCCGACAAGTCCTTGAAATTCTGACAACGGCGCCAAAAATGCTCGCTCAAAATTATCTTCTTCACCATCCGACATTCATTGCGGGATTTGGAATTCCGCCCAAACTTCCTTGCGTATTCATCCCATTGCGGGTCCGTCACTGTTTGTTGCAACTTCCCATTGACCTTCAACATGCGCCCAATCATGTTGTAATTAGAGGCAAACCTTGTTTCCACCGCCATCAACAAATTATATTCCGGTGAGTACTTTTGAAATATTGCAAGTGGCATGTGCCGCTTCTTGAAGAATTTCACCACAATACGGGCATTTTCCACGACCTCTTCAATCCATTGTTCATTCCCTCAATCTTTCAGCAACAAATTTAGGGTGTGCACCACACAACCTTGAAAAAAAATGTGGGGATATTTACTAGATATCAAATTCCATGCTGCAGGGTTCACTAACGCATTATCTGTACTCATTTGCACCACATTGTTGGGGCCTACTTGTTCTATGAATCTCTCAAGTATGCCAGCCAAGTATGTTGCATTTTTTTCGTGCCCTGTCGTATCCACCGCTCCCAAGAATTGCTCACCTGCAGAAGACACGAGCATGGCATTTATCAACGGCCGATTCGTAAAGGACGTCCATCCATCAATAGACAATGTTGCTCCAAACTTCCTAATGCTGTGTTCGGTCCGCTTTCGGAGATTGACCTCAATGTCTGCCTTTGCTTGGTCAAGAAATTTATGGCGTAAGTCGTAATAAGACGGTGGGATATAAGGCCGTTGAAACTCGGCGGTTCGCTTCACCGCTTCTTTGAATGCTGGGTTCCTTGCAACAGCAAATGGTATGTTTGCAGCATAAAAGAAATTGGCCCACACCGCATTCAACTTGCGTTTATTTCCTTCTTCAAATCCATTCACCAGACTACTTTGCTTCTCACTAATCAGAGGCCTACTGCTTGATCCCCGTGGAGTACCACGCTCACTTGATCTTTGTGTACTGAGGTTCACTTCAGAAGACAATGGATCCAAATCCTCCGGTGTCATGTTGTAAATTTGTATATAGTATAAAAATACGTAGTATGTGTTATTCATGTAGCTTCAAGGTGATGCCTTCTAGTGAAGATGTGAGTCATCTATATAAGAAGGAGAGTCCCTATGAGAGTTGCATTGAATTGAAGTGTTGTAGTTTGCTTCTACTTTAGATTTAGAATGTCGAATTGGAGGGTTTTTTCTGAGTCTCAAGATGAAGAGCTTCAACTGGAAGCTGAGATTGAACTTTCCTTGTCACAACTACCGGATCAGCTTCTTTTGCCACGGGATCTTGTTTTATCGCACGAACGTCCTAAAGATGAAGCTGGGCCTTCCCGTTTGCCAAAGCAACCTCGTGTGGAGCGGCGTTGGCACGGAAACTTACTTGAAGATGCTCGAGCATTGGTGATTCTGCTGCAGGTCGGATATATTGAGTCCGGTAGCCGAGAAGTGACATTTGAAGGGAGCTTTGAAGGTTTGAACAACGATCAATACTTTTGCATGGTGAAGCCTATCGAAGGAAGTCGTGGTCACCAACGATGGTTAGAGGGACCAATCAATCCTTTAACTAAGGCGGATCGTGCAGAATATGTGGCGACAATTGTCAAACGCATTCTCAAATTTCTGCAGATGGAGTGAAGTTTCGATTGGAATTCTAGTTTTTTTACCTCTAATAGATGTATTTGGATCTTTAGTTCTTCATTCCATACTTGGAGTGAATTTATACAATAGTTTTGTGTGTAAGAAGTAGTTTGAAAGAAATATCCAATTCATTTTCCTTCTAAGTGAATTTGGAGTGAATTTCTTTCAATGATAAAGATAAGGAAATAGTTGCTTGGGCCAAATAATGGCTCAATTATTGGTTTTTTTTGCTTTGGAAGCAAGTTAAGGGCTGACCCCACTTGTTGTGTGGTTAGAGTAAAGATAGGGTGGAGAAAAAGGTGGGGGGACTATTCATCTTCTCTCCTGTTGTGAGTTTGAAGAGGACCCGATTGTTTGGAGACTCAATGTGTTGTGATTTTGAGGAATTTTGAAATGAAAATTGGAGGTGTTAAGTATCATGGTGTGTAGTTTCCAAATTGATCTCACTTGCTTAATTTGGAGTTGTGAATAAAAAGTTGTGCTAGTTTGAGTGGTGGGAGGTTTGTTGCCTTTGAAAATAAGAGGCAGAGACTTCGACCGGCCATAAAAGACGAACAGGTTCTTGGTTTGCAATGAAATTTGGAGGGAGTGTAGGAAATTGTGTTAGCTTTCCATGAACATATCATTCGATCTGTTTGGAGTTTTTATGAAAAAGTTGTGAGCGTGGAAGCAAAGGAGGGTCTGCTGCCTTTCTTTTGTCAAGGCCGAAACTTTGGATGTCCATAGAAGTTGGACAGAGTTTTATATTCATTTGAGATTTGGAGGAGAAGTAGATTATTGTATAAGCTTTCCAAAAAGCTATTACTTGATTCATTTGGAGTTGTGATGCAACGTTGGCACTCCACCAAAGTTCAGCTTAAGAATTGGAGTTGCGGTTGGAGGAGTTTTGAAGACTTTGTGTGTTTGTTTGTGTGGTTTGTGGCTTTGTAAACATTGTTGTTGCGGGTGGCTTGGAAAAAACCAACGCTAACCTCATTTTGTGTTGTGGGTGACGAAATGGGGTTAATGACCCACATGGTCGAGACTTGCTTGTTCTCACGGTGAAAGCTTGTTTCTTAAAGCTGGTCACCGGGAGTTTGAAAGTTTAGGAGCCAATCTTTCGGACGGCCAACTCGTGGTTTGGCCGTCCCGTTTTACCCGTCCAAAGCCATGGGATCTTATCACACATCTTTACCCTTAAACCCATTTAGAGCCACATCAGGATAGGCCAACGGGCACGGTTTCAAGACGAAGAAGAAGATTCGACGTTCGAGTGTGAAGATTCAAGTTTACTTGTGACTTTACGTTCTCATTTCCTAAACCATTTCGAGTTGCAACCGGAATCCCCGTGATTTCCCGAGGCAAAAGCTCTCAAGACGACACTGGTGCAGTGCATGAGTCGGAATGTGTAGACCGTGCCATGTTTCTTCCATTTGAATTTTCGCATTCCCGCATAGCCATAGGTGTACCACTGCCATCAACATTGTTTAGAGACGATCTTCGTGGGATCGCCCCTTGGCAACCCAAAAATAAAGCTCGAACTTGAGATGTCATTTTTGAGCAAAGGCTAATTCCTTTGTCACAAGACCCCGATGTGCCTTGGTATCCTAAGTGGCTAAACAACCGGCTTACTTTCTTGGCAAACACCAAGTTGCAAAACCGGCATTGCACTTTACCAACCTCCGGGAAGCCATACCAAGAAGACCAATCCTTGCTCATAGTCATCACCTCCAATTCCGTAACTTGGATTCAAATTAAAAATGTAACCGTTGGATAAGATTTGTAAAAAATATTAGAAACAATGTGTAAATGAAGCCTTGGAAACCAAAGCCCCCCTGTCCACTGAACTATGCATTACCAAGCAAGGGACACAAAATAAATTGCAGCTCCTAGCCCTTGGAAATCTTAGCGTTCAATTTTTCAGGAGTGCTTGTTAGTCTGAAATTCTAAGAACTTATAGATTTTAGATCAGGCCCATTCCTCATGACCGTTGAGCAGCAAAAACTAAAACATTTCTAAAGCCCCAACGGTTCCGAGAATGGAAATGCGGACGGCACCGACGGAAGCGCGGACGGCGACCTGCGACACGCGGACAGCAGCATCGGAATCGCGGATGGCGTCCTCTGACAGGCGGATGGCAGCGACGGAATCGCGAACGGCAAACTCCGACAGGCGGACGGCAGCGGCGGAATCGCGGACGGCAAGCTCCGACAGGCGGACGGCAGCGGCGGAATCGCGGACGGCAAGCTCCGACAGGCGAACGGCAGCGTCAAAATTGTAGGCGGGTGGCGGACTAGCGGACGGCTGGTGGATTTTGACTAATTCATTAATTCTACAAGTTTTAATTTTAGGGACTTAGTTTAGAGATGCGTGATATTTTAGGAATACAGAAATTAATGAAATAAAATTATGTTGAGAGATAGGCATGTCCAAAATCATACTTGACAAAAAAGTATCGCATAAAATATCAAAAACTTAGGAGAGTAAATTCAAAAACATTTGAGTAACCCACATATTTTTATATTAATGAAAAGCAACTCATAGCATACTATGAGTGTTGTGAATTAATAGTATTGAATCCTCTCGAGATTCAAAATTAACAACACTCCAAAATGTCATATCGAAATACAAACAAGGTGTAACTATCCTATATATTATCCGTGCTACCTCCCTCAGAAAGACGCGATGAACCCTCTTTATCCTTCAGCCTTGCACTTGCACGGCGTGTTTGAGGACCAAGACTGCCCTCACTCATAGGCCCCCTGGACGCAGCTTCCATGTCTACTGCGGAAAAGTGTCGTTTAGTATCCGGAGAGTAGTCATCCTCGTCTTCAATCTTCTGTTTATTCTTCCGTTTTGGAGTCAAATCCTTGTCTTTTGCCTTCAACGCTCTCAAAGCAGCATCCACTTTATCTACCAAAAAGTTGACCACGTCATCATCATTTTTCATGGAAAACCACTTTGGTTCTTCTCCCCCCACTAAAAATGCCCTCCAATGCATTATGATTTCGCCCATCCTCTCATCAAATGCCCCCGCCACCTCCACCATTGAATTTTCTGTGCTTGATTGCCCATCTAGTTCCACAAAGGCACGAACTTGTGCAGCTTCCTCCAACTTTGATAAAAAGAGGGCCCTCCCTAGCAAAGTGTGATTGTAATCCCCGTATTGCTCATTAAACTCTTGTGTAGGCTCCACCTCTATCCAATTGCCATCTAGTCCTTTCTTCACTTCCTTTTTGGGAAATCGAAAGAATTTGTGGTGTTGCATGCTCCAATGGCCCCCCATACTACGACAAAACACTTCTCGATCCTCCTCGTTGGCAATACCTCTAGCTCGCAACTCCACCTCTCGATCGTGGGTCATCCACACCAAGGAATCTATCGGCACCTCCGAGGATTCGTATAGCCCATGTGTAGAATTTACCGAATCCCACATTAGACTTTTTCCCCAATGCGCATAATTTTGAAATTTGAATGGCGCTTGGTCTAACGGAAGGGTCCATCGATTGTATTCATGGCCGGGGGGCATAGCTTCCGAGATCCCGAGCATTTCGTAGAACCTAGGAGGCAAGGGAGAACGACACTTGGGGCACACCGAACGAATAAGGGATGCTCTCACGATGCATGTGACGTGGAAAGTGTGAGGACATTGGCCCATGGTGAGGGCTCCCTCGGACCCAAAATGAACTCGACAAAGGCTACAATGACCCTCCAATATTAAGGCCGAAGGATCACAAGCATGCACCATTGTCTTGTCATTCTTCTTGATGTGTGCCGAAAGCGTGGGATAAGGGACCCAACCTTCTTCTAGTTCCAAGGCCCAATTAATGGAGGCCACCTCTTCCTTCTTCGTGTGGTTCAAACGCTCGAACATTGCATCTATGTCTCTCCAATATGTGATTTCAGTAGACCCCGTTGGCACAAAGGCAAACATCTTCTTCAAATGCCAAAGAGAGGACTCCACGCTATCGCATTCTTCATCCGACTTCATTGCCAATTTGAGTAGCCCTTTCATTGCTCGTGATACTACAGACGGTTTGTCTTCGAGTTTTTGCACCCATGCCAACCATCGAGAGTCCAAAGTGCCCTTCGGCATACATTCATCCAATTGCACTATCCGTTGCAGTCGTTTCAACTTGGCCTCCAAACGCGTGTTTTCTTCGGTGACCTTGTTCAATTTCTGCTTTAATTCTTTGACCTCATTGCTTTCCGTTTGCATGGAAGCATCGTGGAATGAGGAATTAGTATTACCGATGGGGGTCAAATACAACAAATCCGGATTGTTGTTTTCCTCAATGCCATCTAGTATGTCTTCCACTTTCTCCTTTCCCTTCTCAACAACCACCTCACCTTCTCGGATTTTCTTCTTCAACGCTACAATTTCGTACTCCAAGTCTTCAATAAACTTCCTTTGGAAAAGCAATGTATTATGGCGACGATCTGATTGAGCCTCCAATGTCTCTAGCTTCTCTTTCAATTTCGAAGCATCCGCCGCCAACTTGAGATTCTCAACATCTATACCCTTATACTTCTTGATCTCCTCTTGGTATTCACTCAAAACCTTCAAATCTGTAACACGCTCGTCGAGAAATGGTATCATAGATTGGCTGAACTTCACGAAGTCCAAGGCACCACTCAACAATTCAGGCGCTAATTTGGAAAAATCCGTTGCAACTTCTTGCAGCCTTAGACCGACTTCTACTACAAATTGAGCCGTAACTGCCAATTTTGATGCGGTCAAAACAAAATCAGCCCATTGACTCTCGGAAGGCTCATCTTGGGTTTCCGCGCCTCCGTTACTCGTGCCATCCTCATTGGTGTGCTCCATGTTCTTTAAACGTTCTTCGTGTGACCGCCACAAATGTGAACCTTTACACAAAGATTCTAATAATGCAACCGAGGGCATCCGACGAACAATTTGCCATTTTGATGTCCTCAAAGATGACAAATGTGGATACTTGGAATCGATAAATCTGCCAAGAATGGTCTCATTTGGCAGCACGCCATCCGATTGTTCTCCATGATGAGGTGAAGGATGCACCTCAACTCCTAGATTCAATGTCGGGCTCGGTGTCTTCGGCAAACTTTGCTTCGAAGTACTTGCCAAATGATTTAAAGCATTGTTGTCTATAAGATTCTGAATGGCAATTCCCGCATTAGCAACTTCTCCCTCAATGACATCATCATGACGTTCATGTTGTGCGGATGGGGCCACGTGCTCCACCATTGTTGTTCCATTTGGTGTGCATATCAAATCCGTTGGAGGAGTTAAAAATATGTCTCCCTCCACATGCTCGCCTTTGAAATCTTGTATTGCCGTACGGTTTTGTGTTGAAGCCAATTGCATTGCCGAACTTGTGACCTCCACGTCCTTGGTCATAGTCATTGTCATTGGTTTGACCTCTCTTTTGGATTTAAATGCCTCACTTGGCCCTGCTTGTGGATTGTACAAATCGGGAATATCTTTCCGATTACATTCAAGCACACGTGGAGCGTTCACTGTCGTTGGAAACGTGCTCCAATCCACCTTGCGTGCCAATATCAATTCTGCATACACCATAGAAGCCAAGCTGTAGTTTATATACCCCTTGGACATTGCTTTATCCCCGAAGAGGGCCCGCCGAACTTCATGTGCTCGGTGAATGAAGTGCGCATTGTTGCAATTCCCTGGTTTGCGACAAAAACCACGAGTATGGATGATGTGGGCCTCCCTAGGCCACAACTTGTCGATGTGGTACATCTTCACATACTTCTTGCACGTTTGGAGGACCAATATTCCGCTTCCTCCGCTTCCCAACCACCCTCTGCTTTGATGTTGGGATCATCTAAAATCTCATAGTGGAGCTCATGGCGGTTCCCTTTGGTTTAGGCCTCCTACTATTGTCACCTCCGCCGGTCAACCCACCACTACCTTCAACGCCTTGACCACTCATGGTTGTCAACTTGAAATTGTCCCCAATTGAATTTAAATAGTCACCAAAAGTATGTGTCTTCAATCCACCCAAGTTTCAATGAATGTTTGTATGTGAACCAATAATGAAAGATGAATGACCCCACCTCTCTACCATGTAGGAGCAACTAGCACAATGAAGCAATAGTAGCACATCCAACACGGTTGTGAGTGCTAGGAAGGAGAGGGAAGTGAGAAAAAACAAGAAGGCCGTCCGCCCTTATAGCCGTCCGAAACCAAACCTAAGATCGTCCGCTACTGAACCTCCCCCGACCAATGCGAAGTGGACCCGAACATCCGCTCAATCGGACGGCCCATCCGTCTCCAAATCCGACGCTGCCGTCCGCCTTCCCGCCGCCGCCGTCCGCCTACTGCCCCCCGTCCGCGATTCCGACACTTCTGTCCGCATTTCCGACGAGCCATCCGCCTGTCGGAGCCGCTGTCCGCGTGCTGCAGGCCGCCATCCGCCTGCTCCGACAGGTCCGTCCGCATTTCCGACGCTGACGTCCGCCATTCCGACGGGTCCGTCCGCATTTCCGACGCTGATGTCCGCCTACTCCGACGGGTCCGTCCGCATTTCCGACACTGCCGTCTGCCATTCCGACGGGTCCGTCCGCATTTCCGACGCTGCCGTCCGCCCTTCCCTCCCCGAGGTCCGCCCAAGCACACTTTGGGGAGTTTGGGCCTTGTTTTCACCCTCTTGAGTCCTCTAGTGCTCTCCTGATTTCCAGAAGCATAGGATTCTTTCATTTGGGAATGTAGAGACGTTGTACTAGTACCGGGTGCTCATTGATGAAGGAATGTTTCAATGTTCGAAGCATTGACTTGGTTTTCATAAATGTCAAGGCAATCCATCGACTCAAAGGTAGTATTTTGACTAATTCAATGCCTCCAAACCCTTGTTAGGGTTTAGGGTATAGGGTTTAGGCCTTTCGTTGTCAAAATGGGGGTGACAATCACAATCCTTTGTCTTTGATTTTGGGTAAACAAATATGCCCCCCAAAATTCCAAATAGAACTAATAACAAAATGGAAAGGAGTTATTGAATTGCAAACAATTCCCAAGGTCCAATTCATGTAATATTCAAAGTTGATTCATTTTCCAATGGATCAAATCTTTTAGAGGTTTGAGTGCCCAAGCCATTCAAAGTGTGTTGTACGTATGAAAAAAAAACATGGCCTTTTAGTATCCACAACGAAAGAAACATTTGTCCTTGCATTCCCTAACCATGTAGATGTTTAGACTTTAAAAAATTTGCTTGAATGCCTAGTAGGGTGCACATGAACTTGTGAGGTTATAAGAAGACAAGTGTATCCACTATTTTCATAGCACGTTGTCCCACCCTAGTGATTGAGCAAGTTATAATTTCATACTATAGAATTAATTTAACTTGATATTTTTGGCGCTAATATTTTGGCACCTTATGATTCTTTAAAGAATGGAAATCAATACATTGGAAATCTATAAATTCATTCAACTCAAAGGGAGGGGGGGGGGAGACTTCTAGAAATCTACTTCCACACATTTTCATGCTAGAGTATCAAAACCTTTGCAAGCCCCTAATATCCCCTAAACCCAAAATACCATTTAAAAGAATTTTTGTCTTTGGTTTTGAAATGACCATTTTATGAGGTGTTGACATACAAGAAACAAACCTCGTAGCTTCATTTGGACAATGAGAAGCTTTAAGTTTTTTCTCGAAGTTCAAATAAGTAGAATTAAATTACCATGTGTTCAATTCTTCATTTCATTTAAAAATTTATATCATAGGAAATTCAATTGCATCCCTAGAAAATAAGAGAAAATTATAAATTCAATGCATGCACGTAAAAACAACATACAAAAATATGTGAATCTTTTAGATAATTCCTAAATTCACACATCCTTTTTTCTATTTATTTTTTAATTTTTAGATCAAATGAAATCCCAACGCCATTGGCACAAAGGAACCACATTAAAAATGAAATTGAACCGGAGGGCCAGCCAACTGGTGACATCAAGGATTCAAAGACCCCTAAGGCCGTAATGATCAATTTGGGCGGGATGCACTTAAAAAATCCCACCCCCGTCCTCTTAGGCGGACCCCGCCGTCCTCCGTTCCCACGCTGCCGTCCGCCTGTTGGAGCCCCCGTCCGCCCGTCGGAGCCGCCGTCCGCGTGCTACAGGCCGCCGTCCGTGATTTCGGCGTTGCCATCCGCGTCGCAGAGTCGGCGTCCGGCTGGGCGGTCTGTTCTGGCCGTTCGATGAAGCGAACTGCCGATCTGTCCGTTTCATCGGACGGCTGAAGCGAGGTAGACCGTTGGCCGTCCGCTTTGGGGTCCGTCCGCTCGTGCGGACCTCGAGGCCGTCCGCCTCATATAAGGCGGTGCGGACGGCCCGTCCGCTCTCACTTTTGCCTTCCCCCTTGTGCTTTGCAAGAGAGAGCGGAGAGCTTGGTGGTTTATCCTCCATTGGCTCCTTTCGTTGGGAAGGTAGGAGTTGGATTTTGGAGGCCTATATTTTGCCCGTTTTTTCCAGTTTATGTGTACTCGGTGCACTGTAATTTTTTATGAATTAAATTGGGAATAAAAATTAATACTTTCTACGATGCCGAGACCGAAGAGAGCGGCGAAGGGGAAGAATGTGGTGCCCGATATTGACTTAGCACGTGAACTTCCTTCCAATGCTTGCAAAGCATTCTTGATTGAATACATTGTGAAGTTTTATGAGGCGGAAACTACTGTGTCTCTTGACACTAAATATGTGAGATACCAAGAGGAATGTGTAGACAAATTCAAGATGGATATGACACAAAAGTTCACGGATGCTCTAAACGTTCCAGAATGGATTCATGAAATGGAGAAGAAAGGCTTCCAACAATTTCTAAAGAACAGGGTGCAAGATGCATTGTGGAATGCGAAGGTGATCCTAGAAAAATACGGGAGGGAACACCGTGCAAGTGATGAAAGCTTTGAACAAGTCATTCTCAAAGCTGACTTGTTTGTTCGTCGTTGTGCTCCGTTTGCAAAGAGACGCAATCGGCGAGGGTCATTGGGTTGGTGGACTTCGGATGAAGGAGATGTAGAATTGCAACGTGGACGACGGCATCTCATAGCACTACCAGACACAGCAAGAGTGATTCTACAAGATGACAAAATCTTGAAGGGCGGATACGCAACAATTCGCAGGGTTCGAATTGAAGGATGTCATGAGATTCCGTCATTTTGGGAATTTGCTGCAAAGATATCTCATCAACAACGGATTCGTCCTCAACTTGCGAAGTTGGAGCACTAAAACGAATCAATGGCAGTGAGGATTCCACATGACGGAGTTATTCAGTTTGCCGCTGTCCATGCAACAAACAATGAAGGGTATGCATATTGGTGGAATGGTGGTACATTGCGGCAAATGTTGATTCTCGATAATGATTATCCAGATAACATTGCCATTCGATTGTCTTATTCACGACCAACGCCCGAAGAGGTGATTCAAGCTTTCCGTCTTGGTCGATGGAGAAAGAAGCGCACCGAGTTGGCATGGGCATTGGTGCATATCATGAATGCGGTCCACAATGCGGGTCATCTACACAATGATATTTCTCCCGACAATATCATGTTTCACTTTCCTGAGGATGAATCACGTGTTTACATTGGAGTTTGCGATTGGGGCATGTCTACGGTTCGTACTGAACCAATGAAGTCATTGTATACGTTCACATCCGTGGCAGATCGGGATGCAGCTTTGAACCGAAGGTGGTGGGTGGACCCTTCAATTGCATACGTGCACCGCAAAGATGCGGATGTGGAAATGATTCCAACTTTGTCACGTAAATCGAAGGAATATGCCATTGGTCGAATAGCTCAACGGATCAACAAACTATGCATGTCAGAGGCCTACACATCGCTTCATCGTGAAAATGAAGGACATACGAGGTTTAGCCACCACGATTTGGCAAGGGTATTTCACCTCTACTTGGATCGCCTTTGCAATTCAGTGATTGCGGAGCGCGGAAGTTTTTCCGAAATCATCCAACGATTTACTAATTCTTACAATTGGCCTATTCCAGATGACCACTTCCGTCACTCATATTAATATATGAGTGCTACATAGTACTATAGATTATAGAAGTAATCGATAAATGTATCAGTGAGGATGTACGTTACTATGTGTGCTAACTATAGACTATATATACACCATCAATGTATGCCAATATATGTGAAATTGGCTTTCCGTTTTGAACATTTTGTATTTTTCGGAACACAAATTATTTAAATACAAAACATCTTTTTTGGGTGGATGAGAAATGTAGACTTGGAGTTCTTCTTCTTGATGTATCATTGATGTTGGATTGTTGGGTACCTAGCCACCTAGGTTGGCAAGGTGGTGTGCTAAATTGTATGATCTATCATGTAAATGTATATGGCACATGCAAGAGAATCCCCCAAATTTTCATTGGGGGGCAACAAAGTAACAACACCATTTGTATTGAAATAATCCAATTATACAATATGTTGTTTTGCGAAGTTGATTTTGTTTAGGAGAAGCTTAAGTGCCAAACTCCTTGAATCAATTTTCCGTTCATTATTCTAGAACCCTAAATGAAATTAAAATTCCAAAGCATAATTGGGTTGTGGTCTTGTAAATTAAACCGAAATTGCAGATTTTAATTTGTAAAAAATTCTTTACTGAAATTTTGTCTGAGATTAAAGGTGTTCTCAATTTCAAATGCAGTGCTTATCATGCCATATCTTTCAATCCATGCAGTCAAAATTTTTGAAATTTTGGCGCCATGCTCTCAAATAAGTTATGTACAAAATACTTTATTTAAATTCCCCCCAGAAATTGATGTTGATGTTTTTCTACGGTATATAAAGTAGAAGTGGTCCAAACAAATCCATTTTTCGAAAAACATCCATAGGGCTTTAGGGCTTAATTACAATATATTTTATTCATAATTTACAAATAGGAAAATACTATTTGTTAAGAGCCAACATCTTTGTATCGTGCTTGTCACTTTCTATATTATGTGGCAAGAGATTACAAATTTACAATCACTTGATTGTATTGTGAGACAACAACTACAATCTTACAAATGTCCAATAGTCCAATAGTCCAATCTACTTCACTCAGATTCTGATTCGGTGTCATCTTTTTGGCTTGGGCCTGTACCACTAGACCTATAAACATTGAGAAATGGTCCTCCGCCATAGTAGTCGTCTCCATATCTGTTTTGCCTACTTGCTTGTCCATAATGTCCTTGGTATGGACCTCCAAAAGTTGGTGGAGGAATTGAATCATTGTGAGTAGATGCTCCTTGAGTTGAACCGCCATAAGAAGGGCCTCCTTGAGGTTCATGAGAACCACCTCCAGTAGACGTAAAGTTGTATTGGGAGCCTCCCTGGTTACCTTCAAAATGATGCGTGGTTCCGTGGCTTGTCCTTGAGCTGTGATACCCCCCTTGAGGGTCATTATCGTAGTGTGAAATACTTCGCGTATCTTGCGAGCCATATGCACCACGATCGGGTCTGTACACCCCATGATGGCCATATTGTCGACCACGATCCTCTAGGCTTCTTTGCATTGCCTCTCGCATTTCTTGTTGGTATTGAATGTCCTCCCGATCTTCTGTACGCTCGTGCCTCTCTTCCATCCTCGCGGGTGTTGGAGTATCTTTCTCATCATCATCACCTGACCATTCATCTTCTGCATCCGGCAATACAACCGGTGGAAATCCAAACTGGCCTTGATTAGACCACTCTGGCATGCAATCGCTCGGCCCAGTCCAACTGGTATAAAGTACCGCATCACTGCGATTCAAGTGGGTAACATCTTTTCCGTAAATTGTGCGCCAATCTACATCTTTGTGGAGTACAATTTCCGCCCAAACCATGGTCATGTTGGAATAGTTCATTAAATTCGGTTTGGAGTCCCGTATTTGAGCTGAACGTGTTACTTCCTCGTATCGATGAACAAAGTGTTTGCTTTGGCATGTGGAAATTTGTCCTTCCCAACGACGAACTTGCACCTCTGCGCGTTCTCTGGACCATATTTTGGAGAGGTGCGTCATTTTGATGTACTTCTTGCACGTCGTGCAGTCCCAAGTTTTTTTGGGTTCTTCTTTCCATCCCGGTTCAGCTATACACATTTGGTTGTCCCAATCATCCCAATTTATGTCTTGGGATTTGCCCTTCTTACTAGACTTCGATTTGTTATCGCGAGGCATGGTAAGCTTGCTTAAATGATTAATGATTCGCACTTACACTTGAAACAATTTAGGGTTCGATCACAATCATTTGCACACCAAAACGGAAGAGGCGCACAGAGCCTTAGGCACTAGATCACCCACTCCGCAAGGGAAACGATTGTGGCAAAATAAGCTGTGCTCTCCGCTATTTATGCAGTCGGACGGCATGAATCCACGTATAGGAGCATCGGACGGCACACATGCGGACGGCAAGATCGAACAGTGGAAAATCAGCGTCCGTCACATCGCACGGTCACCGTCCAAAGCGGACGGGCCCCCGACGGGCGGACGGACATCCGGTCGCCAGTCCGCCCCTGTTCCGTCGGGCCGTCTGCTTCTGCTCCGTCGAGCCGTCCGCTCCTGTACCGTCGGCCCGTCCGCTTCTGGTCCGACGGGGCGTCCGCTCCTGTACCGTCGGCCCGTCCGCTCCTGCTCCGACGGGCCGTCCGCTCGTGTTCCGTCGGAAGAATCGGCCGTCCGCCCGTCCAGCGGTCGGACGCCATCTACCGCCAGGTATGTCAAAAGACGTCTTGGGGTCAGCGTCCGCGGACTCTGGACGCCCTGTCAATCCTGCTTGAGGCAGCGAAGCTTTGAACCTGTAACTTACCCTAGTCTTAGAGTATGTGTCAAAAGTAGGCCTTAGACGAGGGAGCTTTGGACTCGGGGGCATCACAAGTCTTAGAGTTGGTGTCAAAACCAATTCGACAGCGAAGCTTTGAACCCCCTACATTTTTGGTTCCAAAGTTTAGTTCCCAAGACCTTCTTGGGAAAAGCCAAAGTTTAGCCCCCAAGAGTGTCGTAGGGTGTAGAGAAGTGAGGAAACAAGCCCCCGTCACAAGCTAGTTTTTTTTGGTGTAATTAAAAAGTTTAGCCTACCCCCGCAACGGCGAAGCTTTGACCGTGGAACATCCGATTTAAGTTTGTGTGAGTGGGTTCCCATACGGGAACCCGAAAAGAAGGATTGTAGTAGAAAAAAAAGCCCATAGGTCCAACCCAAGGCCAGCCCAAGGTCCAACCTAAGGCCAGCCATGAGGGCCTGAGCCCGCTAGGGGGTCTACTGCCGGGGTCGGGTCGCTGTCAGGGTGGGTTTGCTGCCGGGGTTGGGGTCGCTGCCGGGTGGGTCTGCTGCCGGGGTTGGGTCTGCTGCCGGGGCTTGGGTCTGCTGCCGGGGTTTGGGTCGCTGCCGGGTGGATCTACTGCCGGGGTTGGGTTTGCTTCTGGGGTTGGGTCTGCTGTCGGGGTTTGGGTCGCTGTCAGGGTGGGTCGCTCCGGGGGTTGGGGTTGCTGCTAGGGTTGGGTCGCTCCAGGGTTGGGTCTGCTGCCGGGGTTTGGGTCGCTGCCGGGTGGATCTGCTGCTGGGGTTGGGTCTGCTTCCGGGGTTGGGTCTACTGTCGGGGTTTGGGTCGCTGTCAGGGTGGGTCTGCTGCCGAGGTTGGGTCTGCTGCCGGGGTTGGGTCGCTTCGGGGTTGGGTCGCTCAGGGGGGTCTACTGCCGGGGTTGGGTCGCTGCCGAGGTTTGGGTCGTTCTGGGGTTGGGTCGTTCCGGGGTTGGGTCGCTGCCGGGGTTTTTGTCGCTCCGGGGTTGGGTCGCTGTCGGGGTTTGGGTCGCTCCGGGGTTGGGTCGCTGCCGGGGTTTTTGTCGCTCCGGGGTTGGGTCGCTGCCGGGGTTTGGGTCACTCTAGGGGTTATGGGAAACAAAATTTGGGAAAAAAGAAGTTGGGGTTAGAGGGGGGAGGGGGAAGTTAAGGGCCCTTGGCCGGGAGGAACACAAGAAAAGGGGAGATAAGAAGAGGGAGATTCCGCTCCATGAACTCCAAACCTGCACGCACATCCTCACCACAACATCACTCCAACATCTAATGGGAGAAGGTTAGGGGAGGCAAGAGGCTAAATAGGAAGACAAGGGAGAAGATGATCAATAGTAGCCTTGGTTAGAGCGCATGGAAATCCCCTAAAGCTTCCCATGGCCATTAGAAGGAGGATTAGAATGACGCAAAGATAACAACGTAAGAGGGGAGTTGAGTTTGCAAGGAGTTAGCGTCATAGCGTAAGACCCCCATTAAGGGGTTGGTGGGAATAGTACCAAGGCAAAAGAAAAGGGGAGATAAGGAGAGGAGAGGATGCCGTAGGGTACTAGAATGTAATATTTTCCACAACTAAGCCGTAGGCATTTGACCACTTCAAAATACGTGTCCATTATGGAATACGAGCACGCGGCTGGAGGTATGGAGGAAAATGCCGCGCATGCCAACAACGATCAGGTGAGTCAGTAAACTAATCCCCGGTGCTTTTCTTTTAATTTACGCTAAATTCTGTTAGGTAGTGATTAATTTCAATTAGCAAAGAGGAATTAGGGGGGACCTTAAGTTTAGACATAGGAGTTTATCGATAGGACTAGGAATTAGTAACCGTTAAGGTCAGAACTCAACCAAGAAGTAAACACTAGATTAGGACAAAATAATCCAATTAGGAGTTAGGGTTAAATTAGCAAATCAAAAATTGCCTTAAGTAATAAAGACTTAGGGTAGGAAGTAAAAGATAAATTAGATTAGGAGATAAATTAGAGAAAAAATAAATTAAATTAGGAGATAAATTAGAGAAAAGATAAATTAAATTAGAAACAAAGATAAATTAAATTAGAAACAAAGATAAATTAAATTAGAAACAAAGATAAATTAAATTAGGAACAAAGATAAATTAAATTAGGAGATAAATTAGAGAAAAGATAAATTAAATTAGGAACAAAGATAAATTAAATTAGGAAAAAACAATAAATTAGATTAGAAGATAAATTAGAGAAAAGATAACTTAAATTAGGAGCTAAATCAGCGAAACTATAAATTAAATTAGAAGGAAGATAATTTAGATTAGGAAAAAACCCAATCGACTTAGGAAACCATGGAGGGGACTTAGGTAATCCTTCCTCAGTCTTAGGAAAGGTCATTTAGCCTCAGATTCCCATAGATTAGGGTAGATTCGGTGGTAGTTCGCATAGGTTGCCGTTAGGGGACGGTTAGCCCGAACTAATCCCTCACCAATTGGGGCAACTCCGTTGTCACCTGCGGAAACTAGGAACTTAGTAAAGAAGATCCATTGCTTGGAAGGCACAATGGACCTACGCTTAGTCACCCCTTAGGTTAGAATTTAGTTAACCCCTAGAACCTGGTTGTGTCCGATTAATTACCAAGGGTGGGTAATTAAGCGCCCACATGAATGGTGCGTTTGCCGGGAGTTAAAGTTTAGAAGCTTGCCTTTTAAATTTTTTCTTACATTAAATGTTAGTATAGGATAACACGTAGTTAGGATTAGAGTGTCTAAATTAGAGTGATAATTAACAATCATAGAAGGAGTTCAGAATGTTTACCAAACAAGTGATAGAAAATATATTTTCAAGTCTCTAATTTAGTTAGTAATTAGACATAGACCTTTAGGGATAATCACAATAGAGGGCTAGATTAGGATAAGTGGCTAAGATAAAATCCGAGTGTTAGACATATCAATAGTTAGTGAGATAATTTAGAGATTAGCTCGTTAATTATAGTGGGCTAATTAGTAGTAAGCTCAATTAGAAGGAAATCAAGAAGGGAAATTAGGTTAGAACTTCCTAAGTAGGATTAAAGAATTAAACATAGCAATTAGTAGTAACCAAAGTTAGAATTAGTCGTTAATCTTAGGTCGATAATTAGTAGTACGCTCAATTAGAAGAAAATCACAAAGAAAATTAGGATTAGGGCACCCTAAGTAAGGTTAGGAAGTTAACCATAAACAATTAGTAGTAAACAAGTTAGAACTCGTTTGTTAATCATAGGTCGATAATTAACAAGTAAACCCAATTAGAAGAAAATTTAGGAGAAACTTAGAAAGAAAATTAGGATTAGGGCACCCTAAGTAAGGTTAGGAAGTTAACCATAAACAATTAGTAGTAAGCAAGTTAGAACTCGTTTGTTAATCATAGGTCGATAATTAACAAGTAAACCCAATTAGAAGAAAATTTAGGAAAAACTTAGAAAGAAAATTAGGATTAGGACACCCTAAGTAGGGTTAGAGCGATAACCATAAGCAATTAGTAGTCAGAGGTGAGAATTAGTTGTTAACTATAGGCCGATAATTTATAGTAAACAGTTAGAAAGAACCTTAGAAGGAATCAAGGAATGAATTAGGATAGGATAAAATACCCTAAAATAGAATTAGGATAGGGAAGCAAGGATTAGTTAGAAGTAGAACACTTACAGGATACTTAGAAGATAGATCACTCACAAAGTCAGACGTTAGGGTTAACTACAATCCAAAAGTAATAGTAGTAGAGGAAAGGAGGTACCTTAGGATACCTTTGAGATCCTTTTAAAAATAGTTAGTAGAGATTAGAGCTTAAGTCTTTGAGCATAAGCTAGAACTAGCAAGGAGTAGAAGTATCGAAGCTAGCTTCCAGTCACCACGAGGATTGAGCCACTTGCAACTACTAGGCCAGATAGGTAGCAAGGGTAGGAGGAAGAAGTCTTAAATCTAACAAAACAAGTTAATTGTGAAGGGAGACGAACCAGAACCTTGCTTTGAGCTCACACAGCTCGACTTTTACGACCGGTCGCTCCGCCGCCCTCGCAAAGCATACCGAGACGACGAGGAAGGATATAGCGACTCCGAAGACAACAAGGAGCTTCCATTAGAAGACCTGTTGCTCGGTCTCGACCGCTTGGGCATCTCCTTCGAATACTGGGAACATCTGGCGCGGCAATACTTGCTCAGCCCCAACCAGTACACGCCCGGCATCCAGTAAGCGATCAAGTCTGGGACCTTTGGGGTCTCAAGGGAGGAGATAGCCGAGTGCCTCTCGTTCTACTGGGCGGTGGTGATAGCCACTTGGAAGTTTTAAAGCGCGTTTGTCAAAACGTGTTTCGACGCCAAGCATCCCGCCTACCCGACTTTCAGACCTCTCACAGAGGTCCCTCACCTCGACATCCGATACGCCGCCCCAAGCCCACTTGGGGACGACTCAGACCAGTATTTCCACTTCAACCAGCCGGTCGGGGACTTCGATCGGTTTCTCGACAACCCATACTCACAGTCTGAGGACTTCCGTGCGTGGCACAACGGAGCCAGCCATCTCACGTTGGAGTGTTGCCGCGGTATCTCCACCATACTGACACCGTCCACCTTGGATACGGCGGATCAGCTCCGATACATCACCGAGTACGCTACCGCTTGTGAACCCTGTCAAGACGCGGAAGACTTCAAAGTCTCCAACTTCCAACTACCTGGGGACGAGGGGATCCATCACCCTTGCTACCATCCAATACACTACGAGTACCCTAGCCGTGGGAAGAGGAGCCGTTCCAAACGACTCAAGGATGCGACCTTCTTCACCAACGCAGCCACGTGGGAGCAGCATTCATCAGCCACGGCAAGAATCGAGGTTGCACAAGCCCCGTACTTCTTCGAGGTTCGACCGACGGCGGCGGAGATTGTCACCACGTTGGTCTGTGTAGATCAAGTGATAGAACTAGTCTAGGACTAGAGCTTGGACCACCAGTTGGCCAACTTCTATCACTGTAGACACTCTTTTCTATATATATGTCCTCGCTTGGCATATTATCAGGCCATCTAAGTTAGATGCCACCAAAAGTCTCCACCACACTACAATCTGGTAGGGTGCTACGACCAAAGGGAGGGGGAGGAAGTTCAGCCCGACCACCACCGCCGAGTTCCCCTACCTCATCAACACACAAAGGGGCTAGTTCCCCTGACTCTTTCGAGCGAGTCAGCTCACCTGATCCATTAGAAGAGATGGGCGACCGCGAAGCCAGGATGCCACCTATGGCTCTAGGAGCACCAAAGGTGGGAGAAGAACCACCTGCCATACCCGAGGTAGACCCTATGATGTTGCCACGGGGTCTGCCTATCTTAGTACCTCATGGGCTAAGAGAGATCTCCGTCCCCCATCACTTACCCAAGTTCTCTGGATCTCAGGACGACGATCCAGCTGCCCACATGGAGCGGTTCGAAGAGATTCTCATCTCTAACCTCGTCACCGATCCAGGATATTACTTGATCTGGTTTCCGAATACCTTGACTGGGACCGCCTACTCTTGGTATCGATCCCACGATGCAGGGGTCTTCACTTCGTGGAGGCAACTGCAAGCGTCATTCCTACGTTACTTCCAACCAGCGACCGACCAACAGCAGGCGTTGTCCGCTCTGACTAGCATCCGACGGGGGGCCATGGAGGACCTCACCTCGTATATTCGTCGGTTCCAGATAGTCTGCACCCGCTACGTAGGGTGCCTTCTAAACGATGGTGTCGTGTTGAGAGCTTTTGCCTCGGGAAATCACGGGGATTCCGGCTGCGACTCGAAATGGTTTAGGAAATGAGAACGTAAAGTCACAAGTAAACTTGAATCTTCACACTCGAACGTCGAATCTTCTTCTTCGTCTTGAAACCGTGCCCGTTGGCCTATCCTGATGTGGCTCTAAATGGGTTTAAGGGTAAAGATGTGTGATAAGATCCCATGGCTTTGGACGGGTAAAACGGGACGGCCAAACCACGAGTTGGCCTTCCGAAAGATTGGCTCCTAAACTTTCAAACTCCCGGTGACCAGCTTTAAGAAACAAGCTTTCACCGTGAGAACAAGCAAGTCTCGACCATGTGGGTCATTAACCCCACTTCGTCACCCACAACACAAAATGAGGTTAGCGTTGGTTTTTTCCAAGCCACCCGCAACAACAATGTTTACAAAGCCACAAACCACACAAACAAACACACAAAGTCTTCAAAACTCCTCCAACCGCAACTCCAATTCTTAAGCTGAACTTTGGTGGAGTGCCAACGTTGCATCACAACTCCAAATGAATCAAGTAATAGCTTTTTGGAAAGCTTATACAATAATCTACTTCTCCTCCAAATCTCAAATGAATATAAAACTCTGTCCAACTTCTATGGACATCCAAAGTTTCGGCCTTGACAAAAGAAAGGCAGCAGACCCTCCTTTGCTTCCACGCTCACAACTTTTTCATAAAAACTCCAAACAGATCGAATGATATGTTCATGGAAAGCTAACACAATTTCCTACACTCCCTCCAAATTTCATTGCAAACCAAGAACCTGTTCGTCTTTTATGGCCGGTCGAAGTCTCTGCCTCTTATTTTCAAAGGCAACAAACCTCCCACCACTCAAACTAGCACAACTTTTTATTCACAACTCCAAATTAAGCAAGTGAGATCAATTTGGAAACTACACACCATGATACTTAACACCTCCAATTTTCATTTCAAAATTCCTCAAAATCACAACACATTGAGTCTCCAAACAATCGGGTCCTCTTCAAACTCACAACAGGAGAGAAGATGAATAGTCCCCCCACCTTTTTCTCCACCCTATCTTTACTCTAACCACACAACAAGTGGGGTCAGCCCTTAACTTGCTTCCAAAGCAAAAAAAACCAATAATTGAGCCATTATTTGGCCCAAGCAACTATTTCCTTATCTTTATCATTGAAAGAAATTCACTCCAAATTCACTTAGAAGGAAAATGAATTGGATATTTCTTTCAAACTACTTCTTACACACAAAACTATTGTATAAATTCACTCCAAGTATGGAATGAAGAACTAAAGATCCAAATACATCTATTAGAGGTAAAAAAACTAGAATTCCAATCGAAACTTCACTCCATCTGCAGAAATTTGAGAATGCGTTTGACAGTTGTCGCTACATATTCTGCACGATCCGCCTTAGTTAAAGGATTGATTGGTCCCTCTAACCATCGTTGGTGACCACGACTTCCTTCGATAGGCTTCACCATGCAAAAGTATTGATCGTTGTTCAAACCTTCAAAGCTCCCTTCAAATGTCACTTCTCGGCTACCGGACTCAATACATCCGACCTGCAGCAGAATCACCAACGCTCGAGCATCTTCAAGTAAGTTTCCGTGCCAACGCCGCTCCACACGAGGTTGCTTTGGCAAACGGGAAGGCCCAGCTTCATCTTTAGGACGTTCGTGCGATAAAACAAGATCCCGTGGCAAAAGAGGCTGATCCGGTAGTTGTGACAAGGAAAGTTCAATCTCAGCTTCCGGTTGAAGCTCTTCATCTTGAGACTCAGAAAAAACCCTCCAATTCGACATTCTAAATCTAAAGTAGAAGCAAACTACAACACTTCAATTCAATGCAACTCTCATAGGGACTCTCCTTCTTATATAGATGACTCACATCTTCACTAGAAGGCATCACCTTGAAGCTACACGAATAACGCATACTACGTATTTTTATACTATGTACGAATTTACATTATGACAACGGCACCATACGACACTACTTCATTCAAGGAGTCGACTCGGCTTCAACTATCCGGGAGATCTTGTCCCGACGTCCCATAACCTTGGACGACGCCATCCGCGCTGCGCTAGAGATCGAGATCATTGACAAAGAGAACGAACGAATGATTCGTCGGGAGCACGACCCGATACCAGCCTTCATTCCCGTACATCACCAAGAGCCCACCCTAGCACCATACCGCTCGTCTCCCACTCAGCGGGACAGCTTACATCTGACCCCCTTGTCTTCGCAGGAACCAATGTTAATGCTAACTGCGCCTGTTGAACAGATTAGGACAGAGATGCGGCAAGCATCCAATGACATGGCCCGGGCAGTACGCGAATTGACCGAGCAAATGACATGCCTCATCAAAGGACAAGGGCAACAAGCTCCACCCCGATATCATGAATCGGGATCTCATTCCACGGGAGTTTGGTGCAACCACTACGGCCAGCCCAACTATACGCCCCCGTTTTGCCCCCTACTCAAGGACAACCCGCCTCGATCACGACCTCGAGGGCCGGGACAACCTTACCGACACCCTAACGCCCAAGCTCAGGTACGTAACAACAACTCATTTGATAGGCCCCTCATGTTCTATTGCACCGTGTGTAAGAGGACACACGGTCCTGGCCAATGTTGGGTAGAAAACAATGTGGTTTGCGAACGCTGTGGGGATCACCACCCCACGGTTCGCTGCCAAGTCACAGATAGGGTGATTCCGCTAGAATTCCCAAAGGCCGACTACGCCAAGCAAGCCCAAGACAACCTCAAGGGCGTCCGCTTTACGGAACCTCAAGATACGACCGGTCCGCCAGATATGTATTACGATCGCACCAATCATCGCCAAACCCAGGCTGCACCACCCGCAGTCCAAACCAACCAAGGGGTTGTCCCATTAGGTCCAACCCCCACCACCCAAGATGTTAGGTTTGTTACTGTGTCTAACACAACTAAAACCAACGAATTTCAGAATATGCTTTTCGTAGCTATAGACACCTCGGAGATCGAGGCCGTTTGCAAGTCCCTACCTACCTTGGTGGTCACTCAAGGAGGGGCGAAGACCGGCCCTCCTCTATCTGAACCAGAAATAGTTAGCTCGCCGGATTCTAGCTCACATAGTAGTATGCATTTGCACTTGTCCCAAGATTCCCCTCAATTCTCCGACCTACAGAGCACTTTGAGGGAGACTGCTAAGGAGGTACGATTCCAAGAGAATCAGCCAACTTCAATCGAGATGGATGAGGATGAATTCCAGTTTGTTCAAACGGGAACTCCATTCCATCCAACCAGCCCAAGATTGCACTCACGACGAAAGAAAGGTAGTAACCCTTCTCAGCCATACGATCTGTGGGAGGACCTGGCCAAAATAAAGGCAAATATATCCTTTGGTCAACTAATCAACACTGCCCCAACTCTATGCAAGCAATTGAAGGAAGGAGCCACCATCCCTCGAGGTTCCAAGGTAGTTGGTCTAGTCAATTAAGTGGGATCACTTCCATTTCTGGGGGACCCAAGTCCCAACATCAAGGAATCAGAACCCTTGACAGAAGAACCCAAGCTAGGCCTAAAAGAACCTAGGGAGAGCTTCGAGCCTGTTGAGATATAGGTAGAGATCGTCGACAAGGTCATACCAAAGACACTAGTGGATGATGGAAGCGGTGTCAACATCATGCCCGCTTTCACCATGTGCAAATTAGGTCTAGAAATCACGCACCCCTCGTTGGTCACTCTCAAATGTGCAGATCAGAGATCGGTCCCAACCCTGGGACGAATCAAGGACCTCAGAGTTCAAACCGGAGGAGTAGATTACATACTCACCTTTGAGGTCCTCCAACTCGAAGAAGAAGCCAGCACCTCATACCCTCTGCTCCTAGGTAGGGGCTTCCTCCGCTAGTGTGGAGGCATTGTCAATTGGGCGGAAAAGCGACCCACGTTCACCTACGGTCCCAAGAATGCAAGGACCATGATTGCCATAGTCTCCAACACCCTGGCCCTTCTAGGGGTCCAAGAACTGGGACTATCGGCAGTCCAAGCAATCCAAGCCAAGCCCACCGCTAGCTTGAGCCAACTCAAGTGCATGGGCCCGGGACCCTACGGGTTCGAAGACGATGGGTCCCTCGAGAGATGGCTCTTAGAGCACCCCTACTCGGGAGACGATGCTTACGTCATCATGGAGACGCCAATGGTCTACGTCTTGGAGGGAAACACGGGAGACCCATCCGCCATCGTCCACGCCTTCTCCCGACTCCAGTTTCATCCCCACGACTCACGTTACGGGAAGTTAAGAACCTATGACGGACATCGAACTGTCATCAGAGATCAGCCCTACCCCGGCCAACAGTTCCAGTTCGGAAGGCACTCCTCATACGGCACCACCCCAGGGAACGCAAGTCGAGACACCTCCTTCCGATTCCATGGAGCTAGTGCCAGCAGTACAAGCTCAGCCATCATGGGCAACGTGCCCTCTTTGTTGGACGCCATATGAGTTCCAATTTTGTGCCACTTGGTCCGGCCCTCAACGTCTAGCAGAACCACGAACCCCGCTGCCAACACAACGGGCATCCGCGACACTCTTTGGGGAGGATCCAGAAGACCACCCTTGGAGTCAACCAATTCAAGTGGCTGACCTTGACCTGGCCACCCGCCCCGTATCCACGAACCTCGTTGCCGTGAGAGATTTTCCTCCAGGATGCTGACCCCAAGACGATGAGGTTTTAGGCATTTATGACAGCCAGCTGGAGATACCAGCATATCACAGCCCGACGGCGATGGAATGCGTAGAGGCCGCACTGTACAACGTGCGCTGCGCCCCTAGCACGTTGCAAGACGACCTTCGCAATCTAGAGACGATTGAGTTGCCAGGGGAAGTCAACACGTCCCATGGACGACCACCTACTCAGGTAATCACTCTGTCATCCATTACCCTCCTCAACACGCTTCTCCACTAGTGTCAGGGCATTTAAAGCCCCGTTGGTTGTAATTACTAAGGGCCGATAGAGGCTCTCAGTTCTCTTCTTTGACTTAAGAGTCAAGTTTTAGGTTAGATAGGATGTAAAAGCCATTTTAGGCCTCCGCACGTAAGCCCAAAAAAATCAATAGTTAGTCAATTTAGGGAAGATAAATTGAAGAGCTAGAAAAAAACCCATAAAAACCCTAAAAATCTTCCAACCCATCACTAAGTCACTAAAACACTAAGTCACTAGGATACTAGGTTATTTTGTCACTATTGGTTGCCGATTGTGGATTGTCTCTGTAGATAGGTGTAGTTGGTGTAAAATGAAAGGCCTTTGGTCAGCCAAGCCCGGGGGATCTTCGGATTCCCCAAAACTAGGATTTTTTGGTTGTTAAACATAAGTTATTGCGCGAGATAACCGATGCTAACGTAAAATGGTCCTTGGCAAAACTCCCAGAATTCTTAGAGTTACTTTTAACTTCACTGATCCGTAGGGTCCTAAAACACGTCACTCAGAGCCACTTGGTTGTTAGTTCTTAGGTAGTCGCGGGGTAATGAACTCACGTGGAAATCTACATCTGACGTAAAAAGAAAAGCTTAACCGCTAGCCAACACTTTGTTTAGAATTGTTTTCAGCTATACTTCTTAGGATGTCAAGTCAGGGTTGATGTTGGCATATGACCCATGCCTCACCCGCTTGTCAGAAGATAGCTTCAAGGGGAAGTTGAACTCAACTCCCCGATTGAATCCAATGCCGCTAGACTGGACGTAATATATGCCTGAGATGCTGAAAAGATAGCTAGTTGGGGGGATTCTCTTATGACTCACCAGACCGGACGTAATAGACACCAATACACCATCGAGTTGAAAAGACGGTTGGTTTGAGGGCGTTTTCGTACTGGCTAGACCGGACGTAATAGATACCATAGAGTTGAAAAGACGGCTAGTTTCAAGGAGGTTCTGTATTGGCTAGACTGGACGTAATAGATACCATCGAGTTGAAAAGACAGCTAGCTTCAGGGAGGTTCTGTACTTGCTAGCCCGGACGTAATAGATACCATAGAGTTGAAAAGACGGCTAGTTCAAGGGCGTTACTAAGTCTCGCTAGTCGTCGTACACCTAGTTAGAGTACTGACAGACGACTAGCCTGGGATTTCCGCACTTGGCCTTCGCACTTTAGTATAAAAATAGGAGGAAGTCCCTCGTCTTTGTGTGCTGTGTGTTGTGATGTGCAGGTGCAGTAGATTAGCAGATGGACCACGGTTGGTACAATCCATCGGCGGTCCTTCCAGTAGGACTCTTCAACATTCGGGTTCAGTGTATCGAGAAGCTCAACTTCACTACTTTTCTCCGCACTCATTTTGGTCAAGAATTCCTGACCCAGGTGCTCCGTAGCCCCTGGCCTTTGATAGTTTCAGCAGTCACCTACGGGGAAACCTGGGATAGCGTGATTTACATCCTCATCTAGCACTATGCCGAGCGACCTGTGAGGCACTTCTACTTCCTACCTTCCATCATCTTCTATCTTCCTCTTAGTCCAAACTTGCTCCGTCAAGGGCGGAATGTAGGTTTTTCAAATTTCTTGTCTATAGGTCCAAACCAACTCCATTTGGGGCCAGGGTTGTTCGTTGCGACAGCGCGACACCTCGACAGACAGACGTCGCGCGACGTCATGAAAAGTCAAATTTACCTTTGACTTTACAGGAAATTACCCCCCTCCAGGTGGATGCCACATGGCATCCACTTGGCAAACTGGAGGGCGCGTACGGGTAGGAGACTATGGGTAGGGGCGACTGCAGGTGGGCGACTGCGGGTGGAAGAGGGCGACTGCGGGTGGGCGAGGGCGACTGCGGATTTCTGAGGGAGACCGCGGGTGGGCGACTGCGGGTTTGGCAGGGAGACCGCGGGTTCAGGAAGTGTTCTTGGGTAGGCGACCGCGGGTGCGCAAAAGGTACCTAGACCCGGTGGTGGACCCGAAGTCGCCCAATTTGGACCCGCTGTCGCCCTCTCGAGACCCGCTGTCGCCCTATCCAGACCCGCAGTCGCTGGATACGCAGTTGCCCTATCCGTACTCGCCCCCCTAGACCGAAGTCACTCGCCCTATATAGCTAGTAGCCCATCATCATGCTATCACCTTCATTTTCCATTGAGGCTTTCTGTCTTGCAACCTTTGTTGGCTGCATGCGTGACCCTTTTGGATAATATATATACTATTTTTTGCTATCATTTGGTTCTTAGAATTTTGCGACGTCCGCAAATCTCATGGCAACTGGAGGTAGCAGTGATGGGTCCCTTCCGGTTTTTTCCACTGTACGCACTCCTGGTGCAATTAGGAAGGCTGCCAAAGACAAGACTAGAAAAAGGAGGGGTAACATTCACAAGAAGCGATGGCATGTGTTGAACAATGATAACCACCTAGCTTTCAAAGAGTGGAACGAGGAGCCAGAGCCTTGGAGTATGCAGGTGTGCGAAGACTACATTGAATGGTGTCACATCGGGAAGTTTTTTCCGGCATGGCGCCATCATCACAACCAACACAATAACAAGGCAAATTTGAAGTATTGTGAAAATCCAGCTTTCATACGAAGGTGTTTAGAATTGTGGCAGGTCCTCTACAAAACCCCTTTTGTAGATAGGAATGAGGCCCCTTTGTTCATTGCTAGAGGTGCCTATGCTGAGGTCGCCTTGAACAAACAAGTTGATTGGACCACGATCAAAGAAAGTACCTACGTGGAGCGTCCAGAAGTTGGAATAATTCCAAGAGGGGTTCTCAAATTTCCGGAGGGTGGACTTGGGCCTTTTCGAAGTGATCCACAAAACAAAGAAACTGAAGAGGTGGACACGGAAGAATCAGAAGAGGATAATGATTCAGATGGCACATGAATTCCTAAGCTTGTACGAGTGAAGGAGCAGATTATCACCCCCGTCCAAGTTCCAGTTCCAGATCCAAATGTTCAAGCCGCTTCATCATCGCGGGGAAAGAAGATGAAACATCCTGCCAAGGTGCGACGGTCCACCACGAAAATTAGATTGGCATCAACCTCAACCACAATTGCGACTCCAATCTTGCCACCACAAGACGCCAACAACGTCTTCGACTTTGCTTTAAGTGACGACTCATCCGTATGTGCCACAAGTCACATTCCCATTCCACAGTCTGAATCTGATGTTGTTCACAATGCGATGACGTTGGCGAAGGCTCTCGACCTCTTGAAGACCAAGGATGCACAAATTGCAACCTTAGAAGGTGATGTGAAGAAATGGCAGTCTACATGTGAACAAAAAAATGCTCTCATTTCTCAACAATCCAAAGAATTACAAGGCCTTCGAGAAAAAGAGCGTCAGACTTTCACATTGTCGGACATGGACGAAACCTTTGTTGAGCAGGATCCACATCACTTGGACAAGCTTGTTGGGACCTCACCAGCGATGTCATTCACCTTTCTCCCCCTGCCAAGCGTACGAAGCGTTCTTCAATTCTTCCAATGGCACCACTTCCGTTCGTCTCAAGAGATTCTAGCAATCCGCACGTTGATGGTTTGCAAGGGACTCAGGATTCACTTTCGTTTCCTGCCATTCCACATCTACAATCATCAAAGGAACTTGATTTGGCTGAGGAAAATAGAATGCTTCGAGAGAAGTTGGCAGTGTTGGCAGCGACATACTATCATTGGAAGGTCGCGTGCATTCTCTCCGTGGATCGATCTCAACAAGTTTCGAAAGAGCTAGACAAAGTTTCGAAGAACTTTGTAGCAAATGCCCCTAAACGAGAGAATGGATTGACATCATGGGCATTGATGGAGGACATGTTTCCGGATAACATGTCCATGCTTGACGTGGCGGAAAAAAATGTCATAGACTGGGCACAAAATGGTTGGGACCATGGAAATCAAATGTCTAGTCACTTCAACGAAAAAGACCAAAGTCTATTGTGGCCAAAGCCAGCTCATTTCGTCTTGGATCATACCAAATGCCCCATATGTCTAGAACAATTTGGGCCAGAAGGAGGATGGGCACTTGGATCATGTACACATGTGTACCATCCTCAGTGTCTCATCACTCAATGTCTGATTAGACGACGATGTGTGATTTGTGCAGCACCATTCCATGATCGCTTGTATACCATGTTCAACTTGATGACTTACATGCCACCTTCTTGGGAACACAATAGAGACACGACGGCAGAGACACGATTTTGGGGACGAGACTTGCTTTGGAGTTGGCGAGAAGGCCTACATGATCAAGAAATGGGAGCTGCTGCCTCACAATTGAATTGGGAAACGGACCCGCGTGAAATTCTAAGAGTGGCATTCAACCTTATGAGAAAAGGAGCTCACAATGCAGGGAAGAGGGCGTTTTTTTTTCAATGCCTTGGTGGATATTTTGATAAGACATCCCAAACCTTCAAGTGGGGTGCTCATCCGGAAGGACACCGTTGGAATTTTGAAGGTGAACAAGGGGCTAATTGTGATGAAAATGCCACTCCAGAAGACTTGAATAGTATGGCTTACCTCGACTCAACATACGGGCCTTATTATCAAAGCCAAGCACTCGATTATCTATTGGAGTTACACTCTCCGCAAACTAAAAGGACACTTGAAGCTCTTAAGAACTCCAATGTCTTGGAATCTATTTTAGAAGCAGATGGACCTGCTTCAAGGACTCGTGCTAAGAAGAAACTCGTTGTTGGAGAGTCCAATGATTACGAACAAGGTGCAACGAGTGGTTCTCAGAACAATCCAATGGACTTGAACTAAATATTTCTATGAGATACTTACTTCAACGGTGGTTCTAGTTAATCGTAGTAGTATACAAGATGTAAGGCCCATAGTATAAGGGCCATAGTATATCCATACTCGCACAATGTAGTACTCTAGCAAAAGTTAGGGTTAAGATGTTGGCTTCTAAAACTATACCGCCTTGGCTGTGTATTGTACTACTATGCTTATGGACAACAACCTTCTATTGCTTTGGTTTTGAAGGTTTGGGCATACTTATACATTTGTAGCCTAAAATGTAATTGGTGAAATGCAAATACATTTGTTGTAATGCCTCACACGATGATTCCATACACGGTCCCCACAAAATTGCTATCTTCAAATCTTTTAATGAATTTTTTCCTTTTGGATTTTTTTCTCATACAACATGTTTTTGTTTACATGGAAAAATTTGATTCATTCCATTCAGATTTTTTATGAGAAAGTTATGGACCATTTTGTTTGGCGGGCAACTTGAGTCTACAGCTTCTTCTTTTAAAAGTTGCTTGTAGGATTTGTTTCTCCAGGCAATTTCTACAATCTAAAAAAAAATAAGGTCCGGTCACATAGTTAACTTCACTTGATAGCACACTCTCACCATTTTCATTTCATTTTAGAGATATTCATTATTTAAATTCTACAACTACATCTTACCTACTTCTACTCAACAATTTCTTAAAGTATCCAAAATTGTTTTTGAAAATTGTTTTTTTCCCACACATAACCATAGGATCTTACACCTTACTAGTATGAGAATGTGTGGAAAAAATTTCAGAATTTTTCATCTTACAGATTGCAAGATATCCGCATTTAGAGTGAAAAAAACAATTTTTTCAGCACATTGCTGGACTACATTATTTGACTTTTAACATTTTTCACTTTAATTTCTTGCACTACAGAGTTTTGAGCTTTAAACAAATATAGTGGAGAATTGAGTTGAGAGTCTAAATAAAAAAAAGGTTTTCAAAAAAACTTAATTTTCATTCTTAAAAAACTTGTAGAATAGAAGTACATATGAGATTGAATGAAAATCTATTTTCTTTCTAAGATAGAATTAAAATGCACTAATCCCCACGGTCAAATTGTTGTTGCAAGCAAACTAAACCATGTCAAACTTCTTTTCTTGAACAATTGCCAAAATTGCGTTCCTAAATTAATCTTACAAGGTATTTTTCCCACCAGAAGCTCTAATTGCCCAATAAACAAGATTGTCCATAACTTTCTCATAAAATATCCAAATGAAATGAAAAAAAGCTTTCCGGATAGACAAAATTATAATCTATGAGGGAAAAAAACTTAGAAAAATAAATTCAAATGCTTGTCACATTTTTTTGCTGCCCATTCTCCCCTGCTTTGGAGTTTGGACTATATGGGCATAACTTTTGTTCCCGGGCACCGATTGGAAAAAAAGTTATATTACCACAAAGGTAATCGTTTTTTCTATCTTCAAATAAAGTTTCAAAAATTCAGTCCCAAATTTCAGCCCGTAGGTACCATCTCTGACACCCATTCTTGCAAAGACACCAAATTCATAGCCCTCGTATTCAAAATATAATAAAAACATATGTACATTTCAAAAACAAAGGTGTGAATTTCTTTATTCCACAAAACCTTTGGAAAATCAAAAATTGGAAGGCCAAATTGTTTTTTTCTACCACACTAGATCCAACCACTAAGCATTTTTTTCATTATTCACAAAGTCACTTTCTTTGGGCTCCGGTCTCATTCTTTGAAGTTCCGCATGGGTGGCACCTATGCCTTCATAGGCCCACTTGCGCCATTCCTTAAAATAAAGGATGTGGCGCTCCAAGTCCAATATGCCCTCGTGCAACAACTCTTGTTTTTTCTCCAGTAGCTTCACCAAATAAAAAAGCGTTGCTCTTTCTTCTGTATTGCTACCATAATCCGGAGCTAAAGCCAAGATGCCCTCTTTTTTGGCTTCTTTTAAGGCATCATCATAATATTCCATCTCTAGCTCACATATTTGAAGATTCAAGCTTCTCCTTTCGCTTTGATGGGACCATTTATCACGTTGCAAAAGATCAAGTTTATTTTGAAGCACCGCTAAATCATCGGAAATGTGTGCTCGCCCGTCTTCGATCTTCTTGAAATAATTTACTCTACTTTTGTTTAACTTAGAGTAAATCTTCTCATTTTCAGCAATGGCGTTTTCAGTCGCCTCTAACTCCTTCTTCAACCCATCCACAACAGTTGGATTCACTGGAAGATGTTGTACCTTCTCTTTCAAATTCATAAGATCCGCTACTGTTGAAGTCAAAGCTGCTCATGCACTTTCGATCTTAGTGCCCAACATCTCCAAATTGTCTTCCGAATCATTGTCACTACTTCCGCTAGACCCAATGTCTGCACCAGAACGGTCCACATTGATCGGTACATGAACATCTTCGCTTTGTTTTTGAATCTTGGACAATGATTGCGGCTCCTCAAGCTTCCTCTTGCCCTTCTTGTCAACTTGAACGTCTTCAGCCGCCTCTTGTTTTTCTTTGCCAATGTCTTCGTCGTCACTCTCAAAAGAATATCCATCGTATTCGTGAGTGTGCTCATCTGAGCTAGAAGTTGAAGACCATTGAACTTGGTCATCACCAACAGCCAACTTGCCAGGCTTTGCCTCTAAAAGCTTCTGATTTGCTTGAAGAAGTCCTTCTTCATCCAGCACTATCGGTCTGTCGGGCGGTCACCGATAGGAAGCTCCTTCAAGGTTGTCCAATCTACCTTTTTCTTCAATTGAACTTCAACGTACACCATTTGCACAAAATAGAAAGAGAAGTTGTCATTTCGATAAGGCTGGGACTCCAAATAGAGTTGCTGCCATACCTCCAAACACCTTCGCTGGAAGACAACACTCTTGCAGTAAGCCAAATTTGCCTTATTAGACTTCACGTGCAAAGGGTGTCGCCAAAACGGGAACAACTTGTTGATGTGGCACCAATCCACATATTTGTTTACAGTTTCATATGTCCAAGGCTCTGGTTCTACTTCCCATCCCAAAAAGGCCTTCATCTTTGGATGCAACAAGATGGGTACACGCTTCTTGCGAGGTTTGCCGCTCCTTTTACGATCCTTGTCACGAACCGCCTTTTTGTTGAGCCGAAGTCGGTATCTTGACATACCGTGTGGCAGTTGAGAGTCCTCGCCCTCCATAACGATCACTTCGTCTCAAAAGTAGCCAACTAAGTACTATGCGGTTTAGGGTTGCAAGCCTAAACCGTAGGTGTAAAAAATGCTAAACGTAATCCTATCACATTTAACATTTACAAAAATACAATGTTCTCGTGAAACACCCTATGTCATCCAAGCGTGAATAAAATGAGCCGTGCAAAGGGACAACCCCCCCCACAACTGAAACCCCTAGCTTCTGTGCACGCATTCAGCCACGTCAGCAGGTGAAAGACAGTGCGCAGAATGCCAGGGAAAATTTAATGGCGACTGCGGGTGGAGGAGAACGTTGATGTACCCGAGGTCGCCCTGGGGTGCGTGCGGGTCCTGAAGTGGACGAGTGCGGGTCAGCCCAGTGCTCCAGGGCGACCGCGGGTCCGGAAGTGGGGCGACTGCGGGTTAGCGCAAGTGCTCCAGGGCGACCGCGGGTCCTAGAGTGGGGCGACTGCGAATCTGGACAGGTGCTCCAACGCGACCGCGGGTCGAAGGAGCCCGGGCGAGTGGGCGACCGCGGGTCCAGGGCGACTTCGGGTCCAGGACGACCACAGGTCCACTTTGCGAAGGCGACCGCGGGTCCTGGGCGACAGCGGGTCCCAGGCGACCGCGGGTCCATCTGTTAATGCATGGACTTTTCTTTTCTTTCTTAGTACATGTTTATAGATTGTGATATTTTTTTCCATTTTTCCTTGCGCTGGGAAAGTGGCAATACTAAATGTTACGGAGGGGCTCCAAGCTTCAACATTCATCCACGTACTGGATAGAAAATGTGATACTAAGTATCTAAAATTCTATTTTCATTTACATTGTGGCGATTTCATCGAAGACTTTTCTAGAAGTTGAAGTTTTTCTAGCAATTTCATCCAAAATTTTCCTAAAAAATTCCTATAGCTTATAGCTAGCCTAAATTTTTTGTTGCTTTTGAGCACCAAATCTCAAGGGAAAAAAAAAGGATTGTGAGCTCAATCCCATTTGTGTTGCAAAATTTATGGAATACTAGTTTATACTTTATACTATATTTGGGGAGCCATTAGGGTTGAGGTCGGTTGTGGTACAAATGGATTCCTTATTGATTATCTGAACAAAAGTTAAATCTTTGCAATTGTTTTAGAAGAAGTTCTTGTTAACTAATTTTTTTCTTATTAATTAATTTCATTGTTAATTCTTAATTTTATTGTAAATGACTTATTTCATTGTTAATGACTAATTTTATTGTTAATAACTAATTCAATTGTTAATAACCAATGTTATGATTATTAAGTATTAACCATTGCAATTGTAACAATAATGTCTTTGTAATTGTTTTGACATGAGATGTTCATTATGTATTTTTGGATGTAGACTCAAATTACATACTATGTTACACACACTAATTTTGGTAAATTACATGCCTAATAACTAAATTTCTTGTACGGACACAAATCTATAAATGAAAGTCATTGTTGGACTTATATCATACTCCAACCATCTATGAAAGAATGTGTGTTTTTATCAATTTGGATGACATATACAAAAAAAAAGAATATGGTAGGAAAACATTATGCTACTAGGAATAATATATATGGTAAAACCAGATTTACATTTATTATTGAATTCATCCAAGTTTTCTCGAATTGCGTGTTTAATAAATGACAAAGATTATGGCTACATATCTTTTTTGCAATATCCACTCTTGTTTCATTGTCTCAAAAAAAAAAAGGGGTCGCAAGAAGTCAATGAACTTCCTTTTTCCAAATAAAATAAATAGGAAGAGAGCGAAAAAGGTTAAATAAATAAATAAAAACATCTCTCATCTATTTTGAAATAGGTAAAGTACGAATAAAAAGGAAAAGTCTAAAAAAGTCTAAAATGTATGTTTCCTATATTTGAATTAGAATAAATAGGAAAAAAAAAAAAACTTGCTTTTATTTTTGGAAATAGAAAAAATAATAAGAGAATGTAAATGATGTATGACTTACATTTTTTTAGGGATTGAAAAAACAACTATTTGAATTCAATGACCATGAAAGTAAAACTCCTTTCAAGTGCATACTAGCACATTTTATTCAAGAAATAATACAAGTCTTCAACATCAATTACCAACTAATTTATTTTCATTTTCTTATTTTCCTTGCGTCCATTATATACTACGGAATCAAAAAGGACCAAGAACATTTGAATTCAAAAGTTGTTATACTTTGCATAACAATGTGTAAAAGGCCATATTCAATATATACAATTTGACAAATAGCCCATTGAGTAATTGTTTTTCTAAAGACAAGGCGCGTAGCATAAAATTCCTTCATATATTATAGGAAAATATTACAAAGTAAGCAACACATAATTGGCCACCAAGCTCATTACTTGCAGTACTAAACTCTTGCTCTAGACTATCCTATTACAAAGGTGAGTCTCGGAACACCAATTCGGGGGGCATCATAGACCATGGTGGAGACATAAGGGAATTTGTGATCTCTATACACGTTGGTCTCTTCTTTGGGTCAGTGTTCACGAGTTCACGCAACTTCATTCCAAAGTACATTGATCCCTCGCGGTTCTTGAACAAATCCTTGTCCCAATCGTCCATATCACCAATTCTCATCCATTCGGTCAACTTCCCAATAGAATACGAGTCTGACTGTTGCGTATATTTATACCGTTGTTGCATGATCGGTATGCTTGTATCGGAATTTGGAGGTCCATATGCATAAAACAACTCCGGGGCAACCCACCAACGACCTTCTTGGTATTGATCCCTCTTGGCCTCAGATGGCTTTCCAAAATGTGAAGGCGCGTTTTCGTCAAAACGACTTGATATTCCAAAATCACAAATTCCAATGTTGATTATGTCGTTTGAATAATCCGTAAAATGCAACATGATGTTCATGGGAGACAAGTCATTGTGTAGCACGCGGCACTTGTGCATGAGATTTGTCACATATACTAAAGCCCATGCCAACTTTGCCTTGTGCCTTCGGAAGAGACCAAGTTCTTTTTGTTTCTCTTCAGGAAGTCTTGTGGCTTTTTGCATTTCATGCCAGTCAATGGTTGGTGATACAGAACAATCTAAATGCCTCAACTCATTCAAATGGCCCCCATTCCACCACAAAGTGTACACTTCATTCGTGCGAGAATGAATGGCAAAAAACTTAATGATGCCAGGGTGGTTCAAGGGGCATGCAAGGGCCTCCATGGATCGTTGCGCTCTCCCCTCGCGTGGGTTTATTGCCTTGGATACTTTCCCAGCAAAAGCGATGTAGCTTGGAATTGTATCCATTCCTTCAATGCGTACCTTACGCACTTTTGCATACCTCCCTTCACGTTCAAAAGCACTAAGGGGCACCACTTTCGCCGTATCGGGGATCCACGTGATACACAATCCACCATCTCGTGCAAATGCTGCCTGCACTGCTACATTTTTCCACTTAAAACCCCTTGCCGAGCCTCTTGCCAATTTCTTCACTGCGTTGGACCACCACTCCATTTTTTGGCGGAATGCCTTGATGTCTTCTGATTCCTCTACTATCGGAAGAAACGGTCGATGTTCCTTCATCAATTTCTTGGTATTGAACATCACCGCTTTCAATGTGTTATCAAGCCATTCAAATAGTCTCGAAGAATATGTCAAGTCAATGTCTGCGAAATCATCGGATCCCTTTAGCTTGGTTAAAATCCGTGCTTGTAAATCGTTTGGCAAGGCCTCACTACCAGTTGTAGGACACCTCAAATAGCTTGCCTCCAAGAATTGTACACTTTTCCCTGCGTACCACTGGAGACATGCTTCGTATGCATATCGGGTATAACTCGGGGGAGGATAGTTGGAGTCCTTGTCATGTGCTGACTTTTGCTTCTTGCCCTTCCGTCGCTCTTGACTCCCTCCTTCTTCATTTTCATTTACAGCTATCGGAACCTTGAAAAAAATTGGATCATCGAGGTCCAGATCCCATAAAGACTTTCTCCTTGTAGTGTTGCCTTCATGTGGAAAAGTCATGTTGTACTTAAAAACAATTCAAAACCGTAGTTTAAAATTCGTAGATTGAAAGGGTAAAAATTCCCCCCCAATTGAAACCCCAGCCCACGGGCACGCATCCAGCCACCTGAAGGTAGGTGAAAGACAGTGCGCAAGGCTAAAGTAAGGTGAGAATCGGAAGTGGGGCTAACGCTTAAGTACCCGAAGTCGCCTCAGGGCGCGTGCGTTTGGGTGACTGCGGGTCGGGAGGGGGCGACTGCGGGTCTGAGGAGGGGCGACTGCGGGTCTGAAGACAGCGGGAATGGGCGACTACGCGTTTTTGGAGCGCTGAAATGGGCGACTACGCATCAAGGGCGACTGCGGATCGTGGGCGACCGTGGGTACCAACTAAACCATCCCGAAACTTGCACACGCGGTCATCCACAAAGAAGTCTCTTCGACCCACAGTCGCCCCCTACACACAGTCGCCCCACTGGAGATTGAGTTTGCATTTTCCAGAAAATTAGTCTCCCTCCTTGACCCGCAGTCGCCCCCTACGCGCAGTCGCCCTGATTCAAATGTGTTTTTTGCTTCGTCGATGACCCGTGGTCGCCCCTGACCCGAGGTCGCCCTAAACCAACAACCAATCTGACCCAACACTAATTAGCATCTGCAGCATATTCTAATTGATTTTTCCTTATCTCACATCCAAAATTGGTAATAAATGTTAGGCGTCAATTCATATCAAAGACATAGCAAGGCAATGGAAGAATTATTCTCACAATGTGAAGGGTTTCCCAAACCCTAAACCCTAGACCCTAGACCTTGGAAAACAATAATACAACTTTTATCTAGAATCAAATCCTTAAACCTACATAAAATACTTACACATCCTACACGAGATGTAGTGTTTTAGACCTAAAACAGAATCATGTCTTTTTTGTCTTGTTGAATTTGTAAACAAAATGGAGGAAGTAACATATGATTAAAGGGAATTAGAAACAATAAGGGAGAGGTCCAAAAAAAAACACCATCTCGTGAAACATGCCCAAATAAATCTAATCATGCCCAAATAAATCTAATTACACCTCCCCACTATTAGAATGTACATAAAACTTTCATTTGGAACTTCTTGCCAAAGGAGTGTTGGAGAGCTAATGCAAAACCTAGGATTTGTTTGTCTTGTTGAATTTGTAAACAAAATGGAGGAAGTAACATATGATTAAAGGGAATTAGAAACAATAAGGGAGAGGGGTCCCAAAAAAAAAATTAATCTTGTGAAACATGCCCATACCCGCAGTCGCCCAAAGCGCAGTCGCCCTAGAACCCCAGGTCTGATTTTGGAAGTGATCTGGGGACCCGCAGTCGCCCCCTACGCGCAGTCGCCCTGATGGAAGGGGGGAGATTGCATTTTCGAAATTTCTGGTGTCTCCCACCTTGACCCGCAGTCGCCCCCTACGCGCAGTCGCCCTGATGGAAGGGGGAGATTGCATTTTCGAAATTTTTGGTGTCTCCCACCTTGACCTGCAGTCGCCCCCTACGCGCAGTCGCCCTGATTGAGGGCAGAAAATTATTTGGTGTCTCCCTCCCCTTCCATATGGGCGACTGCGCGTAGGGGGCGACTACGGGTCAAGGAGTTTGCATTTTCTCCTTGACCCGCAGTCGCCCCCTATGCGCAATCGCCCTGATGGAGGGGGGATTTTGAAATGTGTTTCCCCCTCGAGGACCCGAGGTCGCCCTTGAAAGATGCGAGGGATCCTTGGACCGGACCCACGGTCGCCCCACGCGCAGTCGCCTCATGCGCAGTCGCCCCATGCGCTGTCGCCCTAGTATCCGTGTTAGGGTTAGCGCATGCGCCCCTGGCGACCGCGGGTATTTCATGGGCTGTTCCAGCCTGTGGTCCATAATTTTCATAACTACGCCTTGTAGTTCACCTACCTTGTAGTGGCTGAATGTGGGCCCAATGTTGTGGAGGTCTCGTGGTTTTTTTGGTTTCCCACAAACAGCCAACAATACAGCAGACACTTCTTGTATACCTCAATGAACCCAAAATCTTTTCCATTAGTTTAGGATAGTGAGAATATCAAAGCCATTTGATGTAGAGGGCCTTGAAACGGCAATTGCATTCATTGTGGCAAAGTTGTTGAATAATAAGGATGCACACACAAATGGGTGTGAAGTCACCAAAAAAGGGTACACTAAATTCACATTTAAAACAATTAGCAATTCAAATGAAAATGATTCATTTGGTTCTTCATTGATTCTCTTTCATTTTTGGGTGTTATAGTAACGTAGGGGTGCCTCAATTGTTATGTAGCCTATTCAAATTTAATCTTCTTGCATTGCTAATGATTAGTTATTTGGCTCCTTACAGGCTTAATGGCAGGTGTTCAATTTAGCAAGTGCTCAGAGGAAGTCATAATTATTCTCGACCATGAATATTTCCGGTAAAAATTTGTTTAGTTTGCCTTTGACTTCCTTATTGTCATCCACTTGTATTGTAGACAATGTCTTTTTAATAGGTGGGAGAATCACCATGACAATGACTATTCTATTGGAATTGATTTGTGATCTTTGAAATAGGATTAAGGACTTTTGGAAAGGCTACAAATTGTATTGCTTTGCTCATTATGGCCAATGCAATGAGTCCAAAGGCCATTTCCAAGCCAACAAAATGGGTGAGTAAAATATTGCCCTTCATTTTGTATAGGTGATTTGAATCCTTGAATAATGAAATGAACATGTATTAATGAACATTTCTAGTTGGATAGTTAGTGGTGGACATTTCATCTCACTATTAGTGCTTATTTGCTGCAGGACGAGTGATGTGTTTGATACAAAACACACGCGATATTGTTTGGGGAGCCAAATTTGATGAGGCCATTAGGGAGGGATGGGCCATGATGGAAGAATATGTGTGGGTTCGGCAAGGAAAAGATTGCACAAACCTCAGGTTCGATTGTTCTAGTATAGAACTTGTATTATAAGATTATATGCTAAAAATACCCATATGTAGTTGTTATGTTTTAATATTCATTGATATGGGGGGCCGGGAGATGCAAGGCTTTATTAGAAGAATTTGAGGATGTCGAGAAACTTTCCGAGTCTGAGAATGGATGCTTGTTGTTACAACTCATTAAGGTTAGTGCAATACCACAACACGAGTTAATATACTTGCTAGGTTAGTATTGTTTGTACCCCATTCTGTGAATATCATATGTACTAATGACAATTCCACCTTAGGATGATGAGCACAGGACGGAACGCGCATTTACACAATCTCTGAGCGTTCAAATCAACACCACGGATATCTTTGAGCAGACCAATAATAGGTTAAACCAAGCTCGCGCAAACTTGGACAACCTTGTGCCACGAGCAAATTGTTCATGACTAGAGACATTGTTGTGGTGCATCAAACGGCAGCCTTGTACTATGGCATAAGACCCTATTTTGATTTTTGAGTTGGGATCATAAAAAGAAATAAGTTATTTATGAAGATAATAGTACTAAAGTCATGCTAGACATGTGAAATAGCAATGTGCTTGACAAAGAACTTCATTTTACATTTCTATACTATGATTTTGCTAAACAATGCATGGATTGTTTATCTCAGATAGATGATCATATTTTGCTAAACAGTCCATAGTATATGAATGTTTAATTGATTAGTGCCCAATACTTTAATGGTTTACATATATGACCCCTCCCAAAAAATATATACCCATAAATGTGACCCCCCCCAATAAAATATATACCCATAAATGTTGTGGCTTGTTATTCTTGGTTCACAAGTTTGAAATCCCCAAATATTGAAAATGTACAAATGTATGCCCTTGATTTAATCCCTTTGTTTGTAAATATGATGGCTACACTTTTAATTAATATGAAACAAGTTTTATTGTTTGGATACCTATGAATGTACAGATAAATAAAATTTGAACAAAACCATGAAATCAGCTGGGAAATAGCTATGACAAGTAATTGTGACAATTAGTTCCCAACTACACCTTCACGGTGCTTGATGAAGCACATGATGAAAGTTATATGGGAGCTCATGCTGTCACACCCAATCCTTATGAGATATTTGAACAACCATCTTACTACACCTATTCTATGCATTGTATAATTGATTATATTGAGTTTTGTTCTCTCACGCAATTTATAATGTGTCAATCACACTTGACCATAAATGAATAAAAGGTATTTATCCCTCAATTCCCAAACCCCTTCTTTTGGAGCTCTCCGAAAGTGGTCTACATTGATCAAGAATCCCACATTCTTTATAGTTGGATCTTGTTTTACAATGGATTCACCATACAAATTCAAACTAAACATAATAGAGATTGCATTGGAAAATAAAACGCAACCATGTGAATCATGGATGGTAAATTTCTTATGTTTGATTATTTTCTTATTGAAATTGCAGAAGTGATGTTAGGGTGGGAATCCTCTTTTTGCATGTCAAATCTAATAAGTTGCAACAATAATTAATAAAATGGCTAAAGATGCATAACCCAAATTTTTAAATAAAAGATGAAAAGGTGCAATACATTTTTATGAAGTGCATTGGTAACTAAAATTTATGTCCACAATTTTGTGTAAGAGAACTTCAAAGTGAAAGTCTTAGAGGTTCAGAAATTCAAAATCCCGCCCTGTACCCGCAGTTGCCCACCTGCGGTCGCCCCACTATAGGGGTCCAGAAATTACTCTGTGGTGCCCCACACGCGGTCGCCCATCTCCAGTAGCCCCAGACCCGCAGTTGCCCTACCCGCAGTCGCCCTACCCGCAATCGCGCAGGACCCCAATACTTCTATAGCCATCGACCCGCGGTCACCCATCCCCAGTAGCCCCAGACCCGCAGTCGCCCTACCCGCAGTCGCCTTCGCAGTCGGCCCCTTAGACCCGCAGTCGTCCTACCCGTGGTCGCTCTCAGACCTGTACGCGCCCCTTCCCGCACTCGCCCCAGGGCGATTGCGGGTTAATTAGCTGTCTCCCCACCCGACTTCGCCACTTTCCCTTCTTGCTGCGTACTGCCTTTCACCTACTTTACAGTGGCTGATTGCGTGCTCGGGAGCTTGGGTTTTGAGTTTCACTTACATGTGGCTCATGTTCTTGATTTTACTCCATCACTCACTAATCGCTAGATAATACTTTGCGGTTTAGGGTTAACTTTAGCTAGATAATACTTTGCGGTTTAGGGTTAAGTTTAGATTCCTTGCCCCAAATCTCAAGAGCATCTCCAATGGCGGACCACAAGAAGAAGACCAAGGCAAAAGGAGCCATGCACCCTAGGCAACGACGCATCCTTTTGGACCCAGCGTGTGTGGCCTACCGAGGTTGGGATCGAATTACGAGCCACTGGACCGCCAAGACTTGTAAGTCCTTCGTGGGGTGGTGCCACATCGACAAGTTATTCCCCTATCATCGGCACTACATGAATCGGCGCAACAATACGGCCAATTTGCATCCATGCCGTAATGATGCATTTGTGCAACGTTGTATCGAAATTTATCGATACTTGTATGGCACATATTCAGTGCCTAGGAGCGAAGTCCCGTATTTCATATGTGCAATGGTGTATGCGGAACTCATTTTGTTTCAAAGCGTGGATTGGAGTTCAATCAAGGGAGTGAAGCATGCTCGCCTTCCACCGACAAAAGACATCCCAAGGGCGGCTCTATCTGCCAATCCACGTGAAGGGCTAGGCCAGAAGAAAAACTTGAAGGAGGGAGTGCCCGATGAGCAGTTTCATTGGACGTCATCTGATTCATCTTCGGGAGAGGAAGACAACCTTGGTGAAGACCCTCCAATGCAACCCCAAAACATGGCGATGGTGGCTTCTACTTCACAAAATTTACCTCCCCCGAGAATGGAAGAAGAGGGTGAACCAGCTAGGCAACCACAAAATCTTGATATTTTGCCTCTTGCTATGGTGAATCCGATTACAGTCCCTCGCACTGAAGAAGACGAAGTTTTGCAGTATGTGCTTGCATGCATGCAAGAAGTAGAAGATGATGTTTTTTGGACAGAGATGGAAACAGAAGAAGATGTGAAGCCTTCTTTGTTCCAATTGGATTGTGTTGATGACATGTACCGAAGTGAGGAATTTGTTGAAGATGGAACTGTCCCTGACACAGTAATGTTGGACACCAAAGTTGTTTACAAAACTCAACTCAAGAAGCTTCTAAATGAGTTGGATGAAAAGCATCTAGAATGTGAGAAGCTTCGCAATCAAGAAACGCAAACTTTGAGTGGAGATATTGTAAATAGCTTACGTGCTGAACTTGAAAGTCGGCAAGTTCTTTTGTCAACGCAAATAACAAAGATTTTAGACTTGGAAGCATTTTACCTTAGATTCTCTTCTTGGCATGCTGGAGGATCTAGTTCTTCTAGCAATGAGTTTGCGAAATCACGGCTTGCCAAAATTATGGAAGCATGCAAGCTGGAGGAAGATCAGATAGACTTGGAGAAGCGAGGGGTGGAAGAAGCACGATCAAGATTAAATTCCTTGAAAGCATTAAAGGACAAAGCCCCCCTTGACCGTGTTGCATAAATGTGTGGTTGGAAAGACGTGGCTACTAAACAAGCATTGTCTCTTACGGAAGTAGTTGACTTGAAAAAGAAGCTTGGGGTTTCTTTGTCATTGGATCCAAAATTGGAAGAACATCGGGATGCACTGAAGGCGGTTTTGAAGTTCCAAAAATCATACAAGCAATTTTGGTTGGAAAAGAAGTTGGGGAAGGATGACCGATACCTTAGGAATTTGCAGTTGGAAGGTAGGAAAGTCTTGTATGAGATGGAACGTGAGGCTCATGACCGCAAAGAAAAGGCCAAAATGGATGTTGAATGATTTTCATTTTTAGCACATTTTTGAGGACTATGTATATTCCATCTTATGTATATATAAAAGGATATTATCCATTTTGAACATTTTAATGCAAGCACATTGAATTCTATGTAGTTCCTTGACAAGAGTACATAAATATAGATATGAATTTTTGGTTATTTATGTTTGCAATGTTGTGAATACTTGAATATTCTAGGAATTTTGGCAGGAAAATGACCTTGGGAGTTCGGACTTTCGGAATTAAAAGAGAATTAAAAAAAAAAGGAAAATTCAAAACTTGCCGGATTGGAAAAGAACTTGTTATTGAAGTTCAGAGCAATTGTCACGGCTAGGGTGAATTGACCTACTCATTGCCACTCTAGGGCAAACACTAGAATTTTTTATTTTCAAGGCTTATTTTTTTAGTGGAAATTCTGAATTCATAGTTTCAATTATAGGCCCCAAATTACCCCAGGGGATGCAAGAATTATCCAAACAAATGGCAGTCGCCCGTTCCTGGACCCGCAGTCGCCTGTTTCTGGACCCGTAGTCGCCCATTACTGGACCCGTGGCGCCCACTTCTGGACCCGCAGTCGCCCACTCCTGGATCCGCAGTCGCCCACTCCTGGACCCGCAGTCGCCCACTCCTGGACCCGCAGTCGCCCACTTCTGGACCTGCTGTCGCCCACTTCTGGACCCGCTGTCGCCCAATCTTGGACCCGCAGTCGCCCATCACCTGACTGATTTCAGGTTTTTGGACCCGCATTCTCTCATAGGGCGACCGTGGGTCCAAGGAGTTTTCTTATATAAAGTTCTAGGGGTACCCCTTGTTTTATCACCTTGGCTCCGTTGATAAAACTCTTGTCTTGGACCTTCGAAAGAGGCTTCATGCGGACGTTTAACTTCTTCGAAGGGCAACAACCGTGTTTAGAAGGGTTTACAAGACCACTCTAAGCGGGTTGCTTTGTCATTACATCTTCCATAGTATTAGTGTGATTATTGTAGTCATTTTCTTTGAAGACCCAGTGTTGATCTACTACATGGCTGGACAAGGTGTTGGAAGGGGGGGGACCATGAATGATACGCGGAGGTCCACAAAGGATTGGGACCCTTGGCTAGTACCGTGTACCCCAATTGATAATTCCCCCCATGCTCGAAAATGCGTGTTTTGTGGGTGGAGCAAAGCATTTGTACGAAAGAGAGCATTGATTCACTTTGGCTATGGCGGCTCAACTACATCGGAGCGTTGTAAGGAGATCCCTAGAATTGTACGAGAAAAGTTTCGGACTGGCGAGGGGCAAGTTCCAAGGTCCATGAGTTACGAAGAGATGTATGATGCACCGACTAGACATGATGCACCAATTCATGTTGCAGAGTCTATTGTCGCACCTGCGTTGGATGTCGAAGAAGAAGGGTCTCTCAATCCCTTTGAATCAAATGCAAGACCAAATCCTACGCCTGATTCAGTAGATTCTACTGGAACAACGCTTGAGAGAAGGAGGAACATGCCATCTGTTTCTCGGCAAAGAAGCATGGATGAATCTTTACAGACGGGCCGCAGAAAAGAGTTGGATAGGTTGTGGGCTTCTTTCTTTTACGAGGCGAACATTTCATTTAATGTTGTGCGCCACCCGGCCTTCGTGAATGCTATTAAACAAACTGCAGTAGCTGGATTCGTGTACCAACCGCCACCGTATAATGCGATTCGCACGAAAATGATAGATGTTAAGAAGGCATCGGTTGAAGCCATGGTCTCGGAGCGGACGAGGGTTTCAATAAGTCGGTATGGAGCGACAATTTGTTCAGATGGTTGGTCCGATACTAATTCGCGGCCATTACTAAATATGATGTTGGTGTGTCCCGCCGGGGATGTCTTTTTGGGATCAGTGGATAGTACTGGGGAGAAGAAGGATATATCTTACACGACTGAGACGATGGCACGATACATTGAGGAAGTTGGGCCTACCAACGTTGTGCAATTGTGTATGGACAATGCTGCAGTCATGACGGGGGCGATGGCAAGGTTGGAAGAAAGGTACCCTCACATTTATAGGCAGGGTTGTGCGGCACACATTTTGGACTTACTCTTAGAAGACTGGGGAAAGGATCAGAGAGTAAACACTACAAAAAAACAGGGGTATCTATGACTCCAGAGAATGACTCCTTGTCCGGTTTCACTAGAAAATGACTAGATCCTTTGTAATTGCACCGTGGTCGCAATCTCCACAGTGTGCGAGTCATTCTAAAGTCATTTATCACGACTGCGGGATGAACTTCTGATAGAGGATGACCTGAATGGCCTGCATTCGTTGGAAATGACGTAGAGAAGTCTGTAAGGAATCTGAAGTAACGCTAAAGTCATTAACGACTACTGTGCTCTACTTCTTTGTGATTCCAAATGACTTGTGAACAACTTTGTCACGACTTGGGGGTGGTTTAGAGTGTAGAGCATTGTTTTGGAGAAACTGCGGGCAGGGCAGTGCGCTGCCCGGGTCAATTTCCAAGAAGGTATGTCGGGAAGCAACTGCGTCTGACGATAGACAGTAACTTCAGCACAACTGCTGAATGACTTCTTCTGGGAAATAGAGATATTTTTTTTTCCAGATGAAACCTAGGTAGTGTGAATGACCTTCAATAACAATTGTCTGATCTAGTCCTTGGGTTGAAAATAAAAATGGAACCATTGATAGGCTTAGTGGTCAAATTTCCTTCTAATGTCTTCTATATGGTCACACGATACACATTAGTGTCATCGACGGACTAGATGATTCTTTCACTGACACTTTTATGCACCTTCTGCCAGAAATGAGCTAACATGAAATTAATGAAAGACATATATAAGACGGGAATCTTTCCATGCATGAAGATGGTTGTCAGATCAAGTTGCACTTGAAAACCAGCGTGCAGTACCTTGGAGCTATCACTTCTGAACAATTAATTCGTAGTGACTACGCCGCCTCTACTCTATCACTTCTGAGTGACTACAAGTGACTAAGCCGCGACTGTGCTATCACTTCTTAGTGACTGCATAATTTGCGCCCGAACACACTAATACCCTTCCTGTGCTAATAAATTCTCTTCCTCTGTCAATTCGATGGCCCCGATTAGATTAACCATCTGTGCCGGAACTGGTAACCTATGGGGAGCTCTTAGTCCGTTGCTCTCTATGTTGGTGCTGATGAATGCATCCAACGTGTCCACGACTTCACGGCGTGCTCTGGCTTCTTTGCATAAGACTACTTTCCAGCCGGGTCGTTCCGGAACATCTGAAAAGAATACTTGCATCGCCTAGCTTGGAAAAATGAAGGGATCTTGCATGCGAGGTAGTTTATGCCGACAGTTCACCACAAGGAAGCCGGACTCGTCTCTAGTGTATGTGTGATTCCCTCGATTGTCCTGGGTTTTCACCCACTCGCAGCGCAAAAGAATAATGCGCGTACTCAGTGCACCATAATCTAGCTCTAGAATGTCCTTCAGGACCCCCACGTAGTTCACAGATGAATCCTCAATTTGGGATGATGGTTCCTGAAAAACAGAAGCTACACCACTATTGTAGCTCACAAAATGCGACGTACTTTCATCTTCTACTCTGAAGTGCTTACCAAACGCAGTGACGCGTGTGTACCGAGTGGCTCTCTGTGCAGGCTTCTTGCTTAGAAGAAATCGGTCCATGTCTATCTGGTTCCGCAAATCTAAGTCGGCATCTTGCATCGTGCGTTGAATCCACTCTGACAAAGTGGCGGTTTCTAGATTTGTGATGGATTCTGCCCTCCAGGACCTACAGAAGAAGAGTCACAATGACAGTATGAGATCCAAACTTGAAGACATATACAGATCATAATGCCGTCCTATTTGGCTGGCGAACCCCACATTCATGAGGGGGTTCAAGGTTGTTCTCTGACTCTCTCCTCACTGTAGATAGTCACCACCAAGTCATTCCTAAGTCACGAAAAGAGAGCTTGCAACTTCCAAATGACTTCAAAACATCTAATGAACAACTCTGGCACTAGCATGTGCATGGAATCCACAAAGAGTACAACTCTATTCACAGAGCAACAGTGGATTCAGGTGGGCATCACATACACTAATTGTGCAAAGCACTTACGTCACCAAGTCTTGCATAGCAGTTGAATTGGATAGCACATACTGGTGGGCTATGTCTCTCAGCTCCGGGCTCATGATATATGGCCAACCCGCTCCTTGTAAAACCTCGAGATCCTGGAAAAACTCACATCGCACGCACATCTCATGGTCAAACACTGGTGACTATGTCATATACTAGTCATACGTTAGTCATTAATCATGACTTCAACTAGACTAATACTATAAAATGACTTCCTCATCACTCACAAGTGGCATCATAGTCACCTATTAGTCACAGGCAAGTCATTTTTCATGGCCGTGCTGCCGACCAGTGATACTGACCTTCCAATACGGCAAGCGGAAAAGGATGCTCAGTCTTTTCAAGCCATATATTTTGGATGGGTCCCCTGCAGCACCGTCTCTATTTCCCGCTGCTTTCCACGCCTCGCACTCCAGGGCATGCTGAATTTGTTCCTCTACTGTCACTGTGCGTGGTTTGGGGCGGGTTTCAATTGATCCGTTGAAATGGTCCTTCATTTCTGCTGATCTGTAGGGATGATTTTCAGGAAGCCATCGCCGAGTACCACTATAAATTTGCTTACCAAGCTCTGTTGAATGCTCAGCACCCAAATCCATGCCACACCACGGACATGCTGCATACCCTTGATGAGAGAAGCCTCCTACTGTGCCATACCCGGGAAAGTCGTGGATAGTCCATAGCAACATGGTCCTCAATTGGAAAGACCTTGATCCTGCATCTTTTGATACATCATATGCTGGAACCCCGGCCCACAATTCCAGCAATTCATCCACGAGAGGCTCTAAATATACGTCAAAGACTTCACTTGTGACGGACTCTCTCCCTGGAATCAGAAGAGCCAACATAATGAAGAACTTCTTCGTGCTCAACCACGGTGGGAGGTTGTAATTCAACAACACAACGGGCCATGTTGACCATGCTGACCGGTTTTGTTTGAAAGGATTCACTCCGTCTGCTGCCAAGGCAAAGTGAGTGTTCCGTGGATCACTTGGAAAGGAAGGATCCACGTTCTCGTCAAAATGTTGCCACGCTTTGGAATCGCAAGGGTGTCTGACTAAGCCATCCCCTCCTTCTTTGTTGCTCCGATTGTCTGCATGCCACACCATCAACTTGGAAATTGCTGGACTCATGAACATTCGCTGGAGTCGTGGGATAATCGGAAAGTGACGGAGGACCTTCACTGGAAACCGACGGCGATCTGGATCTCGGTATCTACGACCACCACACTTAGGGCAACAAAGGGCATCTGCATTGGATCCACGAAAAAGCACACATCCGCGCTCGCATGCATGGATGGTGTTGTACGTCAAACCCAACTTGCCAGTAAGTGTCTTCGCTGCATGGTGGGTTCGAGGCAACGTATTGTTCTCCGGCAAGAGATGGGAATGCAAAATGCTGAAGAGTTCGTTCGCGCACTGATTGCTAACACCGTGCACGGTGCACAAGTTCATCAGCAAAACTGTGGCCGCAAGCTTGCTGGACCGAGCTCCAGCGACTCCTCCAACGCCCTCCCATCAAAATTGGGATCAACATCGCCCCTATTCGGGCCCATGTCGGGAGCCACCTGGTCGTCACGACATTCTTCACCCTCTGCAGCATAACCACCGTCCACTTCCATGAACTCTGCATGGATAGAGTCTGCTGTGGCAAAAGCGTCCATGACTTCCTTCTGAACTGTCTCTGCTGAACATGTTTGAACTTCTTGTGGGTGTAGTGTTTGGTCGACCATCCCACGAGTATCAATTGTAGCATCCAATTCCTCCGGCTCCACTACAACTGGTCCCCAAAACTGTTGGTCCCATTCCTCGTTTGAGGAGTCTCGTGCACCTGGGCCTCTCCAAATCCTGGACTGTGGATCTCGGCCGTGGCGGATGAGGTGCTGCCCTACGTTTCGTATGAAAAGTCTCTTACGACCTCGACAGTTGGTGCACGGGCAATGCAACTTGTTGACATTATACTCCCTGGCCCTCTGCAATTCTCTAAGCCAAAGACAGTCATCTCGTAGTTGCTGCCTACGAGTGTCTGATAGGGGTAGTCTGGTGGGTATCATGTCGTGTGTGATCCCGGAAGCTGAGCAACGTTAGCCACCGCTGCTAATGACCCACTGTCACGGACAATGATTTGGCTGAATGTACTTGTGTACAGTGGGTAATGACTGATAAATGGCTTCTGTAACTGGAGACTAACTAGAAAATGACTTACTCAACTGCTGAATAACTGCAAAATGAGAAAATGTGACTTGTAAGTGACTAGCACATGTTAGCAAAATGATCATGATCATGAGCAACGTTGGATCCAACGACATGCATATGAAAACTCAAAAGGAATTCCTTTCATTTATTTTATAAACTTGGTGAATCTTGAAAATGTAAGGGTTCCAAGTAAAAAATGATGACGAACCACGATGGAAACATCTCATAAAGGCTACTGCATGCCTAGGCTTTTAAATGAAATACTTCAGTGTACAGTAGAAGGCGACGTTCCAATGCGACATAAATCACATTTTTTTTTCTAAGTGACATGGTAAGTACACAAGAAAGAATTGAACGGATTTTCCTGGACTTTAGTATTATCCACTGGTACTTAATTACACTTGGCGGGAAAATGTCATACGTAAGTCATATGTAAGTCAGAAATGACAACTTCATCTTAAATATGACTACCAAATAACTAATTCGCAAGTTCTTGGTGACTCGAAAGTGCACTAGAAGTCACCCTGAAGTCATTCTTGTAGCCTACATCATTTCTAAACGTAGAAATGCTCACGAATGTTTCTAGGATTCCATTGCCCATCCACTCCAAAAAAGAAAAGCACCCAAAAACTCTTCCACCAGTATATTTTTGTAAATGAACTGAGATTGTAGCTTACCTCTCCATGAAACTCTTAGCACGGAACTTCTCCTTGGGTGTTTACAATCTGTAAGAAACTCCTCTGCATGTAGTGGTACTTGCTCTGCAAAATGCATCCGAAGTGAATTAGGGTGGTGACATCTTCTGAATCGTCAATGTTCTTCCACATCGCATGCATCTCATGAGAGATCTACCTCAAGCTAAAACGTGGTCCATAAATGGTCCCGTTTTTTATTTCACGTCTTCGATTGGCCAAGTATGTAATTCAGTGGAAATAGTTGCCCAACTAGGAGCAGCAACTGCAGCCTTCTTTCCCACGACCCTAAACCACTGAATGACTGAGTGCAGTGATCCTGCAAAGTTGAACTTCGAGTAAAAAATAACTACTAATTGCTAGGTTCAAAACTTAATTAGGAGCCGCCAAAACGCGCCTACTTCATCATGTGGACGCTCTCCTGTGGCTACCTAACAGTCCCCTCCGTGACCTGGGCAACTCATTTCCGGGGTCTTAGCTTCAATGCTGAGGCGCTAGGCTTTGTTTGCCTATCTTGGACGCCGATTGTGAATCTTCTCAAATTTGCAAACGCTCGAGGTGCGCGCCGGGAAGCCCACGTCCACAGCAGTCAGACGTGCTCCGTCCCTAGAAGCGGTTCCGCACGACCAACGTTCAGGAAGCGAGCCAAGGAAGTGTGCACAAGACAATCATGGATGACCTATCAAGTAGAGATTTCCTGATGGAGGAAGCTGAACCGGAGAAATCAAAGTACGAGCTCCTACGTGACAAGAACGTGGCTGAGGTGCAGAAGTTGTTTGCTCCAGTTGTGGAGGCAAGAAAAGAGTTGTAAGTTTCAAGAGCACTTGCGTCTATGCTCATGAGCACTTGTCGTGCCTTCCCAAGTGCACAGCATGGATTAATTTTGATCGTGGAGGAGGCAAAGGGGTACTAAAGGGTCTGGACTACAGAGGTTCAAGAGCTTTCTACCGTCCTCAGGTTGTGGCAGAGCGTCAGAAGCACTACTTACGAAGACAAAATTACCATTGTCTTTTGAGTTTAGGATTGCACAGTCTTCGAAGCAAGCAGGCGACGCCTCTCTAGGGTTTTGGGTAATGAACACAGTGGCTGAGGGCATTCAAAGTCCCTTTAGTTGTTCTGAAGTCATTTTTGAGTGAATCGGAAGTTGCTTTACATGCCTCATGACTCCTACGCAACTTGTCTGTAGTCACAAAGAAGTCACGGAGAAGTCGCGGACTAGTCGCAGGGGTTTTAGGGTAATCGTGATGCCACCATAAATACCTTGGCAGCCACGTGGTTGCACTCCTTGCACGTTGCCTCAGAAGTGGACCCCAGGGGTTTGGGTGCCATATCCTATTGTTTCTCTTGCTTCCCACCGTTGCGCCATTGTCTCTGCTAGTTTTGTTGATTTTGTGACGTGGTAGGCATGTTCAATCACGCTCTTATTTTTTAAGGTTTAGGGCTTTCCATTGTTGACGGCGCAGGGATGACGACGTAGCGAAGAAGAATCCTCCTGAATCTTGCGCACCGGTGAAGGGCCTTGAAAGTGGTCCACGAAGGAGTGGAAGGCTGCGTGGCCTTGAAGGACGGGTAGGCAAGAGGACGAGGAGGGAAAATCGGGTCACCGACTCCGATCCAAACTTCAATCCGATGAGTAGTGCACGAGACTCTTCGTCGGATGCCACGAAGTCCGATGGCGAGGCCATCGCCACAGGTATGATGCATCTTGCAATTGCTTGTACCCATGTAGAGTGGCAATCCGACAAGGAGGCTGAAGCCACAGGTAATCGCTGGATCACACTTCTTTACTCTTTGGTTGGGTTTAGGGTTTTGCGCTGTACATTTTGAATTGCAATGTTTGTTCTAGTCTTTACTCTTTAAGGCAATTGAGATTTCCATCTCAATCATTCATGGTTGATTTCAGAATTACTCCTCGCCAATTCAGAGTGCATCGGCATATTTTCCTAAAACCACTGATTTGGACTGATGAATGACTTGTCTGAAGCATTGTGTGTGGGCGATGCTCCTATGTAGAATTTCGCCAGGATGCCTTCGACTCGTCCGATGACGACCTGGCACGGGACGAGGGGGAGCCCCTCATTGACAAAAGGAACAAGAGAAGAAAACAGGTTGTGGAAGAGGACATGTACCGCGACGACAACGACTCCCCTGTAGACCTCCGTCTGAAGAGAAGAAAGCAGCCGGTAGTGGACACATTGCCACAGAAGGCTGCGCCACTTCTGAATCCCACCTCCGATCCAAATTCCTACGGCCCGTCGAACTGCCTTTGGGTCTCGGGGCACTACATAGCAAACCAGGCTCCCGCACAAGGTCATTGGGCTGTAGGTCAGCCTCCACCATTCCAAAGTGCATGGACAGGCGCGCCCTTAGGTTTGCCAGGGCCATGTGCACCTGTTGCATCACAAGACAGTGATGACCGCTTCCTAAGGCGCAAGAGGAGAACCAGTTATGACATGGCACGGACGCAACGGGCTACTGTGGGAGCAAAGCCAAACCGGGTGATGGTACTACCAGGTGGAGAGGTCGACTGTACTTGTGAAGGCAAAAATGCCTGGGACGAAGCACTGCGTGACCTGGTTCCCAAGTGCTTGGACATGAGCATTGTGGAGTGGTCCAAGCACGAGCCTCACAAGTTGAAGAAACTTCGAGCTGCCTTGGACTCAGAGTTTGAATACTTGGGTTCTCCCCTAAGTATGACTGGATTCCGATTGGCTGTCACCCGTTTTCTGAAATCAGAAAGATCCCGCTTGAAATGCAGGTACTTGAAAGGCATTGACAGTCCACCTCTTCACGTGGACAAACCAGAGTGGGATCGATTGAAGCAGTACTGGAACACGGACGCACAGAAGGTGAAGGCACGGAAGATGTCCATAGCGCGGTCTAACGTCAAGAATGCCACGTTTGTAGGAAGGAGAGGGAAGGCTGGGAAAGAAGCCTTGCTGGTAAGTCTGTATTCATTTAAGGTAAGTCTATATTCAGCTAATGTATCCAATAACTGCTACCGTCATATTTGGTGTGAGGATGTGTGTATGTATGAACATGCCAAAATTTTAACCCATGCCCCCGATGAATTCATTCTTATGGCTACCTTATTAGAGAGAGGGCATGGAAAATCGCCCAGACGTCATGCATGGAGGCGAGGGCAGTTTCCCAAGTGCACAGCAAGGAGCTAGGAGCCATGTAATTTACAATTTACCTTTCTTTGTTCCTTCTCCTTGCACTATCGTTTGTTCATCTTCCTTCAACATCAGCCTAAGTGAGTGAGGTACTCTCTCCACTTGTTCCAAAGTTAGGTCTACTTGACCAATGCGTGATTGTAGGCGAGCTCCCATTGTAAAGCGTTGAGGAAGAAGATTGTATTCCATATTGCAGTGTGTTCCTCGGTACCACTGTATTGGCTATCGGTTTGAACTTGGGCGTTTTTGAGATGGTGTCCACAGCTGCCTTCATGTCAATGTTTGGTCCTCGCGGAGCTTGTGCGAGCGTAAGGAAGGAAGTAATTCATATTGGATAGAGAGTCACGAGAGTGATGAGACTTGAAGGCAAAGTCTGGTTGTCGTCATGTGACTGAGGAAGCGATGTAGTTGTTGAACTCCCTTTTTTGAAGTCGCACTGCAGTGACATTGTAGTCGCGCCGAAGTCGGTTTTCAGTCACGCTGTCAAGTCTCAGTCATTCATGTGGTCTGCGAGAGTTGAAGTCAAATTGTATGACTTTTTGGTAACTCGTCCATGACTTCCGCCGTTGTCTTTGGTGCGTGTGAATAGATCGCGGAGGCAGGGGAGTCGGCTCGTTGGGAAGCCATGGAAACTTGGAAGAATGAGGTGGATGTGAAGGTTGGGCAGTTCCTTGCCAACTCAGTAGCTCAAAACGCAGCAATTGATGAATTGCGCTCCATGTTCCAGAGCTTCATGGGCTCCCGTGAACGCGTACAAGATGGCAGCCCTTCCTTTACGCAATCTGCGTTGGAGAATCAAGGGTCCCGTCCTCAGCATCCTTCCGTGACAGAAAAGAAAGGGCCCGGCGGTGGAGCAAGACAGAAGCACCACTCCAGGGTTATAGCAAGTCGAGCAGACATTACCCTGTCGGATTCTGGGTCAGATCTAACTGCCAGACCGGAAACACACATGCGTGTTGTGCCCAGGGCACCGAAGTCCAAGGTGGCCTTGCAGCCTGTAATTGAGATGACACAGGAGTCTGAAGTCAAGTTACTTGCCCAGCCCCGCATCGAGGGTGCGTTGGGGACCTTGGAGAAGGCTTAAGTGCTGCAGGATGACCTAGTAATTGCAGAAACTCCCACGACCAATGAAGGCACAATGGCGTTGAAAGGAACGGCGGGAGTGGTTGAAGAGCGAAACAAGAGTGCAGACCCCATGCCAAACGAAGACACCGAGGCTGATGAAGTTGGTGTCTCACCAGAATGCGACCCGCCCACGCCTGATAGCGGTGGTCCTTCTTGTCCTAGCAACGACGGTGAGGAGTTGGAGTGCAGAGGGGAACCCGACCCTGTGGTGAAGAAGAGCCCTGTGAATACAGACGAGGTGGACTCAGCAGCCGACGCTGGCAAGGCAGGACAAGACAACCCTGTGCTGAAGAAGAGCCCCGCGAACACAGATGAGGTGGACTCAGCAGCCGGTGCTGGCAAGGTAGGACGACACGAGCCTGTGGTGAAGAAGAGCCCCGGAAACACAAACGACGTGGACTCAGCAGTCGACGTTGGCAAGGCAGGACGAGAAGGTGCAGTTGCACCGTCGCAGTCGCCGCGGAATTCCAAGAGAACCCCCACTTCACCGGCGAAGGTATTTTCCCCTCCCGGCGTTCTTCAACGTACGCCGAGTGAGGTGAGACCTTCCGGTGCTTCTTGGCCTACAATTCGTTTTAGGGGTGACGGGGAGTGTAAGTTAGTTATTTTCAATGTGCACGGAACCTTATTAGACTGCAGCAAGCTGTGTGAGAAAAATCCGAACCCTGCGATCCGTAGTAGCACAAACACCGGTCAGAGGAGAGTGGTTTTCCGTCCATGGGTGAAATCCTTCCTTCAACGATGCTTTGCATTCTTTTCAGTCGGTTTCTGGGGAAGTGGCAGTGCATTACACATGGATGACGTGTTGCCAACGCTCCTTGGGGGATTCAAGAGTATCAATGCTGTCCCATTATTTGCATGGTCTGCCAAAGATTCGGAAGCTGCAGACGTTGGAAATGGTTGCATGACTGGGCAGGGTAAACAGTTGGAATTAGTGTATGCAACTTGGCCCCGTTTTTGTGCGGCAAACACATTGATTGTAGATAGTAAGCCAAGTAGAGTCGAGTGCAACCCTGACGCTAATGTTATCATCACTACCCCTTTCTATGTGAAGTGGATTTCCAAATTGCCAGATGATAAGGAGTACCTGAAACGGTATCTGTGGCCGTTGTTGGAGGCTTTTAATTCATGCCCGGACGTGGCTGCTTTCCGATTTAAATTCCCCGAATTAGTCAACGAATCCATGTTACAAATGATACAAAGACGCCGAGCCGGACATACATATGAGTTTCTGGACATTGTGGAAGGTGAGGGGACTCACAAACCACACGGTTGCACCTATGACGGCGTCCCCTCACCTTCCTTTGATCTGCATTTCTAATTAGCTTGCGCATGCATGTGTAGGTAAAGGGACAGAAGCGGGAGGTGAAGACCAAGCCGGCAGCCGCGGTCCCGAAAAAGAATTCCGGACAATCAACGAAGAAGGTATAGTCACCAGAAATTGTAATGTGCATTTCCTTCATGTCCTGGCGAAGTCATTTTCAAGTCCCGAGAAGTTGTTTTCTAGTCATTCCTAAGTCACCGAATCCTGAAAAAGGAAATTCATGTTGCCTTCCGTATCGCTGTAGTGACGTACATGTCATACTTCAGTCGTTTGGAAGTTAGGTTCTAGTGATTGTACGCCCCTTCAACCTGCCAGGCAGAAGTCGTGGTCATCTTCGACCCTTGAACATTCGCTCTATACCATCTGAAGTAGAATCATCTTACGAGACTATAGGATTGAAATCCTCTTGAACTGGGCTTGTTTTTCCTTTGTATGCCTTCGGGCAATGGCCATAATCCCGCGACGTTGACGGTTATTCGTTGAGTGTCCTTCACTATTTCGTGTTGGATTTGTGTGCATTATTGAGTGTGCCTTTTCCAGACACATGCTTAGGTAGCTAGGCAATGCCTTAGTCGAATACAGTAAGAGCACACCTTAGTACAGGTCGTGCTCCACCCTTACCCTAAACATGCTGTTCAATTCCCGTGTGCGGGCATGTTATACCTTTGGGGTCAAAGTTGCGTGGAAGTAAAGTTTGAGTTACGACAGACATCCAAGTCATTCAATAGTGGAATGTGTGTTATGTGTCAGTCACGTGGAAGTCACGGAGAAGTGTGTAAGTAGAAGGAATGTGTGTGCAGTAACCCTTGTCCGGTTTCTAACCCCACCCTTATATTATCTAACCTAAACCCTTCTCTACAGTATCGGCTTGGAGACGAGGTTTTCCTCATAAACCCACGTGCAACAAGGCAAAAAGCAGCGATGGGCAAGATTAGCGGTATCCCAGGGAAGTACAAGTTCCATTTCATGGACATTCTTGAGACATGGTTTAAAGTAGACATCAAGGAGGTTTTCCACTCCGAGGTGCCACTGATGTATCCCAACGACGCGGCTGACCAGGAGAAGATGGAAGATGTGAAGGGGACCTCCACAATATGGGACCAGAAATACTTGAAGCTTACACTTTAACGTGGGCTTGGTCAATTAGATGGCATTGTTGGGACTCTTGTATGATGACTATGCTATTGTAAATATTGAAGCTCAACTGCAGTGAAGGCTTCTCCTACCTCAGGAACCGCCTTTCGTTTTGCCATGTTTGGAATGTAAATGGTAGCCTATGAATCCATTCTGATGTTGCCTCAGACATGTTAGACACTTAGACTGAATGACTGTCTTGTATGTTTCTTTGTGATTTCTAAGAGTGCGTCTTTGTATTGCCCTACCTTCTTCCTTCTTCCTTGATATAGCTTGATGAATCCTCTATAGTAAAAATATGTCCTCTGAACCGAAACCAACACGCAAGAAGGACCCATCTCCCTAATGACTACATGGCCACTCACCCCCGCCCAACTTTCACTTCGCTACTGTAGCACAACTCCCGTAAGACTTCGGTCCGACTTATGAATTACTTGTGAAGTGCATCCCACATTGCTTCTTGATATCAGAATTAGAACGCATGGATAACTTCACACAGCCATCAATACCGTCACAAAAATGACTGTTCCACATCTACAAAATGACTGGGCAGTCGTAGAAGATGACAGTCACCGTAAACCAAAACCCAACTCCATCATGACTCAAAAATGACTCCGTATTTTAGTACCTCGGGGTGTACTCGACTTGAATTGCGACTGAAGAACGACTGTAAAATTTCGTGACGTGGATGTCCACGTCAACATCAATGTGACTTTATTATGACTTGTAAATGACTCCGGAATTTGCTGACGTGGACGTCCACCTCAGCAGTTGTGGGACTGCATCACAACTACAGAATGACTACAAAATCGGTTGATATGTCCGTCCACGTCACGAGAATGTCAATGCAGTTGATCAGCTGCCCGACCCCTTAACAAAATTCCCATCAAACTTTCAAACCTTGTCATCCAATCTTCATCCAAGTCCACAGTAGATGGTGCTAATACAAATGGCGCAGTCATTAGCCGTGACTGGTCCACAATGACTCTAGGACCCCGAGTTGTTTTCCAGTCATTTTTGTCCGAAATGACTATTTTGCAGTCATATATCGCAGTCATATATTACACTGTTTTTTTGTAGTGAAAGGAATTGGTAAAAAAGGCTTCATCAATTGTGAAGTTCATCAAGAAATACCAACATACTTTGGCGTTGTTTCGGAGATTTTCACCAAACAAAGTGTTGAGACTTCCAAGCAAAACACGTTTTGCCACAAATTTCTTGATGATTGATCGTTTGGTAGACTGCAAGCAAGCAATGCACAACGTGACACTGGATGAGACATACATGACGTTCGAGTTGAGTTTGCAAAACCGCAGAAATGGACATTTCATTATGGGCAAGGTCAAACTTGCAAGGCAAGATATCCGTTCAGAAGAGTTCTGGGTTCAGTGCGACAATTTCCTCCATATGGTAGAGCCCGTGCTGCTTTGTCTTTGTCATTGTGATGGAAAAGTCCTGGCAATGCCGAAAGCTTTAGTAATGATGACAGCCTTGAAGGAGCACATTTATTCTCTCAAGAATGCTCCATTTTTCCTTGATCCAGTGGTGGCAACACGATATGAGAAACAATTTGATGCTCGCTGGAAGTTGATGATTACTGACCTACACTATGCGGGGGCACTACTAAATCCATACTTGAGTGACGTGGAGGCTATTCATAACAATGGCTACGCGAAGGGAGCTTTGAATCGAGTCATACGAAAACTGAGCGTACCATTGAACGTGTCAGTGGTGGAAGCAATGCAGGAGCTACCTCAATTTGAAGAGAAGACAGGTGCATTCGATCCTTTACATGAGGCTCCCGATATCATTGAATGTCAATTATTGCCTCATCAATGGTGGAATCGTGTGGGGGGCAATGCTCTTCCAAAAATTGCAAAGCGAATTCTCGATTTGACGTGCTCTACATCTTCGTGTGAAAGGAATTGGAGCATGTATTCCTTTGTGCACAATAAAGTGCGAAACCGCTTGGCCACAACAAAGGCAGAGACATTGGTGTATATCTACGCGAACAACAAACTTGAACGTCAAAAACGTGGACACAACCCAGCCATTTTTTACAACCAGATGCTTGCAGATGGAGACGATGAGGACGAGCGTGATGGGCCTTTGTCTTCAGGGGAAGAAGACGACGTTGTTCCAAATTTTATGAGAGAACGCGAGAACCGCAGGGATGAAGAGGATCGGTTGCGCAACAATCCTTGGAATGCAATGGTTAGGCCGCCACATAGTCCTCCACGACCAATATACGGGAATACATTTGATTTTAGTGACGATGGGTATGTTTCTCCGGGAAATTCACCTGTACGCAGTCCACCGCAGAACGTCGTGCACAATATGGATGCAATTTCGCCGGCACATGCATCACTGAGGAGGGAAAGCACCCCCGACAACAACGACGAAGGCGTACCTATTCCCATGGCACCCGTAGAGGAAGAAGCTAGATCTCCAATATCAACTAGTTCGCCTCCAAATATGGCCCGCAATTTAAGAAGCAGTGCACAAGTTCCAATGAGAAGCGAACATGAAGAAGAGGCCATCGAAGTCAATGAAGTTGTACACGAGGGAATACCAAATCCTGTTGTATTGAACGCATCTACCCTCGGAACAACTGTTATTACAGATGATGATGATGATGATGTGCCATTGGCATATGTTATGAATCGAAGTCGGAATGTGCCGTTGAATCCAGAGACGACTACAAATGTGGCAACAGTGAGGAGGTCTATCCCAACCCTTCCAACAAGGCCACCGGTGCGTGGAGGTGCTCTACGGACGATTGATGAAGAGGTTCACGGCTCAGCTCCACAACCCACTCAACTTTCATCCGTGTCTGGCCCTGGCGAATCATCATTAGGAATCCAGGGGCGCAATAGTAGAGGCCAGAAAAGGCGTATTAGGAGGGTTGACGAGAGGGGACCTCGAAATCCTAAACGACCCACTCAAATTGTCCAACGGTGTACCATTGAAGCGGGATGTTCCACCCAGAATGTTGGACAATCAAGTAGAGGAGGGCGACACCCTGCATCCAACATGGATGGAACTACGGATGCGTTGAGGCTCACGAAACGACTTGTACAAACTGAAGGGTTCAGTGGTGTAGATACAGAAGTTCGAAATCTGAACTCAGAGGTAGAGCGTGAGGTACAAATCGAAGTAGTAACAAGGGAAGATGATGAAATTGAAAGCTCGGGCGACAACAGGAGCAACGAAGAGTCTTACGAAGATACAGACCCTAATGCTGATGAGGTGCCGAGCGATTCCACATTCACGCCTGGTGACTAGAGTACTAGAGAAGTAGACAATAATTATAGTTATAGTTATAGTTATAATTATAGTTATAAGGTTTTAGCTTATATGTTAGGTAGCAAATCTTTGTAGTTCAAGCTTTGAGCCTTCATCCTAATGTGTAAGGATTTTGTAATGCTTCATCAAGCATATGAGCATATTAGAGTGAGGGACAGATTACCGGTTTTAAAATATATGTTGAGTTCTAATTGGTAGGCAGTTAGGTGATGATTGCAACGAGGTTATAAAAGTGCAATGCAAGTATGGCTACATTTGAAGTCCGCCTCAAAGCAATATCGATGACTAATTAATATAATCGTTGTTGACATTATTATTGTGGCCTTATATTGGGTGAATTTTTGGGATTAGAGAAGTTTGTCCAATTTACATTTCATGGGCTCTATTATTTGCACTTGTAAATTGTAAACCCCAATATAACGTAGCACCTAATTCTGCGCTTATAAAACACCTATGTGACGTGTTACTTCAAAGACTAAATATGCCAAACTGAAATCCTAAACTGAACCTGCGGTCGCCCTGGAACACGTGGTCACTGTCTGCTGCTCCGACCTGCAGTCGCCCTGTAACCCGCAGTTGCCCCTACCTGTCGGACCCGCGGTCGCCCTCAATACCCGAAGCCGCGGTCGCCCCTTCACCTGAAGTCGCCCTAGCGCCCCAGACCCGCAGTCGCCCCTTCCCCCGTAGTCGCCTCAATTTTTCCACCCGAGGTCGCCCAAGGTAGACCTGCACGCGCCCACACCCGCAGTCGCCCACGCTGGCTGTCCACGTCAGTTCCGAAGCCCTGCCACGTAGGCAAAATCTATTACCATGGGGTAAAATTTTTTACCCCTCCGCGACGCGATGTCAAGTAAACTCGACACTTCGTGACACGCGACGTCAGACGTCATACACGACGCCTAAACCCAAAAATATGTCAGACAAGACAACCCTGTTTGGAGCAGATAGTAGGGAATTAGTATAGCATAGCATATCGTCATCATCATTGCCTCTTCACTCTTCCTTCGTCACAGCCACTTCATCCTCCTGAGTATCGCTGTCATTGGCTATAGGTAGCACCACCGCGGATTGCAGCGGTCTAGCAATCCTTCATACCAGGTAACGGGATTTGAGGCCTTGCCGACCGCATGTGGATCTACGGTGGCGCCCCTACATCACCACCCTGGTCAACGAGATGGGATCTCTTCCATCTTTTCGCCTTCTTTGCCATCATAGTTAGCATTGGCATTCTCTTCCTCACATTTCGAGCTGCAGCCACGGGCAACAGACAACCTTTCCCAGCTAATCGGGACATCTTCCGCGAACACCTACACCACCGCACCACGAACCAAAGACATCGAGTGGAGGCACAGGAATACCACTGACACCCTCAATGGGAGTCATGCCAGGCCCTCGGAATCCAGCTTCCGAGTCCCAGCCTTCCTCCCCTTCATCAGCAGGTTCTCCAGGACCCTCTGAGCCTTCACCTCAGAGGACGATGGAAGGACCAACAAGGGGATTTTCATCCCCAACACATTCTGGGCCTTCAGCTCAACCGAGCAATGCACTAGCCACGGAGGCCCTCACGGAACTCCTCACACAACCCAGCATTGACGATAGTCCTCATCCAGTCGAAGAATCAACCACGCCCACAGAACCTGAAGTCAATTCACCAAAGGAAGAAGAAGAGATGGTGACACTTCAGGAAGCGGCATTTCTAGCACATCTACAAGGCTCTCGAAGGCGGCCGCACGCGGAGGAGGTGGCACCTCAACCCCGCAACATCCGACCTCGCCTACCAAATGCGGCCAGGGAGGAGGATTCTTCCATCGTGGAGGACAGGGAACTACTCATCTACTTGCAATATCGTACGGATGAGAGTACGGGGGAGCATACCACCCTGGTTGGCAACTACTACACCATAGATGATATGGGGGTCATCACCCGTCAATCGAATGGCGACCACCACGAATTCCGGGTGAAGGGGCCATTGCGAACCTTGACCCCAGACTTCAGGGCGATGCACTCCATCAACTCCCTCATCCAGATCCTCACCTTCTTGGACTTATCTCGGGCTTAATCCCTTGTACTGTTGTACATAGCTAAAAAAAAAAAAAAAAAAAAAAAAAATGCTTTGTTTTATATAGGGGGCACTAGTTCAGGGCTGGCCAAGTATATATACCACCCCGACAAGACGACGGACATCTTCCGCCGCGGCAGCTTGGTGGCCTGTGACCGACAACTTCAATTCCGGCGGCGAGGGTTCGACCTTTGGGCCGTCGTTGGGGCGCCACCCCTGAGCTAGTGACAAGGCAAAGAACCACTACCAACTACCACGACGGGAGACACTTTTGCAAGGGTCAAACCCCCCAAAAGGCAGGGTTGCTAGCATGTGAGCTTGTGAGCGTGAGCCTGTGAGCGGGGAATTTTTTGCAAAGAAAAAACAAGTTTGGTACCTATGACTGTGGATTTAGAATATTTAAATTTCAGAAAATATAGAGTCATTATAATGGAATTTGAGGAACTTGCAAATGTATGTGGACGATGTTTTAGGGTTTAGAGTAAATTGTGATTATTGTCAATAGTCATCTAGGTCACTAGGTGTAAAAAATTCAAATTCAAATAACAAGCATCCAAGATATAGTCATAAAACACACAAATCCAAATCATAATAAAAATCCACACATAATAGTTCAACTCAAGAGATGTGAATCTCAAGAGTCTAAGTGGCAGTGGACGCTGTCGCAGAACCGTCAGTCGTAGATGATGATGACTCTGAAGTCTCTCTACCCTCACATGCACTACCATCTATAAAATCCCAAACATTCAAAGCATACGTATCTTTACGGCGTTTTGGTTTAGAACAACCAAACTCTACAAATGCCGATGCCATCTGCTCGGCATAGACAGGAAGATGAAAAGGCTTCTCTGGACTCAAGAGAAGTCTTCGTGTCTTCATCAATCCACCTATTGATGTCAATCATTGAAGACTGCAAGTAGAAGTGAAACAATCTTAGATCACAAAACGTCAAACATGCCATGGAAAAAAAAAATACAAAAAAGTTGCAAACTTACTTACTCAATGGTGTCTTCCGGGCGAACTTGCGAGCTACAATGGGCATACCGTCCGGATCTTCAAATTCCGGAACTGCCACTACTGGTTGTGTTGGCGCTACAACCGGGATAGACTTCTTCATGGGTTCAAGGATGGCTTTAAAAATGTCCCCATCTTCCTCTAACGCCACAATGTGACGCCCTGTACCACGACAAGCCGTAATAGATGCACTTGTCCAGATTGAATAACACCAAATAAATAAGTTGAATGATGCATTTACAAATTTCAAATCAAATCCGTGGTTAGAGTATTCAATTTGCACCTGTAGCTGCAGTGCAATCTAGCACTACATCTCCTTCATCGGTTATGGCTTCAAGGAGGAGTTGAAAAAACCGGGGGTCTTTTTCGCAAGCCCCACACCATGGCTTAGGGCCATCCATCGCCAAGTCGCTTTCTTTGGTGAAGTTCATTAAGATATCGTCACGTCCAATGTCAAGACCCGCACTCTTCATCATCTGTGTGTATTTGAAAGAGAAGTTGGATTTCCCTTTCGCACCCAAATCCTTCACAAAAAGGGTAATTGAAAACTTCTGCGTCTGCAAACATCTCCCCCCCCCAATGTAAGAATTGAATTACAGAATGAATGATAAACTAACATCATTTTGCTAAAAATTTGACATTATACTTACCGTGGTTGTGTTATCCAATGCCGAAGTCAAATGCAGGCGATTCATGCCCAACCACTCCTTCTTCTTTAACATTGGATAAATCTCGCACAATCCTTTAATTGCGCTTTTGGAAGCCACAGAGAATGAGTGGATAATTATCAAACATCCATGGTCCTGTAGAGGCCTTTCCGCAAAAGCAAATACTGACTGCATAGCCTCGTACTCAATGTCTTCGTTCCATGCCGGAACCTCATTTTTTGGACTAGAAATCTCTGGAACAGGTAGATTCTCCGGACAATCAAAGAAGATGAGATCCACCCCTGGCCTTCGATTAACTACACCTTCAAAAAATCGAGACTTCCCTGGTGATACCTACAATAAAGTCGCATTCACAAAAATCAGTTATGAATTCAAATGAATCTCATGTCATTCCACTCAAAATACATATTTACTAAAAAAAAAGGAAATTGTACCTTCTTCAAGAAATCCAAAACCTGTGCATACGAAGTTGGCTTAGGAGACCACATGTCATCCACAAGGTCATCAACAGAGATGTTAAGGATTAAATCCTCTGTGTCATCCCCCTCATCTTCAAGAAGGACAAGAGCTTGGGTTCCATGAGTAATGACGTCCTCAGTCAACTACGAGAGGGCCTTCCTCTTCACTCCGACCTAAGAAGTGCCTTGCATTTGCGAGACTTGATCCACTGTAGAAGATGCTGGAATTGGGGCTTTAGGGTCCACCTTTTTCTTGCCTTTGGCCTTTACCTTCTCTTCCTTTTCCTTTTCCTTCTCCTGCTCCTTCTCTACCAACTTTGCGATTCTATCAGCTTCTTTTTTCTCCTTCGTGCTGAAGATAAGTTTCTCCCGAGCTTCCTTCTTTCTGTCATTGTGCTCCCTCCTGTTGATGGCCCTCCTCTTCTGTCTCTCACTGAGGCCTACGAACTCCTCAACGTCCAAGTCAATGGCACCAAGGCCGTCAAATGACTTCCTGTACTCTATTTCTGACGATGGCGTGAAGGTGATGTGGCATTCCAAATACCACCCTCCTCCACTGAGATGAGCTGTCGTGAATGTCCGAAGTTGATTCGTAGTATACATGCAATCCGCCGAACTACGATCAAGCCACGTAGACAAAAAAGGAGGAAGATCACTCTGGGAAATTGCACCTTTTGGAAGGAGCTCCAACTTGAAATATCTGAAGGTCAATGAGAAAAATCAATTACATACAAGTTCCAACCTCTAGTAGAAATAAATTAGTTTTGGTGCATAAAAAAACATGTCCCCAAAAAATGGTAATTAAATAAAACAATAGAAATTCAATAAAGAATTTCACATGATGATTTAAAAAAATATGGATATCAGGAAAGAAACATTAAAACCACATGGTGTACCAAAAGTTGGGGGTCCAGGTGGTACCTCTAAGACCTTAGTCGGATCCGACTAAGGTCTTGCAGGTACCACTTGGACCCCCAACTTTTGGTACACCATGTGGTTTTCACTTAGTTCCGAAGTGAACCCAAGGAAATAATACAATAAATAATTTATGAATAGGATTCCCAATAACATAGAAAGGTAAGTTGGAATAAAGAAAAATGAAATGGAACCCCATTTGGAAACAAAAATTGGAGGTGTACTTGGCATCTTCATCTTTCATTAGGTAATTGACTTATAGAAAGTTCAGAAAACAAACCGGAAAAGAACTCTACAAACTGCTTGGCTAGAGCCTTCAAAATTCATGAAGGAATCACCCTTCTTGAAATAGTTTGCTCCTTTTAAATGCGCCATGAAACCCTGCTCCCAAATCTTCCTCCTCCATCCTTCCACGTAATCCACTAATTGCTCTGGGCATTGTGGAACAACCATGTTGATTGGGATGTTATCGTCTCTCACCACCCCTTCAAAGTACTCCATCGCTACATCTTCAATCTTCTCCAAAAAAACCCATAAATTAGCTTTCATCATCTACAAAGTCATGTGTATGTAAATGTGGTAAAGAAAACGTTGTTTAAAAGAAATATGAATTCAAACAAAACTCTTTAAACTACCTTCAAAGTACTTACCCCAACCCACCATACGCATCTGTTCAAGAAAGGCCCAAGGAGTGTCTCCGAAACCGGCTTTGCCGGAAACTTCCGAGCCTCACGAGAGGGCAGAGATGCATTCCACCACTTCAAGAACTTTGTCTTGTGATGAGGAGTAGTGTGACAAGTAGCCACTAGCTGCAATTTCTCGAGTGTCATCTCGGGGGCTTCATTATTACTCCAGTGCCTCTCTACCTACAAAATTATAATAAATGTTTATATTTAAAATAAAAAATGAAGATCAAAGTACAATGTTATTATAAGCCAAATGTATGAAAAACAATTTACCTCTTCTAGGAATTGGGGACCATTGACGGGATTAGCCACTGCCACTAACTTCATCATCTTCATATACAATTTGTTTGCCTTCTCTTTAGCCCCCATTCTCATGGCATTTGCAATGCCGGGTTCGCTTCTCTCCTCCACCGGGGTCGTCTCAGTGTATTTTCGTCCCGCAGAATCCGCTGCAACTGAAATCTCTTGCTGCAATGAACAAGGTCTTATTAACAAAATTAAAATAAAAAGAGAAAAAAATTCTCCACCCCTGAAAAAATAATAGTGAACACTAACATTTTTTCTAGAAAGAAAACTTTTACAATTAAAATCTTACCCGAAACATGAAAGCTGTGAAAACATCAGCAGGCATTGAATACCAGGTTTTCCTAGTAATTGGTGCCATACACTTCTTCACCTCTGATGGCCTCAACATCTCCATGAACTTGTGCAAGGGTAGAAGGCCGTACTTCTGCACCCTGTACAACATGTGAACCAAATTGGTCTTCACATGGGAGTCCTCAGTCGATCTGTATTTCCATGAAGCCAATTACAATTTGCTTTTCGAACATATCATAGATATGTAGTGTGAAGTAAAAAAAATCTACTAAAACATAGAAGTGGTTCATTTGTATGAAAATAGACCTACTTGTTTATGTCATGCATGACTTGCATGACCAGCTCCACTTTACCTTTGGTGTCAAGAACTATACAATCCACTGCCATGTGCCATACCTCCTCTGATTGATGGAGTCTAAGGATATGACTCATCCACGCTCTTAGACGATGGTTTCCGTCACATACGAAGAGCTTAGCATTCTTTAAAAAATGCAGTTCCACATGTGAATTTATATGCTCCACAAACTCGTCATTGGCCTTTCTCCAAAGCGGTCCCCAACTACTCATTTCTTCATTTGTGAAATCCATGCTCTCACCTACCTTGTTTGTGGTGGAAACGTAAAGGGCGGCAACTCCTGGTCGGTACCCGTGGCAAAACTCCTGCTCCAGCTTCTTTATGTCACAAGCCAATGTTGGTCGGACCATTGGCATCGCCACTAGCCTGCACAAAGGGATTGGAAACCGAAATAGCTTCTCAGGTTGCATTTGCAAAGATACAAGTGTTGCCACGGAGTCCACCTTTTGAATGAGGCGGAGTTCATCTTCAAGAAGCTCTTTTTCCTCATCCTCTACAACATCCTCGTCCATTGCATCTCCTTCACCTAGGACCCCAATTTCGGGCTAAGTGGTGTCATCTGTCCCTGGGGTCTCCAATATACACTCCTCTTGAGTTTGATTGATAGGAGAGGATTCCATCTGCAACATCATTTATAAATGATTCAAAATATTGAAATATAAAATCAATTATAGAAGTGTGTACAAAGTTTAGAGATGAAATAAAAGCATAGAAACCATTCTTTACTATAAAACGCATTAACTTTTATGACAAGATGAAGCAAAGCTCTCAATGAAAATTGCATACATTCAATAGGTCTCTGCTGAATATGTATTGATCTACCAACTCTCAATAGATATCAATTCCAATCCACAGGAATCGACATCAACATCCTCATCTTCATCTGAACTGAGGTGGATTATGACCACCTCATGTCTGCCTATGGGGGCGTTGGTTGCACAACTACAAAAAGTATCAATATTGTCACCAACTGAAGTGCATGACTCGCTGGATGAGCTATACTCTGTCTCTGAGCTCTCATCTGAGAAAATGGGTGCCTTCCGCTTCCGGGACAGAGGGCCTGAAATATGACTAGCCATAGGTTCTTCTTCAAATTGGTCAACAACGCGATCAGCAGCATCCATGATCTCATTGAAGCTTACCAGATCAAGTTCATCATCTTCATCACCCGATTTGTCACTGGAAATCTCGATGTCAGAGTTTGCCTTCGATAGTGACAGCTTTGGCTGAGATGGTCCTGCCACATCACCAACAGGGACTATGCCATCTACAACCATGACTGGTGAAGCATGAGCTATATTTCCACTGCCTAGATGTATCTGCAAGTGGAAAGAAAAGGACATTAGTACTTGAAACTCAAACAAAAATTCCATTTTGCACTTGAATGGGAAATCTGTGAGCTGTTCAACTCTAGAGACCATCATATGGGATTTCTATCCCGAAAGGGTAAGAAGATGAAAAATTCAAATGTCTTTTAATTCTCTACTAAGGTAGGAGTCTCTAAAATGAAGTGACCATTATGAATGGACCCCATTGAATGAATAAACGAAAAAAATGCTATTTAATTGTAAGAGCCGATTGAAGAAAATGACTTTCTTTTAGCTATTGCAAGTGAATGATTTAAAGAATACCTTGAGACATAAATAGGATTAAGGGTTAAGGGTTAAAAAGAAACCCTTTGAAAATCGATAAGTAACAAGAAAATGCTTCCAAAAATATGAAACCACTTGTGTTAGATTCCTCTTCAAATTTCCAGTATCTGATATAAATCTTATTCAAAACTTCCATTACTTATAGGGTAGATTGGTAGAATACCCCATACCTAAGTTATAAAGGAATTACAACAAAAATAATATTGTACTTCAGAGAGAGTTTGGATAAAGATTTATAAATTAATAAAGTTAGATCTGAAACTAATATTATTAAATCATTAATTAAAATAATAAAGTCTAACAATAAGATAATATTTAATATAAAAGAAAAAAAAATCTAAAAATCAAATAAAAAAATCTATAATTAAAAGAAAATAATAATAAATATATTCAATATTCATTCTTCATTATAACTATAAAAAAATCAAGACTAAATATTAAATATGAACCGAAATTGTATGAATTTTAAATTTGTGGACCCGATCTAGTAAAAGATCCCGAATATCCAATTATCCAGGAGCTCAGACTCTTAGCGGCACACTCCGATCGAATCTTGAACCTGAACAGCACCTGCCTAGATTTAAAAAAAATTTCAAGCTCATGACCTGAGTTCTTGCACCCTAGAACCCAAGACAAATCAAGATTAGAAATTGGAACTCATGATCCGACAACTGAAATTGCAAGCAACCGATCCATTCAAAGATCCCGAATACACAAGTTCCAAATCCGTATCCAGGAGCTCAAACTCTCAGTAGCGCACTAGGATCGAATCTTGAACTTGAACAGCACCTGGTTAGATTTAAAAAAAATTTCAAGCTCATGACCTGAGTTCTTGCACCCTAGAACCCAAGACAAATCAAGATTAGAAACTGGAACTCATGATCCGACAACTGAAATTGCAAGCAACCGATCCATTCAAAGATCCCGAATACACAAGTTCCGAATCCGTATCCAGAAGCTCAAACTCACAGCAGCGCACTAGGATCGAATCTTGAACTTGAACAGCACCTGCTTAGATTTCAAAAAAATTTCAAGCTCATGATCTGAGTTATTGCACCCTTAGAACCCCAAGTCAAATCTAGATTAGAAACTGGACCTCGTGATCCAAAAACTGACACTGCAACTACCGATCCAGTTGAAGAACCAGAATTTTCAAGAAAATAATCCGTATCCAAGAGCTCAGTGACGCTGAACCACTCTAACTCCCAAGGTTCATGATGATTAATTTATGTCTAAAATTGACGAGCTCACACACAGAGCTGAAAGATGCTTACGCATCAAAAAGAACAAATTTGAATCCTTTCCAGATGGTCACTTGAGGGGTACCGATTTTGCCAGGTCCACCAAGCACCTTCCAGGCTATAGTCGGATCCGACTAGGCCATGGGTAGCACTAGGTGGACTTGCCAAAATCGGTACCCCTCAAGTGAGACCAACTACATTCACTATAAGAAACCCGTGTTTTTTGTGGTGTTATGAAGAAATGGGTCATGTTTTCATTGACATCAATGCATTACAAATTCTGAGCCTATAGGAGGCAGATTTTTGCTAATGTTAGAAAAGAGATGCAGATGTTAGAGCAAAAACATATGGATGACACAACGAACGTGTATGTTTTTTTGAACATCAAATAAAACATGGTGACGTATATTAGAACATTCCAAAAAACATGGAAGTGCCATGTCAACTAGGGTTTTGGAATTCACTTGGGTAAATTTTTATAAGTTATTGTAGGCTAATGTAAAATGCTGACCGGATGTGAAAAAAATTGGGAAAGGGTAGCCATGTGGCATGCTTTGAAAAGAAACGAAAATGGATGGATGTATACTATGGATGAAAAAAAAATCTCTTTATACAAGTGGGGCAATAGGAAGTAAGACAAACCATATGGGATATGTAAAGTAAAATTTTTGTTCAAAATTGAATGTCTAATTAAACATCCATATGTTTAAAACAACTTCCAGATGTTGGAAATAACATGAAGATGTCAAAAAAAACATCCTCATGTCTAAAACAACATCCACACACAATGTTGTCAAGTTCTCATTTGTGAATTATCCCATATCTTTTGTCATGGATGGACAACAAATTTCAGTATAAAAGAGACCTCTCCACCCTCCATTTTTACTAAATGCCAATGAAATAATTACTTGACTTTGCCATTAAAGATTCTTTTGATGGTAGATAGTAAATTCTTCGTGAATTTGACAATTTCACTTGTTCATTTCTTTTGGAATTTAAAAATAATAATAATTTCATGTAATTAAATTATTATTATTTTTATATAATTTTATATAATTTTTTTAAATAATTATTTCATACAATTAATACCATTTGTGATTTTCAGCGAGCCACGTCATGTGTTGTATTGTCATGATGATTTTTTTATTAATAAAAAAGGACATTGCCCAAACAAAAAAAGATGATGTGGCAGCCATGTGGCATCTACGTGGCAAGCTTTTGGAGGGTGAAAACACAAGGTATCAACAACCGTTTTCATGAAACATGCAGACATTAGAGCATGTTATAGTAGATTTCAACCGTTTGTGGAAACACCGCCTACAACGGATTTTAGGTGACATTAGAGTTGACATACCTTTAATTGAAAAAAACATACTTTTACATCTTTAAAAACACCATAGAAAACGTAGGTTTCTTCTAGTGATTGACGAGCGAGGCTGTAAAAAATGGCTCTTCAACTTCAAAGATTTGGACCGGCAGCGCATCAGTGACCCACAAACCGCAACGAATCAGTGTCTCACAAAATCGGACCCGCAACGCATCAGTGCCTCACTAAATCAAACCCGCAACGCATCAAGGTCTCTTCCAAAAAAATCACAACTAAAGTTTTGAGTTCGGAATGGAGTGTCACGCTCGTGGGTATCGATATGGGGGGGTCCCGCTGCTGCCACCCCAAGCCTAGTCGGATCCGACTAGAGGCTGGCGGGGGTTTGCTGGACCTGCCCAAAAAGGTATCCACCAACGTGACATTCATTTTTTTTTTTTAAATTTCTTGTTTTCTCCCGCAAAAGTCAAGGGCTCGACATTGGGATCTCGGGACAGTGAAACTGCCACAATTTCAAATCCAAATTGTTGAATAGCTCGGCACCAGGAGCTCGGGACAGTCAAACTGCCAAAGCTAGGGATAATCAAACAAAGATTCTGAACCAAAAATTTCTAAGAGCTCGGGACCAGAAGCTCGGGAAAGTCAAACTGCCAAAGCGGAAGCACCGAAGCACAATCAAACGAAGATTTTGAACCGAAAATTTCTAAAAGCTCGGTACGAGGATCTCGACACAATCAGACTTCAACAAAGATTGGGGCAGTCAAATTCACAGAGCTCCTACCATTTCTAAGGTCGCGAGGCAATGAAATTCACAGAGCTCCTGTAGTCAGATTTCAAGAGCTCGGGACTACATTTCACGTTCAAGATTTCAAGTTTGTGATTTCTAGATGAACCAGGAGTACCACCGTCAAATTTCAAGAAGCAGCGTCAAATTTCAAGAGAATCTTCTTGTACGGGTCCTGATCTCCTTCAGTCAAAACAACAACTACATTTATGATAAATGAAAAAACCATGCGCAAACTAAAATTTTTACCTGGATTTCTGGACGAGGAGACTTCGCCAAGCTTCTTGGCTATTGGATCGACGAATCCTCACGCGAGCGACTTCTCAAGTTCATCTTCCTGCTATCCTTCTGAATGCCTACGAAACACAAGGGTGGTAAGAAGCTGAGCAACGTGGCCCAACGTTTTTGATTATGCAAGGGTGGTAAGAAGCTCAGCAGCATGGAGAAGGCTGGATATGCATAGCCCAGCGTCGAGATGAGTGGAGCAGCGGATCCCAACATGGCCCAACGTTTTCAAAATTAGTAACTTCCGTGTGGATCATTCACTTTCCCGGCTTGCATGCTAATTTTGCATGCTACCTAATCCTCAGCGGCGGTACGTTGCATCAGGACCAAGTTTAATCAGCAACTTGCTTTATAATCAATCAGTACTTTGAGTTTTACAATTCGGGTCCCCCCATGGATCGGTTGGACCTATCGGATCTCGAATGGGGTGAATCTTACATCACTGAGCTTTTGAATCTAATAGATCTCTCGAAAATAAAAGAGAAATATTATAAAATTACACATCATCAGAACTTTAAAGAAGATGTGACAATACTTATTATTTTCTTTAATATTCAAATAGAGAAATAAGTCATTTACCCACATTTATATAGCTTAGAATTCAACCCTATCTGTCCCCTCCATCTACAATATACAATATGGTTACTTCTTAATTGAAAATAGAAAACCCTTCTTGAAATATAATCCATCTTCCTTAATTGTCAAAGACTTAAGCAAAGAAAAGTGAGTTTGAGGGACTTACGCTAGGAAAGACGTCGGGAAGTGTTGCACCGTGACCATGAAAAGTATCTTGTGAATCCTCTTGAGGTGTTTCTATAATCTGATCATCGTCATGTTCATGTCCGGCACTCTCTCCTCCTCCATACTGAAGAATTCTACGCGGATCACCAGGTGCTCCAGTCGCTGTCTTAGACACTATCTTCCTTGCTCGAGTCATCCTCAATTGCGCAAGGGCCTTCCTAGATGAGAAATAGAACACCCTAAACTTTCTACGTTTTTTTTTCAGAATTGGATAAAGTAGTGAAGAGCTATCTTTGCTTATAAGCATGGAGTGCCCACAAACGCAGTGAACTACGATGCCACAAGCCCACAAACTACGGTGAACCTAAACCCTAAACCTAAAGGAGTTTGCTTCATGTGAGCATCAGAAAGACCGATTGCGAGGGCAGCGGGATCTACTTATACTCACTTTTTGGTCGGGTTGCGCCGGCTGGAACTTACGGTAATTACATTCTCCCTGACATTTGGCCTTTGATTCTTAAAGGAAAATACGGTAGATACCACCATTTTCAAGTTGCCGTCAGTACATAAGTAACCGTCACTGGCTTTCATCCATCGCATTAATAAGTAGTTAATGTCTCAAATCCTGCGTAAGAGATAATTACAATCAATTGCACAACTACTATATCTACAGAAGTTATGACTTGGAATTGTAACAAAACCGCTATACGCATGCAATTATATCTTGATATACCCATTGAATTATATCTTATTAAATACATTTATTTCTGCCTAAACACATTCAATTATATGTACTCCTAATGCCTATACACATTCAATTTTATTCAAGGCAAAGGTGATCAACAAGTAGAGAAGATGAAGGCACCTATAATTGTTTTGGAATAGTGCAAAGTGAAAGTTTTTTTTTTTGGTGTACCGATACAAGTGATGGAAATTCCATACAATTTTTTGATTTGATAACTTCTAATGCCATTATCTTGTCTTCTAGGAAGAAGAAATGTGGTAGCACTAATGCTTATGTCTATATTCTTCCAATTGTGATCATTCAAGAAGTTATTTTTTCCTCATTGCTTCCTACTTTTTTGCTCACTTTTGTGTCATACGCTTATTGGTTCGAATCTTGAAAAGGATATTTCCATGCATCCCAAATAGATGTAGATGCATAATTGAGGGACATACATTTGATAGTGTTTCAAGTCTAATAAGTCCCACATAGGGCATTTTTGAAATGGATTATACATGCACATAGCACCCATAATAGAAAGTCTACAAAATTCACTTTTGTACTTCTCTCCCCTTGTATTTGATAAAAGAATATGGATAAAAAAATATAGATAAAAAATAGGGACCAAAGATATTTAGGGACACTATGGTTAAAAAAATATGGATAAAACATATGGATAAAGAAACATGGATAAAGAACATGGATAAAAAAATATGGATGAAATAAAATAAAATAATATAAAGGTGAAATTGTGAAAAGTAATTTATAACCTCCAAGCTTTTTAAATGCATTAACAAGTCCATCCCAAATTCTGGATGTATGCCGAAAACCCTAAACCCTATCCTTGCTCAAAATGGATAACTAAATGAATATCCACTTGATTCATAATCCCTTTAATTAATTTTAATAAGGGAGCATTGTTTACATATAAAGTTCTTTAATTTTCCTCACAACCATTTATTTTGACAAGTCATTCATTCTTTATGGAGACTTTATAAAAATCATTCTACACCACAAGTGTAGTTGAAATGAATGGTAGAACCCAAAATCAAGTTTCCTACTATATATTTAATTTATATGTAAAGTATACTATGCCATTTATAGATGTTTTTTCCTAATAGAGAATGGTGTAAAGGAATCTTGAGCTAGTCAACCATAAATGATGCATTCAGTTGGTGAAAATGAAATTTTATTGAACATTGGTTGTAAATATGGCAACGTATTGAATGCTGATGGGACGCCGGTTAGTAATGGGTGCCTTCACCTTGGTGGCGTGATTGGAGAAAATAATAGGCCACCAACTTTTGTTAGGTTAGCTTCCACAGAAAATGAGGTTAAAAGGAAAAAAACATGGCCAAGTGTTTCAAGAACCTTACTTGTAGTTAAAGTGGACTCAATGATCGGTAGTCTCCATTTCTTGTATTCGCATAGCAGAGTGGCACAATGGCTTCCATTCAAGTAGATGGTCATCAGGTCCCACTTGTTTTTCCAGTAGAAGATGGCAAATATGCCACAATATCTAGTCACCTCCTTCATGTCCGCTTTAGGTTCTTAGAGTCGTCAATCTATGTCGAAGAAGAGAAGAAGTCAGAATCAGGTGAATTATTGGAATCTATCCCTATTGTGAAGTCTGTCTCCGAAGAAGGTCATTGTTGGTATCTGCCTTCGGGAAATTACAGGGCTTATGGTCTTCCTCTATCCTTGGTAGCTGCATCCACGGAGATACTAAGTCGAGAGTCATATAATTTGACTGTAGATATGCCTTACATGTGTGGTTCAATATCACCTACTACACCTCATGAAGTGTCTCCCGTGCTAAAAAGTAGTGCAATCATCCGGAAAGTGAAGGTTGAGAAATTAGACCCTATCATAGAGTTGTCTAGTGAATCAGAAGGTGAGTCCCCTCACTTGACACTTCAAACGCGACCATCTGCAATTCCAAGTGGCTCACATGAGATGGATATCCAAAAGTCTGTATGGGACACCCCTTCTAGTAGTCATACGTTGTCTTCACATTTACGTCCACCAATGCATCCAACGCTTGTTGAACGAGTAAGCATTATGGATTGCTTGAAGCGGCTAGCCACTGTTCGCCATTCTTGTAATGAGTTGTCAACAATGGATCTTCATGATGCCATGAAGCACCACCGTGTGTAGTTTCTACCTGCAGTTTACAATGGCGATGTTGTCTTCGAGCTGCCTCCATGCCGCTCTTCATCTTCAGCGGCTAAGAACTTGGAGGGAATGGACAAGCGTTACGACGGACATCCTTGGTGTAAGGTACTGACAACAAACATCCAAAACACAGACAACTTGAAGTTTCGTAAGTCCTACTGCGCTGGCCATCTTGCTTGTTTGAACGTGGAATGCGATTATTTAAAGAGAGCTTCTAAGAAAAACGAAACAGAGTGGACTGGATACACCGTGTTTCCGTTTGCAGTGGGGGAAAGTCCTCCCAAAGATTGTACTCTAGTGTGCAAGGTTTGTAAGGTTACACCTACTTGTTTGAGTACATGTGATGCTAGGATCTATTATTGCTATACAAATGATCCGAAGAAGACGAAGGCCGCAGTTCACTTTGGGAATCATACTCACCCAGTGGCAATAGGGATGTATAGAGATTCTACGGAAAAGATTTGTAGACTCATTGCAGAGCAGGTGGCTAAAACACCAATGGCCACGAACTCTGCCATTGCTCTATCCTCTAGCAAAGACTTTCTAACAGACTATCTTTTTCACAACGGAGAGGGAGAGAAGAAAATGTTGAGAGGTGAGGAACTAGAGGAGGTCATGGATCGCTTCCAGTATCTTAGCAGTCCAAATATACGAAATGTAATCTCCTCATTTCGCTCAAACAACCAAGGAGGGGTTATTGACAACATTATGACTATGAAGAAGGACTCTAAGTTCGAGTACATACACGACAGTGTCTTTCCTGGACAAGGTAAAGAAAAGGTGTATATATTCAAAATGCTCACCAAAGGACCTGGGAGTGGAGTGGACTTGGTGAAGCGTATGCAACCCGGATGTGATCTTCAGAATACATGGATGATGTTTGACCACGTCAAGCGGGTAAAGGAGTGGACCACGATGGCTTGCCATGTGTATGATCATGAGTATAAGAAAGTGATGACCATTTCAACATGTGACATGTAGTCTGAAGATACGGAAATCCAAGTACAGTTTTGGAGATGCTTGAACAATGTGATGTCACGGAACGGAGTAGACCATCCGAACTTTAAGGGATTTATGGCAGATAGTGCCATGGCCAATTGGAATGCGGTTCATATTGTCTATGGCAGTGGGTCGGCCAATGAGAAGATGGAGAATCGTGAGAGGACATGTTTGTTGCATTGGACAACTTCTCTTCAGAAGCACACACAGGAGCATATCAAGGAACCATTCCAATACCAACACAATACGATATACAAACAGTACAAAGATTCGAAGACCATGGAGGAGGCCGAAACGCGTTATCTTACAATCCGGTCATGGTGGTTATCATCGGGAGCTGCAAGTGAAGAGGCACTTCACCACTGGCTAGCATTTTGGCATTTTCGTTACAGGCAATGGGGCGGCTTCATGCAAATGGTAAGTGTCCATGCAATTTGAATATTTATAAGTGTTGTACTCTTTCATAAATGTGTTGTTGTTACCTGCAAAAATGGGTATCTCTATGCATGCATTTGTTGGTTCACGTGGGGTGGATTGTGATAAGTGATCACCAACTAATTTTTTGAATTATTCAAAATATTGAGGAAATGAAAGTGAAGGGTACCCAAAAGCGGAGGTCCAGCTGGTACCACTAAGACCTTAGTCGGATCCGACTAAGGTTTTAGTGGTCTTTGATAGGACTCCTGTTTTTGGTATAATTACAGAAAAAATATGAAATTTGGGTGATTTTTCCATCGAAGTGATAATGTGCTGGTAATTTAAAGGTGTCTATTTGTTTTTGGCAAATTAAGTCTTGTCTTGTATATTAGGAGTCTTTCATGTTAATATTTATTTTATTGTGATTATCCTACATCTTTTGTAAATTTCACCTAAACCTTTGCATTCATTTTTGAAACAATAAATAGGTCTGACGTGTAGACTTTGATATAGTAATCCATATTTCTGTTTGCTTGGATTTGTAGGATTTGAATTTGGAAGAGATGGCCGACATGCCTTCATGCAATTTGTCAGAAACAGTTCATAACAAGTGGCTTCAAATGTCCGGAAACCGAGGCAATAATTTGTTTGATGCCACTTGCGACGACAGTATTCGAGCGTGGATGCAAATGACAAACTACCGTGCATATTTGAGAGGGCATACATGCGGATCTGGTCCATCAAAGGGGGAATTGAGGTTGAGAGCTGCAAGACGAAGTGGAGATCCAAAGAAAATAGCGGAAGCATTGAATACACTACCTAGAGCAAAGGATATTGGAACTCGAGTACCACATTTGGAAGGAGAGGAAGTTTTTGGGAGCACGAAGAGGAAGTTGGATATATCCATTGGTGATGCAAGAGATTCACATCGACCAGACAAAGTTAATTTCTCTCAACCGCGTGTTCGAACAAGGTCAAATGTGGCTTCAATGGAGTCGTCGGAAGGGAAAAGTAAAGAAGCCATGACAAACACTTTTCAGCATGTTACAATTGCATTTGAAAGTGACTGTGACACATCAAAGTGGCATATTGCAAGAATCAACCACAAGTCTGGTGCAAAATGTCAAGCTCAACAGAAGGGATCAAACATCAAGTGCATGGCGAAAATAGCAAAGGAACGTCTAGGAACCCCAGCTCCCACCTACCGCGGTAGAAAGGAAAATTACGGGAGTAAGCGAGAGGTGGTGGCAGACTTTTGGTTTTGTTGGGATGACATCGAGCGATGTGTTAAAGGCTCAAAGCGCAAATGGGTCATTGATTGGCCAGAGGTACCAGAGGTTTGGCCTGTGTTGATTGGAACTAATTTGAGTAGGGACGAGACTTTGTTACTACAGCATGTAGGCTTCCCCCTCCAAGAACGACCTGCATTATCACCACGTCGACTTTTCAATATATCAAAAGTATTCAAGAGTGTGATATATGATCAACCATCACCATCCAATTCGACTCAATATCCAACAGTTCGGAACAACAAAACCATACGCCGAATTGGAAATGCACCTACTACAGAACATTGGAACAAGTGGGAGAGCGCGGGAAATGTAAGAGGGCAAATCGTGGGAGTGACCTTGCTTCCATTTCCAGGCCTTGGTGCAGTAGTGTCACTTGAGACAGGGGCAGACCCCAACAAAAACGTGTATCGAATTACTATGGGTATGTTCCCTACATGCACATGTCCAGACTTTACAAATATGGTTGTTTCTGCAATTGGAGGTCGACAAAAGTACGTGAATTGCAAGCACTTGTACTATTTGTTTAGATACTTCTGCAAGATGGACATCAATGACGATGTTTTCATTCATGCACCAAGTTATAGCTTCAATGAGTTGAAGTTACTTCTAGTTCAAGTAGGAATCATCACAGTTTTAGAATAGGCATATCTACATTTTGCTTTTTATTTCAGTCATAATGTTACATTTATTTATTACGATTGAAAGGATTTTGTGGCTATAGAAAGGACATTGTTTATGTGTTTACGAAGTTAATTTATATATGTCATGATTCATATGTTTTACAAAAAGAATGTATCAATGGTTGAGAGCTACAAGTGTACATCCTTACCCTAAACTGCGTACCTTAAATTTTATATCCCAAATCCATTTTGGTCTTTCTCTTGACCATATTATCTTCATTTTCTTTCTTTTCTTTTTCCTTTCTCCTTTCACATTTTTCTCGTTTTCATTTTTTTTTTCCATGTTCATCCATTTTTTTGGAATTACTTTATTCATTTATATTCTTTTTTAAATTTCTCCTCTTCAATTTTTTTTCATTTTTTTTCATTTTTTTTTCATTTTTTGAAAGTAGGTTTCTTGTATTTTATACAAGCGTGACATTCCAAGAGTGGTCACTCCATTAGGTCATATGGAGTAGAATAGTGGTGGCTGAAAGAAATTCCACATTAATTGAACCTTGGCAGACTGTGCACAAAAATCCTTTGAATCCACGGTAATAGGGATAGCGGTCATAGGTCCTTAAATTTGCTTGAAATATAACCTAAATCCATACAAAAAATAAAAATAAAAAAATAGGTGTTTTCGGTATAAAAGTCTAAAAAACATAACTCCAACGCTCACAGCTCACAAACTCATTGCTCATAGCTCACAAGCTCACCGCTCCACGCTCACATGCTAGCGTCGTTGCCCAAAAGGTCCTCTTGCCTCCCTCTTGTGACTTCTTTTCTTTGTTTTGTTTTTTCTTTCTTTGTTTTTTTCTTTCAAAACACATAGTCCAAACTCACTCCGTTGAGGGAGGAAGGCGGGTTTGAAATATTTTTTGGCTATAAGTCCCAATTTGTTGCATCAAGGAGGGACAGGGGGTTTTCTTTCTCTTATTCTATCTCCCTTTAGTTCCAAGCTCACTCCGTTGAGGGCGGAAGGATGGTTTTTCAATTTTTTATCTGTAGGTCCAAATCAATTCCATTTGAGGAGGATGGAAAAAAAAAAAAATTCTATAAAATATAAAAACTATAATACATAAAATGAACAAAAATATCATTCCCCCCTGTACAATGGTGTCAAGACTTGTCTTGTTCACTGTCTACTTCTTTCGTCTTGGGTTTTGAGGACTTAGTCCTCACAAATAGTCATTACCCTCGCATACGGACGGTTTAGAACCAGAGTGGCCCTCATGATGGCGCTCAACTAACTAAGGCTCTCTATAATTTCCTGATGATAGTCAATCCACATGATGGTAGGGCTACCCTACCAAACCTGGCACTACCTGCTTAACCCTTAGGTCGCCATTAGAACCTTTGACCGTGTGCCCAAGGATAGCAAGACATTCTAGGTTCTCATGATTTTTCAAATCATACCTCAGATGGCCGCCATATGTGAGCCCCAAATTCATCACTTGGGACTCATTGTTTTCTTTTTTTTAGTTTATTACAAATTAAGGCATAAAGTACTACAAAAAGCCCAAAAAAGAGTGTAGAACCAAAATAGGTATGTCACGTATCAGTATAGCATTTGGTCATAAATAGCCTTTTATCCATAGATTACCCATAAAACCCACTTGTATATAAGTTAGAATCCATAATTAGTGGGAAACAATAGGGCTACTGGGAACTTACCCAAAATAGCCCAAACCTAGTGCATGTGACCATGATAGGCTAAATTAGTCTTAGGAGAGTTAGGGGGGTCCCCACGTAAATCTCCAAAGATAGGTTCTAGTTTCCCCATTCCACCGATGAAACATTAGGAATTCAAATTGTTAGCTTGCAGGTGTTACTTGTCCCAGACAAGCCGCATGGAGGAATCCACAGCCGCCGGATAGTGTTCTCGGATCTGGAACATGTCGGGATGTCCACGGCAAGACCCATTCGCCAAGATTCCCTCACATGTGAAAGATTCCCTGACTGCCGGTGATTCAACTGAAGTCAGTTTCCACCTCGCCACCAACTGTGTGCCAGAATAGCCCAAGACTTGGCACGTGGCTTGGGGGACTCCATGAGAGGTTCCCCAAAAAGTCTCGGTTTTTTTTATCTCCAAAGGATCTTTTTCCGAGTAGTCAACCGCCAAAGGCCACGTTGGGAAATTCATGGAAAATACCCAGGTCGCGGTAAAATCTCACTAAAAATTAGACTAGCATCTTTTATGTTAATAACGCGCCCCAACAAATTTCATAGTGTTCCAATAGCAGGAAGCAGCCGAAACTGACAGCATCCCCCCAATTAATAATTACGGCAAGATCTTTGCAGGGTTGACCGGCGTCCCGGGAGCGTACGAAGTCGGAACGAAGACATCAAGGAGCCTTTTCTTACTCCCTAGAGCCTCCCCAACAACCCTAGCTAGTTACCCAAGCCAAAAGAGGTAAACCCCAAAAGTTAGGTTTTTACCCTTTTAATTGGCTCCAGTTGGCACTAGTTTCCGATGGGGTTTTGTGATAGAAATAGGGGGTAGGAGGTCGTTTAGGCTAAAAATGGCATTCTGAAGCCATTGGCGCAATCCATTTGCAATTCCGAGCTAAGCTCCAAAAGTTAGAGGTTAGGACCAGCGTAAAACCCAAAATTAGGTGAAAATCTCAAATTTGGATGAAAATCCGGATGGATGAGGTTACTCGTCGAGGGGGGGAGTGGGCCCTTGGAAACCTATAAAAGGGGGCCCTTCTCTCTCCCAAAACACACCCAATACTTGTTTTGGGTCCGTGGGTCCAAGTGATCTTGGAATTTTTGGCGTTTCAAGCCAAAAAACCTCTACAGTGTTTTCGGAGCACTTTTGGCTCCCCTTGTTGTTCTATTTCGAGCTCTTTGAAGGTCCTTTGAGGTCTTTCCATCTTACCTTGTACTTGTTGCGAGTCAAGCGGGTTTCATTTGCTATTGTGTGTCCTTTGGTACCTTGTACTAATCCTGAAGCCACCCCCCACCGTACCTTGGCGATGCCGCTTTGGGGGCCTTTAGCTCGTGAGTGTGCTCGTGGTTATTCTTACCTTGTGTGTATGATTGCCTCGTATGTGAGCCCTAACCATAGTCACCTCTTTTCGTGTTGTTTGTAAGTGGGCCCCACCGCCCTTGAGGCGGCGAAGCTTTGAATCTGTAACTTATCCTAGTCTTAGAGTGTGTGTCAAAAGTAGGCCTTAGACGGCGGAGCTTTGGACTCGAGGGCATCACAAGTCTTAGAGTTGGTGTCAAAACCAATTCGACAGCGAAGCTTTGAACCCCCTACATTTTTGGTTCCAAAGTTTAGTTCCCAAGACCTTCTTGGGAAAAGCCAAAGTTTAGCCCCCAAGAGTGTCGTAGGGTGTAGAGAAGTGAGGAAACAAGCCCCCGTCACAAGCTAGTTTTTTTTGGTGTAATTAAAAAGTTTAGCCTACCCCCGCAACGGCGAAGCTTTGACCGTGGAACGTCCGATTTAAGTTTGTGTGAGTGGGTTCCCATACGGGAACCCGAAAAGAAGGATTGTAGTAGAAAAAAAGCCCATAGGTCCAGCCCAAGGCTAGCCGTGAGGGTCTGAGCCCGCTAGGGGGTCTGCTGCCGGGGTCGGGTCGCTATCAGGATAGGTCTGCTGCTGGGGTTTGGATCGCTGCCGGGTGGGTCTGCTGCCGGGGTTTGGGTCGCTGCCGGGTGGGTCTGCTGCCAGGGTTGGGTCTGCTGCCGGGGCTTGGGTCTGTTGCCGGGGTTTGGGTCGCTGCCGGGTGGGTCTGCTTCCGGGGTTGGGTCTACTTCCGGGGTTGGGTCTGCTGCCGGGGTTTGGGTCGCTGTCAAGGTGGGTCGCTCTGGGGGTTGGGGTCGCTACCAGGGTTGGGTCGCTCAGGGGGGTCTACTGCCGGGGTTGGGTCGCTGCCGGGGTTTGGGTCGCTCCGGGGTTGGGTCGCTCCAGGGGTTGGGTCGCTCCAAGGGTTGCGGGAAACAAAATTTGGGAAAAAAGAAGTTGGGGTTAGAGGAGGGAGGGGGAAGTTAAGGGCCCTTGGCCGGGAGGAACACAAGAAAAGGGGAGATAAGAAGAGGGAGATTCCGCTCCAAGAACTCCAAACCTGCACGCACATCCTCACCACAACATCACTCCAACATCTAATGGGAGAAGGTTAGGGGAGGCAAGAGGCTAAATAGGAAGACAAGGGAGAAGATGATCAATAGTAGCCTTGATTAGAGCGTACGGAAATCCCCTAAAGCTTCCCATGGCCATTAGAAGGAGGATTAGAATGACGCAAAGATAACAACGTAAGAGGGGAGTTGAGTTTGCAAGGAGTTAGCGTCATAGCGTAAGACCCCCATTAAGAGGTTGGTGGGAATAGTACCAAGGCAAAAGAAAAGGGGAGATAAGGAGAGAAGAGGATGCCGTAGGGTACTAGAATGTAATATTTTCCACAACTAAGCCGTAGGCATTTGACCACTTCAAAATACGTGTCCATTATGGAATACGAGCACGTGGCTGGAGGTATGGAGGAAAATGCCGCGCATGCCAACAACGATCAGGTGAGTCAGTAAACTAATCTCCGGTGCTTTTCTTTTAATTTACGCTAAATTCTGTTAGGTAGTGATTAATTTCAATTAGCAAAGAGGAATTAGGGGGGGCCTTAAGTTTAGACATAGAAGTTTATCAATAGGACTAGGAATTAGTAACCGTTAAGGTCAGAACTCAACCAAGAAGTAAACACTAGATTAGGACAAAATAATCCAATTAGGAGTTAGGGTTAAATTAGCAAATCAAAAATTGCCTTAAGTAATAAAGACTTAGGGTAGGAAGTAAAAGATAAATTAGATTAGGAGATAAATTAGAGAAAAAATAAATTAAATTAGGAGATAAATTAGAGAAAAGATAAATTAAATTAGAATATAAATTAGGAAAAAAGATCAATTAAATTAGGAGATAAATTAGAGAAAAGATAAATTAAATTAGAATATAAATTAAATTAGAATATAAATTAAATTAGAAGATAAATTAAATTAGAAGATAAATTAAATTAGAAGATAAATTAAATTAGAAGATAAATTAAATTAGAAGATAAATTAAATTAGAAGATAAATTAAATTAGAAGATAAATTAAATTAGAAGATAAATTAAACTAGAAGATAAATTAAACTAGAAGATAAATTAAATTAGAAGATAAATTAAATTAGAAGATAAATTAAATTAGAAGATAAATTAAATTAGAAGATAAATTAAATTAGAAGATAAATTAAATTAGAAGATAAATTAAATTAGAAGATAAATTAAATTAGAAGATAAATTAAATTAGAAGATAAATTAAATTAGAAGATAAATTAAATTAGAAGATAAATTAAATTAGAAGATAAATTAAATTAGAAGATAAATTAAATTAGAAGATAAATTAAATTAGAAGATAAATTAAATTAGAAGATAAATTAAATTAGAAGATAAATTAAATTAGAAGATAAATTAAATTAGAAGATAAATTAAATTAGAAGATAAATTAAATTAGAAGATAAATTAAATTAGAAGATAAATTAAATTAGAAGATAAATTAAATTAGAAGATAAATTAAATTAGAAGATAAATTAAATTAGAAGATAAATTAAATTAGAAGATAAATTAAATTAGAAGATAAATTAAATTAGAAGATAAATTAAATTAGAAGATAAATTAAATTAGAAGATAAATTAAATTAGAAGATAAATTAAATTAGAAGATAAATTAAATTAGATAAATTAAATTAGGAACAAAGATAAATTAAATTAGGAAAAAACGATAAATTAGATTAGAAGATAAATTAGAGAAAAGATAACTTAAATTAGGAGCTAAATCAGCGAAACTATAAATTAAATTAGAAGGAAGATAATTTAGATTAGGAAAAAACCCAATCGACTTAGGAAACCATGGAGGGGACTTAGGTAATCCTTCCTCAGTCTTAGGAAAGGTCATTTAGCCTCAAATTCCCATAGATTAGGGTAGATTCGGTGGTAGTTTGCATAGGTTGCCGTTAGGGGACGGTTAGCCCGAACTAATCCCTCACCAATTGGGGCAACTCCGTTGTCACCTGCGGAAACTAGGAACTTAGTAAAGAAGATCCATTGCTTGGAAGGCACAATGGACCTACGCTTAGTCACCCCTTAGGTTAGAATTTAGTTAACCCCTAGAACCTGGTTGTGTCCGATTAATTACCAAGGGTGGGTAATTAAGCGCCCACAATGCCCAGACACAAAATAATTCCATAGCATTTGGCATCCCTCAGGCAGTACCCCGTCCGTCACCGTTAAACTAGGATACCTGCTAATGAAATACCAGGCCGAAGCTGATTTGAATTGCCCGCTGCAGCCATCAGACCAAACGATATGATTTTTGGGAACAAACCCATGTGCCTTCATAAAATCCCAATGCATCATAAAGCAATGTTGAACATATAGAGAATCATGGACTTTATCATCAGAGACGTAATAATGAACTTCTTTCAGCAGAAGAGGCTCATCCCTTCCCACAGACCAATTGGGATTTAATCTATAACTTATATGTACCAGAATCGACACTTGTACACTCTGCCAGTGCATGCTCTGTGTTTCGTTTTGTATCTTCATAGAATAATTCTCTGAAAAATCAATGCAAGATATCACTGTATCCCCCGAAATTGAATTTATTTAAACAACTCTTTGAATTGATAATCTTGCCATGTTGCAATATAATTGTGCACTACAAAAGCTTTTAGACGGGGTTTTAGGTATTCAAACAATTCAGTTGGATTAGTCTCTCGGTACTGGACAGATGGTGCCTTTTTAGGCAAGCCATCTTTAGTGTACCCCACAACCTCCGATCCAATGGATTTCCATTTGACTAGCTTATCAGACTGCTGCTCATGAGGACAGGTTTTCAAAAGTTGTAAACCGCAAGACTGACATTCCCCAAGCAAACACTCTGGTCTATGCCACATCTGGTAATCCTCCTTTGCACACAAGATTGACTCCCACAAGCTAGTTAAAGTATCGTAGGCAACATTCTTCCCTAAGCATTCCCCTACTATTCCCACACTAGCATTGCAAACCATGTGACACGAGCAAACACAGTTTAGATGCACACCCTGACAATCGGCTCGGAGATCGTTGATTCCATGTTTGAGGTCGCTCTACTCCTGGTGGTGCTTGCAGCAACACGTATTCCACTTCCGCAAACGCCTCACCCACCATGGCTTCAGTTTGTTGAAAGATGTGAGACTGCACTTCACACTTGGATGCTTGGCCTTCAAAGCCGTATAAAATTCAAGCTGTGCAAAGGGCAACAATCCAGTGTTGGGTCAATAAGCACTACAATTAAGCACAAAGGAGTGATAAGCACTTCTACATAAACGAATGGTCACCACAAAGGAACCAAGTCACTAAGGACAACAATGAAGCACAATGGACTGATAAGCCCTTTTCAAAAAGGAATGGTTACCACAAAGGAACCCCAAAGCAATAAGGGCAACAATTAAGCACAAAGGATTGATAAGCCCTTTTCAAAAAGGAATGATCACCACAAAGGAACCGGATCAATAAGGGCAACAACAAAGCACAAAGGACTAATAAGCAATTTTCAAAAAAGGAATGACCACCACAAAGGAACCTTGCATGTCTAAGCACAAACGAGTCATGTACTAAGGACTCGACCCTAAACTTACAAAGGAATAACCAACACTTAGCATTGTCCCTTACAGGTAGAACTGAACCATCAACACTAAGCAATATTCCAGTAGTCCCAATAGAGTCATAAGCACTAAGTGGTGAATATAAGTCTCCACCTGCAATCATGAGTACACTAAGGAGTCCTTCAAAAACTAACAAGGAGTCATGAACACTAAGAAATTCACAAGGAGTCTTTAAAGGAATCCTAAACACTAAGTAGTCTTTGCAATGTAAGAAGAAGTGGTCAGTAATAAGGAATGCAGGAAGAGCCTACAAAAGACCCATCAGTGCTCGCTAACCACGAGGATTCTTTCCACCATGAGCACTAAGCAGAAGGACATTATAAAGGAGTCACCAACAGAAAAGTGATTGGTTCTAAGCAGACAGACAATTCTTCACTTCGCAATACCCTCAGAGGATGTAAGTGCCTTTGGCTGAAGAGCCTAAGGATTAAAAAATGCAATTTCGTTTTTAACCCAAAACCAAAGTATCGACCAAAGAGACCCTAATCACAAAGCACAAACATCATCACTGTCAAATAAAATTGTCTCAATGACTAACAGAAGAGAAGCAAGTACAAGAAAACTGACCTCCGATACTTGAAGGTAGTGCGCTAGGTGTTCATCATATTCATTCACTCCAATTCGGTGTCTAACAATGTCTTTGCGAATTGGGGAAATAGTGGTTTCTGAAGTCCAGAAGTCGATGATCACCTTTTTCACCTCATCAGGCAATGAATCCGCCCAACGTGTAGACCGATAACTCAGCCAAAAGGCATTCTGTTGAGTATCCAGTGACAACCTTCTTTCCATGCCTCTCCTAAGATTTCGCCTATCAACCCCTATCAAGTCAGCAACCCTCCTACTACTAGTCTACTTCTCGTATTTGAAGACGATGCAAGTGTGCAAACTATATCTTTGGCCATAACAATCTTAGATTGTCTCACTCCAAGAAGGTGATCCATCATGCCCCCTTTTAAATTACTTACAATTGAATGCCTAAGTTTCACTTTGCTAGGGTCGACTAGAAAATCAGGAACCATTCTGACGAGGAATTCGTGCCCCAGAAGCTTCTCAATTGTCAATTGTTGAACAATTAGATCATAGCTTCTTAGTCGAGGGCCGACTACCATGGCAAACTCTCTCGCCAAATTAGCGCTGACTCGATGTGCTATTCGATCAGCTGCATCCCTAGACGTTGAACTTTGAGTACCTATGGCTGCAGCGATACGAGAATCCTCAGATTCCCGTTGAGCCGTCTTCTTGGCTCGACATCGACGCACCCTCTCTCTATTATCAGCTTTTCTCTTCTTCGCGTAATCCAAACTACACCGCTAGGGGTATTCTACAATACCTCCCTCAGTTGGATCCATACTGTAATTCTGTAAACCCGACGGACCCTTCTTGTGGTGTGCAAAAGACCCTAACAATGCCACACAGACCCTAAACCCTGAAGCTCTCCCAATCAGCAACCCTAACCCCTCGATGCACCAGGACATTCAAAGAATGTTACCTTCAACACAATTTTGCAAAACAGAAATGTACCTCGTGTATTTTTGCAGTTTGGAGCTGTAGTCAATCCTAAACCGGGAAAGTAGTAAGTTGAAAGACGCCTCAACACTGCGCGGCAATGGTGGTCAATTCTCTTTCCTTAAACCCTAAGCCCTAAACCACAACCACACATCCCAAACAGTTTAAAGCCTTCTCACATATTGGATATTTAGCTACATGAGCTGAACCGTGAAACCACCTCTGTCGTAGTAATGTAGAAGAACAAAGTATACAATAAACACAACCTAAATCCTTGAATTATGAATCCCTTAATAAAAAATTCCATGTATTGTTTACTTCTGGGCAGTTGTCTCCCGTTTGCAGATGTTATCCAAACCTTGAAGCAATAAAATCACCGTGCCTCTAAACCTATTGCGTTGTATTCTCAAATCCCCTCCAAAAATTGAAGTGTGTTAATACTGACTATGCTATCAAAAAGAGACGAGACATGATGCGAACCTGAACACTAATAATGCCGCCATACAAGAATCGCATTCGCAGCTACTTCAGAAATATAATTCAAAATTTGTTATCTTGATCACTCTAAACCCGATTCGAGGTTACGCGCATCTGCAACTTTCAAGAGAACGCCTCTCCAATATCCACGCTTGAGCACTTGCATCACACACTTGCAGAATCAAAACCCAACTGTAGTTTTCAAAAAATCTCAATAACCAGAAAACAGTATTGGTAGCTCCCCGATACAGAAATGCGGTGGACCTGGAAACGGAAGGAGGTTTGCGCCCCTAAACCCTAACCGAACATGAATGGTCCAGATGATCCGATAAGCACAACACAACCACGTCCGTTGATCAATATCCTACACGGAGGACTAATATCATTGTTCAGCCATTAAGGCCTCTGTACATTCATCCACAACTTGACGGGCAGAGTTCATTCTCCATTGAACTAATGTAGAACATTTGGCTATTCTACATCCAAAGTGGCACCACTTTCATCCCTTTTATAGTCCAATAAGCACATTAAGCACTGGTTACATGAGGTTTTTTGTCCTTAACTACAATGAAATTATGTCTTCATAGAATACATACTATTATAATATGACACTATGACATTCATGGAACATAAACCATGTTTTTTGAGAGTCTTCTAAAAAATCTTGAGCCACACAATCAATAATGGTCCCCCAAAAGCAATGGTTACATCGAAATTGGCTCCTATTACCTTGTTTGGACCCTTAACTAAAATATCTAAGTTAATAGTTTGACATATGGTGAGGTAGAGAATTTTGAAATCATCCATGATAGAATACATTTGTACACCTAGCCTTATCAAAAACTACAATGTCAAAGTAAAGAATTTGACATATGCTTAGATAGAGAAGTTCAAAATTACTTTGTATAGAAAACATTAGTACTCCTAATGTTCCAAAACAAATGTCATAAACAATGGAATTACAATGAAGAACTTACAAAATATACAATACAAGAAATAAAAATAAAAATAAAAATATATTATATTATACAACATCTATAACATCAAATTCTAAAATAATATAAAAAAGATCAAAACAATGAACTACACGAATAAAACAACTAAATCTATTTCATCTTCTCTATCTATTTTTTTCTAACAATTTTTTCTTATTTTCTGTTGATACATATCTAAAAAAAACTATCAACTTCTACAACTTTTTATAAATTTTTTTTTTCCATATTTTTCTTTCATCCTTCCAAAAGTTAAGAAAATAACGTACAAACTCGCAAAACTCCTAATGACTTCTTATACCTACAAACTATTCATCTTCACTCCGAAGATACATTATTGCTTTCGCAAGATACATATGCATCCACCGATGTGTGGATGATAGCAATTTGTGTTTTGGGAATCCTAACTCTTAGATCAGAAGTGCCTTCTTTGAAACGTGGCTTCCAAGCAGTCATAATGCAGTCTGTATGCATCCAACTCGGAGAGATAGCCTTATCCTCGCACCAAGAGTTCCCTTGTTTTGTGTCCCACCCAGCATATGTTTCTTTATTGATGTGATGAAAAGACGTAGGTGTCCAATATTGAAGTTGAATAGAATTGACATGCCCTGGATCTGGATTAGGATTTGTTAAAGCCCGAGTAAGCCAAAATGGACGGAGGTCACCGTCAGCGAGGCGCACAGCAACTAAGTAACCTGCATATACATCACGGCCAACACAAAATGAAGGAGGTGGACGATCACGCCTGCGACCAACAAAAGGTGCATCTTCTACAAACTCCTCACGCATCGTGCCATCATCTAGGTATTGGTCTTCCACCTCATCAGTAACTCGAGAATTTGGCCAAAATCCATCCCGCAATGTCTCATGCACCACAAGTGGAGCATTGAGAGCACTTTTGACACCCTCCCAATATTTCCACACCGGCTCATTCCTCCTCCTGAACTCGCCAGATAAGTCTTGATTTCCCATTACTCCCCACAATGCAATGTATCCATCTAAACCCTTGCAAATCTCATCAAAGCAACACATTTGTTGCGGTGCCAAAGGTAGAGGACTACCCCTCCTTCCACAAGCAAATCCTTCCACCTTCTTTTGGCAACCAATCGACATCGGTACAAAGGATCTTGTACTGCATCAATGGCCAACCATTGGAATCTTTATAAAACTTGAACTGCTACGCTTGAGAATGACCCTGTAGAGAATCATCACCTGTATGCAAATACCCGTCTACAAATTGCTTAAAATCTGGAACCTCCTCAATGAGATGAGGAATTACGGGTTGTGTTTCACAATCCATGAAAGACTTCATCAACCTTGGAAGCGTGGGGTAGTCATTCGTCTTCAATTTGGTGCTCTAACGACCAAATAGAGCATCAATGTTTTCATGAGTGTATCCAACAAAGAGGAAATTGATGTATATCTCTCGAAAAATAGCTCTATAGACAAGGAGAGAACAAAATGCAAAAACCCACCGATTCTTATTGTCGCCAAAAGCATTGTCAAGCTGAAGAGTCAATGTTGGAGGAAGAGGTTGAGCTTCCACCAACACTTCAGGGAGGGACCTAAGGGAGTCCGTACAAATTTCCGAGCCTATTAACAAAGCCTCTGTCAATTCAAAATGCTCTCTTCCTACAAACAATTGACGAAATGAATGCTTCGGTTGTGACTTTAGATCTCGCAATAATTTTGCAATGGACCCAATAGTATAATTGGAGTCTGTTGGGAAGATGTCCAAGCCATAGTGTGCATATCGCACATCTCCATGACCATGAGCAATCATGCCTGTAACAGCAACAAGCATCTTCATGAAAAAATTATTTCCCTTACTCTTCTGAAAGTAATGAGGGGAAGCAGTCTTAGAGTGATCCATCTTGTCATGGATTATAGTCAGAACCTTGTCAGGATACATCTCAAACATTGAGCGGTTTCCATAATATAAGTCCCTATGCGCCTTCTGTCCCGATAGGTGCACTCTCAATTTGTTAAACCACATGTCTTGCGCTCACAAATGTGGAGTGCAAGCACTCTTGAGTTGCCTATATCTATCGCAGGTTCCACAACGAGCAAAACTATCGCCTCTAGCCTTAGGAGCATACTCTAGAAAAGATTGACGTCGAATGTTGCTCAATCCACTAGCTGAAATATGTTGCAATTGAAGTGAAGAATTGACATTGTTGATCTGTGGAAACTTGTCCTTCCAACGAAATGCAGACAGTAGGACCATAGAGGGGACTTTCTCCCTAGACTCAAGGATTCTGGATTTGTGGGGCATCGAGTCTGCTTCATTCTCCACTAATAATCGAAGAATTGTTGTGGCTTGCAAAGTGTGTGTCCGAGGTTTTTTCATTCCAAGGTTGCCATGATGCTCCGGTTTTTGGTCATCTTTTGCCATCTTCTTGTATCTATAAAAGGTAGCCTTCGATACTCTATGGATGGCGCACCAAGCAACCGAACAAATTTCATGGTTTGCCAAGGTAATCATGTCCCTTCCATTGGAATCACTGTGGGTTTGCTTGTGCACATCAAGCAGACGTGACTTGCGCTAGAACACTCCACCATCAATATGAAGTAGAGACCGAACAGCTTGAATCTGACCATGTGGAAATGGTTGCAAGCAATTCTTCTGGCAACATTTTATAATAGAAACATCAGCAATTGCTTGCTCTGTAAGGAGGGCTTCTTTCTTCGGGAGATTGGTAGGCTCAGTCCTCTCACGTGAGCTTTCATAGGAACAAACTCCAATCCGAACACGCCGCCTCGAACCGTTTGAAGAGACTGCAGTATTAAAGAGATGCGTTTGCTCGTGGTCATATAAGTTGGCACCATTAAGGTAGACCCTGGAAATGTGACATGAGTGCATGGGCCACATCCATTCTGACGGAACATCTGCCTCACACAAAGACTCTGCAATTTGAATTGCAACCCGGTCATCACCGAGTGGTTGTCCGTCCATGTCAATGACGAGATTTGCATCAACACTATGACAAATTCCTTTGGCCACCTCTACCCCTTCTTCATTTTTGAGTGTGACGCATTTGGTATACCAAGAAGCTCGAGGAAATCCCTCGCAGGCTACGACACCCGGCGGCAAGGTTGGCACTCGAATTGTAAACTCATTGGCATCTGAAGTATCTATTCTGCGGGTGAAAGAACACCAATTAATTTAGACTATTGTGATTATCCTTGAGGCGAGGATAATAAATAAGTATGACACATTGACAAAATTTGGAGCAAAGTGACCTCCACTAGAGGGTAAAATTGTAAACCATTTTGTGATCTTGTATAATAATCCATCCACCTAGACTAAAGAAGTGGAAATGCAAAAAATTAGCACAACAGAACCATAAAATAGAATTTAATCTAATATATTTGAATTCCTAAGAATAATTAAAAACATTCTTACTTCATCTACCGAACACTCTTCCCAAGGAGTAAGAAAATCAAAGATATCTTCGATTTGAAGATATCAGACGGCAAAGATTGAGAGATATTATGCATTCCCACACACGACATTAGAGTGTCAGAGTGATGATGTATATCAACTCCGTATATCATGTTAAATGTCAATGAATGTCTATGCTTGTCTATGGTTATCATTCACATTCTATGCATGTTTGTGATTATCCTCGGCTCGAGGATAACCTCCATGCACGTTTGTGATTATCCTCGACTCGAGGATAACCTCCATGCATGTTTGTGATCGTCCTCGAGCCGAGGATAACCTCCATACTTTTATGCGATAGATAAATTTATAGTTCCGACATTTACGGCGTAAAAATCGGTTGTTCTTTATCAAATATAACATACAAAGGACAACATTTGAGACGTGGCACCAGAATTCTCAATACTCCAAGAATCGTAGGTCTATGGAGTAGTGCATGCACCTCTGCTTAAAACTGAGGAGCAAGAGCAGGAATCTAGCATTCAGTGAGAGGGGAAGAAGGGAAATAGAGGAACTTATGACAACCCGTGCAAAACTCAGCCACCTAGTCATATAAACATGTAAATGAAATGCAAAATAGAAGTTCAAAAGCCGTGCGGTAGCAATGTCTGCAAGAGGCCGCGGAGGAGGGAAAATTGGAAAACAGAAGAGAGGAAATGAGGTGCTCAAGGATGAGAGACAATGCACACACTAGCGGGAGAATATGAGCGGGAAATACAACGACATTTGAATTTTTCATGATTTTTAGGACGTAGGGGAGAAGTACCTCCTCGGATTAGGGGGCCGTTGACATTCTCATTGCCCAAATAATGACAACGACGTAGAATATGAAGGAGCTTTTCATTAATAGAATAGGAATCTAACGTAGCCAATCTTTTTAAGATTGAAATAGGGGGTTCATAGTTTGTGGAATTTTTGGCAGTCACCTTTTCTCAGAGAATGTGGAAATATTCTTTGAAAGCACAGCGGAATTTCGGGTTTGGCAAATTTGGCAATTCTTACACCAGCCGCCAAACAACCTTCTTTTTAAAATAGTTTATTCTAATGTCTGATTTAGATGAATGTATAGGGCTATAAATAGAATTATAGGTTTTAGGATTAGGGTTTAGGGTTTAGGTTTAGGTTTAGGCAACCCGGGTGGGTGGGAGGGACATCCTCATTACAAGGCTCTTTCTATCAAATTCATAAAAATTATAAACTTTGTAGGACAGCATAAATTTCTAACTTTATAAGACAAGACAGAGACATCTCATGTTTGCCCATCAAACCATCAAAGCATCAAAACTATCAACTCAATACAACTTTGTAATCAGCTTTGCACAGAGGTATCTTCTATAAACCATAATAGATCAAATCAAGATCTTACAAGGTGTGATATCCAATACCAACTAATCATTCACTACTATTATGCCATGTACTAAATCACATAACAGATTGATTTAGAACCCTAAGAACTATGTAAAAGTTGTAAAAGACTTGAAAATCTGCAATGGTGGATTGGACAAAGAGGTTGTGAACCTCACCTGCACCCATACAATCCAACAAACACACAGTTGGTTAGAATGCACATGTCAGGTGTCTTCAACTCACAACAGCGTGTTATAGCAATCACAATGAAAAATCACAACCAAGAGATCTCAAGAAATTGAACAACTAAACGTAGTCTAACCATAATATGCAAACATAGGAGACCTATGAAGAAGCCATCATCTCAAAACATGCGTAGTCCTTCCAAATCTCTTGAACAAACCCACCAGCAAACACAACTTGTGTAGGTTTTGGACTAGCCATGTCTACATAAATACCTCTCAAATTACCATCCATTACTGGCTTTGTTCATCCATGTAAATTCATTCATCAAGGATGATTTTTGTGGCATCCAATGGGAAAGAAGGAATTCAAATTCCCAAACTTGGGCCACAAGTTGTCAAAAAAGGCAGGATCTAATTTCAAATTGCCTCACCAACCAAATAAATGAAGCACATCATGGTTGAATTTTGTGGTATCCAATGAGAGGGCAGGATTTCAAATTCCCAAACTTGGGCCACAAGTTAAATTAATCAAAATGGCGGGTTCTCATTCAAACTACTTCACCAACCCAATAAATTAAGCCCACAATTTCACAGCCCAAGCCCCCAATCATAAATATGGTTTGGGTTTACCATGTAACCTGGCATGGCAAATTAGGGCCACCAATAATAGAGTTTGGGACATGTCAAGTCAAAAAGTATTGTACTTGAACAATTACCAAATGGAAGGTCTCAATTCAAGTGCCAGCACTCTAAAATTGAGCCAAGTCCACAAATTAAAAAATACCTGCCATCATGTAGAAGACAAGGGAAAGCCAAGTGAAAGCAAAACATCATGGCTAAAAGATCTAATGTATATTGGCATCAAAGATCTTGGTTTGAACTTAAGCTATCAGCATAAGTACCAAATTGTGACTTATTTAACTAATTAGAGAGTAAAAATATATATATGACCCAGTCTTGGAAATGCTATAGACATAGCTATAATTCCCAAAGAAACTAAAAGGAAGGGAAGGTGGGAGGGGCATTTCTATCACAAAAATAAAACTTTAGCATCTAAAATATTTTACAAGTCTCCTAGTAATTGTAATAAATGACCATATATTTATTAAATTACTCAAGTATTTATAGAAAATAAAATTTCAATATAAATACATTATAAAGTTTTTCCAAAGAGGTATAACTACTCTAACCTTTGTAAAAACTAAGCAAAATTGAGGGTTTAGGGTTTAGGGTTTAGAGTTTATTGCTTTAGGAGCAACAATAATGTCTTCACAAAATGTAAATTACATGTTCACAAATTCAATGTTCTTAAACATTGTGATTTTGCAAATTATATTGCAAATTCATATTTGTTTTTGAAATTCCAATATCCAAAAATTTAAGGATTTTCTTATTTAAAATTTATTGGGTTTAGGGTATTTTTTAAATAAAAGCGGTCGATAAAACTTAATACCCTTTATTATAAATATTATTTATTTCAACTGATAAATGATCTCCAATTTTGTGGACTTCTAAATGACCGTACATGTTCAAAATTTCTCGAAACATTGTACAATCTCTAATTTCATGTTATAAAAAATATATACAACTTTGAGTTTCGTTTTCCAAAACAAAGAACAATGTACAATTGTGAATTTTTGAACATTCAATTCTATAAAATGTAGTACTTGTTATATTTTATTTCCCATAATGTTGTAACACATTCTAATGAGTTTGCATTTATAGAGGAGCACATTAAATACTTACTATTCTTCTTGTAGAGTATGTTGGAAACCAAAGAAGAAATGAAGCCGTTCATGCTGTACTGTATATAATTAAAATCACTGAAGCTTAAAATTTTAATGAAGATAACTATAGGAGAACAACAAAATAATGTACTAGTTAAATTATGATAAAATTTGAAAGAAAAATGATTCTTCAACATAGTTTATTATTCTGTTCAATTGTTTTTTAAATTATAATGATTTGGGGGGGAAAACCTAAAATTTGCACAACACTGTAAAGAACTACAATAAAAAAAAAGCCAAAATCTTTTATGAAGATGAAGGAAATAAAAAACAAATGTTTAAAATATTTCAAAAAGAAAGTAGGAGACCAGACTATACAAAGTAGGACACCTATTTTTACAAGCTTCGTAATTATGTAAAGAGTAAAAAATACAAAGACCTTTGTTCTAAGAAGTCATCATGTCCACCTTCATGGCATCCCAAGCCATGATTCGAAGCATAATTGGCTTCAAATGGGTCTACTTTGTTAGTACATTAAAATGAATGATGGACTTTGCATTCATTTGCTACCAATCATTATTATGAACTCCATCATGGTTTAGAGACTTGAACCACTTCAATGTCTCATAAATAATCATTATGTCTGAGAGGTTCACCTCCTAGAAATGAATGTATTACAATGTATCCCATACAATGACTTTCTAAATTCTACAAAAATACTATATTCTACAAGTTTTAGAAATTCTTTACATCTTGTGTTTTTAAAACATATAATTATTCAATAAGTGCAAGTTCTGTATAAATGAAAGACATATCTTCTAACTACTATGAACAATTTTGAGTGCTATACTTTTATAATTTTGTCATGATAACTTTTCAATAAACAAAATTTTATATCGAACTAATTCTTAATCTTTTTAACATGGAATTAAGAAGTAAAACAAGCCAAGCGTACGTTGTACTTTAAAAACTAAATCCAATGCACAACTTTCATGGAATTTTAATGAAGAGGGTCAAGTGGAAAAAATGTAGAAGTTGCATTTTTTTTGTCATTCTACCCTAAATCCTATTCCATGAATTCAGAAATAATAGTTCTTTAAACTAAAAAACATGAATACTTAATTTTAATGTATTGTTGTGAAGTACCAAACAAATGGCACCAAATTAATTTACACAAGAATCATAAATTCATGTTCAAAATATTTTCAAATTTTACATTTTATTTCTTGTTCCATTTAATGGTTGTTCCATACCTTTTCAAATGTTAAATCTTTAAAAAATGGTGTTTAGACCTTGATGGGTTAGAATCATCTAAATAGTAAAAGTTCTTTATAATTTTTTTTAAAAAAAATGTAAAAACTAAATACTTTATTATTTAATTATTCTTTTATTCATGACAATACTTTAGCAGTTTAGCAAAATTTACTAAATTTTTTATTTCATATAAAATTTTAGTATATGGAATGCCCTAAATGTAACGTAAGCTTTGAATAGGGTATGGAATTTCGGAATTGTGTTTTAGTGTATAAGTTTGAAAAATGCACGATTCATTTGATACTTTAGTTATAGTGAATTCCAAGAAGCTCAAAAAACACGTTGGTCATTTAGAGGGTTAGATACATAACAAATTAGAAATACTATATATTAAATTCTATTCAAATTTGTTTAAATTAGAAAATATGAAAACCCCCAATGGATATGGAATATTTTCCTATATTTTTGTGGTAAGAAAAAGTCTACATTAAATGGAAAAGTCTAAAAGAGATGAATTATCCCATTATGTGGACTCTTTACCTTCCTTAATCCATAAACAACTCCAAAGCCATCTCCTAGTCAATGAATGACAAAAAATCTTGTCGTATAGGACACAAATATAAGTATTCATCATCCAAAATTTAGGGTGAAAAGGAAAGATCATCTACAATAGTTTGTCTTTCGATTACTATTTTTTCATTTTTATAAGCCAACAATTTACACGGTGACAAAACAAATGATTTCCATAATGATTAGCCTCGCATTCATGGTTTAACATTTTTTTAATAGCAACATTTAGAGAGCTCAAATGTCATGGGGTATAATTTTGTGGTTGAATTTTCAATTCTTCAAAATCAAATGTTGCTTCTTTGAAAAATAGGAACCTACAAAAACTTAACTGGATGAAGTTCTCTTACATTCTTCATACCATACATAACGCCAAGGCCATTTTCTGGTTGATGAATGATAAAAATTTCTCCGTGTAGGACAAAAATGCAACTATTCATCCTCCAAAATTTGAGTGGAAAGGAAAGTTCATCTATAGTAGTTTGTCTTCTAATGAGAACATTATAATTTTCTTAAGCCATCAATTCCCACATTGAAAAAATAGATGATTTCCACGTTGATCCGCCTATGGTTCAAGGGTTCAAGACATATACGTGTATAGGACTTGAAGCTTAGAAAGAGCAAGTTTTTGGCAGGCAGGTTTGGCGACGTACATTCAACAAAGTAGATTCTGGGAAGTTAGCAGGCTTGGTGAGGTAGGTTCGAGGAGGCCGGGAGGTTGGGAAAGTAGGTTCGGGGAAACAAAAAGGTTGGGGAAGTAGGTTCAAGAAGGCCCAAAGCTCGGGAAGTAGGTTCGGCAAGGCCCGAAGCTCAAGAAGTAGGTTTGGAGAGGCTCAAAGCTGGGGAAGTAGATTTGGAGGAGGCCCGAAGCTGGGGAAGTAGGTTCGGGGGAGGCTTGGAACCAGGTTCGGTCCATCATCCCCCCACCAACGCGAGGGTTCCAATTGCTGCACGCGTCCTTGTTTTCCAATCATCTGTAGGTGTTTCCTCTTGTCGCGCTGTTGTAGATAGTGTGTCAAGCTGTGTCGAGCTGTGTTTGGAGTGTGAACAACGTGTGGGCTTGGTCATGGTGTGGTCATGGTCGTGGTCGTGGTGTGGTCGTGGTCGTGGTCGTGGTGCAGGCGTGGTTGTGAAGTGCAAGCGTGGGCGGAGGCGCGGGTAATCTTCTAGATCACGCCAAGTTCAGTAGGTGCAACTAGGCTTTAGGGTTTCCAGCTTTTTTATTTAGGATTTCCTTCTTCTTTTTTCTGTTCTATTTTCTCTATTCCATTGTTGTTGTGTGCATCAATTCTTCCACCTTCTGCAATTTGAATGCAACTATGATTGGATTTTTAGGGTGTGAAACTTCTGTTCATATATTCTTGGATTAGTGTTTTCAACGTCTACAGGTCCCACCAGAATTGGAAAAGTCTAGGAATTTTGTAGCATTCTAGAATCTGCTGTAGTCAGTGTGAAACTAGATTAATTTGAAGGTGAGTAAGTGTTCAGTTGCAGAATTTTGTTGCTTCTACCATTGTTCTTTCTATTGGTTTGAATGTGTGATTTCAATTTCATTCTTATGCATGTGTTGTTTGAATTTGGACTATCTTGCTGTGGTATAGTGTGTTTGTCTATGTTTGTATTCAGAGTGTGCCCAAATGATTAGTATTACGAATAGGGTTTTCGTCACAATTCTCACCAATTATTATTGAATTAACAACAAAAATTATCCTCGGGTCGAAGATAATCACCACCGGGACAACGTTGAACATCAGTCTACAAAAGCTAAGAACCCAAAAGACTAATGAAAAACCCGCGTTTCAGTAAAAATTATCCTCGATTCGAGGATAAAGAACAACGAAAATTACACAAATACAATATACATAAATAATAATAAAAAACACTTATCCTCGGCTCGAGGATAAATCAACAACTGAGACCCAAAAAAATATGAAAAAGTTATCCTCGAGCCGAGGATAAACCAATGAACAAGACACAAAAACAATAAAATAAAAAAATAAAAAAATAGTTATCCTCAAGGCGAAGATGTTCCTCTCCCACTTGCCCAAGAGGATATTGCTCCCCCTCCTCCTCCTCCTATGGATCAAGAACACGGGTCCTGTCTTCCAATTGGATCAGATCAATAGATCCAAGAAGAGATTGCTCCCTCTAGAACTAGGACAGAAGGAGCTAATAATGTTGTGGGTTATCTTCGAGGCGAGGATAATTTGAGCCACCCCCCTGCATTGGAGGCGCAAGCGGAGTTAGTCCCAGAGACACAAGAAGAGGGTGATGTTGTAACGGATCCTATCTCCCCTCTGACTGAGCCGCATGTACTGGAGACGGAGATAGAGTTCGAAAATCCCCCAAACGACGACGAAGAGACTGTTGACTATGGGGATTATTTGGATGATGAGTTCGGCCAGGTACTCTCTCGTCCATCCTCAGACCCCTATAATATTTCATGAGTCTGTCCAATCACTGCAATGTGATGTGATGGATGTTTGTTTTGGCTTCCTTCATGATCATATTTATAGTGAGAGACTCTCATGTCAATTCCTTCTGTTTGATAGGAGGAAGTGTACAATCTCTGATTGTGAAGCGTGGAAGAACTGCCACTCTGTAACTACGTTGTAGCATAGTGTAGATACCAGAACGGACTGTAGTTGGTACTTGTATACAATCGGCTAGAGATCAACAAAATCGTTAGACCGGGTGTATCACAAATTATTTTGAAATAAATATATGTCAAACTTTTCTTCAATGCGTGTAGTGTCTAATGAATTGATATTGTCCATGTTTGTACCCAGCGCGGACAACTTAGAAGTGTGCACCGCCCGTTGGCACTCAAACAATCACTTAACGGAGGGGTTCTGCAGTTGCTTAGTGGGGTTCAATGTTTTTCTCCGTTTTATGGATCGCCTGATTCTGCCTTTCAACAGGTAACTACATCTCTTTCGTGTTTTGTTTGATTAGGTAGTAACGGCTGGTTGCAAAAAGAGAGTACTGTGGACTGTGTCCTCGTTAGTGGTCCAACCGCGACAGAAGTGGTTGAATATCGTGTTCGATTTGAACGGAGTACTGTGTGAAAGCCAGGGTCAAGGGCCCTATAAGAAGAAAAAACATTACAAAGTCCGAGATAATATATTCTCCCATCGAACCCCCACCCTCATTGGGACGAAGGCTGCCTTCGTTCGTCCTAATGTGCGCGAGTTCTTAGACGAGGTTTCAAAGATTTCAAACCGCGTCGTAGTTTGGAGCTTCATGTTCAAGAAGACGGTGGAGCCCGTTGCAAGTTTCCTCTTCCAGAATTGCAAGGCTCCCTACCATATCCTAGGTCAGGACAACTGCAGGAGGGTAGAAACCTCAGAAGGGAAATTTCTTCATCAGGTTGGGAGTCCGTGGAAGACTCTGCTCTTCAAAGTGCTTGATGAAGAATTGTTCCTGTACCCTCAGGATCCCAACTCCTTCAACAAGGACAACACCATTCTCATTGATGATTCTCCGCAAAAGGGCATCCTCAATGAGAACGAGAATTGCATATACCTTGAGAGTTGGAACCCGTACATGCGTGGAGACAATGTGCTCGTCGGCACTCTCATTCCGTGGCTGAAGAAACTACACGAGGAGTGTCTACTCGGACGCCTTCGTGAGTTCGTAGATTGGAACCACATAGGTGTGGCACCCTTGGTTGCATCAGATGATCAAACCCATTATATATTGGATGGGATGAGGATGTCCGCCAAGGCATTCGAGTCCCGATTCGTATTGCGGGGGATGAATCTAGTGATTGAATAAGAACAACGAAGGAAGAAATAGACTTCTCAGTGTCTCAGTCAATCATAGAATTCGTTGTACATTATTTTTGTGAATACGGATTTTTATATACATTTCATTCTTATGAATTAGTAAAATTTTGAAATTTAATCAAGATTTTTGGCCTCTTTCGGGGGTACTATTTTGTTCAACATGTGTTTGTCTTCTATGTTGAGTTATCTTTGGGTCAAGGACAATTGTAGAGGATGTGTGTTATCTTTGGGTCGAGGATAATTGTGAAAGATGTGTTTTATCTTTGGGTCAAGGATAATTGTGGAAGATGTGTGTTATCTTTGGGTCAAGGATAATTGTGAAAGATGTGTTTTATCTTTGGGTCGAGGATAATTGTGGAGGATGTGTGTTATCTTTGGGTTGAGGATAGCTATGAAAGATGTTTGTACACTTCCATTGCTGTAGGTTGGAGGATCCGTTCTACACTTTTTGCAACGGAGGGAACCACTGACGAGGAGCTTACTGACTAGATCGGACGTGTCACTTTCAATGACGTCCGGCTCGATTGGAAGGAGCTTCGTGCTGTCCTCTTATTCTAAACCTTACCTCCTAGGCTCGACCACCGATGCAACTTTGGCGGCCATCGACTTCTCGAAGGGGAATGTGGAGGAAGGCGTGGTAGATAGCCCACCTAGTAGGGGTCCCGTGAGGACCCCGATTTTCTCACCGTCGCCGATGAAGAGGGCCAGCTCCAAATGTGGACATTAAGCATTGTACCAATCTAGTAAACGAGCTATCTATCCAAACACTTGGCCAATTGAATTCACAAGATAAAATTTCTATTGCAAATCCCCTTTTCTTCATGGAATTTTTGGCTTCATTTTATTTGAATCAATGTAGCCACCATCACCAAAACAACTACAATTGTAGACAAAATCACCCAAGGCTTAGAACAAAATATGATTCAAAACTCACTCCAAAGTCTATATATTCTATAATCACATCTACTCACTATTGCTTCTTTCATATCATGTTGTGTTTTGGAAGAAGGAATTCGCACTAAACCTTTGTGCAAATTTTTGACCGTACAGATTGAGAGATATGAGCATTCAAAGTTGAAAAAACAAGTTTTTCTGAACACTGGACTACAATTTTAGATGACTTTGATCTCTATTTGTGGAAAAAATGTGCATTATGGAATTTGAATTTAAAATTTATTGTGTTGAAGAATTGAGTTGGGAGTCTAGGAAAAAAATTTCAAAAAATAAAAACTTGATTTTCATACTTCAAAAAACTGTCAAGTAGAAGTAGATCCCAGATTGAAAAAAAAACTAAATTGTTAATAGCTCTTAGATGGGATTGAAATACAATAATCCCAATGGTGAGATTGTTCTAGCAAGCAAACTTAACCTTGTCAAAAACAAAAATTTGAAAATTTTTGAAAATTGCATTCTGAAATGAATCCTATAAGTTATTTTTTCAAAAAGATGCTTAGATTGCCCAAAAAATAAGATTGTTCATAACTTTCACATCATTAATCAAAATGGAATGAATCAAAGCTTCAGATGTAGACAAAAACATAATCTTTGAGAGATTTTTTTTGCAATTTATTTTGAATTTTTGCAATATTTTTTGTGCTACCCGCCGAGTTCAGTTCCAAGCTTTTTGTGATATAACTTTTGCTTCCGGGCACCAATTGAAATAAAAATTATTTTTTACACAAAGCTTATCAGATTTTCTATCTTCAAAAAAAGTTTTAAAAAATTAGGGTAAAATTTCAGCCCATAGGAACCTGCCCGAATTCCAAATTGTCCCCTGAGGGGACAATGGGACTTTAGGGGTTAATTCCACAAATATTGTCGATTACACCACGCTATTGGATCAAATTTGAAGTCATTTGACCGTGTAGATTGCAAAATTATAATGTTTTAGTGTTGAAAAAGAATGCTGAAATTTTCCTAAAAACACATTTAGAGGCCAAATTTGATTTCTAAACCTAATGAAATGAAAAAACTTTAAACTACAAAGTGATTCAAAACCATGATACAAACACATTGGTGAAAAAAATATCATTCAATTGACTCAATGTGTTTGCAAAATGGCTTGCAAATGTCAAAAATAGGCAAGAAAAGTTTCAAAAAACACATCTAGGGCTGAACCTCCTTCTACTAAAATGCTTCTCAATCATTCATAAATTCTTGTATTGATATGAAAATTCAGCCACACAAACTAGACTAGTATGCGCAACTTTTACAAAAAAATTGATTGAAAACGGACATTTTATGAAGAAGATACAAGCCGCCAAAGTTCACTATAGTCCATAAATGGCGGGATTTTGAATTTCGAATTGCTCCCAAACATTCAAAACAACTTGGATTGACATGAAAATTTCACCACAATAACTAGAATTCAAGGGAAACACAACCCAACAAATTTTATTGAAATCGAACATTGAATGAAGGAGATACAAGCCCCCAAAGTTGCAGCCATGAAGTGCACTTTGGTGAAGCAAATTGAGCCTGTGAACTTTGATTGGCTTCCAGAAAATCGTTACCTCTTGGATTGATCTGAAAATTTTAACACACAAACTAGAAGAAAAGGCGCAACTTTCCCAACAAGTTTTATTGAATTTGGACATCGGATGCAAAAGTTACAGTACTTTGAATTTAACTTAAAACTATGTGAAGACACTTTTTGTCCTCTTGGGCGGTCTAGGGTTAAAATACATCATTCTCATGAACCCAAAACGGCAAAGTATCGGGCATCCACAATTGTCTTTTATTCTCTGGGAAACCAAAATCAATATAAGTAGCTAGAAAGAGGGCATCTAGAGCCAACACATGTTTGATTTGTTCATCAGTTCAGTTGGTCACCCCCCTTTGAAGACCATAGCATGCTAACATAGCCATGGGATCATCCACAATTGCACTCACAAAAATGGTCCCATTTCTCTCCCCCTAATCGTTCACTCTAAAAATCAAGTCCCTAGTCAAGCACAATTATGCTGCAATGACTTTTTCCTACACGCTCACGGATTGCATCCAAAAACAAAACGAAAAAAGAACACTGATTATGTACGAGGCAGTAGCACAACACTTGCCAGGGCCTGCATTGTGAAATAATGGCGTAACTTAAACCTTTCACGACTCTTAAGTACTCTTTTCTCTCCACAGTGATATAATTAAACAGACACAACGCAATTGAAAACAGACACAATGTGATTGAACTGGAGTGGCTATGGTGCGTGCGTACGATACACCAAACCAGAAATGACGCCACAGCCGCGTGCAAGTAGCGAGGACGAGGGTGCACGGTTTAGATCTTGTAAAAGTGCAGAATAAGTGACTGCGCGCGGCAAGTGCCATGCGTACGATATCGCCGAATGACTGTAATCCGGCTGTGGTAAGCACGTGGGCTGTTGGCAAGGGAAACCAAGGAAATCCTGATCTTCGACAAAAGCAAAACTGCCCTCTACAGGTCTCTGTAGCACGATGCTCTGACCAGCTGAAAGATTGCAGCTGCATACTACTAGAACAACAAAACACTGAAGCTCCAGTCTGAGAAAGACAAAATAGATACGACCTAAACGGCTCTTTATCTGCAGACGTTTCAAGAAACAATAATGAGAAATGAAACGGAACCAAAACAGTAGAATCGAACATTCATGACACTTTGATCGAAGCCAGCCTTCATCTCCAACAATAGTATCAAGAAAACTGGTCGAATTGAAGAGAGCCTCGCAAATCACCCTGCTTGACACTGCAAGCCTTTCCAAGGTCAGCTCTAAAACTTAGCCCTTCAGTTCGACGGTACCTTTTGCAAGAGTTTCCATGGATCTGGAATTGGGAAGTTGTAAGTTGTAAGATTTGTTCAAATGCAAAAAAAAATGATTATATAGTTTTCAAGATAAAAAGTTGATCAAATACAATATACAAGGATATCATGTTTTTGAAGTTGATATACTATTACAAAATTTGCAGACAATATCATTTTGGTCCAATTCTTGTTTTCATATTGATATGTTCCTTTGACCTCTTGTAACAAGTGAAACCAATAACCAATAGAGTACATTCCTCCACTACATACTAATTGAACTCATACATATCCAATTTTTGAATTAATTTAAACATTGGAGGTATAGAATAAGAGATGTGGAGGCTAAAAGTTGATCTTGAGATCATCCAACTTTGAAATTTGCATGAGAAACAACTATTCTAATGTAAATCATATCCCATTAGAATAGTAGCAACTATGCAATTTTAAATGGGCATTTTTTTTAAAAGCCCTCCTAAAATACATACTGAAATTGTTTCCTAATCCATTAATATGTGAACAAAGATGAAGAGTGATAAAATAAATTGACATCTAACATTCAAAATTCAAATCAATTAGAGCTTGCGTTGAATTTTATACTTAGGTGTATTTAATCATTACCTTTCATATTATTAGCCCCACAAAGATCAAGTAGTATTTTTTAATAAAATTAATGGTGTTTTGGTCATCAAATTAGAACTGAAATTTTCAATTTTTTTTTTTGATATTTCTATACTACATGAGGTGATGGAGTGTTTTTTAGGTAGAATAATATTTATAAGTTTGACAATAAGATTAAGAATTATAGTGTGAAAAGTAATTCATTTTAAACAAGGACACTCATGTACCTTACAAAATTTATTTTTATTTTAACATATTAGATTGAACTTGTTTTTTTAAAAATATATATAGGGAGTTTTAATCTTTCTATACTAACTAACAAAATGAAAGTTACATTAGATGAGATTTGAGGGCAAGAGAGGGCCATTTCAAGTCTGTTTCCCGCTCTAGGAACTAGTTAGAATATAAATACATTAAAAGAATATTTAAATATTTAAATATTTAAAATATATCTAATTTTTTTAAAATATTAATTAATTAATTACTATTATTTGATGTGTTACAATTGCGGCCACTTCATATCATTGTTGTGGTAGAGTTTTCAACGTTTTCCACTGTTCAAAAATACTTGGAAACTCATAATCTTCTTTTGCCCTCAAATCTCTTCTAATGCAAGGAGTTCTGGTTTAATTGCAAACAATCAATCATGCATGAAGTTGCTTTCTCTAGAATGAAATCTAAAGTATTCCTTTTTGAATTCTATTTTCAATAGTTTATGAAAATTAAAAAATTAAAACATGGGATTTAGATTGCTTATTACAACAATTTTGTCATCTGGATTGACAATGTTTAGTTTTATATATAGATATATTATTAGCAATTTATTGAATTCTATCCATAAGGAAGGTAGCAAACTTTACTTGATGCACCATAAGACAAAGTGCACTACATTTCTCACATTACACTATTCATTAGTTCACCATGTGTTAAAGTGTGAATTCAACAAATACGCATAGGCAAATTCTTATATCTTTTCCATATGCTAAAGTATTTCCAAAAAAAATGTGATTTTACCATGTGATTCTTTATTCAGGACGTACATTATTCCATAAGAATTGTCCTTCCTTCATGTGTACATTACCTCTTATACAATACAATATAATATTCTATATATTAAATAATGTACAATATTTGCACCATTACCTTGAGGTAATGGACACATTTTTACCTCCAAGTAATTTTGTTGTTATTCAAGGAAAGAGTAGGAAATGTTTCATTAACCCCTAAAGGACCAGGGCCGTTCTTCTGTCAAAAACTACTCAAAACTGCCATTTTTGCTGCATTCATCCAAAAAAACAAAAAAAATACTTTTTTTAGAATCTAACCGTAGGATCTTGTACTTTACTAGTCTAGTATCATGTGGTAAAAATTTCATGGAGTTTGACCGTACAGATTGGAAGATATTAGCATTCAAAGTTGAAAAAAGAAAGTTTTTTTGAACACTAGCCTGCAATTTCAGATGACTTTGAATGCCATTTGGGGAAAAAAATTACACCATGGACCTTGAATTTAAAATTTTTTGTGTTGAAGAATTGAGTTGAAAGTCTAGAAAAAAAAATAAAAAAAAAACATGATTGATTTTCATTCTTTAAAAAATTGTTCAGTACAAGTAGGTCCAAGATTGAAAGAAAAACTAAATCTTTAATAGCTCTAAAATGGGATAGAAACACAATAATCTCAACGGTGAGATTGTTCTAAATAGAAAAGTTAACCTTGTCAAACAATTTTTGTTGAAAAATTGTGAAAATTGCATTCAGAATTGAATCCTATAAGTTATTTTTTCAAGAAGATGCTCAAATTGCCCAAAAAACAAGATTGTTCATAACTTTCACATTACTAATCCAAATGGAATGAATCAAAGCTTCACATGTAGACAAAAATATGATCTTTAAGAAAAAGAAAATTAAAAATTTAATTTCAAATTTTTGTAGATTTATTTTTCTGCCCGGTGACATGTAAATTATGTTTAAGATGCCATAACTTTTGCTCTCGGGCACCAATTGAAATAAAATTTATATTCCCACGAAGCTCATAAGTTTTCCTATCTTATGGGAAAGTTTCAAAAAAATTCACTGAAAATTGAGATCATAGGAACTTCCCCGAAATCCATTTTGTCCCCCAAGGGGACAATGGTCCTTTAGGAGTTAAATCCCATGAGGAATTCAACTCTACCTCCCCTTTAATTATGAAAATCCTCCATCTATTCTATATATTTACCAAGGAAATTAAAGGCTTTTATTTGAATTTGATACATGTATTTCCTACTTTGCACTTTTTTTACAAATATTTCAAAAGATGTAATTTAACCATTTAGGAAGATATAAAAATTGCTATTCTTGAAATTCAAGCACCATGATCTTGCACTTGTAATGGGATTTTTTTGAAATTTTAGAGAGGTAAATTATAACAAGGAAAGTAGGTGATGTCATGGTTAGATCTACCAAATAACAAAGATTTTAGCATTTTTTTTAAAGAGAGATGATTTGAGATCATTTTTGGTCAAAACACATCCTTTGAAGTAATTTAGAAGTTAACCCTATTAGGTTGGAGGCTCTAAAATGCAATTTACAATTGATTTCAAATGAACATTATAGGATGAAGAATTGTGAATTGTCATTCATTTTTTGTCCACTTCCTTGACTATGTATATGATGTAGATGTTGGAAGAGTATCCCCCATCAAGCTATTCTTGATTTATCTATAAAAAAAATGCTTAAGACCAAAAAGTGACTATTGATAATTTCTAAGATTATAGTATAGAAATGAAGAGTACATATGTATCATAAAAGATACAATCTCTTATAAATTTTGGCAATCTCTAATTGTAGATTTCATTTTTGACCATGAAAATGATATTTTTTGAATTTGAACCTAACTATTGAAATGAAGTTAATCAAGTCTTGTTTCTACTCTAATGTTCAAATTTTTCAAGATTACTAAAATTGAATATTAAATTGTAATTTGAACTTAAGGCCTATCAAATGCCATGAATAAAAGCCCTTGTACTCCTTGTAGAAAGCTTTCTATTTGTACCAATTTCATAGCATTTGGACCTATAATGTGAAAGTTATGGATTTTTTTAAATTAGAAAATTTAATTAAGTTATCTTTTATTTTGGAAAAACCATAACTTTCACATAGCATGCACAAAACAAAACCTTGCACTCTTTTGTGCATAAAGCTTTCTATTCATACCAAGAACAACTTCTTACACTATAGTGTAAAAGTTATTGAATTTTGAAGTTTTTATGAATTAAGAAATTAAGAAATTATTCTTACTTTTATTTTGGTTGGACAACATCATAGGGCACACTAGTCTATACTAGTCTATAGGTTATGTTTTTATTTTGAAAAAAACATAACTTTCACATCGCATATTCAAATGCCACAAATAAAGCCCTGGTACTCTTTCGTGAATAAAATTTTCTATTTGTATAAAGAGTGCAACCTTTCACACCGCAACAAAGCTCGCAACAAAGCCCTTGACTTGCACTCGTTCATGCATAAAAGATATTTAGATATTGAATTTCAAAGTTTTTACAAATTAGAAAATTAGAAAATTAATTTTATTTTTATTTTGGTTGTGTCAACAACACATTGCCCACTAGTACACATTAAGTTAGGTTTGTTGTTTGTTTTATTTGTTATAGTGAGATCTTTGGAACCATTGAATTTTGAAGTTTTTATGAATTAAAAAATTAAAAAATTACTTTTACTTTTATTTTATTATGTTGTGGCAATGTCACAAGGCACACTAGTGCCTATAATGAATGCTTTGAAAATTCATAATTTATTCTTACAATGTCTCATACAATGTTCAAATAATACAAATTATGACCTTCATAAGGTCTGGCTTCAATGTGGAGTTGGGAGCCAGTGAAGCCCATCAATTAGCGATGGAATGGGAGTTTTAGAACAACTAGACTCCCATTCCACCACTAATTGGTAGTCTTCACCGGCCCCAACTCTACAAGGAAGCCCACCTAAGAGGTCTTAGAAAGTAAGAGGCTTCCTCAAATGTGGACATAGAGCATTGTATCAATCTAATATACAAACTCTTGATCCAAACACTTGGCCAAATGGATTCGCAAGATAAAACTTCTATTGTGATCCCCTTTTCCTCATGGAAATTTTGGCTTCATTTTATTGGAACCAATGATAGCTATATAGGTTTGAACCAATGTAGCCATTGTCACCAAAACAACAGCAATTGTAGACAAAACCACCCAAGGCTTAGAGCAAAATATGATTTTGAACTCACTCCAAAGTCTATATCTCCTACAGCCACATCTACTCACTATGGTTTCTTTCATATCATGGTGTATTTCAAAAGAAGAAATTTCCAATAAACCTTCCTTCAAAGCAATCCACATTTCAAAATCCTTGATTCCACAAGCATTATAAATCACACCACACTTAATAAGAAGATCTAAATCTTCAGGAGCTTGAATGAGATCACTCATAAAGATAATATAATCATGGAACAAACAACCGCTTGGAATGCTTCTGTTTTCATACCATGCCATGTTTCGAATGAAGGAAAAAGTTCCATCAAATATTTTCATCTTAGGAAGGGATAAATGGTTCTTCTTGTAAGACATTGTGCACAATGGCCCATCAACTCCAACTAATTTGATCCCAAATTGTTTCAACTTCGTTGCTGATGGAATGTGAATATATTCATCTCTGTACACTGTTTGATTCATGAGTACACCTTTGGATCCACAAATGGTTTTGTATACAGCTCCAAGAATATGCGTTTTCTCACCAAATAAACTTAATTGATTGTCAATTTTGAAAGCTTCACTTGAAGTGAACATAAAACAATTGACTACTTTATTCACCGCAATTTTGAAACTTTTGTGTTGATATTGTAAATCACCAATGAGGGATTCATTGCCTTCAGTGGTATGAAAAACAACATAATTGCTAATATATTCAACCACTTTGTCAATGAGAACTAAAGGGATTTGATTTTCAACTCGGAAAAGATCACTAAGCACAATTTGTACCCACATCTCATATCTTGTATGAAACACATCGTTCGCATTAAATCCAAATGGCACCGTGTTGCATGTCCACAATTGTCTTTCATTTTGTGGAAAAGCTAAGTCAATGTAAGTAGCTAGAAAGAGGGAATCTAGAGCCAACACGTGTTTGATCTGTTCGTTAGTCCAACTAGTCCCCCCATTTTGAAGACCATAGCATACCAACATAGCCCTGGGATCATCCACAATTGCATCACAAAAATGATCCCATTTCTCTCCCACTAATCCATATTGCACTGCAATACCAAGCTTTATAGCCTCTGAACCACTGCTGTCCAAATTTTCTCGATTATGGAGTCCAAATCGCCATCCCACTGGAGAAAATGTTGTGGGAGGCTGGCGCCAATACTCGGGCACTTTCAATATATCATATCCCAATTTGTTGGCTTCACCCTCTTGATTGGGGCGGAGCATGAATTTGTGGTTCACAAACCAATTTGGATTGTGTTGTTGTGCTTCAATGTCACCTATGTATATTGAAGTACAAATATTAGTCCAAATAAAGTGAAAGTGATAATCTCTAAAAAGGGAAGAGAATATGAATGCATGCCAACAACATGGAAAATGAAACCTACAATTACCTGTGATCACAACATCCATGTTGGAGCTGCCCATTTGTATGATGTGAATAAATTCAATCTTCCACACCTCCAATAAATGTAATCGTTTGCACAAAAGATAGAGAGGACACCTTCTAAGGAATAGGAAGTTTGCAAGTTGCCACGGATGTTGCACCCAAGCTTATATGACGGAAGACCTGGCAACAGTGCATGACGACAACAGTTCAATTCTTTAAATAAAGAACAAATAGTGAGTGACCTTATGATCTAGGAATAGCTGCAAAGCTCTGAAGCCGAAATGAAATTCAAGCATCACAGTTGGAACAATTCAAAGGAAGTAGGCGAGGAGCTCACAATGTCAACAAATGGAAAAACAAAAAAATCAATGATCAAACGACTCTCACCGAATACGGAAGGAACAAATTCAAAGCAACCTGAGAGCAACTTAGACTCATTATACTGAAAAAAGGGGATCAGCACGAGAAAGACTCACGAGTGTGTCTCTCTTCATACACCCAATTGCAAGCACTGTCCATGCATGCACTTTGGAACTGTGCCCGCCTAAACAACCACAACACTAACACTCTATTTCTTTCCACAACTGACTTGCAACTCTAAGCTCAGGTTTTCTTAACGGCATATGGATCACTCCATCTCGTGTAAGAAAACCATATAATTATCATTCTGTAGCTGCATCGTATTTAAAAAACTTCAGGGGAAAGATCTTACCTTAAGCCACTCGAGAGGTGCCGAAAAATAGCAGTTGTAAGAGCATGCGGCTTGTGCTATAGAAGCATCCCCAGCAGGCGAAAGTGAAAACGAGAGAGACGGGAGTAGGAAGCTCGATCTTGAATCACAAAATGTAACGCCAAGGGAGTCTGCTCTCCACCAGCCTTGACTGGAACGGAATCTCAACAAGTGTCCAAGCCAAACTCTCCTCCAACACATGCTGTGCACAAAGAGACCCTGGTGGTGCAGCTGAAGTAGAAGCAAAGAGGACGCAGACGAGCACTGCTTTCCTTGGGTGCAACCTGTATTGTGGTCATGCATGTGGACGGGGCTCAAGTTGTCGTTTTTTTTTTATGAAACCCCAATGGCTCAGCAGCATGTGAAGAACAATGTGCCACCATGTGGGGTCTAGTTCTAATAATAGCCTTTTTAGGCCGTTGAAATCGATTTCAATGTGTGGAAAATAGAACGGAGCAGCACATTAAAAAAATGGAAAGAAACAGAACTCATTGCCGTGTGCGAGACGTTACGTACCCCCCATCGAGCAATTCACGCGGGCTGGGCCCCAGCTCCAGCTGCACATCTTCAATCCTGCCGGGAGCTCATCTTCTTCTGTCATCTATAAGTTCATGCTGTTTTTCATTTCTTCTCATTGATATGAAGTGTGAGCAAGGAAGTTTAGGTGGAAGGCTGCGACATGCTTTCTTCTCTTTTGCCAATAACAACGATGAATTCATCAGTTTGCAAGTAATAATTCACTTCTCTCAAAATCTTCGTTGCGAAATGCAGAGTACTGTTGCAATTGATTGTCTGTCATCGCAGCAATCTAGAGCGTCTTTGTAGTGGAGAGGAATAAGCGACACTTGGGTACACCTCGTTCTTTGAGGTGGTCCTGCCTCATTTCTAGAATAAAATTTTGCAACATGTCAAATTCTCCACTTGTCTAGGAAACCGTCTCCAACTTAGTTGTAACTGGACTTGCGTGTAAAATTTGGGAAAAGAAAACTCGGCCCCACTTGCATTAGTCCTAAACTGAAAATTGTGAACCACTTCACACCAAACATATCGACCTACTGATGGAGTTTATCTCCAAATGTCTCTTTTGAGCACATTCAATTGAAAAAGTGGCAGCACCAATGTGAATTGTGCCCTGCAATTAAAATGCCTTTCTCGTGAAATGTGTTTTTGTTGTAAGCTGAGGACACAGTGCAAGGCCTTCGTGTAAGGTACCTGCACCTAAAGGTGTCTGAATAACCAATTCAACATCATTCTTATAATTAAATTGCCTAAATTTTGGTTGGATCTTGATGGAAGTGAAAAGAGTATTTGAGATTCTCTTCTTGTGCATTTTTAGTGAAACTTGTTTTTTAAACTCAAGACACAATGGAAGGTCTTTGTATAAGGTAGCTACACTTAAAGGTGACCAAATAAGCACATCGACATCATTCTTATAATTAAATTGCCTAAAGTTTGGTTGAATCTTGATGAAAGTCACAAGAGTATTGTAGATTCTCTTTTTATATATTTATTGGACACCAAATGAAAAAACTATGAATCTTCAAAGCTATAAAAATAGGTGTTTCTCAAACCAAGTGAATCCTAAACTCTCATGAATAGAGGGAATACATTTTAGGCCAAACTTTGTAGGGGGTTCTATAAAGGGGTTACAATGAAGTGCAATTCGTCTAACTTTTGTTTGATTCTTTGATTTAACCACTCCTTGGTCCTCTGCATCTACACCATCACAATACCATAAGCTAATTGCACCTATTTGTAACATGTTTTTAAATTGGACCCAAGTAATGTTTCCTTACTAAAATGTACAACCTCTATTCATGAAAGTCTCCAATCGATTTCGGGAACATTTAGTTTTCACAAGAGTTTTCAACACTTTGAAAATTCATTGTTTATTTGTATGGTTTCCAAAAGAAGCATTCTAAGAAAATCTAGGCACATCTTTTGACTGCTAACATGACCCCACAGAAACTTGTACAGTCAGTCAAGAATTGGAACGAGCTCAAACCCTTATTCAGACGATTTTAGGTGCTCACAAAAACTGCTGGAGATGGCGAAACACTGTTAAGCAATAATGTGCTTGGGTGTTTGGTGGTAATGGCCTTTGAAGTATGAACTTCCGAGAATCAAACAATCCAGAGTGGGTCTCTTCCAGAGATTCCGACCAATATCACATTCCAAGAACTTCGTCCTACAAACACGTTTGCACTTATAGAATTGCACTTCTTTGTTTCGCTCTTGTATTTAATGCAAGGAATACCGATATTCCACTCTCCTATTACTCCGTAAAATTTACTGAAACAAATGCATATATATATTCTGCACTCGTTTGTTCGAGTTTTACACCATTCAGTGTTTCAAAAGCCCAGGGATCAATTCCGAATCGTATAGTACGGGCATTCCTGACAGACTCCACGTTCGTGCTGCATCGACTGTCTGTAATAAGGCTGATAAGAAAATTTAGATGCTACCATATCAGATATGAAGCTGTGATGCCCACTGCAGAACCTTAGATATTCAATTTGAGATTCTTCAGCAGTAAGTAGACGACTGATAGTTTCTCTGTGAGGACTTGTAGAACCGCTTGTGTGCTCAGCGGCATGTGCAGAATAGTACTCCTCCAAGTGGTTTTTACGCCGTTGAAATCAATTTCAATGTGTGGAAAATAGTACTCCGTAGCATATTAAGAAAATGGGAAGAACAGAACTCAATGCGGTACTGCATGTGGAAAACTGTAGTCGGTGTCCTCTGGGCGATCCTCTTCTAGCACCGGCTCACTCACAACGTCCCATCCAGCTCCCGACTCCCAGACTCTCTGCCAGGCAGCATTTTTGAACCCGCCACAACCGAGACGCAACTTCATACCCCTAGAACTCTGCAATTCAAGGCTGCAATTCAAGGCGTCACTCTAAAAATCTTCGTTGCTAAATACAGAGTACTGTTGCAATTGATTGTCTGTCATAGCAGCAATCTAGCTAGAGCGCCTTTGTAGTGGTGAGGAGTAAGAAAGGAATGCAACACTTGGGTACACCTCGTTCTTCAAGGCGGTCCCACCTCATCTCTAGATTAAAATTTTGCAACATGTCAAATTCTCCACTTGTCTGGGAACCTGTCTCCAACTGAATTGTAACCGGACTTGCGTGTAAAATTTGAGAAAATATAAGAACCTTGGCCCCACTTGCATTGGTCCCAAACAGAAAATTGTGGACCACTAACACCAAATATTTCGAAAAGTGTCGCACTAAATTTAAAGGCCCTTGCTTCGAAGGTGGTCAAAAAGTGTCAGACTAAAATTACAATTTGAGATTGGAAACGGACGAGAACTAACACACAATATAACCTCCCTTGGGCGCCCTCGCTTGTCCCTAGTCAAGCACAATTCTGCTGCAGTGACTCTTTCAATTCTTACATGCAATGTTCACAGATTGCATCCAAAAACAAAACGAAAAAAGAACATTGATTACGTATGAGGCAATAGCACAACACTTGCCAGGGTCTGCATTGTGAAACAATGGCGTAACTTAAATCTTTCACGACTCTTACTCTTTTCTATCCGTAGTGAAATAAAACAGACACAGTGTGATTGAACTAGAGTGGCTATGGTGCGTACGATACACCAGACCAGAAATCACGCCACAACCGCATGCAAGTTGCGAGGACAACGGTGCACGGTTTAGATCTTGTAAAAGTGCACGGTAAATGTCCGCGCGGTAAGTGGCATACGTACGATATCGGCACTGTTGCCCAATGACTGATCCGGATGCATGTGGGCTGTTGGCAAGGGAAACCTAGGAAATCCGTATCTTTGACAAAAGCAAAACTGCCCTCTTGCAGGTCTCTGTAGCACGATGCTCTGACCAGCTGCAAGATTGCAGCTGCATACTACTAGAACAATAGAACACTGAAGCTCCAGTCTCAAAAAGACAAAACAGATATAACCTAGCCTGCTCTCTTTCTGGAGACGTTTCAAGAAACAATAATGAGAAATGAAACGGGACCAAAACAATAGAATCGAACATTCATGACACTCGGATCGAAGCCAGCCTTCATTTCCAACAATAGTATCAAGAAAAAGGCTCGAAGAGAGCCACACAAATCACCCTGCGTGCCACTACAAGTTTTTCAGGGTCAGCTCTAAACTTAACCTCGATTTCTAGTGAACAGTAGCCTGAAGACCTTGTGGGATGCCACCTGATGACCCTGGATACGCTGTTGATGTTTTCCTGTGCGGAACCCACTTGCACGTCAGTACATTTCCACTGCACAGTGATGATTCACTAGCATCTTCACCTGGAAAATTTGAAGACTAAAAAGGAGAAACCACCCGGTTCTTCGGTTTCGGACAACCCTAATTCCATAAACTGCCGAATTGAGCAACAACAAGTCCCCTCCAGAATCCAACAAATGTAGCCGCGCAACGTGCCAGACTTGGACTGACGTGAGCCTAGCACACAAAAGGAAACGCTAACCTTCCAGACAGCAAGCCATCCTGGCCACTGTGAAGCTCCAAAAAAACTCCCGGAGCACGCAGCGTCTGAAAAATTAAAAGAGTGTCAGATGAGTTTTCTAACAGAAAAAGGATTGAAAATTTCGGTTTAATAGGCATATTATTAGCAATTTCTTGAATTCTATCATGATGAACCTCCTTCTATTCAATATTTACTGAGAAGGAAATTAATTAAAGGTTTTTTTAGTTGAGTTTGATAGATGTATTTCCAACTTATTTTTCTGAAAGTAAGAGTATTTTGTATAAATTGTAGTACATGCACTTTAAATTTTTGCAAATATTTTAAAAGATGTAATTTGACCCACATTTGGGAAGATATAAAAATGTTATTCTTGAAATTCAAGCGCCTTGAAGTTGAACTTGCACTTGTGATGGGCTTCTTATTTTGAAATTTGGGAAGATAAATTGTAACAAGGAAAGTTTCATTGTTGGTGATGTCATAGTTAGATCCACAAATAGATAAATAAAGTACACAAGTTTTAACATTGTTTTAGAGAAAGGTGATTTGAAACCATTTTTGGTCAAAACACATCATTTGAGGTAATTTAGAAGTTAAACCTACTAGGTCACAAGCTCTAAAATGCCTCTTACAATTCATTTCAAATGAACGAAAATTGTGAATTGTCATTCATCTTTTTGTTCACTTCCTTCAGTTCCTTGATTGTATATGATGTGGACGATGTTAAAGCATCTCCTATAAAGGTATTCTAATTTTTCTATAGAAAGAGATGCTAGAGGCCCCAAAGTGGCCAATGGATAACTTTTAAGATTATTGTACAAATGAAGAGAACATATTAGTCAAAACTTGAATCATTTGGGGGCAACGACGCTAGCATGTGAACCTAGAAATGTGAGCCTATGAGCTCTAAGCCTAGGTGTAAGTAGGTGTTCTACAACTATTGAAGGTATCTATAAGATACATACTTATAATATAAGTACCCTATAACCATAGAAGGTGCTTATAACATAGGTACCTCTAACATAGATACCTATAATATAATTAGGCACTTATAATATAACATCCTATAACCATGGAAGGTGCTTATAACATAAGCACCTATAATATAAATATCCTATAACTATAGAAGGTGCCTATAATATAAGTACCTATAACTTAGGAGCCTAGGCTCTTAGGCTTATGGGCTCAAGATCTTAAGCTCACATACTAGCAACCGTGCATTTGGGAGTACCTACCTTTGTGAGAGATCTCATCCTTTCATGGTTAATCCATGGATCACAAAAGATACAATCTCTAGTACATTTTGGCAATCTCTAATGTATAGATTTGATTTTTGACACGGGGAGGACACTCCCCACGTTTTAGCAACCCACGTGCAGCGGAAAAAGTAATACAAGTAATACACCTTAAAATTTAATTTTTTTTTCAAAAAAATAAATATGGATAGATTTTACTACTTTAGAAGTTTATGTTTTGAATTATTGGTATTTTTTTATGCTAATAGTAATTAGTTATAAATTTTTGATGAAAAAAGATACACTGTAAAGCTGAAAATAACTTTCACACCTCTATATTATATAAGAATTTCTTTTTGAAAAATGAAAAAAAAAATTCTATAGGATAACTTTCTATTGAAAGTTTATTTTAGTTGAATATTGATGCAATAGTCATCTTCATGTGAGCTCTATAAATATTTTAGTTGGAGAACATGCCATTTTAGTTCATTTTTCAACCTTTTCTAGACAATATATCTTATGTTATTTGGAATTTAAATTTTTGTCAATAGAAACCTTTAGTCATTGTTAAATAAAACTCAAAATTTTAGGATGAAATTATAGTTTATTCAAGGTGTATTACATGTATTACTTTTTCCTCCGCCACACGTGGGTATCCCAAATGTAGTGAGAGTGTCTTCCCCGTGATTTTTGACTATGAAAATGATATTTTGTAAATTCAAACCTAACTATTGAGATGAATGTAATGAAGTCTTGTTTCTACTTTAATTTTAAAATTTTAAAGCTCACTAAAATTGAATATTTAATTACAATTTGAACTTAAGACCTATCACATACTATAGTATACTTATATTGTAATTATAGAAGGGCATGAAAATTTATTTGACACTATAATATTCATTACTACAATTTGCTAATTTACACATATTAAAGAAAATTAAGGTTCTTCAACTTCTTCCCGTGTTTGATGTGAATTTTCATTATTTTTCTTCTAAAATTCAAGATAAATTGAAATAATTATATCTCCCCTACTTTCAACCCATTCTAATCATATTACCATATAGAAGGAAAAATTTGCTCCTTCCGTTGATGTTCATGACTTGACATCTATATATTGTTCGAAAAATCTATAATAAACAACAATTGAATCAATTTTTTATTTTCATGTACTTTTAGTTTTTTTGGTGGTCATTGAAGTGGTTAAGCATTAATCTACTAAGCCTTTTTTTAAAGTAGTTGGTTTCAATGAATGATTAATTATAATCCTGAGGTCATTTCTAGTACTCTATATGATCTTGCCTAATACTACTTTTTTGTATAGTGATAAGCACATAATTCACTATCTACTACAATAATTTAGGACTAACATTCAATATGGGTCAAACTAATGTGGATACAATACAATGGATTCTCAAAATGCACTAGCAATGTGCAATTATCTTAAAGAGAGTTTTTGTAAAGTGCCTACATTTAACTGTTGCAAAAATGTCCCACATAGTCATCTACCTACAATATATACCTTGTGAATATGATCAAATAGAGTCTATTTTTGGACTGACATCCAACATGTGCCAAACTAGTGTAGATACAATATAATGGATTCTCATGATACATTGGTAATGTGCAATGATCTTAAAGAGAATCTCACTAAAATAACTACACTTATTGTTTGCAAACCTTTTGAATACAAGTGCATAGAATCTATTCTAAACACCCATATTATCAACACATTGAAAACTCATAATTTATTCTTATAGTGTTCAAATAATACACTTTGTGACCTATATAAGAGGTCTAGGAAAGTAAGTGGGCTTCCTCAAATGAGGACATTTGCCAATGTGTACACAAACTATCTATCCAAAGTCCAAACACTTGGCCGAATGGATTTACAAGATAAAACTTCTCTTGAAAAAAACCTTTTCCTCATGGAAACTTTGGTTTCATTTTATTGGAACCAATGATAGCTATGTAGGTTTGAACCAATGTAGCCATTGTCACCAAAACAACAACAATTGTAGACAAAACCAACCAAGGCTTTGAACAAAATATGATTTTGAACTCACTCCAAAGTCTATATCTTTGAAGTTTACATCTATTTTCTATGCCTTCTTTCATTTTATGGTGTCTTTCAGAAGAAGGAATTTGCGCTAAACCTTCCTTCAAAGTTGTCCACATTTCAAAACCCTTAATTCCACAAGTATTATCAATCACTTTACACTTGATAAGAAGATTCAAATCTTCATGAGTTTGAATGAGATCTGTCATAAGGAAAATGTAATCACTGAACACACAACTGCCAGTAATGGTATTGAACTCATACCATGCCATGTTTCGAATGAAGGAAATTGTTTCATCATATATTACCATCTTAGGAAGGGATAAATGTCTCTTCTTGTAAGACATTGTGCACAATGGCCCAAGAACTCCAACTATTTTGATGCCAGATTGTTTCAAATTTGTTGCCGATGGAATTCGAATATATGCACTTCTCTTCACTCGTGTCATGAGTAAACCTTCGGATCCACAAATGACTTTGTATGCAGCTCCAAGAATATGTGTTTTCTCACCAAAGTGACTTGAATTGTTACTTTCGAAAGCATCACGTGGATTGGCCATGAAAGAAGAGATCAAGTCAATGATCACAAATTCTATACTTCTTTGTCGATATTGTACATCATCAATGAAGGGTTCATTCTCTTTGGAGGTCTCTGAAGCAACAAAATTGCGAATATACTCAACCACTTTTTCAATGAGAACAAAAGGAATTTGATTTTCAACTCGGAAAAGATCACTACGCACAATCCCCATCCATGCTGTAAATGTTGAAAAAAAAACATCGTTCATATTAATCCCCGATGTAAACGAGTTGCACATCCACAATCGACTTTCATTTTGGGGGAATTCCATGTCAATGTAAGTAGCCAAGAAGAGGGCATCTAGAGCCAACACATGTTTGATGTGTTCATCAGTCCAATTGGTCACTCCATTGTGAAGACCATAGCATGCCAACATAGTCTTGGGATCATCCACAATTTCATCACAAAAATGGTCCCATTTCTCTCCCACTAATCCATATCGCACTGCAATATCAAGCTTTAGAGCCTCTGCCCCATTGATGTCCAAATTTTCCCGATTGTGGAGCCCAAATGCAAATCCATGTGGAGAGAATGCTTGGGAAGGTTGAGGCGTACACTTAGGCACTTTCAATATAAAATATCCCAATTTATTCGCTTCATCCTTTCGATTGGGGCGGAGCATGTGTTTGTGGTTGGCAAACCAATTTGACCTGTGTTGTTGTGCTTCAACATCACCTATACATATGGAAGGACAAAAATCAGTCTAAGTCAAATGAAAATGATCTTTGTAAAACAAAATATCAAAGCATGCCAACAATATGGAAAATGAAACCTCCAGTGAGTACCTGTGGTCACGATATCCAAGTTGGAGCTGCCCATTGGTGCCATGTGCATAAATTCAATCTTCCACACCTCCAATAAATGTAAGCGCTTGCAGAAAACATAGAGAGGACACCTTTTAAGGAATAGGAAGTCTGCAAGTTGGCAAGTTGGCACAAATGCTGCACCCAAGCTTATATGATGAAAGAGCTGGCAACAATGCACACGGACACCTTAAAGTTTTAATAAAGAACAAACAATGACCTTATGATCTAGGAATAGTTGCAAAGCTTTCAAGCCAAAATGAAATTCAAGCATCACAATTAGAACAATTCATAGGAAACAGGTGAAGAGCTCACAATGTCAACAAATGAAAAAACAAAAAAATCAATGATCAAACGACTCTCACCCAATACGGAAGGAACAAACAAAACAAGCTGACAACAACTTAGACTCACAACACTCAAAGAGGGGATCATCACGAGAAAGCCTCACAACAGAGTCTTTCTCCTTACACCCAATTGCAAGCACTGTCCACTAACCAGCTCTGTCCATTGGAACAACAGCACTAACACTCTAACCCTTTCCCCAGCTGACTTGCGACTCTAAGCACAGGCTTTCGTAACGGCACAAGTATCACTCCATCTCGTGCAAGAAACCCTATATCATTCTGTAGCTGCATCAAATTCGAGAAACTTCAGGGGAAAGATCTTACCTTAAACCACCCCAAGAGCTGCCCAGAAATAACAGTTGCATCAGCATGCGGCTTGGGCTGCTAGAAGCGTCCCCAACAGGCGAAAGTGAAAACCAGAGAGACGGGAGTAGGAAGTTCGATCTTGAATCCCAGAAGGCAACGCCAAGGAAGTCAGGTCTCCACCAGCCTTGACTGGGACGTTATCTGAAGAAGTGGCCAAGCGAAACCCTGTGCACAAAGAGACCGTAGCCTGGGGGTGCAGCTGCAATCGAAGCATGAAGCAAGAGGATACAGACGGGCACTGCTGTTCGTGGGCGCAAACTTATAGTGGAGTTAGGAAGTGGTGTTGCGGTCAAGCGGATGAGCCTCAAATTGTCGGTATTTCGATGAAGACCCCACACGGTCAGCGGCATACGATTTGAAAAGCATATGTGTCCAGGAGGGTGTGTATAAGTACGTGTACTGTATCAATTTTTTACCACTGAAATAATTTTCGACGCGTAGATCGAAGGACAGCACTCATTCGGGTGTATGGCGTTTCGCATTCGGTGTCAGCAGAGCGATCCTCTGTGGCTGCAGGGTCCCATGATCCCATCCAGCTCTCATGCTCCAGGATTCTCCGTCAGACAGCGATGTATGAACGATAATCGGTAAACTCATAAGTCCATGGGCCAGACACTGCTCGTACCAGCATGTTGACTGTGGGGTCTGCCAGCCCTTGGAGTAAAGACTCCTCGTCTGTTTAATCGTCTCTACAATGAAATTTTCTTTCCATTTATGCCAAAACAATTTAGTTTTTTTACTCTGAGTCAGAGGAAAACACAGGAACATATGATTTACACTTAATTACGTGCTCAAATTTGGAACATTTGAATTTACATTTAAACTCAAGGGACCCCAAAATTTCTTCTGGACGATCAGCATACAAAATGGACCAACCACAAATAGGAGCAGATCTTGATATTTATCAGCTACGGTAAAACATGAAGAGTTGTGCACCCCGGGGTCCACAGGCTGGTACGAGCAGGGTCCTTTGTCTAGTACAGTCGAAAGGGATCGAGTGCAATTGGCCACATATTTCAATGTATGAACATGAAATGAAATTGCTTGTTTGGGCATTATCACTGTAGTGAAGCCACGTAATAAACCCTGAAGAAAATCAAGGTTCCTCCACCAGGGGCGAGGGCACCTCGAACTTAATTACAGCAGCACTATTGGAGCATCTTTACAGATGAAGTGAAAGTAGCGCCCAGGACTCTCGCATTGCCCATGAGAGGAACAATTGAAATTCTCCATTTACTCGTACGTACGTACATCAAATGTTCTCATATTTCGATTAAACGATTCAGCATTTACTTCAACCATCCAAGTATCGTATGGTGTGCAGTGTTCACATGACACTTTCACTCACCTTGTGCTGGTGAAGAATCCGCCGCTGCAGTTTCATGGTGGCCCTTTGGAATGTTCAGCAAGGCCCGGCCAGACCACGCAATGCACTATTTTGGGGATGATCGTACGCCAGGGTCATCATCTTCACAACCAGAAACCTATGGGACACTTTGAGACCCCGCTAATCAGAGATGTGGATGAACCGAGATGTCACCACCAGCACCTTACATTGCTTCTTCACCGGGTTTTGTTTGTTTGTTATTTGAAACAAATGAAACGAAATTTCATTGTCAAGGCAAGAGTACAAGCACAAGTGGCCTGGCAGGGAGAACACGACAGAGGAACAACAAACAAACAACCACCCCTAGTAAGCGCCCCCAAGGCCCTTCACATAGCAGATGCCACTAGCAAAAGCAGCCTAGAAATGGGAGTCATGATAATTCCAGGCAAGATTCGGAAGATTTGAGCGACCACGAGAAATCAATTCCATCCGTAACACTTCCATCAGATGGAGCAGGTCCTAAATTCTTGGCAGTTGATTTTCTTTTTTTGGAAACATATGAAACGGAATTTCATTGGGCACCAGAGAAACTGAAGTCACGATACAAACCTGCCAGCCACAAGTGGCCTGGCAGGGTTGACAGTTGATTGAATGCTGTTTCTGAGCGCGAAAAAAGGGGTACGGTTCGATAGATCGTGCCCCAGCAAATGAATTCAAACCGAGTCAAGCCCACCAACCGATCTTGGACCCCGGAACGCCTGATGCAGCGCGCACATTTGCAGTGGCATGCTCAATTATGGGAGAGCGGAATGCGAAAGTGTGCACAGCAAGCGTCCCCGCGCCGGTCTATGGAAATTCAGCGGCAGTTTTTTGGATAACTTTATGAAATACGCCGCTGAAATCGACTTCAATCATGTGTGGAAAACAGAAGCATATTAAAAAATGGGAAGAACAGTCGGAGTGAGAGGCCACATCATGGCCGCTACTTGTGCTCCAGCTGCTGCTGCGGAGGCCAGACTGCGGGAGAGCTGGTCACCGTGCGGAAAATGCCCTTCTCGTGAAATGTGTTTTGGTGAGCCGAGGACAGAGTGCAAGGCCTTTGTGTAAAGTAACTACACCTAAAGGCGTGTGAATATCCAATTCGACATCCTTCTTGCAATTAAATTGTCAAGGAGTACTTTACACTCTCTTCTTATGTATGTATTGGACACCACATGAATAAACTATGTATTGTCAAAGCTATGAAAATAGGTGTTTCTAAAATCAACCCTAAACTCTCAAGAATAAAGGGAATACATTATAGGCAAGACTTTCTAGGGGGGTAGAATGGGGATACAATTAAGCGCAATTACCTTAGCTTTAGTTTGATTCTTTGGTTAAACCTTCACTTGTTGGTCCTGTGCATGTACGCCACAAGGGAACTAAACCTATTTCATGACATGTTTCTAAACCAAACCTAGGTTGCATCTCCTTGCCTAAAATGTACAACCTCTAATAACGGTCTCCAAATAAAGCATTGTAAGAGATTCTAAAAACATCTTCTGACTCGGAACAAGACTCTACAAAAGCTTATACTGTACAGTCAGTCAAGAATTGGAGCGAGATCAACTTTAGGTGCTGACGAAAACTGCTGGAGATGCCCCCAAACAGGCAAACACTGTAAGCAATAATGTGTTTTGGGGTTTTGGTGGTAATTTGACTTTGAAATATGAACTTCCGACAACTGAATCAAACAAGCAAGACGGTGGGTCTCTTCCAGAGATTCCTACCAATAAGTTACAGATCACATTCCGAGGTCTTCGTCCGGCCTACAGTCAGTCAATCACGTTTGCACTTAAATAGAATTGCACTTCTCTTGTTTCGCTCTTTGTCTTTAATGCAAGGAGAACCGATATTCTACTCGCCTTTTAAAAAAATTTAAAAGAAATGCATATATATTCTACACTTATTTTTGTTTGAGTTTTACACCACTTGTCTCGAAGCCCAGGGATCAATTCCAGAATCGAACGGAATCGGTGACTGTCTGTAACAAGATTGATAAGAATATTTAGATGCTGCCACATTCAATATGAAGCTTCGATGCCTAACTTTGACTCTTATTTGACATTCAATTAGAGATTCTTCAGCAGTAGCTTGATAGTTTGTCTGTTAAGACACGGTAATGTTTGATTACATGCAACGGACGGATGAGAGCAGTGTTCAGTCTTTTACATTTGAGGCTTCCGTCAGTTGAAAACCTGGATGTGGCTACACACGCATTCTGCCTCTGAGTAAATGTTGCAGACTGAAATCTCAGGTTAAGGTAGAACTGCCCATTACCACATAAATTTGCTATCTAGGTACTTTGGAGAAGCTATTTGTCAACTCTCATACTTTTCACAAATAGAAAAGTTTGAGGGAAGTCAATTGCAAAAAGAATGAAGGCATTCCAACAAGAAGTGAATTTTTTGTGATTTTTCAAAGCTCAAATGTTAAATTATGAGTAGCCCCGTGGTGAAGCATGAGCAGGTGGGTGGGCTGATGTGTCTGCTCCCCAAGTGCATTGCCATCATGATCAAGAGTTGTAAAGCTGTGGTAATAGATTTTGGTTACTGACACAATTGGGAGGATCCTATAGGTGACGGAATTCAGTGGATGGTGGTATATATTATATTAGGTAGTTCTACCTTAATTGGGACTTTGAGGTGGTCAAATGGTGACCAATATGATTTCAAAATTTGCATTAAATAAGTGCTCCAAACTACAATGTTGGCACAGGGAAAGCAATGACTAGATTATTATTTATGAATTTTTAAACTTAGCAATGCGAGGCATATATGATATAATCTTTGAAAAGGTTTGTGAAGTCATAGTCCACGCACAAAATTGGCTTACAACTCCAAGTATACAAAAAATTATCTTTAGTGTCATCCATACTAACTAAGGTAAACCAGCCTATGACAGGCAAATTTCCTATGACAGGCTCCTAGAGAACTACCCATTACAGTCTTAAATCAACCCATGACAAACTTTTTCCAATAAATGGGGTTAGAACTGCATTTGATTAATTTGTGGCCATAATCAAAGCCTTGGGAAATGGTCATGAAGTTATTGGTAACTGTCTTAGGACACTTACCCATTTTCAGTGTAAACTGGTAGTAAAAAGTTATTTTGTAATTCTTTCATGTCATGTCCATATTAGGAAATCTTGGAGCCATGTTAGAAAATGTTTTGACTGCATTAGGTGGTTAGATGACCATCCTGGAAACACTTTTCTGCTGATTTGGGGTAGTCTACAGACTCTTTTAAGCCAACTACATAGCAGACTTCAAAAATTCATAAAAAATTCATTTTTTGTCCAAAAAATAAAATTTCAGTTGCCCTCTGCATTCCTCATGTTTATCTTCATATAGAAAAAAATTTAATTTTTTTCAAAAATGTAAACATGGCAAACCAGCCATTCTGCCTATCATAGGCTAATTTACCTTACTCACTCCAAGTCATAACTTGTTATGATAGATTAATATTTTTACCAACTATGTTTATAGAGATCTTCTTCTTTGATATCTATGCTCTCCACTAAACCTTGAATGGAACATAATCTCATCAACTAGTCAATCCTCCATCACACATTGTACGCAAAAAGAGACGTTAGTGGTGTAGATGCATGATAGGAAGTACGAAGCAAAAGGATGCAGAAGTAAATTGTTGTTCTCGGGTGCAAACTTAATAGTACAACAACTTCTGTTGTGTTGTGGTCATGTGGACGGGACCCAAATTGTTACGTTATTTATGAGAACCACAAAGGCTCAGCAGCATGTAAAGAACACTACGCCTCCAAGTGGGGTCTAATTACATTGTTTCTATGCCCTTTGAAATTGATTTCAATGTGTGGAAAACAGAAGCATTTAAAAAAAATGAGAAGAATACAACTCAATGTTGTAAATTATATGGAGTATTGTAGTCTGTGTCAAGTGTCAACTAGGCGGCCTTCTTCTTTGGCTCACTTGTTAAGTCCGATCCAACTTACATCCTCCCCGGACTCAATGTCAAACAACATTTTTTAATCCCTAAACATTGGACTGGTCACCATGGAAATCATCCTTTTGGGTACAGTGTGAATCATTTGTTTAAAGAAATTCAAGAGCACCTATTGGAGGTCAAACTAGTGTGGGAGACCTCCCCTTTTCTCACAAAATTCCAAAGAACATTTGCAATTTTATCCTATATAGAAGAATTTTTGTCATCCATTGCAAAGTTGGTGTTTGTAGCATCCTTCTAGGGTAACCATGTTATGCTAAGTTGGTCACCATAAAAATCATCCTTTTTTGTATTGTTTAAAACATTAGCTAGAAAAAACCAAGAGCACTCATTGGAGGTCAAAATATTGTGCAAGACTTCACCTTTTTGCAAAAAATTCTAAGGATGAACATTCGGTATCCAATGACTACTTTGTGACTAAGTGTCCTATATAACTACATTGCAACTGTAATCCCTCTCTATTTGCACCAAATTCAACATGTACGTTGTTGTAGTTGCAGAGTAGTTATAGAATGAAGTGCAAGATTATAGAACCGTAACAGAGTAGTCATTTAGAATTAACGTGAGGTATTCTACATCCAGTATTCATTAGAGTTGTTGATGGGACAACTTCACGTTCTGTGGAATCCACTTTGTCAAAGACCAGTCACATGTTACCTATTAATTTCACTGTAAATTCTATAGAAAACAACTATAGTTCAATTAGAAAATAACTGAAGTTTGACTTGAAAACAACTACAATGGCAACTATAAATCAACTGAAAGACGACTAGAAAACAACTAGAAAACAATTTGAATTCAACTAAGGTACAACTACAAAACAACTACAAGAAGACTACTCATGCAACTAGAAAACAACTACATTGCAACTAGAAAATAACTATAACACAACTAGAAAATGACTACTGATGGCAACTAGAAAACAACTACAAAATGATTGGAAAACCAATATAGAACGACTATAATACTACTGAGAACCGACTGCAAAACAACAAGAATTCGACTACAAAACAACTATAGTTAGGATTGTTAGTCGAATTGCTATGGAACTGGGAGTTTAGCAACTACAACAACATTGTTTTGCTAAACAATTATAGATGCAAGTTCACAATAAATTGTTCTGTTGCATGAGATGCAATGTATTATTTCCTTACATCAAGCTTGTTTTTATTCAAAGCCACACTACCAAATAATGGCTACCATGCTTTACGGTAATATTTATCTACAGTCTATCATAGTATATTTGATTTTTGGTTACCTCTTTCTTTCATGAATGGCAGAATATTGCATACAACTATGTATGAAGTGTGTGAATTTATTGTTAACATTCAAACAATTTGGATTGACATGAAAATTCTACCACAATAACTAGAATTGAAGGGGAATATAACTCAACAAAGTTTATAGAAAACAAACATTACATGAAGGAGATACAAGCCCCCGAAGTTATAGCCATGAAGTATAGTTAACATCATATTCATTAAAATGGGAGTTTTCTAGTGAAATGAGAGATTGGCACTCACTAGAAATTATGAACTTAAGAGAAGTTACTGGTAATTATTACTAAATCAACAAAGCAATCAACCATAAAACACATATGTAGGTGCTATATTTAGAAATTGGAATCAAATATTTTAGAAATGATAACTCCTTCATAGAATGTCATCATTGAATTCAGAAATTTATAGGATGTATACACTTTCCTTGTCGATATACATGCACTGGCCTTGTACATATGTAGACACATTGACACTCATAAGTTCTAGCATTCCTATTTCTAGGATACATGACATTTGAATTGAAGTTGTATTGATCATTATTGGGAATGGATGAGTGTAATGCATATACGGCATCCACAAACATCACAAAGTAGAAAGGAAGGTCTCCAAATCAACTAATTCCATAGCAGAGGCGAACCGAAAGAAGCAAAAATACAAGATTCCATAGAAACAATTGCCTGACATGACGATTGAGAGTGACCCTCAAACATTGCGTTGTGTGCAGCGCAAGGAGTGAGTGTCATTCTCAATGACCATGCCGGCAATTGTTTGTATGGATTCTCCTATTTTTGCTTCCTACAATTCGCCTTCACTATAGAACTAACTCATTCGAAGGCCTACATGACCCCTTCAATCATTAGATGCCCTCTTCCCAAGATCCTTTCTACAAAGTCTCCAAGTACCGAGTGTTATATCCACTCCCTGTGTACAACTATATGTACTATTGATGCCTAGCGTCACTCTGTTTGCAGTGCAGGACCTCATCGTCTCCAACTGTGTTGGCCTTGTGAGTAGAAGTTTCAAACGAAGGGGCCATGGTTATTGGAGAAGGAACTGCACGATGGTCACCGATATAGATGTAAGCAACAGCATCATAGAACCGAAAACATGAAGGCGCCACTCCGGAGTTCCTCGAACGGCAATTTCACGCATGGTAGTGTTTGGATTGCCCGCTCATGGAGCTCTTAAGAGCGACGCCTAGATGTTTAGGTCTCTACAGTTCTTGTGCTTAGATGTACATCGGAGGCCATCGTCCAGTTCCTTCTCCTATATCCACGATCTCATTGTTTGGAACTCCTACTCACAAGGCCATCACAATCGAAGAAAACAAGGAACTTAGACTACCAAATCTATCAAAATTGAACTGATTGCATCCAATGGATCTAATACAATCTCCAAGCATCATGTCTATAATGTTCGTTGGATTGTCGCTACCTACATCAATTACACTATATATATATACTTGGCGACTATGTAAATGGCAGTGCCTCAGAACTATGAACCATTCTAAAACAGTTGACCGTGTCTATTCTAGAATATACATTTATCATAGGGAACTACTACTGGAGCGATTTACTCTTCATCTTCTCCAAGGCCTTGAGAATTTCAGGCCCACGACTATATCCTTCTGCAATTTTTCCACCCTCGCGGATGTGTTCGAGCCGTTGTGCCCTCAAGGACTGTCGCTCCTAGGAATCCCATGATAGCACTGAGCATTGACTGCTTGAAGGTCCACCATACTTCCTCTTTCTCATATCGCCTCGAGACAACAACCTCTGCCGCGGAAGTACGGTCGGATCAACAAGGTGGGCTATGTCATCCTCGTGTTTCATTTCCAGGACCGGGGACAAAGTTCCTAGTGCAGACATAGGATAATTGGCGTCTCCATATAGCTTCCTTTGAATCCCCTTCTCTGAAGTATACGGATCCAGAGTAGACAGAGAAGGCTCTCTGGAACGTAAAGGCGACGGCGAGGCTGACACTGGGGGGCGAGGTTTCCGGTCTGGAGGGCTGTCTACCACCCCATCATGAATGGGTTTGGTAGAGAAATCCATAGAGGAATTCACCGTGGGTGCCGAGCCCAAGAAGTTCCCTGTGTTTAGGATGATGTATTGTCCGTAGTCAAGAATGGAGTCCTCGGACGCTCGGCAATGGTGACCAACACTTGGTGTCCGGCAGGTCGAAGTGCTGACCATCTGAAACACAGCCAAAAACAATTAGAACCCATTTAATCAAGCATTTCACCGTAGCAAGGTGAACTCAAACAAGAACCACTGAAATCGAGGTTTCTCAACATTGTCACAATCCATCTTATCATACAACATTTCAGCTCGACCCTAGCTGAAATGCAGAATCCTATAGACTATTTGTGATTTGCGTATGCAAGTGCTTTAAATTCGCTCAATTCCAGCTAATCTACATACCTCGGTAGGCCTTCCTAACTAACATAGACTCGTTGATCCTCGCACAACCTCCATGAGCTTGTCATACTCGCGACGATTCCTCTCGTCACAAAGCATTCGTCGTCCGATCCTCCCTTGCTTATTATCGCGAAATAACTTCAGCCCCACATCGCAATGGACGTGCAATTGCTGAAACCAGGGTAGTAGTGATGCGAGGAGGAAATTGTCCCTGTCGCCATTTCCCCGGTTACTCCAAGACTCTGCGAGCACTACGTTCTCTGCCTTGTTCATTATGTGCTTACGCGGGCTGTCATCTACTATCACAGTATTTTCAGTAGTGAATGCCCCCCCTGGCTGCCCGAAAAGCACGTCTAAGTTCTTTAAGAACAAGTCCTTATTCGTGCCGGGTTCCTTGAAGGATGTAAGCCTTCCAGATCTATCCCTGCATTTGACGGTCTTGCAGGAGTCCTGCCCGAGAACTAGGACTGGCATATGCCCGCCCCTAAAAAGATATTCACAAATATCCTCAACTGTGGAAATCTTCATGGAACTCCACACTGAGATGAATGCTATCTTTTCTAGCTTCGCAAGGAAAGTTGAGCAATTGGGCCGCACGTAGACGGCTTTCGGACCCACAACGGCGGCCATCGTGGCAGAGTGTGGCTCCGAGCGGTTGCTGAACTGCCTGATCGACCCCTTTGACTTCCAGTCTTCGCTCAGATATAGAATGCCATTGAGATCCAGGACGACGTTGATCCACTTCTTCGTCAACCCAGACCTCAATGGCCGATCGACGCCCTGCGACATCCCCCCACGAGCTACTGGAGGGCCGGAATCCTGATAAAAAAAGGAGGAAAGCGCAACCAGTTATCAAACGCGAAACTGGCACATTACGGACGCCACACAAAATCCAAACGACACACCACACCGAATCCTGGTTAAAATAGACAATCGAATACATCCTGTATTTAGCAAGAAAGATCAATTTGTACCTCCCGTTGGGCGTATTCACAGAGTTGTTCGGCTTCTTGTAAATTTGCAGGTGTACAAACAGGGCTACAGGCATTTGCTTCCGATGTTGTGGCGTCACCTCTTAGTTTGTGGTCAACGTATGGAATGCCGCTGGGTGGCAATGGAGGAGTAAGAGCAGTGGGATGGCACACAGAATCATGCAATTTCTCATCATTTGAAGGGCCTGCAATACAAAATATTGTGAACCATTTCTCTGTGAGAATTGTATATTACAAACTCAGAATCTGAGTGTCAAAACACAAAATTCAGTTAAAAATCGACAAACTCTACGGTTCTCCCCATTGATGGTGGGGCTCCGCCAAAATTGAGTCAGTCTACAAAAACTCTACAACCGAGCGGTCGCTATACAAGTTAGCTCGAGTCGAGCTAAAACTACAGAAAAATAGAAATGGAGTTATCATTGGGCACAACTTGTTGGTGGATCTCCAGTGGGCAGGGAACCACTTCCGAGTTCCATCTCGGAAGCATCCACAGTCAGGTTGTGCCCAATCTTTACGGCATCCTCTGCCGTTGACGTTGCTTCTGCTTCTTCTTCCTTGCTCTCCGTGAATGCCTTCTCCAGTTCCTTGTCTAAGGAGGTCTCCGACATGATTTCCTCCGATGGGGGAAGAGGCGTTGATATGGGAGACTCTAGCGGTATCGGAGGCACCTCATTGACGATAAGAGGGGGAGTTGATGCATTGCTGTTGTGGGAGCCCGATGCCTGGCCTAGCAACATCTGAGGTAGAGAGGTAGACGCGGGTTCGACAGATAAGAGTGGCTTCACTCCAGATCTATCCAACAACAAGGCTAAAATTTCCCTGTTCGCCCTTGCTTCTTCTCGGTTCGCCCTCGCCTCCTCCCACATCCACTCATACGTGTTCTTGTTCATTTCTATGCTTGCCTCCCGGTCCTGTGCCTGGTCTGCCCTCAATTGAGCCATCGCGAGATCGTTTTTCTGTTGTGCGATGGCTGCCTGCGCTTGCATTAGGGTGACGGACTCCATGTGCGCTTTCTGCAGCTCGGCAATTTGCTTCACAACACTTGTAATAGTCTCCCTCTTTCGCTTTTTCTCCGGCCTACCCGTTCGCGTTGGTGTCAAAGGAGTGTGGATAGCAGGCGGCAGCATGGAAGACGCAGAGGACCTTGGGATATCAGTAAATGGACGACTTGTCGGCGTTGGAAAGTCATCCAACCCACCATCACCGTCAAATTCATCATCGTCATCCTCCTCCTCTTCCTCCTCAGACATATCCTCATGATCATCGAAGATGGGTACAGGCCTCCTCCTCCCTTGACCTCCTGGAGAATCATTGCTGGACCGGAGCTTTCTTTTGGACGACGAGGGCTCCGACTACGAGCCCGGAGCGGCATCTAAGGACTGAATTTTGTACGCATTGTCAAGGAAGTCGCTCTTGTCCAAGGTCATTGCCTTACCGCAGATCTCCTCCCACCAACTAGAATCCTCTAATGGACCAGTGGCATATACATCGACACAACTCATCTGCGTCACAAAACCTCCAATGTTAGAGAACTTGTGAGACTCTACAGCGCTATTTAGGTCGATTCGAGCTAAAAGAACATGCTTACAGATATGTACAAATATATAAGCAAACTGCATTTCTTGGAGTACGGTGTAACTGTGATTCAGCTCGATTCGAGCTAAAGTGATAGGAAAAGACTTATGATGGCAGCACAGGTGAGTTTTCCGCCAGCGAATCCCGAGAATACAGACATTCCCGGATTACAAAATGTCCTCATCAACCACAAGTAAAACTCCATCCGCAGCTCTAAGTTATTCAACCGATACTCTAGTTCATTGTATGAACGCGCCTTCAAGTACCTTGCTGTTTCTGGACAATGGAACTCTTCAGGAATATCAATCTTCATGGCATTCATCGGATTCTGCAAGAACACGAGAGAAACCTTTTTTGGTGTCCTGGCCGCCGTGAGATCCCCGAGCCGATCATTCTTCCCCGCATAATAGTCGGCATATGCAATGTCGTAGGTGTCCAGAACCTTATTGGTCTCATGTATCTCAAGACCTGCGCTTGTTCTTTTTCATCAGCACATATGAAGAGCCAAGCACAAAGATCTTCAACTTTGGGTTCTTTCTTAAACATTGAGCTTAGCACTTCTACAAAATATGGATTGTCCACAGTGGACTTCTCTTTCTTATTGATCCCTGGCACTGTACGAAAGTCTATCACCCCCAGACCCATTCGCTTCGCGCTCTCCGCCTTCCATGCACCCGAGGGCCAGTCTGAGAGACGATTCATGTTGTCATCGTAAGTCCTATGATGACCTGTTGCCGTGGGCTTCACGAACTTGTTCTTTTGTTCTAAAAAGACTTGAAAGAAAGCATACGCTTCAGGGGAGAGCTGGGCGCATGTTTTGTTCCTCGATCTGACCAGCTTGGCTTCGCTGAAGTATCTCTCCCCTGGTCGATCGAGGAGGACGTCCATGGTGGCTCTTGAAAACATTCTATCTTTCTTGAACGCCTTCCAATTTTCTACAATGATCTCGTTCTTGGCGTTCAACAATCCCAGTTCAGGATTGATTTGGTGAAGTTCCTTCTTCACTAGATGTTTCCGTTTTCGTCTCTCAGCCCACTCCTTCGTTGTGTAGCAGCTATCAAGCACCGACGTTATTGCTTTAATTGTTACCTTCAGATAACAATGTTTCCGCCCCTCACCCGTTTGGTTTAGAATATGGTTGGCAAGTTTTGCCAGCTCTTCGTAGCTTAGATTCCCCAAAAACTTGAAGAATTCACGACTAAGCATACAATTATCTGGATTCCAATCCGTTCTAGCGTTGTACAACTTCTCCGTCTCCGGATTAAAGAGCTCTCCGTGTGCGGCAGCCGTGATAACATCCCTCCAAAGATTATATACATCGTCTGGTGCGGTGATTAGCTTCAGCTCGTTTGTCAACTTCAGCTTTTCCTCTTTATCCTTGGTTTTAGACAACTTTAGGTTCTTATTTACATCAATCATCGAAAATTGGATGTAGATAGCCTTTTCGAATTCCTGTAGACAGCAAGCAATGCACAATGTTAAGCATGTCGGGTTTAGCTCGATTCGAGCTAAATTACATCCTAAACCACAAACATCATACAACCTGGGAGACGTACATTGAATTTGTCTCGGTTGCGAATGTTCTCTATTGTCCGTCTCATGCTCGATGTTGTCCCAACGGAGGAGACCTCCTTCGGATTTCGGGGCCGACCCATGGCTAACCACACTGACCGGGCTCCCAAAATGTTCGTCACCCAGGACGGCTGCGTAGCCACAAAGTGATTTGTGCGGTTATAATAGGCGGATATATTGCGCAACTTTTCTGCATTCGCAGACCACACAATGAAACAATCCCACTTCCGGAAATGATTCTTCATCTCCTCGGTTATACCGTTTGCGTCGTCCAACATCCACTTGCTGGCTTCCACGTTGTGCTGCCCGTTGATAATGTAAAACTTACCCTCTTGGATTGCCTCCCATGTAGCTGGCTTCTCCGTGTGACCGACGGGCATTACGCATAGTGTTTGTTTATTTGTTTTGTCAGGAATATTTAGAAGCCAGGTGACCATGTCCTCGACAATTCGATTCTCTTTTGACCGTATGTTGAATGTTGAGGGGGCAGCAATCAGTTTCGAGATGTCTATCTCCTTCTTTTGGCCGACTGGAAGCACATAAGCGTCTTCGCATGTTGTCCAAAATCTTTGATAAACCTCGCTCACGGATTTGAAGTCCATTTTTTTCTCGGTCTTTCGTGAATGAGGAACATTCTGCATTTCGTCCACATAACTCCCCTCAACGACTTCCGATCCCTCTGTTGATTTTGTTGGCATCACCCGGTTTGATCTGGAAGCGCCAGACTTCTTTCCATGCTTCTGAATGGAGGGTTTTGCTGGCTTTTGTGTCGATCTTTTCCCTCTGCCTGACCCCGACTCAATAACTGAGTTACGTTTGGAGCTCTCACTCCCACCTGGGGTACCTGTATTCAAGGAGATGGAACGAGCTTTCTTCAACTCGTTCTGTAAATCTAGCTTCCCTTTCAGAGTGCTCAAATCACTGAACATGAATCGAAGCTTAGCAACAAGGCGCCTGCAATTAATCGGTGTACCATCCTTGTTATGCCACTCTTTGTTGTCTAGCTTCTTTTCAAGCTCTTTTACCTCATCCACGAAAATTGAAGTTTCAAGACTTTTGAGGAAGGGAGTCAAACTAAATGGAATGAGCATGGAGTCCAAAACTATCGTAAAATGATACTGCTGGTCTCTTGGAATCTCCGGGACCATTGTCATGCATTTTATCTTAATGACGGGATGAGCGTCCGCTTCAACATCTTTGACTTTCTCCTCAAAGGAAAGCTGTATATAAACGGTTGAGTTTTTGAACTTGTAGGAGAAAGACAGGTCGTTTTTGAACGGGATGATCTGGAAACTCCAGCCTTCGACCTTGTCCGGGTCTTTAAACTCCCAGAACTCTCCGTCACTAAGCATCATGTCCTCGGCATTAGTATCTGCTGGATTTTGGATCTCGCACCGCTGAAAGTATTGCTCGAGGCTTGCAACTTGCTCTTCCATCCTACATGATAGTTTCTAGTTAGATGATGTGTGTGTTCAACTCGAATCGAGCTAAAATGACAATTGCTCTCTTATTTGCTGAATAATTTTTATTAGCATTGTTGTTGTTCTTTATTTCATATCTTGAATTGCGGTTATCGGACATGGTCGTATGCTTTTATGTGAAAATTGTGTGCGGACATCTGAGACTGTATATGATGAATACTTGCATTCAATTTGACTACTTGTTTTCCTATCTTTTCTGTTGTTTTAGCTCAGGTCGAGCTAAACCTACTGAGACTGAAGTGATTAATTCTTTATTTAAAATGAATTAGTTATTGCTCTTTGTTTCTGGTGTAATTCTAGGTTTTTAATAGTTAATTTCTATGCTATGTGTTTTTTAGTTAATGTCTTTTAATGATTTTGCGCTTAATCATATACTAGGTTAATTTATCTTTTCCTTGTAAGTGATTCAGCTCGATTCGAGCTGAATCGTGTTATTGGTCTTGATATCTTCGTTCATTCGTTTTTTGTTCTGTGTGTTTTTTTGTAACGTTACGTCATAATCTTCTAATGGAGAGTTGTAAGGTGTCCATACAGTTTAGCTCGAGTCGAGCTAAACTGTATGTGAGTACATAATTTTTTTTTGATTTATTTGATTTTTAGCTTACGATTGTTTTTTGAAGCTCTGATCGTGGTTTTCCTCTGCAATTTAGCTCGGGTCGAGCTAAATTGTAGGGAAGAACCACGACCAGAGCGTATATGATGTGGAAGTCATTTTTACTGTGATTAGGTTTAGGGCTTCATATCTACACTTCCTAAAGTTCTTTAGTTTAGGACTTCTAATACTGCACTAGAATTCACTTCCAGACGAACTTAGCACTTATTTTTCAAGCCTAAAACTTTAGGGTTTTCAGACAGGAATCCAAAAACAAAATTCTTTTATTCTTATGCAGTCTGGAATGCCAATTTCTTCACCAAAAATATGCTACTGTAGCTCTTCAATTATAGAAACATGCGTATCTTCTGAGTACGAAAACATAACACGTTCAATTGGCAAGTTTATGACACTTACCTCAAGGAAAAAGGTGTACAATCTTGAACACCTTACTGTATACACAGCTAGATCCAAAATCTGTAGGTTACAAGGCATTTGCAAGATATCAAAACACTATTGAAGGTGACAAATGAATGAATCCAACGATTAGGTAATACTACAATTTATTTAGGGTTCCACATTTACAATAAAGAAATTCATGAATTAGAAATCTACAGAGCTGGTACATAAAAATTCATGAAGCTTCATATCATTCACGTAAACTAATAGAAAGTGAAACTATGAAACATAACCTGTCAACAATGAAGAAGACAATATGAAGCATTCAAGCAATGAAACAATGAACTAGTAGTTTCCTCACCTGTATGTTAAAGTTGCAGGTGATGCACTTCGTGATGTTCAGCGAAATAATCCTACTGCATCCGTAAACTGTGGAATATTCCAATCATGATGATTTCAGCAATACCGAAATAAAAAATTTCAGAACACGGAATCCCAAATGACGAAGTGAAACCCGAAACTCCAATGTCGATAAAGCACACTGCAGAAATTCGGGGGACAAAGCAGAAATTCACGGCATGCAAACATTCTGCTCAAAGAGGTTTAAGAAGCCTACAATTGATATCAGGCAAAGAAATTTAGAGAAGGAGATGACGTCCAATACATGTACACAGTCACACGGTGTAACACAAACTTGAAACTAGAAGGTAAGAGATTGAACTTACAACGTTCAATTGACACTTTCTTCACGCCAGCCACAATCATCCTAGACCACGGAGCTGCACTTTCTTCAAGCCAGAAATCTGCACAGACCACCAATTAGCAAAGATCAGGAATCTCAACAGGCCATGAAGCTCACCACGAGAAACAAGAAAACCTAATTCAAAGCGAAACACTTCAATTGGCGTTTCGGAGACGCCCTAAACCTCCAGCTGAAACACCTCACTCACAGCAAAACATTTCAATTGCGCCAAACATGTGACAAATCCTGACAAGCAAAACCCTCGAACACAAACCCTGACTAGCCAACCCTTGAATTGGCAGACCCTGACGGCAATTTCAACAAACAGATTGCGAACCCTTGCAAAAGCCTACTTAACGCAAACCCTATACGCAATTGCCGATCCAATTACTGGGAAATGCGAGAACTGAACTGAACGGAATTAGAAGATCAACGCTGGATTGGAGAAGCAGTAACAAACCTGAAGTCAACCCGAAAAAGAAGCGCTGGAATGATGTCCGAAGTTGAAACCGCACCCGCAAACTAGCGCGCCCCGACGCTCCAATGACGTCCGACGATGAAACCGCACCCTCGAAATGAAGAAACAATGAACGTGCACCGACGAGGTGGAAGCACACAGAAACGAAGAACACGCCCCGACGAAGTGGAAGCACAGAATCACGTACACAAACAGTCTCTACAAGTGGAGATCGGACGCATCGTGTACTACTCGGAAACTGAGAATACACGGAAGAGAGACAGGTGCGCACCAAACCCTAGCTCCCCGTTTACTCTGTTGCAATAGATAGAATCCTCATCCGTAAACTGTGGTCTTCATCCAGAGACCCGGCCCCTCCCCTTACCGAAGATTCATGTTATCGAAGATTCATCTTACCTTCATCTTACCGAAGATTCAGGTTATCCTAATTTAACCCCTTAACGCCTCAATCCTTTTTCAAAATTTGGCACATTTTTGCTTATATTTTTGTACGGTAATACCATTTACCAAAATTTCATGAAATGGAGCATAAAATAAAGTTGTCTTTTCAAGATTCAAGTGTTACTTTGGATGATTGACAAGGTTGTTGGATGAAATAGTGATGCAAACCCTCTGTTCATCGCCAGAATATGGACGTCGAAGTGTTTAAGGGTAAAAACTTTGCTCATCATATACTCATCCATTATTGGTAACCTCTACTACTGTCATGTTTGTTTTTTAAGGAAGAAATACTAAAGAAGTTTGTTTAAACCATAAATACCATAAAACTTCCTTTCGTAAACTAATAGTTCATGTTGGTAACTGCGGTCAATTTTGTAGGTTGATATCACCTAATATCTAAAACCTTCTTCATATGGAATTCCATGTTGAATGCATAGTTGCATTCCTTAATTTCTGAAGAGGGATTGAAAATGAGTCATTTTCTTCTTTTAAGTACAAACTAGTGCCATAGAAATTATTCTTTTCTTTACCATGTGAATCAGTGACTTTGGAAATACTGAAAACATTCATTTGTGTACTACCTTTGACCAACTAGAGCAGACCTCACAATTTGACAAAAACAAATTACAATGATTAATCGCAATGCAATTTGGCTCGATATCTTCTAACAACCTTTGGATTGAGAACATGCTTATCTTTTTCGTTGGTGATGATGGTAATTATTTCTTTCCTTCATTGTTTGACATAGTCAATGTATATTTTTTAAACTAGAAGTATACATTATAGATCCAACAATTCTATACAATGGTTCCTTCAAGACTAGAATAAAAAAAAAAGGACAAATGCACTTCCATGCTATGTAGTAAAAGAAATTGTCATAAATAGCCCATAAGAATGGGCACTTGTTACCTTATGATCTTGTACAAAATGAGGGGAACTACACTTCAATTATTCTTTTGTGTATGAAAAAGTGTCCAAGTCTTAATTTTTGTTTAGCTTACATTTATTGAAAGCTTTTTATTTGTAGAAATCCAAATATTGCCCTAAACTTTGCTAAATCGTAAACATTGGTCACATTTCATTAGATTAGAGTTTAGGGAACATTTTTTTGGGCTACTATCCAAAATTTACCTCTGAATAGATTACTCAAGAAAGACACTTTTCAAATATTATTTATTAATTAACTGAGTATAAGTATACGATATACCTAAAAACAACTTCCACAAATAAATAATCTTAGAAAAATAAAAATAAAAAGCATTAAATTCATATATTTTGAAATCTACATATAAGCCAAAAGAATTTTTTGAAAAATACAAATATTGATGGAAAATTTAATGTAGAAGGAGCTTTAAATTTTTGCCTTCATATTCTTCATCTAAAAATGTTGGTAAAAGGAGTAAATACAAATATAATGATGCATATGAATATAAGAATGTGATTCAAAAGTTCTTGTTAGGAACTTTTTGTAGAAAGAAATTATAATTATTTTAAATTTTACTTTATTGTAGAACTTTACATTTTCTTATGTTTAGAATATTAATCCATTCAGAAGTGAATGGATAAACTCTACATTTAAAAGATAAAGTATGAGGTTCATAAAGAAACAATGAAATATTTCATTTGTAATTTTGAAAGAGTTTTAATTCTTGAAATATTTTTCTATAAACTTTCATTGGATGAAATTAGAATTTGTAAAATGACTACATGTTTTCCATATGTTTTAGATGAAAGTTTCAGATGCCTTTTGATCGGACCCCTTACATATTCGAAGGTAGGAAATTCTTGTATTGAATACACTTTGAGGTTAACGAAACCCTTTTTGAAACACAAACCATTTTTAGATTATTTTTAGATCAATAGCCTTTTAATACTATTTTATTCACTTAAAAATACAGGATATTGAGGTACACATCTGTATGGGATGTGAACAGATGTATCGAAGGCAATATTAAATCCAAACTATATTTTAGTCATTCACTAAAATCAGTCTAGAATTGTTATGAGGAAATTTATTTGTATGATGCTTTCTGTAATATTCTAATAAATATTATATACATATAGAGAGAGAAAGTTTTTTTTTAAAATAAAAAAATATTGGAACTATTTTTCATTAGGGAGGAAATTTTTGTGTTCAAATAATGAACAAAAAATGTTTGATTATTTTAAACATGAAAGGTTTACTCCCTTTCAATGATACATGTTGGTTTCTATCCACTAAAAGTTCCATTTCCAACATAATAGTGCATGTAAGGTGTCTCACTATTAGTGCATGTAAGGTGTCCTTCTATTACGCCATGATTATGGCTTCATGCTAGAGTCTATCATTGATTTGTAATAATAGTGCATGTAAAGTGTCCCACTTTCATGCAATGATTATGGCTTCATGCTAAAGGCCATCATTGATTTGTAATGAAGCCAACTACAAACATAGAGAAATACACAAAGACCCTTATCAAAATTATGTTGGTTTTTGAAAGTTTGTATATTTCAAACTTAAGTCGTAACTCATATGAGGTTCTACATTTATAAAATAGATGAGCTTTTGTCTTCATTACTTTTTGAACATTACAATTCTAAAATAAAGGTTTCATTCTAAGATTCATTTCTTTGGTAATTATAGGTAATTCACTATGAATTTTTGGTGCTAACAAACGCGAAGTTCGGAAATTATTCCCAACTTACCTCCAAGAATGACTACCAAACCATTTTGCATTTCATGAGTTTAACAATGTGCATTTTTTGGATCTTTCACGAATCCAAGGTTCACTATTATTTTGGGTGGTTGTCTAGGAGAAAAAAAAATACCCTAAACTATATGTGCTATTACAACCCACATCTTTTAAACTTCTACATTTTTTTCCCATCAAAAAATGTCTTATATTTCCTCAATTCTAGAATAATAGTTGTATAAACTACAACAAAGGGTTCTGACTTATTTTTGGGGGGTTTATTTTGTACAGAGGGTAAATGATCATGTCTTTTGTTATTTTTTATTTAATCTTTACATTTCTTTTAAGTCCTTCATTTTATTCCCCACCCCATTTTTTTTTCCATGACTTTTGGAATTATAGTTTTCTAAACTACATTGGAGATTCCCTAGAAAAAAAATTCGTTCACGTTGTATGAAAAAAAATTAGCATTATTTATGTGTAGTTCTGTACTATTGTAATTTAGTCTTAACTTTATTTCCAACTTCATTTTTCTCATCCAAGAGTGTGTATTACTTAAAGAAGTTGGAGAAAGTTAGAAAAATAAAAGATGAATCATTCAACATTTCAAATGTTTAAGGATCTCATAATTCAGAATATTCCGCCACTTCAAAAGAAATAATTTTTTTAATTAAAAAAATGCCATGAATGCATCAAATTGTAGTAAGAGCAATAATCTATTCATTTGTAAATGCATGAAATGAATCTCTACATTAAAGGCAAACAAGAATGAGTAGAATTTCTTTTTGGTTCTATCAATAAGTTGCACAGAAAAAAAAATAAGGATAATAGCAGGTTTACAAACTCTCTAGGGGAGGACACTCTCACTACATTTAGGGTACCTACGTGCGGCGGTGGAAAAAGTAATTCATGTAATTCACCTTGAATAAACTATAATTTCATTCTAAAATTTTGAGCTTTGTTTAACAATGACTAAAGGTTTCTATTGACAAAAAATTCAATTCCAAATAACATAAGATATATTGTCTAGAAAGGGTTGAAAAATGAACTAAAATGGCATGTTCTCCAACTAAAATATTTATAGAGCTCACATGAAGATGACTATTGCATCAATATTCAACCAAAATAAACTTTCAATAGAAAGCTATTCTATATAATTTTTTTTTCATTTTTCAAATTTTTTTTCTTATATAATATAGAGGTGTGAAAGTTATTTTCAGCTTTACAGTGTATCTTTTTTCTTCAAAAATTTATAACTAATTACTATTAGCACAAAAAAATACCAATAATTCAAAACATAAACTTATAAAGTAGTAAAATCTATCCATAATTTTTTTTTTGAAAAAGAAATTAAATTTTAAGGTGTATTACTTGTTTTACTTTTTCCGCCGCACGTAGTTTGCTAAAACATAGGGAGTGTCCTCCCCGGGCAAACTCTAGTAGTAATTGCTTTGCAAGTGGAACATGTTCATTCATTTTTTCATGTATATCATAAGAATCACTAATTTTATGGCTACTAAAATCACATTTCCTTACAGCTAACAATTAGAGTAAAGATATAGAGTACATGAAAGTAATTTCTTCATTTCTGATTTCTGATTTTAAGTAAAATACACACAAAAGTAATTTCTGAATTCATCAGTAGATGAAATTTCTATTTCTATTGATTATTGAAGCCTATCTAGAAGTATTTATATCATATTTGAAACTTTGGAGAAGCTAATTGCATCAATGAATGACTTTATCTAATGCTTGGAGCACTAATTTTAAAAACTTAATGAAAGCACGCATTTTTTTATTTTCCAAGGAAAATTTATTATTGCCCCTCACTTCTAGAAGTGTGCACATCATTTGTAAAACTCAATCATGAGAATTTACTTAAAGTAGCCATTGTATTCAATAGTTCTTTCCAACCATTTTAAATAATACATTAGTTGTTAAAGTGTTTTGGTTAAGAATAAATTGACACAGAAGTTGTTAATTTTTTGGGAGGTTAAATTCATATTCATATTGAAGCATTGAAGCAATTAGATGATTTTGAGCATTCATAACAAGTTATTCAAAGGATCTATTGTATTTAGTACTTTGATCCAATTTAAATAGTATAATATATGCAGTGTTTTCTTCTTAGATAAAAAATTTACACACGACGTATACATTTTTCGGAGGGTGGCATTTTAGTTTTTTAGAAAGCTTGATAGTGCTTAGATCATAAAAGAAACAATTAGGGGACTCGTAATTTGCAAAAGTTTCATTTTATTTCATTCAGATCCGGACATTTAAACCCTAAACCCTAAACCCTAAACCCTACAGAAAACATGGAACTTACAAAGTGGGACTTCCTTTCATTATTATATGCGCATTATTCTTTTTCTGGACTGTGGCGATGGATAAAACATTCCCGCTCCCTATAAATAAGATGGCGTAGACAATGAAAGTCCATCATTACTTGAAATAACCTGGACCCCTTTTTTGGAGTTCAAACAGGAAAACCGCACGAAATAACAATGAAAATGCAAATAGTCTTTGAACTTTGTGATTTAGGAATCTGGCATTATTGGTAGAAGGGCACAATACCTGAATTGGAAAGAGTAGGTGAACGTTAATATTACGAATGCCCTGCAGCCACGATAGTCTTCAAAAGTCAACAAGTCATCATGAGAGGAATCCCTCAGTAATAGACAAGGCCACAATTTTCGTGGCTTTACTTTATGTATAGTCTCCACTACTATCATGATTCCTGGGTTTTTCAAAATTGAAAGTTATGTGGTTGAAAACGCGCGATGAATTGGCGCTCTTCTTTTCCCGCGCAAGAAGTTGTGTGCAAGTGACCATCCCATTTGCAAACACCTCTTCCGACCGTACTCCTCATCTCTATCAACGTTGGCGTTCATTCGTATCTTGCGCAGCTCCTTATTAGACTTGTGTCGTTACGCCGTGTGAATTCTGTGAGGAGTTTGTTTATTGTTTTGCTGTATTCTCCCGTCCTCTTCGAGAAAGCATTTGTTGCAAGCAGTTTGTGGTTAGTCATTCAGACCTGTGCGGTCACTTTTACTTGTCCATTCAACACAATGTATTCGATGCGGCGCTTACACGTTACCAATATTCTTTCACTGTCAATGACTTGTACAATGTGTTTTCTCAACTTCTGTGTATTAGACTCTATCATCAGTTGTAAATGTACAACTTCCGTCAAGCTCCATTTCGATAGTTTATTGTACAATGAATCTGTACCTGTGTTTGAGTGTCTCATATTTGTCGCCGGAATTTACGGGCCATTGAATGTCGAATTATTTGGGAATAACTACGTAGATGTTGAACTCTGGAAATCACGGAATGTTTTAGCCTGAACTGTCTTCTTTGCATGACTTCATCGCAATTCAGCTTGATTCGAGCTAAATCAACACATGAGATTCTCTTTAAGACTAACGTCATTACAAATTAACTGAACTCAAGCTAAATGGAGATCAATCACTTCTAGGATTAATTTTTTAATAAGTGATTCGGAATGAATTATATTAGATTTCATTTGGCTTATACATTTGTGAATTGCAGAACATAATCTATCTATATTTGCAGTTTAGCTCGATTCGAGCTAAACTGATACATTACATTTTGGACTTGCCTAAATAACAATATTTAAAATCATGAATTTCTTTATACTCTGACGATGTCATACATAATTCCTATTATGAGATTTGGACATTGAAAAAGGTCCTATATTTAATATTGCAGTTCAACTCCATTCGAGCTAAACTGACATATGGCGCACATCATCACATTCTGTTTCGACGTCTAAATCAGACTAGACTGATTATGTGATATGTCAGAACTATTGCAAGATCCAACTTCTGATCCAAAATCATTATGAAAAAATATCAAGAATGTTTAACAGATTGAAATTCAACAATGTAAAAGAGGATTGGTTCTGAGAATGCAAGGGACTAGACCAGCAGTTTAGCTCGATTCGAGCTGAACAGCTGGTTCGGGCGTTGGTATTTCTCAGAAGCAAATATTTATTCCAGGTTTAATACCCAATCGTTTTGAAATTCTTTCTTGTTTACTATATTCTACAGTCGTACAGGTTACATTTGTTCCCTATTACATTGATATACTAGTAGTCATCACGATATGATATCATGAGAGATATTAGTTCTTTTCTGTATCGCAATATTCATTCGGAATTAAATTTAGCTCGAGTCGAGCTGATTTGTGACTATTTTAATTTCTGTCTATTATACTTATTCTTTATGTCTACCTCGTCATAAATAGGTACCATGAGTTCTACAGAGGATCCAATCAACATGATCTTATCATCAGACGATGAGATCCTGGATTTTGAAGAGATGAATGTTGGCGTCCCAGAGTGTGAAGGTCTTCCGCGTCGACTGTGGATTACAAAGTGTGTGACTTTGTACAACAACCAGGGTGTATTCGTGGGTGAAGGTACTTGCCACAGTGTGAACTCTGACTTGGTTCTTGGCGCGAACGGTCCACTCGGAGACACGCACGTTGGGATCCACATTTCCAAGACACATTGTGAAGAGGACATCCCCCAAGAGCAGGTGTACTTGCTAGTAGCATGGCCTATCAAACTAGTCCACTGCCGCGGAGCAAGTCTATACGATCATGATGCCCGAGACACGTTCAATCGTCTTCAAGCTAGTCTATACGATCATGATGCCCGAGACACGTTCAATCGTCTTCAAGCTAGTCTGCAGAATCCACCCTCTACGTCCACGGCCCGACCATATACAAGTATCATACGGAATGCACCTCGCGATACTGGCTTGAAGGCAAAAGAACTCCTCACAACAGACTCTATCAACATGGTGTCTAGCAATGTCTGCTGCAGCAAGAATTGTGTGCAGCCATTTCCAAGGGAAAAAATTCGTGCCTTCCGTGAACGCATGTACCAACGATCGAGCTTTAAGTTCAGAGCCCACATGAAGACAGATGTTCATAGGTCCACTCATCATGACTCGCGTGGGAGGAAGATGGTTACGGTGGAAGGGATCAATGTTTGCATGCGAGCATGGATGCTTATTGCTGGAGTCCCTGAAGCGACGTTCTACCGTTACCAAGCATATGCGAAGAATCAACGAGAAGCCAGGGATCATGGTAATTCGGGATTGCTTAAGCCAAGGAAGCACACAGAACAAGCTGCTGCAACGCTGAAGTGCATTCTAGACAAGGAGGCTGATCACATGCCACATAAGACTAGGACCTTGAAGTCAGGAGACAAAGTTGTGTCTATGATTCTCCCGGCTACCTTTCAATGGAAGGATCAGATTCCGAAAATCAATGAGGCCAATGTTGCTTTTGGACTCAAGGAGGTCTCCGCTTCCAACTTAAGTAAGATTAGATCTACCAAGTTCCCAGAGTATGACGTCAAGAGGCCAGGTGATAATTTCGCTAGGTGCGGCACTTGTGACAAATTGCAAGAGCTTAGGAAGGGTGCATTGGCCGGCTCCCAAACTGCTTTGAAATGGTCGATCAGGTTGGACAAGCATCTTGCAGTTGCTCGCGCTCACAGAGAGTTGTATTATGCCAACCGTTATATGTCACATACTTATCCGCATGAGTGCCTTACAATTATGCACGACAAGATGGATCATGCCAAGACCGCTTCTCCAGTCTTTTCTCATAAGAGCAAAGAGACGGATGGTTTAGTGAAGTTGCCCGTTTCTGTCACTGGCATGATTGCGCATGGTCATGGAGATGTTCGTTATGCACATTATGGCTTGGATATCTTCCCCCACGATTCGAATTATACTATAGGATCAATGGCAAAGTTGTTGCGAGACTTAGAGGAACCACCAAAGTCTTCTTCTCGCCAATTGTTTGTGGGGTCTGCGTCGGCGCCTTTATTTCGCAATGTCCTCAAAGGTGCAGAGATGTGCGAAGCGTCGCTACCCCCCACCCCGGCAACATTAGTTCCGGCAACACAATTGCCACCCATTCTTAACGTGCAAATGGATAATGCCACTGGGGACAATAAAAATAGATATGTCTTTTGTTTCTGGTCTCTACTTGTGGCAAACAAGATTTTTCGTGAAGTGTACGTGAACTTCATGATTGTGGGTCACACGCATGACGATATTGATGCATTGTTTGGAAGATGGAGTATGTTATTGAAGAAGGAGAATTTCCCAACAATCCCAGCTCTCATGAAGTCTTTTATGGATGTAGAGTCCATTCCCACTATCCCTCACCTCATTGAGGAGGTGCCAGACTTCAAGGGATTCATTGCAGGTGCATTTGAGGATGGTGATGATATCCTTGTCGGACATACAAAGCCGCAACAAGTGAAGTTCTATTTGGATTCAAATGGAACTCCAGTCATGAAGTACAAATTGTTGTGCACTGATGTGGAATGGTTGGGAGGAGATGGAAGAGGTATTAAGTTGTGGAAGGAGGATTCTGAGGGGCATAGTATGTGGCCTCGTGGAGTGCCATTGCCAATTCCTCCAAAGCCAATGAGAGGTGTCGAGGACATTATGAAGGGCATATCTGGGTTTGTAAAGTATTGGGAGAACTTGTGCAATGCAGATGTCACAGGAGAGTGCCGAAGGCGTTATGAGCATTTGGTTTACTATTGGCGCAATGTGAGGGATGCTTTGCTGGAACCAATCACTGCCTCTCATGTTCTGAAGAATGGGTTTTGGCCCGCTACCCGTATTCAAGCAAATGCGGTAGATCGATTAGGAGAAGATGGCGAGGATCGTGAAGAATTCGGGGAGGATGACGTGTATGTCGGGCCTTTGAGGGGTCGTCCCCAACCATCCTTCAGGGTCGGTCGTGATGTCTTTGAAGGATATTTTGTCGCAGTTCGTCCTGCAGATGGTGACACACGACCGGTTTGGATTGCACGGGCTTTGTCCAATCCAGATTGTAACCCTGAGAAACCGAATTGTGTTCTCATTCAATACTTTCGCCTGACATCAAGGAGTCAAGATGTTCAAGACTACTACACTGGATGGGATAGTGAAAGAGGTTTACGTTGGAAGGTTGATATAGCTGATCCACCTATTTGGGAAGAAATCAACGCTCTCATGACAGAATGGAAATCTCAAATTCGAAAGGATACTCGACAATGTTTGCTCAAGATCCCAACTCCACAAATTGAAATCATCAACCACAGCCTCGCTTCATATGTTTGATATTTTTGGATTAGATTCATTTAATTTGTTTTAGTTTTTGAATTTATAGTGTTTTGTATTGAATATTTCATATATTCCTTTGATAGTAGTTTTGTTCTATGGAGATAGTGTGCCTCTATATATTTTATTATATTCACTATTATATTTTTCCGTGTTGTTTTCTGTATAATTCTTGAAATTGTTTTTTTTGTTTTTTTGTAAAAATTGTATTTAGAAATAAGTCAAATAACAAGTGATTACAAAAAAATGATTAGTAGATTTGAAAAAATGATTAGTAGATACAACCACTTTTAATTTTGTCAATGTGTTGAGCACTTGTCACCTTTTCAGGAAGGGAGGTGGTTGGTTGGTGCAATTTTCCTACCTATAAATCTCACTTAGGTACTTCGATTCATGTATTTTTTCAGCTGCTCATACGAATTCAATGTGAATGGAACTCAAACCGCCTGAAGAAGATAAATTGCCTCATTCAACCAACCATTCAACTCATGCCTTGGTGTTCATTAAAAAGTACAGTATTTACTTGTATGAATCAGACCACTACTTCTACAATAAATTGAAACTACAAAAAGACTCTCAAATTTTGCAAAACTATCATTTTAATGGAAATTGTTGTTATCTAAAAAAGAGAATTTGGTGTTCATTAGATAATTTGGTTTGCAATTGCGCTAAATCTAATGGTACTAGAATGCAAGTTTTGGGAGTCCCATAGGTAATATGATTTTGAGAGGGTCCTAAGGTCTCAAAATATTGAATATGATGTTAGTTTGGTAAACTCAAATTGAAGTTGTGAACTTTGATTGGCTTCCAAAAAATCAGTTTATCTTGAATTGATTTGAAAATTTTACCACATAAATAAGAAGAAAGAGTGCAAATTTTCCAACAAGTCTTATTGAATTCGGACCTTGGCTGCAAAAGTTATAGCACCTTGAATTGAACTTGAAACTATATGGGATTACCACAAACTACACATTTTACATGTCCCACATTGTGTGCCATTCCATCTACCACCACACTCCTACAAAACCCTGGCTTCTCATCCCATCTTTAGTGTCTCTTCAAGCCATCATTAATAAACATCAAATGTGGTATATGTTGTATTGCATAATGTTTGGGGTATTGTACATGTTCTATAATTTGTGGTGTGCTGTTTGGATGTCCATTGCATGGTGTATTAATTTTGATGTTATATCTGAATACAATGTTGTCTCAATTGGAATCATGTGGTTGTTGTTTTGGGAAATCTTTAGATCTTGTGGTGGACATTTGTATTAACAATTCCAAAGTCATCTGTTTGTTGTATGCGGTGTCTCCCATGATGTGCATATGTTGCAAGTTGATATTTTGAAGAACAAAATTGGAATGCTAAGGAGCTGAAAATGTATGTTGATGTGACATGCCATGTTAGTTGCCATGTCTCAAAATGTAGTTGCAAATAAGTTATACATATGATCCATATGAATGAAATCAAATGTAATCAATTGTAAGAAGTGGACCACATATTGTCAATGAGTCACAAACTAGTGATGACTAAGTTGCCTTGAAGTTGCGCATACACCAAATCTTGTTGCAAAGTAGTCGGAGTTAAGTTGAAATGAAGTTGCACACCAATTGCATCCAAATCACAATGAAGTCACAAAAAAATTGCAAGTTATTCACAAGTTGCAAAATGAGTCAGAAGCAAGTTATGCACTAGTCACCATAAAGTTGCAAAGAAGTGAATTCCACCACCAACTTTTTGCCATAGTGAAAACCACGTAAGCAACCATGTCATAAAGTGCATCGATGAAGTTCCTAGTAAGCAACCAAATGAGAAACTAAATCGTTTCACCTTGCAAATACGATGCAACTAAAAAACTTGTTTACAACAACTAGAGCCCTCCAGATTCTCACTACAGTAGTCGCAAATGACCACTACAACTAAAAACCAGTTGCTCTTTGTAGTCGCAAAACCCCTCATTTTCTTCTAGTGTTTTTATCGTACACAGAAGGATTCTCAATCCTTCATTGACATGTTAAAGACTCTCAACAATGATTAAAAAACACATGAATGAAGACATTGTTGAGACCAACATTTGGACAATGGCCAAGTATAAAGAGTCATGTTTAGGCTTGGTTGTTTCCACCCCTTGTTTGTATTGACATTTTCATTTCATTTTGAGTTTAATACTCAATTATATCAATATTTAATCATTATTTTTAAGGATTAAGTAGAATTTTTTCTACAAAATTAATAGTGTTTGTTGTCATCCAAGTAAAAAAATATTTTCTAATTTATTTTTTTATATTTCTACAAAAACATCTGTTGGAAGAGTAGTTTGTAGATGGACTAAAATTCATTTGATTTGACAATATGTTAAGAATTCTTGTATGAAAAGTAGAGTTTTTTTCCAACAAGAACATTTGTGCTACTTACCATATTTGTTTTTATTTTAACAATTTAAGATTGAACTTAATTCTTAGATTTATGAATATATATAGGGAGATTTAATCTTTTTATACAAACTAAAAAAATGGAAGTTACAAGGAGTTTTAGTTTGCAAAAAATTAATCATGGAATTTTTCCTCGAGACTAAATTAAAAGGGTTTTATTTTCACTATATTTTCTAGAATTTTGAAAAATTAAAAATTAGAGAATGAGATTCAAATTGCTTAATACAAAATTAATAAAGATAGTTTAATCTACCTTAAATGACATTCTAATCAAATAAAAATAAAAAAGACACAAGAATTTGAAACACTAGTATCTCAAATAGTGATTTTTATTTTTACATGATTCAAAGTCGTAATGAAACTAGAGAAGAAAATCCAAATTTACATCTTAGGGATGCTTTACACTACTAGGCAAGACAATTTGTTGTGTAAGAGGTCCAAAATGCTCACTTGTAATTGGACAAAAGGCTGAAATAGTTTCCAATCCTTTACACCTAAAGGCCCAGACAATTTGGTAAAATGAATTTTTTATTCAAAAAAACCCCGATCTAACATGGCCTGAGCTTGATGAATTGGGTGCTCCAAGAATAGGATTCCAATTCTTGGCCTTGGGGGCCATCAATTTGTACTAAACTACCATAGGAAAGTGTAGAAAGAATTGTAGCATAGTTTGACTCAATTTTGTGAAGGAAGCACCATCCAACTTTGAAAATTTTCACCATTGTGTAGGTACTAGTTATGTTAGTTACTTGCATGTCAATTTTCAAAAATAATAGAGGTGTCTAACATACCCAAAATTGTCTTGCATTGAAAAGACATCCCGACTATATAAGCAAGATTTCACTTTTTTCTTGTGAATTTATTCTATAAGAGAATCAAAATCTCAATGGAAAATGAAAATCTTTCCTTCTTTTAAATCAAGTATAAAAAATATAAAATATAAAAAATCTCATGAATGTACACCAAAATTTGAGGTAATAGTTCTACAAATATTCTAGGACTGCTATTTTTAATGCATTGAGTGAAAATCGGATTTTATTTATTTACTTTCATTTCCTACTATAAATTTTTGACCTATACTACTATAAGAATGTATGAAATATTTTTTAGTACATGCAACTTTGTAGACTATGAGATATAAGCATATAAATTTAATGAAAAAAATTGACAACATGTCTGACTTCTTGCCCTCTCTATTAGCACTCATCGTGAGCTACCTCTAGACTTTGGGGCACCGTTATTTTTTATATAGGACCCTCATTGAAAAAATAATAATTTAGGAAAGCTTATACAAATTTGCATCTTTAGTAAAATATTCACTTTCATCTATTAAAAATTGATCGCATGTGAGCCTACCCAAACTTTCAATAACCTTGTAAAAAAATTTTGCTCGTTGTTTGAGCTACCTCTCAATCTCAAGAAGAATACTTATCTTCATATGAATTATGTTTTAAATTCTTATTACCACCATGAGGTTAAATTTATACTTTGCCTTTTATTCACCCTTGACTTGAATGTACCTAAAAATTGCATCAAGTTGTATGGTGATCTCTTGGGGTACCAAATTGAGTTGAAAATACATGAATTTTTTTTCACAATCACCATTATGAAGTATTTGGGTGCTTCAAAATGAAATAATTAATTATTTCCAAGAGTATTAGAATCATCTCAAATACCAATGCATATGTGAAGAAGGAAACTAATTCAAAGGTCATGATATGGTCTATGTCCAAACCTTTCTACATATTCAATATCAAGATTATTGGTACAATCTTCTATCAATCCAAACATTTTCAACAAGATTAATGATTCACCACAATTTTTTATCTAGTAGGACTCAAATATTCTAAGAACTTCGCCACCATTACATAGAAGAGATGTCTCATGTAGCTCTAGCACATTCGAGTTATAAATGCACTTCCTAACTCACATGCTAGAAATGAAGTTCTTGAGTGCCCTCCAAACATTGAGCTTAGCACAAAATCTTGCCATATTGTTTATCACCTTTTCTATGCCCCCCAATTTGAGATTGAATATTGAGATCTCACCATTCCAACAATTTATTGGACAAATGATAGTGGTGGCATGAATAGTAGCCTTCATTGCATGAATAATAGCCTACATATTGTTGATTGTGTTGGATATCCCACCTCATGGTGGGAACTTGACAAGTGGAATCAACAAAGTGATTTGTAAAGCCTATCATGAGAGATTTTGCAAGTTAGATTTTGTTGAGTAATGGTGTAGATGCTCCAAAGTAATTTCACCTTATTGTGCCCCTTTTTTGAAACTACCCCCTAGATATTCTTGCCTAAAATGTAATCCAACTACATGAGAGTCTAGGGTCACATATAGAAACACCTATAGTCTAATGCTTAGAAAATTTGTAGTTTATTCATTTGATATTCATAAATGCACAAAAAGATATTCTATATTATTTTTTGACTTCTAACATGATCCAACCAAAAATTAGGCAATTTAATAATGAAAAGAATGCTCAATTGCTATTTGGACCCAATTCAACGATGCTAGCGTGCGAGCTTGGAGCAGCAAGCTTGTGAACTGCGAGTAGGAAGCTTGTAAGCACATTAGGGGAGATTTCAGCTAGTTGGGAGACTGTTTCAGGGCTGTTCCCATTGCTAGGAACCAGTCCTGTACAGTCAGAATATAATAATAATAAATTAAAAAATTAAAATTAAAAAATTAAAAAATTAAATATTAAATATTAAAATTTTAATAAAAAAATAAAAAAATATTAAAAAAATATTTTTTTAAAATAAAAATAATATTAAAAAATAATATCTGACGTGGCCGTCTCCTGGCCACGTCAGATCAGCGTTCTCACAGCGTTCCTGCAGCGTTCCCACAGTTCCCATAGTCCGGGAACTCACAGTCTTCTAAAACGCAGGAATCTCTTCTAATGGGGAGCCTTGAAATTATTTTTTTCCAACTTTTTTACCAACAAATTTTGTTTTTGGAAAAATAATTTTGATGGAGAAGAAAATTTATTATTTTTAGTAAATTTCAAGACCTATGACTGCTATTCCTATAACCGTGGATTTGAAGATTTTTTTTCAAAAATTGCCACTTGCCATTTCTAGTAGAAAAACAACTTCATATTGTAGTACAGAATTCAATTTTCAATTCAACTACTACAATTTTTATGTTTAGCCACTTACAAATTATTTCAAGAACACAATAGAATATATTAGGCTAATATGACTCACAAACACAATTATGGATATAACCTAGCCTTCACTAATGCTACAATTATGGATATAACCTAGCCTTCATCAATACTTTGCTTTAAGCTCATTATAGACATCTTGTGCACTAGCATAATTTGGGGCCTTATAGGATTTGAAGCTAGGCCTCTACATTCAAGTCTCATGGACTTCTCTCAAATGTATTCCAACCTAATGGAGTGATCATAACTTAGGAAAAAATATATATAAATGAAAAAAGGCATCTTTCCCAAAAATTGAAAAAAATTGAAAAACAAATAGTGGACTAATAAATAAAAAAAGTAATGACTAAGCAATGGAATGTAAAGAAATCAATACTAAAAAAAATAAAGTCTCCTAAATTAGAGAATGAAGAAAAAAATGAGAGCACAATAAAAGAAAAATGGAGAGAAAAATGAGAAAAATGAGAAAAATGAGAAATAAAAAGAAGATGTTGAATAAACTCAAGTTTGCCCCAATCAATGTGAAGAGGAGATCGCCTTTCACAATGCACAAACAAAGAAGTTTTTTCAAGAAAAAAGTTGGTTAGGTAGTAGAGGACTTAACCCTACGTTTGTTGAAAATATTGCCTTCAATACTGATGCAAATGTTGAGGACTTGTTTGGAAAGTACTCCAAATTGAGCACAACCTACACATTATTAAATCTAGATGCAAATTTTATTTTCATAGAGTTGTACTATTATACTATTATATACTATAATTTATGGATCTAAGTAGGTTACCAACAATGAATTTGTTGTTTGGTTGGTGAAGGGTTACATTGCAAATATGAAAAAGAAGAAGATTAATTGGAGATTGGTTGCTTAGACAACTACTTTAGAATTTTTTTATCAAGTGCAACAACTCTTATTTCGGCTTTCAAATCCACTAATGGAGATACAACAAGTTTGGGTGACAACCATAGTAGTTGTAAGATTACTCAACCTGTAACAAGCCAACCTTGGATCAGCCTAATGTAGGCCCAAAAATTAATTAGTTTTACATGTGTCTTGTGAAATTTACTTCACAAGAATTCTTTTGTTTGCATTAGGCTGGGCCAAAGTTGTCATGTTATAGGCTAAGTTACCTTACATTCCAAGGATGTAGAGTAAGCTTTAGTAGTCTAGAAGCAATAGTAAAAAAAGAGGGAACAAAGGTTATGCCAAGTAGTGCTAGGTCTTGTGATCCCTTTAACAACCTTTGTCCTTACTAGGTATTACAAAGTGATTTAGATCTAGTTTGGAATGTTGTTGAAATTGAGAGTGAGGTTTTTGTGATTGCTGGGATTAAGTTAAATGCATAAAGCCATAAAAGTAGACTATAAAAATCACAAACAAGCTTCTTGGATTAAAGTTTAACATGGATGATTATCATAGTACAATAAAAGAAAATGAAGATAAGGTAGTACAATTCCGACTAGTATTCTAGAGAGTTGTACATGCAATACTTGAATAGAAGATGCAGGTAGGTTTTCATATTTACTTGTTATAGTTTTCCACGTGTGTTGATTTGGATTGTTTCCATTGTTTAAATTTTGTAATGGATTAACAATATTTTTTTAGAGCTCACTATCTCATTGTTGATTCATGAGTAAGCTATTGGCATTTCTAAAGGCTATATTGAGCATGAATAGTATAAAAAAACATAGGTGTCCTAAGTGGTAACATACATTATCTTGAAAGAAAGTTGAATGGTTGTCAATCAATAGTAAAGTCTAATTGATAGAGGGCAATCAAAAGTGAAAACTTATATGAAGACATTGAAATAAAGTAGTTCAGAGCAAAATGAAATATTCAAATTTTGAGGAGGAAGATTACAAAGATGAAGAGATATAACACCATTGTTCACAAACAATGTGTGGAGATGAAAAAAAGTGGTGGATTGTCATTGTACCCAAAACAAACATCCCATCCAGCATTGACAAAAAATCTAGATTTAAATATTCCTACCTTACACACTTGACTAAGGTTTTCAAGGTACCAACTGGACCCCCTGTTTTTGGTCAATAAAATAAAATAAAATAATTCTTTTTTATTCAAAATTTCTTTTCAGAATTTTTTATTCTGGGAAAAACATGGAGGTGCTACTAGGTACTCCCCAGACCATTGTCGGGTCCGATGGTGGTTCTGGAGGTACCAATTGGACTTCCTATTTTCAGTCAAAGAAAGAAAAAAAATAAATAAATAAGTCTTTAGAAATACGAGTTGGACCCCCTATTTTTGGTCCAGGAAGAGAAATAAATTCAAATTTTTATTTTCTAGTATCAAAAATAGGGGTACTACTTGGTACTCCCTAAACCACCGTCGGACCCGACGGTGGTTTTGGAGGTATCAGCTGGACCCCTAATTTTGATACCGGAAAAGAGAAAAAGAAAAATATTCAATTTTTTTTTCAAGTACCAAAAACGGGGGTACTACCTAGTACCTCCAAACCACTGTCGGATCCACCGTTTTTGGTATTGAACTTTTTTTTTTCAAATTTTTTTTCAATATAAAAAACGGGGGTACTACCTAGTACTCTCCAAACCACTGTCGGACTTGATAGTGGTTTTGGAGGTACCAGTCGGATCCTTTTTTTTTTGTCTAAAACAAAATAAAATAAAATTTAAATTTAAATTTTGAGCACCAAAAACAAGGGTATCACTTGGCATTCCCAAAACCGCAGTTGAATCCCTTTTAGGTCTTGGATGTACCAATTGGACCTCCCATTTTTGGTATATGAAAAGCAAACAAACAAATTTGGAAATGTCTTTTCCTAATTCCAAGTTTTAAAATGGGTATTTTGAATAATGTATGGATTCCTATGTTTCTAATGATAATGCATTTCATGTTTAATTTCTTAATAAAATCCAAATTTGATTTGATTTCAGAAGGTCAAGTAGAGACTTTTACAAGTTTGGTTGGGTCCAATTGACCTTGGAAGAGTCTCTCCTAGATCTCTTGGAATTGGGTTAAGGTTTGTTATCCTTGTTGTAGATCTCAAAGTTATATTTGAGATAATAAAACAATATGGATGCTTCTTTGTTTTGCCTCAAGGCTAATGGAATTTGAATTCCTAGTTTCAAATTTTAGTTCAAATTAGTGATTGTGACTTGGATTGAAGAGTATGAAGCTTGGCAGTTTTGGATTTAAGTTTAATATTTTTTGAAAATGAAATGAAATGGATGTATGAAAATTTAATCAAAAATCAATTGTTTACCAATTCTTGGGGGTGCATTGAAATCTTTTCCTAGGTCAGTCGGATCCAACTGACTTTAGACAAGCCTTTGCTAGGCCCCTAGAATTTGTACCTTTTTCAAGAATTTAGGAATATTCTATGTTGGAGTCAATTGGCAAGGCGTAGTGGGGTTATTGTAGGCATGGTGCATCATGCTTTCAAATTTTAATTTAGCTTTTTGAGGTCATTAGTATTCAATGATACTTTTGTGGATCAAAGATGGTTTAGTTGTTCAAGTGTAGGGAGGAAATGTGGGTCAAGCTTCAGCCTCAATGATGCATCGTGACATAGTCCTTGTTGCGGATGTGGCAAGTTTATTGCAACCAATGACTTTGACAAATGTGAACATCGAGATTAGTGACAAATCAACTAAGAAAGCCATTAAATTCATATATGCTCCATTCCATTTTTTTTAGAAGTCGAAGTTCTTTGAGTGAATGGAAATCATTGTCTATTGATATGGATGAATCATATATCTAGGCTTCATCTAACGAAGGTGTCTTGGCTTATTGCAGTAAACTATATAGTTCTCAATACCAAAGACAAGATCGAATTGATCATGTAGATTATGCATGACATAAACACAACCACTACTACCAATTGTAATATCCCAAGATCTGGACATTATGACCATGGCGCCTCTCAAATTAATTTGCTTATAAGTCAAAATTCTACAAATAAGCAAGCGATTTTTTGTATCTTTTTTTTATGTCAAGTTTTAAGTTTTGCAAGTTTAACATTGTTTAACATTTGTTTGTAGTCTTATAGAATTGATGTGAGTAGATGGGATGATGAAGGCAAGGCACAAAGTCTTTTCTTCAGTTTAGAAAAGAATTTCACCTTCCCATGTTTGCTAAGTAGATGGCATCAACATTTGCGGACTTTGGCTACTCTCGACCAACACGCCATAAAGATACTTATGCTTTGAAAATTTTGGATTTTATAGATAGTAGTGCCTCCAAGGATAGAGAGACTTCAAAGCCATCAACAATTGAGGGTTTTGCAATCAAGTCCACTACGACTTAGACTCTTGAGATTGACATCTCTATTGAGTTGAATTATAATGTGTGAATTTTAGAATTATGAGTGGATTTGTGTGTTTTATGGCTACATCTTGAACATTTGCTATTTTCATTTGGATTTTGTATATCATGATGTCTAACAAAATTGACTACATTTGCTTGTTGCAAAAAAATCTTCAATTTTGTAAGTGTCTTAAATTTCAATAAAATGAATTCACATTTCTTGAAATTTATAATGTAATAAATTCACGGTCATAGGTCCCAACTTGTTTTTACTACGAAAAAAAGTTTCTGCTCACAGGCTCGCACGCTAGCAACCCTACTTTCTACCCCCCGCTATTAACGGTGGGGGTGGGGTGTGGAGATGCAACTTTTTTTATTTCATGGACCATGCTACCCCCCGACGGGGTAGCATTAACGGCGAGGGGGGGGGGTTGGAGATGCAATTTTCTTTTTTCTGTGAACCTTGATACCCCCCGCCGTTAATGGCAAGGGGGGTGGAGATGCAACTTTGTTTTTTTATGGACCTTGCTACCCTCTGCTGTTAACAGCTAGGATTTTGAAGACCGCATTTTTTTTCTTACATACTACCATAATTGAAGGACAAGGTTGGCACTTTCATGCTGAATATTTTGGAAATTCAACATTATATTGAAAAAAATCCAAAATGTTCATCACAAAACTTCAAGAGTCGCTTATATAGATGTTTGTAAAATTAAATAAGATAAGATCTTTATACAAATTGGATGGTAGGAGGTGAAGCAAACCATGTGGAATATATTAATGGTTAAGATTAGTAGGAGTTCAATCTTCAAATTATCCCATATCCTTTGAGGATTCATAAGGAACAATGGATTTCATTATAAAACCACCTCTCTACCCTCAATCGTCACAAAGTATCATTGTAAAATTTCCTTTAGTTTTTCATCAAGAATTTATTTGATTGTACATGGTCTTTGGACATTTTGACTTGTATTAAAAAGTTTATTTTTTTACAACAATTTGCTCCATTAATTCTTGCTGAATTCGACAATTTCTTCTTTTCATTTTATTTATTTTTCCGCATAACTCAAAATAATTATTTTCCATTGATATAATCGTTCACCTATAAGGTAAACCAGCCCATGACAGGCAAAATGACTGATTTGGTATGTTGCCATTAGCAAAATAAATCAGATTTTTGTCTATGCAGAGACAACTTTGAGAAATGAAAGAAGTAGTTAAAATTTTAGTTTTGGGACAAAGTAGGAATTTTTTATGAATTTTTTAAGTATTTTTCCAAAACAGTCTGTAGACTACTTGAAATCAACAAAATATGTCTCCATGATGGTCATCTTACTACTTAATGCAGTCTTCATATTTCCTAACACAACCACAAGATTTTTTAATGTGGCCATCACATAAAGGAATAAAAAAAAAACTCTTTATGATGAGTTTACACTCACAATGTGTAAGTGTCCTATGACAGTCATTACTAATTCTATCACAATCACCTAATACACTAATGTGGGCCACTAACCAACCTAATTAAGTCATAGCAGCAAAAATCTAAAATGGACTGTAATGGGGGGTTTAGTAGGTGTCTTTATTAGGCACTTGGCCTGTCATGGGCTGGTTTACCTTAGTAGAATGCATATATTGCATGCTGAAATTTTTCACGTTACTACCTCCAGTCATTAATCGCTTCGGTTTTTGGAACTGCAAATTTTTTTCTACATGCTAGAATGTAGATCATATGTTAAAAATTTTTACCTTGCTACCCCCAACTATTAACAGTTGCACTTCTATGGACTTAAATTTGCTTGCAACATATGCTACATTTGATTAAGTTTTGAAAAAAAATTGCCTTCTTAAACCTATTAACAGCTACTATGTTAAATTACATATTAATTTCATTTGGATGTAATTACAGAGATGTTGATACAATGAGATCTAGAATTACTTTAGCCTTTTTTTGAAGATCAATTGGAATTACAATTGTATGGCTTTTTAAAAAAAGGAGATTGTGAAGACTTCTTCTTGTCTTGAACGGTTTAGAGGCCAATGTTGCATTTGAGAAAGAATTGGAAAATGATGAAAATCTCAAAGTTTCCTCTGGCAAGATCTTTATGGTGTGGGATGACAACCAGCATTTGCAAGCATGGTTGCCTATCATCAACTACGATCATGCAAACGACTTCATATAGCATTATATTAATGAAATTATTGTTCTAGAGGTCAAAGGAGACATTGTAACTATGTTGGCAAAATTACATGAAGTTCAATCATTTGCCTCCCATATTGCAAGGCAACCTCAAGAGCTTGTGATTACTATTTATCCCTCAATTCTTGAGATTGATTTAGCCAGAGACGACGTCTTCTTCAACTCTTAGAGTGGTTTATTCCTCTAATTGTTATATCCTTGCATTAGAAAGTGATACCAAACTCTTTGATGAGGTACGAAAGCCTTTACAAACACCTATTACTGTCTCCAAGATTTTTTATTCTACAATCACATGCAATGGTATGGAGATTGATGATGACTCTCTATTTGAAGATGTCACACTACTTCATAGTTTATGTAAGTAAGTTTTATTTATTTTTTTCCTTTTCAACAACTTCAATTATAAATTCTATACTTTGTATTAAAATTTGTTATTATATTTTTCTATATATGGTTTATTGTTTGCAATTGAATGAATCCATTGCCAAGGCAAACCTAACCTTTTTTATCAACATCCTAAATTTTTTAGAAGTCCCTCTCTCAATCCTCATGGCCTCCATGTCTGTGCTAAAGATTTAGCATTAGCTTATGCTAATGCTTCATTTGGTTCATCTTCAATGTCTCTATCACCTTGTAGATCTCATGATCGTAGAGTATACTCATATTTTGAACTTAGTGTATATGAGTTAAATGATATCTAAGTTTATATTCATGATTTGATATTTGATTTCTATTGTTTGTTTCTCAAATTGAATCTACCTTTGTATAATGTGGCAACAATTCCATTTGATCCCTAAAACTTCATCCTATGCCCAAATTGAACAATAAAACAAGAGTATTAAATCACACTCCACCATTGAACTTCATGAAATTCTAGAAAATAAAATTTAACTTAGAATTCAATTAAACTACTACCATTGAATTAATCATGTCTTCTATTTGTTAGAAATGCCTTTTATTTAATAAATAAATAAAATTTAAGTAAAGATGGTTCCCAAAAGAGGGGCATCAATTAGAAAAATGGTTGTTTAGGTTATTCACGGTTAATACATTTATTTGGTGTATAATATATGTCTACTATATTCATTTTATATTTTGCATGTTCAAGATATTTCTAAAAAATATAAAACATAGTTATAAAAATAAAATAAAATAGGTGGACCATTTTCATCCTATAAATTTATATAAAAGCCCATGGTTCAATGTTTTGGTACAAAATCATGAGTAGCATATTCATTTGTTGTTTAGTTGGACTATAGATCCTTTCATCTAATTCTACGGTCATAGGTCTCTAATGGATTTATAATTTCTAAATAGAAATAAAAAAATTGGAGGCTCACAGGCTCACATGCTCACATGCTCATAGGCTCACATGCTCACACTTTTAGGCTCAAATACTAGCATCCCCGACAAGAGATGATGAGTCATCATACATTGATAATGGACAACATGCTTGCAATTATAATTGTACATTTGGAGATAGCTTGAAGATCTTGTATTTGATGATGATAAAATGAATAACAAACAAAATAAGCCATCACTTACTGATAAAATTAAATTGCAATTTTTTGAAGATGAGTTGTTAAAGACTCATAAAATATAAGGAGTTGTAGAGTGAATTGAAGTAGTATGTAGAAATGCATGTAAGAAACGAATGCATATTGAGTCGTTTATGACCTAAAAACTAAATTAGCATCTTGAAATTTAGCTTGAAATGTTCAGATTTTGAAGTACCTCCAACCGTTGACGGCTGCGATTTTGAGGGCTCCAATTTAGGGCAACAAATGTTAGGACTTAGTCAAATATTGCAATTCATGTGCTTTTTGCTACCCCCCATTATTAACGGCTCCGCTTCACAAGATTCAAGTTGGCTTCTTTTATGAACCTTGCGACCCTCTTGTTAACGGCTACGCTTTAGAGGATTCAACTTTGTTTTTTCTATGAATCTTGCTACCCCCTACTGTTGACGGCTACGCTTTTAGAGGATCCAACTTCACTTCTTCTATTTACCTTACAACCCTCTGCCATTAGCGGCTGCGCTTTTAGAGGATCCAACTTTGCTTCTTTTATGGACCTTATTACTTGTAGATACATTTAGATCCTATTTGAAAATATTTAAACCAATAGTAAAGTTCGTTCCTAGGGAGGCAATTTAATAGGATTACTTCTACAACAACAATAGAACAACTAATTAGAGAATAAAAACACCCAAGAAAGTCATACTTCCAACTAATATTAATTTAATTTCCTCACAATTTGCACGATTAATTATTGATTTTTTTTATCACTCCATTCTTATAAACCACCAAGGTTGAGTATCACCCATTTAGATTTGATCTTTAATCTTTCATTTAGAATCTTTTGTTTTTATCCCAAATTGGATTTCTTAAGCATAGATCCAACCTCGAACTACCAGTTCGGTTTGTCTCAACTCTCAGACTTACTCCAATTAGAACATGTCACTTCCCAATTGGTCTTTGTCTCCAGCTTGGGGTACAACCAAATCTTCCAAATACTCTTATATTTTCTCTTATATTTTTCTCTTATATTGGATTCTCTTATATTTTTCTCGCACACACTCTTGAAGTAGCTTTTACACTTACAAAATTTACACTCTCCTTTTACCAACTTGGAATTCCTTTATTTTACTCTCAGTTTTCTCCATCATGCCAACCTGCCATGATGTTTTCCTAATTGGATTTCAATTAATTCCTTATAGACCAACTCGGAAGCTTGACCTAGACAACATTCAAACTTTATAAAACCAACTTGGATAAGCACTCAAGGCACCATACGTCTCACAAACACATGCCAGAAAAATCACAGTCCAACTTTGGACCTATATCATAACACTACAACGACATCAAACATCCAATTTGGTATTCCTAATTTCAGCCATACACACATACCAGATTGGAATTTCACTCAATAATTTTCAACTTAGCTCACATACAGATTTCACATTTCCACAATTTGAATCAATCAATTTACCACACACATACAAACACTGTAACTCCATTTGGAAATTAATTCTTTCTCATATTTAGCCGAATGGGTGACAAATCACCATTACACATTAAGTTTTGCAATAATCTCTTTCATTGTCTACCACTCAGACATCACTAAAAATTTTCATTCTCCACTTCTACTTCATCAATCACTCCAAATAGGATTTAGCTTTTTGCACAACTTTGCAAACAAACTTCCTACTTGGCAAAAGTCTCTTCTTCTTACAAGAAATCACACGATAACTCCCGACTAGGACACACTTCATGTCATCACACACACACTCCGACTCGGACTTATGCTCATGACCACACTAATTCATAAAAGAATTCAATCACAAACATTCTACACAATCACCACGATCCAACTTGGATTTCACACACACAAACAATCAACCAAAAGGAAATACGCAACACGAACTAGCTGGGACTCTCACTGGCACAATCTCTCCAAGTGGGTGCCTTCCAATTCAGAACACTCCTCTTTAAAACTCCGAGCTAGACGGTTCCTCAACCAACTTGGACATCACCTCAAAACACACCACAAACCGCCAAATAGGAACCTCAAAAATTAACTTGCAAAATCACAAACACAAAATTCCCACTTGGCTCTTGCAACTCAACACCCAACCCTAATTGCCGATAACAAACACAATCCAAATCAGAAAATAATTGCAGCTAACGCAAGGTAGAACTACGACAATTCCTACTTGAAAAGAAAACTAAGATCATTCCAACTTGGAATAACCTGCTTGTACTTCCAATTCGGATCTTAAACCAATAGGTCCATTTTATTGCTTCTATCTTGGAATTAGAATTTGGTAGTTGACACACACACATGCATACAACCCAAAATTCCGACTTGGCTTAACCCCTAAAGTCCCAAGGCCATTTTTCTGCCAAAACCACTCAAAACTACCACTTTTGCTATGTTCACCTATGAAATAAATTTTTAAAATATTTTTTAGAATCTAATCGTAGGATCTTGTTCTACACTTATCTTAGATCATGCGACAAAATTTTTGTGATTTTTGACCATATAGATTGAAAGATATTAGCATTCAAAGTGGAAGAAAAAAATTTATTTCAAGAAGTTGCTATGATTGCCCGCAAAACAAGAAACTTCATAACTTTTACATCACTAATCCAAATGGAATGAATCAAAGCTTCACATATAGAAGAAAATATAATCTACAAGAAAAAAAATATTAAAATTTTTATTTCAATTTTTGGTGGATTATTTTTTGCTGCCCAGTCTCCCCCATTTTGTTGTTATTGTGGCATAACTTTTGCTTCCGGTCACCGATTGGAATAAAAATTATATTCCCGGAAAGCTCATAAGTTTATCTATCTTATGAGAAAGTTTCAAAAAGTTTCAGTAAAAATTGAGATCATAAGAGCTTGCCCAAAATCCATTTTGTCCCCCGTAGGGACAATGGGACTTTAGGGGTTAAACTGTCTACCAACTTGGAACTCAGACCAAACTTAACTGGCCCAATCCCAATTGACTTTCATCCATCACATCCAAAATGCACCAAATTGGAACTAACCAGCCCGTAAAAACAACCAAATTGGACATAAAATACATAGACAAACTACCAAAAACCATCAAATACAATACAAAACAAATATAAAACACACATAAAAACACACTTAAAACACCAAAATAAAATCCTACTAGTATATCTACATTATCCCCTGTCGTTAACGGGCGGGAGGTTTGGAGATCCAACTTTTCTTTTTCTATGGACCTTGCTACCCCCCACCGTTAACAACTACGCTTTTAGAAAATCCAACTTTGCTTCTTTTATAGACCTTGCTATCCCCCGCTATTAATGGCTAGGGTTTTCAAGACCACAATTTTTTTTTCTACATACTACCATAAATGAAGGTTAGCACTTTCATGCTTAATATTTTGGAAATTCAACATTATATTGAAAAAAATCCAAAATATTCATCATGTAACTTCAAGAGTCACTTACTTGGATGTTTGTGAAGTTGAGGAAGATAAGATCTTTATACAAATTGGATGATAGGAGGTATCCCATATCCTTGTAAGGTTCATAAAGAACAGTGGATTTCATCATAAAAAAAACCCTCTCTATCCTCCATCCTCACAAAATGTCATTGTAAAATTTCCTTTAGTTTGTCATCAAGTATTTATTTGATTGTACATGGTCTTTGAACATTTTGACTTCTATTAAAAAATTTAATTTCTTACCACAATTTGCTCATTTAATTCTTGCTGAATTTGGCAATTTCTTCTTTCATTTTATTTATTTTTCGTTATACTTCAAAATAATTATTTTCCATCAATCCTATTGTTCACCTATAGTAGAATCTATATATTGTATGCTAAATTTTTTCACCTTATTACCCCTAGCTATTAATGGTTGCGGTTTTTGGAACTGCAATTTTTTTCTTCTATATGCTACAATGTACATCACATGCTAAAAAATTTCACCTTGCTACCTCCAACCGTTAATAGTTCTACTTTTGGGGACTACAAATTTTTTTCTTCTACATGCTAGAATGTAGATCACATGCTGAAATTTTTTTCCTTCCTACACCTCAACTGTTAACAACTGCACTTTTGAGGACTTAAATTTGCTTGCAATATATGCTACATTTGATTGAGTTTTGAAATGTTTTTGCCTTCTAAAACCAATTAATAGCTACTATGTTGAATTACATATTAATCTTCATTTGGATGTAATTGCAGAGATGTTGACACAAAAAGATCTAGAATTACTTCAGCCTTTTTCTAAAGATCAGTTGGAGTTACAATTGCATGACTTTTTGAAAAAAAGAGATTGTGAACACTTCTTCTTGTCTTGAGTGGTTGAGGTACCAACCAACTTAACCAAGGGCAAAATCAATATTCTTTTATGTCATATAATTTCTTTGCCGGATGTGAGGCCTTTCTTGAAGAATGATGTCATGAATCTAGCTGTACACTTTAATTGTTACTTGTGGTTACATGGAAAGAAATGGAGTTCTCTATAAGGCTTTGGAGAATAATGAGGGGAAGACAATAGATGTTACAAATGATATTATTAAATCGTAGAGTGCCAACTAGGTGTGGCAAATGTTGCATTTGAAAAAGAATTTGAAAATGATGAAGATCTCAAAGTTTTATTTGGCAAGATGTTTATGGTGTGGGATGACAACCACTATTTGCAAGCATGGTTGCTTATTATGAATTGCGATCATGCAAACAACTTCATGTGGCATTATACTATTGAAAGTATTGTTTTGGAGGTCAAGGGAGACATTGTAACTATGTTGGCAACATTACATGAAGTTCAATCATTTGCCTTCCCTATTGCAAGGCAACCTCAAGAGCTTGTAATCCCTCAATTCTTGAGGTTGATTTAGCCACAAACAATGTCTTCTTCAACTCTATTATTACAACTCAACTATATACAAAGGTAGATGGCAAACCATGGAGGGGTGCAAAAGAGACGCCTGAGGTTCTAGTGAAGCTTTTTGTTCATTGCTTAAGCCTTGTAAATGGCATTGTGGTAGATATGACTGCCTCTACATGTATTCTAATCTACAACATTGACCTACTTCTTTCTCTATATTTTGTTTCATTTTCTTTTTCCGTACTTCAATTTTGATGTTTCATATTTCATTCAGGTTCTTGTATTAGAGCGGTTCATTCCTCTAATTGTAATATCCTTGCATTAAAAAGTGATGTCAAACTCTTTGATGAGGTACTAAAGCCTCCACAAACACCTATTACTATCTCCAAGATTCTTGATTCTACTACTACATATGATGATATGGAGATTGATAATGACTCTCTGATTGAAGATGTCACACTCTACACTTATGTGAGTAATATTCACTTATTTTTTTTCTATTCAACAACTTCAATTATAAATTCTATACTTTGTATTAAAATTTGTTATTATATTTTTTGATATATGGTTTATTGTTTGCAATTGAATGAATCCATTGCCAAGGCAAACCTTACCTTTTTATCAACACCCTAAATTTCTTGGAAGTCCCTCCCTCAATCCTCATCGCTTCCATGTCTGTGCTAAAGATTTAGCATTAGCTTATGTTAATGCTGCATTTGGTTCATCTTCAATGTCTCTATCACCTTGTAGATTTCATGATCGTAGAGTATACTCATATTTTGAATTTAGTGTATATGAGTTAAATAATATCTAAGTTTATATTCATGATTTGATATTTGATTTCTATTGTCTTGTTTCTCAAATTGAATCTACCTTTGTATGATGTGGAAACAATTCCATTTGATCCCTAAAACTTCATCCTATGCTCAAATTGAACAATAAAATAAGAGTATTAAATCACACTCCACCATTGAACTTCATGAAATTCTAGAAAATGAAATTTAACTTAGAATTCAATTAACCTTTAAATGCATGGGCGACCATATATAGTCAATCTGAAATTTCAGGCTTATTTTGCAATGGGCAATTAAATTCATTTGACTGGTTTAAAAAAAATTCGGACAATTTTTAGGGTTAACTATTGAAATCTTTCATTTTTCACTAAAAAAGGTATATATTTGATTGTTGAGAGGTCTCCAAAGTCATATATGTCCATTAGTGGAAGAGTAAAGCTTGCTAATTTTACTTCATTTTCCAACTTTGAGCAATATCACTTGATTTGAGATCTAAAAACTTGTACTTATCCATTTGCTTTTAAAATGGTCCCAATGGAAGGAGTAAAGTGTTTTCATGATTTTCACCATTAACAATTTAAACAAGAAAGTGTTGATTTGGAGTTATTTTTATTTATACTCATAAAAGAAAATTGCATCTCAACAATTGCAAGGTGGATTGTGTAATGAGTTTAATAGCTTTTCAAGTGATATTAATTTTTTTGAAAGGGCATTTTAGTGTGCTAATAAAATTTGTAGTTGTTCATGTCACCTCCAATCCAAAAAAACTTTTATGCGCAAATTTTTGAAATATATTGTGGGGAGGAACAATATATTAAAAATAGAAAACATATATTTCTCTTGTTATAATCTCATGACTCTTATGCAATTTTGCACTCAAAATTGGTGTGCATACTAATAAGCAAGCTCTTTAAACATCTGTACGGTTAGATTTTGAAAAAAATAACAATTTGCTTCAATGGGGATAACTATAAGCCCATGCTCTTTTTTCATAGTCAAAACACACTTGAAAAGGCTTGGGCATTTAGGGGTTAAACTACTACCATTGGACTAATCATGTCTTCTATTTATTAGAAATGTTTTTTTATTTAATAAATAAATAAAATTTAAGTAAAGATGGTTCCCAAAAGAGGGGCATCAATTAGCAAAATGGTTGTTTAGGTTATTCACAGTTAATACATTTATTTGGTGTATAATATATGTCTACTATATTCATTTTATATTTTGCATGTTCAAGATATTTCTAAAAAATATAAAACATAGTTATAAAAATAAAATAAAATAGGTGGACCATTTTCATCCATTAACTTTACATAAAGGCCCGTGGTTCAATGTTTTGGTACAAAATCACATAATAGCATATTCATTTATTGTTTAGTTGGACTATAGATCCTTTCAACTAATTCCACAGTTATAAGTCTCCAATGGATTTATAATTTCTAAATAGAAGAAAAAAAATTGGAGGTTCATAGGCTCACAAGCTCATAGGCTCACAAGCTCATGCTCTTAGGCTCACATACTAGCATCCCCATTTTCACAGGGCCAAAAAAATGATTTTTGTCACTTCAAACATTAATATCTTGCAATCTATACGGTGGAAAATTTTTAAATGTTTTTCACATCTTTTCTTACTATTTTACTACAAGATCCTATGGTTACATATGTCCAAAAATGTTTTTCATCTAAAATTTGGTGCTTGTATCAGAAATGGCAGATTTGGAGCACTTTTGGTGAAAACATAGTCTTTGACCTTTAGGTGTTAATTGGACCTTTTCCATCATTTCAATGTCAATGTCATATATATTCTTCATGTTCTACACCTCCTCTTGACCACACTCAAGCACAAATCATTATCAAGGCACCTTTTTTTCATAGTTGAAGAAGTGCCAAAGTGGTAATATAAAATGTTAAAGTGGTGCTCCAAATTTCAACATTCATCCGAATATTGGATAGAAAACATTACATCAACACACATCACATGTCTATAATTTAGTTTTCATTGACAATTTGGCGAATTCATCCAAGATTTTTTTAATTTGAAGTTTTTTGGCAAGTTCATCCAAGCTTTTAGCCATTTTTTTTTATCATTTTCTAGCCAAATTATTTTTTCTTGGTGCGATCAGAAAGCTAAAAAAATCCAACCCTGATCATTATCTACACAATGGAGGAAAAAATGATGGACTATTGAATATCCACAAGATTTGGAGATGTAGATGATGTTATATGTTGACATACACTTAGCTTCATAGTGTCCAATGGGCTACGCAGTGCCCGATGGGCCACCCACTTAGGGCGCATAGTTTGAAGGGTTTTTGCAACTATGCAATAAAAGGAATACGGAGTATGTAAGGTAGAACTGTCTAATACCACCATCCACCCCATTCCGTCACCTAAAAGATCCTCCCAATTGCATCAGTGGTCCATCTATTACCACAATTTTTACAACCCTTTATCATGATGTCAATGCACTTGGGGAGCAGACACATTAGCCTACATTTTAACCCTTGAAGGGCCTAAAAGCCCTTTGTGGCTGTATAGTATATTTTGCATTTGATGGTATTTGATGAGAAAAACGTTGACCAAATATTTTTCAATACAAAGTAAATTAATGATAATGAAAGTTCGTAAATAACAATGTATCACAACTCATATATCAAGTCACAATTGAAGAGTAATAAGGCTAAATACGGGTCGTATAGAGGGACCACCTCAAGGGCCTTTCAAGGGTTAACAAGAGTTTGCTCATGCTTCAACAAGGGTCTATTCACAATTTAACATTTTAGCTTTGAAAAATCACAAAAAATTCATTTCTTGTTAGAATGACTTCATTCTTTTTGCAACGAATTTTTGTCAAACTTTTCAATCTTTGAAAAAATATGGAAGTTAACAAATAGCTTCTTCAAAGTACCTAGATAGCAAATTTGTGTGATAATGAACAATTCTACCTTACTAGCAATTAGGGATGACCTTACGAGGATACCATTGGTCCCATGCACATACACTTGTTGATCCTTGTAAAGTCCATTGACATCCTCTGTCAAACCAATCCTTTTCTGTCAGTGACTCACTAATAAAAAAATATAATTTTGCTAGGCAATAGGATTACAACCCTCGAGTCACAACCCTAAACTTCTCATGCTAGAAGGGATGGGCAATACTTTTCAATCCATTGGTGAGGGCACAATAATGCCCAGGTTGTTTTAGGAAAGGACCGAACGTCAAAAGATCTGTGTATTTTGCATTCATGAAGTGGGATTATTGGAATTCTGCATTAAAATGGAGCCTCTAATATGGATGCAATGCTTATTTATGAGCAATAACAATATGGAAAAGAAGCATCCCGAAGCATCCCAAAGCAAGCTAGAATCCTACTGCATTGTCAACACTCTAAAAATCATTAAACATAAGTTGGCTCTATATCTTTTTAGTGAGGCTAATGTGGACCTCTCTTTGTGGAGTGTAAGCCCTCAAGTTAGCACTTGGAACTTTGGATCTATGTTTTACAATTTTTAGTTAGTTTTTAGATTAGTTTTATGCAAAAACACATAAAAAGAGAGTTATTGAGAGTTTTGGCTGAAGTCCCTACCAAAGTAGTGAGGAATGGTCTTAGAGACGTGAAACACATAAAACTTTATGTTTTCACTAATTCTAAGTCTTATTGGTAAGTTTAAACAAATAGTAGTAATTTCAAGAGAAGAAAGGATATGAGAGTTAGTCAGCCCTAATGTTTTATTCATACAAAACAACATCTATAAGTACGCATGTGACAAACTGGCTAAGTAATAGAGTCTAGTCTTAGTAAGTCAAAATCTAATTCGGGAAAGAGTTGGGTTTGTTATTTTAAGCATTGCAAGTAGTTTTGAGAATACAACCTGATTGCAGACCAAAATGAAGGAAAATGTGATTGAAGCATACAAAGAGGTGCTTTTTAGGTCAAAGCATGCTAGGAGGTCAAATTGAGATCCAATCATCCAAGATTCCCTTGGTATCAAGAATGATTTCCCCTCTGATGGAAATTATTCAAATTTACTATATCACTAGAAGAAAATGAGGGGTTTTGCAACTACAAAGAGCAACTAGTTTTTAGTTGCACCGGACATTTGCAATTGGTGAGAATTTGGTGGGCCCAGTTGCTATGGACAAGTTTTCTAGTTGCACCGTAGTTGCAAGGCAAAACGTTTTAGTCCCGCATTCTGTAGCTTACGTGGAACTTCATCGATGCGCTTTATGACGTGGTTGCCTACGTGGTATTCATTGTTGTTTGAGGTCAATAACTAAGTTGCAATTTGTTTGTGACTTCATTGCAACTTTGATGCGATTGGTTTGCTACTTCATTTCAACTACTTTGCAACTACTTTAGGTATATATTTGATTATTGAACAATGATTATGGGACAATGTTTATGAAACAATGTTTATGGAAGAATGATTATGGGACAATGTTTATGGAACAATGATTATGGGACAATGTAAGCAGTTTTCAACTCATTTACGACATGTTTGCCACTTTTTACCAACTGGTTTGCAACTAGGTTATGACTTTTTTATGACTACTGTGATTACTTTATAGGATATGTACAACTTTTTTGTAATTTTTTTGTGACTCATGAATCATGAGTACAACTTATTTGCAACTACTATGCTTCTTGATGATACATTTGTGCAGCTTGTAATCGATTGCATACAAGTGTTTTACAACTCATTTGCAATTGATGGTCAACTAGTATACTCATAATACAATATACAACATATTATACACAATATACCATACATAATACAACACATATAGTATATCATACATAATATAACACATATAATATACCATACAATATACACCATATATCATACAATACTCACCATACTGAACAAATATGTTAGGTAGCTCCAAAGGCCATTTATTGTGATTTAGGGTGTTAAGAAGACGAGTTATTTATACAAGTGGGGTTGCAGTAGATATGACAAATGATATGGGATATATAAAATGCACGAATTATATTAAAGTAAATTTGTCTTCTTGTAGTTGTTTTGTAGTTGTAACTAGTTGTATTTTGGTTGTTCTATAATTGTTTTCTAGTTGTCTTTGAATTGATTTCTAGTTGCACTCTAGTTGTAGATAACGCAAAGTTGTCCACATCGACACTTCTAACGAATATAGGATGTAAAATACCTACTCTGTTATAATTCCATTTTCCTACATTTTTTTCTACAACTACTCTGCAACTACAACAACTACAACAACTACAACAACATACACATCAAAGTTGGTGCAATTAGAGAAAACTGTAGTTGCAAGATAGTTATATAGGACACTTAGTTGCATTTGAGTTGCATATGGCCAGTTGCAGCGGACACGTTTTTCTTCTAGTGTATTTAGACTAGTGCAATGTGAACGTGGAACTTGCACTAAGATTCTAAGAATAGCTTAGATATTCTCTCAAAAGTTTCATAAAATTGGAACATTCCACGTTGGCTCCATAGAAAGTCAACCGCTTAAAAATACATTCGTAAATTCTTAGAAATTACAAATGTGGCAGTAAAATCTCACTAAAAATTAGGATAGTGTTTTGTGTGCTAATAAAGAGCCTTATTAAGTTTGAAGACCTTTTGACATTCTCAAGTACCAGAATCAAGACTATCGAATTCCACAAGAATTTATAACTTGGTGGCGGATTGACCGGTGAGCAAGAGCTAATGGTCTCTGAATGGAGCAAATTAAGGGTCAATTCTTACTCCCTTAAACATTATAAACCATTTTGGCTAGACGGTTTCATCAAAAACAGAAAGCTCCAAAAGTTAGAACTTTGACTTTTGTTTGGAGTTACCATGATTCAAAATTGTGCTTAAAAACGGTCGAGGGAAAAGAGGTAAGGAGTCTATAGACTAATTGGGGTTTTCTGAACGCGATGTCGCAATTGGTTTTTGATTTTGAGTTGTCCATCAAAAGATTGAGAGGGTCAACCCTTAGTTTGACTTTTTTATAATAATTTGTGAATCTACGGTGATTTTACAAATATCTTTTGGAAAATCAAAGATTGGATTTGCTCAAGATCTCTTTGTTTGCGTAAGAAGCCAATTTTGAACTAAAAAAAGACAATTTGGAATTATCGTAGGATTAATTTGCAACAACGATTAATTAAAATCTCTTGTCGTGCTACCGACACATTGTTGGAGCACTTTTAAAGCTAAGAATTGACTATTTTATTTGAGTTCTTTTGCACTTTAAAGGTCTAAAGGGTCCCTTTAAAGATTGACTTGTATTCTTGTTTGAATTTGGAGGCTTCAAGCTCCAAACTTTGATTTCCAAGAGTTTAGGAGGAAAAAATCTCCAAACCTTATTATTGTTTAAGTTGACTTATTTTCTTTCTTGAATTTGGAGGCTTCAAGCCCCAAAACTTTGATTTTAAGAGCATTGGAGGGATAGACCCCAAACTCTATTTGATTTTATGATTCTTTCAAACACTAACAAATAAATTGTGTGAATTAGTAACAGATTGTGATTTAAAAAATTTAAAGTGGCAAGGCTAGACTTTGCTAAAAGGTTTTTATATCACCATGTGCCAAAATTCGTTGTATAATGGATGTTTGGTTTTATTAATTGTTATTGTTCGGTTAAACACTATCATGTGTACCTCTTTTAGTGATTAACTTAGAACTTTGATTGAAAATTTGAGAGTCTAGTTTTTAATGTTCGGTTAAACACTATCATGTGTACCTCCTTTCAAAATTAAACTTTCAAAATACTAATATTTTGTCCGTGAATACCGTTTGTGCTTGGAGTTGCTCCCGCATGGTGAAGTTTTGACTTATAATAGTTAAAAATTTGTCTTTGAAACTTATTAAACCTAGGGTTGCTCTCACATGACAAAGTTTTGACCTGGAAACCTAGAAACGAGTACTTTTAATTTTTAGTTTTCTCACTATCGCCTGGGATTACTCTTGCACGGCGAAGCTTTGAACCATGATTCTTTGAAAAACTACTTAAGGAGCTAAAAGTCCAAACTCTTCTTGCCATTTTGCCATTTTTGTGAGAAAATAAAGGTTATTGGTTAGGAATGTTTGGTGTTTGAGAGTTCATCACTACTAAAATTGCTTTGTTAGAAGTAGTATTTAGAGTTAGAATAGTCATTGTTTTGAAATTTACTCCCCAAAATCCCCAAAAAACATCTTTAAAATTATTTAGAAGTAGAGTTGTTAGAAGTTTAGTCTTATTCACATAAATTTATAAAAATTAGTTAGTTTATCTTTTGTGTTAAATTAGTGATAGTTATTAGTTCAGTTAAGTCAGTTTCTATCTTACAATTAGCATTAGAGTTTGTTTTTTTGTTGGTGAAAAATTTGGATTAGAGTCCAATTGAGCAACCAGTCCGACTGAAACAACCAGTTAATACACCAGCAGGTACGACAAGGCAATCAAGCAGGTATGGTGGGTGACCAAGAGGGTATGGGTGGAGCGACCAAGTGGATCTCGGCGAGGTGACGAGGTAGATATCGGCAAGCGACCATCGGGTATGGCAGGGCAACCAAGCGGATATTGGTGGGGTGACCAAGCGGATCTCGGCGGTGTGACTAGGCAGGTATCAGCGGGTGACTAGACAATAGTCCTTGCAATCCAGTACTAAGCAGAATAGTAGGATTGAACAGCATACCAGTAAGAAAACACAAGTTTAGGTAACAAAACACAAAAAACTTATTAGTTGGAGTACAAGTCAACTTGATTATTCCAACATCAAAAGGCCAATCTGTTGCTCTCCACACCAAAATTTTAAGTTGTGAAAAAACAAAATCTCTCAACAAACTATTTCACATCTCAAATCCTCTATAGCCACATTAGAGAAACAAAACATGAATGAAAGGCAATTGGAAAGAAGAGAGGCATAAGAAGGGAGTTGAAGAAGGAATACTACATTAAAATAATATTAAAGTATGGAATAACACTATTCATTGGAAGTATTTAGTTTAGATATTATTCTTTTCACTATTCATTGTTTGGTTATTGTCATTAATTAGGATTCCATTTGTATTAGTTGACCAATTGTTGGTTTAGCATTTTGTTTTATTAGGCCTAATAAGCCAAATTGAAGAAACCTAAACAAAAAAATTTCTTTGAAATATTAAAAGCAAAAAAATACTAAACAATTGACAAGGGAATAATACCACTATTCATTGAAAATTAGGTAGTTTGACGAAATAAAGAATTCGCAATAATTCCAATATAACCAAGGTATTATTTCATTTGTTAAAACTAACAAAAATTGGAGTATTTTAGAATAGGTTTTAGAACAAAATTAAACAAGGGATTATTCATAGTTGCGTCATTATTGAAGGATGATGGAGGACCAAGAGGAGACCATTATGGTTGTGATCTGCAACGATGGATTCATTGACATGTTTGACTCAGAGGTATGTTGACTTAAAACCGATTATTTGATTTTTCGCTTACCATTAAAAATTAAATAGGAATTGAAATTTAGAATAGGAATTGTTAGTTAGAATTTTAAATTTGCTAAAATCAATTAAAACTAAAATTTACTTAAAATTGTGGAAGTAGCGAATGGATGAATTTTGAGTCGAGTTGGAAGAAAAAAAATTAATTCATCCAAGAAAATCTTGAAAGGAATCTAATTTGAATTTAGGAATCTAAAAAATCTTAGAGCATTTGAGAACATTAAAACTTAAGTTTCTTAGATATTCCGTAAAAACTTGGTGTAGAAGGTTCTCATCCAAACTAAAGGGAACTTTCAATCATTTATAAATTTTTACCTAGAAGTCAAGTAATTTCATTTTTACCTTGATAGAAAGGTAATCTCTTACTCTCCTCACAAAAATAATAAAACCCCTTAAAACTACTAAATTTAGAATAATAACTTTGAATTAAGGTTGATAAATGAACAATTAGGAATATTCTAGAAGAACAATTAAAGAATCTTTTGAAACTATAAACTTTTAAGGAATCTTTTAAAGATTCCAAAACCTACTTTTCCTTTAAAATTAATTAAATTTCGAAGAAGCAAAGAGTGGATGAAGTTTGGCTTAATTTTGGATGAAATTTCTTAAAATAGATCAAAATTAGGTTTTCTCTATAAAATTCATTAGTTATATTAATTAAAAATTCAGCCCTGAAATTTAGATTTGTTTTGAATTTATTTGCTATTTTCAGTCAACGGATGAAGTTTTTAGGATAGAATTAGAGACGAAATTCATCCTTAAATATCTTTTAGTAGGAATATCGGAATTCAGTTTGCTATACCATTTTGGAAAAGGCAAAGTGCATTTTGCAAATTAGCTTAGATAGATTTTTAGTTTAGATTAGGTTTTACTTGGGTTTTTTTACTCATCAAAAGTCTCGAACCTTTTAACGTTTAGTGTATTTTGAAGTAGTTAAATTAGGTTACAATCATCATGAACAAAGTGTCCATTGCTTGAAAGGCCAAAGAACACTAGGTTTACAAATCACCTTGTAAGAATTACTTACTTATGCCGCTAGAACCCATGTGTACGTTTTTACTCTAGGGGTGAAGTAAAAATCACCCACATGGAGTTGTGCAAGAGAGCTCATTTCTATTTTGGTTTCATCAGTCACTGAGTCCAAAATAAGTTGTTAGAAAATAGTGGAAGCCCTTAATCCCTAAACACCTAAGGAACCAAATTTTGGTGTTTAAATAGAGTTTTCAAAGACATAAGGTTGATAAGGCTACTAAAATACAATTTATAGAGATATTACATTTTTAATGTAGATATAAAATTAGAAAATTTTACACAATAGAAGTATTGTGTGGGTCCAACTCTAGTTTTCATGTTGATTTGTTCCTTGGACCTCTTATAACAAGTGCAATCAACAACCAATAGAGTACATTCCACCATTACAAACTAATTGAACTCCTACATATCTAATTTTTGAATCACTTTAAACATTGGAGGTATAGAATAAGAGATGTGGAGGCTAAAAGTTGATTTTAAGAGATCATCCAACTTTGAAATTTCCATGAGAAACAACGATTCTAATTTGAATCATATATGGGCAATTTTACTAAAATGGTAATATTCCATGTGCCATTTTCAAACTACTCTGTTAGAATTGTGAAAGTGGCATTTAGGACAGATATAGATTTGAGAAATCTTTGATTTGTATAGATTATAGAAATCTAGGATTGTTATAGATTTCAGACCACGTGGTCTAAACTATAAAAGTGACATCTAGGATTAGCTTAGATTTCAGACATCTAGTAAAGATATAGATTTCAAACATCTAGGACACTTGTACATTTAAGACCACACGGGCTGAACTTTAAAAATTGCCAAAGTAGTGGAATGGTGACATTTTAACGAAATTGCCCATATATGCCAATAAAATAGTTGCAACTTTACAGTTTCAAATGAGTACTCAGTATTTTTCAAAGACCCCCTAAAATATTGAAATGGTTCCTAATCCATAAGAAAAACAAAGATAAAGAATTGAAAAAAAAAATTTGACATCTACGATTCAAAATTCTAATCAATTAGAGCTATGTTGAGTTTTATACACAAGTGTATTTAATCAATATCTTTCATATTATTAGATCCCAAAAGATCAAGTAGTATATATTGACAAAAATAAAAGTGTTTTGGTCAACCAATTAAAAATAGAATTTCCAATATATCTTTTGATATTTCTACACAATAGGTGGTTGAGTACTTTTAGATATAATAATATTTATAAGTTTGACAATATAGTTAAGAATTATAGTGTGAAAAATAGTTTCATTTTCAATAAAGACACTTGTTCACATTACAAAGTTTTTATTTATTTCAACAAATAAGATTGATCTTTGTTCTTAGATTTATGTGTATATATAGGGAGCTTTAATATTTCTATACAAACTAACAAAATGAAATTTATTAGGAGAATTAGTTTGCAAACAATGAATTCTAGAATTTATTTTTTCTAGAATAAAATTAGAAGCGTTTTTTTTCTTGCTACATTTTATATAGGTTTGGAAATTAAAAATTAAAACATGGAATATATATTGCTTGTTACAACATTACTACCATTTGGAATGACAATTTTTAGTTTTATAGATAGATTATTAGCAATTAATTAAATTCTATCACGATGAACCTTCTTATAATTATAAAAATTTCAAAATGAATGAAAAGTTTCCTACTTTCATTTCCTACATGTATAATTCCAACCTATTTTTTCAAGATAAGAGTTTTTAGCATAAACTTTCATACTATACATGCACATTTTTTACAAATATTTTAAAAGATAAAAGCTTAACCATTTGGAAACATGTGAAAAATGTCATTTTGAAATGCAATTTTCATGGGTTTCTATTGTGAAATTTTAGAAAGGTATATTATTACAAAGTAATAAACAAACAAACAAATAAATAATGAAGATTTTAGCATTGTTTTGGAGAGGGATGATCAAAATACATCATTTGAAGTACTTTAGAAGTTAACTCGTCTATATTGTAGCATCTAAAGTAAGTCTTATAACTTAATTCAAATGAACATTGGAAGAGAAGAATTGACATTTTTTTTGTAGACTTCTTTGACCGTATTTGATGTGGATAGTGGTAGAGCAACATCTATGATCAAGGAATTTCTAATTTTTTTACAGAAAGAGATGCTTGAGTTCAATAAGTAGATAATGGATAACTTTTAAGATTATTGTAGAAATGAAGAGTACGTATTGGTTCAAAAAGTAGAACTCTTGTAGTTGACTACCTTAGTAAAAGATCTTGTCCTTTTAGGGTTATCCATGAATTACAAAAGATACAATCTCTAATACATTTTGGCAATTTCTAGTGAATTTCACCCTTGAACATTCTATTTTTTGAATCTCAGCTTAACTACCACAATGAAGTTAATCAAGTCTTATTTCTAAACTGATTTTAAAATTTAAAATTTTCTAAAATTGAATAATTAATTGCAATTTGAATTTAAGGCCTATCATCATAGTCTAATCAAATTCTCATTACAAAATGACATGAATTTTTTTGACATTGTAATATTCTTTACTAGAATTTACACCTGTAAAGAATTTTTTTGAGATGTTTTGAAGTTTTTCCTATCTTTGATGTGAATTTTCATCATTCTTCTTCAAAAAGTTAAGATAAATTGAAATTATTGTTTTATCACCATTACTTTCAAATCCATCATATTATTGTAGAGAAGGATAAATTTGTTCTTTCCACTGATGTTCGTGACAACATCTATATATTGTCTACAAAATATTTTATAAACCACAATTGGATCTATTTCTAATTTTCATGTACTTTTAGTTTTTTAGATGATCACTAGAGACATGAGGCATTAATTTGCTAGGCCCTTCTTATAGTAACATTTCTCAATAGAATGATTGATTGTAATTAATGGGTCATTTCTAATCATCTACACAAACTTGTTTAATACTACTTTCTTGGATGGTCTTTTGCATGTAATTCACTCTCTACTACAATATTTTTAAACCAACATTCAACATGGGCTACACTAATGTGGATACAAAACACCGGATTCTCAAAATACATTGATAATTTGCAAATTATCTAAGAGACTCTCACTGAAATAACTCCACCTAATTGTTGCAATATCTTATAATGAACACTTTGAAAATTCATATCTTATTCTCATAGCATCCAAACAATACATGTTGCAACCTACATAAGAGGTCTAAGAAAGTAAGTGTTTGTCTCTAATGTGAACATTTGACAATGTGTCGCTATAGTACACAAACTATCTATTCAAACACTTGGCTAAATGAATTCACAAGATAAAACTTCTATTCAAAATCCCCTTTTCCTCATGGAAATTTTGGTTTCATTTTATTTGAACCAATGATAGCTATGTAGGTTTGAATCAATGTAGCCATTGTCACTAAAACAACAACAATTGTAGACAAAACCACCCAAGGCTTAGAGCAAAATATAATTTTGAACTCACTCCAAAGTCTATATCTCCTAAGCCTACATCTACTCACAATGTCTTCTTTCATTTTATGGTGTATTTCAGAAGAAGAAACTTCTGCTAAACCTTCCTTTAAAGCTATCCACATTTCGAATGCCTTTGTTCCACAAGCATTATAAATGACATCATGCTTGACAAGAAGATCCAAATCTTCTGGAGCTTGAATGAGATTACTCATAAAGAGAATGTAATCATGGAACAAACAACCCCCTGAAATGTTCTCATACCATGCCATATTTCGGATGAAGGAAAAAGTTCCATCGTATATCCTCATCTTAGGAAGAGATAAGCATTTCTTGTTGTAGGACATTGTGCACAATGGCCCACCAACTCCAACAAATTTGATGCCAGATTGTTCTAACTTTGTTGCCGATGGAATGCGAATATATTTATCTTCGTCCCCCATTTGGTTTCTTAATCTATCTTTGGACCCACAAATGGTTTTGTATGCAGCTCCAAGAATATGCGTTTTCTCATCTAAAAGAACTGAGTTGTCAATTTTGAAAGCTTCACTTGAAGTGATCATGAAACAATTGCTTACACGATGCGTTGCAATCTCTAAACTTCTTTGTTGATATAGTGAATCGTTGATGAAAGGTTCCCTACCTTGGGAGGTCAAAGAAGCAATAGAAGTGGTAAGATAATCAACCACTTTGTCAATGAGAACAAAAGGGATTTGATTTTCAACTTGACGAAGATCTGAAGCCACAACCCACATCAAATCTTTGTGTGACTTGTTTCTTGCATAAATCGTTTTCATTACCTTCCACCAAGATGGCAACACACACAATCGTCCTTCATTCCTTGGGAATTTCATGTCAATATAAGTAGCCAAAAAGAGGGCATCTAAAGCCAAGACATGTTTGATATGTTCATCAGTCCAACTAGTCACCCCATCCAAAAGACCATAGCATGCCAACATAGCCTTAGGATCATCCACAATTGCATTACGAAAATGGACCCATTTCTCTCCCACTAATCCAAATTGCACTGCAATAACCAACTTCAAAGCCTCTGACCCATTGCTGTCCAAATTTTCTCGATTGTGGAGTCCAAATCGCCATCCCCTTGGAGTAAATAATCTAAGAGGTTGGCGCTTATACTCAAGCACTTTCAGTATAGCATATCCCAATTGGTTTGCCTCTTCCTCTTGATTGGGGCGGAGCATGTGTGTGTGGTCGATAAACCGTTTTGGATTTTGTAGTTGATCTTCAATGTCACCTATACATATGGTACAAAAATTAGTGCAAATAAAATAAAATAGACAATCTGGGTAAAAGAAAATATAAATGCATGCCATCAATATGGAAAATGAAACCTACAGTTACCTGTGGTCACGACATCCATGTTGGAGCTGCCCATTTGTATTGTGTGTATAAATTCAATCCCTCACACCTCCAATAAGTGTAAGTGCTTGTAGAGAAGATTGAGGACACTTTTTTAAGGTATAAGAAATCTGCAAGTAGCCACGGATGCTGCACCAAAGCTTATATGACAAGAGCTGAAAACAACACACAAGGACACCTTAAAATATTTAAATAAGAACAAATAATAGCGACCTCATGATCTAGGAATAACTGCAAAGCTTTGAAGCCAAAATGAAAATCAGGCATCACAGTTGTAACAGGTCATAGAAAGCAGGCGAGGATTCACAATGTCAACAAAACAGAAAACATAAAAATCCCTGATGGACTCTCACCTAAAAAAACAAAGCAACTCAGAGCAACTTAGACTCATTAGACTCAAAGAGGGGATCATGACGAGAAAGCCACAAGTGTGTCGCTCTTCTGACACCCAATTGCAAGCACTTTTCATTTTGGAACTCAGCCCATCTAAAAAACCCACAACACTAGCCCTCTATTTCTTTCTCCACCTGACTTGCAACTCTAAGCTCAGGCTTTCTTGACGACACACGGATCACTCCATCTCGTGCAAGTATCGCTATATCATTCTGTACTACATCAAATCCAAGAAACTTCAGGGCAAAAATCATACCTTAAGCCACCCCAAGAGCTGCCGACAAATAACAGTTGTATGAGCATGCGGCTTGTGCTAGAAGCGTCCCAAGTAGGCAAAAGTGAAAACTAGAGAGACGGGAGTAGGAAGCTCTCGAATCGCAGAAGGCAACGCCAAGACGGTTTGCTCTCCACCAGCCTCGACTGGAACGAAATCTCAACAACTGGCGAAGCGAAACTCCCCTCCAACACACTGTGCAGAAAGAGACCCTGCTGTTGCAACTGTAGGAATCGAATGTAGGAGATAAGAGTGTTCTGCTGTTCTCCGGTGCAAACTTATAGTGGAGCAACTTGCGTTGTGGTCATGTGGACGGGGTTCCAATTGTCAGTATTTTGATGAAACCCCAATGGCTCAGCAGCATGTGAAGAACAGTGCGCCACCAAGTGGGGTCTAATTGTATTGTTTATACGCCGTTGAAATCGATTTCAAAATGTGTGGAAAATAGTACGGAGTAGCATACTAAAAAAAATGGGAAGAAACAGAGCTCATTCGACACTTGGTGAGCCTCTTTCTTCGAGGAGGTCCTGCCTCATCTCTAGCCCCTAAATGACGGACCCATGACCACTGATTTCAAGCCTCACTACCTGTCGCTCAGTTTGCTGCCACTTGGCAACTAGATGTGAATGAAAAAATTTTGATTTATTTTTCAGAGATGGAGATACATGTCTTCTTTATTTCATAAATTTTTTAGATTTTTTTGTGAAAAATTGATTTTTTTGAGAATTTTTGAAGAAAAAGTGAAGGAAAATCATATCAAATAGAAAAATACTTCAAATTTTTTTTAAATTTCATCATGTGTGTATATTATAGTGACAAACATCATAGTGTAAACTCAATTTCCGTGTCATTCTATAATTAGAAAATAATAGACATTGAAAACACATCCAAAGTTCAAATTGCAATAAAATATTCAATATTGGAAATTTTTTCAAAATTCAAATTGGAGTAGAAACTACAGTAGATGACCTTCATTTTGTTAGTTGGGTTCAATCTTAAAAAACATCATTTTTGTGGAGAAATTTCAGATTTAGAGCTAGGAGCAACAACTTTCCAAAATACTCTAAAATAGCATATTTTGTGATTCGTTTTTTTTAATAACTTCTTATTTACGTGAAGACAAACACTAGCAAGACTCCAAACTCAATTGGATACTCTTCATCACCCAACATGAAAGGTGAACAAAAAACTTTTTGGATGAAAAAATACTTTCAGACTCTTTCTTTTGAATAGTATTGTCATCAAAACGCCACAGAATGGCGTCCGCAACGCTCTAGGGTAGAAAAATATTATGCAACCTGTCAAATATTCCACTTGTCTGGGCATCCGTCTCCAACTGCACAGTAATCAATCAAATTTGAGAAAATAAAACTTGACCCCACTTGCATTGGTCCCAAACTGAAATTTGTGGACCATTAAGGTGAAGGCACCCAAAAGCGTTCATGTGCGTATTCGTGTACCCTAGACTGCCTCTTAACCCTTGAACGTCGAAGGGATGATGCTCAAAATCATCCTTTTGTATTACCGTGTGAATCATTGGTCAAAGAAATAGCAAAAGCACCTATTGGAAGTCAAAGTATTGTAGGAGATCTTTCTTTTCCAAACCCAATTCCAAGGATGAATTGTCGCACTTTCGTCCTACACTCAAAGATTCCTTGTCATCCATTGGATGTTTGGCGTCCGTGTTGACGTTCAAGGGTTAATGTGTGGTTAGACTTTAATTAATGTATCCATCAAATGCTTACCTATGATTCACTGATGCATTTGAAGGACACATACTTAACTCTAATTTGCTAACTACTGATTTTTGCAGATTTTGGTTTAGGATTCACCTATGTCACAGTTTCAATGGTTTTGGGAGCCATCACTTAAAAAAATCATAGAAATTACATACCACATCCGAAAAATCTAATTTATTTTTTGGATATTCTTGATTTTCAGTTTCTAATACTACAAAAATATCATTTTAAAGAAAAGGTGTCTCCAACTATGCTGAATTACTTATTCTCATCATGGCCGCTACTTGTGCTCCAGCTGCTGCGGAGGCCAGACTGCCGGAGAACTGGTCACCATGGGAAAAATATCCTTCTCGTGAAATGTGTTTTGATGAGCCGAGGATAGAGGGTGGGCCTCACTCAGCCCTACGGGCAAACCCTGGAATTATTTATTTTCCGCACATGAATTTTTTTGCAAATTTTTAATTCATTTTTGCGATCAGAGACCCCAAATTAGTGAAGAGAGGTCAGGAGTATACCCTAGAACGGCCCAAAATAGGGAGCTTTTTTTTACATGCACCCCTGGTAAGGGCAAGTGAGGCGGGGTCAATCCACCCCGATCAGGACAGAGTGCAAGGTCTTTGTATAAAGTAACAATGCACGTAAAGGCGTTTGAATATCCACTTCAACATCCTTCTCACATTTAAATTGTCAAGGAGAACTTTAGAGCTTCTTCTTATGTATGTATTGGACACCACATAAATAAACTATGCATTGTCAAATAGGTGTTTCTAAAATCAACCCTAAACTCTCAAGAATAAAGGGAATACATTGTAGGCAAGACTTTCTAGGGGGGTAGAATGGGGATACAATTAAGCGCAATTACCTTAGCTTTAGTTTGATTCTTTGGTTAAACCTTCACTTGTTGGTCCTGTGCATGTACACTTGTGCCACCTAATAGAGTCACCCTCATGGGAGGCAAGAAGTTGGGATTTAAGCCAAATCTTGTCAAACTTAGTTGAGATCTACGAACATCTTTTGACTCCTAACAAGACTCCACAAAAGCTTGTACTGTAGAGTCAGTCAAGAATTGGAACCAGATCAACTTTAGGGTGCTGACGAAAACTGCTGGAGATGCCCCCAAACAGGCAAACACTGTAAGCAATAATGTGTTTGGGGTTTTGGTGGTACTTTGACTTTGAAATATGAACTTCCGACAACTGAATCAAACAAGCAAGACGGTGGGTCTCTTCCAGAGATTCCTACCAATAAGTTACAGTTTCACATTCCGAGGTCTTCGTCCTACAGTCAGTCAATCACGTTTGCACTTAAAATAGAATTGCACTTCTCTTGTTTCGCTCTTTGTCTTTAATGCAAGGAGAACCGATATTCTACTCGCCTTTTACAAAAATTTAAAAGAAATGCATATATATTCTACACTTATTTTTGTTCGAGTTTTACACCACTTGTCTCAAAGCCCAGGGATCAATTCCAGAATCGAACGGAATCGGTGACTGTCTGTAGTAAGATTACTAATATTTAGATGCTACCTTATCAAATATGAAGCTTGGATGCCTACCTTAGGACCAGCTTACATGCTCACCTGGTGGGCAAACTTTCCTCTAATTCAAGCAAGAAGACAAAAGTGACTCCACCGATGGTCTTGCCGGGGGCACAGGGAGAATTGACCCCCTCATTGCCCCGGTCAACGTTAGTTTGAAAAAAAAGCCCCCTATGTTGTGTCAATTTTTTGGTAACTCTTGCGTCTCCCTAGAGTAATTTGGGGCCTCTGATTGCAAATATGAATTCAGAATTTCAAAAAAAAATTAAACCTTGCAAATAAAAAATTCCAGGGTTTGCCCTGGAGGGGCAATGAGGGGGGCAATTCACCCTGGCCCTTGCCGGGGTGGGCAAACGGGAAAGGAGGAGGTGAAGTTTCACCGATACCGGTGGACAACCTCATTGGTGGAGACTTGGTGGAGACGAGGGAATCTAATACATGGAAACTTTTTATTGTCTCCGTCCCCACCCATCAGGTCCACATGAAAGTGTAATGTCTATTTTTCACTGTAGCACCCGCTGTGAAAGTTCCCCGATGACTGATACATGTAGGAGGCCCTTAGACTCTTATTTGACATTCAATTATAGATTCTTCAGCAGTAGCTTAATAGTTTGTCTGTTAAGACACGGTAATGTTTGATTACATGCAACGGACGGATGAGAGCAGAGTTCAATTCTTTTACATTTGAGGCTTCTGCATCAGGAAAGTAACCCTCCATTGCAACAATATTGTTTCAAACTATTCACAGTAGAGTACTGAAAGTATACTGTGTCAAAATTGCAAGCAGTATGCAACAATACTGTTGCAATGGGGGGATTGCATTTGCACCTAAACTATATTGTTGCACTATTGCAAATAGTATACTTTCAATACTCTACTATGAATAGTTTGAAACAATACTGAAACAATGGGGGACTTTTTCTTGATTAGTCAGTTGAAAACTTGGATGGACACATGCATTTTGTGACGAGGGAGCATACCTAGGTGTCACCCTCTGATTTATTTTTTTATTTTTATTTTCTTGAGGCCTTTGACTAGAGGTTGTAGATTGAAGTTTCAGGTTAAGGTAGAACTGCCCATTGGCCCACAAATTTGCTATTTTGGAGAAGCTATTTGTTAGCTCCCATATTTTAGAGATAGAAAAGTTTGAGAGAAGTCAATTGCAAAAAGAATGAAGACATTCCGACAAGAAGTGAATTTTCTATGATTCTTCAAAGCTTAAATGTTAAATTGTGAGTAGACACTTGTTGAAGCATGAGTAGACCCTTGTTAAAGCGTGGATTGATGTGTTTGCTCCCCAAATGCATTGCTATCATGATAAAGGGTTGTAAAGTTGTGATAATAGATTTTGGTTACTAACACAATTGGGAGGACCTTGTAGATGATGGAATTGGGTGGGTGGTGGTATCAGGCAATTCTACCTTACATGGGACTTTGAGGTGGTCAAATGGTGACCAACATAATTTCAAAATTCACATTAAATAAGTGCTCCAAACTACATTGTTGGTATAGGAAAAGCAATGATTGGATTATTTATGAATCTATAAACTTAGCAATGTGAGGCATACATGATATAACTTTTGAAAAGGTTGTAAAGTCATAATCAATGCACAAAATTGGATTACAACTCCAAGTACACAAAAAATTGTCTTTAGTGTCACCCATACTAACTACTTACTCAAGGCCATAACTTCTTATGATAGATTAATATTTTTATCAATTATGTTTAACCCCTAAAGGACCAAAGTCCCCTCGTGGGACAAAATGAAAATCAGGTAGGCTCTCTCTATTGTAATTTTTTTTCAAATTAATTCAATTTTTTTGAAAAGACAAAGTTTTGTAAGAGAAACGTGGGGAAAAAAATTTCATGACAATTGGTTTTGTCATTCAAAAGTTATCGCAAATTTTGTACAATTTACACAAGGGGCAGCGCAAGCACAACTGACTTTTTTTAATTTGGAGACATTGTGATGGGCACAGAGGTGCACAGGTGAGGAGCAATGGGAGGTGGGCTGAAATGTTGAGAGAGCTTGGAAGGTGCACGGAGTTGTGGGGAGGGGAACATGGAGTGGGGAAGGGAACAGGGAGTGGGGAGGGGAACAAAGAGGGGCAGGGGAGTGGAGAGGGAAACGAATGCACTTTGAGATGCATGAAAGGAACATTCAATTGAAATGCTCCGTTCACTCGCACATATGTACATCAAATGCTGTCATATTTTGATTAGAATGACTCAACATGTACTCCAACCATCCACGCATCATATGGTGACTGTGTATAGGAGGGGGTTGTAGAATCACTCAGTCATTTACAGTGATCTGTACAAATGCTGTGAAAATCGTGTAGAAGCAGTTTTGTGTGATGTAGACTTTTTATGTTGAGAATCACCCATCCAAAGTGGTTCATTCTAGAATAATTTTAGGGTGGAAAAGGTGATTGTAGTGTATAGTATTTAGTAATGAATGAATGATGATGTACCTCATACTAGAAGTGAAGTGTAGTTAATGAGATGCAGTAATTTTTAATTATAAGTTGGAACTAAACTGAATTAAGATGTGTTTTGCATGATTTAGAGAGTGCCATGAACACTTTAAGTTGTCATTTGATCCATTCACTGGCATTTTTATATTCTTTACAACTGCATTCTATGTGCGCAATGAGCAACTGATGAACTTTTGCCTTATAAAAATTGCCAAAAATTGATTTTTACTGCAAATTTTATAATAAAAAAATGAAATAATAGCTCCTCTTCTTTCTCTAGCCATGAAAAAAAATTACATACTTTAGGTTTCATTGGCTTCTCCAAACAGGCCTACATTTCCTTACATGGACCATTACTGAGCCTTCTACCTTAGTAGTGTTCACAAGACACTTTCACTCACCTTGTGCTGTGCTCTTGGAATAATCAACAAGCTAAGGCCTAGTCAAACCATGCAATGCACTATTTTGGGGATAAAGTACACCATTTTCTCAACTCTAGAGCATCACCACTTGTCTTGCAAAATGCAGTGGTGATTTAGCTTGCAAAATGGGAGGCCATCCACTTTGCAAGATGGGTTGGAATGCTTTGATCCACCCGTAACCTGTTAAGCGGACATTCTGATAATTTCTGGTTGTAATTTCTATAATATGCAAAGAATTTCTCTAACTTCTTTCCAATTGAATTTCTATTACTTCTTCTAAACTTGATATTTTGTAACTTCTTCCCAACAAGATTTGAGTTGTTGGCTTTGCTGAAGTGTCAGTTCTAGAGTACCTATCTTCTTTGAACTAAATTAGAGAATTAGAGAATTAAATCAATCACACTTACAACCTTAAACCAATCACAATACAAATGAACCTTCAAAAAAATAATTCTTAACAAGAACCTTTCACTAAAAAATTCAATCGAAGAAGTTTCGTGAATTACATTTAGAAGTTGGTGAGAATTAATTCATTTCAGGTATCACCACCATAACATTGGGAGCTCAAAGGTTGTATTTCCAAAATACTTTCACCTCAGTAAGTGTGTGCTTGTTGGGAAAGTGCATAAATGTTTGTCGTATGCAAGTCGGGCAAACAAACCTCGAGACGAACCTATTTTGTAAGTTGCAAGTGATTTTGAAGTGAGCATGTTAAACAGTTTATTGATTTGGGCAGACGCATGGGGTAGCTTTGCAAGCCGCTCCCCAGAAGTCATCTATTTTAGGAGACAGGTGGGCATCCTCTAAACCTATTGTAGGGTGCTTCATTCTCAAGTCCCCATAACTAGCTGTTGCAACTTCAAGTGGAAGTAAGTTTAATTGGACCTTTTCCATTGCTTCAATGTCATATATATATTCTTGTTGCTCTTCCTGCACCTCCTCTAGACCACACTCAAGCATAAATCATTATCAGGGCACCTTTTTTTACATTGTTGAAGAAGTGCCAAAGTAGCAATGTAAAATGTTATAGTGGTGCTCCAAATTTCAATATTCATCCACATACTGGATAGAAAATATTGCATCAACATATATCACTCGTCCATCCATAATTTGGTTTTCATCCACAATCTAGTAATTTCATCCAAATTTTTGGCCATTTTCTAGCCAAATTATTTTTTTGTAGTGCAATCTAGCACTAGAAAGCCAAAAAACTCAACCCTGATCATTATCCACACAATGGAGAAAAAAAAGACAAATTGTTGAATATCTAGAAGATTTGGAGATTAGGATGATGTTGTACATCAATATACACTTAGTTTTGTAGTGTCCAATGGACTACACAATGCCCGACAGGCCACCTACATAGGAAACATAGTCTGAAGAGATTTTGCAACCATGCACTAAAAAGTAATACGGAGTATGGAAGGTAGAATTGCCTAATAACACCATCCACCTAATTCTATCACCTAGAGGTTCCTCCCAATTGTATTAGTTGCCCATCTTTTACCACAATCCTAACAATCCAATCTTTACAATCTCATGCTTCAACAAGGATCTACTCACAGTTTAACATTTCAGCTTTGAAAAACTACAAAAAATTCACTTCTAGCTAGAATGACTTCATTCCTTTTGCAATTGACTTCTCTCAAACTTTTCAATCTCTGAAAAAATATGGAAGCTGACAAATAGCTTCTCCAAAGTACGCAGATAGCAAATTTGTGTGGTAGTGGGAAGTTCTACCTTACTAGCAATCAGGGATGACCCCACAAGGTTAGCATTGGTCCCATCCACATAAACTTGTTGATCCCTGTAAAGCCCATTGACGGCATCCTTTTGTACGTCCAACCTCTCCAGAAGAAGCTTTCGAATGTCAAACCAATTTGTTTCTGTTGGTGACTCATAAATAAAATAATATTATTCAACTAGGCAGCAGGATCACAATCCTAAACTTCTCATGCCCAAAGGGATGTGCAGTAAGGTAACAGGCTCAGAAACCACCCATCTAAGGGCTGAAACTGAATTTCGAGAAGGTGAAACACCTTGAAATATATGTGAGCATATTTTCCTGGAAAGAAAAGTAGAATTTTCACCTAACCCAAGTCGTTTCATATTTTTCAGAGCTATGAGGAATTAGTTATCAAATTTTGAAGTCAAAAGGGCACAGTGCTCTTAAACCGTGCCCTAACTGAAATGTTCACCACTTGTACATAACTGAAGCCAATGAAAAGAAACATGTACAACCCATGCAGATTCAAAATAGGGCACGGTTTTAAAGCCTGAACGGTTGTAAGTTAGTTGCAAACTGAGAATCAAAGGTTGTTTTAGGGAAGGACCAGATGTCAATAGATCTGCGTATTTTGCATTTGTGAAGGGGGATAATTGATTTTTTGCAATAAAATGGAGACTCTAATCTGGATGCAATTCTTATTTATGTGTAGCAGCAATTTGGCGAAGAAGCGTCCCCAAAGCACACTGGAGTCCTATTGCATTGTCAACACTCCGAAAATTATTAAATGTAAGTTGGCTCCATATCTTTTAGTGGGGCTAATGTAAGGTAGTGTGCTCATAAACTATCACTTTAAGGGTTGTTGGGCCGTTTTGATGGTTTTCAAATGCTTGAAAATATTTTCACTTATTTTGCACTTGAAGATAAATTGATGCCAAATCTAACACAAGTGGTTTAATATTTTTTGGAGCATTTATGAATTACTTATGAATTTCCAAAGAATTATGTAGTAGGCACCTATTCTTGATCTTAGGCCTTTCAAAACCCACATGCATAGTCTGAAAAAAGATATGGCTAGACCAAAAACAAATAGCGAGGCATTCAAACTTTAATACACAAGGTTCCTAAATGTGACCCTTACTAAACTTAAATGAAACTTGCATTCTTTTAACATGTGTAATCTTAAAAGCAATTGGGCAATCAATTTCCATTTAGAAAAATTAAGTGGACACACCTTGGCTTTGAAATGGACCCTCTCCGGCTCTTATTCCATCCATTAAAGAAGTATGAACAAATCTCATTAATGCTCTAACAATATGAGCATTCCAACTCACATCCACTAACTATTGCATTTGAAGCCACCTATGGGACAATTTGAAGCAAAGGGTCTGAACAAGAGCCATCTACCATAAACCTCTCTTTTTGGAGTTGTGCAAGAGTGAGCTCATTTCTTTTTTTGGTTTTGCCAATCATTGAGTCCAAAATAAGTTGTTAGGAAATAGTGGAAATCTTTAACCCCTAATCACTTGAGAAACCAAATTTTGGTATTTAAATAGAGTTTTCAAAGATTTAAGGTTGATAAGGCTACTAAAATACAATTTATAGAGATACCACATTTTTAATGTAGATATACAATTAGAAAATTTCACACAATAGAAGTATTCTATGGGTCCAACTCTAGTTTTCATGTTGATTTGTTCCTTAGACTTCTTATAACAAGTGCAGTCAACAACCAATAGAGTATATTCCACCAATACAAACTAATTGAACTCCTACATATCCAATTTTTGAATCAATTTAAACATTGGAGTTATAGAATAAGAGATGTGGAGGCTAAAAGTTGATCTTGAGATCATCCAACTTTGAAATTTGCATGAGAAACAACTATTCTAATTTCAATCATATTCCATTAAAATAGTTGTAGCTTTATAGTTTCAAATAAGTATTTATTTTTCAAAGACCCCCTAAAATATTGAAATGGTCCCTAATCCATTAATAAAACAAAGATAAAGAATGGAAAAACAAAATTGACATCTAAAATTCAAAATCCCAATCAATTAGAGTTATGTTAAGTTTTATACTCATTCAAGTGTATTTAATCAATATCTTTCAATATCAATATCAATATATTTAATCAATGTCAATATTAATATTATTAGCCCCCAAAAGATCAAGTAGTATATATTGACAAAAATAATAGTGTTTTGGTCATCTAGTTAAAAATAAAATTTCCAATATATGTTTTGATATTTCTACACAATAGGTGGTTGAGTAGTTTTTAGATAGAATAAAATTTTTAAATTTGACAATACAATTAAGAATCATAGTGTGAAAAATAGTTGCATTTTCTGTAAGAACACTTGTTCACATTACAAAGTTTTTATTTATTTCAACAAATAAGATTGAACCTAGTTCTAAGATTTATGTGTGTAAAAGGAGCTATAATCTCTCTATACAAACTAACGAAATGAAATTTATAAGGAGAATTAGTTTGTAAACCATTAATTATAGAATTCTTTTTTCTAGAATAAAATTAGAAGTATTTTTCTTTTGCTACATTTTCTATAGATTTGGAAATTAAAAATTAAAACATAGCATTTATATATTTTTGTTAATTACAACATTGCTACCATTTGGAATGACAATTTTTAGTTTTATAGATAAATTATTAGAAATTAATTAAATTCTATCATGATGAACTTCCTTATGATTAATTTTTTTTCAAAATGAATAAAAAGTTTTCTAATTTCATTTCCTAAATGTATTCCAACCTATTTTTTCAAAGTAAGAGTTTTTAGCATAAATTTTAGTACATGTACATTTTTTATAAATATTTTAAGAGATAAAAACTTAACAATTTGGAAAGATCAAAGATATGATAAATATCATATTTGAAATGCAATTTTCTGGGTTTGTTGTTGTGAAATTTTAGGAAGGTATATTGTTACAAAGTAATAAATAAATAAATAAATAAATAATGAAGGTTTTAGCATTGTTTTGGAGAAAAGTGATCAAAATACATCATTTGAAGTACTTTAGAAGTTAACCTGTCTATATTATACACTAGAAGAAAACTGTGTTGAAAATTGCAGTTTTGCGTGGGCTGAAATTTGTTAAAACCTACGTTTCCAATGCAGAAATCTGTGTTGGAATGCGTTTTAACACAGATTTTTAAGTTGGAAACGTGGGTTTCAACAAATTTCAGCCCACGCAAAACTGCAATTTTCAACACAGTGTTCTTCTAGTGATAGCATCTAAAGTGAGGCTTATAACTTATTTCAAATGAACATTGAAAGAGAAGAATTTAAACTTTTCATTGACATTTCTTTTGTAGACTTCTTTGATTGTATTTAATGTAGATAGTAGTAGAGCAACACCCATGATCAAGGAATTCCTAATTTTTCCGTAGAAAGAGGTGCTTGAGTTCAATAAATAGTGAACGGATAACTTTTAAGATTATTGTAAAAATGAAGAGTATGTATTTGTTCAAAAATTAGAACTCTTGTAGTTGACTACCTTAGTAATAGATCTTGTCCTTTAAGAGTTATTTGTGGATTTTTTTTTTTTTTTTTTTTTCTGACACAAATGAAAAAGATTTCCATTGCAAAGAGAAAAATACAGGACAGCCAGCCACAAGTGGCTTGGCACACGGGAAAAATGGTTTATCCATGGATTCAAAAGATACAATCTTTAGTACATTTTGGCAATTTCTAATGAATTTCACCCTTGAACATTCTATTTTTTGAATCTCATCTTAATTATTGAAATGAAGTTCACTTAATCAAGTCTTATTTCTATACTAATTTTAAATTTCTAAATTTTTTGAAATTGAATAATTAATTGCAATTTGAATTTAAGACCTATCACCATAGTCTAATCAAATTCTCATTACAAATTGACATTAATTTTTTTTAAATTGTAATATTTTTTATTAAAATGTACACCTCTAATTTTGACATGTTTTGAAGTTTTTCCTATCTTTGATGTGAATTTTCATCATTCTTCTTCAAAAAGTTAAGATAAATTGAAATTGTTTTATCACCACTACTTTCAAATCTATTATATTATTGTAGAGAAGGATAAATTTTCTCTTTCCATTGTTGCTCATGACAACATCTATATATTGTCTACAAAATCTCTTATAAACTACAATTGGATCTATTTCTAATTTTCATGTATTGTTAGGTTCTTTAGATGATCACTAGAGACATGAGGCATTAATTTGCTAGGCCCTTTTTATAGTAATATATCCCAATAGAATGATTGATTGTAATTAATGAATCATTCCTAATCATCTACACAAACTTGCTTAATACTACTTTCATCAATGGTCTTTTGCAAGTAATTCACTCTCTACTACAATATTTTTAAACCAACATTCAACATGGGCCACACTAATGTGGATACAATACACCGAATTCTCAAAATACATTGATAATGTGCAAATATTTAAGAGACTCTCACTGAAATAACTCCACCTAATTGTTGCAAAAGTCTCCCATATAGGCACCTACCTACAATATTTACCTTTTGGATAGGATCCAATAAAATTTGATATAGATACCCTATAATGAACACTTTGAAAATTCATATTTAATTCTTATAGTGCACAAATAATACATGTTGCAACCTACATAAGAGGTCTAAGAAAGTAAGTGGTTGTCTCTAATGTAGACATTTGCCAATGTGTTGCTAGAGTACACAAACTATCTATCCAAACACTTGGCTAAATGAATTCACAAGATAAAACTTCTATTGAAAATCTCCTTTTCCTTATGGAAATTTTGGTTTCATTTTATTTGAACCAATGATAGCTATGTAGGTTTGAATCAATGTAGCCATTGTCACCAAAACAACAACAATTGTAGACAAAACCACCCAAGGCTTAGAGCAAAATACAATTTTGAACTCACTCCAAAGTCTATATCTCCTAAGTCTACATCTACTCAGTATGTCTTCTTTCATTTTATGGTGTATTTCAGAAGAAGAAACTTTTGTTAAACCTTCCGTCAGAGCTATCCACATTTCGAATGCCTTTGTTCTACAAACATTATAAATTACATCATGTTTGACAAGAAGATCCAAATCTTCTGGAGCTTGAATGAGATCACTCATAAATAAAATGTAATCATGGAATAGACAACCCCCTGAAATCTCTTCATACCATGCCATATTTCAGATGAAGGAAAAAGTTCCATCATATATTCTCATCTTAGGAAGAGATAAGCATTTCTTGTTGTAAGACATTGTGCACAATGGCCCACCAACTCCAACAAATTTGATGCCAGATTGTTTTAACTTTGTTGCTGATGGAACGCAAATATATTCATTTCTATACACCTCTTGGTTCCTGAATCTGTCTTTGGATCCACAAATGATTTTGTATGTAGCTTCAAGAATATGCGTTTTTTCATCTAAAAGAAATGAGTTGTCAATTTTGAAAGCTTCACTTGAAGTGATCATGAAACAATTGCTTACACGACGCGTTACAATCTCTAAGCTTCTCTGTTGATATAGTGAGTCATTGATGAAAGGTTCAATGCCTTGGGAGGTCGAAGAAGCAATAGAAGTGGTAAGATAATCAACTACCTTGTCAATGAAAACAAAAGGGACTTGATTTTCAACTTGATAAAGATCGAAATCCACACACCCTATCCAATTGTTGTGTGACTTGTCTCTTGTATAAATCACATTTTGTGTATGAGACCAAAATGGCAACACACACAATCGTCCTTCATTCCATGGGAAACACATGCCAATGTAATAGGCCAAGAAGAGGGCATCTAAAGCCAATACATGTTTGATATGATCATCACTCCAACCAGTCACCCCATTCAAAAGACCATAGCATGCCAACATAGCCTTGGGATCATCTACAATTGCATTACGAAAATGGACCCATTTCTCTCCCACTAATCCAAATTGCACTGCAATAACCAACTTCAAAGCCTCTGATCCACTGTTGTCCAAGTTTTCTCGATTGTGGAGCCCAAATCGCCATCCTTGTGGAGAAAATGATGTCGGAGGTTGGCGCCTATACTTGGGCACTTTCAAAATAGCATATCCCAATTTGTTTGCCTCACCCTCTTGATTGGGGCGGAGCATGTGTGTGTGGTCAATAAACCACTTTGGATTTTGTAGTTGATCTTCAATGTCACCTATGCATATGGCACTACAAAAATTAGTGCAAATAAAATAAAACCGACAATCTTTGTAAGAGAAAATATAAATGCATGCCACCAATGTAGAAAATGAAACCTATAGTTAGTTACCTGTGGTCACGACATCCATGTTGGAGCTGCCCATTTGTATTGTGTGAATAAATTCAATCCCTCACACCTCCAATAAGTGTAAGCCCTTGCAAAGGTACAGGAAGTCTGCAAGTAGCCACGTCGGATGTTGCACCAAAGCTTATATGACAAAAGAGATGACAACAACGCACAAGCACGACACCTTAAAATCTCTAAAATCTTTAAATGAAGAACAAATAGTGACCATATGATCTAGGAATAGCTGCAAAGCTTTCAAGCCTAAATGAAAATCAAGCATCACAGTTATAACAGGTCAAAGAAAGCAGTCGAGGAGCTTTCAATGTCAACAAAACTAAAAACTAAAAAATCCATGATCGACTCTCGCTTGATACGGAAGGAGCAAAGTCAAAGCAAGCTGAGAGCGACTTAGACCAGGGTCCAGGGAGATTTTCAGCTTAACCGGCTAAAATCCTACATTTGCTAAGACCAAACGGTTGTTTGAAGCATTCTCTCGGCTAAACCCTTATAAAATAGAGATTTTCCTCTTAAATGATCGGGTTTTTTCCGAAGATTTTGAAATCCATTTTGAAATTCTCAAAATCAACTGGCTAGCTCGTAATTAAATGCCGGTACACCCCGTACATTGACTTAGACTCACTACACTCAAAGAGGGGATCATGACGAGAAGTGTGTCGCTCTTCTTACACCCAATTGCAAGCACTGTCCACTTTGGAGCTCTGCCCATTCGAACCACGAAAACACTAACCCTCTATTTCTTTCCCCAACTGACTTGCAACTCTAAGCTCAGCTTTCTTGACGACACAAGGATCACTCCATCTCGTGCAAGAAACCCTATATCATTCTGTGGCTGCATCAAATCCAAGAAATTTCTGGCCAAAAATCATACCTTAAGCCACCACAAGAGCTGCCAACAAATAATAGTTGTATGAGCACGCGGCTTGTGCTAGAAGCGTCCCCAGCAAGTGAAAGTGAAAACCAGAGAGACGGGAGTACGAAGCTCTTGAATCGCAGAAGGCAACCCCAGACAGTTTGCTCTCCACCAGCCTTGACTGGAACGAAATCTCAAGAAGTGGCCAAGCGAAGCGGTCCTCCAACACACGCTGTGCACAAAGAGACCCTGCTGTTGCCGCTGTAGGAATCGAAAGTAGGAAACAAGAGGACACAGACGTGCTCTGCTGTTCTCCGGTGCAAACTTATAGTGGAGCAACTGGCGTTGTGGTGGTGTGGACGGGACTCAAATTGTCGATATTTTGATGAAACCCCAATGGCTCAGCAGCAAGTGCAGAACAGTACGACTCCAAGTGGGGTCTCATTGTATCATTTCCACACCTTTGAAATCGATTTCAAATGTGGGGAGAATAGTACGGAGTAGCACACTAAAAAATGGAAAGAAACAGAGCACATTCGACACTTGGTGAGCCTCTTTCTTCGAGGCGGTCCCGCCTCATCTCTAGAAAAATATTATGGAGCCTGTCAAATTTTCCACTTGTCTGGGCATCCGTCTCCAACTGAATAGTAATCGGTCAAATTTGAGAAAAGTAAACTTGGCCCCACTCACTTGCATTGGTTCCAAACTGAAAATTGTGGACCACTACTACGTCCAAGCATTTCGACCTACAGGTGGAGTTTACCTCCAAATGTCTCTTTTGAGCACAATCAATTGGAAAAGTGGTAGCACCCGAATGTGAAATGCGCCCTCCGATTAAAATGCCTCTCTGACTAGTGAAATTTGTTTTTGTAAACTGAGGACACACTGCAAGGCCTTTGTGTAATGTAACTACATCCAAAAGCGTCCAAATAAGCACATCGACATCATTCTTATGCAGCAATGCACACCGACACCCGTTAAAGTTTTTAATAAAGAACAAATAGTGACCTTATGATCTAGGAATAGCTGCAAAGCTTTCAAGCCAAAATGAAATTCAAGCATCACAGTTGGAACAAGTCAACTAAACAGAAAACAAAAGAATCACTGATCGACTCTCACTGAATACGGAAGGGACAAACCAAGCAAGCTGGGAGCAACTTAGACTCACAACACTCAAAGAGATGATCATCACAAGAAAGCCTCATCAGTGAGCCTATATTCATACTTTCCATTGCAAGCACTGTCCACTTTCCAGTTCTGCCCATCTAAACAACCACAACACTAACACTCTATTTTTTTCCCCAACTGACATGCAACTCTCAAAACATGTTTTCTTCACCGCACATTCCATCTCTGGTCCTAAACCATATTATCATTCTGTAGCTGCATCCTATTTGAGAAAATGCAGGCCAAAAAGCTTACCTTAAATCATCCCAAGAGCTGCCGACAAATAACAGTTGTATGAGCATGCGGCTTGTGCGAGAGAAGCGTCCCCAACAGGCGAAAGTGAATACCAGGGAGACGGGAGTAGGAAGCTCTCGAATCACAAAAGGTAACACCAAGGGAGTCTGCTCTCCACCAGCCTTGACTGGAACGGAATCTCAACAAGTGGCCAAGCCAAACGCTCCTCCCACACACGCTGTGCACAAAGAGACCCTGGTGGTGAAGCTGCAGGAAAGGAAGTAGGATTCCAAAGGATACAGACGAACACTGCTGTTCTTGGGTGCGGGTGCAAACTTGTAATGGAGCAACCTGTGTTGTGGTCATGTGGACGGGGCTCAAATTGTCGGTATTTTGATGAAACCGCAATGGTTCAGCAGCATGTGAAGAACAATGCGCCACCAAGTAGGGTCTAATTGTATCATTTCCACACCTTTAAAATCGATTTCAATGTGTGGGAAATAGTAGCATATTAAAAACTGGGAAGACACAGAACTCAGTGCCGTTTGCGAGACGATACGTAACCCCATCGAGCAATTCACGTGGGCTGGACCCAGCACAGTTGCGCTTCTGGGCTGTCCCAGCTCCAGGAACCCAGAGCGTGCACATCTTCAAACCTGCCCGGAGCTTGATGAAAGTCATAGGAGTATTCTAGATTCTCTTTTTATGTGTTATTGGACACCAAATGAATAAACTATGAATTTTCAAAGCTATGAAAATAGGTATTTCTTAAATCGACCCTAAACTCTCATAAATAGGGGGAATACATTTTAGGCAAGATTTCATAGGGGGTGGTTTTGAAAAGGGATTGCAATGAAGTGCAATTTCTTTAACTTTAGTTTGATTCTTTGGTTTTGTGCAACTATGCCATAAGGAAACTAAACCTATTTATAACATGTTTTTAAACCAAATCTAGACTACATCTCCTTGTTTAGAATGTAAAACCTCTATTTATGAGAGTCTCCAATCAATTTTGGGAACATCTACTTTTCAACACTTCAAAAATTCATTGTTTATTCATATGGTTTCCCAAAAAAGCATTCCAAGAGAATCTTGAAACATCTTTTGATTGCAAAGGTAGATGTACCTATTCTTGATAATTTAAGCATTTTAGCTTGTGTGATAAAGGAAACTTGTTGAGAAAATGAGCTCAATGTGTGCAAATACAAGGATGAAGAAGAATGCAAAAAAAAGACTTTTTTCCCCCAATAATACATATTTTATTCGATGTAAATGTGGTTTTCTCATTCGGTCTCATAGACTCACCTCTTCCAGTTAGCTTTAGCACTTCTCCCTATGTCAGGAGGAAAGAGAGATGAGTGCACAAGAAGGTACAAATAAAGAATCTTTCATAATGAATAGTGCATCCAACTATTGTCCACAATAGGTTAGCTTAAAAAGCCATGACAGGGGATTTTCTGAAATAGATACTTCTACCACAAAAACTTGTACAGTCCGTCAAGAATTGGAACCAGCTCAAACCCTTATTCAGACGATTTTAGGTGCTCACAAAAACTGCTGGAGATGGCGAAACACTGTAAGCAATAATGTACTTGGGAGTTTGGTGGTAATGGACTTTGAAATCTGAACTTCCGAGACGGAATCAAACAATCCAGACTGGGTCTCTTCCAGAGATTCCTACAACCACGTTTGAACTTCCAGAGATTGCACTTCTCCTGTTTAATTCGCTCTTGTATTTAATGCAAGGAGAACCGATATTCTACTCGCCTTTTAAAATTCACTGAAAGAAATGCATATATATATTCTGCACTCATTTGTTCGAGTTTTACACCATTTGTTTCAAAGCCCAGGGATCATTTCCGAATCGTATACGGACATTGCAGACTCCACGTTCGTGCTGCATCGATTGTCTGTAATAAGGCTGATAAGAAAATTTAGATGCTACGCTTACCATATCAGATATGAAGCTGTGGTGCCCACTGCAGAGTCTTAGACATTCCATTTGAGATTCTTCAGCAGTAAGGAGACGATTGGTAGTTTCTCTGTGAGGACTTGTAGAGCCACTTGTGTGCTCAGCGGCATGTGCAGAATAGTACTCCTCCAAGTGGTTATTACGCCGTTGAAATCAATTTCAATGTGTGGAAAATAGTACTCCGTAGCATATTAAAAAATGCAGTGGGAAGAACAGAACTCAATGCGGTACTGCATGTGGAAAACTGTAGTCGGTGTCCTCTGGGCGATCCTCTTCTAGCACCGGCTCACTCACAACGTCCCATCCAGCTCCCAGACTCCCTGCCAGGCAGCATTTTTGAACCCGCCACAACCGCTCCCAGCTGCAATTCAAGGCGTCACTCTAAAAATCTTCGTTGCTAAATACAGAGTACTGTTGCAATTGATTGTCTGTCATCGCAGCAATCTAGAGCGCCTTTGCAGTGGTGAGGAGTAAGAAAGGAATGCAACACTTGGTGCATCTCGTTCTTCGAGGTGGTCCCGCTTCATCTCTAGAATAAAATTTTGCAACATGTCAAATTCTCCACTCCACTGGGAAACCGTCTCCAACTTGCGTGTGAAATTTGAGAAAATAAAAACTTGGTCCCACTTGTATTGGTCCCAAACTGAAAATTGTGGACCACTAACACCAAGCATTTTACAAAGTGTCACTAAATTTAAAGGCCCTTGCTTCAAAGGTGGTCAAATTTAAAGGCCCTTGCACTCTATATCTCTATATCTTCCATTTGATCTCTATTTATGAGTGAAATTATTTGGTTTTATTTTTTAAAGATGAAATCACATGTATACTATTTATCATAAATTTAAATTTTATTTTGTGTAGATCGCAAATTACCATGAACTTTTGAAGAAAAAATGAAGAAAATTCATATCAAATCATGACATGTTTACAAAATACATAATTTTCAGAATAGAAATAAATTATAAAATACAGCATTGTAGTATAAAGAAAATTTCCATGACACTCTATATTTAAATACGTGGTTACACATCTTTTACTTCAAACTTCACTTAAATGCTTATTTTCCAAAAAAATTCCAGAAATTCCAAGTGGAGTAAAAAATGCACTTTAGAAGCTTCATTTTGTTGGTTATGCCCAAATGCAACATAATTCATAATGATTGACAAAATCAAATTTCAAGGGAAAAAAGTCAAAGTACTAAAATATACTGAATAGTGTACCATTTTTGTCATAAACTACACCATATAAAATAAAAAAAGAACTGCGATGTCTTGAACTAAACTCAAAATGTGGATATAAGGTAGGAGGTCCAAAAAGCAATCATCTAAGCACTGAAACTGAATTTTGGGGAGGTAAAACATCTTGAAGTATTTTTCAGTAAATTTTCCTTGAAAGACAAGAGAAAATGGAATCTAACTCAAGCTCGAATCCAAGTTGCTTCATATTTTTTGGAGCTTTGTAGAATTAGTTATGAAATTTTGAAGTTGAAATGCTATAGGGCTCTAAAAGCGACCACCTCCTAGAGTGTATACAGTTTGTACATTTTGGCACATTGAAGAAAACAAAATGTACCTGTGTCATGTTCGGTTCAAAATGCCCAATCGCAGTTTGATCCTCCTACTTTAGCATCAATTACTAAGTTGCACACATAAAATCAGAAGGAAATTATCCATTCTTCAATACGAACAAAACTTGATTGACCATCCAAAGGACACAACACGTCCTCGGCTTCCTACCAAAGCAAGCATACCTTTACGGTATCCTGAATTACTGCATAAGAAATCTCTCCAGAGCTCGTGGTGGAAAGGCCCACAAGCGACAAAAGCCGCATCCAAACCAAACTTGTTTCACATTCCGCTATGTATTACCGAAAATGAAGCATAAAGCGTGTTCATGATAATGTCAGAAAATGGCTACTGAAGAATGAAGAAAGTAGCAGCATCTGCTGCCTGAAAATCGAGGCAGTCTGAAAGACGACCAGTCAAAAAGATCTCGAGCAATCGATACACGGGTCCATACTGGGAATCTCTTTCCAGCTGTTTCACAGCTGGCATCTCCAATTATAGGTCACACTGTGAATCACAGACAGTAGCATTACCTTCCCATTCAAGACCAACTATTGATGGTGACGATCATGGAATATTCAACACATCTTCACTCCCCGGAGAGACAACTATCTATGCAATGGAAAATGGTTTTGAACACAGAAAAATACAACAATATTAAAATAGGAGAAATTTGAGACTTACAAGGTAAATGCTCTGATCACCAGACCGATGTTTCTGCAATTAAACAAACAGGTTAGCACGAGGGTTCACTACTATAGCATTAAAGACCAGTACTTGCTAGAGGGTACAGTGTGATTCGCAAAGGCAAGACAAAGAAAGTGGTTTCCAAGTTCCAGCGATCGAGTTCAACCTGGAACATATCAGGGGATTTGACAAATTCAATGACAACCCTGACTGCTTCCTCTTTTGCTTCGTTGAGTGTGCTTGTATCCTCGTCAGCAAAGCTTTCCAGGTACTACACAAGAAATGTGTGTCGAGTCCTTTGCGTACCTACAAAATCCAAATTGTTCGGATTAACAATTAATCAAAAGATAGAGGATTCAGAATCGAAACAGGAATCATGGATAGCTATTTTCTGGGGATTTGAAGGAGCAGTTGGAGTTAGTGCTGGCACTCTCCATCTTTTCTCTAGATCGTTCATTTCGAGCAGATTTGATAGAACCATACCCTTTCTGGTCCTTCAGAATATTTGTTGCAGACAGAAAAATGTCGCGCTTGTCACTCTGACTGACATTCCACTCGAGTAAGAATGAATCCAGGCGCTTGAAAGTAGGTATGACAAGTTCCATCGCTTTCCCAACGACAGCAAGCTTCAGCACTCTCTTGAAGATCAGAAAACGGCCATAGGGATTCTCAAGCACATTATATAAATGAAACAAGCTGCAATTCCCACAAAGAACACTCTGGTTATAGGAGCTCAAAGCTAAGTAGTAAAAAATAGGATCACAATCGCATGCATCTTTAGAAGCTTCGTCAAATGCAGCATAACAGTTCTGTTCATAAGCTACCTACGACTGCAACCTCATGCCTATCTTCAACACAATGAGTGTTCAAGATTATATCAAAACTAAGACTCCAATTCCCTTGTCATCTCGCATCAATTTCAAACAACCACACCACTGGCTACAACTGAGCTGTGATACTATACTCAACAATTACATCATGCATCTCTTCGAAAAGCAATGGAGAAGGAGATGATGAAAGCATACTTATTGAGTCGACTCACTGGCTTGTCAATAGGCTGGACAGTGAGCTTGTTGGCTATTTGATCCGCCATTGCCAATGCGTCATCTGGACTTTGTGCCTTTGAGACCAGATTCGAAGTACATTTTAGAAATCTCTAGGTGTAGATTTGATTTTTGAGCATGAAAATGACATTTTCTAAATTTGAACCTAATTATTGAAATGAAGTTAATCAAGTTTTATTTCTAAATAACTTTCAAATTTCCTAAAATTGAAAAAGTAATTGCAATTTGAACTTAATGCCTATTATCATGGTCTACTTATATTCTCATTATAGAAAGATCATGGCATGAAAATTTATTTGGCACTATAATCTTCTATTTTAGAATATACACATATACACATGAAACTTCTTAAGAAATTACAAGTTTTTTCTACATTTGATGTGAGTTTTCATCATTTTTTTTCAAAAATTGAAGATAAATTGAAATCATTTTGTCTCCCCTACTCTCAAACCCATTCTAATCATATTACCAAGTAGAAAGATAAATTAATTTGTTCTTTCCATCGATGTTCATGACTTGACATCTATATATATTGTCCACCAAATCTATAATAAACTACAATTAGATCTGTTTTTAATTTTCATATACTTTTACAATAGTTCTTTTGGTGATTACTAGAGTGGTTAAGCATAAATATACTAGGTCCATTTTATAGTAAATAGTCTCAATAGAATGATGATTGTGATCATGAGGTCATTTCTAGTATTCTTTCTTATATGGTCTTATGTACATAATTCACTCTCCACTACAATATTTTTCGACTGATATCTAACATAGGCCAAACTAGTGTGAATACAATCACTACTAGAAAACATCAGGGTTGCTACCGTGCGAGCTTGAAAGCATGAGCTTGTGAGCGGTGAAAAAAAATTTGAAAAAAAAGAGTGAGGTGCCCATGACCGTGGATGTACCTATAACCGTGCATGCATTGAATTTTCATTGAATCTGAATGGTTAGGCCCTTTTTCTTTCAAATATTGAGTATCTTATGAATTGAAGGAAAGAAACATATTGAAGGAAAGAAACATATTGAAGGAAAGAAACATAATGAAGGAAAGAATTGAAGGAAAGAAACATTTTGGAGTAAAATATAATTTTGGGTCTATTTTTGTCCTACCACTTCTGGATATTTTACTATGAAGGCTGTGAATTTCTTTATTTGTCATTGAGCTCTTTATAGGGGGGTAAAGATAATTCATTTATTTTTATTTCTAGCTTACACTACAATTTTTGTGGCTGCACACTTCAGTTGGTGAGAATATATATCTGGACTGCAAACTTTTTTAGTTGTTAAGCGTTTAGGGTGGTATACATTTATTTCACTCTTCCTCTTCCATTTCCAGTATTGAAGACCCTGTGGATCATGCTCGTGTGCTAGCCAACACCTGAAATGCAAAGGGGTGAAAGGAAATAAATCACACAACATGTAGCCATAAAACACACAAATCCAATCATCATGAAAATGAAAACATAATGGGTTGACTCATAAGATACGTCAATCTCATGAGTCTAAGTTGCCGTAGATTCGGTCACAGAATCCTTGTCACTAGAAGAATCAGAAGTCTCTCTACCCTCGGAAGCTGATCCGTCTATGAATTGCAAGACATTTAGAGCGTAGGAAGGAGTACGGCGTTTGGACTTTGAAGTACCAAACTCAGCAAACGCCGATGCTAGCTGCTCTGCATAGACGGGAAGATCAAATGACTTCTCCGGACTCAAGATAAGTCTTCGTATCTTCTTCACAACCCCCGATGCCATCAATCCTTCGTTGCTGCAAATACAAATGACTGAGTGTTAGATTCCTGAAAGCTTACAAGTATCATGCAAATCAATCATTTGAAAACAAAGAAACTTACTTACTAGGTCTATCTCGCCGAACAAACTTCCGCACTTTTATAGTCATAGCGTCTGGATCCTGCGAAACCACAACTGGTGGCGCTTCAGAAACTACAGTTGTCGCAACAGGAGGGATGGTCTTCTTCATAGGCTCAAGGATTCCTGCAAAAATCATCTTATCTGCCTCCAATGCCAGAATGTGGCGCCCTGTCGCACGACATGCTGTAATAGAGGCACCTGAAAAAAACCAAAATGATGTCACTACCAAATATCATTTTGAGTACACCATACACATGGAATATACACATGTTCACTCGAAACTCACCCGTGGATGCTGTGCAGTCAAGAACAACATCTCCTTCATCGGTGGTTCCTTCAATGATGTGCCGCAATAAGCGGGCGTCCTTCTCTCGAGCCCCTCGCCATGGCATTCGATCTATGTCGTTCATTAACATAGAATCCTCGGTAGTGTAGTTCATGAGCAAGTCATCAAGCTTGAGGTCGACTTTCGCCTTCAACATTGTTGGTGAGCGTTTAAAAACAAAATTTGATTTTCCTCTGTCACCGAGGTCTTTGATCAAAAGTGTGATGCCGAACTTCAAAGTCTGTAAGCATTAAAACAAACACATTAAAAAATTGAGAGAAAATATAAAATGAAAAGTACACACTACATTGGTTTTGATCAAAAAATCATCATACCGTGCTCTTTTGGTCTATGGCCGAAGTCAAATGCACTCGATTCATGCCCATCCATTCTTTCTTCTTTACCATTGTAGGGTACCCTTCACAGAGTCCAGCAATGGTGCTTTTGGCATCCACGCTCCACGAATGGAACACCACAATGCAACCATGGTCCTGCAAATGTTTTTCAGTAAAGAAAAATGCTTCATTAATCATGTTGTACTCTGGATCCGAGTTCCAGTAAGGCATGTGATTAGGTCTAGTTGACACGTCTGGCACTGGCAAATTCTCCTGGCAATCAAAGAGCATGAGGTCAAATCCCGGCCATCGATTGACTACTCCATCAAACATTCTGCCCTTCCCTTTCACCATCTGCAAACACAAATTGACAGGTGTTAAGTTCATGTCACGAGTAAAGAATAGCTATGTACTTTGAAAATCAAATTATTAAATACAAATACATGTACATTACCTTCTTCAAAAAATCCATAACTTCGGTGTAGCAATTGGAGCCTTGCGTTTTCTCATTGTCGACAACCTCTTCAATAGAGACGTTGAGCAACAACTCTTCTGAGGTCACATTGTCATCGTCACCAAGTTCAATCACTTGTATACCTTGTGTAACAACGTCTTCTGAGAACTCTGGCAACACAACTTTCCTCTTCATCCCCACGTGAACTCCACCTTCCGTCTGTGTGTTTTGATCCTCTTTTGGTGATGTCGGAACGCTGTCTCCATCGTCTTGCTTTTTCTTCCCTTTTGCCTTCGCCTTCTCTTCCTTCTCCTTCTCCTTCTCTTTCTCCTTCTCCGCCAACTTGGCCACACGCTCTGCCTCCTTCTTCTCTTTGTTTTCCAGAGCAACTTGTAGTCGAGCTGCTTTCTTCCGGTCAAGGTTATCCCTCCTTGCAATGGCCCTCTCCCTTTGCTTATCATCGAGCCCTGCAAACTCGTCCACCTCCATGTCAATAGTCCCAATGCCCTCCAAAGACAACTGCAATTGTACCTCAGATGGATGAGTGTAGGCAATAGGGCAATCAATGTACCAGCCGCCGCCACTGAGGTGAGCTGTCGTGTATGTCCGTAGCTGGTTTGGTGTGTACATGCAATCCGCAGAACTACGATCCAGAAAATTTGAGAGGAATGAGGGCAAGTCTTTTTTCTGAATTGCGTTTTTGGCCTCTAGCTCGTACTTGAAGTATCTAAGAAATAAGAGAACACAATGTCCGTTACAAACCAAAAACAATGCACCAAGGAGGCCTCAATTCCATTTAAACATCATACAGTTCTACATCAATACAGAACTTAGAATATTCCCTTAAAAAATTGTCATGGAAAAAAAAATCATTTTAGGACTTGGAGGCCAAAAAATTAGGGGGTCCACCAAGTACCACACTAATGACTGTCGAATCCGACAGTGGTCTTAGAGGTACCAGCAGGACCCCCACAATTTTTACCTCCTCTATATTTCTAATTTATTTTGAGAATAAATATATCTCCAGAAAATATAAATATGGAAAAATTCACAACTCTCACATCTTATAAAATCAAATATTTTTGAAGAAATTGAGGCATACCGGAATACAACCCTTCGCACTGCCTGCTTCCCACCTTCAAAAGTCATAAAATTGTCATTTTTCTTGAAGTAGTTCGTTCCTCTGAGGTGAACCATGAAGCCTTGATCCCAAATCTTTCTCCTCCACCCTTCCAAATAGTCCGACAACGTCTCGGGTTTCAATGGAGTGGCCATGTTGATATTGATGTTCTCCTGTTGCAGTGTTTTGTTGAAGTATTCAACGGCTGCGTCTTCAATCTATAAAATCCAAGAATTAGTTCATTCCAATATATATAAATTGCGCTACTAGAATACATAGAGTACATTATTCTATTTATTCCTAACTCTTTGGATCTCAAATGCAACTCATTTTCATTTGAAACACTTACTCCAGCATACCACACGCATCTGTTTAAGAAAGGGCCCAGTAGTGTCTCTGATACGGGCCTCGGTGGAAGCCGAATAGCATCACGTGTGACCAATGAGGAGTTCCACCACTTTAGAAACTTGGTCTTGTGGAAAGGAGTGGTGTTGCAAGTAGCTACCATTTGAAGTTTTTCAAGGGTCATCTCCGGGACCTCATGAGCGCTCCAATGTTTCTCCACCTGCCTCATAAACAGCCACAATGAAAATTATAATTTGAACTTCATCCAGTATAATTGACATCCAATGAAAATGTGTGAATGAAACATACCTCAGCTAGGAATTCCGGCTTATGAGCAGGATTGGCCACCGTGACCAATTTCATCATCTTCACATTCAATTTTCCAGTCTTTTCATTTGCACCTGCTCTCATGGCATGCGCAAGTCCCTGGGGACTCTTTTCCTTCTCTAGTGAAGTCTCATTGTATTTTCGAACTGCAGCATCCATTGCTTGTGATATCTTTTGCTGCAAAAGACCAATGATAAGAATGAAAATCAAAATAATGATCATTTAAAGTATCTATTATCTATACTTAAGTAGAAGCAAGACTGAATTATAGTATCATTATCCAAACAATATCTCACCCGAAAAACAAAAGTAGTGAAGACCTCCAGGGGCATAGAGTACCAAGTCCTCCTTGATTTTGGTATATCACACCGTTTGAGCTCCGACTGCCTGAGCATCTCATTGAATCTCTCAATGGGAAGAAGTCCGTACTTTTGAACGCGGTATAAAGTATGTACGAGGTTTGTTTTCACATGGGAATCCTCTGTGGACCTGCAAATGATAAAAACATTATTATTTCAAGTTTTAGCTATAGATGAAACATTCTAAATAAAAATGAAAATGAAATTTTATGCGCTTTCACAAAAAGTAAATGAAAAACTCACTTGTTGATGTCATGCATTACATGCATGACCAACTCTGTCTTCCCTTTGGTATCCAGAATAATTGAGTCCACGGCACAATGCCACTCCCAATCTTGGGAGTGTTTCCTGGTGATATAACTCATCCAAGAAAGGAGCCTGTGATTACCGTCACAAACAAAGAACTTCAAGTTCTTGAGAAACCTCAACTCCGGTACGGCGTCAACCTCGGCGTTGAAAATGTCATTTCTCTTTTTCCACAATGGATTCCATCCGTCCATCTCCTCTTTAGTGAATGCTAGACTCTCTCCGGCTTCGTTTGTTGTGGTCACATAAAACACTGCGGCTCCATCACGGTACCCTGTATTGAACTCCTGCTCCAGCAACTTTAGGTCACAAGCAAGCGTCGGCCTCACCATAGGCATGGCCACCATTCGACAGAGTGGGACCCTTAATCGAAAGAGATGGTCGGGCTTCATCCTCAGAGAAGCAATGGTCTTCACTGAATCCACCTTGTGATATGACTGTAAGTCATCCTCATCCAAGCCTTTATCATCTTGCTCCAAGACATCTACTGCCACCTCCTCTTCCACGAACTCTTCGTCTTCCTCACCTCCAATGTCCGGTTGGGGGGTGTCATCGTTGACTTGGGTCTCAAATATAGTTTCGTCCTGTGACAAAACGGAAGGAGATGCATCCATCTGGTAGTACAAAAAAGAATAAATGAACCGTGTTAATCTTCATGTTCATAATCAGTTTTCCATATGAACTACATGCTATAAGAATTTTGATGAATAAGTGAAGGACTTTCAATGAAATTACATGGCATTATTTAACCACTAGTGATTTGAAAATAGGACGGAAAGAAGATAAAACAAATATATGTATTAGATATGCAAGTGTCTACATAACTGTGAGCAAAAAATCACTCCAAGTCTTTAAGATTAGTCAATGTCAACATCCACCTCCGAGTCGGAGCTAATGTGAATGATGACAACTTCCTGTCTACCCAGAATTTGGCTAGAATCACACATATAATAGTCATTCATCTCTGGACCGTCTACAGTGATGGAAACCTGACTTTCTGAGCTGTATTTAGTTTCGGAACTCTCAGGAGACATAAATGGTCTCGTTGGATCCCTATTTCTAGCCATCATTATGACCCTAGCCAATCGCTCACGACGTCTGCGTGCCTCTGTGTCACTCACTCGGCTCATTATTGAGCTCTCAAGGGCATCTACTGCTCGGTCTGCAGCATCCATGACATCATAGAAACTCACCACGTCCTCTTTCTCAAGTTCATCCTCTTTTTCGTCACTAGAGACTTCCTTTGGTGTATTTCCCGGAGTAAATGGCTCAGAAGGTCCCACTCCATGAGCACTTGGCAGATTTTCAAGCACCTCAATGGGTACTGAAGAGCTACGTCCACGCCCTGCCTGTTTCAAATGAGAAAATTCAAAAAATTGTATATCAAATAAATAATCCTAATTGGACAAGAGCGAAGATCAAAGAGTATAATGCATATTGTCAAAGAGTATAATGCAAAAGATCAAAGAGTATAATGCAAGAGATCAAAGAGTATAAGGCAAAAGATCAAAGAGTATAATGCATATTGTCAAGGAAAGACGGTTAAAGAGAAGGTGAAGGACGATGGTCATAAGGTTACTAGGTCGGTCATTAGGACACTAGGATGGTCAGGAGCGTCTTCTGCAGTCAAGGGGAAAGTCCACAAAATGATGCCATTTCCCGAGTTAAGATGACTCTAATTTCATGGTCTGTTATGAAATATTAATTCATTAAAATGGACATATTGCATGCTAATTTTGATCTTCCATTGCATAATGTTTTCCAATAAAGACTTCGGATCAGAATTTAACATTTTCTTGAACAATCTCGTTCTCTCAAATAAGAAGATTTTGAAAAATAAAAAGCGGCCTCAAGGAAGGACTATACATACCGTGGCTATTGAAGTAAAATTACCGCCACGAAATGCAAGAATGCAAAAACAAATCATACTAACAATGATAGAATTGAAAATTCTTTTGAGGATTATATCCAGACTCACTAGAATTCCCAAAAATCAGAAAATGACGCCAAAATTGACAATTGTTAACGAATGTAGGTGCATGGTGGGGGTATTTTGAAGGGGTCGGGCAGATTACGGCAAGACCACCATCGGATCCGACGGTCAAGTGGACACAATCCACAGGACCCCCTGAAAAATGGTAAATTCATGTCATGAATCTTGTTTATCCTATTAATTTCACGAACAAACGCAACTAAGTCTAAAAGCTGCCCAGAATATCTAAATTCATTGAAGACAATTGAAGACAAGAACTGATCAACGGCGGAAGGTCCACAACAACCTGAACTCACCCTCTCATCTTGTTACGATACTTGAAAATGACTGGACCTGCACGTACTAGAACAAGCCGTTTGCAAGAATGCAAGATTCTTTGCGGTTGCGGGCAAAAGTGGCTTCAGTTGGCAGTGCGAGCTGCGACGAGGAAGCCCAGTGCGAAGCCCAGTGCGAGCTGCGACAAAGAAACAGGTCGGAACACAGTTTCCGACTTCGAAGGTTTCAAACTTCTTCAGTTTTAGGGGGGTCCAGCTGACTCTAGTTGGCCCACCGTCGGACTCGACAGTCACTTCGGGAGAACTAGCAGGACCCCACAGGTTTTAAAAGATTCACCCTTCATTCAACGTTTTCATATTCTTTCTTCAATGACGCCGAAGTTTGAACATATCATACTGGACTGGAACTTGCACGCAACATACGACAAATCAAACTTGAACTTGCACGCAAGCTTCACTGCGACTGCGGGCGTTGTGTAATTTCATTTGGAAGTTCACCAAAATCCCAAGATGGGGCGACACGCAAGCGAGTGAGACCTGCAACAAAGAAACTAATCGGTCCTTTGCTTTCGACTTCAACGTCGATGCTTGATCAGAGACCTTCAGTTTTGGGGGGTCCGGCCGATTCACGTTGACCCACCGTTGGACCCGACAGTCACATCAGGCTTCGGGGAAGGACCCCAACGTTTTCGAAAATTTACCCAACATTGACAACCCCTCGAAAATTTACCCGACATCCACTTGACATTGAATTGGATTCTTACTTGCTTGACGGCGAAGTATGATCGACGAATCCATGTGATCTAGAAATTCAAAACCTGGATGGGAAACAAGTTAGAATTCCTTACCTTGAAACGACGACGCGAATTTCTTGGAACTCCCTCAGCTGCCTGCGAACTAGTCTCCTCGCACGTGCGACTTCTTGTTGTGCGCGTCATTGTGTCCAACTGCAGGATAATGACAAATGTGAAGGTTCATGTGAGGAAGAATTGAAGCCGAGGTAAGACTCCAAAATCTGTCGCAACCGAGCTGTGGAACCAGAAGAAAATGAGTTGGTGGGCTACAGTGGGCGTCGCTCCAGCCGAACTGAGACACCCAAAATCAGAACGTCGACCCTCACAAAATCCGGGAGCCACCTGCTTTACCATTCTGTCAGACCTTAACAACAAGCCACCTGTCATACCTTTACGGCAAGTTGCGCTTCTTCCGAGGGAAAGCAGACGAGTCCATCAAATTTGTAGCTGATCTGTCTTATCGGAGCGGGGGATGGGGTGGAATTTGAAATCACACGAGTACTTGACAGTCGGACCGCCGATGAGATGGCACCTCGGAGCGGGAAACTCAGTGCACAGATTTTGGGACACGGATACTAAGAAACCTATTTAAAATAAGTTTAGTCCCAAATTTTTCAGTTTGTTTACAATAAATTTTCATATTAAACTTTTTTTCTTGTTCTTTTTTTGATAACAAATGGCGAGCCATTGCGTTAAGAAGGAAAAAAGAACAAGAGCCAAGCCCGAGGGCTGGACAGGGAACCGAACCCAAAAGGACCAAAAAGAAACGCAAAGAAGAAAAAAAAAAGGAAAGGAAAGAACACAGAGGGAGGCCCTCGGCGTTCCATTTGATGTGATTGCCATCCCAACTACCTAAAACGGAGGACTTAAGCCAGATGCTGCGAAAGCTGTTTCAAATGCTAGCTGATGAATGTGGGCGCATGATGGCAGCTTGGTATGGATCGTATTGCTAATCGAATTCATACATGACAGCGTCTTCCCAGGTCAAGGCAAAGAGAAGGTTTATATTTTTTAAATGTTGACAGAAGGACCTGGAAGTGGAGTGGACCTCGTGAAGCGCATGCAACCAGGAGGGAATCTCCAGAATGCGTGGTTGATGTTTGATCACGTGAAGCGCGTGAAAGATTGGACCACTATGGCCTGCCACGTATACGATGTTGAGTACAAAAAGGTGATGACGATTGCCATGTGCGATATGCAGTCCGAAGATACTGTGGTGCAGGTACAGTTTTGGAAAAGTTTGAACGTTGTTATGGAGCAGCATGGAGTGTCTCAGCCAAACTTTAAAGGATTCATGGCAGATAGTGCCATGGCCAATTGGAACGCGGTACGTATTGTCTACAACAATGGCTCTGCCAATGAGGAAATGGAAAATCGCGAGAGAACATGTTTGCTGCATTGGAGTAGTTCTCTTCATAAACACACCCAGAAGTATATCAAAGAAACACTTCAACATCAACATATTTCTTTGTGTAAATAGTACAAAGATTCGAAGAATATGGACCAGGCAGAGACACGATACATTGCAATACGATTGTGGTGGCTATCATCTGGAGCTGCAAATGAAGAGTCACTTCATCACTTAGACCATTGGCTAGCATTCTGGCATTTTCGGTACCGGCAATGGGGAGGCTTCATGGACATGGTGAGTGGATTCATTATTTCAATGCTTGCAACTATTTTATTTTGAGGAGAGGCATTTCTTGAATACAAATGTGAACCTGTACTATTGCATGTAATTTTCTATAATTTACATGTGTTCACATAGTGACCCTAAGCCGCTCACTTTTGTATTTTAAGAATTTTTTGATTATTTTTTAGAAAGTACTAAAAGTATGGGGGTCCCTTAAATGGTTAAGATACATCCGTCGGATCCGACGGTTTTGTTTTGGATATTTGCTAGACCTCTTCATTTTCATACCTTCAACAGAACATGACATTAGTAGGAGTCCATATTTTGAAAGTAACTATGGCCTAGTAGTAATTAGTTTTTACAATAAATTGTGATTATTTTCCTATATATAGAAGTTGGATAAATATTGTACTTCTTAATGTTGATGTGGTAATATATTTCTATATGAGTTTCTCTTGGATTGTCCTTGACTTTATGAGAGGACATATTAAGTGGACCACAATTGAGTTTGTAAATACAGAAGTCTATGACGTTTGTAAAGTGAAGTGCTAACTATACCTTGTACTTGGTTAAATATGTAGAAATTGAATTTGGAAGAGATGCTGGACCTACCGTCCTGCAATTTATCTGAAACAGTCCACAACAAGTGGCTGCAAATGTCCGGGAAAAGGGGAAACAACTTGTTTGATGCCACTTGTGACGACAGTATTCGTGCTTGGATGCAAATGACAAACTATTGGGCATACCTTAGAGGTCATGCATGTGGTTCTGGTCCTTCTAAGGAAGAGTTGAGGTTGAGGGCTGCCACACGAAGCAGAGATCCTAAGAAAATTGCAGAAGCATTGAACACTTTACCTGGAGCAGAGGGGCTTGGAAATCGTGTACCGCATTTGGAAGGAGAAGAAGTCTTTGGAAGTACAAAGAGGAAGTTAGATGTACCCATTGGAGATGCTGGAGACTCACACAGACCGGACAAAGTGAATTTCAGTCAACCGCGAGTGCGAACGAGGTCTACAACAACTTCTAATGACATCTTGCAGGAGAAAGGTAAAGAACCTGACGCTAATAGTTCTCCACATGTCACTGTTGCGTGTGAAAGTGACTGTGACATATCAAAGTAGCATATTGCAAGGATCGGTCACAAATCGAATGCAAAATGTCACGCTCAACAGCGGGGGTCAAATTTGAAGTGCATTGCCAAAATTGCAAGGGGAAAGAAGGGAACTCCAGCTCCAACATATCGAGGTAGAAAAGTAGAGTATGGAAGTAAGCGAGAGGTGGTGGTCGACTTTTGGTTTTGTTGGGATGATATAGAACGATGTGTCAAAGGCTCAAAACGGAAATGGATAATCGATTGGCCGGAGGTGCCAGAGATTTGGCCAGTTCTATCAGGAACACACCTCAATCGGGAGGAAACTTTGATCTTACAACATGCAAGATTCCAACTCCAGCAACATCCTACACTATCGCCTCGTCGACTTTTCAATATGTCAAAGATTTTCAAGACTATTTTATTTGACCAGACACCACCGAAGAATCCAGATGTGTATCCAACGGTTAGGAACAACCGAACCATTCGAAGGATTGGAAATACACCAACTATAGAACAATGGAATAAGTGGGAGAGTGCAGGAAACATTAAAGGTCAAATTTTGGGAGTAACCTTAATCCCCAATCCGGGTTTAGGTGCAATAGTGTCATTAGAGACAGGGGCAGATCATAAGAAAAACATCTATCGAATTACAATTGGCCTATTTCCCACATGCACATGCCCAGACTTTATAAATATGGTTGTTTCTGCTATTGGAGGTCGACAGCAGTATGTAAATTGCAAACACCTATACTACTTGTATAGGTACTTCTGCAAGATGGATGTCAACGAGGACAAGTTCATTCATGCACCTAGTTATAGCTTCAATGAGTTGAAGCTACTTCTAGTTCGAGCAGGAATCATTGTAGTTCCCGAGTAGACATAGGCGCATTTTCAAATGTACTTCATTCGTATTGTATCCATGTAAGTATATTACGATTGAAATGATTTGAAAACCATGATATTGAAAATGGGTTGGCTTTTGGAAGTGCCTTCACTCGTTTTTTGTTTTCCTCTTTTCTTTTATCTTGTGTCCTTTTCTCTTCATTGTGCAGACCCGTGACTTGGCTGTTGTTTTCATTTTTGGTTTTTTTTAATGCAATGCATTTTTTAGCTGTTCACAAAAATAAAGACCCAAAAAATGGGTAGGCATTTTTGAAGTATAGGAAATTGGAAATATGTCTCTAAAGTCTCATTCATACAGTATTCTATGGTGAGTTCATGTGAATGATCACAAACGCCTAATTCAGTATTATACATATGAATATTATAATCATTTTCATTCAATCCATTCTCGATTTTATTGTCCTGCTTAATTTCCTTTCCTTATCCTTTCCTATTTTTTTTAGTCTCTTCTCACTTTTTTTTCCTTTCATTTAAATTTTTTTTTCCTTTTCCATTTTTTTTTCTTTTCCATTTTTCTTTTCCATTTTTTTTCTTTTCCATTTTTTTTTCTTTTATAATTTTTTTCCATTTCCCTTCCACTTGTATTTCCATTTCTTTCTTGTCTTCCTTTCATTTGTAATTCTCAATTTTTATTTCCCTTCAATTTCCCTAAACCCTAAACCTTTTTCTTCTTTTTCTTTTTAATCCACCTTTTTTTTCATTCATTTCATTTGTTGAGGTTCTCACTTTCTTCATCTTTTTTTCTAGTACAACGCCCTCCATTTCTAAACCCTAAACCCCTAAACCTTGTCTTCTTCCATTTTCTACAAAAAATTTTAAGGTATGAACATTCGACAGGATATTACAAATTTACAACGAGTCCTAGAAATTAATTTCAAAATTTTGAACTCTATATGCTAAACACTTAAGCATTGGAGTCATATGTCTACAACAATGATATGAGGTATTCATCTGAAACTACCCTTGAAGCTATGTACTCATTTTACACATATGGGGAATTTCGTTAAAATGGCGGTATTCCATTAAAATGGCGGTTCAGAGCTCCCAAGTCTGAATGAAATCCGACCGAAAATGGTAGCTGGGGGGATGAAATCCTGCAACAATGATGGGTTCCTGTGATAAAAACACCTTTTTCTCGATTCAATCAAAGTTGGAGGGGTCCAGTTCAGGACGAAATCATATCCATTCCGTGCCTTCTTAGAGCGGGCTACCTGAAAGAAAGTTCCAAAACAACTCTAAGCGCCATTTGTTGTGCGAGGCGTGCATGACTCTTACAATTTGGGGTGGATCACAAAGACACATCACATGGCCACTTGGGTGTGGGGCAAAGTGGCCGAGAGGAAAACAATTCACGGATCTGGATGCACGGCCATGCACGGGAGAAGAGGGGGCGGTGCAAATGAAAGCGCGGCCTCGGTGTAAAGAAGACAGTCTACATTCAATAGTAAGGGTAATTATAGTGGTTTTTGCATAGGGATCCGAACCCGCTTACATCCAACAGTTGGGGTGGATCACACACACACAGAACATTCAATTGGCCACTCGGGTTTTGGGCAAAGTGGCCAAGAAAAAAACAATGTCTGGATCTGCATGCGTGGCCATGCACGGGGAGCAGAGGGAAAACAGCTCTAAGCGCCATTTGTTGTGCGAGGCGTGGATGACTCTTACAGTTTGTGGGGGATCACAAAGACACAGCACATGGCCACTTGGGTTTGGGGCAAAGTGGCCAAGAGGAAAACAATTCACGGATCGGGATGCGCGGCCATGCACGGGGAGAAGAGGGGTGCAAATGAAAGCACGGCCTCGGTTTAAAGAAGACAGTCTTTATTGAATAGGGTAATTATAGTGGATTTTGCATAGGGATCCCAACCCGCTTACATCATTTCTAGCTCTCTTCTACGAGAGAAGGTGCAGTCCAAGAAGAAACTATTTACGCCCAACTTTGGGGGACCATGTGCTGTAGGACAAACTCAAAAATGGAGGAAGGTACAATCTGAACTATACCATTCTAAGTTCACGCCGGGACGCACGACTCGTTTTTCATTCGCCGACGCAGAGGGGTGAATCTGCACTCCGCATTCTCAAGTCGCGCCTCCTAAACCGCATGCAACCATCTTTGAGTGAAGGGTCTTGAGCTTCATGAACAAAAGCAAGCGCTTATTGGCCAATCATGTCGTTGGGAAGTCTTTACAGGGCATTCGCAGATTCCCAGACAAATGCTCGTCAATTGTGACATGGACCACTTCCGGCGTCGCCTCTTTGCCAAATACATCAGGGTTCAACCGGTCGACCGGGAGAGGTAAAAGCAAGAGCACTCACAACCCATCCACATTCATAGGGGAAGTCAACTTCCTCGTCGGAAGAGGTTGACACATGGTCACCCATGAAGCACAACAGGACCCACCTCGCGAAAAGGGCGTCGCCGGCATACAAGGAACTCATCGACGCAAGGAAGGACGGCGTTGTCATCCACATTTTCTGACAGTAGTTCGAGTGTACCTGGTGGGAGCGATCGCCATCCACCGTCCGTGTCCTAGCATCCGGAGTTTTTGAGGGTGAGAACCAAAAACGGTCGACTTTTCTCGGGAAGTGCACCGGTGTGATGAGGCTGTTGATCGGAATACCTATTGGCTGCTCATAACTCAAGCCGTCCAGCGGATGGGGGGTCGTCCGCATCCAACCTTGCACACTGAGAGCCAAGTTGGATATGAAAGACCCATGTGCATCCACGGGGCGGCTTGAGTTATGAGCAGCCAATAGGTAATCCGATCGACACCCTCACCACACCGATCCACCGTCCCGAGAATACTAGACCGCATCTCGCACATGCCCACAAAAACCCCGGATGCCGGGAGAAGGAAGGTGGATGGCGGTCGCTACCACCAGGTACACTCGAACAACTCGAGGAAAATCTGCATGACAACGTCGTCCTTCCTTGTGCCGATGAGCACCTTGTATGCCGGTGATGCCCTACGAAGAAGAGGGCCCTCGATTCCAGTGCCATGAATCCCCTATGCATATTCATGTTCGGACAGAAGATGGGCCGCCGGGCGTCCCTACTTTTGCTCTACACAGTCAGCAAGTTCAACCATGAACGAGCCAGCATGATAACAACGCTAGAATGGATCCACACCGCACTTGACAAGCATTTGTCCGCGTGTGTACGAATGCCCTGCAAGGTCCTCACAAGCGACATGAATAGCAAATAAACATCCGCTGGTGTTGGTGAAATGGTGGTCCGCTGACAATCTACAATTTTGCAAACTAGAGGGGCAGTAAGCAACGTGGGGAAGTGGTTGACACCCGGAAACTAGGTCGCCCACTCCATATTCTCAAATTGCGCCTCCAAAACCGCATGCAGACAACTTTGAATGAAGCACTAGAAGAAAACTGTGTTAGAATCCCTGGAAACACATCACCTTGTTTTCGTGAAGTTCTTGTTTCAAAACGTAGAAAAATGTTTTGACTTCCGCATTTTGCCTGCGTTTTGAAACGGGAACTTAACAAAAACAAGGTGATGTGTTTTCAGGGATTCTAACACAGTTTCTTCTAGTGAAGGGTCTTGAGCTTCATGAACAAAAGCAAGCGCCTATTTGCCAATCATGTCGTCGGGAAGCCTTTACAGGGCATTCGGAGATTCCCGGACAAATGCTCGTCAATTGCGACATGGACCACTTCCGGTGTCGCCTCTTTGCCGAATACATCATGGTTCAACTGGTCGACCGGGAGAGGTAAAAGCAAGAGCACTCACAACCCATCCACGTTCATAGGGGAAGTCAACTTCTTCCTCGAAAGATGGTGACACATGGTCACCCATGAAGCACACCAAGACCCACCTCGCAAACAGGGCGTCACTTGCATTCAAGGAGCTCCTGGGCGCAAGGAAGGACGGCGCTGTGATACACATTCTCCCCAAGTTGTTCGAGTGTACTTGGTAGCAGCGACGGCCATCCACCGTCCACGTCCTAGCATCCGGAGTTTAGGAGGGTGAGAACCAAAAACGGTCGACTTTTCCCGGGAAGTGCACTGGTGTGAAGAGGGTGTCCATTAGAGTACCTATTGGCTGCTCATAACTCAATCCGTCAAGCGGATGTGCCGTCGTCCGAATACCACGGTGCATAGTGAGAGCCAACTTGGTTTACGACACACATACACTCGACGGCTTGAGTTATGATCAGTCAATAGATACTTCGATGGACACCCTCCCCACACCGATCCACCGCCCCGAGAATAGTAGACCGCATCTGGCACATGTCCACAGAAACCCCGGATGCCGGGAGAAGGACGGTGGATGGACGTTGCTGCTACCAAGTACCTTAGAACAACAGGAGGAGAATGTGCATGACAACGTCGTCCTTCCTTGCGCCGAGGAGCTCCTTGAATGCAAGTGACACCCTACGAAGATCAGGGCCATGGATTCTTGTGCCATGAATCCCCTATGCATATTGGTGTTCGGACAGAAGATGGGCCGCTAGCGTCCCTACTTTTTTGCTCTACACCGAGTCAGCAAGTTCAACCATGAACGAGCCAGCACGATAACAACGCCCGAATGGATCCACACCGCATTTGATGGGCATTTGTCCGCGTGTCTCCGAATGCCCTGTAAGGTCCTCACAAGCGACATGAATAGCAAATAAACACCCGCTGGTGTTGGTGAAATGGTGGTCCGCTGACAATCTACAATTTTGTAAACTAGAGGGGGTGTAAGCAATGTGGGGACGTGGTCGACATCCGGAAACTAGATCGCCTTGTTGTTGGAGAGAGACCAAGTATCCTGTACAAAAAGGCCAACGGTCAATTCCGGACTTGGGGGGGCAAAACAGCGCACTCAAAGACCACGTAGGGTACTGATAAGCCCACCTTATGATATACGGAGTCCTCAACCTCATTTACAATCGCACCAGGGTGACGTCCAGGCCTTCCTCCTTTGGGGCCACGAAGCCGAAGCCAGAGCACTCTGAGTCCCACCTTCGTCTGCCTGTGATGAATGTCGAGGCCCCAAGAGAAGGGGTTGGTGGACAAGTATTGTGACACCATTGCCGGGATGGGGACTATTGTGAACAGGGTGCCTATCAGCACACTTGTTGGCTGCTCAGAACAAGGACCTTCAAGTGGGAGTGGAACATTCATATCCAACAATGCGCAATCATCGAACACATGTTGTTATGCATTTTTCGAGGAATGAACAGAGCTGGATATCATTGCTCCACTCCCACTTGAGGGCTCGCATTGTGAGTAGCGAACAGGTGCGTCGATACGCCCCCTGTCCACAATAGTCCCCATCCCGACAATGGTAGAGCGGCTGCAGTCAAAGCCCACGGAGACGGAAGGATGTCGCGGAGGAGGACGACGCATGACGGTGGCTCTCATGGTGTACCTCGAATGATGACGGAGGGAGGGGTTCATGGCAACGCCTCCTGTCGTTGCCCTTGCCATTCCCGTGAACGCAAGGCGCATCCAATTCCTGTGAACGCAAGGAGCAATGCCTTCTGAGTTCTCCACGTGCGAGCTGATGATGCTGCCCACGGTTCAGACCGCACGGTCTAAACTGCAGGCGCCGACGCTCCAACCATCGTCGCTTCGTGATGATTCTCCAGCTTGATCAACACCAGCAAGAGTTTATTTGCCGATCACATCGTCGTGAGGTCCTCGCACGGCACTCCGAGGTTTGCAGTCAAATGCTCGTCCACTGCAGTGCGGATCCATGCTGTCGTCATCCCATAGCCGGATGGATCATTGCTGAACCCGCTCTTGTGTTTACGAGAACCCACCCCGTAACAAAGTGCGCCTTGTATTCACGGGACTTCTAGTGCGCAACGACGGGAGGCGTTGGCATGGATGCACTCCTCGCATCGTTCAAGGGCACCGTTATCGAGGGTTGGCACCGAAACCGGTCAACCTTTGCCGGGATGGGGACTTCCGCGAAAAGGTGCCTATCAGCGCACTTGTTGTCTGCTCATAACAAGTGCCCTCAAGTGAGAGTCGAACAGTCATATCCAACAATGCGCAATCATCGAACACATGCTCCTATGCATTTTCCGAGGAATGAGCAGAGTTGGATATCATTGCTCCACTCTCACTCGAGGGCTCGCATTGTGAGCAGCCAACAGGTGCGTTGATAGGCCCCATCCACGGCAGTCCCCATCCCGGCAATGGTAGACCGGCTACGGTCGAAGCCCACGGAGACGCAAGAAGTCGCGGAGGAGGACGACGCAGGCTGGTGGCTCTCCTAGTGTACCTCCAACGATGACGGAGGGAGGGGTTCATGACAACGCCTCCCGTGGTTGCCCTTGGAAGTCCCGTGAACGCAAGGCGCATCCGCTCCACACAAGAGACGCGTTCAACAACGATCCATCCAGCACGTTGACATCGTTCGAATTGGTCAGCACTACAATGGACGAATATTTTCCGGACCTTCTCAGTGTGCCGTGCAACGACCACCCAAACGATATGATCGGCAAATAGATGCCTACTGGCGTTGGTGAAATGATGTTGCGAGGACCTTTCATCTGCGTGCTACGATGTACAGAAGCCTACTCTACGGGGTCGGGGACTCGTGTTAAAAAAGTAAGAATATTTGTATTAGTGTATCCAATGTGGGAATGAGTATATTGTTGACAAGAATGAACTGAAAATGTCTCTACAATTCTCTAATAAATGAGATGCATCTGTTAATGTCATTTATGTTGTAGCAATGTTCAGCAATGTCAATGTGACCTTCGCAGACGAGTTGAGGATGCTGCCCACGTTTCAGACCGCGCGGTCTGAACCGCAGGCGCCGACGTTCCAACCTCCGTTGCCTCGTGATGACGCAAGGCGCATCCAATTCCCGTGAGCGCAAAGAGCAATGCCTACCGAGTTCTCCGCGTGCGAGCTGATGATGCTGCCCACGGTTCAGACCGCGCGGTCTGAACTGCAGGCGCCGACGCTCCAACCATCGTCGCTTCGTGATGACTCTCCAGCTTGATCAACACCAACAAGAGTCTATTCGCCGATCACATCATCGTGAGGTCCTCGCACGGCACTCCGAGGTTCGCGGTCAAATGCTCGTCCACTGTAGTGCGGACCCATGTTGGTGTCGTCCCTTTGCCGGATGGATCATTGCTGAACCCGCTCTTGTAATGAAAAGAGGCAAGGACATGGACACCCCATCCACGGTCACGTCAAGAACGTCCTCTTCACATCCCGGAACCCACCGCCTAGCGGAGTACGTCTTGTGTTCACAAGACTTCCAGTGCACAACTAGGGGAGGCGTTGTCATGAACGCCCTCCTCCAACCGTTCAAGGGCACCCCATCCGTGCGACCGTCGTCTCCCTCCGCCACATCCTCGCGTTCTCCGTGGGCTTCGACCGCAGCCAGTCTACCATTGCCGGGATGGGGACTGCCGTGAAAGGTGCATATCAACGCACCTGTTGGCTGCTGATAACAAATGCCTTCAAGTGAGATTGGAACAGTCATATCCAACAATGCGCAATCATCGAACACATGCTCCTGTGCATTTTCCGAGGAATGAGCAGAGTTGGATATCATTGCTCCACTCTCACTCGAGGGCATTGTGAGCAGCCAACAAGTGCGTTGATAGGCACCCTATCCACGGTAGTCCCCATCCCGGTAGTGGTAGACCGGCTGCGGTCGAAGCCCACGGAGAACGCGAGGATGTGGCGGAGGGGGACGCATGACGGTGGCTCTCCTGGTGTACCTCCAACGATGGTTGCCCTTGGAAGTCCCGTGAACGCAAGGCGCATCCGCTCCACACAAGAGACGAGTTCAACAACGATCCATCTAGCACGTTCGAATTGGTCAGCACTACAATGGACGAATATTTTCCGGACCTTCTCAAGGTGCCCTACAACGACCACCCACACGATATGATCGGCAAATAGATGCCTACTGGCGTTGGTGAAATGATGTTACGACGAAGGGAACCACGCTCTATGGGATCGGGGACTCGTGTTAAAAAAATGCGGGTATTTGTATTAGTCTATCCAATGTAGGAAACAGTATATTGTTGACAAGAATGATGAACTGAAAATGTTTCTAAAATTTTGAAAATGTTTCTAAAATATCTCTAATGAGATGCATCTGTAAATGTCATTTATGTTGTATGGGAAAGTCATCCGTGGCTCACCATGAGTCCACGTTCAGCAATGTTAGTGTGGAGCTATTACTAAAAGCAATGAAGGGTAGACCGGACTTTGGACTTGGAACGCGACTGTGCAGCCTCCCATCGTAACCTTCGCAAACGAGTTGAGGATGCTGCCCACGGTTCAGACCGCGCGGTCTGAACTGCAGGCGCTGACACTCCAACCTTCGTCGCGTCGGCCACTTGGGGAGGTGACTGCCCGAAGGGATCCTGCACAACGAAGACAATGGTCACGACCGTGCAAACGTGATTGCGATTTTCTGGACGAGCTCCGGAAAGACAAAGTTCAGAGTGGGAAAAGAAGAGCAACGGAGTATTCGATGGACAAACAATTTCACCCCATCCTAGACTACAGCCTAGTGTAGGGCGGGAAAAAATTGTTTCTCCATCAAACTCATCCGTCGTCCCCTGCGTACCTCAATTCATCCCAAGGGAGCAAACAACCCACCTTACCACATACGTACACCGTTGCACCACGCGCTCGTTAGCAGTGATGTCTTCTTATAGGGAAGTCGAGGTCACGTCCTCGCCCGGCGCCTCGCAACTGTCGGAGGAGCCCACTCCTTCCGTCGTCTGGGTTCGCCGTCGCTTCATCTGTCGAGGGCCCCTTCGCGCACTGTCGACGGAGTGCCCGCCGAAAGCGCGAACGCGGCGCAGCCCCTGCACACCCATCCATTTCCGCTTGGTGCATCAACCCTTTTCTTTCTTTTGCACCACGTGCTTCGCTCTTCGACAGACGAAATGATCGTTCCCGTCTCTACTGTACATGCCGACGAACTCTGGATACTCCAGCAAGAGAGACCTGTCCTGCAATGCAGCTAACCCACGCACATTGAGTCTGAAAAAGGGCGTCGTGAGGTTTCCGAAAAACGGATTCCGAGACACGTACTGCGACACGCTAAGACCGGACTCTAGCAGGCCCTTGAGATAGAGTCGCAACGTCCTGTCCAGGGTGGAATCGTGCGGGCTGCCAATGTACGACAACGGGAAGATGGCATTGTGCACGGGATTGAGGATGCTGCTCTCGGGGGAGGAATCGATGAGCAGTGTGTTGCTGGAATTGGCCCTGAATGTGTCGGATTTGAACCTATCTCCATCCCAGACGGCCTTGTGCAGAACCTTGAGCCTCAGCCTCCCCTCGGGATGGTCGGGGAACTGAACGTACGTGTCCTCGTCCACGTCGATATCCCACTCGGGTTGGTAGGGGTGCGCCGGACAAGGCAACGAGGGGAGGTGTGGGGGGGGCCTACACCTGCACAACCGCCACGATCGTCTCTCCACGATGGAGGTGCAGTCCTCGAGCGTGAGCACGCGCATGGACAAGCGCTCCAAGTCGCGGAAGAGGAAATCGATCATGGGATTGGCCACGACGGCCGGCAGCCTCGTCCACATAGACAAGCGAAACCTCTTCGCCAGGCCTCTGAGGAATTCGCGCACTTCCGGACGACACGAGAGGGAGAACTCGCCGAAGACGTGGCGTTTCGTCGGATCGTAATCGTCCTCCGATGGTGCGCTTGCTGCGGGCGAGCGACCGGATCCGAGGGGCCCAACGTGCTCAACTTGGCATAGGACTCCTTCCAACTCCAAGACAACAAAATAACTGTACAAGGGCAAAGCAACGGGAGGCGGCGGCGCAGGCAACGGCAACGAGGCCTGCGTATGCGAAATCCCTTGTTCAAAGTAGTATTTGAAAATTGAATAAACGGGAGTCCACAATTGAAAATGCGCCCCCCCCCCAACAGGTGTGGGAGGCTTGAACACAGAGACGTGAACCCTTGTCCATTATCATCCTCTTTCTAAACGAGATCCACGTCCGATCCCTACAAACTATTTAGGCAAGCGCTACAGAGGCAGTGAGCAGAGGGATGCAAGGAGATCGAGCCTCACCTTTGTTACATCCGGAGTGGTGGCCGCGACGGGAGTGGTGGCACGCCTCGTGGCGGCGCGAGTCTGGACACCCGCGACGATGGGAGACACGACCTGTGCAGCTTGCGGAGGGGGGAGTTCCACCTCAGAGACCGGAGGGGGGACTTCAGCAATGGCGGGAGCCTCCAGTGCCATCGGTGGCGGACAAGGAGGGCAACTCGGTCGACGAAGTACCAATGCAGACTCTTCGCCCAACCCAAGAGCATGGCCACCCTGAACCGCAAATGCCAATTGCCAAGAGCGTAACTACATTGCCCAAGAGGACTCGGGATAGAAAGCACAATGCACAACACTCTACATTGCACATCACTCAACGCCACGAATTCTCGAAAACACGAATTGCCAAAAAACGAAACCGATATATTACAAATAGAATACAATGTTTGTACAAACTTTACGAACAGTGTTTCATGAACAATCCAAAAATCACGTCTGTACAACTAAAATCGTCATAGGCCTCGCCAAAAGGGCTCCTACATCTATGGGCCTGTCGCTCCATGGACGGTGGACCCGTCGGGACGACCTTCGATCGGCCCGACGTAACACCCTCACATAGCTTCCACACCTGGAAGCGCAATTCAAAAGATGGGGAGCTATGTGGAGGGGTTACCCACCGTGGGAGTCTGGACGTCGTCGGAGGGTGAGTCGACTGGCGCATGCTCCTCATGCCTCGCAGGGGGCAGCGCCGGAGCGATTGGGGCCTGCAAAGGAGCATACTGCTGGGTCAAGTTAGTGAAGGAGACCTCCATATCTCCCAAGTCGACTTCCAAGTCGTAAGGGTCATCGTCGTGGATGCTCGGACGATGCACTGGCCCAGCGACATGCACAAACGGAAATTGACTGAGGGCTAGGTCATCGAATCTGTCTGGATCGTCAACGACACTCACCGAAATATTTGCAGCCTCTCCTGAACCCAGCTGTCGAAGTCCGGACGCTGCGGTGGCTGTGGCGGCGGAAATCGAATTCGTGGTGGAGACTCCGAAGACGTTGTGGAGCTCGCTCACAGGAATGGGAGTCGCAGCTATCGGAGGGGCACTTGTCTGCGCGGCCTGCTTCGCCAGAATCTGCTCCTGCAGTTGCTTGAGCAACAAAGTGTTCGTCTCGCGATCCCTCCTATACTCCATTTCCTTCTCGGCCTGCAGCCTTCGCTCCTCCGCGAGTTCCTTCTCCTTCTGCGCCTTCTTGGCCTTCCGCTTCACCTTCTTCTCCTCCTCCACCCGCTCCCTCTCCTCCCTCTCCCTCTTGAGCTCCCGATCCTTCTCCCTTAAATCCCTCACGAGGTTGTCGATGGCGTCATTGTGCTTGTCGAGCGCCCCTGAGTGCCTCTGCCTTTCCCGCTCGAGCATCATCTCCACGTACGCGAGGTTGATCCCTGCCTTGACGTCCATGTGGATGGGTTTGGCGTCCATGTCCACCGCGGCCGGAGTCCCTCCTGCCTCAGAGGAAGTCCCCGCGTCCGATGTTGCCGCTTCCGCCGCGGCCTTGGCCATCTTGTTGTACTTGTCTCTACTGGTTGCTGCCAAGGCCAGTCGGTTGTCCAAGTCTCCGTCGTCCATCTCGTCCAGATCGATTGGGCTGCTCTTTGTATTCGTGGACTTGAGGGCAAGTTGCCGGTACACGGCGCGCGTATGGGCCATGAGCAGAAGCTCGCCCGCGCTGGCAGCAGGCAGTTCCGACTCCAGGATGTCGACGCTGACCTGCGCACCGATCAGCTTCATCATGTTCTCATCCCCATTGAGATCGGATGGATCGCGGATGGACCTCAATTCCTGGACAATCGCCTGCGACGCTTGAATCCTACATTCCACGGAGTCATTACTGGGATTCGTGGGAGAGGCGGCGAGGTCGGTCCTCACACTCGCCACCTCCGCCTGCCTGGCCGAAGACAGTAGTCTTTGCAATGCAGCCAAATCAGCCTGCAGGTCCTGAATGAGCATTCTCGGGGGAGGGGGCGGAAGAGACTCCTCCGCAGGAGTGGACACCTCCACTGCAGCCGCCGGCGGTCGGGGAGTGGGAACGCGGAAGACATGTGGCCGTGTTTCAGACCGCGCGGTCAAAACTGGAGCGCGGCGATCCTCGGAAGATTGGGTGACGGGATCCGACTGCAGGGCCGGATCTTCAGGTCGGGGGGAAGCAGAGGGAGTGCGAGGAGATGGAGGTGGAGGGGACAGTAGTCGGTTTGCGGAGGGAGAGGGGGGGTTGGAGGGAGAGAGAGGAGTGTGCGGGTGCATATCAGACCGCGTGGTCTGATTCCTGCGTGGAGGCGCACTCGAGCTCCGCGGGGAGGCTGGCGTCGAATCAGACCGTGCGGTCTGATCCGTCTCCCTCTGGACAGAGTGGACGCCGGACACCGAGGCATCTCCGTGGTCTGAAACGTCGTCGCCTTCGCCGTCTCGCCCTCCCGCGCGGTCGACGTCTTCATCTTCGTCCTTGTCCTCGTCGTCCTTGTCCTCTTCCTTGTCCTCGTCGTCCTCGTCCTCGTCCTTCTCCTTCTCCACTTCCGAGTTGGAGTCGCTTCCATCGCAGAGGTTGAGGGCGCCCTCTTGCGATTCCTCCTTGCCCTCTCTTTCATCATCCGAAGACTCGCTCTCCACGGGGTCGGGGTCTTGGAGCCTCCGTGTCTGAGACTTGGAGTCGTAGATGAAGTCGAGGGTGTGCGGCTGCGGCACCAAGATGTCGGGCCACATCTGTGTACCGATTCGAGCGTGCACGCTCTGGCGCAGGAGGCACTTATCGGTGGGGCGCACGAAGGAGACGGAGCTCCGACACAACATCTACAGTGCCAAACAAGGCACACAGCATGAATTCTCCGAATGACGCATTCAGACGGTCAGATGAACTCTACATTGGAAGCGAGAAAGGGAAGGAGTGGAGAGCTTACCGAGCACGCGGAGACGGGCTTGGATCCCGCAAAGACGAGCATGACCGTTCCCTGATCCCTACAGAACTTGTCGATGAAGCGGAGGTACACTTCGTACCGCAGTTCGCGATTCGTCAAGATCCAGGGGTTATCGTGGCGACAGAGCTCCCGGGTCTTGTACCTGACGTCATCCGTCGCCAGAGGCTTGTCCTCGGCAGCCGAGAGTCGGGGAATCGGTTCCCCGACATTGACGAGTGGGGAGTTCGTGAAATGCTTCGTGGTCCGCTGAATGTACATGACCCTGTCCTTCCCCCTGGTGTAATAGTTCGGCTCGCCCTTGGAATACACGTACGTCGCGATGCGCCGAGTGTTATGCTCGGGGAAGAATTTCTCGAGCACCTGTTCCACTTCCACCACCCTCTCGGCGCCCATGATGAGCATCCACGTGTGGACCCCCTTGGCCATGGTATTTTGGGAGACCCGCGCGACTTGTTTGATGATTTTCTCATACGCGTAGTGAATCTCCATATTCCCGACCGCCGGGAACAGGCGGAAATCCATAATCCCCACCTCGCAGAAGCGAATGCTGGCGGGTCCGTCCACGTATTCCACCCATTCGCGCTTCTGCTTCATGTAGACAAAGGGATCGAACACCCTCCTGACGCGATCCCACCGGTAGACCGTGGCCCGCGCACACCTCTTGACGGTGTTGCAGCGTTCGTTGTTGGTGAGCAGTCGCTGGATCATGGCGACGACGTCCGAGGGAGCAACCATCGTTTTCTTCCCCGAGCCACATTGGTGCCTGAGCCACTTCTGCCCAATGTGCATGGCGGCCCACATGTTGTGCCCTCGAATGCACAGCAGCGCCTTGAACTCCCGCCAGGCTTTAGGGACGACCTCCCCCTGGGAAATCACCTCCTTGGCCTTGTCGATGCCCAGGATGTCAGCCTTCTCCTTCATCTCGAAGATGAGCACGGCCTTGTGCTTCTTGTTGGTGCACCACTGGGCGAAGGGAATGGCCGCCGTCCAACTGGTCGGCCTCTTCAGGTAGACCTTGGGCGGCGTCTCCAGGATTCTGCTCGCGAACTCGCCTACGGCAGCGTCATCCATCCCCAGAAGGTTCTTCATCTGGTTGTGATTGATCGCCGTGAACTTGTAGATCTTGGAGCCCCCCTTCCCGTCCGGAATTTGGTTGAACGGGACGTCGGTGTCGATGTCGTGCAGCGCCCCGGACTCGTGCTTCTGGAAGACCTCTTGCCAACTGGTCCAGGTCGCATTCGAGGCCATGACGATCTTCCGGTCGCCCATCTTGTCGAAGTCCCAGGTCCTCCCCCCCCCGTTTCGGTGCTTGGCGCTCCCCACCGCCTCGAAGCTTTAGTGCGCCTTCTCTTTGAAATCCTGGACACGCATCGGCGCGGTGAGTATGTGTCGTGATCTGACCGCGCGGTCTGAACTGTCACCGAACAATCCACGACACCAAGTGGCGTCGAGGTCGGAATATCGCGGGATCAGACCGCGCGGTCCGAAGTGACCATGAATCAGAAAGGTGACGAGCATAACGAGGACAATGGGAGCCTACCGATATGGAATGGGACGGAATTGCATCACTGGGATTCAGACTGCGCGGTCTGAAATGCGTAGGGAAGTCGTGCGTACCTCATAGACCTTCGGGTCCTCCCCTTCAATGATGACCTTCGCGTTCTTCTGATGTTGCGCAGGCTTGCCCGCGTTTTCCCAGAGGTGGCGAACATGCATGAGTGTTGCCGGCAGGGACGACAGGTACGGGCCCGCGATGTTTTCGTCGTTGCACTTGGAGGACAACGCGTGGAGGTGGTCCTTGTTCTAGGACCACAAGATTTCGCACGTCCACCTGTGCATTTTGGCGACGACCTTCTCATCGTCGACGGTAGTGTTCCCGGAGATGATGTCCTTGGCAGCCATCCAGGTGTGCTGTCCATTGATGATGAGCAACGGCCGCGCCTTCCAGCAATCCGCCCAGCATGTCGGTCTGGTGCGCGTGTCCGGCATGACGGTGAGGATTTGCTTGGCGTAGTTCACCTTCACCATCCTGTCCAGGACTGCCAAGACGCCGTCATTCTCGAGGGGCCTCACGATGATTCTCGACTCCTCCTGGGCATTCACCATGTCGGCCACGTCCAACTCGAAGTACTGTCCCCGACCGAATATGTACATGTACGAGGACAGTTCCTTGAACACCTTGTTGGCCGCCGCTTCGGCCTTGAGGCACATCCGCGTTTCCAACTCGACGCTGCGTCGCGGATTGCGCTTGTACTCCGCGGGCACGGACACGCTAGCCGGGACGGCGTCGGCATCGAAAGGCAGGGTTCGTGGATTCTTGGTCCACTTCCCGTTCACCTTCTTGATCGCAATCTTCTGCGCCTCTTCCTCGGACACCTCTGCCGGTTCCATGTTGGCCTCGTGGGTCGATGAGCTGGGGGTGCCATGCGATTCCTTGGCCACGCGTCTCGTCCGGACCCAGCGCCCCGCATCTTCTTCCGAGGATGCTTGCGTCGCCACGGGCGGGCCCGCTGACTTCCGTTTCACGGCCTTCTGTTTAGACCGAGAAGTCGGCGCTGTGGTGGCTCAGGCCGCCGACTGAGTCGCCTGTGGCGGTCGTTGGATGGGTCCACGCGCCGGTGGGAGTGGGTCGGTACGCTCGGACGCTCCAGCAAGGGCCGACGCAGGGGGGGCCGGCTGCGCGTTCCCGCGCCCGACGCCTTGGCGACATTCTTGACGGACCCCTCTGGCAAAGCCATTGGTCGACTTCCTTCACCCTAGCAGACGTTCAAGGGCGACACACTCAGTGATTTGTTGTGAATGGCAAACGCTTTGGCGACGTACGAGTTGGCTACCTTTCCGGTCTCGTGGAAGTCACTAGAGACGGCTTCGTAGTGCGATTGGGTTTCGGCCATCAAGAGTTGATATGCACGAGGGACGGACGCGTAATTCTTCATGAGGCGTTTGCTACAGAAGGTCATCTCATTTTCTACACGGATGGCGATGACTCCGAATGCATTATTACTGGCATTCACCACGTCGACGAGAATGGCCTCCCTCATCACATGGACATTCACGAGTACCAAAGTGGAGAAGGATTTCCATCGAGGATCCCCCGTCTTCGTGAATCCCAGCTCCAGATTGAAGATGGGGGAACCCATCAGGAAATTCAATTCGATCGTCCACAATGACTTGGACGCGATGAACTCCAAGGGGAATTTCTTTTTGATGTGCAGCTTCCAGGACTCGTGGATTCGGTCAGGCGAGATGGGCCTCAAGTAGCCCGCAAGCGGCAGACTGCTCTCCAGGAATGACTCCATGCCACTGTCCACAAGCAGTACTTCAAATCAGACCGCGCGGTCTAAATTGGACGACTCAGGAGATTGCTACACGCCCAGCATGCAGTGGTCATGCGATGCACTAACGAGTTGAGGATTCATTTCCTACGGTCGTTGACGATCTATTGCATTCTAGCGTACTTCTGATAGGACGATACTCCTTCATGCTATGCTGAGTCCATGGCGTGGTTTTGACCGCGCGGTCTAAACCAGGGACACGATTCATAGCCTAGACAGACCAGGCTAGCATGACAGTATTTCTACAATGACTGCTGCTCGAGGTTTTGACCGCGCGGTCTAAAACGCCTTCCCTTTCTATTCGGCTGATGACGATGCTCCTCGCTGAGGGACCCTACGAACGACATTAATCTCGTCTCGCCCATCACCTGGAACAGTCCTTCATCTATTAGATCGGACCGCGCGGTCTGATCCTGTCATTCCTTAGTCTACCACGTATGCGGCGAGAATTAACAGATATTGATCGCAGGGTCGACAACCATTACTTCTGTTATCTTGGGCAGGGATTGGTGGAGGTCCTTTATTCGTCATCCGTCGAGGATCTGACCGCGCGGTCTGATTTACTCCTTTGGAGGCTCTGCACAATGCTACCAGCCATCGTGGCGTCTAGTTCCTTTTACTTTGTATCCAATCACTCTTGAATCGATCCTACAATACTAAAAGTGTTAGGTTTCTAGGAGGATGAGTGATCCATGTGTATTGCTCATTCATGGTGCGTGATTAGATGAACATGGAGAGGCCTTCTATTCGAGATGCATATTTGGGTATGGTTTAGACCGCACGGTCTGAATCTACCAACATTCGGTTATTACTCAGATGTGCCCATTGATATAGTGCAGACCCCATGGCAATGGATCTACATAATTAGAGGCGTCGGTAATGGATCAGTCTTGACAACATGACATGATCGCATTTACCACTGAGGAAATCTTCTGGCCGCTCGGTCTAAACGGACCGTTCCCATCTATTTTATGGCCGGGGGACCAATTCAGACCGCGCGGTTTGAACCAGTATCTAGAGCAACATGGACTAATTTGATCAGCAATTCGTCCTTAACATTCTGTAGACGTTTTATCACTTTTGACCGCGCGGTCTGATCCTATATCTAGAATAACATGACATAATTTGATCAGCAGTTTGTCCAGGACATTTTCGGAGCCTTGCATCACTTCAGACCGCGCAGTCTGAACCTGTATATATACTAACTTGACAAAGTCGATCTCCAATTAGTCCAGGTCATTTTGGGGACTGTTCATTACTTCAGACCGCGTGGTCTGAAACTACTTCAACTTGATTGATATGAAGTTGGGTAGGTCTAGAATTCGTCCGACATTTAGAGGAAATTGCATCAAGAATTAACTTCAGACCGCGCGGTCTGAAAGTATTTTACCTAATGTTCTCAAAAATTTCTACGTCGACAACTCCGGGCCATTTCAGGGACGCCGGAACACTTCAGACCGCGCGGTCTGAAACATGACTGGGGCCACATACACTGCGCGGTTATAGGTGCCTCTTCTAAATTTCCGCAACATTCACGACTGAGGATAGATTTTGCAGACAGCTTACCTCAATTGTGCAGCTCGGAGTGCTGTGGAAGCACGATGGCAGATGGAACTTGAATGTCGTGACTCCAATGAAAGCAGCAACACGACAATGTTCAAATGCCACTGATCGCCAATGATACCAAATTCTCAGCAATTCGATGACGCCAATTATACTGAAATCCAATGAAAGCAAATTCTCAGTGCCTCGATGACGCCAATGACAGCAGATTCAATCTTAACAATTCGGCAATGGAACGGACAAACATATGAATGCAATCACGAAAACACAAACATTGCAATCACTAGAGCACAAATGCAATCACTACAGTACAAAGACTGCAATCACTAGAGCACAAACCCATACAATGCCTACCATGTTACGTGATAGAATACTATACTTCAATGAAAACAGTGCAAGAAATTCTAGAACGATTGGGTCTACTTCTACGTTACCAGTCACAAGAAGATCAGCCACGCACAACCATGAGAGAAACAAGCGAAAAGAGTTCAGAAGCATACCTACGCAGCTCCAACAGAAAGACAACGCTCCAGCGGCAAAACAACGCTGCAGCACGAAAACACCACTCCAGAAAGCCGAACGCGACGCCGATCAGTGAAATCAAACTCCTTCGCGGCATACAAAACCAACGTCGCAAATGACGAGCGAGGAAGATGGAGGAAGGAGGAACAATAAAAACGCTAAACAACAACAACAAAAACGCACACGAAAAGGAGTAATAGCGACAACAATTGACGAAAAGCGGAGCAAAAGCAAGGAACGCGAAAAACAGGAAAGAGTGCAGCGAAACCCTGGCCCACGGAGAAGACGACCAACCGAACCTCCCGATAACCCAACCTAACCCGAACCTGCATCGAGCCGCCAAGTTGGTACGGAGCTCCTCCGAACCTGCACGCGCCTTACGAAGCACACCCGAGCCTCCCACGAACCTGCACACACCACACAAAGCTGCCCCAAAGAAATCATGATTAAGCATCAGTTTAGGGTTAAAAGAATGAGACTTAAAAGCAAGCTTAAAAGGGACCAGTGAAGGGCAGCTCTGCCTTTTTCCATACGCATCCGTGGAAAGAAATAAAAAATGGAGTTGTTCACAAAAAGAAAAATACATGTGCAACCTAACACAAGTAGTTTCATATTTTTCTAAGCGTTTTTGAATTACTTATAAATTAGCAAAGATAGAAGATATAAGCACGTACTCGTAGACATAGGTCTCCCAAAATACGTCCACTTGCAACTTGTACAGAAATGTGAGGAAATCTAAGACAATGATTCACTCTTGCAATACAAAAATAATTTTTCCTCCAGGCGATGAATTCAATTGATAAAGCTCAGTGCTTCGTTGAAGAATCACCCCATCTCTATTTTGCACTTAAAAATAGGGGTGGTTTGAAGAAGAGGGGTGCTCTTAGAACACACATTGTCGACCTTAAATCAACCCTAGTTTTTTCAATCAATTCACCCAAAAGCCCTTTTTCCTAAATTCTTGGAAGTTGTACAATATTGAACAAGCTCTAGGATATTTGAGGCACGTTTCTATGAATCCTCAATCCTAGAAAATAAAGATTTGGGATGGGCATGGAAAAAAATTAGGAACATCAAAATCATAATCAATCATTTCCAAAATTAGATTTCGAATGCTAAAATGAACTTCCAAAATATTTGGATCATTTGCACTTGGCACTGATGGACAAACATGAAAGGGACTGGCAACATACTCAAAATAGGCCATATGTACATTAACTCTTATTCAAATCTCACAACGATCATGCACTCGTGCACTGCCTACAAATTAAATCAACGATTACAACATGTATATTATGCTTAGTTCTGGAAGGGGGAAGAATTTGCTTAATTGGAGAGGATTAGGAGTTCTACTTATTCTTAATCAATCATTTAAAATGTACTTCAGAAGATCGAGGTATTTACCAACTCACACGGGAAATCTTCAACCGAAATACAAAAAATACAAAAGGCATCAGGGTTGCTTTGTAACCTCATAAATGTCCACAATAAACTTATGCATCGGTATTTATGTAGCATAAATTGTAAAGGGTCATTTAAGGCATTGATTTTTGAGAATTAAGGAAAGCAACTCAAACTCCAGCAAGGCTCTAGAAGCAAACATGATTTAGAGGTACATTTCAATGTACCCATTTTAGAAGGGGTTTTGTTTTGATGACCATTTTTTGTGAACTTCAATAATTTGTAACTAATTTTACAAAGCTTGAAAAAATAGGAAGTGACTTCGGTTAGATGTCTATTCTACTTGTCTGTTGAGGGAAATTTACTACAAAATATTTAAAAATGTTTCACTTCCCAAATTTCAATTTTAGCCTTGAATTGGTTGATTTGTGAACCTCCTATCTCATTTATAGCAATTTGTACCGTTGGATGAGTTTCATATTTTGTTAGGTTGAAGAATCTCCCTTATGGAAACACCTTGTACGGTTTGATATAAGACTGCATCTTTGCAATGGACACAAAATTCAGTTTCTAGAAAAACTAGGCCCGCCCCTCAAATCAACCACGGTCACTAAAGGGTTAACTTCCTTAGTGACCAAAACGTGGTCACTTTGATTTCTAAAGTACTTATTCAATTATTCGCAATATTCAAATGATATGGCACTTCTAGGGATCCTTCGGAGAATCAAATTCATTTGGTCATCTTTCGGTACAATTGGATGTACATAACTAGCTTTTATGTAAAAAGAAAATCCCAAACTTTGAGTGTTTGGGTACTTACCCCGATAAAGCAACAGGTTGGGGGATTTGGTCAATGAAAGCATATATTACACCACTGACTTGTCCATCCGCCAACTAATGCTTGGCGCTAGCAGGGTTAGAGCTTCATTTCCTCCATGTATTGTATAATCCCATTTAATGGTCAAGCAACCACGTTATAATCACTTCAGCATCTGCGATAAAAAGAACACAAAATGCAACCGTGAAGAATTGGTACTCAATCCTGTTCATAAATAGTTACATATTTTTCCACTCATAACACACTATTCTAAAACGAAAAAAAAAGAATTTAGAATTTTGCAACTATCATATTTCTTGTGAACTAAATCCAAAAATACTTGATATATAATTTAAAAACACAATACTGGGTACTTAGAAATATAACGAACTTACTAGGATGGTTTATTAAATTTGGGATTTTGTTATCTTGATTTGTTTGTTTGAATTATTGTGTTTCGTTGTTGCTATTCTAGAAGTGGAGGTATTTTAACTTAGATCAATGTACCAACTCTTCTCAATTTCCAACATCTGAAACTGTGCCCGAAATTGTACCTGGCCAAGTTGTTGTTCCTCCTACACTTCACAACAATTATGTGAGTCTATTTGGGATATCAAAGAATGCAACATGGCTTGCTCTCTAAACTTGTCACTGTTCTTTCATTTATGAAAATTGAAACTTACACAATTCTATTAATGTACCATGATGCACAAATTAATTTCTTCTCTTCTTCGATTTTATTCACCATTGCATTCATATCTCCTATTTTTTTTAAATCAAGAGATTTTCCAATACCCTATTTGATATATAATCCTATTTCAAGAATGAAATGTAGGTTGAAGTAGACATTTGAATCATATTTGATATTTGATATTAATTTCTTCACTTAGTCTATCTTTTGAAGATGGAACAATAATTTCAAATCGTCACAGACTTAGACTCTTACATTAACAAATTCTACACACAATGAGATTCCATCATAGAAAAGAAAAAATTGCAATTTATATCACACCTTGACGATTTGAAAAATGGATCTATACTAACTAAGACCTTATAGGGATTCATGACATTGTTAGTAGCTCAAATATTATTGACACCTAGGAATTTTGAATATTGTGCTTTTATGTGAACGCTAAACAATTGATTTATAACCATGATATTTTAAATAGCACATACGACAATAAACCAAAAATTTTCTTTCAAATTTTGAACAAGCTCAGTTATACGCTCATTAAGACAAACGTACAGATACCTTCCATCAGCCCTAAGAAGATCCATGCTACTACAAAATAGTGACCAACAAAAATGAAATTTGCTTCACCTAAGCTATTTCTACATATAATGAATTATTTGTTATGAACAATTTTTTGTTTCGAAAATCTCAACAAGTCTACAGACTTACAAATCAAGACGGAAGTATTGATACCCTTTCATTGACTTGGAGAAGATCCATGATGCTATAAGACAATGTTCAACGAAAATAAAATTCAATGTGATAAAGATCATTAGATATAAAAATAATTATTATCAACCATGTTTTTTTTCTAAAATCGAAACAAGTCTAACAACAGTGCATTAAGAGAAAATTATTAGTACCCTCCCATCAACCATTCAATCCTAAGAGGACCCTTGTTGCTATAAGATCGTAATCAATCATTATTCTGTATGAACTTATTTCCATCTCCATTCATCTTTCACATCAATTGAGTTCATGATTGTTATAATTTCTACTTCTAATATTTTAAGAAACATTGGAAATTTTGATTTTCATTTGAATTCTACAAAACCACGGTAATAGGTTCACGGCAATAGGTCTATAGTAATAGATACGATAATCCACTAAAAATAGAAGATTTTGATCAAAAATTTCAGATGGATTTTTATTTTTAGCAATATTCTTAATTTTTTAGTACTTCTTTAAATTTTTCAACTTAACGCTCGCAGAATCTTGCTCACCGCTTGAAATCTCATCATGCTCGCAGGCTCACAAACTAGCACCGCTGACTTTGGCAATTTTTTCAATTTCGACCGGGTAGTCTAAAATGTTCAAATGTCCTAGATTCGCACCTAGATTTCTTAGAACTTCATCATTTTTAAATGTCTGAAATCTACATGAGTCATAGATGGCACTTCTGTAGTTCAAAATACACCACTTGAAATCTATAGAGATCCTAGATTTCTGAAATCTATATAAATTCAAGATTGTTGAAATCTATACCTGTCCTAGATGTCACTTTTGTGGTTCGAACTAGGTACTTTGAAAATGGTACACAAAATACGTCCTTTTTAACATAAAGAACCCCTAAATATTATTGACGTATAAGAATTATAGGGTAGTTGCAAGAAACACCTGCCGGTTTGCGTTCAAAACGGCCATTTCACTCCTGCTTGTGGATTTTGGAATAAATTTTTTTAAATAAAATAAAATATGGATAATGTGTACAGCATTAAAAAAATGGTATGTGCAAAAATTCAGACCTAAATTTTTTTTTCTCTAAGAGTTATGCACGGTCAAAGAGGATTGAAAAATGCAAGAAAATAGACAGTTTGAAATTTAATTCTTAAGAAACATTAAAAAAATTAAAAAAATTAAAAAAAAAATCTATTTTTTCTAACTTATAGATACTCCTTTTCACCAATTTTCACTATTGGAAAAATAAAATTGTGTTCTCTACACTTGCGCAAAGGTAGTGCACTTTGAGCACATGTGGCAGATGGAAAATTATCTATTTTTAGAAAATCTTTGGTAAGGTTGTGTAACTTTAGTAGAAGTTCTAGTATACCAATTTTGAGCTTCAAATTCGTATTTTTGGGTGGAAAATAGTGCTAAAACCCTTCAAAATGGCCACAATAGACATCCAATCGGGGGCAATTTAAAAATAGTAGAATAACTATAAAAAAAGCCTTAAAAAGTACTCAACATCTGAAACTACCACATATACCTTCATTTCAAGTTTCATAGAAGATGGACACACGATGCAAAAGTTATGAGCAAAAAACCAGCTATCTAAGGTCCAGGGGACCAAAAAAACGTGAAGTGTTTCTTGCAATCACCCTATATCAAAAATCTTGTTCATTTTGCTTCTAATTATGTGAAAATGAAACAATTGATTCATAACCATGACATTTCGAATAGCATATATACTATCCAAAAAAAAAAAAAAAATAGGTACACCTAAGGTCAATCACTCAATGATCAAACTCAATTGTCATTTAAAAAATCATGGCTTTTTAAATGATTCTCACACATATGAACTTGATCATGTATCTCATAGCAAGATGTCTCATCCGATGCTTTTTAAATGCAAGTTTCTTGCTCACCTTTGTGCGTGAAGTTCAGAGCTTACTGTACCTTCTCTAAAGCTCACTCACAACTTGAGAAACTGAGTGTTATATTTCAGACTTCTGAAGTTGAAGTTTTCCCAGAGTTGCAAGTGAACTCCAGCATTATCTAACTTGGATTATTTACAAATTCGATGTAATCATGACTGTTCCAATACTACAAAATGATTGAGAGCTTCACTCTATGATGAATTCCATGGAAACGAAATATAGCAAAGAAGCATAATTATATGAAATATACAACATAAAATGTGTTGAATTTCCAATGAAAAAGTAGACATTTATTCTATGAGATATCCTAATAAGTGGAAAATATAGATGTAGAGCATTTGCGGCCCGCCCAACTATGGCTTGAGAAGATCGGTGCTAATATGCTCACATTTGTTGAAGTTGCCATTTCTTTGTATTCGTATATAATTAGACCAATTCATTGAGAGGCTTGTTGAAACACACCATCTGTAAGTCCAATACTATTGCTGAAGAAAAGGTAGAATTATTTGAAAATTCTAAAGCTTAAAGAAACTCAGGATTCAACGTTGCTGAATGAATGACTGTGTGTAGTTAGAGGCTTGTTTTTTTGGATCATTCGGAGGCAACCCATTCTAAATATTGAAATATGAGAGCCACCCCCCCTAGGTAGTTGAAACCCCGGATGCAAATATAGACCACCATAACAAATCTTATATTCATAAAGTCCCAAAATAACTGACATTGGAAGGATCTGGATTGGAAGCCAGAAGTGAAAAACCAAGCAGTATAGATGATTGCCATGAGTAGGAATTCACAGCATACATCTTTCGTTCTAGGAAAACAAGAGACTACGAACGGAATATGAAGCAATATAACAAGGGCAATGTCTTTTTTCTATAAAACCTGTTCCCCATGCAATACTACTCAGCAAGAGCTGATTCCTCATAGATACAGTGAGCCCGCAAAAAAGTGCGATCAGCGGTTGCGACGTCGAGCCCCGCGAGGTTGAGGCGAGAGGTTTGCCAGATTCACTTGTGCTTGATTCAGCCGAGCCCGCACTTGCTCAAAAATATCTAGGTCGACATGAACGGCTTGCGACTCTCTGTGGAGATGTTCGGTTCCGTGCTCATCATCCTGAGAGAGTAGTGGTGGAAACACGTATTCCAATGAGTCAATATTGGTATCAGGTACTTGGCAATTGAACCTCGATGAATTTAGAACATTCGTTTACCAACTTAACCGACATCATTGCATATCATGGATGACTTCTTCCCAAGTGGGTGAAGATTGTTGTGTCCCTTTCGAAGTTTGACATGGATTTGAGAGTGGAGTCCCTTTGATGACAAGGTAGCATTGGACATATTAATCTTTGTCTATCTCCTAGTAGATGCTATTCGTAGGTAGGGACGAGCGTTTACTACTAACCTGAATGAGTTGTAGTAATAAGGAACCATTCTCGGAGGTTGATAGCTTGTTGGCATCGTCGAATTCTTCCATGAGAGCTCTGTATGTCACGCCGCAGCCCCCACTTGAGCATGATTAGGACGAAAGAAATTCTGGAGTGAAGAACATGATTGCATGGTACAAACCCACTGTACTACTTATTGCTCCAAATGGGGTCTAACATGATTGACATGGAGTGGTCACCTGAGGTTCTTGCAGTCCTTGCCATGGCGGATGTAGACATACTCCTCCATCATGACCCACACATCCCGAATCGCTGCATCAAATAGTGCACCCCATGCCACTTCCATTGTGTTTTGCAACGCACACATAACTTGACCTACAGAAAGGAAGCCATCAATGTTGTCCGAAGTGGTATTCACGAGCGCGCCATTTAAAAAATAAATGATTTGAATTGAATGCAGCATACAAATGCACGAAGCCCAACATGGTCCATATAGCACTCACCCATCTTGCTGTCTTGGAACAGCCCCTTGGATGTATCACAGTGAGAATAATGGGCAAAGCAGTACAGTTTGTATCCTTGCCAGAAATCTTGAGCTCTGTTTGGGAAATCATTCCAATTGGAATTCGCAAAGATTGATGTAAGCAGTAATGGTCATTTCCAGAATACATGGGCAAGCACACGAGCATCAGATTCTACTTTAATTTCGTGAAAATGGCGGGTTTTTGTGGACCATTTCCGAAGACCGCATTTCGAAGTGTCCGGCTTCCTAAGTGAGTTGTACCGAGTTCAGACCACGCGGTCTGAACTGTGGAGGTTGCGTCATTGAAATTTTCTGATGTTGGACAGTTTTCTCAAATCTTCGACAGTTGGCGTGAAGCGACGAAGGGAAGGTCACTATCGTCATGGAATTCCGCAGTCTTGGAATCCAGACCGCGCGGTCTGAAGTCCGTGAGTCCCGTTCGTGTCAATTTTAGTTTTCGGACTTCTAGGAAGCATGTCATCTCGTTTTCCTAAATCTAGGACTATGGGAGAATCGTAAAAGTGACTGACAGGCCCTACAGCGTCTTGGATTTCCTAAGTCGTGGACTTCGACGAACTTCAGACCGCGCGGTCTGAAGTGTGACAGTCCCGTCCGTGTGAATTGTAACTTTCTTCCATCCACTTGTGATCCAGTTTTCCGAAATCTAGGATAGTTGTGGATTTCGGACCGCGCGTTCTGATCTGCAGAAACTTGTAGATTTGCGAAACCTCGTTGCTAAACCTCGCCAGTCGAATGGGATTATCATAATGGCCGTGATGGCTTTCAATGAACACAATGCTCGGAAAGCAACAACTTGAAGTCAGTTCAACGTACTCGAAGTTTTGATGGTCAAGTATAGTTCTGAGGTTGTGGGAGCACTTGCTGAAACGTGAGTCTGCCATTGAGCCTCGTCGAATGTGCACCTACCCCCAAATCCAAGAAACTTGTATGCTTTAGTTGTGCAATTTGGAGCAAAGGGAGGTACCTTTTGAATCCCACTTCGGAAATGACAAGCATTGCAAGTCAGTAGGGAGCAGAGCCGTGATCCATTGACATCTACAAAGTTCAAAGTTCAAAGTTTAACGAAATTGACCATACAGTCACGTAGTTACTAAGCGGCGAGTGAAACATGAAGTGTATTATTTATTTCCTACAATAGGCTACATGAAAGCGCGTACTAGGAGAAAGCATTCTCTCTTTGCGCAGTCTGTGACTCCTATAATTCCTAAACCGAAAACATGTTCTCTATGACATCGTGCAATGGATGGAAATAGAACTCTTGAGACTTGCATGCATTTGCGTGTCATCTTGAGTGAAATCAATCCATTGACAATGTTCATTTTTTGAGTTGATCGGTTTTGACTGGCGCAATCCCAAGAAAGCAAGAATGGAAACAATTGAAATATGTTTTACCTTGTGAAGAGTGTCACGAAACTGCCCTCCTCTTCCGCGTTTGGATGTTCACCTTCTTTCCACCGTCCCCCGTGCTTGAGTTTGTGCCGCCTTCTTCCCACCCGGCCGTCCACCTCCCTTGTGTCGATGTTGCGAAATGCAGCGCAAGTTGAAATGAACGCCGCTACCTTGTTGCGCCCAACTACTTTGGACGCCGCCTTGAAGTTCGTCCGAGAATCCCAGGTGAAGTATCGTCGAAGGTACAAGGCTTGCATCCGTTTGCAATGCGCCGCCACTTACACGAGTTTCCCTTAAACTATATTAAATGGGAGAGTATCACACGAGTTTTCTGTAGATGACCCTACTGTACGTCCCATGATTCTCTTGTATTTGTCGCTTCCCTCGTATTTTGAAGCCCGAGCCATTGACAGAGCTTGATGGACAAATGAATGTGTTGTACTATTAGTAATTCTTGTTCCATCCCACTTTGACTAATTCCTGACTTTCAACGACCTTTTCTTTGAAATGAAATTGAATGCATTGCATTGCCTTTGGTTTCGTGTTTTTTCAGTAATTTACATGAAATCAAATTATTGTTCCCCTTGGAGCTTCCAAAGGTATCATTCCCTTTCTATTTGAGTTCGTAATTCTGATTCGTGATTATTCAATGACATGTAGAGTGCTTATTAGATTGAATTTCAGTACACCTTCACCTCGTTCGATTTCCGCGAGGTTCGTGACTTTCACATTTGAGACCGCGGGGTCTGAAATGCAAACCTGTCGATATGAAAGGACACTCCGAGGTCAGGCAGAAGGCCTCGTTTGGAGGATGACAAATTTCTATGACTGGATTCCTGTGAAGACGTCCAGTCCCTGTCGTGCAGGAATTTCTCAAGTTCTGCCGTTTTCACAATTCAGACCGCGCGGTCTGAACTGTGAATGTTCACTTTCTGGTTTTGTGAGCATGTTTTTGGGAAATGACTTTCGTGACTGAGTTCTGAATGCAGTTGTTCCAATATCCCAGTGGACATTGTTCGAACCAAGTTCCCGTTGGGGTTCACATAGTTCAAATCCAATTTAGAACAAGTCTATGCATGGTCGGGTTCAATTCTCCCTTTAATTGTGATCCTTCTTTAATTTTTCGTGCCTGCTCCAGTTCTGAATGCCTCGGAAATGAAACAAATCGGAATAGGATTCTCCTATTTTATCCCCCTCTTCCCTCCATTCGACAATTCAGAACTAATACTCCCAACCTGAAATTGAAATTAGAGTATAAAGTGTGGTCACAATATATATGATGTATATGTCAATGTTTGCGCACATGTTTATTTTTTCATAATGTGAACTTTGTTCTTCTTGTGTTATTTGATTTGCTTATCACCAAGTGACATCTTTTCTTATCATTCGGAAATTCCGAATTCTACGTCATCACCTACCTGCAGCATACTTAGGTGCAAAAAGATACACAACGAACGGGCTTCCAAGTGGGCCCCACGGGCTTTTATGTGCTGGCCGCCGAGCGCATTAAATGAAGGAAGTCTAGCACTCTAGGTCGCCGGCTTCGTCTGCCGCATGTCTCCCTCCTGTCGCCGTTCTCCCGCGGGCTCCGTCGCTGCATGTCTTCCTCCCGTCGTCGTTCTCGCGTGAGCTCCGTAGACACGCGTTTGGGGCGAATTTTGGATCGCTGCGCTGCCGCTCGTGAGTCGCTGCGTTGCCGCTCGTCGGCGCCTTGAGTCGGAAGATCACGTCGGACCGCCTCCCTTTCAGGTACGAAGACGTCTCCGTGTTTGATTTCGCTTCCTAGTCGGAGAATGTAGGGTTCGTTCCTTTGCGTAGTGTGACTTGCGTGGTCGGAATGGAAGGCTCGGCCTCATCGAATCCTACTGATTTCGGATGAGATGGATGCAAAGGTGTTTTCCGAATTCAAATCAAGTACTTGCAATTTCATGGATGTTTGATCTGCTGTCATTGCCAAATGAATGCTCGATTTCATTCCATTCAATGTTATATTGTCCATTGCAAATGTAAGTCATTCTCCGCGTGCATGCATTTAATTTGTGGCTTACCTCATTCAGTTTCGGGTGTATCCCGATTTCAAGAATTGTGATCAGTTGTTCAATTATGCTCACTGGGTCCATTTTGCGAGAATGGCGGCAAGCTTGTCATTTTTCCGGAATGTAGTGTTATTTTCTCGCGAATTCAGTGCCATTTTAATGGAATGCGGTGCCATTACATTGGAATACCGGCATTGCAACTAGGAATACCATTCTGGATTTCTAGAATATCAATTGTGTTTGGCTGTCATTGTTATATTATCCACTCTTCCCCTGTGGAATTGCCTTTCGATTGGTTGGCATTCTAGACAACAGTTCATCGTCATTTGTGTTACCTCCCTGACTGCACATTAGTTACTTAGATGCTCCGTTTTATTAGGTACGTCTGTACACCGACTTGTTCACGTTGCACGGTGTGAACACATTGAGGTTGGAAGTCACCTTACGAGTGAGGCCTTTTTGTTTTTGACCGCGCGGTCTGAAACGTTTTGAAACGAAGGATTTGATATCCGGATACTTCACCCCCCACTCATTCCAGACCGCGCGGTCTGAAATGTTTTTCGACCGTATTCAGAGATCCGACAACGGAGAGTCCATTTTGGAGATCCATCGGATTTCACATTTCAGACCGCGCGGTCTGAAATGTTTGATACCTCACCTCGTGTTCCAACATCGGATTTTCATTTATGTCCAAGCGATGACAACTGTTTCCTGCTCGTACAGCATTTGTCGAAATTCTGGATTATCATTCCAGACCGCGCGCTCTGAAATGATCCATGTTACCTCTACTTGGAAGGACTGGATCCGAGTAGTTCGGACAACAGTTCAGACCACGCGGTCTAAAATGTTCCGAGCAAGTTACTGCTCCGGGAGGTTCCGCTCATCGGATTCCGAAACATGCATGGTCTTATTTCTATGAATCCACAGACCTCTCGAATTAGACCGCGCGGTCTAAACGAACGACACGTTCACTGCCGAAGATATCGTCCTATGCAAGTATGGAGGCTGGCAGTGAGTTCGACGCCGTCGAATTCTGACTAGTACCGGTTGCTGTAGGTTCATCTCCTGCTCTAGTGGTCTTCCCGTGGCTCCTCACGAACAGACCGCGCGGTCTGATCCTGGAGAGCACTTGGCAATTAGGAATGACATTTTCAAGACAAAGGTTGCAGTCCGTCGGATGAGTATCATGTCATGCATGCACACGGGATGTCTGAATGATTTGCATATCCTGTCTTCTAGACCGCGCGGTTGGATCGAATTCGTCGGGGAAGCATTTACCACTTCCTACGACAACTTACGAAGCTCCCGTGCGGGCCCTCCGTGGAGTGGGAGACTTCATTTCCGGAAACAACTTCCGAGGGGCCAGTATGGCTTCTGGCAGCGAATTCGACGGCGACGAGGTACCCCACTTACTCATCGACCCTGCGTCACCTCTCGGCATTTTGCTCCGCGTCCCAAGTTGATTCTTGACCGCGGCATGCGCAAGGGTTCCAAGAATGTGAAGAGGAAGACGTCGACTTGGAGGCACCTGCCCAGGCAGATGTGGACGCCACTCCCATTCCGGATTGTGAGGGCATTGGTCGGGACGCATGGTCTGGCAAAGCACTGCTCGCGAGGCACGCCGACGGCACCAATTTCGCGGAAGTCATCATCATCAATGCCAGTCCAAACGCATGCATTGATGGTAACAGCAGGCTGGGCGTGGATGACGTCGGCATTGTTGTGCTCGAGGTCCTCAATGGGGACCACAGCGTCAGCGACATGTGCTTGCGATGGCCTATGCGACGCGTCTTTTATCACGGTGAACACGGGTATATCAGTGTTTATGATCACGCTCGCAAACGACGGGCTATCGAGGAAGAACTGCAAGGAAACCGGAAGAGAACGGGCGGACGACAATATCGCTATGACAGGAGAACTCGAGCTGCCGCAACATTGAACAAAAGGACCAAGATGCTATCACATGAGTCCATCGCCGAGGTCTACGCGCAACTTTGTTGCGACAAGGAATGCACTCGCAAATTCTCTCCTTCCACCATTCGCGCGCTGCGGACAGAAATGCACATGCAGTCATTTCAAATCAGGAGCACCCGGAATTTGGACGTACGCAGGGCGCTGCACGAAGCATGGGGAAGCGGAAGGAGGAAAATGGTCACCGTAGAAGGCATAGACATCTGTTCGCATGCCTGGAGGGTTGTGCACAATATTACTCGCCGCACGTTCGAGAGGTACAAAGCCAAGGCCAAGGTCGGCGTCAGAGGCGCTCCGCACGGAAACCACCACCATACAAAGGCTAGGGATGCAACTGTACAAGCCATCGAGACTTTGTGCTCATTATTGGAGGTAAGGGCCGACCACATGCCCCATTTGTCTCACACCTTGCGCACGGGCGAGAAAGTGGGCGTCAAAGTGCTCCCTGCCGGAACCGAATGGGGGCAATTGTTGGTCACCGTGAACGAGGTAAGCTTCCCACGTACCTACAGCATCACTTGAGATTCAGAGAATGAGGCACTGGCTCCACTGCTCATTACTCATGACAATGATCCAAAGTCCTTGTCCATTGTGATGATTCATCCAACAACCATGTGCTTGGCACTGTTTGCAGGCCAACTCCGGACTCGGGTTGTCCGCCCTTTCGCAATCTTGTTTCAGTAAGATCCGGACAAAACATTTTTCCGAGTACGTCATCAAGGGAAGAGGAGATTCCTTTGCAAGATGTATCATTTGCGACACCTTGAAGCAATTACGTGCTTCTTTTGCACCTGGGTGCGAGGACTACGAACGAATCCAGAAGCGTTTCGAGAAGCACTTGTTTCTGCAGGAGGCCTATCGGCATGCCTACTACCGGAGTAGATGGTTGTCCAAATTGCAACCCATGCAATTGTTATCCATCATGCACGACAAGATGGACCATTCGAAAACAGCGTGTCCCGCATTGGCGAGAAAAATGAAGGCACTCGATGGACTCATGAAGTTGCCCATGAAAGTGACGGGAATCTTTGCACACGGGCACGGGGATGGCAAATACGCACATTACAATTTGGACGTGTTTCGGAGCGACAGCAACTTCACCGTGGGATCCATCGCCAAGCTGTTGCGAGATTTGGAAGCCCCTCCCATCAAGTCTTCTCGATCTTTGTTTGCTGGAGGCGGCAGCACAGAGTTGTATCGAGCATTGCTGTCGGGTAGCGAGATTTGTGTGGCTTCTTTGGGAGAGGTTCCTCCACAACCCATCGAAGCCCAACCATTGCCCCCGGTGCTCCACGTTCAAATGGACAACTCGTGGAGGGAAAACAAGAACCGGTACGTCTTTTGTTTTTGGTCGCTCTTGGTGGCAAGGCGGATCGTGAAAGAGGTGATCGTATCCTTCATGATCGTGGGACACACACACGACGACATGGATGCATCGTTCGGGCGTTGGAGCATGCAACTCCGCGAAAAGGACCATCCCACTTTACCGTTGTTGATGCAGTCGTACATGAAAATGGAACAAGGCCCCTTCATTCCCCACCTGGTCGAAGAAGTTCCGGATTTCAAGGCTTACGTGAAACCTTACATCGGGATGCAGAAGCAACAACTGGTGGGCCACTCGCACGGCCGGCAATACAAGTTCTTCATGGACGACAACGGTTGGCCGATTATGCAATACAAACTGGCGTGTACAGACATTCCTTGGTTGCCGGAGCGAACTTCAAGGCGACCAAATAGGACATGCGCGCCTTGTACTCCGCCGTCATTCCTTGGTTGCCGGAGCGGTGTGAGAAATGCGCTGCGTGACTTCAAGGCGACCAAATAGGACATACGCGACCAAATAGGACATGCGCGCCTTGTACTCCGCCGTCATTCCTTGGTTGCCGGAGCGGCGTGAGAAATGCGCTGCGTGACGGAGCGGAAGAAGACCCTCGCGACTCTGATGAGTTGCAGCAGGGGTTTTGGCCTCAGACTCGACAACCTGGGGATTTCACGACGGACTTCATGCAAGACGGCCGGACGCGGGAGGAGCACGAGGCGGAAGACCCTTACATCGGCACTCTGGAGGGGAGGCCCCCGCCAGCGTACAACGTGGCCACTGATCTGCGCGAAGGCTTCTATGTGTTTGTGAGGCCGGGCTTGGATTGCGAGGATCCGGTGTGGCTTGGTAGGGCCGTGGAGAATCCTCAATTTGATCCCGCGGGAGTCCACTTCCGTGAAGTTTTGGTGCAATGGTACATCCCGTGCGGCACCTCGAAGGACACCGCGCGGTTGTACGCCGGGTGGGACACGAAGTCCAGTTTCAGATGGAAGATTGACCGTAGGGCGAGCCAGGCGGACTACGTATCCACGGACAGTATTATGGCCTCGTGGAAACCGAAGAAGAATGACGGGAAGAGTTTCATTGCGCCGCGTCAACAAGTGCAATTTGCGGTGGACAATTTGTGTCGCATTGCAGAGGAAGAGGTACACTAACTTTTGAAGAATAATTATGATGGGCTTTGCTGGAGAGGGATGTTGGAAGCTGTATCTTTGATGCGCGCTCAGCTACCATGCGTTTTGGCCGAGTGACGGCGTTTGACATATAATGTAGCCAACGGTGAGCAGTCAATGGCAATCCATGTAGTTTTGGACTCGTGCTTGAGATTGCATTGTTGAGGTCCTTGGTAGACTCTAGGAAGCGTGGCGTGCATGCTAGCCGATTTTTGTAACGACCATTTTCTTCGAGGAGAAATAATATTAAATGATGCGTTTCGTTTTGGGGGGGGCTCGTCCATTTGAAGGAGTCCTATTTTGAGTTCTCTTTGTGCAATATTTGTTGATCCCGCGTTCATGAATGATCACGCCGAATTGTCCATCGTGGGTTCCTGACCCCTACCCCTGATGCCCCCCCCTTCCATTTGAGGAGGCGACAACAGAAAGCCTGCGGTTCCAAAGATTCCAGGAATATTCCACCATCTCCCCGTTCGTTTTGCCCGCCTTTTGCGAACTAGATTTGTGCCCATTGTCTGTCCTTCCTCTCCTAGTACGCAGAAAATGCATCTTCTCGTGCCGTGGGGTCACTTTGTCACCCCCCACCATCACATCCAACTGGCTACGTAGCACACATCCTAAACCACCTTTTCGGACCTTCATGTACAAATGGCATTCGGAATACCGCCATTTTAACGAAATTCCCCATACATGTTGTAAGTGCTTTAACTTTGCAAAAAAGTCAAAATGAGTAAAAGCCTAAAGACATAGAAAATAAGAATTTTAAGACAATAAAAATAAAAATTTAACCAAATCCACGGTTTTAGGAGCCACAGTCATAGGCCGCAACACTTACTATAAATAGTAACTCTTTTTCTATTTTAGACAATTTTTTGAAAACTTTCCTTTTTTAGACATCATTAACAAAATTTATATAATTTTGGATCTCTATGCTCGCAAACTTTACGCTCACAGCTCGCAAGCTCGCCGCTCCAAGCTCGCATGCTAGCGTCGTTGTAGAAAACATTAGATGAGTTTTAGCTTTTGTTAAGGGTTGTGAGTTTTCCCCGCATTCCCTTGTATTCCCAAGCTCTGGAATCTCCGCCACACAACTTGCTAATGTCGTCGAAAGATTGCCATGTCAATAGGCATTAATTTTTTTTTTTTCAAGTAGCATTGGTTGGTTCTCAACAATGGAAACTAGCCTAAAACGGCCCTCTTGGCAGGCCAAAAAACATCTAATGATAGTGACCAAATCAACAAAACATCAACAAATTTTTATTGAAGTGGATACTGTATCATCCATTTTTATAGTTTTTTGTTGATTTTGGCACAAGTTAACAAAACGGTCACAAAAATTTGTTGATTCAACAAAAAATCAACATTTTTTTATTTGTTTTGATTTACAAGAGTTTGAAATAAATTTTCGTAATTAAGCCAATGTTTAATTTCAAAATGCCCAACCAACCATATATGGTCAATATGAATTGCAGGTTCATTTTGGTGTGGGCAATTAAATTCCTTTGACCATTTAAAAAAATCTCAAGGACAATTTTGAAGGTTAACTATTGGAAGTTTTCATTTTTCATTGAAAAAGGTAAATATTTGATTTTTCAAAGGTTCTCAAGTACATATATGTACCATTAGTGAAGAGTAAAGCTTGTCAACTTTACTTCATTTCCCATTTTCGAGCAAAGTTTGCCAATTTCACTTGATTTGAGATCTAAAAAATTGTACGTATTCATTTTCTTTGAAAATGGTCCCAATGGGTAAATCATTTTTATGATTTTCACCATTGAAAATTTAAGCATGTAAGTGTTGACTTGGAGTTATTTGCAATATCTACTTATAAAAAAAAATTGCATTTCAACACTTGCAAGGTGGATTGTGTAAATGAGTTTGATAGCTCTTCATGTGAACTTAAAGTTTTTGAAAATGCATTTTAGTGTGCTAAAACAATTTTTAGTTCATGTCACCTCTAATCTCCAAAAACTCTTATATGCAAGTTTCTCAAACATTGTGGGGAGAAACAACATACTAAAAATAAAAAAATTACAATTTTATTTTTATCTCTCACAACTCCAACGCAATTTCACACTCAAAAATTGGAATACACACTAATTAACAAGCCCTTCAAACATCTATACAGTTAGATTTTAACAAATATACAATTTGCTTCATTGGGGATAACTATAAGCCCATGTTCTTTTTACATAGTATAACCTCTAAAGTCCCAATGTCCCCTTGGGGGACAATTTGGAATTCAGGTAGGTTCCTATGGGCTGAAATTTTACACTAATTTTTTGAAACTTTTTTCGAAGATAGAAAAGCTAATAAGCTTCGCGGGAATATAATTTTTTATTTCAATTAGTGCCCAGAAGCAAACGTTATACCACAAAAATCCCAAATTTTAACTTTGCAGGCAAAAAAATAAATCCACAAAAAACTTGAAATTATATTTTTCAATTTTTTTCCTTGTAGACCATGTTTTTTTTTCCATGTGAAGCTTTGATGCATTCCATTTTGATTAGTGATGTGAATGTTATGAACAATCTTATTTTTCGGGCAATCTAAGCATTTTCTTGAAAAAATAGCTTATAGGATTCATTTCAGAATGTAATTTTCAAAAACATTCAAATTTTTTTTAGTAAAAGGTTAAGTTTGCTTGCTAGAAAAATCTCAACGTTGGGATTATTGTATTTCAATCCCATCTAAGAGCTATTAACAATTTAGTTTTTCTTTCAATCTTGGACTACTTCTACTTGACAATTTTTTGAAGTATGAAAATCAAGTTTTTATTTTTCGAAATTTTTTTCCTAGACTCAAAACTCAATTTTTCAACACAATAAATTCTAAACTCAAATTCCATAGTGCAATTTTTTTCCACAAATAGCAGTTAAAGTCATCTGAAATTGCAGTCTAGTGTTAAAATAAACTTATTTTTTCAACTTTGAATGCTCATATCTCTCAATCTATACAATCAAACTTCATGAAAATTTTACCTCATGATCTAAAACAAGTAAAGTTTAAGATCCTATGGTTCAATTCCAAAAAAAGTTTTGTTTTTGTTTTTCTGGACAAACATAGTAGAAATGGCAGTTTTGAGTGGTTTTTAATAGAAAAATGGCCTTGGGCCTTTAGGGGATAAACACACTTCAAAAGGCTTGTGCATTTAGGGGTTAAATCACCGCAATTGAAATTCTATGTACAATGGAATTATATTTTTTTAATTTAATCATTCACAATTCGGTGATTTTTAAACTCGGCAGACTTTAGAGTTCATTTAAGCATAGTAAAAAAAGTTTGAACTAATGAAAATTGGAAAATGAAGCTAAATTTCACCTCTAGAAATCCTTTTGCAATTTGGACCCTCCAATCAAAAGTTATAGACAAAGTTTAGTGAGGGGTTGGAATGGACATTTATTTTGGTCATATTTTAACATCCTCTCTAAATTTTGGGTAGAAGTACACTAGAGTCACTAGACCCTTGTACTTTTGAGGTCACAATACAAAATCTGTAGTAAAAAAAATTTTGTACTTCATAATACTCGAACTTAGAAGTCGTTTTTCAGATTCTCGTATTGTTTTCCTGTAGACTACATATGTTAATTACCTAGGAGCATTCTTGAATTTGCTTAAAAACTTATTTCATGTTCTTAAAAAAGTACTTTTCCGGATGATTACTAAAATGTCACAGTACTACAAATCACAAAAAAGTACAAAATTCAAGGCCTTGAAGAACTCTTTTTCTACTTCCCTTTCATCATAGAAAAGAACAAAGTTTCCTCTATCTGAATCTATATTCAGATTCCTAACTACATCACGTATTTGACAAAGATCTACAAAAATAGTACTAATTTTTTGGCAAGGAATAACTTTCTTGAAAAGTACGTTTTCCATATATCTAATTTTGATTTAGGATGCTTGCACCTAGTCTTAAAATGGCTTCGCTTCAAAATTTCCAAATTTTTTTATCTTCACCCAGCAAAATTCACATTTAGTACAATTTTAGTACTTTTTGGAAATTTTATACATAGTGGATTTGCCGAAAGTGGGTGGGGTCTAGTATACTTCCACCCTTTTTTCCATAACTTTTTATTGGAGGGTCCAAATTGCAAAAGGATTTCTAGAGGTGAAATTTAGCTTCATTTTCCAACTTTCATTAGTTCAAAGTTTCTTGAAAAAACGTTGTTTTACTATGCCTAAATGGACTTTGAAGTCTTCTAAGTTTACACATTAAATAGAAAAAAATCCCCAAAACTAAATAAATTGAAACTTTAACACAATATATTCAAGCAAATATGCGGGTGATGCAATGGATAGTACCCTTGGTTCCCAACTATAAGATCCAAGGTTTGAATCCCTTTGGTAGCACCTATCCATGTGGTGGATTGTTTAGGTGGTTGTGTCTACATGGTAGGAGCCTAGGTGGTGACTTTTATAGTTGACGTGGCACTTGCCATGTATCAATTTTTGTATGCCGGGATTTCTTTTCATTTTTTCATTTTTTTCATTTAAAGAAAATTTTCATTTGACCAAATTAACAAAAAAATAACACTTTTGTGTTGAATTTTTGTTAATCTGGTCACTAAATTTTCTATTAGTGAATACAATGGTTTCTCAAGATACAATGGTAATGTGCAATGATCTCAAAGAGAATCTCACTACAGTAACTACACTTATTGTTTGCAAAACTTTCCCATGGAGGCATCAACCTACAATAAAAACCTTTTGAATATGAGTGCATAGAGTCTATTCTAAATACTCTTATTATCAACACATTGAAAACTCATAATTTATTTTTATAGTGTCCAAATAATACATGTTGTGACCTATACAAGAGGTATAAGAAAGTAAGTAGCTTCCTCAAATGTAAACATCTACCAATGCCTCACTATAGTGTACAAACTATCTATACTTACACCTAGCCAAATGGATTAACAAGATAAAACTTCTATTGACCCCCCCATTTCTTCATGGAAATTTTGGTTTCATTTTATTGGAACCAATGATAGATACATAGGTTTGAACCAATGTAGACATTGTCACCAAAACAACAACAATTGTAGACAAAACCACCCAAGGCTTTGAGCAAAATATGATTTGGAATTCACTCCAAAGTCTATATCTTCTACGGTCACATCTCCTCACTATAGCTGCTTTCATATCATTGTGTATTTTGGAAGAAGCAATTTGTAGTGAACCTTCCCTCAAACCTATCCACATTCCAAATGCCCTAATTCCACAAGCATTATAAATCACACCATGTTTGACAAGAAGGTCCACATCTTCAGGAGTTTGAATGAGATCAAACATAAGGAAAATGTAATCACTCAATAGACAATGACCCGAAATTCTATTGCTTGCATACCATGCCATGTTTCGAAGGAAGGAAGTTGTATCATCATATATTCTCATCTTAGGTAGGCATAAGCAATTGTTTTTATAAGACATTGTACGCAATGGCCCATCAACTCCAATTAATTTGATACCAGATTGGTCCAACTTTGTTGCCGATGGAACATGAATATATGTACTTCTCCAATCGCTCTCCATGAGTAAACCTTCGGATCCACAAATAGCATTGTATGCAACTCCAAAAATATGTGTTTTCTCACCAAAAGCACTTGGATTGCCAATTTTGAAAGCTTCACTTGAAGTATCCATAAAACTCATGGTTACTATGTCCACTATCCACTCTATACTTCTCTGTTGATATTGTAAATCACCAATGTGGGTTTCATTGCCTTCGGAGGTCGGAGAAGCAATGAAATTGCAAATATACTCCACTACTTTGTCAATGAGAACTAAAGGGATTTGATTTTCAACTCGACCAAGATCACGTTGCAAACTATCCACCCACATGTTGAATCTTGCATAAAACACATTGTTTGCATTAAAAAGAGATGGCAACGTATTGCATGTCCACAAACGACTTTCATATCCCGGGAAATTTGTGTCAATAAAAGTAGCCAGGAAGAGGGCATCTAGAGCCAACACATGTTTGATTTGTTCGTCGGTCCAACTAGTCACCCCATCTTGAAGACCATAGCATGCCAACATAGCTTTAGGATCATCCACAATTGCATCACAAAAATGGTCCCATTTCTCTCCCACTAATCCATATTGAACTGCAATACCAAGCTTTATAGCCTCTGAACCACTACTGTTCAAGTTTTCTCGATTGTGGAGCCCAAATCGCCATCCCTGTGGAGAATATGTTGTAGGTGGTTGGCGTGTATATTCGGGCACTTTCAATATAAAAAATCCCAATTTATTTGCTTCACCCTCTTGATTGGGGCGGAGCATGTATTTGTGATCAACAAACCAATTTGGATTGTGTTGATTTTCAATATCACCTATATATGAAAGTACAAAAATTAGTCCAAATAAAGCAAAAGTGTGTACCAACAACATAGAAACAGAATACAAAAATCTAAATAATCTCTTGAAAATAGAATATGAATGCCTACCAACAATATGGAAACTGAAACCTATAGTTACCTATGGTCACGACATCCATGTTGGAGTTGCCCACTTATATTGTGTGTATAATTTCAATCCCTCACACCTCCAATAAGTGTAAGAGCTTGCAAAGAAGATAGAGGATACCTTTTAAGGTATAGAAAGTCTGCAAGTAGCCACAGATGCTGCACCAAAGCTTATATGACAAAAGAGATGACATCAACGCACAAGCACGACACCTTAAAATCTTTAAATGAAGAACAAATAGTGACCTGATGATCTAGGAATAGCTGCAAAGCTTTCAAGCCTAAATGAAAATCAAGCATCACAGTTATAACAGGTCAAAGAAAGCAGTCGAGAAGCTTTCAATGTCAACAAAACTAAAAACTAAAAACTCCCTAATCGACTCTCCCCTGATACGGAGGAAGAGCGACTTAGACTCACTACACTCAAAGAGGGGATCATGATGAGAAGTGTGTCGCTCTTCTTACACTCAATTGCAAGCACTGTCCACTTTGGAGCTCTGCCCATTTGAACCACGAAAACACTAACCCTCTATTTCTTTCCCCAATTGACTTGCAACTCGAAGCTCAGGCTTTCTTGACGACACAAAGATCACTCCATCTCGTGCAAGAAACCCTATACCATTCTGTGGCTGCATCAAATCCAAGAAACTTCTGGCCAAAAATCATACCTTAAGCCACCACAAGAGCTGCCGACAAATAATAGTCGTATGAGCATGCGGCTTGTGCTAGAAGCGTCCCTAGCACGCGAAAGTGAAAACCAGAGAGACGGGAGTACGAAGCTCTTGAATCGCAGAAGGCAACCCCCAGACAGTTTGCTCTCCACCAGCCTTGACTGGAACGAAATCTCAAGAAGTGGCCAAGCGAAGCGGTCCTCCAACACACGCTGTGCACAAAGAGACCCTGCTGTTGCAGCTGTAGGAATCGAAAGTAGGAAACAAGAGGACACAGACTTGTTCTGCTGTTCTCCGGTGCAAACTTATAGTGGAGCAACTTGCGTTGTGGTCGTGTGGACGGGCCCAAATTGTCGATATTCTGATGAAACCCCAATGGCTCAGCAGCATGTGAAGAACAGTGCGCCACCAAGCGCGTGGGGTCTAATTGTATTGTTTAAACGCCGTTGAAATCGATTTCAATGTGTGGAAAATAGTACGGAGTAGCATACTAAAAAAATGGGAAGAAACAGAGCTCATTCGACACTTGGTGAGCCTCTTTCCTCGAGGAGGTCCCGCCTCATCTCTAGAAAAATATTATGCAGCCTGTCAAATTTTCCACTTGTCTGGGAATCCGTCTCCAACTGCACAGTAATCAGTCAAATTTGAGAAAATAAAACTTGGCCCCACTTGCATTGGTCCCAAGCTGAAATTTGTGGACCATTAACACCAAACATTTCGACGTGATCGACTCTCACCGAATACGGAAGGAACAAACAAAACAAGCTGACTGCAACTTAGACTCACAACACTCAAAGAGGCGATCATCACGACAAAGCCTCACGACTGTCGCTCTTCATACACCCAATTGCAAGCACTGTCCACTAACCAGCTCTGCCTATTTGAACAACACTAACACTCTAATCCTTTCCCCAGCTGCTGACTTGCAACTCTAAGCTCAGGCTTTCGTAACGGCACAAGTATCACTCATTCAATTCTGGACGCATATGCTTTTTACCACTCAAATAATTTTCAACGCGTAGAAGAACGGTACTCATTCAGGTGTAAATGTGAAGAAGGATAGCACTAATTTGGGTGTATCGCGTACTGCATTCGGTGTCAGCAGAGCGATCCTCTGTGGCTGCAGGGTCCCATGATCCCATCCAGCTCTCATGCTCCAGGACTCTGCATCAGGGAGCGATTTATGAACGATAATCGGTAAACTCATAAGTCCATGGGCCAGACACTGCTCGTACCAGCATGTTGACTGTGGGGTCTGCCAGCCCTTGGAGTAAAGACTCCTCATCTGTTTAATCGTCTCTTAAATGAAATTTTCTTTCCATTTATGCCAAAACGATTTAGTTTTATCAAACTCAGAGGAAAACACAGGAACATATGATTTACACTTAATTACGTGCTCAAATTTGGAACATTTGAATTTACATTTAAACTCAAGAGAGCCCAAAATTTCTTCTGAACGGTCAGCATACAAAATGGACCAACCACAAAAGAGGGGCAGATCTTGACATTTTACCAGCTACGGTGAAACATGAAGAGCTGTGCACCCCCGGGGTCCACATGCTGGTACGAGCAGTGTCCTGCGTCTAGGACAAATCGGTGCAGTGGAAAGGGATCCGGTGCAATTGGCCATATATTCTAAATAATGTATAAACATGAAATAAAATTGCTTGTTTGGGCCTTATCACTGTAGTGAAGCCATGGAATAAACCCTGAAGAAAATCAAGGTTCCTCCACCAGGGGCGAGGGCACCTCGAACTTAATTACAGCAGCACGTACCATTCGAGCATCTTTACGTACAGATGAAGTGAAAGTAGTGCACGCATCGATCTAGCATTGCCCATGAGAGGAACAATTGAAATTCTCAATTTACTCGTACGTACGTACATCAAATGTTCTCATATTTCGATTAAACGATTCAGCATTTACTTCAACCATCCAAGTATCGTATGGTGTAGGAGTGTTCACATGACACTTTCACTCACCTTGTGCTGGTGAAAAATCCGCCGCTGCAGTTTCATGGTCGCCCTTTGGAATATTCAGCAAGGCCCGGCCAGACCACGCCATGCACTATTTTGGTGATGATCGTACGCCAGGGTCACCATCTTCACAACTAGAAACCTAAGGGGCACTTTGAGACCCCGCTTATCAGAGATGTGGATGAACCGTGATGTCACCACTAGCACCTTACATTGCTTCAGTCTTCACCGGGTTTTGTTTGTTTGTTATTTGAAACAAAGGAAACGAAATTTCATTGTCAAGGAAAGAGTACAAGCACAAGTGGCCTGGCAGGGAGAACACGACAGAAGGAAAAAAAACAGCAACCCCAAAGGCCCTTTCTCACACCAGATGCCGCGCCAATAGCGAAGGCAGCCTTAAAAATGGGAGTCATGATAAATCCAGTAGATGATGCCCCACCAAATGAATTCAAACCGAGTCAAGCCCACCAACTGGTCTTGGACCCCGGAACGCCTGATGCAGCGCACACATTTGCAGTGGCATCCTCGATTAAGTTATTGGAGAGCGGAGTGGGTAAGTGTGCACTGCAAGTGTTTCGCTGATCTATGGAAATTCAGCGGCAGCTTTGGGATAACTTTATGAAATACGCCGCTGAAATCGACTTCAATCATGTGTGGAAAATGGAAGCATATTAAAGAATGGGAAGAACAGTCGGAGTGAGAGGCCACATCATGGCCGCTTCTTGTGCTCCAGCTGCTGCGGCGGAGGCCAGACTGCCGGAGAGCTGGCCACCGTGGGGAAAATCCCCTTCTCGTGAAATGTGTTCTGGTGAGCCGAGGATAGAGTGCAAGGCCTTTGTGTAAAGTGACTACACCTAAAGGCGTGTGAATATCCAATTCGACATCCTTCTTACAATTAAATGGCCAAAGTTTTGGTTGCATCTTGACAAAAGTCAAAAGAGTATTCAAGATTCTCTTCTTATGCATTTATTGGACACCACATGAATAAAATATGCATTGTCAAAGCTATGAAAATAGGTGTTTCTAAAACCAACTTTAGACTCTTAAGAATAGAGGGAATACATTTTAGGCAAGACTTTGAAGGGGGTAATTTTAGAATGGGGTGGTTTTAGAATGGGGATACAATTACTTTAACTTTAGTTTGATTCGTTGGTTAAATCTTCACTTGTTGGTTTAGTTTGTCTACACCATAAGGGAACTAAACCTATTTCTAACATGTTTTTCAACTGCAACTAGGCTTCATCTCTTTATTTAAAATGTACAACCTCTACTTATGAGTCTACAATCAATTCTAGGAACACCAACTTTTCAAGAGTTTGAAAATTCATTGTTTATTCATATGGTTTCCAAAAAAAGCATTGTGAGAGATTCTAGAAACATCTTTTTGATTCCTAATAAGACTCCACAAAAACTTGTACTGTACAGTCAGTCAAGAATTGGAACCGGATCAACTTTAGGTTCCAACAAAAACTGCTGGACATGCGCCCAAACAGACAAACAATGTAAGCCATTGGTGCAGTTGGCAGTTACAGCCACTTCATGGTGCATAGTGTAAAACTATGCACCATGGAAAAAAAATTTAATTAAAAAATTTTCAGTTTTTAATTCAACCCCTCTCCCCTTTCAAAAATTTTAATTTTAATTTTTTTTTGGGGGGGGTTGAATTAAAAATTTAAAAATTAAAAATTTAAATTTTTTTCCACTCCTCACCCACCCTCTGTCACCCTCCCCTTCTTGTAATTTTCAGGGGTGGGTGGGAGAGCAAACAATATGGGATATATCCCAGATTGCACTTGTATTTGTACCGTATCAGTGCTCGTATATATTCCAATACGTATCAGTACCGTATCAGTACCCGATCCCGTATCTGTATCCGTATTCAAATTTTTTTGAGATCAACGGTTGTGAGGGGGGGGGTTGTAATGTTTTTTACAAAAAAATCAACGGTTCTCGTTTCTTAGCAGGAAGGGGGGGTTGTTAATTAATGCAAAACCTGTGACTGACTCTTTTCAGCGGATAGTAAGCCATGTGTTTGGGAGTTTGGTGTAATTGACTTTGAAACTACAAACACGTTTGCACTTCAGTAATATTGCACTTCTCTTGTTTCCGCACTCTTGTATTTAATGCAAGGAGAACCGATATCCTACTCGCCTTTTAAATTTTTTTAAAGAAATACATACATATATTCTACACTGATTTGTTCAAGTTTTACACCATTTGTCTCAAAGCCTAAGGATCAATTCCGGAATCGAACAGACAACAGACTTCAGGTTCCTGCTGCATTGACTGTCTGTAGTAAGATTGATAAGAATATTTAGATGCTACCTTATCAAATATGAAGCTTTGATGCCTAACTTAGATTCTTATTTGACATTCAATATGATATTCTTCAGCAGCAGATTGATAGTTTGTCTGTAAATCCAAGGGTCTGTATAATTACAGACAACGGACGGATGAGAGCAGTGTTTCTTTCACATTTGAGGCTTGAAGTGGCTACACATGCATTCTGTGATGAGGGAGCATACTTAGGTGGCACCCTCTGAATTATTTTGGTTGGAGCCTTTTTGTTTTGTTCCTTGAAGCCTCTGACTAAAGTTGTAGACTGAAGTTTCAGGTTACGTGGGACTTTGAGGTGGTCAAATGGTGGCAACCATAATTTCAAAATTTGCATTCAATAAGTGCTCCAAACTACAATGTTGGTATACGGAAAGCAATGATTGGATTATTTATGAATCTATAAACTTAGCAATGTGAGGCATACGTGATATAACCTTTGAAAAGGTTTGTAAAGTAATAGTCAATGCACAAAATTGGATTACAACTCCAAGTATACAAGGTATCTAGGTCATAACTTCTTATGATAGATTAATATTTTTACCAACTATGTTTATAGAGATCTTTGATATCTATTGACATCTATGCTCTCCACCAAACCTTGAGTGCACTGCTGTTCTCGGGTGCAAACTTAATAAGTTAGTGCAACAACTTGTGTTGTGGTCATGTGGACGGGACTCAAATCGTCAAGTTATTTATAAAAACCGCAATGGCTCAACAACATGTGAAGAACACTACGCCTCTAAGTGGGGTCTAATTACATCATTTCTACACCCTTTGAAATCAATTTCAATGTGTGGAAAACAGAAGCATTTAAAAAAAATAGGAAGAATAGAACTCGGTGCTGTAAATTATGTGGAGTATTGTAGTCTGTGTCAACTGGGTGACCCTCTTCTTCTCCAACTCACTTGCCAGGCCCCATCCAGCTCACATCTTCTCCGGACTTGCTGCCAAACAACATATATTAACCCCTTTTTTAAGGCTTGGCTGAGTGGTCACCATAGAAATCATCTTTTGGGGTACGGTATGAATCATTTGCTTAAAGAAATTCAAGAGCACCTATTTTCATTTCATTTTGAGTTTAACCCCTAAACGTCACAGGTGCTTATTTTTCTCAAAGTAAGAACATTTTGCATAAATTGTAGCACATGCATTTTAAATTTTTGCAAATGTTTTAAGAGATGTAATTTGGCCCACATTTGTGAAGATATAAAAATGTTATTCTTGAAATTCAAGCACTTTGAACTTGAACTTGCACTTGTGATGGGCTTCTTATTTTGAAATTTGGGAAGATAAATTGTAATAAGGAAAGTTTCATTGTTGGTGATCTCATGGTTAGATTTACAAAATAGATAAATAAAGTACACAAGTTTTAGCATTGTTTTAGAAAGAGGTTATTTGAAACCATTTTTGGTCAAAACACATCATTTGAGGTAATTTAGAAGTTAATCCCTAAACATCAGAGACTATATTTTCACCCAAACTATTCCAAAACTGCCCTTGCATTTACAAGCACCAAATTTTAGATGAAAAACATTTATGGACACATGTAACTATAGGATCTTTTAGTAAAATAGTTTGAAAAGATGTGGAAAAAATTTCAGAATTTTGCAATATGTAGACTGCAAGATATTAACGTTTGAAGTGACAAAAATCCTTTTTTTGGCCCTGTGAAAATAAGGTAGCTGGACTTCACAAGGTCACATTTGTATGAAAAAATGTCCAAAATGGTGGTTACTCTTTTGATTCATTCCTCAAGTCAAGTTGGCTACATGCTTGAAAATTTTTAGATCATTTGGAATTATACAACATATAAGAAAAAAAATAGTAAGTAGAATGAAGTAGAGAATGATTAAAAATACTAAATTGCTAACAATTTATTATAGAATTGAAAAAATCCAATCTCAATGGTTGTAATGTTATGATAAACAATATATACCTTATTTTTAAATTTTTTTCCAAAGATATTTAAAATTGAGTTAAATAAAGGACTTCAAAGTTTATTTTAGAGTAGAGATTCCATAACTACTCACAAACTAACCCAAACTAAAATTCCTTGTAAATTTCATTTCATTAATCAAAATGGAATGATTCAAAGCTTATCACATATATGGTCAATTTCGTTAAAATGGCGGCATTCCACATGCCATTTTAATGGAATATCTTCTACAAATGGACAATAAGTGTGCCACGATAGGGTCAAACATGTGCCAATTTTATGCCTAGCATATTCAAATCACTCCTTGTTCATGCATTTCCACTCCCCTCGGACAATCTTTCCATTGTTTTCATTCTTTTAGTGGTTTCATTTTGTGCCATTTTAATGGAATACCGCCATTTAACGAAATTGACCATAATATATAAAAATCTAAAGAATCAATTTCAAATTTTTATTTTTTTTAAAAGTGACTTTCAAAGGAGGAGGAGTTTTTTTCTGCCCGGGCCGCCCGGGCTACCCATTGCCCATTGAAAATTATATATCATGTAATAACTCTTGAACCATGTAGTCAAAACTTATGAAAATTGTTGGGCCTTAAAGCTACTCCTTTTCCCCATATTGTGTGAAATTTTCAAAGAAAAAAAAGAAAAACTCCGTTTATAGTGAGCTGCCCAAAATCGCTATGTTGCCAAAAAATAAAAACCTACAAGTTTGGAAAATTAAAAATTAAAGCATGAGATTCAAATTGTTTATTACAAAATTAATTTAGATAGTTTAATCTACCTTAAATGATATTCTAGTCAAATCCAAATAAGGAAGACACAAGAATTTGAAACACTAGTATCTCAAATGGTGATTGTTATTTTTACACGATTCAAAGTCGTAATGAAACTAGAGAAGAAAATCCAAATTTACATCTTAGGGATGCTTTACACCTAATGGGCAAGACAATTTGTTGTACAAGAGGCCTCAAATGCTCACTTGTAATTGGACAAAAGGCTAAAATAGTTCCAACCCCTTTACACCTAGAGACCTAGCCAATTTGGGTAAAATGAATTTTTTATTCAAAAAAGACCCGATCTGGCATGGCCCAAGCTTGATGAATTGGATGCTTGAGTGGGTGCTAGAAGAATAGGATTCCAATTCGTGGCCCTAGGGGCCAATGCTAGATATCGATTTGTATTAAACTACCATAGGAAAGTGTAGAAAGAATTTTAGCATAGTTTGACTCAATTTTGTGAAAAAAGCACCATCCAACTTTGAAAATTTTCACCATTGTGTAGGTACTAGTTATGTTAGTTACTTGCATGTCAATTTAAAAAAATAAAGGACGTGTCTAATATACCCAAAATTGTCTTGCATTGAAAAGACATCCCCCTTATATAAGCAAGATTTCAATTTTTTTCTTCGAAACTTATTCCTTAAGAGAATCAAAATCTCAATGGTAAATGAAAATCTTTCCTTCTTTTAAATCAAGTATAAAAAATAAAAAAATTTAAAAATCTCATGAATGTACACGAAAATTTGACGTAATAGTTCTCATTAGATGGGATTCGGGGGGGTTGAAGGGCCGTTTCAGGATGTTCCTAGCTCCATTCCCCCTCCGTTCTTCCGGGCCCCATCAAACGCAGATGCCAGATTTTTTCTTTTTAAAAATAAAATAAAATAAAAATCAAAGTTCTTAAAATGAAAAACAATTTTTTTTTTAAACGACATGGTGGTCGCTTGGCCAAGTCAGCAAAGCTCGTGAACGGCCAGTTTCGGGGGGGTCCCTACTTGGTAACTCACAGCCCTTCCCAATAGGAAAATCACATCTAATGATAAATATTCTAGGATTGCCATATTCAGTGCATTGAGTGAAAATTGGATTTTATTTATTTACTTTCATTTTCTACTATAAAATTTTGACCTATACTACTATAAGAATGTATGAAATGTTTTTTAGTACATGCAACTTTGTAGACTATAAGATATAAGCATATAAATTTAACCCTTAACCCCTCACCGCCCCAGCTCTAACAGCACAGAGCTACAACTTTTGTAGACCCACACGGGAATTTCGCTTTGGCAGAAAAATGGGGTGGAATCGTCAAGGGCTGACCGTATGGATAGAATAATGCCTTCTAGGCGAGTCAACTACAACAAGCAGATACAATTTTTAATGGTGCGATGTGGAGAATTTTAGAGGCGATGGAGAGGGAACTTGGACTTGACGTTGCTTCCAGTTCAACTTTTGAGTGCTTCGGGATTCGTGGTGGACGGAATACTTTAGGAAATTGTAGGAAACTTTGTAGCGGTAAGCATCACGGCATGATGTTTCACTGTGCAAAATTTCAAGGCCAATGCGACATTCTTCTTAGAATTATGGAGTGATGAATCCCGAAATAGGTGCCTGCTTGGTAGAAAAGAGACCGGAATAAACCAACAACCTCAAAGCTGGTAACCGGCCATCTAGGTGCACACTGCGGGGCACACCTCCAAAAGCGCCGAATCAACCAGGGACGACCACTGACCGTCTGCAATGGGATGCTACACCCCCTACCCCCTACAAAAGTTAAAATTCATGAACCCAACAATGAAGCCAGGCCACAATGTTTGAAAAATTTATCAAATCAACCTTCAAGTCCGGAAAGAACTTCTGCCGCACTACCAAAGGCGGAAGGGCAGTCCTCCCACAAATCTGAACTAACAAACTGGAAACGTTTGCAGTTGCCAAAGAAACTAGAAGCATTTTCCCCTCAGCCATCACAAATGAACAAAATTTGCCTAGTAGGTGGTGTGCCTATGACACTACGACAAAACTGAGGAGGACAAAAGCACTACCACTCGCCCCTATGCTACCCCTGCAGAAGGACTATACACAAAACGGAATGCAGAGTCTTGATCTATCTACACACAATACTCTTGCAAAAATGGACAGATGATCAAACTCTTCCCATTGCTTGAAGATTCACGTCCACCAATCCTGCCAGTGTTGTCCTCCTCGACTAACTCCTATCCACGATGAAATCCCCGAGCTCTACGGCCTCCGCTCTTTGATGCAGACCCTGGGGATGTCGGCGCCAGGCTCAGCAACCACTCTGCACACACGGAGAATGCATCAACGACCAATCTATTGTGACAATCTGAGGGCCCACTTTTTCTGGCTATGTAATTTGCCGAAGCAAGGCTCGTCGCAGCAGGGCAACCACTGGCACGCTTTGCAGACCCGACGCTGTTTTTTCTTGCATATGCGGCAACATTTTCGTAATCCCTGTGGATGCCGGACGGTGTAATGTATAGCGTCCGGGTGGATGTTATGAGTAGTACAAGTTCGAGGAAGTGCCACAGATGGTTCAATGAGCGACTTAGCCACGCTCAAGTAAAATCCCATACGGCCTCCCCCGGCCCTCTCCTTCTCCCTGCGACGCACGCGGTCGTCATGGTAAAGCACCCAGGCATTCTGCAAAGATGAATCCACTGTGAAGAAGAACAACTTGTGCCACCACTTCCTAGAGTGGAATTGCACAGTGTAATCTCGGCACATTTGGTCGATCAAGTCGACACCCCTCATGTGTTCTTGATATTTAGCCTGCTGCGGGGTCGTGGAAATCTCCTGTCATGTTCCTTGAAGCCATCGAAATGCACTCGCTTCTCCAACTGGGTTTGTTGACGTACTCAAGAAAGACACTGGTTTGGAGTCAAACCAGGTGGTAGCTGCCATTTGCTGCGACTTGTGAATCTGCCAAAACAAAGTCGACCTCGGATGCTCTCCTTGCTTCATTCCCACCAGGCACGATGGAAAACCCACGCGGTTGCCTTTCACCGTTCCTGTGGCAAAAATCCCTCGCTGCAGCAGGCCATGGAAAAGCTACGGAGAAGTAAAGAAGTTGTCACACACTACCGTGTGTGACATGTGCCCCAAGCCTCTAGTCAGTTGATGAACCACCTTCTCCCCAAGTGCCACTTCCGCATCTCTCCCCTTCTTCTCGAGATAAGGTATGATATTGTAGATGTATCGACTAGGATTGGAGACGGCTGCCCAAACTTTGATTCCATACTTTGTTGGCTTCGCAAGGATGTATTGACGAATGGGTGAGAAATGGCCCTTGTAAGAAATCATCACTTCGTCATAGGTGATATACTTCTCGCAGTTGAATAGCTCCCGAGATCGTGCAACAAAATGGTCAACCACCCATCTGACTTTGCCAATTTTATCGTACTCAGCTGCCTCTTTGTTCTGGCACAATGACGAGTTATCCACGCAGTGAAGGCAACGGAAGATACACTCGAAGCGGTCACGTGTCATGGCTTGCGGGATGAGGCCACACCTCCAAAAAGGATCCTTCTGCCAATATTGTCGAATGGAGGGGCAAAGCTTCAAGCCCATCAAAATTACAATGCCCAAGAATGTCCTCATCTCTGTAGCGTTGGTATTTTTCCACTTAGGCCCGCCATTGATGCCAACTGGTCGACCTCGTCTCCTGGGGTCATTGACAATGGTACACTGCTGCCTTGCGTACAAATTCGTTTGCTGGACGAGAACACCGATTGTAGGCAGGTCCCACCAAAGGTCGAAATAGTATCGTGGAGGCTGAATCTGCCGCCTGAAACGCTCAGTGGGCCCCGGGTGAGGCCCTGTGAAGGTCGCACGATCTCCAGCCAGCACCTCCGTATCCTCCCCCATTCTGCATCGGCATACAAGGCCCGAGTTTGCTCCACAGCAGCAGCATGATCTTGATCAAGGTGGGAGAATTCCTCGTAGCCGACAAGATCTACAAGATCATCTTCCAAAGCATCCTCACTCTCAGTCAAAACCTCCCAATCAAAATTAGCTTCGTCAGAAGAATTACCTGTGTAATCTCTGAACTCTGCCATCCACGAGTCGTCTTGAGAGTCAGATGTCCAACCATCGTATCGGGTGAGTGCTTGATAGTCGGAGCAGTCTATGGCGGTCATGGTTGTCTTGCTAGCTCTTGGTGGTGTCTTACAAAGTATGTTATCAGAATTCCATACTTTGTTCACCATGGTGATTGACTCTGGTGTCTGCTCTCGCATTTCGCGTTCAGTTGGAAGGTCCCTCGTGCTTCCATGACGAGGAGGTGATCGCTGCAGATTCACCAGAGGTGAGGGACAACTTTGGACCGCGTCTCCAGGTGGCCACCTCCTCCAATCTAAACATAGGCAATCAGTGACCTTCACCTCATGATAGCCCACAGCACCTTCGAACTGTACTCCAAAGAACTGTACATCAGCATCCCACACTGCTAGCACTTGCTCTCCAAAAAAAGCATCAAGCCCTCCCCATTGTGTAGATGAGAAACCGATGCTTTCAAGTCGAACCCAAACACCTTTAGGGAGAATTGTGCCCTCTCGATTGTTGGGGCCATTCTCTTGGCAAGGAAGGGTGTCACTCGGTATTACCGTACTCGGTAGATGTGGTTCCACTCCTGCAACCAATTCACAAGGAGTGACTCCAACGTTGTCAATGGGATTTTCGACCTCTGCAAGATTCGTGATCCAATCATGTACCCGGGCTGCTTTTTCAAATGCATCCTGTAGGTTGCCAATGCGCCTTGAGTTGTTGCCACGCCCTGGAGCTACATTCACAAGCTTCCGCACTTCACCCAATGGCGACATATTTTGGAGGATCGGTGAAGTAGCAGTAGCCAGAGGGGACAATCTACCTGCACTGCTAAGACATCTTGTGGACCCCGGTCCAGGCCCAAGACGGGCACATCGTGCTGGTTGATTCTTCAATTGCGGCGACAGGGAATATAATGCAGCGGAATTCGATGCAAGTCTTTGTCGCAACGTTGGAGGGGTGCACGGATTTGGAGTGATTACTGGTGCATTCCAGCCGCGTGGTTGAGAATTGGCCGGGCCCCCCTTTTTCCTGCCAATGGCCGCTTCTGATGACTTTCGTCGCGCTCCTTGCCTTGAACCGCGGCCGGCACTGCCTCGAATCTCGTCACTTTTGGCTGCAGGTACCATTGCTCGTTTACAGGTATCACCAATAGGTGGTTGGAGTTCTTGCTGCGAAATGTTCCCTCCTCTCCCACCTCGTGCGCCAATCCTCCCCTTTGCTGAAGTACCTCGGCCCCCACTACACCCTCCATTGTGTTGTCCAATCGGGACAAGGCTCATCGCAGCTCCTTCGACAATTGACGGTGCAGCAACTTCGAAATTAGGGTTTGCCCCTGAACCTTCAAATTCCCATCCTACCAAGCGAGGACTGGGTAGTGCGAGGACGACTCTCCGCCCTTCAGGTATCGGCCTTTCCTGCCTGCGCAACTCTGCTCTCAACCTCGCAGCAGACTTCATGAGTATCGCTTTGTTGTGGCCACAATTTCTCTCGAATGAAAGAGTACACCTGTTGTGGAATTCCTGCAGGATGGCCTTCAAGAATTCGATGTCTCCAACCCAAAGTGAATGCAATGTGTGTATAACACAAGTGGCGCCACTCTCTGTTAGAGGGATATTGCAACCATAAATTGGATTTAGGCTACTCTCGCTCAAAAAGATACCACTCATGCAAACAGTTGACAACACTTTGAGCGATGGTGGCACTCCCACTCGCCCCAATTGCCCAGTGATACAAGAAGTCCTGGATTTCATACACTTCGTCCATTGTCGCTGTGCCATGATGCAATGCAGTGGTCATCTTCCTATCGTGCCACAAGTGTCGTAGGTGATCTTCAGGAAAGAAGGTGGTGCGCCCACTCCTCCCAGCAAAACAAACACACACGAAGTGCAACATCGTGAACATGATGATGTTTTGGGCGGCCCACTCCCTTGCCTCTCTAAACCATAGCAATCAGCACGGCCCCTCAACAACGGCGCGATTGAAACAAGCGGGGTGGAGCGTTTGAACGCAATACGCCATGGCGCCTCCCTCCGGACGCATCCAAAGCCCAACGACCTATGACCTCCAAACGCTGGTCATTTTCAGGAACAGAAAGACAAACGGCCATGTCCGATTTTTCACCTCCGATGAATCTGAGAGCTCGCACACACAGATTGTACTACGCTTGACGCTACAATTACTACTACGACGTACGCATAGAATGCACCGTCCATTTTTATTAATTTAATCCCTAAATTTCCATCCTCACTGCCGCCTGGGTGCCTTTGTTTGATCCCGTGTGGACAGATTTGGTCACCTCGGGCGGTGAGGGGTTAAAGGACTGTCACTATACTTTCACCAAAAACACTCCGAAACTGCCGTTTGTAGTATAAGTACCAAAATTTTGAAAAAAAACTTTTTTTGACATATCTAACCGTAAGATCTTGTATTATATAGTATCAAAAACATGTGGTAAAAATTTCAAACATTTCCACCAGGTGGATTGCAAGATATAAGCATTCAAATTAAGTAAAATCATTTTTTTTACCCTACGAAAAGCAGGGCAGCTGCACTTCACAAGCTCACATTTCTATGAAAAAATGACCAAAATGGTGGTGCTACTTTGGATTTGTTTTCCTACATAAGTTGTCCACATGCTTGAAAAATTTCAGATCATTTGGAATAGTACAACATATAGGAAAAAATTGTAAGTAGGTAGTAGTAGAGAATGATTAAAAATACTAAATTATTTACAATTTAAATATGGAATTGAAAATTTCCAATCCCAATGGTTGAAATGTTGTAATAATGTATGTTGCCAACATGAATATGTGAAAATTTGACCAGTTTCACAATAGAAACTAGGCTCAGTAGTAAAAAGTGATGGTTTTGGGTGTACCCACCTTAGTAGCCTTCATTGCATGAATAATAGCCTACATATTGTTAATTGTGTTGGATATCACACCTCATGGTGGGAACTCGACAAGTGGAATGAACAAAAAGATTTGTCCTAGGCCGCTTGCGGCTGGGTTCTTGTTATTTTTTCTCTTGTAGTAAAGGATTCCTTTATTTGTGTCAAAAAAATAAAATAAAATTGTGAAACCTGTCATCAGAGATTTTGCGAGTTGGATTTTGTTGAGTATTGGTGTAGATGCTCCAAAGTAACTTCACCTTATTGTGCCCCCTTTTTGAAACCACCCTCTAGCAATAAGGGTGATCCCGCCAGGATAGCACTGCTCCTATCCACATAAACTTGTTGATCACTGTAAAGTGCATCAAATATCCTTCTGTCATCCAATCCTTTTATGTCAATGACTCATAAATAAAAAATATTATTCTACTTTGCAACAGGATCACAACCCTAAACATCTCATGCCAAAAGGGATGGGCAGTACTTTTGAATCCATTGGTGAGGGCATAGGAATGAGCAAATTGTTTTATGGAAGGACTAGATGTCAAAAGAACTGCGTATTATGCATTCGTGAAGCGGGATAATTAATATTTTTGTGGTGTTAGTGAGAGAAAATCATGAATTTTCAACAACAACAAAAATATTTTTTGGACTTGGCGTGTATTTTCTATGAATTTTCAAAGTTTCAGTCTCCTAGACCACTGGAACCGTCCTGTAGGTGGACCCAAATCTGAATTTTGATAAATTCAACACTTACCCAATCACAGTGAAGAGAGGAGAAAACTTTATGACACATGTCAAGGACCATTCAATAAAAGTCTAGGGACAGTTTATTGTCCATCTAGGAACAAAGATTAGGTACAGGTGCGGTATTAGGTATTCCACCTTAGATGTGATTCTTATTTATATATGTGCAATAGCAATAAGGCTAACAAGCGTCCCCAAAGTAGGCTACAGTCATACTGCATTGTCAACACTCAAAAAATTATTAAATGTAAGTTGGTTCCATATCTTTTCAGTGAGGCTAATGTGGACCTCCCTTCTTAGAGTTGTGCAAGACTAAGCTCGTTTCTGTCTTTGGTTTCATCAGTCACTAAGTCCAAAATAAGTTGTTAGAAAATAGTGCAGAAGCCCTTCACCCCTAAATGCTTGAGGAACCAAATTTTGGTGTTTAAATAGGGTTTTCAAAGACATAAGGTTGATAAGGCTACTAAAATACAATTTATAGAGATTTTGCATTTTTAATGTACATATAAAATTAGAAAATTTCACACAATAGAAGTATTGTATGGATCCAACTCTAGTTTTCATGTTGATTTGTTCCTTGGACCTCTTATATAACAAGTGCAATCAACAACCAATAGATTACATTCCACCAATACAGACTAATTGAATTCCTACACATCCAATTTTTGAATGAATTTAAACATTGTAGGTATAGAATAAAAGATGTGGAGGCTAAAAGTTGATCTTGAGATCATCCAACTTTGAAATTTGCATGAGAAACAACTAAGTATTCTAATTTGAATCATATTCTGTTAGAATAGTTGCAACTTTATAGTTTCAAATGAGTATTTATTTTTCAAAGACCAACCATTAAAATATTGAAAAGGTTCCTAATCCATTAGGAAAACAAAGATTAAGGATTGGAAAAAAAATTGACATCCAAAATCCAAAAACTGAATCAATTAGAGTTATGTTGAGTTTTATTCTCAAGTGTATTTAATCAATATCTTTCATATTATTAGCCCCCAAAAGATCAAGTAGTATTTTTTGACAGAAATAATAGTATTTGGGTCATCCATGTAATAACTCTTGAACCATGTAGTCAAAACTTATGAAAATTGTTGGGCCTTAAAGCTACTCCTTTTCCCCATATTGTGTGAAATTTTCAAAGAAAAAAAGAAAACTCCGTTTGTAGTAAGCTGCCCAAAATCGCTATGTTGCCAAAAAATAAAAAACTGAGATTCAAATTGTTTATTACAAAATTAATTTAGATAGTTTAATCTACCTTAAATGATATTCTAATCAAATCCAAATAAGGAAGACACAAGAATTTGAAACACTAGTATCTCAAATGGTGATTGTTATTTTTATACGATTCAAAGTCGTAATGAAACTAGAGAAGAAAATCCAAATTTACATCTTAGGGATGCTTTACACCTAATGGGCAAGACAATTTGTTGTACAAGAGGCCTCAAATGCTCACTTGTAATTGGACAAAAGGCTGAAATAGTTTCCAACCCCTTTACACCTAGAGACCTAGCCAATTTGGGTAAAATGAATTTTTTATTCAAAAAAGACCCGATCTGGCATGGCCCGAGCTTGATGAATTGAGTGCTTGAGTGGGTGCTAGAAGAATAGGATTCCAATTCGTGGCCCTAGGGGCCAATGCTAGATATTGATTTGTATTAAACTACCATAGGAAAGTGTAGAAAGAATTTTAGCATAGTTTGACTCAATTTTGTGAAAAAGCACCATCCAACTTTGAAATTTTTTACCATTGTGTAGGTACTAGTTATGTTAGTTACTTGCATGTCAATTTTCAAAAATAATGGACGTGTCTAATATACCCAAAATTGTCTTGCATTGAAAAGACATCCCCTTTATATAAGCAAGATTTCAATTTTTTTTCTTTGAAACTTATTCCTTAAGAGAATCAAAATCTCAATGGTAAATGAAAATCTTTCCTTCTTTTAAATCAAGTATAAAAAACAAAAAAATTTAAAAATCTCATGAATGTATACGAAAATTTGACGTAATAGTTCTCATTAGATGGGATTCAGGGGGGTTGAAGGGCCGTTTCAGGTTGTTCCCAGCTCCATTTCCCCTCCGTTCTTCCGGGCCCCATCGAACGCAGATGCCAGATTTTTTCTTTTTAAAAATAAAATAAAATAAAATAAAAATCAAAGTTCTTAAAATGAAAAACAATTTTTTTTTTTAAACGACGTGGTGGTCGCTTGGCCAAGTCAGCAAAGCTCATGAACAACCACTTTCGGGGGGGTCCCCACTTGGTAACTCACAGCCCTTCCCAATAGGAAAATCACATCTAATGATAAATATTCTAGAATTGCCATATTTAGTGCATTGAGTGAAAATTGGATTTTATTTATTTACTTTCATTTTCTACTATAAACTTTTGACCTATACTACTATAAGAATGTATGAAATGTTTTTTAGTACATGCAACTTTGTAGACTATAAGATATAAGCATATAAATTTAACCCTTAAAGGACTGTCACTATACTTTCACCAAAAACGCTCCAAAACTGCCATTTGTAGTACAAGTACCAAAATTTTGAAAAAAAACTTTTTTTTACATATATAACCGTAAGATCTTATATTATATAGTATCAAAAACATGTTGTAAACATTTCAAACATTTCCACCAGGTGGATTACAAGATATAAGCATTCAAATTAAGTAAAACCATTTCTTTTACCCTACGAAAAGCAAGGCAGCTGCACTTTTCAAGCTCACATTTCTATGAAAAAATGACCAAAATGGTGGTGCTTCTTTGGATTTGTTTTCCTAGATAAGTTGTCCACATGCTTGAAAAATTTCAGATCATTTGGAATAGTACAACATATAGGAAAAAAATAGTAAGTAGGTAGTAGTAGAGAATGATTAAAAATACTAAATTATTTACAATTTAAATATGGAATTGAAAATTTACAATTTAAATATGGAATTGAAAATTTCCAATCCCAATGGTTGAAATGTTGTAATAATGTATCTACATCCTACAATTTTATTTTTGTCCAAAAACATTGAAAATTGGGTAAGATAAAGGATTTCAAAGTTTATTTTAGAGTAGGAAATCCAAAACTGCCCGCAAACAAAAAATCCTCATAACTTTTGACTCATTGATCAGAATGGAATGATTCAAAGCTTTTTGTGTATATAAAACTCTAGAAAATCAATTCCAAATTTTTGTTTCTGAAAAAAGTGATTTTTTCTGATCTGCCCGAACTGCCCAGTTACAAAAAAAGTAGCATATTAGGCTATAACTTTTGATTTGTATTTCCAAATGTCATGAAATTTGGTGCATATGAAAGATCTTCCTTGCCCCCACATTCTATTAAAATTTCAGCCCCAAATATAAAAATCTCTGCTCGTAGGTACGTGCCCAAAATTTCTATACAGCCAAAAAACAGAGTCCGGTCCTTTAGGGGTTAATGAAAAAAATCAACAACATGTCTGACTTCTTGCCCTCTCTATTAGCACTCAGTGTGAGCTACCTCTAGACTTTGGAGCACCATTACTTTTGATATAGGCCCATTTTGACATTGGAGAAATAATATTTTAGAAAAGCTTATACAAATTTGCATCTTTAGTAAAATATTCACTTTCATCTATTCAAAATTGACCGCATATGAGCCTATCCAAACTTTCAATAACCTTGTAAAAAAACTTTGCTCGTTGTTTGAGCTACCTCTCAATCTCAAGAAGAATACTTATCTTCATATGAATTATGTTTTAAATTCTTATTACCACCATGAGGTTAAATTTATACTTTGCCTTTTATTCACCTTTGACTTGAATGTACCTAAAAAATTGCATTAAGCCACTTGTTTTTTATATGGTGACCTCTTGGGGTACCAAATTGATTTGAAAATACATGAATTTTTTTTTACAATCACCATTATGAAGTATTTGGGTGCTTCAAAATGAAATAATTAATTATTTCCAATAGTATTAGAATCATCTCAAATATCAATGCATATGTGAAGAAGAAAACTAATTAAAAGGTAATGATATGGTCTATGTCCAAACCTTTCTACATATTCAATATCAATATTATTGGTACAACCTTCTATCAATCCAAACATTTTCAAAAAGATTAATGATTCACTATAATTTTTTATCCAGTAGGACTCAAATGTTCTAAGAACTTCGCCACCATTACATAGAAGAGATGTATGGTGTAGCTCTAGCACACTCAAGTTATAAATGCTCTTCCTGACTCACACGCTAGAAATAAAGATCTTGAGTGTTCCCTCCAAATATCGAGCTTAGCACAAAATCTTGCCATATTGTTTATCACCTTTTCTATGCCCCCCAATTTTGGATTCAATGTTGAGATCTCACCATTCCAACAACTCATTGGACAAACGATAATAGTGGCATGAATAAGGTAGTATGTTGTTAAATGGCACCTGACCTTAAAGCGCCATCTAGAAGGTTTGTACATTTCGAATTTTAGTTATGTACCTATTTGGATGGAGCACTTTCAGAAACGAACTTTGACCCTTAATAACTTTTGCATACAATATCCAAATGTGGCGTTCTTTGGTAAGTTGGAATCTACTTTCACTTGCCAACATGAATATGTGAAAATTTGACCAGTTTCACAATAGAAACTAGGCTCAGTAGTAAAAAGTGATGGTTTTGGGTGTACCCTCCTTAGTAGCCTTCATTGCATGAATAATAGCCTACATATTGTTAATTGTGTTGGATATCACACCTCATGGTGGGAACTCGACAAGTGGAATGAACAAAAAGATTTGTCCTAGGCCGCTTGCGGCTGGGTTCTTGTTATTTTTTCTCTTGTAGTAAAGGATTCCTTTATTTGTGTCAAAAAAATAAAATAAAATTGTGAAACCTGTCATCAGAGATTTTGCGAGTTGGATTTTGTTGAGTATTGGTGTAGATGCTCCAAAGTAACTTCACCTTATTGTGCCCCCTTTTTGAAACCACCCTCTAGCAATAAGGGTGATCCCGCCAGGATAGCACTGCTCCTATCCACATAAACTTGTTGATCACTGTAAAGTGCATCAAATATCCTTCTGTCATCCAATCCTTTTATGTCAATGACTCATAAATAAAAAATATTATTCTACTTTGCAACAGGATCACAACCCTAAACATCTCATGCCAAAAGGGATGGGCAGTACTTTTGAATCCATTGGTGAGGGCATAGGAATGAGCAAATTGTTTTATGGAAGGACTAGATGTCAAAAGAACTGCGTATTATGCATTCGTGAAGCGGGATAATTAATATTTTTGTGGTGTTAGTGAGAGAAAATCATGAATTTTCAACAACAACAAAAATATTTTTTGGACTTGGCGTGTATTTTCTATGAATTTTCAAAGTTTCAGTCTCCTAGACCACTGGAACCGTCCTGTAGGTGGACCCAAATCTGAATTTTGATAAATTCAACACTTACCCAATCACAGTGAAGAGAGGAGAAAACTTTATGACACATGTCAAGGACCATTCAATAAAAGTCTAGGGACAGTTTATTGTCCATCTAGGAACAAAGATTAGGTACAGGTGCGGTATTAGGTATTCCACCTTAGATGTGATTCTTATTTATATATGTGCAATAGCAATAAGGCTAACAAGCGTCCCCAAAGTAGGCTACAGTCATACTGCATTGTCAACACTCAAAAAATTATTAAATGTAAGTTGGTTCCATATCTTTTCAGTGAGGCTAATGTGGACCTCCCTTCTTAGAGTTGTGCAAGACTAAGCTCGTTTCTGTCTTTGGTTTCATCAGTCACTAAGTCCAAAATAAGTTGTTAGAAAATAGTGCAGAAGCCCTTCACCCCTAAATGCTTGAGGAACCAAATTTTGGTGTTTAAATAGGGTTTTCAAAGACATAAGGTTGATAAGGCTACTAAAATACAATTTATAGAGATTTTGCATTTTTAATGTACATATAAAATTAGAAAATTTCACACAATAGAAGTATTGTATGGATCCAACTCTAGTTTTCATGTTGATTTGTTCCTTGGACCTCTTATATAACAAGTGCAATCAACAACCAATAGATTACATTCCACCAATACAGACTAATTGAATTCCTACACATCCAATTTTTGAATGAATTTAAACATTGTAGGTATAGAATAAAAGATGTGGAGGCTAAAAGTTGATCTTGAGATCATCCAACTTTGAAATTTGCATGAGAAACAACTAAGTATTCTAATTTGAATCATATTCTGTTAGAATAGTTGCAACTTTATAGTTTCAAATGAGTATTTATTTTTCAAAGACCAACCATTAAAATATTGAAAAGGTTCCTAATCCATTAGGAAAACAAAGATTAAGGATTGGAAAAAAAATTGACATCCAAAATCCAAAAACTGAATCAATTAGAGTTATGTTGAGTTTTATTCTCAAGTGTATTTAATCAATATCTTTCATATTATTAGCCCCCAAAAGATCAAGTAGTATTTTTTGACAGAAATAATAGTATTTGGGTCATCCATGTAATAACTCTTGAACCATGTAGTCAAAACTTATGAAAATTGTTGGGCCTTAAAGCTACTCCTTTTCCCCATATTGTGTGAAATTTTCAAAGAAAAAAAGAAAACTCCGTTTGTAGTAAGCTGCCCAAAATCGCTATGTTGCCAAAAAATAAAAAACTGAGATTCAAATTGTTTATTACAAAATTAATTTAGATAGTTTAATCTACCTTAAATGATATTCTAATCAAATCCAAATAAGGAAGACACAAGAATTTGAAACACTAGTATCTCAAATGGTGATTGTTATTTTTATACGATTCAAAGTCGTAATGAAACTAGAGAAGAAAATCCAAATTTACATCTTAGGGATGCTTTACACCTAATGGGCAAGACAATTTGTTGTACAAGAGGCCTCAAATGCTCACTTGTAATTGGACAAAAGGCTGAAATAGTTTCCAACCCCTTTACACCTAGAGACCTAGCCAATTTGGGTAAAATGAATTTTTTATTCAAAAAAGACCCGATCTGGCATGGCCCGAGCTTGATGAATTGAGTGCTTGAGTGGGTGCTAGAAGAATAGGATTCCAATTCGTGGCCCTAGGGGCCAATGCTAGATATTGATTTGTATTAAACTACCATAGGAAAGTGTAGAAAGAATTTTAGCATAGTTTGACTCAATTTTGTGAAAAAGCACCATCCAACTTTGAAATTTTTTACCATTGTGTAGGTACTAGTTATGTTAGTTACTTGCATGTCAATTTTCAAAAATAATGGACGTGTCTAATATACCCAAAATTGTCTTGCATTGAAAAGACATCCCCTTTATATAAGCAAGATTTCAATTTTTTTTCTTTGAAACTTATTCCTTAAGAGAATCAAAATCTCAATGGTAAATGAAAATCTTTCCTTCTTTTAAATCAAGTATAAAAAACAAAAAAATTTAAAAATCTCATGAATGTATACGAAAATTTGACGTAATAGTTCTCATTAGATGGGATTCAGGGGGGTTGAAGGGCCGTTTCAGGTTGTTCCCAGCTCCATTTCCCCTCCGTTCTTCCGGGCCCCATCGAACGCAGATGCCAGATTTTTTCTTTTTAAAAATAAAATAAAATAAAATAAAAATCAAAGTTCTTAAAATGAAAAACAATTTTTTTTTTTAAACGACGTGGTGGTCGCTTGGCCAAGTCAGCAAAGCTCATGAACAACCACTTTCGGGGGGGTCCCCACTTGGTAACTCACAGCCCTTCCCAATAGGAAAATCACATCTAATGATAAATATTCTAGAATTGCCATATTTAGTGCATTGAGTGAAAATTGGATTTTATTTATTTACTTTCATTTTCTACTATAAACTTTTGACCTATACTACTATAAGAATGTATGAAATGTTTTTTAGTACATGCAACTTTGTAGACTATAAGATATAAGCATATAAATTTAACCCTTAAAGGACTGTCACTATACTTTCACCAAAAACGCTCCAAAACTGCCATTTGTAGTACAAGTACCAAAATTTTGAAAAAAAACTTTTTTTTACATATATAACCGTAAGATCTTATATTATATAGTATCAAAAACATGTTGTAAACATTTCAAACATTTCCACCAGGTGGATTACAAGATATAAGCATTCAAATTAAGTAAAACCATTTCTTTTACCCTACGAAAAGCAAGGCAGCTGCACTTTTCAAGCTCACATTTCTATGAAAAAATGACCAAAATGGTGGTGCTTCTTTGGATTTGTTTTCCTAGATAAGTTGTCCACATGCTTGAAAAATTTCAGATCATTTGGAATAGTACAACATATAGGAAAAAAATAGTAAGTAGGTAGTAGTAGAGAATGATTAAAAATACTAAATTATTTACAATTTAAATATGGAATTGAAAATTTACAATTTAAATATGGAATTGAAAATTTCCAATCCCAATGGTTGAAATGTTGTAATAATGTATCTACATCCTACAATTTTATTTTTGTCCAAAAACATTGAAAATTGGGTAAGATAAAGGATTTCAAAGTTTATTTTAGAGTAGGAAATCCAAAACTGCCCGCAAACAAAAAATCCTCATAACTTTTGACTCATTGATCAGAATGGAATGATTCAAAGCTTTTTGTGTATATAAAACTCTAGAAAATCAATTCCAAATTTTTGTTTCTGAAAAAAGTGATTTTTTCTGATCTGCCCGAACTGCCCAGTTACAAAAAAAGTAGCATATTAGGCTATAACTTTTGATTTGTATTTCCAAATGTCATGAAATTTGGTGCATATGAAAGATCTTCCTTGCCCCCACATTCTATTAAAATTTCAGCCCCAAATATAAAAATCTCTGCTCGTAGGTACGTGCCCAAAATTTCTATACAGCCAAAAAATAGAGTCCGGTCCTTTAGGGGTTAATGAAAAAAATCAACAACATGTCTGACTTCTTGCCCTCTCTATTAGCACTCAGTGTGAGCTACCTCTAGACTTTGGAGCACCATTACTTTTGATATAGGCCCATTTTGACATTGGAGAAATAATATTTTAGAAAAGCTTATACAAATTTGCATCTTTAGTAAAATATTCACTTTCATCTATTCAAAATTGACCGCATATGAGCCTATCCAAACTTTCAATAACCTTGTAAAAAAACTTTGCTCGTTGTTTGAGCTACCTCTCAATCTCAAGAAGAATACTTATCTTCATATGAATTATGTTTTAAATTCTTATTACCACCATGAGGTTAAATTTATACTTTGCCTTTTATTCACCTTTGACTTGAATGTACCTAAAAAATTGCATTAAGCCACTTGTTTTTTATATGGTGACCTCTTGGGGTACCAAATTGATTTGAAAATACATGAATTTTTTTTTACAATCACCATTATGAAGTATTTGGGTGCTTCAAAATGAAATAATTAATTATTTCCAATAGTATTAGAATCATCTCAAATATCAATGCATATGTGAAGAAGAAAACTAATTAAAAGGTAATGATATGGTCTATGTCCAAACCTTTCTACATATTCAATATCAATATTATTGGTACAACCTTCTATCAATCCAAACATTTTCAAAAAGATTAATGATTCACTATAATTTTTTATCCAGTAGGACTCAAATGTTCTAAGAACTTCGCCACCATTACATAGAAGAGATGTATGGTGTAGCTCTAGCACACTCAAGTTATAAATGCTCTTCCTGACTCACACGCTAGAAATAAAGATCTTGAGTGTTCCCTCCAAATATCGAGCTTAGCACAAAATCTTGCCATATTGTTTATCACCTTTTCTATGCCCCCCAATTTTGGATTCAATGTTGAGATCTCACCATTCCAACAACTCATTGGACAAACGATAATAGTGGCATGAATAAGGTAGTATGTTGTTAAATGGCACCTGACCTTAAAGCGCCATCTAGAAGGTTTGTACATTTCGAATTTTAGTTATGTACCTATTTGGATGGAGCACTTTCAGAAACGAACTTTGACCCTTAATAACTTTTGCATACAATATCCAAATGTGGCGTTCTTTGGTAAGTTGGAATCTACTTTCACTTGCCAACATGAATATGTGAAAATTTGACCAGTTTCACAATAGAAACTAGGCTCAGTAGTAAAAAGTGATGGTTTTGGGTGTACCCTCCTTAGTAGCCTTCATTGCATGAATAATAGCCTACATATTGTTAATTGTGTTGGATATCACACCTCATGGTGGGAACTCGACAAGTGGAATGAACAAAAAGATTTGTCCTAGGCCGCTTGCGGCTGGGTTCTTGTTATTTTTTCTCTTGTAGTAAAGGATTCCTTTATTTGTGTCAAAAAAATAAAATAAAATTGTGAAACCTGTCATCAGAGATTTTGCGAGTTGGATTTTGTTGAGTATTGGTGTAGATGCTCCAAAGTAACTTCACCTTATTGTGCCCCCTTTTTGAAACCACCCTCTAGCAATAAGGGTGATCCCGCCAGGATAGCACTGCTCCTATCCACATAAACTTGTTGATCACTGTAAAGTGCATCAAATATCCTTCTGTCATCCAATCCTTTTATGTCAATGACTCATAAATAAAAAATATTATTCTACTTTGCAACAGGATCACAACCCTAAACATCTCATGCCAAAAGGGATGGGCAGTACTTTTGAATCCATTGGTGAGGGCATAGGAATGAGCAAATTGTTTTATGGAAGGACTAGATGTCAAAAGAACTGCGTATTATGCATTCGTGAAGCGGGATAATTAATATTTTTGTGGTGTTAGTGAGAGAAAATCATGAATTTTCAACAACAACAAAAATATTTTTTGGACTTGGCGTGTATTTTCTATGAATTTTCAAAGTTTCAGTCTCCTAGACCACTGGAACCGTCCTGTAGGTGGACCCAAATCTGAATTTTGATAAATTCAACACTTACCCAATCACAGTGAAGAGAGGAGAAAACTTTATGACACATGTCAAGGACCATTCAATAAAAGTCTAGGGACAGTTTATTGTCCATCTAGGAACAAAGATTAGGTACAGGTGCGGTATTAGGTATTCCACCTTAGATGTGATTCTTATTTATATATGTGCAATAGCAATAAGGCTAACAAGCGTCCCCAAAGTAGGCTACAGTCATACTGCATTGTCAACACTCAAAAAATTATTAAATGTAAGTTGGTTCCATATCTTTTCAGTGAGGCTAATGTGGACCTCCCTTCTTAGAGTTGTGCAAGACTAAGCTCGTTTCTGTCTTTGGTTTCATCAGTCACTAAGTCCAAAATAAGTTGTTAGAAAATAGTGCAGAAGCCCTTCACCCCTAAATGCTTGAGGAACCAAATTTTGGTGTTTAAATAGGGTTTTCAAAGACATAAGGTTGATAAGGCTACTAAAATACAATTTATAGAGATTTTGCATTTTTAATGTACATATAAAATTAGAAAATTTCACACAATAGAAGTATTGTATGGATCCAACTCTAGTTTTCATGTTGATTTGTTCCTTGGACCTCTTATATAACAAGTGCAATCAACAACCAATAGATTACATTCCACCAATACAGACTAATTGAATTCCTACACATCCAATTTTTGAATGAATTTAAACATTGTAGGTATAGAATAAAAGATGTGGAGGCTAAAAGTTGATCTTGAGATCATCCAACTTTGAAATTTGCATGAGAAACAACTAAGTATTCTAATTTGAATCATATTCTGTTAGAATAGTTGCAACTTTATAGTTTCAAATGAGTATTTATTTTTCAAAGACCAACCATTAAAATATTGAAAAGGTTCCTAATCCATTAGGAAAACAAAGATTAAGGATTGGAAAAAAAATTGACATCCAAAATCCAAAAACTGAATCAATTAGAGTTATGTTGAGTTTTATTCTCAAGTGTATTTAATCAATATCTTTCATATTATTAGCCCCCAAAAGATCAAGTAGTATTTTTTGACAGAAATAATAGTATTTGGGTCATCCACTTAAAAATAGAATTTCCAATGTATATTTTGATATTTCTACACAATAGGTGGTTGAGTAGTTTTTAGATAGAATAATATTTATAAGCTTGACAATACAATTAAGAATTATAGTGTGAAAAATAGTTTCATTTTCAATAAGCACACTTGTTCACATTACAAAGTTTTTATTTATTTCAACAAGTAAGATTGAACCTAGTTCTTAGATTTATGTGTATATAGGGAGCTATAATCTTTCTATACAAACTAACAAAATGAAACCTATAAGGAGAATTAGTTTGTAAACAATTAATTATAGAATTTTTCTTTGTAGAATAAAATTAGAAGTGTTTCTTTCTTGCTACATTTTCTATAGGTTTGGAAATTAGAAATTAAATAATGGGATATATATTTCTTGTTACAACATTACTACCATTTGGAATGACAATTTTTAGTTTTTTAGATAGATTATAATCAATTAATTAAATTCTATCATGATGAACCTCCTTATAATTAATTTTTTTTCAAAATGAATGAAATTTTTTCTACTTTCATTTTCTACATGTATTCCAACCTATTTTTTTCAAAGTGAGAGTTTTAGCATAAACTTTAGCACATGCGCATTTTTTACAAATATTTTAAAAGATAAAAACTTAACCATTTGGAAGGATTTGAAAAATGTTATTTCTGAAATGCAATTTTCACGGTTTTGTATTGTGAAATTTTAAGAACGTATATTGTTACAAAGTAAGAAAAAAAGAATAAAAAGTAAGAAATAATGAAGGTTTTAGCATTGATATGGAGAAAGGTGATTGAAATACATCATTTGAAGTACTTACAAAGTTAACCTGCCTATATTGTAGCATCTTAAGTGAGGCTTATAACTTATTTCAAATGAACATTGGAGGAAAAGAGTTGAAATTTTTTTTGTAGACTTCTTTGACCATATTTGATGCGGATAGCGGTAGAGCAACACCTATGATCAAAGAATTCCTAATTTTTTCCTAGAAAGAAATGCTTGAGTTCAATAAGTAGCTAATGGATAACTTTTAAGATTATTGTAGAAATGAAGACTACGTATAGGATCAAAAAGTTGAATTATTGTAGTTGACTACCTCAATAAAAGATCTTGTCCTTTTAGGGTTATCCATGGATTAAAAAGATACAATTTCTAGTACATTTTGGCAATTTCTAGTGAATTTCACACTTGAACATTCTATTTTCTGAATCATAGCCTAACTATTGAAATGAAGTTTACTTAATCAAGTCTTATTTCTATACTAATTTTAAATTTCTAAATTTTCTAAAATTGAGTAATTAATTGCAATTTGAATTTAAGACCTATCAGCGTAGTCTAATCAAATTCTCATTACAAATTGACATGAATTTTTTTTTACATTGTAATATTCTTTACTAGAATTTATACTTGTAAATAATTTTTTGAAATTTTTTGAAGTTTTTTCTATACGTTTGATGTGAATTTTCATCATTCTTTTCCAAAAAGTTAAGATAAATTGAAATTGCTTTATCACTACTACTTTCAAATCCATCATATTATTGTATACAAGGATAAATTTGCTCTTTCCATTAATTTTCATGTCCACATCTATATATTGTCTACAAAATCTCTTATAAACTACAATTGGATCTATTTCTAATTTTCATGTGATTTTAGTTTTTTAGGTGAAGACCAAAGAGGTTAGGCATTAATTTTCAAAGCCTTTTTTTATAGTAACATATCTCAATAGAATGATTGATTGTAATTAATGGGTCATTCCTAATCATCTACACAAACTTGCTTAATACTACTTTCATCAATGGTCTTTTGCATGTAATTCACTCTCTACTACAATAATTTTAAACCAACATTCAACATGGGCCACACTAATGTGGATATAATACACCGGATTCTCAAAATACATTGATAATGTGCAAATTATTTAAGAGACTCTCACTGAAACAATTCCACCTAATTGTTGCAAAAGTCTCCCATATAGGCATCTACCTACAATATTTACCTTTTGGATAGGATCCAATAAAATTTGATATAGATACCCTATAATGAACACTTTGAAAATTCATATTTAATTCTTATAGTGCACAAATAATACATGTTGCAACCTACATAAGAGGTCTAAGAAAGTAAGTGGTTGTCTCTAATGTAGACATTTGCCAATGTGTTGCTAGAGTACACAAACTATCTATCCAAATACTTGGCTAAATGAATTCACAAGATAAAACTTCTACTAAAGATCCCCTTTTCCTCATGGAAATTTTGGTTTCATTTTATTGGAACCAATGATAGCTATATAGGTTTGAATCAATGTAGCCATTGTCACCAAAACAATAGCAATTGTAGACAAAACCACCCAAGGCTTAGAGCAAAATACAATTTTGAACTCACTCCAAAGTCTATATCTCCTAAGTCTACATCTACTCACTATGTCTTCTTTCATTTTATGGTGTATTTCAGAAGAAGAAACTTCTGTTAAACCTTCCGTCAAAGCTATCCACATTTTAAATGCCTTTGTTCCACAAGCATTATAAATTACATCATGCTTGACAAGAAGATCCAAATCTTCACGATCTTGAATGAGATCACTCATAAAGAGAATGTAATCATGGAACAGACAACCCTCTAAAATGTTCTCATGCCATGCCATATTTCGGATGAAGGAAAAAGTTGCATTGTATATTCTCATCTTAGGAAGAAATAAGCATTTCTTGTTGTAAGACATTATACACAATGGCCCACCAACTCCAACAAATTTGATGCCAGATTGTTCTAACTTTGTTGCTGATGGAACGCAAATATATTCATTTCTATACACCCTTTGGTTTCTTAATCTATCTTTGGATCCACAAATGGTTTTGTATGTAGCTCCAAGAATATGCGTTTTCTCATCTATAAGAAATGAGTTGTCAATTTTGAAAGCTTCACTTGAAGTGATCATGAAACAATTGCTTACACGATGCGTTGCAATTTCTAAGCTTCTTTGTTGATATAGTAAATTGTTGATGAAAGGTTCATTGCCTTGGGAGGTCGAAGAAGCAATAGAAGTGGTAAGATAATCAACCACTTTGTCAATGAGAACAAAAGGGATTTGATTTTCAACTTGATAAAGATCTAAAGGTACATTCTCCATCCAATTGTTGTGTGACTTATCTCTTGAATAAATCACATCCTCTACATTATACGAAGATGGCAACATGCACAATTGTCCTTCATGTCGTGGGAGTTCCATGTCAATGAAAGTAGCCAAGAAGAGGGCATCTAAAGCCAACACATGTTTGATATGTTCATCAGTCCAACCAGTCCCCCCATTCAAAAGCCCATAGCATGCCAACAAAGCCTTGGGATCATCCACAATTGCATTTCGAAAATGGATCCATTTCTCTCCCACTAATCCAAATTGCACTGCAATACCAAGCTTTATAGCCTCCGATCCATTGTTGTCCAAGTTTTCTCGATTGTGGAGCCCAAATTGCCATCCCTGTGGAGAAAATAATGTTGGAGGTTGGCGCCTATACTTGGGCACTTTCAGTATAGCATATCCCAATTTGTTTGCCTCTTCCTCTTGATTGGGGCGGAGCATGTGTGTGTGGTCAATAAACCACTTTAGATTTTGTAGTTGATTCTCAATGTCACCTATGCATATGGCACTACAAAAATTAGTGCAAATAAAATAAAACCGACAATCTTTGTAAGAGAAAATATAAATGCATGCCACCAATATGGAAAATGAAACCTACTGTTAGTTACCTGTGGTCACGACATCCATGTTGGAGCTGCCCATTTGAATTGTGTGTATAAATTCTATCCCTCACACCTCCAATAAGTGTAAGCCCTTGCAGAGAAGATTGAGGACACCTTTCAAGGTATAAGAAGTCTGCAAGTAGCCACGGATGCTGCACCAAAGCTTATATGACAAGAGCTGAAAACAACACACAAGGATAGCTTAAATCTTTATATGCAGAATAAATAGTGACCTTATGATCTAGGAATAGCTGCAAAGCTTTGTAGCCAAAATGAAAATTAGGCATCATAGTTGTAACAGGTCAAAGAAAGTGGGCGAGGAGCTCACAATGTCAACAAAACAAAAAACATAAAAATCCCTGATCGACTCTCGGAAGGAGCAAAGTCAAAGCAAGCTGAGAGCAACTTAGACTCATTACACTCAAAGGGGGGATCATGACGACAAGTGTGTCGCTCTTCTCACACCCAATTGCAAGCACTGTCCACTTTGGAGCTCTGCCCATTTGAACCACGAAAACACTAACCCTCTATTTCTTTCCCCAATTGACTTGCAACTCGAAGCTCAGGCTTTCTTGACGACACGAGGATCACTCCATCTCGTGCAAGAAACCCTATACCATTCTGTAGCTGCATCAAATCCAAGAAACTTCAGGGGAAAGATCATACCTTAAGCCACCCCAAGAGCTGCCGACAAATAATAGTTGTATGAGCATGCGGCTTGTGCTAGAAGTGTCCCAAGTAGGCGAAAGTGAATACTAGAGAGCCGGGAGTACGAAGCTCTTGAATCGCAGAAGGCAGCCCCCAGACAGTTTGCTCTCCACCAGCCTCGACTGGAACGAAATCTCAACAACTGGGCAAGCGAGACGGTCCTCCAACACACGTTGTGCACAAAGAGACCCTGCTGTTGCAGCTGTAGGAATCGAATGTAGGAAAGAAGAGGACACAGACGTGTTCTGCTGTTCTCCGGTGCAAACTTATAGTGGAGCAACTTGCGTTGCGGTCGTGTGGACGGGGCTCAAATTGTCGGTATTTTGATGAAACCTCAATGGCTCAGCAGCATGTGAAGAACAGTGAGTGCGTCACCAAGTGGGGTTTAATTGTATCATGTCTACGCCATTGAAATGGATTTCAATGTGTGGGAAAATAGCAGTAGCATATTAAAAACTGGGAAGACACAAAAGTCAGTGCCGTTTGCGAGACGATACGTACCCCCATTGAGCAAAGGACGTGGGCTGGGCCCAGCACTGTTGCGCATCTGGGCTGTCCCAGTTCCAGGATCGGAACCCAGAGCGTGCACATCTTCAAACCTGCCCGGAGTTCATCTTCCACCAGTTCATGCTGTTTTTAATTTCTTCTCTTTGGCCACTGACAAAGATGAATTCACTTTGCATATAATAATTCACTTCTCTAAAAATCTTCGTTGCAAAATAAATCCAGAGTATCGTTGCAATTCATTGTCTGTTATCGCAGCAATCTAGAGCGACTTTGTAGTGGTGAGGAGTTATAAAAAGAATACGACTCGTACTTGGTGAGCCTCTTTCTTCCACGGGCGGTCCCGCCGGCCTCATCTCTACTTAGAATAATATTATGCAAGATGTGAAATTCTCGACTTGTCAGGGCATCCGTCTCCAACTGAACAGTAATCGGTCAAATTTGAGAAAAGAAAACTTGACCCCACTCACTTGCATTGGTCCCGAACTGAAAATTGTGGAGCACTTAAAACCAAACATTTCGACCTACAGGTGGAGTTTACTTCCAAATGTCTCTTTTGAGCACAATCAATTGGAAAAGTGGCAGCACCTGAGTGTGAAATGCGCCCTCCAATTAAAATGCCTCTCGGACTACTGTAGTGAATTTAAAAAACAACTGAGGACACAGTGCGAGGCCTTTTGTAATGTAACTATATCCAAAGGCGTCCAAATAAGCACATCAACATCATTCTTCTGCAATAATGCACACCGACACCTCAAAGTTTTTAAATAAAGAACAAATAGTGACCTTATGATCTAGGAATAGCTGCAAAGCTTTCAAGCCAAAATGAAATTCAAGCATCACAGTTGGAACAGTTCAAAGGAAACAGGTGAGGAGCTCTCAATGTCAACAAATGAAAAAACAAAAAAATCAATGATCAAACGACTCTCACCGAATACGCAAGGAACAAACAAAGCAAGCTGACAACAACTTATTAGACTCAACACTCAAAGAGGGGATCATCACGAGAAATTAAGCCTCACGACTGTGTGTCGCTCTTCATACACCCAATTGCAAGCACTGTCCACTAACCAGCTCTGCCCATTTGAACAACAACACTAACACTCTAATCCTTTCCCCAGCTGACTTGCAACTCTAAGCTCAGGTTTTCGTAACGGCACAAGTATCACTCATTCAATTCTGGACGCATATGCTTTTTGCCACTGAAATCATTTTCAACGCGTAGAAAAACAGTACTCAATACGGTGTAAAACTGTAAATGTGTAGGACAGTACTCATTCAAGTGTATGGCGTTTCGCATTAATTCGGTGTCAGCAGAGCGATCCTCTGTACGTGGCTGCAGGGTCCCATGATCCCATCCAGCTCTCATGCTCCAGGACTTTCCATCAGACATTCAGCGATTTATGAACGATAATCGGTAAACCCATAAGTCCATGACTCCATGGGCCAGCCCTTGGAGTAAAGACTCCTCATCTGTTTAATCATCTCTTCAATGAAATTTTCTTTCCATTTATGCCAATATAATTTTTTTTTTCTTAAACTCAGGAAAACACAGGAACATGTGATTTACACTTACGTGCTCAAATTTGGAACATTTGAATTTACATTTAAACTCCAGAGACCCCAATGCCGGTACGAGGAGTGTCCTGCGTCTAGTTCAAATCGGTGCAGTCGAAAGGGATCCAGTGCAATTGGCCATATATTCTAAATAATGTATGAACATGAAATGAAATTGCTTGTTTGGGCATTATCACTGAAGTGAAGCCATGGAATAAACCCTGAAGAAAATCAAGGTTCCTCCACCAGCAGCACTATTGGAGCATCTTTACAGGTGAAGTGAAAGTAGTGCACGGACTCGCTCTCGCATTGCCCATGAGAGGAACAATTGAAATTCTCAATTTACTCGTACGTACGTACATCAAATGTTCTCATATTTCGATAAAACGATTTAGCATTTACTTCAACCATCCAAGTATCGTATGGTGACTGTGTAGTAGTGTTCACAAGACACTTTCACTCTCCTTGTGCTGGTGAAAAATCCGCCGCTGCAGTTTCATGGTCGCCCTTGGAATGTTCAGCAAGGTCCTGCCAGACCACGCAATGCACTATTTTGGTGATGATCGTACGCCAGGGTCACCATCTTCACAACTAGAAACCTATGCGGCACTTTGAGACCCCGCTAATCAGAGATGTGGATGAACCGTGATGTCACCACTAGCACCTTACATTGCTTCAGTCTTCACCGGGTTTTGTTTGTTTGTTATTTGAAACAAATGAAACGAAATTTCATTGTCAAGGCAAGAGTACAAGCACAAGTGGCCTGGCAGGGAGAACACGACAGAAGAACAACAACAACAACCCCAAAGGCCCTTCACACACCAGATGCCGCGCCAATAGCAAAGGCAGCCTTAAAAATGGGAGTCATGATAAATCCAGGCCTGCAAGATTCGGAAGATTTGAGCGACCACGAGAAATCAATTCCATCCGTAACACTTCCATCCAATCTAAATTCTTGGCAGTTGATTTTTTCTTGGAAACAAATGAAGCGAAATTTCATTGCCTGAGAAACTGAAGTCACAAGACAAACTCGCCAGCCACAAGTGGCCTGACAGGGTTAGCAATTGATTGAATGCTGTTCCTGAGCACGAAAAAGGGGTAACTTACCGTAGATAGTGCCCGAGCAAATGAATTCAAACCGAGTCAAGCCTATTACAACCGGTCTTGGACCTCGGAACGCCTGATGCGGATGCAGCACATTTGGAGTGGCATGCTCGATTAAGGTAAACCAGCCCATTACCTCCCTGAATTGCAATCTGAATATGTTGGGGCCAACTTCAAGAGGCATATATTTTTCAGAGGTGTGTGCATGTTTCACAAATCAAACCCAAGTGGAATCATAATTTTTCGATTAAAATTGTAATTTTTGTGAATTTTTTGAAGTAGTCTGTCCTAAAATTACAAAACTGTTCATAGACTAAAGTCATAAATGTTTTCTAATCAACCCATAACCACCCCAAGTCAAGTACTAAGTATTCACCATTAATGAAGTGACATGTTACCCTTTGTTGTCATAGAAATTCTAATTTTGTTGTAGAATGTTTTGATTTTGTCATAAAAAAATGGATTTGGATGTTTTTTGGGCAAAATTTGGCCCAAAGTTAGGTGACAAAATTGGATTGGTCTATTGATGGAATTGGGAAGCCAATGGTAATGGGTTAGTTTAAAGTAGAATTGCCCATTACCACACAAATTGGCTATCTAGGTACTTTGGAAAGCTATTTGTCAATTCCCATATTTTCAAAGATTGAAAAGTTTGAGAGAAGTCAATTGCAACCAAGAGTGAAATTTCTGTGATTTTTCAAAGTTGAAATGTTAGATTGTGAGTAGACCCTTGTTAAAGCATGAGCAGACCCTTGTTATAGCATGGGCTAATGTGTCTTCTCCCCAAGTGCATTGCCATCATGATAAAGGATAGCAAACCTAATAGTAACAGTGGACCACGGAGGCAATTGGGAGGATGACGCAATTCTACTTTATCTTAAGATATTAGAGAGAGGAGTGGGAAAGTGTGCACATCAAGTGTCTTTGCGCTAATCAATGGAAATTCAGTAGCAACTTTGGGATAACTTTATGAAATATGCCATTAAAATCAATTTTTGTCAATGTGTGGAAAATAGAAGCATAATAACCCCTAAATGCCCAAGGCACCAAATTTTGGTGTCGACAATACTTTGAAGTTAAATAAAACCTAATCAAGTTGCTATCTTTAGTAGTTTGTATTTTTTTTAAACTCTTTTTGAAGTTTAGTTTTAGTATCAAGAACCCAATTTTGAAAATGATTGATTATAATTTTTCTATTCAAGATTTTGTACAATGGTATCGAGGGTGATTGCAAAAAAGACCGAACGATTTTGGTAGTGTTCTACCAAAACTGTGATTTTTTGTACTCAGTACTATGAGTATTACAATACTACAAAATGGAGCAATCTCAGCTGTTGATCTGAAAAATCAATGACCAATAGTACTTTTGAGTACTTAATAATATTGAAACAGTACTATTTGAAAAAAATGACAGTTTGTTGTAGAAAGTTGATAAAATTAAGTATAAATTAATAATAATTAGAAAATCATGAATAAAAAATCCCTAAAAATTGGCCATTTGTAAAGACTTGATAGTGATTACATTTCACTAAAAACTAGAAGTTGAAACCATCATGAATGTTTGGAGCGCTATGCACAAGGGACCCCTATTCGCATGCATGTTGTGGACAAAGAATTGTGGTTTTTTGAATGCCCTTTGGTGGACACATGCTCATCTAGTGTGGAAATAGCCTACAAAAAATTCAAGTGAACATCATAATTTTTGGATGCTCTACAATACTAAAAAACCCTAAACTGCAAAGTGTGACAAATGAGCTAAATTGACTTTTAATTATAAAATTATTTTTTAAAATTTATGAAAAATAATGGATCTCATGATTTCTCAATTAGCCATCTTCAATAAAAATTTCAAGCCCATTGGCTTCATTTTCTGAAAGTTATGATTGATGGCAACTCAATCACTTCAATTGTGACACCAAATAGGACCGGTTTTTCTTGCAATCACCCTCCAATGCAATCTTGACTTTCCGTAGTGTTGAGGGCTCAAGGAAATGAGCCAAATAGACTAGATTTTGTAGAGTAGTTTTTGAAAAACCATAAATTGATTGGGGTTATGCATGTTAGGCCTTTTAACCTCATATTTTTTTGGTGACCAACCTTTTAGATTTGACATGTGAAATGAAGATTGAAAGCCTTCAAATCATTTTCACAATTTTCACACCCTCATAATCAAGCATTATAATCTTTCAATCCATAAGTGATATTGTTGTGTTTTCTTCTCCCATGTGATCTCTAACATGTCTAGCTTGAATTTATATGGTTACAATTTTAAAAAAATTGATACAACTTATCAAAATGTTGGATTTTTGTTCAATTTAGAGCAAATTCCTAGAAAAAGCCTTGGGCATTTAGGGTTAAAAAATGTGAAGAACAATGAGAGTATACACATCATGGCCACTACTTGTAGTCCAGCTGTTGTGGAGGCTAGACTGCTGGAGAGTGGGGAAAATGCCTTACTAATGAAACAAATTTTGGTAAGCTGAGGACAGAGTGCAATGTCTTTGTGTAAAGTATTTTACATGTGAATATCCAATTCAACATGACATCCTTCTTACAATTGAATTAAATTGTCAAGGATTATTCATAATTCTCTTCTTTTGCATTTATTGGACACCACATGAATAAACTATGCATTGTCAAAATAGGGTGGCATCCTCTGAATTATTTTGGATGTAATTTTTTTTTTTAAACCTCTGACTGCCAAAAGCTAAATGTTGTAGACCGAAGTGTCAAGTTAAGGTAGTCAACCTCTTTCCAATCACGAACTATTTTTGCTAGTTAGACTCCTTTGTCTCTGATCACTTGCGACAACTCACGTACTTAGGTGATAGCTTATGCAACACAAATTTAGAGGAGGTGAACATTGAATTCATACAATGATCACAAGATGTACATTTGAAGTCACAATTATCACCTACTTTGAAGTATGGTCGATTTTGTAATCAGCCTATGGTTGGAAAAGTGGTGCCTTATATAACAAGAATGGATTAAATAAAATCTTTACGCAAAAAATTCACAATTATTTCGTTTTTTGAGGGGGAATAAGGAAAAAAATTTGGAACCCCCTTCAAATCTATTTCTCTACGGGGGGATTTTCCTCCTCACCAAATGCATACTAGAACTACGCTAAATTGCCTAAGTGGTCAAAATGAGGCTAGCTACTTTATATGGGACTTTGAGGTGATCAAATGATGGACACCACACATTGGGGTTGAGCATTTGGGAGTGGAGACGTGGTGTGGATTGCAGGTGGAGCCCAGGTGCCGACTTCCTACACATTTTCTTGCAAATCACCAAGAACATTGTCGTCTCCAAAAGAGTATAGTTTTCGAGTAGTTCTATGCACATCCTAGGAGTGCGAGTGGTGGTTCTAGAATCCAAAACGGACTACTCATACCTACATTAGAAGAAAAATGAGACTTTAGGTGGGCTATTAGACATTGACAAACCAAGCTATCATTAGTGGAGTAGGTATCCTAGCGAATGTGTCAAATTTGTATGGTCAACTTGTGTGAATTTCATGAAAAGAAGTTAGATTTTGTTCCCCTATGTTTTGAATAATCAATGTAGTTCACAGCCAAAAAATTTGAACATAGTTCATCTCCAATAAATTTCCTCTCTAGTTTCCATCCATGCATAATGATATCAATGGATTCAATATCAAATAGTATATGGTATGTTTGATTAATTTCCAACAATTGCATAGATGGAAATCACAATAGCTTAGAGGGGAAATTTATTGCAGCTAAATGATGTAATTATTGCAGTTCTCAAATTGATATCACACATTGACACATACCACATATTGTTTATACGATTATTTAATGGTTGAATACTTTTATAATTCTCCAATCACATTTCTTTGGCTCTACCATGTCAAGTGAACAAAAATAGGGAAATAAAATCCCTTTCTTCTTAAAAAGTAAAAATGAAATCAATTCATATCCTCCTTTGCCTTTCATGAAGTAGCCCTCTAGAAGCTTGAAGTTTTTTCTAATGTTTTGCTAACTATTATTACACTACTTTCAAACCATAACAAACTTAATGGTAGGATTACTAGGTGCTTAGCTAATCTAATGTGCCCAGTGCCATTGCTATAACCAAAATAAAAGTAAAAATAATTTTTTAATTTTTAAAAACTTTGAAATTCAATAGATTTTATGCATAAAGGAGTGAGGGCTTTGTTGCGGTGTGAGAGGTTGCATTCTTAATATGAATAGAAAGCTTTATAGAGGAAAGAGTGCAACGGCTTTGATTGGTGGTATACGGACATGCAATGTGAAAGTTATGTTTTTTCCAAAATAAAAGATAATTTAATTCAATTTTCAAATTCATAAAAACTTGAAATTTCATAACGTTTATACTATAGGTCCAAATGCCACAAAACAAAGCCCATCTACCCTTCCTTGTAAAGAGCTTTCAAACGGTACCAAAAATACCATTGGATACCTTGTAGTTTCTTAATCCCTAAAGTCCCATTGGCCCTACAGGGGACAAAATGGATTTTGGGCAAGCTCCTATGATCTCAATTTTACTGAAACTTTTTGAATTTCTTTTATAAGATAGATAAACTTATGAGCTTTCCGGAAATCTAAATTTTGAGCTTATGAGCTTTCCAATTGGTCCCTGGGAGCAAAAGTTATGCCACAATAACCTCAAAATGGGGGAGACTGGGCAACAAAAAAAATCCACAAAAATTTGAAATAAAAACTTTAATATTTTTTTTCTTGTAGATTATATTTTCTTCTAAATGGTAAGATTTGATTCATTCCATTTGGATTAGTGATGTGAAAGTTATGGAGCTTTTTGTTTTGCAGGCAATCATAGCAACTTCTTGAAAGAATTTTTTTCTTCTACTTTGAATGCTTATATCTTTCAATCTAGACGGTCAAAATTCACAAGATTTTTATCACGTGATAAAAGACAAGTGTAGAACAAGATCCTACGGTTAGATTCTAAAAAATACATTAAAAAATTATTTCATAGGTGAACGTAGCAGAAGTGATAGTTTTGAGTGGTTTGGGCAGAAAAATGGCCTTAGGACTTTAGGGGTTAAATCTCAACGTATCAAACAAAACAGACAAACAAACAACCTAATTTAAAGTATAGATGTAGAAATGGAATCTTACAAAGATGTAGTGAGGATGGAATATATGATTCTGCATACCAATTCCTAGAGCTTCATTGCCAACATGCAAAGAATTACAAACATAGGTATCCCACCATTCAAGGGTTTGTTTAGGCATTTAAATGCCTAAAATCACCAAAAACAGTTGGGGAGTATCAAACCTATAGGAAAATTTGAAGAAAAATTGGATGATGATGCCAAATTGTTTTAATTTATGAAAAAAATTGGACAAAATATGTGGATGAAAAAATAGTTCTATACAAAACATAGATGAATACTAAAATATTTGGCTAAATCATTTTCTTGTATGCTACTACTTCAACATTTCTCCAAAAAACAAATAAGAAACCTTACCACCACTCAAGAGGAATGTTATGTTCAAAGTAGTCATAATATAAGGGTCAATTAGTAAAATATAAATATTATTTAGAAATATTTATTTAATAAAATTTGAAAAGACATTGCCTGACATTGAATCTCGGGGGGTGCACTTAGTTCTACTACAACAAACCATGTTTGAATAAGTGGTTTTTAATAAATTATAATTTCAACCTAAAATTTTGAGCATTGTTTAATAATGACTATAGGTTTCTATTGCCAAAATTTCCAACTCAAATAAAATATGAAATGATTTTTAGAAGAGGTTGGAAATGAACTAAAATGGCATGTTTTTCAACTCAAATAATTATAAAGAACACATTTAGATATCCATTGAATCAATATTCAACTCAAAATAAGCTTTCAATAGAGATTTATTTTTAGGATTTATTTTTTCATTTTTTAAGACTATTTTTTCTTATATAATATAGGGATGTGAAAGTTATTTTTCAGTTTTATAGTATATTTTTTTACTTCAAAAATTTGTAACTAATTATAACTAAAAAATAAAAATATCAATAATTCAAAACATAAACTTTCAAAGTTAGTGGGAAAATCTATTAATATTTCATTTATTTATTTCATTTAAAATTCAAAAAGTATATAGGAGGTCCTAAGTTTTGTTTGCACGTGGTTTTTAATAGACACTCTAAGTGACCCCCCTAAGCATTGAATTCTCTATAGTGTAAAATCTTTCCTAGGTAATGTGGATTTTTTCTAAAAGAGACATGTACACATTGATATTTCCCAAATGTTTTTACAATAAGATATAAGAAATTCATCACCAATATTTTTCAATCAATTATTATGTAACTTAATGAAAAACACATGAAATAATTTACCAAAAATTTCATTTTTGGTTTTTGAAATTGAAATTTGGTATGTTAATCAAAATTGTATAAAATAATAAATTTAATAGGATAGTTTTGATAAGATATTCTTAAAATGAAGTTAAAAAGAAAAAGTTTTAAGGGCTTTATAGTGGGGTTGTGTTGGAAATATAAAACTAAACAAAACACAAAAGGAAGCCAAACACTCAGATATGCAAGAAGAAAAGAATTACATTAACATTAAATGTAGGAAGTATATACAAAGGGAGAGAGACGATGAATAGTAATCTCTCCCTATTGGCTAAGAAATACTTTGTTAACTAATCCTCCACCATATTGTGGAAAGTGTTCACACTATGTTTCTTAACACTCCTCCTCGCTTGACATAATAATGGTGAAATAATAAAAGAAAATCGGGTTGGTTGATGAAGGTAATAAAATCGATTGAAAGACAAACAAGGTCGCCAAGTTGTAGACTTAATCGACTGGTTTCATACATCGGTGGTCAACTCACCGGTTTGCGGTTTAATCCTCATCGGTTGCATTGACTGGTTTGAGGACTCATGGCTTGACATGCTAGTGAAGCAGGAATAACAATCGACCCGCTATCCTACCCCTGAGTTGTGATGTGACAAGATGCAGGACCCCCCAAGATGGTTAACAAGCTCTAGCATTGAACCCCAAACCGTGGTTCTTACCACAATCCCACCTTTTTCTATGTAAAAATTTCCATAATCTTTGAAAGTTTACGATTTTTGCCTCATTAAAACTTTATCTAGGAAAACCTCGCTTATAGTCAAGGACAAAATCACAAATGAAGGAAAAAGAGTACAACACCCTTATCAATTCATTCTCATGGTAAAATCCAATGGGAAAAATCCATAGAAAAATATCAAAAGGTTAATAATTTTCAAAATGAAAATCTATTGGATTTCTTGTTTCAAAATATTAAGCCGTTGCATTCCAATGCCATGGACAAGTCGACGATGAGTAGATGATGGAAGAGCCTTGGTAAAAATATCAGCAAGATTATCTACTGGTGCAATTTTCTTAATGTCAAGTACCTTGTCTGTAATCAAATCATTAGTGTAGGTAGGTTAAATATTTTGGATCAATATGCTTTGTGCGATCACCTTAAATAAAACTTGCTTGCATTCACTAGAAGAAAACTATGTTGGAAATCACAGTTTTGCGTGGGTTGAAATTTGTTGAAACCCACGTTTCCAATGTAGAAATCTATGTTAAAATGCATTCCAACACAGATTTCTGCATTGGAAACGTAGGTTTCAACAAATTTCAGCCCACGCAAAACTGCAATTTCCAACGCAGTTTTCTTCTAGTGATTTGAGTAACACAACCACTATTGTCTTTGTAAAAAACAGTTGGAGAATTATCATAAAATAATCCACAATTTGTTCGAATGAACTTGTCAATCAATCTTAACCAAATGCATTCTCGAGATGCTTCATGCAAAGCAATAATTTCTGTATGATTAGATGATGTTGAAGTGATTGTTTGCTTTACTAATTTCTAAGATATTGCAGCTCCATGTTGCAAGAAAACATAACTTGTCTGAGATTTGGATGCTGTAGGATCTAATCTATATCCAACATCAGTATATCCAATCAATGTTGGATCTCGCGATCGAGTATAGTGCAGTCCCAAATCTTCAGTTCCTTTCAAATAACGGAAAAGGTGTTTGACGCCATTTCAATGTCGAAGTGTAGGACTAGCACTATGTCTTGCAAGAACACTAATTGCAAATGCAATATTAGGCCTTGTAGACGTAGCTAAGTACAAAAGTGCTCCGACCTCAACGAGGTATGGATAGTTTTCACCCAATGTTTCCTTCTCCTCCTCGCAAGGACGGTAAGGATCTTCACCCTTAGAACTCCGACCTACTATAGGTGATGATAGAGGATATGCATCAAGCATATTGAATCTTTTGAGGATTTGGTTGATATATGTTGTTTCAGAAAGAAAAATGTTACCATCTTTCAAATGAAGAACTTGTAAACAAAAACAAAAAGTCGTTTTGTCAAGTACCTTCATTTCAAACTCATGAACAAGAAGTGGAGTAGGTGTAATACATGCTGATTTGGTACCTATAAGGCTCAAGTCATTGACATAAACAACAATGATGACAAAATCATCTTTGTCTCGTTTGATAAAGAGACATGGAAGCAATGCATGATTAATAGAGTGATTCTCAATTGTCGTAGGTGTTGATACTACATGCGTCTAAATTGTTTGAGATTATATAGTGCACGTTGTAATTTAACGCCATGATAGTTGCACTTGGATTTGTAGATTCAAGGCCAAGTGGAACTCTCATATATATATTAGTATGAAGTGAGCCATATAGATAGGCGATAACAACATCTACAAGTGTCATTTCAAAGATGGTGTGTATCGCCATGCTAAAAAAATATCGAAAAGTAATAATATCCATAACTGGTGAATATGTAATATCATAATCAATGCCAAACTTTTGTATGAATCCTTAAGCAACAAAACGAATTTTGTAGCAAATAATTTGACCTTTGTCATTGCATTTGTGTACGAAAATTAGTTTGTAACCGGGAGGTCGTGAATTGAGATTATTTACAATAGGTCCAAAGACTTGTCTCTTACGCAAAGAATCATACTCCTCTTCAAAAGCAACTTTCCACTTGAGTCAATCAGAGCGATTCATCACGTCTTCAATAATACGCGGTTTGGGATCATCTTTCTTGCAAGAAAGATTTTCCACAATCATAGAAATGAATGGTTCATCTATGTCAATACTTGTTTTGTCCCATACTTAATCAGTACCGCAGTACTATAAAGATAACTTTGTATTCAATTGAGACATTTTTTTTACAAGTGGATGGATGAATAAAATTGGTAGTGGTTGTTGTAGGTCGAGAAGGATTAGAAACATCAAAGATTGTCTTGCATTTGCGTGGTTGTTTATCTGGTTCACGAGTTCGTTTGCCCATATATTGAGGAGTAGTAATGGTTGTTGTTTCTGATACAAAAACTCGTATAGGACTCGTGAAGATTTTGAACTTCATTCAATGGAGTTTTAGTGATTCTTGGTGCATCATTGAATCCATCAGGTGTCTGATCTACAATCTTTTGCAAATACAAAATCTTAGCAACTTCGTTTTCAGCCAAAGATGTTCGTGGATTAGGATTTGATGTAAATGTTTGAGGTACTTGAAAAGTAAGACTAGAAGAAGTTTCTTGAATAGAGGTTGTTCCTTTCAATGATGGAAATACATCTTCTTCAAAACGGCAGTTGGCAAAATGTGCACGAAGTAATGTACCAATAGAAGGGTTAATATAACAAATAATGCTGGGCGAGTCAAATCCAACATAGATGCCTTCTTGACGATGAGCACCAATAGTATGACGTTGAGATTTTACAATTGGAACCCAAACACAACATCCAAATACTTGCAAATGGAATACATTAGAAATGCATTCTGAAAGAAGTTTTTGTAAAGAAGCAATCTTCACAAATGAAGGACGGAGTTGAATTAAAGTTGCAGCATGTAGAATTGCATTATGCGGACAAATTTGCATGTAAAAGCAAAGGCCTTGTAATAAGTTGGATTCACTTGATGAAAGACTCTACCAATCCATTTTGAGCATGTTCATTTAGAATTGAATATGTTAAATCAATCTCAATGGCAGTACAATAGTCTTCGAAAGATTTGGATCAAAATTTTTGGACATTATCTATGCAATTGGGTAATCAGAAAAATGAGCTTAAAATTGGATAAGCATGGAAAATAAGTTGGCGAAAGCCAAATTTTGAGTTGATATTAAGGAGACATGAGATTGTCTACATGATGCAAAACCGAAACAAAAAAATATTGAAATGGTCCAAATATAGGTGTTATAGGACCACAAATATCACCATGTAGTCTCGAAAGCATTGGTGGTAATTCATTGGGCAACTTCCATATAGATGGTCTGGCAATCAATTTGCCTTGTACACATACTTAACATAATGTCATTGAATTTACATCAACTAGTTGTAAATTATGACCAAGAACACATGGAAGAATTTTCCAAAATAAAGTGGAGCCTAGATGACCAAGTCTTTTGTACCAAAAGAAAATTTTATTATCTTTAGAAGATACAACAAAGTTAGATACAATGTGTGGTCGGATTGGAATCCAATACAAGCCACTTGCTGCAGCAAAGGTTGTTTCCACTACTTTATTGTTTTGTACAAAACTAGAGCCTCTCGTTTATCTAAAATTTTGGTCGAGAGATGGAAACCATTGGTGCAGATATCTCGATAGCTGATCAAGCTTTGAGGCACAAAGGGAGAAAACATAGCACACATGTATGTTATGATGGTGCCCTGTGAGCCCCAAATTCGTCACTTGGGACTCATTGTTTTCTTTTTTTTAGTTTATTACAAATTAAGGCATAAAGTACTACAAAAAGCCCCCAAAAGAATGTAGAACCCAAATAGGTATGTCACGTACTAGTATAGCATTTGGTCATAAATAGCCTTTTATCCATAGATTACCCATAAAACCCACTTGTATATAGGTTAGAACCCGTAATTAGTGGAAAACAATAGGGCTACTGGGAACTTACCCAAAATAGCCCAAACCTAGTGCATGTGACCATGATAGGCTAAATTAGTCTTAGGAGAGTTAGAGAGGTCCCCACGTAAATCTCCAAAGATAGGTTCTAGTTTCCCCATTCCACCGACGAAACATTAGGAATCCAAATTGTTAGCTTGCAGGTGTTACTTGTTCCAGAGAGGCCGCATGGAGGAATCCACAGCCGCCGGATAGTGTTCTTGGATCTGGAACATGTCGAGGTGTCCACGGCAAAACCCATTCGCCAAGATTCCCTCACATGTAAAAGATTCCCTGACTGCCGGTGATTCAACCGAAGTCAGTTTTCACCTTGCCACCAACTGTGTACTAGAATAGCCCAAGACTTGGCACGTGGCTTGGGGGACTCCATGAGAGGTTCCCCCAAAAGTCTCGGTTTTTTCTGATCTCCAAAGGATCTTTTTCCGAGCAGTCAACCGCCAAAGGCCACGTTGGGAAATTCATGGAAAATACCCAGGCAGCGGTAAAATCTCACTAAAAATTAGACTAGCATCTTTTACGTTAATAACACGCCCTGACAAATTTCATGGTGTTCCAATAGCGGGAAGCAGCCGAAACTGACAACATCCCCCCAATTAATAATTACGGCAGGATCTTTGCGGGGTTGACCGGCGTCTCGGGAGCGTACGAAGTCGGAACGAAGACATCAAGGAGCCTTTTCTTACTCCCTAGAACCTCCCCAACAACCCTAGCTAGTTACCCAGGCCAAAAGAGGTAAACCCCAAAAGTTAGGTTTTTACCCTTTTAATTGGCTCTAGTTGGCACTAGTTTCCGATGGGTTTTTTGTGATAGAAATAGGGGGTAGGGGATCCCTTAGGCTAAAAATGGCATTCTGAAGCCATTGGCGCAATCCATTTGCAATTCCGAGCTAGACTCCAAAAGTTAGAAGTTAGGGCCAGCGTAAAACCCAAAATTAGGTGAAAATCTCAAATTTGGATGAAAATCCGGATGGATGAGGTTACTCGTCGAGGGGGGGAGTGGGCCCTTGGAAACCTATAAAAGGGGGCCCTTCTCTCTCCCAAAACACCCCCAATACTTGTGTAGATGGGAATTTACTATGGATGAACATAAATAAATTCCTATAGTTTTTAAGTTCGTTCTCAGGGAGGCAAAGTGCTATAGGTAATTCTATAAGGTAATGGATTTAATCCATTTCCCAGATTATGCACAATTGAAAGGATCGGGAGAATAATTCCATCTTAACCCAAACAATAGATTAAGCCATATTATTATAATTAACCCAAGGTGGGAGAACTTATCGATTGTGAACAAATCTATTGATTCGGCTTTGCTCTGGATCCACTTTACAGTCTCACTAACCAGCTGGTACAGCTTCTATTGATCTTCTCATTCGTCCAACAGCATCTCCAATTGATTCTTTTTAACGCACGTCAATTTTGGCTTGTCTTCCATCACATCTTTACTTTGCATTTCCGCCATAGTAACGTCTTCTTTAATTCCACACTCAGATTTAACATAACTTGAACAATTGCAAAACTTGCACTTCTTCCGATTAATTCTGGATAGCTCTCCTTTTACTTTTAAATCACTCATTATTCTATACTATTGATTTCAATCTCCACAGTTACTTCCCATAGCTGCTTAATCTCACAGATGCTATAGATTAACACTTAGTCCAAAATGAAATACACCATAGAATCATACACAATTGATAAAACAATTAAAAGCAATTGCAGACATTCAATCAGATCCAGTCATAACAATAGGAATTCTACACAGGATTGGATCTATCGACTTAACACTCAACACCGAAGCACTTCACAATTGATTCACACTATCCCAGCACATCCAAACACTCATTTCACACAATAGATTTCAGCAATATAAAGTCCATCCCATGCAATTGAAATCACACCCAAAATTATATAATCAATCCAAGCACAGAAATTCAATAGCATACACACACTTCAGTTTTCCATCCAACTTCGAATTATATTTCACGTGAAATGTATTACAATAGTTTCCCGCTCCTGCACAACTCCATTCCGTAACATCTATCGATCTAGCACCATCTCGAGACACCGAACCCAACACTATAGCATTAATCCATACACTGGTGTAACAACTATTGATCCGGCCCAAACGCACACCCACCGTACAATCACACAGAATAATAGATTCCGCTCACACACACACACAAACGCAACAATTGTTCACACAAAACACCACTGCCGGCCAACACTGCCGCACAGGAGCTCTGGACCTCTTCCAGACTCACCTGCAACTCCGCTGACAATTGATCTTAACTCCCCCTCCAAAGATAACCAACCTAACCGCCACTAACTACCACAACAATTGCACCCCATTCATCCACATTGACTTACATCCATTGATCATAAACACCATAAAACCCCACTAAAAGGATAGTAACCGGAATTAACCATTGCAACCACACTAGTACTATAGCAAAATTGGAAAATTACCAAAAATTTACAACTATACACGTTTCCACTATAGATCGTATGACTACAACTTGTTTTGGGTCCGTGGGTCCAAGTTATCTTGGAATTTTTGGCATTTAGGCCAAAAAACCTCTACGGTGTTTTTGGAGCACTTTTGGCTCCCTTTGTTGTTCTATTTCAAGCTTTCTTTGAAGGTCCTTTTGGGTCCTTCTACCTTACTTTGCATCCTTGTTGTGAGTTAACGGGTTTTTCCCTATACTTGTGTGACTTCTTATGCCTTGTACTAATCCTAAAGTCACCCCCCACCGTACCTTGGCGATGCCACTTTGGGGGGCCTTTAGTGTATGATTTTTACCCGTGATCCTTGACCTTGTGTGCATGTGTGCCCCCGTATTAAGTCCTAACCAAAGTTGTCTTTTCCATTGTTGGTTGTAAGTGGGCCCCACCCCTGGGGAACAGTGAAGCTTTGAACCTATAACCAGTCCCAGTCCTAAAGTGCGTGTTAAAAAACAAGCCTCAAACGGCGGAGCTTTGAACTCAGGGGTTTCGTAAGTCCTAAAGTTGGTGTTAAACCCAACCCTACGGCGAAGCTTCGAACCCCTAAGTACCTTCGTTCCAAAGTCTAGAGTCCGAGACGTTCTCAGAAAAGTCCAAGGTTTAGCGTCCGAGATTAAGTCTAAGTTTTAGAGTCACCCCTTGTGAGCCGGTGTCCGTAAAACAAGAAACTACGCCAACCGCCGGAAAGGGAAAACCAAAAGTCCGATTTAGATTTGCTTGGGTGGGTTCCCTTAAGGAATCCAAAAAATAGATTTAGTTTGCTAAGGGGGTCGGGACAGGTCGTTGGAAAGGGCCCAGCAGGTCGCTAGGGAGTCGGGACAGTCGGGGTGGGTCGCTGGGGAGTCGGGAAGGTCGTTGGGTGGGCCAGCAGGTCGCAAGGGGAGTCGCTGAAGGTCTAGGGAGTCCAGAACTTGGGTCCAGGGAGTCCAAACTTGGGTCCAGGGAGTCCAAACTTGGGAAGGAAAGTTGGGATTAGGAGGGGGGATTAGGGGGAAGTTAAAGGGTTGAAGTCAAGGGATAAGAAAGAGGGGGGATGTAACAGGGTCTAGCTGGGGCCTCCTAGTAGTGCAAAACAAAGAGGGGGGGGGGGGAGAAAAGAGTGTGAACCGCTCCACGTGTCGTGACTTGCACATGCAACCAACCGCTCTCACATCCCTCCAACAAGACAAGACAAACAATGGAGCGAGATTAGAGAGGGATATGACTAAGTAGGGGAGGAAGGAGAGAGAAGATCAATAGTAAAGTAGGCTTAGAGGTGTAAGGGAATCCCCAAAAGGGCCTCTCCAACCATTAGAGGAAGGATGAGAATGACGCGGAACATCACGACGTAAGAGGGGTGGTTAGAATTGCAAGAAGTTAGCGTCATAGCGTAAGACCCCCATTAAGGGGTGGGTGGGAATAGTACCAAGGCAAAAGAAAGGAGGGGATAAGGAGAAGGAAAAAATGCCTTAGGATACTAGAATGTAATATTTTTTCCCACAACTAAGCCGTAGGCAATTGACCACTTCAAAATACGTGTCGGCTATGGAATACGAGCACGCGGCTGCAGGTATGGAGGAAAATGTCGCGCATGCCAACAACGATCAAGTGAGTCAGTAAACTAATCCCCGGTGCTTTTCTTTTAATTTACGCTAAATTCTGTTAAGTAGTGATTAATTTCGATTAGCAAATAGGAATTAGGGGGGACCTTAAGTTTAGACATAGAAGTTTATCGATAGGACTAGAAGTATCCAAACCCATCTCATACATAGAAATTGACCATAAAAGCAACCAAATTAGACTAAGATAGGATAGGACTAGGAATTAGTAACCGTTAAGGTCAGAACTCAACCAAGAAGTAAACATTAGATTAGGACAAAATAATCCAATTAGGAGTTAGGGTTAAATTAGCAAATCAAAATTGCCTTAGGTGATAAAGACTTAGGGTAGGAAGTAAAAGATAAATTAGATTAAAAGGTAAATGAAAGTAGGAAAAGAGATCAATTAGATTAGAAGAGAAATTATATTAGAAGGTAAATTAAATTAGGGAAGAAGATCAATTAAATTAGATGATAAGTTAAATTAGGGGAAGGAATCAATTAGATTAGAAGATCAATTAAATTAGATTAGAAGATCAATTAAATTAGATTAGAAGATCAATTAAATTAGATTAGAAGATCAATTAAATTAGATTAGAAGATCAATTAAATTAGATTAGAAGATCAATTAAATTAGATTAGAAGATCAATTAAATTAGAGGATAAATTAAACTAGAAGGAAGATAACCTAGATTAAAAGGTAAATTAAATTAGGGAAAGGAATCAATTAGATTAGAAGGTCAATTAAATTAGATTAGAAGGTCAATTAAATTAGATTAGAAGATAAAGTAGGATTAGCCTAAAAACCGAAGAGTTAAACTAAGGGTCTACTTGAAGTTGGAATTTAAGTTGAAACACGAGTTAAGGTTAGATAGAGAAGAACCATTGAGTTTAGGAATTCCGTTAGCCAACCACCTTAAGAAATTAAGCACATCCAATTGACATAGGAAATCATGGACGGAACTTAGGCATCCCCCATCAGTACTAGGAAGGGTTAATTAGCCTTAGATTCCCATAGAGTAGGATAGATTCGGTAGTAGTCCGTATAGGTTACCGTTAGGGGACGGTTAGCCCGGACTATTTCCTCGCCAATCGGGGCAACTCCGTTGTCACCTGCGGAAATTAGGAACTTAGGAAAAAAGATCCATTGCTTGGAAGGCACAATGGACCTATGCTTAGTCACCCGTTAGGTTAGAATTTAGTTAACCCCTAGAACCTGGTTGTGTCCGATTAATTACCAAGGGTGGGTAATTAAGCGCCCACATGCCCTCAGGCTGTTCCCTCCTGAAAACAAAACACATTCAATCCAGCCATAGTTATTAAATTTTTTATTTGTCAAATTGAAAGATTATCAACATCAAAAAATTGTTTATCCTATAGGATTGTATGTGTAGTTGCAGAGTCAAGGAGCACATTACAGAATTCATTAGTGGAGGTATCTTCAACAACATGTATCTCAAATTCTTCAACTCCATATGAATCTTCAGAAACATCCATGGTATGAGCTTTACGTCTTTGGACTTTGAACTTTGTGTTTCCTAAAATATCTTGACAAAATAGTCTGATGTATGGCAGACATTTGTCAAGTGCCCAACTCTACACATTAGAAAACTTGACAATATGAGAGACTTAGGAACCGTAGTTCAAATAAGACGAGCCTTTGTATTTTGCAAAAAGATCTCGTTTTCCTTTTCAGCAAGAAGTAACAAAGCCATGAGATCTGAGTGGGTCTCAAATTTCATGTTTTTTATTGTTGTGCAAATACAACAGAGACTGGGGGAAATGTTGAGAGAGTTTTCTCAATCATCTTGCCTTTGGTAATAATCTAATCACACAACCGTAATGCGGTATAATTCATTGTTGAAAGCAACAAATGTTGAAAAATCCAACACTTGTAAGTGGGTCCAATCATGAAGGGCTCTACTTTTGATGATCAAAATGGGATTGGGGGTCCAAATGGGATAATAGGAGCCAATTTCTCCGTAACCACTCCTTTTTTTGGACCATTATTGATGTGTAGCTCAAAGTTTATTTGATTTCTCCAAAATAAAGATGCTTCATGTTTCATAAATGTTATGGTGTCATGATTGACTATTACATAATCTATGATGTCATCATTTCATCTTAATTAAGTACAAAACTAAGGTTGTAACCAGTTTTTTTTACTCCTTTGTTGAATTTGAAATTAGACTATATAGAAACTTTTCCATTGAAAGTAATGATATTTTGAATAGAATATGTCATTGTTGACAACTTTGAATAATTTTTAGAACTAATTTTGATGAAATTGATGAAGTTTTTAAGTAAAACATTCCATTGAAATTTCAAAAGGAGTCCCAAAAGGACCCTTTAACACGGTTGTTGTTGACTCCTAATACCTCACTTTGACCCTTGGAGCTTCTTCCAAAACTCATTTGTTTTTTCAAGTTCTAAGTATTGATGTTGTAGAGAGGAAACAAGATGGCGATGGAGTAAAAACAAAGTTTGGCAAGAAGTGAAGGTAGAAACAGTGGCACTTACAGTGGAGTTTGTATAAAAAACAATAGAGTCAAATAATTGCTCCGCAAATATATGTGCATTAGCAGTTCTCGCCTATATTAAATAGTTACTCCCATCAACTATGAGTTGAAGAAAAAGAAGAGGTTGTAGTTGTGGTGGCTCAATAAAAGTAGTAGCAACCACCAGAATTGTTGTAAAAGCAACGACGGAAGATGTCGAAGTACTCATGATTGAAGAAGAAAAAGATAATGTATAGATGGAAGAAATAGAAAATTAGGGTTTTGAATGGAATAAAAGAAAAAGATGAAAATGGAAATAAATATAAAGATAAAGTGAAGATATACTAAAAGATAAAATGAAGATAAAGATAAAATAAAGTAAAAAGAAAAGAAAAAGAAAGAAAAAGAAAAAGAATGATAGAAAGAAAGATAATGGTAAAGAAAAGGATAAAGATAAAGAAGAAGAAATATATAAAAATATAAAAATATAAATTATAGATCAAAGGTCAATTAAAAATAATAATTAAAAAAAATACTTGAGGTTTGAAGGGACAAGGAAGAAAGAACTTGCGGTAAAGGGGGGGGAAGTGAAGGAAGAACCAAAGAATTGATGGAGGAACTTGAAAAAAAAAAAAAAAAAAAAAAACTCCACGAAAAGGCACAAGAGAGAGGTGTGGAGAAGGAAGTTGGAGGGGAAGGGTTTGAGTGGGGGAAGGGGCCGGCAGAGGGAGGGGAAAGGAGGGAGCCCGAGCAGTGGTTGGAAGGCGAAAGGGCTTGTAAGGGAGGACTTGGGCGGGGAGGACCTAGGTAGGGAGGCGGGAGGTAGCCTATGCGGAGAGGCGGAAGGCCACTTAGGCGGGAGGCAGCATAGGCTCCGCGCACATGCCATATTTTCTTGGTGGTTTTGGGCGCCTAACGGCGAACCTGGCCTGCCGCCTGGCGAAACTAGGTCTGGCGGGTTAGAGCCCCGCCAATGCCAGGCCGCCAAGGGTAATTTCAAGTGGAGGGTTTAAACAATCAAGGTTGGATTTTCACAATAATTTCTTTCTTTGAGGTACTCATTCGTCTTTCTATATGTCTCTCTAAGGGAAGTTGCTCTCCAATACAGGAAATGTTATTTCTCTTGAGTGCCATTTCTTATTGAAACGATGAAATGAGGGAATAAAAAAATGTTTGATGTATTTTAATTGATGCTTCAAAACCATTTTTTTAAGATGTTGTGATGGAAGTAGTAGAAAATGAATTTAATATAGCTTTAGTTCATGCCTACTAAATATTACTTTGCATTGTTTGTAGTCACTACTATTATGTTGCAAGAGTTTGTTTATGAATTCCATACTAATGAAGTTTATGAATGATATTGCTTTTGATGCAATGGCTAGGAAATAAATTACATACAAAATTGATGCATGTTGGAAAATGAATGACAAACTACTTGACTTCATGCTTGCATATGATTGTGGTTGGACATGCAATTATGTTCAATCTCCTTCTATTTAGGGTAGAAAATTAGATTTTGAAATTGCTCTAATTCATTCTAAAAAACAATTCGTTTGGATGTAAAGTGTAAATATCATAGAGTTCATATTGTCTCTAGGGTCATGGTTGAAAAGCATATTACGGTTATTTGCTCTTTGAGAGAAGGCATCTTAATCCCTAAATAATTTTGACTATATTTTCACAAAATACACTTGAGAATTGCCATTTTTGATACATGTACCAAATTTTAGAATTTTTTTATTACATATAACCATAGGATCTTCTAGTATGCTAGTTTGAAAAGATGTAGAATTTTTATTTTTTTAAAATTTCACCTTGTAGACTACAAGATATTGGCATTTGAAATGACAAAAATCATTTTTGAAGCCTTGCAAAAAAATCAAGTAGCTGCACTTCACAAGGTAACATTTGTATGAAAAATAACTCAAATTGGTGGTTATCCTTTGGATTTAGTCTTTCAAGGCAACTTAGCTACATGCTTGAAAAATTCCAAATCATTTGAAAGTCTACAACACAAAGAAAAAAAATAGAAAATGATTGAAAATAAAAAAAAATAATAAAAAAATTAATGGAATTAGAAAATCCCAATTCCAATGGTAAAAATGTTGTAATAAGCAATCTAAACATACTATTTACATTATTTCCAAAAACATTATATTGAATTAAACAAAGGATTTCAAAGTGTTTTAAAGAGTAGAGATTCTATAAGTACCAACAAACTACTCTAAAATAAAACTCTTCATAATTGTTAAGAAATTGATAAAAAAAATAAATGATTCAAAGCTTTCCGTTTAGATAAATATTTTAAAAAAAATTCAAATTTTTATCTCTTGAAAAAATAATTAATAAAGAATTTTCTTTTGCAACGTAGACTACCCGCTAAACAATGAAAAGTAGACTACCTGCTAAACAATGAAACTCTTAAGGAAAAAAATAAAAGCTCCATTTATTGTGAATTGCCCAAAATCACTATGTTCTCATGAATGCAATTTGGGCATTTAGGGATTACATTCATGAGAGTGAATTGCCCCAAATCACTATGTTGCCATATAATGTAGTTTGGGCATGTGGGGGTTAAACTTTAAAGTTATAAATTGTAATTCATGTTAAAGAAATTATATAATGGTGCAATTCTTTTCCATCGAAGGGTTACAAATCAAAAGACACATTCATTTGTCCATGTGTTTTAAGAAAAAAAAAGATAAAAGAAAAAAAAAATTATTTTATATTGGTATAACTTGTTTCTTTTCATTGTTGTTTAGGAAACACATCAAAGCCAGTGTAGTTTGCTTTTTAGCTACCATATAATATCTAATTGCCTTTTCGGGGAAGCTTTATTTCTTGGAACAATTTTAAGTAGATTTTCCTAAAAAGCAAAATAACATTGACATCAAATCGGAGTCGTTTCATAGTTTTTGGACCTTCAAGGAATTAGTTTGAATTTTTTGAATTTTTTGAAGTTGAAACGTAGTGGCTATTTAAAAATAAAAGTATAAAAAATAAAAAATAAAAAACTGGCAAGGCGTGGCAAGGCGTGGCGGAGACTACATGTGCGCAGAAAGAGCAACATCACAAACCGTGCGAATGGTGAGCCACTCACGCCCCGCCACATGTCATGGCGGATGGTGGGTGGCAGGGTGGATTTTTGGCATGTGCGTGGGGCCATAGGTGGGAGAAAAGTAGGAAGTGAGCGGGGGTTTACAAAAAAGGGAGTGAGCAGAGGAAGGGACTAGAGCCATACAGATCTTTCACAGAGTGTGAAAGGGAGAGAGAGGGGATTGCAAAACCTCCTCCTTAAAATAAATCTAAATTGGAAGTTCTAAAACTCTTTTTAAAAGAAAATACTCAAAGATCTAAACACGAGAACGTGCTCATAACGTGTTGCAAATATAAAACTATACAAAACACAAAAGAAAGCCAAACACTCAAGTATGCAAGAAGAAAAGAATTACATTAACATTGAATTTAGGAAGTATATACAAAGGGAGAGAGACAATGAATAGTACTCTCTCCCTATTGGCTAAGAAATACTTTATTAACTAATCTTCCTCCATATTGTGGAGAGCGTTCACACTACGTTTCTTAACAGGTTGCAAGACTTCTTGGAGGGTATTTGCTTAATACTTTACATCATTTCTTGAAAAGTAAGTAAAAAAACCCAGAATTAGTTGTTGGTCTATTGCTAACTTGCTAATTATGGTAACCTATGCTAGATGTGATGGGGCAGGTGGACTAATACTATCAAATAGACCAGGATTATAGATGTCCAAAAATTTAACCCCTAAAGACGTAGAGTCCCCTCAAGGTACAAAACAAAAATTGAGTAGGCTTGTATGATTAGGATTTTTGTCCCAATTTTTGACAATTTTTTTAGGCAAGAGAGTTTTCATAGGACTATGAGGGAAACAAAATTTCAATCCAATTAGTTTTGTTGTTCAAAAGTTATTGCACATTGTAGGTAATTTACACATTGAGGGCATGGCACAATGAGTTGAAGTTTTAGATGGCAACATCAAAAAAGCAATGACCACTAGGGATTTTTTTGTTCTTTTTATGAAGTACCAAAGTGGTGATATAAAATGTTATAGTGGTGTTTCAAATTTCAACATTCATCTACATATTGGATAGAAATATCACTTAGCACATATCACATGTCCATACTTTTGTTTTCAATCACAATTTGGTGATTTTATCCAAGAATTTTTTTAATTTCAAAGTTTTTTTGTAAAAAAGTTCACAATTTGTTGCCATTTTTAAGCCAAATTATTTTTTTGGTTGCAATCTAGTACCATAAAGCCAAAAAAAAGCCCTAGTGACCAAATGAAGAAACCAAAATTAGGTTATTCTAATACAAACTTGTTGATCATGGTTATCCATGCCAAATAGGTTGACTAAAAGCATTTGTATTCATAACAACATGCAAAGGGGGGCAAACTCGAACACTTGGAGTATTCTACAACAAGTAGACCAAGGTCAAAAAAAATGGGCCGCCACTTCATAATTTGAAGAGTGCACAAGCAAATGGCGAGTCTCACAAGTGGCTCACTATGGACTATTGATGTTTGTCTAGCACAAGTTTCAAGGAACTGACCTCCAACTGAGCCTTGAATGAATAAATAAATGAATCAACTGAAATACTAATGCTATTGATTCAACTATCACCAAAATAGTTTTATTGGCTAAATGAAGGAACTGCTTCATTGGCATTTGGTGAGAAGCAAGGATATGTGGAGAGGTTGTTTTTATACTAAAATCCATTGTCTATTATGAATCCTCAAAAGGATATGGGATAATTCAAAGATGAAAGCTTGACCAAGCATTGTCAAATTGTAGGAATTGTGTTTGAAGTAGAATTTTAGACCTCATTTAGACATAGTAGAATGACTTTTTCGAAAAAACTTTGGATTAAAGAAAAGTTGGGAAATCAAGATCATTTTCATCTCCAAAAACTTGTTTGAAATTTAGAGACTCCAATTAAAAGTTATGGACAAATTTCAAACAAGGGTTGGAAAAAAAAATTCTTTGACATTTTCAAACATCTTCTCTGCATTTTATCTATAAGTTTTGATTGGAGGCTCAAAATCTCAAACCAATTTTTGTAGATGAAATTCATCGTGATGTCCCAAATTTTCTTAGCTAAAAGTTTTCTTGAAAACATTATTCTACTATGCCTAAATGAGGTCTAAAGTTTTACTTCAAACACAAATCATTACAAAAATCTGAACCCACAACGATTTATAGTGCAATTATGAAATTTTTTAATTTTTTAAATTTTTTTAGCTAGTCTGGTGTGGAACTAATAGTGTCACATCAGATTGGAGGCTTTTTTAATTTTTTGATTTAAAAAAGAAAAAATTCAAAAAAAAAATTTAGAAAAAAAAATTATTATTTTGTTTTTCTGTTTTTGCACTACATGGTTGCCGAAAATGAATCATAGGAAGCCTTCTGGAAGGTTCATTTTTTTGTAATGCTTCATCATAAAAAATGTGAGTCCTACAAGGGGCTATGAGTTCTTGACCTACAAAGAACTCTGGTGGAAATAAATAAATAAATAAAAATTGGCTAGTGAACTGCTAGGCCTAACTAGTACCTTTTGCAAGAGTTTCCATGGATCTGGAATTGGGAAGTTGTAAGTTGTACGATTTGTTCAAATGCAAAAAAACCGATTAAGGTAAACCAGCCCATGACAGGCAGAATGACTGATTTGGTATGTTGCCAATAGCAAAATAAAATCAGATTTTTGTCTATGCAGAGACAACTTTGAGAAATGAAAGAAGCAGTTAAAATTTTAGTTTTTGGACAATGTAGGAATTTTTTATGAATTTTTTAAGTATTTTTCCAAAACAGTCTGTAGACTATCTGAAATCAACAAAATATGTCTCCATGATGGTCATCTTACCACCTAATGCAGTCTTCAGATTTCCTAACACAACCACAAGAATTTTTAATGTAGCCATTACATAAAGGAATTAAAAAACAACTCTTTATGATGAGTTTACACTCACACTGTGTAAGTGTCCTATGACAGTCATTACTAATTCTATCACAATCACCTAATACACTAATGTGGGCCACTAACCAACCTAATTAACCCCTAAGTGCCTAAGCCTTTCCAAGTGTGTTTTTCCCATGAAAAAAGAACATGGGCTTATAGTTATATCCATTGAAGCAAAATGATTTTTTTTTCAAAATCTAACCGTACGGATGTTTAAAGAGCTTGCTTATTAGTATGCACACAAATTTTGAGTGCAAAATTGCATAGGAGTTGTGAGATTATAATAAGAGAAATGTACATTTTCTATTTTTAATATGTTGTCCCTCTCTACAATGTTTCAGAAATTTGCACATAAAAGCTTTTTGGGATTGGAGGTGACATGAACAACTAAAAATTGTGTTAGCACACTAAAATAACCTTTCAAAAAACTTAATATCACTTGAAAAGCTATTAAACTCATTACACAATCCACCTTGCAATTGTTGAGATGCAATTTTCTTTTATAAGTATAAATCACAAATAACTCCAAATCAACACTTTTTTGTTTAAATTTTCAATGGTGAAAATCATGAAAACACTTTACTCTTTCCATTGAAACCATTTTCAAAGGAAACGGATAAATACAAGTTTTTAGATCTCAAATCAAGTGAAATTGCTCAAAGTTGGAAAATGAAGTAAAATTAGCAAGCTTCACTCTTCCACGAATGGACATATATGGCTTTGGAGACCTCTCAACAATCAAATATGTACCTTTTTCAGTGAAAAATGAAAGTTTTCAATAGTTAATCCTAAAAATTGCCCGAAATTTTTTTAAAACCAGTCAAATGAATTTAACTGCCGCTACAAAATGAGCCTGAAATTTCATATCGACCATATTTGGTCGCCCAAGCATTTAGGGGTTAAGTCATAGTAGCAAAAATCTGAAATGGACTGTAATGGGGGGTTAGTAGGTGTCTGTATTAGGCACTTGGCCTGTCATGGGCTGGTTTACCTTATATAGTTTTCAAGATAAAAAGTTGATGGGGGCAACTCAAATACAATACTATACAAGGATTTACAAACAATATCATTTTGGTCCAATTCTTCTTTTCATATTGATATGTTCCTTTGACCTCTTGTAACAAGTGAAATCAATAACCAATAGAGTACATTCCTCCACTATAGACTAATTGAACTTCTACACATTCAATTTTTGAATCAATTTAAGCATTGGAGGTATAGAATAAGAGATGTGGAGGCTAAAAGTTGATCTTGAGATCATCCAATTTTCAAATTTTTATGAGAAACAACTATTCTAAATGCGAATCATATCCCATTAGAATAGTAGCAACTATACAATTTCAAATGAGCATTTTTTTCCGAAGCCCTCCTAAAATACATACTAAAATTGTTCCTAATCTATTAATATGTGAACAAAGATAAAGAGTGATAAAACTAATTGACATTTGACATTCAAAATTCACATAGTTAGAGCTTGCGTTGAATTTTATACTTAGGTGTATTTAATCATTACCTTTCATATTATTAGCCCCCCAAAAGATGAAGTAGTATTTTTTGATAAAATTAATAGTGTTTTGGTGATCTAATCAAAACTGAAATTTTCAGTTTATTTTTTGATATTTCTATACTACATGAGGTGATAGAGTGGTTTTTAAGTAGAATAATATTTATAAGTTTGACAATAAGATTAAGAATTATAGTATGAAAAGTAGTTCATTTTAAACAGGGACACTCGTGGACCTTACAAAACTTGGTTTTATTTTAACATATTAGATTGAACTCAATTTTTTTATTTATGTATATATATAGGGAGTTTTAATCTTTCTATACAAACTAGCAAAATGAAAGTTACATTAGATGAGATATGAGGGTCAAAAAGGGCCATTTCAAATTTTCAAGTATGTTTCCTGCTTTAGAAAATAGACAGAATATAAAAACATTGAAAGAAATATTTAAAAATTAAAAATTAATAAAAAAATACTTTCTTATTAAAAAAATACTTCTTTATTAAAAAAATACTTCTTTATTAAAAAAATACTTCTTTATTAAAAAAATACTTTTTTATTAAAAAAATACTTTTTTATTAGAAAAATACTTTAAAAATATTAATTAATCACTATTATTTTGATGTAGTACAATTGTAGCTAGTTCAGATTTGTGGTAGAGTTTTCAACATTCTCCACTATTCAAGAATGCTTGGAAACTCACAGTCTTTTTTTGCCCTCAAATCTCTTCTAATGCAAGGAGTTTAATTGCAAACAATCAATCATGTATGGAATTTTTTTCTCTAGAATGAAATCTAAAGTATTCCTTTTTGAATTCTATTTTCAATAGCTTATGAAAATTAAAAAATTAAAACATGAAATTTAGATTGCTTATATCAACAATTTTTTCATCTTGATTGACAATTTTTAGTTTTATAGATATATTATTAGCAAATTATTGAATTCTATCCACATGAAAGGTAACAAACTTTACCCAATGCACCATTAATAAACACTATAAGAAACCCGCATTTTTTGTGATGGCAACAAAAAACACGGCATGTTTTTGTGAATAGGACGGCGTCACAAAGTTTGAACCAATGGGTGGCAAATTTCGATGGACATTGCAAAAAACGTGTACATGTCCATGAAAAAACATGGGCATTATACAAAAAACAAGTATGTTTTGCAAGACATCCAAAAAATATGTTGTCATATTTTTTGTGATATGCAAAACAATATGACAATGCCATGTTGGCAAAGTCAATCAATTTCACTACAAGTAAATTTCTAGGAGTTATTGGACATCCATGTAAAATGTTAACCCAATCTGAAAATCATAGGAGAAGGGTTGCTGTTTGGGAGTCTTCCAAAAACCCCTTTCATGAATGGATGATGAAGCTACTATTCACTATTTTTTAGTTAGGATTTCATGAAGCACAAAATCTGTTGGCATCTCTTCTATAAGCATGTGTGTACATAAACATAATTATTGGAAATATGTCTAAATCCTTTAGAATTTCATATGCCAAGTACGATGTACTACGCTTCACTTCCGATCTTACGATTCATGTGTATATGTTGTACTGGAAGCTTCAAAGCATGTGCAGACTTTTCAAATTATGTTCATATACATCAACAACTTATAGGAATAAATGAACTCTTATTTTCATTGTATTCAAAATGTTTACAATAATTCCTCTATCTCTAATATAATACTACAATATTGATAGTTCATAAATGTATCATAGAAGTAAATTTTGTATGAAAATGTGATGCTCATCCAAACAAAAAGTCAACCCCTACCTTCCACAAAAGACATTCATTTACAAAGATGAAAGATTCCACTATATTTTTAATTAGAAAGTGCAAAAAAATAATTCCTAGCATTTGTTTTTATTTCTATTCAATGGGGGGATTTTATTGCACTGCATCTACAAGAAGGGCTTCCATTGCGTCACTTCTAGTGTTGGTCATTGATTGAATAAAGAACTTTGTTTTGAAAAAGCAACTATGTCATTTTTTCTTTAGAAAAACTATCCACAAATCAAGTTGAATATTAAGTGTGTTTGAGCATAATCAATATCCATTTCATACCACAAGGGGACTATACAATCCATTTCACACCTAGATAAGCAACTCTCATATTATATACCATTCATTATAATTACTTATAATGCATTTTTCTTCAATCTCAATGAATGTAATTTGCTATAATGTAAAAATTGCTCATAGCCCTTCCAACAAAAAATCCAAAATCGTATTCATATACATGACATGTATATTCTTCAAAGACAATAGTAGTATTAAAAAACTTATTACATGACCCGTTACATGAATTTTTTTAATGCATGCATCATACCAAAATCTACCCAACTATTTGGTGTTCTCGGTAATTTAAAAAAGAAATAGAACATTACAAACAAATGTTAATTTCAATTGGAGGGAACTCCTTCTATGGATTTTTAAAAACTCCACATACATCTTTTTATTCTTCATATATGTAGATTTTTTATTTTTTATTTTTTATATTTATATTTATATTTTAAATATATAAGTCAATTTTTTCTACATTTCATCTTTTTCTAATTGGTCCTCATGTACCTTCTTGATCAATCTAATTTCATATACTTTTCTATAGAAGTTGTCTTGTAATCCGTTCTAATGCCATTGACCCTTACATATCATACAAGAGTTGCATCTCTAGAACTTTACATTCTTCTGTAAGACAAATTAGAAGTTTTTTCATACATTAAATGTCACAATTTCAGTACATTTTAGGTTCAATTACTTTAATTTGTATAATACTTGCACTATCAATTGACATTGATGACTTCCATTTCATGTGCTCTTGCTATCTTTTAAAAAATTTCAAAGTATACAAAATCTCTTAAAAGAAATACATTTTCTCTCATTTGCTTTATACACATAGATGGAGTTTGATACATACTACGAATAAAGGTGTAGACAGACTTTGGGGTCATTGCAAGAAAAAAAAACTTATTTTTGTAGCATTTGCACAGTCCTTATAATTTTTGGTTGAAATACTTCTTTATTAGAAAAACAATTTGAAAGGAACATGAGAAATATGTCCAATGTATACACCTTTACAAAAAAGATACCCTGGGAAGGAATAGCATAAAAAAAAATTGTGAGTGGAAAAATTGAAAAAGTGCAGAATCTCATGAAGATAGGTACTTTGACATTTTAATTTGTAAAAAGTAGGAAAAACAATTTTCAAGAATACTAAAAATAGGACATTTGAAAATAGTTCATGTTTTAGGGATTTCACAATTCAAATTGTATTAGAATATTTTAAAATCTTCCAAAATCTATCAAAATCATTTGGAGTTTTCTATAGAGTATAAATTCAAAGTTTGAATTTTAATCAATTGAAATTTGTAATAGGTATAATTTGATTTTGAATGTGATTTAAATTCCAATGAAATTCAATAACTATGATGAAAACTTAAAATTTCATCAAAATTTTAATAAAATTCAACTCTAATTCAAAGTTAGGTTGAAATAACTTAACCCCTAAAGTTCCTTGACTATGTTATCACCAAAAATGCTCAAAAACTGCCATTTTTTATATAAGTACCAAATTTCTGAAAAAAAAACTTTTTTTGACACATGTAACCATACAATCTTGTAGTATGCTAGTTTGAGAAGATGTGTAAAAAATTTCAAAAATTTCTACCTTGTAGATTGTAAGATATTAGAGTTTGAAGTGACAAAATTCTTTTTTTTGCCCCTGCGAAAATCTGGGCAGATGCACTTCACAAGGTCAGATCATTATGAAAAATTGTCCAAAATGTTTGCAACTCTGTGAAATCATTCTTCAAGTTAAGTTGGCTACATGCTTTAAAAAATTCAGATTTTTTGGAATTGTAAAACATATAGGAAAAAAATAGTAAGTACAAAGATGTAGGGAATGATTCAAAATACTAAATTGTTAACAATTTATTTATGGAATTGAAAAATGAAAATCCAATGGTTGTAATGTTGTAATTAAAAATCTACAACATTTGAGAATTTTTATTCTATTTTTTGAGACATTGACTAAGATGTCTACATGTTTTTTGAGTTGTTTTCTAGGGACATCAAATCAAATGTTTCTAGAGACATTTTTGCAATGTCTATTGAGACATCCAAATGTTTTCATAGACATCAAATGAGGCATTGCCGTGTTCATCTCATGTTCATCTTTGAAATTTTACTTTTAATACAAACTACACGTTCTACATATCCCATATGGTTTGCCATACTTCCTACTACCCCACTTCTATATAAGCTTGTGTTTTCATTTCAATATACTCACAATAAATTCTCAAATACAGTGTATTTTGTATGGTGTATTGTACTTGTTGTATAATGTATGTTGTGTAAATGATGTATGTTGTATAATGTATGTTATATTTTTAATGTATTTTGTTTTGTGCAAAAAATATGGTGTATTGTGTATGAATGTAGTTGGTTATCTCAATTGATGTCTTAGAAAACATGTGGATGTTGTAGTTGATGTCCCAAAAAACATGTGGATGTCTTGGTGGACATCCATTTTGCAAAGGACATGCCATAGCATAAGGGACAATGTAAATGATTTAATTGTAAACATCAAAGGAAACATGTGCATGTCACAGAAGATGTCTTTTGGGACTTTAGATTGGACACAATACAATGAACATGTCAAAATTCTGAACTACTACAAAGTTGACATGTGGTAGTGATGTCATGGCTAACGTCATCCAAAGAATGGATGAAAAAGTAGCTTATGTGGCATTCACTGCCCCATCATCGCTGAGGTGGTGCACATGTGGCAGCCACATGGCAACTTCTTAACATTTTAAAAGACCATGTTTTCTAAGACATCCTCCTAAATCTTCTTCAAATCTTATCATGTTTTCTGTAATTTTGCATGTTTTTTGCCTTGTCAATCCTGACGCATTTTTTTTGATATCAAAGTTGACGTAGCTGATGTCTACGCAAACATGATTACCACGTTATAGTCATGTCACAAAAATTGGGGGTTTCTTCTAGTGCACTAGAAGAACCCTGCGTTTTAGGTTATGTTTTGTAATTTTTTTAAACGGATATTAGGTGACATCCATTGCAACACACCCATGTTTTTATGTCAACATTGATGTTATATTGAACATATTGTTGACATAAAATATGGGTATGTTGCAATAGATGTCACCTAAAATCCATTTAAAAAAATTACAAAACATAACCTAAAATGTGGGTTTCTTATAGTGTCATTTTTGGTCAAAACACATCCTTTGAAGTAATTTAGAAGTTAACCCTACTAGGTTGGAGGCTCTAAAATGCAGTTTACAATTGAATTCAAATGAACATTTGAAGATGAAGAATTGTGAATTGTCATTCATTTTTTTGTCCACTTCCTTGACTATATATGATGTAGATGTTGGAAGAGCATCCCCCATCAAGCTATTCTTGATTTATCTATAAAAAAAATGCTTAAGACTAAAAAGTGACTAAGATTAGTATAAAAATGAAGAGTACATATTAATCTAAAATATAATCATTTTTGGTTGCCATCATTGAAATTGATTTCATCCTCTAAGTGTTAATCTATGGATCATAAAAAATATAATTTCTTGTAAATTTTGGCAATCGCTAATTGTAGATTTGATTTTTGACCATGAAAATGATATTTTTTGAATTTGAACCTAAATATTGAAATGAAGTTAATCAAGTCCTGTTTCTACTCTAATTTTCAAATTTTCAAGATTACTAAATTTGAATATTAAATTGTAATTTGAACTTAAGGCCTATTCCAAATGCCATGAATAAAAGCCCTTGTACTCCTTGTAGAAAGCTTTCTATTTGTACTAGTTTCATGGCGTTTGGATCTATGATGTGAAAGTTATAGATTTTTTTTAATTAGAAAATTGAATTAAATTATCTTTTATTTTGGAAAAAACATAACTTTTCACATGGCATGCACAAAACAAAGCCTTGCACTCCTTTGTACATAAAGTTTTCTATTCATACCAAAAATACAACCTCTTATACTATGGTGTAAAAATTATTGAATTTCAAAGTTTTAATGAATTAAAAATAAAAAATTGTTTTTACTTTTATTTTGGTTAGGCAACAACATAGGACACACTAGTCTATACCTTAAGTTAGGTTGTTTGTTTTGTTTGTTTGATACATTGAGATCTAAGAAATTACGAGGCAGTCGTAGTACTGTTGGAAAGCTCTTTGTGAAGAGGGATGAATAGACTTTGTTTCATGGCGTTTAGACCTACAATGTGAAAGTTATTGAATTTTAAATTTTTTATGAATTTTGAAAATTGAATTAAATCATCTTTTATTTTAGAAAAATTATAACTTTCACATCACATGTCCAAATGCCACGAAACAAAGCACTTCCACTACTTCATGCACAAAGCTTTCTATTCATATAAGGAACACAACCTCTCACATTGCAACAAAGCTACCCTTTTGTGTATAAAATATATTGAGTTTCAAAGTTTTTACAAATTAGAAAATTATTCTTGCTTTTATTTTGGTTGGGCAACATCACAGTGCATAGTAGTCTATACCTTAAGATAGGTTGATGCGTTGAAAATTATTTTACTTTTATTTTGGTTGTGGCAACAACATATTCTACCAGTACACATTAAATTAGGTTTGTTATTTGCTTTATTTGTTAGAATGAGATCTTTGGAACCATGCATCCTTGGTAGCGTTTGTGGTATTGTTGGAACCCTCTACGAGGAGGGATGCACATGCATTGTTTTGTGGCATTGGACCTACGGTGTGAAAGTTATTGAATTTTGAAGTTTTTATGAATTTAAAAAATATTTTTATTTTTATTTTATTATGTTGTGGTACCATCACAAGGCACACTAGTTCCTATAATGAATGCTTTGAAATTTCATAATTTATTCTTACAATGTCTTGTGCAATGTTCAAATAATACAAATTATAAACTTCATAAGGTTTGGCTTCAATATGGAGTTGGAAGCCGGTGAAGCCCGTGAAGCCCATCAATTAGATGGAATGGGAATTTTAGAACAATTGGACCTCCATTCCACCACTGATTGGTAGTCTTCACTGGCCCCAACTCTACAAGGTTTTAGAAAGTAAGAGGCTCCCTCAAATGTGGACATAGAACATTGTATCAATCTAATACACAAACTCTTGATCCAAACACTTGGCCAAATGGATTCACAAGATAAAACTTCTATTGTAATCTCCTTTTCTTCATGGAAATTTTGGCTTCATTTTATTGGAACCAATGACAGCTATATAGGTTTGAACCAATGTAGCCATTGTCACCAAAACAACAGCAATTGTAGACAAAACCACCCAAGGCTTTGAGCAAAATACAATTTTGAACTCACTCCAAAGTCTATATCTCCTACGGCCACATCTACTCACTATGGTTTCTTTCATATCATGGTGTATTTCGGAAGAAGAAATTTCCGATAAACCTTCTTTCAGAGCGATCCACATTTCAAAACCCTTAATTCCACAAGCATTATAAATCACACCATGCTTAATAAGAAGATCCAAATCTCCAGGAGCTTGAATGAGATCACTCATAAAGATAATATAATCATGGAACAAACAACCGCTTGAAATGCTTCTGTTCTCATACCATGCCATGTTTCGAATGAAGGAAAAAGTTCCATAAAATATTTTCATCTTAGGAAGGGATAAACAGTTCTTCTTATAAGACATTGTGCACAATGGCCCATCAACTCCAACTAATTTGATCCCAGACTGTTTCAACTTGGTTGCCGATGGAATGTGAATATATTCATCTCTATACAATGTTTGATTCATGAGTACACCTTTGGATCCACAAATGGTTTTGTATACAGCTCCAAGAAGATGCGTTTTTTCACCAAAAAAATTTGACTGATTGTCAATTTTGAAAGCTTCACTTGAAGTGAACATAAAATAATTGACTACTCTATTCACCACAATTTTGAAACTTCTGTGTTGATATTGTAAATCACCAATGAGGGTTTCATTGCCTTTGGTGGTCTGAAAAACAACATAATTGCTAATATACTCAACCACTTTGTCAACGAGAACTAAAGGGATTTGATTTTCAATTCGGAAAAGATCACTAAGTACAAGTTGCGCCCACATCTCGTATCTTGTATGAAACACATCGTTCGAATTGAATCCAAATGGCACCATGTTGCATGTCCACAATTGTCTTTCATTTTGTGGAAAAGATAAGTCAATGTAAGTAGCTAGGAAGAGGGAATCTAGAGCCAACACGTGTTTGATCTGTTCATCAGTCCAACTAGTCACCCCATTTTGAAGACCGTAGCATACCAACATAGCCCTGGGATCATCGACAATTGCATCACAAAAATGATCCCATTTCTCTCCCACTAATCCATATTGCACTACAATACCAAGCTTTATAGCCTCTGAACCACTGCTGTCCAAATTTTCTCGATTATGGAGTCCAAATCACCATCCCACTGGAGAAAATGCTGAGGGAGGCTGGCGCCAATACTCGGGCACTTTCAATATATCATATTCCAATTTGTTGGCTTCACCCTCTTGATTGGGGCGGAGCATGAATTTGTGGTTCACAAACCAATTTGGATTGTATTGTTGCGCTTCAATGTCACCTATGCATATTGAAGTACAAAAATTAGTCCAAATAAAGTGAAAGTGATCATTTGTATGAAGGGAAGAGAATATGAATGCATGCCAATATGGAAATTGAAACCTACAATTACCTGTGGTCATGACATCCATGTTGGAGCTGCCCATTTAAATTACGTGTGTAAATTCAATCTTCCACACCTCCAATAAATGTAAGCGCTTGCACACAAGATAGAGAGGACACCTTCTGAGGAATAGGAAGTTTGCAAGTTGCCACGGATGTTGCACCCAAGCTTATATGACGGAAGAGCTGGCAACAATGCATGACGACACCTTCAATTCTTTAAATAAAGAACAAATAGTGACAGGAATAGTTGCAAAGCTCTGAAGCCGAAATGAAAATCAAGCATCACAATCGGAACAGTTCAAAGGAAGCAGGCGAGGAGCTCACAATGTCAGCAAATGGAAAAACAAAAAAATCAATGATCAAACGACTCTCACCGAATACGGAAGGAACAAAGTCAAAGCAAGCTGACAGCAACTTAGACGCACTATACTGAAAAAGGGGATCAGCACGAGAAAGACTCACGAGTGTGTCTCTCTTCATACACCCAATTGCAAGCACTGTCCATGCATGCACTTTGGAACTGTGCCCGCCTAAACAACCACAACACTAACACTCTATTTCTTTCCACAACTGACTTGCAACTCTAAGCTCAGGTTTTCTTAACGGCATATGGATCACTCCATCTCGTGTAAGAAAACCATATAATTATCATTCTGTAGCTGCATCGTATTTGAAAAACTTCAGGGGAAAGATCTTACCTTAAGCCACTCGAGAGGTGCCGACAAATAACAGTTGTATGAGCATGCGGCTTGTGCTGTAGAAGCATCCCCAGCAGGCGAAAGTGAAAACCAAAGAGACGGGAGTAGGAAGTTCGATCTTGAATCACAAAACGTAACGCCAAGGGAGTCTGCTCTCCACCAGCCTTGACTGGAACGGAATCTCAACAAGTGTGCAAGCCAAACTCTCCTCCAACACATGCTGTGCACAAAGAGACCCTGGTGGTGCAGCTGAAGTAGAAGCAAAGAGGACGCAGACGGGCACTGCTTTCCTTGGGTGCAACCTGTGTTGTGGTCATGCATGTGGACGGGGCTCAAGTTGTCGTTTTTTTTTAATGAAACCCCAATGGCTCAGCAGCATGTGAAGAACAATGTGCCACCATGTGGGGTCTACTTCTAATAATAGCCTTTTTACGCCGTTGAAATCGATTTCAATGTGTGGAAAATAGGACGGAGCAGCACACTAAAAAAATGGGAAGAAACAGAACTCATTGCCGTGTGCGAGACGTTACGTACCCCCCATCGAGCAATTCACGCGGGCTGGGCCCCAGCTCCAGCTGCACATCTTCAATCCTGCCTGGAGCTCATCTTCTTCTGTCATCTATAAGTTCATGTTGTTTTTAATTTCTTCTCATTGATATGAAGTGTGAGCAAGGAAGTTTAGGTGGAAGGCTGCGACATGCTTTTCTTCTCTTCTGCCAATAACAACGATGAATTCATCAGTTTGCAAGTAATAATTCACTTCTCTCAAAATCTTCGTTGCGAAATGCAGAGTACTGTTGCAATTGATTGTCTGTCATCGCAGCAATCTAGAGCGTCTTTGTAGTGGAGAGGAGTAAGCGACATTTGGGTACACCTGGTTCTTTGAGGTGGTCCTGCCTCATTTCTAGAATAAAATTTTGCAACATGTCAAATTCTCCACTTGTCTGGGAAATCGTCTCCAACTGAATAGTAACCGGACCTGCGTGTAAAATTTGGGAAAAGAAAACTCGGCCCCACTTGCATTAGTCCTAAACTGAAAATTGTGAACCACTTAACACCAAACATATCGACCTACTGATGGAGTTTACCTCCAAATGTCTCTTTTGAGCACATTCGATTGGAAAAGTGGCAGCACCAATGTGAATTGTGCCCTGCAATTAAAATGCCTTTCTCGTGAAATGTGTTTTTGTTGTAAGGTGAGGACACAGTGCAAGGCCTTCGTGTAAGGTACCTGCACCTAAAGGTGTCTGAATAACCAATTCAACATCATTCTTATAATTAAATTGCCTAAATTTTGGTTGGATCTTGATGGAAGTGAAAAGAGTATTTGAGATTCTCTTCTTGTGCATTTTTAGTGAAACTTGTTTTTTAAACTCAAGACACAATGGAAGGTCTTTGTATAAGGTAGCTACACTTAAAGGTGACCAAATAAGCACATCAACATCATTCTTATAATTAAATTGCCTAAAGTTTGGTTGAATCTTGATTAAAGTCACAAGAGTATTGTAGATTCTCTTTTTATATATTTATTGGACACCAAATGAATAAACTATGAATCTTCAAAGCTATAAAAATAGGTGTTTCTCAAACCAAATGAATCCTAAACTATCATGAATAGAGCAAATACATTTTAGGCCAAACTTTGCAGGGGGGTTCTACAAAGGGCTTACAATGAAGTGCAATTTGTCTAACTTTTGTTTGATTCTTTGGTTAAACCTTCACTCCTTGGTCCTTTGCATCTATGCCATCACAATACCATAAGCTAATTGCACCTATTTATAACATGTTTTTAAACTGGACCCAAGCAACGTTCCCTTACTAAAATGTACAACCTCTATTCATGAGTCTCCAATCAATTTGAAAATTCATTGTTTATTTGTATGGTTTCCAAAAGAAGCATTCTAAGAAAATCTAGGCACATCTTTTGACTGCTAACAAGACCCCACAGAACTTATACAGTCGGTCAAGAATTGGAACCAGCTCAAACCCTTATTCAGACGACTTTAGGTGCTCACAAAAACTGCTGGAGATGGCGAAACACTGTAAGCAATAATGTGTTTGGGAGTTTGGTGGTAATGGACTTTGAAAATGGACTTTGAAATCTGAACTTCCAAGAATCAAACAATCCAGAGTGGGTCTCTTCCAGAGATTCCGACCAATATCACATTCCAAGAACTTCGTCCTACAAACACGTTTGCACTTATAGAATTGCACTTCTTTGTTTCGCTTTTGTATTTAATGCAAGGAATACCGATATTTCACTCTCCTATTACTCCGTAAAATTTACTGAAACAAATGCATATATATATTCTGCACTCGTTTGTTCGAGTTTTACACCATTCAGTGTTTCAAAGCCCAGGGATCAATTCCGAATCGTATACGGACATTCCTGACAGACTCCACGTTCGTGCTGCATCGACTGTCTGTAATAAGGCTGATAAGAATATTTAGATGCTACCATATCAGGTATGAAGCTGTGATGCCCACTGCAGAACCTTAGATATTCAATTTGAGATTCTTCAGCAGTAAGTAGACGACTGATAGTTTCTCTGTGAGGACTTGTAGAACCACTTGTGTGGTCAGCGGCATGTGCAGAATAGTACTCCTCCAAGTGGTTTTTACGCCGTTGAAATCAATTTCAATGTGTGGAAAATAGTACTCCGTAGCATATTAAAAAATGCAGTGGGAAGAACAGAACTCAATGCGGTACTGCATGTGGAAAACTGTAGTCGGTGTCCTCTGGGCGATCCTCTTCTCCGGCTCACTCACAAGGTCCCATCCAGCTCCCGACTCCCAGACTCTCTGCCAGGCAGCATTTTTGAACCCGCCACAACCGAGACGCAACTTCATACCCCTAGAACTCTGCAATTCAAGGCTGCAATTCAAGGCGTCACTCTAAAAATCTTCGTTGCTAAATACAGAGTACTGTTGCAATTGATTGTCTGTCATAGCAGCAATCTAGCTAGAGCGCCTTTGTAGTGGTGAGGAGTAAGAAAGGAATGCAACACTTGGGTACACCTCGTTCTTCAAGGCGGTCCCACCTCATCTCTAGATTAAAATTTTGCAACATGTCAAATTCTCCACTTGTCTGGGAACCTGTCTCCAACTGAATTGTAACCGGACTTGCGTGTAAAATTTGAGAAAATATAAGAACCTTGGCCCCACTTGCATTGGTCCCAAACTGAAAATTGTGGACCACTAACACCAAACATTTCGAAAAGTGTCGCACTAAATTTAAAGGCCCTTGCTTCGAAGGTGGTCAAAAGTGTCAGACTAAAATTACAATTTGAGATTGGAAACGGACGAGAACTAACACACAATATAACCTCCCTTGGGCGCCCTCGCTTGTCCCTAGTCAAGCACAATTCTGCTGCAGTGACTCTTTCAATTCTTACATGCAATGTTCACAGATTGCATCCAAAAACAAAACGAAAAAAGAACATTGATTACGTATGAGGCAATAGCACAACACTTGCCAGGGTCTGCATTGTGAAACAATGGCGTAACTTAAATCTTTCACGACTCTTACTCTTTTCTATCCGCAGTGATATAAAACAGACACAGTGTGATTGAACTAGAGTGGCTATGGTGCGTACGATACACCAGACCAGAAATCAAGCCACAACCGCATGCAAGTTGCGAGCACAACGGTGCACGGTTTAGATCTTGTAAAAGTGCACGGTAAGTGTCCGCGCGGTAAGTGGCATACGTATGATATCGACATTGTTGCCGAATAACTGTGATCCGAATACATGTGGGCTGTTGGCAAGGGAAACCTAGGAAATCCGTATCTTTGACAAAAGCAAAACTGCCCTCTACAGGTCTCTGTAGCACGATGCTCTGACAAGTTGAAAGATTTCAGCTGCATACTACTAGAACAATACAACACTGAAGCTCCAGTCTCAAAAAGACAAAACAGATATAACCTAGCCAGCTCTCTTTCTGGAGACGTTTTTTTTTTTTTTTTTTTTAAACATACGACCTTCGAGGGTCGCAGTCATGACCGACTAGACACTACCATGTTGTTTCCATGGACTTAATCCCCGTCAGAACAAGTGGAAGGACAAACAACAACTCCTCGTGTGCCAACACGAAGAGCCCCCATGCGAGCAATGTCAGCATGGGGAGTTGAACCGGGTACCTCATGGATATAACCTAGCCTGCTCTCTTTCTGGAGACGTTTCAAGAAACAATAATGAGAAATGAAACGGGACCAAAACAATAGAATCGAACATTCATGACACTCGGATCGAAGCCAGCCTTCATTTCCAACAGTAGTATCAAGAAAAACGCTCGAAGAGAGCCTCACAAATCACCCTACGTGCCACTACAAGTTTTTCAAGGTCAGCTCTAAACTGAACCTCGAGTTCTAGCGAACAGTAGCCTGAAGACCTTGTGGGATGCCACCTGATGACCCTGGATACGCTGTTGATGTTTTCCTGTGCGCAACCCACTTGCACGTCAGTACATTTCCACTGCACAGTGATGATTCACTAGCATCTTCACCTGGAAAATTTGAAGACTAAAAAGGAGAAACCACCCGGTTCTTCGGTTTCGGACAACCCTAATTCCATAAACTGCCGAATTGAACAACAACAAGTCCCTCCAGAATCCAACAAATGTAGCCGCGTAACGTACCAGACTTGGACTGACGTGAGCCTAGCACACAAAAGGAAACGCTAACCTTCCAGACAGCAAGCCCTCTTGCCACTGTGAAGCTCCAAAAAAACTTCCAGAGCACGCAGCGTCTGAAAAAATTAAAAGAGTGTCAGAGGAGTTTTCTAACAGAAAAAGGATTGAAAATTTCGGTTTAATAGGCATCTTAAGGTAACATGCTCTAAATGCGCCCATCTTTTTCAAACCACCCCTATTTTTAGGTGGAAAATGGATATGGTGTGATCTTTAAATGGACCACTTTAGCAATTGAATGCATCAAGGAAAAATTGTTTTTCTATTGTAAGAGCCAATCATTGTCTTTGATTTCTGCAAATTTCTTTACAAGTTGCAAGTGGATGCATTTTGGGAGACCTATGGTCACAAATAGGTGCCTACGCCTGAAATCTTTGAAAATCCATAAGTAATTCAAAAATGCTTGGAAAATTACAAAACCACTTGGGTTCTCTGGCGAATTTATTTGTCTTTCTCTGAAAAATAATCCAAAATTCTTACGGTCTCCATAAGCATATGAAAAAGGTGGAACAGCCCGTAAATGGGCGCTTTTAGAGCATGTTACCTTATTAGCAATTTCTTGAATTCTATCATGATGAACCTCCTTCTATTCAATATTTACTAAGTAGGAAATTAATTAAAGGTTTTTTAGTTGAGTTTGATAGATGTATTTCCAACTTATTTTTTTGAAAGTAAGAGTATTTTGCATAAATTGTAGTACATGCACTTAAAATTTTTGCAAATATTTTAAAAGATGTAATTTGACCCACATTTGGGAAGATATAAAAATGTTATAATTCTTGAAATTCAAGCACCTTGAAGTTGAACTTGCACTTGTGATGGGCTTCTTATTTTGAAATTTAGGAAGATAAACTGTAACAAGGAAAGTTTCATTGTTGGTGATGTCATAGTTAGATCCACAAAATAGATAAATAAAGTACACAAGTTTTAATATTGTTTTAGAGAGAGGTGATTTGAAACCATTTTTGGTCAAAACACATCATTTGAGGTAATTTAGAAGTTAAACCTACTAGGTCACAAGCTCTAAAATGCCTCTTACAATTCATTTCAAATGAATATGAAAGGATGAAAATTGTGAATTGTCATTCATTTTTTTGTTCACTTCCTTCAGTTCCTTGATTGTATATGATATGGATGATGGTAGAGCATCTCCTATGAGGGTATTTCTAATTTTTCTATAGAAAGAGATGCTAGAGGCCCCAAAGTGGCCAATGAATAACTTTTAAGATTATTGTACAAATGAAGAGAACATATTAGTCAAAACTTGGATCATTTGGGGGCAACGACGCTAGCATGTGAGCCTAGAAATGTGAGCCTATGAGCCTTAAGCCTAGGTATAAGTAGGTGTTCTACAACTATTGAATAAGTACTCTATAACTATAGAGTACTTATAACATAGGTACCTATAACATAAATACCTATAATATAAATATCCTATAACCATGGAAGGTGCCTATAACATACCTACCTATAATATAATTAGGCACCTATAATAGGGTGATTGCAAGAAAGACCAAACGATTTTGGTAGCATTCTGCCAAAACTACGATTTTTTGCGCTTAGTACTATGAATACTACAGTACTACAAAACGGAGCAATCTTAGCTGTTGATCTGAAAAATCAACGGCCAATAGTACTTTTGAGTACTTAATAATACTGAAACAATACTATTTGAAAAAAATGACAGTTTGTCACAAAAAATAGATAAAACTAAGTATAAATTAATAATAATTAGAAAATCATGAATAAAAAAAAACTAAAAATTGGCCATTTGTAAAGACTTAATAGTGATTACATTTCACTAAAAACAAGAAGTTGAAACTATCATGAATGTTTGGAGCGCTATGCGAAAGGGATCCCTATTCGCATGCATGTTGAGGACAAAGAATTGTGTTTTTTTTAATGTCCTTTGGTAGGCACATACTCATCTAGTGTGGTAATAGCCTTCAAAAAATTCAAGTGAACATCATAATTTTTGGGTACTCCATAGTACTAAAAACCCCTAAACCGCAAAGTGTGACAAATTAGCTAAATTAGCTATAAAATTATTTTTCAAAACTTATAAAAAAACAATGAATCTCATGATTTCTTAGTTATCCATCTTCAATAAAAATTTCAAGTCCATCGGCTTCATTTTCTGAAAGTTATGGTTGATGGCAACTCAGTCACTTCAATTGTGATGCCAAATAGGACCGGTCTTTCTTGCAATCACCCAATATAACATCCTATAACCATGGAAGGTGCTTATAATAAAGGCATCTATAATATAAATATCCTATAACTATAGAAGGTACCTATAACATAGGAACCTAGGCTCATAGGCTCATGGGCTCAAGATCCTAAGCTCACAAGCTAGCAACCATGCATTTGGGGGTACCTACCTTTGTGAGAGGTCTCATCCTTTCATGGTTAATCCATGGATCACAAAAGATACAATCTCAAGTACATTTTGGCAATCTCTAATTGTATAGATTTGATTTTTGACTATAAAAATGATATTTTGTAAATTCAAACCTAACTATTGAGATGAATTTAATCAAGTCTTGTTTCTACTTTGATTTAAAAAAAATTTAAACTCACTAAAATTGAATATTTAATTACAATTTAAACTTAAGACCTATCAGATACTATTGCATACTTATATTGTAATTATAGAAAGGCATGAAAATTTATTTGACACTATAATATTCATTACTACAATTTACTAATTTACACATATTAAAGAAAATTAGGATTCTTCAATTTCTTCCTATATTTGATGTGAATTTTCATTATTTTTCTTCTAAAGTTCAAGATAAATTGAAATAATTATATCTCCCCTACTTTCAAACCATTCTAATTATATTACCATATAGAAGGAAAAATTTGCTCCTTTTGTTGATGTTCATGACTTGACATCTATATATTGTCTAAAAATCTATAATAAACAACATTTGAATCAATTTTTTATTTTCATGTACTTTTAGTTTTTTTGGTGGTCATTGAGGTGGTTAAGCATTAATCTACTAAGCCTTTTTTTATGTAGTAGTTGGTTTCAATGAATGATTAATTATAATCCCGAGGTCATTTCTAGTACTCTATATGATTTTGCCTAATACTACTTTTTTGTATAGTGATAAGCACATAATTCACTATCTACTACAATAATTTAGGACTAACATTCAATATGGGTCAAACTAATGTGGATACAATACAATGGATTCTCAAAATGCACTAGTAATGTGCAATTATCTTAAAGAGAGTCTCTATGAAGTGCTTGCATTTAATTGTTGCAAAATTTCCCACATAGTCATCTACCTACAATATATACCTTGTGAATATGATCAAATAGAGTCTATTTTTGGACTAACATCCAACATGTGCCAAACTAGTGTGGATACAATATAATGGATTCTCAATCTTGATACATTGGTAATGTGCAATGATCTTAAAGAGAATCTCACTAAAATAACTACACTTATTGTTTGCAAACCTTTTGAATACAAGTGCATAGAATCTATTCTAAACACCCATATTATCAACACATTGAAAACTCATAATTTATTCTTATAGTGTTCAAATAATACACGATGTGAGTATGTGACCTATATAAGAGGTCTAGAAAAGTAAGTGAACTTCCTCAAATGTGGACATTTGCCAATGTGTACACAAACTATCTATCCAAACACTTGGCCGAATGGATTTACAAGATAAAACTTCTCTTGAAAAAACCCTTTTCCTCATGGAAACTTTGGTTTCATTTTATTGGAACCAATGATAGCTATGTAGGTTTGAACCAATGTGGCCATCGTCACCAAAACAACAACAATTGTAGACAAAACCAACCAAGGCTTTGAACAAAATATGATTTTGAACTCACTCCAAAGTCTATATCTTTGAAGTTTACATCTATTTTCTATGCCTTCTTTCATTTTATGGTGTTTTTCAGAAGAAGGAATTTGCGCTAAACCTTCCTTCAAAGTTGTCCACATTTCAAAACCCTTAATTCCACAAGTATTATCAATCACTTTACACTTGATAAGAAGCTTCAAATCTTCATGAGTTTGAATGAGATCTGTCATAAGGAAAATGTAATCACTGAACACACAACTGCCAATAATGGTATTGAACTCATACCATGCCATGTTTTGAATGAAGGAAATTGTCTCATCATATATTACCATCTTAGGAAGGGATAAATGTCTCTTCTTGTAAGACATTGTGCACAATGGCCCAAGAACTCCAACTATTTTGATGCCAGATTGTTTCAAATTTGTTGCCGATGGAATTTGAATATATGCACTTCTCTTCACTCGGGTCATGAGTAAACCTTCGGATCCACAAATGACTTTGTATGCAGCTCCAAGAATATGTGTTTTCTCACCAAAGTGACTTGAATTGTTACTTTCGAAAGCATCACGTGGATTGGCCATGAAAGAAGAGATTAAGTCAATGATCACAAATTCTATACTTCTCTGTCGATACTGTACATCATCAATGAAGGGTTCATTGTCCTTGGAGGTCTCTGAAGCAACAAAATTGCGAATATACTCAACCACTTTTTCAATGAGAACAAAAGGAATTTGATTTTCAACTCGGAAAAGATCACTACGCACAATCCCCATCCATGCTGTAAATGTTGAAAAAAACACATTGTTCATGTTAATCCCCGATGTAAACGAGTTGCACATCCACAATCGACTTTCATTTTGGGGGAATTCCATGTCAATGTAAGTAGCCAAGAAGAGGGCATCTAGAGCCAACACATGTTTGATGTGTTCATCAATCCAACTGGTCACCCCATTGTGAAGACCATAGCATGCCAACATAGTCTTGGGATCATCCACAATTTCATCACAAAAATGGTCCCATTTCTCTCCTACTAATCCATATCGCACTACAATATCAAGCTTTAGAGCCTCTGCCCCATTGATGTCCAAATTTTCTCGATTGTGGAGCCCAAATGCGAATCCATGTGGAGAGAATGCTTGGGAAGGTTGACGCGTACACTCAGGCACTTTCAATATAAAATATCCCAATTTATTTGCTTCATCCTTTCGGTTGGGGCGGAGCATGTGTTTGTGGTTGGCAAACCAATTTGAACTGTGTCGTTGTGCTTCAACATCACCTATACATATGGAAGGACAAAAATCAGTCCAAGTCAAATGAAAATGATCTCTATAAAACAAAATATCAAAGCATGCCAACAATATGGAAAATGAAACCTCTAGTGACTACCTGTGGTCACGACATCCAAGTTGGAGCTGCCCATTAGTGCCATGTGCATAAATTCAATCTTCCACACCTCCAATAAATGTAAGCGCTTGCAGAAAAGATAGAGAGGACACCTTTTAAGGAATAGGAAGTCTGCAAGTTGGCACAGATGCTGCACCCAAGCTTATATGATGAAAGAGCTGGCAACAATGCACACCGACACCTTAGAGTTTTAATAAAGAACAAACAGTGACCTTATGATCTAGGAATAGTTGCAAAGCTTTCAAGCCAAAATGAAATTAAAGCATCACAGTTAGAACAATTCACAGGAAACAAGTGAGGAGCTCATAATGTCAACAAATGAAAAAACAAAAAAATCAATGATCAAACGACTCTCACCGAATACGGAAGGAACAAACAAAGCAAGCTGACAGCAACTTAGACGCACTACACTCAAAGAGGCTATCATCACGAGAAAGCCTCACAACAGAGTCTTTCTCCTTAGAGCATCTCCACCAAAGGTTTTCTGTATCCCTAAAAATTTAGGGAGAGGACCTCAAATGGGGATGGGGATACAGAAGCTTGCGCGCACCGGTCTCGAAACAAGAGCTCTACCCCAAATTTATAGAGAACTCGGTAAAAGTTGGGCCCAATTCCCTATATTGGAGCTCATATAGAGAACTCGCGAGGTCTCATCCCTATAAAGTCAAGGTTGACTAGATTGAGGTCCCGAGTTTAGGGAAAGAGAACTCCCTGGTGGGGATGCTCTTACACCCAATTGCAAGCACTGTCCACTAACCAGCTCTGTCCATTGGAACAACAACACTAACACTCTAATCCTTTCCCCAGCTGACTTGCAACTCTAAGCTCAGGTTTTTGTAACGGCACAAGTATCACTCCATCTCGTGCAAGAAACCCTATATCATTCTGTAGCTGCATCAAATTCGAGAAACTTCAGGGGAAAGATCTTACCTTAAACCACCCCAAGAGCTGCCGAGAAATAACAGTTGCATCAGCATGCGGCTTGGGCTGCTAGAAGCGTCCCCAACAGGCGAAAGTGAAAACCAGAGAGACGGGAGTAGGAAGTTCGATCTTGAATCCCAGAAGGCAACGCCAAGGAAGTCAGGTCTCCACCAGCCTTGACTGGGACGTTATCTGAAGAAGTGGCCAAGCGAAACCCTGTGCACAAAGAGACCGTAGCCTGGTGGTGCAGCTGCAATCGAAGCATGAAGCAAGAGGATACAGACGGGCACTGCTGTTCGTGGGCGCAAACTTATAGTGGAGTTAGGAAGTGGTGTTGCGGTCAAGCGGATGAGCCTCTTGAAATTGTCGGTATTTCGATGAAGACCCCACACGGTCAGCGTCATACGATTTGAAAAGCATATGCGTCCAGGAGGGTGTGTATAAGTACGTGTACTGTATCAATTTTTTACCACTGAAATAATTTTCGACGCGTAGATCGAAGGACAGCACTCATTCGGGTGTATGACATTTCGCATTCGGTGTCAGCAGAGCGATCCTCTGTGGCTGCAGGGTCCCATGATCCCATCCAGCTCTCATGCTCCAGGATTCTCCGTCAGACAGCGATTTATGAACGATAATCGGTAAACTCATAAGTCCATGGGCCAGACACTGCTCGTACCAGCATGTTGACTGTGGGTCTGCCAGACCTTGGAGTAAAGACTCCTCGTCTGTTTAATCGTCTCTACAATGAAATTTTCTTTCCATTTATGACAAAACAATTTAGTTTTTTTACTCTGAGTCAGAGGAAAACACAGGAACATATGATTTACACTTAATTACGTGCTCAAATTTGGAACATTTGAATTTACATTTAAACTCAAGGGACCCCAAAATTTCTTCTGGACGATCAGCATACAAAATGGACCAACCACAAATAGGAGCAGATCTTGATATTTATCAGCTACGGTAAAACATGAAGAGTTGTGCACCCCGGGGTCCACAGGCTGGTACGAGCAGGGTCCTTTGTCTAGTACAGTCGAAAGGGATCAAGTGCAATTGGCCACATATTTCAATGTATGAACATGAAATGAAATTGCTTGTTTGGGCCTTATCACTGTAGTGAAGCCACGTAATAAACCCTGAAGAAAATCAAGGTTCCTCCACCAGGGGCGAGGGCACCTCTAACTTAATTACAGCAGCACTATTGGAGCATCTTTACAGATGAAGTGAAAGTAGCGCCCAGGACTCTCGCATTGCCCATGAGAGGAACAATTGAAATTCTCCATTTACTCGTACGTACGTACATCAAATGTTCTCATATTTCGATTAAACGATTCAGCATTTACTTCAACCATCCAAGTATCATATGGTGTGCAGTGTTCACATGACACTTTCACTCACCTTGTGCTGGTGAAGAATCCGCCGCTGCAGTTTCATGGTGACCCTTGGAATATTCAGCAAGGCCCGGCCAGACCACGCAATGCACTATTTTGGGGATGATCGTACGCCAGGGTCATCATCTTCACAACCAGAAACCTATGGGGCACTTTGAGACCCCGCTAATCAGAGATGTGGATGAACCGAGATGTCACCACCAGCACCTTACATTGCTTCTTCACCGGGTTTTGTTTGTTTGTTATTTGAAACAAATGAAACGAAATTTCATTGTCAAGGCAAGAGTACAAGCACAAGTGGCCTGGCAGGGAGAACACGACAGAGGAACAACAAACAACCACCCACCCCTAGTAAGCGCCCCCAAGGCCCTTCACACAGCAGATGCCACTAGCAAAAGCAGCCTAGAAATGGGAGTCATGATAATTCCAGGCAAGATTCGGAAGATTTGAGCGACCACGAGAAATCAATTCCATCCGTAACACTTCCATCAGATGGAGCAGGTCCTTAATTCTTGGAAGTTGATTTTCTTTTTTTGGAAACATATGAAACGAAATTTCATTGGGCACCAGAGAAACTGAAGTCACAATACAAACCTGCCAGCCACAAGTGGCCTGGCAGGGTTGACAGTTGATTGAATGCTGTTTCTGAGCGCGAAAAAAGGGGTACAGTTCGATAGATCGTGCCCCAGCAAATGAATTCAAACCGAGTCAAGCCCACCAACTGGTCTTGGACCCCGGAACGCCTGATGCAGCGCGCACATTTGCAGTGGCATGCTCAATTATGGGAGAGCGGAGTGCGAAAGTGTGCACAGCAAGCGTCCCCGCGCCGGTCTATGGAAATTCAGCGGCAGCTTTTTGGATAACTTTATGAAATACGCCGCTGAAATCGACTTCAATCATGTGTGGAAAACAGAAGCATATTAAAAAATGGGAAGAACAGTCGGAGTGAGAGGCCACATCATGGCCGCTACTTGTGCTCCAGCTGCTGCGGCGGAGGCCAGACTGCCGGAGAGCTGGTCACCGTGGGGAAAATGCCCTTCTCGTGAAATGTGTCTTGGTGAGCCGAGGACAGAGTGCAAGGCCTTTGTGTAAAGTGACTACACCTAAAGGCGTGTGAATATCCAATTCGACATCCTTCTTACAATTGAATTGTCAAGGAGTACTTTACACTCTCTTCTTATGTATGTATTGGACACCACATGAATAAACTATGCATTGTCAAAGCTATGAAAATAGGTGTTTCTAAAATCAACCCTAAACTCTCAAGAATAAAAGGAATACATTGTAGGCAAGACTTTCTAGGGGGTAGTTTTGAGAATGAGGATACAATTAAGTGCAATTACCTTAGCTTTAGTTTGATTCTTTGGTTAAACCTTCAGTTGTTGGTCCTGTGCATGTACTCCACAAGGGAACTAAACCTATTTCATGACATGTTTTTAACCCCTAAAGGACCATTGTCCCCTCGGGGGACAAATGCGTTTTCGGGCAGGTATCTACAGGCTGAAATTTTCTCCTAATTTTTTGAAACTTTTCTTGGAGGTAGAAAAGCTGATAAGCTTTGTGGGAATATAGTTTTTTTCACAATCGGTGCCCGGGAACAATAGTTATGACCAAATAAGCTCAAACGAGGGGATGGTGGGCAGCCCGGGCAACCAAAAAAAATTGGACAAAAATTTGAATTTTCTTCTTAATATTTTTTCTCTTAGATTATATTTTTTTCTATCTAGAAAGCTTTGATTCATTTCATTTGGTTATGTTATGAGAAAGTTATGGACATTCTTGTTTTTCGGGCAATTTGAGCATTTTCTTGAAAAAAATAACTTGTAGGATTCATTTCTGAATGCAATTTTTCAAATTTTTTTTTGCATGGTCTGATTTACTTGCTAGAATAATCTCACCATTGGAATTAGTGCATTTTAATTCCATCTAAAATATATGAATATTTTAGATTTTCCTTCTATCTCATACCTACTTCTACTTAATAATTTTTTTAAGAATGATAATTAAGTTTTTTTGAATCTTTTATTTTTACTTAGATTCTCAACTCAATTCTCCACTACGAAGATTTAAAGCTCAAAAATCTGTAGTGCAAAAATTTTAAGTTAAAAATGTTCAAAGTCAAAAAATCTAGTCTCACAATGTGCTGAATAACTTGTTTTTTCTACTTTAAACGCAGATATCTTGCAATCTGAGCGGTCAAAAATTTAAAAAAAAATTCCACACACTCTCGTACTAGTCAGGTATAATATCCTACGATTAGATATGAAAAAAAAGAAATTAAATTATTTTTTTACTCCTTGCTATAGATATGGCAGTTTTGAGTGTTTTTTGGCAGAAAAAAGGCCTTGGTCCTTTAGAGGTTAAATGAAACCTAGGCTGCATCTCCTTGCCTAAAATGTACAACCTCTATTTATGAGAGTCTACAATGGTCTCCAAAAAAAGCATTGTAAGAGATTCTAGAAACATCTTCTGACTCCGAACAAGCCTCCACAAAAGTTTGAACCGTACAGTCAGTCAAGAATTGGAGCGAGATCAACTTTAGGTGCTGACAAAAACTGCTGGAGAAGCCCCAAACAGGCAAACACTGTAAGCAATAATGTGTTTGGGAGTTTGGTGGTAACTGACTTTGAAATATGAACTTCCGACAATTGAATCAAACAATCCAGACTGGGTCTCTTCCAGAGATTCCTACCAATAAGTTACAGTTTCACATTCCGAGGTCTTCGTCCGGCCTACAGTCAGTCAATCACGTTTGCACTTAAAATAGAATTGCACTTCAATCTCTTGTTTCGCTCTTTGTATTTAATGCAAGGAGAACCGATATTCTACTCACCTCTTAAAAAAATTTAAAAGAAAATGCATGTATATTGTACACTTATTTTTGTTCGAGTTTTACACCACTTGTCTCGAAGCCCAGGGATCAATTCCAGAATCGAACGGAATCGGTGACTGTCTGTAGTAAGATTGATAAGAATATTTAGATGCTACCACATACAATATGAAGCTTGGATGCCTAACTCTTATTTGACATTCAATTTGAGATTCTTCAGCAGTAGCTTGATAGTTTGTCTGTAAAGACAAGGTGATGTTTGATTACAGGCAACGGACGGATGAGAGCAGTGTTCAGTCTTTTACATTTGAGGCTTCCGTCAGTTGAAAACCTGGATGTGGCTACACAGGCATTCTGCCTCTGAGTAAATGTTGCAGACTGAAATCTCAGGTTAAGGTAGAACTGCCCATTACCACATGAATTTGCTATCTAGGTACTTTGGAGAAGCTATTTGTCAACTCTCATACTTTTCACAAATAGAAAAGTTTGAGGGAAGTCAATTGCAAAAAGAATGAAGGCATTCCAACAAGAAGTGAATTTTTTGTGATTTTTCAAAGCTCAAATGTTAAACTATGAGTAGCCCCTTGGTGAAGCATGAGTAGGCCCTTGTTAAAGGGTGGGCTGATGTGTATGCTCCCCAAGTGCATTGCCATCATGATCAAGAGTTGTAAAGCTGTGGTAATAGATTTTGGTTACTGACACAATTGGGAGGATCCTGTAGGTGACGGAATTTAGTGGATGGTGGTATATATTAGATAGTTCTACCTTAACTAGGACTTTGAGGTGGTCAAATGGTGACCAACATAATTTCAAAATTTGCATTAAATAAGTGCTCCAAACTACAATGTTGGCACAGGGAAAGCAATGACTAGATTATTTATGAATTTTTAAACTTAGCAATGCGAGGCATACATGATATAATCTTTGAAAAGGTTTGTGAAATCATAGTCCATGCACAAAATTGGCTTACAACTCCAAGTATACAAAAAATTATCTTTAGTGTCACCCATACTAACTACTCACTCCAAGTCATAACTTGTTATGATAGATTAATATTTTTACCAACTATGTTTATAGAGATCTTCTCTTTGATATCTATGCTCTCCACCAAACCTTGACTGGAACATAATCTCATCAACTAGTCAATCCTCCATCACACATTGTACGCAAAAAGAGACGTTAGTGGTGCAGATGCATGATAGGAAGTATGAAGCAAAAGGATGCAAAAGTGCACTACTGTTCTCAGGTGCAAACTTAATAGTGCAACCACTTGTGTTGTGGTCATGTGGATGGGACCCAAATTGTCACGTTATTTATGAGAACCACAATGGCTCAGCAGCATGTAAAGAACACTACGCCTCCAAGTGGGGTCTAATTACATTGTTTCTATGCCCTTTGAAATTGATTTCAATGTGTGGAAAACAGAAAGCCATTTAAAAAAATGAGAAGAATACAACTCAATGTTGTAAATTATGTAGAGTATTGTAGTCTGTGTTAAGTGTCAAGTAGGCGACCCTCTTCTTTGGCTCACTTGTCAGGTCCAATCCAACTTACATCCTCCCCAGACTTGATGCCAAACAACATTTTTTAATCCTAAAACATTGGACTGGTCACCATGGAAATCATCCTTTTGGATACGGTGTGAATCATTTGCTTAAGGAAATTCAAGAGCACCTATTGGAGGTCAAACTAGTGTGGGAGACCTCCCCTTTTCTCACAAAATTCTAAGGAACATTTGCAATTTTGTCTTATATAAAAGGATTTTCTGTCATCCATTGCAGAGTTGGTGTCTGTAGCATCTTTCTAGGATAACCATGTTATGCTAAGTTGGTCACTGTAGAAATCATCCTTTTTCATATTGTTTAAAATATTAGCTAGAAAAAACCAAGAGCACTCATTGGAGGTCAAAATATTGTGCAAGACCTCACCTTTTTGCAAAAAATTCTAAGGATGAACATTTGCATTTTACTAGAAGAAAAACATGTCTGACACAACCGGTATCCAATGACTACTTTGCGACTAAGTGTCCTATATAACTACATTGCGACTGTAATCCTTCTCTATTTGCACCAACTTCAACATGTACGTTGTTGTAGTTGCAGAGTAGTCGTAGAATGAAGTGCAAGATTATAGAACCATAACATAGTAGTCATTTAGAATTAACGTGAGGTATTCTACATCCAGTATTCATTAGAGTTGTCGATGTGGACAACTTTACATTCTATGGAATCTAGACCAGTCGCATGTTACCTATTCATTTCACTATAAATTCTATAGAAAACAACTATAGTTCAACTAGAAAACAACTAGAGTTTGACTTGAAAATAACTACAATGGCAACTATAAATCAACTGGAAGACGATTAGAAAACAACTAGGAAACAATTAGAATTCAACTAGGTACAACTACAAAACAACTACAAGAAGACTACTCATGCAACTAGAAAACAACTACACTGCAACTAAAAAATAACTGTAACACAACTAGAAATTGACTACTGTTAGCGACTAAAAAACAACTACAAAATGATTGGAAAACTAGTATAGAACGACTATAATACGACTGAAACCGACTACAAAACGACAAGAATTTGACTACAAAACAACTATAGTTAGGATTGTTAGTCGAATTGATATGGAACTGGGAGTTTAGCAACTACAACAACTTTGTTTTGCTAAACAATTATAGATGCAAGTTTACAATAAATTGTGATGTTGCATGAGATGCAATGTATTATTTCCCTACATCAAGCTTGTTCCGATTCAAAGTCACACTACCAAATAATAGCTACTATGCTTTATGGTAATGTTTATCTATAGTTTGTCGTAGTATATTTGATTTTTGGTTACCTCTTTCTTTCATGAATGGCATAATATTGCATACAACTGTGATTGAAGGGGAATATAACCCAACAAAGTTTATAGAAAACAAACATTACATGAAGGAGATACAAGCCCCCGAAGTTGCAGCCATGAAGTATAGTTTGGTAAACTAAAATTGAAGTTGTGAACTTTGATTGGCTTCCAAGAAATCAGTTTATCTTGGATTGATCTGAAAATTTTACCACATAAATTAGAAGAAAGAGCGCAAATTTTCCAACAAGTCTTATTGAATTCGGACCTTGTCTGCAAAAATTACAGCACCTTGAATTGGGCTTGAAACTATATGGGGTTAATACAAACTACATATTTTACATGTCCCACATCGTTTGCCATTCCGTCTACCACCACACTCCTATAAAACCCTGGCTTCCCATTCCGTCTTTAGTGGCTTTTGAAGCCATGATTAATAAACATCAAATGTGGTGTATATTGTATTGTATTCTATGTATGTTGTATAATGTTTGGGGTATTGTATATGTTCTATAATTTGTGGTGTGTTGTCTAGATGTAGAATGCATGGTGTATTAATTTTGATGTTATATATGAATACAATGTTGTCTCAATTGGAATCATGTGGTTATTGTAGTTGTTTTTGGAAATCTTTAGATCTTGTGGTGAACATTTGTATTAACAATTCCAAAGACATCTAGTTGTTGTATTCGGTGTCTCCTATAATGTGCATATGTTGCAAGTTGACATTTTGAAGAACAAAATTGGAATGCTTAGGAGTTGAAAATGTGTGTTGATGTGGTATGCCATGTCAGTTGCCACGTCTCAAAATGCAGTTGCAAATAAGTCATACATATGATCCATATGAATGAAATTAATTTTGAATTGAAGTTGCAAACAAGTTGCACATTTCAATCATCACAAATAAGTTGCACGGTTGATAAAAAGTGGAACACATATTGTCAATGAGTCACAAACTAGTGATGACTAAGTTGCACATACACCAAATCTTGTTGCAAAGTAGTCGAATTCAATAGTAGAAAATTTAGTGTCCAAAGTGACAAAAAAATGTTGATTTTTTTGTTCATTTTTGTGTTGATTTGGACGTGTTGACTTGGACATTGCATAGCAAAAAAGTGTTGATTTGGAAATGAAAATGAACACTTTTGTGTGGTTCATCAACACAGCAGTGTTGATTAAGTAACTAAAAAGTGTTGATTTGGCAACTAAAAAGTGTTGATTTGGCAACTAAAAAGTGTTAATTTTCAACAATTTAAAAAAAAAATTGAAAATTGAAATGGGAAAATTAACTTCTAACCAATGGCTCAATGCCACGTGGGTTACCACACGGGCATCGCTGCTGCCACATGGTCAAGCCGTCGCCACACAGGTAGGAGGCCGCCAGCGGGGTTTGAACCCTAGACCCTGAGGTCAGGACTCCAAAGGCCTTAACCAATGGTCCACACATGTGTTTCTATGTCTTTCTAATTGTGTGTTTCCTATCTAACTACTTCTACGTTATTTTTTCATTTGCATTGGAAAGTCAGCAGACTTTAGGGGCCGTTTTCACATAGTAAATTAACTTATTTCTTAAAACTTTCAACTGATAAAGGTTGTTAAATGAAGTTAAATTTCATCTCCAAAAATCCTTTTTCAATTTGGAGTCTTTAATAAAAATTTATGGATAAAAATCAGAGAGGGTGCTTAAAAGTGTCAAAGAAAAATGGTCATTCCAACCCCTCTCTGAATTTTGCCCATAAATTTCAATTGAACACTTCAAATTACAAACGGATTCTTGGACATGAAAGTTAACTTGATTTTACAACTTTTCTTTGTACAAAGTTTTAAGAAAAAATGTACTATACTATGCGAAAACAGCCTCCAAAGTCTGCTGCGTTGAAAAATTACTGAATTTTGAATTACTAAGTTAATAAAAAAATATTCTCATTGCACATACAATATGAAACTTGGTGGTTTAAACTTTTCCTGCATGGAATTTTACTAATAAATTTTTTAATTTAATTTAAGATATTATGAATATGTGGCAAACATTTTTTCAGGAGGTGATTTGGTCACAATTAATATTTAAGTTTTTTGTAATTTAGAAAATAGAGTTTCAATAGTTCTAAATTAGAATTTGAAAATTCTTAATGTAGAATTTAAATATTTAAAAACTTAGAATTTGAATAATTCAAAAAACTTGAAATTAGAATTTAGATCCCTAAAGAACAAAGTAGCCTTTTTTTGACTATATAGCTAATGTTTTTGGTCATGTATCTAGAAATCAAATTTCTGTTTTTTTCCTTTTAAATTTTTACAAAACATGTAGTGTAGGGATAGTTTGAAGGATTCACAATTTTTATAACTTCTAATTAGATCATGAGAAAGTTATTGTATGATGTATATGTATTCTAGCTATGCGAGCATCTAAGCTAGATAGATGTGAATGTAATTTTTAAATAAATAGGAATTTGAAATTGATTTTCTAAAATATTAATCTTGTGAAAAGTTTCAAATTGTTCTGTATAAATTAGGGAGGTGAAACTTATGAGGAATTTCACTTTGCAATTTCAAGTGGAATCTCTCACACTAAAGTAATCTTCAAATTTATTTAGTAAATGCAATTTTGAATTTTTTCCAAAAAAATTTGAAAAATAGGATGAAAATGCTTTATTACGTCATGTACATTAGTAAATTACAACCATTGGAAATCTTTAGTTTCATTACTAAAATTCTTTTCATTAAATGTTTTAAATCATTCTCACTTTATGTCAATTTACTATTTTTTCCAAGCATGAATATGAAATATTATTTGTTGCAATTTCTAATACATATTCTCTAACATATTTTTCCAGCATATGATGGGAAGTTGCAAATTGTAGAATTGATATATACATTAATTTTTGGATAAAATGTTGGAATAATGAAATGTATTCATTTGGGATGAATTGAACACTATCTTTTTTGAAATCCAAGCATCATGATCTTGCAAGTGGTAAAGTTTGTTATTTCACAATTTTAAGAGGGAGTATTAGGTCAAATTAAGTACAAGCAAGATCATCTAGTTAATTTTGTTGAAAAAAACAACAAAATGAAGATTTGAACCTTGCTTTAAAGACTAATATTTAAAAGCAATTATAGGCCTTAACATATGAAAGAATACAAAGGTTAGTACTTCAAATTTGAATAATTGTATTGAGTAGTTCAATTTGAATTTTGAACTACTCAAATTTGATTATTATAAGACTAAAAACTTTTATATAATCAAATTATTTTATTCAAAGTTGAATTAGATTTTGAATGTAATTAGAATTCCAATTGAATCCAAAATCTAATTGAAAATAAAATACAATTCAAACTCTAAATGCATAATTTCCAAATAAATCTAAAAGATTCCAAAAATATTTAGAAAACATTAAAAAACAATCCAAAAACAATCCAAAAACAATCCAAAAACAATCCAAAAACAATCCAAAAACAATCCAAAAACAACCCAAAAACAACCCAAAAACAGTCAACAAAAAAGTGTTCATTTGGTTGTTGCACTATTCAAATGAACAAAAATTTGTTAAACCATTTTGTTACCTTGTGTTCAAATCAACAAAAATTTATTAATCATTTTGTTAACTTGTGTCCAAATCAACAAAAAATTGTAAAAACGGTCGTTGCAGTACTCAAATCAACAAGTTTTTGTTGATTTGGACGTTATTTTCTACTAGTGAAAGTATTGTTCTGGAGGTCAAGGGAGACATTGTAACTACATTGGCAACATTACATGAAGTTCAATCATTTGCCTTCCCTATTGCAAGGCAACCTCAAGAGCTTGTAATCCCTCAATTCTTGAGATTGATTTAGCCACAGACAATGTCTTCTTCAACTTTATTATTACAACTCAACTATATACAAAGGTAGATGGTAAACTATGGAGGGGTGCAAAAGAGACACCTGAGGTTCTAATGAAGCTTTTTGTTCATTGCTTGAGCCTTGTAAATGGCATTGTGGTAGACATAACTGCCTCTACATGTATTCTAATCTACAATATTGACTTATTTCTTTCTCGATATTTTATTTCATTTTCTTTTTCCGTACTTCAATTTTGATGTTTCATATTTCATTTAGGTTCTTGTATTAGAGCGGTTCATTCCTTTGATTGTTATATCCTTGCATTAAAAAGTGATGTCAAACTCTTTGATGAAGTACGAAAGCATCCACAGACACCTATTACTACCTCCAAGATTCTTGATTCTACTACCACATATGATGGTATGGAGATTGATGATGACTCTCTGATTGAAGATGTCACACTCTTCACTTATGTGAGTAATATTTACTTTTTTCTTTTCTTTTCAACAACTTCAATTATAAATTCTATACTTTGTATTAAAATTTGTTACTATATTTTTTTATATATGGTTTATTGTTTGCAATTGAATGAATCCATTGACAAAGCAAACCTTGCCTTTTTATCAACACCCTAAATTTCTTGGAAGTCCCTCTCTCAATCCTCATCGCTTCCATGTCTATGCTGAAGATTTAACATTACCTTATGCTAATGCTTCATTTATTCATCTTCGATGTCTCTATCACCTTGTAGATTTCATGATCGTAGAGTTTACTCATATTTTGAATTTAGTGTATCTAAGTCAAACAATATCTAAGTTTAGTTTCATGATTTGATGTTTGATTTCTATTGTCTTGTTTCTCAAACTGATTCTACCTTTGTATGATGTAGCAACAATTCCATTTGATCCCTAAAACTTCATCCTATGCCCAAATTGAACAATAAAACATGAGTCTTAAAATCACACTCCACCATTAAACTTCATGAAATTCTAAAAAATGAAATTCAACTTAGAATTCAATTAACCTTTAAATGCCTAGGCAACCATATATAGTCAATCTGAAATTTCAGGCTTATTTTGTAATGGACAATTAAATTCGTTTGACCAGTTTAAAAAAAAACTCGGGTAGTTTAGGATTAACTATTGAAATCTTTCATTTTTCACTAAAAAAGGTATATATTTGATTGTTGAGAGGTCTCCAAAGCCATATATGTCCAATAGTGGAAGAGTAAGCTTGCTAATTTTACTTCATTTTCCAACTTTGAGCAATTTCACTTGATTTGAGATCTAAAAACTTGGTACTTATCCATTTGCTTTTAACCCCTAAAGGATCAAGGCCTTTTTTCTGCTGCAAAACTCTCAAAACTGCCATACCTATAGCAAGGAGTAAAAAAAATTGAAACATTGTTTTTTTTCCATATCTAACCATAAGATCTTACACCTAACTAGTATGAGAGTGTGTGAAAAAAAATTCAGAATTTTTGACTGCTCAGATTGCAAGATATCTGCGTTTAAAGTAGAAAAAACAAGTTTTTCAGCACATTACGGGACTAGATTTTCTGACTTTGAACATTTTTAACATAAAATTTTTACACTACAGAGTTTTGAGCTTTAAATCTTTATAGTGGAGAATTGAATTGAGAATCTAAGTAAAAAATAGAGATTCAAAAAAACTTAATTATCATTCGTAAAAAAATTGTTAAGTAGAAGTAGGTATGGGATAGAAGGAAAATCTAAAATATTCATATATTTTAGATGGAATTAAAATGCACTAATCCCAATGGTGAGATTGTTCTAGCAAGTAAATCAGACTATGCAAAAAATAAATTGAAAAATTTGAAAAATTGCATTCAGAATTGAATCCTACAAGTTATTTTTTTCAAGAAGATGCTCTATCTGCCCGAAAAACAAGAATGTCCATAACTTTCTCATAACATATCCAAATGAAATGAATCAAAGCTTTCTAGATAGACAAAAAAATATAATCTATGTGAAAAAATAATATTAAAAAGAAAATTCAAACTTTTGTCTATTTTTTTTTGGCTGCCCGAACTGCCCGCCGTCCCCTCATTTAAGCTTACTTGGTCATAACTATTGTTCCCGGGCACCGATTTCGAAAAAAATTATATTCCCACGAAGCTAATCAACTTTTCTACCTCCAAAAAAAATTCCAAAAAATTAGGAGAAAATTTCAGCCCGTAGGTACTTGCCCCAAAACGCATTTGTCCCCCGAAAGGACAATGGTCCTTTAGGGGTTAAAATGGTCCCAATGGAAGGAGTAAAGTGTTTTCATGATTTTCACCATTAACAATTTAAACAAGAAAGTGTTGATTTGGAGTTATTTTTATTTATACTCATAAAAGAATATTGCATCTCAACAATTGCAAGGTGGATTGTGTAATGAGTTTAATAGCTTTTCACGTGATATTAATTTTTTTGAAAGGACATTTTAGTGTGCTAACACAATTTGTAGTTGTTCATGTCACCTCCAATCCAAAAAAACTTTTATGTGCAAATTTTTGAAACATTGTGGGGAGGGACAACATATTAAAAATAGAAAACATACATTTCTCTTGTTATAATCTCACAACTCTTATGCAATTTTGCACTCAAAATTGGTGTGCATACTAATAAGAAAGCTCTTTAAACATCTGTACAGTTAGATTTTGAAAAAAATAACAATTTGCTTCAATGGGGATAACTATAAGCCCATGCTCTTTTTTCATAGTCAAAACACACTTGAAAAGGCTTGGGCATTTAGGGGTTAAACTACTACCATTGGACTAATCATGTCTTCTATTTATTATAAATGTTTTTTTATTTAATAAATAAATAAAATTTAAGTAAAGATAGTTCCCAAAAGAGGGGCATCAATTAGCAAAATGGTCACTTAGGTTATTCACGGTTAATACATTTATTTGGTGTATAATATATGTCTACTATATTCATTTTATATTTTGCATGTTCAAGATATTTCTAAAAAATATAAAACATAGTTATAAAAATAAAATAAAATAGGTGGACCATTTTCATCCATTAAATTTACATAAAGGCCCGTGGTTCAATGTTTTGGTACAAAATTACATAATAGCATATTCATTTATTGTTTAGTTGGACTATAGATCCTTTCAACTAATTCCACAGTTAGAAGTCTCCAATGGATTTATGATCTCTAAATAGAAGGAAAAAAAAATTGGAGGTTCACAGGCTCACAAGTTCATAGGCTTGCAGGCTCATGCTCTTAGGCTCACATACTAGCATCCCCGTTTTCACAGGGCCAAAAAAATGATTTTTGTCACTTCTAACATTAATATCTTGCAATCTATACGGTGGAAAAATTTTAAATTTTTTTCACATCTTTTCTTACTATTTTACTACAAGATCCTATGGTTACATATGTCCAAAAATTCTTTTCATCTAAAATTTGGTGCTTGTATCAGAAATGGCAGATTTGGAGCATTTTTGGTGAAAACATAGTCTTTGACCTTTAGGTGTTAATTGAACCTTTTCCATCACTTCAATGTCAATGTCATATATATTCTTCTTGTTCTACACCACCTCTTGACCACACTCAAGCACAAATCATTATCAAGGCACCTTTTTTTCATAGTTGAAGAAGTTCCAAAGTAGTAATATAAAATGTTATAGTGGTGTTCCAAATTTCAACATTCATCTAAATATTGGATAGAAAACATCACATCAACACACATCACAAGTCTATAATTTGGTTTCATCGACAATTTGGTGAATTCATCCAAGATTTTTTTAATTTGAAGTTTTTGGGCAAGTTCATCCAAGCTTTTAGCCATTTTTTACCAATTTTTAGCCAAATCATTTTTTCTTGGTGCGATCAGAAAGCTAAAAAAATCCAGCCCTGATCATTATCTACACAATGGAGGAAAAAATGATAGACTATTGAATATCCACAAGATTTGAAAATGTAGATGATGTTATATGTTGACATATACTTAGCTTTATAGTGTCCAATGGGCTACGCAATGCCCAACGGGCCACCCAGTTAGGGAGCATAGTTTGAAGGGGTTTTGCAACCATGCAATAAAAGTAATACGGAGTATGTAAGGTAGAACTGTCTAATACCACCATCCATCCCATTCCGTCACCTACAAGATCCTCCCAATTGCATCAGTGGTCCATCTATTACCACAATCTTTACAACCCTTTATCATGATGTCAATGCACTTGGGAAGCAGACACATCAGCCTACACTTTAACCCTTGAAGGGCCTAAAAGCCCTTTGTGACCGTATAGTATATTTTGCATTTGGTGGTATTTGATGAGAAAAACGTTGACTAAATATTTTTCAATAGAATATAAATTAATGATAATGAAAGTCCGTAAATAACAATGTATCACAACTCATATATTAAGTAACAATTGAAGAGTAATAAGGCTAAATATGGGTCGTATATAGGGACCTCAAGGGCCTTTGAAGGGTCAACAAGAGTTTGCTCATGCTTCAACAAGGGTCTGTTCACAATTTAACATTTTAGCTTTGAAAAATCACAAAAAATTCATTTCTTGTTAGAATGACTTCATTCTTTTTGCAATAAATTTTTGTCAAACTTTTCAATCTTTGAAAAAATATGGGAGTTAACAAATAGCTTCTTCAAAGTACCTAGATAGCAAATTTGTGTGGTAATGGACAATTCTACCTTACTAGCAATCAGGAATGACCCTACGAGGATACCATTGGTCCCATGCACATACACTTGTTAATCCCTGTAAAGTCCATTGACATCCTCTATCAAACCATCCTTTTCTGTCAGTGACTCATTAATAAAAAAAACATAATTTTGCTAAGCAATAGGATCACAACCCTCGAGTCACAACCCTAAACTTCTCATGCTAGAAGGGATGGGAAATACTTTTGAATCCATTGGTGAGGGCACAATAATGCCTAGGTTGTTATAGGAAAGGACCGAATGTCAAAAGATCTATGTATTTTGCATTCATGAAGTGAGATTATTGGAATTCTGCATTAAATGGAGCCTCTAATATGGATGCAATGCTTATTTATGAGCAACAACAATATGACAAAGAAACATCCCAAAATAGGCTGGAGTCCTACTACATTGTCAACACTCTGAAAATCATTAAACATAAGTTGGCTCTATATCTTTTTAGTGAGGTTAATGTAGACCTTCTTTTGTGGAGTGTGAGCCCTCAAGTTAGCACTTGGAACTCTGGATCTATTTTTAGTTAGTTTTTATATTAGTTTTGTGCAAAAACACATAAAAAAAGAGTTATTGAGAGTTTTGGCAGAAGTCCCTATCAAAGTAGTGAAGAATGGTCTTAGAGACGTGAAACACATAAAACTTTATGTTTTCACTAATTCTAAGTCTTATTGGTAAATTTAAACAAGTAGTAGTAATTTCGAGAGAAGAAAAGATATGGAAGTTAGTCAGTCCTGGTGTCTTGTTCATGCAAAACAACATCTATAAGTACGCATGTGACAAACTGGCTAAGTAATAGAGTCTAGTCTTAGTAAGTCAAAATCCAATTCAGGAAAGAGTTGGATTTGTTATTTTAAACATTGCAAGTAGTTTTGAGAATACAACCTGGTTGTAGACCAAGATGGAGGAAAAGGTGATTGAAACATACAAAGAGGTGCTTTTCTAGGTCAAAGCATGCCAGGAGGTCAAATTGAGATCCGATCATCCAAGATTCCCCGGTATCAAGAATGATTTCTCCTCTGGTGGAAATTATTCAAATTTACTATATTTAGACTAGTGCAATGTGAATGTGGAACTTGTACTGAGATTCTAAGAATGTCTTAGATGTTCTTCCAAAAGTTTCATAAAATTGGGAAATTCCACGTTGGCTCCGTAGGAAGTCAACCGCTTTAAAATGCATTCGTAAATTCTTAGAAATTACAAATGTGGCGGTAAAATCTCACTAAAAATTAGGATAGTGCTTTGTGTGCTAATAAAGAGCCTTGTTAAGTTTGAAGACATTTCAACATTCCCAAGTACCAGAATCAAGACCATCAAATTCCACAAGAATTTACAACTTGGCGGTGGGTTGACCGGTAAGCAGGAGCTAACGGTGTCCAAATGGAGCAAATCAAGGGTCAATTCTTACTCCCATAAATATTATAAACCACTTTGGCTAGACGGTTTCATAAAAAACAGCAAACTCCAAAAGTTAGAACTTTGACTTTTGTTTGGAGTTACCGTGACTCAAAATTGTGCTTAAAACGGCTGAGGGAGAAGGGATAAGTAGTCCTTTAGACTAATTGGGATTTTTCAAACGCAATGGCGCAATTGGTTTTTGATTTTGAGTTGGCCCTCAAAAGATAGAGAGGGTCAGCCCTTAGTTTGACTTTTTTATAATAATTTGTGATTAATCTACGGTAATTTTACAAATATCTTTTGGAAAATCAAAGATTGGATTTGCTCAAGATCTTTTTGTTTGCGTAAGAAGTCAACTTTGAACTAAAGAAAGACAATCTGGAATTATTGTAGGATTAATTTGCAAAATATCTAAGTTAATTAGGTTAATTTCGAAATATCTATGGAATAAGATCTTGGATTTGATTTTTCCAAGATCTATTAGCAAAATGGAGAGGATTCTAGAGATTTCCGCCATTAAACAAAGAATATTTTGTGAATTATATTAGGTTAGTTTAGGAAAATATCCAGATAGGAAGTGAAATATTTTTCACCGACAACTTACCGGGGAAGGGCCAAGAATGGGTATAAAAGGCCCTTCCTTGAGGTTGTCAGTGGCCCTCATTCTCTTATTTCATTTCTTGTTCTTGTCGTGCTACCAACACATTGTTGGAGCACTTTTAAAGCTAAGAATTGACTATTTCATTTGAGTTCTTTTTCACTTTGAAGGTCTAAAGGATCCTTTCAAAAATTGACTAGTGTTCTTGTTTGAATTTGGAGGCTTCAAGCTCCAAAACTTTGATTTCCAAGAGTTTAGGAGGAAAAAATCCCCAAACTTTATTATTGTTTAAGTTGACTTTTTTTTCTTCTTGAATTTGGAGGCTTCAAGCCCCAAAACTTTGATTTTAAGAGCATTGAAGGGATAGACCCCAAACTCTATTTGATTTTATGATTCTCTTAAATACTAACAAACAAATTGTGTGAATTAGTAATAGATTGTGATTTAAAAACTTTAAAGTGGCAAGGCTAGACTTTGCTAAAAGATTTTTGTATCACTACGTGCCAAAATTCGTTGTATAACGGATGTTTGGTTTGATTAATTGCTAATTTTCAGTTAAACATTGTCATGTATACCTCCTTTAGTGATTAACTTGGAACTTTGATTAAAATTTCGAGAGTCTAGTTTTTAATGTTTGGTTAAACACTATCATGTGTACCTCCTCTAAAAATTAAACTTTTAAAATACTAATATTTTGTCCGTGGATACCGTTTGTGCTTGGGGTTGCTCCCGCATGGCGAAGTTTTGACTTATAATAGTTAAAAATTTGTCTTTGAAACTTATTAAACCTGGGGTTGTTTTCGCACGATGAAGCTTTGACCTGGAAACCTGGAAACGGGTACTTTTAATTTTTAGTTTTCTCACTATCACCTAGGATTACTCCTCATGTTACTCCTGCATGGCAATGCTTTGAACCAAGATTCTTTGAAAAACTACTTAAGGAGCTAAAAGTCCAAAAACTTCTTGCCATTTTGACATTTTTGTGAGAAAATAAAGGTTATTGATTAGGAATGTTTGGTGTTTGAGAGTTCATCACTACTAAAATTGCTTTGTTAGAAGTAGTACTTAGAGTTAGAATAATCATTGTTTTGAAACTTACTCCCCAAAATCCCCAAAAAACATCTTTAAAATTATTTAGAAGTAGAATTGTTAGAAATTTATTCTTCACAATAAATTTATAAAAATTAGTTAGTTTATCTTTTGTGTTAAATTAGTGATAATTATTAGTTCAGTTAAGTCAATCTCTATCTTACAATTAGCATTAGAGTTTGTTTTTTTGTTGGTGAAAAATTTAGATTAGAGTCCGACTGAAACAACCAGTTAATACATCAACAGGTACGACGAGGCAACCAAGCAGGTACGGTGGGTGACCAAGCGGGTATCGGTGGGGCGACCAAGTGGGTCTTGGCGAGGTGACGAGGTAGGTATCGGCAAGCGACCAACGGGTATGGCGGGGCGATGAAGTGGGTATCAACGGGCAACCAGACAACAATCCTTGCAATCTAGTACTAAGCATAATAGTATGATTGAACAACATACCAGCAAGAAAACACAAGTTCAGGTAACTAAACATAAAAAAACTTATTAGTTCGAGCACAAGTCAACTTGATTACTCCAACATCAAAAGGCCAGGCCGTTGCTCTCCACGCCAAAATTTTAAGTAGAGGAAAAACAAAATCTCTCAACAAACTATCTCACATCTCGAATCCTTCATAGCCACATTAGAGAAACAAAACATGAATGAAAGGCAATTGGAAAGAAGAGAGGCATAAGAAGGGAATTGAAGAAGGAATACTACATTAAAATAATATTAAAGTATGGAATAACACTATTCATTGGAAGTATTTAGTTTAGATATTATTCTTTTTACTATTTATTGTTTGGTTGTTGTCATTAATTAGGATTCCATTTGTATTAGTTGGCCAATTGTTGGTTTAGCATTTTGTTTTATTAGGCCTAATAAGCCAAATTGAAGAAACAAAAACAAACAAATATCTTTGAAATATTAAAAGGAAAAAATAGTAAACAATTGACAAGGAAATAATACCACTATTCATTGAAAATTAAGTAGTTTGACGAAATAAAAAATTTGCAATAATTCCAATATAACCAAGATATTAGTTCATTTGTTAAAACTAACAAAAATTGGAGTTTTTTAGAATAGGTTTTAGAACAAAATTAAGCAAGGGATTATTTACAGTTGCATCATTACTAAAGGACGATGGAGGACCAAGAGGAGACCATTATACTTGTGTTCTGCAACAATGGATTCATTGACATGTTTGACTCAGAGGTATGTTGACTTGAAACTAATTATTTGATTTTTTGCTTGCCATTAAAAATTAAAATAGGAATTGAAATTTAGAATAGAAATTGTTAGTTAGAATTTTAAATTTGCTAAAATCAATTAAAACTAAAATTTACTTAAAATTGTGGAAGTAGTGAATGGATGAATTTTGAATCGAGTTTGAAGAAAAAAAATTAATTCGTCCAAGAGAATCTTCAAATGAATCTAATTTGAATTTAGGAATCTGAAAAATCTTAGAGCATTTGAGAACATTAAAACTTAAGTTTCTTAAATTTCCATAAAAACTTGGTGTAGAAGGTTCTCATCCAAACTAAGGGGAATTTTCAATCATTTATAAATTTTTACCTAAAAGTCCAATAATTTCATTTTTTACCTTGATAGAAAGGTAATCTCTTACTCTCCTCACAAAAATAATAAAAACCCTTAAAACCACTAAATTTAGAATAATAACTTTGAATTAAGGTTGATAAATGAACAATTACGAATATTCTAGAAGAACAATTAAAGAATCTTTTGAAACTATAACCTTTCAAGAAATCTTTTAAAGATTCCCAAACCTATTTTTCCTTTAAAATTAATTAAACTTTGAAGAAGCAAAGAGTGGATGAAGTTTGGCTTAATTTTAGATGAAATTTCTTAAAATAGATCAAATAAGGTTTTCTTTATAAAATTCATTAGTTATATTAATTAAAAATTCAATCCTAAAATTTAGATTTGTTTTGAATTTATTTGCTATTTTTAGTCAATGGATGAAGTTTTTAGGATAGAATTAGAGATGATATTCATCCTTAGATTTCTTTTAGTAGGAATATCGGAATTCAATTTGCTATACCATTTTGGAAAAGGCAAAGTGCATTTTGCAAATTAGCTTAGATAGATTTTTAGTTTAGATTAGGTTTTACTTGCTTTTATTTACTCATCAAAGGTCTCAAACCTTTTAACGTTTAGTGTATTTTGAAGTAGTTAAACTAGGTTACAATCATCATAAACAAAGTGTCCATTGCTTGAAAGGCCAAAGAACACTAGGTTTACAAATCACCCTGTAAGAATTACTTACTTATGCCGCTGGAACCCGTGTGTACGTTTTTACTCTAGGGGTGAAGTAAGAATCACTCACATGGAGTTGTGCAAAAGAGCTCATTTCTGTTTTGGTTTCATTAGTCACTAAGTCCAAAACAAGTTGTTAGAAAATAGTGGAAGCCCTTAATCCCTAAACACCTTAGGAACTAAATTTTGGTGTTTAAATAGAGTTTTCAAAGACATAAGGTTGACAAGGCTACTAAAATACAATTTATAGAGATATTACATTTTTAATGTAGATATAAAATTAGAAAATTTCACACAATAGAAGTATTGTGTGGGTCCAACTCTAGTTTTCATGTTTGATTTGTTCCTTGGACCTCTTATAATAAGTGCAATCAACAACCAATAGAGTACATTTCACCATTACAAACTAATTGAACTCCTACATATCTAATTTTTGAATCACTTTAAACATTGGAGGTATAGAATAAGAGATGTGGAGGCTAAAAGTTGATCTTAAGAGATCATCCAACTTTGAAATTTCCATGAGAAACAATGAATCATATATGGGCAATTTTACTAAAATGGTAATATTCCATGTGTCATTTTCAAACTACTCTATTAGAATTGAAAAAGTGGCATTTAGAACAGATAGAGATTTGAGAAATCTTTGATTTGTATAGATTATAGAAATCTAGGACTAGTATAGATTTCAGACTATGCGGTCCAAACTATAAAAGTGACATCTAGGATTAGTGTAGATTTCAGACATCTAGTAAAGATATAGATTTCAAACATCTAGGACACTTGTACATTTAAGACCACCCAGTCTGAACTTTAAAAATTGCCAAAGTAGCACAATGGCAGCATTTTAACGAAATTGCCCATATATGCCAATAAAATAGTTGCAACTTTACAGTTTCAAATGAGTAGTTATTTTTCAAAGATCCCCTAAAATATTGAAATGGTTCCTAATCCATAAGAAAAACAAAGATAAAGAATTGAAAAAAAAAATTTGACATCTACAATTCAAAATTCTAATCAATTAGAGCTATCTTGAGTTTTATACACAAGTGTATTTAATCAATATCTTTCATATTATTAGATCCCAAAAGATCAAGTAGTATATATTGACAAAAATAAAAGTGTTTTGGTCATCCAATTAAAAATAGAATTTCCAATATATCTTTTGATATTTCTATACAATAGGTGGTTGAGCAATTTTAGATATAATAATATTTATAAGTTTGATAATACAATTAAGAATTATAGTGTGAAAAATAGTTTCATTTTCAATAAGGACACTTGTTCATATTACAAAGTTTTTATTTATTTCAACAAATAAGATTGATCCTAGTTCTTAGATTTATGTGTATATATAGGGAGCTTTAATATTTCTATACAAACTGACAAAATGAAATTTATAAGGAGAATTAGTTTGCAAACAATGAATCATTAGGGGAAAAAAGAGGCATGTGAGAGACCTTCCCGCCATGGTTCCCCATGCTGCAAACCATAGCCAGATAGTCTGGTTAATTAATTATTGAAAAAAAAATTAACAATTTAATTTTTAAATAATTTTTAAATAATAATAATGTTTTTAATAAAAATATTTTAAAAAATATTCTTAAATTAATTCATTAATGCAGTCCAACCTGGGAGTCACTATGCTAGGTCAGACTGCTAGTTTTGTGACGTTTCCACAGTCTGAGAACGTTGGAGAACTTGAGGTCTTCCAAAGGCCTGAAAACTCTTCTAATGTCTAGAATTTATTTTTTTTAGAATAAAATTAGAAGTTTTTTTTTTCTTGCTATATTTTATATAGGTTTGGAAATTAAAAATTGAAAGAAGGAATATATATTGCTTATTACAACATTACTACAATTTGGAATGACAATTTTTAGTTTTATAGATACATTATTAGCAATTAATTAAATTCTATCACAATGAACCTCCTTATAATTATAAAAATTTCAAAATGAATGAAAAGTTTCCTACTTTCATTTCCTACATGTATAATTCCAACCTATTTTTTCAAAATAAGAGTTTTTAGCATAAACTTTTATACTATACATGCACATTTTTTACAAATATTTTAAAAGATAAAAGTATAACCATTTGGAAAGATATGAAAAATGTCATTTTGAAATGCAATTTTCATGGTTTTCTATTGTGAAATTTTAGAAAGGTATATTATTACAAAGTAATAAACAAACAAACAAATAAATAATGAAGGTTTTAGCATTGTTTTGGAGAGGGATGATCAAAATACATCACATTTGAAGTACTTTAGAAGTTAACTCGTCTATATTATAGCATCTAAAGTGAGGCTTATAACTTATTTCAAATGAACATTGGAAGAAAAGAATTGACAATTTTTTTGTAGACTTCTTTGACCGTATTTAATGTGGATAGTGGTAGAGCAACATCTATGATCAAGGAATTCCTAATTTTTCTATAGAAAGAGATGCTTGAGTTCAATAAGTAGCTAATGGATAACTTTTAAGATTATTGTAGAAATGAAGAGTACGTATTGGTTCAAAAAGTAGAACTCTTGTAGTTGACTACCTTAGTAATAGATCTTGTCCTTTTAGGATTAAAAAAGATACAATCTCTAGTACATTTTGGCAATTTCTAGTGAATTTCACCCTTGAACATTCTATTTTTTGAATCTCAGCTTAACTACCACAATGAAGTTAATCAAGTCTTATTTCTAAACTGATTTTAAAATTTAAAATTTTCTAAAATTGAATAATCAATTGCAATTTGAATTTAAGACCTATCATCATAGTCTAATCAAATTCTCATTACAAAATGACATGAATTTTTTTGACATTGTAATATTCTTTACTAGAATTTATACTTGTAAAGAATTTTTTGGAGATGTTTTGAAGTTTTTTCTATCTTAGATGTGAATTTTCATCATTCTTCTTCAAAAAGTTAAGATAAATTGAAATTGTTTTATCACCACTACTTTCAAATCCATTATATTATTGTAGAGAAGGATAAATTTGTTCTTTCCATTGATGTTCATGACGACATCTATATATTGTCTACAAAATATTTTATAAACCACAATTGGATCTATTTCTAATTTTCATGTACTTTTAGTTTTTTAGATGATCACCAGAGACATGAGGCATTAATTTGCTAGGCCCTTCTTATAGTAACATTTCTCAATAGAATGATTGATTGTAATTAATGGATCATTTCTAATCATCTACACAAACTTGCTTAATACTACTTTCTTGGATGGTCTTTTGCATGTAATTCATTCTCTACTACAATATTTTTAAACCAACATTCAACATGGGCCACACTAATGTGGATGCAATACACCGGATTCTCAAAATACATTGATAATGTGCAAATTATCTAAGAGACTCTCACTGAAATAACTCCACCTAATTGTTGCAAAAGTCTCTCATATAGGCATCTACCTACAATATTTACCTTTTGGATAGGACCCAATAAAATTTGATATAGATATCCTATAATGAACACTTTGAAAATTCATATCTTATTCTCATAGCATCCAAATAATACATATTGCAACCTACATAAGAGGTCTAAGAAAGTAAGTGTTTGTCTCGAATGTGAACATTTGAATATGTGTCGCTATAGTACACAAACTATCTATCCAAACACTTGGCTAAATGAATTCACAAGATAATACTTCTATTGAAAATCACCTTTTCCTCATGGAAATTTTGGTTTCATTTTATTAGAACCAATGATAGCTATATAGGTTTGAATCAATGTAGCCATTGTCACCAAAACAACAGCAATTGTAGACAAAACCACCCAAGGCTTAGAGCAAAATACAATTTTGAACTCACTCCAAAGTCTATATCTCCTAAGCCTACATCTACTCACAATGTCTTCTTTCATTTCATGGTGTATTTCAGAAGAGGAAACTTCTGCTAAACCTTCCTTTAAAGCTATCCACATTTCGAATCCCTTTGTTCCACAAGCATTATAAATTACATCATGCTTGACAAGAAGATCTAAATCTTCACGATCTTGAATGAGATTACTCATAAAAAGAATGTAATCATGGAATAGACAACCTTCTGAAATCTCTTCATACCATGCCATATTTCGGATGAAGGAAAAAGTTCCATCCAATATCCTCATCTTAGGAAGGAATAAGCATTTCTTGTTGTAGGACATTATGCACAATGGCCCACCAACTCCAACGAATTTGATGCCAGATTGTTCTAACTTTGTTGCCGATGGAATGTAAATATATTTATCTTCGTCCCCTATTTGGTTTCTTAATCTATCTTTGGATCCACAAATGGTTTTGTATGCAGCTCCAAGAATATGTGTTTTCTCATCTAAGAGAAATCAGTTGTCAATTTTGAAAGCTTCACTTGAAGTGATCATGAAACAATTGCTTATACGATGCGTTGCAATCTCTAAACTTCTTTGTTGATATACTGAGTCGTTGATGAAAGGTTCACTACCTTGGGAGGTTGAAGAAGCAATAGAAGTGGTAAGATAATCAACCACTTTGTCAATGAGAACAAAAGGGATTTGATTTTCAACTTGATGAATATCTAAAGCCACAACCCACATCAAATCTTTGTGTGACTTGTTTCTTGCATGAATCGCTTTCATTGCCTTCCACCAAGATGGCAACACACACAATCAACCTTCATTCGATGGGAATTTCATGTCAATATATGTAGCCAAAAAGAGGGCATCTAAAGCCAAGACATGTTTGATATGTTCATCAGTCCAACCAATTACCCCATCCAAAAGCCCATAGCATGCCAACATAGCCTTGGGATCATCCACAATTGCATTACAAAAATGGATCCCTTTCTCTCCCACTAATCCAAATTGCACTGCAATAACCAACTTCACAGCCTTTGACCCATTGATGTCCAAATTTTCTCGATTGTGGAGTCCAAATCGCCATCCCCCTGGAGTAAATAATTTCAAAGGTTGGCGCCTATATTCGGGCACTTTCAGTATAGCATATCCCAATTGGTTTGCCTCTTCTTCTTGATTGGGGCGGAGCATGTGTGTGTGGTCGATAAACCACTTTGGACTTTGTAGTTGATCTTCAATGTCACCTATGCATATGGCAGTACAAAAATTAGTGCAAATAAAATAAAACAGCCAATTTGTGCAAAAGAAAATATAAACGCATGCCACCAATATGGAAAATGAAACCTGCAATTAGTTACCTGTGGTCACGACATCCATGTTGGAGGTGCCCATTTGTATTGTGTGTATAAATACAATCCCTCACACCTCCGATAAGTGTAAGTGCTTGTAGAGAAGATAGAGGACACTTTTTTAAGGTATAAGAAGTCTGCAAGTAGCCACGGATGCTGCACCAAAGCTTATATGACAAGAGCTGAAAACAACACACAAGGATAGCTTAAAATCTTTAAATAAGAACAAATAGTGACCTTATGATCTAGGAATAGCTGCAAAGCTTTGAAGCCAAAACGAAAATCAAGCATCATAGTTGTAACAGGTCAAAGAAAGCAGGCGAGGATCTCAATGTCAACAAAACAGAAAACAGAAAAATCCCTGATCGACTCTCACCTGAAAAATTAAAGCAACCTCCGAGCAACTTAGACTCACTACACTCAAAGAGGGGATCATGACGAGAAAGCCTCACAAGTGTGTCGCTCTTCTCACACCCAATTGCAAGCACTGTCCACTTTGGAGCTCTGCCCATTTGAACAACGAAAACACTAACCCTCTATTTCTTTCCCCAACTGACTTGCAACTCGAAGCTCAGGCTTTCTTGATGACACACGGATCACTCCATCTCGTGCAAGAATCGCTATATCATATCATTCTATAGCTGCATCAAATCCAAGAAACTTCAGGGCAAAAATCATACCTTAAGCCACCCCAAGAGCTGCCGACAAATAACAGTTGTATGAGCATGCGGCTTGTGCTAGAAGCGTTCCAAGTAGGCGAAAGTGAAAACTAGAGAGCCGGGAGTACGAAGCTCTCGAATCGCAGAAGGCAGCCCCCAGACAGTTTGCTCTCCACCAGCCTTGACTGGAACGAAATCTCAACAACTGGCCAAGCGAAACTCCCCTCCAACACATACTGTGCACAAAGAGACCCTACTGGTGCAGGTGTAGGAATCGAAAGTAGGAAACAAGAGGACACAGACGTGTTCTGCTGTTCTCCGATGCAAACTTATAGTGGAGCAACTTGCGTTGTGGTCGTGTGGACGGGCTCAAATTGTCGGTATTTTGATGAAACCCCAATGGCTCAGCAGCATGTGAAGAACAGTGCGCCACCAAGTGGGGTCTAATTGTATTGTTTCTACGCCGTTGAAATCGATTTCAATGTGTGGAAAATAGTACGGAGTAGCATACTAAAAAAATGGGAAGAAACAGAGCTCATTCGACACTTGGTGAGCCTCTTTCCTCGAGGAGGTCCCGCCTCATCTCTAGAAAAATATTATGCAGCCTGTCAAATTTTCCACTTGTCTGGGCATCCGTCTCCAACTGAACAGTAATCAGTCAAATTTGAGAAAATAAAACTTGGCCCCACTTGCATTGGTCCCAAACTGAAATTTGTGGACCATTAACACCAAACATTTCGACGTGATCGACTCTCACCGAATACGGAAGGAACAAACAAAGCAAGCTGACAGCAACTTAGACGCACTACACTCAAAGAGGCTATCATCACGAGAAATTAAGCCTCACGACTGTGTGTCGCTCTTCATACACCCAATTGCAAGCGGTGTCCACTAACCAGCTCTGCCCTAAGGATGATTTCTTACTACTAAGAATATTTAGATGCTGCCACATACAATATGAAGCTTGGATGCCTAACTCTTATTTGACATTCAATTTGAGATTCTTCAGCAGTAGCTTGATAGTTTGTCTGTAAAGACAAGGTGATGTTTGATTACAGGCAACGGACGGATGAGAGCAGTGTTCAGTCTTTTACATTTGAGGCTTCCGTCAGTTGAAAACCTGGATGTGGCTACACACTAAAATGTAATCCAACTACATGAGAGTCTAGGGTCACATATAGAAACACCTATAGTCTAATGCTTGGAAAATTTGTAGTTTATTCATTTGATATTCAATAAATGCTTAAAAAGATCATCTATATTATTTTTTGACTTCTAACAAGATCCAACCAAAAATTAGGCAATTCAATAATGAAAACAATGCTCAATTGCTATTTGGACCCAATTAGATGTTTTTCCCTTCAGCATGTGAGAAAATGTCAATTAGAAGTATAGTACTTTGCATATAAAAAAATAGAACCTTTCACTAGTATGTGGTAATATTCTTAACCTTCAAAAGGATGGGCCTATTATGACCACATTTTCAGACTTCAAATATTTCTTTTTGTATGCTCCCATTTTGCTAAAATACAATAATGAATTTTTGTACATTTATTTTCAGAGATGCAATCACATGTCTTCTATAACTCTATAACTCCCGAATTTTTTTGTGAATTTTTTTAGGAGAGAAAATGTGAAAAATAATCTTATCAAATACAATACATTGAGCTTAAAAAAATTGAAATTTTTTCTCTAGGTGTATATTATAGTGTAGAACATTATGGTGCAAATCAATTTACTATGTCATTTCAAAATTAGAAAATCAACAATCCATGGTTACTGACCCAAAGTACATTTTCCAATAAAACATTGAATTCTAAGAAATTTTTAATTTTCTAATTGGAGTAGAAACTAAGCTTGATAAACTTCATTTCATTAATTTTGTTCAAATTCAAAAAAGATAAATTTTTACAGCTAAAATTCAGATCTAGAGAAAGGAACATGAATTGCCAAAATATACTACTAATATAGTGATCTATGAATTTTCCATTTTCTTATGTAAGAAAGCCAAAATATATCATTACGAGGAGGGAAATTTTAACACTTTTCATTGAAAATGGGTTCAAGCACCTCCCCCAAAGAATTGGATGAAATAACATTTTTCCTACCCACAAGGCCTCCTTGAAATCATCCAAAGGACAGAAAATGTCCCCTCAAGCATCTAAGGGTTAACCCTTAAGCACTCCAATGTCCATATTCTGAACGATGAACAGAGGGCTTGGAGGTGCTTTTTAGTCCAACTAACTTCTCATTCATCTAATGTAACACTTTGAATCTTGAAAAGACAACCTTCTTTAATGACCAATTTCATGAAATTGTGGTAAATGATATTTTTATACAAAGATATAAGCAAAAATGTGCCAAGATATGAAAAAGGATTAAGGCATTAAGGGGTTAAAAGACTTCAGAAGCACCTAAATTTCACATTGTTTATTTATTAAGCATTAGAAAAAATTATTGCATGCAACTTGTGATATAAGGACATGATCACTTAGAGAGATATACGTGATTTTAAAATGAAAAAAAATACTGTCATGTCCTGTTTTCACAGTGGGATCCAAACCTCAATATGTTTGGTAACAATGTGGCCAAAAGTGCCAGGCAGCTCCACTTGGTGCCCCCTGCCCGGTGCCTAAAAATGGGGACCATTGATTCAATATACACATAAATTATGGCTGGTCAAGCACCATTGATTCAATTTTTCAGGACACCATGAATGGCAATTTTGTCCAAATACCAATACATAATGGAGAGACCAATTCGAACTCTCCATGTACCAGTATTCTATTAGGGTATTTTTTTTAACACATGGATAATTTATTAGGGTAAAGTTTTGATGATGAGTCTATAAACCAGTTGTTCTATAAATTGAAACTATTCAATATTACTGAAAGACAAGGGAATGGGTTCCCCAACTTCCAGTTTCCTCTGCATTCATATCCTGAAGCCTCTGCAAGTCTGCTACTGCAACCCCACGGGTATGGAATTTAATGAACTTATAAAGCATTAAGGTCGAAACACCCATTACCGTTCTGCAGCCCAATTCCATCAATAGACCAACCTAATTCCGTCACCAACTTTGGCCCCAATTCTGCCTAAAATCTCCCCCAATTCCCTTCCTTTTATGACAAAATCAGAGAATTCTATGACAGAATCAGGGATTTTATGACAACAAGAGTGTCACTCCATTAATAAAGAATATCTAGTACTTGATTAGGCGGTAATGGGTTGTTTAGGGGACAATTTTGACCTCACTCTATAAGTGGTTTTGTAATTTCAGGGCTGACCACTTCAAAAATTCACATAAATTACAATTTTAATCGGAAAATTATAATTTCACTTGAGTTTGATCCGTGAAACAAAAACACACCTCTGAAAAATATGAGCCTTTCTTGAAATTAACCCCATGATAGTCAGATTGCAAAGCAGGGGGATGATAGGTAGTTCTACCTTAGATGAGTTTATGTTGTACTAGGTTGCAAGTTTCCCTGCATTCCCAAACTCTAGGAACTCCGCCGCGCAAGTTGCTAACGAGTCGACCGTGTCAACAAATATTTTATAAATAATTTTTTTATAAATATTTTAATATTTTAATATTTTAATATTTTAATATTTTTTTAATATTTTTTTAATATTAATTTCTTTTTCCAGACAGCACAGGCTGGTTCCCAACAACGGGAACCAAGTTGAAATGGCCTTCCCATCTAATGCCTTATTAAACCCTAAAAGACCATTGTTCCTTCAGGGGACAAATGGGATTTTGGGCAGGTATCTACGGGCTGAAATTTTGCCCTCATTTTTTTTTTCATTTTGAAGATAGAAAAGCCGATAAGGTTCGTGGGAATATAATTTTTTTTAAATTGGTGCCCGGGAACAAAAGTTATGTCCAAATAAGCTCAAAACAAGGGATGAGGGGCAGCAAAAAAAATTCGAAATTGTAAATTTTAAAAAAAAAATCTTCCCTTATAGATTATAATTTTGTCTATATGAAAAGCTTTGATTCATTCCATTTCGATTTGTTATGAGAAAGTTATGGGCAATCTTGTTTTGGGGGCAATTAGAGCATCTTCTTGAAAAAAATATCTTGTATGATTCATTTCTGAATGCAATTTTTGCAATTTAAAAAAAGAAAGTTCCACATGGTTTAGTTTTCTTGCTAGAACAATCTTACCATTGGGATTAGTGCATTTTAATTCCATCCAAAAGATATTAATATTTTAGATTTTCCTTCTATCACATAGCTACTTCTACTTCACCCTTAAAGGACCGTCACTATACTTTCACCAAAAACGCTCCAAAACTGCCATTTCTAGTACAAGTACCAAAATTTTGAAAAAAACTTTTTTTGACATATCTAACCGTAGGATCTTGTATTATATAGTATCAAAAACATGTGGTAAAAATTTCAGACATTTCCACCGGGTGGATTGCAAGATACGAGCATTCAAACTAACTAATATCATTTTTTTTTACCTTGCGAAAAGCAGGGCAGCTGCACTTCACAAGCTCACATTTCTATGAAAAAATGACCTAAATGGTGGTGCTTCTTGGGATTTGTTTTCCTAGACAAGTTGGCCACATGCTTGAAAAATTTCAGATCATTTGGAATAGTACAACATATAGGAAAAAAATAGTAAGTAGGTAGTAGTAGAGAATGATTAAAAATACTAAATTATTTACAATTTAAATATGGAATTGAAAATTTCCAATCCCGATGGTCGAAATGTTGTTATAATGTATCTACATCCTAAGATTTTATTTTTGTCCAAAAATATTGAAAATTGGGTAAGATAAAGGATTTCAAAGTTTATTTTAGAGTAGGAAATCCAAAATTGCTCGCAAACAAAAAATCCTCATAACTTTTGACTCATTGATCAAAATGGAATGATTCAAAGCTTTTCATGTATATAAAACTCTAGAAAATCAATTCCAAATTTTTGTTTCTGAAAAAAGTGATTTTTTAAATTTGCTCAAACTGCCCAGTTACGAAAAAAAGTATCATATTAGGCTATAACTTTTGACTCGTATTTCCAAATGTCATGAAATTTGGTGCATATGAAAGATCTTCCTTGCCCCCACATTCTATCAAAATTTCAACCCCAAATATAAAAATCTCCGCTTGTAGGTACCTGCCCAAAATTTCTATACAACCAAAAAACACAATCCGATCCTTTAGGGGTTAACCATTTTTTTCAAGAATGAAAATTAAGTTTTTTTGAATTTTGTTTTTCTTAGACTCTCAACTCAGTTCTTCACTATAAAGATTTAAAGCTGAAAACTCTATAGTGCAAAACATTTAAGTTAAAAATGTTCAAAGTCGAAAAATCTAGTCCTGTAATGTGCTGAAAAACTTGTTTTTTCACTTTAAACGAGAATATCTTGCAATCTATGCAGTCAAAAATTCTGAAATTTTTTCCACACATTCTCATATTAGTTAGGTGTAAGATCCTACGGTTAGATGTGGAAAAAAATTGATTTTTTTTACTTTTCCCTTGTTAGATGAGATTCGGGGGGGGTGGAGGGCCGTTTTAGGCCTGTTCCCTACTCCATTCCCCTTGGGCTTATCGAATGCTGATGTCAGAATTTAAAATGAAAAATAAATAAAAATAAATTTTTTTTAAATGAAAAACAAAGTTAAAATTTCTATATTTTTATTTTTTGAAATTGACGTTGCAATCACATCCCATGTCATCGCAGCTGCTCGATTGCATTTTCAGCTAGTTTCGACTGGTTCTCAGATTGGGAACTTGGAGCCCTCTAGAAGAAGAGAAATTCATCTAATGATAGAAATGGCAGTTTTGAGTGTTTGGGGCAAAAAAAGGCCTTGGTCCTTTAGGGGTTAAGGTAGTGTGCTCTAAAAGCACCCATGCGGTAAAAGCAATAATGATGCAGGAATACATTTTTCTTTCTTCAATGTATTGACAATGTACATTTGAAGAGATTGTTGCTTTTAAGTGACTCTTGTGTTTCGACTTCAAAATTGGTCGGTGGTTCAAAAAATATGAAACGGCTTGTATTAGATGCTAGTTCCATTTATCTTTCCACAAAAATTTATTGAAAATTATTTTTAGGAGTTTAGCTTCCCTCCAAAGGCAATCAGCTCTTAAATGGTTGCTTTAAGAGCAGACTACCTTAATTCAATAAGTTCACTTCAACGATCCCTTATGAATGGTCATCTTGGTGATTTGCACTTCAGTAACAAGTTTGTAACCAACTTCTAGCATTACATGTTTTTTGAGGCCTGGGAGAGCCCGTTTCAAGGCTATTCCCTTCACTGTTCCCCGCAGTGAAGGATAGTCGACTGTTGGAAAAAAAATTTAAAAAAAAAAAAAAAAATTCAATTCTTCAAATGGTAAAAGAAGTTGATTTTTTTTTTTTTTCCGGAAATGACCTGGTCGCCTCTCGACCACACGGGACGCTGAGGTGGCAGGCCAGCTGTCCTATTCCCTGCGTTCCTGCAGTAGGGGAACCCGCAGTCACTTAGAGGCCTCAAAAACCATCTAATGTATATTCAAAGGTGAATTAATAGTATTTCCTTCTATATGGTTTCATTTGATCTTTGTGAATGGTAGTATAGGAGAGGGCTCTAAAACCAACCGGGCATTTTCAACCATCTAGTAGGGACTCTGAAATGGACATGTGAATTGTGAAAAATGGAAATGTGAATTACAATGGAGCTTGATGAGATTTGTTTTAACTTCTTCAATGGATGGTTTAAGAGCCACATGGGGTTCATCCCTAACTAAGTGGCTAGGTGTCTACTAATTTAATTCAAAATTAGAATTTGTTGTTCATCTACCTTCTTACAAGCATTGAAAAATCTGAAATAATGATTAAATCAAGTATTCATTTCAGATTTAGAAAGGGATGCTTTTAGAAACCATTTCAATTGCTTTATATATGTTGCAATTCTAGTTTTCAAACAAGGCCTGATTTTTTTTCAAACTATGCATGGATGGGTTTCTAAGGGCCTATGATCACAAATAGGGACCTATAGCAGATTGTGTTCAAAAATTTGTAACTAATTCAATAATGCTTCAAAAAATATGAAACAACTTGAGTTAGATTCCCCATCTATTTTTCTTTGACTGAAAAATAAACTAAAAATACTTCCATCTGAGGAGATACATGAAAAAGGCAGATCAGTGCTTAGATGGTCGATTTTTGAGCCTCTTACCTTAACATTCAGTAGCCTTCAACACAAAATTAGACATTTTTGCACTTGAGGGGTGCGACATTGCACTTGGCTCGTACGCCAACCAAGAAAGACATTTTCAACTATTGGGGGGGGGGGGAGAATTATCAAAAACATCTTCTCTCTTTCTAGCGAACATTATTTGGTGAATATTTTTGAAAATGCTCCATACTTTATATATATTTCATGAAATCCAAATACACTTTTCACTCCACACTACTTTCATGGCTTTTCAAATGTGCTTCACGTTCTAATTCTTCTACAACTGTTCACTAGAACGTCAGAAGCACACTACGGACCATGATACTACTCTAATACATATTCAAATCATTTTGCAGACGCTCATCATCTAAATCCTCCATTTGCAGCGCCATATATTCCAGGAGATGTGGTTTAGCTTCTTGCGGAATGATCATTGTTTCCTCTGTTTGCACACCGTGCACTGTTATGTTTGAATGCACTATGTTACCACCTCTCCCTCGACGAGGGACATCCATCCATGAATATATAGTGGCTTCCTTCTCAACCCAAGTAAGCCTTTCACCTGAAGGTTTCCATGTTGATTCCATGCAATTCATGTATCTGACTTTGTTACTACCAAGTCCATCATGTGCTTCGGGTCTCATAGCTGGCCAATACCACAAGACCTTCATCTTCGAGGCCCACCTCCCTTGACCAAATTCAAGTACCTTTCCTATATAAAAAGGTACTCCTTCTCTTACTTCCCTTAGTTCTACTGTAATAAGAGCTACGTATTGCCCCATAACAACGTCTTCCTCTGGATTGAACGGAGGAAAAGGATCTGCACTTGCACCTTCCATTGCTTCCAATACAACGACATTTCTTCCACCTTTTCTTCTCCCTCCTGTCACTCTTCTTGATGCTTCTTGTGGAGGTCTGTCTTTTCGGGGTCCAAAATATCCTCTCCTCTCTGGATTTGGCATTGTCGCCATTATTAAGTCAACAGCTACACTCCCTGCTATGTTTCCATCAGCATCAACTACCACACTCAAACTTGTACCAATTTCTTCCACATTATGAGTAACACCTGCATTACCATTTTGGTGTAATATATCGCTTGGCCAAAACGGTAAATCATGCAAGCCTTCTGTGCTACGTTGTGGAAAATCCTCCAAATAATCTTTGAAGTCATTTGTTTCATCCACAACTTCAAGGTTCCTAATCGGGTCTGTGCCTCTTACTACCAACTTCTTCTTATATGCAATGAACTCGTCCAAAGCTTTCAATTCTCTTTGATCTGCTGCAAACACCTCCGCAAGTTTGGGTTTCTCTGCTACACTTGGTAGTGAGTTCAAACACAAATGTCCCCCACCTGGACCCCACTCATCCGAGCAAAAATGTTTGTGTTGCACACGTACCAAATCATTTTCCATGTAAAACCTCATATGGTGTGGAAATGTTATGCCCGTCAATTGCTCCCCTCCTCGTAGCAAATGAGGTGTGATAAATGCTTTCCAATCACGGATGTGCTCAAGTTTGCGAGCACTGACAAAAGCCTCTGTATAAGAAGTCCCTTTCTCCACTAATTGCAACATCTCCTTCAGTGTGTCTATATCTCTTCTCTTTAATACATTAGATATTACATTGAACCTCTGATCGATGTCCTCGTGGGTATGACCCACTATGAGAAAACAAAGATGCACTTCTTTGAAGAAACCAAGGCCAACTAATGCAGCACACATGCCAAACATGTAGATGTTCTTATTCTCCCTTGTGGTATTATCTACTTGAATCCTCAACGTCGGTGGCAAAAATCCCTTCCTCCGCTTCACGTCGCATATTACGTTCATCACTGACATTATGACTTGATTGCTATCGTGCTTGTGGTGAGCATCAATCCACACGTCTGCATAAAGACCAATCCCATGTACAAGTACACCACATAGATGAGTCTTCACAAATCGTGATTCAATATTCTTCATAGTTTGTCTCATCTTCGGTATCATGGTTGTATTTTGATTCATTCCATCTACTATCAAACACATAAAAATGTCTGGAGTGATCATCACAGATCTCTTGAACAACCAATAATCTCGCCTCTCTTCCATTTGATATCGGATGTGCAACACGTACAACTCCTTTATCTTCACCTTCGCTACCGCATTTGTTGTAGACTCCATCCCGCACTTATATTCCCAACAGTGATAGCACTTGGAGAATCTAGAGAACGGTGGAATTTGAACATGCGGAAATTCATTCCGCCAAAGTCTTCGGAATGAGGTCATCGACAATTTGGACCCATCCACTAGTTTCTTCACTTCTTCATTCACATACCGAAACACATCCAATTTCGTCGTGTTCATGGGCAATAGAATCAGTGGTAACACGGCATTGTCCTTCTTCCGACGTACAGATCGATGAGGTTATTGACATCCAACTTCATTCACAAATACGTCTAGGCATTCCCTAGCTGCTGATAGTTTCATACTTTCTCTCACTTGACACCTGTTTCCATGAATGGCTGCCACTCTTCCATACAGAGCATGTGACATCTTCAATTGCTTCAAACGCCTCTGAGAATAACCCAATGCTGCGGCTTAATATGCATTGCAAACAACTCTGCCATCCAACTTTGTTACATACCTGTCTCTTGTTTGGCCCTCTGTGCGAGTGTAAAAGGCATTAAGCATTTGCATGATCCACGTAGCCCGTGCTTCGTACTTTTGACCCCATGCCATGTAACGTTGATCCAATACATATCTAGCATCTACATCACGCAAACAATTGCGTTTACATGCTCCTTTTTCTTTTGCGCTCATAACGCTTTCCAGAGTTACTTTCTGAGTAGCCGACTGTCCCCTTTCTCTTGGACTTCTTATCCTGGCCCTCCGATTTGCCATTGAATACTTCCGCCTTGATGTATCTAGAGGCATACCTTCCATTCTCGTTACATTAGCACTACTTCCTTCAGAACATTGTGTCGTGGGAGAACTTCTTCCAGATGTGCTCCTTTCACCATGACTTGGTAATGTAATATTTGAAGTGCTAGGGGTTTCTTCTATGTCATGAAAATCAAACTGTGGTGCAGATACAGTAGGAAAAGAGAAGTTCTGCACCTCCCTCGAAGTAGTATATGTCGTTCTCACTTCTGAAGGATGTAGCCAACGAACTGAAGCACGGCACCATCGTATAAGTTGACCTACACATTCACCTAGAAACTTTCCTACCACCTCACCAACCCATTTCGTTTCATCCATTGCATGTGTAACACGAACTGCAATTTCAATAGGATGTAACTTCACTTGGTGAAGTTCCATGCCACATGTATAACTTGTGTCCACCACACCAATTCCCACGACATTACCATCCTCCCCAATAAGTTGAACCATCCTATTGGCAACTTCGTTGACTCCATCATTTCGCGAACAATTTTCTTCTTCAAAAAGTCTACCTCGTACCACACGCGCCAACCTTTCTCCTATACTCCTTCGCTCTGTTGCAACCACATTAGTACCTACAGCATTGAAAACCACTGGACTCCCAAATGCTTCTGTTGCCATCTCTTGACGTCACTCCTGCAAAATAGTAATGAACATGCTACAATACTTCAGTTCTTTTTTCCCTTTTTTTTAATGTTTTTTAGTTCTTCTTACATACAAGTTATAAATATCAAAATACTAACCCTCAATGTATAGAGAAAATAAACAAAAAAAATAAAAATGACCAATCAAATTTCACTGAAAAAATACATTACAATGAATACTGCCAGAAGTTGTTCTCTTTTTATACCCTCTTTTACGTCAACAAAGTTCTATTGCAAGACTAGTGTATAGAGATTATATGAACATTCACCGCATATTGCTTAGACAAAGTACTGAGTTCATAATCCTATGAACCTAACCACTAACTATGTCTTTTTCTATTTTCTTTGAAATGTGAATGTGGTAAATAATCATACGCAATAGTACGGTGATTTCCTAATCTATGATACTGAACAAAACAACATCAACACCAATGCTACTTGCTCTAATGTAATTCGAATACAACACATTCATATTAATTCCTATGTTTCCTTAATGTTAATTTTCTAATTAGATACAAGACATATGTAGACTGATAATATCTCCTATACCAAATGCAATTACATACATCCCGCTTTTGTATTCAAATTGTTCTAATTAGCACATGGAAGTATATGTATTATTTTTTATGGAAAATTTGAAATAAGAAAATGAAACATCTCATACAAATGGTAACAACATTGAAGACGCTAAAAGTCTTCAATATTATTCCAAGAATTCTAACATGTTTCTGTATATGCCATTCAACAACAACAACAACAACAACAACAAGTACCTATGTCTATTTTGGGTTTTTGAAACCACTTTCAAAAAAAAGAAAAATGGCGTTTTCAGCATGAATCCTAAGCAAAATTATAAAAAAGTTGAGATGGAATACCATAGACTATTATACGAAATCGTACAATGGCAATTGCCCAAGACACATCCACTCTTTACATTCATGTACCTTTAGAACTGAACAAGGTCAAACGATACATATAGAAATATGAAGAATAATGCATTGACATTTTTGTTTTCAACAAATCGCAAAGTACACACTGAGATTTCTATTGAAAATCCAAAATCAATTGAATTGTTTGTACTATTTTGATTTCTTTTAATTTTAACAAAAACTTCATAATATGCTCTCTAGTAAGGTAGTGTTCTTTCAAATATCATGGAGGTAATTTTTTTTTTTTCAATGTACCAATAATGTATAATATCTTCCAAATACGCTAGCAAACCCATTATAAAGAGCTTCATACTTTTCCATGTTATCTACATTTTTAAATATATCTTATGAAAAATATTCTAAGAATTCCATAATTTCATATGATCTTCATGAACACACAAAATTTTAATTTTCTAAAATAAAAAATCTATTTCTTCTTTATTCAAATTACCTTCTTTATTGCAAACTTTAAAGAAGTTATAGAACTCAGATTTTATAACACTTCAGTGTTTTGTTCGAACCCCTTCAACTTCTGAGGATCTCAAGGGGCCATTCAGAGTGTCCATTAGAAACCACGTGCGAACAAAACTTTGGCCCCCCTACATAGTTTTTGAATTTTGAATAAAACAAAATTAAAAAAATATGAATATATTTTCCTACTTTGAAAGTTTATGTTCTGAATTATTCATATTTTTATTTGTTAATAATAAGTAGTAACAAATTCTTGAAGTAAAAAGATAAACTCTAGAATTGCAAAATTAACTTTCACACCCCTATATTATATAAGAAAAAATTGTATAAGAAATGAACAAATTTTTTCTAAAAATAACTCATTATTGAAACTCTTTTTGAGTTCATTATTGACTTCATGGTCATCTAAATGTGTCGTGTATAATTATTTGAGTTAAAAAACATGCCATTTCAATTCATTTTCAACCTCTTCTAAAAATTATTCCATATTCTATTTGAGTTGGAAATTATTGCAATAGAAAGCTATAGTAATTATTAAACACTGTTCAAAATTTTAGGTTGAAATTAAAGTTCATTAGAAACCATTTTTTCACACGTGGTTTGTTATAGTAGAACGTAGTGCACCCCCGAGCGGAGGATTCATGCCTACGCACTGCAATGATAATAATTGGGTCGCTACTACACTTCGGGCCACATATTCTGGCAAACAACCTGATGTTCATAATTTTGTTTTCCTATTTTAAAATACCTATGACTATTTATTTATTTTCCCAACACTAAGATTGCTATGGTGAAACAAAATATTATAAAAGAAATAGCACACATAATTTATAATTGGACTACTTTTTAAAGACTTTCTACTTTGAAAAAGTGTTCATATTCTCGTTACTGGATCTTTTGCATTTCTTCAGAATTGAATAAAAACAACTATTTTGACAAAAACATAAAAAAAAATTTATGACAACAAAATTAATTCTGCTATATTTTTAAAATTATATCTTCAAAATCTAGTTCAAGAGGCTGTACAAAACTTTTCATAATTATGAATACAAGAAGTTTGGACCCCAAAGTTAAGAATTTTGGGCCCCAAAGTCAAGAAGTTTGGACCCCAAAGTTAAGAATTTTGGGTCCCAAACTACCTAGGCTTGGGCCCTAAAGCCAAGAAGTTTGGGCCCCAAAGTCAAGATGTTTCAACCCCAAACTACCTAGAATTTTGGGCCCAAATCCAAGAAGTTTGGGCCCCAAACTACCCAAGTTTCAGCCCCAAATTCAAGAAGTTTGGACCCCAAAGTTAAGAATTTCGGGCCCCAAACTACCTAGGCTTGGGCCCCAAAGCCAAGAAGTTTGGACCCCAAACTACCCAAGTTTCAGTCCCAAAGTTAGGAAGTTTTGGCCCCAAAGCTAAGAATTTTGGGCCCCAAACTGCCCAAGTTTTGGCCCCAAAGTCAAGAAGTTTCGGCCCCAAACTACCTAGGTTTGGGTCCCGAAGCCAAGAACTTTGGGCCCCAAATTGCCAACAAGTTAAATAAGTAAAGTGTACACTCTTTATTACAACATTAAAACCATTAGAATTGTCATTTTCCATTTCTATAAATAAATAGTTAATACAATCAATATTTTTAATCATTCTCTACTTCTTTCCACTTCCTATTTTTTTCCTATATGTTGTACAGTTGCAAATGATCTAAAATTTTTCAAACACGTAAACAACTTCACTTGAGGAATGAATCCAAAGAGTGACCACCATTTTGGACATTTTTTCATATGAATAAGACCTTTTGAAGTGTAGTTGCACGTATGTTCAGAAGGCTAAAAAATGGATTTCCTTCACTTCAAAAATTTATATCTTACAATGTACGCAGTGAGAAATTACGAAAATTTTTAAACATTTTTCCAAACTATTTTACTAAAATATCTGACGGTTACATGTGCCTAAAAAAGTTTTTCATCTAAAATTTGGTGCTCGTAAAAGCTAGAGCAGTTTCAGAAATGTTTTGGTGAAAAGATAATCTTCGATGATTAGTGTTGAATTGTACAATCATGCTTCTTCTAAAGCGTGACTGCATAAACACTAGAATAAAAGATTCTATGGAGAAACATAGAGTTACATAGATTGTTTCCAGTTCCACATTGCACTAGAATAAATTTATTTTGGTAACGAACTCCATAAAAAATGGCTACAAACAATCAAACTTTTAATAATGAAACTTATAAAATAAAAATTCGTTCACATCACGATATCACAAATGAAAAAACAATTCAAGACACGTGATATATATAAATGTAAAGTTCTTTATGAAAAATGTGAATCATTGCTAAAATTGGAAGCATAACTATAACATGTATTAAATTTATTTGAACAAGCACAAAAACATCATACATAAACCAGATTTTTTTTTTGGAACACATCGTCATGTAGTTGTCTCTAAAAGCGTCCATGCTCAAAAAGCGATTATGATGCAAGGGTACATTTTTTTTTCTTCAATGTATCGATAAAAAGATATGGTTGCTTTAACTTACCCCGACCTTTTAACTTCTAGAAATTGTAAATTATTCCACGAAGGTCCTTAAAATATGAAAAGACTTGGGTTATATGCTAATTTCGTTTCTATTCCTCCTTAAATTTACTGAAAATTATTTTAATAAGTGCAGTTTCTTCAAAAATGGAAACACCTCCTAAAACGTCGCTTTTTTAAAAGAATACAGTTAGTAAATGTAACGGTCGAACTTTAAACCCTAATCTATCTGCGAGCGCACTCCGAGTTCTTCTACCGTGACTTTGCGATCAATGTCCCACCGTTCGAGTGCAGCTTCTCCTGTCACGGAGGTTTAGTTGCGGAACCGAACGAATAGGTGTCCATCGTCTTCCACAAGTGCTCCGTATTCGTGAAAACAAATCTGTGCGCTTCTCTCATTTCATTTTTTAGGTTTTCTTAGTAGTACAGCTTTGCCTGGATTACTTGTATGGTTCCAACGCTTACTACAAAGCGTTTGTTCTAGGGTTCTGATTTCAGTGTGCATCAGGCGCCAACTACAGGGTTCCTTGTGAAGGTCGTCTCAACAACGCAAGATACAAAAGAAGAGTACCGCCTACGGTGACGGAACGGTGCAGAAGTGCAGGATAATTGGAGCCACAATCTACAAGAAGACTGAAGATGAAGAAACGATGAAAACAGACGCGGCAGCAAGGAAGATCGTACTGTGGTAGCCAAGCTAGCATCGCAAGGGGAGACCAGACCCCCGCGCGCGGGGGGGTCTTCAAGGTAAACACTATTCAAACATTTGTACAATTGTGGGGTTCGGTAGACCCCCTCGCGCGCGGGGGGTGAAGTTCTGTGAATTTGTCAACAAGAAGGGGGTTTCAAGGATTGCCTTTTTGCAGCAAGTAGGGTCACGAAAGGATCTACACATAAGCAAAAGTTGTCCTGCCAAATTCCTACAGCTGTCGTGGGACGTGCGACGTCGTGGCAAACAACCGAACGAGTTTTTCGGGGACTTTACCTCAGTTTGGAGGAATTTCAGGCCGCATTTGTCGCAGACCTGGAGTCCTGCCGTAGGTACTGCTTCTTCCGCAATCTCCGAGAATCTGATTTTGGTCGTTGCTCCTCGTCTTCCTTCGCCGCTCTTTCTTCCCTATCGCCGCTGCTTTTCTTCTTCTGTTGCTCCTTTCTCCTTCGCGATCTGCTACTGCCTCCAGTCGTTGCTTCTCCTCCCTCCCGTCGGCGTTGCTCAATCCTGTCATCGACGCTTCTAAACTGTCCTCCGTCGCCACTGCTCCGCCTTCATGTCTCCGTCGCCGGTGTTGCTTCTTGTTGTCTTCATCGCTGGTGTTGCGTCTTGTTGTCTTCATCGCTAGTGCTGCGTTCTGTTGTCTCCGTCACCGCTGCTGGGTCGTGCTCTCTCCGTCGTTGCTGCTGCGTCCTCCTATCGCCCTTACTGCTTCTTCCTCCCGTTGGCCTTTCTCCTAGCGCTGGTCCTTCCTCCTGTTGTTGCGTCCTGCTATCTTCGGCCCTCTTCTGCTACATTGAGGGTGGACTCATCTCCGCTGTAAGTGCTCCACTTTCCTTCTCTCCGACTTCAAATTTCTCTTGAAATTTTTAACAGCTTGTTGAAGATCTACAATTGATGTAGATCCCTCTGGCCGTGCAGGATCAGCTGAAGCAGGTAAGCTATACTGTCGGTGAAGGTTCCAATATCTGTGTCTGTGCGGCAGTCATTGAAGTGTAGTCGATGTGCATTTTCCAATATCTACAGGTCATTAGTGGTTGTAGTTCAATTTTGATTCAGCAAGTACATTCTTTGTTGTTAGTTCTAGTCAGTTAACACAAGTACAATTAGGTGTAGTGAAATTTAGATGAGAGGTTATAAGGCACCAGTAGTAGTGAATATGTTGTAGAGATTATTTTCTATCTTTGAAGCTTACTATGGTCTGTTAAAAATAAATAAATTTAATTTTGAAGAGTGGATTTTGAGTGCATGCACTCAAACATTGATTCTGTTCTGAACTGTGTGGTCACTCATTGCTTTGTATCAACAAATCTGAATCACTGTGCACTAATAAGAAAAACAAATAGTATAAAGGGCAAAACGCACCTTGGAAGAATATGTACCAGGTAATATGAGCTTCACCAGCAGCTCCAATAGTAGAGACGTTCTTCTTAACAAAAACAACCCAAATGCACTAGAACTATAAGTAGCAAAGAACATGTTAAAAGCAATAGAATTCTAGAAAGCACAGAATTCCAAAGCAGGAGAGATGACCACGAAAAATAATGTTGACAGAACTGAGGTTGGAAACCCTTGGCACGAAGTCCCCATCAGTTTTCAGCGAAACGCTTACTTGCCCCTGCCTGTAGGAAACACTGAAATTTCTTATTTTTTACACAAATTTTTTTGTTGGAATTCTGAACTCATATTTGCAATCAGAGGCCCCAAATTACTTCAAGGAGCGCAAAAGGGGACTTAGTTCTGAAGGTTGGAAACCTACAGACCTCTGCTGCAACACTGTTGAAATTTGACCTAATGAAGTCAATATCAACGAACAGAATAGTTTTCACTAAATCCAAGGTTTTCTAAAACCTTTTCTTCAATGTCATTTAAGTAAGCCAATTACAACAAACGTGTTAGTGAACATTGAATCCAAGGTTCAATGCAACTTGTTCTTGAATAGGAAAAGCATGCCATCTGTCATTTAAGTTTTTAAAATTCCTTTAGTGTAGTTCAGAAGGAAGACCTCATTCACTGCACGCATGCTTCAAAGTCGCGACAATTAAATCTTAAGAATCAATTACAATACCAATAATATAGCAAGAATAAAAATACGTATCTGATAAATAGGATGAAAAACATGTTTCCATAACATGATAAGGTGGTTGTTTAACAAGTGACCATTGAAGAGTTTATTGTGTTTTTAAAGAATTAGAAGAAATAGGAAAACAATTCCATGTATTTTCTTAGGAAGAAGAATGGAATAGGCATGTAATCAAAGTTGTGTAGTAATCTTTGAACATTTGTCAAATTATTTAGGAATTTGAAAAGTCTAAACATTGTGATTATTGAAAGCAACCATAATTTGAAGTATAAACAATTTAGACATTCAAGAAACTAAACTATTCCTCTATGTCATGGTAGCTTCAACTGTATACTTGCTTTTAGATTACTCAATTGCCTCATGGCATTATTAAAGTTAACTGGTAGTTTGAATTCTTTGTTTCCTTTGTTTTGATATGTCTTTAATTCATAAAAAAATTGTTTTCTAATATTTTTACATATCAAATAGAATGCCTATAAGTTTGCTTACAAATTGCATTGGAAGGTACTTGAAGTGTATAGGTAGTGTGGAGAGTACATTCGTAGAGGCAATTGGCAATGTAATCTACATATGTTAGTATAATGGTTTATTGTAATATAGCACGTTCTAATATTTTTATCTAGTTTATGTCTTAAAGTTGAAGGCATTTGCTTTGGTTCTTATCCTATGATAGATGTCATGAAAGAGTGCTTGAAGACTAGTTTATGTAGTTTTTCTATTTGGTTTTGATATTTGCATTCTCCTTTGTCTTGTGCTTGCTACTTACTAATGGGCTTACTCTTCCTAAACTAAAGTGGTATAGTTGTTCTTCATGGAAGTTCACTTTGTTTGTTTGAAAATTAAAAATGTCAATCAATCTTGAAGCCAATATTTTGTTCAAGAAAACAATAGTAGTTTGTTATTTTGGGGGGGGCTTATAAACACGTTCTTTGGAACTAAAACAAAGTGAAAGATAATGACCTCTTTTTTTAATGTGTTGTAGTTTTTTGGAGGACCAAACGTGGCACAATCAAACAACAAAGAAATTGCAAATGAAGAATGCTTCTGGGGTTGCTTGAAGGGTGAACAACAAATATAACAAGATTTGCATAAGGTATTCCACCTGAACTCCTTTATTTTTTAGAACAATATATCAATTAATATTGTTATACGATGATGTAGTAGTTGAACCACACATTGATTATTTTGCTAAAGTTCATGCGAAATAGTAAGATTTGTAAATTTGGAAAGAAATTTCACAAACCTCTGAATGTTTCTTTTTGAAGATTATTTAATTTGACAATCAAGCAGTACAAGTGCATTAGATTAAAATCATAATCAATGAATTTTTTATATTTTTGAATCTAGTTCTGCACCTCCCTCGAAGTAGTATATGTCGTTCTGATGTGAAGTTGACACAGCAAATGAATCCTATTGTTTGCAGTACACGTCGGTCATGGATTGCGACCTGTAGTCCATTAGTCCAACGGGCAAAACTAGTGCAAGTCAAGGAACCCAAAACACCTTAAGAGGTAGCAACATCCATAAGCGTGAGTGTATCTTGACACCAACTGTAGAGTTCCCTAAAAGTGCTCCCAAAAGTTTCTTGAAACCGTGTCCATGCTTAATTGCGGTTGGTGGTCTCTGATTTTTTTAGATTTTGGTACTAGAATCGAGGCAAATTTATTAGAGTGCGGTATAGGATGCCCTAGGGAGTTCAAACTTTGAAAATTTGTAGAAATTAGATGCCTCATCCAAAAATTCTAATTTTTTTTTTGAAAATTCATGATTTTCAATTGCTAACATTGAAAAAATATTTTTTTTTGAAAAATTTGCCTCCAACTATGCTGAATTGCTTAATTTGACGGTTATGGGTGCTCCTACTTTAGTCGCAGTTAAGGTAACTCAGCCTATGATAGGCTGAGTGTGGAGCAGCTTAATGTAGGCTCAAAATTTCTTACAGATGTACATGTGTCTTGTGAATGTACTTCACAAGAACTTTTTGGTCTACATTAGGCTATTCCAAACTTGACCTATTATAGGCTAACTTAAGCTTAGTAAGGGAACAAATGGAGAGCCAAATGCACTTTGAGATGCATGAAAGGAACATTCAATTGAAATGCTCCGTTAACTCACACATATGTACAATAAGGTCTACTTCATTTACGAATTTTTGCATTCACAGGGAAAAAATGACTGCTGCCATCCACTGCTGCCATCTTTGACGCCCTCCCTAGGGCTGAAAAATTGTTATTTTATCATGAAAGTTTTTTCACAAGATCATCTCTATGTTAATAATATATGTGACAAATTTCAAGGCCAAAAGATTTACACATAAAAAGATATTCACAATCTACCAACATGTGTAGTTGTGAGAAAAATTTCAATGCTACCAACTTTGACACCCTCCCAAAGATTGAGAAATTAAAATTTGTCCATGAAATTTTTGTTATGAGATCATGTCTATGTTGGTAACATGTGTGACAAATTTCAAGTTCAAAGGATTTTCCCATTAAAAGATATTTGAAATCTACAAACAAAAGTAGTTGTTAGAAATTATTTCACAATTACACATGCTGGTAGATTTCAAATATCTTTTTCTAGGCAAATCTTTTAAACTTGGAATTTGGCACACATATTATCAACATAGAGGTGATCTCATGAAAAAAATCTCATGATAATTAAACAATTTTTCTGCCCTTAGGAAGGTGTCAAAGTAGGCACCAGTGAAATTGTTTCTCTCAACTACATTTGTCCACTAGTAAATTTCAAATATCTTTTAATGTAAAAATCCTTTGAACTTGAAATTTGGCACACATATTACCAACATAGACATGATCTCATAACAAAAATTTCATGGACAAATTTTAATTTCTCAATCTTTGGGAGGGTGTCAAAGTTGGTAGCATTGAAATTTTTCTCACAACTACACATGTTGGTAGATTGTAAATATCTTTCTATGTGTAAATCTTTTGTCCTTGAAATTTGGCACATATGTTATTAACATAAAGATGATCTTGTGAAAAAACTTTCATGATAAAATAACAATTTTTCAGCCCTAGGGAGGGCGTCAAAGATGACAGAAATGGATGGCAGCAGTCATTTTTTCCCTGTGAATGCAAAAATTCGTAAATGAAGTAGACCTTACTGTACATTGAATGTTCTCATATTTTGATTAGAACGACTCAACATGTAACTTACTCCAACCATCCACGCATAGTATGGTGACTGTGCAGTAGTGTTTGCCGTCTTGTGCTGGTGAAAAATCCAACCCTGCAGCTTTCATGGTGGCCTTTGGAATCTTCAGCAAGGCCCAGCCAGACGACACAATAAGGTAGGAGGTCCTAAAATGGAGCGGGTTCTAAAACCGATCACGATCAGGCTCTAGAGGTACATTTTGCACTTTCCAATGTACAAGTGGTGTGCATTTGAGGAGGTGGTTGGTTTTAGAGCCCACAAAAATGCACTTTTCTGCAACTTCAGAAATTCATAACTAATTCTACAAAGCTTCAAAAAATATGAAACAACTTGGGTTAGATGCCAATTTCTCTTGCCTTTCAAGGAAAATTTACTGAAAAATATTTTAAGAAGTTATACCTCCCCAAAAGTCAGCTTCAGCTCTTAGATGAGCGGTTTATGGACCTCCTACCTTACAGCACTATTTGGGGGATGATTGTACGCCAGGGTCACCATTTTCTCAACCCTAAACCTGTTTGGGCCCGGGAGGATGCTTCATTCTCAAGTCCCCATAGCCAGCTGCTGCAGCTTCAAGTGGAAGTAAGTTTAATTGGACCTTTTCCATCGCTTCAATGTCATATATATTCTTCCTGCTCTTCCTGCACCTCCCATTGACCACACTCAAGCACAAATCATTATCAGGGCACCTTTTTTTTAATAGTTGAAGAAGTGCCAATGTAGCAATGTAAAATGTTATAGTGGTGCTACAAATTTCAACATTCATCCATATATTGGATAGAAAATATCACATCAACACATATCACATGTCCATTCATAATTTGGTTTTCATCAACAATTTGGCGATTTCATCCAATATATATTTTTTAATTTGAAGTTTTAAGGCAATTTCATCCAAGTTTTTAGCCATTTCTTTGCCATTTTCTAGCCAAATTATTCTTTTCTAGTGCAATCTAGCACTAGAAAGCCAAAAAATCCTAGCCTTGATCATTATCCATGTAATGGAGGAAAAAAGGACAGATTGTTGAATATCCAAAAGATTTTGAGATCAGGATGATGTTGTATGTCAACATACACTTAGCTTGTCCGATGGGCCACCCACTCTTAGGGAGCATAGTCTAAAGGGATTTGCAACCATGCAGTAAAAGTAATATGGAGTACGTAAGGTAGAATTGCCTAATACCACCATCCACCCAATCCTGTCACCTACATGATCCTCCCAATTGCGTTAGTGGCTCATCTATTACCACAATTTTTACAACCCTTTATCATGATGGCAATGCACTTGGGGAGCGGACACATCAACCCACATTTTAACCCTTCAAAGGCCTAAAAGTCCTTTGTGACCATATAGTATATTTTGCATTTGGTGGTATTTGATGAGAAAAACATGGACCAAATACTTTTCAATACAAAATAAATTAATGATCATAATAGTATATCAATAACAATGCATCACAATTCATATATTAAATCAAAATTGAAGAGTAATAAGGCTAAATATGGGTTGTATATAGGGACCCAAAGGGTCTTTCAAGGGTTAAAAAAGGTTTGCTCATGCTTCAACAAGGGTCTATTCACAATTTAACATTTCAGCTTTGAAAAATCATGAAAAATTCACTTCTTATTGGAATGTCTCCATTCTTTTTGCAATTGACTTCTCCCAAACTTTTCAATCTATGAAAAATATAGGAGCTAACAAATAGCTTCTCCAAAGTACCTAGACAGCAAATCTATATGCTAATGGACAATTCTACCTTACTAGCAATTTTGGGTAATCCCGCCAGGATAGCATTGCTTCCATCCACATAAACTTGTTGATCCTTGTAAAGTCCATTGACATCCTTCTGTCAAACCAATCCTTTTGTGTCGGTGACTCACAAATGAAAAAATATTATTCTACTACACAACAGGATCACAATCCTAAACTTTTCATGCCAAAAAAGGGGATGGGCAGTACTTTTGAATCCATTGGTGAGGGCATAGGAATGAGCAAGTTGTTTTAGGGAATGACTAAGGTAGGTGGCTCGAATTGCGACCCGTTTCTTGGAACCGTCCCTACAAGAGGCTCTGAAATGGACACTAAGCAATTCTGAAATGGACTTTTGATAATGTGAGAGCTTAATAAGGTTTGTTAGATGTTGGTTTATACTTCACATATGGTGTAATAAGAGCCAGGGTGGGTCGATTTTGAACTAAGAATGGATACAAGACAGCATTTTTGCAAAAAACATATTTACAGCTAAACATCTTTTTACTAAAATGATTCTCAGTCATTCATTAATTTTTGGATTGATATGAAATTTTAGCCACACAAACAAGACTAGCAAGCGCAACTTTTCCAACAAAAAATATTGAAAACGGACTTTGTATGAAGAAGTTATAAGCCGCCAAAGTTCACTGTGATTGAAGAATGTCGGGATTTAGAACTTCGAATTGCTCCCAAACATTCAAAACAACTTGAATTGACATGAAAATTTTACCACAATAACTAGACTTCAAGGGAAACATAACCCAACAAATTTTACTGAAAAAAAATTTAGAATGAAGGAGATAGAAGCCCCCAAAGTTGCAGCCAACAAATGCAGTTTGGTGAATTCAATTGAACTTGTAAACTTCGATTGGCTCCCAAAAAATCAGTATAACTTGGATTGGTCTGAAAATTTTATCACACAAACTAGAAGAGAGAGCGCAAAATTTCCAACAAGTTTTAATAAATTTGTAAATTGGATGCAAAAGTTACAGCACTTTGAATTGGACTTGAAAGTATGTGAAGACAATATTGGTTCCTTGGGGTGTTTAGGGCTTCAGTTTCGTAAAAGTCATATTTAGGAACCTTAAGTAGTACTTTTTCAATGCTTCACTGCTTGTTTTTGGTCACGCCATAACTTTTTTCAGACCGCATGTGTGTGGGTTTTGCAAGGCCTAGGATCACAAATAGGTGCCTATGGCAAAATTCTTTGGAAATTCATAAGTAATTCATAAATGCTCCGAAAAATATGAAACCACTTGTGTTAGATTCCACATCAATTCTTCTTCAAGTGAAAAATAAGGGAAAATATTTTTGTGCCTCTGAAACACATCAAAAAGTCCTAACAGCCCTTAAAGTGTTGCTTTTTGAGCCACCTACCTTAGATGTCAAAAGAACTGCGTATTATGCATTCGTGAAGCGGGATAATTGATTTCCTGCAATTAAATGGAGACTCTAATCTATATGTGATTCTTATATATATATATGTGCAGCAGCAATATGACAAACAAGCGTCCCCAAAGTAGGCTACAGTCATACTGCATTGTCAACGCTCCGAAAATTATTAACCCCTAAAGTCCCAAGGCCATTTTTTTGCCAAAACCACTCAAAATTACCACTTTTGTTACTTTCAACTATGAAAAAAAAATTAAGATATTTTTTATAATCTAACCGTAGGATCTTGTTCTACACTTGTCTTAGATCACGTGATAAATTTTTTGTGATGTTTGACCGTATAGATTGAAAGATATTAGCATTCAAAGTGGAAGAAAAAAATTTCTTTCAAGAAGTTGCTATGATTGCCCACAAAACAAGAAACTCCATAACTTTCACATCACTAATCCAAATGGAATGAATCAAAGCTTCCCATTTAGAAGAAAATATAATCTACAAGAAAAAAAATATTAAATTTTTTTTTTCAATTTTTTGTGAATATTTTTTGCTGCCTAGTCTCCCCCATTTTGAGGTTATTGTGACATAACTTTTGCTCTTGGGCACTAATTAAAATAAAAATTATATTCCTGAAAAGCTCATAAGTTTATCTATCTTATGAAAAGATTTCAAAAAAATTCAGTAAAAATTGAGATCATAAGAGCTTGAACAAAATCCATTTTGTCCCCCGTAGGGACAATGAGACTTTAGGTGTTAAATGTAAATTGGTTTCATATCTTTTTAGTAAGGCTAATGTGGACCTCCCTTCTTAGAGTTGTGCAAGACTAAGCTCGTTTTTGTTTTTGTTTTCATCAGTCAGTGAGTCCAAAATAAGTTGTTAACCCCTCACCGCCCAAGGCCTAACCATGTCAAAAAACAACCTTGCTATTAAAGTGTTATAAGTCTAAATGTGAGTAAAGTATGAAAATCTCAACCGTACAATCTTGTAGTGTGCATGTTGTAGATGGTGTAAATCAAATTTAGGGTCATTTGACCGCATAGATTGAAAGATTATGATGTTCTAGTGTTGAAAAAGGATTCTGAAATTTTCCTAAAAACACATTTGGAGGTGAAATTCGATTTCTAAACCTACTCAAATGAAAAAACTTTAAACTACAAAGTGATTCAAAACCAAAAGACAAACACTTTGGTGGGGAAAAAAATCATTCAATTGACTCATTGCGTTTGCAAAATTGTTTTGAAATGTCAAAAAACAGTGAAAAAAGTAGCAAAAAAACACATCTATGGTTGAACCTACCTCTACTAAAATGCTTCTCAGTCAATCATAACTTCTTGGATTGATATGAAATTTTTATCACAAAAACTGGGCTAGTATGCGCAACTTTTCCAACAAAAATTATTGAAAACAAACCCTTTATGAAGAAGTTATAAGCTGCTGAAGTTCTCTGTAATGCAAAAATGTCTGGATTTTGAACTTCGAATTGCTCCCAAGCATTCAAAACAACTTGGATTGACATGAAAATTTTACCACAATAAGTAAACTTTATGGGGAACAAAACACAACAAATTTGATTGAAAACTAACATTTGATGAAAAAGATACAAGCCCCTGAAGTTGCAACCATCTCAATGCAGTGTGGTAAACTCAAATTGAACTTGCGAACTTTGAATGGCTTTCAAAAATTCAGTATATCTTGGATAGATCTAAAAATTATACCACAAAAATAGACTAATATGTGCAACTTTCCCAACAAGTTTTATTGAATTTGGACATTGGATGCAAAAGTTATTGAAGTTGACTGCTAGATTGTGTGAGGACACTTTTGGTCCCCTTGGGCGGTGAGGGGTTAAGAAATAGTAGAAGCCCTTCACCTCTAAATGCCCCAGGAACCAAATTTTAGTGTTTAAATAGAGTTTTCAAAGACATAAGGTTGATAAGGCTACTAAAATACAATTTATAGAGATATTTCATTTTTAATATAGATATGAAATTAGAAAATTTCACACAATAGAAGTATTGTGTGGGTCCAATTCTAGTTTTCATGTTGATTTGTTCCTTGGACCTCTTATAACAAGTGCAATCAACAACCAATAGATTACATTAATCCACCAATACAAACTAATTGAACTCCTACATATCCAATTTTTGAATGAATTTAAACATTGGAGGTATAGAATAAAAGATGTGGAGGCTAAAAGTTGATCTTGAGATCATCCAACTTTGAAATTTGCATGAGAAACAACTAAGTATTTTAATTTGAATCATATTCTATTAGAATAGTTGCAACTTTATAGTTTCAAATGTCTGAGTATTTATTTTTCAAAGACCCCCCATTAAAATACTGAAAAGGTTACTAATCCATTAGGAAAACAAAGATCAAGGATTGGAAAAAAAAAATTGACATCTAAAATCCAAAATTCGAATCAATTAGAGTTATGTTGAGTTTTATTCTCAAGTGTATTTAATCAATATCTTTCATATTATTAGCCCCCAAAAGATCAAGTAGTATTTGTTGACAAAAATAATAGTATTTTGGCCATCCAATTAAAAATAGAATTTCCAATGTATATTTTGATATTTCTACACAATAGGTGGTTGAGTAGTTTTTAGATAGAATAATATTTATAAGTTTGACAATACAATTAACAATTATAGTGTGAAATAGTTTCATTTTCAATAAGCACACTTGTTCACATTACAAAGTTTTTATTTATTTCAACAAGTAAGATTGAACCTAGTTCTTAGATTTATGTTTATATAGGGAGCTATAATCTTTCTATACAAACTAACAAAATGAAACTTATAAGGAGAATTAGTTTGCAAACAATTAATTCTGGATTTTTTTTTTTTAGAATAAAATTAGAAGCGTTTTTTTCTTGCTACATTTCCTATAGGTTTGGAAATTAGAAATTAAATGATGGGATATATATTTCTTGTTACAACATTACTACCATTTGGAATGACAATTTTTAGTTTTATAAATAGATTATTAGCAATTAATTAAATTCTATTATGATGAACCTCCTTATAATTACAAAAAATTCAAAATGAATGAAAAGTTTTCTACTTTCATTTCATTAGGGGAGATTTGAGGGGTATGAAAGTCTGTTTCAGGGTTGTTCCCCTTGCTGTGAACAACAAAGTACAGTCAGAATTTAAAAATATTAAAATATTATTAAAATATTGTTAAAATATTATTAAAATATTATTAAAATATTATTAAAATAATATTAAAATAATATTAAAATAATATTAAAATATTATTAAAATATTATTAAAATATTATTAAAATATTATTAAAATATTATTAAAATATTATTAAAATATTATTAAAATATTATTAAAATATTATTAAAATATTATTAAAATATTATTAAAATATTATTAAAATATTATTAAAATATTATTAAAATATTATTAAAATATTATTAAAATATTATTAAAATATTATTAAAATATTAATATCTGACGTGGCTACCTCCTGGCCATGTCAAATTACAGTTCACAGTCCGTGAACTCCTCGTGAACTCGCAATCTCCCGAACCCCTGAAATCTCACCTAATGTCCTACATGTATTCCAACCTATTTTTTCAAAGTAAGAGTTTTTAGCATAAACTTTAGCACATGAGCATTTATTACAAATATTTTAAAAGATAAAAACTTAACCATCTAGAAGGATTTGAAAAATGTTATTTTTGAAGTGCAATTTTCACGGGTTTGTATTGTGAAATTTTAGGAAGGTATATTATTACAAAGTTATAAATAAATAAATAATGAAGGTTTTAGCATTGTTTTGGAGAGAAGTGATCAAAATACATCATTTGAAGTACTTTAGAAGTTAATCCGTCTATATTGTAGCATCTAAAGTGAGGCTTATAACTTATTTCAAATGAACATTGGAAGAAAAGAATTGACAATTTTTTTGTAGACTTCTTTGACCGTATTTAATGTGGATAGTGGTAGAGCAACATCTATGATCAAGGAATTCCTAATTTTTCTATAGAAAGAGATGCTTGAGTTCAATAAGTAGCTAATGGATAACTTTTAAGATTATTGTAGAAATGAAGAGTACGTATTGGTTCAAAAAGTAGAACTCTTGTAGTTGACTACCTTAGTAATAGATCTTGTCCTTTTAGGATTAAAAAAGATACAATCTCTAGTACATTTTGGCAATTTCTAGTGAATTTCACCCTTGAACATTCTATTTTTTGAATCTCAGCTTAAGTATTGAAATGAAGTTAATCAAGTCTTATTTCTAAACTGATTTAAAATTTTAAAATTTTCTAAAATTGAATAATTAATTGCAATTTGAATTTAAGACCTATCACCATAGTCTAATCAAATTCTCATTACAAAATGACATGAATTTTTTTGACATTGTAATATTCTTTACTAGAATTTACACTTGTAAAGAATTTTTTTGAGATGTTTTGAAGTTTTTCCAATGTTTGATGTGAATTTTCATCATTCTTCTTCAAAAAGTTAAGATAAATTGAAATTGATTTATCACCACTACTTTCAAATCCATCATATTATTGTATAGAAGGATAACTTTGTTCTTTCCATTGCTGTTCATGACGACATCTATATATTGTCTACAAAATCTCGTATAAACCACAATTGGATCTATTTCTAATTTTCATGTACTTCTATTCTTTTTAAGGTGATGACCAGGGAGGTTAGGCATTAATTTGCTAGGCCCTTTTTATAGTAACATTTCTCAATAGAATGATTGATTGTAATTAATGGGTCATTTCTAATCATCTACACAAACTTGCTTAACTCCTCACCACCCAAGGCTGTTTTGGGTTCAAAAACATCACTGCTTTTGAAGTGATATAGATCTAAATGTCACTAAGCTATAGAGATCTTAACCGTACAATCTTGTAGTGTACATGTTTTAAATGATGTCTATCAAATTCGAAGTCATTTGACCACATAGATTGTGAGATTATAATGTTTTAGTGTTGAAAAAGAATGCTGAAATTTTCCTAAAAACACATTTAGAGGCGAAATTTGATTTCTAAATCTAATCAAATGAAAAAACTTTAAACTATAAAGAGATTCAAAACCAGCATACAAACACATCGGTGAAAAATTCAATTCACTCAATGTGTTTGCAAAATAGCTTGCAAATGTGAAAAAATAGGCAAGAAAAGTTGCAGAAAACACAGACAAGGCTTAACCTCCTACTAAAATGCTTCTCAGTCATTTATAACTTCTTGTATTGATATGAAATTTTATCCAAACAAACTAGACTAATATGCGCAACTTTTCCAAAAACTTTTATTGGAAACGGACACTGTATGAGGAAGATACAAGCCGCCGAAGTTCACTGTAGTCCATGAATGTCGGGATTTTGAATTTTGAATTGCTCCCAAACATTCAAAACAACTTGGATTGACATGAAAATTTTATCACAATAACTAGACTTTGAAGGGAATATAACCCAACAAGTTTTATTGAAATCGAACACTGGATGAAGGAGATACAAGCCCCCAAAGTTGCAGCCATGAATTGCACTTTGGTGAATCAAATTGAACCTGTGAACTTCGATTGGCTTCCAAAAAATCATTACCTCTTGGATTGGTCTTAAAATTTTACCACACAAACTAGAAGAGAAGGCGCAAATTTACCAACAAGTTTTATTTAATTTAGACACCGGATGCAAAAGTTACAATACTTTGAATTAGACTTGAAACTTTGTAAGGACACTTTTGGGCCCCTTGGGCGGTGAGGGGTTAATACTACTTTCTTGGATGGTCTTTCACTCTCTACTACAATATTTTTAAACCAACATTCAACATGGGCCACACTAATGTGGATACAATACACCGGATTCTCAAAATACATTGATAATGTGCAAATTATCTAAGAGACTCTCACTGAAATAACTCCACCTAATTGTTGCAAAAGTCTCCCATATAGGCATCTACCTACAATATTTACCTTTTGGGTAGGACTAAATAGAGTTCAATATAGATACCCTATAATGAACACTTTGAAAATTCATATTTGATTCTTATAGCATCCAAATAATACATGTTGCAACCTTCATAAGAGGTCTATGAAAGTAAGTGGTTGTCTCTAATGTGGACATTTGCCAATGTGTCGCTATAGTACACAAACTATCTATCCAAACACTTGGCTAAATGGACTCACAAGATAAAACTTCTATTGAAAATCCCCTATTCCTCATGGAAATTTTGGTTTCATTTTATTGGAACCAATGATAGATATGTAGGTTTGAACCAATGTAGCCATTGTCACCAAAACAACAGCAATTGTAGACAAAACCACCCAAGGTTTTGAGCAAAATACAATTTTGAACTCACTCCAAAGTCTATATCTTCTACGGTGACATCTGCTCACTATTGTTTTTTTCATATCATGGTGTCCTTTAGAAGAAGGAATTTGTGTTAAACCTTCCTTCAAAGCTGTCCACATTTCAAACCCCTTATTTCCACAAGTATTATAAATTATATCATGCTTGGTAAGAAGATTCAAATCTTCAAGATCTTGAATGAGATCACTCATAAGGATGATATAATCATGGAACAGACACCCATCTGGAATGCTTTTGAATTCATACCATGCCATATTTCGGATGAAAGAAAAAGTTCCATCGAGTATTCTCATCTTAGGAAGAGTTAAGCATTTCGATTTTTTATTGTAAGACATTTTGCACAATGGCCTAGCAACTCCAATGAATTTGATGCCAGATTGTTCTAACTTTGTTGCTGATGGAATGTGAATATATTCATTTCCATCGCCCATCTGGTTTGTGAATCTATCTTTGGATCCACAAATGGTTTTGTATGTAGCTCCAAGAATATGTATTTTCTTATCTAAGAAAAATGAACTGCTAATTTTGAAAGAAGCATCAAGACTTGGAGTGATCATGAAACAATTGCTTACTGCATGTGTTACAATCACTAGGCTTTTCTGTTGATATACTGAATTGTAGATGAAAGGTTCATTGCCTTGGGAGGTCAAAGAAGCAATAGAAGTGGTAAGATAATCAACCACTTTGTCAATGAGAAAAAAAGGGACTTGATTTTCAACTTGATTAAGATCTAAATGCACATCGTCCATCCAATTGTTGTGTGACTTGTCTCTTGCATAAATCACATCTTGTGCATTTGACCAAGACTGCAACTCGCACGATCGTCCTTTCTTCCATTGGAAACGGGCCACGTCAATATAAGTAGCCAAGAAGAGGGCATCTAGAGCCAACACATGTTTGATATGTTCATCACTCCAACCAGTCACACCATTCAAAAGACCATAGCATGCCAACATAGCCTTGAGATCATCCACAATTGCATTACGAAAATCGACCCATTTGTCTCCCACTAATCCAAATTGCACTGCAATAGCCAACTTCACAGCCTCTGATCCATTGCTGTCCAAATTTTCTCGATTGTGGAGTCCAAATCGCCATCCCCCTGGAGTAAATAATTTCAAAGGTTGGCGCCTATACTCGGGCACTTTCAGTATATTAGCATATCTCAATTGGTTTGCCTCTTCCTCTTGATAGGGGCGGAGCATGTGTGTGTGGTCGATAAACCACTTCGGATTTGGTAGTTGATCTTCAATGTCACCTATGCATATGGCAATACAAAAATTAGTGCAAATAAAATAAAACAGACAATCTGTGTAAAAGAAAATATAAATGCATGCCACCAATATGGAAAATGAAACCTACAATTAGTTACCTGTGGTCACGACATCCATGTTGGAGCTGCCCATTTGTATTGTGTGTATAAATTCAATCCCTCACACCTCCGATAAGTGTAAGTGCTTGAAGAGAAGATAGAGGACACTTTTTTAAGGTATAAGAAGTCTGCAAGTAGCCACGGATGCTGCACCAAAGCTTATATGACAAGAGCTGAAAACAACACACAAGGATAGCTTAAAATCTTTAAATAAGAACAAATAGTGACCTTATGATCTAGAAAATCACAGTTGTAACAGGTCATAGAAAGCAGGCAAGGAGCTCACAATGTCAACAAAACAGAAAACATAAAAATCCCTGATCGACTCTCACCTGAAAAAACAAAGCAACCTCAGAGCAACTTAGACTCACTACACTCAAAGGGGGGATCATGACGGGAAAGCCTCACAAGTGTGTCGCTCTTCTTACATCCAATTGCAAGCACTGTCCACTTTGGAGCTCTGCCCATTTGAACCACGACAACACTAACCCACTATTCCTTTCCTCAACTGACTTGCAACTCTAAGCTCAGGCTTTCTTGACGACACACGGATCACTCCATCTCGTGCAAGTATCGCTATATCATTCTGTAGCAGCATGAAATGCAAGAAACTTCAGGGCAAAAATCATACCTTAAGCCACCCCAAGAGCTGCCGACAAATAACAGTTGTATGAGCATGCGGCTTGTGCTAGAAGCGTCCCAAGTAGGCGAAAGTGAAAACTAAAGAGATGGGAGTATGAAGCTGTTGAATCGCAGAAGGCAACCCCCAGACAGTTTGCTCTTTGACTGGAACGAAATCACAACAACTGGGCAAGCGAAACTCCCCTCCAACACACGCTGTGCACAAAGAGACCCTGGTGGTGCAGCTGTAGGAATCGAAGCATGAAGCAAAAGGATACAGACTTGCGCTGCTGTTCGTGGGCGCACGTTTATACTGGAGGAAGTGGTGTCGTGGTGAAGCAGATGAGCCTGAAATTGACGATATCTCGATGAGGACCCATGCTCAGCTGCATGTGAAGAACGTGTGCGTCCAGGACGGGGGGTCTAATGAGTGTACTTATCAATTTTTTACCGTTGAAATAATTTCCACGTGTGGAAGAACAGTACTCAATACGGTGTAAAATAATGTGGAGAAGGACAGTACTCATTCAGGTGTATGGCGTTTCGCATTCGGTGTCAGCAGAGCGATCCCCTGTGGCTACGCGCAGGGTCTCATGATGTCATCCCGCTCTCATGCTCCAGGACGTACTCTCCATCAGGCAGTGATTTATGAACAATAACTGGTAAACTCATAAGTCCAGACACTGCTCGTACCAGCATGTTGACTGTGGGGTCTGCCAGCCTTTGGAGAAAAGACTGTTTAATCGTCTCTACAATGAAATTTTCTTTCCATTTATGCCAAAACAGTATATTTTTATAAAACTCAGAGGAAAGCACAGGAACATATGATTTACACTTACTTAATTACGTGCTCAAATTTGGAACATTTGAATTTACATTTAAACTCAAGAGACCGAAAATTTTCTTCTGAACAGTCAACATACAAAATGGACCAACCACAAAGTAGGGGCAGATCTTGATATTTCATCATCTACGGTGAAACATGAAGAGTTGTGCACCCCGGGGTCCACATGCTGGTACGAGCAGGGTCCTGCCTATAGCACAAAGCGGTGCAGTCAAAAGGGATCCCGTGCAATTGGTCACATAACTTTCAATGCTAACCTGGCACTGTCCCATCCACAACCCCATCACCATTGTCATAACAAGTTGCAACTCATAACCTTCTTTCCTTTCAACTTGCTTCTTACACTCTTGGATCATGAAGATCAAAAGTTATGATTGAAAAATGTACAACCAATTATGTATGATAACCTATTTGTCACTAGCGTGGCTCATCAGTTATCTAATACATATTTCAATGTATAAACATGAAATTAAATTGCTTGTTTGGAAGAAAATCAAGGTTCCTCCACCAAGGGCGAGGGCACCTCTAAGTTAACTACAGTAGCACCGTTGGAGCATCCTTTTAATTGAAGTGGAAGTAGTGCACAGACTCTAGCATTGCCCAAGAGAAGAACAATTGAAATGCTCCGTTTACTCGTACGTACGTACATCAAATGTTCTCATATTTCAATGAAACAATTTAGCATTTACTTAAACCATCCAAATATCGTATGGTGACTATGTAGTATACTAAAAAGGATATTTAGTGTTAGCAACACTATTTACGAACCTTGACACTAAATATCATTAACCCTACTAAAGCAAGTAACATTAAATTTAATTTCTAACACTACATGTACTCTATGGTAAATCTGAAATCTGAAGAGGTTTACATTTAGTGTTACAACATATTAAAAAAATGAATTTGCAAAGGAAAATATTGAAGACAAAGAAAATGATAGAAGGAGTAGAAAATGTGGAAAACATTTGTAATGAAGGAAATCATTGAACATCAAGGGAGGAAAAAAAATTAATATTTAGATATTAAAAAAAATTCAGATTTCAGATTGCTCATGGAGGAGTCAGATCAAATCACAGTAAAAAAAACGTCGAAGATTCATACCTGATAGATGAACGTGCAGTGATGGAGGGGGCTGGGCGAGGCAGCAACAAGCAGTTAGATGCAGATCCAGCAAGCGGGCAAGAGAGAATGGGCAAGAGAGAGCAGGCGGAGAAGGAGCAAGAGATTCAAATCGGAAGGCGGAATATAACCCCCACCCACCCAAAAATCGGTCACTTAAGTATCGGAGGAGAAGAGTGGAGGAAGAGAAGAATGAAGGAAGAGGAAGAGCAAGGAAGACAAAATAAAAAAAGTGTGTGCGGGGAGGCAAAGAAAGGCGGAACTCAAGGTAAGGCTAGGGAAGGAGATGACAAAAAGGAAGAGAAGCTAGAGGCGGCACATTGAAGTCTAATATTCCACTAACTCCTGCAAAGTTCAGATTTATTGTTGTGTGAAGTAGGGTGGTAAGTACACTAAATATAATCCAACACTAAATATCCTTTTAAGTGTATAGGAGGGGGCTCTAAAACAGTGCGGGCATTTTCAACTGTCCAGTAGGAGGTTGTAAAATGGATACCTGATTGTGGGAAAATGGCCTCTTGATTACATCAGAACATGATAAGATTTGGTTTATACTTCTTCAATGGATGATTTAAGAGCCACAGTGGGTTCTTTCCTAACTATAGGAGAAGGCTCTGAAACCAACCGGGCATTTTTCAACCATCCAGTAGGGGCTCTGAAATGGACATGTGAATTGTGGAAAATGAAAATGTGAATTACACTAGAGCTTGATGAGATTTGTTTTAACTTCTTCAATGGATGGTTTAAGAGCCACATGGGGTTCATTTCTAACTAAGTGGTTAGGTGTCTACTAATTTAATTCAAAATTAGAATTCATTGTTCAACTACCTTCTTATAAGCATTGAAAAATCTGAAATAATGATTAAATCAAGCATTCATTTCAGATTTAGAAAGGGATGCTTTTAGAAACCATTTCAATTGCTTTATACATGTTGCAATGCTAGTTTTCGAACAAGGCCTAATTTTTTTTCAAACTATGCATGGATGGGTTTCTAAGGGCCTATGATCACAAATAGGGACCTATCGCAGATTGTGTTCAAAAATTTGTAACTAATTCAATAATGCTTCAAAAACTATGAAACAACTTGAGTTAGTTCCTCATCTATTTTTCTTTGACTGAAAAATAAACTAAAAATACTTCCATCTGAGGAGATACATGAAAAAGGCAGATCAGTGCTTAGATGGTCGCTTTTTCAGCCTCTTACCTTAATTGGATAGGTGTCTATTAATTTTATTCAAAATAAGAATTAGTTGTTCAACTACCTTCTTACAAAGGTTAAAAAATCTAAAATAATGATTGATTCAAGCATTCATTTCAGTTTTAGAAAAGGTCGCTCATAGAAACCATATCTGTTACTTTTTACATGTTGCAAAGCTAGTTTTTGAACAAAACCATATTTTTTTCAAAACCAAGCATGTGTGGTTTTTCAAGGCCTAGGAATCACAAATAGGGACCTATGCCAGATTTCGTTTGAAAATTCATAACTAATTCCACAAAGCTCTGAAAAATATGAAACGACTTGGATTAGATGCCAATTCTACTTGTCTATGAAGGAAAATTCACTGAAAAATATTTTGAGAGGTTTCACCTGACTAAAATTCAGTTCCAGTGCTTAGATGGTTGATTTCTGGACCTTCTACCTTAGTGTTCACAAGGCACTTTCACTCACCTTGTGCTGTGCTCGTGAAAAATCCGCCCATGCAGTTTCATGGTTGCTCTTGGAATATTCAGCAAGGCCGAGACCACGAAAATGGGAGTCATGATAATTCCAGGCAAGATTTGGAAGATTTGAGCGACCACAAGAAATCAATTCCATCCGTAACACTTCCATCAGATGGAGCAGGTCCTAATTTCTTGGCACTTGATTTTTTTTGAAACAAATGAAACGAAATTTCATTACTAGAGAAAGTCACAATATAAACCTGCCAGCCACAAGTAGCCTGACATAGTTGGCAGTTCATTGAATGTTGTTCCTGAGCGGAAAAAGAGGGATAACTTAAGTTACAGTAGGGGTGACGACCCATTTCCAACCACTTAAGCAATTACACATATTTGGAGCGCAGGTTTTTGGAGTGCTAAATTTTTTCTATGTACAGAAATAAAATTTGGAAGGATTGCAAGGTTTTCTTGAGAATTGATTGGTTGCAAGGTTTTTGATCAAGAATGGATTGGCTACTATACATTGTGTCCCAACAAATGAATTCAAACTAAGTCAAGCTCCCCTATTGTTGTGTATTGTTTCCTCTATCAATGGAATGTATTTCAAGAAGAAAAAAAAAATCAAGTGTGCCTAACAACTAGGCTTGGACCTTGGAACATTGGATGCAACACATTTGGAGTGGCTTGCTCAATTAATAGTGTTTGAAATTTAGAAGAGGTTGGGAATTTTTGACCATCAATTCTTCCATTCTTTTCACAACACATGTGCTTGGTTTAGAGTGCCAAAGTGAATAAGAAGTAGTCTATGAAATGAGAGATTTTGGAATAGTCTACTCATTGGACATGGGTCTAGACCAACTTTTGCCTTCCAAAATTCATAGTAATTTCAGTTCAAGCAATAAAATTACCAAATTTTGGCAATCCCCCTCATTTCTATCTTTGCACCTGTGGAAATATTTCTTTTGCTTTCATGTACTCCACATCATGTCCCCGGTTTCTTATTTGGGCGGTTCGCCTATAACTTATGTGAAGGTGGAGTGGAAAAGTGTGCACTGCAAGTTTCCCCGTGCCGATCTATGGAAATTCAGCGGCAACTTTGGGATATGGTGGAGTCACCCATTCCTGATTAGGGACCAATAACCAACCTATAGATTGACTTATTTCCAACTATAGCTAGAATGTTTTTCTTTTCTTTTCGAAATTGGGACTAATAGATTAATGACACATGTCCCAAAGTAGTGAGTAAAAAAGTAGAAAGCATTGAGTAAGACTATAGTTTTTGAGTGATCGGAATTGGAAGAATCTAGAGATTGGCAATGGATCCGGAGTACTTTTTGCCTTTCAAAATTCATAGTAATTACAACTCAAGTGATAAAGTTGCCAAAGTTTTTGCAATCCCTGTCATTTCTATCCTTCTACCTCTGAAAATATTTGCTTTGCCTTGCACTACTCCGGATCATATCCAAAATTGCTTATTTGATCGGTTATGTGTGGCTTCACTATAACTTTAGGAAATATGCAGTTGAAATTTACTTCAATAATGTGTAGAAAACAAAAGCATAATAAAAAAATGGGAAGAATAGTTGGAGTGAGAGGCCACATCATGGCTGCTATTTGTGTTCTAGCTGCTGTGGTTTAGGATTTAGGGAGCTGGTCACCATGTGGAAAATGAGTGCCCTTCTAGTGAAATGTGTTTTGGTAAGCCAAGGACAAAGTGCAAGGTCTTTGTGTAAAGGGACTACACCTAAAGGCGTGAGAATATCCAATTCAACATCCTTCTCGCAATTAAATTGTCAAAGAATATTTTAGATTCTTTTCTTATACATGTATTGGACACCACATGAATAAACTATGCATTGTCAAAGCTATGAAAATAGGTGTTTCTAAAACCAACCCTAAACTCTTAGGAATAAAGGGAATACATTGTAGGCAAGACTTTGTAGGGGTAGTTTTAGAATGGGGATACAATTAAGTGCAATTACCTTAACTTTAGTTTGATTTTTTGGTTAAACCTTCATTTGTTGGTTTGGTGTGTCTACACCATAAGGGAATTAAACCTATTTCTGACATGTTTTCAAACTGAAACTAGGCTATATCTCCTTGTTTAAAATTTACAACTTCTATTTATGAGAGTTTGCAACGGCTTCCAAAAAAAAGCATTGTAATGGATTCTAGAAAGATCTTTTGACTCCTAACAAGACTCCACAAAAACTTGTAAAGTAAACCAACCTAAGACAATTGAACTACCTAATGTGGTCACCTAGAAAACCATCTCACATCAAACCATGGTAGATTTTTTCTAATAAATGGGACTAAGACTGCATTAGGCTAATTTGTGGCCATAATCAATGCCTTAGGGGATAGTCATGGAGTTATTACTAACTATCATAGGACACTTATACCTTTCTAATATAAACTTGTCATAAAAAAGTTATTTTTTTTATTCCTTCATGTCATGTCCATGTTAGGAAATCTTGTAGCCATGTAAGAAAATGTTGTTACTGCTTTAGGTGGTAAGATGACCATTATGGAAACACTTTTTGTTGATTCGGGATAGTCTAGAGATTCTTTTGGGCCAACTGGGTAGTACACTTCAAAAATTCATAAAAAATTCATACTTTGTCCAAACATTAAAATTCTAATTGTTTCTCACATTTATCTTTGTATGAAAAAAAAATCTGATTTTTTTTCTAATGGAAATAGGACAAACCACATTAGAAGAGATTCCTGCGTTTTAGAAGACTGTGAGTTCCCGGACTATGGGAACTGTGGGAACGCTGCAGGAACGCTGTGAGAACGCTGATCTGACGTGGCCAGGAGACGGCCACGTCAGATATTATTTTTTAATATATTTTTTATAAAAAAAAAATATTTTTAAAATTTTAATTTTAATTTTTTATTAATATTTTAATAATTTTTTTTAAAATTTTAAAATTTAAAATTTATTATTATTATATTCTGACTGTACAGGACTGGTTCCCAGCAATGGGAACAGCCCTGAAACAGTCTCCCAACTAGCTGAAATCTCCCCTAATGCTTATTCTGGCTGTCATAGGCAGGTTTACTTTACTGTACAGTCAGTCAAGAATTGGAACCAGATCAACTTTAGGGTGCTGACAAAAAGTGCCCCCAAACACTGTAAGCAATAATGTGTTTGGGAGTTTGGTGGTATTTTGATTTTGAAACATGAACTTCCTACAATTGAATCAAACAAGCAAGACTGGGTCCCTTCAAGAGATTCGTACCAATAAGTTACAGATCACATTCCGAGGTCTTTGTCCTACAATCATCATGTTTGGACTTTTTTTTTGGGGGGGGGGGGCACAAATGAAACGGAATTTCATTGCAAAGAAGTAAAATACAAGCACCAGACACAAGTGGCCTGGGGGCATGTTTGGACTTCTAAATTGTATTTCTCTTGTTTCGCTCTTGTGTTTAATGCAAGGAGTACCGCGATACCTACTTGTCTTTTAAATTTTTTTAAGAAGAAATACCTATTTATTCTACACTCTCATTTTTGTTCGAGTTTTACACCATTTGTCTCAATTCCTGAACCGAACGCAATTGTTGACTGTCTGTAACAAGGTTGATAAGAATATTTAGATGCTACCTTATCAAATATGAAGCTTGGATGCCTAACTTAGACTCTTTCAGCTAGCAGTAGATTGATAGTTTGTCTGTAAACACAGACAACGGTGTTTCTTTTATGTTTTTAACTCAGACTTGGAAACCTGGAAGGCTACACATGCATTCTATGATGAAGGAGCAGGGGTGACAACCTCTGAATTATTTTGGTTGTAATTTTGGGTTTTTTCTTGAAGGCTCTGACTGCCAGAAGCTAAATGTTGTACACTGAAGTTTCAGGTTATGTGGGACTTTGAGGTGATCAAATGGTGGCCACCACACATTTGGGGTTGAGCATTTGGGGTCTCCCTACAGATCTTTTGAGAACACCGTCGTCTCTGAAAGAGTGTAGTTTTCAAGTAGTTCTATGCACACTTTAGGAGTGCGAGTGGTGGTTCTAGAATCCAAAATACCTATATTAGAGGAAAAATGAGCCTTTTGGTGGACTCTTAGGGTCCCTTTCCACCTAGCCTCAGGGGGCGCTATTAAGGTATAAAACGAGCTAAAAATGGTGATGCATCCCCACCTAAGTCCTTTGGTAACCACCAAACCTGGGATGACAGCTGCAGTGGCCAGGACTTGACAGCGTTGTTACAGTCAATAATCATTTTTTTAATGTTGGCCCACCACTATAGAAGTACTGAGTAATTAAAACTGGGCTATCTTCTGAATATGAAGATTTCAACATCTAAGTACCACTCCTATAAAATGGAGCTCTGGATGGCCTATTACATAAGAGCGATGGCGGCTGAAAATAGAAATTAGCAAGACCAACATCAAAAATAAAAAATATTTAAATTATCGGACATTTGGTTCAAAGTTTCAAGAAACTTCGATCTAAATACCCAATTATTTCAATAGTTGAGAAAGTACCTCGCAAAGAATAGGAAGCGACTATTGGTGTGAGTTCAAGAATTTGTGTAGGCAATCTCTTTATACAAGTGGGGTGATAGAGGGTAGAACAATCTTTGTGGAATATATTACTTTGGATGAGTAGGAATTCAACCGCTCATAGTTAAGTGCACAAATAGGAATTGTGGTGAAAGTAGAATTTAAGACCTCATTTTGGCATTGTAGAATAACTTATTTCAGAAAATTTTGAACTAAGAAAAGGTAGAAAATCAAATCAAATTTCATCTCCCAAAATCCGTTTGACATTTCGATCTTCCAATCAAAATTCAGAGAGGATGTTTGAAAATGTCAAAGAAAATGCCCCTCTTTTATCCCTCTCCGAATTTTGTTCCTAACTTTTGATTGGAGTCTCCAAATCACAAAAAAAAATTGGAGATGAAAGTTAGATTGATTTATCAACTTTTCTTAGTTCAAAATTTCTTGAAAAAAGTTCTTCTCCTATGCTTAAATGAGGTATGAAGTTCTACATTAAACACAATTCTTGAGTTTTCACAATTAGTGATTAAGCTCTCATTTTCAAATTATCCCATACCCTTTGAGAATTCATGATGGACAATGAACTCCATTATAAAAATGATCTCTCCACCAATTGTTTAGAAGGCATTGACTGGCATTGAATTGTTATGATACCCTTTCCAGTAATTGAATTAGACCACGTGGCTTGTTAATTTTCAAAATCATTCGAAGTTTGAAACTTTGATTATTTTTTGTCAAGTGTCACCTCTAGCTACGGTGCAAGGGACCCTTGGGACGGGTGATGAAAGTAACTTCTGAGCCATGTGATAATTTCACCTGGTTAAGAAACAATTCCGGCAATTCCGGACCTGAAGTCCAATAAAAAAGACTATTTCATTTTTATGCGCAGGTTTTATCTTTAAACCCAGGGAGTTTGCAAACGCCAGGTGGGAAGGCCTTAGACATTGACAAACCACACTGTTGCTAGTGGAGTAGGTATGTGTCAAATTTATATTGTTAGCTTGTTCCCCTATGTTTTGAATAATCAATTTAGCTCATAGCCAATAAATTCGAATATAGTTCATTTTCAATAAATTTCCTCTCTAGTTTCCATATGTGCGTGATGATATCAATGGATTTAATTTCAATGGATTTAATATCAAATAGTATGTGGTATGTGTGATTAATTTCCAATAGTTGCATAGATGAAAATCATAGTAACTTAGAGAGGAATTTATTATAGTTGATTGATTTCACAAATTATTGCAGCTAATTGATTTAATTATTGCAATTCTCAAATTGATATCATACATACCACATATTGTTTATACAATTCTTTAACAGTTGAACACTATCATAATTCTCCAATCACATTTCTTTGGCTCTAGCATGTCAAGTGAGCAAAAATAGCAAAAATAGGAAAATAAAAACTCTTTCTTTTTAAAAGGTACAAATTAAATCAACTCAAATCCCCCTTTGCCTCTCATGAAGTAGTTTGAAATTTCCTCTAGTGTTTTGCTAATTGTTGTTACACTGCTTTCAAACCATAACAAGCTTAATGGTAGGATTACTAGGTGCTTATTTAATCTCACTTGGACCAATGTGCCTTGTGTTTTTGCTATAACAAAAATAAAATTTTAAAAAATTTTAAATTTTAAAAAATTTTAAATTTTAAAAAAAATTTAAAACTTTGAAATTCAATAGTTTTTATGTATGATGGAGTGCAAGGGCTTTGTTGCGGTGTGAGAGGTTGCATTCTTGATATGAATAGAAAGCTTTATAGAAGGAAGAGTGCAACAACTTTGATTTATAGTGTATGGACATGCAATGTGAAAGTTATGTTTTTTCTAAAATAAAAGATTATTTATTTCAATTTTTAAATTAATAAAAACTTGAAATTTCATAACTTTCAGACTATAGGTCCAAATGCCACAAAACAAAGCCCATGCACCTCTCTTTGTAAAGCTTTCAAATGATACCAAAAATATTGTTGGATACCTCATGATTTTTTACATCTCAGTGTATCAAACAAAACAAAACAAAACAAACAACCTAACTTAAGGTATAGATGTAGAAATGGGGTCTTAAAGATGTAGTGTGTTGCGCCACTTAGTGACACTTACGACATTAAGCTCACCTCCAAGTGCTTCTTGTAGCACTTAACTCCTAGTGGTACCAAGGGTCATGATCTCCTAACACTATACATGCCACGCACATGCACCATTAGATTCCAACTCTAGTTATGGGTTCCTCATTTCTCCGTGACTCTCTACTATCCACTTCCCACATAGGGTGGAACTTCCATTAATGTCCAAGTACTCAGTGGTGGCACTACTCCCCACCAATGCTAACCGCCCTTGAATGGTACCCAATTATCCACTAGGCCCAACTCACCTTCATGACTCACCTTGAAATTCACTTACTAGGACTCACACCATGGCCTAATGTGGAGCGAGATACATCCAACTAGTATCAAGGTGTGCACAATCATTCCATGGTAATACATAAGTGGTGGTGAAGCTCCAACACCAACCCCACCAGCCATAGCCACTATGGCTCACAATGACATCATTAAAGAAGGAAGGGGGCGACCACCCCTCCTCATAGTACTCTTTGTGGGATTTGGCAACCTCCACCTACCATCCTAGGGATCTCTGGGAACACCTAAGAGACTCCCCATCTTGAAAGGCCATCCATTTCCAAGTTGTCTCTCCAAAATTGGGTCCCCAAAGACTCATGATCTTCCCATCAAGATAACTTTTAGCTCTGAACTCCAAATCCAAAGTGCAAGCCCATTTTCATGATTTTCTCTTTTTGTAGATCACTATGAACTACTCATTTCTTCAAATGCAAAAAGTATTGAGGAAGTTATGGCCCTCCAAAGGTCCGAGCCCCTCGGGAGAATAGTTATCTGGGACTCCACCCATTACTTTTGGCAAACAACCATCTTTTCATGAGCCTTAGCATTCTAGAAAGCTTGTCTCTTGAGATTTCCAATAATATGCAGCATATCCTATTTATCTCAAAAGAATCCTTTCAAACCTTAGCTCCCACGTCCCACACCTCGGGACGCAACCGAGACAGTGCAAACTTTGAGGAGCCATCAGTTTTGACTTCCAACTCAGACCCTCACATTCTTTGAATCCATGGACGCATCTTCTCACAAGCTTTACAAGCTTGTATAGCGCACCATTCAATTAGTCATGAGCATAGCGCTACAATGCTTTGATTGATTAGGACTCCCAATTCGTCACACTCCATCTTTTGCAAGGCTTGGAGAGTCACCCCTAACATCCCCTTGCTTACGAAGGTGGTATGGGCACCCCTTAAGATGAGAGTCATAACATAATCAGGGATGTAATAAACAACTCTACAAACCAATTCCTAGAACTTCATTCCAACATGCGAGGAATTCCAAATATGGGTACCCCACCATTCAAGAGCAATGTCATGTTCAAAGGTATAGAATTAGTCATAATATAAAGGTCAATTAGTAAAATATAATTATTATTTAGAAATACCTATTTAAATTTTTTTGAAAAGGCAACGCCTTCACATTGAATTCTCTTAAGTGTATAATCTTTCCTAGGTAATGTGAATTTTTCCTAAAAGAGAAATGTACACATTGATATTTCCCAAATGTTTTCACAATAAAATTTAAGAAATTAATCACTAATATTTTTCAATCACTAATACAATGAAAAATACACGAAACAATTTACCAAAAATTTCCTTTTTGGTTTTGAAATTGAAATTTGGTTTGTTGATCAAAATTGCATAGAATAATAAATTTAATAGGATCGTTTTGATAAGATATTCTTAAAATGAAGTTAAAAAAGAAAAATTTGAAGAGCTTCATAATGGGGGTGGCAAGACTTCTTAGAGGGTACACTTACCTGCTTAATACTAATTGAAGCCTTACATCATTTCTTGAAAAGTAAGTAAAATAACCCAGAATTAGTTGTTAGTCTATTGCAAATGTTATGGTAACCCATGCTAGATGGGATGGGCAGGTGGACTAATAGACCAGAAAACTTAACCCCTAAACACGTAGAGAGTTTTCATAGGACTATGTGAGAAACAAAATTTCACGCCAATTGATTTTGTTGTCCAAAAGTTATTGCACATTGTAGGCAATTTACACATTGAGGGCAAGGCACAATGAGTTGGATTTTTAGAGGGCAATGTCAAAAAAGCATTGACCACCATTTTTTATTTTTTATTTTTTATGAAGTACCAAAGTAGTGATATAAAATGTTATAGTGGTGTTCCAAATTTGAACATTCATCCACATACTGGATAGAAATATCACATTAGCACATATCACATGTCCATACTTTTGTTTTCATCCACAATTTGGTGATTTTATCCAAGAATTTTTTTAATTTCAAAGTTTTTTGGTGAAAAATTTCACTGTTTGTTGCCATTTTTAAGCCAATATTTTTTTTGGGTGCAATCTGGCACCATAAAGCTAAAAAAAGCCCTAATGACCAAATGAGGAAACCAAAATTAGGTTACTCTAATACAAACTTGTTGATCATGGTTATCCATGCTAAATAGGTTGACTAAGAGCATCCGTATGACAACATGCAAAGGGGGGCAAACTCGGACACTTGGAGTATCCTACGTCAAGTAGACCAAGGCCAAAAAAATGGGCTGCCCACTTCATAATTTGAAGAGTACACGGGCAAATGGAAAGTCTCACAAGTGGCTCACTATGGACTATGGATGTCTGTCTAGCACAAGTTTCAAGGAATTGACCTCTAACTAGCCCTCAAATGAATAAATAAATAAATAAGTCAACTAAAATACCAATGTTAGGGTAAAACAACCCATTGTGGTCAGAATTTGGAGCCTGCCCTCATGCCATTGCTGAAATTTTTCAAATTTTTTCCACACAAAGATAAGTGTGAGAAATAGTGAGAGCAGTTGAAATTTTATTTAAGACAAAGTGTGAATTAGTAATGTATTTCTGAAGTGATCTTCCCAACATGGTCTATAGGTTGCCCCATAACCAACAAAAAGTGTACCCAATATGCTCATCTTAAGCACCTAAAGTGGTCACAATAATTTCTAATGTAGAATGCCATGAAAAGTCACTTTTGACAATGATTTACACTAGAAAAGTTGGGTGTTCCTAATGTGGTCACTAATCCCTCCATGAGTGTCAGGTTAGATATTGATTGTGGTATGAGAAAACTGTCATGGGGTGTCCACTATGGGTGATCTAACTATTATGGGCTATTTTACCTTATTGATTTAACTATCATCTAAATAGTTTTATTAGCTAAATGAAGGAAATGCTTCATTGACATTTGGTGAGGTTGTTTTTATACTAAAATCCATTGTCCATTATGAATCCTCAAAGGGTATGGGATAATTTGAAGATGAAAGCTTGACCAGTCATTGTCAAAACTTAGGAATTGTGTTTGAAGTAGAATTTCAGACCTCATTTAGGCTTAGTAGAATGACTTTTTCGAAAAAACTATGTGTTAAGGAAAAGTTGGGAAATCAAGATCATTTTCATTTCCAAAAACTTGTTTGAAATTTAGAGACTCCAATTAAAAGTTATGGACAAATTTCAAATAGGGGTTGGAAAGAAAATTTGCTTTGACATTTTCAAACATCTTTGCATTTCATCTATAACTTTTGATTGGAGGCTCAAAACCTCAAACCGTTTTTTGTAGATGAAATTTATCCTGATGTACCAAATTTTCTTAGCTAAAAGTTTTTTGAAAAATATTATTCTACTATGCCTAAATGAGGTCTGAAATTTTTCTTCAAACACAAATCTTCGTTAGGAAAAAAAAAGGGACTGTGAGTTCTCGACACAGGCAAGCCCGCAGGGGACCGTGGTGGAAAAAGACAGAAAATAAATAAATAAATAAATAAATAATTGGCTAGCAAACTGTTGGGCCTAATTAGGACAGGTAGTAATTGAAAAATTGAAAAAAAATGTTAGTATTATAATAATTACAAAATTACAAAATTCTGGAATTTGATATGGCATCTGATATTTTCATTTATTTTCAAACATTTTTTTAATTAATTTTTTAATTAGTTTTGAAATTTTGAAAACAAAAAACAAAAATTATATTCATGTTTTTATTTTTTTGAGGTGGCCACGATTCATCATTGATGATGAACAATGGCCATATTCCCATGGAGTTTCCTTGAAGAGAATTCTTCAAAGGGAAGCAACCCCTATGAGGGTTGATTTTTTTCCTAATGTGTTTTTGACTTAACTATGAGTACTTAAGCTCCTACTAATTCAAATTTACATATTGCACATGGGTTGTTCTACCTTGTACCACCCCATATGTATATAAGGAGTTTGCCTTTGTAGATGAAAATTCAAAGGAAGATGCAAATGCTTATGAAGCAATGTGAGCAAGTGCTCACACTTGTTGTCAATGAATTGAAAGTTGAATTTTTTTATACTTAATGTTTGAAACATTGAAATTACATCACATTGCTTACCTACCATCTTTCTTGGCACCCCTTTATAGTAAGGCCACCGTTTGACACAAGAGGAGCAATGAAGCCACAATATTCTAAAACCCACACCAAAACTCTTCTTGGCGAGGCCACCATGCAGATACCCTAACACTATGGAAAATACTAGTATAGTAAAGACATCCAAAAACTTAAGTAATTTACATGCAAGAGCTCCCATGTGGATGCCCTAACACTATGGAAAATACTAGTATAGTAAAGACATCCAAAAACTTAAGTAATTCACATGCAAGAGCTCAATGCTCCAACTTTGGCGCACCTAGGCTATAATGCTCCTCTACCCTCACACGCCAAGGATAAAAAATTTGAGTGTCCCCTCCAAAATTGAGCACACTAGCATGAATTATTGACATATTGTTTATCACCATTTCTATACCCCCCCAATTTCAAATTCGTTGTTGAAATCTCATCATTCCTATAACTCATTGGACAAGCAATAATGGTAGCATAAATAGTAGCCCACATATTGTTGATTGTGTTGGATACACTAGAGGAAAACCTTATTGCTTTCAACACAATCTACATGACGTTGATGTTTTTATAATACAGAAAACATAAACATCACGTAAATTGTGTTGAGAACAACAAGGTTTTGTTCTAGTGATATTCCACCTCACAATAGGGACTCAACACGTAGAATCAACAAAGAGATTTGTAGAGCTTGTCATAAAACATTTGGCAAGTTAGATTTGTTGACTAATGGTGTTGATGCTTTAAGGTAACTTAATGATGCAAACTTGTAGAAGAACAACTTATATTGCAGTCATGTGGATGGGGCTCAAAGTGTTGGATTTTTGATGAAACCCCAATTGCTCATTGGCATGTGCAGAACGGTACACCTCCAAGTGAGATCAAATCACACCTTTGAAATCGATTTCAATGCGTGTTAAATAGTTGCATATTTAAAAATGGGAAGAAGAAAATTTAGTGTGGTATATGCAATACTCTACTCAATGTTCCATTTAGCTCATATCTTCCTAGACTCCTTACCAAAAATCATTTTCTAACCCATTAGCACCTGAATTCTTTTTTGATTTTTTGCATATTTCTGCTTATATCTTTATAAATATATAATATTTACTTCAGTTTCATTAGACAAAAAGTTTAAAAATAAGCATCTAACATTGATTTGGATGAATAAAAAGTTTTGTGTTAAAAAAGCTCAAGTTATCTCTTTGTTCATTGTTCAAATTTTGAATGTCGGAACTCTATGGGGATAAAGACTGTAAACAATCATAAAAAAACTCATGAGTCAAGACACTTTATTTGTACTACGGCTCAAGGGTAAGGAATCTTGGTTTGGGCTTGGTTGATTCCCCTTTTTGTATTGAATGTTTCAATTCATTTTGAGTTTAATACTCAATTGCACTAGTATTTAATCATTATTTTCTATGATCAAGTAGCGTTTTTTGACAAAATTAATAGACTAACAAGATGAAAGACTATTATGAAGAGTTTTATTTTGTGGACAATCAATCATGGAATATGTTTTTCGAGAATAAAATCTAAATTAAAATATACCCATTAGGGAAGATTTTTGCGTTTTAAGAGACTGAGTTCCCGGACTACGGGAATTGCGGGAATGCTATGGGAACACTGATCTGATGTGGCCAGGATATAATTTTATAATTTTTCTATATAATTTATAATTTTTATAATTATAATTTATAATTTTTATAATTATAATTTTTATATATTTTTAAAAATATTTAATATTTAATATTTTTTAACTTTTTTTTAATATTATTATATTCTGGTTGTACAAGACTAGTTCCACCAATGGGAACAATCCTGAAATAGTCTCTCGAGTAGCTGAAATCTCCCCTAATGTTTTTGAACTCTATTTTTAATAGTTTTGGAATATTAAAAAATTCCAACATTGGATTGAGATTGCTTATTACAACAATATTAATTGCTAATCATTTTAATTGACAAAGTTTTAGTTTTATAGATATATTACTAGAAATTTATTGAATTCTACCATAATCAACCTTTTTCTATTCAATATTTATTGAGAATGAACTTGAAGTTCTTTTAGTTGAATTTGCTATATGTGATTCCAACTTATTTTCTCAAAATAAGAGTATTTTGGGTGGATGCATGGTTAGGCATTTCAATATTGTTAATAGTTGATTCATTAACCCCTTAAGTTCCTTGACTATATTTTCACCAAAAAAGCTCCAAAACTGCCATTTCTAGTAGAAGTACCAACTTTTAGGAAAAAATTTTTTTTTAGGACACAAGTAACTATAGGATCTTGTAGAACGCTGGTTAGAAAAGGTGTGGAAAAAATTTCAAAAATTCCCACCGCGTGGATTGCAAGATATAAGCATTCAAATTCACTAAAAATCAAGGCAATTGCGCTTCACAAGCTCACTTTTCTATGAAAAAATGTCCAAAATGGTGGTGATTCTTTCTCCTAGACAAGATGGCTACATGTTTAAAATATTTCACATCACTTGGAATTGTACAACACATAAAAAAAAAGTAGTAAGTAGAAAGTTGTAAAGAATGATTCAAAATTCAAAATTGTTAAAAATTTAGTTATGGAATTGAAAAATGCCAATTCCAATGGTTACAATGTTGTAATAAACAATCTACAACCTATGATTTTATTTTATTTTTAAATTATTGAAAATTGAGTAAGACAAATAACCAAAGTTTATTTTAGAGTAGAGATTCCATAACTGTTTGTAAACTAAAATTCCTCATAACTTTTGACTCATTGATCAAAATAGAATGATTCAAAGGGTTTTTTCATGTATATAATTCTAGGAAGTTTAATCATAAGAAAACAACTTCCAAAGAAAAAACCTAATTTTCACACTAAAAAAGTCCAAAACCATATGAAATACAATGATGTTGGCACCAAATAATTCATTTACTCTTACATTAGTCGTCATAAACATGTGTTTATGTTTTAAAAAAAGTCCACATGTATGAAAATTAACTAATGTGACAATCCATACATTTATCTTTTAGAGTCAATAAATCAATGTTGATAGACATTGGTTGTCGAAAAAAATATAGAGGTCTTATTAATCAAGTTCTTACATTTTTAATCCAAAAATAGCATGAAGAACTATAATAATTTGTATGATATTCACTTTGGGATACATAACCCTCCTTGAAATCAACCTTATGACACTTTTATTGAGACACCAAACCATACATCCCCCTTTTGCATAAGTTGTAGTACATGCCTATTTTTTACAACTAGTTTCAAAGATGTAATTTAATCATTTGTCAAGATATAAAAAAAAGTTGTTTTTGAAATTCAAGCATCATGATGATATAGTTGTTATGGGCTTGTTATTTTGAAATCTTAGGAAGATAAATTGTACTATGTAATAAGAAAAGTAGGTGATGTCATTGTTAGTTATACAAAGAAAAAAAATGTTTTAGCATTGTTTTAGGTCTTAGGAAGAGGTGATTTGACACAATTTCAAGTCAACACACATAATTTGAAGCAATTTTGAGGTTAATCCTACTAAGTTTCAAGGTCTCAAGTGCATCTTACAACTGATTTCAAATGAACATTAGAAGATGAAGAACTATGAGTTTGCCTTGACTTTTTTTGTACTCAGTCTTCATTGACTGTATTTGATGTGGATGGTTGTAAAACTTCTCCCGTCAAAGTATTCTTGATTTTTTTTTGTAGAAAGATATGCTTGGGTCAAAAAAATGTCCATTGGATAACTTTTAAAATTAGTGGAGAAATGAAAAATACATAATAATAAAAAGTAGGATCATTTTTAGCTACCTACCCAATGTGTGCATGGTTAAGTGAACCAAATGTGGTGGAAGTCCATATCCATATAACTCACTACAAGGCTAATCAAAAAAACTTTGCATAAAGAAAGTGAACACAATAATCCAAAGAAAGACACATGGTGGTATAGAATAAACATTGGAGAGGCTCCTCTTAGAACCCTACAATGTGTCCCGCTTGAAATGCCTAGTGGCATTATCCACTCACTTTGGTACCCTAAATCTTGAAAATGCCAATGATTCAAAATTGATCCAATCTTTAATGTTGATTGGAAGCCCATGTGCAATTTCTAGTAACATTTAGGATTCCAATTTTTTAGGGAGAAACACATTGTTTTGACTCTTCTATGAACTTTTGAAAATATGATTTAATTCAGCCATTTCAAAAGTCCATAACTACTATTTTAAGATTAATATCAAGTAAATAATATAATTTCTAGGTACCTCAATCTACACTACAACACATTATGAGTCACTAATACAATAACAAGAATGTTTTCTTCATAAAAAATACTCTTATAAAATGCTATATGGAGTTTTTTGAATCCAATTTGCAACTTTAAAAGTCCATAGCTCTTTATTTAAAGAAGAGATCTTCTAAATAATTACATAGTTGCCTTTGCATTCAAGTTGAGAATGCATGTTCAAATTTATAGCTACAATGGTGTAGTGAATTATTTACAATGTGGCTTGCAATGCAAAGGCAAGTGCAAAGGTCTTGTTGAAAAATACAATGTGACATGAAAAGTGGTCCACTCAACCGTGTACAGTGTACACACACTACCTTCATGATAGATCTCATCCTTTGAGGTTAATCCATGGATTACAAAAGATACAATCTCTAGTACATTTTGGCAATCTCTAGGTGTAGATATGCTCTTTGACCATGAAATTGATAATTTTTGAATTTGAACCTAACTACGGAAATGAAGTAAATTGTCTTCTTTGTACTACTAGTTTCAAAATTTAAAATTCCCTAAAATTAAATATATAATTGCAATTTGAACTTATTGCCTATTACTATGGTCTACTTATATTCTCATTATAGAAAGACATGATGATTTATTTGACACTATAATATTCTTTACTAAAATATTTACATATTACAAAACTTCTAAATTTTTTTCAAAGTTTATCCTATATTTGATATGAATTTTCATCATTTCTCTCGAAAAATTGAAGGCAAATTGAAATCATTCTATCTCCATTACTTCAAAACCCATTCTAATGATATTATTGCATAGAAGGATAAATTTGCTCCTTCCACTAATTTTCTTAACTTGACATTTGTATATTCCCCACCAACTCTATTATAAACCATAATTGGATCTATTTTTATGTACTTTTAGTTTTATATGGTGATTATTAATCTGGTTAAGCATATCAACACTTTGAAAATTCATAATTTATTCTTATAGTGACCAAATAATACATGCTATAAGTAACCTACATAAGAGGTCTAAGTGGCTTTCTCAAATGTAGACATTTGCCAATGTCTTGCTATAGTACATAAACTATCTATCCAAATACTTGCCCAAAATAAAACCAAAAGATAAAACTTCTATTGAAAAAATCTTAGTTTTTTTCATGGAAATTTTGGTTTCATTTTATTGGAACCAATGATAGATATGTAGGTTTGAACCAATGTAGCCATTGTCACCAAAACAACTGCAATTGTAGACAAAACCACCCAAGGTTTTGAGCAAAATACAATTTTGAACTCACTCCAAAGTCTATATCTTCTACGGTTCTCACTATTGCTTCTTTCATATCATGGTGTCTTTGGGAAGAAGAAATTCCTGCTAAACCTTCATCCAAAGCTTTCTACATTCCAAATGCCTTAATTCCACAATCATTGTCAATTACACCACACTCAATAAGAAGATCCAAATCTTTAGGAGCTTGAATGAGATCAGTCATAATGGCAATGTAATCATTGAATAGACAACCGCCTGAAATGCTCTTGCCCTCATACCAAGCCATATTTCGAACAAAGGAAATTGTATAATCATATATTCCCATCTTAGGCAAGTGTAAGCATTTCTTCTCATAAAACATTGTGCACAGTGGCCCATCAACTCCAACTATTTTGATTCTAGATTGTTCCAACTTTGTTGTTGAAGGAATGTGAAAAGTTTTATTTTCTTGCTCGCTTTGCTTCATAACTAAACCTTTGGATCCACAAATGACTTCATATACATCTCCAAGAATATGTATTCTCTCACCAAAAAGACTTGAATTGTCAATTTTGAAAGCTTCACCTGAAGTGGTCATGAAATCACCTGCTACATTTTCCATTGCATACTCTAAACTTTTGTGTTGATATTGTAAATCACCAATGAGGGGTTCATTGTCTTTGGAAGTTGAAGATGAAGTAGAATTGCTAATATAATCAACCCCATTTTGCCCCATGAATAGTCGCTACAATATTGTATGTTTAGGTCAAATTCGGCACCTTGGTGCTGAAATAATTAAATTTTTCGAATTTGTACAGTTCGGTAGCTTATTTTGATTTTCTTGACTTTTGACACTTTGTTCCTTCTACTTTTTCAACACTCCCAATTTTGAATTGATTTTTTCTATTCATATGTAAATGTGTTCCTTTTTAAAAAAAAATCAGTTTTTTTTTGAATATTTAGAATTGACACCAATGAAATTTTTTCAGATTTTCAAAAATAGTTTTACAATTTTTACAATTTTAGACATGTTCCAAATTTTCCCTAATTATTTACAAAACTATCCTACATGTAGGATAGTAACTTTCCAAGTATGTGACTCCAATATTATATACCCTGGCAACCATTATTCACTAGGTGAATTATGAATGTTTTTAAGAGTCAAAGACTAGATTTTAAGAAAATCCATATCTTTGGGAGCATTTGCTTGCCATTTGCTTGGCTCTCTTCAAAGCTTTAGACCAAATGAGAAAGACCAAATGAGAAAGAATGGCAGGGCGTCACCCTTGGAGTATTATAGTTCAGCATGCATCAGATGCATGTTGAATTATAATACCCCAAGGGTGACGCCCTGCCGTTCTTCATGTGGTCAAAACTAGATTTTAAATTATTCATTCAAAAGCAAGCTTTGACATCCACTACTATGAGAGCTTTGACATCCACTACTAGAAGTAATTTTTGTCTATTCTTCAACAATTTGACTACTTTAACCACTTGGTACTTTATAATATTTGTATGAGTTCATGTAGAGATAAGAAGAAAATGAAAACTTGCAAGAATTAAGACCTTGTGTTTAGATTTTTCTCAAAGACATGCTTTATTTTGCCTCTCTGACCATGCTCTCTTCAGGTTAAATTTTGATTCAACATCGGCAAACTATTGAGCAATATTTCAAACCAGAAGCTATTCTAGATGAAGCTTTGTCCCTCTAATATTGGCTCACTTTTCGTGTAATGTCCTACTCAAATGTCCTCACATGTAGCTTTTGTTGATGCAAAGCATCTTCTCATTTGGTCTAAAGCCAATAATTTTTTAAATTTCAAACTATTCCACAAAAATCAAAACTTATCAATGAAAAATTAATGTTGGTGGATTTGGCTAAATTTTCTCCTTGGACATTGCTTCAAATCCAATCCTTCACTACACATTCTTTCTTGTTCTCATTGACATATTCTACGATTTCTCTTGAAGCTGCTTCGATGAATTATCAATTGGATAGAGTGCACTTTTCAAAACATCCGTATATCTTCCTCCTCTATTAGATGATTGAGCTTTTGGGGGGTGGACTAGTATTATATATATATATATATATATACGATTTTTTGCCAATTGGCTACAACCAAAAGATGTTGTCTATATTTTTTTTAGGGAATTTTCATTTTGGGGGGTCAAAATAGCCAAATTACTACTAGTATATTGTAGGACTTTTAGGACCAATAGCCAAATTTTACCTAAGTATTGCATGATTTTCATCATTTTCATATAGTTATTACCAAGTATCACCCAAGTATGACATGAGTATTGAAGCAACAAGTGTCTCCTCCAGAATGGAAAAAACAACAACTGGCCAGGAGTGCACTAACTGATACTCGCAAAGCCATCCGTGGAATTCTGTACCTCCACTGTTTTTGGATTCGCCAGTGTTCGCACGAAGAACATTCAAACTGATGGCTCCACTGTTTTTGTTTGTTTCCATGAAACTTTTCGGACGTTTCGAATGCTTCCAAGATGATATTTTGAGGTAAGATTTGTGTCAACTCATCAGTTGCCAAACTATTTCGCCGAGTGTTAACTTACTTAGTTCCGTCAGGTCGCGTAGTACAGTATGGGACTTGCCGAACTCGGGAGGACGCCGAGCCTCCCTGGCTTTTGCGCAGCTGGACTGAATGCTTGGAAAGATTAGCTTAACTAATAAGATTACAGTTGTACGATGCCAAGGACCAACTTCCGGGTTTGTCCATTTTTAGCAGTCGGTATTTGGGATTCCCTTAATTTATAATTGGTTCACTGGCAACAGGATTGACGGAGTCACGTTGCACATGTCTGTTGTTAAATATTCTGTCCTCCGAGACTGTTTTACACCTGGAACACATTCTTATTATCACTCCAGTTGGAACTTGGAAGACTCAGGCAGGTGATTTCCTCGAGAGACTGAAAGGGCCAAGGAGGCGTACAAGAGGGGCCACGCATACCGCAGAGCCATCGATCTCACTCGTCGAGTTTTCCCGGGCGAAGTAGCTGCGCTAGAAGAAGAGTGGGGCGATTGGTTGGTCTCACAGAATCAGGTTCTTGAGTCACTCTTTCTCCCATCTCGGTGTGGTGAACCCTGACTTGCGTAACTCTTTGTAATTGTGACAAATTGAATGAAGTAAATCTGCTACGCAAAGACCTACATCGCTATTGCAATATAGGGTTTTTGACCAGCTTAGTTTCCTAATTGTGTTCATGTCTTCCTAATTACTGAGTGCTGTAGCTGTTGCGCTATGAACAGGTTGACACAACTATTAATCACTTCATTGAAGCCGGCTGCACCAACAGGGCTATTGAATCAGCTATAACTTCGAGGCAGTGGACCAAAGCTGTGCAGATTGTTGATGCTCAAGACATTAAGATTCGAGATGAATATCTAATGAATTCATTCTGAATTTCTCCTGGCGTATCTGCGTGGCATCTTAGACGTTAAGTTATGATAGAGGAGGACCTACCCACTGCAGACTGCATTGCCGTATTGCAAAAGACTTGCACGCCATTTTGAAGCTGCAAAGCAGTTCGCTGAGGCAGAGAAGCTTTTTGTGCGGGCGAAGTTGGCAAACGAGGCCGTGGAAATGTACATTCGTGCTAACAAGTGGGACGCTGTACATAAGGTCATTTCTAATTTCCAGCAATAGCCTTTGAAATAGTTTTGCTGTGTTTCCAGTCGCTGCAAGAAATCACATAATTTCCGTGACTTTGTTGTGGAAGATGGTCAGGCTTCTTATCTGAATCCAGTCAAATTGTAAAGAGCCTCCACGCAATATTGTCCTTCTCTCTCGTTCCATGATGAGCTCCCTGTGCAGGTGGCAGCAAATCACTTGTCGCAACCAGAAGCAGCTGCCCTGTACCTACAACGAGCCCGGGAGCTAGAGGCCAAGGCACACTATAAAGATGCCGAGAAGATGCATACTGAAGCTCAGGAGCATGACCTTGCAATCACTATGTACACGAAAGCAAAACAATTTGACCATGTCATTCAACTCGTCTCCAAGTACCGCTGGGTTGGTTGCAGCTGCAGTACTCACCAAGATTTATATACCATGCGTAGCTTGGAGTAGAGATTATTAGAATGACAGAACCTATCCAAGTTATCTAACACTGCTCCAATTTACTGAAATTCCTGTAACTAATTGCAGGACACTCTCCCAGAAACGCATCTCCACCTCGCCCAACAACTTGAGAACGAGGGTACAGGGTCTCCCTCAACAAGATGTTCTAATTGTGCTAACTTGCACGCTCGAATTCTTTCACTTACATGTATTAAAATCTGGGACGCACAGGATCATTGCGGGATGCCGAGACGCACTACCTGGGTGCGCAAGATTGGAAGAGCACCGTAAAGGTGATTTTTCAGAGTTTCGTGTTTCAGATTCGAAGTTTTGAAAGAAGTCAAAACATAGAACATTCTTCGTAAAAAAAATTTGCCGTAGATTTGATCCAATTATTTTGGATGGCACGTCACTCATGCAGATGTATACCGCAAACGGGTTGTGGGAGGACGCTATGCGTGTAGCGAAGCTTTTTGGTGGCATCACAGGATCCAAACAGGTTTGTGCTACACGAGAAGGCAGAGGGTTGTACTTCGTACACTGCATGCACCACAATTTGTTGTACAAACGTTCTTGATAATATCACTGGCAGATTCTGCTATGCAGGTGGCGTACGCATGGGCAGTGTCGCTAGGAGGAGACGCTGGTGCACAGCTGCTGGTGAAGTTGGGATTAGTGGAGCAGGCAATAGAATACGCAATGGAGGAAGGAGCATTTGAGCACGCATTCGATCTCTGTCGTGGTTCCTTGAAACACAAGCTTCCAGAGGTACGCATTTTTTCACCACTATATCGTGTTTTTCATCCACAGGATGTGACAATCATGAAAAGAATCGCAGATCGTTTGCATTTGTGAGACACTAATTCGAGCACTAAAGTGGTAATTCGAATGCAAGACAATGTAAGATTCCGATGTAAGACCCCTCGTAACTCTTCCTCGGCGGAATTCGATTACGAGCTCACATACTCCCAGATAACTAGGGCATGCAATGAACAGCTCGCTCTGGATTAAAATCAGATCTGAAATTTACAAGAATGTCAAAATGGGCTATATCCCAGAGTATTACAAACATAAAATCTCATGAACAACCGTTCAAAATGATTCAATGAGACTCGGCTTATTACGAGGAAATCAAATATTTCATAGTGATGTGCTACACGAATTAGTCATACAGCTGGGCCTAGAAAGTTCAAATTCCCATAAAAAAAACACGGCCAGCTCGTCGGGGTAATCCTAACCAAATTCGCAGAGTGAATTGGACACCAACCATAGCCATTAATTAATTTTAGAAAACGCCTGGATAAAACACAAAGTGGTCTACAACAAAATTAAAAACAAGACCAGCATGAGCTCTGCTTATTAGGGATCCTAGCGGAATTGCTTTGGGAATCGCCGCTACCTTTGGGCGTGCGTTCATCGGTGTAATTCGTGTCACCCTCGCCAGCATTCCAATCTTCCAACTTAGGGAGATGGCTGGCGCCCGCGTATTCCATGCAGTAGGGGCCCCCGCGGCCACCACCATATCCTCCCTCGCGGCCATCACCATATCCTCCCTCGTGGCCATCACCATATCCTCCCTCGCGGCCACCACCATATCCTCCCTCGCGGTCACCACCATATCCTCCCCCGCGGTCACCACCATATCCTCCCCCGCGGCCACCACCATATCCTCCCCCGCGGCCACCACCATATCCTCCCCCGCGGCCACCACCATATCCTCCCTCGCGGCCACCACCATATCCTCCCCCGCGGCCACCACCATATCCTCCCCCGCGGCCATCACCATATCCTCCCCTGCGGCCACCACCATATCCTCGTCGGGGTGATCCTAACCAAATTCGCAGAGTGAATTGGACACCAACAATAGCCATTAATTAATTTTAGAAAACGCCTGGATAAAACACAAAGTAGTCTACAACAAAATTAAAAACAAGACCAGCATGAGCTCTGCTTCTTAGGGATCGTAGCGGAATTGCTTTGGGAATCGCCGCTACCTTTGGGCGTGCGTTCATTGGTGTAATTCGTGTCACCCTCGTCGGCATTCCACTCTCCAAAATTAGGGAGATCGCGGGCACCCGCGTATTCATTGCTGTAATTCGTGTCACCCTCGTCGGCATTCCACTCTCCAAAATTAGGGAGATCGCGGGCACCCGCGTATTCATTGCTGCGGGCAAAGGGGGGGCCGTATTTATCCTGGCTAAATCTGACCCCAGTTTGAGTCGATTGCTCTCGTGGCTCTCGCGGCTCGCGTCGTCCTGGTGGCGATTGTCTGTTGCTGCCCTCCTGCGAAGATCGCGTGCTCCCGTCCTCGCAGCCACCACCATATCCTCCCCAACGGCCAGAGTAAACAGGACCATTGCCGGATTCCTCAGGCTGCGACGACGCGGCCGAATCGCCAGAGCCCGCTTTCCCGCCCCCGCGTGCCAGAGCCCCGAACTTGGGCGCATGGCCTGACATGACCGGATCTCACACTTTCAATTGAACAACCTTTTCTCGCTCCTACGAATCTCTATTGCTCAAGAAACTCACAACCAAATCGCGTCTCCTAGGTGTGATCCAGCGCCATCCCAAGAGATGCACTTCACATTGAACCTCCACCTCCACCTCCCTCACGCAACTCCTCACGCCAAATCTCCGCACCACATACCCACCAGTCCTCCTGTCAGAGCCTCCAATCCGCGTCCTCCCCTGCTCGCCGACACAAAGTTAGCGCTCCCCCACGCACCGACTCAATTCGCCCAAGCAACCTCCCCCTCGTTCTCCGAAACTTGCACTGACACAAAACACCACCAAGCCAGCCACTGTGAACTTTCGCGGTCGTCTTCTTCTTCTCCAGCCAGCCCGCCCGCCCAAGTGAAAGTTCCCCCGAGCGCAATAATGATCCACCCTCCTCCTTCCTCCCTAACTATACATTCCCACTTGGTGTTAGCAGGGTTGTTTGGATGCGGTCTTATCTGTCAAATTTATAGGGTGTTCTCACCTGCATTGTTTAGTATCCACCAAACCTATGTGGCATGTGATGTAGCATGGAGGTAAGAGCAGTATTACAACTATAAAATCATGTGCAAGCTTTGGCCCACCACTACCAAAGTCATTGGTAATTAATGCTTCTGCATCTTCTTGAAACGTGGATTTCAGAAATTATCTTGCGCTCTTATCTATTTGCGCTGTGGGCGCCCCATTTCATAAGACCGCTCGCTTAAGACCGGCGAAGAAGAAGTGAAACATCGAAGTGAAGCATCGACAATTCAAAGTTGATTCAATTCCTCTCTGAAGTAGTATTTCAATCTAGGTGACAAAGAAATCAACACACAAGAAACTTGAATTGCACTCAAAAATTGAGAATCGAAAAAATTTACAAAATCAACTAAGTAACTCGCCTAGCTTGAGGGTGCACGTGAGCTTGTCCATTTCAACTTGTTTGCCTACTTTGGAAGTGAATGCTTCACCCGGTCCTCTATTCCATTCATTAGCATCACACCTTTAGTACTATCAACCTTGACGTTCATGAACAATTTTTGTGAGCAGCGAGCTCACACTTCGCAATCTGGAGCTTACACGGGTCCTCCTCTTCGGAATTGGCTTCAAGGAAAAATTGACCGGTAGCTGTGAAGTGAGCATCGACGATTCAAACCTGACTCTGTTTTTGAAGATTCTACTGAATAATGAAATTTGTGAGAATCGAAGAGAAATATGCCTAATTATGACTATAGCCTAGAGCAGAAAGGTCCCCCATTTGTCCAGCGAGAGCCTCTGCAAGTAAGTTACAACGATTCTAAAGTCTGGACACACATTTCACGGCTTTTGTCAGCACCCAGTCATGTAAAAGCTCCGCTGCAAAGCAGAGGTACCAACTCCGAACTCACAGAAAAACAAAAAGTTCATTACCAGTTCAAGTATCAATTTTGCAGAGTAATATTTTGGTGTCTGTGTAGTGTAAGAAAGTCCCAACGCAAATATCGAAAGACATACAAAGGGAGATCGGAAATGTTTACGGCATAACACTCTTCCGCACAGGACAAAGAGTAGTTTTGCATATGTGAACGCTGCTTAAGTTCTGATGAATACATTTTTGCCGAACCAACGCAATTAATGTGTTTCCATTAAGAAATTGGCCTTATGTCTTTTGCAGAGGTCTTATCTGTTAAGATCCACTGTTACCAAATGCCAGGTGGGATTGGACCCTAACTTAGTGTAACTTAAATCTAGAAATTCCACCAGGTCGATTAGAACAGAGTACTGTAGGGGACTACTTGGTCGAGGAGTAGCGCCTCCGTGGCTTCAGTCGGGTCCAGCCGGCCCGTGGCAAACGGCACACCTGCCTGCCTGCCTGGTGTGTGAGGTTGTTGTTTCCAGACGAAGTGGGGCCGTGGGGGCGATGGCGAGAGGAGATATCTTAACTTAACTTATAATTAGAGTCGAGGAGCGGAAGGAATGGGAGGCACTCCGTCAGAAGAAAGGTCAACAAAGAGCAGCGGGTGTGGGCAATAGGAAGGACGAACGGAAGGTCGGACGGAAGACGCAGGCAGGAAGAATGCATTGCCCTGGGTCATCTACAATTGGCATCTTTTCCTGTTTCTCTTCTGCTGCTGTGACTTTAAGGTAGTATGCTCTTAAAGCGACCATTTAAGAGCTGATTGCCCTTTGGGGGGAAGCTAAACTTGTTGAAACAATTTTCAGTAAATTTTCCTAGGAAGAATGGTGGAATTGGCATCTAACCCAAGTTGTTTCATATTTTTTGAACCTCTGTGGAATTAGTTATGAATTTTCAAAGATTTCTGTAGTAGGCACCTATTTGTGACCATAGGTCTCTCAAAATCCGCCCCCTTGCAACTTCTAAACAGATTTGAGGAAAACAAGGAGAATGATTGGCTATTGCAATAAACTAATAACCTTTTCCTGGATCCACTCAAAGTCAAAAGAGGTCCATTCAAGGACTGATCAAATCCATTCTACTACTAGCTATAAGTCCTCAAACTGAGCCTCCCACTTTGTCAATGAGAACTAAAGGGACTTGATTTTCAACTCGGCAAAGATCAACCCTCACAATGTCATTCCACATGTAGAATCTTGCATTCAACAAGTCGTTTGTATTAAATTGAGATGGCAACGCGTTGCATGTCCTTAATCGTCTTTCATTTTCGGGTAAACCTGCGTCAAATAAATCAGCCAAGAAGAGGGCATCAAGAGCCAAGACATGCTTGATTTGTTCTTCAGTCCAACTAGTCAACCCATTTTGAAGACCATAGCATGTCAACATAGCCTTGGGATCGTCCACAATTGCATCACAAAAATGGTCCCATTTCTCTCCCACTAATCCATATAGAATTGCAATACCAAGTTTTATAGCCTCTGACCCATTATTGTCCATATTTTCTCGATTGTGGAGCCCAAATCCCCATCCCCGTGGAGAAAAGTCTTGGGGAGGTTGGCGCCAACACTCGGGCACTTTCAATATAAAATATCCCAATTTGTTCGCTTCACCCTCTTGAATTGATCGGAGCATGTATTTGCGGTCGACAAACCAATTTGGATTGTGTTGTTGCACTTCAACATCACCTATACATATTGAAGAAGCACAAAAATTAGTCCAAATAAAGTGAAAGCAATAGTCTCTTGAAAACAAAATATAAATGCATGCCAACAATACGGAAAATGAAACCAGTAGTTACCTGTGGTCACAACACCCATGTTGGAGCTGCCCATTGATATCGTGTGCATAAATTCAATCTTCCACACTTCCAATAAATGTAAGCACTTGCAGAAGACACCTTTTAAGGAATACAAAGTTGGCAAGTTGGCTTGGATGTTGCACCGAAGTTTGTGATGAAAGAGTTGACAACAATTTATGCCTGTGAACACCTGAACATTTTTAATAAAGAACAAATAGTGACGTCATGATTTAGCATAAAGCCCTCAAGACTAAAAAAACATGAAGCATCACTGATAGTAGTAACAAGTCAAAGATCAAATCTGAAGTAGTGTAAATTGAAACATCAAATCTGAAAAATAATCCCAAAAGCAAATTTCCATACTGGAGGTTATTCTAAAGCTTTGTACCGCTTACAGAATTCTTCTAACTCACTGCTTGCCATGAGACCTTGTGTGGTGAGCTGTTTGGGGGATCACATCGATGTGTTTGTCCATTCATGGATTCTTTTTCCTGATACATTATGGAATTATCTTTGAATTCAATACTATTTCGAATTCTTGATTGAACCACCAAGAAAAGTTTGACAATCCGAATTCAAAGTGTTATCCATTAGATTCACCCCAGTTTTTTTCACTAAGATGAGATCCCCCCCTGGATGAGTTTAAGAATCATTACCGGTACTCTTACTCTGATGTTTTCTAGTTTGTTCCTCGTTTGAGAAGGAAATGGTCACATCAGTTTATTTAGCCTTTTTGGCAATCAGAGACCAGAGCAGAGGATTCAGAGCACCAAGATTGAGACAATTTGTGAACTTCAAGTAACCAGCGACTCGAAAAAACTGCTACGGTAATCTTTTGAAATTTGACCATTAAAACTCCTACAGGACTGCCCGGGTTTAACTTGGATGTGTTAACAAGCATGACTTCTTCAGATTTTTGCAATTTTCATCTGAAGAGAAGATCTTGGGCGTGATAATTATGTCGAGATAATCCATACTGGAAAACTTGAAACTCCCAAGATTAATTGCAAGAAATTGACTCGTTTCTAGACGCCCTACTGAAACCTCAGCTCCACGATCATTATTTCTCCCTTGGTGATTGATAGAATGGATCCACATCATTATTTCTCTCAAAACAAGTCCTCCAAGCAACTAAAATTCAACTTATATCTGATTAGTGATTAGAGTCATGCTTCTAAACCCCTCCATAGCAATGTTTGCTTGAAATCCAAAGAACCCCTTCATTGCACTTCCGAATTTTAGCAACAGATTGTTCATATGGCTTACAGAAAAAACAAACTGTTACGATGGCCTGTTCACAGTGCCAAACTTGTGACCTTCAATCCTATTCGAGAAAGTGCAGGTCAACAATCTCACCTTAATCCACCCCAAGAGCTGCCGACAAATAACAGTTGTATGAGCATGCGGCTTTATGCTTCTAGAAGCGTCCCCAGCAGGCGAAAGAAAAAAACAGACAGACGGGAGTAGGAAGCTCTTAATTGAATCACACAAGGCAATGCCAAGGGAGTCCGGTCTGATCGGATTCCCAACAAATGGCCAAGCCAAACGCTCCTCCTATACACGCTGCGCACAAAGAGACCCTGGTGGTGCAACTGCATGAAAGGAAATAGGAAACAAAAGGATCGATACAGAAGTGCACTGCTATTCTTCGGTGCGGGTGCAATCTTATAGTGGAGCAAGTGGTCATGTCGACGGGGCTCGAAGTGTCGTTTTTCTATGAAACCCCAATGGCTCAGCGACATGTGAAGAACAGTACGCCTCGAAGTGGAGTCTAATTGTATCGTTTATTCGGCGTTGAATTCGATTCAATGTGTATGAAACAGTAGCATCGGGAGTAGCATATCAAAAAATGGAGAGGAACAGTACTCTGCGGCATGTGGAGTACTGTAGTCGGCGTGGTATTGTACTCCATTAATATGCTTGATACGACAGTCTAAGGTTTACATATAGAAAATATAGAAAAGAAAGTCCTCATTGCACGGGACATACGCTTTCAATACCGAACAATTGCTGCATCGGAACATGGTTCGTTTTCGACAGCGTCCAGTAACAAAATTTGCTGCTGAATTCTGAAGTCACTTTTAATTGTTGTAAGCCACGATTTTAGTGTTGCAAGAGATTCTGTGAGAACCAGAGGAAAAGGTAAACCGGCTTGGGATTGAATCTTTGCTGAAATTTCTTCGGAAAGGTAAGACAATTGTTTCATAAGCACATCCGAAGACGCGGTTCATTTTCAACAAACAGGAGAAGCAATGCTTGCTGCTGAACTCTCAAATCGCTTCTGAATGTTGTTATCAACCCTCTTTTAATTTGGAGATGCAAGAGGGGGTGGAATTTCAATCAGTGAGCAACCCCTGGCAGGGATTGAATCATTGCTGAAGTTTCTCGATCGCCGTGAAGTTGCTGTAGGAAGTCTTCTGATTTCATTGTTTTGTGTTAACTTGGTGAACCTCTTGCTTCGAGGCGGTCCCTAGATTCTCATGAATATTCCGCAACATGTCTAATTCTCCACTTGTCGACTGGGCAACCGTCTCCAACTTGGTTGTAACCGGACTTGCGTGTAAAATTTGAGAAAAGAAGAACTTGGCTTCACTTGCATTGGTCCCAAACTGAAAATTGTGAAACACGAACACCAAACATTTCGACCTACTGGTGGAGTTTACCTCCAAATGTCTCTTTTGAGCCCAATCAATTGGAAAAGTGGCAGCACCAATGTGAAATGCGTCCAATTGAGCAATTCAACATCTTTCTTATAATTAAATTGCCAAAGTTTTTGGTTGGATCTTGATGGAAGTCATCAGGGGTTACAATTAAGTGCAGTTACCTTAACTTTAGTTTGATTCTTTCAATTGTTAAACCTTCACTCATTGGTTTTGTTCATATACGTCATCACCACACCATGTAAGATAATTGCACCTATTTGTGACATGTTTTTTCAACCAGAACCTAGCTACATTCTTTGCGTCAAATGTACAGCCTCTATTCATAAAAATTTCCAGTTGATTTTGAGAACACTTACTTTTCAACACTTTGAAAATTCATTGCTTATTCATATGGTTTCCAAAAAAGCATTCTAAGAGAATCTAGACACATCTATGGACTGCTAACAAGACCCTACAAAACTGACTTGGTACAGTCGGTTAATAATTGGAACCAGCTCAAACTCATAATCAGACGTCCTTGAGGTGCTGATAAAAACTCGTGCAGATGCCCAAACACTGTAAGAAACCTGGGATTTCGGGTGTAATTGACTTTGAAATCTGAACTACCTATTTATTCTATTTATTCTGTACTGTCTCATTTTTGTTCGAGTTTTACACCATTTGTCTCAATTCCCGAATCGAACGCAATCGTTGACTGTCTGTAGTAAAGGTTGATAAGAATATTTAGATGCTACCTTATCAAATATGAAGCTTGGATGCCTACCTTAGACTCTTATTTGACATTTCACATTCGAGTTGAGATTCTTCAATCAGCAGTAGATTGATAGTTTGTCTGTCAAGACAAGGTAAGGTTACAGTTTTATTACAGACAACAGATGAGAGCAGTGCTTCTCTTACGTTTTAACTTAGACTTGGAAACTTGGATGGCTACACATGCATTCTGTGACTATCTATTGAAAAGTGGCAAACCACCAGCTTGCATTAGTTGCCCAGCTCCCCCCTCTCAAAAATTTACAGGCCGTTGATGCATTTTGAAAAAAAATGCTTCCCCTTCAGATCGCCATTGATTTCTAATAAAATACAAATACAAATTTAGAATAAGGACATGAATACAAATACGAAATAAATACTACATATGGATACAATACCACATACAAATATTGAAGCGGATACAAGATATGGGATACGAATACGATATGTCATAAATCCCATATTCATTGTCAATCTTATTGAGTTCTCAAAATTACAAGTACCCAGGGGGGGATTAAAATTTTAATTTTTTTGAATTAAATTTTTTTACAGTGCATAGTGGTACAGAAAGTATCACTATACACTGTAAAGTGGCAGTAACTGCCATTACAAAGGAGCAGAGGTTGCACACTCTGAATTATTTTGGTTGTGACCTTTGTCTTCTTCCTTTATTTCTTTTCCTGAAGCCTCTGACTACCCAAAGCTACAGTGGAACACCTAAAACCGGCAATATAAGCAATTCAGCATAGCTGGAGGCACCTTTTTCTAGAAAAAATATTTTTGTAGTATTAGCAATTGAAAATCATAAATTTCAAAAAAAGCATTTAGATTTTTCAAATATGGCATGTAGTTTCTATAATTTTTTAAAGTGGAAGCTCCCTAGACCACTAAAACTGTCATATAATTGGATCTAAAACCAAAATCTGACCCCGGGGAGGACACTTCCCACGTTTTAGCAACCCACGTGCGGTGGAAAAAGTAATACAAGTAATACATCGGTAAAGTTAATTTTTTTTTTCCAAAAAAAATTATGGATAGATTTTACTACTTTAAAAGTTTATGTTTTGAATTATTGGTATTTTCTTATGCTAATAGTAATTAGTTGTAAATTTTTGAAGAAAAAAGATACATTGTAAAGCTGAAAATAACTTTCACACCTCTATATTATATAAGAAAAAAAAAATTGAAAAATGATTTTCTATTTTTTATAGAATAGCTTTCTATTGAAAGTTTATTTTGGTTGAATATTGATGCAATAGTCATCTTCATGTGAGCTCTATAAATATTTTAGTTGGAGACCATGCCATTTTAGTTCATTTTTCAACCCTTTCTAGACAATATATCTTATGTTATTTGGAATTAAAATTTTTGTCAATAGAAACCTTCAGTCATTATTTGTTAAACAAAGCTCAAAATTTTAGGATGAAATTATAGTTTATTCAAAAGTAAATTGGGGGTCAAAAAATCACTCCGCCACACGTGGGTACCCCAAATGTAGTGAGAGTGTCCACCCCTAGAATCTGACAAAATTAGAAGCTAACCAATTGTAGATAAATAAGCTAAGGGAACAACTTAAAGACACTTTTGAGGGACACTTCAAAGAAAACCTATTGTGTATCAATGGATACATGGATGATCTTTGGTGTTTCTTCCTTAAATATTGTACACTGAAGTTTCAGGTTACATGAGACTTTGAGGTGATCAAATGGAAGCCACCATAATTTCATAATTTACACTAAATAAGTTCTCCAAACTACTAACACTATTGGTGTAGTGAAAACAATGATTGGATTATTTATGAATCTATAGACTAAACAATGCAAGGCATGCTTGATATATATAGTCTTTGAATAGGTCATGAAGTAATAGTCAATGCACAAAATTTGCTTACAATTCCAAGTACATCAAAACTTGTATTTAGTGTCACCTATACTCACTACTTATTTAACGCCTAAATCAATTCAATGTTTTTAGACCCAAAATTGCTTCAAAGTACTCAAATCCAAAACAAGGCTAAAATCTTCATCTATATTTATTCATTAACAAATTTAACCATAGGATACTTTATTTAACTTGTTAAAGTACACCCTCTTAAAATTTTAGAATAAGAAACCTTACCAATAGTGAGACAGTGATGCTTGGATTTCAAAATGAAGTACTTTCAACTCTTCTCAAATGGTTAGCTAGGTTTCATCTTTCAAACTTTTTAAACAAAAATGTGTAGATCCTACAACTTACAAACTCTCTATTATATGTTGAAGAAAAAAGTTGGAAATACATATAGAAAATCTCAACAAAAAATATTTTGTATTCATGCTTGAAAAAAGATAGTAAGTAGAAAGAAGTAGAGTATGATTTAAAATACTAAATTGTTAAGAATTTAGTATAGAATTGAAAAATTCTGATCCCAATTGTTGTAAGGTTGTAATAAAGAATCTACATCCAATGTTTTTATTTTATTTTCAAAAATATTGAAAATTGAGTTAAATAAAGAACCTCAAAGTTCATTTTAGAGTAGAGATTTCATAACTACCTGCATTCTTGCAATCTAAACTCTTCATAACTTTAATCTTGTTAATCAAAATGGAATGATTCATATATGAAATCATATTCAAATTCTTATTTCTTAAAAAAGTGATTTTTTTAGAGTTGCCCAAGATGCACACTAAGCAATAGAAACTACATATCTATTGTACAATAACTTATTAACAATGTACCCAAAAGATGCAAACATTTGTTTTCTCCCCCTTCCCTTCTCTGGAAAAATCAAGAGCCATTCATCTCTCTCAAAGAAAAAATTTCCCCCCTTCTCCGATGTTGTTGATCTTCAAATAACATCTACCATTGATTGGAAATGATCTTGTCCGTCAAATACATATATGCATATCAATTGTGGATACGGATATGGAATACATGATATAGATACATATTTCAGATACATATATGCATGGAATACAAGATACAGATACGGAGATGTATAAATAAAATAACCCATATTGAATGGTGCTAAAACTGTTTGCCAAAAATACAAGGGTTGACTGAGTGGGAGATTGGGTGGATGGGTCATTTGGTGACAATTTGTATCCCTTTTGGAAAAATTAACAACAAATGGGATGTTGCCATGTGGACCCTCCTTTGAAAATCCACAACATTTTGGTTGGAAATTGACATTTCGTCACAATGTACTCAAAAGATGCAGCTTATTAACAATGTAATCAAAAGTTATGAAAATTGTTGCACCTTGAAGCTACTCCTTGATCACATGTGATGTGAAAATTTAAAAGAAAAAAAAAATTGTTTGTAGTTAGATGCCCAAAATATCTATTTTACTAAATAAAATATTGTTTGGTCCTTTAGGGGTTAAGGCTATAACTTTTTACGATAGATGAATTATTTACCAAGAGCATAGATGTCAATACTATTCAAAGAAGGGGATCTCTATAAATATAGTTGGTAAAAATATTCATCAAGAGTAGAAATTTATAGCATTTGTAAATCAATTAGTGTAGGTGAAATTAAATATAGTTTCTTGTGTAGTATCAAGTACGTGAACATGTGACCAAGCTTGCTCATTTCTTTGGACTCTCAACAAAGGTTGGCCATTCAATATAACAGCCCCTCAACTTGGACGGCCATAGTGTAAAGTGCCCCTTATAGTAGAGCAATTAGTGTTGTGGTCATATGAATGGGGCTCACTAAATTGTTGATTTTGGATGAAATCCTTATTGGCTCATGGCATGTAAAAATGGTATGCCTCCAAGTAGGGTTTATTTGTATCATTTATATACCATTGAAATTGATTTCAATATCAAAATTGCTTTGTCATGTTTGATTATGTAAAGAAGGTGAAATTATGGACAACTATAGCTTAACTCTATTTACTATAAAGTCGTGACTATTGCCATTTGTGATTATGCAAACTGAGGGCACCGAATGCCATATCATTTTTTGGCATTGTGTAAACAAGGTTATGGTACAAAATGGGATGTTGGATCCAACCTTCAAGGGATTCATGTATGAGTGTTCAAGCCAACTTCAATGTAGTTTGCATTGTGTATGGGTTGGGGGATTCATCCGTTCCAATGGTGAACCGCGAAAGAACTTGCATGTTCTATTGGGCAACAAGCATGCACAAGCATACAAAAAAGGTAATTGCGAAAGAATTAAAAAAAAAACATATCCGACTCTATAGGTAGTAGAAAGATGCAACCTCGATGTTTGAGGCAAACAAGATGTATCTAGAAATCAAAGCTTGGTGGTATTCTTCTCGAGCTACACCAGAACCAACAATTCACGAACTCAAGGATTGGCTTGCATTTTGGCACTTTTGATATCGTCGCCTCGTCGATAGGGTGGATTCATGGAAATGGTATGATCTTTAATCTCATCTCTTTGCAATTTCTTACTCCAAATCCCAAACCCCAAATCATTTTAATAATGATTTCATTCATTATCTTTGCAGAAACTGACAACAAAGGAACTAGTAGACATCCCAACATGCAACCTAGTAGAAATAGTGCACAACAAATGGATGCAAGCTTCTAGCAAATGCGGGTCTAACTTATTCGTTGCCACTTGTGATGATTGAGTTTGAGCCTTCATGCAGATGACAAACTATAAGGCTTACCTTTGCGGAGGCCATTCTAGAAAAGGTCCCTTCAAAGAAGATTTGAAATTGAACAGAGCTATGGTATTTGGAAATGGAAAGAAAATTGCAGACGTTCTAAGTGAGATGCTTGGAGTAGAAGACATTTGCACTCAAGTTCCGCATTTAAAGCCTCAGAGGGAGAAGAGGTATTTGGATCTAGCAAAAGAAAATTGGATCTTCCAATAGGTCCAAAGGTGATTTCCATTGCCCCAACAAAGTCAACTTCTCCCATCTTTGAGTTCAAACTAGATTGGCCATTGGTAGAGTGCAGCTTGGGATTGAAGTTGAAGAGTTTAACATAGTCTTGCCCCATACCCAATTTGTAGTGGAAACAAATTGTGATATATTGGATTGGCACATAGCGAGAATTACACACAAGTCAAATGCAAGCATTGATTGTCAAGTATGGTAAACCCATTGCTACTCCTACCTACAAAAGGCAAAAGCATGAATATAAGGGCACAATGGTTTAAACTGAAGATTTCAGGTTTTAAGCAAGTCAAATTGCACAATGCGTCATGGGACCTAAGTGTTCCCATGTTCTTATCCAATCCAAGATCCTCAACATCTGACCTGTTCTTATTGATACAAATTTTATCTACGTTGAAATCATAGAACTTGAAAAAGTTGGATCTTGCCTACAGTCCAACTTGTCAATGTCACCTCGACATCTATTCACCTCATCTAGGATATTTGAGCATGTGTTGTGGACCTATCTTCGACCGGCACATGCTGAAAGAATCCCTTCCATTTGAAATGGCAAGCAAGTTCATCAAAACAGTAAGGCATCCATCAAAAATTACCACAATTAGTGGGAAAGTGGAAGGAATGTTAACACAAGTATTATTGGTGTGAACTTCCTTCTTTACCCTCGACTTCGTGCTAATATTTTACTTTTGTCTGGGACCGACCCTAACCAAAAGGTTTATAATATTACACTTTACAATTTCTCATCTTGTACTTGTTCTCATTATGGAAGTATGAACGGAGATTCCATTGGAAAGCATGGCATGTACATAAATTGCAAACACCTTTATTATATCTTTTGTTATTTGTATAAACTTGATTATAAGATAGATACATTCATCCATGCTCCTACTCTTAACTTAGATGAAGTTAAGCAAGTGCTTGTTGCTGCTAGAATCATCAAGACATGCAAGTGATCACGTTAGTTGACAGATATTAGCATGATATGAAGTAGATAGATAGTATCAATATATTATCTTCAAAATCTCTAAATTCAAGTAGCAAAGTATTATTTTCATATTCCAATATGTATTCCTTGTTGTAATGAAAGAATATTTTATTATATAGACAATGTTCTACATCCTATGATATTTTCACTACATTTCTCTTTTTCTCATCCTTAGAATTCCTTGTGAATTATATGTACTCTCACTTGATCAGCCCATCCTCAGACAACCTCTTAGAATGTTATATAAATTTCAAAACATGCAATAGCATCAACTTCCCAAGCTTTTAGATATAAAATCCACGGGCATGGGTCCCATGGTAATAGGTCATTTTTTCTAGACATGATAATTTTGATGAAAAAAAATCAATCTTTTAACTTTTTTTCCCAAAAAATTTACAAATCACATCATATTTTACATTTTTAGGCTTCAAGCTCACACCATCTCCGCTCACCGCTCTTAGGCTCACGCTCACACAATCACATGCTAGCGTTGTTGCTTGAATTAACTAATTCTCCCAATGTGAATGTCGTCTTGGTCATGGAGACCAAATGCATCACCCATAGCATCTAATCCCACTATCAAGAGCCAACCATCCCAATTCACCTTCAATCGAGCTCCAAGTATAACCTTAAAATCCTCCAACATCAATTGGTGCCTTTTCAATTTATTTTTAGTGGCAAAACATACCTTTGCTTGCCTAAGTCTCCAAGTGGAAGGGATCATTTGGATCATGGATTTCATTTCAATATGATGGAAAACCATTAGTTAAACTTGAAGACCAAGCTGAAGACATGTCAAGAATTTGTAAAATGCATTCACACTTTCAAGACATTGTATGCAAAATGTCATTGCTAAAGAGCCAAAAATGGATCTCACTAATTGATTGTTGGTTTGTGCACAAATTAGAAGCATTTTTTTCATGGATGAAGAAAGAATATCTATATATTTGTGTCTTTTTTGTACTAGCAAATTACATGTGAAAATTACAACCTATAGACATCATTTTACAAATACCTTTGAATTGCGACTTTACAAATTGTTTCAAGCAATGGTCAACCAGTCAACCTCATCAATACAAAAACAAATAGAGGATTAAGTTTTTTATAATCAACTTGATTTGTAGATAAGTACACTACACGAGGAATTGTGCACTTAGCTACTGAAGACATAGAGAAGCTTAGGATCTCAAAAAGCCATGATAGTAAAAAATTTGGGCAAATGTGGATTGCTTATAGATTGTTTGACAAAGAATTCCAAGCAAAAGCCATGGAGTCAAATGTAGATGCCTCTTTATTTACAAACCTAGATAATACTTGTGAAATCGTTGATGAAGATCATCTTGATTTTCAAGAATTGTTTGAGGACAATGAAGTCTTTCATATGATGGCCAAATGTATTGACAATGAGACATATAATTTAAATCCATTTTGATGAAAAGAATTGATTTTTTTATTCATATGTAAATGTATTCTTTTTTCTAAATTTTCTCAAGAATAATTTATAATATTTAGAATTGGCAACAATGAAAAAATTCCAGATTTTTCAAAAATTGTTGTACACTTTTTCAAATTTTAGACATGCTCCAAATTTTTCTTAGTTATTTACAAAATTGACCTAGTATACATAGGGTATGCATAAAATACAATTAGGGTGTGGAGGCCGCGAAGGATTAAAAAGTCAATAGTGGAAAAATGTCCAACAAAATTAGACAATATCTTAGATCTACATGAAAATTGGTATGCGAGTAGTTGAATAGTTGATCTACATTGTGGTGAAGTTTCAAGTCATTTGAAGCCATTGTCCATCATTTATGCTATATCCAAGCAAGGTGTGATGTTTCTAGTGTATCTTGGGAAGGGTTATATTGGTTGTAGTTTTTACCTAATGGAAAATATCCAAAGAGGTCGGATTCAATCACTTGGGAGGCCAATTGTTAGGTTGTATAATTAGATTGTTAGTTATTATTTTATATTAACTTAATTGATTAATTTTCATATATCAAATTCTTTTTATAACAAGTAGAATCCAATAATTTCTACAATGACATCTCGTTTTTAATTCTACAATTGTTTTTATTTTCTAATTTCCTTTATTGCCACGTTGGTTACATTATGGCCATGGCATTAGACGATGTCTGCTTTTTAGCAATTGACGTTAGATTTTGCAATCAAGCACAAACTCAAACAATCACTTGTCAAATCCACACAGTCCAATCACACACAACTTTTATAGATAATATTTTGATGTCTCCAAATAATCATAATCACATCATGATTTCTCAAAAAGACATTTCATTACTTCAATAGTATCACTACACATTGTCTTAGTTCTCCAATCAATAAACAAACTAAAAATTTATTTCCTCTCATAGGAAGGAGCTCTAGCATCTCTCGACTCTACACAATTGGTTACAACAGTTCACTTGACCTTTCATCTACTAATTGGATTATATCCTTACTAAACTCATCAATTGAAAACTAACTAACTAATAGAGCATATTCACACTATAATTCTTATCCCCTTGGTAATTCTTTTATATTTAGCCTATATTCTACCAATTGGCTAAGTTTCAACTTGCTAGATATACTACAGGTTAGAAAACCAGTAATAGAAAAATGTCCACCAAAATTGTACAATATCTTAGATTGGAATGAAAATTAATATGTGAGTAGTTGATCTATGTTGTGGTGAAGTTTCAAGTCATTCGAAGCTACTTTCCATCATTTATGCTATATCAAAACTAGGTATGACATTTTCGAGGGTATTGTAGGAATTATAAAATAGGGATTTGAGAAAAGGAGAATTTTAGAACAAGTTTGGGATTATTTAGGGAGTTTAAGGGTATAAAAGATTCATTGATAGCAAAGGCCCCATGCTATTCCAAAACTATTCGTAAATCTTTGTAACAACATCTACAACTGTTTTTTGTTAGACAAGACAACCCTGATATTACCACGGTCTAATGAGTTTCTACTTGTAGAATGCCATGAAAACTTGGTGTACACCATGATGAAATTTTCTCATTTTCAAAGCTTATTTGGTATTCACATGAATTTTCTCACACTTCCTTCAAAAATTCATAATAATTTCAAATTTCACAAAAGGATTTGAAGTTTTTACGATTTGTAGAAGACATGAGATTTTATCTATAAAGAAATTCTAAAAATTCATTCATATTTAATGACAAAATAGAGCATCTAGAACGTGGATAATGGTTTGCTTTGGGTACCTAAAAATGTTGTCTCAACTACAATGTTAGTCCATTGCACTGTGTCAAACAACTTCAACTTTTAAATATAATAAAGTATGGTTTCACAAAATGTGATTTTAGTTGCCTAAACTTGTAATGTATCAAGGGAAAAAAATTCATCACAATCAAAGAATTTAAAGAATTTTTAATGAATTTTTTAGTTTTGTCCCAAGCACCTAGAATACTCAAAAACAAGCATTTGGAATATCAAATAATTTTATTTTAATATCATTTTTAGATGTGACTTACATTAAGTGGTTCAATACATAAAATAATTAATTCTATTAATAAAAAATTAATAAATTGAGCACTATGATGCCTTTAAATGCCAAAATTCAACGATTTTCTCACCTCTAAGAAAAGATCCAAAAAAATTCAATATTATTAAAAAAAACTCATTAGAAATATACATCTTGATCATGTTGAGGTGCAAGAATTTTTAATTTTAATTTTAGAGTATTCTTACTTCATCAAAATGAACAAAATATGGTCCAAAATGACCCTAAACTACCCTGGTTGATGGCGCAGGTAGGGACCTCTGGTGGCATCCATGAGGTTGCCAGTTTAATACCCCATGCTGACTTTGATTGCGTGGTGGTGCGGTGCATGTCCCTCTTCTTGTGTCCTGATGGAGGTACCCATGGCTTGTAATTCCGGTAATCTCCGGTCGCTATGGTTGTGTCGTGTCAGTCATTGCTGCGACCCTCAAAGGTTGTATGTTTCAAAAAAAAAAAGAACAAAGAACAAAATAGACAAATTTTGGAGGATCTACTATGGCTACAAATAGGAAGCTAAAATTCACTTCAAAGCCTAATAATATGTGAGGAATAAACACTAACAAATGAAATCCTTCTCAAAGTATACAACTCTAGAATATTTTTCTACTATGTTCACTCACTATTTCACTTTCATTAGAGAATAATGTAGAATCTCTTGAAATTGAACCTCTATTGGCATTATTTTTGTATCAAATACATGATGTCAAGCTCTCCAATTCCGAATCCTCCATGACACTCAATTCTACCATTTCATTTGAAGGAAGTTCTAATTTCATCTTCCCTTGTAATGCTGTTTGCACATCATTCATAGAAGGACGCCGGTCAGGATTTTGTTGAAGGCATGAAAGAGCAATATTGATAAGTTGTAGCACTCCCATTTCTTCACCATTGAATAAATGCATTGATGGATCAATCAAATCCTTAAGCTTTCCCTCATCATATAATATCCATGCCTATAAAAATCAAACAATTTAATAGTTAAACAAACAATTAGAGTAGTATAGAAAACCACCACGATTTGGGCTTAAATATCTAAAAGAAACAAAAATATGAATATGTATAAAACATCCATATATGGTTGAAATTCCAATCTATTTGAAGAATACAAAATTCATATACTAGAAAATTTAACTCCAAGATTTGTCATCTAAAAAATAAAAATACATAATAAACTAATATGGTTACATAGATAATGTGAAATTTAGAATCATAAGCCATACTCAGTTTGTAATAATGTTCATTAAAAAATATGGATAAGAAATCTAATGCAACTTCAAACTAAGTATTACTTTGGAGCATATCTTCATCAAATTTATGTCTACAATATTCTAAATCAATGTTTTATATGTAAATCTTCACTAATGGAAAGATTAATTAAACACAAAATTTAAAGAATTTGGGTGTAATTAAAGGCCACAAATATTTTCATACATATCAAAAAGTCAATTAGGCCTAAAAAGTTTCTACTCAAGGGTAGACATCCACATTTAGATGCTTTAATTTTGACAAAAATGTAGCAAATAAATTTTATGTTCCAAATCATTATAAATACACAATGACATTGTTTTTTTAGATATAAAGTCTCAAGAAGCCTAATTCTCCAATAGAACTTCATTTAACATAACCTACAAGACTTAATGATATTTGTAAGTTAAAGGTAATAATATATCATGTCTATAGTCAACCCTACACAACTTGCAAGATGGAAAGTAAAATAGAAGGAATATAAATCCAATAGAACTTGAGCTTTATTTTTCATATACATAAAGAACAACAAAATCAACTTACAACAAAAAAAATTAATTTCTTTTATGCTAGTGGATAAGTGGATTAATTAAACAATAAATTCAATTGAGGCATAAATTTAAGGATTCCTCAAAAATTGAAGAAGCTTATTTGGTAATTAATGGAAAATTAATATATGTACTCACCTTGTTCCTGCTACATTTGCTGTAGAAATATGCGTCTTCTCATTTGGAAATAACAAAGCTAAGCCGAAATCGGCAATTTTGGGCATGTAATTAGCATCCAATAAAATATTGCTTGCTTTGATGTCTCTATGGATCACCCGTGGCTTAGCATATGTATGAAGATAGTGCAATCCCTGAGCCACACCTAAGCATATGTTGAAACGTACATGCCAAGCCATTGCCTCCTTCTTTTGGCCTTCTACTCAAAGACAATCAACCAATGAAATTAAATCCCATAGGTTATCATAGCTTTTAAAAGTTTAGATGCAAAGAAGCTAATTCTTTGATAGATGGCACTACTTGTGTATTCCAACAATAATTTGATATATTTCTCTTAGAAATGGTGGAACATATTATTATAATAACGATTCTATCATTGATGTAAGAAGAATTATTGCTATTGAAGCACCTCAATAAATTTGCATATAGAAATAGACTACGCGTTAACTTTTTGATTTTGAAACTTACTCAATAGGCATTGTTCCACGTCCATGTTTTCAACATACTCGTAGACCAACATACGTTCTTTTCCACGCATGCAATAACCTTTTAGATTTACCAAGTTCCGATGTTTCATTTTGGTGATGAAGACTACTTCATTCAAAAAGTCATCTACTTCACCATGTGTAGTCCCTTTCGGTTCAAGTTTCTTTATCGCCACAACATTTCCATTTGACAACATGCCCTACAATAAAAGACAAAATTAGATAAAAATGAATGATTGAAAGTTCTTCAAAATACTTGAATCATCTAAAACATATAATGAATCAACAATGGTAACTTTCAATGAGTGCCAACAACAATAAATTTCAGCTTCATATAGAACCAAAGCAGTATAATAATTAAATATTTTTATTGAACACAATAAACAAGCATGCACCAATCGGTTGTAAAAAGATGTGAATTAAGTCAACAACATATAAGTGATGCTAACAAACCTTGTACACAGTTCCAAAGCTTCCTTGACCCAACTTTGTCGTTTCATTGAAGTCTTGTGTGGCAGAGCGGAGCTCATTGTACAAAAATGGTTGAGGGTTGACTTCAAATTCAGCAAATTCTACATCAAAGTTAAAGTTGGTTAGATTAAGATCCTTCATATCAAAACAACACTAAACAACCATTCTATTTTTGAACATCAAAACAAAAACCAAAAGAATACAAAAGTAGAAAAACTTACTATTTTGATATTCAACTTGTAGTTTGTGCAATTTGAGCTTTGCATGTCTTTTGAACATTACTCCAAGGCTTATTGCAAAAATAAGTATGACAGAAATAATAATTGTTGCAATAATAATTGCAAGGCGTTGAGATTTTTTTGCTGCAAGTCAATAATTTTTATCAAACAATACATATTTGTCAATAGTAGAATAACATATTTGTTGTCTTTTTTTCTCAATTATATTCATTACTTTAAAAAGCATATCAAATATCACATAATCAAATAAATAAAAAACAATAGAGTATATTGAGTGGGCCTCAAATCTAAAGTGCCTAGTTTAGAATATTACGTATCAAGTATTACTATTTGTAAGCATATGAAAATCTTTTTTGTCAATTAGCAAATGGATTTTATAAGTAGGTATTTTGTATGCACCATAACATCAAATGAATGTTTTTTGTATGTAATTTGCAAAATGCATGTCAAATTATAAAGGATTATCAAATTGAACATCAACTAATAAATGCTCCAAGACCGGTACATACCACCATTTATGGAGTTGCAATCTCCTTCACAAAAACACTTCTTGACATCCTCCAACTTGGTGGAATTATTACAATACGGGCTACCATCCAGTCTACCTCAAAGATGGTCATGTGTTAGTCTTTTTTGAATGGTGGAACAACACTAGTTAAAAGTAGACCTCACATTCATATGTTTTTCATGAAAGGCAAATTTGAATTAAAATTCTTGAATCAATAAATTCGCCAACCACTTCAATTTTTCTACTTTAATTCTAATATGTTTGCTTGATTTCTTACTTGAAATAAATGATTTCTTTACTATTGTCGAAGTCATGTGGCATATATATCACGTCGGTTATAGAATTGTTTCTCAAATTCACAATTCCTCCAAATATGCGGTTTTGATTCATGTTAGCTCGAAGATGAGTATAATTTAAAATCCCCGAAATGGAATTATTGTCAAGGGTCCTGCAACATTGCAATACATAGGGTCAAATAACAAATCTACCAATTTCTGAAACCATTTTTGGCAACCAAACACACTACTCTTGAAAAAAACAGAAATAGATAATACATCTAACATCATCTCCAAGCATGTAATATTTGTAACAAAGATTAAATTTAATAAATATAGTACATTAATTGAAAGCTCTAAATGTTGAGCTAGAATTTGATACAATCAACAAATAATGACTTCATACCATTTTATGAATGAAATCCCCAAATTTCAAGCCTATATAAAAATAGTCCCTATTAAGCAAGAATAATAAATAATTTGATTTGGAATAAGACCACTTACAAGTACTGTAGCTGAAAATCTCTTAAAAGCGATTCAGGAAAAGATCCTGAGAAATTGTTGTTGTTGAGATTCCTATGCATTATCATCAAGCAATTAGATTCATGCCAAGAATCTTCAATAGCTTCATTGATTTCACTTAGTTACATTTCTATATGCCTAAAACACTACATTTTTGTTATTATTTTTGTTTGAGGAACTATAGTCTCACCCTAAAACATCAAAAATCAAGTTTCTTATTCTAAAGTTTTCAATTGAAGTATATTGTTTTTATTACTAATATGCACCCATTCTAATTAAATCATAAAACCTTGCACATGTACCATGTGAAAAACCACAAATGTAGCATATATGCAAAGAATCATTAGTTTAAAATGTACAATCTTATATAACTTGATTTTATAGGTGACACTATATGCTAGTAATAGTGTACTTCTCGTATTGAAAGCTCCTCTACAAACAATATTAAGCAAATTTATTCAACAATAGGTTAGAAAGTTGAAGTAGGATTCAAAACTTACAAAAAAATTAAATTTTGAAGATTTCCAAAAGTTTCTGGTATGGTCCCAGAGAAATAGTTATCAGATAGATCCAAAAATTGAAGCGAACTTAGATTCCCCAGTTCCTCAGGTACATTCCCATTCAAGTTGTTGTTATATAAACTTCTGCAATAATAATCCAAAGTTATGCTTATAAAATTTAGCTTGAACATGCTTGACACTAAAATAATGCAAAATATACATACATGATGGTAAGTAGCTCTAAATTATCTAGGCCATCATCCTAGAAGATAAAATTGCAATACACCTTTACATAATTCTAGCACTTAGTTTCGATCAAATCTCACACACTAAAGAAATGAGGATTGTTACTCACACCGTAGTTAGCTTTGAAAGCCCCCCCAATTCAGGTACTAGTTGTCTGTCTAAACCAGAATTTCCAAGATCTCTGAGAAAAATGACATAATAAATCAGCGCATTACATTGCATAGAATTCAACTCTACACAAGGCTAAGCTACAACAATTCATTCCCAACTACTCTTGCAATAAGCACTTGCACAAATCCTAAAATCCACAATTTATGGCAATTGTTGAAGTTTAGATGATTGAGAATTAAAAATGTTGAAGCATTCATATACAATAAGAGAAAGAAGAAAGCCTCACAATAGTTGTACATTTCCTTCACTATCGCATAGAACATGAGACCAAGGGATACTCCCACACGGATCAGTACCAGCCGACCAATTTGGTAGGCTATTTCTGTTGTTCAATTGTTTTATCCAATTCAAGAGAATGGTTCAATCCAAATATTAAACTCAGTCTGGTTGCATGGAATGCTGTTTCTTACAAGCTCTGTCTCAAAATGAATCCATGGTCTCTAGCAGGAATATATTTGGAGTACCAAGAGTTTTTTTGGGGTCAAAGGGAGTACTAAATTATGAAAAACAAGTGTCAGTGAGATTGGATTGCCAATGAAATCCATGAAAGAGCCAAAGAGGATGTATTTCATATTGTAGGGAATAAAATTACTAAAAACTAGAATAAACGAAAAGAAAACAAGATACCAATTGATAATTTAAAAACTTTAAAAAGTTACATACCTTGTGTAGTGGCGACTGCACAATTTTGTTGACAAAAACACCTTCTACCATCATCGTATAACTCCATTGAGCCGCTACAATATGGGTTGCCTTGTATTCTGTTTATCATGAGTAATAAAGAATTACAATTTTATTCTTTGAATGAATAGAGATCCTTTCAAACATTGATTTAAGCTATATATATAAAAGGAGTATTCAATCTCTTTTACAGTCCTCTCTTGTAGAAAAATCAACTATCAGCATTAATTCTAACATAGATGCTACATTTAACTACTTTTGGACTTTGGAAAGTCCAGAATTAGTAATGGTTATTGGGAGGAAAAAAACTGACCATCAGGAGATAATGCAAAACATCTGGAGATCTAGGCAAAACATCAGGAGATCTATACAAACATAAGAGGATCCCCCAATGTTATTATCCAGAGATTTTTGGATGTTTTGTTCAGAATTCATTGAATAGTCTAGACGTAGTTAAATGTGCCATATAGAGACTTTGACGGCTATTTATGCAAGAATATGAAATTTTCTTACTTAACAATAGTTGTCTTATTCAGCAAATCGCCTGGCTGATAAGCAACATCAGTGATATTGTTGTTCATCAAGCTCACAACTCCAAGGGTCTGGTTCAGGTGAATGATAGTCGTGGCCTCTATTAGTTCAAAGAGTCGAGTGACATTCAACACCCCGGAGATGGAGTTTGAGTCAAAATTGCTGTAAAAATGAAGCACAAAATCACAAACATTTACAGTCATAAAAAAGATCTAAAAGTAACATAACATTATATCAATCGTAACAATGCCGAAAGATGGATAAACAAATTTCACGACAAGAAGCACTGTGGTAATAGAAATGTGTAGAACTAGTGCTCTGTCAGAGAACTATACAATACAATTCCTTAGCTTCGACAAGATGATCCCTCTTTCGCATTGTTCAACCTAAGTGATCGAAAGTCTGCAATGTCTGAGCCCTATCATCAAACTACTTCAACCAAAAGGCCTACTTAGACCAAATTTACAAATGAGACTATTCACGACTTGAGACAGCGCCACAACCCCCGGACACAAGCCTTCAAGCAATTTCAAATTTCACGTAACAAGTTGTTTTGCACACTCTTCAGGGTCATTAGGTTGGTCCACAGTGTGTTCTTTACCCTAGCGTGTGTAGGTAGACCAATGATGTTGAACATGCGGAACTACAATACATTAAGAATTTTGGGTACTTCATCACGGCCAACTTGGTGCCTGTTCAGAGTGTAGTGACTTGGCGGATGATCAAGTTTTACCAAAAATCCGATGAAGCAACTTACATTGAAGAAAGTCCAGGAAGGAGTGCGAGTGATTCAAGGAAAGACCCTGAAAATTTGTTGTTGTTTAGATTCCTGCACGTCACCAAGCAAGTCAGCCCATGCGACTAGCCACAAGAGGTTCAGTAACTGTCTTATATTTGCCACATCCAAAATGCGGCAATGCCATTTTCTGTCCCAGGCCAAGACAACTACACTCAAAACTCTCGGATAACACTGCTTTTGGGGGACAAATGAGCTTCGAATTGCACTCTAAGATGTGTTCAAAACTTGACATTGGGGAATTTTCGAATCAGATCTGTGAACAACATGATAGACTCTTGGGTAAAGGGCGACTGTTTTGTAATAGAATATGCAACTGCAGAGGGTTGAGGGTACTGGAGGCAAGAAACAGAGTAAACGGATGCTAAATTAGACTCAGAGTAATCAACTGAAGGAGCTTCTGAAAGGAGAATATGAACGTACAGATATTGAAGGTTAGTCAGCTTTGCCAAAGCGTCTGGGATGGGTCCAGAGAGTTGGTTTTCTGACAGATTCAGAAGCACAAGTGTTGAAAGGTTCCCCATCTCTTGAGGTACACTTCTGCTGAAGGAGTTGTTGTACAGACTCCTGCAACAATAATCCAAAGCTCTTCCCATCATTTTCATGAGCAATTGAATTTGGCCTATTTGTTGACGGGAGCATGGCTTGCACATTGAATACTCGAAGTCAGAGCTTTGACAGATAAGGAAAACCCTCGTCTTATTCCTAGTCTTAATGGACACCGGCTGAGGGCTTGATAGAGAATATACATGGATTATAAAATTGAAAGAGAACTTGAAACAACTTCGGCAGTTGGTTCCAATCTCGCGAGCATATGATTAAGACTCAAGAAAGATCACTCACAGAGTTTCAAGCTTGGAGAACAGCCCTAGTTCAGGAGCCAATGTCCCTGATAATCCCAAACTGTCAAGATCTCTGAAACGAAAACACCAGTCACAAATGAGCAAGTGAACTCTAAACATCAATTCCATTAAATTGCCGGTCTCCCGTGCATCATTTTTTGCTTGTTTTGTCGAAGCACATTGATATATTCATTTGTTTAGGATTGGAAAACGAGGTCTCACAATCGTTGAACATATCCACTGTTGTCGCATGAAACATGAAACCAATTGGCTTCACTCCCGCAGGGGTCAGACGAGCCAGCAGCGCCCCAATTCGCCAGCTCCCCTCCTGAATGGGTCATATTGTTTCTCCAATTCAAGAGAATAGCTCCTGAAAAATTCAATCAAATATGAGTTTCATTTCCTCGTGAAGTAACCTGTTGTGAAACTTAGGAATAAGAGCAAACAGAAGACAGGATTGCATCAAATCAGCGTAGTCACCTTCCTCAGGAGTCGCCCCAACTGAGACGCTCATGAAAAAGAGAAGCAGACAAAGCCATCGCAAACTGGGGCGAAGAAGTAGAGACTGCATCTTGAACCAGCACCACCACCTCAGAAATTTGAATGTCTCCACTTCGGAATGGACTTTTTCAATCAAGAAAACTCCCAGCTAGAGCCTGTAATTCCAGCAATTAGAAACCCCTCCAACAGTTTCCCACACGAACTACTCGAAATGATGTCATCGACATGCAATCATAGTTACTGCTGATTGCCAATTGCTCTGCTCATCTGTCACTAAGAGTAAACAAGTATACTGTCATTCTTGTGATCACGAAGAGAATTGCCAGTCATCTCAACGATTTCTAGATTCGCAAGAGTGGCGGACTTTGAAAAAGAACCGAATGCTGAAGACTTTAGGTCCTGCAATCTTACAATGTCCTGGTTAGCTCTTGCCTCTTGGTTCGTAAGCGTCAAGAAAAATCATGTAATATATCCATGGAAAGCAAAAAGAATGCTCTACATGAAAGAGAGATATAGATGTGTTGGACGAATTTCAATTATTGGTTATAAATTTTCAAAGTCTTACCCTCTTTTGGTCGAGCACATAGAAATTTATGGGTAAGAAATTTGTGGCACTACGAAATCCGCCACCCTTGCGAGTATGACCCTGTGAACTAGCTAGCCATGCCGACAGTAACCATTCTTTACAACAACCAAATCACGGCATACACCGATCACTTCACAGATCAAAAAGTGAGAATTAAAGCATGAAATATCTGGAGCACTCCAGCTCTTTCGCAACATACTTTGAAGACATACGTACAGTACACGTTAAGTTTGACGCTCATACGATACGGATGCAAATTCAACACAACAATGATAGAACTAACTGATGGAGACTAAGACTCTGTTTCGTCCGCCATACCTGACGCTCAGAGAACAAGAAATGAGTGACTAACGTCGCAGTGGATGTAGGATTCAAAGATGTGGTTCCTGCAAAATGAAAACAAAACCCAAAAGCAGTCAATCAATTAGCCATAACCATGAAACCCTCTGCCAAAGTTGATGGAATTGAAGCCTACGCACCTCCCCTTCAACTACAGAAACTCCCGTGGCACATCTAATTTTAAGAGAATCATTACATCATAGATCGAGCTAGGAACGAGCTTGCGAAATTTCTAAGTCTGAGGTAAACTTACTCCAAATCCTAATTGCTAGCAGTGCTACGAGAACAAACTCGGGAGTCAAGAAAGTCAGGGCTCATGCTGGACTGTCGCGGACTGTCATGGATTGCAAAGCTGCGAAATCACCCACTGCTGGCAGTGAGTGCATGGAAATACTTCGCTTTCCAGTAAGGTACGCAATTAAGTGCACCCAAAGTCGATACCAAAATTGTAGCAACTGACTATTAAAGCTGGGGATCTTTGAGACCTTGTCACTGTAATTAGTTGCGGATATGAAAATGCATCGAATCTGAACCTCAAGGAGATCGATATCTCTGAATTTTTGGGTTGAAATTCGAATATCATTGAGAATGGCTACTCATTGTTCCAAATTGGTGGAACTTGATGCAACCTGAAAAATAATTCATGTAATGAAGTTTCAAGTTTCAAGCTTGTTCAAATGCTACTAAAACCCCACCAAATCTGAAGCAGTCTAATACAATAACCACACTTGGACTCACGCACACTTGCATGCATTTAAGTGCACATACCTTACTGTCGTGAGGATGCACGAGAAACCGGGATCATCTCTCTCGGTTCTCTCGGTTCTCTCGATCGTAAGACACTCCAGCGACGAATGATGCAGCAGAGTCTAAGAGACTCGAAACTTCTACGGAGCTCCAGATCCTAATTTCACGGAGCTTCGACAAGATCTCCTCGGTACGTACCACCTACACGCAGAAATCAAACAGCCATCTAAACACACATGATAAGAAGCATTTGGAGCAGATCAGAGTTCACATCTGCGCTCTGTGCTCACATTCGAATCAGATCCAGTGAAGATCAGCATTCGGAGAAGGAGAAAAAACACCTACATTGCAGATGAAAGTAGGTGTTTCTAAAACCAACCATGGAACTCTCACAAATAGAGAACCATGTACATTTGTTGGTGCTGTGCATCTACGCCATCACAATACCATAAGAGAATTGAACCATTTTCTCACATGTTCTAAAACCAAACCCATGCTACATTTCCTTACCTAAAATACGCAATCTCTATTCATGAGAGTCTACAATCAATTTTAGAAACAACTATTTTTTGCAACACCTTAAAAAATCATTGTTTATTTACATGGATTCCCCAAAAAAGTCTAGAAGATTCTTTTGACTGCTAACAAGACCCTAAACTTGTACAGGCAGTCAAGAATTGGAATCAGCCCAAACAGTTACCCTTATTCGGCCGATTTTAGGTGCTGACAAAAACTCGTGGAGATGCCCAAACACTGTTAAGCCATGTGCTCGGCGGGAGTTTGGTGGTAACGTAGTTGACTTTGAAATATGAACTTCCGAGAATCAAGCAAGCAAGCAAGACGGTGGGTCTCTTCGGCAGAGATTCCTACCAATAAGTTACAGTATCACATTCCAAGGACTTCGTCCTACAATCACGTTTGCACTTAATATAGAATTGTATTTCTCTTGTTTTGCTCTTGTATTTAATGCAAGGAGAACATCTTCTACTCTCCTTTTAAAATTTAAAAATAAAAATAAAAATATATATTCTAGGGCTTTTTTTTAATTTTCTAAGAAGTGACAAAGTGGCGATATAAAATGTTATAGTGGTGCTCCAAGTTTCAACATTCATCCACATATTGAATAGAAAATATCAGATTAGTACAGATCACATCATGTCTATAAGTTGGTTTTCATTCACAATCTGGCAATTTCATCCAAGATTATTATTTTTTTCAAATTTTTGGGTGATTTCATCCATTCTTTTATGGACATTTTTTAGCTAGATTATTTTTTCTGATGCAATCTAGCACTAGAAAGCCAAAAAAAAAATCCCTGATATATTCTACACTCATGTGTTCGAGTTTCACACCATTTGTTTCAAAGCCTAATAAGGTAGAAGGCTCTGAAATGGAGCGGGCATTCAAAATGGACCCTATAAGTGGCTCTGAAATGGACAAACTATAGTTCATAAATTGACTTCCATAGTCATTGAATGAATCAAGAAAAAAAAAGCATTATTAATTGCAAGAGCCAATCGTTCTCTTTACTTTCCCATTTTTCTTTAGAAGTTGCAAGTGAATAGTTTATGGAAGACCTAGGGACATAAATAGGGACCTATGACACAACTCCTTTGAAAATCCATAAATAATTCAAAAATGCTTCAAAAAATATGAAACCACTTGTGTTAGATTCCTCTTCTATTTTTCTTTGTCTGAAAAATGATCTAAGCATATTTCCATTTAAGAAAGTACATAAAAAAGGCAGATCCGCCCTTAGATGAGCCATTTCTGAGCCTCCTACCTTAAGGGTCAATTTTGAATGGAGCGGACATTTCAGACTCCAGACTCCGGGTTCCTGCTGCATTGTGGCTGCCTGTAACAAGGTTGATAAGAATATTTAGATGCTACCTTATAAAACGTGAAGCTTTGATGCCCAGGCACAGTCTTCGACATTCAATTTGAGATTCTTCAGCGGTAGATTGATATCGTAGTTTGGTCTGTAAATACAAGATAATTGTGTACAGACAACTGGCGGGTGAGATCAGTGTTTCTCTTACATTTTTTAGTTGTAACGTCTACGTTCTTTTTCTCCTTGAAGCCTCTGACTACCAGAAGCTAAGTGTCCTAAACTGAAGTTTCAGGTTAATATGTGGGACTTCCATATTTCAAAACTCACATCAAATGAGTGCTCCACTGTAGGGAAAACAATGACTGGATTATTTAAGAATCTATAAACTATGCAAGGCTTGCATGACATTAATTAGTGAGTCTTTGAACACGTCATGAATTCATAGTAGTGATCACACAACTTTTCACTGTAAGGGAATTCATCACACACGCTTCCGAGAACCTGCTCGATCGCCATGTAAGAGAATAACAGGGCTCGGTGACAACCAATGCACCTTCAAAGCCGTTGCATGTAGCGCTCAAGGCAATTTCAATTCAATTGGCAAGACTGAGGTTCCGAGTGCCAAAAATGCGATGCACAAACTTGTGGTGTTTCCTGTGTTAACTAGGAATGCGGAATCTACCGGCCTGAAACACTCTTCCGCAGCTTCAGAATGATACACAAACTACTGTGAGGATCGACGCGGAAAGACGTGAAGAACATGCAAGCTCTGCTCTGGATGGGCAAGGCGGGAAGATGGGGGATGCCATGCATGGTGAACATGAACATCACAGAAAAGCTGGGAAGTTTTCCGCAAGTCGGGTATGAGCAGAGCGCCGCGCCGAGCAGCTTGCCAAGCCTTTTTCCAAGCAGAGACGAAGCCGGGCCTTAGGGCGGGTGAATTGCTCAATGGGGGTAACTTACATAAGTAGCATAATGTCTATGCAGGAGAGTTTTGCAGTCATGGCATGTTTTGATTGTTTAAGGAGAGACAGATGAAGACTGATAATGCTCACTACTTCCCTATGCAAATTTTCAACAGGGTGGGTATGAAGTAGAAATTTCACAGTTGGTTTGGCAGAGAGAAATCTAAGAAAAATCTCTATTAAAGTAGAACTACCTAATATCACTATCCACCCAATTCTGTCACCTACAGGATCCTCCCAATTGCATTAGTGGCCCATCTATTACCCCACACAGATTTGCTACCATTTATCATGATGGTAATGCACTTGGAGAGCAAATACATCAACCCATGCTTCAGCAATTGAAGGGTCTATTCACACTTTAACATTTCAACTTTGAAAAATCACAGAAATTTCACTTCTTGTCAAAATGTCTTCAATTTTTTTGCAATCAACTTCTCTCAAACTTTTCAATCTCTTGAAAAATATGGGAACTAACAAATAGCTTCTCCAAAGTACCTAGATAGAAAATCTTGTGTGGTAATGGGTAGTTCTACCTTACTACCAACTAGTATTAACTTAGTGAATGTGGATTCACTTTAGTTAACATAATCTTAATGTAGGAGAATTTTGTTGTTGTGGCATGTTTTGATTGGTCAAACAACCAAAGAAGTCAAATAGCTCAACTCTTCTACATTGAGATTATGTCTAGTAATTGCAAAGCATGCCAAGTCATTTAAAATAATCGTAGGTCAGTACCAACCTTCAGGGGGTGCACTTAGTTCTACTACAACAAACCACATGCAAACAAGTGGTTTCTAATAAACTACAATTTCAATCTAAAATTTTGACGATTGTTTAATAATGACTATAGGTTTCTATTGCCAAAATTTTCAACTCAAATAAAATATGAAATGATTTCTAGAAGCCAGGTTGAAAATGAACTAAAATGGCATATTTTTCAACTCAAATAATTATAGAGAACACATTTAGATGACCATTGAATCAATATTCAATTCAAAATGAGCTTTCCATAGAGAGTTATTTTTATGAATTTTTTGTTTATTTTTTAGACAATTTTTTCTTATATAATATAGGGGTGTGAAAGTTATTTTTCAGTTCTATAGTGTATCTTTTTACTTCAAAAATTTGTAACTAATTATTATTAACAAATAAAAATATCAATAATTCAAAACATAAACTTTCAAAGTAGGAAAATCTTTTCATATTTTAAATTTTAAATTTATTTTAAATTTAAAAAAGTACATAGGGGGTCCAAAGTTTTGTTTGCAAGTGGTTTTTAATGGACACTCTAAGTGAACCCCCTGAGTACCAACCTTGCCACCCACGGCTTGAATGGTAGGTCTTAACCAGCTATTATTTTTGATAACTTGGCACGTTTTGCAATTACCTAGTCCATAATGTCTAGCCTAATTGTGTCAATAATTGTGTCAATTTGGATGTTGTTGAAATAAATTTTTATGTGTTGAAAATAGTAGGAAGAATAAAAAATGGGAAGAACAAAACTTAGTGGTATCTGGAGTTATATAGTTGGTGTCAATTGCAATGTGATCCTCTTCTCCAGCTCACTTAGTAACTTACAAGAAGTCCCATCCACTTGCTTTTCAACCTTCAAAAATGCATTGTTCGTTCATGAATATGGTTTTCCAAAAAAACATTCTAAAAAATCTAAAAACATCTTTGACAATATTGTACAATTCAAGAATTAAAACTAGCTCAAATCCGTAATATTTGGACAACTTTAGGTGCTAACAAAAATTGGTAGAGATGGCAAAACACAGTAAGCAATAATGTTTTGGGGAGTTTGGTAAAATATGAAGTTGAAGGAAATATGAACTTCTAAGAATCAAACAATCCAGAGTGGGTCCATTCTAGAGTTTCCTAACCCTATTACATTCTGAGGTCTTCCTCCTACAATCACGTTTGAACTTTTAAAATTGCATTATCTTGTATTTGCAAGGAGAATTGATTTTTCTACTCACCTTATAAAAAGATATGTACATATATTCTACACGCATTTGTTTGAGTTTTAAGCCATTTGTTTTAAAGCCCAAGTGCCTCATGCCATGTGAGATTGGTGGGTAGAAATAGCACTAGAAGACAAGAAAATCCTATTGATTGTCTTACATACGCTGGTGAGTGGAAAAGGAGGATTTCCTGTTTTACTTAAATTAGTGATCAATCCCATTGGTCAAGATTGGTCAATCTTCAGGGAATTAATATGTGAGGAATTCTTACTCGATCTTTCTACCACCCACTTGGTCCACATGGTAGTACAATTGCTCACTTGGAGCCATCCACTGGTCTCACATGACAAGAGGCCCTAAGGATCAATTTTGAATTGAATGGACATTTCAAGCTTTAGGGTCCTATTCCAATGACAATCTGTACTTTGTAATAAGTTTGAATCACCCCTATAACTAGCTTTGAAATAAATATAAGATGGTCCTTAAATTGACCTCTATAGTCATTGACTGGATCAAGAAAAAAAAGCATTATTTATTGCAAGAGCCAATCATTCTCCTTGTTTTCCCTATTTCTCTTTATAAATTGCAAGTGAATAGTTTTGGGAAGACCTAGGGTCATAAATAGTTGCCTACAACACAACTTGTTTGAAAATTCATAAGTAATTCAATAAAGCTTTGAAAAATATGAAATCACTTGTGTTAGATTCCTCAACTATTTCTTTTTGTCTGAAAAATGAGCTAAAAATATTCTCATTGAAGGAAATACATGGAAAACGTTGACAAGCCCTTAGATGAGCGGTTTTCAAGCCTCTACCTTAGACATTGAATTTGAGATTTTTCAGCAATAGATTGATGTTTTGTTTGTGTAAAGATAAGGTAATATTTAATTGTAGACAATGGATGAGAGCACACATAACAGTGTTAACCAACTTGAATCCTTCCCCCTTAGAGATTGGGATGGTCCCTCCCTGGATTCGTGGAAGTGAATTTAGTTTAATCTTCATAATGTCATTGGTTGGTTGGACAGTTGTAGAGCATCACTAGTTGACCAAGAAGTTGCAACATTGGGGGCTCCTACTTTCTAGGGGAGCAAAAGCATCTCCTAGTATTGGTTGATAATGCTATGGCAATGTTTTTTTTACTTTGTACATTTTATGCTTGGAAACCTAGATGGCTACAAAAGCATTTTGTGATGAAAGAGAAGAGGTTGTACACCTTTGGAATTGTTTTGGTTGTCACCAATGTTGTAGTCTTGTAGACTAAAGTTTCAGGTTACATGGGACTTTGAAGTGATCAAATTGTAGCCACCATAATTTTAAAATTCACATGTTGGTGTAGGGAAAACAATCACTGGATTATTTATGGATCTATAGACTAAGCAATGTAAGGCAAGTATGATATAGTCTTTGAAAAGGTCATGAATTCATAGTCAATGCAAAAATTTGCTTACAACTCCAAGCACACTAAACTTGTATTATGTGTCACCTATACTAACTAATTATTGAAGGCTATAAGCTTTTACGATAGATGATATTTTTACCAAGAATATAGTTAGTGAAATACTCATCAAGAGTAAAAATTTTAAGAATTTTAAAATCAAATAGTCGGTAGGTGACACTAAATACAATTTTTAGTATTGTATCAAGTGAACATTCAACTATCAAACAGCATGATTGCAACATGTGAAGTCTCATAATTCAACCAAATATAGAATGTTTACATCATCTACTCCTATAAAAGTAGCCTTATGTCTTATTTTTGTTCTTTTTTTCTGGTGATTGTATACCTTGACAATTAGAAAATTCTCCAACAAATAAAATGATTGAGCATGGATAGAAAACCCTATTGGCAACTTGCCAATAGATTTCTTAACTTACTCCTCATAAATGCCAAAGTGTTGAATATCCATTTGTCTTCAACATTGTACAACACCATCACACTTGTAAGTCAAGTCACAATTTGATATAGTTGGATAGGTTAGATTGCAACAAATTGTTGCTTTCAATCATCACCCTTCCATTCAACATTGATGTTGCTTTAGCTTCTCATCAACCTTGAGCATCTTAAGCACACATCAAGATTAATATTTTTTTATTCAACCACATTAGACTATTGGTTCCAAGTATTTCCAATAAAAATTTATTAAAAATCTACATAAAGGTGATTACTTAATATCTTATCTCTTGGACTATACTTAAAAACACACTTAAAACACCCCTTTTTCTTGTAGTGATAGCAATTGTTAATTGGTCTAAGATGGTTAAATAAATTTAGCATTTAGCATTCAACAAATTCAATATTCAACAAATTTAGCATTTAGTATTTAGCAAATTCAACATTCAACATTCAACAAATCAAATTGTAGCATATGTTGCAAACAAATTTAAGCTCCCAAAGTGTAGCCATTAACGGCAGGGGTAGGAGGGTGAAAAAATATTATCACACACTCTACATTGTAGCATGTTGAGGAAAAAAATTGCAGTCCCAAAAACCGCAACCATTGACAGCGGGGGGTAGCAAAGATCATAGAAGAAACAAATTGGATCCTCTCAAAGTGCAACCGTTAACGGCAACGAGGTAACAAGGTAGAAAAAAAAATGAAGTTGGATCTCCAAACCTCCATCGTTAATGGCGACAGGGTAGCAAGACAAAAAAAAATGAACCGCGCATTTGGATTTTCTTCACTGCGCGCACTTGTTGTCCCCTCATCTCGCCATACAGAGTCCACCTCCTCCATGGCAGTTGTTTCCTCTTCTTCAACCTCTGTTTGTTGGTGCCTCAACGCCTTCGACGTCCAAAGACAACACAAGGCTTAGGTTGAAACCAAGGTAAAAAAAGGAAGAGAGTGGTAGATTTACCTCAAGGGAAAATTTTAAATAACTTCTTCAAATCTTAAGATTTGAATTCATTTTTCTTATACCCATTAATTATATGCATCAAAATCACTCCAATTTTTTTCAAAATTTATGGACACTTTACCGAATTTAAAAAAATCATCTAAAAGTGCTAAAAATAAAAGTGCTAGATTTTGCCTTAAAATCTTTGAAAAATGAACATTTCAAGCTAGATTTCAAGATGCTATTTTAGTATTTAGGCCATAGAAGATTCAATATGCATCTGTTTCTTACATGCTATATACCGTTGGAATTGTACTTCCAAAGTGCACAAAATGATACAAAGTTGCAAAATCAGCCTCTAACAAAAAATTAAACATACATTCATAGTTAATATCAATTGGGATAATTATTTCCTTACCATTTTGCTTGTACTTTCTAACTCTAACTCCAACTCCACTATTGGTGGTGCTTGTTGTTGTTGTTGTTCTTCTTCTTCTTCTTCTTGCACTTCTTCTTCCTCTTTTTTGTTAATGTATTGATCTCAATCACTAAAACCAGAGGCAAGCTCTGCAAAAGATGGGTTCAACCTCTACGATGTCCTCTCTAATTGCTTCACATGAAATATATCTCCATAGGTCAAATTCCTTTTTGTGCCTGACATATTAGCTGCAATGATTCGAGGCAACCATCTAATTAATCATTCTAGCTCTTAACAATTGCTTTCTACTTGAATAACAAAAGCTATTTTTCTTCCTCTTTTTTTTTCTACCTTCGACTAAAGTGTCCAATGCTAACAATAGAGAAAAAAAAATTCTGCATCTGAAATAATAAATTAGTAAAGTATTACAATATCAACATTCTCCATACTACATCACCCACTCCTTACAGCATGCATTTCTGTATACTACTTCATTCCACACTACAGCTCTTTATATTCTATGAGACTTCAACAAAAAATTTAAAAAAATTGCAATTTAATTTTATCAGTAAGGGATGGCTTATTTTGTCTATTATTCATTCTATCATCATCAAACACAAGATCCTCAAAGCTATCTCCAGATATACAATTATAATTGCAAACATATTGTGCATTATCAATGTATCATGGCTCATCATCTCTTTTCAATTCCAATTCTAACAGTACTGACATGGCTTGAGATAGATTAATACGTACTTAGTATTATTATCCATTTATTATTTGTAATTTGATTGTTGATGCCATGCAGTATGCCGCCATACCCACCTTCATCTTAGACATTCTTCATATATCTTCTTCTATATCAAATCCTGATATGATACGCAATAACAAGCATTTAGATCATCAATCCAATTTCAAATTTTACTACATTCATAATAAATGTCCTTTCGTTTTGAAAAAACCTATACATCTTACATTTTTCTTTATATTCGCACCTTTTGTACTCGCAGGGATCATTACTTGCTTCCTTTTGCTTTCTAATGATGTCATTTGCCCGTAGCTTTCTTTAATACTTTACTATGGCCAGTATTATTGCTAGAGGTTATGAGGTCCCATTTGTTTTACCATTAGGTACTCAAGGTCTTGCACGTATACCTGCCCATCTCTTCCAAGTCTACTATGGATTCTCACCTTCTTCTATCGTCGTAGAGGAAGAAGTCCATGGTGACTCTGATGTTGTTAAGGAATCAATCTTGCAGTCAAGATGTAGCAAAACTGAGTGGATTGAGACCACCAAACATCCTTTTAGCATAGGTAAGATTTTTCCACCAGACTCTACCTTGCTTTGTAAAGTTTGTAGACAATCTCCTACTTGCCTCAATTTATGTAACTCGCGAATTTATTACGTGCAAAGAACCTCAGATTTATAACGTGCATGCTTCCACTTGGGCGCCCATTTGCATCCAATTGTTGATGGCCAGTGTAGAGAGTCTCTCTAAGAAATCACTGGATTGATTGCTCATGAAGTGGCAAGAATGTAGTCCAACTGCCAAAACTTCTGCCATTACCATGGCAACAAGCAAGGAGTTCCTTGACACGTTCCTTATTTACAATGGACCCGAACCAAAAGTGATGCTCCACAGCGATGCATCAGAGAATGTTATGGATAAGTTTCAACTTCTTAGCTCGCCCAATATGCGAAACATGATATCTTCTTTTCGAAACGACAACAAATGTGGTGGTGAGATTGATTGGATTCTTAACATGAAGGAACGTGCCAAAATGGAGTATATACATGATAGTGTATTCCTTGGACAAGGGCAGAAAAGGCCTATCTATTCAAAATGCTTGTAGATGGATCTGGAAGTAGCGTCGATCTCGTAAGACGGATGCAACTAGATGGCAACCATGAAAATTGCTTTGTCATGTTTAATCATCTAAAGAAGGTGAAATTATAGACAACTATTGCTCGTCACATCTATGATTCTACTTACTAGAAAGTCATAACTATTATCGTTTGTGATATGCAAATTGAAGGCACCAAAGGCCAAATCATTTTTTGGCATTGTCTAAACAAGGTCATGGTACAAAATGGGGTGTTGAATCAAACCTTCAAGGGATTCATGTGTGATAGTGCTCAAGCCAACTTCAATGCAGTTCGCATTGTGTATGGGTCGGGGGATCCATCCGTTCCACTTGTAGACCGCAAATGGACTTGCTTGTTCCACTAGACAACTAATATGCACAAGCACATAGAAAAGTTAATCGCCAAAGAATTCCAGAACCAATATATCCAACTTTGTAGGCAATACAAAGATGCAACCTCAATGTTCGAGGTAGACAAGATGTATCTAGAAATCAAAGTTTGGTGGTATTCTTCTGAAGCTACATCATCAATTGGGAGGATTCATCAAAACGATATAATCTTTAATCTCATTTCTTTACAATTTCTTACCCCAAACCCCAAACTCCAAATCCTTTTAATAATGACTTCATTCATTATCTATGTAGAAACTAACAACAAAGGAACTAGTAGACATTCCAACATGCAACCTAGCAGAAACAAAGCACAAAAAATAGATGCAAGCTTCTGGCAAACATGGATCTAACTTATTTGTTGGTACTTGTGATGATTGGATCCTAGCCTTTATGCAGATGACAAATTATAGGGCTTACCTTTGTGAGAGCCAATCTGGGAAAAGGCCCCTCCAAAGAACATTTGAAATTGAAAAGAACTATGATATCTGGAGATGAAAAGAAAATTGCAAACGCTCTAATTCTCTAAGTGAATGCTTGGAACTGAAGACATCTGCACTCAAGTTCTGCATTTAGAAGGGGAAGAAGACAAGAGGTATTTGGCATTAGAGAAAAAATGAGGCCTCTGGAGGGCTGCTCCAGCAACAGCTAAACTACCCTCACATCTTTCTTTTTGGGAGAAAAAAAAATTTCCCCTAAAATCGCCCACCTCAAACTTACAATTTTCAATGCTGCCAATGGCACAGGAACCCAATTTTACATTTAAAAAAAAAAAAAAAAATCGTTGCAGAAAAAGAAAACTAATAAAATAAAATAAAATAAAATAAAATAAATTTTAGTTGCCAAGGCTGACTGCTCCGGCAATATTCACCCAAGGTGACTTTCCTCTGCAGCTAGATTCCAGCCAAGGACTACTTTGAAAGCAATAGCTTGTTTAGTTACTCCGAAGCAGCCCTTCGGAGGCTTGAAATTTTTTGTAATGGATTTAGCAAAAGAAAGTTGGATCTTTCGATAGGTTACGTTCTAAAGATGATTCTCATCACCTTAATAAGGTCAACTTCTCCCATTCTTGAGTTCAAACTAGATCAGCCATTAGTAGAGTGCAACTTGGGACTAAAGTTGAGGTGTTTAACACAATTATGCCCCATATCTGATATGTAGTGGAAACAGATTGTGATACATTGGAATGGCACATAGCGAGAATTTCACACAAGTTAAGGAAATAGTGTCACACCATTTAGAAGTACACACAAGTCAAATGTAAGCTATTGATTGTCAGGCATGGTAAACCTTTTGCTGCCTCTACCTACAAAGACCAAAAGTATGAATATAAGGGCACAATGGTTCAGCTAAAAATTTATGGTTTTGTGTAGACCAAATTGCATGATGCGCCATGGGACCTAAACATTCTTATGCTCTTACCCAACCTAAGATCCTCGACGTCTGGCCTATTCTTACTGATACAAATCTTACCTATACTAAAATCATAGAACTTGAAGAAGTTGAGTTCCGCCTATAGTCTAGTGTACCAATGTCACCTTGATGTCTATTCATCTCATCTAGGATATTTGAGCCTGTGTTGTGGACCTATCCTCAATCAACACATATTGAAAGAATCCCCTCCATTCGAAATGGCAAGCAATTTTGTCAAAGCAGTAAGGCACCTACCGAAAGTCACCGCAATCAATGGAAAAGTGCAACGAATGTTACTGCAAGTATCACTGGTGTGAACTTCCTTCCTTATCCTAGACTTGGTGCTATTATTACACTTTTGTTTGGGACTGATCCTAACCAAAAGCTTTATAATATTACACTTTGCAATTTTTCATCTTGTACTTATAGTCCTCAATATAGAAGTATGAATGGGGCCTCCATTGGAAAGTGTGACATGTACCTAAATTGCAAACACCTTTATTATATCTTTTGTTATTTGTGTAAACTTGATTATAAGAAAGACACATTCATCCATGCTCATGCTCCTACTTTTAGCTTGGATGAAGTTAAACAAGTGCTTGTTGTTGCTGGAATCATCAAGACATACGAGTGATTAAATTAGTTAATTAATAGATATTAGCATGATATGAAGCAAATAAGTAGTATCAATGTATTATCTTCAAAATCTCTAAATTTGAGTAGCAAAGTATTATTTTCATATTCCAATATGTATTCTTTGTTGCAATGAAAGAATATTTAATTATATACACAATGTTCTACATCCTATGATATTTTCATTGTATTATTTTGTCTTCCTTTCATCTTTAGAATTCCTTGTAAATTGTACATACTCTCACTTGATCAGCTTACCCTCGAACAACCTCTTAGAATGTAATATAAATTTCAAAACATGCAATAGCACCAACTTCCTAGACTTTTAGATATAAAATCCACGAGCATGGGTCCCATCGTAATAGGTCATTTTTTCTAAACAAAGTAATTTTGGTGAAATAAAATCAATCTTTTAACTTTTTTTCCAAAAACATTTACAAATTACATTGTATTATATTTTTGTAGTTCTAGGCTCACACCATCACCACTCACCGCTCTTAGGTTCACACTCACACATTCACATGCTTGCGTCATTGCAACTGGTACTATTTTTGTCACAATTGGAGTGACAAAGTTGCCACTGGCTATAACTTGTGGAGAATGAAGTCGATGTACTTGAAATTTTTATTGGAGATGGCTAACTTGGAAGTCGTGAGATTCCTTATTTTTCAAAAGAATTGAAAAAACATTCTATGATTAAAATTCAATTTACACTACTAGAATGACATGTCCAATTCAGCTGATGTTAGACCAAAGTCTGTTGATTCGGATTTCTAGTCTTGATAAAACGGCACAACATACTAGTCTTTCAAAAAATCAACAGACTTCTCTCACCTCTGCTGTTTACGATTTCGCTCACTTCTAATCCGTCCAACGTGGCATGTGCATATATATTTTTAATTGTTTATTATTATCCAGTGGTACTGTATTTAGCACAAGGACTCCTCACATCGACCTTTACTTTTTTAGGTCTTTTTTTAGTTGCATGGCTTCCACTTTTCAGTTTGGTGTTCTTCAGGATGACGGTCAATGCATGAACTAATTTTATAACACCGATTTGCTGTGTAGTAAATTTCCCCCCCTTCACTTATTCCCTACACGCCAAAAAATTGATGCAAGGTTAAATCAGAAAATCTACGTACCACATACTTCACTGGCCTGTACTTCTAGCTTTACGGAACTTTCACATGAATTAAAATTAATATATCCATTGGAAGGGATTTGAAAATCATATGTTAATTAATACCACTTCACGGCCACATTGCTTTTATACACATCATTGCACAATTCGTATCATAGAAAGAAACTAATTATAACAGTAAACATTACCAATATCTTTCACACTGAAAAATTAAATTTTTTTGAAAAACAATTACCAATACATACTTCACTTCTTATGACATACTCATATTCAACCAAATGTTCCAATATTTAGACTTCCTAACGGATTCTGATGTGCGGTGGTTCCGACTTTAGACTATTCGAAAATGATGCGGTAAACCCCATTGAAACTGACATTCACTCACAGTCCCTAAGCATAATACATGACTAAGGTCATCGGCAATGATCTACGAATGTGTTGTACACAACCTTTATTCCTGGACTTCAAACCAAACATAAAATAACTGCAATCTGCATCAATGACTTCCTACATTTCCATTCCAAGGACCTCGATTTCTCACTATACTTCATTCATTGGTCTTCTTCGGATGAAGATTCAGACTCTCCCAAATCCCGATCTAGCAACTCGTAATCGTCCACTAACATTGCTTCTTCTTCACGGACAGTCCTTCCTGTTGCAGATCTTCCTGGATTTTCTTCCGGCACATGTTGTGGTGGACGAAGACCCTCGTAGTTTTCATCTTCTCCAATAGCAAACAATGGGCCATCGTCTGATACTCCTTCGTTCCCATATACTCGACAGCCTCTAACCTCCTTGCGTAAAACAACCTTCCAGCCAGGCTCATCCCTAGCATCTGCAAAATAAACTTGATCAATATGCATTGGAAACGCAAATGACTCAGGACCGAAGGGCAATACCGAATTAAAGTTTGCCAAAGTGAAACCCCATTTATCCTTCTTCACCGTCGCTCCATTTCCTCGGTAATTGGCCTTCACCCACTTACACATAAGCACTATGACACACAGACCACTGTAGTTCAACTCCACAATCTCTTGTAACTCTCCCACATACTCCAGATTTGCCATAACAACATTTCTGTCCCTCAGTCCAGATCTGCATGGTTGCATAAAAGTTGCTGCAACTCCAGAATCACAAGTTTGTAAGTGTTGCTCAACACTAGCAACACGAAGATGGTTGCCAAATGCCCACATGCTTCGATACTTTGTGGCCATTTGGGAGGGAGCTTTATACAAACAAGCGACATCAGGCTCCACTGCCAAAATATTGTCTGTCAATTTCTCAGACACATGTTTCTGCAACCACTCATCGAACATCAGTGGCTCCTACAAGTTCGGGGGGTACGGAGGAGCTCTACGCCCCCTTCTACGAGGGTGACTTCGTCGAAATTGCAATTGTTCTGCTGTGAGATTCTCATGATATTCTTGATACAACCTGCAACAATGTAGACACTGTTATTAACTCGTTCTTGAAATCCTTCATATTCACCGGAACTCATGAATATTTTATTCCAAAACTAATTTCAGAGCACATTCACACGTTGGCCAATCCTACATTACTTTGTTACATTTCAAATTTCCACCAAAATTGCAAAAAAACAGTTGATCCCTACTCAATTTTCGAATAAAAACCGGGAACCACTTCTCTTCCCTTCATTGATTCACTCCGTTATTTTATAAACATCTTAGATATCTTCATCAAAACATCAAACACATTGTTCCAATCAATAGTACAAAAAAAAAATTTGAGTACAGTAATATACCCGATACTTATTCTTCACTGCTTTCTCTTATAGAACACATTTATACTACATCCATTTCAGATAATGACTGGGACTACAAAACTAGATCAAATAACTATTACAAGGTTACTTTTTATTTTGTATGGTCAAGAGAGTTAAACAGGGTCAAACGATTAACACTTACTCACAGTACGACTCCAACTGCACTGCATTGTCAAGGACAAAATCATGGATCCATTTCCGGAGTTGCTCTGAAAGAACTCGAGGCTTCCCCTTCCCTTCAACGATCTCATCCGTCATAGTAGGGTCTTCTTTGCTATCCCAGACCCTCTTCGAAGTGGGACTGTATTTGAACATGTACTCCGTAACAAACCCCAATGCCTCTTCAACTTGATATCCCTGGGCTATACTTCCTTCCGGTCTAGCCAAATTCTTCACGAAACCTTTCAAGCCTTTAAAGTATCTCTCATAGGGATACATCCACCGCGCGTGAACCGGTCCACAAATGAAAAGCTCCTCCACCAAATGAATAGTGAGATGCACCATGATGTCAAAGAAAGACGGGGGAAGTTCTTTCTCCATGGATGACAACGTCTCTGATACATCTTCCATTTGTTGTGTCCTACTTGCTGGATTTACTACCTTTGCACAAAGTCTCTGGAAAACCCTGCTCACCCTCATGATTGCCCCCACAACTTTCTCATCGCCTATAGTCCTCAGACAAACTGGTAGCACTTGTTGCAGAAGAACGTGATAATCGTGTGACTTTAAGCCACGTAACTTCCCGTCGGTTATGTGCTTGTGTAGAGTGGACACATACCTCGACGGAGTCTTGATAGACTTCAGAGTTTCCAAGAATTCCCGCTTCTCTTGATTTGATAACACATATGGGGCATCAGGTATCCACAACCTGTCTGTGTTTGTTCCTCGGCGAAATAGCCAGAGGTGAGGTCGAATTCTACACTGCTCCATATCCACACGTGCAGCTGCATTGTCTTTTTCTCCCATTAATGTTTTCACGATGTTCTCACAAACATTTTTTTCACAGTGCATCGGATCTAGCAAGTGCTGAAGAGGAAGATCATATATTGCCACACATTCAACACAAAACAATATTAGTTTCTTTCATAAACTCCACTGAGGTGCTACATTAGATACGACAAAGTTCAGGAATAGGCGACATTTAATCACTCATCGACAGTTACAGTCTAGAATTCATAAGTTACTCGTAAACCACCTAAGTAACTAATCCCTTACACGTCAGATTGAACTTTGGAGATCAAAGACTCCTTGTGCACTACACTTACACATTCCATCAAATAGTCCAGACAATGCCAAGTCAGGGTACGACAAACATACTTCTTTTCTACAATACGACAAGCTCCACTTACTACATACAAACGAACATTTCTGCAAGGTTCACTGACTTCTTTGAGATCATGTAAGAAACCTACATGATTTGCCAATTAACATAGTCGTCTATCGTAATGAACACGATTAAACTACTGCTAATTTTATTTTGGTCATTACACTACTCAATTATACCATTCGCTTCTTATTTCAAGCACTGTGTGTGGTCTCCTGCTTGACAATAACATGTGCACATTAATGACAACGGTTGAAGGTAAAAAAACGTACTGCCCAATACGGTAACTGGAAGAGAGAGCTCACTCTCTTCACACCGTGCATTTTGACTGGATCATCTGCCCCATTCTTCTCTCCTTCGTCATTCAAGTATGTAGTACGCTCCTCTCCCATTCGAAGTATTTCCTTTCCAGATGGTCTGTCCGGAGGTGGTCTCCACTCAGGATTTCCATCAAATGCAACTCTAGCTGTACGAAATCGATGCTCTGCTGGAAGCCAACGACGAGCTCCCAAGTACACCATTTTTTTCAGAGGCGCTGAGTGACCCGCTACCATTTCCGTCACGCATGATGGACATCCCTTGTATCCCTTTGTCTGTTGGCTTGACATCAAACCGTAAGCTGGAAAGTCGTTCATAACGCACAACAAAACTGCCCTCATCAAGAAGTTCCGCTCACCAACAAGTACTGAACAGTCCGCAACTGGAACTCCACGCCACAGCTTCAGAAGATCACGAACAAAAGGAGCTAAAAAAACATCAAAGCTCTCTGCATTTGGGGCCTTCTCTCCAGGAATGAGCAAAGCCAAAGATATGAAGAACTTCCTCGTCAGAAGCCAAGGTGGAAGATTGAAGAAGGCGAGAAGAACTGGCCACATTGAATACCTAGTGCTCTGGTTCCCAAATGGATTGACTCCATCTGCGACCATTCCCATGTACACATTACGCTCCTCCATGGTGAATGTAGGGTCAATGGCATGCATTGTTGCCCACTGTGCACTATCGATTATGCCCCTCATCTTGCCGTCATCTGATTTGTTAGATGCATGCCACCTCATAAGTTTGGCCACCTCCGGACAACGATATAAACGTCGCAAGCGGGGAATGATGGGAAAATATCGGAGAACTTTCCGAGGAATACTACTAGATCCTAGTATATATCGAGGCAGTCTGCATTCAGGACAATGGTCGGCGTCGGCATGCTCAGGTCCTTCATATAGAACGTGACCACTTGCACAATAGTGAATTGCTTCATGCTCCAGTCCCATTTTCATAATCATCCGCTTCATTTCGTATGCATTTCAAGGTAAGGAATTCGCTTGTGGAAGCACATCAACACTCAAAAAGCGAAGCAACTCATCGAGGAAGGTCTGTGGGACACCGTACAAATTTATCATATTCATGAGGACAATGCTCGTCTGCAACCGATTGACACCACATCCTTCATATAGAGCTTGCGTGGACTCCTGTAGTAGCTCGTCCATATCTGCGTCTTCCATGTCAATATTGTCCACTTCATCTGCCTGTGGAAACTCACTTGGAATATCTCGTTCTCCTTCAACGTCTTGGTGAATGTCGTCTGCGTGTGCGAAGGCATCGCGCACCATGTCTTCCACTTCTACTTCTGTTCTTTGAGGCCACACAAAACCAGTTTCGTCGTCACCATTTCGCCTCCAAACATAAGGTTCTTCACCAGGTGCAGGAATTTCCACTGGACCCCGCATGTTCTGTCCATCAATTGTCTTCAAACACATGCACAGAACAAGTAGTCATTAACATCTGGACTTTTGCGTAGTTGCAATTTTTGTTCTTCGTAATTCATAAGAAAGGGTCACAACACGTTTCTTGAACCCAGTAATTTGGATATATTTTAAATTAAAATATCACATACATATTAATTGGACCCCATTACATTATAGACCTTTGTACACCCTTCTTGCTATGTAATGTCCTCCTACATTATACCCATTTATTTAAAACATTATTTAAGAATTCAATAAAGTTATGTTCTGTTGCTCACCATGACTGCATAAGGTAATGAAGGATCTCTCCCATATAGCTTGTGATGCCTGGCGACAACGGCAGTGCTTCGAATTCGTCCTCCACGGCAGCGCGTACATGCACAAGGGTACTCAGGAAGTCCTTGCCTGAACGCAACTGCCCTTTCTATGTGGTAAGCAGCTCCCACACGTCGTGGCCTCATTATTTTACTCCACTTCTACAACAATGAATTCTTCGAATCTGGTGAATTGTCAAAACAATAATGTCGAGTAACACCAATGAGGTTTTCCCATGCCCTGTTCTGCATGTATTACTTGGTCTAAAACATGAATATCTAAAACATAAAGACCTACCTCAATTTCCCCATGATAACAATTGCAAATGACAACATCATGATTTCATGACAAATCAAGGACTGCCATGTACTCACCAGTGAACCTTGAAGCACAACTGAATTCTGGGGAAGACAAATTCACTCATTATAAGGAGAGGCAAAAGTCCTTTCGGTTGTAGTATTCACCAAGAAAAATTAATACAATTCCAACGTCATTCAAAGAAAGAATTGACATATTTTGTGTACACGTACAAACAAAAAAGTATACTCCTGTATTGAAATTAGGAAACAGATAAACATAAACGTCCAGAGCATAGTCACTTCGACTATGCACATAGGGTTGTCGTTGAAAACGACAAAACTAAGTGTTGGGATAAGTCATCTTCTTACCACTACAACAACCCTGCTAAAAACAGTTTTCTCTTTGCCACATGACAGGGCTTTCCGTCGAGGCAAGTACCGTTCGGTACACATATGTGGAAGTCATATTTTCGGGTACCGAAATCGTATTTTTCCGAAAGGGCCGCGTACTCCTTCTGTAATTTCTCTACCACTGGTTTATAACTAACTCGTTTTTTAGGAAGAGTACTACCTTTTTTTTTAAAAGGAATTCCTACAGTTGCACCTCTAGAAGTATCACTTCCATTCATGAATGCCTCTACAGGGAGTGCAGAACTATTTGGGCATCTACTATCTTCATCACTAACTATTCCAGTACTGGGTCTGACAACAATGCTTTTCTTCAAACAAGACAATGAGAAACGCACTTGGCCTTCAAAGTCTTCAGATTCGGAGAGTTCTTCGAGCACAGGTTTTTGGAAACACAGAGGTCTATACTCACATTTTTTTCCACCGTCACCAGCATTGCTACTGACTATACCTTTCTTCTCCATTTCTAGTGACAACGAACTTCTGTTCATGTGAGTATGAAGTACTCAATGACTTCAATAAATTTTAACATTAGCATTTCTGTTCACTTAGTTGTCATCACTTCAATGCACTTCAGGCCTTAAACAACTCTGTTTTATGCGGTTCTAAATACCCCTAAGAAGTTTAGGAAAGACTTCTGAACTCTATGACCAATGATCTGAAGCCAACCACAAACCTAAAGTGAATATACCGTAGTACATGTAGAAAAACATATTGAGTTCAGGAATCATACCTTGATAGCAATGACAGCATCCTCGTGAGTCCATACAATGATGTCGTAATGAATATGGAATTAGCACTTCTGCAAACCGAAATTGGGGATGCTATGTTGGTCTTTGAACTGGGAATCAAACAAGAAGTTGTTGTTAGAAAAAATTGAACTACATCTGCAGTAGTTCACAGCATAGCGGGCAAGTCATATAATAAATGAACTTCACTGATAACTCATGCTCCAAAATGTCGTTGCACGAAGTGAAACGACGACGATGTTTTATGCATTTTCTGTGGACTAAGAAGTTTTCTCTCATATGCGTGAAGTACTCATTGTGATTAGTCATTGCATTCATGCTATGTGATTGGCTACAAATCTCCATTACAGTCTTCCTTCACTACATTGTTATTTCACAATTTATAAGAATACAGACCGCAGCGAACACCTAGTAGCACGTACAGCTCAATTTTTGTAACCGAGAATGTCAATTCACAATGATATGCTACTCTGACCACAACTACAAATACACTGGCACCATTTCAGTTTTGTGTGTAGCGACGATTTGGCGACAGAAAGGTAGAGAGTGCGTAAAACCTAGAGGTGCAGAGGTAGGAAAAGCACGGACGTAGTATTACTTGAGAGGAAGTTGCTGAAGCCATGTCCCGTGAGTTAGACGAAAAATGGGATAGTCTAATGCTTCGGCTTGACAGAATGATTCAGAAGCAGCGGCCTTCCAATCCGCCGTAAGAATCGCATGGCAGCTTGCTTAGCCACTCTCTCTCCACTTTCCCGACATTCTCGTGGTCATTAGCAGGTTGTAGTCCCAAAATAACTGGCCAACATGTTCTTCAAATTTAATGTACATGGCTGCGCCATAATATAACTTACACGGACACTTGCTTTCTACAACTAAATATGAGGAATTGCTAAACTGGAATTCACTTGGCTGCCAGTAGTAGAGCTGTCTGCACAACATAAAAATTACTGAGAAAACTGGAGAGAAGGCACGTTAGTCGAGGAAGACAGGAAATTAGGGCTTCGCGTACATTGCAGTGGATGTAATGTTATTGGATGAAACTTGGGACGAGGTAATTAGGGAACTGTTTCTTCCCAACATGCTGTTTTGAACATGGCGTTTTGCACAGCATCGGGAGACGATGGTGGAAATTTACAAACTTTCGTTTGACAGCTCTCTTACCTCATTGTTTTCTGAATAGGTTGATTTCCAGAATGAATTGCTTTGCTGGACATGTAGATTTTTTAGCGGACTCGTGGACTGCTGCACTTATTTCTGCTGTTGGATGTTCCGGTTTTTTACAGAAGTGAAAATGCATGCACGCCAAGGTTGAACATTCTGTATGCTTTTTTGGGTTGTCCTTGCCAAATCTAGTATTTTTTGTCTTCCATATTTTAAAAAAGAAATTGACAGACTTTTATTTTATGTTTTCGTGCTTGAAGAGTGAAGGAGGAGAATGTGGCGTGCAATGGACTAGACAAAGCTGGACCGAGTGACCACGTACAGTCGGCACCTGTACATCTAGAATTCGATGGAGGATTGGTAGGCCTTGGTGACTTCAACAGTGACAGTGTTGTACAAGTTGAAGTGTATGGACAACGAGTTTCGTATCTTGGACTTGAGAAAGTGCATATCCGTAATAGAAGTCCGCATTTGCTAGAAGGAATAGCAGATTTGGAGCCGGGTTTCATAGTTCCGCATGCTGTAGTTTTGGAAGAGGAACCATCGGCTGTTCTGTCAGCAAGCAGAGGTGCACATAATTTCATCGGAAGTACAAGTCGGTTGCACGAATCTAAGAAGTCACCGAAGAAAACAGGGAGAGGTAGCTGTGTGTTTGAAGAAATCACCGAACCTGACAGTCCCGAGGCAGAGAAGTCTTCAGACAATATCACGGACTCTGGGAGTGACCCCACTTGGCAACCAGGTGTACAGTCTTCTTTGTCCTCTTCATGTTCATACTCTGATAGTGCAAGCAGTATCAACAGCGACTTTATTTTGCAACATCGGTTAAGAAGTACGACACGAAGCAAGAAAGTTATTTTTCAGAAACACTTGGAGATTGGATCGACGTTAAGACACATCCGAAGGCCACGGGTCAGGACAAGGTCAGGTGCCAGAGGAACAAGGAAGAAGAAAAGGGTGAAGAGGAGTCCTAGTGCGTGTTCTTCTGTTTCCAACTCTGACAGTAGTTGGCAACCAGATCTGGAATCGAGCTTGCCTGCAGCAGATACCATTCCGTCGAAGAAGCATACTCGAAGCACCAGAGCAGCAGATGTAAGTATCCTAGCATGCACAACAGTAAGGGACAGTGAATTTGTAATAATTTATATTGTGAAAATGAAGGTGTGCATGCCTTGGGCGACATTGGAGATCTATAGAAATGCAAGTCATATGTATTTATTTTTTTCATCCTTGTAGACACTTTAAACCTTGTGATGAATTAGTTGAAGGAGGTTCTGGGGTTAGTTTTTCCTACGTCATGCTTAGTACTGCCAAGGCTGAATTTAAATTGTTGTGAAGTTCATAGGATGTATAGAAGATCGAACCCTGACTGAAAGAAAAGGTAGAAGTATGTCATTGCATTTTCTGAGCTTACAATGTCTATTTCAAAGAAAGGGGACAGGACAATGTGAATTATTAGCTGAGCTTGTAGTAGATGGGGCAAAAACTAGATGTGAAGAAGTAGACAAATTCCAGGTCTCCCAATTCCATTATGTGGGCTTCATGACAAGCATGAACAACAAGCGGACATTTTCGTTTCTATAGCTGAATTTGAAATGCATTGTAACATTGAACTTACAGGTGGATAGAGAAGAACGAACAAGGCAAGGTGTAGCGTTCAAAGGAAACGAGGTAAGAAAGGTAAAGACATGTAATATTGGTATGTACATTGAAGAATTTGAGCATTGTTTTGAATATGATTCCCACCTCAATTTAATGAAGACACGAAGTTATAATGTAAGATGACATTGGTTTGCGTGTTCAACACTTTTAATTTAACTGATTACCACTTGCCATTTTGTACTGTTGAAAACAACAATAGGTGCAGACGGCAATGGGGAAAGGGAAAGAGAGCTTTGAAGTCTGGAGCTTGCCGAGAAACAGAGGAAAGCCTAATACAAGATCGAACCCCACGGAGCCCGATATTGAAAAAATTGGCAGTGTGCGTGGAAAAAAGAATGTGACAACAATTGACATGCACAAGTCTAAATCGAAGGAAAAGGAAAAAAAAACAGTATCGTCGGGAGTGGACGTCATTTTTTCGGAAGGAGAAGAAGAGCCATGTGAAGAAGGAGGGCCACCTCGTACTTCCAAGCAATCTGGTCATGTCCTCAAGTCGCATAGACGTGTCATTGATGATTTTGGAATCCAAGAGCAAAACGTCTTAGATAAGGTGGCAGGCAAAAGGGCTATAGTGGAAGCCGCTGAAAAAGATCTGTATGACAGAAGTGACGAAGACCTGTCTGTACCGCAGTTGGAAGACGCGCTACAAGGTATGTGAAGTTTTCAATATGTCGTTCTTGTGTTTATTTGAAAAGAATGTTGAGGATGTCTGAGGAGAATTTGAGTATAATATTCGAAGTTTATTTACATTATCTCATGACAATTACGAAAAGGTGTTCAATGATATTTAATTTATGAACTAGTTTGTGTAGACCGGGAAGTAATGAATGTGAAATCATTGATTGTCTCTAGAGAAGGGTAGTCCATCATACAGAAACAAGAGAAGAATTGAGCGGAGAAGGCAAAATGATCCTTTGGAGGAGGAAATTCGAGGTCGAAGAAGTGGGAGGTACTCGCCTGGACGTCGACAGGCTTTGAAATCCTTGAACGTTAGCCTTGATCTTCTAGAGCAATCGAACTCCGGCAGTGGCAGTGAAGAGAGACGGAGATCACTGGAATAGGATAGCGACAGCTCACGGTCTCGGGATGTGAGATTCTACCTCATTTTCGATCAGTGAGGGTGATCACATTAGTATATATCAAGTAGTCATGAGAGATTGGCAACTGTGTCTTCATTTTTATTTATTGAATGTTTTCCGGAAACTTAATACAAAGTGTCAGTTGTACTTTTTTTGGTTTTACCTACAGTTCTATTATTCAATGTGTAATGTAGAGGATGCGAAAAGGGAAGCCAACGCAACATGCTGACCGAAGAAGGCGAAGAAGTTACAGTTCCTCAGAAGACGAACTGCATCGTAGCAGATGAGACATGGAGCGTCGGAGCATCAAGCGCTACGGCGGCGGTGGAGACAGGGCAAAAGGATGGGAGTATGGCAAACCCAGTACGTATCGAAGAAGACGGCTATCACCAAAATCGGATTCAGAGGATGGGGACAGAAGAATCCATAATCGGGAGTTGCGGAGGTATGACAACAGCTCAGAGGAAGACTTCAGGGGAGAACGAAGTCGGAGGGCGTTGGCAATCAAAAGTAATCCAACTTCACCAAATGATGAAAATGCCAAGCGGAAAGAGAGGCGGCAAAAACAAAAAGAAAGGGAATCAAAAAGAACGCAGAGAGAGAACCAGGGGTTAAAAGGCCACTACATTGCAGTGGATGAACACGGAGAGCCGTATGGGTATGGGAAAGGTGCACGGAAATAAGAATTGAGTAAGTTGTGTAGGGCGCTTGACCCTTCTGTGATGGATATTCGTTGGCAACCAGAAGAAGACATGAAGATCCTGTGAAACAGACTGAAGGAAAATTTTGAGTATAGTGCCACCATATCTCGTGCATACATTAGATCCCTAGCTGGCAGGAATGTAACGCAGAGGCGTAATAAAATCATCAATTCCATGATAGACAATGCTCCATGTCCAGCTGGAATGAATGCAGATGTGTGGCGGAGACTTGACCGGATCAGACAGAATCCACGCCGTGAAGAATTGTCACAGAGGATGCGGTATGCCAATTCCTGTCGAACTACTGTAGGTCGAACTGGACCGAAAGGCATCAGTGGAGTACGTGATGATCTTCGAGATAAGCTAGGCAGAGAACCAGAGCCAAACGAGTTGGAGGAAGAGCTACGTAGGGACAAAGGGTACGGTGGTCGGACCAAGAAGCCGAAACAAAAACAAAAACATATATCATCAGAGTCCGATGCAGAGAAGAATGTCGTAGCGTCAGACGAAGACCGAGGGAGCACTGACGAGGGTCCTAGGAAGTTGACATGGAGCAATCAGGAAAAGGCTGAGGCCATTGGGAAGGTGGGGCCGACTAAAAAGGAGTACATACGGTCTTTGGAGAAACAAATAGAAGAACTGACGGCGAAGAAGAAACGCATAGAACAAGTTCGGGGTTGCATATCGATTGACGTAGGAGGCCCTTCTACTGATTGTCCTACAGGCATTGAACAGAAAGAAGGTGGAAGTGGTAGTACAACACCAACTGCGGTGAGCGACCTTGTGAGGATTTCAATATGAATGTGTAGATGTGTTGTTGTGTATGTTGTAGTGTATGCCGTTGCCTTTGTTTGATCGTAGAGGGGTTTTTTTCTGTAAGATGCGGCAGACGTCAGTTATATGCCGGTGTAGGTCCTTCTTTAATTTGCTTTACTCGGTTTTTGACATTGAAACTGATGATGCATAGCTGAGAAGAAAACAATCGGAGGGAAGGTATTCAGAAGTATTTGTTAGTCGAAGAGGTTGTAAGGTTGGCTTTGCTGCTAATTCATTATGAATCTAGTATGCAGGTTGGGATTGCGGAGGACGGAGATGTAGCGGAACAGAATGGAGAAGAAACTGTTCCAGCACGTAGGACCTCTGTAGGTAAAGGGAAGCGGAAGGCAGGCCGACGTTGAGAAGGTGCGCAATTTTGTCCTAAACCTCTAACTGTGTCAATGGTGCATTATGACCTCTATGTATTATAGTGGTCATAATAGTGAACATGAGGAATACAACCCGTAGTTCCTGTGGAGCATAAAGTTTAAGGTGTCTTGTATATTTTAGATTGGGAGGATGGTACAATGCATTATTTATGTACAAACAGAGAACTAATATGGATTTCGTAGTTCTTTAATGGATTCAAAGAAATAATGTGTAGTTTGTCTTAATTGTAGACATGAGGAATTCAGAATTCCCCATTTTTGAATCCAAAAGCTAAACCAAACTTCAATTTTTATATTATTTTATGGAAGAATTTAGGGGACATGACGTCGTGATTTCAGTTGCGTTCTGAAGTCACTGGGGGACTTGCATCTGTAATGTCCGAAATTGCGTTATAAGGTCTTTTACTCAGAAGTCGAGAGAAGTAATAAGCATAATTATAGGAATTGCTTGTTTGTGTACAGAGTTCTATATGTGTGGAGGAGAGGCATGGCTACTGGAAGAGCAAAAGGGAGAGCAGTGGACAAAGTTTTTGCAAGGAAGGTTTGGAAGACGAAGAATCGGATATGCATTGAAGAGGAAAAATGCCTATTAAGTCGTGCAGTGCAAGGTGTATGTCAGTTTAGCTAAGTGATGATGTAATTGTGTTCAGGAAGTAGACGTTTCGGAAGTGTCTTATTTGTTGTTGTTATGTGAAATAAGCGATACGAGTACAGTCATGAATCCGTTTATTTAGAACGGCATGAGTGTTGGAACCTCATGTTGTTGTTTTGTGTGCAGTAGTGGTGAAGGCATCTTTGTAAATTATGTGCTAGACGGTATAGAATGTTTGAAGTAACAGTCGGTTGAAGCGAATGTCTAAACTATTTCAGAAATAAAGCTAACTGAATATTGTATACAAAATTTCTGTGAAGATTGTTGTAGCCTATCGTCTGGCCTTTCATGAAGTGTATAAAAGGAGGGGCATAGGAGATTCTTCCTCCACGAATGATCTCAGTGAACGACATCATGCTGAAGCCGTGGACGGCAATCGTGCAAAAGTAGAAAAGAAACTGATGTGCAGGAATTAGTAGATTAAAAGAAATTTGTACGTATTTTGGGGGAGGATTGTTTTTTTTTAAAAAAGAAAAAGAAAGTGCATGTGATTCTGCCTGTAAATGATGACAACATGCTATGTGATTGGTTTGAGCTACAGTGGTATTTGGTGGGTAGCATCCTTTGTACACTTATGTGGAGGACCTCTGAATACTAAGAATAGGCAATATTAGTAGTAGCCAAAAAAAATGTCAAAAGATCATTGGCCGACTACCAAAAAAAATGGAGAGGCCTGAATTCTGGGGCAGCGATTCTAATTTTGCAATGGTAGTGAATAGTTCAAGAATTACCAACATGTAAAGTTATTCTCAAAAATCAAGAATGGTAATTTAAGTCTTTGGAAAGTGCGGCAGTTTTCTAATATTGACGAAGACTAAAACAAACTGTGATACAGTGCATGTGTACACGGTGTCAGTACAACGTGGCATGGGTACACGGTGGCAATACGACTTGGCCCCACCTTTAGAATAAAAATTTCCATTATTATGAAGTAGCAGACTTTTGTTAACTATGACCGAATCTAGAAGTCCTAATCAACTGCCCGTCTAGGTAGACAAGTGTTGGTAAAACTGTTGAATCGGATGCCGGTTCTTCTAGTAGTGTTAGCTAATTTGTCACACTTTGTGTTTAAGGGTTTTTAAGTACTATGGAGTACCCCAAAATTATGATGTACACCTAAAACTTTGTGGGCTATTCCCACACTAGACATGCACATACCTACAATAGGAAATTTTAAAAAACACTATTTTTTGTCCTCTATGTGTGTGCGAAACTGCGAATAGTGGTCCATTGAATGCATCATTCCAAACATTCAAGATGGTTTCGACTGCTATTTTTTGGTGAAATGTAATCAAGTCTATCAAGTCTTTACAATGGCCAATTTTAGTTTTTTCTAGTTCATGATTTTCTAATAATTATTAATTTATACTTAGTAGTATTAAATTCATTGGTGGGGACACATAAATATCCAAGTTGTACTTGCAAAATGCAAACCAAGAATCGAAGGTTATTTTAGGGAAGGACTAGATGTCAAATGAGCTAGATATTTTTCATTCTTGAAGTGGGAATATTGGAATTTTGCAATATTAAAATGGATGCTCTATTATGGATGCAATGCCTATTTATGAGCAACAACAATATGAATAAGAAGTGTACCAAAAGCAAGGTGGAGTCCTACCACATTGTCAACACTTTGAAAATAATTAAACTTAGTAGACTTCCTATCTATTCAGTGAGGCTAATGCTGCCCTCCCTTTTTGGAGTTGCTCAAGATTGAGATCATTTGAGTTCTTCAGTTCTTGGTTTTATCAGTCATTGAGTCAATGCTAAGTTATTAGCAATCTTAGAGAGAATCTCACTGAAGTAACTAAATATAATTGTTGCAAAACTTTCAAATATAAACATCTACCTACAACATTTACCTTTTGAATATGAACAAATTAATAGAATTTGATTTAGATACGTGCCCTATAATCAACACTTTGAAAACTCATAATTTATTCTTACAAAGTCCAAATAATACATGTTATGACCTACATAAGAGGTCTAAGAAAGTAAGTGGCTTTGTCAAATGTGAACATTTGTCATTGTGTCGCTATACTATACAAACTATCTATACTTACACTTGGGCAATGGATTCATGTGGTAAAACTTCTACTCAAACCCTCCTTTTCTTCATGGAAATTTTGGTTTCATTTTATTGGAACCAATGATATCACAGTAGGTTTGAACCAATGTAGCCATTGTCACCAAAACAACAGCAATTGTAGAAAGAACCAACCAAGGCTTAGAACAAAATACAATTCTAAACTCACTGCAAAGTCTATATCTTTTGTGGTTACATCTACTCACTATGGCTACTTTCATATCATGGTGTACTTCAGAAGAATCGATTTCTACTCCACCTTCATTCAAAGATGTCCACATTTCAAGTGCCTTCATTCCGCAAGCATTATAAATCACACCACAATTAATAAGAAGGTCCAAATCTTCAGGAGCTTGAATGAGATCATTCATAAGGGAAATGTAATCATTGAATAGACAACCGCCTGAAATGCTCCTCCACTCATACCATACCATGTTTCGAATGAAGGAAATTGTACCATCACATATTCTCATCTTAGGTAGGCATAAGGATTGATTCATGTAAGACATTGTGCACAATGGCCCATCAATTCCAACTATTTTGATCCCAGATTGTTCTAACTTTGTTGCCGATGGAACATGAATATATGTACTTCTCCGCACTTTCTTCATGAGTAAACCTTTGGATCCACAAATGACTTTGTATGCAGCTCCAAGAATATGCGTTTTCTCATCTAAGAGACTTGAATTGTTGATTATGAAAGCTTCACCAAAAGTGTTCATGAAACAATCGGCTACAACATTCACTACAAACTCTACACTTCTTTGATGATATTGTAAATCAGCAATGAGGACTTCATTGCCTTCGGAGGTTGGAGATGAAACAAAATTGCTAATATAATCAACCGCTTTATGAATGAGAACTAAAGGGATTTGGTTTTCAACTCGGCGAAGATCATGAGCCACAATCCCCCTCCAATTTTCAAATTTTGCATGAAACACATCATTTGCATTAAACCCAAATGGCACCGTGATGCGCGTCCACAATTGTCTTTCATTTTCTGGTAAACCTATGTCCATATAAAAAGCCAAGAAGAGGGCATCTAGAGCCAACACATGTTTGATCTGTTCATCAGTCCAATTGGTTATCCCATTCTGAAGACCATAGCAAGCCACCATAGCCTTGGGATCATCCACAATTGCATCACAAAATTGGACCCATTTCTCTCCCACTAATCCATATTGAATTGCAATACCAAGCTTGACAACCTCCGACTCATTGTTGGCCAAATTTTCTCGATTGTGGAACCCAAATCGACATCCTTGTGCAGAAAATGCCATTGGAGGTTGGCGATCATGCTCAGGCACTTTCAATATAAAATATCCAAATTTATTCTCTTCACCTTCTTGATTGGGGCGGAGCATGTATTTGTGGTCGACAAACCAATCTGGAATGTGTTGTTGTGCTTCAACATCACCTATACATGTGTGGGTACAAAAATTAGTCCAAACAAAGTGAAAGTGATGATCTCATAAAAACAAATTATGAATGTATGCCACAAATGAGGAAAATGAAACTTGCAGTTACCTGTAGTCACCACACCCATGTTGCTGTCCATCGGTGATGTGTATATATATCCAATCCCTCACACCTCCAATAAATATAAGCGCTTGCAGAAAAGATAGAGGACACCTTTTACAGTATAGGAAGTTTGCACGTTGCCACAAATGCTACACCGAAGCTCGTGATGGAAGAGCTGGCAACAATGCACGAGGACACTTTAACATTTTTAATAAAGAACATATAGTGACCTCAGGAACTAGCTTAAAGCCCTCAAAAGCAATACAAATCAAGCATCACAATTGGAACAAGTCACAGAAACTTAAGCAGGTGAAGAGCTCACAATGCCAACAAAACAAAAACAAAAACTTACAGTCTATCACCAACTAGAGTAAAAAGAAAACAAACAAGCTACGAGTGACTTTGAGAGCGATTTAGACTCTTTACACTCAAAGAAGTGATCCTGACGAAAAAGCCTCAGACACGATTGTGTCTCTCTTCTTACACCAAATTGCAAGCACTGTCCGCTTTCATCTAAACAACCACAACAGTAACACTAACCCTCTAATTAATCCTTTCCCCAATTGACTTGCAACTCTAAACTCAGGCTTTCTTAATGGCGCATGGATCACTCCATCTCGTGTAAGAAACCATACATCATTCTGTAGCTGCACCGTATTCTGGAAAATGCAGGCCTTACCTTAAGCCACCCCAAGAGCTGCCGACAAGAGTGAGTTGTATGAGGATGCGGCCTGTGCTGGAGAAGCGTCCCCAACAGGCGAAAGTGGAAACCAGAGAGCCGGGAGTAGGAAGCTGTCGAATCCCAAAAGGCAACGCCAAGGGAGTCTGGTCTGATCGGAATCTCAACAACTGGCCAAGGCAAACACTCCTCCAACACACGCTGTGCACAAAGAAACCCTGGTGGTGTATGTGCACGAATCGAAGTACGTAGCCAAAGGATACTGTAGACGTGCACTGCTGTTTCTGGATGCAGGTGCTGAAACTTTTAGTGGAGCAACTTGTATTGTAGTCATGTAACTTGTGTTGTGGTCATGTGGACGGCGGAGCTCAAATTGTCGAGTTTTGGATGAAATCCCAATGGCTGAGCGGCATTTGCAGAACAGTACGCCTCCAAGTGGGGTCTAATTATGCTATTCTGTGGAATCTATATATGTTGTTGATCGAAATCGATTTCATTGTGTGGAAAATGGTAAAAAAATGGAAGAACGGTACGCAGCGCGGTAATTCTGTGGAGTACTGTCGTTGGTGTCAAGTGGTGTGGCATTGTAGAATCCCTCAATATGCTTGAATGAGAGGATAGAAAAGTTTGCATGTAAAAAATATTGAAAGGAAAGTCCTCACTGCATGCACGGGACTTGTAAGTGAGCTCACTGGTGAGTGCGGAAAGGCATGTCAGTGGCTGCGTGATGGAGGCAACGAGGTATGCTTTCAGGCAAGTGCTGCGTTGGAAAGGTTGTTCGTTTTCAACATCGTCCAGGAAGAACGGAGTTTGCTGTCGAACTCTGAGGTCACTTTTGATTGTTGTGAGCAACGTTTTGTGTTGCAAGTGATTCTTTGAGAATTCTACTCCGTGAAAAAAACAAAAACGAACCACTTGCTCTAATTTCATGCATTTGAATTATTTAATATACTACTAGTATTTTTTTGGTGATAATTTTGCTATATAATTTGTCTGAAAAAATATCAAATTTTTTTTCAATAGAAGGATGTAATTTAACCCTTAAGATTTTGAGTGACCCAAAATGGGTTGATCCATGTCTAGGATGGCCATTTCTAGACTTAGGAATGTAAACAGTCACTTGAACTTGAACTCATTCTCAAGAAAATCAAGTTAGCTATCGAGTGGTGTATTTAAATTTAAAATAAGATTCACTAGAATTTTTGTAAATTTGGTGTATTTAGATTTCGAATTTTCAAAGCATAGGTGGTCAAGGGTTGTAGTAAAGAGTCTTTGGATGGGGGAACTCTTGCCAATGAGGTGGAGGCATGTGTTCATGGAAACTCTTGCCAACTGTATGGTCCGGTGTTAGCAAGGCTTGGGCCCAACCTTTAAGATGGGAGAAAGGCTATTGGAGACTTTCGGCACACTTTTAGAAGCTATGCGTTGTATGCTATGTGACGAACATCCCGGAAGAAAACCATTGAAAACCATCTCAAGTAGAAAAGTAATGAGGTTGGAAAAGGATGGTGCTTGAAGTTCAATAAGTTCCTTGTCAGGACTCGCGGAATCTGAGGTTCCATGCTCCGCCCGGACTGATCTTTAATACGTACAATTAGCAATTTAACATGGACTTAAGAGATTCCTAAACATTATTGTAACTAATTGAATGATCATTAAACCCTTGCAATATTACACGAGAACCATGTCTGATAATTAATTCATCATACTTGTATTCAATAAAATGTCGCGTGAGAGACAAACCCTCTCTTGCGACTTTTATGGGAAACGAAGACTAACCGTCCCAACCGTAATCCCATTCGGTTGTTAGTAACCGACTAGTTCAGAACATTACCCCCCTTTTAATGTCCACGTTGAATTATGGTTTCATGTGGTCCCGGGGCCTTTGGGTGTAACCTATGAAATTCTGCAACGGCATAAGGCGCATTTTCTAAGTTCGCCATTGGTTCCCATGAATCTTCTTCTGGCCCAAAACCTTGCCACGAAACTAGGTATTGAAGTTTTTTCCACCGCCCAAATACTCGTGAGTCCAAGACTTTTCTAACTTCCCATTCAATATCTCCATCAGGAGTAACAATAGGTGGGGATGGTGTTTGACGGCGTCCTGGAATAGTGTCTTCGCGATATTTCTCAAGAAGTGAGACATGAAATGTATCATGGATGTGTAATGTCTTTGGTAGTTGCAACTTATAAACTAAATCTGAAAGTTTAGATATAATTTTGAAAGGACCTAAAAATTTAGAATCCAATTTCTTACATGGAGTAGTTGTAGGAATGTTTTCATGTCGTAGGAGAACCCTATCTCCAATTTTAAATGTCGGTTGCAATATCACTCCACGGTCATAATTGCGCTTAGCTTGTTCACCCGCAATGGTAATCATTGTTTTTAGTTCATCGTGAATTTGTTGTAGATGCCGAACTCGATTCTCGGCTGCAGGGACTGTGGATGTTGTTGGTGTCAAAAATGACAATGATGGATGATAGCCATAAGTTACGTAAAAAGGAGAGAATCCAATTGCCGAATGACATGCATTGTTATATGCAAATTCAGCCATTGGAAGAAGGTCTACCCAGTCGTCTTGTTGTTTTGTTGTAAACATTCTTAAAAATTGTTCCACCACTTGATTTACCCTTTCGGTTTGGCCATCCGATTGAGGATGAAATGCGGTTGTTGGAGAAGGGTGAATGCAAAGAAGTTCACACAATCTTCTCATGAACTTAGAGACGAATACTGAGCCACGATCAGATATTACCTCCTGGGGGGTGCCATGATGTTTCCAAATATTATTTAAATATAATGAAGCTGTGTCATACGCATTAATTTTTTCATATGTTGGAATGAAATGAGCCAATTTAGTGTTCTTATCTACCACAACCATAATAGAATCATAACCATTGCTCTTAGGTAGTTTTACAATGAAATCGGTAGAAATTCTTTTCCATGGTGCAGAACCTGCCGGAATCGGTTGCATTAACCCATATCGGCCATGGTGAGTGGGTTTTGATCGTTGGCAAATGTCACAACCGTCCACATATCGTTGAACATAGCGGCGTATAGTGGGCCAATAAAAACTTCGAGTAACCAACTCTAGAGTCCTAGCCCGCCCTTGGTGCCCCGCGGCTGGCGCATCATGTCTTGATCGCAAAATTTGTCTTTGAAGGTCATTATCGTTGGGTACATATATTCTACCTTCAAAACTAAGAAGCCCATCCTTAAATGTATATCCTTGAAGTCGACGCCGCATATCCAGTGGCAGTTGACTTGAGTTTTGGCAAAATGATAATATAGGTTCTAATGTAGTATCTTCAGTAATAGCTAACTTGATCCGTTCATGAATGTAGTCATCGGTCCACACCGGTTCACAAGACTCTAGTGCAGCCAATCGTAGGAGTGGCCGTTTTTCTTCATGCATACCATTTGTAACATCAATTCGTCTTGAGAGAATATCACCCCTTCCATTCAAAGAACCTGGTCGATGTTGAATTTCAAAATTAAAATTTGATAAAAATTCCGACCATCGTGCCTGGCGCCTATTTAATTGTTTTGTTGTGAGAAAGTACTCAAGGTTCTTGTGGTCCGAAATCACAAGTGTCATATGTGGAGACCCCTCCAAATAAATTCTCCAGTCTTGGAATGCTAACACCACACTTAATAATTCCTTATCGTAAATATCATAATTTTGTTCCGGGGGGGACATTTTAGAACTCCTATAGGCACAAGGATGCAGGTATCCGTCTGTACCATATTGTGACAAAATTCCACCTGTGGCTACATCAGACGCATCTGTTTCAACTATGAATGGCTTTTCAAAATTGGGATGGAGTAGTATCGGAGCTTGAAGAAACCTGGAACGAATTTCTTTAAAAGCTGCATCTGCTTGGAAAGTCCATTGAAATTTTTTATCTTTTTGTGTTAAAGTGGTAAGAGGTACTGCAATCTTGGAATAATCACATATAAACCGCCGGTAAAAATTAGCAAATCCCAAAAATGATTGAATTTCCTTAACCGATTTAGGCACAGGCCATTCTTTGATAGTGTGAACCTTGTCTTGGCACATTTCGAGACCTTTTGAAGATACAATCATTCCTAAAAATTCCACGGATTGGCAATGGAATTGACACTTAGACTCTTTTGCATAAAGGCCATGTTTTTGTAATCTTTGTAGCACCTCCCGTACCACTTGTTGGTGGTCTTGTAAATTTTTTGAAAAAATCAAAATATCATCTAAATAAATCACAACTGAAATATCCAATAGATCACTAAATATATTTTGCATTAAAGATTGGAACTGAGCGGGTGCATTTGTTAGTCCAAATGGCATAACTAAATATTCAAATAAGCCATATCTAGTTTTAAAAGCTGTTTTAAATTCATGGCCTAAAGCCATACGAACACGATGATAAGCCTGTCGTATATCCAATTTAGTAAATATAGTAGCACCAACCAAACGATCAGTGAGTTCCGGTATAAGCGGTAATGGATAACGATTTTTTATTGTTACCCGATTAAGGTTTCGGTAATCGATGCAAACTCTGATGGAGCCATCCTTTTTCCTTGCGAATACAATAGGTGCGGAAACTGGGGATTTGGACCGCCATATCCAACCCTTCCCCAAATTCTCCTCCAAATATTTCCGAAGTTCTTCTAATTCCACTGGAGACATTGGTCGCAATCCGGTGTTCCGTGGTTCTTGCCCTTCTTTAAACTCAATCTTCATGTCAGAAGTACTGTGATTGGGTAATTCGTTTGACGCCTCCTCGCTGAAAACCCCTCGTAAATCTTGATAAACAGTTGGCAATGAATCAACTGTAGATCCTACACACTCAGAAATTTCTACGGCATAAATTTCGGCGTCCTTAGCGGATAGCCGAAAGGCTGCTGCCGAGATAAGGGCGTGCCTAGGAGCCTGTGATCCTCGAAAACCTGCAATCTTGACAGGTCGGAGTCGCCAGGCGCCTGGCGTTGATATCTTTGCAGGTCGGACTGCCGAAACCTGCTCCTGGTTCGACGGAGCCACTGGTACCGCAGCGTCCAGATCGGCCCCATCCTGGCTCGACGAAGCCACTGGTATTGCAGCGACCAGGTCGGCCCCATCTCGACCTCCCACAAACAGACTGGTTCTACCAATTCTATAAGATGCCATGCAATTTTCTTGGCAATAGGAGGAGTCAAAATCAACTTGTCGTTGCGGCCAATAAATGGTTGGATCATGACGATGGAGCCAAGGGGTGCCGAGAATAACTGAGAATCGGCCCGTGTTGGTAACCTCTGCGGTAATTGTTTCTTGATGCTCTCCGATGACAAGTTGAATGGATACCTCATGAGTAATGAGACCCGATTGAATCATTCTCCCGTCAATTACTCGCACCTCTCGAGGAACCTGCTTCAACCGTAGACTGGCGTTGCATCTGCGAACCAATTCGGGGTGGATGAAAACCCCGGTAGCACCGGAATCTATCAACGCAGGAGCTACCACCGAATTTACTGTAGCATCGAGGATCAAATGGGCATCCGGGTCGACGGTAGCTCTCAAATCACAAGGTTTTGATGATGCAGCCTGAGATTGCAAACAAGCTGTGGATTCAATGAAATTTGATTGAATTTGTGACAAACCTAATTCTTCAGGCATATATCGTTTGATCATGGATGCAGCTCCACTTTGGAGGGTGCCCGGGTACCGAACCAGCTCGTTCAGTCCTGGGCTATCCCTTTTTCCGATAACGCATTCTCAGTCATTTCTGTAGCTGCTAAGGATACCGATTTCGAAGGATTCGTTGGACACTTGGATCGTACGTGTCCCATCTCACCACAACCCCAACATCGTCCTTGTCTCTGGTACTCCAATCTTTCCGCTGCAGTTTTGGCCAAGGCGGTGGACACTCGTATCGCCCCTAGTTCCATCGGTGTTGGTCCTGAGCTTCCTTCACTTGGTTGAAATCGTCCAACTACATCTCGATAGTTGTAATTACCAGGCTTAGAGGAACTGATGTCTGATGATAATTTTCGATTGTGGCGTCGATTCCATAATCTTTCATCAATTCGGGATGCCATTCCCATCCATTCATGAAGCCGTTGCGGTTGTGCTTCCGCCGTTGCCACTGAATCTAACACTTCGTCCTTGAGCCCACCACGAAAACGTGCAACTAAACTGGACTCATTCCAATCGAGCTGGGCAACATACTCATTGAAGGTGGAAATATATGCTGCCACCGAGCCGGTCTGCTTAAGCCTCATTATGCGATCTTCGGCATTACTGCGGCGATCAAGGTCACCATAGACAGCAATAACTGCCTCTCTGAAAGCGGAATAATCAACTAATAGAGCGTGTTCACGATTTTCATCAAGCGCTTGAAGGAGGGGCATGGCCCAATTTTGCGAAGCTCCTGTCATATATGAAAGGGCATAGGCTACCTTGTCAGCGTCCGAGCTGTAGGTGTGGGGCTTACCTCGGAAGACTAATCGCAATTGCGCAAACCATCAGTATACTTCATTGCCCTTTTTTCCCGCAAATCTTTCGGGATCAGCCACCTTCGATTCTCGAATGTTTCCTTCAAATTATCGATGCCCTTTTGTTCGTTGATAACTTCGATCCCCTCCTTTAATAGAAATGGAAGGGGAAATTGGCCGAGGAGCGGTTGTTGCCCGATCGGAGATCTGCTGGACCAAATGGGGAAGCGCGGCTTGAAAAACAGCCTGAATCTGTTGTTGGATAAAAACGGCCAGTTCTGACCCCAACCCGTCAGCCAGTGAGAGACCGCCTGCCCTCTCCTCCGGATTCTCCCGATCCATGATCGGCCAACTCACAGCCGCCCCAGAGATCTCGTGACTGTCGCACTTCCCGAGCACTCACAGTTCTGATAACTGTATCCCGACCCTCTCATCGTTTCCGGAGCAAGGACAGATTCCAGACGCGACATTATGTCAGGACTCGCGGAATCTGAGGTTCCATGCTCCGCCCGGACTGATCTTTAATACGTACAATTAGCAATTTAACATGGACTTAAGAGATTCCTAAACATTATTGTAACTAATTGAATGATCATTAAACCCTTGCAATATTACACGAGAACCATGTCTGATAATTAATTCATCATACTTGTATTCAATAAAATGTCGCGTGAGAGACAAACCCTCTCTTGCGACTTTTATGGGAAACGAAGACTAACCGTCCCAACCGTAATCCCATTCGGTTGTTAGTAACCGACTAGTTCATAACATTCCTAGCCTAGACCATTCATGGCTATTTTTTTAGCTTCCTAATATTAGATTAGACTTGAAGCTCCACTACCCTCTCCCTTTTTTTAATTTTGCCCATGTCTGTGGATACAAACAACTATTGGAATACACCCCTTGCACTAGGATGTGAACCATTTTCAAAAAAAATCCTATTGTTTGTTTTTTCTTCTATTCTTTCACTCTACCATGTTTGATCTTGAATTTTGGCTCCACATTTGTAACAAATCTTCCATTCATCTCATAATTTATGAAATATAACAATGAAGTGGTCACTATTATAAGACCATTTTTTCACTCATTTTTGGTCCTATAAATATAAGACTTGTTTCCATGCATGTGGAACTTGGTTACCTAGCTTGAGAATGAGCATAGGATGCCAACTTTCTAATATGTTATGTGTCCAAAAGAACTAGGCAAAGCACAATTTCAGCTATGCCCAAATATTGATTTCCTTGAAGTATCCTTCACTTTTACGTTATAATCTTGCAATGATCTATGACTTGAATTGAAACCAAACTTTGTAGAGATGATAAGGACTTGACTTTCTTACAAGATCCTACAATTAATTTTGCCTAAAAATGACTCATCTTACTATGAGCTTCAATTCTTTGTAACTTACAAAATTACACCTTGAAAACATCTTGAAAATGGCTTAAAATTTGAAGAGTTAAAATTTTTTCAATTAATTAGTTTTTGTTTAAAGTACTTTTATGTTTGCAAGCTCATGTTGAAGCACAAGAAAATCAAAGTATATATTGTACTTGATACAAGTATAAGTTTTTAAAAATTTTGCATCTACTACAGTAGTCATTTATTTTTCCAAATTTGATGAAAATCATTGAAATTTTCGTCATTTGTTAAGATAATCTAAGCTAATTTATTTATTTATTAGATATCTTAAAGTGTCATAGAATTTTCCTTTAGCTAACAATTCAATTGAAAATGATATTAAAGTAATAAGAATAAAGTGTTTCTTTTAATAACATATCCTTTTTTAAATCATCTATTGTTTTAGTTGATTTTTTTTAAAATGATTGGAATATCTAAAGGATAAACTAAAAAAGAAAGATAGCTTTTAGAAAAAAAATGCATTTATTCTAGAAGGTCTTAATATAATAATAAATAATAAAAATAACAATGCCAAAATTGTGAAAGAAAAAACTCCATTTTTTTATAAACAATTAGAACTTCTTACTGCAATATTATAATTATTGGCATACCTCACATAATGAAAAGATTTTTTTTTTTAAAACGAAATTTGTAATTTCGTCCATAAAGAATTCTTAATAATATGCTTTATTTTTCATACAGTTTGTTTTATCTAATAAAGTTAAATATGATAAAGATTTAGAACAATTTAAGATTTTCCACTGATTAATTTAAAAACTCTAGTTTATGAATATAATAATGCCTTAAAAAAATTGATAATATATTACTTTCTTTTTGAGAAAAAAAATGTATTAAAAGTAATTAATTTTTTATTCTTTAAAGTTAATTAGTCATAATGAATGAGGAAAAGAAGTATCTTTTATATGTCGATGAAGAATTCAGATTAGAAGTTATGGATGAAAAAATGAGTTATTTTGTATGTAGCTCTTAAAATCCCAAAGTCCTTGTTGGAGTCTCTTGGGATTTTGGGTAGGCTTGTGTGAACTCAATTTTTGACATGATTTTTTGAAACTTTTTTTGAAGATAAGAAATCACATTAGCTTTTTGAGAATGCAATTTTTGTTTCAATTGGTGTTGAGAAGCTAAAGCTATGCCACCCTGAGTCCAAAAAGTAAGTCAAGAGATAGCACAAAAAATTGATTTTTTTTTCCTTCTCAAAGATTATAATTTTGTCTACATGTGAAGCTTTGATTCATTCTATTTGGACTAGCGATGAGAAAGTTATGAACAATCTTGTTTTGGGGGCAATTTAAGCATCTTGAGAGTTGAAGTTTTTGAAAAAGAACTCATAGAACTAATTTTTTATTTCAATTTTAACAATTTAAAAAAACAAACTATAAGACAAGGTTTAATTTTTTTTTTAGAACAATATCACTATTGAAATTTTTGTGTTTCAATTCCATCTTAGAGCTATTAACAATTTAGTTTTTCTTTCACTTTTGAACCTATTTCTACTTAACAAGTTTTTAATGAGTGAAAATTAAATGGATTTTGGGGGATTTTTTCTGAGATTTTTTTTTCCTCGACTCCATATTATGCAACATGTCTAATTCTCCACTTGTGGACTGGGCAACCATTTCCAACTGAAGAGTAACTGGACTTGCGTCTAAAATTTGAGTAAAGAAAACTTGGACTCACAACCCTAAACCCCAAACTGGAAATTGTAATTGTGAACCACTCTGAAAAAGTGGCAGCATCAAATGAATGTGAAATGTGAAATTAAAATGCCTTTCTGATGAAAACTTGTTTCTTAAACTTAGGACACAGTCCAAGGTTTTTGTGTAAGGTTACTACTCCTAAAATGTCCAAATGAGCAATTCAACATTATTCTCATATCTAAATTGCCAAACTTTTGGTTGGATCTCAATGGAAGTCAAAAGAGTATTCTAGATTCTCTTCTTATGCATATATTGGATACCACATAGAAAGACTATGAAGTTTTAAAGCTATGAAAATATGTGTTTCTAAAACCACCTCTAGATTCTCATGGATAGAGGGAATACACTTTATTGGGGGCAATTTTAGAAAGGGGTTACAATTAACCCCTAAATGCCCGAGGCACCCAAAAAAATCACATTCAAAATTCATTTAAAAAAAATCATAGAATAGATTTTGAGAAGCCATAATTTGATTGGGGTTATACATGTTAGACCCTATAACCTCATATGTTTTTGGTCACCAACTTTTAGATTTGACTTGTGAAAAGAGGATTGAAAAACTTCACGTCACTTTTGTAGTTTTAACACCCTCATGGTCAAACATTACATTCTTTCACTCCATACGTGATATTGTTGTGTTTTCTTTTCCTATGAGATCTCTAACATGTCTAGTTTGAATTTGTACAGCTACAATTCAAAAAGATTGATACAACTTATCAAAATGTTGGCATTTTGTTCAATTTAGAGCAAATTTCAAGAAGCTCAAAATAGACCTTGGGCATTTAGGGGTTAAGTGCAATTACCTTAATTTTAGTTTGGTTCTTTGGTCTAACCTTCACTCGTTGGTTCTATGTGTCTACACCATCACCACACCATGTAAGATAATTGCACATGTTTGTAACATGTTTTTAAATCAAACCCAAACCCAAGCTACGTTTCTTTACTGAAAATGTACAACCTCTCCTTCATGAGAGTCTCCAATTGCTTTTGGGAACACCTATTTTCCACACTTCAGAAACTCATTGTTTATTCATATGGTTTCCAAAGAAAGCATTCTAAGAAAATCTGGAGACATCTTTTCACTACTAGCAAGACCCCCACAAAAAATTGTACAGTCGGTCAAGAATTGGAACCAATTGGAACGAGCTCAAACCCTTATTCAGACGATTTTAGGTGCTCACAAAAACTGTTGGAGATGGCGAAACATTGTAAGCAATAATGTACTTGGGAGTTTGGTGGTAATGGACTTTGAAATCTGAACTTCCGAGACGGAATCAAACAATCCAGAGTGGGGCTCTTCCAGAGATTCCTACCATTATCACATTCCAAGAACTTCGTCCCAAGTTATCTTACAACCACCTTTTAACCGGCTTTCACAGATTGCACTTCTCTTGTTTCGCTCTTTGTATTTAATGCAAGGAGAACCCATATTCTACTTGCCTTTTAAAATTTACTGAAAGAAATACATACATACGTATAAAGTAGAACTGCCCAATTCCGTCAGTGATTGAATTCCGTGGTCTACAACTTTATCCCAATTCCGTCATAAAAACATACAAATCCACTTCAGATTCTGACAACAATAATTTATTAATGCTATTAAAAAATAACGTGTCAATTAATGATTGGTGAATCTTCAAGTGCTATTAGGTACATTGGAAAGCGGTATTGAGTTGTAAGAGGTCGTTTATGAATCCAATCTAGTGGCGGTTGTGTAGTTTCACTTCAGAAATTCACAAAAATTACAGTTTTTATCAAAAAATTATAATTCCACTTGGGTTTGACTCCTGAAACAAGAGCACACCTCTGAAAAATATGTGTCTTTCCTAAAGTTGGCCCCAATATAGTCAGATTGCGAATCAGGATGGTAATGGGTAGTTCTACCTTATATATTCTACACTCATTTGTTCATGTTTTACAGCATTTGTTTCAAAGCGCAGGGATTCATTCTGAATCATATTTGGACGTTACTGACAGACTCCAAGTTCCTGCTCCTTTGACTGTCTGTAACAAGGTTGATAAGAATTGATTGAGATGCTACCACGTACAATATGAAGCTTTGATGCCTAACTTTGACTCTTATTTGACATTCGATTGGAGATTCTTTAGCAGTAGCTTGATAGTTTGTCTGTAAAGACAAGGTGATGTTCGATTACAGACAACGGACGGATGAGATTTAGTTCTTTCACAATTGGGGCTTCAGTTGAAAACCTGGATGGCTACACAGGCGTTCTGTGACGAGGGAGCATACTTATAGGTGGCATCCTCTGAATTTTATTTAATTAATTAATTTAATTTTCTTGAAACCTCTGACTAAATGTTGTAGACTGAAGTTTCAGATTACGTGGAAATTTGAGGTGGTCAAATTCACATTTGATTAGGCAATTTTGCACTTAAAGGGTGTGACATCGCACTTGGCTCATATGTCACTAAAAATCGCCACTTTGAAGAATTGGAGGGGGGCAATATTTTTTTTCAGCAATATAATCATGAGGTGTATATATATAAGAATACAAAAATAAAATGGCATTTTCTTTCAAGCAGACCTTCCTTCATGACTTTGAAACTTTGGGTGAACTTGGATATGTTATAATATAAAATTATGTTTCCCAAATATAAATTACATTTTTGGAAGAAAGTTGTACATTTATCATTCTACAAAAGTCATGTAGCATTGATTTTATAAGAATGAACTCTTTTCTATAACATCTATTAATAGCTCCTCAATTTATTCAACAACATTTGCAACTCATTTTGCAAGTGTTTGCCATGCATGTCTTCTATCCTACATCACAACTCGTGCAGTTTTATCCAACCTAGATAACTAGTTCTCTACATGAAGACCTATATGTGTCCAAAGATCATCATTTATTTGCCACCTTTGACGAATTCAAGTGCCATTTCAATCACTAAACTCCCGAGCCCTCTTATAGATCCTTTTGCACTACTTTGATAAATTGACACAAACTTTTTGTATGCCAAACATTTGATGTCCACTTGACATCTTGTTTACAATGATGGTCTCCAAAGAAACCAAGGAAAAAATAAAATCTCCTTTAATCCTACATCTCTACTCTTTAAAAAATAAATAAATGATCCCTCTCCCTACAAAAATGAAAGGTCAAAGTACCCACAAAATTTGAAGAAAAAGAAAGAAATATAAAAATAAAAACAAAAACACATAATAACTCTAAACCTTGAATAACAAAATCTAGAAACTAAAAATTAGAACAAAACCAAAAAGAAACACAAAAATCTTAACCAAAAAGAAAATTCAAATCCCCCCCCCCTCCAAAATTAAAATTTTGGCTATTATAGAATGGCTCTTATAAGTATTCATATCCTGATTCATATACTTTAGAAATTGCCATAACTAATTGAATAAATCAATTTTCCAACAAATTTTGGACATGTTGAAGTATAAGTATCACACTATATAAAATAATTTCTCTAAATTTTTTTAAATTTTTTAAATTTTTTTACAATTTGATCAATTTATAAGTCAAAATAAACTTTTAATAAAAACACAAAAATTTCAATATTCTTTAACATGTGTAATGAAAATTCTTTTTAGAATTCTTTTAATGAAAATTTCATGAATTTCAAAATTACATTGAGTGAAATATCAATAGCTAAAATACAACTCCAAATTTCTATGTTATAATTTTTTGGAATTCATTCCAAAAAATTCTAAAAAATCATGAAAATAATATATAAATATTTATATAAATTTCAAATTATCCATAAATTTTGGAGATTTTGAACTGAATCATAAAAAACGTAACAATTTGGACTCATATTTGACTCTATAATTTTCCACTCAATGAATTCAAAAATTCAAAAATTCAAAAAGATTCTTAGTATATATTTCTTAAAGAGAATTCTCATTCCAATTACTAAAATATTTTACTTATATTAATCCTTGAAGGATAAAGGGGTGACCTTGGAAATCATCCCTTTCCATTTCCGTGTGAATCATGGGCTTTAGAGCATCCCCACCAACGTGTTTTGTATCCCTAAAAATTTAGGGAGAGGACCTCAGATGGGGATGGGGATACAGAAGCTTGCGCGCACTAGTCTCGAAACAAGATCTCTACCCCAAATTTATAGAGAACTCGGTAAAAGTTGGGCCCAATTCTCTATATTCAAGCTCATATAGAGAACACGCGAGGTCTCATCCCTATAAAGTCAAGGTTGACTGGATTGAGGTTCCAAGTTTAGGGAAAGAGAACTTCTTGGTGGGGATGCTCTTAGAAATAGCAAAGGCACTCATTGGAAGTCAAACTACTGTAGAAGACCTCCCCTTTTCACAAGAAAATATCAAGGATGAATAGTTGCACTTCTATCCTACTAAAAGGATTCCTTGGTCATCCAATAGATGCCAAATATCTTCCTTGATGTTTAAGGATTACAAGTATTTTTTCTTACTAATAATTTTGATTAAATTATAAAAATAAAAAAGTGTTAAAAAAATTTCCTAAATTAATTTTATACAAGGGTGTTACTTGTACCTCAACATATCCAAATTTTGCTTAGAATCTCACAATCCTAAATTAGCAATGGCAATTTTTGTATCTATACAAACAAACCATTTTGCAAATTAAACATTATCTGAGCCATTGTACACATATGCCTAGGATGCCACAATTAGCAAGGTGGGCCGGGCTGAAAAAATATTTAAACTAAAATTTAAAAAAATTTAAAATTTAAAAAAAAAATCTCTTCCACTGTCAAGGTCCGTGAGATTGCAGGGCATAAGGTAAAATAGCCTATTGTGGTTAGAATTAGGAGTTTGACCTTATATGGTTTCTGGAATTTTTCATTTTTTTCTCCACATGTAGACAAGGGTGAGAAAGAGCAAGAGCAATTGAAATTATATTTTTTCAACAAAGTATGAATTCACTAGGATTTTTTGAAGTGTTCTGCCCAAAAGAGTCAGTAGACTACCCCAAACCAGCGTGCAACGATACCCATAATGGTCACCTTACTCTTCTAAAGCAGTCACAATATTTCCGTGGGGCACACTCAAATAGTTGGGTGTTCCTAAGAGCATCCCCACGGAAGACGCAACAAATATTGTTGGCCGGTGGGGGCTTGCAATGCAGTTTCGAAGCCTGCAGCCGGCAAGCTCCTCATGTGCCCCACAGCCAACACACTAAACAGAGGCTTCAAATGAATTATGCAATCCAAAGAAGTTTCCTTGCTTTGAATTTTTTTTAAAATAAAAATTGCGTCTTTGAATTCATTGAAAACTAGTTCACCTTACTTCAAACACATTTCGAAGTTGTTCCTTGAAATTCCAATAGAGAAGTGGAGCTCTTTATACACATGGGGTGATAGGAGGTAGAGCATCCCATGTGGGATATGTTAATTTAACTTCACTTTAAGTGGTGAAGCTCCTACTAATTATAATTATCTCACATGGATTGTTCTACCTCCTACCAACGTATGTGTATATACTGAGCTTCTCACGCACCCACTAAATTCAAAAAACGTTCATATTTCATTTATCATATAATTTTTGATTTATGTAAAAATGTGTATGCGCATTTTCATTTATTCTGAAATTATTAATTTTTAAATGTAATTGAATTCTTTTGAGTGCTAGTTGGGGGCCGGTACCTCAGTAGATTTGGCCGTGCTTGCTGTGGGGCAATAAAGTAACCGGGCCCGGTTACCGGGTTTATGCCACTTACAGTATTGTCGTTGGCATGTTCTAATGTGGTTACTACACTAAATAGTGAAATTAGATTGCCCCACACTAATTTCTTGTGAACCTCTAAGTGTACAAATAGAAAAAACAGTAGACATATTTGTTGATTGGTTGGCTTGTAAAGTGATTTTCTTGAAGTAAGGCAACCTAATTGTTAAGGCAACCTAATTTCACTATTTAGTGTAAGTATTCCATTAGAGTTAGGTAAGACATTGATTGTGGTGCAAAATCTCATAAACTGAGAATAACCATTATGGCGTCCTTCCGTAGGTGACCAGAATAGACCAGAATAGGAGAAATGACCACAATGGGCTGTTTTACCTTAGTGATCTTTTCTTGTTTCTATTTTTGACAGAATGTGGATATAACTTTGTTGGAGGAAGATTGATAGTGACCCATGAACAGTGTTAGGTTTTTTTTTTTAATTCCATTTTTGACAGTAATTTGTAACATCATATCTCTAGTGATGTGAAGGGATACAAAAAATTTCCTGTTTGAGGTTCAGGGTTCGAATTCACAGATCTCTTGGATGGAAGATGAGATAAGTCCCATGTGATGTGTATTTCTAAAATGTTTTTTTTTTTTTTGAAACACATGGACAATTTCCATTGCAAGGGGAAACAGTACACATAATCGAAGGGACAAGCCCTTGGCGAAAATATTTAGTTTTTTCACAATCTAAAAAGCACATAACCCAAGGAAAATCACGAATAGGTCTCAAGGTCAAAGAACAGGCCAAAGCCAAGTGCCCAGCCAAGTAAAATGTTTTCTGGAACGAATGAAATGATGGTCAGAATCATCAGATTCTTTTTAATTTGTAAAAATCATTTGTACAGAAGATGAGAATAGGAATTGGATTTTCTTAGTTTTTTTCTATTTTGCTTGTCATCGAAAGATCGATTGGCACGCACATTTTCTGAAAAGCAAGTTAGAAAATGAAGAAGGATCTGTTAATACCGGCCAGGGAGGATTGACCCCCTCATTGCCCCGGTCAACTTAGGTTTGAAAAAAAAGCCCCCTATGTTGTGTCAATTTTTTGGTAAGTCTTGCATCTCCATAGAGTAATTTGGGGCCTTTGATGGCAAATATGAATTCAAAATTTCAAAAGAAAATTAAGCCTTGCAAATAAAAGATTCCAGGGTTTGCCCTGGAGGGGCAATGAGGGGGTCAATTCACCCTGGCCGTTAATACCTTAGAACGATTTTGAGGGTTCTCTGTCGATTTGCATTTTCCATTTTCCTGAGAGAAATGGTTGTTCCTATTCCTGAAATCAAGCTTTTCTCGGTAAACAAGAATGTTAAATCAATGCACCGTAATGAGAATACATCCACCTTCTTGGGCACCCCAATTGGGTCCATTATTAAAATAGTATTCAAGCGGGAACATCTGGCTCCTGTCTATAAATTAGATGCCTGACATGATCCACTTTGTAATTAAAGACACCTCACTCAACAACAACTTCGAAATTCTCTTTTTTACACGGAATCGGTGGACGTGCACGCTGATCTGCTTATCCACATCAACCTTCAAGTGGGATATCAACGTAGACAACAGATTATTAAACATCATATTACTCATTGGGAAGGATAAGTCAGCTTGTGAGTACTGACTTTGGAGCCATTTTTTGAAACAGATTAGTCGAGTTTAGGGTTTTCTGTTTTTTGAAATAAGAAGGCAAGCTTGCTGATTAGCATTCTTATTTAGCAAGGAAAGCTAGAAAGTCGGCACCTAGCCTTACTGAATTTGACATTTTTTGAGGTGGAATTCTTGCCCCAATCCGGAGCAAAATACAGTAAAAGTCGCCCTACTTGCGCCGCATTACTGAGACGATGAAGTGCACGATCGAGGGTTGCTGCTCATGTCCTTCTTGTACTTCCTCTTGACCTGCTGCACGAAGAGGTTCACCTTATGGTTGTCGAAGTCGTAACCGCACAAGTGAGTACTGTCTCCAACTGTGACTGGAAAATACCCTCTTAATTCGATCGTCAAAAATGGTTCGAACGTACGGCCTCCCAAATCAAAGATCAGAACATTAATTTTTCTCATTGATAGCATTTGATTCTAACTCCTACATCTGCAATCTGCGCCTTTTTGTTCGGTTTGAAACCCTAAGTGCGGAGCTTAGTGATCACTTTGGAGGATGGAAGAACCAGCTCGTGCAGTTTATGAATCGGGACTATACAAATTTCGTGAACCTAAGCACGAAGGATGGTGCCGTGCTACGCATGTTGATGCCCTCAAACGAGTTGCGGGCGAAGCTTCCAGGAGTGAGGGAGAAATGGAGAATGTGAAGAGCTTGCAGGTCTTAGTGCAAGATAATTGACGACATTTACAGTAGGGGTAGTCACACCTTCTTCACTTTGCACTTGGAGAATGGAGATGGAAAGGTGGCAGCTTGGGGTTGGCTTCATGTTGGTAGAATATACTTAGTTAAATATATCTTCCGCACTCCTAGTCTTCACCTCTTGAGATGAAAATTGGGAGTGCGGAAGATTATCCACATAAGAAGATTCCTTTGTGCTCTACACTTTTACCTTTCATTGTCGCTTTACCTTTGTTGTTGCCGATTTTCCTCCAACTTTACGTCTAATCTTAGGTTTAGGTAAGTTGCTTCTCCACTTTTTTCATTCTCCACTCTCAACACATCTTTTAGGGGTATTGCACCTTCTTCACCCACCGTGGCTTCCCATTGACTCCTCCAAACCCTCACCAACTTCTCATTCTCCATTCTCCAAGTGCCAAGTGAAGAAGGGTGTGATTACCCCTAGTATTCAGAATCTGTGAGGTTTCGACTAAAATGTTCGCCCCACTCAGCAGCCGTGGCATATGCACGTGTGTGCATAGTGACTGAAATTTTCAATTTTTTTTTTATACATTTGCTTAATATTTTATTTTACTTTGTCAATTTTTTTATGTTTTGGTTTTGGTTAATATTTTATTTTGTTTTCATCTCCTATATTTGCTTGCTTTTGTTTCTTGTTTGTTTGTTCAAGTTTGAGTTATAATTTTTTTTTTCATGTTTTACACTTTTCTGTGTTTTTTTTTAGGATTTTGTTTTGTTTTTGCTTTCAAGCTTTTACAACAAACAAAGTCTAGTGGACATCAAATTAATTTGGCAAAGAGTAGAATTCTTTTTCCAACTGTATGGTGATAGTTCTTGCGTATGTATTTGTACTAGTACTTTGTAGGGATTTTTTTAATCTTTAATTTTTTAATTCTTTTTTGTAGATGTGGACGAGTCCTATTCTATGCTTAGGGTGGAAGGATTTGTACATTCACCCATTGAAGAAGGTCTCACAATTTTCAATTGCTTGCAAATCTAAGTTGTAAATGCCATAGTTCATCAAGGATATACATGTACAGATTTTGGTAGAAACCAAAGGATGCAATGTTGCAATAGAAAAGTAGTATAGGTCAATATAGTGTAGGAAGTGTGGTAGTGTGGGTATTGAGTGGGTATTTTTTTATGTATTTGTAGTTGCTAGAGTGCATTTTCAATGTATTGTATTGAATATAAACCAAGAATGGAAATTTTAGTGGAAGTCGTCTAGATTTTGGTTTTCTAAATGAATCATTGAGTAATTGTAGTGTATCTATTCAAAATTGTCAAGTGATAGAATGGTGTAATATTAAAATAATTTCCCTATACAATGATAAAATATTCAATTGTACAAATTGTATGAGTATTTGAGATCACGACAATGTATGTGGAAGTTTGGAATGAAGAAAAATGGGACTTCTCCATCCACGTAATTGCACATCAAGAGAGATGAGACCTCCCATCTATATAATTGCACTAGTGCACGATATAACATATTTAGAAAATTTTAGGGGGGACCATATTTTTGAAAACACACATTTTAGCAAACAATATCTCTTATGATGAGTGCATTTGGCCAAGTACAAGAATGTCTAACTCAGTGTAATTTACTGCATAAGTGTTCCAAATTACAATGCCGGTATTTTGTCTATAACTCTTTTTTGGAGGCTCGAGATCACAAACGGATTCTTGGAGGTGAAACTTAGCTTGATTTCACAATTTTTCTTAGTTCAAAGGTTTTTGAAAAAAGTTGTTCTTCTATCCTCAAATGAGGTTTAAAGTTTTGCCTTGAACACAATTCCTGCTTTTTGAGTCAATGAGTGGTCAAGTTCTCATTTTCAAATTGTCATACCCTTTGAGGATTTATGACAGAGAATGAATTTCATTATATAAATGACCTCTCTATTCTTCATTCTCACTAAATGTCAATGAAGTAATTCCTTCATTTTTCCATCAAAAAATTTCTTGATGGTAGATGGTCAAATAATAGATTTGTATTTGACTGAATGGATTATTATTCGATTCTTTGGATTTTTGACAAACCATCTATACATTTATTTCTCGATTTATTTGTAGATTTACCTACTTGTCCCACAATTAGCAAAAAAATCCAACACTTTTTTATATTAATTTAGGACAAATATGCTATCTACGTATGGTAGTATGCAAATGAATTACCTTCAACTTAGTATTTGATCTAAGTTGTATTTTATTTGTTGGTTTTTAACTGATTGCTTTAACAAACTTAAAGAAAATGACTAAAATGCCAAAAAAAATTGGTTTTTTATTGAATTAAATGACCAAACTTAGGCAACAATTGAATGACCATGGAAAACCACCAAATGACGTGTGATAAGAACGGCAAAAAGCCAAATCACCCCATAAACTCCATGTTCACTATATACTTGATACAACCTTTGAAAAGGTCATGAATTCATAGTCAATGCACAAAATTTGCTTACAACTCCAAGTACATGAAAAATTGTCTTTAGGATCACCCATACTCACTACTTACTCAAGGCCATAACATTTTATGATGGATGAATGTTTTGACCAACTATGTTTATAGAGATCCTCCTCTTTGAATAGTATTGATATCTATGCTCTCCACCAACCTTGACTAGAATGTAATCTCATCAACTAAGCAAAGGCAAACACTCCTCCAACACACGCTACGCACAAAGACACCCTCGTAGTGCAGATGCACTAAGCAAAATTGAAAGTCAAGGATACATACGTGCACTACTATTCATGGGTGCAAACTTATAGTGGAGCAACATGTGTTGTGGTCGTGTGGACAAGGCTCAAATTCTCGGTTTTCTGGGACTCACTACCAAATAGCAATTTTTAACCTTGTAACTTCACACTAGTCACCATGGAAATCATCCTTTTGGGTATAGTTTCAATCATTTGCTTAAAAAAATCAAGAACACTCATTGTCTGAGGTCAAACTATTGTGCACAAGACCTCCCCTTTTCACAATTTTTTTTGAGGATGAAGATTTGCACTTTTGTTTTACATAGAAGGATCCCATGTCATCTATCAAACACTTTTAGGCTCCTTACATGATGAAAAACTCATGAGTCAAGACACTACTTAGACCAACATTTGGACAACTATTGGATATAAAGATTCCTATTTGGGCTTGATTGTATCCACCCCTTGTTTGTATTAAAATATTTATTTCATTTTGAGTTTAATACTCAATTGTACTAGTATTTAGTCATTATTTTCTTGGATCAAGTAGCATTTTTTTTTCTACAAAACTAATAGTGCTTGTAGTCATCCAATATAAAGGGACATTTTCAATTAATTTTTGTCTTTCTATACACACTAATAAAATTAAGGTTACGAGGAGTTTTAGTTTGCAAACAATCAATCATGGATTTTTTTTCTCTAGACTAAATTAAAAGGATTTTACTTTCGCTACATTGTCAATAGGTTTGGAAAATAAAAAATTAAAGCATGAGATTTAGATTGCTTATTACAACATTACTACCATTTGGGCGATTGCAAGAAAGACCGAATGATTCTGGTAGCGTTCTACCAAAACTGCAATTTTTTGCGCTCAATACTATAAGTACTACAATACTACGAAATGGAACAATCTCAACCGCTGATCTGAAAAATCGACACCTAATAGTTCTTTTGACTACTTATCAGTACTAAAACAATACTATTTGAAAAAAAAGACAGTTTGTTATAGAAAATAGATTAAATTAGGTATAAATTAATAATAATTAGAAAATTATGAACAAAAAAACTAAAAATAGTCCATTTGTAAAGACTTGATAGTGATCACATTTCACTAAAAACTAGAAGTTGAAACCATTGTAAATGTTCGGAGAACTATGCGTAAGGGATCCCAATCCCTATTTGCACACATGTTGAGGGCAAACAATTGTTTTTTTATTAAATGCCTTTTGGTGGGTACATACTTGTCTAGTGTGGGAATAGCCCACAAAAATTCAAGTCAACATCATAATTTTGGATAATCTATAGTACTAAAACCCCCTAAATCACAAATAAGCTAACTTGACATTTAATTATTAAATTTTTTTTCAATTTTTTTGAAAATAAAGAATCTCATGCTTTCTGAATTAGCCATCTTCAATAAAAATTTCAAGCCCATTGGCTTCATTTTCTGAAAGTTATGGTTGATGGCAACCGTGATGGCAACTCCGTCACTTCAATTGTGATGCAAAATAGGACCGGTCTTTTTTGCAATCACCCATTTGGACTAACAAATTTTAGTTTTATAGATATATTATTAGCAATTTATTGAATCAATCTATCATGATAAACCTCCTTATCCTTAATATTATTTTAAAATGAATGAAAATTTTTCTACTTTAATTTCTTACATGTATTTCCAACAAGTTTTCTCAACAAAAAGGTTTTTAGCATAAGTTGTAAATGCAGACATTATAAGAGATTTTAGGGCAAGGGACGGCCATTTCAAACCTATTCCCTTCTTTGGGAATAGTCAGAATTAAAAAATATTAAAAAATCATTAAAATTTTAAAAACAATAATAATAATTAATTAATACCAATTGACATGGCACAATGGCGGCTACATCAGATTGCTGTTGTGGCACAGTTCCCAACATTCCCCGTTGTTTGGGAACACTTGGGAATTCACAATTTTGTTTTGGCCTCAAACGTCTTCTAATGCATTTTTTTTAATTATTTTTATTTTTTTAATATTAATTTTTTTTTCCAGACAACACAGGCTAGTTCCCAACAACGGGAACCAACTTGAAACGGCCCTCCCAAAGGACTGAATCCCATCTAATGTCTAAACAACCACAATACTAACACTCTATTTCTATCCCCAACTAACTTGCAACTCTAAGCTCAAGCTTTTTTAATAGCACATGCATCATTCTATCTTGTAAAGAAACCATATAATTATCATTATGTAATTCCATTCCATTTTGGAGAATTTAGGCCAAAAATCTTACTTTAAGTCACCCTAAGTGTTGCCAACAACACTATAAGAAACCTACATTTTATGTGATGTTTTCATCATTTTTTGAAATGGATTTTATTGGACTTCCACTAAAATCCGTCACAAAAAATGATGAAAACATCACATAAAATATGGGTTTCTTATAGTGCAAATAACATTTGTATGAGTATACACCTTGTGCTAGAAGCATCCGAGCAAGTAAAAGTGAAAACCAAAGAGACATAAGTAGGAAGCTCTTGAATTTCAAAAGGCAAAGTTAAGGGAGTCTACTCTCCACCATCACAACAACTAGAACACAGTCTCGGCAAGTGGCTAAGCCAAACTCTCCTTCAACACATGTTGTGCACAAAGACCTTGTTGGTACAGCTACTTGAAAGGAAGTAGGAAGCAAAAGGATGCAAACAAACATTGTTGTTTGTGGATGCACCAAATTTCACATCTATGGATGGTTGAAAAAAATAATACAAGAGATTCTAACGTATTAAAAGAAAGAGGGAAACAAGCGTCCCAATGTAGGCATATCACTTGCCAACAAAGACGTCACCGTAGCACATCTATGGATGGTTGAAAACAATAATACAAGAGATTCTAACGTATTAAAAAGAAAGAGGGAAAAAAGCGTCCCAATGTAGGTATATCACTTGCCAACAAAGACATCACCGTAGCACATCGGTCGAGCGAGTGATGCTTAGGGTGGCACATGTCGTAGTTGGCAAATCTTGACACTTATCAGCTAAGGTGAAACATTACGATTTGTGCCCCCTTGGGTCCACATGCTAGTACGAGTAGTGCGACATCTAATACAAATCGGTAGGATCAAAAGGGATACAATGCAATTGGCCACATATTCTAACTTTGGAATGCCGGGCTAGCCAATCACCGTAGAAATCATCCTTTCCCACACAGTGAGAATCATTTGCTCAAAAAAAATCCATTATGATCATTTATTGGAGGTCAAATTGTTGTGCAAGACCTGTCTTTTCAAACACAAACTTCCAAGGATGAACATGTGCACTTTTGTATTACATAGAAGGATTTTTTGTCATCTATTAGACACTTTTAGGTTGATGCATCATTATAGGGTTGTATAAATATGAAATAAATGCTTGTTTGAGCCTAATCACTATAGTGACGCCATCAAAAAACCTTGAAGAAAATCAAGGCTCCTTGACTAGGGGCAAGGGCTCTTCTACTACAACACCATTGGAACATCTATATTGTTGAAGTGAAAGTGACCCATGGGAGTGACAAGATTCTAGCATTGTCCATGAAAAGAACAATTGAAATGCTTTTCCTCACAAGTACATCAAGTGTTCTAATATTTCAATTAAACAATTTGACACTTTTATAAGCCATCCAAGTATGGTGTGTAGTATTCACAAGACACTTTCATTCACCTTCTGCTCGTGAAAAATCCAATCCTATAGTTTTATGGTCACCCTTGGAATATTTAGTAAGGCCCATACCATGCAATGCACTACTTTGGGATGATTGTATGCCAAGGTCTCCATCTCCACAACTAGAAACCTACATGAAACTTCCTCCAAGTTCCAACAATTGTTGTAGCTCCAAGTGAAGTAAGTTCAAACCTTTTCCATTTCTTCCATCTCACACTTTTTCTATACTATAGTTCCTCTTGACCCCAAATCATTATCCACACTATTCCTCCACTACTCTAGTAAGAGCTAGTAGAAGTTGCTTAGAAACACAACCAGAGCAATGGCATACATTGATATACCAAAGACAATTGTGATGATCATGTTGTTTCGATACTTGGGAATGGGTGGTAAAACAATATAGCTAATTGTAGTGAAAGCTTCCAAAACAAAGATCATAGGGCCGGCTTGCTAGAAGAAAAGCCATCCATGTAAGGGCACTTCTCACTTACACCACGCTTATTTGACATCTAGTTCGCTTTCCAGTTCTGCCCATCTAAACAAAACTTCTTACACCAAATTGCAAGCACTGTCCGCTTTCCAGTTCTGCCCATCTAAACAACCACAACACTAACCCTCTAATCCTTTCCCCAACTGACGTGCAACTGTAAGCTCAGGCTTTCTTAATGGCGCATGGATCACTCCATCTCGTGTAAGAAACCATACATCATTCTGTAGCTGCACCGTATTCTGGAAAATGCAGGCCTTACCTTAAGCCACCCCAAGAGCTGCCGACAAGAGTGAGTTGTATGAGGATGCGGCCTGTGCTGGAGAAGCGTCCCCAACAGGCGAAAGCGGAAACCAAAGAGCCGGGAGTAGGAAGTTGTCGAATCCCAAAAGGCAACGCCAAAGGAGTCTGGTCTGATCGGAATCTCAACAACTAGCCAAGGCAAACACTCCTCCAACACACGCTGGTTACAAAGAAACCCTGGTGGTGCATGTGCACGAATCGAAGTACGTAGCCAAAGGATACTGTAGACGTGCACTGCTGTTTCTGGGTGCGGGTGCTGCAACTTGTAGTGGAGCAACTTGTGTTGTGGTCATTTGGACGGAGCTCAAATTGTCGGGTTTTGGACTCAGCGGCATGTCCAGAACAGTGCACCGGCAAGTGGGGTCTAATTATATCAATTCTACGGAATCTACGCCGTTGAAATCGATTTCATTGTGTGGAAAATGGTAAAAAAAATGGAAGAACGGTACGCAGCGCGGTAATTATGTGGAGTACTGTAGTTGGTGTCAAGTGGCGTGGCATTGTAGAATCCAACAATATGCTTGATAGGATAGAAAGTTTGCATATAAAAATATCCTCACTGCACGCAAGGGACATGAGGTACGCGTTCAATTGCTGCGTCGGAACTGGCGTGGCTCGTTTTCAACATCGTCCAGTAAGAACAGAATTTGTTGTTGAACTCTGAGGTCACTTTTGATTGTTGTGAGCAACATTTTTGGTGGTGTTGCAAGAGATTCTTTGAGAATTCTACTTTGTAGGAAAAAGTAAAACGAACCACTTGCTCTAATTTCATTCATTTGAACTATTTTATATACTACTACTGTAGTATTTTTTGGGTAATAATTTTGCTAGATAATTTATCTGAAAAATATTTAGATGCAAAAAAAATTCAATAGAAGGATGTAATTTAACCCTTAAAATTTTGAGCGACCCAAAATGGGTTGATCCATTTCTAAAATGGCCATTTCTAGACTTAGGAATGTAAATAGTCACTTGAACTTGGACTCATTCTCAAGAGAATCAAGTTAGCTATTGAGTAATGTATTTAGGTTTAAAATAAGATTCACTAGAATTTTTGTAAATTTGGTGTGTTTAGATTTAGCATTTCCAAAGCATAGGTGGTCTGTCAAGGGTTGTAGTAAAGAGTCTTTGGATGGAAGAACTCTTGCCAATGAGGTAGAGGCATGTGTTCATGGGAACTCTCACCAATTGTGTCGCCAGGTGTTAGCAAGGTTGGACCCAAAAGGCTATTGGAGACTTTCAGCACACTTTTAGAAGCTACACATTGTATGATATGTGACAAACATCCAAGAAGAAAACCGTTGAAAACCATCTCAAGTGGAAGAGTAATGAAGTTGGAAAATGATGACACTTGAAGTTCAATAAGTTCCTAGCCTATACCATTCATGGCCCTTTTTTAGCTTCCCAATAGTAGATTAGACTTGAAGCTCCACTGCCCTCCCCCCTTTTTTAACTTTGCCTGGTCCAAAAGAGCCAAGCCAAGCACAATTTCAGCTATGCCAAAACATTGATTTCCTTGAAGCATTAGAGAAAATTTTAGGCCTCCGAGGTACCCTGAAATTTACTTTTTTTTGGCTCAAAAATTCGTTTTTTCCCTATTTTCGCCCAACTGTATCTGCAGCAACAGTGATGCAGGAACCGAAATTTACGAATAATTTAAAAAAAAAATTTAATCTTAAAAAAAAATGTAAAATATTTTTAAAAAATAATATTTTTATTTTATGGCGATTACTTACTGTTTTCGCGAGCAGTCAAACAAGCTGACTGCTCATTGTGGAACAATTTTGGAGTGACAGGCCGAGCTCTGAAATAGCTTGGCTTGTCACTCTTGAGCAACCCTCTGGAGGGCTGATATTTCTTCTAATGTATCCTTCACTTTTATGTTATAATCTTGTAATCTATGACTTGGATTGAAACCAAACTTTGTAGAGATGATAAGGACTTGGCTTTCTTATAAGATCCTACAGTTAATTTTGCCTAAAAATGACTCATCTTACTTTGAGCTTCAATTCTTTGTAACTTACAAAATTACACTTTGAAATCACCTTGAAAATGGCTTAAAATTTGCAGGATTAAGAAAATTTTAATTAGTTAGTTATTGTTTAAAGTACTTTTATGTTTGCAAGCTCATGTTGAAGCACGAGAAAATCAAAGTATATATTGTACTTGATACAAGTATAAGTTTAAAAAAATTTAGCATCTACTATATTAGTAATTTATTTTTCCAAATTTGATGAAAATGATTGAAAATTTTGTCATTTGTTAAGGTAATCTAAGCTAATTTGTTTATTAGATATCTTAAAGTGTCATATAATTTTTCTTTAGCTAACAATTCAATTGAAAATGATATTCAAGTAATAAGGATAAAGTGTTTTCTTAATAACATATCCTTTTTTAAATCATCTATTGTTTTAGTTGAATTTTTTTTAATTGATTGGAATATCTAAAGGATTAAAGAAAAAAGAAAAATTGATTTCAGGAAAAAATTACATTTATTCCAGAAGGTCTAAATCAATAATAAAAATAACAATGCCAAAATTGTGAAAGAAAAAACTCCATTTTTTTTATAAACAATTAGAACTTCTTATTGGGATACTATAATTATTGGCATACCTCACATAATGAAAAGATTTTCTTTTTAAAAGAAATTTTTAATTTCGTCCATAAAGAATTCTTAATAATATGCTTTATTTTTCATACAGTCTGTTTTATCTAATAAAGTTAAATATGATAAAGATTTAGAACAATTTAAGATTTTCCACTGATTAATTTTAAAAACTCTAATTTATGAATATAATAATGCCATAAAAACATTGATAATCTACTACTTTCTTTTTGAGAAAAAAAATGTATTAAAAGTAATTAACTGTTTTATTCTTAAAAGTTAATTGATCATAATGAGTGAGAAAAAGAAATATGATCTTGTATACGTCGATGAAGAATTCAGATTAGGATTCCTTGGCATCAACATGGATGAGACAGGGATTGCATATCGGGTTGGAGGCGCGATGCGGATCGTAGGACGGACTTGCTGTGCGGTTCTGCTACGGATCTTTTCCGCTTTGGAGAACATCGCTTCCTCTGAGTGAGAGATTGTTATTTGTCTAGGCTTGCACATACCCTGTGAATACGATTGGTGGTTGCAGATTTTGAATCGGCCCACTCAAGCCTCGTCGAATAACAACTCCAACTCTTGCTCGAACCCTAAGTTTTCAGATCTCGTTTCTTCCTCAGTTTCTCTGCTATACCATTGTCAAAGTCAGATCTCGTCATGGAATCGTATAGGAATGTAGTACGAGACGGTCGGCGCTTCACTGCTGACCAATACTTGGAACTTCACCAGCTCCACGCAAGAGATTATAAAACTCATGGAGATACTAACCGGACAAATAACGTGGGCCAGGCGCAGGATCCCAGGAGATCGATTCCACGTCAGTACGGCCACACTCAACCCTCTGACTCTTGCAGCCAACGCATCCCGCACAGGCCTTCACAACGGGGTCCAGATCTACAGCGACCAAGGCATTATGACGCGGATCGACCAGCTAGGCGGGACTTTCCTTCCCACGAGCGGCTGGTCTCCCCTGTTCTAGTCGCGGCTCCCCCAGCGACTCCTCAGAGAGACGTGGCCCCCCCCAATAGTTCACCACAACTGGGCAGGGATGCCCATCTGTGACCACAAGGTACTACATGTTGATACTTTTGATTCCTCTCTGTTAAACTTGGAGATCTCGCACCTTCATAATCACGTTATGATCGCCAGTTTTGTGGGTGGACAACTGGATGAAACCTCCATCCCTTCTTGGCTTGCTGATTTGGGGAGACGCATCCACCCTCACCGTATCATTCTCTATAAGATGGCCGGGAACGGGTTTCATTATGTTAAGGTGGACAGTTTTCAGGTTGTAGCGAGAGCTGTGAACATGCTCCTTCATAAATTCTCTAGAGGGGCTGCTACTTACCAGTACTGGAATCCCTCGTTCAATCCCTTTTCGTCCATTAACCCTAGCCAACCTACCTAGCTCACCTTGGAGCAAATTCTTCTGGAGTTCATTTCATCTTCAGAAGTCATTGCCCAGACTCTAGGCCGGGTGGTGGCATCTGACATCGTCAACCCTGCATTGTTTCAACATCGATACTGTGTGGAGATCGACATACAAGACGGATGGCCGTCCACGATTCTCATTGAGACCAAGTATGGAGCTCCAGCAACTATCTAAGTGGTGTACGAGGACCATCAAGTCATCGACTCAACTGCCAACGCTGTAGATCAATGACGCATCCCACCGACGAGTCAACGATTGCCCCTCCCTGAAGCTGGCAGAGAAGATTCTCAGCGCCGAGACCAATTACAGCAAGGCCCAGCCAGATCTAGACAATCTGCTAGAGTCGTTTCGGCAAACTCAGCAAATAGACGGTCCCATGCTAAAAGCCAACAAGCTTCTACGGGCTTGAAGAAATCATACCACAGACATGGAGTTAGGTTTGACTCTCGACGTCGTCGTTCTCCACCGATCCCAGATGAAGATGGCTTTATTCAAGTGCACACCCGCCGCAGTGGATTAATATCGAGACGTACAGAATCCCCTGCCAGCTCCAGTCATTATTGGACCAGGCGGGTTTCGATGGAGAGATGTCGAGATGAGGCGGAGCTCCTTGCCCAACAACAAGAACCAGCGCCTCTAGACCTGCTACCGTTCAACACTACTCAACCTTCCTCTCCGGCCACGCCCAGCATCGATCTACCTCCTTCTGGATCTCGCACTTCATCCCCGGACAAAGGTAAACTTGCTCCAAATGAAACCTTACCCTCCCCACCATCCCTCAAGTCTCACCACCACTCGATCCACATCTCTAAACTCAAGGCTGGCCTCCCTAATGCTATCCAGTTGCCGACCGTCCTTCGTAGCAATCGACGTGCTCAGGCTGGAACGTCAAAGGTCATCTCCAACTCAACGTCGAGCCTGCACCTTGCAAAAGGATCGAACTGAAGCCGGTCACCATCTCCCACTTCTCCAACATGTAGCTAGCCATCACAGATCCCATCTCGTCCATCGCTTAATTCCCTGGCATGTTTTGATAAACTTGGCCCACGGCAGCAGGTTGGGGGACCCTAGGCCTCGGAACACAATAACTTTATTACTGAACTCGGACCTGTGGCGATGATCGACCCTCCCCTGGCTGCAGAGGATATCAACCAATTTCGGAATCTGATGGAATTCCTTCCACACGGCCTAGATTTAACAATTGAGCTTGAAATGTACGTTGACGCTCCACTTCATCTCCCAATCTTCCGGGAACCCTCACGACCTGCGTCTCCCCCAAACGATAGCGGCACATCATTAGCAATCTGGGTCTTCAATCATATTACAGGCTCCCTGCCACATTGGCGAGGTACTGAAACGGAGGTTCCACTCCACGTAGCTGCCGGCGAGTTCTCTCTCAGGTCGATCAAATCCTTCGCGAGACTTCGACCTCATGACCAAGCTCAGCTCCAGTCTCATAGCCGCCCAGGTATTCACGCTGACCAGACCTTGAATTCGTGGGGTATCAGGCTTATCAAGACCTCTGACCGCGCAGGGAGCGCTCGGAAAACTCCCGACCCACGCAGCTCATGAAGATATGCCTGCTATCTCACAACATCAGAGGATTAAACGATCCGTCTGCCGTAGATAATCTTCGACAATACATTAGTAGCAACCCTGTTGATCTGCTCTTTATCCAAGAACATAAGCTCCGGGGTCCAGCAGCTGAAAACCTTGGCCGTCGACTTTGGCGACGGTCTACTGCCTTGGTTACCCATGCCGAACTAGGTTACAATATCGATGGTTCCTGTGCAGGTAAAGGCGGTGTCGCATCATTCATCGCCCCCCACTGGGCTAATCTTCTTGCAAACTCTGGCTCACTCTTCGGAGGTCGTGTCCAGTGGTTTATCTTGTCCAGACTACCTGGTGGAGATGTTGGTTTCATTAATATTTATGCCCCAATTGATTCCCAAAGCCGTCGTGCTCTCTGGGAAACATTGGCGAGAGATCTCCCGACTACGTGCCGATGGATCGTGGCCGGCGACTTCAACATGGTGGAGAATCATTGTCACAAGTCCAATCCATGTGGCAGAGCTATGCCAGGCCCAGAGTGCGCATCATTTAACAGCCTCAAAGCCACGCTTAGTGTGTCTGAAGAGCCTCTTTCCTCCCCGAGCTTGTCCTTCTCATGGAACAATGCTCGTAGTGACAATGCAAGGATCTTGGCGCGCCTTGACAGATTTTATCTTTTCAAAGCTTCTCCGTCAAGTTACAGACGAGTTCTCGAATATAGGATCCGTGGAGATAACACGTGATCAGACCACAGTCTGGTTTCTCTGATCCTTGAACTTTCGACACCTACTGCCCGCCCAAGCAGGTGGGCGATGTCAGCATTCCATTTGGATGGTGCTGAGGCAGGAATTCGAGGGATCTGGCATTCATCCCCTACGTCAGCATCCTTTTTTGCCAAGCTAAAGAAAGTTACCCGGTTCTATAGATCTTTATGCATTCGATGTGCCCGCTCCTTCAGGCTTTCAGAAGATGAGCTTCGCACCGGCCTGGACTTAAAAGTCCGTGAACTCCAGCTAACTCCACTTGATGCCGGGCTCCAAGGGGAGGTCAACACGCTCCGCTCCCAATTGGCCGAAATCGAATCCCGGAAGTTAGAGGGCCAAAAAATCAGATCCCGAGTGAAGTGGCGGCTCTTCGGGGATAGGCTCTCCGCACAATTCTTCCATGCAGTCTGCGAAGGTCGATCAACTTCGTCGATTATGGAGCTCCGGGACGATCTAAGCTGTATTCACCACGATCGAGAAGAACTAGACCACATCTGCCTCCAATTTTATACCAAACTGTATTCTCAAGTAGAGGTGACCCCGTAGATCCTCACTGGCCGTGCGGCAATTCTCGACAGGGTATCTCCCCGTTTTACCCCAGCTACGGCCAACCTGCTCGACCAACCCCTTACGCAGGCCAAATTATATCAAGCCCTTCTCCAGATGGCGAAAGGCCAGAGTCCTGGCCCCGATGGTATAATTACGGAATTCTACTGTCGCTACTGGGATCTCGTAGGGGAGGACTTCTTCCGTATGGTACAAGAATCAATAACCACCGGCCAGTTCCCATTAGGGATGACATCCGGGACTATTGCCTTGATTTTTAAACAGGGGGACAGAGCTGATTTGTCTAATTGGAGACCCATCACCCTCCTGAATGTGTCGTATAAAATCGTTGCTAAGGCGCTTCAAATCAGACTACAGCCCATACTTCAAGAAATCATCAGCCCCGACCAGTCTGCGTTTTTGCCTCGCCGCCACATTCTCGGCAATATTCTGCTTCAATATGAAACAGTGCAGTGGGCAAAAGAGAGCGACCAGGACTTGATTTTCTTAAAGCTAGACTTTACCAAGGCTTATGACGTCGTTGATTGGGACTTCTTATCCTCCATTATGACAAAAATGGGGATTCCTGATTCTTTTAGGCATGTGGTCATGATGCTTCTTCGTGATGCCTCTGCCACGGTCCTCCTCAATGGGCAAGCCACCACCTCTTTCCCTATACAGCGTGGAGTTAGACAAGGATGCCCCCTGGCCCCTTATCTTTTTCTTCTTGTGGGTGAGGCGTTACACATGATAGCTACAACAGAACAACAATTGGGCAACATCCAAGGTATTTCTCTACTAGAAAGTGACCTACACCAACTTGTGTCTCAATTTGCTGATGATACAAGTCTTTCTATCCAAGGCAGAGAACCTGACCTTTGTAACACCATCTCTTTGCTGGACCGTTTTGGCAATGCCTCGGGGCTCATTATTAATTGGACGAAGAGCACTCTTTACTGATTCTCCTCAAGGCCAAGGCCTCCTTGGACTGACAATTTTCAATTGTCTTGGGCTTCATCAGGGTCTCTCTCCAAACTTCTTGGAGCCCCTTTTGGCATTTTTATTGAAACTATGGACATTGATGAGTTTCTTCAGGGGAAAATAGCTAAGAAACTAGCATATTGGTCTACTCAACGTCTATCCTTAGCGGAACGTGTAACCATTATAAATGCCGTACTTCTATCTACACTCTATTATTTTATTGCTATTTGGAGTGGATCCATCCATAGCATCCGCTCCATTAAGGGCAAACTGAGGAATTTCCTCTAGAGCGGCTCTGAGCACACCTCACGATCTCGGGTATGCTCGACTGACTGTTGCCTTCCAAAAGAAGTGGGTGGTTTGAAACTTCTTGATCCAGAGATCTCTCTTACAGCTCTCCTGGCTAAATGGGTCATCTTTGCCATTGAACCAGGCATTACCAATCTTAAAACTCTTCTTAGGTTTAGGATACATAAAATGAAGCCTCATCCATCGAGCAGTTATTGGTTTCCGTCTCAAGCTTGGCTTATGGTCCACAGACCCTCTATTACTCGAGGCTCAAGGGTTTGGAATCACATCACGACTGCTTGACGTTGTTTAGTCCAACATATTGACCTGGTGCCCCCTACAAATACTAATGAAGTCCTAGCCACAAGTATATGGTAGGCAACCAGCTACATTGGATCGAATTTTAACTTTTCAGCTGACAGAGCTCGAGTCCTTGCTCAAAGTGGCCTTCGCTCAATAGCTGACATATGGGACCCTGAGGCTCAAGATTTCTTCTCCTGGGACACTCTTTCCAACAGGTTCCCTCTACTACCTCTTGAGAAACACCATTGGTTTTATCTCATTTCTAAAATTCCTTCTTATTGGCATGAACTCCTCACCAACCAAGCAGGGAGGGCTCAGGAAGTTGATTGGATGGGCATTTTCCAGCTAGAATCCTCCGTCTCGGAGCTGGTATGGAAAAATACGATTAGTGACAACCATATTTTGCTCTCCCATCCTCAACACATCGAATTGGCTACACATATTGTCTCAACCAAAGTTTACCCTTTATCTCAAATATTGGCTTTCAACCCGACCTCCTCTAACTCCATCTTCCTATATGGAAATATTCGAAGGGTACGCATTCTCCAAGTGGCAAAAAGACGGATATGTTCCCCAATTTATTTATATGTTGAGATTACGCAACTACTTTCTTTTGATCCGGACAGATGGCGGTGGGATAATGGCTCCAAGTTGATGGACTACACTACAGACATCGGTAGGAAACTCCTCTCCAGCCATTGCCAGTTAAAGAGGACGATCCCAGCCAAATGGTCAAGACATCTCACATCTACCTTCCTACCTGACTGGAAAGACCTCTGGTTCAAATGTAGGCCTTTGAAGGAAGCCACCTTCATGTGGTCAGTTTGGCATAATGCAGTAGCCGTTCACACATGGCGAGCCCGGATAGCCCCAGGGATTGATACAAAATGTTCATGCTGCACTGTTGGGGCTGAAGAATCTCCATATTATAGATTCTATTCGTGCCCTACATCTCGCGCAGTTTGGGACTATGCTCAGTCCATTATCCATCAGCTACGAGAGGCTCCTTTTTCCTTGGGGCCATACGACAGACTTGACTTTTCTCAATGTGTCTTTGGTTCTACAGTCCCTCGCCAGTTTCAAGCCTTTAGGACTATTTGGTCCTTGCTTTGGGGCTCTGCCATTTGGATTATGTGGATTTCTTGTAACAGCAAGGTCTTCGCTCAAGAAACTTGGACGTTAGAACTCATTCATAAGACCCTTTGGGATGCACTTCTCGACTCAGGATGGGCGGCACACTGAAGGCCCAGATGGCTTCTCGCCAACGCCAGGCTGACAAGGACAAAATTTGGGCCAAATTTGATAGTATCTGGCTTCAGTCTCCTGTCCTTGCCACTAGGTTTGATAGTTTTATTTGTTGGAATAAGGAGGCTCCTTCTCTTTGTTCCTTCAATTAGCAGTTTCTCTTGTTTTCCGGGGTTTTTTTGGTGTCCTTTTTGTTTTTTGCTCTTATCTCTTCATTGTCCGTCCTTCTCGGCCTAGACGCTGTGTTCTTTGGTTTCTTTTTAATGCAATGGCTCGCCATTTGTTCAAAAAAAAAAAAAAAAAAAAATTCAGATTAGAAGTTATGGATGAAAAAATGAGCTATTTTGTATATACCTCCTAAAGTCCCAAAGTCCTTGGAGTCTCTTGGGACTTTCGATAGGCTTGTGTCAACTCAATTTTTGACATGATTTTTTGAAACTTTTTTTGAAGATAGGAAATCACATTAGCTTTTTGTTTCAATTGGTGTCGAGAAGTTAAAGCTATGCCACCCTAAGTCCAAAAAGCAAGTCGAGGGGTAGTAAAAAAAGTGATTTTTTTCCTTCTCAATGATGATAATTTTGTCTATATGTAAAGCTTTGATTCATTCTATTTGGACTAGTGATGAGAAAGTTATGAACAATCTCGTTTTGGGGGCAATTTAAGCATCTTCTTGAAAAATAACTTATAGAACTCATTTTTAAATGCAATTTTAACAATTAAAAAAAAAACTTGCTATAAGATAGGGTTTAATTTTCTTCTTAGAACAATATCACTATTGAAATTATTGTATTTCAATTCCATCTTAGAGCTATTAACGATTTAGTTTTTTGTTCAGTTTTGAACCTATTTCTACTTAACAAGTTTTTAATGAGTGAAAATTAAATGGGTATTTTGGAGATTTTTTTCCTAGACTCCATATTCTACAACATGTCCAATTCTCCACTTGTTGATTGGCAACCATCTCCAATTGAAGAGTAACCAAATTTGTGTGTGAAATTTGAGAAAATAAAACTTAGCCTCACTTGCATTGGTCCCAAACTAAAAATTGTGAAACACTAACACCAAACATTTCAAGTTGTGGTGTTAGGTAAAGTATTGGATATGATAACACTCAAGAGAACCAACTCTAGTAAAAATTTCAAATTCATACAAGTCATGCTTCAAAAGTTATTGCGAAGGAAAGCTTTGGCACCCCCCCCCTATGACAAATAAACAATTCCAATGTTTCTTGCAATGACCCATTAGAAGATGGAAAATTGACATTTTTTTGAACTTCCTAGACTATATTAGATGTAGATGGCGCCCAACTTGGCAGTGGAGCTTCTCCTATCAAGGTATTTTTTATTTTTCTATAGAAAGAGATGCCCAAGGCCAATAAGTAGCCAATAGATAACCTTCAAGATTATTGTAGAAATGAAGAGTGTCTACTAGTTCAAAACTTGAATATTTTTTGGTTGACTACCTTTGTGATAGATCTTGTCCTTTTAGGGTTATCTACAAATCACAGAAGATACAATCTCAATACATATTGACACTCTTTAGTTGAAGATATGCATTTCACCTTTTAAATTTAAAAAAAAAATTCCAGCCTAACTACTGAAATAAACTTAATTAAGTTTTGTTTCTATAATAATTTTATTTTATAAATATGAATATTTAATTGCAATTTGAACTTAAGGCTTTCACCATAGTCTAATCATATTTTAATCATAGAATGATATGATATTTTTTGACATTATAATATTCTTTACTAGCATATATACCTATAGAAAAATTTCTCAAGATTTTTCAAGTATATTACAAGTTTGATATGAATTTTCATAATTTTTCCTTAAAAAATTCAAAAATAAATTGAAACGTTCTATCTCTACTACTTTCAAACACATTAATTGTACTAGCGTATAGAAGGATGTTCTTTACTACTGCTTTACTAGCAAATACACCTAGCTATAAAGAAATTTCTTGAGATCTTTCAAATTCATTCCATGTTTGATATGAACTTCCATGATTTTTCCTTCAAAGGTTCAAGGTAAATTGAAATCATTCTATCTTCACTACTTTCAAACACATTCTAATCATATTATTGTATAGAAAGGTAAATTTTCTCCTTCCATTGATGTTCATGATTTGACATTTATACATTGTCCAATCAAATCTATCATATGCTACAATTGGATCTATTTTTAATTTTCATGTTCTTTAAGTTTTTTTCAGCAATCACTGGGCAAATTTGGCATTGGTAAATCTTTAGACCTTTTTCATAGTAATTGGTCAAAATAGAATGATTGATTGTAATCATAAAGTTATTTCTACTACTCTATAAAAACTTACCTAATACGACTTTCTTTTATGGTCTTATGCACATAATTCACTCTCTATTATAGTAATTTTGGATCCATATTCAAAATGGATCAAAGTAGTAGGAACACAATACAATGGATCTTCAAGATATACAAGTACTATGCAATTAGTATCTTAGAGAGAATTTTGCTAATTAAAGTAACAACACCCAATTGTTGCAAAACTTTCAAATATGGGCATCTACCTATAATATATACCTTTTCAATATGAGCCTATAGAGTCTATTCTAGATACTTCTATAATTGACCATTTTGAAAATTCATAATTTACTCTATAATGTCCAAATAATACATCTTGGGACCTACATAAGTGGTCAATGAAAGTAAGTGTCTTCCTCAAATGTGGACATCTACTAATGTGTTGCTATAGTATCCAAACTACCTATTCAAATACTTGCCCAAAATCAAATCAAAACATAAAAAATTTATTGAAAAATCCCTATTTTTTCTTATGGAAATTTTGGTTTTATTTTATTGGAGCCAATGACAGATATGTAGGTTTGAATCAATGTAGCCATCATCACCAAAACCACTGCAATTGTAGACAAAATCAACCAAGGCTTAGAACAAAATATGATTTTGAACTCACTCCAAAGTCTATATCTTCTACAGTCACATCCCCTCATTAAAGTTACTTTCATATCATGGTGAGTTTGAGAAGACAAAAGTTCCACTCTGCCTTCATTCAAAGTTGTTTATATCTTTATAAACCTATCTTTCTATAAGTCATTGTGCACAATGGCCCATCAACTCCAACTATTTTGATCCCAGACTATTCCAACTCTGTTGCTAATAGAACATAAATATATGCATTTCTTTGTATGCTCTGTGCCATGAGTAAGCCTTTGGATCCACATATGACTTTGTATGCATCTCCAAGAAAATGCGTTTTCTCACTAAACAAACTTGAATTGTCAATTTTGAAAGCTTCACTTGAAGTGGCCATGAAAGAAGTGGTTACTATATCCACCACATTCTCTACACTTCTTTGTTGATATTGTAAATCACCAATGATGTTCATTGCCTTTGGAGGTTTGAAAAGCAATAGAATTGCAAATATACTCAACTACTTTGTCAACGAGAACAAAAGGGATTTGATTTTCAACTCAGCCAAGATTACTATCTACAAATTGCATCTATATGTTGTATCTTATATGAAACACATCATTGGCATTAAACCTAGATGTAAACGTATTGTACGTCCACAATTGACTTTCACTTTCTTCAAAGTCCCTGTCAATATAAGTAGCCAAAAAGAGGGCATCTAGACCCAACACATGTTTGATCTGTTTGTCAGTCCAACTAGTCACCTCATTTTGAAGACTATAGCATGCCAATATAGCCTTGGGATCATCCACAATTGCATCACAAAAATGGTCCCATTTCTCACCCAACAATCCAAATTGCACTGCAATTTCAAGTTTCCACTGTTGTCCAAATTTTCTTGGTTGTAGAGCCCAAATTGTCATTCCACTGGAAAAAATGTTGTGGGAGGTTGGCAATTATACTCGGTCACTTTTGGTATAAAATATCCCAATTGGTTAGGAGTCATTTAGAACCACGATTAGAGAGTCACGATTAGGAACTTAGCAAAAAAGATCCATTGCTTGAAAGGCACAATGGATTGACGCTTAGATGCCCATTAGAGTAGAAGACTATCATAGGATTAGAACCTGGTTGTGTTCGCCAATTTACCAAGGGTAAGTAAATAAGCGCCCACACATGGCATCCTATGTGATCATCAATATTCAGTATATAGAATCAGGATAATTGTATGGCTTACAAATTTAGAATGCATGAACATTAGGATTAACACCTTGAAAGCATAAATACAAGTGGAAACCGCGGTCATCAAAGTCCGCAAACACATGTCTTAGAGAGAGTTCTATACTCCCCACAACAAAAAATCAAGACATCTCCATCATAATCAATCCCTGAAGTGACCTCTAGAAGCTCAATGTCACAAGTGCAATAATCTACATCATTGGATCTTAAGGAAGTGCAACATGATTGTGAAGGTGGCATGTGACCCTCCCTCTACATCTCATCTATCCCAAGGTCTATAAGTCATATAACATCATCTAGAGATTGCAGTATAGGATTTATGGGATGGACAGTGGCAATGTCTACAGGATCATCTTCAGGAGGGATTCGCACAGGAAGAGGTACTGTGGGTACAGCCATGATTACATCGTCTTGTACCTGTGTTCATTGCAATACAACTTAGTTAGATGAGAAACACTGAAGATATAAAGCGATAATCCACTCCAGACATTTGCTAACGCACACGTGACGATAACCATGCTCGGTAGCTGACAAAATATCAAGAAAATAATGTATCTATGGAAACGATGTATACAAGTCTCCTCCTTATGTTTTCACGCCCCGCTTCATCGCCCCCCCTCTGAGATCCTCATCTCGGGCCCGAGAGGGGATTGGGCTCAGCCTGACCTTGCAAAACAACACCGTAAAACAATGACCGTGCACTGGGAATGACGAGGGCCAGTCTGCGGAGACGTGGTCACCTCCCACCGTGGTGGTGTGCTCTTGCACCACCTGACAAACACAAGCCAAAAACTAAAATTTTAAAAAACAGCAGAGGAGGGAGAGATACCTCAGTTGTTGGGACGATTGACTGTGGATCATAACCTTGTGCTTCTTCACCCGCCTCCAGCTTGACCTGAGATCGCAACTTCGGCGCCATGGATACTCGCAAAGAACGCTCCGAATGTACAAACCTCCAGAATGTGATTTCTGGGCTACTTAATATTCACAGAGAGAAGAAAGTGATGATGAACTTAGCGACGATATGCATTGCGGAACCCATGTGACTGCCGCCAGTAGCCTAAACCCTAATTTTCGAGGTCAGCAGTCATCCCATCTAATAATTTTTAATGATATATTAATGATTATAATTATTTTTTGGTTCCTCCAAGTGTAAGCACGGCTGGCACAAGATAAGACGGTCTCGCTTTAAATTTGACTGGGGATCACTTACTCTAGGGTAGACTTATTGTGTGTCATACACATATGACATTGATTTATGAGCTTGCTTAAAAATCCGTATAGTAAAAATTAGTTAGTTCTAGCTTAAAACTGTCTTTTAAATTCATTGGAGGAAATGATTATATACACTAGTAGAAAATAACTGACCAAAACAACAAAAATCCAACACAAAAGTGTTGATTTTTTTTGCTACAAAGGTCGAGTTGACTTGGACAGTATTTAACACAAAAGTGTTGATTTTTTGTTACTATTTTTGTTGATTTGGTCGGGTTTTTTTTTTTTTTAATAATTTTAAAATTTTAAAAATTGTTTTTCTATTGCCACGTGGCAGCATCACATCGCGCCACGTGGCAACCACCGCCACGTAGGCGGCCACCACCGTGGGGGTTTGAACCTTGGACCTCACGGTTGAGGTCCAAGGCTTTAACCATTGAGCCACCCCAAAATCCATATGAATACATATGAGTTAGAATTACATTTATATTGTTTTTTCATTTTTTTGGTAAGAACAACAGACTTTGGTGGCCGTTTCGGCATAGTAAAACACTTTTTTTTTAAGAAACTTTGCACTAGTAAAAGTTAGAAAATTAAACTATCTTTCACCTCCAAAAATACGTTTGAGATTTGGAGTCTTAAATCAAAAGTCATAGACAAAATTCAGAGCGGGTGTTTAAAAATGTCAAAAAATAAGTTCATTTCAACCCTGCAAATATTGTCCATAACTTTTGATTTAAGACTCCAAATCTCAAATGGATTTTTGAAGGTGAAAGATAGCTTGATTGTCTAACTTTTATTAGTTTAAAGTTTCTTCAAAAAAAGTATTTTACTATGCCTAAACGGCCACCAAAGTCTGCTGACTTCAAAAAACACCGAAATGTGAATGATTTAGTGTTAAATTAAATTAAAATTGTACATAGAATTTAACCGTGGGGATTTAAACATTGCCCAAATGACGAAAAAATATTTCAAACTTTTGTAAGTCTAAATAAACAAAAAAAAGTGTTGATTATGTTGTTGATTTGGACATTGGACTACTGAAATCAACAAAAAAATTTGACCATTTTGTTGCTCGTGCCAAATCAACAAAAACTTGTGAATATGAACAAAAAAGTGTTCACAATTTTGTTCATTTGGACATTGTGTTACCAAAATTAACAAAAAATTGTAACCATTTTGTTACCTTGTGCCAAATCAACAAAAAATTGTGAAAATGGTCGATACAGTGCCCAAATTAAGAAAAAGTTGATGATTTTCTGTTGATCTGGACATCATTTTCTACTAGTGATAATTAATGTCAATACAAATTGTTGAAGAAAATAGGACAACCGAATAGTCAGGATGCACACATATCCCAATGCACTAAAATATATAAAACCTAGTTGAACTGTACTCATGTTTATGAATTATGTTGTTTGATGTAAGAACAGTTAATATTCAGTCGTCAATGTTTGGTTGAATAATGAGACTTCACAATTTTCCCTCCCATTGTAATCAAGTTATTTGGCCCATGAAATCCAAGCGCGACTAAGGATAATCATACTTAGAGTTCAACAATTTGTGACATCATTGTGGGAGCGTCCGGAGGAGCTCCGCTTGCGTAGTGGCGGCGCGGCCGCAAGTTTGGTCCTAATCCTGCCATCCCAACCTGGCTTAAGACAAAAAAAATTACAAGTTCCACGACGTGTGAGCAACACGCAACAAGCATTGGTTAACCGAAATCAAAGCACACAAAATCAACAAGGGGGACGGCACCAGCAGCTTATAGAAGTTTGTTAGGTGAAAAAGGCTTCCTCCTATGGGTGATAGACCTTACCAGTGTAGTATTGCCTTTAGGGTTCCAACAGTCGTACTTGGGTGGGAAATGACCTAGCCACTTCTTCTGGGGTTGAGTGCCTACTTACAGGAGGCTTGGTACCGGGCCAAGGATTATGCTTCGGTGTTGTGGCTCTCAATTTTGGAGGCCCCACTCATCCACTGCATTAATGATGTGGAGTTGTTCTACAATTGTTCTTATGATCATATATAATTAAAATTGTTCCTAAATCCTGACAATGCACTTTCGGTGATCAACAATAATCACAATCCTGAATCCCAGAAATTGTCTCTCTTAAACCTCATACATAAACAAGGTTTCAATCATGTGAGCATCGAACACCCAATATTTCAACCAAAATAGAATAACTTCATGGATGAATACCCCCGTTCAATATTTCTTTGTCCAAGTGTATCTATTCTGGTCCTACCTTTAAGATATGTGCTTGAATTATTTTCAAATTGACGAAGAGTAAGATATTGACAAATCCTCGTCGTCATTTGTAATACAACGACGTTTTGTTCTGACTCATTCATGGTACCATGTTATAAATTCTTGATCAATGATATTTATCAAAAAACCCAGGACACGTTGGTCCCAGTTACACTACAGTCTTGAACCTTTGGATAGTGACCATGGGAATGAATAATATTTAAACATGCATATATTGCCCAAGTCATTTTAAATTCACCAGATATTAGACATTTGAGGCTGTAAATGCTTCCCTATAATTTAAAGCAAGAAATAATCATTTTGAAACCAATCTAATTTTGAGGTTTGTGAATGGAGTCTATTGCTAGAAATGTTTCTCTCTGCTAATTTTTGGCTATATAGATATTATGTGATTATACTGTAGCACTGTATCTTTTGACAAAATGAGAAAATTCATTTTTGAATAATGGGCCACCGGTCTTGTAAAATATAGTTGAGGCCTTAAATATCATATGCTTCAAGAGTACCTTGCCCTTGAAGTTCAATGTTTTATGGTGGGCTGCTTTTTAATGTAGCCGTCCTTAATTTAGGATGGATTCAGTATTAGAATCCTTATATTGTCTATTGATATGTCAAATCTTTTTCCCTTTCTACGGTTAGTGCTATCCGAGCCGCTTCTCAAAAATGCGTACTTGTTCCTTATTTGTAGATGGCAATGAACCTGAGTGGAATGTCTAGTTCAATGGCAATTGTGAGGGCAAGGGGAGAATTTGTTCCAATCTCTTTTCCAATCGGAGATTTAGGATTTGCAGTCGTTAGTGCATTGCACTTGAGTATTCGGTTTAGTCTATGTCCTAGTTCATTACACATTGACGAGGAGGTTTTCGACACTGATAGCGACGACTTGATTCATACATTAGGTCAAGAACTTGTCGAAATAAGTTCCTGCAAAGAATGGCATTTGGGCCCAGGAAAGTATTTAGTGCATGGATTCGTAGTACCTAGTGCCAGGCCGTCTTTCGACGAGGATGCTCTCAAATTGTCATCAACTAGTTTGTACCGGACGCCAATGGTATCTCGCGTTAAAATCAAGCCAAGAGTCGATGTCATTTTCATCGAGAGCGACGACTCAGATGACTCCTCTCCACCCCACAAGGTTTTGAAACATATGCCGTCATCTTCTTGTCCAGTCTCTACCATCTCTTTGAAGCCTAATGAAGTACTCGTGAATATGTTGGAGGTCGTTGATGGATAATCAATTGTTCCTTGCCTTCGAAAGTTGTGTCATACCAAAGGGTCACGAAACCCATTTAAAAAGATTGATTATTATTCCATTTCGGTTCATCATGTCAATTTCGTTCCACCTGTGTTTAATGGTGATGTTATTTTTGAATTACGGCCCTTAGCCCTTTTCGATCACCAATGCTAAGGAAAACTTTTGAGTGGGATGGAGAAACGCTACGATGGCCATGTTTGGTCCAATTTACACACTACTAACATTAGATACAAGGATGGGATGACATTTCGTTTATCTTCGTGTGTGGAACACCTTCGGTGTGATAACAACACTTGTGAGTACCTTACTCGCCAGCACCGTGTGGCACCCGTCAACGAGACGGAATGGAATGGGTGTTCTCCTGTTTCATTTCAAGTCGGTCCTTATCCACCTCCTACTTCCACAATCACGTGCAAAATTTGTGGTGAGGTTCCTCTTTGCATTGCGGTTTGCCCGGCCAAAATTTATTATATAGTAGGGATTTCGAGGATGCGCCGAGCGTGTGTTCACTTTGGATTACATGATTACCCCGTGAAAGATGGCGATTGTCGTGGATCTAAAGAGAGAACTTGATCTCTGATTTCAGATCAAGTCGAGAGGAATCCATCTGGGACGAACTCTTCTATTGTTTTGGAGGCAAGCAAGGAGCTTTTGGGAGAGATGCTTCTTCATCCAGAAGGAGCACCCACTGGGGATTTTGGAATGGATGAACTCTTGCCAATTATAGAAAAGTGCAAATACATAAGCTCTCCGAGAATTAGAAACGATGTAAACACCTTCAAATACTTTCGGCGGTTTGGAGTTATAGATAGCATTCTGAAGCTGCAAGGATGTAGTAATTGGGCTTATGTTCAAGAGAATAAATTTCTTGGTCAAGGTTCAGATTTGGACAAGGTTTTCGTTTTTGAAATGTTAGAAATGGGCCCGGGCAGTGGCATTGATCTAGTTACAAAACATGCAAGCTACCGGTGACCTCCATGACTCTTGGATCATGTTTGACCATGTCAAGCGAGTAAAGGAGTGGACAACTCTTGCATGTCATGTTTATGATCCTATTTATTGTCGCATAATGACAATTGCAGTCTGCGACATGCAGACTAAGGATACTACAGCGCAATCCTCTTTTTGGACTAATTTGAATGCGGTCATGGGACAGCATGGAATTCCCTTGCCGTATTTTAAAGGCTTCATGGCAGACTATACACAAGCCAATTAGAATGTAGTGAGAGTTATTTATGGCAATGGTGATCCACAACAACCAATGGCCAATCGAGAGTGTACATGTTTATTCCATTGGACACAATCCATGGAAAAATATACGAAAGCAAACATTCACTTAGACCTTCAAGATCAACATCAGCAATTGTGCAAGCAATATAAGGATGCATCCTCCATAGCTATGGCTGAGATTCGATTTCACGCCATTTGAACATGGTGGCATTCTTCCGGAGCGGCTACAGAAGAAGGAATTCACCGCTTGGAGCTGTGGCTTGCATTTTGGCACTTTCAATACAGGCAGTGGGGGGGCTTCATGCAGATTGTAAGATGCACCATTTATTGCATTTATTCTTCCTATCAATTTTTTCTAATGCCCTGGTCTAATTTTGTTATAGAGATATTGACACTGTCATTTTCTTGTCTTATAGGAAAATGTTGTCTTCAATGACCACTTCTGTCCTCAAACTTCTCTATCCCTTGATGACTTCAGGCATATAGAGATCAAGTCAAGATAATTTCCTTCCTATCTTACCTATGATCTTTTGTTTGCAGGATTTGGCAACGAATGAACTTGCAGAGATGCCATCTTGCAACCTCGCAGAGACCATCTATAACAAATGGTTGCAACAATCAGGAAAGCAAATAAATGATTTGTATGTTGCGACAATTGATGATTATGTGCGAGCGTTCATGCAGATGGTTTGGTATTACTAGTTTTTCAAAGGTGATAACCTTGTAACCGGTTCAGGAAAAGCAGAACTACATCTTCGAGTAGCACAGAGGTATGCGCAGCGCACTAGGAATCCCAAAGGCCTCAATGATGCAATGGCAACCGTCCCGGGTGTTGGTGAGTATTGCACAAGGAATCCTCACTTTAAAGGAGAAGAGGTTTTTGGATCCCAAGCACAAATGCCTAATCTTCCTCTAGGGTCCCAATACGATTCGCACCGCCTCGACAAAGTAAATTTCTCAAGACCCCGAGGAAGAATAAGGACAACACGAACAAGTGCATCTGTCCTTCCTCTAGAACCGGTCTACAAAGAAGGCTCCCCACATGATATTGGAACAGAGTTGTAGAGACCTAGTGGCCCCATGATAGCGCCATCCACCTCGGAGTCCTTTCGAGTGACAAGCGTCGAAGAGACCTCTTGTGACGAGAGAATGTGGCATATTGCTCGGTTGCCGAGACTTCGTCGAAGCCGTGCTTTGCCTTGCACGCCATAACCCGCAAGAAGTGTGTTGCAAAGATTGTTGAAGGCAACAGAGGAACTGCAACTCCAACTTACACTAGCGACATGGACTGTTATAAAAAGAAAACAATTGAGAGAACGTAATTTTTCTTCTGCAACAACGACATTGAGCGTTGTATAAAAGGTTCAAAGAGGAAGTGGGTTATGTCCAAACTTGATGTGCCTTGCATTTGGCCAGTGAAGACGGGAACAAATCTTATGCCTACAAAGATCCAGCAGCTTCAGAATGTCGGCTTTCGTCTTCCTGAACGTGTTGTAATTTCCCCCTACCGACTATTTGGATACCATGATGTACTGGCCAATTTAACAGATTTTCTGGTTCCAAATTTCCCTATGGAGCATCCAAGTACAAGATCTAGCAAAAAAATACGAAGAAACAAAACTGCACCTACCACAAAACAAGCAAACACCTGTGGTTCTGCACTTACCTTGAAAGGCACCATTCGTCAAGTGACATTGATACTACATCCAGGGTTTGGATGCATTGTTCTACTTGACTCAGGTTTAGACCCTAACATTCAGTAGTATGTAGTCACTGTAGGTTCGTATCCGGAGTGCTCTTGTCCTTATTTCAAGGAAATATTGACAAAGTCACTGGGAAAGAGAGGGCAATGGATCAATTGCAAATACTTGTATTTCCTATTCATTGTCATTTGCCGCTTTGATCCAAAAGTAGATGTTTTCATTCATGCTGCGAGTTTCAGCTTCAATGAGCTCAGACGAATTCTCGAGAGCGGTATCTTCCGTTGCACAAGCACTATGTAGGTGTTAGCTAATGACGAGATGAACGCCATTACTAAAGTAGGTCACCTGAAATTTCAGCTTGTATTTCAGTTTGTTTTTAAAACTAGTGAAACTAAAAGGGCCACTATTCCATTTAACAGTCACTAGATATATGCATGTTGTACAGAGTTGTTTCTTTACAACTTTCCATGATATTGTCAATATCTACACAGTAACCTAAATGCCTTCATTAATCCGATAATTTAAAGTGCGTATTTGAAATCCAACAATAGTACTATATGAATCATAAAAATCAAATTCTGGGCCTATACCTATTCCAACGTGTTTAGGAAAATCTGCAATAAATTCTAATTTTAGGTTCTTCAACTATTGGAACCAAAAAACAAATATTGCATAAGGAGACCACATATGGAAGGTCTCTCGGTACCGAGAGTCCTAATAGAGGTTCCCAAGGTATACACCGGGCCATCTTATGAAGGCATGATTGCACTTGAACATGTTACAAATGATCACTTTTAAACCTGAATCCAATTGGCACTTATTGCCTGCATTGAGGAACTTTGAGCTCTTTTATGGACCTATCTTTCATGTCCGTCTAGTACACAACAAAATAGGTAGATATACATCTACTAATCTAAAATTTCTGATCCTACATGTTAAGTACATGGAACCTCAGTTTTCCTCCATGTTCTCGCCATTTTTCAACCACATCCACCCTATTTTTCATCCACCTTACTTTTCATCCAGTGTCATCCCACTTTTCATCCTGTACCATTTTTGTTTTCATCCACATCCAGCCTATTTTCCATCCATGTCCACCAAAATTTTCATTCACATCCACCCTATTTTCCATGCGTAGCCCACATTTTTTTCCCACATCCAGCCTAGTTTTCATCCATTTCATCCCAATTTCCATTCACATCCACACTACTTTTCATCCCAATTCAGTGTATTCTTCATCCACCTCCATCCTAGAAATGGTTCAAATCCACCCTACTTTTCATCTGTAGCCCTTGTATTTTTCATCCATATTCATCCATATCTATCATCTACATTTCTTTTATTTTTCATTTTCTTCTTTTTACTTTTTTATAAAATTTACACACAATCCATGCTCCATGCTCAAAATTTTAGGCTCTATGCTCTATGCTCGTATACTAGCTTCGTTGAAACATCTTCTAGTGTTTCTTACAAATATTTTAAGAGATGAAGCTTAACAATTTGAAAAGAGATGAAAAATGTAGTTTTTGAAATTCAAGCACCATGATGTTGCAATTTTCATGGGGTTTTATTTTGAAATTTTAAGAAGGTATATATTATAACAAAAAATATAGGTGTTGTCATCCTTTGACAAACCAAATAAATGAATAAAAACAAAGGTATTAGCATTGTTTTAGATAGAGGTGATTTGAGACAATTTTTGGTCAAAACACATCATTTGAAGTACTTTAGAAGTTCACCTGTCTAGGGAGGGGTGCTATTATGTGAGCATAGGAATGTGAGCCTATGAGCCTAGAATACCATACACCTATGTTATAGGTGTATATACTATTGAAATTGTCTATGATTATAGGGTGTATATGTTATAAATACCCATATTATAGGTGTTTATAATATATACACCATCTATAATGTGTAGTATCTATATTATAGGTACCTATATTGTAGGCTCAATGCTTACATGCTCGCATTCTTGGGCTCACATAATAGCACCGTTGTTCCACTTTGTCTCATTTTTGGCTAGTGCTCACTATACTATGACCTTTTGGAAAAATGAAATCAATAAAAATAAAATAAGGATAATTAGTATAGCACTAAAAATAACATATTACCAAAATTTGAGACCTAAGGAAAATGTAGGTCAAAATTTATTCATGAAATAGAGTTACAAAATTTTGAAAAAAATAGACACTTTCATTTTAATTTGTAAAAAATAGGAAAAAACAATTCACAAAGAACTGACTAAAAATTGGCCATTTGGGAAGACTTTATGTGATGAGATTTCACCAAAATAATGATCTTGAAACCATCTTCAATATTCAAAAATGTGCATGCAAGAAAGCCCTATTTGCACGAACGTGGAAGACATAAAATCATATATTTTTAAATTCCCCTTTGTAAAAGCATACCCACCTATTGGAGGAATAGACCACAAAATTTCAGCTCTAAATCATTAATTTTGTGTACTTCATACTAAAGCCCTCTAAAACTCAAAACGTGACAAATTAGCAAAATTGACTTTTAAATAGAAAAGTTTAAAAAAAAAAGTATTCGATATGATTACACTCAAGACAACCATTTTCAACAAAAATTTCAAGTTCATACGAGTCATGTTTCAAAAGTTATTGTGAAGAAAAGCTTCAACACTCCCCTTATGACAAATAAACAATACCAATGTTTCTTGCAATGACCCATTAGAGAATGAAAAATTGACATTTTTTTAACTTCCTAGACTATATTAGATGTAGATGGTGGTGGAGCTTCCCCCATCAAGGTATTTTTTATTTTTCTATAGAAAGAGATGCCCAAGGCCAATAAGTAGCCAATAGATAACCTTCAAGATTATTGTAGAAATGAAGAGTGTCTACTAGTTCAAAACTTGAATATTTTTTGGTTGACTACCTTTATGATAAATCTTGTTCTTTTAGGCTTATCTACATATCACAAAAGATACAATCTCCAATACATATTGACACTCTTTAATTGAAGATATGCATTTCACCGTTGAAAATGATCTTTTTTGAATTTGAGCCTAACTACTGAAATAAACTTAATCAAGTTTTGTTTCTATAATAATTTCATTTTCTAAGAAAAAATATTTAAATGCAATTTGAACTTAAAGTTTTTATTCATTGTGTATTCATATTCTAATGATAGAATGATATGATATTTTTTTGAAATTATAATATTCTTTACTAGCATATATACCTACAAAAAAAATTCTTGAGATTTTTCAAGTATATTACAAGTTTGATATCATGATATGAATTTTTCCTTCAAAAATCCAAAATAAATTGAAATGTTCTATCTCTACTACTTTCAAACCCATTCTAATCATACTATCATATAAAAAGATGTTCTTTACTAGCAAATACACCTATAGAGAAATTTCTTGAGATCTTTCAAATTCATTCCATGTTTGATATGAACTTTCATCACTTTTCCTTCAAAACTTTTAGGTAAATTGAAATCATTCTATCTTCACTACTTTCAAATACATTCTAATTATATTACATTCTTATTGTATAGAAAGGTAAATTTGCTCCTTCCATTGATGTTCATGATTTGACATCTATACATCATCCAATCAAATCTATCATATACTGCAATTGAATCTATTTTTAATTTTCATGTTCTTTTTAAGTTTTTTTTGGCAATCACTAGGCAAATTTGACACTGGTAAATCTTTAGGTTTTTTTTATAGTAATTGATCAGAATAGAATGATTGATTGTAATCATGAAGTCATTTCTACTACTCTATAGAAACTTACCTAATACGACTTTTTTTTATGGTCTTATGCACATAATTCACTCTCCACTATAGTAATTTTGGATTGATATTCAAAATGGACCAAAGTGGTAGGAACACAATACAATGGATCTTCAAGATATACAAGTAATGTGCAATTAGTATCTTAGAGAGAATTTTGCTAAAGTAACAACACCTAATTGTTGCAAAACTTTCAAATATAGTCATCTACCTACAATGTATACTTTTCAATATGAGCCTATAGAATCTATTCTAGATACTTCTATAATTGACCATTTTGAAAATTCATAATTTATTCCATAATGTCCAAATAATACATCTTGGGACCTACATAAGTGGTCTATGAAAGTAAGTGGCTTCCTCAAATGTGGACATCTGCTAATGTGTTGCTATAGTATTCAAACTATCTATTCAAATACTTGCCCATAATAAAATCAAAAGATCAAAATTTTATTGAAAAATCTCTATTTTTTCTTATGGAAATTTTGGTTTCATTTTATTGGAACCAATGATAGATATGTAGGTTTGAACCAATGTAGCCATCGTCACCAAAATTACTGCAATTGTAGACAAAATCAACCAAGGCTTAGAACAAAATACGATTTTGAACTCACTCCAAAGTCTATATCTTCTACGGTCACATCTTCTCTTTAAGGCTACTTTCATATCATGGTGAATTTGAGAAGATGGAAGTTCCACTCCACCTTCACTCAAAGCTGTCCACATATCAAACGCCTTAATTCCACAACCATTATCAATCACTTTACAATTGATAAGAAGAGCCAAATCTTTATGAACTTGGATGAGATCACACATTAAGAGAATGTAATCACTGAATAAACAACCGCCAACAATGGTATTTAACTCATACCATGCCATGTTTCGAATGAAGGAAATTGTTTCATCATATATTACCACCTTAGGAAGGTATAAACATTTCTTTCTATAAGACATTGTACACAACGGCCCATCAACTCCAATTATTTTGATCCCAGACTGTTCCAACTCTGTTGCCGATGGAATACGAATATACGCATTTCTTTGTATGCTCTGTGTCATGAGTAAGCCTTTGGATCCACATATGACTTTGTATGCAGCTCCAAGAATATGCGTTTTCTCACTAAATAGACTTGAATTGTCAATTTTGAAAGCTTCACCTGAAGTGTCCATGAAAGAAGTGGTTACTATATCCACCACATTCTCTACACTTCTTTGTTGATATTGTAAATCACCAATGAGGGGTTCATTGCCTTTGGAGGTTTGAGAAGCAACAGAATTGCGAATATACTCAACTACTTTGTCAATGAGAACAAAAGGGATTTGATTTTCAACTCGGCCAAGATCACTACCCACAAATCGCACCCATATGTTGTATCTTGCACGAAACACATCATTCACATTAAACCCAGATGTGAATGCATTGCACGTCCACAATTGACTTTCACTTTCTTCAAAGTCCCTGTCAACATAAGTAGCCAAAAAAAGGGCATCTAGAGCCAACACATGTTTGATCTGTTCATCAATCCAACTGGTCACCCCATTTTGAAGACCATAGCATGCCAACATAGCCTTGGGATCATCCACAATTGCATCACAAAAATGGTCCCATTTCTCTCCCACTAATCCAAATTGCACTGCAATTTCAAGTTTGATAGCCTCTGATCCACTGTTGTCCAAATTTTCTCGGTTGTGAAGCCCAAATCGCCATCCCACTGGAGAAAATGCTATGGGAGGTTGGCGATCATACTCAGGCACTTTTGATATAAAATATCCCAATTTGTTCACTTCGCCCTCTTGATTGGGGCGGAGTAAATGTTTGTGGTTGACAAACCAGTTTTGATTGAGTCGTTGCACTTCAACATCACCTATACACATGGAAGTACAAAAATCAATCCACAAAAAGTGATACTCTCTCTAAAACAAAATATAAATGCATGTCAATAGTATAGAACTTTAAACCTGTAGTTACCTGTCGTCATGACATCCATGTTGGAGCTAGCCAATGGTATTGTGTGTATAAATTCAATCTTCCACACCTCCAATAATTGTAAGCACTTTCAGATTACATAGAGAGGACACCTTTTTAGGTATAGGAAGTCTGCAAGTTGGCACGGATGTTGTGCAAAGCTTATATGACAAAAAAGCTAGCAAAAACACACCACAACACCTTAACATATTTAGTCAAGAACAAATAGTGAACTTATGGTCTAGCATGAAGCCCTCAAGACTAATACAAATCAAACATCATAGTTGTAACAAGTCAAAGAAAGCAAGTGAGGAGCTCACAATGTACCCAAAAGACTAAGCAAGGTATTAGTTGCCCCCCTCCTTTCTCAATTTCTTTTAAGGCCGTTGATTTTTTTTTATAAAAATGCTTACCTTCGAAATCGTCGTCGATTTTTCAAAAAAATTTAAGCTGTTGATCTTTGAGATTTAATCTGAGCCATTTATCCAAATACGAATACGGATACGATATACGGATATGAACCAAAGTACGGTTATGGATATTTTTACAAATACAATACTTGATATTGGAATACAATACATGTACAAATACGAATATGAATATGTGTACATATACAAATACGGGATACAAATACGGGATACAAATACGGGATACAGTTTTCATTGTCCCATATTGTTTGCCATTGTATACTTGTTCAAAAAATTACAAATAAGGGGAGGGGGGGACAAAAAATTCAGAAATTAATTTTAATTAATAATTTTTATAAAACCTGGGGGATTTGGGAGGGAGTTAAATTTTTTTTTTATTAATTATTTTTATTTAAGCTCATTGTGACAGTTTGTCACACAATGAGCTCAAAAGATGTAGTAACTACATTACACAATAGCATGAAATCACAATGTCAATCAAATGAAAAACAAATGAAAAACAAAAAATCACAGACTATCATCGAAAAGGGAAAAATAAAATAAAACAAGCTGAGAGCAACATAGACTCACTACACTCAATGAGGTGATCATGACGAGAAAGCCTCACGAGTGAGCCTCTCTTCTTACACCCACTTGCAAGCACTGTCGACTTTCGAGCTCTGCTGATCTAAACAACCACAACACTAACACTAACACTCTGTTTCTTTCCCAACTGACTTGCAACTCTAAGCTCATGCTTTCTCCACGGCACATGGATCACTACATCTCTTGCAAGAAACCATATAATCATCATTCTGTAGCTGCATCCCATTCTGGAGAATTCAGGTCAAATATCTTACCTTTCGCCACCCCAAGAGCTGCCGACAAATAACAGTTGTATGAGCATGCGGCTTGTGCTAGAGAAGCGTCCCCAGCAGGTGAAAGTGAAAACCAAAGAGACGGGAGTAGGAAGCTCTTGAATCACACAAGGCAACGCCAAGGGAGTCTGGTTTCCACCAATCTGGACTGAAACGGAATCTAAACAACTAGCCAAGCCAAACGCTCCTCCCACACACGCTGTGCACAAAGAAAGAGACCCTGGTGGTGCAGCTGCATGAAAGGAAGTAGGAAGCAAAAGGATACAGACGTGCACTGCTATTTTGGGGTGCGGGTGCAAAACTTATAGTGGAACAACTTGTATTGTGGTCATGTGGACGGGGCTAATTCAAAGTGTCGGTTTTTTCATGAAACCCCAATGCGTCAGCGGCATGTGAAGAACAGTACGCCTCCAAGTGGGGTCTAATTATTTAATTTATACGCCGTCAAAATCGATTTCAATTTGTCGAAAATCGTAGCATATTAAAAAATGGGAAGAACAGTACTCAGTGCGGCATTTGGAGTACTGTAGTCAGTGTTGACTGGCGTGGCATGTACAATACATTAAAATGCTTGATTCGATAGAAGGTTTACATACAAAAAATATAGAAAAGAAAGTCCTCACTGCACGGGACATACGCTTTCAATACCGAACAATTGCTGCATCCGATCGTGGTTCGTTTTCAGCATCGTCCAGTGACACAATTTGTTTTAATTGTTGTAAGCAACGTTTTTGGTGTTGCAAGAGATTCTTTGAGAACTCGAGGAAAAGGTAAATCGGCTTGGGATTGAATCTTTGCTGAAATTTCTTCGGAAAGGTAAGACAATTGTTTCATAAGCATGTCCGAAGACGCGGTTCATTTAATTTTCAACCAACAGGAGAAGCAATGCTTGCTGCTGAACTCTCAAATCGCTTCTGAATGTTGTTAGCAAACCCCTTTTAATTTGGTGCTGCAAGAGGGGGTGGAATTTCAATCAGAGAGCAACCCCTGGTTGGGACTAGCTGAACCAAAGTTGCTGAGCTCTCTCGATCGCCGTGAAATTGTTGCAGGAAGTCTTCTGAATTCATTGTTTTGTGTTAACTTGGTGAACCTCTTTCTTTGAGGCGCACGGTCCCGCCTCATCTCGAGAATATTATTTGGCAACATGTCTAATTCTCCACTTGTCTGGGCTACTGACTCCAACTGAAGATTAACCGCACTTGTGTGTTAAATTTGAGAAAAAAAAATTTGAGAAAAAACAACTTGCATAGTTGCATAATTGGACCCAAACTGAAAATTATGAACCATTAACTCCAAATATTTCGAGTTGTGGAGTTTAGGTTATACCTCCAAATGTCTCTTTTGAGCACCATCAGTTGGAAAAGTGACAGGACCAATGTGAAATGAAATGAGCCCTGCAATTAACTCCTCCATGACCAAGGCCTTTTTTCTGCCGAAAAACACTCAAAACTGCCATTTCTATAGCAAAAAGTAAAAAAAATTGAATTTTTTTCCCTCACATCTAACCATAAGACCTTACACCTAACTAGTATGAGAATGTGTGGAAAAAATTTCAGAAATTTTGGCCGCATGGATTGCAAGATATCTGCGTTTAAAGTGAAAAATACAAGTTTTTCACACATTGCGGGGTAGATTATTTTGTCTTTGAACATTTTTAACTTAAATTTTTTGCACTAAAAAGTTTTGAACTTTAAATCTTTGTAGTGAAGAACTGAGTTGAGAGTCTAGGGAAAAAAAAATCCAAAAAAATTTAAGTTTCATTCTTAAAAAAATTGTTAAGTAGAAGTAGGTATCATATAGAAGGAAAATCTAAAATATTAATATCTTTTAGATGGAATTAAAATTCACTAATTCCAATGGTAAGATTGTTCTAGAAAAAAAACTAAACCATGTGAAACTTTTTTTTCTTAAAAATTGTAAAAATTGCATTAAAAAATGAATACTACAAGTTATTTTTTTCAAGAAGATGCTTTAATTGCCCGAAAAACAAGATTGTCCATAACTTTCTCATAACAAATCCAAATGGAATGAATCAAATCTTTCCATGTAGAAAAAAAATATAATCTATAAGGAATAAAAATGCAAAAAAATAAATTTAATTTTGAAATATTTTTTTGCTACCCCTTGTCCCTTGTTTTGAGCTTATTTGGACATAATATTTGTTTCCAAGCACTGATTGAAAAAATATATATATATTTCCATGAAGCTTATCAATTTTTCTATCTTCAAAAAAAGTTTAATAGAATTAGGAAAAAATTTCAGCCCGTAGGTACTTGCTCGAAATCCCATTTGTCTCCCGAAGGGACAATGGTCCTTTAGGGGTTAACATGCTTAGTTGTGTTTCTATAAAGTGAGGACAGAGTGCAAGGTCTTTGTGTAAAGTAAATACACTTAGAAGGCATCCAAATGAGTAAATCAACATCATTTTCATCATTAAATTGCCTAATTTTTGGTCTCATCTTGATGAAAGTCAAAAGAGTATTTTTGGATTCTCTTCTTATGCACTTTTTGGATACTAGATGAATAAACTATGCATTGTCAAAGCTATGAAAGTAGGTATTTCTAAAACCAACCATAGACTCTTACAAATAGAGAACCATATACATTTTAGGCAAGACTTTGTAGGGGGTGGTTTTAGAAAGGGGTTTATAAGAGTAGATACCTTAACTTTAGTGTGATTCTTTGATTAAACTTTCATTTGTTGATTCTATGTATCTACGCCATCACAATACCATAAGAGAATTGAACCATTTTCTCGCATGTTCTAAAGCCAAACCCATGCTACATTTTCTTACCTAACATGCACAACCTCTATTCATGAGAGTCTACAATCAATTTTGGGAACACCTGTTTTTCAACACCTCAAAAAGTCATTGTTTATTCACATGGTTTCCCAAAAAAATACTCTAAGAGAATCTAGAATACTCTTTTGACTGATAACAAGGCCCCATAGAAACTTGTACAAGCAGTCAAGAATTGGAATCAGCCCAAACCCCTATTCGGCCGATTGTAGGTGCTGACAAAAAAACACTCGTGGAGATGCCCAAACACTGTTAAGCCATGTGCTTGGGAGTTTGGTGGTAACTTACTTCATTGACTTTGAAATATGAACTTCCGAGACGGAATCAATCAAGCAAGACGGTGGGTCTCTCCTACCAATAAGTTACAGTATCACATTCCAAGGACTTCGTCCTACAATCACGTTTGCACTTTATAGAATTGGATTCTCTCTTGTTTTGCTCTTGTATTTAATGCAAGGAGAACATCTTCTCCTCTCCTTTTAAAATTTAAGAAAAGAAGATATACAGTATACATATATTCTACACTCATGTGTTCGAGTTTCACACCATTTGTTTCAAACTAAGCCTCATAAGGATCAATTCTGAATGGAGCGGACATTTCAGACTCCGGGTTCCTGCTGCATTGTCTCTCTGTAAGAAGGTTGATAAGAATATTTAGATGCTTTGATGCCCAGGCACAGTCTTCGACATTCAATTTGAGATTCTTCAGCCGTGCATTGAAACCGTAGTTTTGTCTGTAAAGACAAGATAATTGTGTACAGACAACTGGCGGGTGAGAGCAGTGTTTCTTTGACATTTTACACTTGGAAGCCTCTGAATTATTTTGGTTGTAACCTTTTTTTTTTTCTTTCTATTTTGTAACCTATTTGAATATGAGCACATAGAGTCTATTCTTGATGCCTCTATAATCAACACTTTGAAAATTCATAACTTTTTTTTATAATGTCCAAATAATACATGTTGTGGATTACATATATAAGAGATCTAAGAAAGTAAGTTGCTTCCTCAAATGTAGACATCTAATAATGTGTTGCTATAGTATACAAACTATCTATTCTTACACTTGGCCAAATGGATTCACAAAATAAAACTTCTATTGAAAAAACTATTTTCCTCATGGAAATTTTGGTTTCATTTTATTGGAACCAATGATAGCAGTGTAGGTTTGAACCAATGTAGCCATTGTCACCAAAACTACTGCAATTGTAGACAAAACTAGCCAAGGCTTAGAGCAAAATACAATATTGAATTCACTCCAAAGTCTATATCTTCTACGGTCACATCTACTCACTATGGCTTCTTTCATATCATGGTGAATTTGAGAAGATGGAAGTATGATTCCACCTTCATTCAAAGTTGTCCACATATCAAAGGCCTTAATTCCACAAAAATTATCAATCACACCATATTGGATGAGAAGAGCCAAATCTTCACGACCTTCAATGAGATCAGTCATGAGGGCAATGTAATCATTGAATAAACAACCGTCGGTAATGGTTTTGCATTCATACCATGCCATGTTTCGAATGAAGGAAATCGTAGAACCAAATATTCTCATCTTAGGTAGGCATAAGGATTGATTCTTGTAAGACATTATGCACAATGGCCCATCAACTCCAACTAATTTGATCCCAGAATGTATCAACTTTGTTGCCGATGGAATGTGAATAAGTAAATTTTTCTCGCTCTGCTTCATGAGTAAACCTTTGGATCCACAAATGACTTTGTATGCAACTCCAAGAATATGTGTTTTTTCACCAAGGGAACTTAAATTGTCAATTTTAAAAGCTTCACTTGAAGTGACCATGAAATAATCGGCTAGTGCCTCCACCGCACACTCTACACTTCTTTGATGGTATTGTAAATCACCATTGAAGGATTCATTTCCTTTGGAGGTTGGAGATGAAACCGAATTGCTAATATACTCAACCACTTTGTCAATGAGAACAAAAGGGATTTGATTTTCAACTCGGTAAAGATCACAAAGTAGAATGTCCACCCACAAATTGTATCTTGCATAAAACACATCCTTATCAATAAATTGAGATGGCAATGATTTGCATGTCTCCAATCGTCTTTCATTTTCAGGTAAACGTGTGTCAATATTATCAGCTAAGAATAGAGCATCTAGAGCCAACACGTGTTTGATTTGTTCATCAGTCCAATTGGTCACCCCATTCTGAAGACCATAGCATGTCAACATAGCCTTGGGATCATCGACAATTGCATCACAAAAATGGACCCACTTCTCTCCCACTAATCCATATTGCACTGCAAGAGCAAGCTTTACAGCCTCTGACCCATTGCTGTCCAAATTTTCTCGATTATGTAGTCCAAATTGCCATCCCTGTGGAGAAAAATCTGGAGGAGGTTGGCGCATACTCTGAGGCACTTTGAATATGAAATATAACAATTTGTTCTCTTCACCTTCTTGATTGGGGCGGAGCATGTGTTTGTGGTTGACAAACCAATGTGGATCATGTTGTTGCGCTTCAATGTCACCTATACATATGGAAGTACAAAAGTTGGTCCAAATACAGTGAAAGTGATGATCTCTTGAATATTGAATATGAACGCATGCCAACAGTACGGAAAATGAAACCAACTATTACCTGCGGTCATGATATCCATTCTGGAGCTGCCCATTGCAGAAAAGATAAGAGGACACGTTTCAAGGAATACGAAGTTTGCAAGTTGGCCAGATGCTACACCGAAGCTTATATGACGAAAAAGCTGGCAACAACACACGAGGACACCTTCACTTGTTTAGTAAAGAACAAATAGTGACCACATGGTTTAGCATAAAGTCCTCAAGAGCAATTAAAATCAAGCATGACTGACAGCTGTAACAAGTCAAAGAAAGCACACGAGGAGCTCACAATGTCAACAAAACAAAAACCAAAAATTACAGACTATCACGGAACAGGGAAAAAACAAACAAAACAAGCTGAAGACTCACTACACTCAAAAGGGGTGATCCTGACGAAAAAGCCTCACGACGGTCTCTCTTCTTACACCAAATTGCAAGCACTGTCGACTTTCAAGCTCAACCCATCTAAACACCCACAACACTAACACTCTATTTTCTTTCCCCGTGCAACTAACTTGCAACTCTAAGCTCATGCTTTCTTAACGGCACACATATCACTCGTGTAAGAAACCATATATCACTGTGTAGCTACACATCAAATTCGAGTAACTGCAGGGCAAAAACCTTACCATAAGCCACCCAAGAGCTGTCCACAAATAACAGGCGTCAGTTGTATGACCGTCCGACTTGTGCTGCTAGATAGAAGCGTCCCCAGCAAGCGAAAGTGAAAACCAGAGAGACGGGAGTAAGAAGTTCGTGAATCTCAGAAGGCAACGCCAAGGGAGTCTGCTCTCCACCAGCCTTGACTGGAACGTTATCTGAAGAAGTGGGCAAGCGAAACTCCCCTCCAACACACGCCGTGCACGAAGAGACCCTGCTGGTGCAGCTGCAGGAATCGAAGTAGGAAGCAAGAGGACTTCTAGAGACGTCCAGTGCTGTTCTTGAGTGGAGCAACTTGGGTGGTCGTCATGTGAACGGGGGCTAGCTCGAAGTGTCGTTTCTTCTAATCAAAACCCCAATGGCCCAGCGGCATGTGCAGGATAGCGCTCCTGCAAGTGGGGTGTAATGATAGCCTCTTGACGCCGATGAAATAGATTTCAATGTGTGGAAAATCGTAGCATATTAACAAATTGGAAGAACAGAACTCAGTGCCGTGCAGGGCTTTTTTTTTGGACCCGTGTCCCCCCTGCTGGCTTCACTGTAGAGGGGGGCACATGAGAGCTGGATGGGATCATGGGACCCTGCAGCCACAGAGGATCGCACTGCTAACACCGAATGCGAAACGCCTTACACCCGAATGACTACTGTCCTTCTCCACATTCACACCGTATTGGATACTGTCCTTCCATCTACACGTCGAAAATTATTTCAGTGGTGAAAAATTGATACAATAAGGTGGAAGCATAGTTGGAGACACCTCTTCCTAAAAATGATATTTTTGTAGTATTAGCAAGTGAAAATCATGAATATTTAAAAAAAAGAAAAGATTTTCCGGATGTGGTATGTAATTTCTATGATTTTTCAAAGTGCCAGCTTCCTAGATCAGTGAAACTGTCACATAGGTGGCCCATAAACCGAAATCTGCAAAAATCAATAGTTAGCAAATCAAAGTTAAGTATGTGTCCTTCAAATACGTCAGCGAATCAAAAGTAGACATTTGAAAGACACATTAATTAACTAAAGTCTAAGGTTACATTAAGAGGCAATCTAGGGTACATGAATACGTACAGGGACACTTTTGGGTGCCTTCACCTTACACGTACTTATACACACCCTCCTGGGCGCATATGTTCTTCATATGCAGTTGACCGTGTGGGGTCTTCATCAAAATACCGACAATTTCAAGAGGCTCATCCGCTTGACCGCAACAACACTTCCTAACTCCACCAGACGTTTCAACCCCCCTTTGATTTGGTGCTGGAAGAGGGGGTGCAATTAATTTCAATCAGAGAGCAATCCCTGGTTGGGACTAGCTGAACCAAATGTTGCCGAGCTTTCTGGATCGCCCGTGAAATTGTTGCAGGAAGTCTCTGAATTCATTGTTTTGTGTTAACTTGGTGCGCCTCTTTCTTTGAGGCGTGCGGTCCTCATCTCTAGAATATTATTTGGCAACATATCTAATTCTCCATTTGTCTGGGCTACTGACTCCAACTGAAGATTAACCAGACATGTTAAATTTGAGAAAAAAAAATTTGAGAAAAAAAAACTTGCATAGTTGCATTGGACCCAAACTGAAAACTGTGGACCACTAACTCCAAACATTTCGGCCTGTTGAGTTTAGGTTTAAAAAAATGTCTCTTTTGAGCACCCTCAGTTGGAAAAGTGACAGGACCAATGTGAAATGAGCCCTGCAATTAAAATGCCTTAGTTTCTCCTCAGTTGTGTTTCTGTAAGGTGAGGACAGAGTGCAAGGTCTCTGTGTGAAGTAAATACACTTAAAGGCATCCAAATAAGTAAATCAACATTGCTTTCTATCATTAAATTGCCTAATTTTTGGTCTGATCATGATGGAAGTCAAAAGAGTATTTTTGGATTCTTTTTTTATGCATTTTTTGGACACTAGATGAATAAGCTATGCATTGTCAAAGCTATGATAATAGGTGTTTCTAAAACCAACCATAGACTCTTGCAAATAGAGAACCATATGATTACATTTTAGGCAAGACTTTGTATGGGGGCGGTTTTAGAAAGGGGTTTATAAGAGTAGATACCTTAACATTAGTTTGATTCTTTGATCAAACTTTCATTTGTTGGTGCTGTGCATCTATGTCATCACAATACCATAAGAGAATTGAACCATTTTCTCACATGTTCTAAACCCTTAAAGTCACAAGGCCATTTTTCTACCAAAACCACTCAATACTACCACTTTTGCTATGTTCACCTATGAAATAAGTTGTTTTTTTAATTTTTAGGATCTAACCATAGGATCTTGTTCTACACTTGTCTTAGATCATGTGATAAATTTTTTGTGATGTTTGACCATATAGATTGAAAGATATGAGCATTCAAAGTGAAAGAAAAAAATTTCTTTCAAGAAGTTGTTATGATTGCCCGCAAAACAAGAAACTCCATAATTTTCACATCACTAATCCAAATGGAACGAATCAAATCTTCCCATTTAGAAGAAAATATGATCTACAAGGAAAAAAATATTGAAAATTTTATTTCAATTTTTTGTGGATTTTTTTGCCACCCAATCTCCCCCATTTTGATATTATTGTGGCATAACTTTTGCTCTTGTAGGAGCTTGCCCAATACAAATAAAAAATTCCACAGTGTTTTTTTAGGGGTAAAATGGGGCAATGAGGGGGTGAGTTCACCTTGGCCTAACAAGACCCCCACAGAAAGGGTGGGGTAGATTGACCCCTCACTCGGCCTTGCGGGCAAACTCTGGAATTATTTATTTTCCGCACATAAATTTTTTTGCAAATTTTTAATTCGTTTTTTCGATCGGAGACCCCATATTAGTTGAGAGAGGTCAAGAGTATACCCTAAAACGGCCGAAAATAGTTTTTTTTTTTTACATACACCCCTAGTAAGGCCAAGCGAGGGGATCAATCCACCCCGATCCACATAAACTTGTACTATTCGGCCGATTTGAGGTGCTGACAAAAAAAAACTCGTGGAGATGCCCAAACACTGTTAAGCCATGTGCTTGGGAGTTTGGTGGTAACTTACTTCATTGACTTTGAAATATGAACTTCCGAGACGGAATCAAACAAGCAATCCAGACTGGGTGAGTGTCTTCGGCAGAGATTCCTACCAAAAAGTTACAGTATCACATTCCAAGGACTTCGTCCTACAATCACGTTTGCACTTAAATAGAATTGGATTCTCTCTTGTGTTTTGCTCTTGTATTTAATGCAAGGATAACATCTCCTACTCTCCTTTTAAAATTAAAAAATTAAAAAATTAATACATATATTCTACACTCATGTGTTCGAGTTTCACACTATTTGTTTCAAACTAAGCCTCATAATAAGGATCAATTCTGAATCGAGCAGACATTTCAGACTCAGGTAACTCCTGCATTGACTGTCTGCAATAAGGTTGATAACAATATTTAGATGCTTGGATGCCCAGGCACAGTCTTCGACATTCAATTTGAGATTCTTCAGCCGTGCATTGAAACCGTAGTTTTGTCTGTAAAGACAAGATAATTGTGTACAGACAACTGACGGGTGAGAGCAGTGTTTCTTTGACATTTTACACTTGGAAGCCTCTGAATTATTTTGGTTGTAACCTTTTTTTCTTTTTCTTTCTATTTTGTAACCTATTTGAATATGAGCACATAGAGTCTATTCTCGATGCCTCTATAATCAACACTTTGAAAATTCATAACTTTTTCTGTAATGTCTAAATAATACATGTTGTGGATTACATATATAAGAGATCTAAGAAAGTAAGTTGCTTCCTCAAATGTAGACATCTAATAATGTGTTGCTATAGTATACAAACTATCTATTCTTACACTTGGCCAAATGGATTCATAAAATAAAACTTCTATTGAAAAAACCATTTTCCTCATGGAAATTTTGGTTTCATTTTATTGGAACCAATGATAGCAGTGTAGGTTTGAACCAATGTAGCCATTGTCACCAAAACTACTACAATTGTAGACAAAACCACCCAAGGCTTAGAGCAAAATACAATTTTGAACTCACTCCAAAGTCTATATCTTCTACGGTCACATCTACTCACTATGGCTTCTTTCATATCATGGTGAATTTGAGAAGATGGAAGTATGATTCCACCTTCATTCAAAGTTGTCCACATATCAAAGGCCTTAATTCCACAAAAATTATCAATCACACCATATTGGATGAGAAGAGCCAAATCTTCACGACCTTCAATGAGATCAGTCATAAGGGCAATGTAATCATTGAATAAACAACCATCGGTAATGGTTTTGTATTCATACCATGCCATATTTCGAATGAAGGAAATTGTATCATCAGATATTCTCATCTTAGGTAGGCATAAGGATTGATTCGTGTAAGACATTGTGCACAATGGCCCATCAACTCCAACTAGTTTAATCCTGGACTGTTCCAACTTTGTTGCTGATAGAATGTGAATAAATGCATTTCCCTTCTTGCTCTGCTTCCTGGGTAAACCTTTGGATCCACAAATAGCTTTGTATGCGGCTCCAAGAATATGTGTTTTTTCACCAAGGGAACTTAAATTGTCAATTTTGAAAGCTTCACCTGAAGTGACCATGAAACAATTGGCTAGTGCCTCCACTGCACACTCTACACTTCTGTGTTGATATTGTAAATCACCACTGAGGGATTCATTTCCTTCGGATGTTGGAGATGAAACAGAATTGCTAATATACCCAACCACTTTGTCAATGAGAACAACAGGGATTTGATTTTCAACTCGATAAAGATCACCTAATAGAACGTCCACCCACAAATTGTATTTTGCATAAAATACATTGTTATCAATATATTGAGATGGCAATGTGTTGCTTGTCCACAATCGTCTTTCATTTTCAGGTAAACGTGTGTCAATATTATCAGCTAAGAATAGAGCATCTAGAGCCAACACGTGTTTGATTTGTTCATCAGTCCAATTGGTCACCCCATTCTGAAGACCATAGCATGTCAACATAGCCTTGGGATCATCGACAATTGCATCACAAAAATGGACCCACTTCTCTCCCACTAATCCATATTGCACTGCAAGAGCAAGCTTTACAGCCTCTGACCCATTGCTGTCCAAATTTTCTCGATTATGTAGTCCAAATTGCCATCCCTGTGGAGAAAAATCTGGAGGAGGTTGGCGCATACTCTGAGGCACTTTGAATATGAAATGTAACAATTTGTTCTCTTCACCTTCTTGATTGGGGCGGAGCATGTGTTTGTGGTTGACAAACCAATGTGGATCATGTTGTTGCGCTTCAATGTCACCTATACATATGGAAGTACAAAAGTTGGTCCAAATACAGTGAAAGCGATAATCTCTTGAAAATAGAATATGAATGCATGCCAACAGTACGGAAAATGAAACCAGTAGCTACCTGCGGTCATGACATCCATGCTGGAGCTGCCCATTGCAGAAAAGATAAGAGGACACGTTTCAAGGAATACGAAGTTTGCAAGTTGGCCAGATGCTACACAGAAGCTTATATGACGAAAAAGCTGGCAACAACACACGAGAACAGTCAGAACACCTTCACATTTTTAATAAAGAACAAATAGTGACCACATGGTTTAGCATAAAGTCCTCAAGAGCAATTAAAATCAAGCATGACTAACAGCTGTAACAAGTCAAAGAAAGCACACGAATGGGCAATTTCGTTAAAATGGCGGTATTTCATGTGCCACTTTTAAACTATTTGGTCTGAACTATAAAACTATCATTTAGGACAGATACAAATTTTAGAAATCTTCAACCTTTATAGATTTCAAAAATCTAGGATGGGTTTAGATTTTAGAGAGTGTAATCTAAATCATAAAAGTGACATCTAAAAAAGGTATATATTTTAGACATCTAGAACAATTGTACATTTCAAATCACTTGGTCTAAACCATCAAAACTGCCAAAGTAGTGGAATAGCACCATTTTAATGAAATTGACCATACGAGGAGCTCACAATGTCAACAAAACAAAAACCAAAAATTACAGACTATCACGGAACAGGGAAAAAACAAACAAAACAAGCTGAAGACTCACTACACTCAAAAGGGGTGATCCTGACGAAAAAGCCTCACGAGTGTGTCTCTCTTCTTACACCAAATTGCAAGCACTGTCGACTTTCAAGCTCAGCCCATCTAAACACCCACAACACTTTCCCCATGCAACTAACTTGCAACTCTAAGCTCATGCTTTCTTAACGGCACACATATCACTCGTGTAAGAAACCATGTATCACTGTGTAGCTACATCAAATTCAAGTAACTTAAGGGCAAAAACCTTACCATAAGCCACCCAAGAGCTGTTCACAAATAACAGGCTTCAGTTGTATGACCGTCCGACTTGTGCTGCTAGATAGAAGCGTCCCCAGCAAGCGCAAGTGAAAACCAGAGAGACGGGAGTAAGAAGGTCGTGAATCTGAGAAGGAAACGCCAAGGGAGTCTGCTCTCCACCAGCCTTGACTAGCTGGAACGTTATCTGAAGAAGTGGGCAGGCGAAACTCCCCTCCAACACACGCCTTGCACAAAGAGACTCTGCTGGTGCAGCTGCAGGAATCGAAGTAGGAAGCAAGAGGACTTCTAGAGACGTCCAGTGCTGTTCTTGGGTGCAAACTTATAGTGGAGCAACTTGGGTGGTCGTCATGTGAACGGGGGCTAGCTCGAAGTGTCGGTTCTTCTAATCAAAACCCCAATGGCCCAGCGGCATGTGCAGGATAGCGCTCCTGCAAGTGGGGTGTAATGATAGCCTCCTGACGCCGATGAAATAGATTTCAATATGTGGAAAATCGTAGCATATTAACAAATTGGAAGAATAGAACTCAGTGCCGTGCAGGGCTTTTTTTTTGGACCCGTGCCCCCCCTGCTGGCTTCACTGTAGAGGGGGGCACTGCCGTGTGTGAGCGTTACGTAAACTTACCCCCAATCCAGCAATTCAACCGGGCTGGATCCAGCACTGTTGCGCGTGCGGGCTGCCCCAGCTTGACCTGCTGCAGAAAATTTGATCCCGGCCTCACCTGTCCTCCTCGCTTGCTTTGTTATAAGTCTATTGCGATCGAAGCATGAAGCAAAAGGATACAGACGGGCACTGCTGTTCGTGGGCGCAAACTTACAGCGGAGTTAGGAAGTGGTGTTGCGGTCAAGCGGATGAGCCTCTTGAAATTGTCGGTATTTTGATGAAGACCCCACACGGTCAACTGCATATGAAGAACATATGCGTCCATGAGGGTGTGTATAAGTTGAAGGCACCCAAAAGCGTCCTTGTTTAATCGTTTCTACAATGAAATTTTCTTTCCATTTATGCCAAAACAATTTATTTTTATAAAACTCAGAGGAAAACACAAGAACTTATGATTTACACTTAGTGAAATACGTGCTCAAATTTGGAACATTTGAATTCGCATTTAACTTAAACTCAAGAGACCACAAATTTTCTTTTGAACAGTTTGCATACTAAATAGACCAACCACAAAGTAGGGGCAGAGCTTGACATTGATAATGTAAGAGCTTAATAAGGTTTGTTAGATGTTGGTTTATACTTCACATATGGTGTAATAAGAGCTAGGGTGGGTCGATTTTGAACTAAGAGTGGATACAAGATAGGTGTCCACTTCATTTTTGCAAGAAACACATTTACAACTAAACATTCTTTTACTAAAATGATTCTCAGTCACTCATTAATTCTTGTCTTGATATGAAAATTTAGCCACACAAACTAGACTAGTAGGCGCAACTTTTACAACAAAAAATCATTAGATGGGATCCGGGGGGGCTAGAGGGCCGTTTCAGGGTTGTTCCCAGCTCCGTTCCCCCGGGGCCCCATCGAACGCGGATGCCATATTTTTTTTTTTTTTTAAATATATAATAATTAAAGTTCTTAAAACGAAAAACAAAGTTAAATTTTTTTTTTCTTAAAACAACAACGACGTGGCAGTCTCTCGGCCAAGTCAACAGAGCTTGCGAACGGCCAGTGTCGGCCAGTTTCAGGGGGTTCCCCACTTGAGAACTCACAGCCCTTTCCAGTAGGTAAATCACATCTAATGATTGAAAACGGACCTTGTATGAAGAAGTTATAAGCCGCCAAAGTTCACTGTGATTGAAGAATGTCAGGATTTAAAACTTCAAATTGCTCCCAAACATTCAAAACAACTTGAATTGACATGAAAATTTTACCACAATAACTAGACTTCAAGGGGAACATAACCCAACAAATTTTACCAAAAACAAACTTAGAATGAAGGAGATAGAAGCCCCCAAAGCTGCAGCCAGGAAATGCAGTTTGGTGAACTCAAATTGAACTTGTGAACTTTGATTGGCTCCTAAAAAATCAGTATAACACTATAACTTGTATTGATCTAAATTTTTTATTACACAAACTAGAATAGAGAGCGCAAATTTTACAACAAGTTTTATTGAATTTGGAAATCGGATGCAAAAGTTACAGCACTTTGAATTGGATTTGATAGTATGTGAAGACAATATTGGTTGGTTGGGGCATTTAGGGCTTCAGTTTAGTAAAGGTCACATTTAGGAACCTTAAGTATTACTTTTTCAATGCTTCACTGCTTGTTTTTTGTCATGCCATATCTTTTTTCAGACTGCGTGTGTGTGGAAATTTGCCAAGGCCTACATTTGCCAAGGCCTAGGATCACAAATAGGTACATATGGAAGAATTCTTTGGAAATTCATAAGTAATTCATAAATGCTCAGAAAAATATGAAACCACTTGTGTTAGATTTTGCATCAATTTTTCTTCAAGTGAAAAATAAGTGAAAATATTTTCAGGCATCTGAAAACCATCAAAAAGGCCCAACAGCCTTTAAAGTGATGGTTTAAGAGCACACTACCTTAGATGGGATTCAGCCCCTCTGGAGGGCTGTGAGTTCCTCGGGGCTGGGAACAGCCCCCCAGTAGTTTGCAGCTGCTGCTTGACATGGCACGGTGACTGCCACGTCAATTATTTTTTCTTTCAAAAAATAAATATAAATAAATAAAATTCCAACTTGTTGCTTCATTTTAAAATTCAAAAAGAAATTCAAAAGAAATTCAAAAAAATGAATATGACAACCGTCATTCCTGGACTGTCGGGGGAACATCACCAAGAACAAGCTTGAAACGGCCCTCCCGACCCTCCAAATCCCATCTAATGAGTAGGGGTGATTGCAAGAAACACTTGTCCTATTTCTTGTCCCCTTGCCCTTAAAAATTGGCTTTTTGCTCATAACTTTTGCATTATTTGTCCATTTGGCATGAAATTTGGAATGAAGGTAGATGCTAAAGTTACAGACCTTGAGTAATTTAAAAATTTTAAAAAAAATTAGTTTACTATTTTTAACCTGCCCCCAATTGGATGTCTACCTTGGCCATTTTCGGGGGGGTTTAGTCCTACTTTTGACCCAAAAATGCGGATTTGAAGCCACAAATAGGACATGTTGGAGGTCTACTAACACTAAAAGGTTTGACGATGAGTTTTTATGAAAATAGCATCATGTCGATTGCACACGTGGGGTCAAAGTGACCTTCCTTTGCGCGAAAGCTATGAAGAGGGAAAAAATTTCCTTCATGATTTTTTTGGTGCAATGCAAGTACAGTCTTTTCTAGCAAAATAGCTTTTTTTATGGAATTTTTTTGAATTTTTTTTGAATTACTAAAAACGAAAATCTATATAGACCCCTTTTTTGCTATTTTCTACTCCTAATGGCTTCTGTAGTAGTTCGTAGTAGTTCGTAGTACTGCATAGTACAACATAGTACTAAATCAACGGTGTAGATCTGCAAGCGCCTTCAATCAATGGTGCAGATTTGTCAGGGCGCTTCTAAAACATAGTATTAGTAGTATTGCATAGTATTGCCAGTCCTATGGCCAAAAAACGCAATTTTGGAACGAAAAACATGAACTGTTTCTTGCAACTACCCGTAGGATGATGGAAATGTGTTGCAAGCAAAAAGAGGTTGGTCTTCCTTAGAACGAATTGGTGCAATCAAAAAATCTTTATTGTTGAAGTGAAAGTAGTGCACGAGACTCTAGCATCCATCCATTAAGTTAGGTTGTTTGTTTTGTTTTGTTTGTTATGGTGAGATCTCATAGACCATGAGTCTCTTAGTCTTATTCTTGGTACCATCAGAATGCTCTTAGCAAGGAAGGATGGGTAGGCTTTGTGTAGTGGCATTTGGACCTACAGTGTGAAAGTTATTGAATTTCAAAGTTTTTATGAATTAAAATTTTTTTTTCAGTACTTACATTTTGGTTGTAGTAATGACACAAGGTACACTAGTTGCTCGTGAAAGGAACAATTGAAATGCTTAGTTTACCTCCCTTTAATGGTTACCTTTCCTTCCAAATTTAAATTTAAAAATAAATAAAATTGTTAGTTTACTCATACATAAATCAAAAGTTTTTTCCACTAAAATTCATAATGAGATATTGTCTGCTCTGATTGAAGATGACAATAACAATGACTATGTATGTTTTTTAGATTGCATCATTGTATATGATGTATCACAAAAGTTGTAAGTGATGGATGTTCACGTCATATAAAACATGACATCAAGTCATGTCATAGGTTGCTAGACATTTGAAGAGACATCATACATTGCTTGTTAAACGTCTTTCTTTCTAGTGAATGTCATGAAACACATGTCAAACAACATGAGGTAGAAGTTCACATTCACTTACAATTTTGTTTCTAGTAATGTCTCCTAAAATGTCTTTAAGTTCTTGTCGATGTCTCAAAAAACATTGTGACGACTCAATCTATGTTTCCAAAAATGTCGCAATGTCTTAGTGTACATCTCCCAAAACACCTTGACATCTCTATTGACATTTTTGAAAACATCATTGAATATGTAAAAGGTTGACCTACTATATAGATGCACCATGCCATGTCAACATTATTTGTTGCCATGTCATTCATTTTCCACGTCATATGCCACATCATATTTTTTCCCCCAAAGGCTTGCCTTGTGGCTACCCATCCATTTTTTGTAAAACTTAGGCAATAGTTTTATTGAAGATCACTGTAATTTCTACAAACTTACTATCACTGAAAATGGATCAACAATGTTGATATGGCAATTAATGTTTTTCTGGATGATGCTCTAAACATTAATATGTCCTCAACCATGTCTAGAAAAATCTTGATGTCAATCGCAAGACCAAGTTGTTTTCACTCCAAGTTGCCATTGTCATGTGCAATATCCACGAAAATCTATCCAAAACTGCTATCCACACCTCTAACATCTTCATGTCCCCATAGACATCTACATGTTTTGTTGTGAATATTGTGTGTTTTTGGTTGGACAAAAAAAAGAGGTTATCTTCTAGTATTAAGATCACTGCAGAAATGAAGAATACATAGTAGTCAAAACCGGAATCATTTTTGTCTACCTACATTCACGATGGATCTCATCCTTTGGGGGTTAATTCATGGATCACAAAAGATACAATCTCTAATACATTATGACAATATCTAGGTGTAGATATGCTCTTTAATCATGAAATTGATATTTTTTGAATTTGCAATTAACTATGGAAATGTATTGTCTTGTTTCTACTTCAACTTGAAAATTTTAGAATTTTCTAGAATTGAATATCTAATTTAATTTGAACTTATAGCCTATTACCACAATCTACTTATATTCTCATTATAGAAATATATGATGATTTATTTCATACTTTAATATTCTTCACTAAAATATTTATATATTAAGAAACTTTTAAAGATTTTTCAAATCTCCTCCTATGTTTGTTTGATATGAACTTTCATCATGATTTCTCTTTAAAACTTGAAGGTAAATTGAAATCACTCTATCTCAAACCCATTCTAATCATAGAAGGATAAATTTGCTCCTTCCACTAATTTTCTTGACTTGACATCTATATATTATCCACCAAATCTATTATAAACCCAATTGGATCTATTTTCATGTACTTTTAGTTTTGTATTCTAGGAAAGTAAACGGCATTCTCAAATCGGTAGACATTTGCCAATGTGTTGCTATATTACACAAAGTATCTATACAAACACTTGCCCAAAATAGAACCAAAAGACAAAACTTCTATTGAGCAAACCCTTAGATATTCTCATGAAAATTTTGGTTTCATACTTTCATTTTATTGGAACCAATGATAGATATGTAGGTTTGAACCAATATAACCATCATCACCAAAAGAATTGCAATAGTAGAAAGAACCACCCTTGAAGGCTTCAAGCAAAATACAATTATGAACTCACTTCAAAATCTACATCTTCTACAGTCACGTCTACTCACTGTGTCTTCTTTCATATCATGGTGGATTTCAGAAGAATCAATTTCAACTAAACCTTCCTTCAAAGTTGTCAAAGACATTTCAAAACCCTTAATCCCGTAAGCATTATAAATCACACCATGCTTGATGAGAAGATCCCAAATTTTCAGGAGCTTGAAATGAGATCATTCTCAAGGGCAATGGCCCTCCATGATCAGTCAGCTCGCCAATCTCGGTTTCCGAAAGAGTTTACCCCAACAGCGTTACAATGTTGTCCTGCCTGACATCAGCCACCATGTGGAGAACGCGCAAGCGCTCCTCACTCTCTGTCGACCAGGGGAAAAGAGATGAGCACCCCTGCGACAGAAATGGATCGCCGCATGATGGAGAGGTGGAGCGGGTGACACCAAACATGGCGGGGACATTGACGTCCTCATGAATTCTCTCCAGGCTTGCCAGGATCGCCTTCACGACCTCGGCGTGGTTGTGGTAGGCCGCGAGATGGAGAGGTATCCTGTACGTGGAGGTCATCCATGACAGACAAGTCGACGACATGATCCTCCCTGAGGATGAGCGCTTTCAAAATGTCGACCTTCACCCTTCGCTGCTGCAAGATGAAAGCTAGGGTGACATATTTAAGGGAGAAGTCTGAAGTCTTTCCAGGCCGGTGACCTCCAACTCGATCTTGGTGCTGCGCAAGGATCGACAGCACCCCGCCCTGCTTCGTTCATAACGTCCTCCACTTCAAGGCCCGTCCTCCACTTCGGTGACACTCTATTCATGTGCATGAGCTCTCAAGTTAAGGCCAGTCTTACTAACCTTCTGCTGTACACGTGCTGTATTAAAAAAATTCAGTATTTAACTGGTATTAATTCCACTGATTGCTCTCTATATAAAAAAAATGCGGAGTGATCCAGTTTCAGGACTCTCCCACCTCTGAGACGTCAACTGGAACACCACAATAATGAGAGGAGAGGACCAAGAGTTGGGAATGGGACTAGTTTATATGGCCCAGCCAGTTGTGGGTGGATTACAGAATTGCGTTCACAGTGGATCAGAATTAACATAATCGGCCGGAGCAATAACTGAAATGGTAATGCTCCACTTCAGTCATCACTACTCTACCAAACAAATATAAATAGCTAGAATATATATGTTCTAATCCACTGCGTTAAAACTTCTAATCCTACCTCCCCCAACTTACAATCAGTGCTGGTCTGCTCCTACAAATCTCGCGGCCGGAGATTTACTGCGATTCCACATTATCGATCTCATAATCTCAATGCAGGAGAGTTTCGCCGTGGCATGTTTCCATTGGTTAAGGAGAGGCAGATCAAGACTGATGATTCTAACTACTTGCTTGTGCAAACTTTCAACAGGAAGGGTATGGAGTAGAAATTTCGTGCGTCTGCGTGCCAGTGAGAGAAATCTGAGGGAAAGGTATTAACTTGGTGAGTGCAGATCCACGTAACATAATCTCAATGCAGGAGAGTTTTGACGTTGTGATATGTTTTGATTGGTTAAGCAATCAAAGAAGTCAAACAGCTCAACTGTTCTACATTGAGATTATGTCCGGTAATTACAAAGTAGACCAAGTCATAAAAATAATCTCGGGGCAGTACCAACGGGTGATTATTTTGGATAACTTGACCTGCTTTGCAATTACTTAGTCCCTCATCAAACTGAGCACACAATTTTCCTCCGGAAGTTAGTTACAAAAACACAAGGAACTTCCAGATGATTGAATCGCAAGGATCTAGTTCTTCTATTTAGAAAAAACCGTCGCAAGCGTCACAACATAGTCACAGCAATGGCATGGACCTGAAGTACAACCCATGCCAAGCTATTCACTTCGGAGTTCAACTCCTAAACCTCAGCATGGATCAGGAACTAGCAGATGACTCACACCAAAACTAATGCAGCCTGAGTTTTCTTCTCATTGGGCATCTCAGAAGTGCCACTCCTTGAAGTCATGTTTTACTCCTCGTCATCACTTTGTGTCTTCTGCACTTCAACTTCGTCTTGACGATACACAGAATAGTGTGACCCGACATTGCAAACGAGTCACTCCAACGCTGCTTGAGATCACTGATTACGCGTATTGTGAGTACACACTGCAAGCTTTCAAGGCTAGTAAGCTGGGTCTATTCATCCATCAATGAATTGAAAGGCAAAATACCAACTATTGCTAAGTCAATATTTTGCACACTTGCAAAGAATTTTTTTTAATAATTTATTGTAGTGGTTGGGTATCTTTAAGGCAACATGCATCTGGAACTTCATCCGTTCTTATGCAAAAATCCTCAGTGCTGGTGAAGGTTCGAAATAATTAACTAAGATTTTAAGGCTTCGGTAAGAGTTACCTCGAGAAGCCCTCTGCACTTCATTGAAGCATCGAGGAAACCCTGCATACTGTATTGATTCTGGGTGAGAAACATTGAAACGCGCATGCTAACAGATTAGTTCTCTGTAAGATTCCAAGATTGCGCATGACAAGCACTTTCACAAGGAGATTTTTCTGGTTTCCTACATTATCAATGTAGTAAAATCAAGGAAAACACCACTTTCGAAAGTGTGAGCATGTAGAGATTTGGAATCGCTATGTAGAATTTCAGTCATTTTAGTACATTACATAGTAAACAACCCAATTTACTACTTTCTAGCATACATTCCTATTATGCATGATTGTAGTAAAATACATAACATAGGAAACAACCCAGTTTTACTACTTTCTTGCTCACATGACTATTATGCATGATCATAGTGAAATACAGAATATGGCAAACACCTCATTTTTACTACTTTCTCACACATACGACATAATTCTCCATGATAGGGAAATACATGACATGGTAAACAATACATTTTGATCACTTTCTCACATATGCATTATAAGTATGCATGGTAGAGAAGTGTTTTCTTTATTATTAGCAACACATAATTATGGAAATCATTATAATTTAGAATGTTATGAGAAGGTGCTTTTTGAAAGATGTTTGAATAGTTAGATAGTCATTACCCTCTTGAAATGAAAGTGATTGGAAAACCATATATTACAAATGAAAAATTGGCTTTAATTGAAAAAATGTATGTGTAATTTTTCATTGGATTTAATATTTGTAAAATAAGTATTTGCAAGGATGTAGTGGTTATTTTTTGAAGATTGAAGCATCTCAAGTGTAACTTTTGAAGCTTTAACCCCTCAATTAAGATGACACAATGTGTCTTTTTAAAAAAAAATTATGTCAATTTCTCGAGAGGGTGCAACAAATGTCAATATATTGTGAACTAAGATTTTGTAGAAATACAAGTTGATATACTTTTTTCCTTTTTTCCTTTTTGAATTTTGAATGTGAGAAGTAATTGAAAATTCATTTAAGACAAGTAGCCAAGAATGTAGTCTAGTAGGGAAAAGTAGCAAATATAATGTTTTTCCTTCAAAAGAGTAGTGGAGAGAGAAAAAAATTATATTTCTTGAATGTTTTTATTCTTTAATGTACACACAATGTTTAAAAAAATAAGATTTCAATTTTTAACAATTTCAGAAATAAAAGGTTCAATCTAGTGTAATTAACACAAAATAATGAGAATGACTTCTAATTTTTTGAAGATGTTCCAAATAATATGGCAATAGTATGAGTTGTTAAACACAAGGAGATTTGTTTGCTTTCCTACGTTATCAATGTAGTAAAATCATGGAAAACACCACTTCTCAAAATGTTAATATGTGGAGATTTGGAATTGCTATGTAGAATTTCAATCAATTTACTACATAACATAGTAAACAACACATTTTTACTACTTTCTCACACACATTTGAAAAAAAATGTGATTTTACCATGTAGTTTTTTGTTGAGGACATTATCCCATAAGGATTGTTGGTGTTGAGACTCCGGTGGAGTATAAGAGGCAAGCTTCCCACATAGTTGCATCGCAGCTTTTGCCTCCATGTGGAATGTGCAAAGTGTTGTACTGTGGGGTACATTGTACACTACAATGTTATACAGCATACAATAATGTATCCTTTGTATTGTTACGAAAGGAACAAAATGGTGTATTGATATTAATATTTCTCATAAATAATTGGTCCATGAAAGACTACACTCTACTTTCCTTGTTTCAGTTTACTACATTTTCATTTCACTGCATTTTTTATTCATTGCAGTTCGTACCTTACTACATTCTTTGTTTACTACATTCTCAATTTCCTACATTTTCCATTCACTACATTTGTCATTTTACTACTTTCGAAATGTAGAGATGGTAGTGCATTCACTACATTCTGTCTTTTACTACTTTAGTCTTAAGTACATAGGAAAATAGGTAGTAAAATGCCCTGTTTTCCTAGGTAGTAAAACGAAATAATCTCCCTGTGTTTAGTCTCAAGCATATCCTCCATGGCATATTTCAGGCCCTCACGCTGAATTCTTGAGTCTATAAGGCCGTGGTATGACTGACTGTCGAGTCGTGAAGCAGTCGAGTCATGGAGGATCACAATTCCAACCTGAAAAATAAACAATTTCCATGCATGGGAATATTAATTCACACTTCACGGTCTAACTGTTACCTTCTCGCTGTTGTCCATCTTTGAACTTCAACGAGATGGGATGTCACTCTCTTCTTCTGCCTACATTGATATTTAGAAGATCTAAATCATGTAGACAACACTCTGATGACCATAGAAATACACAGTTTCACTTAAAAACATGTGCATCTAATTAAGGATCGACGCACCTCCATGTGCTCAAAAGCGTAGAAAATCTTGTTCAAATTCTTAGAGAGGATGACCATCTGGTGTCCAAAATGTGTGTCGCTGCACTTCTCTCACTGGCAAGAGTACACCGAGAGTCAATATAGCGACGGATATCCTGCAAATTGCAGCATTTGACTCGACGCCCTAAAACTACTAGCAGAGAGTGACCCAGACTTATTCCAGAAATGTTGCGAATTCCACATTACCCAATCTCCACCCAATAAAGTTTTACTTACGTGCACTTGTAGACAAGAACGAAGATATGCCTTCTCTTCAAGCATCGGCTATCATTGGCACATCCTCAAGAGCTGCTGACTCCGATCCACAAACGCACCCTTCCGGTTCCCTCCTGTAAGTGAAGACCCTTATCGACTGCTTCTTTCAGCCACGCCAATCCTCCGTCGATGCCCTTGACTGCAAGTTCTGGAATCATGGGGCCCCAGATATGTAACCTCCTCAAATGAATTTCCTATCTTCTCTTCACTGCAGCAACGAATGCCGCTTTGACCTGAGACGACGATGCAAAGGGCTCCAACAGAAGAGACATTGCTTTGCTCAAAAATGACGTTTCCAATTTCCCTGCCTGTTCCAACTAGCACATAGAATCAGACAGAACCTCGGATGCAACTTTGATATTTCATCGTACCTTATTGTAGAGCCACTCGATCATGAACATAGAGACAATGCATGCCGATACACGATTTGGTAGAACCCCGATTTTATCATTTTATCAACCTGTGAATCGGGTAATCCAAATCTGGAACAACATCATCCAGAGCGCACGGTGCATTACCACTCCACTCCATATCCACCTGTTTCGAAAAGTCAATAAAAAACCAGATTCCAACAAGCTAAGGATTAAGTATATAAAAAATATTGAAAGCTGAATTTCCACCTCAGGGCCGGCTAGCTCGCAAGATTACCTACCTTTTTCCTACCAATGCGAGCCTTCATCTCCCACCTAATCGGCCCGGAGCCTGTGAATGCCAGGTTCTTGAACCGCTCATCAACTGTAAAGTAACGGCTCATCATATCAGCCAGTGACACAGCAAGCACTGAGAATGCTCCCTGCGGCATGCAATTCCGAGTGCAATTTCTCAATTGGATGCAAACTGTCTCCCAAAATGAGAGCTGAAAGTGGAGGTCCTGCCGCTGATTTCAGCACAAAAGTGCACCCTACTGCTATTGCCAGTGCGGTGCCGCCTTAGCTTGTGTGCTTCGAGGTTTCAGAGCGGAAATTTCCACAGGCTCAACACGGAAACAGGCCGATTCGAAACTTCTTCACAATTCCCTGGCGACAATATCCCAGTCACATCGCAGCACCTCATTGTTATGAGAAGCCACTTTCAGTGGTAATTGAAGTTGAGCGAAAAGCAAAGGAGATCGTAATTGGAAAAACGACGGTGCCAAGGAATTACGTTTGAACTTGGAACAAGAGTAAGGAACCAACTTCCGCCCAAAATCCAAAACTATAGTTTTGCATATAACATGAGATGAATAACACTTAATCCTTAAACGTCAAGGAGGGCATTTGGCGTCTAATGGATGATAGGGAATCATTGTTGTAGGATAGAAGTGCAACTATTCATGTTTGGAATTTTGGTGTGAAAAGGATATGTCTTCTACAATAGTTTGACTTCCAATGAGTGTTTTTGCTATTTCTAAAGTCCATGATTCACACGATAATGAAAAGGGATGATTTCCAAGGTACGATTGCTAGCATGTGAGCCTGGGAGTCTAAGCTCCTATGTTATAAGTACCTATATTATAGACACCTTCTATAGATACACTAGAAGAAAAACATGTCTGTTGCAACCGACTACAATGCAACTATGTGTCCCATACAATTGTCCTACAATTGTAGCCCTCTGTAATTACACCAAATCTAACATGAAGAAAGTTATATGTTGTTCTAGTTGTAAAGTTTAGGATTATAGGAATGTAATAAAAAGCAACTAGACTGCAACTAAACTGGCAACTAGATTGACAACTTGAAAACAATTAGATTACAACTTAGAAGCAACTAAATTGTAGCTCAAAAGCAACTAGACTACAGTTAGAGTTCAACTAGAAAACAATTACAATGGTCCCATATCAATTGTCAAGAATATCATTACATCGGACCTATAAGACTTGTAAGTTGTTGTAGTCTTATGCAATGAATTTTGTTGATTTAATTTTTAGATTTTTACAGTTTGTAGATTTCTAAAGTTTGTAGACTTCTACAATCTATAGAAATAAAATTCAAGAATTTTAAAATCTATGAAATTGTAAGGTTTCCCTAAACCAATGAAATCTATTATATACCAATATTTGAATTTTTAAAATCTAAAAAAAAGACATATCTGAAATTTTGAAATCTAAAAAAAAGGTAGATTTGAAATTCTAAAATCTAAAAATAGGTAGATCTGAAATTCTAAAATCTAAAAAAAATTGATCAAAAATTCTAAAATCTAAATAAAAGATAGATCTGAAAACTAGGAATCTACAAATCATCGAGATTAATATTTTAAAAATCTACAAATCTACAAGTCGCAAACAAGTCGCAAATGAATCATGCAATCTTGTGACTACACTGCAACTAATGCAATTTAGCGACTACACTACAACTAATGCAACTTGTCCACTGCAACTATAGTCTCTACATTGTCATCTGTCTTATGCAATTACAAAATGAGTTGTACACTACAGTTGCAAAAACCTTCATTTTCTTCTAGTGTTATAGGATATTTATATTATAGGGTAGATGTAAAAAACACCGAACGATTTAGGGAGCGTTTTGCCAAAATTGTGATTTTTTGCGCTCAATACTACAAAACGTAGCAATCTCAGCCATTGATCTGAAAAATCAACGGCCAGTAGTACTTTTGAGTACTTAATAATACTGAAACAATAGTAGTTGAAAAAAATGACAGTTTGTCACAAAAAGTAGATAAAATTAAGCATAAATTAATAATAATTAGAAAATCATGAACAAAAGAAACTAAAAATTGGCCATTTGTAAAGACTTGATAGTGATTACATTTCACCAAAAACTAGAAGTTGAAACCATCATGAATGTTTGGAGCGCTATGCGCAAGGGACCCTTATTTGCAAGCATGTTGAAGACAAAGAATTGTGTTTTTTTGAATGCCCTTTGGTGGGCACCATTAGAAGAGAAATGAGGCCTTCAAAGGGCCGCGAGTTATCTTGGAGCTCCCACGTTCGGGAACTTTGTTCAATTGGAAAAGTTGCATGACATGTAGATTGCTAATGTGGCCGGGACACTGCCACGTCAGCAAAAAAATTATTAAAAAAAAAATTAAAATTAAAAATTTCAAAATTTCTCAAAAATAAGGAATCTGAGGACTTCCAAGTTAGCCATCTCTAATAAAATTTCAAATACATGCACTTCATTTCCCAAAAGATATGGCAAATGGAAACTCCATCATTCCAATTGTGACGCAAAATAGTACCGGTGTTTCTTGCATTCACCCTATAGATGCCTATACTATAGATGTCTATGTTGTAGGTACCTTCCATGGTTATTGGATGTTTATATTATAGGTGCTTAATTATATTATAAGTGTATGTTATAAGTACCTATATTATAGGCGCCTTCTATGGTTCTGGGGTACTTATATAGTTATATTATAAGTATGTATGTTATAGACACCTTCAATAGTTGTAGAGTTCCTACTTATACCTAGACTTAGGGCTCCTAAGCTCACATTTCTAGGCTCACATGCTAGCATTGTTGATTTCCAAGGTCACCTTTCATCCTTTAAAGATTAAACAAGACATTTATGTGGTTCGATTTTGTTTACAACTTTTCCATTGTAAGTTCTAAGCATAGAATGCTTAAGAAATGAGATTTTTGATTTTTTGGACTTAGGACTTATAGAATTTGGAGATGAACTGATAGTATGAATTGCCCCTTGACAAATTGCCTAATAAATTATAAATTTAATTATAAGTAAATATTATTATAGAGATATAATATGGGATGTAAATTTCAATGTAATTTGAAATAATTGCATAGAAAATTGTAGTCACCCTGTTCTTTTTCAATTTTTTCAATTTGTCTTTTACTGTTGAAACTATTAGTAAGCTTTCAGTTTTTGGCTAATTGAAGTAGGATAATAGGTTGATGATTACAATAGTTCCATAATCAGTAAAGGATAACTATTAGTCATGGACTTTAAACTAATCGTTTCACATTAGTAAAGACAACTGATCGGCCGACAGTTCAGGAGGTTTTTCCTTCGTTCTCTTTCACGGCATATAGCCTGACAAGTTGTAGTTTCTTCCCCCCCACTCTCTCGGTCTTCTCGGTATTTGTTTTGGTTGTTTAGACAAATTGTTTTGTTGTTCTTATGAACTCCTTCAATATTAATGCAAGTATATTCTTACAAGTTGTTGTTTTGGTGTTAGTCCAGTGATTGGACTTTGTGGAGATTGTGTGTGTCTGTGTGTGTTTGGTTGACCAGTTGTAGTGTTGTGTTTGAGTGTTATTAACAAGTTGTGGATTTGCAATGGGTGATGATTTGTTTGTGTGTATGCTAAGGAAATCTGACTGTAGTGAAAAGTATTTATAATTTGCCTATGTTTTGGTCTTTTTATTGGTGGAACTTGGTTGTCCGTTGATTGTTAGTATCTGGATACAAATTGTTTGAAACAAATTATTTGGAGGTAACACTACTGCGGTAGTTTGTACCTGTTGTGGGTGAAAGACGAAGTGTCTAAGCGGGGGAACTGGACCTGTGAATTGTGGAGAAATCCGAGAGATTCTACCGCGATACCTGGTGATGGAGATGTGGCCGCTCAACAACTGGTCAGGCTTCTGCGGAACAACTTAGTGGTCGCTCGGGTAAGTCGAATCTTCACTTGTGACCTTTTTGGATTGAACTAATTGTATGAAAAACATTGGCAAATCTTTACATTTGGACAAGAGTGCTCAAAACTTGACATAGAATTTGTGGAATACCAATAGTCATGATGAAGTAAAATAAAAAGGGGGTTAAGCTATGGATCTGAGTATGAACAACTCGTAGTTATGTTAATGAAGTTATCCTTATCGTGGGTGTTAGAAAAATAAACAACTTACCTTCAGTCGTGCTGTAGTTGGAACACTTTGTCATAAAATCTCAAGAGAACGCTTTAACGAATGGTCCAATTAAATGAGTATATTGCAAATGGTATTAATCTTTAAATAAAAGCAAACTGCACTCCTTTGGTATTAACTGGAAAATTATTTTGTTTATGAGATGTTAATAGTTAAGATACTAAATTGTTATACATTATTTTGTGCTTTCATTACTGAGTGTTCTTATACATATGTGTAATTGTTACGGTCTCATGGATGTTGTTAACACTAAGACTAAAACCAATGGTTTATTAATGTGATGATGAAAAACAAGTCGTCTTGTTACTGTTAAATAATGTGTTAATCCATTTGTCTTGTAAAGTGTCAATATTAATTGGTTGTGTGGATGTAGTTGACTAATGGTGGTGTTTCCTTGTGTGTGTGTGATTTTAACTGGTAAGATCTGCATCAACAATTGGTCGGAACTTGGAAGATAATTAATTTGTGTGGATATTTTAATTGTTGTGAAATGCAATTAGTCAGTTGAGGAGAATTGACAGCCAACCAGTTACACAGTATCAATGATATTCACAGACTAATAGTTGTAAGAAATGTAAGACTGGTGGTATTGCATGTGAGTTTTGTTTTGTTTCGTGAATTGATTGATTAATTTTAGAGATTGCAATTTACAGTCGTATCGGAAACGGTCAAGTGAATGGCACAGTGGTAGGAACTCGTGTGGACTATTTGTTTTAGAGTTTGAGATATCATTTAATTGTTGTTTATTAGTTGCATAGACTAATAGTTTAGAGATTAAGGATTGGATAAACCATGGGTTGATGAAAAAGGAATCGGTAAAGAATTAACTAAGTGGCCAATATTGTATGAAACAGATGTCCAATCAGGCTTGTTAGATATGGTTGGTGGGAAAAGAAGATTCGATTTAGATAGGGAAATTTAGTTCTAAACAAATTGTTCTTAGATTAAACACACAGTCTTGGATCATGTCCAAACTAACCCCAACCATTTGTATATAAGTTAGAAACAAGAAGACTGGTAGAGGATAATACCATGTTAGGCATATTTTATCTGTGGTTATGAAGTTGTGCAGGTAAATAAAGGAGCTTGCATTACACACTCATGCCCTGCATTTAGATAGTGACAAATTGTTTTAGATAGGACAGGGACTATTTCTTGAGCATTCTAAAAATAGTAATTTGGATAGCTAAATAGTGACAGTAACAATTTGTTGGGTAAAAATAATCACCAATAATTAATAAACATGTGTACAATTATGTAAATATATTATATATCTGCATTTGTCTAGTACTAGATCATGAGCATGACAAATTGTGGTCAAACCTGACGAATTGTTGAGAAACTCCCTTAGAATACTAGACAGGACTGGGACTGCATTTCATGTGTCCCTAGCATTATTAAGGACTGGCCAACAAATTTGTAAACTTGGGAATAAACATGGATACTAACTATTAGAATTTTTAAGAGTTATTAATATGTATTTCCTAAACCATTTCTAATTACATGTGACTTTAGCCACAATACATTAGACTACTTGATCATTCCCCTAGATTTGAACCCCTATACTATAGTCTTGGGTTTTGTGGGATTAGCAAAAACGAGACTACAAAAATTATAGTTTATTTTTTGCTAAACACATTTCGTATGTTAAATAGTCTATAATAGAACTAATCTTGAAGTGCCTATTTGGACCAAAGTGTCCATTTCCATATCTTTTAATAAGACTTCCAATGAATCATTTGGAAAATTTAGGAAGGAACATTTGGCATAATAATGAGAAAATGAAAGTTTGCACTACAATATTGGACAATGCTTTAAATGTTCTTATTATTAGATATACAACTTTAAAGTGAATTAAAACATTCAACTACAATTAAGGAGTCAAATTTCTACACCTTTAGGTCAAATTGATAAGCTAAACATGTATACCAAAATAATTGTCAAATTTAAATAAATTGACAATATTTTTAGAATAAAAATGTACGTAATGATTATAGTGAATATTCTAATTTAGAACTTAGAATATCAATCTATCTTTTTTGTGTACTTGACTTTAAATAAATAGCTCAAGCTAGGTATACTAACTGAATATAATACTCCATGATTAGAGTTGGCACAAAATTATTCTAAAAATGGATGCTAGAATTTTCGGAAATTTATTTTATGGAAAAAATAAAATACTAAAGAATATATTGACAAAATATTCCTAATTTTTGGTAAATTAAATAATTATTCACGAGAAAGCAACAACGCTAGCATGTGAGCTTAGAAATGCAAGTCTACAAGCCTCGAGCTAGGTGTAAGTAGGTATTGTATAACTTTTGAAGGTGTTTATAACATACATACTAATAATATAAGTACCTTATAACCATGGAAAGTGCTTATAAGTTATAACATAGGTACCTATAACATAAACACCTATAATATAAATATCCTATAACCATGGAAGGTACCTATATCATACGTACTTATAATATAAACATCCTAGAACTATAGAAGATGCTTATAATATAGGTACCTACAACATAGACACCTATAATATAGGTACCTATAACATAAGAGCTTAAACTCCTAGGCTCATGGGCTCAAGATCTTCAACTCACATACTAACAACCATAGCCTTGCAGATATGGTAGTTCACCACTAAATTGTCAAGTGTCCCCTAACTCCCTCAATGGACATTTGCCAATTTTGGTAGGCTTTTGTAATCTCAATTCTTGGTATGATTTTCTTATACTTTTTCTTAAGATAGGAAAACTAAAAAGCTTTGAAAATATAATTTTTATTTCAATCTATGCATGAAAGTAAAAGTTATGCTACACAAAGTTCAAAATAGTCGAGAACCATAAAAAAACTAAAGATTATTTGATTTTAAATCTATTGTTTAATCATTGTAGAGAGATTTGATTTACTCTGTTTGGATAAGTGATGAGAAAATTACAAAGCATCTTGTTTTGCAAGCAATATGTGGTAATCCTAATTTCAATATTGAAGGAAGATGATAGAATCCTTTTAGTAAGAAAAAAACATCAATAGGGTTCACATGAGTTATTTATAGGTACAAAACTTTAGTTTCAATACAACCACCTCTTCTTAAATTCTTGGCTTTTTCTTAAACATCGTATGTTTTGATCTAATGTACATTCTTTAATAAATTTAAGACCCTTACTTTTTAGGATTGTATTTTTTTGTATTGATCCTTTAAATAGTTGGTGGCTACCATTATTGATTTTGTTGCATTACACATTGTTAGAATAACTTCATTGATGGGGATGGGGATGAGGATTTGTGAGTTGAATATTCATGCTCCTATTGTTGAGGAGAGTTTGACATAATTTCCTTTCGCTTGGATCTTAAGAACATTGTTTTGAATCAAAAGTTGCAATGAGTCTTCTTTTACATTTGATGTTATCCAAAATTTCACAAGAGTTATATTAAGCAATGTTTATGTACTTTGCTAGTGACCTAGTGTGCATAGTCGGCAAATTTCTTCTTGTATTAGATTTTAAGTATCATTTTTAGACAACATTCAAATATTCAAGCTTTATAAAATCATGTATAACATATCAAATGTGTGCAATTTTCATGATTGATTTTTATAGTAAAATGTATGTACAATATTTCCATATTTAAGGTTGAAGATCCTCTCAAATCTATAGTTGTGATTGAAGAGCAATCAACAAACTATTGTTTTCTCTAAGCCACTAGTCAAAGGCTAGGTAAAATCTCTTCTATCATCTATTACATTTAAGATTGTGATTTTGTACATTACTAGTCTCCATTGAACAAACTTTATTTTGAAGGATATACACCAATGATCCAATTCTCAAGCTTTTCTTCCTTTTTCTATATTGATCAAGTTACTACTTTGTTTTTTTGATTGATTTTTTTCAACTATATTTTCTTTGAATTTGTTGCACTTTTTGCTTTGTTGTGAATTTCTGCTCATTGTATTTAATATTGGCAAAAAAAATATTGAGGGTCTCTTTTTATAGAATTGAAAATATGCCAATTATTTTGAGCACCAAGTTTTTATAACTTGTTTTATCAACTTCGATTGAAGACAAGTAAATAATATTTGCTAATTGTGCCCTTTATTTTTTTTCTTTGAGTGCCTTTTAGTGGGTGATGGTTTGGGGCAAAGTTTGTATAAACATTTACATTGTATAGTTTTGTTCCCTTCTTATCTAGTGTATTTTCTAATTGCTAGAAAGCACCCCTTCTGGACATCTTTAGATTGCTTAGATATCCAAATGCATCATCATAAGGCTTGTATATAGGTTAGCAAAATGCTTTAAACTTCCATGAAATAAAGATCTAACATGATAACCAAGGATGTAGACTATTGGGGTCCTTATGCAAAAAATTCTCGTAGTGCTTGTAAAGTCCAAATAATGGTAGTATTATATTGAATATTAATGGCTTATTTGTGCCTCATTTTAAGATACTTTAGCCAAGTGCAATGCTTGAAAATGTCTCTAAATTGCAATCTATGCTATAAAATTGCATTGATTTTCTTAGGAATTAATTAGGAACCTTGTAGTTTGTTCTTGATCATTGAGTTTGATCATTAGGGTCTTGCTTCATGTAGGAGAGTTCTTATATTTGTATCATGGACATGCTTGTGTTGTCACTTGCCTCCCATCTTTCAATCCCTCATATTTTGTCTTTTGTTCATATTACAAACAAAAGATTTTTTGTAACAATAGAATGCACTTTATAGCTAAAAGAAAATAAGAAGAGATTCCAAGGGCCACTTCACACTACATCCCCAAGACCTAAGGTCCTTTGAATTTTCAAAATTTGATTGGTAAAGAGTTGAAAATGGGACTAGGCTTCACACTACTTCCCAAGTCCTAAGTCCCACATCACTCCAAAATGCCTATGTGGCATTACTTTTGGAGAGTTTGGATACCAAGGGATTGGGACTGAAAGGTCAAATTTGGCCTAGTCAAAATGAAAATTAAACTTAGCCATCCAAGTTCCAACAATTTTTTGGAATATAAAATGAAGAAATATCAACATTTTAGGCATCTTGTAGGTTAAATTTTCTCCAAATTTGTTTGATATAGATTTCATGCTAAGAGTGCCCCAAAAGATAGTTTTAAAAGTCAGAAATGAAACCTTGAAATTCATCAAAGACGTTATTGTGAATTGCCTAATGCTCTATGAATTAAGTTTCTACCAAAACTTGGATTTAAACAAAGAAGAATCTAAGAGAATGCAACCACATTTTTCAAGATGGGCAAGTAGGGAAAACACACATTCAACCATGACTCCCGAAGGAATCCATTTCAACAAATCTACAAAGAAACCCAACAATTAAGATGGAGAAAGTAGATTTCAAATTCACATTAAACAAATTGTATTCAAGATCAACTTGGAAAACAAACTCATCATCATCACTCCTCCTCCTCTTCCTCCTTATTGTTGGAGCTTGAGCTTTCACTTTTGAAACATCATTTTCAACATCCAAAATGGAATCATCATCACCATTCCTTCTTTGCCATCATTGTTGGAGTTGGAGATTTGAGTTCCAAAACATCAATATCACCATTCCAAATTAAGTCTTCATCACCATCTCTTCTCTTCCTCATGAAAGCTAAAGCTTTCAATTCTTCCAAATTGTCAATTTTGACATCCCAAACAAAGTCATCATTGTCTCCCTTCATGCTCACCATTGTCATTAGAGCTCAATGACATGGTATTGTGGTAGTCATGCAAGAACCAATGCATTGTAATACCCCAAATGCTTTGCCTACCTCTCGTGCCACGCATCGCAATGTGCATATTGTGGCAACTCCCAAAATGAGTCAAACTGTTGCCACAAGCAATTCAAGCATGAATGAGGCCTCTTCCTCCTCTTCTTGTTGCCTATTGTGGAGGAGCTTGTCATAGTTGAGTGACGGGAAGTTCAGTAGCAAGTTGGCAAAAAACCTCTCCACCTTTCCCCACAACTCCTCTTCTTCATGTGGATCCTTTGTCAAATTTTGGTCCTTCTCTACAACTTCTTACACCCAACACGATATGACGAACAATAGGGGTAGTCACACCTTCTTCGCTTGGCACTTAGAGAATGGAGAATAGAAACATGGCGGCTTGGGGTTGGCTTCATATTGGTAGAATATTCTTAGTTGGATACATCTTCCACACTCCTAGTCTTCACCTTTAGAGGTGAGGATTGGGAGTGTGGAAGATATACCCAACTAAAAATATCCCTTTGTGCTCTACACTTTTACCTTTCCATTGCCACTTTTACCTCCATTGTTGCCAATTTCCCTCCAACCTTACATCTAATCTTACGTTTATGTAAATGGATTCTCCATTTTTTCATTCTCCACTCTCAACACATCTTTCAAGGGTGTCCACACTTTCTTCACCCACCGTGGCTTCCCATTGGCTCCTCCAAACCCTCACCAACTTTTCATTCTCTATTCTTCAAGTGCCAAGTGAAGATGGTGTGACTAGTACCCAGGGATTTTTTTTTTGATTTGGGACAAATGGCTATGTGGCCTTTTTGCGAATAAGGTTTTGAGTTCTCTGGCTCCTTCATTACTTTGGACGGGAACGGAAGGTGGCTTTTTTGTAAGCAATTTTGAGGCATGGTGGCTATATTTTTCCTACTTATGAAGAAACAATTGGCATTAACATGTTATTGTAGGGAATGAAAATAGGGAAGAATTTCTAAAATTTTGTTGTAACATCGGCAATGACAATATTTTTCAAAGTAGTTAGGAGGCTACTACAATAAGAGAAAAAAGTACAATTGGACTTCATTGACAGTCTTCATTGACAAAAAATGTTGTCTAAGGCAAATTCTAAAACCATGCATAGATGATGGAAACAAAAGGGCCAATTTTGAAACTAAACAAGTGAATAGTAATTCAATCACCATGCAAGGATGATCATTGCATGAGTAAGGGGAACTACATCCAAACAATGCTAGCTAGAAAAACTTACTACTTTATAACACCATAATGGTACCGCTCAACTAAGTGAGCCTACTATTGAAAACATTCTTCATATGGGAAATTCTTGATTGTGTACACTTGTTGTGCCTTCATGCCAACCACTACTCTCAAGTTGGCATCCAACCTATTCCAAAGTTGATCCTTCAAGAATGACAAGGAAGAAAAACAACAATGTTGGCAACATGGTAGCTCACCTACTCCAATTAAAGGAATCCTAGCATCATCTACTAATAAATGGAGATGGATGAGGTTTCATGAAGATGTGTGGATAAGAGTGACTAGGCAACAACAATAATAAAAATTATTCATAATTAGGCTTCAAATGTGCATTAAATTTTAGAATCTTCATTAGACTGGCATAATCTTCATTTTTAGCGGTGCTTTCACATTTAGATGATGGCATTGTTTTTTCATTGAAGTTTTTTTGTGAACCTTTCTGGCTATCAACATGGCAAGATAATTCCGCTTTGGCATTTTTGGGGTCATTTATCCCATTTTTTTTACAAAGGCTTGAAGCTGACCTTTTTTTTTGAGGAAATTGGGCATTAAATTGCCTAAAAAAAACCCCTACTAGTACCCCTTATGTTTCTTTTAGTAACAATTTATTATGTGTTTTTGTTTTGAGCAAAAATTTACTCCACCCGCCAGATTTTGACCTCTTTATTGTTGTCCCTCCAAAAAATTGACCTATGTAGTGAAGCCAACAAATTGACGTCCAGCCCAAAAGAAAACCTGAATTTTTCGCCTGTGTTACACAATTTCAGCTTGTCTACTGTAGATGAATCCTCCCATAAATCCCCATAACGCTGACCACGAGCGCGGCCATCTCCACGGGGAACCCCCGGGAACCACGGGAACGCCCGGCGGCAGGCCCGACGTGTGTTGCAAGGGCACAACGATTCACGGGAGCGCTTGTCACCAGCACGCGCCCCCAGGGCCCCACTGGTGCTGCCCACGCGCGCGCGCGTGTTCCACTCATGGAAACCCCCGATCGTCGCTTACAATGGTCACGCCCCAGCTGCGGTCACTCCGCCCGCGGAGAACTGCTCGTCGCGTGCTCTTCGCGTGCACGATCGTGGAAAGCCTCCGATGGCTTCCCCAAGTCTTGGGCTGGATAGACGGCTTCTCTCTTTCTTCCCCAATTCACCTACTCGCTCTCTCTCTTCTAGGACTTCGGGACGTTGCGAGTTCTAAACTTATTTTCAAGAAAGACACGCTTGGAGTTGATGCGATTGGCTTTTGGACGTTTCTTTCGAGTTGAGAACTTTGCCTTGCGTGTCAAGTTTTGGAGAGATCGTGATGACGAGAATGCTAGTTTGGGGGGAGTGAATGAGTGAGTGAGGGTGGGTTGGTTTGCGCGTTCGAATTGGAGGTGTGATGGAGTTTGGGGGGGAGCTCTGCTAGGAGGGGTGGAGAGTTTCTTGGGGTTTGGGGTTGTGGTGGCGAGGGTACTGAGATGTTCGACGGGCAGGGGGTCACGCTGTGATGGAGACGCTCGCCACATCGCACCCGCGTTTTTGGATTCTGGAGCAGCAGGCTTTGCAGCATCAGCGTGATTTGCCGTGCGGTGTAGGGGTTGGGGTTGGGGTGGCGTCGGAGGAGACAATGTCCTCGGAGAATAGTTCTTTAGGTCGGAACGGTGAATGTGTTGCGGAATTGCAACAAATCTGCCCGCAGTACAACATTGCGCCGCCGATGGCAATTTCTAGTGCTCCGGAATGCAGGTGTGCACTTCTGGCTTGTTTTGGAATTTGTACTAGAGTTTTTTCGAGTTTTTTTTTTCGGTGAGGTTGTTTGGTGTTCAAATTCGGGAAGTGTTAGCTGAACGTGGGGTGGCAGAGCTCGAGATGCAGGAGAGGATCATAGTCACTTGCCGCCGGCTAGAAAGCTTCAGAAAGCGGGACGGGAGAGGCTGAGGAGAGATCAACTGAATGAGCAATTTGCGAAACTGGCGGACGTTCTGGGTGTGTGTTTTTCCCTTGAATTTTGATCATTGTTTTCGCAATTGTTGCAGGTTCCTAGTGGGGAGTAGTACTGTTTTTGAGCTTGGTCGATAGGTTTGAGTGGGTTGATGAAAATTGTTACGTTTGTGGTATCAGATCCTATTCGGCCTAGAAATGACAAGGGCAGCATTTTGGCTGAAAGCATTCTGGCTGTCAATGAACTGCGGGCCGAAATTGCTCGCATGAAAAGTGAACACATTGCTCTTTCAGACGAATCAAGAGATGTAAGTTTCTGTTTCTCTCCCTTTCATGTGCTGGAAAACTCAAAATTTCCTAGATCTTGCACTGGGCTGTAGATTGTAGCATATGATTATGAGGTAGAGTGTACTGAAGCCGTTAGAGACCTCATCCCGATTCTTATGCTGAGCAAGAGCAACTCATGTTTTCCGACACTGTTGGTTCGTCTTCGATTAGCAAGTTGGGTGTAAATATGACTTGGCCGCATGTCTATGGAAATGGAAATGGGGATTTGCGTGTCTTCAATAGTGGTCTGCAACCTCGCACTTTGAGTTATTGCATAAGAAATCGTCCAATACATTGAGTGAGAACAATTTGATCTCAACAGGATTGGTTCTTGTACCCAAAGTGATCTCTCCAGCGGTCTTTAGTTATCTTCTCCAAATCATACTCCTAGATTTTGGTTGAATGGTTATAGTGACGCAATTATTATCCGCTGGCTTAGCTCTTTTCTATCAACTTGAACACCTGTGTGTCTCGTGCATTGACGGAGTGTCAACTTTTGCGTTCTTTCAGTTAATATATTGAACTTCTGTGTGCAGTTGAGCGCCGAGAAATCCGAGCTGCAGGAAGAGAAAACTCATCTCGAGACTGAGACAGGCCGGCTACAAGACCAACTAAATCAAAGCGGGGACAAAAACCAGAGCGTACTGCCAGGATTCCATCCTGGCCTTGCCCAGTTCCCTTACTCCTTGATGATGAAAGGCGCACTTCCTTCAAAGGAGATAATTTCTCAAGATTCTGATCAGATGCCCGTTTCCCCTTTCTTCTCGATGGCGCCGTTCTTACATCCTGCGTATCAAACGTTTAACATGTTGGGGTCCAGACAACCACCCTACAGCCACTTTTCCCACCCAGGACCACAAATCCATGTTGAAAGACCCTCTGCTAGATACCCTGTCCCCATTCATCCTACCGCAGTGTATCCATCGAAGGCTGTGAAAGCTTCGGATCCTCCTGTTGTGGCTACTGATTTGCAGCTGCAGACACCTGGACTGACACCTTCATCAAAACCTCAACAGTCTTTTTCTGACCAGGAACAGTGTGAGAACGCAACTTTCACAACGGTGAGTTTTTTTCATCTGCACTGAAGTGAGAAAGTTTGAGTAGGTTATGTATGGTGTTTGTTGCTACTTATAATGGATACCTAGTCCTTAACATGAAATTAGCTACATATGTAATGAAGCTACATCACGAAATAAGTTCCAGACCCCCTTGTTAGCGAAGCGTTTTGTTCTCCTGCGTAAAGCTTTTTCTGACGTTAAGCTCAGGGTGCATGCTGAACATGGTTGGAGTTGGGCAACGCAGGGTCAAGCTCTGGAAGATGCTGGGTCAAAAGTAGTTGTGGCCGCAGACGAGCAACTCCCTTCCCAGCTTTCTCTCTCCTCAAACTCCACAGTACTCTAAGCCTTCAGCTCGAGGAAGTCGTGAAAATTGAGGTATGTGCTGCTCGGTGGTTTCAGTGTTTATTCCTCTAGGGAATGCAATCTTTTTATAAAACCGAATTCCTGGCTACCCTGTCACCAGTATGAAGGAACTACACCAAGTAGTGCAATTACTAATTCTAATAACTTTTTTTTGCTTCTTCTGTAAGTTTCAATCAAAGTGTCATATTAAACCCAAACCCAATATTATAAATTCTAGTGTATTCCACTGCTAGTTTGACATGTTTCCTTCTCGGGACTCGTTTTTCGGCATCTCACCAATGTACTTTATCCTCTATTCCGCAATTAATCATGCCGTGTTGTACAATGTATGCAGAATTTCCGGCATTGTGGAATGGTGCGTGACAGACGGGACGCAAAGACGCGTCCTCCGATATAAAGTTGATGGTGTTGCCCACTATAGGTGTCAGCGAAAGATGACTGGTTTTGAGATACTCCTGTAAAATGCAAACGTTAACCCGATTTGTGTGAGAACTGTTCACTATTCAGAGCTGAGATCATAAAGAATGTTGAGAATCTAAGTGCACTCTGGAATCAGCACTGAGCTCCATGCAATTGGGGGGTTCAGGCGAATGATACCAAGGGTTGTGCACTGAGAATCGCCACCTCAAATGTACACAGAGGGCATTAAGTGGCGATTCTGGGTGCGCATGCATTTCTTAAGCACTGTATAATCTATGAATGAAGCTCTGGAAAGCATGCAGTTTTAACGTATCTCTGTCGTGCCCAGAACACATCTGATAATTGCTTGTAATGGACACTGGAAATTGTGCCAGTGTATTTCAAAGTGACAATTACCAAATATAACTTCACTCACAAGAATTAATAATTAATGAAACCTCAAAAAAATTGAGACTTCTAACTCCAATTTCTTTTTTATGGAAAGTGAATAAGTGAAGATCTGTGATGTGCAATTTTACATATTATTGACTCTGGATGAAAGGGGAAGAGGCTTTGCATTGACAAAACCTCTTGTGGCCTTGGATTTAGAATGCCATTGATTTATGTGATGGAGCCTTTACCATGAGAATACTAATATTCATCATATTGCCTTAGAATGAGTTCATCCTAAAGCCTAAAAATATATGGAACTATTCCTTACATAGATGGTGAACAAAAATATCTTGCTTTAACTAATTTCTCAAAATAATTTTGTGGTTTGAGAAAACTAGTTAAAATAAGCCTTAGATTCTTGTCAAAAAGTGATGGTACCGTGTACTTGCAACACGTGTTATAGTACCATGTGTTTGTAGTATGTGTACCATTACCGTACTGTACTAGGAGAAATCATTACCTACATATTCGTACTGGCATATTCTTTTTTACAACAATTCCAAATTGAGTTTATTTAAACTAATGTTTTTAAACCACAAAATTATTTTGGGGCAAAGGAGTATAAGTTTGGGAGCCTATTTTCACCAATTGATACAGGCTTAAAATATTAGTGCATCCCCTTCAACCTTTAATGCGGATTGGGGCAATTCAGATTTCCAAAATTGTGAAGATGTATTATAAGGTACAATTTGTAAGGATAATGTGATGATGACTTTCAAATAAAAAATTGTAAAATATGATGTCTAGATCGCATTGGAAATCTAAAATTAAATATTCTTTCTAAAATTGATTATAGATTGAATAATCAAAATTCTTACAAGCATCTTGTGGATATTTTTGGAGTAAATTATTAAAGTGTAAATGTTTGGACTTTGGATTCATATTTTAGTCAATAATAAAAATATTTCACTCAATAAAATTTGCAAATTTGTAAAATGTGTTTTCTAATGTAGAGGTATATATTTTTTTTCCTTCAAAGTATCAATTGCATTTGTTCATTAACCCCTAAATGCCCGAGGCACTATATTTTGGTATTGACTAAACTTTGAAGTTAAATAAAATCATATCAAAGTATTATCTTTTAGTATTTTAAAAGTTGAATATCCTTTAAAGCCTATTTCAAGCTTCGGAAACTAAATTATATTTTTATTTTTATTTTTATGATTCTTCTATTGAAGCTTTATACAAGGATATCCATTGCAAATCTTGATTATTTTAGTGTTAGAGACTCTTCAAGTTGTCCTTACATCTTGGAGAAAAAATTTCATTGAAAATTCATTTAAAAAAATTGTAGAGTAGAAGTTGAGAAGTTGTGAATCAATCGTTACAAATATTATTTCCTTTTAATCTCATTTTTTTTTTCATTGCCTCAATTTTAGATTTGACATGTAAAAAGAAGATTGACAAACTTCAAATCATTTTCAAAATCCCCACCCCCCCTCACAATCAAACATTACAATCTTTCAATCCATAAGTAATATTAAGATAGTCAACTCTTAAAGTGACCACTTAAGCCTACCTAATTCATCATTGACAATAATAGATATTTCAAGCAACATGTCACCCATTCCTAGATAGGGATCACATCTAGAACACAATTGCTTTTAGAGTAGACTTCTTTACCGTGGTTTCTTTTTCTACGTCACAATTAACACTTCGAACTACACTAAATAGTGAAATTAGGTTGCCTTAACAATTAGGTTGCCTTACTTCAAGAAAATCACTTTACAAGCCAATCAATCAACAAATATGTCTACTGTTTTTTCTGTTTGTATACATAGAAGTTCATAAGTCCCACATGCATAAAAATTTTAATTCAAAAAAGTAGTAAATTCTTGTAAAGAAACAATACATATTTATATAGTGTAGAATGTCGAGAAATTAGGTTGCCTTAACAATTAGGTTGCCTTACTTCAAGAAAATCACTTTACAAGCCAACCAATCAACAAATATGTCTACTGTTTTTTCTGTTTATACACATAGAGGTTCATAAGTCCCACATGCATAAAATTTTAATTCAAAAAAATAGTAAATTCTTGTAAAGAAACAATACATATTTATATAGTGTAGAATGTCGAGAAATTAGTATGGGACAACCTAATTTCACTATTTAGTGTAGCTTCAAGAATTTGTTCCCTTCCAATTCTTCTTCAAAATTGATGAAACTTATCAAACTTTGACTTTCAATTTAATTTTGAGCAAACTCCAAGACGCTCAAAAAAGTGAGGCCTTGGGTATTTTTAGGAGTTATCCAAAAAAACATATAAAAGGGAGGACGCTTTTAGAGCCTCATAATGTGATTCCAACTTCAAGAGTGCTGGACATTGAATGCTTCTGTCGTATGCAAAGGTTCTGCCTTTTATTAAAATAATAAATAAATAAATAAATAAAAATAGTTCTGTTCTCTGACACAGGAATAGTGGATACCTACTCCAATTACTAACAGTCTAATAATATTAATTAAAATGTAGCCAGTCAAAGGAAAAAGGGCCCTAAATTAAATTAAATTAAATTATGAGCTTGGATAACTGTCCTCCATCTGAGTTGGCAGATTCCCGCCGTACAGGAAACGAAGGTTCCAGACCTGCCGCTGCCACACCACCATTTACCCATTGGGTAGGCTGCTCTTCAAGCGACCTTTTAAAGCTGATTGCCTTTTCTGGGAAGCTAAACTCTTTGAAATAATTTTTAAGTGAATTTTATTAGGAAGAAAAATTGAATTGGCATCGAACCCAAGTCGTTTCATATTTTTTGGACCTTTGTAGAATTAGTTACAAATTTATGAAGTTGGAAATGCAGTAGTCACTAAAGTGAAATTTATCCATGTGTCACGATTGCTCTTAGAGCATGAGCGCTTTTAGAGCAAACTACCTTGAGGTAAATCAACCTATGACAAAGCAATGGTTTGCCTTGTTGGTATTTAAAGTAGTCATAGTATTTTTTAATATGGCCACCAACATAACTATCAAATATACCCCATACATTTTACTTTACAAATGAAAACATAAAAATAATCAAACATGCCTTAATCAATACAACCTTCTTTAAGACACTGAGTACAATCAAGCTCCCGGTGTCTTACCTTCCTTTCCACCTAATCCCTTCCCTCTACAAAAAATCTCAATCTCCCTACCTTCCTTCTCAAAATTAATTACAAAAAATAGTGAAATTAGATTGCCTTTACAATTTGGTTGCGTTACCCCAAGAAAATTACTTTACAAGCCATCAAAGTCTACAAATACTTCTATGAATGTTTCCATTTGTACACATGGAGGTTTATGAGTCCCAATTACAAGAATACCTAATTCAGAAGTGAGTGCATTCTTGTACATGAGCAATAGATATTTATTTAGTGTGAATGTCGAGAAATTAGTATGGGGCAACCTAATTTCACTATTTTTGTGTAAATAGTATAGAATCTCCCTTCTTGAAAATATACGTAGTCTAAATGTCACTTAGATTGGCTTTTTGGAGTTTAATGTGGGACCCTAAATAAATAGACTCTTCATGTATGCCAACCTTAGAGCGTTAGGAGTTATCAGTTCTTTCTTTTCTACATTCAAAAATACACCTTTCAAAAAAATGATATTTTGTTCATGCAATAATATATATCCAAAATTTATCTTCATTTTTTCATAATTAAAAATATTATAAATGAATATTATAAAATAATAATAATGTGATTTCTCTATAAAATTTAAAAAAAATTTAAAAGTGCTTAAAACATTTTGAAACTATGAAAAAATAGGAAATCATAGTGACAAAACATCATGGTATAATAGTTGATATACTTCTTGAGCTCACATCAAGATAAATTCATTAGAAGAAGTTCGAAAATGGTATATTTTAAGCTTTTAAGATGCTGCCTTCAAAGTGTCACAAAACTATAATTTTAACAATTTAAAAAAGAAAATAGAATAAGAAAGTAGATTATTGGAGTTACATTTTCTTAGTTAAACTTTAAAACCTTTAAATCAAGAACTATGTGAAAATTGAGGTTTGCCTTTTTACAATGCCCCTTGGGATAATTTGTCTTTTAAAGGTTAAAGAGTCACTCAAACAATTTAATTTTTTTCTCTTTTTATTTTGGAAAGTGCAAAATAAATCCTTATAATAAGAATTACAGAATAATTATAGAATTTCATATTTATATTTACGGAAGAAGCATTAACATCCACCACTTCTTAGATACCATGAAAAAATACAAATGAACAAGTATTGTGGCCCTATTTTATCCTTAAACCACTTCTTAGATACCACCATGGATTGGCTTAATTGTAGATGCATTCTTTCACTACCAATGGTGCTATTCTATGAGTATGTGGGATGAGCCTATGAGCTCTAAGCATGGATTATGTGAGCGTTGAGCTCAAAAATTTGAAAAAACATTAGAAAATTCAATAATGTTTCTAAAAAAGATTCTATCTAAAAATTTTGGTCAAAATTTACTATTTTTAGTAAAATTTTGGTACCTATTACCATGTACCTATTACCATGATTTTGTAGAATTCGGATGAAATTCTAATTTTCAATATTGTGTAAAGTATTGGAAGTATACATTATGAAGATGAAGAAGTCAATTGATGTGAAAGACAAATGGAGATGGAAAAAAGTTTGTATAGAATATTCCATTGAACTACAATACTTGTCTCCCAAAGGAATTAATGCTTCTAAAGCTAAATGTGTAATCTCCAGCTCAATTGTTTAGGTTTGAGTATTTTGATATTGGGATTCAATTTAGTTTGCTTGTTCCACTTGGATATTTTCTTATTTGATCACATGACTTTGTAATCAAAGTATAATTCCTCACCAGATTGAATGTCACGGAGATCTTTCTTACAATTTTGGAATGTGATTGGCTAATTTAGGCATCTTTTACAAAAAATTCTAATCATTGATTCTAGGTGTATTGAAAATCGACTCTAGATTTCCATGTTCAAATTATTTACATCTTACATAAAGATCTATTGGGTCAAAATTGGATAAACTTATGTTTATTATACAAAGGGTTTGAGAGAGCAAGGAATTCAAGAAACTTTGGTAAAGTCTTGGAAATAGATCAAACATCTCTAAAAAGAAGGTATTCATGTTGGTATTAGAGATCAAAGGAGTGCTAGAAATGCATTGTCCCTTCAAAAGATTGGCAAGTGTATAGAACAACCACCACCATGTAACAATGTTATTAACACCCCAATTTTAGAGCTTCATCAATGTCAAGAGTGCAAATTGAAATTCATTTCAAACATTCTCAATTTCTTGAAATTGGGAATTATAAAGTGAACTGAAAAACTTCAAGAGTATTTTCAAATTATGTAATATAGGCACATTGAAAAGTACTAAAATTTGAAACATTATGGCTTCTTTATCTTGATGCCTAATATTTAGAACCACCACCTTAGGCATTGATAACCACCTCATTCTATGAGGCAATGTAGAAATGAAAAATCAAGCATGTCTTTAGAGACTCCTTCCTATGCACATTGAATTGCAACAACCCATGTATCCATATTGCATGGCCTATGCTTGTTTTGGATGTGCTCTTTTGCAATTTTTCAAAGATTCTCTATGGGGAGTTTGGAGGCTAATATAACTTTCAACAAATGCAATGATCCAAGGCAATGGTTGAAACTTGGCCATAGCTCATATATCTAACTACCTAAGCAACCACTTGGAGAGCTTATAAGAATTAGTGATGGAGTGTTCACATGAAATCGACCAAACAACATTGTCTACTCAGAAAGAGAAAGGACGCATTAGAAATGTCCGTAACGTTGTTTCCTGGTACTGTAAAACGCAGCCATACATCAAAAAGCAGAGGCAGACAAGAAACGTTACTAGACACAGCTCAAGCGCAGCAAATGCTGAAGTCCTACGCAATGACAAAATCGCTGTAGGAGCAAATGTATTTAAGCGTTTGAAAATGGCATCACTTCAATGTTTGAGAGCATGTTCTTCTGGTAAACAGCTCCCAAGCAACACGCAGAATTAGAACCAGATTTCGTTCACTACATCTCTCAACTTTCAACTTTCAAGAATAGATCAGGAACAATTGTTTTTTGGTAAACGATATATCTCACCTGGTTTTTAGTGCACTTGATGCAGAGAGAGTGTAAACTCCATGCCGGCAACTAGATATTCTAGGCAGTGAGAAGCCCAGAACTGTGGCCGCCAGCGTAAATTTATAAAAACACATGGGTACCGGCTGATTGTATGTAGCTAAAACATGAATACCACGATGGCCACATCAATGCAAAAACAAGACTCACTTTTGAAATTCAATGAAGCAGATTCTATCATAAAACATACCCGGGATAACGTGAATTAAAAAATACCTGCCCTAGGTAAGGGTGGTCAGCACAACAGAAAAAGTTTGAAGACGGAACAAGTAGAAAAGCAAGTGAACCAATTAAAAATGAAGAACACTGTTATATTGTACAACCGCACACTTTCACTAGAACCACAAATTTAAACCTCACCTCATGGAGTGTCTACAGTGGAATTAGGTAGCTTAACTGTATCATCAATCCTTCAAACTAAGCGAGATTACTATGTGGATATGGTACAGACTAACTTAGAACTAACATAATCTACTTGACAAGATAGCGGACTGTCTTGAGGACGATGGCATAAAAAAATAGCCTCTATAAACATGTGTACTGCGGAGGTAGAGTCTCGCTTGTCCCGACAATCTTGAAGTTGGCTTGAAAATCAGTCATCAAGGGAATCTAGACGGAATAACGGTTTCACTACGTCACCGTGTAGGCCGGCTATGCTGTCCTTAGTAAGTTGTGACGCACACTTGATCACTTCACTCACTCTGAGTCTGAATCGGCATACACGGTCGAGCGTACTGTCCTTGCTACTTTCTCCTCACCATCTTCATCCACGACTTTCTTGGGAATGAGCAATCCTGTAGGCAGGTCAAAATTGAAACACTATATTAACACCTAAGTGCCCCAATGGCCCAAAGTGACTGCTTCCATATCTATAGGCGTTAAAATAAATCATTTAGGAAGCTTCAAGATAAAAAAATGTATCAACATAAAGAAGAAATCAAGCCCTACATATTTGAACAAAAATACGTTTTGGAAGTTTCTATAATCAACTATTAGCACAAAGCGGACTATCTATTCTTACTTTGGGAACTGAGGTGTAGTACATGGTCAAATACAACATTCCTGATTAATTTCCCCCAGAAAAATGACGTTTTGCATACCTGCTTTGAGAAGACGGGATTCTAAAGCTTTGGTGGTGAAGTCATCAACACCTCCAAGCTCTTGAAATCCTATTATTCTGTCAGTGGCTACTCCATCCCTGTCACAACAAGCAACATAAATGATAGCAGTTTCAGCATTTGGAAGGAACCGACTGTTTTGACAGAAAAGCGTCCAAGGACCAGTGCATAACTAAACTATTTCTATAGCGATAAAAAAACACGGTAGAACCTAGTGCTGTTGACCCATGCGAAGTGCTGTTGACCCATGCGAAGTTCAATCTTCAACCAAAACTCGCATTATGGCACACAATGCTCTGTTCTACATTTTCTAACAGGAAAGCATATATCACCAATTGCTTTGACAACAAAAAGTGCAAGGGCGTGTATATATGAGAGGCCTTTATGGACACACAGACTTGTGATGTGCCCATCTAAAGTATCCCATGGCTTCAAGAGCCTCAATGTATGTCCATATTTACAACAGGCACGCTCCCAATGCGTCCAGTCAAGAATTAGGACAATCCAGAAAGTAAAAACAACCTAATATGATTTCTGTAACCAAACATTAATACGAGGTGGTAAATTGGTAGCAGACAAGGAAGATGAAGATACCTAAATAAAATTACACAAGGCAGAACCTTTATAGCCAACTTGGTGATGAAGAATGGACAATTCTACAAAACAGACAGAAATATTGCCAAGGGTTGTCAGACTATTACCAATTCCATCACAAAAATCTACGAATAAATTGTCAACATTAGCATATTCAGCGCCGCAAGCAAACCAGATGCCATTGGGGACAAAGTGGTATATAATATGGTCTCTCTGAACACCAGAATAAGTATAAAAAAAAACATGTGAAGTCATAAAAATGCTTGCATGGTTGTCAGGGATACTCAAGTGAAGATCTTACCTCAGCATCAATGCAAATGAACTTGGTATCAAAATACTTTGGGGTCAAAAGTTTCAGATGCTTGTCCATAATCCTGCGTAACCAACATACAATCATACATCCTTTGAGTATTACTGTACAATGAAAACTGTCTCAGATGCCTCAGATGAGCAGTATTATGACTGAATATGGGTCAACAATTAAAACCCTAATGGACAAAAGTGGCAGCATCCATATCTTTTAGTACTTGGAATATATCATTTAGGCAGCTTCAAGGAAGGTAACAAAGAGTACCAACAGAAAGAAGAGACTATACCCTACATTTCTTACCAATAAAAATATGTTCTGAAAGTTACTATAATCGACAATCAGCTTCCAAAGTGGATTTTCCAAGGAAAGGTAGTGCATAAACGTAACTAGGTGGATGGTAATGCTGAAACTTACTTGCAGCGAACGAATTCTCGATGGAAAAAGTGGCAGACTACCCTAGGGCTTTTGGTTACTTCGCTCAAAAAATCCCCTTCAGATACCTGAGTAAAACACCGTACTCAATCTCATGACTCCATCATCTCCATCAAACCATACTGCTGTGCTTCACTGGACGGATTTCACAAACTGATCAGATCCCAGAAAAATCAGTTTAAAAAAGCCTTACCAATCTGTATTCTCCATATCCCTGCTGTTGCAACTTCTGCCTCTTCTCTGCTTCTCTCTGCGCAACACAAGCTCCAGACCCACCTATATTCAATGTTAAGAGAAACATTTACACAACACCAAGCACATCAAAATTATGGAACCGTGAATTTGCGTTCACAAATCTGAACCCGTGGAAACAGATTTCAGTAGCAAGGAAAAAGGTCGAACCTTCATGGCGTTGAGTCGCTCGGCATGTAGCTTTTCCAACTCAGGGTCCTGCTCTCACACACAAAGCATGTATCCTTAGAAGTGGCCTGAAACAAAGCATATCAAACCATCATTACAATAAAACGAGAGAGAATAATGCCATTTTCTTATGCCAGTAGCGTCGGGAAAACGAAGAGGGCTTACATCCATAAGGTCATCAAGGTCTACTTCCTCATGCTTTGGTTGACTCCCTTGGGCCTTGTATTGTGTCAACATCTCCTGCAATCAGAAAAGAAACGTTGAGCCGTCCTTCAGGAAATAGATGCCACACCCAGACCTCTTTAATGTCACAGCTTAGATGTGCCCCCAAAGCACGTAATAATATGCACCTCAAAATCATTCTAGTTGCATGTAAAATTGGCAATTAATAAAGTACTAGCGTTTGCAAGAGTCAGGCAGGTATTATGATGGTCTAGAACCTAAATCCCCCAAACCCTAGAGCGAAACATGAGCTTACGAAAACCACCAACAGAAACCTCCTGCACAACGCCAACGCCATATAGATGCGCAGCAAAGGACAGTCGATGCAAAGCCACCTCGATTTTCACATTTCGACGCATGACAACGAAACATCCTCACCGAATGCACATTTCACTTAACCCTAAATCGACAAACCCTCACGCGAATACACAAACCACGAACAGAAACCTCCTGCACAATGTCACCGCCATGGAGGTGCCGAGCAACTGACATTCGATGCAAAATCACCTCGATCTTCACATTTCGACGCATGACAATGAAACATCCTCCACGAATACACATTTCACGAAACCCTAAATCGTCAAAACCCTAGAGAGAAACCATGAGCATACTCAAACCACGAACAGAAACCTCCTGCACAATGCCATCGCCACAGAGGTGCGGAGCAAAGGACAGTCGCTGCAAAACTACTTGATCTTCACATTTCGGCGCAATGAGCAGCATCAGCAAGTAAGATCAGTAAGAACAAGACTCACCTTCTGGTAATCGCGTGCGGCCGCATTGAGGGCCGTCCCCATGGCCAAGTCCCCCATCTGGGTCCGGAACTTCTTCCCGTCCATGTTGGACAACGAAGCTGCTCTCAGCAAATGCAACACTTGCTGCAAATGTTGTTCAGGAAACTGAAGCTTGCAACCAAAATTACAGCAGATTGTGTCTTGTGATGTGTGGGTAGAGAGACAACATGTGTGTGTGTGTGCGGACTCTGATGAGGGGCCTTGTTGAGTATCCTCACCTTCTCTAATATCACTTTCTCTTTGATGTCACCAGTCACCTCACCATTTCTAATTTTACTTTCTCTAATATCACTAACACGTATCACTAAATGCACTTACTGTAGGTAAATGAGCCCATTGCAGACACAAATGGGAACAAACCCATTGTGGACAAAATTGAGAAGCGTAACTCTAGTCTGAAAGATCAGTGTGAATGAAGCCTCATGAACTTAGATGGCGAATTCCATCCTTGATGCCTCATTGAAAAAGTAGACCCTATAATAAAGAATTGACATATTCCTTCCCTTGAGAAATTCTCAAATCCCTATATGACAATACCTCCCACCACAATTTGGGGGATTATGGTAGTAAGCACCTTGCCAAGGTCTAGGTTTGAACTCATGACCACCTCACTAATGTACCAAGGCCAAAGTCATTGAGCCAAGGCTATAAGTGCCTTTTATGGACAAAATTGTAATGGTGGTGTACCACAATGGGCTCATTTACATTACACCTAATAAGCAATTGAGCATCGCTACTATTATTAAATTGTCTAATTTTTTCATTTTTTGTCAAATCTTGTTGGAAGCCAATAGAAAATTCTAAAATTTATTTTTATGCATTTTTTAAATACCATATGAATAACGAATGAATTTTCATAGTGTTGAAAATAGGTGTACTCGAGAATATGTAGGGGTGGTTTTCAAAAGGGGTCATAATTAGGTGCATTTACCTTAAGTACTTCATAGAATTGGAGGTGAACAATAAATGATCAAGTATTAATTTATAATTTTCATTTGTTAGAAAAAAAAATAACGGGTTTATTTGCCAATGCACGTGATTGTTAAATAGACGAGTTTGTTTGCCAATTTTTGTATAACACATTGAAATATGTGGAAAGAATTGCAAAAGGTGCATCCTTCCTACATCTTGAACATCATTCAATGACGCTAGCATGTGAGCCTAGAAATGCAAGCTTACAAGCCTTAAGTCTAGCATAAGTAGGTACTCTACAATTATTGAAGGTAATATAAGTACCCTATACTACGGAAGGTGCTTATACATAACATAGGTACCTATAACATAGATACCTATAATATAAACATCTTATAACTATGGAAGGTGTTTATAATATAGATACCTACAACATAGACACCTATAATATAGGGACTTAGAATATAAATATCCTATAACTATGGAAGGTGCCTATAATATAGGTACCTATAACATAGGAGCCTAGGCTTCTAAGCTCATGGGCTCAAGATCCTAGGCTCACATGCTAGTAACCGTGGAACATCATTGATAGTATTTTGTGTTTTGGGGGGAAAACAAACACAAAGATGGCACAACAATTGGATAGGTACTTTCTAAAAAGAAGAAGGTTGTAAAAGAATATGGCATTTGATATTGTGAATAGCAATGTTTTCAATACTTTTACATAAAATGGTCAACAATGCGTTTTGTCAAAGTCTTTTTCCATCTTTTGTTGTTGATATTGACTTCAACTACCTCTATGTAAGTGTTGATCAATCATAAAAAAAAAAAAATTGAACTTGTATCAATTTTGAGTAGAAGATTTTTTATATGCCTATGTCAAGTGTTTCTCACATTAAGCATTGAAATAATATTTTGCAACATTGATTGCTTTGTGTGAATCTTTAAAACAATGTGTACCGAATTCAAAGGTCCTTGAAGTGAATCTTTTATATGGTTGTTGGAGTTGCAAGCCTACATGTGTACATTTTTCATACATGAATGTCAATAACAATGAATACACTACTAGAACCTCTATATTCTTGCAATACCAACAGTGGATCATCTTCATTTTCTGCACACCCATTGCCTATCACTCATTCTCCAATTTGGTACAATTATTCTTTTCACTTTGGCTCCTCTACCACAATAGTCCCACATCTGCTAAAGATTCTATCCAAGTATTCCTGGTCCGACCAAAGGATTTAAAGTGTACATTATTTAGAAATCACGCAACCAATATTAAATAAACGACACTTCACAAGTCAGTATACCAAGGAGGCTCCGGTCTGCTCAAATTTTCTCTTTTTTAAAAGTTTTGTTCTAGAGCATTGTATTAAGAGATATGAGAGCGCAAGGCGTGTCAATGTGTTGCAAGCGAGCTCTGTACAATCAGCTTGCAGCCGCAGCTTTGAATATCAAGTAATGCCAGATTGTAGTTGTCCAGAACAATTTGGACCCAAGAATGAAATGTATGAGTCGGGAAGCCATCCGCTCATGGAAATTCCTACCATGCTCCAATGTGTCACTTAACTGCCTTAATTCAAACTAATCTCGAGTAATGCAAAGCGACATGTGCTCAGACCTTCCTTGCATTCAAATTCCTTACTATGCCGTGCTCTAACCTACTTATAGTAATCAAGTCACAATTCATCGTGACTAGTGCTGGGAATATCTGTCTCGGGCCGTGAAGCCTGCTCCGCTTTCTTTGTGACCTCCTCTGCTAGGTTGGTCAACAGCTCATCCTTTTCAGATGACTCCTTAGCTGGTTCCTCTCTGCAGCCACCACAGAAAGAATATAACATTAACGTCAATGATTTAGTTGAGCAAAGATATCAATATAGCTATTGCAGCAACAATGGCAAGCAAATAACGACTTGACAGAGAACACGGATTCAGTTTCTAACGGTGAAATCGAACTTTCGCAAAACTACTAAACTTCATTTCGAAACGTAGACGTTAGAACAAACTCCCATGGAGTTTCTGAGCTCTCTTGGAAGGCAGACAACCAGGAGGCTCTCCTGCATATCAACAGATACTCTAGTCGCCGATGCTGAAAAAGCCAGAGCAGTAAATACACAAATAATGCAACCGGTGAATAACTGATATTTTGCAAAGATAATTACAAACCTGACAAATAGCGACTTCCATGTAGATTTCAGTGCTTCCAGGCGATCTTGAAATTCAGAAGCTCCAGCGTCCTCACCATCCATATATAACCAGTCTTCAGCCTGAACACATTAATGACAAAGAAAAAGTGCAACATAAGTTATCAAGTTTCTTCCCTCTATCGATTAACCAAGAACCCGTTTACACAACAGAACCAGAAGTAAATGACTTCTCCCCACCCTCAAAAGTTTAAGCCATCCATCAGTATAAACCATTAGGGAGGAGCCTTGGGGTAGGTTGTTAAAAGAATCTGCAACGAAGCTAACCTCAGCAAGCTTCTCCATAAAAGAATCCCGGTCTGCTTGAGATAACTCCTTGTCGGACTCCAGCAAAGTTTCTAACTGCAACAAGGAAAGTGTACTAAGAAAATCATAGCTTGCAATACTTAATATCAATAATGTAGATACAAAATGGAAGGACAGTCGGTGGAAGGGATTCAGAGCTCCAAATTGGAATTTACACTGATGAAGTTCCACATAAAAGTACTAACGTGAGTGGCCAAAGAATGATGTAATGTGTCTATCTAACCAGAAGCGAAGAAAGTCTATACCTGATCCTTCGCAGAATAAATGTACGACTCCAAGTTGTTTTTCGCAGCCTCAGTTGCTCGCTTCTTTGCGTCCGCAGCATTTAATTTCTCTAAACGTTGGATGGCTTCCGTGAGGTCTTTGCTTGATAATGGCTTGGCAGGACCTTCGGTCACCTCTGTTATCTGCATGGATTCCAATTTCATTACACATAAATGAAATCACCAAAATTCGAAGGACCAACCATTTAATTTAGTGGTAATTACAACATGGCAGATACGGAATCTAAAAGAAAAGATGTCTAATCGTAAAGTTAGGAGCAGAAGCAAAATAGAAGCATTTCATTGCATGACTCTAAAAACTCTGAGGAAGTACTTGACGATTACGTCAAGCAGTTCAACCTTCGTTGTTCATGTTACAAACGTACCTTCAACGGAACTCTGAGGATTCTCTTCCTTAGCTTCTGCTTAGGAGCCACAGGTGCGGTCTCATTGTTTGCTCCAGCGACATTTCCGTTCGCCAGATTTCCATCATGAGTCAGTATATTAGTCAGATTAAAATCCGTGCCATTCAAATCGCCATTTGCAGTCAGATTTGTAAGCAAGGCAGTGATGTTACTGAGAGGATCCACTACATCGATCCACTCTGACACTTCCACAACTTGCTCTGCACGATCAAGATTAACGACTCCACTCCTGTCCAACGAAAAATGAAGTACAGTCTTGAAGGGAGCCGATACATTGTGATTCTTGTATCTGCATTTCAAAGATCCTCATGTCAATAACCCAAATAACATTACAGACCTCTTTCTGTCAATAAAATAAACACAGCCTGCCAAATAAAAAGACAAAACATTGATCGAGAAAAGGATCACCCTGTCTATGCCACGAGTCATAACTAATACCGGTATGCGAAAGAATTATCTTCAAGGACTATGACTTCACATAATCAAAGGAACGCAGGAAGCCGTGAACCGCTTACTTCTCAACAGCCTCGGCAATACCCTGGACTTTGTAAGCAGCAATAAGAGGTGAAGAAATGAAAGGTGGCAGCTTCCCACTTGTGTCATAAGACAGAGTAACTTTGAAATCCTTCAGTTGGTCCTTCAGGGTTCTTCCGATCTGCATTTCCATGTAAAACTTAATGCGCAATTGGAAGTTTTCAATACTATCTTTCGCTTTTCCTGTTCAGTCAAATCGTAGACCTAATGATCTTCTCGGTCAACACAACAAAGTAACTCAACTGGCACAATAGAAGTCAGGTTGCAAACCATGTGCAATATATACTATAATCACACCAATAAATCCTAATTTGTCCATATGAAGTACAAAAGGGAATTGTACTTACTTTGCCGGGAAGGTTTCTGTGGAGTGGTACAAGTAGACCGTGATCCTTAGCCTCCAAAGTGGCACCATCCAGCTTGATATCTATGCCATAAGAAGCGCCATCCACCATCCCAAGTTTCCGATTGAGTTTGATACCGTCACTTAAGTTTGCCGCTCTCAGTGAAGCCCCTAATACAACTGCTTCATCAGAGTCTAGATGCCTAGCAAGTGCTTGTGCCCCAACATATCCAGTTAAAACTTCCTGCAACAGATCACCATCGATTCATAGAGTCAACCACAGAAATCTGCCTCGGAACTGCTGATTATTAATGTAAAATTCTACCTGAGAATCTCACATCATAAAACAAAAACTGTAATAAAACAATCCAGCAATATTGAATGCTAGTAAAAAAGCCATGTAAACCACCACTAAGAAGCTCCACAATAAATGCGTACCTTCAGCTTTGGAACTCGAGTTGCACCACCAAGAAGCTCCACAGAGTGCAGTTGCTGTAGTGATATGCCGTTGTCAGTCAGTACTTGCCTAAGTGGAATCAACGAGCGCCCCCACAAATCTTTGCAAAGATCCTCAAATTTCTTTCTTGTAATATGACCCCTGCAAAGGCATTGCCCTTAAATTAGTAAAGCTGACTTAATAAACCATTAAGCATTCCCGTAAGGGCATTTTCTCGAACTGAAGCAGCAATAGCTCACTACATTTAACGCTAAGAAAAGAAGGGTATCGAGAATAACAACTGGCAAACAAACTGAGGGAGGTCCAGTACATGAGTTTGACATCCTGCAAACAACCTACTGAGGAATAGAACCTATTCGTTCCCAACAGCAATATGTGCAATTATGAAAGGCCCAGCAAACCAATCTACGATGAGTCACCGCTAAATGGAAAGAGATTTCCACCTTGATAAGCTCTACCATCAAGTGACTCTTTACGATGACAGACATGTCCAACGTTTCACAAGGAATCTACATGATGCATTAGTGTCCAGAGAGTGCAAACCAGCAAAACATACCGAAAGTCATGCTCGTCAGCCAAAGATTCCACAGTTATTGATGCTTCAGAATTGGCGCTTAAAATCTCCTTCGTTCGTTTGACCTGCTTCTTGAGCTTGGCCATACCCTTGGGATGTTTGAGAACGTCAATGCCAACCTGCTGCTTGAATTCAGCAGCAAAATGATCTACCAACCGCGTTTCCATGGTCTGTCCGCCAAGGGTCGAATCCCAGCTGATTCCTTTAACCTAGGCAAAAAGTAAGGCCGCGAAAACAAAGATGAGAATGGTCACAAGAAGAAGATTTCACAAGAGCACAACCCATTTTTCGTTACTAAAGACGGCAATGGCATCGTACAGCCAATCCCAGTCGAGTCAAATCATTGAGAGTCTCTCGTAAGTAAACCTCATGCACATCTTGAAAGTAATCTCTGAGATAATAATACCGCTATCATGTAAGCTAACAGAACACCGACAAAAAATCATGATAGGATTCCTTACATGAAACTGCTGAGCAGTTATGTTCTTTCCACCAGCTGGACTTTTTGTTGTGTATGCAGTGAAGTGAACGAGCGCTGCATATGTATTTGAGGCACCCATGTCATAAAACACCACGTAACGATCTTCGACAGAAAAATCCTTGTCAATACCATACTGCAAGGAAGCGCCCGCGGGTTCGTTAACCAGAGTTAGAACATTAAGATCGGCAATGTCCGCAGCATCGAGCAATCCCTTGCGCTCTGCTTGGCCAAAATATGGGGGAACAGTAATCACAGTATCTTTGATGGATTCCTTTGAATGAGACTCCGCAAGCTCTCGCGCGTAGTTTAAAAGCATGGCTAGAAGCTCCTCAATGCTATAAAGCACAGACCTGCAAGAAGCATTTGCACAATTACAAAACATGAGAAAAGATATATCTCAATAAAAAAACTCCAATCTTTCTTGAGAAGCTCTACAAAATACGAATATCCTAAGTACGACTAATTTAAAAATATATATTTAAATTCAAGGTTTATCTGAACTTTCATGGAGAAGGATATAGTTGTCCTGAACAGATTGCATCTCAAAAGAACCACTTAAATTAGATTGAAAAAGTCCTTAAGGGTACACTGATAGGCCATTAGATCAATCTTAAAATAATGCTAAGTTAATTTCAAGTTAACGCTGGTTTCCAATCCCTCAACAGTTGCAAATGCGATTAGAAGGTTATTGTCAATGACACTAACATCACACTAACATTAAGATAACACCCATTTCTATATACTAACATTAATTTAGCATTAACTCAATGTGAGGACTATACACATCTAATGAATCTTAATAAAAATTAAGAACTCGATCAACCTAATTGAGGTCCTCTATAATGCGGCCCCAAAAAATTCCACGAAGCACCTACGATCTATACCCTAAATTCGACAAACAATATGCATAATTGTCGATTGGCCCTCCAGACTGCGAGCTCGTGAAAGTGAACCCTAAACTCTAGTAAGTTGGAAATTTCACATAAATTAGGGTTTTCCGTCAACCATTACCCAGAGTCTTCACCAACGCGAATTCGTGCGCGCCCAGAGGCGTCCTCAACAACATCATACGGCAAATGCTGAGACTTCACAAGCTCCTTGACTGCCCCATATGACTTCCCCACCATATCCCGCAAGCTCGCAAACACGCGCTCTGGATACCGAGCTAAAATTCCGGAGGCTTCTTCCGACACGAGCCGGTCGCCTTTCGAGAATGCCACGAGCGCCGGGGACTTGCGCTTAGACATCTCATTGGGCGCGATCGAAATCGGAGGCTGCCCGGGCTTCAGATTCACCACCGCCACTTTCAACCACTCCGATCCGAGGTCGATACTCATCACTGGTGCCGCCAAAACACTCCAATTACATAGAGTCAAAAAAACACAAAAGAACACCAGCGGCTTACACGAAAGTGCCGCCATTTCCACAAGCCCTCGACACGCCAATTCAAATCACTCAAATTCCCTCGAAAACCACTCAAAATCCTCCCTCAAAACCACTCAAAATCCTCAAGAAAACTCTCCTTGAAATTGTGAAACCAGAATGGTTGCAAGATCCGCGAACTCTAAGCTGAATTGCGTCGGTTTCTGTGCAATGCGGTCACGATCGAGCGCGAGAGGCTCCCGATCGGAGCTTGAAGGATTGTAGAGCTCGGAGGTTTGAAACCCTAATTTCTGGAGGGTTCTGCGGACGTGCTGACAGTTGAATGGAGTCGACGCCTCACGTCCAATCAGGAGAGGTTCGGGTTCTTGTTAGCCAATGAGGTGCGAGAATGGGTCCAGCATGGCAAGAGTGACGTGGCAAATAGGGGGCGCCTTGTTTGACTCGATTGTAATTGGAAGTTGACTTCAGTGGTTCAGTTGCCTGTGTTCATTTGAGCCAGTTTTTTCTCTGCAAACTTTTGAATATTATTGTGTACGCGTTTATATCAATGATATTATTTTTATAGTTTAAGATAAACTAAATGAAAGGTATTGAATTGGTTGAAATATCCCTTGAAATGGATGTGAAGTTTTCGGAAGAATTTTGTCCAAATTTAGCATTTCTAAAAGTAAATTTTGCTCCATGGCAATCAGGCTTTTTTGTTTACTAGCTTCTTGAGGAAGTGTTGAGATGGCAATTACATGAAATTTGGTGAAGCACTACATTTGTATTTCCATTCAATCATCTCTAGGACCAAAAAACACTTTTCAATTAAATCCATGCACTTTTTCATCTAGAATTGGTGACTTCATCTTCATTTAAAATAGAAATGGAAAGTTTTTGCCGAAGAAGATTATTTATATTTGGCAAAATGTAGAAGTTTATTTTGAAATGGTGTAATTTGGCCCCATGGTGCCAATAAAAAAGGGTTGGTGCCAATATATCACTATACTAAAAAATCTATTTACTGTCACCTACACTATTTGATTTTTAAATGCTATGAATTTTTAATCTTATTGAGTACTCTTACCAACTATATTTATAGAGATCTTCCACTTTGAATAGTATTGATATCTATGATCTTGGTAAAAATAAAGAGGTATAGCCTTGAGTAAGTAGTTAGTGTGGGTGACACTAAATACATTTTTTAGTGAGGTACATTTGTAGAAAGTGATGTTTAGAATTTCTCCTAAGCTTTCTTCCTTGAAATATTCTTGATGATTAGTCCTTTGTATAAGACTTATCTACCAAAAGTGTTTTTCTTAGTGTATTTTGTAAATCCCCCTTTTTAGTCTTGCTTTAGGAAGGGGTATATTTTAATCTTATATTCATTGAAAGTGTCATTTTTGAATTGAAGGGCAATTCACAAAATTAAGATTATTAAAGAATTATCAATAATTTCTCTAATGTTATTGAGAATCAAATTGCTTCAAAAAGTTCCTTCCTAAAGTAAGATTGAAATATTTATCTTTTTTTAAAAGTATTTTTCTGAATCCAAAAGTTTGATTCATTAGTTAACTTTTTCATCATTTTAATTTCATTAATCAAAATAGGATGATTCAAAGCTTTCATATTTGTATATTCCAATCGAATCTATTAGTTTTTAAGAGATTAATAATAATAATTTAATTTTTATAATATTGTCCCTAGTTTTGGCTTAAAATGTTGAAATGAATAAATGCTGAAATTTTGAAGCTTTATTTAAAGAAAAGCTATACTAGAAAAAAAGAATCTAGTGAATTATTTATATTTATCAAACTTTATTGTCTTAGAAAAATAACTAATCGATAGAAAAGTGCAACAAAATAGTATAGAATGGGTACATTAATTATGAAAATGACATGAAACTAAGCTTTATACATGATGTATGATGATTTGGAAGACTAAAAGCCTACTTTGGGCTTTTAGAGGATATAACCAAGCTCTCATGGCTTTATGTTTTTGAAGTTTTGAGGCACTACTAACACCACAACATATTGGCAATTTGAAAATTAATTTTCCAAAAATTAAATTATTTTTATTTTTATTTCCTTGTAATTGAACCACGGCTGGAATTTAAATATTTTCTTATTAAGGCATTAGTTTTTCTATAACATTTGAAAGATTTCATCTAATTTTTTGGAGGATTTGCACATCTCCAAACATTTGTCATTAAAATTTCCTTCAAGGATACATGAAAAAACATCTAATCTACTTTTATTTATATTTTTGAGATTTTTCTGGAATTAGTTTTTAATTTTGAAGCTAAAATCACATGAAGCTCTATAAACGGCCCCATCTTAACATATTTGCCTTCGATGCATTGAAGAAATCAATGCAATATCAATGATACTAAGACATGAGTGTAGAGACCTGAGCTTATAAGCCTTGAACCTAATTGTAGATATATACATACAACCATTTGAAGGTGTTTATAACATATAGATTGCACCTATAAAATAGGTACAAGCTATAACATAGAAAGACTCTATAACATAAATACCTATAACAAAGACTCCTATAACCATAGAAGGTGTTTATAATATAAACTCTTAGGCTCATGACCTCGTAGATTCTATACTCACATGCTAGTACTCCCCAATGCAATATGTACCTATGTGTTGGAGAATGCCTTTAGAGTCTAAACTCTTTTAGCATCTTCTACCTTATGTGGATATAGAACTCTTCTAAATGTTAAAGAGACCCATATCATTCTTGAACTTTAAGACAAAGACTCCTTGGCTTCCTATTAATAAAGGCTATTTTCACCATAGATAAAATCTTGAATGTATGAATTGTAGGCTATTGTACAACACATGATTAGTTTTAGATTGATGAGGTAGAGGGCTTTGCATCAACAAAAGCTACCTTGAAAAAAAGTTTGAGTATCTATTGTACTTGAAAAGCAAATCAATGCTATTAGAATAGAGTCTGTTACACGTAGTTGCTTGTTCTTTTTATTTCAGTGACACTATAAGGTAGTCTATTCTAAAAGCAAACATGCTCTAAAAGCAAACATATCACAAAGATACATTTTGCTTTCTTCAATGTATCAAAAGTGTACATTTCAAGAGGTGGTTGCTTTTAGTGAATTTTGCATTTCAACTTCAAAAATTCGTAACTAATTCCACAAACTAAGGTCCATAAAATGTGAAATGACTTGGGTTGGATGCCAATTCCATTTTTCCTCTTATCAAAATTTACTGAAAATTGTTCCAAATGCAATCAACTCTTAAAATGGTCGCTTTAAGAGACTACCTTAGAAGGAACCTACTCTCTACGGTACCGTATTCAAGAAAGTTATACCTTAAATTATTGGAAATATGTAGGACCGGTGTAGATTGTTCCGAATATGTTCTATCAGACTACATTCCTTAAACCCTAACCTGGAACGTGGACGCTCATGTGTTATCGTCGCGGGCACGACGTGATCCCAATCTGCTCTCGCGCATTGTCTCGTTAGCGTCAATTGCAATTCTGGAATCTGCGATCGCACGCATACATTTAGCAGCTCTGAAATTTTTCATTGTTTTTGGAGGATTTTACCCGAGGTCGACAAGACCAATTGATTGCGTTTTTCTTCTTTCAGATGTTGTAGATGTTTATTGTGACTAGGGTTTGTTGTACAGGGTGAGAGACAATGTTGAAGCATTTATCGAAGGTGCGGGTGGAATTCAGCGCGTTCGACAAGCGTTCCGCGTCGGCGCTGGAGTTTCTCGCCCAATGCAATTCTCGTAAGTCGCGAAGCTCCAATCCCAACTGCGAGGTGGTCGTAAAGCGGAGGACCGACGGTGCGCCTCCCGTGGTAGCCGTGACTTTCACCAATGGCCGAGAGGAGGTGATGGACGGAATCTCCATGGCTGCGCAGGAGATTCGGAAGAAGATTTTGGAACAGGCGGAGCTCATGGAGACGGAGAAGATGTTCCGGGACGCGGGGTATGAGTGGCCCGTCATTATTCCCATGGAAGAGGTCGAGGCCAGTCGAAGGGAGACGGAGACGCAGACGAAGGCGGAGAGAAAGATGAGTTGACATCGCTGTTTTTGTCTTGCAACGTTTTGCTTGCCTCAACAATGTCCTGGACTGAGCTCCAGGTTGCGGTTTAGGGATGTGGCAACTCTAAGAAGTTGTCAATGTATTTAAAAGGTTGCAAATTATTGGCAACTTCTTTTCTTGGAAGCTGCTTGCGTAGTAAGATTGACATGTCTCTTCATTAGCGTAGAGCAGTTTCGAGAACATTCAGATTTGCCCGTATCTAATGCAGTCGTGGATCATATCTTCGATTTTGAGTGATTGACATATACTTTTATTAGAACAATGTGCGGCATTTCCCACTCTTAAGATAGAGGATACTGTTTGCGTCGCTCGAGCATTTCTACGTCTGAATAGAATTAGTTTTTGGGAGATTCTTAGAGCTGTGGCCAGATCGCTTTAAGTAAAAGTACCAAATCTGTTGAGATCAAACTTTTATCAGTGTGTATGAAGATCTTATGCAATTTCAGCGTGGGAGGTTTTACACCCTAGAGGTGGTAGTAGAGGACAATTATTCCGAGACCAGTTGCCGTAGACTTTAACCAGGTCATGCTTGCACCACTTGCTAATGAATCCACCCAAGAGATGGCATCAGTTACCTAACAGTTTTTCTGTCTCCAGCCTTATGATGAAATAGGTTGCAATACTGTTATCAACTTTTTTCTTTGAAGCTACTTCTGTTGTTAGACTTACATGTCTCTTCATTTCAGTGTAGAGGTGACTCATATCTAAAGCAGTTGTTTAATGAATCTCCTTGATCTTGAGTGATTGGCACATTGTCATTAGAATAAAGTGTGGCATTTCTTTCTCAGTGTTTTGGTAACCCAAGAGGACTGAACATCTGCAGATGTCATCAGTCTGAACACTGACTTGTGTGAGCTAGGCTGGTGCCTTGTACTTTGAATAGGATTCTAAGCTTCGGTACTTGGTTGCTGGTGTGTCCCAGACATCACCAAGACTTCACTTGTTCTGTTCAAATGTCACATTTGCGGTTGTAGTGACCCAATTTGTCATCCTCAGAACATAATTTACCACGTCATGCTTTTGTTAGTGAAGCTATAACAAAAATTGATCATGAGTTCAATGGCCTACAACTGACGCGGTGGAGCACAGGCCACCCAAGCAGCGTTGATTTGTGAGTTATATGCCAGTCTTATGTTTGTGCGAAGTAACATTATGTGGAATATAGCACCCTAATAAGGCTATCATCAGAATTGTGTCCCCATAGGTTTGCATCTTTGATGAATGATTCATATGTTGATACACACCACAATTTAGCATGTATCATTACACCCGGAGACTCAATACATACAGAGGAAGCAAATGCTTAGCAAATACAGTTGGGATACAGTTGCATTTAAGGAAAGTGGGTAGCTGAACAAGTCATGCACATCAGGCGCTGAGCAATAGCCTCTGTAGGAAACAGTGAATGTAGGTCAATTGGCAACCAGTTAGGTAGTCAGGACTTGCATGTGTAGTTGGCAGGAAAAGTTAGTTGCATTTGTGGAAGCTCTTTCTGTGTAGATAATCCTTGTTGTTTTGTCACCTGACTCTACTGCCGTTCTTGCAGTTGCATCTCTTCCTTGGTAAGCGAGCATGAAAGCCAGCGGTTCCCTTTTTCTCTCACTGACGGCTAACTTAGATATGAAAGGGTCTTCTTATGAACTGTCTGAGCCCTGTGTGCCTAAGCTTAGTTGAAAAGTGGCAGAATTAGTTGATAAAATATAAATTTAAGGCCTCTTATGTCATATCCAGAAGAAGAAGAAGAAAATAACTCCTGAGTGGCATGAATAACGAGTCTGTTGGGGTACACTAAGACCTCTTCAAGAAGAGTGATTCTTGGGAGCAACTCACTGTGCAATTTCCCAAATCACATTTCCAAATCCAACAGAAGGTGTACAAGTGTGAGGAGGGTATAGAAAATTAGAGTTCAAGATTCCCGAATGATGAGTCTTGTAGTGTGGCAATTTGATCAACCCTGAATATCACCGACAACTCTTTAATTATTAGATTGAGCAAGTGAACACCCGAATCTCTAACTTTAAAACACTGATTGATTGAAAGTTCAACATTATTTATTGATGTTCCAACTTGTTGCAATGAATTTTTGAAGAATTTATCACTGAATAACATTTAACTTCACGTTTTTGAACCACATTTCAAATTAAAAATCTTGCAAAGTGAAATCCAAAGAACCCACACTCACTTCCTAATCCTCAAAATTGAAAATGTAGTGTTTGATTGGAATTTTAGCTTGCTGTAAATAATTTAGATGCTGGGGTAAACCCAAAACTCCACTAATATCATCTCACATATTAATTCAACTTTATGATAATTCTATATTAAAGAGACCTAACTCAAATTCTACAAATTCTGCCACATGTCTTTAAGATAGGAGGTCCATAAAATGCCCATTTAAGAGCTGGAAATTAATTTGGAGAGGTTATAATTGTTGAAATTTTTTTTTTCCTTGAAAGAAAAATGGAATCGGCATCTAACCCAAGTCGTTTCATATTTTTTTGGAACTTTATGGAATTAGTTATGAATTTCTGAAGTTGAAACATAGTGGTCACTAAAAGTGTCCACCTTCTGAAATGTACACCATTTGTACATTGGCAAATAGAAACAATGGCAATAGAAAATGTACAAATAGTGTATATTTCAAGAGGTGGATGCTATTAGAGCCCAAGGACTTTATGGACTTCTACCTTACATAGTGGCAAGTGCTACCCTTAGTATCCTCACAATTGAAACCTATCATAAATTTATGACCATCAAAATTTAGAATAAATATTTTTTTGATAAAGTCAAAGACTTCATCATAAATTCTAAACTCTAGGACTACAATCACGTGTTTCCTTATTTGTATTGCTTAAAACAACCTAGGTGAAGAAATTGTGTGTTGTATGATAAGGTAAGCCATTTTATTTGTGCTACAATCCAACTATGGCATATTTTATAGTAATTTGAACTTATATGTATTCTCAATTTCTACTAATTTTTTATTTATAGAATGTTTTTCATTGCAATATGCACCTACAATTAAATTCTTAAGTTTTTTTTTAGCAAAGTTTATATTTGATATGAGTTTTCTTTACTTTTTCATCAAAGATTCAAAGTAATTTCAAATTATCACAAAAAAATCTGAAAATATTGACTTGTAGAAAACACATAATTTCATCTTTGAAAAGTAAGCATTAAAAGTTTCAATCATATATAGTTGTAAAATGGGAGTTTCTAGAGTGAATGGTTTTGATGTCTAAATCAATGGTTTTAGGGTTGGTATTTCAAAGTTTATCTTGAAACAAAGTGCCTATAATGGTGATCATCATCTTTGCAATTATCCATTGAGTGGACAAATAAGGTAGATTAGCCTATTAGTGTCAATCACCCAAGCAATTGGGTGCTATTGTCAAAGAATGATATCAAATTCATATCTATTTATGGATGGCAATAGGCTATTTAAAGATGGAGTTCATAAAATATTAGTTTAGGTGGGTTTAGTTGTGAGCAAATTCTTGTCAAAACAAGTTGCAACTTCAAGCAATAAAAGAGGTGCTTTTAGAATATTAAACTTATGCTTTCAAAACACTCATAAAATGAGATTAGGGTGGCAAGTCACTAGTCTTGAACTTGTTTGAGATGGTTATGACCCCCATCTACTAACAATTTTATATTTTTGCACTAAATGTGTTTGAAAATGCATATCAATTTCAATTCTTATTAGATTAATCCCCAGAGGACAATTGTTTGTTGAACGGACAATTGAAAATCTAAGTAATAGTCCCTATGAAGTCAATTTTGGTTGGATGTTCACATAATTTTGACACAAGGTGTAAACATGTACCCCTTTGGTGGAATTTTTTTTTTTTTTTCCAATTGATCAAAAGTCCGGATCAAAAGTTATGCTTCCCTAAACATTTTTGACAACTCGGACAACTTCGAGCAACTTTTGAAAAACTCCTCTTTTACTTATGAAATTTGGTAGGTATGTAATTTACATGATACAAGATGCAAATGTCCAAAAAAATAACCATGTGTACTATAAAAAACTCACTCTAGGAGGAGTTAAAGGTTGTTGGTTGTATTGGACAAGGTAAAAAAAACCCTTTTTCATCTAACTTCAAATGTTATAATCTTTCAATCCGTGTAGTCAAAGTTTTTGAAATTTTTTCCACACATTTTCATAGTAGTCTAGTAAAAATTTGTGTGGTTGAATTTTGAAAAAAACACTTCCTTTTTCATTTTTTTCTCATTGCCCTAAAAAGTGGTAGTTTTTCACAATTTTGCCCGAAATATGCCTTTGGGCTTTGGAGGTTAATATGATTCCACTTGTAATTGAGTCCACTCAACTAATTCTTTCTCCAAAACATACATGCAACAATAAGCACATTGCGCAAGATACCTAAATTGCAAATAAGTTGTAATAGGCTAGTTGACTTTAAGGTAGTTTACTCTTAAAGCAACCTTTTACTTGAATAAACTACTTGAATAAAATTTCAGTCAATTTTTGTAAGAAGAAAAATGGAATTGGCATCTAACCCATGTAGTTTCGTATTTTTTAGACCTTCATGGAATTAGTTACGTAATTTTGAAGTTGAAATGTAGCGGTCATGAAAAGCAACCACTTCTCAAAATGTACACTAGTAGTACATTGAAGAAAAAAAACCAGTACCTCTATATTAGTAGTCAGTTTTAGAGTAGGATCGCTTTTAGGGCACCCCACCTTACGTGCATTGCAAATGCCGAAAGTCATTCATTGCACTTTTTTGTCCTTCGCACTGTAGAGCAAAGTTAAATACGCTAGTAGTCAGATTTGAAGCAGACAATGGACAAGTTTGTTTGGTAACATTTAACTTGGAGCTGGAGCACCAGTACAGTACTGTGACACCTCCCAAGTAAACTCATACACACTTGATAGCATTCCCTCTTAATAAGTCAACATTCACATTGCTTCAGTCATTAAAATTAACCTTGATTTTTCAAATTGTGTGTTACAATTAAAATATATTTTTTAATCAAATATGGATCATACTCATCAGCCTCAAAAAAACATGGATTGAGACCAGAAAACTTTCAGCTGAATGTGAAAGCAGACTTGTGTGTGCTGCCTGGAAGACCCTCCTCTAGGAGTTGCAGTACTTGGGGGCTTTGTTTTTTGTCTGTTCAAATGTCGCATTTGCTCCCGTGCTGCCCAATTAGTTGCTCTCACAAATCAATAAGTTTTCTGTCAGCAAAGAAGTAGGACGTACCCTCCATGGCTAAGTCTGTTCATACATTCCATTTCTTCGCCAGCTTATGATGATTGATCCATGTTCATGAAACCAGCGTCTACTGTAAAAGGTACACACATACTTACCTGCATTATGGTTCCCTTTTTTTTTTGAATTGCGTCCCTTCCTTATCTACACTCTTCTAAGATTTTGTGGGCTGAAATGTTGGAGAGATGTAGATTATAGAGGACGATAATGGGTTTGGGTACCTTCAACTCGTAATCACCGTGGATGTGCCAGCTGATCCCCATCCTTGATTCATCCATGTTCACTGCAAGATGATGGTGATTACATTAAAACAAAACTTGGCAAAAAAAAAGAACTGCACTCAAAATTGGGTGCATTTAAAAAAAAAAGATTTTTACCAAGTTTTGTTATAGTGTGATCATCATCAACTTGCTAAATTTCTATTTAACATGTATCAATGGCAATGGCCATGTCTGGACTCTTGAGGAATGTTGGAACTTGAGATTTTGCATAATTTCATGTCTGGACAGTGTTGTCATTTCTTACATTTTTTTTTCAATTTTTGTGGTTCTTCCTATGTTAAGGATTTCCAAACCCATATGGAAACAAGCAAAGGATTAAAACTTTTCTTGTTGTTTAGCTAGGCTGATATGTCAAAATAAAGTTTGGGTTAAATGGCATTAATTGATCAGCATTTCAACATTCAAACCCTGTGTAGATTCACTAATCAAAAATTAGAAAAGAGATTTATCTTATGAAATCAGAAATACCAAAAAAAAACTTACCAATCAAGCCCTAGACTGTACTTTAAATAGCGTAGTGGCTTTCAAATTTGCTTCCCCTCCACATAGACAAGTATTAGGAAGAGAACTGAAACCTTGAAAAAAACCCTACTCAGGTGAGAATTGGTTATATCCTTGGGAACCTTGTCATACATGATAATTTAGAAAAAAGTCCACAAAACTCTGATTACTTTGAATATGTCCCTTCACATTGCCCCCTTTTTTTTCTACCCAATTGATTGTTAATATCCAAAAGAAAGTATTCTTCTAATTGTGTTTATGATCTAATATTCTATAAGCTTCAATAAGCTACCAAGTAAGTGAAAAACTACAATCCGTTTAGAGGTATCCATTAAGTAGAGCAAATAGAGTTAGTACAAGGAGGATTCAAAGCCCTACACCAAACTCTACACTAAACTCCTCACTGTACCTGCGATTGTTGAAAAATACCGCGTGAAACTCATTAACTACTTAACTGAGAAATCCATTGTTGCTAATAAAATAAAACAATCAATCAATGGTGTCCACAAAACATTCCTTGAGCTGCAACTTGAAAGGCCCTCTCCTCTCTCTGTCCATTCAGAATGTCACGTCTACTCTTACGTACTCTGCTCTGCCCTTCCTCTGTCTAGCAGCCAGTGAGTGGGATTCGACCTCAGCTCGACAAAGCTGTAAGAGCAAAGAAATTGCGTTCCCAAAACAGTTGGATCATACTAAAGGAAGTAGGTAGCAGAGTAAATGAGGCCGAAACAGACTCTTCCCCAACATTTCTAATCACTGCCAAGAACCCATTTATTACCTGCAGTGGGGAACTTCTGATTCAGAGCTGCTGTTCTTCTTCTACTTCTCCTTCATCTTCACCCTCCTCTTCTCTCTCGTCCTGGAGCTTCCACTCACCAGCTTCGCATTACGAGCTCAGCTGTGAAGGCTGTCCACCACTTGGTGAGCTCATTGAGTGGTTTTCAATTTACATAAAAGATGTAATTCTTCATAGGATGGTGGTGAATTAATGCTTTCTTTGGTTGTAATAGCGAGCTCATCAATTCAAGTGCTGGTGCTTTTGATGCTTTTCTTTGTACATGATGTGAATTCATGGCGAGATAGTTTGGGTGCCCGTAGACAGACATCTCTTCTTGTAACTGAGACTGAGGTCACAATGTGGCGTAACTATAGCACGGACGCCTAGTGTCTTGAAAGCTGTGACTTTGATTTGGTTTGGCAATGGATCGAAATGCAGCACCTGTCCATTGGAATAAATTTTCATATCAGTGTAGCCGTAAATGTGCAGTGTGAGTGCCCATTTTGAGCGGTTTGTGGAGTGTGTAGAGGTCTCTCTATTGCATTCAGCTGCCCTTGTAACAGGAAGCTCACAATGTAGCTTAGCCATAGGATGTACGCCCAATGCCTTGAAATCTGCGACGTTGCTTTGGTTTGGCATTGGATCGAAATGCAGCACTGATATACTTTTCATGTTGTAGTCGAAAATGTGTGTGAGTGCCAATTTTGCGTCAGTTGTGGAGTTCGTATAGTTCGCTATTCCTGGTTCCTTTAATGTCCATACAGCTTCCTTCTAGATAAACATACATTGTAACAAGAACCTCCCAATGTAGCTTTAACAATAGGACGTATTTTTAATGCCTTGGAAGCTGCGACGGTGCTTTGATTTGGCATTGGATCGAAATGCAGCATTGACTTAATTTTCATGTTTAATTTAGCCGAAAACATATCTGAGTACACAAATTTTGAGCCTATGTAAAAGCTTCGCTATCCATGGTTCTTACAATGTCCATTTCAGCTGCCCACAGACAAACATACCTTTGTAACGAGAACCTCACACAATGCAGCTAAGCCCCGAGACGCTACTCGTAGAGTCTTGTGATTGTACACAAATGCTGTATAGTACAAGTTCTGTACCGTCCTATTGCAGAAACTGAAATCGAAGTCAAGTAGTACAGTATAGCGCTAACATTCCTTTCACAAGAGGCAACCAACTTTCGTAACCTCCACTGACCCAAGCGATTGTTCCATGCAACCAACTTTCTTCTGCTTGATGAACGCGGAAGAGATGGGAGGGAATAGAATCTACCCTTTGCGGTTCAGTCTCTAATCATGTGTTGTCATGTTGTGTGCGTGGTGGAATATTCTTGAATGTGTGACAGATCCCGGGATCGATTCTACTAGGCGTGTTCAGCAGTGACGTTGTGTGGCGAGCTCTCTGCCGCAACAAACCGGATTTATACCCCGTTTGTTGGAGAATTTCGTGGCTGCAAAGATGGGAGGCTTGAGGATGATGGTACCGGTGGTCGTCATCATCGGGGTGATGATGGTGGAAGTGCAAGCACAAGAGCCTCCTGCGACTTTTACTTTGGGCGACTCTTTGGTGGATGTGGGCAACAACAACTACTTCTTCACGTTGGCGGAGGCTGACCATAAGCCTTATGGGATTGACTGGCCGGATCGACAAGCCACTGGGCGGTTTTCTAATGGCAAAGTCATCCCGGATTTCATCAGTAAGTGGAAGAATTGGTTTATGTTGGGATCTGCATTTGGTGAATCAATGGACTTTATGAATGTTTTGAACACTGAATTTCATGATCTCAAGTGGGGAGTTAGACCTTATGATATAACAGGTTTTTGCCTAGTTGGGTACAATGTGATTCTTCTTTCCTCAAAGTATTAACTAAAGGTGAGAATCATACATGAAAGTATTGGACTTCCCTATTGTGTCCTCTATTTACATGCACACAACATTTTTATCCAGAAATCTTGGACAAGTGTACATAGGGGGTACATTGGTTTAGGTTTATGGAAAAAAGTACATCCTTCTAAGGTTCCAACTTTATTATATTTCCCATTATGGAGTTCCAAACTTTGAGTTACCTAAAAGTGAAAACACCTAAAACATCCAAAACTATTTGCATATCCATTCCTAACAAGTAGACTTCTATAGAAAGTGTCCCCCAACACAATTAAACCATTTGCATACTTAACTGCTATTATTGACTTTGTTGATTTTCTAGATTTTGGTGTTAGCACCAAGCTATGTGACGGTTTGAGTGGCCTAGGGAGCTCCCACTTTAAAAAATCTATAGTAATTACATGTCTCATCCAAAAATTCTAATTTTTTTTTTGAAAATTCATGATTTTCAATTGCTTATACTACATAAAACGTTTTTTTCTCTAGAGAAAGGTGCCTGCAACTATGCTGATTGCTTATTTTGAGGGTTTTGGGTGTTTTCACCTCAGTGCTCAACTTCAACTTCAATTGTGCTTGTTGTGTAGGTGAGTACCTGGGGATTCCGCATGCTCTTCCCGTGCTCGCCCCGGAAGCCCAGGGAACCAACCTTCTGCGTGGAGTCAACTACGCTTCTGCTGGGGCAGGCATCCTTGAAGAAACAGGCTCCATCTTTGTAAGAAATTCATCACATTTTCCGCTTGGAGATCACTGTCCAGCAATACTGAATCAATCCCAGCCCAGGGATCAAATCAGAAATTGATAACAGGGTCTTAAAACAGAATTGTATTGATTAAAAATGGCCTAAATCAGCTACACAAGTGGTTGTTTGGACGGATCGAGATGTAAGTTTCATTCAGCTGCAGAAATCTTCACCAGTTCTATGAGTTCATAACGTTTTTTAGCCGTGGAGTCGGGTGTCGTTGGAGTCCATTTAAAAAATTACAACATGGTCTGACCTGTTGCTGGTCTTCTCTTTTGATTTCTTCTTGGTTGTCTGAATCTGTTGGGAATGATGGTTTCTTCTTCATTCTCAAGGTGTCATTTGCGTCCATGCAAAAAACGATCATCTAAGTTGACTCATATATCTCCATGTAGATTAGTATATGGTTCAGCATGTTGTTGATCTTCTCTGAAATTGTCGTAACTTGTCAAAGTTGGTTTCTTCTTCGTCATTGACTGATGATTCTCTATTATTGACCTATCAATGTCGGCGGTTTCTTCTTCATTCTCGATCGGTTCATTGAATTTTGGCCACTCTGACGCCATGCGTGATTTTGTGTGCATTTGTGTTCAGATTGGGCGGTTGACGATGTCGCAGCAGTTTGGCTACTTCCAAAAAACAAAGCAACAATTGGTGCAGGTGATCGGTGAAGCCAACATGGAGCAGCTGGTTGCCAATGGCATCTATTCGTTCTCCATTGGAGGCAACGATTATGTGAACAACTATTTGGCAGTCACCACTAGCACCAAAAGCAAGTACAACCCTGCTCAATACCAAGACCTCCTTATCAATACCTTCGAAGGCCACCTCCGGGTACCATAAGCTTGCCTACTCTTCCATGTCAATCTCTTCCCACAATCGTGCATACCAATCAACCTTGAATGAGTTTACTTCCATTTGTAGATGATTCTTAACCTCACAGACAGGAGGTAAACTATGTTCAATGCTTTACAGTGTTGCACCTAATCGTGATTTCTCCGCTTTAAACAATAGAAACTATGCTCCGTGCTTACGGTGATGCAATTAGGTTCAGTGTTCAAGGTTTGAAACCAAAGACGCCTCATTCTAACCTTCTAATCGCTCTGAAATCCGTCTCATTGCAGACGGCCTACAGCTTGGGTATGCGCAAGTTCATCATCTCCAACATCGGCCCCATCGGTTGCGCCCCTTCCATCCTGTCTTCTCGGAGCCCTTCCGGCACGTGCGTGCCCGAGGTGAACAACTATGCGCTCGGCTTCAACTCCGCATTGCAGCCCCTCCTGCAGACGCTCCAATCTCAGCTCCCAAATTCTGTGTTCGTCGTCACGAACGCCTACGAGGTCATGAGCCGCATTGTTCTTAACCCCTTGCAGTACGGGTTCACGGACCCTCCGGCCACGGCGTGCTGCGGCTTGGGGAAGTTCAACGGGATCGATGGAGCGTGCAGAAGTGTGGGAAATAGAAGTGTGGGAAATTTGTGTACGGATCGAAGCAAATCCGTGTTCTGGGATGCGTTTCACCCCACAGAGAGAGTGAATGAGATTGCGAGTGGGTGGTTTCTGAATGGGGGGGAGGATGTGATCACGCCTATGAACATCAAGCAGTTGCTGGCGCTGTGAGCCTCAAATCCTAATAAATCCTAAAACCCTGGAGCCCTAAACTCTTCGGATTGAGAGCAAGGTTGAGGACTCCAGTGAGCGTGAAGAAGAAGGGTTGGTTGAACTTAGAAGTTCGGTAAGGTCTCTGATTTGATTCCCAGTAAGTGCAGATTTGGAGGTTTGGGATTCAAGGGAGACACTAAACCCTAAACCCTGGGTGTTGATGAGATGAAGGATTGCGAGGAAGGGTGAGGACTTCAGTGAGTGTGAATGAAGGATTAGTTGTGAATTTAGAAGTGCGGTGAGGTTTTTGATTTGATTCACAGTAAGTACAGATTTGGAGGTTTGAGATTCAAGGGAGTCGATTGGCATTTGGGGATTTTGAGATTGTTGGAAACAACTTGGGATTTGAGCTTTGGCGATTCGAAGAGTTGACTTGGAATTTGCATTTCTAAGATTCCAGGAATGGACGTAACATTTGGGTTTTTAGGATTCAAGGCAATGATTTGGAGTTTTATGGAAGCTCTTGGTTCTTTGGAGGCTTTGACGGTGAGAGGAATTCCAGTGTGATAACCTGCTGTTGCCCCGAATTGGTTTCTGAAGGCTTGAACTTTGAAGAACGGATTCTCCAGCCTTCTGGCTCTCGAATGCCATCTAGACCATATCTTGATGGTACAAGAATAATTTCTCAGGGTAGGTCATAGCTCAATTGAGCGCATTTATCCTCATTATCCTTGTTGTCACTGGGTCCAGGGTGTGTTGTGATCCACATTCATCTTGGATGTCTTGGTACATGTCATCTAATAATAATAATAATCTTCGTTGGTAGTACAACAATTCAGTTATCAATGTGTCTGTTGAGTTCAATGGATCACACAAGGCATGGACATCTTGTTTAAGTTACAAGCATGCTCAAATTGAGTTTCCATATGGAGAGAGAAGTCACTGCTATTCTTTGGTTGAACTTGCTTAATAACTACTTTTGTTATGACTCACCCTAGAATGTCATTCTAAATTGAATATCTTGCACACTGTAAATTATCATTCATTGTAGCTCATTTTTCATATAATATTCAGACCATTTGTCTATCCACATGGATTCTCACATCAAATTAGAGTGCATCACTTAATGAACAGTACATTATTATTATAATATCTTTGCAGTAATTGATTATGTGAGAAAACACAGCCTGCTTTGAATAACGTGTGTGTTTGTGATTCTTATTTATTTATTTACAAATTTCATATTTCTGAAATCACACGGCTTCATTTAGAGAGTCAAAATCTTTGGGACAGGAACTCTATTCTGTTTTCAAACAAGAAAGAGTTAGTCAAAATGATCATTCTTCATTTCTTTAGGAATTGTGAAAGTCATTCATCAAACACTTCCGAGTTCGTTGTGGTATTATAGGGTTAAGAATTGCCTCAATCTACATGGAATCAGATAAGTTGCTTGGCACCAGCAATACCGACACTGACCAGCTTGCCTACCTTTTGGTGTTACACATTCATGGTCGACTGAAGCCATCCCAATGTACAACGGCTTTAGCAAATTATAAACTTAATTGATGTCCAAATCTTCTACAATGAAGAGGGGTATTAAGGGGACCAAAAAATTAAAGGGACTTGTTGTGGAAAATTGTAGATGTTTGAAACATGATGTACAACCCAGTACACTTCAATAACTATTGACGTACAACAAAGATAGATATTTATATAGTGTATAATGTCAATTAATAAGTGTATAATGTCAATTTAGAACCCTATTCAATGTAACTTGTGTGTGTGCAAGATGATAGGTGAAGTGTATCATGGATTATTAGTGCAGGAAATTTGCCATGGTCAAAAAATTTGGTGCTTGGCATGCTTTTTTGTGGGCTTGACAAACAATTTGAATGTGGCAAGGGTAGGAAGGAAAAATTTGGTTGTAAGCCTGACACCCTGGAAGGAAAAATTTGGTTCCTTCCAGGGAGTCATATTGAAGAATGTAAATTAATTGTTGGGTCTGGATTGTATTTTTTTTAAATTCCAAGGTAGTTGTACTTGCAATCAAAATGAATCTATTTACATTCTTCAATATGAGTGTACATTATAGGTGAAAAAACAGTTATACATCCAAAGGTCTGAACATTCATCTATGTAAGTTAATACCATCCTACTTTGAAATATTTTGGGAGACTTTTTTCATTTTCATCCATTAAAAAATGCAGAACATTTAACCAAATATTCCAATATTTTTTCCTAAAATAGCCCACCTTTGAAAAAATCGTCACAAATGAAGTCTGCGCAGGCAGAACAGTACTTCCAACAATTTACTGACTGTCGTCTGACAACTTGTAATTCTATCGCTGGTGGTAGCCACAACTGAAATTGATAGAAATGCAATCTCTGACAACAATCTCTCATTTCAATTGTGAGAAAACAATCCAAAATCATCAACTATGCACTTCACTTAAAACACTGAATTTTTTTTGGACAGCTTATCTTTTAATAAATTTCCATCTGTTGTTTCCTTTTGCTACAAAATTGCTTCAACCTTTGCGTCATGATCATCACCACGTGAGAATGAAAGCTGCAGCCAATCCATCTCGTCCTTTTTTGTTACAACAGGTTGAAATGTAACAAATTAACATTCTCAACTTGAAGAACCCGATCAGTCTATTTGTTGTGAGAACAACCACTCTGACTACTACTTCTCCAAAGAGAGACCCTATAAACTCACAAATATCTCCACGGCATCCCCTGATGTTCTGACAAATGGAGAGTTATAAATTTTCGATTTGCTACAGGATCATCCCCTGATGTTCTAACAGATGGAGAGTTATAAATTTGCAAATCTCTCCAGAATCCATTTGATAGATACTATGGGACTAATTTAACATCTACTGTAAGACTAGAATGTTTAATCAAGGATGATTTTGAGGAATATTTTTTTCCACAAGGAAAATGAGCAAGTGACAAATGCAGCAGCATCCAACTCGAAAAGACATGTGCTTGACGGGACTTAACGGGATCTCTGTTACCCTGGGGGAATTACCCTCTGCCACATTGCTGAAGAATGTGATGTCGGATCCCACTTATACCACAAGCTAGACATATATACATATATTCAGCGATTTTCAGTTATACTTACGAACATCTAATTGACTAATTGTCACATTCTATTGAATCATTGGTACAGAGTTTAGCATCGGGTGTTCATGTTTGTCACCGACAGCCATAGTTCAAGCCTTAGCACAATCTCAAACTTGTCCGGCAATTGTTACAACGCAAGATTTACACCTGGATGGATCGGCACAGCAGGAGTCGGTTGGGGTTGATACCGCTTTTGATGGGACCTCGGTTGCTGCAGACGAATCTGCAACGGTCCAATTTCCACGTAACGTTTCTGCATCAAACTCAGATGATTTGCAGCAATCACCTGCACCACAACCAACTACTGACTTCACGGTGCTGGCACCGGTTGAATCTGAATCCTCCCTAATTTCTATAGCAGGAGAAGGGGTCTTGTTGTTAGGAGGCGCCTTGCAGCTCCCGCTCGCACAACATCCACTGACTGCCTTTGCGGCGCTGGGACCAGTAAAGTCACTTGAATCTGAATCCGCTCTCACCTCTATTGCAGGTAAGGGAGTCTTGTTGTTAGGAGATGCCTTGCAGCTCCCGCTCGCACAACATCCACTGACTGTCTTTGCGGCGCTGGGACCATTAGAGGCACTTGAATCTGAATCCGCCCTCACCTCTATTGCAGGTAAGGGAGTCTTCTTGTTAGGAGGTGCCTTGCAGCTCCCGCTCGCACAACATCCACTGACTGCCTTTGCGGCGCTGGGACCAGTAAAGTCACTTGAATCTGAATCCGCCCTCACCTCTATTGCAGGTAAGGGAGTCTTCTTGTTAGGAGGTGCCTTGCAGCTTCCTTTGGAACAACATCCAGAAGCTGGCTCCTTCTTGACACTGCTGGATTGGTCCAAATATAAGACAGGCTCTGCAATATTCAAGAGACTCTCCTTGCGGATTTCATGGCAGTGCTGCTTTGGGATTGAATTCGTCTTTGCGCAGCATCCTGTTGAAACCGAGGCCAACGGACCACTGGCGGAAGAGCAGTCAGAGCCATTCTTCAGAATCGCATCATCAATAACACGTGAAGCAAGGTCGTTGCAACTTCCCTTTGAGCAACACCGGGCACCTGCTTCTGCAATCCGCGACTTGTGCAAAAGCTCTGCTTCCTGAACTAATTCCTCTTCAGGCAAACAGCAATTTCTTGAGGATCCACAACCTGGAAGCTTAGTCTGAGCAATCGAGGCTGCTGGAAAATCACTACAACAATTACTCTCGCAGAGATCAGAACTCTTTCTTACACCCTTGGTCTTGTCAAAGCCTCCAACATTGTTTCCATGCCTGTGCCCTTTCCCTCTGGAAGTAAGTACCTTTTTCTCACACCGGGCACTGGAACAACAAGGAGGTTGATCTTCCTTGTCTGCGCAGCATAAGGCATCCTCCTCACACTTCTCTTTCTTGTCGTGGTGGTGATGATGATGAATATGTTTAGGTAACCACGGAATCCGTACTCGGAACCCATTGTGGTGGTGATGATGATGTTGTTTCTGGGCAGCCACAGGAGCTTGTATGATAGCACTTTCGGAGCATTCGACGTCCTCATCATCCTCGCAGCAACTGTTATTACAGCCCTTTAACTCCATGTCTAACTTTTGTGAAATGCACTGGTCTGCAACATTAGGAGAAAAACATCAGAGGAAGCATAGGACTCAATACTACATGCTTCTGGCTGTCATGTAAAGTCATATTGTCCCTTCACCACAAAGGAAGGTTCACAATAGCACTTATAAAGACGAATTCCCTGTTCAGTGAACTGGAAGTGACCGCATTAGGTGTCCATACCACCAATGTGACGGTCTATTATCCGCACTTATCTGAACGCGATCCCAAACTACTCGACTACAGTAAATTTAAGAATATGCCAGGTACCAGCGGAATCAAAACTAGGTACATTCAGCATTCCAAACATAAATTATAGATCACATAGTCTTTTGAACAATCTTAGTCTCAACAGTAAATAAAACAGAGGCAAATAACGTCGTGAAGTAATTAAAGATATTACCATGCCCCCCATGCTTCTTGGCCTTCTTCAAGATACGCATGCTGTTGAAGATGACAGCCAGACAAGTTCCAACGTCAGCCAATACCGCCGCCCACAGAGAAGCATATCCACCTGCTGCGAGACCGATTATGAGCAATTTGGTCACAAAACTAAACGTGACATTCTGCCCAATCTTCCATCGACAATCTAGTCCCAGTCGCACTGCCGATGCTAACTTCCGAAGATCATTTGTCATCAAAGCAACGTCAGCTGTTTCCATGGCAACGGCTGAGCCAGCCACTCCCATTGCAATTCCCAAATCTGCAGCCGCCAAAGCAGGTGCATCATTGATGCCATCTCCCACCATTGCAATAATACCACGCTCTTTAAGTTCTTGAACCATCCGAACCTTGTCCTCAGGTAGCAATTCTGAATATACGTCCATTTCACCTATCTGAAGTGACAAGTGCAACAATAACCAACCATAAGATCCTTATGTGAAAGATGCCTACAATGGATGAAATATCCAGTATGAACCAGAAAAGAAACAATGAGACCAGCTACTCTAAAGGAAGAAAATTCTTGTTTTGCACGACCCACAAAAGCAAGACTTGCAAACAATATGACATGGCGTGAGGACCTAGACAAAAGAAGTGGGTGGAATATGTTGCAACATCACGCGAAATAGAATCCGCCATTATCAGCACCTTTTTCCCGTAACTACTTGCATGAATTATACTGCCTACCTTGTCGCGTACATGGCCGGCAGCTGCACTGCTGTCGCCAGTGAGCATTGCAACCCGAATCCCAAGATTCTGTCATGAAATACAAGATTACCAACAATAGCATCTCAGTTCATGCTTGGAAAAAAATTGGATTTGAACAAACTCTTAAAGAAGCGTATTTTTGCATCATCAATATCAAATGTGCTACTTAAATATATCTTCGATAACAAACTAGATCCTTCGCTGATCTTCTATCGACGCAGGAATATATCAGAACTCATTTAAATCCATGTACAATACAATGAGAAGTGGAGAAGATTATGGATGCAAATTTGTTGATTTTGCTAAGAAAGGAAGACTACAAATCAGACAGATAGTAGGTTCCCGATCCCCATACAGCTGCATTAAGTGTAACTATCAGCCGTATCAAATTATCAGCGGTATCTAAGCCAGCTAAACAAGTCTGCCTAGTTATGGTAGTCAACTTCATGAACGTGTGTAAACAAGCGAAGAATAACATATAGCCAATCCGACGGTCGTTGCTATCTTTATTAAGCAGTATCCATGGTTGACCTGTTCTTTTAGCAGGTGGTAACCGACTAGGTAGATTAAATACCTTCAACTCTCTGACCGCTTCAGCTGCTTCTGGACGAGTCTGATCACCAACAGCGAAGATCCCAATAGCAATTCCATCGAGACCTATCCAACCAACCGTTGCTCCAGTGCTGCTCCAATTGGCTAGTGTCTCAACTGCGGCAGCTGCAAAATATCAGAAACCAACTCAGGAAAGGGCAATATTACACCTGTATATACTACACATCTTCATGAAGACAGCATGCACCTACGATAAGCACAGTGAGCTATCCTGCAAGATATATCATTGACGTTAGATCACAACGACGCTTAAGGCTGAACTATATATGTGGATCACAATACCTGTATCCCACCCAAATCGAGCTGCCATGCGTGCATTTCCAATCTGAACATTATGACCATCGACTACAGCTGAGACTCCTTCTCCCGCAATCACCTCAAAATCATTAACATCTTCTGATGGGTCCACCCCGTTAATGCGTGCGTAGCTAACAAGGGCTGATGCCAATGGATGACTCGCTTTGTTTTCAACACTCGTTACCCTGCGGAAGGAAAAAAATGCAGAAAACGATTTTCATACGGGCATTTGGGAATCATATGTTGAATTTTTGAAGAGAAATTCCGAGTAAATCTAATGCTCAGAATTATACAACATGCAACAGCCAAATCTGATGCCAAAATCCTGTGAAAATTTTTTCCTTCACGTGACATAAGGGAGTTTTAAGAGTTTACCATGGAAGGAATGAAACGGAGTTTACCCTCTCAATTGAGCCATTACCACCTCTTAAGTGCTACACTCCTTTACATTACCATGATGGTAAAATCTTAAAACTCCCTTGTGGAAATTAGCTTAAGGATACGTTCAGCAATCGACAAATCATACCAGTATAAAACCTGCTGTAGCGTGGAGATGCCATCGATAGAGAGCAAGTCGGACACACAAAACTGGCCTTCAGATAAAGTGCCAGTCTTGTCCAGGGCCACCACCTTGAGTCTGCCAAGTACCTCCAAATAGGTGCCACCTTTCACAAGTAACCCCAAACGCGCAGCCTGGGCAATGCCGCATGTGACAACCACAGGGGTGGATATAACCAAGGCACACGGGCATGCCACTACAAGAAGAACGAGAGCAAGATAAACCCAATGCTTAGGGTTGTGCACTCCAGTCGCCCAGGGAACAACTCCAATGATAATAGCTGCAATAACGACAGCTACAAGGACAAAGCACATGAAGTGTTATTGCTAGTCATTTAGCCAAAAACTACAAAACATCAACGATGAATTTGCAAAAGAGACGGTAAATTAGTTTAATCACGAAACTACACATTGGGGAGAAGCTCAAAAAACACGATCATAATTATTGATTTTCACAATCGAACAATCTGGAAGGAACAATACCAGGCGTATAATATTTCGCAATTTTCTCAACCAGCATTTCAGTCTTGGAGCGCTGACTCTGTGCCTCTTCGACCAGTCTCACCATTCTCGCCACAGCAGAGTCAACTGACAGAGCTGTAGTTTTCATTGTCACATACCCTGCAATAATCCAATGTCTTTGGATCAGGCTGACATTTGAGACTGCCACTGAACATGCACTATCAAATCGCTTCATCATAAGAATTGTATAAACTAATACCACCAATAAAAAAAACAGTAATGCATTCTCTGCAGAAAATCAAACTGTCAGCAGTTTCCAATGAGAAAAGGAAAGCGAATACGAAGATGACAAAGACTAGTACATTACATCCGATTTAATTAGTACACACATCCAGAACAAGACTGGAAATTTTGAAAATGTGTGAAACATTCTTAGGAAACTCCTCTAGAAAATACCTGACACGTTGATTGTTCCAGCCCATACTATGGCTCCCAGCTCTTTCTCCACTGGAATTGACTCACCAGTCAAGCTACTTTCGTCTACAAAACCTCGGCCTGATACAACTTCTCCGTCTATTGGAATTGTATCTCCGGTCTTTACTGAAAGTAATGTTCCCACCTTAACTTCCTCCACTCGCACTCGCATTCCACCGTCTACAAGTGTGGCACTCAGTGGTGCACGATCGACTACAGCCGCCATCGCAGAACGAGCCTGCATAGCAAGGTTTCAATAAACAGTTTGCTGAGGTTCAATGAGAATAAGTACTCGGAGGTTCCAATAAATAAATTAGTATTACGACGTCCTAAACAAGAGCTCCGTGAATGCATACTCGGCAATTGTACAAGCAAAGAAGATATACCAACCCAATATTGGACCTCCGAGTACCACAAGAGCATCAGTATTATTACTGTAGCATGTGACTGCCAAAAGAAAAATGTGTAGACTTAAGTTCAGCGTGATACAAAAAATGAGTGCATTTTCTCACCTTGTCAGTGGATCTTGATTCTAACCATTCTGCGAGTGCAAACAGGAAGACAATGGTGCCAGCCTCCAAGTAATCTCCCAGTCCAATAGCTCCACATGCTGCACACCACGAGACATCACTTGGATCACCAGGGCACTCACTCTTGATATACAGCTGAGTACATAACAGACTAGTACATATCATAACAAGGCAGTTATCACATTGATTGAACTCGAGCACATAAAGAACATCTTCCAACATAAGAAAAAGCAGAACGTGGTGCAGCTGCGCTCTTCTTAATTCCAGAAAAACTGTACAACGATACAATAGCACCAGAAAATGAGCCATATGACCCGGAAGAATGTGATTTGACACAGCAATAAGGTAGAAAAACTCACTGGCAATAAGCATGAGTATGTTGATATCGAGAACAAACTTTCTTAGTGCGGAAATTGCTTTCAAGATTAACGGTGGCACCCCAACAGCAACAGCCCCCAGAGCCACCCACTTCATTGGTTCGTAAATGTAATGGAAGAAGGCAATCACTACCAGAATACCAGAGCCAAGGCACCAAGGACTTGGCCAGCTGCGACCAGCTTTCAACTCTCCGCGTTGATGTATACTTGCGTCCAAATGTGCTCCATTCAAAACTTTCACTGCATAAGTAAAAAAGAAAATCAATAACTACAAATGCAGTATGGTTGGAAAATGCGCAAAATTCAAGCAACAACTGAATATCGGATACTGTTAAAAAATCGTGGGTGCTGTGAGCTGCAGGAGAAGGCATAAGGTTGGAATTGGCACCTAGTTGAACGTCAGAGACTAATAATTGATCGTGCGAAACAAGTACAGTCTTGGCTGTCACGTTCACAAAAACGTCCTCAACACCGGGTAGAGGGTCCAACAGTTTCTTGATTAACGGAACTTCACTGGGACAACATATTCCCATGACATCAAGCGTCGTCTTACATAATACAGGAACGAAATTCGCAGGAATATCCACCTTCACCATCCCTCCCTGAACTACATTTCGCCCTACACTTGCGGAAGGCATGATCGTACAATCATCATCCGGTTGTTCTCTCACAATATTAAAACTATCTCCCTTATGGACATCCGAATCTTCATCAAATTGTGGAAGGTTCACGTAACCCTTTTGTTTAGGACTCTCATAGCTGAAAAGGTCCACAAGCTTGGGCCGAAGGTTTAACTTCGCCAAAGTTTTACCCCGATTAATTAATCGACCGTGCTCAATAAAGCTTGAAAGTCCATTTTGCACTAGTGGATGACTCAGCAAGAAAGAACCGTCGTTTAGAGGTAAAAGCCAATCAAAATGATCTCCGTGAGATATCTGAGAGTGTCCACAGCCTTCTCCATGCTTATGATCTATGTCTACCAGTGGTAACACGGTCTGACATAACCCTGACAGCTCGCGGAGTACTGGTAGTGCACAACCCGACTCTTCCATACACTGCATATACAACTTTTCAAATATTAGCACTGGACACATTTGATAAATGATACCTACAAGTCTGCTGAAATGGATTCCAGTGATTCCTTTTTCCAATTCTCCAGGGAAAGACAAGACGGCATCGTTCAATTGATTCAGAAACAGTAGACATCAGAAGCGGCAAGAATGTTTGATATGGACAAAGAACGAAAAACATTTCCTTATCTGATGAGACAGGACAGATATTTTCTCAGTCCTTGTTAAAGACAAGCCGTGTTAGGAAATCCCAGAAATCCATGGGCATTCAGTGAAATACAATGAAATCAAAACCAACGGCAGTCAAACCTGTGTAGCTGGCCCACAGGTGGATATGCGGGAACCTAAAGCTATGAATCATGAGAAAGCAAATATGACACTCTAGTGTGACAAATCAAGTCCTATTACGCTGTTGTAGTAACATGAAAGTCTGAACAACTCATAGTGGATGGCTATGATTATGCCAACATACTTCATCAGTGCAATACACGACTTGATACAGAGGATGATATCAGACAGAGTAAGGAACCTGTTCCAGCAGAATGTCCTCGATAATATCGCCATGGTGCACGTGAGCGTGTACGTGCTCTGACTCCTGAGGGCAGCACATATCGGTTGTATCATCCTCTGGCCTGTGATCTGTAAAACACAGGTCCTCATTTTCGGTGGAGGCTGCGTATTCTTGCGGCAATGAAACGTATGCAAGCCGCCCGCTCTCAAGTACCATAAAATGCTGGCCCTCGCTGTGCTTCTGCTATTCATCCACAGAAGAATTCAGTAAAAGCATCAAACAAACTCTTAGAATGAATAGTTCAACCCTAAACCGCTCAAACTAGACAAAACCCTTTTAGTGTCCTTCAACACCACATCAATTCATAAATCAGCAGCCGGAACCTTTCATCCCGATTCAAACAATGAACAAACCATCTACAGGACTTCCAAGTATGTAAGACCTTCAATTTGCAGCAAAACAATGCAGTGGATAAATGACGAACATCAGACGAACGAGACTTATCGACTAAAAGATGAGCTACATCTAGAAACTACAAAAGCAACTGAAAGGGAAAGAAGGGAACAGATGGACTGAAGAATTTGCAGAGCACGAAAAGAAAGTGGTTCTGCAACAATGTCCCTCCAAGATTGAATGCAATCAATTTTCAAGGAAGTAGTGTTACAAAAATTCGTAGTTGAATCACGTAATTATGAAAGACAACGCAAGCTTCCGGTCAACAGTACTGGTCATGAACCCCAGTGTTGCTGACAACGGAATAAACGGAATATTTTTATCTCCGATTTTTAGTTCAGCAATAACTTGAACACTTTCTAACAAATTTTCTCTGTATGTGTATTTACAGGTTAAGGACAGAGACTGTTAAACAGAATCGAAAAAATACACAGTGAAAGCTAATTGAAAATGCAATTTGAAAATATGTGAGAACGAGAATACTCTGTTTTCCTGTAAAACTCATGAGCACCGGCTACAATTGTCGCCAAACACGAGGAAATACAGGATTCTAAAGGCTTCTTTCCAAGACAGTGCAGAGCAACGATCACCGATCTCGCGACAAACTACAGGTCATTAATCATCGATCCAAAGAGCTGCCGACGATTGAGTCGTGATATTCTCGTAACCACCTACTCTACGAACATCTCCGCAAGCACGCAACAAAACTACAGAGGATAAAAAATAAAATAAAAACTGCTTTAATTCTTGCCATGCGAATTTCTACTTTCTTGCCATCGCCAAATCGATCAACACGGCTGCAATTGAAAAAACTCAAAAAGCAAGAAACGAAAATTTACGCACCACACACGCAGTAGACAGCGGAAGCTCCCCCGCACTGGCCAAGGCCTCCGACTCCATAACTCCACACTCCACACACTCCCTCCACCGTACGCTTCACCAAAAGCACGTCAACTACCCCTCCGCTGCACGGCAACACACATTGCCAACCGTTAACAAACAATGATCAATCCCCTTCGCGCCTTCAATTCAATCCACCCCTCCTCTGTACCACTACTAATCCGTTACAATGATCCCGTCTTCTTCATCGCCTCACTCATTTGTATCAACAAGATCCTCTCTCCGTAACGGATCGGAGCAGCAAAACAAAACAAACCTTTCGCTCAATCGCTGCAAACTCAAGCCAGGAGCGTCGGCATGTAAAGATAATGGACTCAATAATGGGACTATGGCGTGCTTAAACGGAGCGACGTGGACCTATGGGAGAATCAGAGCTTCCGAGAGCGCTGGTCTCGTTTGCCCGCGAGAAACTCGCGTGGCTATGGCGGGCATGGCAAGTACTGTACCTTCAATACTGTCGTATTGGCAATTGAATGGACTTTTAGCGTGAACCCTATTGGAGTTACTGTAACGACGAATCGTTCAGCATCTCCACCGGTTTCGGTACAAGCCCCTGTAACAGCAAGAGACCCCGTCCGTCATCATGTACTGTACAGTCCCTTGAATCAATGCAGTTGTACTGCGACGTACAGGCTTAAAATATATGTTATCCACAACGACAAGGCAACTTCTTACTGGTAGATAACCATTTGGGGGTTTTCTCTTACGGGTACTAAAAACAAATAACCAAAAATATATATATAAGAGTAAATGAAGTCTACTTGCATCTAAATATGATTTTGAAAAGCACAAGAAGTAAAAAAAGTTTTGGGTTTACAAAAAGTAAAAAAAAAAACTCTCACTTTTATTTTTGAAATAGAAAAAATAGGAAGAGAAAGGAAAAAAGTGTATGTTTTATATTTTTTTGAAATGAGCATTAAGAAAATCCAAGAGCACATGATTGAAAATTGGACCTCAAAATTGGAGCTTTGAACTGGGGCCGGATTGATGGCTGAACTCATGCAAATTTGGTTTGTCCCACCCTAGAACTAGTATAAAGTGGACCTAACTCTTTAGTTTGGTGCCAAATGATGGATTGATACAATGTTTGCTCCAATTTTTTATTACTTTGGGTGATTAACACAGGAAACAATTGTTTACCATAGATAATAAAATTTGAAATTTTGGATTTTACATTTGGTATCAAAGCCCCTGACTTTAATTTAAGAGGTCATGAAATATAAAATTAATGGACTATAATTTAGAGGTTAGGTTTTTACTTCTCTTGATTTAGTATTGGAAGAAAAAAAAAATTCACCCTAATGAAAGGCTTGTAGAACCAATATAATGTAAACCCCAACAAACCCTAATTTTCTAAGGATTTACAATCTAGAATATTTAGGTTGGTTGCATTTAATGTATTTTTTTAATAGTGGAACCATAGTTGTATTTCAGATTTGATTTGAAAAGGATTAGTCATTAGAGGAGATTTCAAGTTGCGGAAGGGCTGCGAGTTCCCAACCTATTCCCAACGCAAGAACCGCGCTCCCGCAGCGCAGTGATATGAAATGGAGATTGCCACGTCATTTTTTGAAAAAAAATTGAATTAAATTAAATTTTTCAATTTCTTTTTGCATTTCGAGAAGTAATTTTTTTTTAATTTTTTAAAAGGTGACGTGGCAGCACTGGCGTTCGTAGGGACTGCTGGAAACCAATACCAGGAGGTGCTTGAAATGGCCCTCCAGGAGCTTGAAATCTCCTCTAATGTTGTTTAATATGTTCATGCTTCTTGGATGTCTTGATGTGACGATGCCATCATTGCTAGATAATCATCTTCCATGAGAAAGATGTTGCTCAAGCTTGACTCCTATTAGTACCAATTTGATCTTATCTATTAGTACTCTCATAATTAACAAATTGAAGGTGATTTGACATTACAATCCCCCCCTCATTAAGGTTGGTTAGCTTTGAATGTTGGTTGGGCAGGTTGTCCTTCTTTTGCCTTCACTTGTTGGTTTGTCTTTTTGCACTTCTTCTTGTTAATTTAAAAAAAAATCTCCTTTGTACTATTCTAACTTGTTCTATTAGTGAAGGTGCAATTTGTGAAATCTATAACACTAGAAGAAAAACATGTCCGCCACAAACGGCTACTTTACAACTAAGTGTCCTATATAACTATATTGCAATTGTAATCCCTCTCTATTTGCTCCAACTTCAACGTGTACGTTGTTGTAGTTGCATAGTAGTCGTAGAATGAAGTGCAGGATTATAGAATTGTAACAGAATAGTCATTTAGAATTAACGTGAGGTATTCTACATCCAGTATTCATTAGAGTTGTTGACATGGACAACTTTACATTTTGTGGAGTCCACTTTGTCAAAGACCAGTCGCATGTTACCTATTCATTTCACTATAAATTCTATAGAAAACAAATATATTTCAACTAAAAAACAACTGGAGTTTGACTAGAAAACAACTACAGTGGTAATTATAAATCAACTGGAAGACAATTAGAAAAAAACTAGAAAACAATTAGAATTCAACTAAAGTACAACTACAAAACAACTACAAGAAGACTACTCATGCAACTAGAAGACAACTACAGTGTGACTAGAATTAACTATAACACAACTAGAAAATGACTATTGATGGCGACTAAAAAGCAACTACAAAATGATTGGAAAACCAATATAGAACGACTAAGAACCAACTACAAAACGACAAGAATTCGACTACAAAACAACTATAGTTGGGATTGCAACATTATAATGTTTTAGTCTTGAAAAAAGATGCTAAAATTTTCCTGCAACACATTTGGAGGTGAATTTCAATTTCTAAACCTACTCAAATGAATTTTTTTTAACTATAGAGTGGTTTATTAGCATTATATAAAGACATTGGTGAAAGAAAAAATCATTGAATTGATTCATTGTATTTGCAAAATGGGTTTGAAATGTTAAGAATACATCAAGAAAATTTGCAAAAAACACATCTAAAACTAAACCTCTTTCTACTAAAATGCTTCTTAGTCACTCATAACTTCTTTGATTGATATGAAATTTTAACCACATGAACTAGACTAGTATGAGCAGCTTTTCAATATTTTTTTTTATTGGAAACGGACACTATTTGAAGAAGAACCAAGCCGCCAAAGTTCATTGTAATCCAAAAATGTCAGGATTTTGGACTTCCAATTGCTCCCAAACATTCAAAACAACTTGAATTGACATGAAAATTCTACCACAATAACTAGAATTGAAGGGGAATATAATCCAACAAATTTTATAGAAAACAAACATTACATGAAGGAGATACAATTCCCCAAAGTTGCAGCCATGAAGTATAGTTTGGTAAATTCAAATTGAAGCTGTGAACTTTGATTGGCTTCCAAGAAATTGATTTATCTTGGATTTATCTGAAAATTTTACCACATAAACTAGAAGAATGAACGCAAAATTTTCAGCAAGTCTTATTGAATTCAAACCTTGGATGCAAAAATTACAACACCTTGAATTGGACTTGAAACTATGTGGAGTTAACACAAACTACACATTTGACATGTACATCGTTTGCCATGCCGCCTACCCCCACTCCTATAAAATCTTGGCTTCTCATCCCATCTTCAGTGGCTTTTCAAGCCATGATTATTAAACATCAAATATGTTGTATGTTGTATTGCGTTTTGTGTATATTGTATAATGTTTGGGGTATTGTACATGTTGTATAATTTGTAGTATGTTGTTTGGATGTACAATGCATGGCATATTAATTGTAAATAAGTATATATATGAATGAAATCAATTGTAATGAAGTTGCAAACAAGTTGCATATTCCAACCATTACAAATCACAAATAAGTTGTAATGCAGTTGCACACATGATCCACACAAATCACAAAGAAGTTGCAAAGAAGTTGCATACAACCCATAAAATAATCACAGAAGTCACATAGAAGTCATTATCTAGTCATAGACCAGTTGGTAAGAAGTGGACTACATATTGTCAATGAGTCACTAAGTTGCCTCAAAGTTGCACATACACCAAATCTTGTTGCAAAATAGTCGAAGTCAAGTTGAAATGACATTGTACACCAATTGCATCTGAATCACAATGAAGTCACAAAAAAGTTGCAAGTTATTCACAAGTCACAAATGAGTCAGAAGCAAGTTATGCACTAGTCTCCATGAAGTTGCAAAGAAGTGAATTGCATCACCAACCTCTTGCCACAGTGAAAACCACTTAAACAACCACGTCATAAAACACATCGATGAAGTTCCAAGTAAGCAACCAAATGAGAAACTAAATTGTTTCGCCTTGCAACTATTGCAACTAGAAAATTTATCCACAACAACTAGAGCCCTCTAGATTCTCACCAGTTGCAAATGGCCATTGCAACTAAAAACCAGTTGCTCTTTGTAGTCGCAAAACCCCTCATTTTCTTCTAGTGTAAATCTAATTACTACCATTAGAGAATTTTTCAGGCCATTGAGAGACCTTGAGTTCCTTGACATTCCCGGACTGTGGAAACATTGCAGAAGCAACAATCCAACATGGCACAGAGACTACCACGTTGGACTGCATTTATTTTATTTATTTATTTTAATTTTTTTTTTTTAATTTTTAATTTATTAAATATTCTGACTGTTCGGCCATGGTTCGCAACATGGATAACCATGGCCAGACAATCTCTCGGAGGCCTCATTTCTCCCCTAATGAAAAAAAAATCTTGTAGAAATTTGTATAATGTAAAAATGATTCAGCTTGTGGTTAAATTAAAATAGTTTGACTTTGGTAAATTATTGCTATATAGACTAATAGGATCAATCAGAGTAGTAATTGAAGTAATTTTGATACAAATTTTGACTTATATCACATTCAACATATGACATTTTTTAGAACTATTGTATGTTTATAAGAGTCAACATACATTATATGATAGGATAATACAATCTTTACTACACGTACAACACTTTCTTTGTTGAATTGAAATTCCTCATATTAATTTTTTTACAAGTTTTGACCTATCACATGATACCTTGTGTCATATTTTTAAGAATATTGAATAGTTTGGGTCAAATTTGCTCCACTATCATAATATTCCTCATCTAGGAGTAATTGCCCTAGGCACTTAGAAGTGAATCTAATGTTAACCCCTAAAGAACCTATTCCATTGCCATAAAATAACACTTTGTTTTTTAGCTCAATCTAGGATTTTGACCAAAACTAAGGGTTAGAATGGAAAACAATATTTATCATTTTTCACTTTTTTAAATTAAAGAAGAAATTACAAATTAAAGAAACACAATATTGTGTTATTTGAATTTTAACATATGGAATCTACTAATACAATAACTCATAAAATTTTTGAATTTTCCCCAAGTTTTAAAATGGTGTAAAAAGATAACATCTTGTGCTTCATTTTTTAATAATTAAATCAAATACCCAAAATGAATACTTTGAAAGTTACAATCAAGTTTGCCCTAAAATTGCATTCACTTTTTGAATGCAAGGACTTTTAGGGGTTAACTTCTTGATACCAAGATGATGAAAAGAGAGATTTTGGCTAGGGACTTTTCTGACCAAATAACTTCTCATCCATCCCTTGATTTTTGAATTTTTTTCTTTTCTTTATGATGAATTTGATGAATTTGAGGTTAATAATATTTATTTATGAAGATATAAGCAAAAATATGCAAAAAAATTCAAGAAAGGATTCAAAGCACTCAATCATACATGCACTGTGGCGAACATTGGGAAAAAAGCACATTCGTTTATACTGGACCGCCATACTGTAGAACTTTTTCTCTCTGAAACAAATGCTATTTTTTTTTTATCTTCAATGAATTTTTTTTAATGAATTAGAAATCATCACGTGCACAAACTACGGTTCTTGACCTCTCAATGCAACACCTGTCAATTCGACAACTTTATGGTGAAAACTTTACGGATGAAAACTTCATGGATGACAAATTTATGGAAAGAAAATACAGATAGGTAACATAGTCACTGCCAGTTTTCATAAATGACTCTGATAACTCAAGTGAAATCATTTGATGTGTAGTACCATTATATATAACCTCGTTAACCCAAGAAGGACGGGTTGGTCACCGTAGAAATCCTCCTTTTGGGGTACCATGTGAAACATGTGCTTAAATAAATAAATCAAAAGCACTCGTTGAAGGTCAAAGTATTATACAAGACTTTCTTTTTGTGCACAAAATTCCAAGGATGAACATATATACACTTTTGTCTTACATGGAAAGATTCTCTACCATCCATTGGATCACTCTATTTTTTTTATTTTTTTTGGAAACAAAAGGCCTTCAAGGGCTACAACTGAATTAGTGTGACACAACCAAGGCAACTTAGTGTGTGGCCTTGGAATTACACACCTTGGGTATCCCCGTCAGAACAAGACCACTCTAATTCACAACATCTTGGATTGAGTTTTGATGTTAATGTGTTGTAAGTGCCCTAGAACTCCAATAAATACTCTTGGGCTTTTACCAACAATGCTGCATTGAACATTGCACAAAAGGCAATAAGGATTTTTTGGTCAACTTTTAGGGAAAAAAAGAGAGAAATAATTTTAAATAGATATGCTATAATAAAATTTGTAGATATTTCAAATAATAGAATTTGCAATTTCAATTTTGCAATGCAAATTATTTTTGGAATGTGGCAATGTGTTGTGGAAAAAATGACTTTGAACACCTATCAAGGCTATTTGAATCAATCCCAAACAACCCGATACTCTTTAAATATCATACAAGTTTAAGTCTCTTGGATGAATGTAGATGGATAGACTTAAATTTAAAGCAAAAAATTGAGACTTCCATCATTTTTTTTATTGATGTTTTGTAGTGAAAGTTTATCTTGAGTTAGGGTCCTCCAATATTAAGTCCACAAATATAATTGTCCCTTCAAAGGGTTTAAGATCTATAAGTGATTCCATTTTCATTTTTTAGAGCAATTTATTTATTTAATGAATTCGAAATAGTTAGGCCAAAAAGAAAGGACCTCCTGTTATTGCAACTATAAAAGTCTTAAATGTCATAGTGATGAACAAATGAATTTCATCCATTTATTTTTAGCATTTCTTGAATACTTCTCCACTAGAGCTTTAGGTATCTTTTGGATCTTTATTTTTTCATTATTAAAATCCTCAAAGTGGTAAGCAATACCTTTGCAATCAAATGTCTACTTATTGTCAATCTTCCATTACATTCTTTTACTTCTTTTATTTTTAATTAATGATATTGTTATTATTAGAATTTTCTTTATTACCACTTTAGAAAGAACATGTGGGTGGAATGATCCTAGGAACTCAAAAATCAAAGAATGCACATTCTACAAGTACAATTTTCTAAAAATGTCCTACTTCTTTTTGTTGGCCCATTTCAAAAAGAACATGTTTAGTGTGAAGAAGAACCCTTAGTGTAAAGTGTACTTTTAGAGGTCAACTCGTGAAGACATTCCTATACTTTATAGCATTGAAGTTGACTTTGAATTTGTAAAAATGAATTATATAATATATATGCCTTCATTTTTTTCTTCCATACTTCCATTAGCTCCTTTGAAGATGGTTGGGGTACCCTAGGAACCTTGGAACACCTTCAAGGCAATCCTTGTTAACTTCATCGTAACAATTTCAACTCCAATTTAGTTGAATTTGATTGAATTTGGCCATTTTCATATGTGTTTTTCTACTACACTTTCTTTTAGGCCTTCACATTCTTTATGGTTTGCCATTTGTTGTAATAGTTACCCTTTGACACACTAACATTAGTATCTTTGGAGATTGGATTAGAGTATAACAAAATTGTATACTAAATTACAATAGACATGTTCCCGATCCACGTATGCCCTAACTTCATAAACATAGTTGTTTCTGCAATTGGAGGTCATTGTCAATACTTGAACTTCAAGCACTTGTACTACCTATACATATATTTTTGCAGGATTGATATCCATAAAGACAAGTTCATTTATGCTCCAAGTTATAGCTTCAACAAATTGAAGCTTCTTCTTATTTGAGTTGGGATCATTAATATTTTAGAGTAGGGTGGCCATGTTTTTTTAGGTAGTTTATTCATAGCATAGAGTTGAACAATTGTTATGTATGAAACACTTTGAACCATATAGAGCGGAAGATGTCTTTGTGTTCATTATGTATTAGACTATGTGTCTTCAGTCAAATATTTTGAAGTTACAATATATAAATAGCACAGATCTAAGACTATAAACTAGTACTTGATATAAAAACAATAAACCAAGTTATTTTATTTCTATTGTTTTTCTTTTCTTTTTCAGTGGAATTTTAGATGTCTTATGTATTATATTCTTTTGGTTTTCATGAGTGTGGTCAATGAAATGATTTTGAAGCCCTAGGTTTGAATCTCATGAGACTATTAATTATACCTTTAGGCATTGTCTCTATTCTAAGCTAAATGACAAAAGTAGGTTCACTTTAGTTCTAGTGGAGGGCGGTCATTTTCTAGTTGTTTTTTTTGAGTATTTATACTCACAATATTTTATTGGGATATAGTAGATTTCTCTAATTGCTTAGACATTTAAATTGTAGTAGGAAAACTAAGTATTTGCGTGTATAAAACTTTTATAATATTCTTCCATTGACTATAATAATTGGAAGTAAAAGAAATGCTCTCCACATTCATAGGGACACAACTCAATTTGTGATCATAGGTCCTAAATTTTATTATAAATAGTATATTTATTTTTATAATTCTAAAAATAAATACAGAAAATAAATTCATGTTTGGGACTTTAGGCTCAATGGCTCATACACCCAACACTCACAAGCTCACTACTCTAGGCTCAAGTGTTAGTGTTGTTGTAAGGAACTTTTGACAATCATCAATGCTTTTGATGAGTGACATCATTTTTTGGAAGGAGCTATAACATCAACTATATAGATTTCTACATCCTTCATTGATTCCATAGGATTTGTGGTTGGCTTTATTTATGGATTTCATCATGGATCTTCTACAATCTAATGGTTTTTGTGGTAGTGAACTGTTTGACAAAAATGGCCTACTTTATGCCATGTAACAAAACTATTTAATTTGTAGGAAGAAACTGACAAATTAGTTTTTGACAACATCTACATTCATAGACTTCCTAATGACATTGTATTTGATAGGGGTCTATAGTTTGTATCTAACTTTTATAGAGGTCTATTCAAATACTTGGCATGAAAATCAATCTTTCCATCACTTATCAATCATCTACAAACTAATAGCCAAACATAAAGAGTCAATCAAGTTTTGGAGCAATATCCTTCATCCAACCTCACAAATGCACGTGAGAAAGTTTGTGAGTTTCGTCACCATAAGAAGCCTGTGTTTTAGGTGATGAGCCCAAATTTTTTTAAATGAATTTTAGGTGACATCCAATGTTTTTATGTCAACATTGATGTTACCTTGGACATTTTTATTGACATAAAAACATGGATTGTTGCATTGGATGTCACCTAAAATTCATTTAAAAAAATTTGGGCTCATCGCCTAAAACATGGTTTTTTTATACTAGTAGTGCATCTTCAATACCTTCTACCAACTTATTGATAGACAACATGCATAGTGTCATCAATAGAGATAGCTTCTAAATGATACCTTATCATCAATTCATATGAGCCAAATATAAAGAGAAGGGAACCACTTAAGAACCTTATTAGTTGTAGTCTTTTTTTGGAGTGATAGACATGTTGTTGCTTCCTAGGTTTTTAAGCCTCATCCTTACTTTCTTTAGTTTCTAGTATGTCTAACTAGGTAGTTTTTAGAGACGCTCAAGAATCTTAGCATGATGTTGAAATTAAGCCTGAGATTTCATTGTCTCAATTACCAAATGAACTATTTCAATTTTTTGACCATGTGCCATCTCCAAGTTGCCCTAAAGATGGAGCCAACCCTTTAGATCGATGAAATAAACCTCGTGTAGATCAATGTTGGTATGGAAACCTTAAGGTGATGCTCAAGCTATGGTGCTTTTGTTGTAGCATGGAAGTATGGACCTAGGTAGTCAAAAAGTGTTCTTCCAAGGATGTTTCAAAGGACTCAATAAAGACATATACTTTTGTGTGGTTATATCAATAGAAAGAAGTCTTGCTCATTAACAAAGGTTAAGAAACCTTGTCTATCTACTAACTAAAATTAAATGGATTGCTTGTGTTGCACAAATAGTCAAACAAATGTTGGAATTATTGCAAATGGGAGAAATCTAATGAAATCATCACTAGAGACAAAAGTGATATTACGGAAATTCACCCTTCAACAACTTAGATAACTTTTCTCTACCTTTATTGGACTTTATAGAAATCAAACCTTCTTTCAATGAATTTTTATATCTAGCTAGTATAATAGGGAACTCCTATAATATTTTTGTAGCTACTTGAAACTTTCAAGTAACTCTTTTAGACTAAATATGTGACTTTTTGAAGCCTCCTAGTAATCCCTAGGATTTTTTAGTGCCTCCTAGAGACTCCTAGATTTTTTTGAAGAAACTCCAAGTTGTAGTGATAGTATGTGGGCACTATAAAAAAACAAAGTTTTTTTTGATGTTGCAGAAAACATGGGATGATGTCTTTTTTGACGCGGAAGTAATCACCGTAGATGTCTCCTAAAATCCGTTATAACTGACTAGCAAAAAACGTGTAACAAACATGTTAAAACGTGTCCGATTTTGGCATGTTTTCTGTTGACGTCAAGAAGAACGTGTGTTTTTCAGCTTCAAAAAACAAGCCACGTGGAGGACATGTCAGCGACACGTCACCTATTTTTGGTGGGCAATGCCATGTATGAAAATTTTCATCCATCCGGTCAGATAATTTTTGTATAATTTGAAAATTTTATTGGTGTTTTTTGAGACGTCAAATTAGACGGTTTTTGAAACATCAATTGGTACATATAACATATCCTATCTATAAAATGAAGATAAATTAAAATATCAAAAAATTAAAAAAATTTGTCAAATTCAACAAAAATTGAAAAAAACTTACCATTTAACTTCAAGTAAATTTTTGATGGTAAAATGAAGGAATTTCTTCATTAAAATTTAGTGAAAATGAAGGATTTCGAGGTTTTACTTATATTCTTTCTCTACCCATAGAGAGACAAACGATATGGGATAAGTAAAAAAGGAATATGGGATATGGGATAACAATGGGATAAAACGATATGGGATAACAATGAATTACGTTTTTTGGGACGTTCCTGCAAACGTCTTCAAAGACATAAACGTCTCACTTGACATCTTTGCCTTCTGCCCGAATTGCATTTTTTACCACCGGTCAATATTCTATCGTTGACCGCACTAACTTTTGCAAGTGTAAAATGTAATTAATTCTGACGTGGACAAACTTGTTGTAAGTGATGTTTTTTGGGACGTCTTCAAAGATGTACACGTCTCATTTGACATTTGGCGTTCTAATGTTTACAACGCTATGTCTGTATAGACGTCAAAAAAAATTTGCACAACTACGTACGTTAACTTAAAAATGCAGGACGTCTCAAAAAACATGTGTTGTTCTGTGGCTAACTCACCAAAAACGCAGTTTTCTTATAGTCTTGGAGCATTCTTGTAACTAAACTTTGTATTATACTTATGTAAAGAGAACTTACACCTTTGAGTTAAGAAAACTTACACCTTTGAATTAAAAAATTTACACTTTTGAGTTCTTTGTGTTATATACTCTTGTCCTCTTGAATAGTTGTGAGGTTTTGGAGAACGTTGATAGGTATTGCACACTCCCGGTTTTGGTCTTCTTGAATAGTTGTGGGATTTTGAGAAGCTTGATAGGCATTGCACACTCCCAATTTTGATCTTCTTGAATAGTTGTGAGGTTTTGGAGAATGTTGATAGGTATTGCACACTCCCGGTTTTGGTCTTCTTGAATAGTTGTGGGATTTTGAGAAGCTTGATAGGCATTGCACACTCCCAGTTTTGATCTTCTTGAATAGTTGTGGGATTTTGAGAAGCTTGATAGGCATTACACACTCACAATTTTGGTCTTCTTGGATAATTGTAGGATTTATTAAGTAATCGTTAGGTCTTGCACACTTCTTGTGTTACATTGGGTTATCACGTCCTTGACATCATCTTTTCTCATGCTATGATGATGTATTGTGCCATAATGTTGTCAATTCCAACAATAAATCAGGGATTGGGTACCGGCAGCTCTCATGCTATATGAGTCTCATTGCAGCTCAAGAGCGAGATGCATCAGTTTTTGGTGAAGGCAAAGCTTTTACAGTTTTTAAGTCTCTTACAGTACTTAGAAGTGCGTTGGCAATAGCGAGGTGACAAATTGTCCTTACGCATTTTGATATCATTGGTATGTAGCCACGGTGCTCCAGCTCCTCCTGGCTTGCAAATTGTGCACCGCCCTACAGTTTTATCTATCGCACACTTGCGAAGTATGCTTGCAAGTGCTGGAGAGAGCAATGTAGCACCAGTTCTCTTGATAAACATTCATGCGAAAACGTGTATTACTATTCTATCGTTGTCTAGCTGCATTATTGTTCATGCATTGCCAACAAGAAGACTATGTAAGTTAGTGATTTCAACAGGGAGTCTACAAACTGTCTGGGAATAGAGAGTTGACATAATCTACTTGAAGTTAGTACTTACTTTTCAAATAGACTCAATGTTGTGGGTAGAATCAGCGTTGTCTTGTTGCTCGAGTTTACTGTTTGTATTATTGCAGAACAAGCTTGAATGAAACTTCTGGTTCTCAGCTTGTATGAGATTTTCCAAAAGGTATGTTGGATTGACACCCTGAGGACGTCATTACAATGCACAAAAGTGATTTGATGGTGCACGATAAACGTCTTTTCATGGATTTGAACGAACCGTTCAAAAGTGCCTGTGGAGACCGTGCATTGGCATGCTTCAGGCTACGCGGCTTGAACGCGGACAGGAATCGCAATCCCTTCCACCCACCTTGTTTCAACGAACAAATGGCCGATTATTCAGTGGAAGGTGGACCATCATGCTGACTGGTGAGCAGTAGTTTCCCTTAACTTACATCTTTCTTCTTAGCAATGATCTGAATTGTTTTCAGAACGGACAAGATGTGTAGTAGATAGAGCAGGTACAGTCACTCACCTTGCGTTCATCATAGAAATTCCAGAGGTATTTGTTTCAAAATATGTGACGCACGTGGAGCGAAAGCGTATGATTCTGGAGAATAGAGATGAATGGCGATGGCCTGTGACGTACTCAACAGCACATGGATTCCAGAAGGGGTGGCGTGAATTCTCGACCATCAACAAGCTGGCTGTTGGAGAAACGCTCTTCTTCTCTCTTGTAGAGGAGAGCTTATTCGTAGTCCATGTATTCGACAAATCCGGTTGTGAGAAACAATTGACAAACGACACCATGCCCTCTAGCAGCAGCTAGCACCAACGAAGCTAAATTGCTCCTTTTGTTGGACGAACAACAACGTACACAATCCAGACGCCGACTTCCATACCTGCTTTCAAGAGCTTCTCCAGATTCCGGTCGGACGAACTTGGGTAATTGGATACTCAAAGAGATCTCCGTTTTAACAAAGACGCAGGAGAAAGGGAAGGAGGGACTCCTCTGAGAAAATTCTATGAAGAGCAACACACATTAGAGGACGATGACGATGCAGCAATACATCAAAATCAGTAGAGAAATAGAAAGAACTCAAAAGTCTAGGCACCAAGCAAATTACGAAGTCATTCGGTGCCTTCGGCAAGAAGTAAAAGATACTAGAAAAGCTTACCGGGCATTGAGTTAGGATCGTCTTTAGACATAGACAGACGCGGCAGCATGCCTAATGTCAAGGTCAGTCCACCAAATTAGAATACCTCGAGTTCTATTAAAAATTATGTGGCGCTTGTTTTTGACATGTCTTTTATCGCAATATTTTAATTCGCTAGAAGAGTAACAATTTGACACTAAAGAAATCAGCAGTTATGTTACACGTATCAATGTTCACAAGGACAAGAAGGGCACCAGAAAGTGAAGAGAATGCCGATGCCAACACGGAGGCAAACGAAGTCCCAGATTTGGGCCTAATATGCGATGGAAAAAAGCCAAGCTCGACATGATAGACCTCTCAAATACGAACAAAAATATGTCAGCAAAAAACAACAAAGACGAACCACATTCTCTTAAGAAAAAAATGTTTCAGAGAGTCAGCAAAGTGACGTACCGTGATGGATTTGAAGCAAGCTCGAGATTCGATGGCAGAGCTTTCCATGGTCCGAGTGTATCAAAGAGCGCACCTTCAATAGCACCCTTGGCAATGCCCGACGAGGTTGCAACGAGAAAGAAGAAAGCACAGAAGATCTTCAAAATAAGAACTGCACCTCCAAGGGGAGGACGATAACAAAGTTTATCCCACTGAGTGATATTGACCAAGCTTTCGCCTATGCAGCAGATACAAATGTGAAGGTCCCCGCTGGCAGATATGGAGGTGGTTCAACTAACCATCAAAAGCAGGATTCTCACGAAATTCTTGAGTTTGCAACGCCGAGAACGCCAATGCGACCTCCAATGGATCCACGTGCTGGCCTGACTCCTGCGGAAATGAGAGGCCAACTCCACGACTTTGGCAAGAGACCTAAGCCCCAAGCGGGGCTGGCCTCTCAAGTACCTCCTGGACTCTTATTATAACCACGCACAAGCAGATCTTAATGACCAGTCTCTGAACAAGTTCTTAGCACGAGGCTCATCACTTGCAGCAGCATGCCTTGCAACTGCAAATTTGCAAAAATGATAAAGAGTCGGACTTGATAGTCAAGATCAGTTGGCTACATGTTCAACCAATAAATGCTCAACCCCCAATTTACAGTTTCTGAAATCAAATTATTTCACTAAACCATTCCGAAAAATGCACCAATATTGCCTCTCGAACCTTAATTATGTCTGTTGGAGTAAGAATGAACATACATAGAAGATCCACAAACGCACGCAAGTGAACAAAAACAGAAGAAGAAATCACTTGGTGCACCTTGACAAGCTTGAATATGTCAGCTGCCAGCTCGACCCTGTCGACTCGACCAGTGCCGACTCGACCCTGTCTGCATTCCACAAGCGAGAACAAACACCACCTTCAGTATTCGCCAGAGTGGAATCTATAGTCGCATTCAAAAATGCCATTGAGTCAACATATGATCCTTTGTTGTAATCCTGCAGAACACACCAAAAGCAAAGGTAATTAAGAAATATTCAGAGGATTCGAGTTTGTGCTATAGAGGACCCAGACAAGGAAACCCAACATTCTGTAAGGTTTCTTCTTGCAAGCCCACCTGTAGACAAACCTCGATCAAGCTGAGATGTCACGATTTTAACTGCAACATAGGTGAAGAAGTTGTGCTGCAGCTGCTTGGGCTTCAGATGACGACTCCCCAAATCCTACCAATCTAAATGTATGCAGCCGAAAAGAACAATCTGAATTATTCTCAGAATTTTGGCATGCGAGGTAACCTAGTTCTTACCATAACATTCTTCCAAGGGTTGGCAACACCCTAAGCATCAGAATCTACAGAAGCACGAATTCTGGTTCCCTTCAAAGTTCATACAAACGATGTGATCTTCCTTCAAAACATGAGTAATAACAATATTGTACTACACCAATGGTGTTAGCCATCGTAAGTACAATGTCCAGGCTGCTTTCAATAACAAGGGCGAATTTCATTACTTAATTTGCTACGTAATTCTGATGAAGATGGAAAGTTGACGGGTTTCGAAGGACCATTTTGCTGCAAATGGGACCAAACGTCCAACCCTGAAACTAGTCCGACTGGCATTCTTGGGCGCCAGGAACGCCTTCTTGCAGAAGAGGTCGGAAGTAAAAAAAACAATTACACATCCACTACTCGATGACGGTCTTTCTCACTTTCCTGCTGCATTGAGTTCGTTGTCCTTGCCATTGCACAACACCCTGTTGCGCTGCTTCTGATCAAATTTTTTTAGAGTTACAAATTTCATTTGGAGATTGCAACCCTAATATACTTTTGTACCTTAAGATTCTGTTGTTCAGTGCTGAGCCGACACCAAGGCCGAGAACGCCAGCAGATGGGGTGTGCACTCTGAAATTTCATGGCGACGCCAGGGTTAGAAGAGCTGCTGTGATCGTCGAAAAGGTCATCGTAAGCTGTTAGATAAAAGGTTTGATACTGTCAATTTTCTTAGTGTTTTTTCAATCTGCTTCTCAAGGAACCTTCTGCCTGTCAAATTTCCACTATCTATACGAAGAAACTAGGACTATAGTTATGCCTCAGTGAGACCCTTCTCACATATATCCATAATAACGGTCGTCACAAATGAAACCTGTACTCTTCAACTTATAAAACCGACGGAACAAAGAAACTCCTGAGGATGCAGATTCCAGGTATCCGGATTGAACAAGCATATGCAAACATCACTGAGGACCAGAAATTGTTTCCATTTGAATCTCCTGCAAGTAAAGGAAAAATACAAAACATTACAGATGAAGGCAACCAAATCAGTAGCCTAGAGTTATCATGAGGCAAAGACCATGCCAGAGACGAAGATATCGTCCACTCTATCACACGAAAAACAGGACATTTCACAGAACCAATGCAGGATAGATCAAATGAAGGTCATCAACAACAAAATGTTTCCATTTCATATACATCTCCCCCATTCTACAAAAACTTCCATGATGAAGCTCACTCCAAAGTCGACAGATTGGATTGATTTGTATCACCGATGAATTGAAATGCCATTGATCACAACTCCTCTCCAAGTCTCATCATTCTCGCTGGTCGTTGCTCCATTGATTGTTCACCATCAATGATGCAACCCTAACCCTTTTTCTGGCGTTGGCCAGAAAGTGGAAAAGAGTCCGCCTACTCGAATCGGATCAAGATTTTTCTGTCTCAGCAATGTAGCCACCAGTGATCCCATAACTAGTTTATGGAATTTAGTGCAATATGCTACCTTCAAGACAAACAAGCATCAACTTTGGCTACCTTGAGAGTGAGTAGTATTAAAAAAAAATAGAAAAGAAAGGGTTTTGCAAGTTGCAAAGGATTATTGGGAGTATTATAACAATAAACTGACTAAATAGATGCTAATTCCAATGAGGAGGAGGTTGCAAATTGACTATCAAATTCTATTGATTGTTGCAGTCTTGGCTAAACTCTATTTTCTTCAAGGACTTTGTACAATGTACATTTAGCTACTGAAAATTTTAAGTAGCAATGGAGTGAATTTGAGGTCACTCGTTCAGTCGAAGATGTGGTTGTTCCTACTGCACCTTGAAGTCGATGTCTGTTGGCAGACTTGCTATGTGCACTCTGTATCCTCTTGAGATGTAATCCATCATGGTCTGTAAGCTCAAAGCGTGTAGGATCCTCCCGTCAACTCGTTCCACTGCACACTTCAGTCCATTGTTGCTAATATTCTCGAACAGATCCTGTGCCAGTTTGTGTTTCTGATCTTGGAACTTGTAAGCCTGTGAGAAGAGTTTCGGTGAACCAGAACTGGAAGAACAGGACCCGTTGATACAAAATACCTCCAAAATGGTTGTCTCCGATTTTGCCCTTGTGAGCACGACCCGCGTCTTCATAATGAGGAAGGTATCCACCGATCTGGCCACCTTTCCATTGCTCAAGGGCTTATTGGGAAGAGTCTGACGAACTGGGATGCTGGAATGAAAACCTCGACGCTCAAAGTACAACACCTCGTTAGCTTTATGTCTCACCATGTCCGGAGTGAACGGGTGACTAAACCTCATCGCTTGGGAGCACTTGCAAAAGCAACAATCGCGATTCCAATGCTTGTGATAGAATGACTTCATCACCCCCTTCAACAGCTTGTAGGTGAAGGAGAAGGCGTATCGCAAGAAAAGGGTGAAGACCACAAGGCTCATGAGTACATCGGCAACCACCCGGTGGTCTTGCATAATTTGCAAATAACTCATCACCACACTTGCAAGTGACTCCACCACTGCAAATTGGGATTGCGAGACCATGACGGTGACAGGACACCCCTCCAGACGTGATGTCATGACTCGTTGCTCCTGTAACAGGATGAACTCGAAGAGCTCATCGATGCTGGCACAATGGCAAGCATAAAAGCTACCAAACCTGGAGTTAAATCCGCGTGAATATGTAAGCGTAACCCCCTTTTGGGGATGGTCTTTCCAGAACACCAAATCCTTCAGCAAGTGATAGTAGCAACGTGTAGGACATCGAGTGAACATTGACCGACTTACGATTCCAATGGTATGCGTCAAGTAAACGTCACTGAACCCCGTCTCCGCGTCAGGCTCATGCCTCACCGACACGAACAATAACCCGATATCAAAGTCGTGGACCGCGTTGCAATTTTGGAGGGACGGACAGTAGGTCAAACAGCACTCGCTCTCATCGCCAGCACGTTTATTGCATGGGATCGTGCACTCCGAATCCACATGATTCGACCAGCATCTGGATGCGAATCTCTCATTCATTGTCCTCCCCAACAAATCCCTACTCGCAGACTCCAAGTAACATGTCTTTCCTCCAGGCCACTGGAAAATGTGAATTCTACCATCGACGTGATTGCAGAACATCAAGGCCGGGAAGTACGACAGCAAGAATACCCTAAGCGTTCCGGTACAATCCAACACATCCACCACTACCTGCACCAGGTACTTCAGGAACATCACAGACATGATACCCCCAAATCCATACCAACAAAAGGTTAGATTAATGAGGGACCAGACAGAGAGGAAAGTCCCCCCACTTGCTCCCGTGCATAGAAGGTACAGGCCATATGCCTGTAGCCACATATGGAAAAAAATCCAGATGTAGAATGGACTGCTCACAACTACGAACCTCCAATTCGGTACGGCACTGGGACTATTCCACCGTTCCCACTTGAAGATGAGCACTTTTGGCATTTCGGCAAAATGGTTCAAGACGAGCAGCCGAGCTAGAGAATTGAAACCTCAGAAGCTAAGATGGGATGGGAATCGATCAATTACAAAAGTCTGTACAGAGTAGAGTAGAGTGCTGCACCGAGATTGGTGAGGGAAGATCTCGAGAGCCAGAGCCTGAAAATGATTAGATACAAACGGTGCCTGCGCAGCTTGAGCCTAGAATGATACCACAAGAGATGTCGGCAAAGCACCGCGATCATGATGACATGATCTCTCCCGTTGCCACAATTCAGAAGCCTCCGGGAAAGGAGGAGGGAGGGAGGAGACCCCGGGCACTAAGTCCCCGACATTTTCAGCAAATCACCGGGCAGGCCATGCCTGCCCGCCCAAAAAATATAAAAGGAGCCCCCTGTATTGAACCGATTTTTCGGAATTTCTGCACTCCTCACAGTAATTCGGGGCCTCTGATTGCAAATATGAGTTCAGAATTTAAAAAATAAAAATTGTGTAAAAAATAAAAAATTTCAGTGTTTCCTACGGGCAGGGGCAGGCAGGCGTTTTGCTGAAAACGGGGACTTAGGGGAGGAGACCGAAGAGAACCCTTGGCTGTGGACGGCTCGAGATGCAAGTGGGACCCATCTCCTTCTTTTCTACTGGGTGAGCTCATGGCACCACGCCTAGATGACACGTCACCCACAGATAATTAGTTAGTAGTAGAGTTTTGGGCTACAAAACTCGACACCGAATGAGTTTAACCCTATAAGGGCGGGCCTATTACCACTCCTTTCAAGCTTGAACTCTCATTGCTCTGTTTGCTGCTTTTTGAAACTGGATATGAATGAAAAAAATTTCATTTATTTTTCAGAGGTGAACACATATGTGTACTACAAGTTGTAAAATTTTCAAATTTTTTGGGAAAAATTTGAAATTACTATGAATTTCTTAACTAAAAATTGAAGAAAATTCATATCAAATACAAAAAACACTTAAAAAATATGAAATTTTTTCCATAGATGTTTATCATAGTGAAAAACTCCATGGTATAAATCAAAGTTACTGCATCACTCTAAAATTAGAAAATCAACAAACCATGATTATAGGTCCGAAGTTCATATTGCTATAGAATATACAAATATACAAATTTTTCAAAATTTCCAATTGGAGTAAAAGATAAACTTAATAATATTCATTTCATTAGTTGAAATCAAATTCAAAAATCATCATTTTTATGGCTCAAATTTGCATCAAGAGAAAAGAGTAGGAAATGACCAAAATACACTACAAGGATGATCCGTGAATTGAGCATCTTCTTCTTTAAAAAAGTCAATAAGACCATAATAAGGGACTTTGCAACACTATTCATTGAAAATGTACTATAATACCCTCTAAATAAATAAATTGGATGAAAAAACTTTTTTAACTACCCTTCATTGCCAAGTGAAGTCATGCTGCGGACCACTCTGGCCCGCAACGTCCCTACAGGTTAACCCTTAACCCTTGAACGTCAACACGGACGCCAAATGTCCTATGGACGACAAAGAATCTTTGAGTGTAGGATAAAAGTGCAACTATTCATCTTTGTAATTGGGTTTGGAAAGGAAAGATCTCCTACAGTACATTGACTGCCAATAGGTGCTTTTGCTATTTCTTTTCACACAGTAATACAAAAAGATGATTTTGAGCATCACTCCTTTGACGTTCAAGGGTTAAACATCGACATAGACATTTGGCATTTGATAGATGACATAAAACCCTTCTAGTAGGACAGCGGTGTAACTATTTATCGTTGGAATTTTATTATGAAAAGGGAAGGTTTTCTATAGTAGTTTGACTTCCAATGAGTGCTTTTGCTATTTCTTAAGCCAATGATTCACACGGTAATGAAAAGGGATGATTTCCAAGGTCACTCATTCATCCTTTAAAGATTAACCTTGTAAGGATGGACCCTTGGCCATGGGTAGAATATGTTATGTCCGTGGAATTCAACATTTGCACATTACGAATGCACAAATTGGCTTGGAATAGGATTTGAATTATTGCAATCAAAAGGTGCAGAAAGCGATCTTTGTTGGAGCGACAAAGCTATTTACATCCATGGAAATAGATAAAAATCTACAATGTATAGATGAAAATCCATTTATTCATCCAAAATAGAGCGGTCCCATCACAAAGATTTGGTAGCAATTTAGCCTTTCATTCATTGAAAAGAAAGAATATCTCTCCAAATATTCCTTCTAAAAAACTTCATTGTTTTTTTAGTGAAAATTCGTTGGATAAAAACCTTGCTTGATTGGCAAGGAGTTTGCCAAAGTGGGCTACAAATGCATTGTTCATCAATGAACAATGCAACCGGACTTCATTTGGTGAGCAACAAGTTTGTCCTTCACTATTGATGACTAATTCGTTAAGGCCCACCATATTCTCAACTACCACCAAATTGCACTATTCATTAGAAACTCTTGGCAACAATATGCTCAATCCAAGGACTACAACTTGAACTTGAGTTGGCAATAGAGAACAACTTCTTAGGATTGGTGGGGAGTTTAAAATTAAGATCTAAATGTACAATCTAGGAATTAACAATACATGTGTTAAGCAAAAAATGAAATAGATGATGCCACCATTTATGACTTCGTATCAATGTTTAATAATTCCCTTGTAGTTGACTATTGCCATCTACATTGCCCATATTTCTCTAATATTGCAAATGCATGGAACTTGTTTCTACAATAATAGACCTTATTTTCACATTCTTCTATACTATTGGTTTTTCATTAGAAGGGGGTGTTGGATTAGCATGAGTTGAAAGCAAAAGAACAGGTCTTTTGTCTTTCCAAGACAACATATTTTCCTAAAAGAATGCATGCACCAATTTATCCACCCCAATTTCTTCTTTCAAATTATAGAACTATCCCACATATCCCTTGGTGCATACTTTAGATCCCTCTTTAGTATGATGTTTTCCATGATTTCACACTGTAACAACTCTTAGAAAAAGGCAATGGAGGTAAAAAAATTATTTGCAGTAACAATGTACCCCTACCTATACAAATCCCTTGTGAGGTCCTTCACCACCATTGCCCCTTGTAATCCAACACCCTCTCTACTTTTACATCTTCTTTGTCCATTCATTGGAGATTCTTTAATTCCACCTTTACAAAACACATTAGAATCTTTTCCACAATATACTTAGAAGATCCAAATACATTTCACCACCACATATACAAGTGCTCGTACTTTGAAACCAGCACTAAACGGTTTTTAGGCACGTATTGCCTAATGGAGCTATATTGTCCTTTATATCTCACCATAGATTCATCCATAATGATTTATTGATTCAATGCCCACATTTTCTCACACCGGATATAGATGGCTTCCACTAGCCATCTGTATTTCCTAATTTTGTTCCCCTTATTCACCCCTCCATTCCCCTTGGCAATGTATGTATTAGGTAGATAGAAACATCTGAATATGCTCTCAAAACGGTCCCTTGTCAATAGTTGTATATAAGTGGACAAAAGAAAAGATAATCTTCCTTTGTTCAAAACATCTCATATTTAGCATTATTAATTTGACCCCATATACAAAGTGATGGTTAAAAAAGTTTTAAATTCATGGTACTAAAAACACGTCCAGTCATCCACTTTAACCCCCTATTGGTTCTTCCAATTTTTTAGTCTAAAATGATTGACGTATAATGATTCATTTCCTTTATAATTTGCACCATTGTTCCCAATTTCCAAAATTTCTCAAAAACACCCAAATACGATGGCAACCTCCCACAAGGAAAGGTGCATTCAAGTGAAGGCCTTGTAAATGGAAAAGGTTCTCTATTGTATGTGTTATTGTTTGTTTTTCATGTCTCCAATGCAAATCTAATCAGCATAGGATCATTACCTCTACTAGTTTTTGAACTCACTAGCTCAAGACTATCACATAAAGAGACTTAAAATACAACGGCCTTTGCTTTTCTTCTCAAAGCTAGAAGAGATGAGGCACCATCATATGTAATTTGTAACGAACATGTCATGGGTTGTGGAGCACTTGGGTCTATATTAGGATTTAGGGTGCCTAATACGAGATACAACAAACATCTCACTCTAATTAGCTTTCTAGATTGTCCATTAGCATAATGCCCATTACCTTGCTACTTCCCAATTTGTCTATCCTCAGAACTTCCATTACATTATTGCTTCCTTTTTTAGCTAGTCGATGGAGCTACCATTGAGTGAAGCTCGTGCAGCCATCATGTTTTTTGCATTGGCAATTTCCTTTAGTGCATGTTAGTTGGCAGGAACACCCCTTTCACTCTACAACAACTTTGATGTGTTGTCTTTGCCCAATGTGCCTTTGTCTTCAACAAAGCTCTAACCCTTATCACCAGAAAGCAAGTCTCCATAGACATTGTTGTCTTTGTCCTCAAAGGAAGAGTTCACGTACCACTGTAAAGTAAAGACAACATTTTCAAGATGGGGAAGGGAACCAAGAACACGGACATACAATGTCAATGTTGATCCAAGGCCACCCTTGTCAAACATGCCACCAAGTAAGTTCTTCGCATCCTTGGTTTGCTTCCCTCTATTGCATTTTTCTTGATTAAGGAAATGAACGCCCTCCAACATACATCAATGGACTCACCGCTAGAAAATTGTATAACTATGCATTTTTTACTAGAGGCACGATCTATGTACTCTCACACTAAATGAACTATCAACCACTCATCTATTTCAAGTACGTTGTCACAACCTTCCTTTCAATCTAGAAGTTGTCTTTAAATTTATACATTCTGGTATAGGAAAAATATATATGTAGGTAGGGTTGTCACATCCGGTGATTTAGAATCACCTCATATTCCAATTAGACAAGCAAACCAAACAAGATAGTCTGACAATCCAAACCTTGCCAATTTTTTAGGACTTGAAACTTTTCCAAGTAAGAAAAAAGTTACTATGATTTACCTTCACAACATGACATGGCAGTGATGGCATAGAATTTGAGCACATGGCATTTCATATTGGAATTAGGGTGGGGACGTAAGGGTTTCAATGTCATGTCTAGACGTCATGATGTCTGACAAAACATCAATATTCAATGCAAATGTTTGTCAAGATCTGGAAATTTTTTTAATTTTTTTTGGTGGCCCATCCATCAAGTTGGATGGCCTCTTCAACAACTAGATGGATAAATAAATAGATGTGCTGTTTCCCCTCTTCAAAAAAAATTTAAAAAATTTGGAGATGTTCTCAAAAAAATTGTGAGGCTAATAGGAATCTTGACACGTCCCAGTCAACATTGATGGACATCCTGATGAGAAAGGCTAGCATCACATCAACATAGAAATCCCTAGGGGACGTATAGGTACAAGCAAAAATGTCGTTGTTTCAGCATAGATCTAGATGGACGGTAATGTAGAATGTCTAGGGTGCAGACAATGTAGCCACCTGGTTTACAAGTTGAAATGCCATCATGTTTTAAAGGATTAAGGTTTTTTATTGTAAAGAATTATAAAAAATTATTTGATAATAAATTATCTACAACATTGTCAAGTACACTTTTAGGAATGTAAAGCATGTAGTATTGACTATGGCTAACCAATGTGTTGAACATGCATGACAAATTGAATTTCAGTAGTACGCATGCAATTGCCCTTAAATATTTATAAATTTCATGCATTGCAAAGCATAATAACAATACAATCATCCTATACTTTCACAATATACAGACTTCTAAACTGGTTATCCAAAGAACTTTTCTTATCCCTAGATCTTCCTTTCAAGTGCTAGAGTTGTCTTTTAAGATTTAGTGTTGGTGCCTCTGCATTATTCAAACAACTTGACCTGCGGAGTTCTTAGGTAGAAGGATCCACCCAATGAACATCTCAAATATGGACATCATCATCTGTTAGTGCCACATCACAATCACGATCATCCTCGTTGTCGTCCTCCTCCTCATCTTCACTTTCGAGTAGTTCTTCTTTGTCACCATGATATGATGGCCCTCAACTTTTGAATTTTCATTTTGAAGCTCAGTGCTTCTTCTTTCATGTCTACGGTGCCTATTCACTATCCTTTTGTGCTACTTTACGTTAGGATCCTCTACATCAAAATTTATTAATGAAACCCTTTGACTTCTAAGAACAACAAACACTAGGGTTGACAAGTTGGAGCCCGAAGTGTATGTTTATATGAACGACGCTATCACCTCATTAGGACATCGTGCTCCAATTTCCTAGGGAGGATGTTTAGGGGCCCTTGATAATGACAATCCACCAATGTTCTTTTTTCCACAAGAACCTTGACATTGCGGCCCATATTGACCCATGATGTGATGACAAGGGAATTGAGGGGTCTACCACTAGTAGTAGTGTACAGAACATACTCTAATGTCACTTGAGCATTCCCCACATAGTCTAACTTTTCTTGAAAATGCTTGGCAATGGAATTTGAAGTTCTAGTAGGTGAAGGGTATGTAGACACTAGTAGAAATCCGTGTTTTTTTAGACAAATTTTTCTAGACATCCACATGTTTTTCATGTTAATAGTGACGTAAAATAAAACATCTCAATGTTTTATTTGACATCACTATTAACATGAAAACATGTGGATGTCTAGAAAAATCCGCCAAGAAAAACATGGGTTCCTACTAGTGAGAACATTGTGTCGATGTACCTCGTTTATGACCAACAACAAGGACCATGACATAGGGGGGCACATTGGTACAAAACTCTGTTTGGAGAAGATCATTTCCAACACACTCAGGGTTAAAATGCCTCCCAACATCAACATTGCTTTGATTCATTGCAATTCTGTGGACTATTGATGTACTCCCAATATTTGTACCATAGTGCCTTAGTATGAATCTATTGCCACCACCCACCCCACCAAGTCCCCTAGTGTCATCACCATCATGGGCAGACCTTTCAAAGCTATACGGTTCCCCACATTCCCTATGTTTCCATTGTTGTGGTCATCTTTGTTTTGGCCATTATTTACCAAGGAATTGTTATCATGGTTGTCATTGTCGAGAAGTATCACAATCGTCACAATTTGTTGCATTCGATTTGTTGCTCTCTGAAGAAAGCAAAAGGTAGACTTAAGCAATGCATTCATTTTAGGGGGGGACAAAGGACTACAACGAGGAATGGGACCCCAATAGTCATGAGGAATATTGTCTTCCAAACCCTATCCATCCCTGTAGTAGTTCCTCATTTCTTCAAGGTGATCGGTGTCCTACCTCTAAAGATCTTGTTTTGTCTAGTAGGTAAGAGGTGCCCAGTTTGCTTCCATATCATTGTCTTCCACATCATGTGCTTGCATCGCATCAAATTTGAGATTATCATTGTTCATCGGAACTAGGCCAAGGGCATTTGGATTAGAATCCTCCATGAAGATGTTCTCATCATACTAACGAATGGAATTGGTCCTTTATTTCTAATGAAGAACACGACTATTGATATAAATATATACCAAAGATTATACCTTTTCCATTGTAAGGTGATTTTTGCTCCTATTGTAGATAAAAGAATTCATACTCCAATTATGTTTACAAGAAGAAGCCTAACATGTAAGGGATAGAATACACACAACAATTTGTAACAAGGCCCAATCTCCAATCTTGTATCATTGTGGAAAAGCATACCACCCTCACAAATGTTCGGTGACTCAACAGCACTATACAGTCCAATACTCTTGCATATTGTGTTTTTCTACCATGACATCATCAAAATGCACATCCACCACATCCTCTAATTTGCAGATGATTTAGTACAATGCACAAAGGGCAATTCTATCAACCTTAAAATGTGGATGATCCTTAATATATAGGTTCAACAGTGCACCGGCATAGTGAAGATCAGTGAATACCATTTCCCATCTTGCATCAAAGGTCATCTCCTAAATGTCTACTAAATCAACAGGTAAGTAAAAGGGTGCCTTGCTCAATGAGTACCCATGTACCCACAAATTATGCATCATGAACCACACCTTGCCCATTGTTGGTTCTTGACCATCAAACACTTGTAAGGCCTTCAACATGTTTTCCACTATGTACACATAATTTGTGCATTGTTGTGAGAAGGCAAGATCTTCAATGGTTTCAATCACATTGTCTACCAAGGAACGAGGTTGCAAACCATCTTGTCTATTCCATAGCCCTACAAAGTAATTGAAAACATGTGAATGGGTTGATTCATTCTATTTTGATTAGTCCTTTAACCCTCTAATGTCCAAAGCATCCCCTTAGAGGACAATTGAGGATTTAATTTGTTTCCTATAGTCTCAATTTTTGGCATGATTTTTTTAAACCTTCTTTTAAGATAGAAAAACATATTAGCTTTCTAGAAATACAATTTTTATTTTAATTAGTATCCTAGAGCAAAAGTCACACTAGGCAAAGCTCCAAATAGATGAGCTATCGTTGCAAAAAAAATACAAAAATTTGAAATTATTTGTATTGTATTGTATTTTATAGATTGTAATTTTGTCTATACACAAAAAGAATGATTTATTTCATTTAGATTGGTCATTAGGGGAGATTTCAGCTACTTGGGAGACTGTTTCAGGGCTATTCCCATTGTTGGGAACCAGTCCTGTACAGTCAGAATATTATAATAATAAATAAAAAGTAAAAAAAGTAAAAAGTAAAAAGTATATATTAAATTTTTAATAAAAAAATAAGAAATATTTTGTTTCTAAAAAATATATTAAAAAATTATATCTGACATGGCCGTCTCCTAGCCACGTCAGATCAACGTTCTCGCAGTTCCCACGGTCCGGGAATTCACAGTCTCTTAAAACGCAGGAATCTCCCCTAATGATTGTGAAAGTTATGAAACATCTTATTTTGTAGATAATCCATTAGATGGGATTCGGGGGGGCTGGAGGGCCGTTTCAGGCCCGTTCCCAGCTTTGTTCCCCCGGCCCCCATCGAACACGGGTGTCAGTTTGTTTGTTTTTAAAATAAAAATAAATTAAAAAAAAATAAAAGTTCTTAAAATGAAAAACAAAGTTAATTTTTTTTTTTTTTTTTTTTTTGGAAAAAAGGACGTGGTAGTCGTACTGCCAAGTCAGCAGTGCTTGGGAACGACCTGTTTTGGCAGTTTCGGCCAAATTCGGGGTTGGGAACTCACAGCCCTCAGCGGTAGGGAAAACCCATCTAATGATAGTATCTTTTCGGAAAAATAATGTATTGGATCCTATTTTAACTCAATTTTTACAATTTTCACAATTTTTTGGCATAAGGTTTAGTTTTATTGATAAAAAAATCTTACCATTAGGATTAGTGTTCTTCAAGTCCATCTTAAAACTATTATCAATATAATTTTTCTTTCAATCTTGTGTCTACTTCCATTTAACAATTTTTTGAAGAATAGAAATCAAATTTTTCTTTTGGAATTTTTTTCTTCAAATCTTCAACTTCATTCTTCAATACAAAAAAAATTAATTCAAAGTTCGTAGTTCAAAATTTTTTAATTAAGAGGATTCAAAGTCTCATAATCTAGTATAGCTAGGTGCAAAAAAAACTCGTTTTATTCAATTTAAATGCAAATATCTTGCAATCCACCTAGTCAAACTTTTGAAATTTGTTCTTCACATTTTCATACAAGTCTAGTGGAAGATCCTATGCTTAGATATGCAAAAATCAAATGTTTAGAAATTTTACTCTTTGCTTTGGAAATGGTATTTTTAATTATATTTTGACAAAAAAAATGGCCTTAATACTTTAGGATTATAGGATGTGGGGGTATGTCTTTCTAAAGATTGAATATTTGTAATTTTCCACAAAAAATTGTTGAATATTTGTAACATTGGATGATAATTTTACATACACCACAATCCTTTCAATTATAAATTAAACCTTAAGTTGGATATCATAGGTAGCATGGAAAGCATTGCAATCCTAGTGAATATACTTTAGAAATGTTGTCTTGAAAATAGTTGTATCAAATGCAATCTATACTCACTAGTACAAGTCCTAGGGCTCCAATGCTCTAGCAATGTGTTGTAGTCTTAGCTATGACTATACTCAATAAAAACATCCTTATCATTGCTTATTAAATACAATACATAATAAAAATTGTAAATAAATTTGCACCTTAAATAATTCTTTAACTCTCAAAGGTCTAATTTATTTTTATAAAAATATTACAATTGTAGGTGAAGGGACACACAAATCATTAAAAACACTCACGTAGTTTCATTTCATAGCTTTAGTCATTTGACCTCAAAATTCTATGGCTAAGTCATGTCTACTTGTCTCTTCACACCTAGTTCATTTTCTATTTGCTAATACAAAAAATATATATTACCAATTATTGGTTAAACCAATTCCAATCTAAAGGTCCTCACTAGAATTTGGACCCTCAAAGGATTAGCAATGCTACCATTGAAGCTTTCATTTGTCAAGAGGCATTGTAAGGTCAATGCCATGAAGATGGAATTGGACATACAACCACAATATTAATTTCAGTAGCAAATTTTGTTAGAAGTTGAATTTTTAGTAGAATTTATTTTAAATTTTATTTTTTATACAAAAGAATTATTTTTTGTCATTGTCAAATGATGGATGATGATCATTAAAAATATTTGAAATAATCAAAATTAAATGAATAAAACACACATATGTAGATGAAAAAATATTTCTATTCAAGAATGGTTACATAGTGAATTTTGTTATAGAAATTTTACAATCCTTAAAACAAACATTGGTCCCAAGAAGGTTGTGGAGATGATAAACCAAAGATTTTTGTCTAGGAAAATGCATAATAAGGAGCACCATTACCATTAAAATTGGGAAATTAGATGAATGTTTGAAGATTTGAATGGATGATCTTTGAACATCTAGATATAACAACTCCACAAATTGTCATATTTGTATCCCAAAAGGCAACTAGAGAATGAATTTACCAAAAGAGAAGTAGGAGAAGATTTCCCCAAAATTGAAGTGTCAACAACAAGAGGCACTAGCCTTTCTAAATCATGGTGGAAAATCCTCGATTAGGATGAACATAATATGATTGGATGAAAAATGCATAATGACCAATTATTTGGGCAAAATCACACAATCAAGAAGAAACCTGTATTTTGACACAAAATTTGCCCATAAAATGAACAAGACATTTTTTACCCATGGTTTACATTCAGCATACTTGTTGATTCCTTGACGTGGGCTAAAAATCAATTGTTAATCTCCAAAGCCCTAAATTGCATTTTTGGCAACATAGCAATTTTGGGCAGCTCACTACGAATGGCATTTTTTTTTTCCTTTGAAATTTTCACACAACATGTGCCCAAAGAGTAGCTTTAAGGCCCAACATTTTTTTAACATATAACTATATGGTTAAAAAGTTATTGTATGATATGTAGTTTTCATTGCCCATGGGGAACCTAGGCAACTAAGAAAAAAATTTAATAACTTTTTGAAGAAATAAAAATTTGAAATTGGTTTTATAGATTTATATATACATGGAAAGCTTTTAATCATTCCATTTTGATTAATGACATGAAAGTTATGAGAAGCATTAGATGTGATTTGGAGCAAGGGAGAACCGTTTCAACCCTGTTCTCCTTATTGTTCCCCCTACAATGAAAGAACGGTTCACTATCAGAATATTAATTTAAAATTTTAATTAATTAATTAAAATAATAATAAGTTTTTAAATGAAAAAATAAGTTTGGAAAATAAATTTCATTTTTTTTTAATCTAACGTGGCTACGTCAAATTGTTGCAGTGGCCCTGCAATGGTAGAATGCCCTTAAAAAATTTCAAGCATGTAGTCAACTTGCCTTGAAGAGTGAATCCAAAGAAGCACCACCATTTTGAACATTTTTTCATTCAAATATGACCTTATAAAGTGCAGCTGCCCGATTATTGCAGGGCAAAAAAAAGGATTTTCATCACTTCAAACACTATTATCTTCCAATCTACACAACGAAATTTTTTGAAATTTTTTCCACATCTTCTAAAACCGGCATACTATAAGATCCTATGGTTACATGTATCCAAATTTATTTATTTTTCTAAAATTTGGTACTTACACTAGAAATGGCATGTTTGGAGCATTTGGGGTGAAAACATAGTCAAAAACCTTTAGGGCTAGGGTGAATTGCCCCCCTCATTGCCCCTCCAAGGCAAATCCTGGAATTTTTTATTTGCAAGGCTTAAGTTTTTTTGAAATTCTGAATTCATATTTGCAATCAAAGGCCCCAAGTTACTCTTAAGAGATGCAAGAATTACCAAAAAATTGACACAACATAGGGGGCTTTTTTTTCAAACCTAAGTTGACCAGGGCAATGAGGGGATCAATTCTCCCTACGCAAACCTTTAGGGGTTAAAGATTTTTTTTACTAAGGTGGGTACACCTAAAAGCACCACTTATTGGCAGTGTGTATAGTTACTGTTGTTAGGCTGTTTAGATTTTGATTTAGTTGTGTGGGCAAGAACAAGCACATTCCAACACACCAAAAAACATAAGATTTGAATACTGTATGCAAAAGTTATTAGCAATAAAAGTCAGTTTCTGAAAGCGCCATCTACAACCTGTGAAGATGACTGATTTTGAAAATGTATACTTGTTCTAGATGGCGCTTTTAGGTCAGGTGCCATTTTAGGTGTACCTACCTTATACTCATTGAAAATTGCAGGGGAGAATGATTCCTGGTTCTTTGTATAGTTTTTTTTTGTTTTTTTTGACAGTGTTGCCATGGAAAGCTCAAACTCATTCAGCCACACTTGGTCCAGGACACTACTCCGGAAAACCCTGAAGCCCAGAGAAAATTCATTACCAACAAAGTTTCCATCTCTCTCAGCTAACTGTGAAGGGGTCGCAAACCTTGCAAGTCGAAGCCTCTCCAGCAACCCTAAAACAATCTCCACCCCATTGCACTCCAAAACCTGAACCCGAGAACAAATGTAGTCACCAGCAAAGCTTCTAACTCTTCCAGCTAAACTTGATGGACCTCATCAGGCTTCCGCACTTTGCACCCATCAAGTGTCCTCAACACATCCGTTCGCACATGGCGAGATGAAGAAGATGGTAGAGGAAGAAAACAATGGCGAAGAATGAACTGGACTAATCTGAGGAACGCATACGTTCGAAATTCAAAATTGAGATATTGGAGTGAGGGATTTGGACATGGTCGGCATTTGAAGTGGAGCGAGGTTGTAATCCTTGCAAATCGAAGCCCCCAAACCCTAAACCCTGAAAATATATTAATTACCAGCTAGATTCCAACTCTTGCTTGATCCACTCAGGCATAAAAACAGTTACACTTTGCACCCATCACGTATCCTCAACACATCTACAGGGGTCGCACATAGCAAGGTGGCGAAGTTGGCAGACAAAGAAGCCACGATGGAGAATGAACCTCACGAACCAGCTGAATGCATAGTTTCGAAATTTGAAAATAAGATATTGCAGTGAGGGATTTGAACATGGTCGGCATTCGCAGTGAGTGGGGTAGGAACCCTAAAACCCTGAATATGTCATCTACTTTTACTAACGAAGCTCGCAGCTCTTCCAGGTAAACTCGACCCAGTCGATCTTACCTTTAAGGCGTCTAAAACATCACTGCAACCACACCCCAACGTATTCAAGAGTAGCACATGGCATGATGACAGACGAAGAAGAATCCAGCGATGAAGAATGAACCTGACGAACCAGATGAATGCATATTTTCGAAATCAGAAAATAAGATACTGCAGTGAAGGATTTGAACACAGTCAACATTTGCAGCAAGCGGGTAGCAAGTATTGCAAATCGAAGCCTTTAACACCCTAAATCCTAAAACCCTAAACCAAAACCAAATAATATTCAATTACCAACTACGCTAGCAGCTCTTCCAACTACAATTGATCCAGTCAGGCTTAATTTAAAATATTTACACCATGACTGCGACCACACCTCGACACATCCATGGGTCGCACATGGCAAGATGAAGAATATAACAGGCGAAGAAGTCAGCGACGGAGAACGAACCCGATGAATGCTAAGTGTCGAAATCTGAAAATAAGAGGAGGTAAACACGGTCCGGCATTTGGAGTGAGGAATTTGAACATGGTCAGCAGTTACAGTGAGGAGGGCAGCAAACCTTGCAAATAAAAAAAAAAACTCCAGCACCTCTGAAACCTTAAACACTGATTATTTTCTAATACCAACGAAGTTCCCAGTTCTTCCAACTACACTCGATCCAGTCAGTCTCACCTCCTAAAGGCATTTTCCCCTTAGCTGCGACCACATTTCAACCCATCCAAGGGTCGCACATGGCAAGATGAATTCAGTAACGGAGAAAGAACCTGACTCATTACCTGATGAACGCAAATTAAGTCTCGAAATTAAGTTAAGATTTTGCAGTGCGGGATTTGAACATGGAAGTGGAGGAGTGACAAACCTTGCGAATCGAAGCCCCAAAACCTAAAACCCTGAACCCCAAATGGCGTTTTCACTATGACTGCAAACACATCCAAGGGTCGCACATGGCAAGATAACAGACGAAGAAGAATCCAGCGACGGAGAATGAACCCGACTTATTACCTAGCTGATGAATGCAGAGTTTCGAAACTTGCAAATAACTTTAGACTTTGCAGTGAGGGATTTGAACATGGAAGTGGAGGAGTGAGATGGGTGGCTAACCTTGCAAATCGAAGCCCCTAAAACCCTAAACCCTGAACCCTAAAAACCCTAAATCCAAATCCAAACAATACTCCATTGCATTACCAACAAAGCCCCCAGCTCTCTTCCAACTACACTCGATCCAGTCAGTACGTCTTAACTTAACTTATAACCTAAAGGCGTTTTCACCCATGACTACGAACACCTCAACCCATCCAAGGGTCGCATATGGCGACATGAAGAAGCTGACAAACCGAAGAAGAATCCAGCGACGGAGAACTGACCCCAGCTGACTTATTATTACCTGATGATCGAATGAATGCATCGATCGTTTCGAAATTTGAAAAATAGGTTAAAGATTCTGCAGTGGCGAGATTTGAAACAGGAAAGTGGGAAAAGGGAGGGAAGTGATGATGGAAGCGGCAGGAGCAGTGGGGGAGGGTTTTTATGATCTGGGGTAATGGGAAGCGCGTGCGACGAAAGGTTGAGTGCAGGGAAGGTGGGTCGGTGTCTGCCTGGGCTGCTGCGGAGGGGAATCAGCTCATTTATACGTGCGACTGACGGCAGGGCCACGATCCTCCCGCATTCCTTCGGGCCGGGATGCCAGGTCAGCCTTTGTCTTTACTGTGTCCTGACACGTGGTTCATTTACGGAAGGGATGAGGACAGGACAAGTGGATGGGAGGACTGATGACGTGGGGGTCAATGATGACGTGGCGGGATGCGTTGATTGCATTGAGTGCTTTTGGTATTTTTACTGGTCTGCCGTGAGGTTTTTTTCTTTCTATGGTAGGGGTACCTATTTCCGATAACTTAAGCATTTCAGCAAATAGGGTATGGGAAATTTGTTAAAAAATTGAGTTCAGTGTGTGCAAACATAAAGGATGAAGAATGGAAAATAAATTAATAAATTAAAGAATTATTATTTTATTCAATATTGATGTGGATTTTCATTTAGACCCACTCTGGTCATCTATTACAAATTAGTTTTGGTACTTCTCCCTAAACAAGGAAGGAAGAGAGATGAGTGAACGAGAAGGTACAAACAAAGAACCTTTTCAATGAGCAATGAATCTAATTGTTGTCGACAACAAGTCATCTTATAAAGGCACCATGGGAGGCTATCAGAAATAGATACTTCTACCTTACAAATATTGGAATGGTGGTATACCAGTAGTTAGAGTGGTGATTACCACTCCTATAAGAGGATGTTGGGCAAAAAAGAACACTACAAATTTTAAATGCCAAAAAATTGGGGCGGATTTTTTCATATATAAAAAGGATGTGAAAAAAAAGAACTTTGAAGAATAATTTTAATTTTATTGTAAACATCAATCAAACCATCATTTTTGGAAAAATGTAATATTTGGCAAAGGAATGTCAATCTTGCCTTATATTTATGATAATGATATTTTTTGGTAGTTGAAAGTAGATGAAAGGGGAGAAATTGGATGAAAACACTCAAATGGATAAAATTTTGTCAATTAAAAAACATTATTTTAATTAGAATCTAGCATTTAAAAAATTAAATTGGCCATTGGGCAATTTTTAACCGTCTAAGAAAGATTATTGGCACCCAGTATGGCTATCACATTTCAAGATGAATGTGCCTTGACTTCCATTCCCTCTACTACTTCCTACCATGGTCAATTTTGTAGAAGATGAAGGTGAATGTTTGCGAGGGAAGACAATTATTCCAAAGCACATAGCACCACAAGAATTTTGCAAAAAGAAACACTCTTCGTTTAGCAAAAAGATCTTGCACAAACTTTTATCCAAAATCCAAATGGATTACAATTTTTTCTTCTTCATTGGGAACTTTTTATAATCACTTGTTTTATACAAGGAATTCACTTTGGTCCACAAAAGATCCTAGACGTATTCCAAACTTCTATTAATGTCAAGATGTGTTATAAAATGCAACTTGGGAGAATGACTCAGTAATAATTTTTGAATAAAAACTCTATTGTAATTAAATAGATGATTCATAGATCATACCCATTAAATTGGATTAAACATACAATTTACCATTGTATAAAATAATATTTATTGAAAAATATAAAACAAAAAATTAAAGTTTCTTCTAGCATAGATTGTGAATTGAATATAAATGGTGATATTTTTTTTTCTATGTTTTCTTTTATGGTGATATTTTTTAACATCCAACCAAGTGATTTTTAATGATTTTTATTCTACTTGTTTATTGAAATCATATTTAAATGGAATTGTCTTTGGGCTAAAAAAATTTATATTTTAAATGAAACATGCTTGCACTCTTCAAATTTGTTTAACATTTTCAAGAAAGAATGACCCTAAATTCATACCTTACAAATGATAAAAAAAAACAATACAAGAGTCTAGAAAAAATGGATGATCAAAATTGTATGTTATGAAAAAAGTAATAGTAAGTTCTGAGATGAGCCCTACTTGAATTTAGTACTTTAAGCCATTGAAGGTTAAAATATGACCAATGAAACTTCCAATTCAATGCCTACTATTAAGTATAAAGCACCAATTTTGAAATGACAAAATATCGAGGTTTTGAATTAAATAAAAAAGAATCAAGATTGGATAATGCAATCTTCCAAATCATTGAAGTCAAGTACCATCGTCTTACTTGACAAAGGCAAGATTTTGAAGCATAAAGGATCAAACCAAAAAAGATCCATGTGCCATTTTTTAGAAAGAAGAAAGTGAAAGTCGACATCACCTAATTAAGTACCTAATTAATACAAGAAATTTAATAAATTAAAATGGATAGAATATACAAATTGAAGAGCTTAGCGGACATTATCAAATTCGGTCATTGTTCAAAAAATAAAAGTAGATTCAACAATGGATTTATTTAAGGAATATTTTTTGTACATTTTGATTTTAAAATCTATTGAGAAATTTATTGCACTTGTGAAGTTCTTTGTGAAAATTTGGATTCATATTTTTCACCTCAATAGTATAATTATTCCTATCAATTGTTTTAGTAAATGTGGTTTACTAGCAACTTTAGCATTTATGTGCCTAATAATTATTTAATCCTTAAACGACATTTGATGGCCTAGTAGATAGTCTAAGGAGGGGGACCTTGTCCGAGTTTTGTGTGATTAAAGCATACAAAATTGATCAATGAATAAAGCCTTGTCTTTGAAGCCTTATTTAACATTAATTTAGTGAGTTTATTGGGCAATAAAATTTTTGATTGTTCACACTTGTTGGCAATGAACTTCTTGAGTCACTTGAAAATGATAAAATGTTGAAGGTCAGTGTTTAGCAAGACTATAATTATGGAACAAGTTTTGAAATAAATATGTGGTGATAGGCAACACTATTGATATTTGGAATTTTAGTTTAAGAAAATCTCCAACTACGGGATTCTAATCCCCTGGTGGTTTCATTTTACTTTGACATTGCCAACAACTCATTCCTAGTTTAAAATTGGCCTTTTAAAATTGCATTCTATTACATAAAGTTGTATGTTGTCTATGCATTAAACGGTTTTGTAGGAAAAAAATTAATTATGTCTTGATTGCTTAACACTTAGACGTTTAGTGATCTTGTATTTTAGTCTTATAATACAAAATATGTACTAAAATATGGGAAGACATAGACCTTTGGATTGAAAGGAGGTTTCAATGCACCAAAGAATGTGATATTTGGATACCAAGCATATGCTAAAGTTATTTCGGGTCAAAGTTTATTTGGTAGATGTTCTAAAATTGTTATTTCCACATAGGTACATATTGATTTTGGAAATGTACATAAAGTGATGATGGTGGCTTTAGGTTGGTGTCACATTTGAGGTATCCAACTTACTATCTATGGGAGACTACACTTTGATATTCTCTTACAACTCACTTTGTTCTTAAAGCGACCTTTTAAGAGTTGATTGCATTTTGGAGGAAACTAAACTCCTTAAAACTATTTGCAGTAAATTTTTGTAACCAAAAAAAATGGAGTTGGCATCTAACCCAAGTCATTGGAGAAAAAATAGGACTTGGTACTTGAAAAATCATTTCAATACAAGAATTAAAGGAAAATAGTTGATAAAACTCAAAAAATATCCCGAGCACCGTGCAAAATGAAGGAAATTCATAGCACAACCAAGCCTTCTCCAACAAAAAGATTTGAAGAAATCTATAGATAATTGTCGCCACCCTGTTAATTTTCAACAAGTTTAAACCTAGTCTTTTTTTTCTTTTTTCTTACACAAATAAAGGAATACCTTTACTGCAAGGGCAGTGTTTTGGTTTCAAATCCTGTGATCAGTAAAACCCGTGATAAGTTAAGAAAGCTGAGTCATTTTGTTTTTTTAATTTTTGGACACATTCAACCAAAGAGCATTAATTTGTGGCCACAAGTTTACCCATAGTGCTATTTTTTCAGTACAGGAAGTCATACAATTGTTATGCACATGATACATGTAATTTAGTGTAGTTTGAATTAGTGTAGGTTACTGACTCTGTATAATTCAATGTCAGGCTTCCTTCAACTTAATTTGCCACATGCATTTCATGGCGAGTTTGTGTTTTGCAATGCACGGGTGGCAGTGTTTAAATTAAGTCAATGTGCGGCGTTAGATTGAAAGATTGACTGTCTCGGTCAATATTAAGCCAATGAATGGATTCATAATATCTTTCAATCCACAGAATTATCACACAATTACGGATGCTATGTAACATCCTTAAAGTACATTTCAATATGGATTAAAAGGTAATAAAAAGCGGCGTTCAAATTGAACCTCATGGGTTTAAAAGGGAATTAAAATATAACCTAAGTGAGGATAAATATATCTTTAGTGGTTGAGAATAAGGAAGAGGAAGGTTTGATGGTCCTTGTTTCAATGATCTTTCAATATATTTTGAAGATTATAAGCCTTTAGGTGTGATATTGATTTTTCAATAGTTGAAGTTGTAACCTACTAGTCATGTCATGTGCCATATAGAATTAGGATGAGTATGAGCTTTAATCTTAGTACAAGCATGTCACTCAACTTTAAAATCTCAAAATTCAATTTTTTTTAGTTTCCCCAATTTGAATTCAATGTGTTTGTAAGAGCAAGTCTAACAATGATTAATGGAATGCATCCCAAGACATTTTTAAGTGTGACTCAAAATGTAAAGTACCCCCCAGAGAGCTAGACTAATGTACTTTTTTTTTCTCTTTTTAATGGTCACCGTTTGTTGTTGTTTTAAATTTAAAAAAATGTAAAGTAACCCTATAGAAAAGTAATCACAACCATATAAGTTTGTATAAGCATTTGAACATATGTTCTATTACTAAAATTATCATAATTTGTATTGGTCCTTCTTGATAATTGAAAAGTGATTCCAAGTATTTCTTAGCATGTTTGTTTTGAATATTCAATTGTTTGTTCAAGGAAAAATTGTCCTACGAGGATTAAATAAACTACAATTTTCAAACTATTTATTGAAGTTTTTTCCAAAATTGACACAGGACATTTATGTTCAAATTGTGTACAATGTAGGCAAGAATTTATAAATGATGATTTGACAACCAGATCGCAATTATTTAGATGCAATTATTTTAGAATAGTCTTACAATTTCTTTGACTATACCAATACTTGGAGGCACTGTAGAACAAGATGCTCTTATCTCTCTTATCTATCTACAGGATGCTCTATCTTATGACTATACCAATACTTGAAGGCACTGTAGAACAGGATGCTCTTATCTCTCTTATCTATCTACAGGATGCTCTATCTTATGACTATACCAATACTTGAAGGCACTGTAGAGCATCTTGTTCTACTCCTGTCTTACAAGAGAGAGATAAGAGCATCCTGTTCTACTCCCTAAAAATTATATTGTAAAGATATCATTAAATTATTGTAAGACCTTTTAACATTGAATATTTGGAGATATTTTTAAATTATTTCCAATTTACAAAAAGATGGTGACTAAGAGTCCATGTCACTCTAAGTTCAATAACAACCAATTGGAAGTTAAGGTTTTACTTTACAAAATATCTAGTGTAACAAATTGATTAATTAATCAATTGTATGTTTGTATTCACGTAGACTTAAGTTTGGACTCTTCTAAGAGCATTCTTAATCACGACCCCAGTTGCAATTTGATACAAGCACTTCTATATGACCTATGAAGAAGTTGGGTCTAATAGCATTTATTTTGTCTATTACTTCAACTCAGTGTACCCCTCCAAAGTAAACCTTAAAGTGTTATTCCACAAGTAGAATTTTAGTCAAGAACAAGAATATTAGGGCATGGAACTTCATGGTAATTGCAGGGAGGCAAAGTAATTGCAAAGGGAGATCCTCAAAGTAGCAACCATAGGGGAGAATACAACAAGTGAACATGCAAACTTTTAAAGTTTAATAATAGTTTCATTGGGGGCTCAAATTAATTTGTTCAAAGGTCTCCACTTGGTCAAAAAGATGATTGTATAGGGACAGGGTCAACATGTCCATTGTGTAGGAGATACTCTAAGGCCGACACTTCAACGCGGTTTGAAGAGCTTGCCATAAAGCTTGAGTTACAAACAAGATTCTTTGTCAACATGCCATTTGCAATTATTCTCCCTCCTTGTAACTACTATGAAGCTTCCTAACCCATTGAAAGTGTGTGTAAAAAGTTAATTTGAAGGTTCACTTTGGAACAAGGCCATTGGGTCTGAACAGAAGGCAAAGGGGTGTGATTGGACATACCTCTTCACAAGTCTTGTAGAATTGTTGGAGTTGGGTTGTTATTCCTTTTGTTATTGAAAATATTCACATAGTTAAGGGATGCTTTGAATCCCGAGTCCCAATTGTCTAAGTCCTAGTTCAAGGTCAAAGTCCACCTCCCTTGGGATTGTAGAAGGTGAATAAAAGGATCAAATGTGGGACTTGGGAGTTCATAGTATGAATGCCAAAGTCCTAAATCTAAGTTCCAACTTGTTTCTTGTTTATATTTTGTAGCAATTAAGCAACTCCAAAATGGGTAAAAGAAAAGTCAAAACCTCATTTTGGGGCACACATAACATGAAATCTGCTTTGGACAAATTTGGACAAAATTAATAATTTCAACCAATGTGGATGATTTATATGGGTTTCTTTTACTAATTTTATATTCAAAACAATAGTTGGGACTTGGGAGACAAATTGGGTCTCCACTTTTGCTAAACCCAATTCAACCTCCAAGTCCCACTTCCTTGGCATAAAAACTCCCTCCAAGTGTTGACATGCAAGCATTTTAGAGTGACATGGGACTTGGAACTTGAAACAAAGTGTAAAGCCCAAAGTCCTGATTTTCAAGTTCTTCACCAATTAGATTTTGAGAATTTAGCGAGACTCGAGATGTAGTGTAAAGTGTCCCCCAAACACCGTAGGACCCAAAATAAATAAGTCCTTTATATCACCCCAACCAAACAATGCTTGGAATTCTCTTTCTATTATGGATAGATAATACACATGATCTTGGATGGAAAAATAGTTTCATCCATACTTTTGAATGGAAGTAGCTTCACCACCCATACCTTAAATAAGATTTATTTATTTATAATTGTTACAATGACATCTCCCAAACTATATGTCCCCTAGTCGTGTGCTTGGTACCGTCGGAAAGCCCTTGACAAGGAGGGGTACATGGGCTTTGTTTCATGCCATTTAAACATACAATGTGAAAGTTATTGAATTTCAAAGTTTTTATGAATTACTTTATTACTTTTACATACATTTGGGCTGTGGCAACACTAGTTTCACTGAAGATCGCAACTAATAACTAGCACTGCCTCAAAAGTCGGGACAAAACCCTAAACCCTAACTTAGTTGAGCATAACCTAAGTTAACCTAAACGAGAATGTTATGAGTAATCAACTGAATCATGATTAGCAAGCAGGACAGTTATGTTAAGTGGTTATTAACTTACTTGTAAATGGACAACAATCTGCAAGTGATATCAACAATCCACAATCTATAACTGCTACTAACTTATACCGTAATAATAAGTTTATAATATCCATCGAACTGCAGTTACCTGCCTCCGTCCAGCTCACAGCAATTCACAACCATTACAGATTCAGTGATCGGCACTTGAATTCCAGCTTTAAGTCACTGCCGGGGCGGAATGCTTTACAACTGCAAGCAGATTCATCGTCATGAAGTTGGGATACACTCTAGGTAGTGGAGCAAGATTTTTAAATGAAACGACACTGCTGCAATAACTAGTGCGCCATAGCTGCTCTGCTCCGCTCGTGGACTACGCTACAGTGGTCTATCTACCGGTTGAGTTCAGGAGCTCTTTGTGGACTGAGCAGGCAACCCTAATTTCAGGAACCCTAATTTTTGGAAGAGCATCTACTGGAATAGTGCAGCAGCTAGCGGCAACTCTACGGGACTGGAGAAAAGAGAACGGTAGCTGCAGACCTTTTGCCTTTAGCTTTGGTGCAATACATCGCCTCGTAGTGAACCTTAGGGATGCTTTACTACATCTAGAGGTCGGGTCAACTTGTAGTGTAAGAGGTTGGAAATCCTCACGTGTAATTGGACAAAAGGCTGAAATCCTCACTTGTGATTGGACAAAAGGCTGAAATTTGTGCAATCGGACTCAAGGGGAATGACCCGGCCCGTAGTATGATTTGTTGAGAATGAGTGGACAAGGAGCTCAAGGAGGGAAGGTGAAGTAATGTGCTTTATAAGTTCTTCAAAACTCCTCAAATTGTATGTCTTGGGGGAGAATATGATGACTTCATGAACTTTCAAGGTTTGACAAATGTGTCATTGGGGTAGTTTTGAGGTTTCAAATTAATTTATTGAAGAACCACCTACTTGCTCATTGCAAGTTGACATCCATCAATAGGGATGAAGAAGTCCCATTGGAGAAGCTCAAAAGGTGTTGTCTAAGGTTGATGAAGGTCATTGAGGAATCAAAATCTAATTCAAAACTCTAACATTGTTTTATATATAGAAAGTAGTGCAAACACTTTCTAACATTGTTTTATATATGAGGAAGGTAACTATGAGATTTTAAAATGTAAACTAAACTCTTAGTCGAATTGAGCTCTGAGACTCTAATTGGAGGAAAACTCCACTTTAGAAACTCATTCCATATGAACTCAACATGAAATGTATTGAGTATTTAACGATTTTTTTTTCTTAAATGGAAGAACAATGTCAAATTTAATAATGTCAAGGAAAAGATCTTGCAACATATGGTCCATATGTTGGACCTAGTATACTTGGATTTAAAATGGGTTCATTTGAACACTAAAAAGTTGATAGCCTAACAAAGGTGAGTTGATTTTATATAGGTTTCATTGAGTCAAAAGTGACCATAAAATTAGAAAATATAGGAATAACTTGAGATGTAATTATTGGATCATCAATTAGATTTTTAAATACTAAGGTATAAAAATTTATATTTGATGAAGTTTAATTGATTGAGAAAAAATAGCGAAACAAGTTTAAAATGCAATCATTGTATGTGTCAATGAGAATAATTAATGCAAATGCCATTAGGTAGTATATAAATGATGCAAAAAACTCTCACAAATCATGCTTAAACAAAAGACATTTGACTTCAAAAATACAACCACAAGGATATTTTTAAATGATATTTGTGTGTACATTTTTCTATTTTTTTCTATTTATAATTTGTATTTGTGACATTTTATGTAGACCATGTATGCACTCAAAATTATATGGCCCAAAGTTGGAGTTTTTGTTTGGAATTGTTTATCATATTGCTTATAAATTTTGAATAATTATCTTTATTTTTATGTATTATATGTGTATCTAATATTAAGATATAATTGAATGTTCCTAAATTTTAAAATGATATAGTTCATGATTAATGCATGAAAAATAAATTAAAATAAATTTTTTTTAATTCTAAAACAAAAACAAAAACAAAATTGTATGTCCTTTTTTTCAAATAACTATGTCATTGTAGTTTACTTACATCTTTGGCAAAAAATAATTTAAAATATACTATTTTTTTCTATTAAATAGGAAAAAATTGGGAAGAATTAAAGCCTTGAAAAAGGTCATGAAACAACTACTTTATGCAAATTTAACAAAGATAATGGTTCATCTCATAATTTCTATGCGTGTTTTTGTCTTTGAAAAGACTACAATTACAAGTTTGACATTTAAAGTCATATTGAAAAGTTGCTAAACTACATAAGACTGATTTTTCATGACGTCTAATTATTTTGTTGGTTTTAATCTTTAATGATAGGCCAAGCCCCTAAGACTTGGTTTCAAGTGAATCTTTGACAAAAAGTAATTTTACGAGTTTTGGGGAATGTTTCAACCTACTCGACCCACTTCAATAGTATTTATTGGAATCTCCTACTCATAAATAAACTTTTGATTGAGATTTAAGAAAATAGATGCATTTAATGGGAGATGAAGGGATGTTTTGGCATCATATTGATATAATTTATAGGATTACTCAAAGTAAATAAATGCTAAACTGTCTTTAGTTTATCTTTTTAGAGGATTGTAAGACAACACCATAGTCTATGTTTGACAAGAAGCATCAATGTTGTTTGCTATTCTTTCCCACACGAGGTAATATGTTAAATTCTCAAAAGATTCTTTATTCATGCATGCAATTAAGATCAAAGTGGTTCTCTTTTCTTTTCAGAATTAATTTGAACGAGCAAATTGAGTACTTCAGTCATGAACCAATGAAATGATGTCATCATAGTCATCATACATGTTTATATCCAAGGTTCACTTTTATCCAATGTAGAAAATTATTGGGTCTATTAGAGGTGCATAAGATAAAACCATGGAATTTTGAGGCTATAGAACAATATTGAAGTCATATGACTAAAGACTTATAACTACATCCATGACTATTTGGGAGCCATTTGGCCTATCATTTCCAATCTATATTTGGGTCTATGTTCATCGAAAAATGCTACAAGTTTTCCAAAGTAAACAATGAGACTTGAAAATTTTTTTAGGCAATCAATGAGACTTCGCCAAGCATGGAAAAAATACTAAACAACTTGGGTTAGATTTCCCATAAGGTCACTAATATTGTAACTTCAATCATTAATTCTCATAGGAATGGAGTACATTTTGGGCATAAATTGTTCCCAATTGCCATTTTTTAGGTTAGTGAGAAAAAAATGATTTTTGTAACAATTTTAAAAGTTCGATTGTACAAATTTATACTAAACTACCATGGAAATGTGTAGAAAAATTTCATAAACTTTGATTGCACAAATTGAAAGAATATAGAGTTTGAAGTTAGATGAAAAAATCTTTGCTTGATAAGATCAACAAACTTTAGCTCCTAGAGTGAGATTTTTGTACTACACATGGATTTCTTAACAATTCCTTCCTATATCACAAAAATTCCATACCTACCAAATTTCAAGGGTAGATGCATACCCACCAAATTTAAGAGGTAGATGTGAAGTTTTATAAGATATTTCCTTGTTGACCAAATTAGTCAAATTTTTTCAATCATCGCAACTTTTGATTTTGGGACTTGATTAGGAAAAAAAATGGAATTCAAAACCATGAAAGAGTGTTGAATCCAAAAAATTGCATAGCCTCTATAGGTCAAACCCTTCAATTGGCTGTCAACAATAACATAGAGATAAGCAAAGCAAGCCTTAGTTAAAATTTAGACTCTTCATTATTGAGGTGACTACCAAGAGGTTTCCAAAAGGAAGGAACGAAGGTAACCCTTGCTACCCGTACTCTCGATGCACAAGCATTTGACTTATCCCTATCAATCTCTCCACTTGTGACAGTCTTTGAACCAATGTCACTGATACCATAGCTAAGGGGCAAATTCGACAAGGAAGTGATCATAAATTCAGTTTCCACATCAAAATTGAAAAGTCCATGTAACCTCATACCAATTACAAGATGACATGTGACACTTTTTGACTAAGAAAAACTTAATCTGTACGAAATCTGACCCTCATGTAGAGGATTATTATTATTATTCCTATTATGACTATCCCACAGAACTGGTTACTTATAAAGGAACAAAATCACACAATATAATAAAGTTACAATAGCACCCCCCTTCCTCCCCCCCAATTTGCCCGGGCAATACAAACCCAACCAAGGGGGGCAAGAAATAGCAGCAAATGGCGGTTAAGTGACTGTTGGCCGCTGGCAACGGCAGGAAGGCCGCGGCAGTGCCCGGCAGCCTCGCCAGGCTGCCTCCCCCAGCCTTGATTGACCCCCCGCCCGCCCAAATTTAACCTGCTTGCCAACTCGGCTTCCCGCACTTTCCTACGTGGCACCCAACGAGCGGCAAGCCCCCAACCCATTCAAACTCCCCCTCCCCCAGGCCACCCCGCCTTCAATCCACATCCCCAGTTCGCGCGCACTCCAAAAGAAACTCCATCCCCCGACAAAGAAACGATCAACCCCAAAAGAAAAAGAAGGACCTGCTCAAAGAAACGACCAACCGAAAAAGAAAAAGAAATCCGTCTCAGTTGAACAGGGACAGTCATCGACGCGTCGTCTTCCCGAATTCCCCCTGTTCTTCATCATCCTTGGGAACATTTGGCAACGAAATTGGCGATGATGGTGTCTGATTGCGAACTGCATTCTGTTGAATTGACGAAATGACGGGAATCGGGAGTGTACATCATCATCCTCTCGGGAAGGAAGAGGCGGCAAACTTGGGGAAATGCGCTCTCCCGCCCGGTTCGAGTGCAACCATTTTGAGTTTGAGAGTGGCAGCGAGAGTATATCATTCCCATTGCCCTTGCTCGGGGCAGGTAGTGAGAGAGGGAGAGAGGGAGGGAGTATATTACTTGACCATTTACGGCTCGGAGCTCGGAGCTTGGAGCTCGGAGCTTGGAGCTCAGCCGCACTGAGCTTAAAACGCATTTCATCTTTGCTTGGTGCGGCGATAGAGAGGTGGTTTGTGTTTGTTTGTTTGTAGCTGATTAGGTGCAGTTTGGGGTTGTAGGGTTTGTTTGAGGCAGCATTGGAGGTTGTTGGCGAGTTTTTGTATGTTGTTTGAGGATTTGTGCAGATTTTACAGCGTTTGGTTAGTGTGAGTTCTTATTGAATTGAAGCGTGTTGGTGGAGCGTTGTTCGCTGTTGGAGGATTAGAGGATTGGAGGATTTGTGAGTTGAGAGTTGGTTTGTGAGTTGTGGATTGTCTGTTACGGGAGTTCGTGTTGGATCGAGTGTTGGATTTTTATGTTGAATTTTTGTGTGTGTTGGTGAGGTTTCTTGAATTGTTGTTATGACATTGAGGAGACTGGTTAGTCGGAGTCATGTGCTTGTAGTTGAGAGCTTTCAGCCCGGATCGTGGCTTTAGACGTTTCGATTACTGTAAATATCATTGAGGATAATGGCGCGTGAAGGTGGAGTGCGTTTGCGTCCGCGTGCGAGCATCTCGGCGGGAGCTCCGTCTGATAATGTTCGGCAGACGAGAGCTGCGACGAAGCGATCGGCCGGGGACGACGCGAAGAGTACGGTATTGCACCCGCGGAAGCGGAACGTGATGCCGGGGCGACGCGCGCCTCTCACCGATATTTCGAAACAGGTCAACGCCGCTGCCACGTCTGGCTGTCCCCTGGCGGACTTAAAGGAGTACAAGCCGAAGCAAATTGTTGAGGGCGATGAGAATGCACTTCCTGAAGAGGTGTGTGCTGGGAAGTGTGGGTCGCAATCCGAACCAGAGTCAGAGCCTGAGTCGAGGAGTAGTTCGTCAGCTATTGTGTCTCTGGAGCGGCTGACAGTACAAACCCTGAATGAATCGAATAGTCGCGTGAAGAAAAGCGATCCGTCCAAGGATCGCGACACGGAGACTTCGTCGTGGTCTAATGGGTTGTCGTTTAAAGACATCGACACTGATCACTCGGACCCGCAAATGTGTAGTACATATGCTGCTGATATCTACTTGCATCTGCGCATGGCTGAGGTGGGTTTCTATTACTTGAGTAGTGCATGTGTTTTTTACGTTTACTGTTTCATATGTAGGGGCGTTTTCACATGAATTACACATGTGAATCTCTAATCCTTGTTATTGGGGTTTTAGGTTAAACGAAGACCGACGACGAACTTCATGGAGACGATGCAGAAAGACATTTCGCCGACCATGAGGGGAATTCTCATCGACTGGCTTGTCGAGGTAGCTGAGGAATACAAAGTGATGCCTGACACTCTTTATTTGACGGTGGCATATATTGATCGGTTTCTCTCCACCAACACTGTCTCACGACAGCAGCTTCAGCTCCTGGGCGTGTCCTCTATGCTGATTGCTTCAAAATACGAGGAAATTTGCGCTCCTCAGGTTGAGGAGTTTTGTTATATCACGGATAACACATACCGGCGCGAAGAGGTGTGTACTGTGACATTCCTGTGTTTGACCTAATTGGTTTGGAATTGCTTGACCGCTTGCTTAGTTAATATTCGAAACCCTAATAAGATGCTGTTTAATTGGGCAGGTCTTGGAAATGGAGCGAAACATTTTAAGGGAGTTAAAGTTTGAGCTGACGACCCCGACAACTAAGACCTTCTTGAGACGGTTCATCCGAGCTGCCCAAGCCAGTTGCAAGGCCTTCCCAAATCTAGTTCTGGAGTTTCTCGGGAATTATCTTGCTGAGCTAACCCTGGCAGAGTACTCGTTCTTGGGATACCTCCCATCCATGGTAGCTGCGTCCGCTGTGTTCTTGGCCAAGCTAACCCTCGATCCGTCTGCCCGTCCTTGGGATGCGACTCTGCAACATTACACTGGATATAAAGCAGAAGACTTGAGCAAATGCGTGAGACATATTCATCACTTGCAGACGAACACTAAAAGCTGTACTCTTCCTGCAATTCGAGAAAAATACAGGCAACATAAGGTAATACTGCCTTGTTAATGTGTGCTCTTACACGCCATGCGATTGTTCATTCTGATTCCATTGAATTTGAGAGCATGAGAACCAGAGAAATCGTGCCTGACCTTTACTTTGGTGTGCAGTTCAAGTGCGTGGCAACGTTAACTCCTCCGTCAGTATTACCCCTAGAATTTTTTGATGACGCTGAATGTTGCTGATGACGAACTTTCGAGTACCTGAGTGAATCGCTTGAATCGTCATTGCCCTGCCTGTTTAAAGGTAAGTGGTCCATCATATCTCTGACCTTACCTCAAAAGCTCCTGACAGTATTTGCAAAGGGGATTGAGTCCTGGATCTGACACGGTCTTGTTGTCCCGCAGCTAAAGCGTGTGAAGGTATGGTACCATCGACTGGCCTGACCTGTAGTAACCAAGATCCGTGAACAAGGATGGTTTTGAGGTTGTGTCAACAGTTAGACAGTTTTGGTTAAATGTTGTGCAGAGTTCCTGAGACTTTAGCAGAAGCTCATTAGAGTTAGTCTTCACAGGTCTTCTTCTGTGTACAAACTCTGTAAAAGACTGCCATGTGCTGTTTCTTGGTGCATGACCCCCCTCAGGAGTAGATGTAAATTCAGAGACTTAAAATTTCTCTTAACTTATTATTATATATTATGGATGTTGCTGAGTAGATGCCAAGTTCATGCCATCTTGTGATATGACATCCAATAGTTGATACTATCTGGCTCAGAAGTTTGCAGATGTACCAAAAGGATTTGTCATTTGGATTAGTGTGTAATTGTGGACTCAGTAAATCCATTGTTAGGGTGGTATGTGATGATATGCTTGTAACCCTTGAGCATGGAACTTAGATCTCTGTTTTAGGATGGCAGTTTTGGCATCTTTTCAGCATATCTACTATAGATGAGTAGTTATTAAGTGACCAGGAATAAGCTTTCTGACAGTCACCATGACAGACTGTTGCTTCCATGACAAATGTGCATTGGAAGTAACTGAGATTATCTGTAACACTGCCTTTTGAGCAAATAAATCAGTTTTATTACATGATGCATTTGGATTTTCTGTTATGGTTTGCAGATTGGGGATTACAAGTTTGCATAAGGCAAGTATATCCAGAACCACAAATGACCATTCTCATAAAGGGTAGTAACTTGGTTGAGGGTTTATTTTCTTAATTTTTGCCTAAACAGTGTCCTGAGGAGAGGTGTCCATAACCAATTAACTACTGTCACATTTAATTTGTATTCAGTCTGATGGGGATTATGTAGCCTGTATTCACTCTGAGTGCAACTTGTGGCAATTATATTGGATGTTGGATGTTGCTGTGGTTATTTGTCCCTCACAGGTAAAAGTAATGCTGTGAAGATTCCCTTAAACATGTGATTAACAAACTATTCAAATTTATTTTATTTTTAAACTTTTGGTTTTTATGTATATGTGTAGTAGCTTCTGAAATGATGAGAGTGTTGCTCAGAGCCCATTATAAAACTTCAGAAATAAATTTGTTCTCATGGAGAAATACCACATAAAATGATCACTTATTTGGCTTAACCTTTAATGGAAACGATGAACTTGGTGGGCTGGTTTTTGAAGGATAACTGTAGTCTGTGTCCAGAAGTTTGTAGCAGGAAAGTTGTATACAGAAGTGAGAGCATGACTTTCAGCAATAGGTAAATCTCAGCAGTGCATAGGGCAGTGCTCTAGCTCCGTGACATCGGGGATGAGATGTTGTATGCAGAACCACCTGAAAATGGTCATCTGTGATATCTGATACTCTGGCCTCTTGTAACTTCCAGGGGAGAGACTAGGTGTCGCCGCCTGGCCACCACAGTCTGTTGGGTCTTCCCTTACAAGGTGAGACCACTTGAGAGTCACATTATGACACTATGAAAAAGACTTATGAATTGATCCTGGCTCCATGTCTCTGGGCTCTGCTCTCTGGAACTCTCAACGGTTGAATCCTTACATCATGGTTTTGAAGTTCATGACTTACTGTAGAACAGGAAATGGTGGCAATGGGGAGTGCCTGGGGAGAGTCTCTGCACTGGAGGACAACTGGAGTGGCCGGTGCTCCCATACTCATTTCACATCTTGTGTGCAGGAGGAGCACGTCTTTGCCAATCCCACCTGAAGTCACCTGAAGTCTGGACTCTGGAGGTTGCCACAGGAAGGAACTGAACCCCTTCTTCAGATTATTCTGGCATTCACATGATATTCCTTGACTGTTTTTAGTAATTTTATGTCCTGTGGGAAGGTGCCAGTTGGTCAGTATTCTCGTATTGGGATGCTTGCTTCAACAAGCAGCTACACTGCGGGGAGGCTCTGTCCATGTAACACAGGCTTGGTTTTCAAGTAAAGTACTGTAGCTACTCAAAAGTACCTCAGTAAAGTAGCTACTCAAAGTACCTCAGGGTGACTTGCTTGTTTGAATGGAAGGTCTCCTCTCCTGTCCAGAGCTAACAGATGTCTCGTTTTTCACTTGTGTTGCCTCTTTCACAGTGTTGGACTGATGATGTTTTAACTTACTTTGTTGCTTGCATCATCGACTTCAGCGTACCCGCATTGATGGATGTTTGAAACAAACTTGAGTACCAGAGGTGGACAATACAGCCTGGTGGGAAGCAAATTCTTAAAATAGGTGCAAAATATTGTGAGGAATTATTTTGCAGAAGTAAATATTTTAGTATGGAGCGATGAGAGAATCTTATGATGTGTTTATACTTTGAGCATCTACAATTTATTTATTTAAATTTTAAATTAATTGTTGAGGATTGGAGGAATGTGTCCATGTACCTTTTGAGTGCTTTTGTAGTTCATTTAGAATGGACCAGAAGTTTGAAAGTAAATAATTTGATTGATCTTAATTGTGAAGAAAATATTTCAAATGATGTCAACTTTAACATTTGCTAGAATTAGTGAAGAATATTGCATGTGTTGGTAAATAAATAAATAAAATGCAAGCAAAGAAATTCTTCACATGATATCCTCTAAATTGCAAAAGAAACATAGATTTAATTTGGCATCTTGGTCAAGTAGGGGGGAATTTAAGATTTACAAACATTGATTTTTTCATTTAATTTCTTTTAGTGATGAGTGAAAGGGAGTTCCCTCATTAGAATTTTGGGGGAAGAATTGCAGTCAATTCCACTTGTCCAAACTTTGAATGTCTTAACCCCTAAACATCCAAACAACGTTTTTTTGACAACATAGCGATTTTGGGCAGCTCACTACAAATGGAGTTTTTATTGGTTTTCTTTGAAATTTTCACACAATATGAGGACGAGGAGTAGCTTTAAAGCCCAACAATTTTCATAAGTTTTGACTACATGGTTCAAAAGTTATTGCATGATATGTAATTTTCAATGTTCATCGGGCAGACTGGGCAGACCAAGCAAAAAAAAATTCTTTGAAAATCACTTTTAAAAATAAAAATTTCAAATTGATTCTCTAGATTTTTATATATGTAGTAATCATTCCATTTTGATTAATGAAATGAAAGTTATGAGGAATTTTAGTTTGGGTTAGTTTGTGGGTACACTAGAAGAAAAACGTGTCCGTTGCAACCGGCCATATGCAACTCAAATGCAACTAAGTGTCCTATATAACTATTTTGCAACTGCAATCTTCTATAATTGCACCAACTTTGATGTGTATGTTGTTGTAGTTGCAAAGTAGTTGTAGAAAAAAATGTAGGAAAATAGAATCGTAACAGAGTGGGTATTTTACATCCTATATTCATTAGAAGTGTCGATGTGGACAACTTTACGTTATGTGAAAACCACAACTACAGTGCAACTAGAAATCAATTCAAAGACAACTAGAAAACAACTATAGAACAACCAAAATACAACTATTTTACAACTACAAAACAACTACAAGGAGACAAGTTATGCAACTAGGAAACGACTACATTTCGAGTAGAAAACAACTAATAAATCATTGGAAGATTAATATAGAATAACTATAGACAACCAGAAGACTACAAAACAATTATAGTCAGATTTGTTACTTGAAATGCTATGGAATTTGCTTCAAATTCACAATTTGTTTTTTTGTTACACGAGTTATAATTGAATCATTGCCCTACATAAAATTCATATCGGTTGAAAACAACACTTCAAAATATAGCTCATAATGGCTTCTACAACTTTATGATAAACTTGGCTCAATGGCTTCTATGGAACAGAGGATTTCTAGTTGACCCTTTCTTTCACAAAATATAATACATCTGTATATGAAGTCTCTTTGAACTAAAGAACAATACAAGGATAGTTTCAAACTTGAGAATAAGAAAATGGATTGCAAAAATTTCAATATCTTACAAATGTTAAGAGATTGTCTTCTTCGGATAACTCTATGGCTCCAACCAAAAATGGAATAGGAGGAAGAGGTGGCACATCCTTTGGAATAGTCAAACTAGAAGCTTAAATAATGATGTTGACAAACACATTTGATGTGTTTACAAATCTCTATTGAGCACAAGTTCTTTAAGTAATACTACTTTTCAACCTTCTTTCCTTGCATCATCTAGAAAATAATATTTTTATAACATATTTTCATATTCGCCATGTACAATGATGATGGAAAAATTTAAAGAAGATGTAAGAAAAATGTCAAAGAATTTTATTTTTCTAATTTGTCTTTGAAAATTTGTTTATAAATTTTTATTAAAGACTTGAAATATTAAATGGATTTTTGGAGATAAAAGATTGTTTGTTTTACCGACTTTTCAAAGTTTGAAGTTTTTAAAAGAAAAACAATCTATTATGTTTAAATGCGGCCTGAAATTTTACTTTAATATGATTCCTGCATTTTATATATCCCATATCATTTGTCATACCTCTTGCCACCCCATACTATATGTGTTGTATTATATATGGTATATTGTATATAATATGTTGTATATTGTATTATGAGTATACTAGTTGACCATCAATTGTAAATGAGTTGTAAAACACTTGTATGCAATCGATTACAAGTTGCACAAATGTATCATCAAGATGCATAGTACTTGCAAATAAGTTGTACTCATGATTCATGAGTCACAAAAAAGTTACAAAAAAGTTGTACATATCCTATAAAGTAATCACAATAGTCATAGAAAAGTCATAACCTAGTTGCAAACCAGTTGGTAAGAAGTGACAAACATGTCGTAAATGAGTTGCAAACTACTTACATTGTCCCATAATCATTGTCCCATAATCAAATATATACCTAAAGCACTTGCGAAGTAGTTGAAATGAAGTAGCAGACCAATCACATCAAAGTTGCAATGAAGTCACAAACAAGTTGCAACTTAGTTACCGACCTCAAACAACAGTGAATACCACGTAGGCAACCACGTCATAAAGTGCATCGATGAAGTTCCATGTAAGCTACAGAATGCGGGACTAAAACGTTTTGCTTTGCAACTACGGTGCAACTAGAAACTTGTCCATAGCAACTGGAGCCCTCCAAATTCTCACCAGTTACAAATGTCCGGTGCAACTAAAAACTAGTTGCTCTTTGTAGTTGCAAAATCCCTCATTTTCTTCCAGTGGTAGTTATGGAATCTTTGAAATCCTTTATTTAACTCAATTTTAAATATTTTTGAAAAAAAATAAAAACATTAGGTGTATATTGTTTATTACAACATTACAACCATTGGGATTGGCATTTTTCAATTCTATAAATAAATTGTTAACAATTTAGTATTCTTAATCATTATCTACTTCTTTCTACTTACTTTTGTTTTCCTATATGTTGTACAATTCCAAATAATCTAAGATTTTTCAAGCATGTAGCCAACTTGACTTGAAGGAGGAGTCCAAAGAGTAATTACCATTCTGGACATTTTTTCATACAAATGTGACCTTGTGAAGTGCAGCTGCCCATATTTTCACAAGGCCAATTTTTTTTTTTTGTCACTTCAAATGTTAATATCTTGCAATCTACATGGTGGAAAATTCTGAAATTTCTTTCACATCTTCTCTAACTATTTTACTACAAGATCCTACGGTTATATGTGTCCAAAAATGTTTTTCATCTAAATTTTAGTGCTTGTAAATACAAGGGCAGTTTTGGAGTAGTTTTGGTGAAAATATAGTCTCTGATGTTTAGGGGTTAAGCAAAATGTCTTAGTTTGTCATTTTCTAATTACTTGCCACCTTCCATACTTCATGTTCTAGTTCAATGATTTGAATAAAGAGCTCATGCTATAGAAGTTCAAGAATGGTATTAAAATTTGGCTTTCAACACAAATTGTACTTGGTGGTCATGGTCAATAGTCTTTACCAAATTTTTATTTAATTCATTGAAAATTTATTAAGAATATTTTACCAATATTTCTTTTTTGTCCATACAAAAAAAATTTGCAAAAAAAATTCGACATCCATTGTTAGAATTATTTTTTGCCAACCTTGATAACTAGATGTAGCACACCATTTTGATATTATAGAATATTAGAACAACTTAATGACATCAAAAAGTTTTATGAAGCTCCAAGGTTTCATTGAAAAGTTGTTTGAAAGTCATTAGGGTTTGCCAAGAACAAATTTTAACAGGGTTTATCAAAGTTAGATGAAAAACTGTATGAATGAAATTCCACAAAATATATTGGCAAGATGGAATGTATTGACAAGAATTGAATGTAACTTCAAATTTGCTTTAAAAAACATGTAACTTCAAATCATGTAATGTGAAGAAATAATTCACAAACATTGTAAAATTGATAAAAGCCTCCAACAATTAAAAAAAACTCAACATTAATGGAGATGGTTGTGAAACAAATTTGAGACCAAATACATCACTCTAAACAAATTAGTATTGAATCTAACTTCAAATCATGGAATGTAAAGTTTTTGTTTCATTCTTTGAATATTTCATGAATTGTTGAAAATGAAAGTCATAACCAAACATGTTAACCCTTAACCCTAGAGCGCTTCGACGTCCATTTTTTGGATGATGAACAGATTCAGATCCTTGTTTCTGTCTCATTCTTGTTTGCTTGGATGAAAGTCATCCTAATTTTTGGTGACACTTTATTAAGTTCTTGTCCAATCCATTAGTTGGATTTGGTGTTACTAGAATATATACATTTTTAAAATTACAAATGTGGAAGTATGTCAAGTGGTCAATTTGCATTGAATTTAGTTCAAAACTAAATGTGCAAAAATGAGGTCAAAGCTGTCAAGGTCACAAAAAATTCAAAAAATCACCATATGAAGAGAACCTTATTTCAAATCCATTCTAACAAATTCTACTCAAAAAATGATAATATTTTACTTGTAATTGAATTTAGAAGGAATTCTGAAATTTTCTTTTCAAAATTTATAGAAAAAGATTGGTGATAGCATTAGTAGATCTAACCATACGGATAGAATTTAAAAATCAAAATCTACAGCTTTCCTTTGTATACAAATTCCAAAATATTCTTCCAAATTGTAGTTCATAATGTTTTTTCTCAAATCGTCAATTTTGGAGATGAATCCAAACGTTTAGGGGTTAAACTGGACTGTCACTATATTTTCACCAAAAATGCTCCAAAAATGCCATTTCTAGTACAAGTACCAAAATTTTGGAAAAAAACTTTTTTTGACATACCTAACCATAGGATCTTGTATTATATAGTATAAAAAACATGTGGTAAAAATTTCAGACATTTCCACCGGGTGGATTGCAAGATATAAGCATTCAAATTAACTAAAATCATTTTTTTGACCCTGCGAAAAGCAGGGCAGCTGCACTTCACAAGCTCACATTTCTATGAGAAAATGACCTAAATGGTGGTGCTTCTTTGGATTTGTTTTTCTAGACAAGTTGGCCACATGCTGAAAAAATTTCAGATCATTTGGAATAGTACAACATATAGGAAAAAAATAGTAAGTAGGTAGTAGTAGAGAATGATTCAAAATATTAAATTATTTACAATTTAAATATGGAATTGAAAATTTCCAATCCCAATGGTCGAAATGTTATAATAATGAATCTACATCCTAAAATTTTATTTTTGTCCAAAAATATTGAAAATTGGATAAGATAAAGGATTTCAAAGTTTATTTTAGAGTAGGAAATCCAAAACTGCCCGCAACCAAAAAATCCTCATAACTTTTGACTCATTGATCAAAATGGAATGATTCAAAGCTTTTTGTGTATATAAAACTCTAGAAAATCAATTTCAAAATTTTGTTTCTAAAAAAAGTGATTTTTTCTGATCTGCCCAAACTGCCCTGTCGGTGAAAAAAGTAACATTTTAGGCTATAACTTTTGACTCGTATTTCCAAATGTCATGAAATTTGGTGCATATGAAATATATTCCTCATGCCCATGTTCTGTTAAAATTTCAGCATAAAATATGCAAATCTCAAATCACATGCACCCGCCCAAAATTTCTATACAACCAAAAAACACAGTCCGGTCCTTTAGGGGTTAATCATTTCATTTCAACCATATGGGCAACCATGCAATTTCAATATTCAATTAGTAATAAAAAGATAAAGTTTTGATTAACAAATTCTTTCTGAGTGATGTAACTAGTCTCAAATATTTGTATAAGAGTCAATGTTATTTAATTCCTAAACAACTAGGAACTCAAATTGGGCTTTTGCAAATTTGGGGGTAGGCCATTCGAAATTCGAAATTATCCAAAAATCATTTTAACTATACATGCATCAAGTTCTAGCTTTCCAACCTACTTTGTATATTCTACCTCATAATATATACATGCATCATGTTCTAGCTTCTAGTTATTCAAATTAGAACCATTTGCCTATTTGACTAAGTGGGTATAATATTATGAGGTGGAATGTGTATTTTTGGTCTCAACTTGAGCAACTAAAAAAACTTTTAATATTATTTAGACATTTTTTTGAATTGAACCCTAATATTGAATAGCTTATTTTCTTGAAGCAATTCATTATTATTTGGGATGTAACAAAAATTTGAATGATGCAATAATTTCTCCACTTTGTAATAACGTAGTTTAACAACATAACATTTTAAATTCAATTAGAGGTAAAGATGTAGAAATAATAAGATTTTATTATTATTAAGGTGTAAATATTTTCCATTTAACCCCTAAAGGTCAAAACTGCGTTTTTTGGCAACATAGTGATTTTGGGCAGCTCACTACGAATGGAGCTTTTATTTATTTTTGCTGAAATTTTCACACATGTGCCCGAGGAGTGGCTTCAAGGCCCACCAATTTTCATAACTTTTGACTACATGGTTCAAAAGTTATTGCATGATATGAAATTTTCAAAGGTCGGCGGGCAATCCAAAAAATTCTTTAAAAATGACTTTTAAAAAAAACAAAAATTTGAAATTGGTTTTCTAGATTTATATATATGTGGAAAGCTTTGAATCATTGCATTTTGATTTATGAGATGAAAGTTATGAGGTGTTCTAGTTTGCAAGTAGTTGTGGATTCCCTACTCAAAAATAAACTTTGGAGTCCTTTATTTAATCCATTTTGAAAATATTTTTTGAAAAAAAAAATACATATGATGTAGATTGTATATTACTACATTACCACTGTCGGGATTGGAATTTTTCAATTTTATAATTAAATTCTTAACAATTTAGTGTTTTGAATCACGTCATATTTTTTTCTACTGACTATTTTTTTCCTATATGTTGTGCAATTCCAAATGATCTAAACTTTTTCAAGCATGCAACCAACTTGACTTGAGAAATGAATCCAAAGATTAACCACCATTTTGGACATTCTTTCATACAAATGTGACTTTGTGAAGTGTTGCTGCCCGTATTTTCACAGGACCAAAAAAATGATTTTTGTCACTTCAAACGTTAGTATCTTGCAATCTATATGGTGGAAAATTCTGAATTTTTTTCCACATCTTCTCTAACTATTATACTACAAGTTCCTATGGTTACATGTGTCCAAATATGTTTTTCATCTAAAATTTGGTGCTTATATGAGAAATGGCAATTTTGGAGCGTTTTTGGTGAAAACATAATCTCTGACGTTTATGTGACTTAAGCAATTTGAATATTTCGGAATCGAAGGCAAGGGTCACATGTATTTTTTCCAAGGATGAAATATGTTAGTATAAAAAAATACAAGTGTAAATATATTTTCTAAATAGAAAGTACGATTTCTATAAATTTTCACAATACGTTCTTTGGAAAACAAAAGACTTATAATTAGGGCCCATAAAAATCCCCAAAGAAATCTTTTATCAAATATTGTCTTGATTTGAACATATTCAATAACTTGTCCTATTATCTATACTTATGGTGCAAATATCTTTGAACCATCCCAAAACTAAATTCTAAATTGACTCTTTTGAAGCATGCCTCTAATGAATGCAAGATTCAATCTAAACCATTAATTTTGTAAGATAATGTAAAAATCACTTTACACATAAAATTTAGTACTGTTAATAAGAGATCCAAAATTGCATCAAAACGCATACCTAAAACAATGCTAAAATCTTTAAGTTTATTTTTTTTAATAAATCCAATCGTAGTATCATTTCATAAGCTTTCTCAAGTATATGCAATATTTTAAATTTTAGATTTAAAATTCCCACCAATTGTAGGATCAAGTGTGTGCCTAAACTTCAAAAACTAGTTTTATAAACCTTCCAAAAGGCAAAATTTTGTCTTTCAAATTCTTTTAGAAAAATGCATATGTGTCTTCTAACTTGAAAATTCTAGTGAAAATTTTGGAAATTTCTGGTTTAGAATGCATGGAAAAATTTAACCAAAAGCAATTCATATTCATATTCAAAAAAATTACAAAGTAGAAGGTGGTACAAGATGAAAGAAACTCTAAATGCTATTAACTTTGACAAAGAAATGCTAGAATTGTAAATTGTGATGGTAGAGAAATTCTAACAAGCAATTTATATTCTAAGGTTTTTATTTGGAAATTTCAAAAAACTTGTTAAAAAAAAAAGAATTTATATATTTTTTTTCTACCTTTGTTGCTGCTCTCAATCTACCCTAAAGTCCCAAGACCTTTTTTTCATCAAATTTCACTCAAAACTGTCATTTCAATTGCAAAGTACAAAAAAATTTAGAATTTTCTTTTTTGAATATCTAACCATTGGATCTTGCACTAGACTAGTATAGGAATGTGTCATTACTTATGTTTTTAGGCCTCTAGAAGGTCGTTTCATCCTTGTTCCCATTTCTGTGAACATTGTTCTGCTGCCTAGAATATTTAATATATATATTTTTTAATTCTTTTAATTTTTTTTTAAAATAAATAAAAGATTTTTATTTTTATTTTATTTTATTTTTTAAATAATAAAATAATATGCTGTCCATGTGTCCGTTGCCCGACCACATCAACATGGGAACGCCTGGGAACGTTGTAATAACTCACAATCTTCTGCAGGGTTGAAATCTCCTCTAATGGGAAGAAATTTCAGAAATTTTGACAATATGGATTGCAAAATATTTGCATTTGAAGTGAAGAAAACCAGATTTTGTGCACCTTGAATTTTTAAAATTTATATTGAAAAATTGAATTGAAAGTCTAGGAATATTTTTTCAAAAAACACACGCTTGATTTTTCTTTCTTTAAGGAATTGTTAAGTAGAAGTAAGACCAAGATTGAACAAAGAACTTAATTGTTAATAGTTCTAAGATGGAATTGAAACACAATAATTCCAATGGTAAAATTGTTCTAGTTATTTTTTCAAGAAGATGTTTAGATTGATCCCAAAACAAGATCATCCATCATTTTCTCATCACTAGTCCAAATAGAATTAATCTAATATTTCCATGTAGACAAAAGATTTTCTTTGAGAAACAAAATTTTAAGAGTTTTATTTTGGCTTTTTGTAATTTTTTGGATGTTGGTCCTTGAGGGGTTAAGTCCAGAATTTGGGGTTATGTCCTAAATCCCTCAAAGACCAAGAGGATACAATGTGTAGCTTCTTCAAATTTTCAATGGCAAATTCTCGGTAGGGTGAAACAAATCTCAATATTTTGTAAACTAGGATCTTGTAGAGTAACAAGTTGATAAACTTGTTGCATTTTCTGATTTTCAAAGTTTGAATGTGAGAAGTATTTAAAATTTTATTTAGGAAATGTAGTGTAATAGAAATAGGAAGCAAACATAATGGTTTTCCAATGAAAGGAATGGTAGGGATGGGAAAAAGCATTTTCTTGGAAATTTCTAGTTTTTACTCTGCACAAACAAATTGTACCTAAAGAATTTTTTTTCAAATTTTTATATTTAGAAATTAAAAAAATAGAAGGTTCAATCTGGTGTAATTAAGAATACAAAATAATTAGAATGATTCATATTTTTATGAAGATGTTCCAAAAAATATGCTAATAATATCATATATTAAATTTCAATAATTGATGCAGACATCATTTTTAAAATTTTGTTAGATCTAATTTAGTTAGTTTTGACTTTCTATTCTTTTGTGTTTGAAAATGTGCACAAATTTGAGAGTATTTTTTTTCAATTTTTTCAGTTAAAAAACACCAAATTTGCCTACGATTCCAATACAATTTTGGGGTGGGTGGGGTGGAGAAAGCACTATTTATTCATCTTCTTATCATTTTTCTTCTCCAAGTGTTGCATTATTTGCTTGTAAAGTTGATCATCCAAAATTGTTATAATCTAAAAATCCAACGGTCATTATTTTCCACAACTAATTCTATGTATACAAGACAAAATAGTCTTTACTTTTGTGCATTAAAATTTAAAAATTTAAGCGCATCCATATACCAAAAAAATATCAAAGTGGTCAATTCATTGAAAACCTTCATTGCCAAAAAGTTGTTGGGTCTTGAGGGATTAAGGTAGTATAACTTTTGCTTTCAAGCACCAATTGAAATAAAAAAATTATATTCTTAGAAGTTTGACATGTTTTTTTGTCTTCAAAAAATGTTTCAAAAAATCAAGATGAAAATTGAGACTTAGGAGCCTACCCAAAATTCATTTTGTCCCTTGAGGAGACAATAGGATTTTAGGTGTTAACCCCCTAAAATTCTTTGATGTTTAGAGGCTAAAAATATCCTTAGTCCTCTTTCAAATAACCAAGTGTAAACAATAACTAAGATAGTTCAATAACAAAAATCATGCTCATATCCTTATTTGGACGCATTTCGACATAGTAACCACATTAATTTATAGAGTAGAATCACCATGACATAAATTCAAGTGAAATCACTCATACTAGTTTTTTCACAACTCCTTTAAAAATAATGAAGAATGACTTCATAATGTTCTTCATTGTTGTTGTTTTTGTTGTTTTTTGAAACAAATGGAACCGGAGTTCTTCATTGTTTTCAAAATCACTTCATAATGTTCTTCATTGTTTTCAAAATCACTTCAAAGTGTCACTTATTTAATACACTCACAATAAATCCTCATTCCCATGTTGCTATTAAAATTTGGCTGCGAATAAACTTGGGGTTTGAAAAAAAGAAAAGAAAATTGGCTGCAAATACTCCCCATAGATTGGTGGGGACTAGACTACCTTGGGAAACTCGACTGCTAATTAAATTGATTTTTGATGCTCAGGTATGATTTGTGGTACATCATCCTTGGGATTAGCAATCTCTTCAATTTAATTAAACCAGTGAAATTAAGATAATTAATTTGTACTTTGCGAATTGGGATTTCTATATTAATCAGCAATCATCTTTCCAGTTCGGTTCAGGGGTTCAATCACCAGGAAAAATAACTCGTCTAGTAAATTATAATGATTGGAATAATGTCAGCGGCTTACTTAATATCTGTTTTTTCTGCTGTCAAGGAACGTACAATTTTGACATTGTGTGATCCCTCAATATGTTATCACATAAGTTACAATAGACCGTTTGTACCATACCTCTCGTGGCATTTTTGGGGGTAAAATATTATGGCAGATGACCCATTGCCACCCACTTAAGCAATTATGCATATTTGGAGCGCAGGTTTTTGGAGTGCCAAATTTTTCCCATGTACAGAAAATAGAATTTGGAAGGATTGAATATTTTTTCAGAATTTTATTAGATAAAATGTATTTACTATGAATTTTTTAGTGGAAGATTCTCTTCAACCTACAATGGTGATACCAACCTTTTTTATTTTTAATCATAGGTTGATTGCCAAATCGACCAAGGGTTGTTTGCAATATTGACAACCCTACAATCAATCATAATGTGCCAAAATTGCTCCTCGAATTGCACCACAACTTCATAGAAATAGAACGGTGTATAGGTTGGAAATGGGAGGGTGATTAGGAATGGGTCGGCTACCATACATCCCCCTATCCACTAGAATGCACACCTATTATAGTTATCACACTAGTCATTGTTTGAAAGAAAACTCTTCGAAATCATTAGATGGGTTCAATGTTTAGGATATTTTTTGAATTTTTCTAACTATTTCCTTAATTCCCATATCAAACCATTTTTTCAAGTACTAAGTCCAATAATTTTTTGTATTTTTTATTCTAATTAGAAATTTATAGATTTCTTCACCAAGTTTTTGCCAATGTCAAATTACAACCGTTTTTCCCCCAAATTCCATCGGCTAACTTTGAAGTAGCCGCCGTTTTTTTAGTAAAGACTGGATGGGCTGCTACAAATTAAAGTTTGTAAAAAAGAATACCAAAGAGATGCCGGCTTTTGAAGTGGCCTTAAGTACCTGTTTCTTATCTAATTTAATCTGCCTCCAAGCTGGCAAGGCTAAAGATTACACAAAAAATCAAGGGATTGTTGACTACCTCTGAATGCTTCACAGTAACCAATGTTTGGGGAGAACCGCCGGTTTGTTAGTTCATTGTTTGCCGGTGGAATTGGGAAAAAATCGGTTGTAATTTGAAAACATAGGAAAAAACTTCCAATGGAAAATCTATAAAGTTTCTATTTGGAGTGCGAAATAGAGGGGGGAAATGGACTCAATAATTGAAAAAATGGTTCAATATGGGAATTAGAGGAAAATTACAAGAAAAACTCAAAAAATATCTTGAATGTTGACAATAATGTTCCAGATTACATAAGTCATGTACTACATAAGGGCACCCAACAAACAAAGGATAAGCCCAAGCAATAAGACCTTTCTCTAAAGGTAAAGAAACCACACTTAAATGAGTCCAAATAAGCAAATTGAGCATTGTTCCTAACATTAACTTGCCTAATTTTTTGTTGGATTTTATGCCAAGTGAAATAAGTATTTGAGATTCTTTTCTTATGCATTCTTTGTACACCATGTGAATAAACTATTAATTTTCAATGTACTAAGAAAAGGAATACCTAAAATTGACCTTAGGCTCTTGTGACTAGAGGTTTTGCATTTTAAGGCAAGGATCTCTTGGAGTTGATATTTAGGAAGAGTTTAGGGTGCAATTACCTCTATGAGCATAAATGTTGCTACATGCACTATTTATATCAATACTTAGGGTTACTTTGTATTTGGCAAAGCCAAGGAAGTAAATAAAAATAAAAATATTTGGAATACTCTCATTGGTTTAGATGGACCAATTGTACACTCTTTGATAATGAAAGTATTTTTAGAAGTTGCTTATAGATTTTAATTTTCTTGCCTTAGGCATTTGTATACAAAACACCGACTCTCATAGACCCTTAAGGACTAAAGGACCATCCCTTGGGGGACAAAAGAAATTTTGCACGAGTTCTTATAATCTCAATCTTTGGTGTGATTTTCTTAAACTACTTTAAAGACAAGGGAACACATTTGGTTTCTAGGAATATAATCATTCCTTCAATTGGTGTTTGGATTAAGTGTGCCATCCAAATTAGAGCTCAATTAGAAACAAAACCCCACAAAACTTTAAATAAAATTTTAATATTTTTGGTTCATTAAATTTGTATATGAATACATGGAAAGCATTTATTTATTTGATTGGATTGGTGATAGGGAACTTTCCAACACTCTTGTTTTGCTATCAATCTAAACATCTTTTCTAGAAAAATAACTTGTACTATTTGTTTTCTAACTCAATTTTCACAATTTTTCAAAAGAAGATCCTTCTCGAGATCCTTAAGGTTTAGATTGCTTGCTTGAACAATCTCACAATAAGGATTTATGTTTTCCAAGACTTTCAAACACTACCAATTTGCCTTGTGGCACTAATAAATTTAGGCATTACTAGTTAGAATTAATTATATAAAAAGTGACATCAGCAATAAGATACACCTATAATAGTCCGTATAAGCACAAGCATTTAAGAATGGTTCCCATTATCAAACAATCTCACTTCTTGTTGAAGTTGTATTTACCTTACTGAGATAAGCTACTAAACAAGTACCATTACGTGAAATCCACAATTAATTGTTGTATTATTTTTAACATGTATTGTATTTAATATAAGTTCAAACATCCACTACCAATACCCACAATCAACTCATAAATTTAATCCTAAAGGACCAAGTGATCATTCAACATATGTAAGAAATTTTGCACAAAATCAAATTTGGTCCAATGTTCACAAAATTTTAACACAAGGTGTGAACATGTATCCCTTTAGTGGGAATATCATTTTTTTTATATTGGGTGCTTGAATCAAAAGTTATGCTACCCTAAACTTTTTGGGGCAACCCGGATAGCGTCAGGCAACATATGCAAAACTGATGAAATTTTGCAAGTATGTAATTAATACAATACACGATGCAAATGTAAGAAAAAATCCCTATGTAAAGCAAAAAATTTCACTCTAGGTGGAGTTAAAGTCTACTAATCCATTCCACCAAGGTTGAAAGAAAACTCTTTTTTTCTAACTTCAAATGTTATAATCTCTCAATTTGTGTGGTCAAAGTTTCTTAAATTGTTTCCCTTACATTCCCATAGTAGTCTAGTAAAAAAAATTACAATTGAATTTCAAAAAAAGAATATTTTTTTTCCTTCATTTTTTTTCCACTACCCTAGAAAGTGACAAATTTTGACAATTTCTACCCAAAATATGCCTCAATCCTTCAAGGGTTACAAAATAAATATCTCAACACTTTAGAGGTGGGATTTTCTACTTCTACTTCAAAACACCTTCTCTCTTCTACTTGCAATAAACCACATGGAATCCCTCTATCCAAATTTTATCCAAATTCCAATCCTTTTTCTCTCAATCATGCTTGTGCTTACGGGTGCTCATCCCTTACAAAGAAATTCAACTTTTTGGTGAATACCAAATATCAATTATCATGAATTTTGAGACTGCTCCCCGAGAGCGGTGGGTGGGTGAGTACTCGGGGCAGTTTTGTATACTGTATTGAGTTATCAATTCAAGTGCACCTCTTGGTTGGGTGAGGCATGCTTGTTTATGAATCCCGGTGTAGTTATGGATCATCAGGCGGGGATGTACCATTCTGCCATTCATTGCACTTAGGAAGTCACTAAAATAATAATGAGATTCATGAGACATGCCTATAATCCTATTTTGCTTTTTAGCATGAGCAATTGAGCAGCCCAATATTGCTTTTGAAGTCCAATGGTACTTGGTCCCGTGGGGGTACATGTCCATGCAACCCCGGTAACTATGTTAAGCCTTGGGTTTGTACTCCCACCGGGGGTTGTACTCACATTCGTGCAATGAGATGAGATGGTCCCTTCAATTACACCACAGTTCATTAACCCCTCACTGCCCAAGGGACATTTTGGGTCCGCTGGAAAAAGTGAGGGAAGTGTGAAAACACCCAAGACCAAACATTTTATAATCTGAAAATGTAGTCCACAAAAATGTGACTGAGAAATCACATTCAACATGCCTTGAAGGTAATGATCAATCAAAACCATTATAAAAAATTTGAGACCTCAACAAGAATGTTACAAAAATGTTTATATTCCAGCCACAGGGAAATTATAGGAAAACAAAACAAAATAAAATATTTTTCTTTTTGGAAAAATAAAATAATTGAAATTGCCAATCTGTGAGGTGTTGACATGGTACTAATAGTGCCACATCAGATTTTCTTTTAATTAAAAAAAAAAAAACTTTTTCCTTCTAATTGCACTTCTACCAACCAAAACTAGTGGCCCACTGTTGGCCTCATATTTTTCCTAATGGATGAGTTCAACTCTTTTTGTAGACATTGACCTCGTGGAAAACTCATTCTCTACATTGGTTAAGAAGTGTCCATTGCACATTGTAACCACAGCAAGTAAGTAAGTGGGATGTCTCGCCCTTTGACACTCTAGATCTCAAATTGAAAAAATAAAATTTCAATCACTATGGGAGGTCAACTGGAACCCAATTAATTTTGAGAATTGAGACCTTCCCTTTATTTCTTGTCAAAATATTTGCATCCGCTTCCAAAAATTTGGTTAATGGAGTTACAAAAATCTTAAATAATTCCTTATCCATGAACCTATGGCTTTGCAATTACAAGTCAGAAGATGTGTTGCTCCCATTCTCCATTGGGCTTTCATGTCAGGCATTGAACAAATGTACTTCAAATACATGAACAAGGTAATGAAAGTCCAAAATGATCCATGTTTGTTGTAGTCAAAACAACATTGGCAAGAACATTTCTAAAGTAGGTGCAAGAATTATTGGAAGAGTGATTTTGAAGATAAATATTTTACAAGTGAAAGCAAAAGATAACGAGGAATATTCAAAGTGATGAAGTAAATAATTATTATTTGCCGTGGATGTAACGAAGTTGTTCAACATAAAATTTTCTTTACCAATACTAGATGAACTCAAGATTGTGCCCAATATAAATCTACACCACAATGTTCAAGGAGTATTTTGAACTTTACTAATAACTATCATGTCACTAGTGGAATCATAGTTTGTATAGATCAAGGAAATGACACACAAGAACTTGCATAACTAATTAGATTAGTCTTGTTTGAACCACAATTGGTCTTTACTACTTGTTGCCATTGGATCTTCTTGGTCATTGTCTTAGTCTATACAAACTATGTTTCCACTAAGTATGAATTCTCCATATTCAATCAATTTTCTATAAAATTATTTAGGATAATTCTACTATATATTTCATAATTAGAAAAAAAATCTTAAATTTTTTATCAATTTAAATCTCAAAGTTTCAAATTTTGAGCAACTTTTATCCTTATTTCACTAGGTTCTATCGCATGGAAAGGGACATACATAGATTTTATCAATTAATTAACCAACCCTACAAATAAAATAAAATAAAATACTTGATTCACCAATCCACCTCCTAAAATCCAAACCCAAAAAACTTTGATATGCTATGATATATGAAATTCGTATATAATACATATAGAAATGATATATGGAATACAAATAGATAATGTAGAATGCTAATATGGTATGATACACAATTACTTGTATGACATTTGGGATACGGGATACGATAATTAATCCCATATTGGTTGTAATCTAACATGCTTAAAAAAATAGAGATGTGGGGTGATGAAAAAGTATTATTAATCCACTCATTTACTAAGTAAGTGCGTAGTGATCCCTCCCTATCCCTTCAAAGGGACCTACACAATATCCCATTTGCTAATTTCTCCAAATGATTGATTCTCGGTTCTTTTCCTTGAATTAAAATTTTGGGGTGTTTAGGCTAGCTCCTTGAGAACATTATTATAGCCAATGTTTGGGATCCTTTTTGAGTTTAGTAAAGTATTTTCCTTTAATTACCATATTAAATTGTTTTCCCAAGTACTCGAGTCTATTTTTTTTTCTATTTTTTATACTCAAAATAGATATTTTATGGATTTTATTGTTGTCTCTTTTCCAATATTTTCAAATTGCAATTGTTTTTTCCTCCAATTCCACCAACTAACAATAAACTACCTAGAACTTCTCCCCAAACATTGGTTATGGTAGAACCACCCATTGCCAACCAAGGATGTATATCCAACCTATAGGGTGTAGCTATTTTCAACCAAGCCTGGAACAAGTTTCGAATCAAAGTTGGGAATGTGATTTTTTTCTCCTTTGCAAAGTTGGAACTATAAAGTCATGCCACATGGCTCCATGTAGTGAGCAAGAAAGTAGGAAGTAGTGAGCAGGACAATAGTTCTAGAATGATTGGAATTGTAAGACTCTATATATTGGATATAGGTTGAGGCCAACTTTTGGCTTCTGAAATTCACAATAATTTGAATTCAAAGAAAGAAATCACGAAAAATTGGCAATGCCTCTCATTTCTATCTTTCTGTAGAGCAATAAATTTACATTGCTTTCTATTGCTCCCAAACATGCACGGAATTGCTTTAAGTGGTGGACTATGGGTGGTTATACCCTAACCCCTTAATCCCTTGATCCTTTTTCGAATTTTGGCCCATTTTTGCTTATATCTTTGTACAGAAATATCATTAATTGCAATTTCATGAAACTAGTCATTAAGGAAGGTCGTCCTTTCAAGATTAAAGTGTTGCATTGGATGAATGAGAACCCTTAAGTGCTCCGATGTGCATTTTCTAAACATTGAACAAAGGGCTTCGAGGCGCTCTTTTGTTGAACTAACTTCTCATTCATCCAATGTAACACTTTAATCTTAAAAAGACAACCTTCCTTAATGACCAGTTTCGTGAAAATGCAATTAATGATATTTCTGTACAAAGATATATAAGCAAAAATGGGCCAAAATTCGAAAAGGATAAGGCGTTAAGGGTTAACCCTAAACAACCCAGCATATCCAAGAAGAAGGCCAAAAAGGAATTTCACATCAGGGGAGCTATTCAGAGGAGGCGAGTCTGGAACCACCAGAATTGTAGCAACAGCAGCTGAGCTTGGTTTTTTCCCATTCAAACTCTACCAAGGGGGGGAAATTGCTGATATAAGAAGAAGAGCAAGGCTGGCACCAGACCAAGTCAAGACCAAGTCAAGACCAAGTCAAGACCCCCTGTTCTTTCCTCAAGGAGAAAAATGACATTCTAAAGCCAGAAATTTGAAAGAGATGGCAAAAAGACTCTCCTGACTTTGGGCTTGGCAGTCAATTAACATAACATAGGCTGCCTCCTTTTTTGTCCCCCTGGCCTTTCAAGTTTCAAACTTGGTATTGTATCGTACTCCATACTCTGTACTTTGTACTTCATCAGTAGGAGGGAGAGTCCTTCTTTGAGGCACTCCTCATAATTGCTTTATTATCATGATGTACTACCCAAACTCTCACTCACAAAAACAACACATGATTAAGGAGGAGGGGATTGATTTAAATATTTGGTGAGGGTTGGTTGAAGGTTCAATCAACACATGTTTCATTCTCCTCGAGTCCTTTGTGAATTTCATATGAAGGGAGATTGAAAAGCATGCCAAGTGAGATTTGAATTCAAGACTAATCATGCATTCTCCACCGTAATACAAGCTTATCATTTTTTTTAAAGCTTACTGAAAAAGTTGCTGCCATTATTGTGTTGTGAAGGGAGACTGGAAGCTTGTCAAGTGAGATTTGAATTTTGAGACTTATCATGCATTTTCTGTAATACAAGCTTATTGATTTGTAAGCTTACTAAAAAGTTGCCAGCATTATTGTTGTCAAAGCCTGGACGCACAGAGTAATAAGGTGACTTTGCAACTTGTACAAAAAAGTAAACTGGAACTGCATTTAGGGCACAAGGTTTGAAACAAAAATATTATTTTTGCACAAATGTGGCTCTGCAAAAACAGCAAGGTCAGTTTTATTACCTTCATTAGATAAGCTTCTGCCATTGGTCTTTGTCATGTTGACATCAACAATCACTCAGCAGTCCCATTCATACATCATGTGGAAGTCGCTGAGAATAAAAGCATTGTTTCAGAATTAAAAAAAAGCCATTCAACCAAATGTAATAAGGGTGGCCATCTGGTACTACTACTACTACTACCGGTAGTAAGTTAGTTCAGTTCAGAGCAGAAGGCTGAACATTTCATTTAAGATGAAAGCATTTAGCTGTTTTGTTTTTCTTCCCAACCGCTGGTGCCACAAGAAGAAACTTTTGCTTTGACTATGGAAAGAGAAAAAGAAAAAATCGTACTTCTGACACCCCGTATCTTGTCCAACTTTGTCCGTCCAACGTGATGATTAATTTTCTTCTTCCGTATAGTGCACCAGTATACATGGTCTCCCCCAACTCCTCTGACTCCCTGCAGAATATTGGAACCACAAATTCTTTTCCCAACTATCAATTCCTTAACTCCCCCCAAATACTCCCCCAAATAGGTTTGCAAATAAGTTAACCCTAATCTGAGTGTACAGAACAATGCTTTTTGAGCTGCTGCAAATCAATTACAGGCCTTGCAAACCAAGCACACTAGTCTTTATGATATGGGGGTGTACAGTGGTAAGTGAAGAGGAGCATTCAAAATGAAATAGACAGGTTTAAAATACTACACCCACCATCCTTTACTCTGAATCAAGTACACTACAATGATGTTTGTCCCTTCCATTGTCAGCATATTTCACTAAGACAAGGGATCCTTAAGTATCTGATCAAATAGTGTATTTAGACATGAGGTGAGAGACACAATGTCCATGATCAAGAGAACACCCATTCAGTAAGTTAAAGAGAGAGAGAGAGGTCTGATCAAGCATGAATAGAACCCCATGTGGCATTGGCAGTAGGACATTGAAAACCTTGACCAAAGAAGACCCATATCCGTCAACTGTCAGCCCTGAACCAGAGTCCTCTCAGTGGCATTCAACACACTTAGTCTAATATTTTTCTCATCATACCATATCTCCGAACTCTGAGGTCCAAACTGGGAAAAAATCTGTCAGTGAAGATCCCATTACTCAAGTGAGGTTGAACTAAATGTCAAATGAATTTTTGATTTTTGAATTGAAAAATGTTTTTTGGAACTGCATTGATCGAGTTTACATATTATTACAATCGAGGCCTTTCTCGGTAGTGCGCCATAACGTTCTGTTATCTGTCAACAGCCCTCTGAAGCACAGCCTTCCTCACAGCTGCCATTCCTCACCCCTCTCAGGAGATTCAATCTCACGTCACATGTGCAAGAGCCGAGCACATGAGAGAGAACTGTTCCTTGTCAAGAACAGACACGAAGTAACGATGATAACTTAGGAAGTTGATCAAGGTCCCCCTGGATTTCTGGATTTTCTTGTAATCACGGGCTAAGCTGAAGCACATGATGGCTCTTTACAGAGTGCATACTCGACAGTCGACGGATAGAGCTGAGTCCCAACGAAACCATCGTCGGCAGCTTTTCACAAACGTCAAGTCCGCTGCACAATCTTGAATTAGTTTTTGCTTTTTGTGGTTCTATGCTGGTGATGGTATATCACGGAAATTGTATGACGACATCGATTTACCGCTCGTTATTCAAGATCCTTGAAGTATTCTTCGGGCAGGACAGCTGGCGGAACTAAGGTTGCCACGCACTTAAACTGCGCCAGTGAACCAAACGGTAGTGTTAGAGACGATTCAATTTTATTTGCATCATGAGCATTAGCAGCACCTCTAAACGGAACTTTCGTAGATAGCAACAGTGCTATCAACACACTAAATGTACGTAGCAGAGCTGTGATCAGCGACAGACTTTGAAACAAATGCTAGTAACATTATTATCAACACTCTCAATGGCACCCTTCCATAAGCTCACCTTGTGCTGCCTGTATTTCTCTCGTATAGCGGGAAGTGAGCAGCTCTTCGTGTTTCGCTGCAGTTCGTGGATAGCTTTCACACAACTCTCGAGTTCTGATGGCCTGTAACCGGTGTAGTGTTGCAATGTCGCATCCCACGGACACGATGATGAGTCAAGAGTTATCTTGGCCAAGTACACGGAAGATGCGGCTATCATTGAAGGAAGGAATGGAAGAAACCCATACTCCAGTAGGGTGAGCTCGGCAAGAAAGTTTCCTAGAAATTCCAGAACCAGGGTCGGAGCTTTATAACTTGCTTGGGCTGCTCGAATAAACCTCCTCAAGAAGCTTTTCGTGGTGGGTGTCGTCAGCTCAAACTTTAATTCGTTAAGGACTCCCCTCTCCATTTCCAATACCTGAAAAAATTACATTGGGTTATTAATCTTTAAGTAAAATGGCTTATCATCGAAATGCAGTCCGCTTCAGGTAAGAACTATGTTATACGGTCAAAAAACCCGTACCTCTTCACGGCAGTAAGTGTTGTCTGTGATGTAGCAAAATTCCTCAACTTGAGGAGCACATATTTCTTCGTATTTGCTGAAATCAGATGCAGGCAGATTTCAGCAACTGATCTGAAGTAAATACCTCTTCATTTATTTAACCGAATTCAGCATAGCTTACTGATTATCATCAACAGGAAAAGGATAGATGCATAGAATACTCACGCAGCAATGAGCATGCAAGCGACACCAAGGAGTTGCAGCCTTTGTCGGGTAACAACGTGTGAAGACAGAAACCGATCGATGTAGGAGACCGTCAAGTATAAAGTGTCCGGAACCAGTTTATATTCCTCAGCAACCTGCGCAAAGGGAACGTGATTAGGAATGTGAATGCAAACCCCCTGTTCCAACATACAATATTTATCAAATTCCTTTAAGAGCGAATACATGGTAAGCCAGAAAAAAAAATGACGTCACAGAAGCATCTTCACCTCAACAAGCCAATCAACGAGAATTCCGCGCATAGTGGGATTGATGTCCTGTTGCATAGAATCCATGAAGTTGGCTGAAGGTCGCCTTTTAATCTGCGTACACACCAAGTAAGTTTTTCAGTCCAAGAACGCACCCACGATGAACTCGAGATGCTCTCATGCACACGTTGAAACTCCAGCGCATTCTAACGAGACTGCTGACTCGAGGGAATGTAGATGCTCGCAATCTCACCTCAGCCATACGCAAATGTACATAAATGTCGGTGGCATACATGCTGCACATTTGAGGGTCGGAATGATCATTGTCTATATCTTGATAGCTCAATCCTCCGTTGGACCATCCTGATTTCTCCAAGGGGCTACGATCGCTGAATAAGTCACCTGCTTCCGACAAAGCCAAAAAACATCAGAACTAATTCCAGTACTCTCTCAGTCTGAGAAATAATTCGACGAACATGTTATTAATACTACTGAAATAAAATAAAAGGAAACGGCACGTTGGTGTGATTGAGATTGCCCCGTCTGTCGGTAGTAATACCTTGCTTCACCCGATCCTTGGCCTCTTTCGATATGTAAAGGTTTTGCACCGTCCGTCTCTCTAGAGAAGCAATCGCTTCGGAGCTACTCCTGGGCTGAGATTCCAATACCTGCTTGCAGCCTGGGGCACCCAGAAGGTTTCCAGGATAGGCATTTTCATCTCCGTGGGTAGTGATCTGTGAGGCTTTTAACTCTACTACATCGGTAATGGCAATGGCAGTTGCAGCCACAGGGCGATGAGTGTTCTGCTGATTCGAAATATTGGAAAGCGCAGCACGTTTACGCACCGGCTGCACAGGCCGTTTCCTGGGGTGCAACGAGGTGCTGCTTCCACCGGGCTTGGACGAGGTTTCTTCCATGGCCGATCGTTTGGCGGCAGCACGGGTTTGCCTCACTTCGTCGGAGGTAGGCACCGACAGATTACTCGAAGAACGGGGGCGCAGGTGTCTTGCACTTTCAACTCCACCTGTCATTCTCAAGGTGAAGAACAATCGGCAACCGGACACCAGGTTCTATGAGAAAGAGGGAAAAAGAGACTAAGGTATAGCGCACATCTTCCCAGGTCCCCCAACCACCTTTCCTTGTTCCCAACCCCGTCGACCTGTTTTCAAATGATCAGACACCCTCAAGCTCCTACGATTGTCACTCTGGATTATATACAACAGCACTCAATCTCCTTCCGAGCAATGCGACTGTCCGAATTCCTACACAGAGCAATGTCGAGACCGCACGATAACCAATTCGCCCAATAGCATAGGTCCTCCACCAATACCACCCTCTGTGCCACTTGTCACTAATTCTTGCACCCCCAACGTAAAACCCCGAATATCTTCACCGCCACTCGCCACATTCGATCGGCCACTCGCAAAAAAAACCAAAAACTCAATCCACAATCAAACCAGAAACCTCTATACAATGCCACCACTCAACGCCACCAAAGCTACGCGAACTCTCACCTCATGATACTAATCCGCTATCCACGCTATTATTCCCCCGCACACACCCCACCCCACTCCAAACCTCAATCCCAATAAACACCCACCCCCCTTCCCAAGGCTCCGATTCACCACCATCCAAGAACCCCGTCCCCCTTTCTTTCCTTCCTTCCTTCCTTCCTTCCAATCCCCCTCTCAATCAATCAATCAAAAATTGCGCCAGTACCTCCAATACACCGCCACCCCGACTTCCAATGCGCACAATGCGGCCCCCACTATACAAGAAACACACAAACAAACACGGACAGACAGAAACACGAACACACACACACACACAAGAAAGGTTTCAACGCAATGCCAATCGATCTCCTCCACCACAAAGAACGGCCTCCAGCTTATTACATAGCCAATGCAGTTGTGAGTGAACGAGAGAAAAAACAAAAACTCTCAAGGACAAGTGAAAGACTGGCAGTGGTGGTGGAGGGAAGATCAAGAGCGGCGCAGAGCAAGTGTCAGGAACGTCTTAAGGAGGAGAGACTGATGAGAGATGTGTGTCATCTCTCTCTCTCTCTCTCTCTCCATCCAGGCGATGGTGGCGATCATTGTGGAGCTGGAATGCCGTTTTCTGTGCCGTTGAAGGCCCAGAAGGCCAGGGGCAGGGCCAATTCAAGATTGAAATTGAAATTTGAAAATGGGGCAATACAAATGCGGGGGTGGTGGGGTGGTGAGGGTGGGGGTGGCTGCTGCTGGGCGGGGAAGTACCGTGGGGGGAGCGTGCGGGGCCTTGGGAGGGGGAAAGGAAAGGAGAAAGGGGCAATCGGGAGGGTGCGGAAGAAAGGGCGACGGAAGCTCGTTGCGTTGCGCGGGGGTCGGGGGGTTTTGCGGGTGGCGTTGGGGATTTGAAATTGCAGGAGAACGGGCCCGCGCTCGCACTCGCGCCCGCGCTCTGTCCGCGTTCACACATGGTAAGGCAGGCTGGCTGGGCCTACTCCTACGCGCCCGGTTTGCTTGGCCCGCACCCGCGCCCGGCCCGGCCCGGTCTTTTTCCTCTGAAGTGAGTGATGTTTCAGTTTAAGTGGGGACCCGGCCCGCCATTATTATTTATTACCCCCTTTTGTATTCCCTGGCGTGCTGGGGCAGTCTGTTGTTCTCCTCCTGTCCCAGAGTCCGGGCGGGTTGGGGCCTGGACTTCTGCCTTGACTTTCCACTCTGCTCTGTTCTTAACTTTTATTGCCTGCACCAATGTTCCGGGAGAAAGTTCATTCAGTGTTAGCCAGTGGAATTGGGTGAAGGAAAAAAAAAAAAAAAAAAAACGGTTGCAATTTTAAAAACATCAGGAAAAAAAATGGGAAAAAAATCTATGAAATTTCTTTTTTGAGTCAAGAATAGAGAGAGAGAGAAAAACTGACTCAATACTTGAAAAATTAGTTCAATATGGGAATTGGAGGAAAACAATCGGGTAAAACTCATAAAATATCCAGAATGGTAGCCTGCACATTTCTTCACTTGTGGGCTATTTGGAGGGGCCCAAAATTTGGGCCTCCCTTTGTGCATCTGGTTGTTTCAGTTTTGCCCGTGTTTTCAATGAATATTCAAATGGAGGTGAGCTATTTGGAAATCATGTCATTATGTACTTGAGGTGGAATATAGATGTTTTCAAGAGTTTTTTTTGTAGGAACTAGAGGAAATGGATGAAGTACATCCAAATGTTCTATTGAAAAATAATATTTTTCTTAATATTCTTGAAGGAAATTACTAGTTAGCTTGGTTATTTGGGTCTTCATGATGTTTGTGCAAGTTTTTGAAGTGGTTCATGGAGGAAGAGATAGTAAAAAGAAAAAAACTTGCAAAAAAGGAAGATCTTGTGCCTATATTCTTCTCATGCTATAATTTTTTTTGCCTAAAAGGTTATAGATTTGCATTCCTCCTCTACCAGGCTCTCTAATTGAATTTGGGGGACCTCACTAAATATCTAGGAAAAGAATATATATTATGCTTGGTGGGGTCATTGTTTTTGGAACAACAAAAAAAGTGATTTGCAAGAAAAGTGATTTGCAGTGGAATTGTGAAGTTATTTTCATCCACTGACATGGATGGAACATACAGACCTGAGATGAAAATACGCATATGCATCCCAAGGTGTGTGAATATATAAAAGAACGATGTTGTCCTTGGACTTTGTACCAATTAAGCAATTTCATTAATTGAAAATAGGAGAATCTATAGCCAAATATTCCCTCAAAAAATCGTGTTCCTCATGGAATGGCAATCATTTTCATGTAAGGGTTAACTTTGTCCCTTTGCTTTTTTTCCTTCCTTCCTTGTGCCCTCCTCCCCCCCTTCAAAAAAAAAAGACTCACCCTCTCCATCTATTTTTTTCTCACAATTTAACACTCATGAATCTCATGTTGATTGATATTCACAATGTGACAGTTTCTGAGGGACCAAGAGGCCCAAATTGAACCTCATATTTTTTTTACCCCTAAAGGACCACAAGTACAAAAATTGTGTTGCAGAAGCCACCTGGTGGCCTTACGGTCCTTTGTGGGTTAAGCATTTTTGGGCAGATGCAATCAATGAATTGAAAATCCACCCATTGCTATTTTATTTACTACCAAAACTTGCAACCTTCTTCTATTGCATCTTCATCCTTTACAAAAATTCATCACATTCACTGCAGGTCATCTCCATCATCCTCAAAAGTACAAATACAATTCTTCATACTTAGTGCAAGCATCCAAAAAGCACAAACCAATGCAACATACTCCCTTTGTTTCTAAAAAAGCCCCATGTTTACTGGGGTTTTTTCTAATGTTTTACAAAGGAAACACAGGTCTTTTTCAGAAACAGAGGTAGTATCAAATGGTGTTGATGCTCCCCCAAGGCATGGATCAATTGAAATTGAGCGCACGGTCGCAGTCACACAGCTTGTGGGAGTGTGCTGCTAACAGCAGCGTTTTTTTGGGTATTGGAGATTGCAGTGAGGCTTTTAGAGAAGATGGAGAGTTGGGCGGGATGTGGACGGGCGGGTAAGGGTATGGCGGCGTGCATGATTGTATAATAGCATACTTTTAGGGGGTGGGTGAGGGGAGAGAGGTAGGGCGTACAATAACATCAATATTTTGTCGATTCAATTGTCTGATTTGTGCAAATATTGTGGAAGCCAGTTGGTGCAGGATTGTTGTATGGTAGCATATTGTGGGCACGGGGGCGGGTTTTTGTTGTTGTTTAGGGTGTACAATGATATCCATTTTGTGGATTGAATTGTCTGATTTGTGCAAATATTGTGGAAGTCGCGGTTGATTGTGTTCGGTGTGGGTTGAGTACATTTGCGCCCACCTCTGAGAGAGCCTGGCCTGGAGTGAACAAGGAAGTGGCAGTGAGTTACTGGCAAGCAGCTAGTAAAGCGGGATTTGGCTTGGTTTCCCAGCCAGGGGGTGCACCCGGGCACTGAAAGCCAAAAATCTGCAGACCTGGCATGCTATGTTGTGAGATTTGCTTAGTTGTCCGGAAAGGTTTGGGAGGTAGACATGGAACATGATAAGGTAGTAGCCTGAACTTAAAGCAACCTTTTAAGAGATGGTTGCATTTGGGGGAAGCTAAAACTAAACTCCTTGAAACAATTTTCAGTAAATTTGACTAGGGAGAAAAACAGAATTGGCATCTAACCCAAGTCGTTTCATATTTTCGGAACCTTTGTGGAATTAGTTATGAATTTTTGAAGTTGAAATGTAGTGGCTACTAGAAGTAACCATCTGAAATGTACACTATTGGTAAACTGAAGAAAGCTAAATGTACCTTTGTGTTAGTGGTCTTTTTTAGAGTAGGGTCACTCATTACATGCGATCCGGGGGGGCTGGAGGGTTGTTTCACGCCTGTTCCTAGCTCTGTTCCCCCCAGTCTCATCGAATGCCGATGTCAAGTATTTTTTTTTCCTTAAATGAAAAATGAAAAATGAAAAAAATCCTTAAAATGAGAAACAAAGTTTTGTTTGTTTGTTTGTTTTTCCAAAAAAATGACCTGGAAGTTGCTTGGCCAGGTCAACGCAGCTTGCGAACGGCGGGTTTCAACGGGTTTCCAAATGAGAACTCACAGCCCTCCAGAGTAGAAAAAAAGCATGTAATGTTTAGAACACCCTACCTTAGTGTGATTTCTATTCCCTTGAAAAGGTGCAAAACATCGGGCCACGATGACCCTAAACTACAAGGTGATGGTGGTAAGTTACCCAAACTGAATGGTGTGATTGCAAGTTTGATACTTGGTGGCAACAAGTTTTCTACCTTGTGTGAAATTGGCCTTGCCTCTTGACGGAAAACCCTTGTATTGTGTTTCTTGAATTCACTTGTTTTCCAAAAAAAGAATAAAAGGTGCAAAATATAATTCAATTGGACTTGGAATTTTTCCCAAAAGAAGGGTAACTATTGTCTATTTTTTTTTGTAGTTCAATTCAATTTGAGAGGCTAAATAAATATGTTCAATTGTTTCAATTCAATTTTTGAAATTTTATGAAATAGAGTAAGAATGAAAAATAAATTGACATTGACAAGTTAAGTTAGTACAATGAAGAAGAAATCAAAGTGAAAGTACCACAAATGGGGTGAAAAGTACTACAATTTGTGTTGAAACATGTGTCAACTTCAATTCAATTTATCATTTATTGAGTGGATTTATATGACTTCCTAGCTCCACTGTTGAATAATGATGTGACTGACTTATTTTCTATTTTGCAAAGAAAAGAAAGAAAATTAATTAATCATATGGCTAACCTAAATTTGGCAATTGGATGGGAAGGGTACCGTAGGAACTTATACGACCTATTTCTGACAATGTTAAGCATTTTAGCATAATTATGTCTAATTGAATGATGGTATGGGTGATAATTTTCTCTGTTCAAGGAATAAAAATAATGAAGATTACACTCTTTTTTGCTAATTTTTCATCAAGTTTGGAATTAATAAACATTAACAAAGTGCAAATTGTAATCCTACTTGTTATTGATGTATAGGTGAATTTATTTTTGAGAAGCTAAAAAGTAGTCATGGTGTCATACAAAACATAGAACAAAAGAAACTAGAAATCAATATGTTAGGGTTTCATATCTTAATGATAAGAACAACCTTTGTCGCCATTACCATTATCATTAATGCAAATCCATTCATTGTGATATCTCAACAAACAAATTTTTAATCAAAGCAAACCCCATTTTTGTTTATGGATAAATTGTTGCCTCCCTAGTACATCATCTAATTATGGTTACTTTGAATGAATGAAAGTCCACATCATATTTCCCACATTTATGAAAATGGATCACCCTATCTTACGCAAATGGGGCCTTGGTCACAAACAAGTTATATATTTTAGAGAGTGTGGGAACAAGTCTTATTTGATTTTGCACAAAGTTGTTTATAACATTCTTGGGTAGTACTAGTAGGGTCCTTTTACAACAATATCCTCTCCAAAAATTTAGGATCAATCCATCTATTTAAGACTTTAACTAGATTAAAGATTCTCCAATAAAATCTAGCAATATTGTAGATTGTATTATTCCATCAACATGGGTGCTATAGTAGGACATCCCAGTCTTTCTATGTAAGAATTTTGATGTTATTTTTAAAATTATTTTTCACTTTTCTTATAATTTTGTAGTTAATTGTAAATCATATGTTTTTATTTCATCTAATTAGTCTTACAAGAAGGTTGTCTTTTAACCCTTAAAGGTCCCCGGGGAGATCACTTAGTATATTTATAACATACTACGTGTGTTAACGTGATTTTTTGAACCCCTATATACTTTTTGATAAACTACAATTTCAACCTATAATTTTGAACTTAGTTTAACAATGACTATAGGTTTCTATTGCCGAAAATCCCCAACTCAAATAACTTATTAAATGATTTGTAGAAGCGGTTGAAAAATGAACTGAAATGGCATGTTTTTCAACTCAAATATTTATAGAGAATACATTTAGATGACCATTGCATCATTATTCAAGGATAATTAACTTTCAATAGAGAATTATTTTTAGCAATTTTTTGTTCATGTTTTAGACAATTTTTTCTTATATAAAATAGGGGTGTGAAAGTTATTTTCAGCTCTACAATGTATCTATTTTCTTCAAAAATTTGTAACTAATTATAATTAACAAATAAAAATACCAATAATTCACAACATAAACTTTCAAAGTAGAGGAATCTGCTCATATTTTTTCTTTTCTTTTTCTTTAAATTTTAGGACATAAAATAGGGGGTCCAAAATCTTAACGCACGTAGTTTCCAATGGACACTTTAAGTGATCTCCCCGGGTAAAGGTCTCGTGGGAATAGCATATATGATTGCATATTTTACTATTAGAATATGAAGTATTTATTAAAACACAACAAGGCATAGACCATTGAATTTAAAATTCAACAAGGCATAAACCATTGAATTTAAAATCCAACAATTAACATCTTTCATTCTCAAGGTCATTTTAATATCTAACCTTTGTCATGTTCAAATATGATCCCGTACATGTAGAATGCATAGCCATTTTGTAACTTCTCAAACATGTAGGAGGTGCAAAAATGATCTAAATTGGAAGTATCACGTGTCATTGAATTTTGCTCAACATAAATACAAACTTGTGTAACCATTGTATACGTCACTTCATGCACCTTGCATGCCAAATACATTAAAAACAAAAATACCACACTACAGTCCAAATTGAATTTCTAAGACCTTTACATGTTAAAAAATTGTTTTGGAGCACTATATTCATCATCCAAATATGGACTCCAAAGCTCTTAGAGAGGATAAATATCTCCCCAATTCTATATTTGTCTGAAGTCACATGAGAGGATCTCTATGTCTAAAAATGAATACCAACAAACAATGACTCTAGGCATTCTTTTATTTTCCCTCATTTTTGCAATACAATAGCAAAACAAGAAGCATGATGGTCTTTTCTTATGTTGTCATGAATCTCTAGCCTATACCTATTATACTAATATGTATAAAACCTCCTCATCAATCATATTCATTTATTAATAAGTGTATGACAATGATCACGGCCATTATCAAAGTACTAAAGTTGCACGCACCTAATGAAACATTCCAAACTTTCAACTCACCGACAATATTGTTTTCTCCCATGCCATACTATGCAATCCAATCCATACCACACCACACCATACCACGTTTCGTGTTCTAAAAGATCTCATAGGATTCATTCATTGAAACTCAAAAACTAATTTTAAAAAAGAAAACTAATAATTTTATCTAACGTTTGACTTTTGTGTGTTGTCGTACGAACTCCGCCCGCACACGCGCGCCAACAACAACAACCGCACTCCGAGAAGTCCGTTGGCTATAGGGGGGGGCAACTAAGTTAAAAAGCTGGCTGGGTTTTTATTGTCGAAGCTGCAAAAAGTAGTCACTGCCTGCCTGAGGCAACTTATATCTTACACAGTGCGCGTCCGTCGTCTTGGGGAGGGGGAAAATGGGTCTTTGGATGGACGGATGCAGGCAGGCCCTTGCCAAGAGATCTTTTATTTTGTTTGATTCAGCAGCCAGAACTGAGAACAACTGAGAAACCACTGAAGCCCCCCCTTGGGCATTGGTCCAGTCATCGGGTTTTTAATGCGCACTAGCTAACAGAAATAGAATACAGAATTAAGCGATAGGGTAGCATGTTGGGTACTTGGGCCTGTCATCTGATGACAGACAGACAAACAGACAGACAGACAAAAACAGAGGCAAGAGTGACGCGGAGTGGAACCCCTAACACATGTTGAAACCCCTACCCCCCTCCTCCTCAATTCAAACCCCGGCCATTTTCGGTTTTTTAAAAAAAAAAACCCAAAGGATTAAGTTACTACGTGTACGATTTTCGCCAGTCAATCCATCAGTACTACCTTACTGGCTCTTTGAGGACGGGACACAGGTTCGAGCACTCCCTGACAAAAAAATACTTGGACTGATGTTGCCTCCCTGTCGCGTCCAAATAGAATTCAAACCAAACGCACCCCCCGGAGAGAGGGAAGGAGGGATTCGATGGGGGAGCACAAAGCGGAACATCGTGTGGTATGATCATGGGCGAGCAGGTGATGTAAGGTTTTGATGCATGGCCGTAAAATTGGTAATAAAAATCTATGTTCCCTCACCGTCCTACTCAAAAAATTTGAATCGGTATAGTTTGAATCGGGTATAGTTTGAATCGGGCATAGTTTGAATCGGGCATAGTTTGAATCGGGCATAATTTGAGTCTGGCATAGTTTGTGTATTGTACCGTGAAAACGCTCCATTTTTCATTTTTTCATTTTTGACACGAGTAAGGGAACCTTTACTACATGAAAATGAAAACAAGAGTCCAACTAATAAAAGCTCATGGAGGTGGCAAGCTAGTGACACAAACAAGGAGCAAAAGTAATCAGCTACAACCATTGTACCAACTAAGTGGCACATGGACTAGCCCGCTATGGTGAGAATTACCTAAAGGCGATTGGATTGGATTTTCATTTTGATTGTTGAGCAAGTGATGTGGAATTCAAACTAAGGTAGGGGGTTGTAAAAGCGACCCGTCTCTAAATGCGATCTGGTAGATTTTGCCTCGTAACATGTACCAGGAGTGTACATTTCAGGAGGGGGACGCTTTTAGAAACGCTGTGTTTTCAACTTCAAAAATTCATAACTAATTCCATGAAGGTCCAAAAAATATGAAACGACTTGGGTTAGATGCCAATTCCATTTTTCTTACCACGAAAATTTACTGAAAATTGTTTTAAGCAGTTTAGCTTCCCCGAAAATGCAAATCAGCTGTTAAACTGTTGCTTTTACAGCATCCTACCTTAGTTCCTATTCAATCAACTCCAGAAATTCCACATCACTCGCTCAATGATAAAAAAAAAACTCAATAAAAGGAGTTTTTAGTGGTAAATGCACTATTTCCAATGCGGAATTTTTTAGTGGCACGGAGGGAGTACGACGTTGCTGCTTGTTCAAGAGAAAAAATATGTAGGAAATGCCTCGTCATTACATGTGGCTCGTGTGAATATTGTGAACGTTGAAAGGTTTTTCATCCGGAGCATTTAGAGGGACAGAAGAGCTGAAGTCAGGATACAGATCTGTTATACCATGTAACTCATATTCTGGATGCCTTATTTGAGTTTGAAACTCCAGACACGATGAACGCTGACTGCACACTCTGGTGAGGGTCTGTGGGGAAAAAAAATCTAAAAGTACATGTAAAATATATTTGAAAAACAGGGGATGGTGAACCAATCTAAACAAATATCTGTGAATTTGGCATATGCTGAAAATCATACAAGTTTACTTGTTTAGCACAGAAGTGCAGACCTAGTCTTATGGTTACCATAGTGACATACCACATACTAGAGTGAACCCATGGACAATTTTCATTGAAAGGGAAACAGTACACAGAACCAAAGGGAGAAGCCCTAGGTAGAAATATTTAGGCTTTCCAAAATCTAAAAAGCAAGCAAAGCAAGCAGCAGAAGGCAAACCACTACTAGACCTCAAAGCCAAAGAACAAATTACCCGTCGCAATGAAATTCCGTTTCATTTGTGTCAAAAAAGAAGTCAAAGAAGAAGCCAGAAGTCAAGCACCCAGACAAGCTAGCACAAGACGAGAAGGCAAGACCTACAACCCAAGATCTACTCCTTAGAAGTCCAAGAAATAGCCGCCTCATTAGTTGAAAGCACCCAACTTAGGATGAGCCATTTTCCAACTCATTGTCATTGGAAGATGGGATCTTTGAACCTTGTAGTTTTTCATTCCTGAGATCCAGACTTCTTTTGCTTCTCACTCATATGAGGATGAAAATGATTTAATGTTAGTAGCCAGGTCAGCCCTATGTTTTGTTGTTTGTGACTTTTTTCACTTACCCCATGTTTTATTGCTATTTTAGAGAATGAAAAGTGACGGGTTTATAATAGTGAATAACAATATAACATAGCACAATTGTCCCTTTGCAAACTAAACTTTGTACTTTGTGTTGATATCCACATTATTTAATAAGGGGGTCCACTGAACCAAGCTATGACCTGCCACTCTTTTTACAAGATAGATATTGTAACAATTATTTGGAGTGAACCTACTATGCCAGCGGCTACAGTAAATTTTGTGAAAATGTGAAATTAGAATCCACATTGGAGATGAAAATTCAGGTGGACTGTGCCGGAGAACTTGAAAAACTGGATGAGCATCATGTGATCAATTTTGAGTTGGCGTTGGGCCCATTTCATTTAATGAAGGTCCCATGATATTTGCTTTACAATCAGAGAGGAAACAATTATTTGCTGTTAGTATATGGTCCAACCTTAAAACCTGGCTTTGATGCAACCCAGCTTGATTTTTTTTTAAATTTATAAACTTTCAGCCCATCCCTAGGGTGCACCTCTCCAAGAGTTTTTTTTTGTGATAATATATAACTGAGCATCCATTTGGGGGGAAAAAAGTAGAATCTTAACCAAAATATCCTGCTTTAATTTGCAAAAGTACTCACATTTTTTTCAAAATAGGCGGATGACATAGCCATCAATTTCCATGAATGATTCATTCTATTGGATGTAGAAACAACTTTCATCTATGATCTATATATATTAAATGGATGTAAGTTACTTCATCACTCCAATCGAGATCATGACACAAGTTCGATTACCTTCAAAAATTGAATAATTTTTTCTCATTGAACAAAATTCAAAGAGGCATAATAAAATCACGAAACTAATTAGTATTTAAGGTAGGAGGTGCAGAAAAAAACTAGTTAAGAACATATTGGCTTAGGATTTCTTCTATGTGGATCAAAGTATTTTTTTTATTTTAGGAAAAGAAAAGCTGAGGGAGACACATTCTTCACAATTTGATTTGTAATTTTTAGACTTAAATTGAATTAGATGTGATTTTTTAAAGCTTGTAGTAGTAGGATGTTATTGAAAGCCATAGATATTGTCATTAAATGTCAAACAATTGTGCATTGATGGTGCAAATGGAGTCCAAAAATGATGGCATGTAAACTATAAACTTCAACAACAATGTGCATGTAATTGCCTAGGATGGCACAAAGTGTCCCACCACTAGTAATTTCACATTAATTATTTACACTCAAATTTTGTCTACTTCCAAATCAAACCTAGTCCCAAACTACTCATAAAATTGGCACCAATTCATTGTAGGACGGGTTTTTTTATTCTATAGTAACAATTCATGGTAAAATAGTAGGAGTAGTTTTTGGAGCATGGATAAAATCTGGACAAGCTACCTTGCTATACTACACAAGTCAATTGGATTAGTATGAAAAACACCAATAGTTCTATATTGAAATTTTTCTACTAAAAGCAAAGTTTGTATTGAAGATCTGAATGAATTCAAGGCTAACACAATAGTACTTTTTTTTCACAGTAGTCACTAAACAAATACTCTCTCTATCCCAAAATGATTTTCTAGTTGGAAAAGATGATTAAGATTGAGGCTAAAAATAATGTCATTTCAACCTGTTTCTAAGCTTTTTAAGCAAAAGTTGCTATCTATTACTAAATCTTCAAGAGTAAAAAATTAATGATTATTTATAAGCAACCATAAGATCATTTTGAGACAACAACTTTCCGTCCATTGGAAGATCATTTGGAGACAGAGGTAGTGAAATACAATGATTTCTAGGTAGAGAATAATGCAATATCCTAGTGAAAGAACAAGCGTGTCTAACATTAATTGAATTAACTTTGAGTACTACCTAGTGTCAGTATTCAATTTCAAGTAGAATTGAATTTTTTTAACCTCCAAGGGAAGTAGACTAAGGGTTGCTTTACACCTAGAGGCTAGACAATTTTTTTGTGTTAGAGGCTCCAAATCCTCACTTGTGATTGGTCAAAAAGCTGAAATCGGTCTGAATGCCTTTACACCAAGAAGTTGTCCCAATTTGGTGGAATGAATTTTTTACCAAAAGAAAGACATGATCTAACATGATCCAAGCTCATTGAATTTGGGTGCACAAAAAATGGAAGGCCAATTCTTGGCATAGGGGCCAATCAAATTTCAATTAAAAAAACTTTTTTTAATAAAATATATATTTTTTCAACAAATTAGATCCGTTGGATTTTGTGCAATTGGCCTCAAGGTGAATTGGCCCAATTTCTGTGTGTAAAGTGGCCTTGGAAATTTCAGCCCCCTCCCCTCTCTCTTTTTCTCTCTTTTCCAGGTTTTATTGAATGGGCCCGGCCTCAAGGCCTCAAGGCCTTTAGAGTGAGAGCACCCATTATCAACCAGGGATGGGTCCCTAACTGTTAGGATACTGCTGTTTCATGCCAGGCAAAATTTCTTCATGAACCATGTCTGGGAGTCTATTTTTAATGACATGCACAATATGCGAGACTGCGAGGAACAATTGTTGAATGCCATGTATTACAACATTTAATATTTTAAAATTTGTATGCATGAGTAGGAAGAAATCTCCCCTATGAGCAGAATTGCAAGACTCTACATACCATGTACTCGTTCGGAACACTTTTTTGCCTTCTAAAATTCACAGAAATTTCAGTTTTGAGAATAAAATTCTGAGAATTTTGCAGTCCCAATATTTTCTATCTCCCTACATGGGGAAAAAAATTTCCATCACACTAAATTGCTCACCATCTGTTCCACAGATACTTAGGTGATCAGGTATGGGTGGTCTGACCCATACATATATGGGAGAGTTGGGCCCATGTTATATAACCTTATTCTAATGAGTAGTTGAGGACGACCTTCAGCACCAAAAAGGGCTGAAATTTTGTGAAATCAGCCTCAACGAGGAATTGGCCTAGCTTGTAGGTGTAAAGCAGCCCTAAACATTGCAAATTGTGTAAGTCTGCCTGTTCTGTTTGTTTAAAAAAAAAGTTTTAAAATGAAAAGATTCAAATTGTAAGACTGCGGAATCGTAATTGTAAGGCCCCGATCTCTCTCGATCTGGATTCCAGACTCCCCCCTGTGGTTTCCTAGAAACTTGGTAACCTACCCCGCGTCAACCCCTCATATGGCCTGACTCTCCCTTCCCTTCCCTTCCCTTCCCTTCCCTTCCTCGATCAGTGGTAAAGCCCTCATCCGATGCCCGTCTGTTGAAGTGCAATTAAATTTTCCGCCTCACCCACCTGGTGCTGCTGCAAGTTACCCACAACTCCACCATTGGCCGTCTTCCAGGGACAGCAGCAGACACAGTTTCTCTCTTTTCTGTCTTTCTGCTGATTCCCGGATTTCAGTTTCAGGGTTGACGGACGCTCACTGCCTGCCTGCGGTTCCTGCAGTTCCGTTCCGTTCTGTTCAGATAGGGAGCTCTCTTTTCCAAATGGGGGAGAGAGACTAACTTATCGTAAGGTCAGGGGCTGGAAAAGCGACCTATCTCTAAAAGCGATCTGGTACATTTTGCCTCTAACATGTTTCAGGAGTGTACATTTCAGGAGGGGGGCGCTTTTAGAAACCGTTGTGTTTTCAACTTCAAAAATTCGTAAACTAATTTCATGAAGGTCCAAAAAAAATATGAAATGACTTGGGTTAGATGCCAATTCCATTTTTCTTACCACGAAGATTTACTGAAAATTATTTTAAGAGGTTTAGCTTCCCCAAAATGCAAATCAGCTCTTAAAGGGTCATCTTTTACAACCCCCTACCTTATGTGAAGGTCTGATTCAAACATGCAGGTGACGAAATTGAATTTCCACGTCAGATTCTCAGGGGGTCCATGTCACCTCACACCATTCCCAAGGTGACATGTGGCACTTCTCTTTTACGAAAAAAATGACTTGTTTTCTGACCTTTGTGTAGGGGTGCCTTACGTCTGGAAACTGGATGTGGAGATGAGGGTGTGCGCAGCAATACTACAGCCGATGTTTTAATTCCAAAATCTACCCCCAGGGAGGACATTCCTAGGATCCAACCTAGGACTGTGTCTGTGTGTCCGACACCGTCATCCTACCGATTCTCGTGGTTCAAAGCACGAAGTACGAGTTGGGGAAACTTGCAATGGAAATCATGTGGAGGTCTGGCAAGGACATGGGCAGGGGAGGCTGACTTGGATTGGATTGAGAGACACCAAATTGAATGGAGCTTTTTATTATTTATTGAACATTTTGGATGAGAATTGAGAAAAGGAAGGTAATTGGCCCCGTGTTGATTTTTTTTCTTAAAAACAAACGAATGGACAATTCCCATTGATAAAAGGAGCAGAACACAGCAGCAGAGGACAAGTCCTTGGTGATAATTTTTTGCTTCAGTCAACAACTCAATAAAATGAACCTAACAAGCAACGCTCCAGTGATTGGTTTTTATAACTATCAGACTAAGGCTCCAAGCACTTTTAATTAGTTCATTGCAATTGGACAAACCAACGAATTGAAGCTGTGGTTATGACTTGACGTTCGGAGGAGTCTAAATTATTATTAGTGACACAAATCGGGCAATGACCTCTAGTCCAAAGGGTTTTTTCGGGGTTTTTTTCATTTTTTATGGTGATATTAAATGTTATATTAGTGCTTCAAATTTAAATGTTCATCCACATATTGGATAGAAAAATATCACATAAGTGCATACCACATATCTATAATTATGTTTTCATCCACAAATTTTTTTAATTTGAATTTTTCTGGCAATTTTTTGCTTTAATAGTACCATTTTATTTTTAGGGCATAGTCTTGGGTCCATTACTTTGGTGCAAATGATTGACCAATCACCAAAGAAAACCCGTTGCTCTAATCTAGAACAATCATTGGTGGCACAGGAACCATGACTCAAGGAAGGAGTATATATTTATTGTGGAAGGGCAATGTGATCTCCTCGATCACCTCCTCCCAAGAACAACATTAAGGTAGAAGGTCCAGAAACCAACCATCTAAGCCCTAGAACTGAATTTTAGGCAGGTGAAACTTCTCAAAATATTTATCAGCGAATTTTCCTTCAAAGACAAGAGGATTTGGCATTTAACCCAAGTCGTTTCGTATTTTTTGGATCATTTTTGAATTAGTTATGAAATTTTGAAGTTGAACTACCCGAGGGCTCCAAAACCGCCCACCCCTGAAATGTACACTGTTGGTACATCAGTAAAAGCTATGAAAAAACAGCATGTACAAACTGTGTACATTTATTGGGTGGGCGGTTCTAAATGCCTGAACTGTTCTCGAGCCTTCTACCTTAGATTGCTTCTACAAGTAGGATGGGAACATCTTTATATATTGACTCTTGCAAAACCTACTATGCAATGCGCAATTGAAATAATATTCAATGTGTGCCTCAAAAATGTCAAACCAATTAATGTTAGTAAGGCGGTTGTTGTACTATATAACTTGCTTGATTTTAAAGAAAATATACATATTATAATTTGACATTCAATTTTGCCTTCATGTACTTGTACTTGTGTTATGCATTCTAGGAGACAAATGTATATCCCTAGTACATTATAGATAATTGTTACCCCCTAAAGTTCTTTGACTATTTTTCACCAAAAGTGTCCAAAAATTGTTACTTTCTAGTGTATGGAGAATAAATAAAATATGAAAATCTTTTTGAAACTTTCAACTATACAAATTTTTAAGAGACTACTTTGTGGAGAAGGAGGCACTATCCAACTTTAGGAAATTAGACAATTGGGTAGGTAGTTATGTTAGTTACTTACATGCTAATTTTCAAAGATAATGAAGGTGTCCTACGTACACCCTAAAAACTTACATTGAGAAGATGTCTACACAAAAGCGACTACATGAGTAAGAGTTCAATTTTTTTTGGAAAACTCGTTTTTTTCAAAAATCCAAGAGTCAATAGAAAGATTTCCTTCTCTCAATCAAGTACAAAGAAAATAATAAATAAATAAATTTCATTAATTTACACTAAACTTTGTGCTAATGGTTCAAAAATTGATCTTAAATTGTCATTTTTAGTGCATTGAGTGCAATTAGAGTTTTCTTTTCTATTTTCAACTACATATTGTTTCTCAATACTTTTGTGAAAATGTGTGAAAAAAATCCATCCCATTTGGTTTTATTGATTGCAAAATATAAGTTTTCAAAGTCAATGAAAATAACTTCACAACTTGCCTAACTGCTTGCCTTTTTTACTAGCATGTTGTCCAAGCTACTTCTAAACTTTCGAGTCCCATAATTTTTTCCTCAAGCACCCAATTAGAAGAAAAAATATATATATTTTCAAGAAGATTGTAATTTCACTTCTATCCACACAAAAATTGATTCTGTATGAACCTATCCAAGCTTGCCCTCTCTATTAGCATGTTGCCCAAGCTACTCCTAAACTTTTGAGTCCCATAACTTTTTCCTCAAGCACCCTGTTGAAGAAGGATAATGACCTATTTGGAAACTACCCTATTAGTATAATAAGTTCGTTCCAAGGGAGACGGTCAAGTAGGATTTTTCTATGCTAATAGGTTCAATAACCCAATTTGGAATTCTATAGTAAAAAACATCACTACAATGACATTGCACTCATAATACAAAATTCCAACTTGGCTCACAGATCAAACTTTCAAACTTAACAAATAAAATCAATCAATCAAGTGCACATACATATGCCCAAACACCATCACATATGAAAATATATTTCGTATTAACTCAAATTTGGTGACAAATCACCATTACAGCTTATAGTTTCATTTATAACATCACCATTTATCTCGCTTTCTCACAGCTAACATTCAAATTACCACTCAAACATAAACTCTTCAACTTCCAGTCCTCCAACTAGGACATACACATTTTTCATCACTTCCTGGATCACCCTTGTGATACTGCAGGACTAACACTCTAACACAATCCAATCACCAACTTAGAAATCACACAAACACAAAACAAAAATACACAGCACACCCGGTTGGGACACGACTGAATTCTTCAATAGACGGTCCGGAAAATGAAAGCAAAACTAGCCCAAATAGGCTCCCACTAACAGTTACCACATTGAGAGAGATGACTAACTACCAAATAACTACCAAATTGGGACTTGAATTTCAACCACCTCCCCACATTCAACATCCCATTTTACAAGACATGAAAAACTGCCAAATCAAACTAACAACTAATCTACTTACCCCTTTTACCCACTCACACATTCCCATTTGGAAATTAAATTGGCCATAGCCCCTCCTTAACTGAACAAACCTACCAAAAGACTGCAACTTAGATCAAATAGTTTGACAAAATAACCAAATTAGACATCCAATTAACCAAAAACTTGTCAAGAACAAACCAAACACACATAAAATCACACAACAATTAACAAATCCTAAAGCCTAGTTGGTTATCTACACACCCAATTAGAATAAAAAATCATATTTTCAATAAGCTTGTAGAAATGCACACCAATAGTAAGAATTTCACTGTCATCCACTTAAAATTGACTCTATATGAACCCACCCAAACTTACAAAAGCTCCATATGAACTTAAACGGCATTAGGGGTTAAATGGATGATAATGGGTATGTTTACCCCTCTTTACCCCCTAAAGGACCATTGTCCCTTTGGGGTGACAAATGGGGTTTTGGGCAAGTACCTACAGGCTGAATTTTTGTCATGATTTTTTGAAACTTTTTTTGAAGATAGAAAAAATGATTAGCTTCACGGGGATATTATTTTTTTTCAACCGATGCGCAGGTACAAAAGTTATGTCCAAATAAACTCAAAATAGGGGAGAAGGGGTAGCAAAAAAAGAAAATTCAAAATTTGAATTAATCTTTTTTCTCCCTCATAGACTATATTTTTGTCTACATGAAAAGATTTGATTCATTCCATTTGGATTTTGTTGTGAGAAAGTTATGGACAATCTTGTTTTGGGGGCAATTAGAGCATCTTCTTGAAAAAATAACTTATAGGATTCATTTCTAAATGCAATTTTTACAATTTTTCAATAAAAAAAAGTTTCATTTGAGTTAGTTTGTTTCTTAGAACAATCTCACCATTGGGATTAGTGCATTTTAATTCCATTTTAGAGATATTAATAATTTAGATTTTCCTTCTATCTCATACCTACTTCTACTTAATAATTTCTTAAAGAATAAAAATCAAGTTTTTTTGAATTTTTCTTATCCCCTAGATTCTCAACTCAATTTCCCACAATAAAGATTTAAAGCTCAAAATTTTGTAATGCAAAAAATTTAATATAAGAAGGTTCAAAGTCAAATAGTCTAGTTCCGCAATGTGCTAAAAAAAACTTGTTTTTTTAAAATTTAAATGTAAGGAAGAACCACATATAACTAACTAAATAAACAATTCTAGATGTGATTTGGAATAGTGCATGGTGAAGCAAATATTTTTGGATGTGGAAGGATAGAAATGACAGGGATTGCACAAACTTTGGTAATTTTATCACTTGAATTGTAATTACTATGAATTTTGAAAGGCAAAAAGTGCTCGAGACCCATTGCCAATCTCTAGATTCTTCCAATTTCGATTACTCAAAAACTATAGTCTTACTAAATGCTTTTTGCTTTCTTACTCACTATACTAAAAATGATATTTAGTGTTGGATTACATTTAGTGTACTTACCACCCTACTCCACACAACAATAAATCTAAACTTTGCGGGAATTAGTGTAATATTAGACTTCAATGCGTTGCCTCTAGTTTCCCTTCCTTTTTGTCATCTTCTTCCCTGGCCTTACCTTGAGTTCCACCTTTCTTTGTCTCCCCGCACACACTTTTTTTATTTTGGCTTCCTTGTTCTTCCTCTTCCTCCTTTCCTCTCTTCCTCCACTCTTCTCCTCCAATACTCAAGTGATGGATTTTGGGGGGGGGTATACTCCGCCTTTCCGCCACCGTTCCAGTTTGAATCTCCCGCTCCTTCTTTGCCCGCTCTCAACACTAAATATGTTCTAACACTAGATGTAAACCTCTTCAAATTTCAGATTTACCATAGAGTACATTTAGTGTTAGAAATTAGATTTAATGTTACTTACTTTAGTAGGATTAATGATATTTAGTGTCAAGGTTTGTAAATAGTGTTGCTAATACTAAATATCCTTTTTAGTGTACTTTGGGACATGTGTCATGAATCTATTAGTCCCAATTTCAAAAAGAAGAAAAAAAAAAATTATAGCTTTGGTTGGAAATAAGTCAATTTATAGGTTGGTTACTGGGTCCTGATTAGGAATGGGTGGCTTCTCCTTAGATATCTTGCAAACTTTGGAGCCAAAATTTCTGAAATTTTTCCCACACGTTCTCATACTAGAGTGAGAGCACCCATTACCAACTAGAAATGGGTCCCCGACTGGTAGGATACAACTATTTCAGGCCAGACAAAATTTATTTGTGAACCGTGTTTGGGAGTTTAGTTTTAATGACATGCACAATAAGCAAGGCTGCGAGGAACAATGGCTGAATGCCATGTATTACAACATTTATTATTTTGAAATTTGTATGCATGAGTAGGAAGGAATCTCCCCTATGAGCAAAATTGCAAGCATTAGAAGAGTTTCAGGCCATTGGGAGACCTCGAATTCTCCAACGTTCCCGGATTGTGGAAACGTCGCAGAACCAGCAGTCGGACTTGGCACAGAGACTGCCAGGTCGGACTACATTTATAATTTTTTTTTTTTTTTAAATTTAAAAAAAAAAAAATTATTATTTTTTTAATAATTAATTAATCAAACTGTTCAGTCATGGTTCGCAACATGGGGAACCATGGCCGGAAGGTCTCTCACATGCCTCAATTCTTATCTAATGACTCTAGTTGTTATGTATTGGTTTGGAACACTTTTTGCCTTCTAAAATTCACAAAAATTTCAATTTTGCAAATGAAATTCTGAAAATTTTGCAATCCCAATATTTTTCTATCTCCCTACATGGGAAAAATTTCCATCAAACTAAACTGCTCACCATCTGTTCCACAGATGCTTAAGTGATCACGTATGGGTGGTCTGACCCATAGTTAGGTGTCAGATCCTACGGTTAGATGTCCAAAAAAAATTCAAATGTTTTTACTCTTTGCTATAGAAATGACAGTTGTGAATATTTTTTGGCAGAAAAAAGGCCTCTGTCCTTTATGGGTTAAAATATGGAATGGCATTGATGGAGAATCCTTCACTTTGCAACTCACATACACTCTCTCTTGAATGACTATGATTATAATTGCACAGATCCTCTCCATATCCTAGAGCATTGTATACATATTATTTATTAAAAAATTCAAACAACATTGAAAACATCTGTGAGTGCATTTGGAAGAATTTTTTTTCCCCCCAAAGGCCGATTAGGCCGACTGTTGTAAGAGGGAATTGAGTGAGTTGCACACTCAACACTATGAATTTTTTTCCATTGAATGCAAAATCACCATAACTTAACCCAATGAGTGAATGAAGCTTCAACAGGCCATTCCGTTTTCTTCTTGGTAACTTATATGCTGGAGACCGACGCAATTCAAATTATCAAATGATTACCCGGGTAACACCATTAACACACTGTCCAATATCACTGTAAATTTTTTTCTAATAAAGAGCTGAGCATATGTAAGAAAGTCAGTAAGTCCTGGTGAATGTAATGAAGTTGGAGATAATCTTGGAGATTGAAGATTCCCTCCGTCTCTCAAGGAAAGAAAAATTGATGGACACAAGCGCAAATCAACAACAGTGTACTTAACTTACAACTTGACGGAGAGAGAGCAAGAGAATGATCTCCTCTTACTGATGCTTTGATTAGTCAAGAAAATGATTGACATCATTTTTTTTAAATTAAATTTTTTTTTTGACACTAATGAAACAGAATTTCATCATTGATGTCATTTAATTGCGAGCGTTTGTTTTTTCGAAAGGAGACAAACACAAAGGCAGTTGTTCAACATGCTGATTCCGTGGCTTTTGCAAACACTAGTGAAACAGTAGAGTTAGGAGTGTTTTGACGTAGGTGCTAAACTGCTAATAATTCATGGGTGCGCATGAGGTGGAGTAATAAGGTAGCAACACCTTATTATGCCCCTGGACCCAATCCAATGCAAATGAAGTCCCTGCATTCATTTTAGAACAAGAATCTAGGAGGGCACATGATATTTTATCACCTACTGTAGTCCAAAAGAGATAAGAGATCGTGCACTCTCCTATATTTTTGTGTTGAAAAGAATGTAGGGACTTCATTGGCCTGAATTGGGTCAAGGGATGGAATAAGGTGCGGCTACCTTAAGGAAGGATTTGAAGCTCAACAAATAGATCTCTTTACATTTGACAAATGAATGAGTCTCTTTAATAATAAGGGGACAACAATGTGGAAGGGACTAGACAAGCCCATTACAATCCTGATTACCAATGTAAATATATTTGGGCCAACTCTGAGAAGGGGATATATTTTTCAAAGGTTTGTGCATGTTTCACAAATAAAAACCAAGTGGAATTATAGTTTTTCCATTAAAATTGTAATTTTTGTGAATTTCTAAAGTGGTTTGCTCTGAAATTACAAAATTGTTCATAGAATGGAGTCATCAAAATCTCCTAAACAACCGATAACCACTCTCCCATGTATTCAATGGTACTTGAGTGTTCACATTAAAGAATTGACACATTACCCCTTGCATTGATTTTGTCATAAAACAAACATATTTGGATGGGTTTTTTGAATAGAATTGGGACCAAAAGTAGGATGATGGAATTGAATAGTGAATGTACATGGGTTGGTCTACCTTAACATCTAAACGCCCATGGCCTTTTGGAGCTTATTAGGATTCCCTCTCAATTGAATAAAAAAAAAACATTTTGATAAGTTTTATCAATTTTTTTTTGGAATTGTAACCTTACGGATTCAAACTAGACATACTAGAAAGCACGACAAAAAAACAAAAAAACAATATCACTTAGAAATTGAAGATTAGAATGTTTGATTGTGATGGTGTTAAAACTTTGAAAGTGATTTGAAGTCTTTCAATCTTCTTTTGACATGTCAAAACTAAAAAATTGGTCACCAAAAGAAACATGATGTTAAAGGGCATAACTTGCATAACTCCAATCAATTTACGGGTTCTCAAAATCTATTCTAAACTTTTTTTAAATGAATTTCTAATGTGATTTTTTGTCCAAGTTCTACTTAGTATTTGAGGCTCATTTCCAAGTGCCCTCAACACTAGAAAATCAAGATTTGCAATGGACACATGTACACAAAATCTTGAATAGAGAAATTATTACCATTCGTTTTCAAAATCAAAATTTTGATGCTAAGACTAGACTTCAAAAATAAAATTTCAAAAATATAAGCTACTAAAAATAATAATTTCATGAAGTTTTATTTGACTTTAAAGTTTTGTCTACACCAAAATTTGGTGCCTTGGTCAAGCATGTATTTAGGGTATGTAACTATGTGGAAGAAATGATTTTAGAACATCTACTAAATTTTTTTTGACCCTTCATAACTTTTGCATATGGTATCCAAATGTTGCACTCTTTGGTGCATTTGAATTTCTTTTCACTTGACAACAAGAAAACATACAAATTTGAATAGTCTAATAATAGTAAATAGGCATAGTAGCAAAAAATGACGGTTTGAGGGGTACCTACCTTATAAGGATTGTGTAGGTGAAATTATAGCACTTTGCATGCAAATCATTTAGATTGTTAGTTTTCCCCAACTTAGTGTGACAATGTGTCTTGTAGCCATGGCAAGTTACTATAATAATGAAGGATGTTGCATTAAGGCTCTTGAGCTTCTAAGCATTGGTCTTGATGGATTTACCCTCCTAAAACTTTTTTTGATATGAAGTATTTCTAATTTTTGACCCTAGGAACTTTAGGGGTTCAAAGGGGGTTCAAAGTGCATTACTCTTTTTAGTCAAATTCCTTTAAAGACAAATAGAATTTGAATCTAATTTTTCCATCTCAAAATAAATGTTTGCTTTGTTGTTGAAATCATTTGATACCAATTTCATTATTTATATTGTAAAAAAGCATAATTTCAAAAGGATTCAAATTTTATATCATGCAATCTAAAAGAAAATTGGATGAAAAAGGACTCTACGTGACCTATGTAAAACAAACTTTGAAAATATGAGGTTCAATTAGGACACTAATGTTGAAATGGACGGAGTAAGGTACTTTTATTCTTATATTTTGGACTCTTCCTAAATTAACTAAGAGTTTTTGAAGTTTGAATTTGGGGATGTTCTAAAAATGTTTCACTTGTATAATACCGTGGTTGTAAGACAAAGTCAACTAAAAAATAATTTCAAGAATAGATACCAAAAATTCTCAACAGTTGTTTTTTCAAAGAACAAAATTTTGTGTAGAATAAAAAATCTAGTCCCCCAAAAACTATTTTTAATATATATCAAACCTTATTTTGTGGAAAAAAATAATAATTTGGCATAGATGTATCAACCTTGTCCTTCATCTATTAATAGTCCTATAATTTATTAGAAGTTTCAACCAAAAATAATTATAAAAATTCATGCCTAATTTATTTAGAAAATTATAAGTCTTGCTTGGATAATGAGAAGAAATTTGAAAATTAAATTAAAAAAAACTTAAATTTCTAAGTAGGCTTATTTTCAAATTTCAAGCGCCCTTGTATGCAAGTTATGTGAGAAGAATTGGTTTGTACAATATAATCAAGAGCTTTGTAGTCCTGTGGGAGACCAAAAATTGCAAATTCAACTTTTTAAATACGGAATCAATGGTATTGTATCCGGTGGTTAGAGTCAACAAAAAAATAATTCTAAAAATATGCTTGAGTAGACCAAGTTGCTTCGAGATCTAAACTTGGTTTAATATTGTTGTGACAAGTTAGAGTAAATGTGAGTCTTGAACTTTGGTCTATTTGGGCTTTTTCTACTAGTATAAAGGTCAAACTAAAATGTTATTTTAATAGTGAAAACTAGTTTAGGATTACCTAACTTATTTTAAATTTTTTAATAATTGTTAAATAGAAGGATGCCTAAGCTACTAATAAACCACAATATTCTAGAGAACCAAGATGTTGCACCTTCTCTACATTTCACTATACATTTCTTTTAATGTTTATAGTACCACTACTCACTATACTAAAACTTGGCATATATTGTAGAATGCACATTTGAAGTGAATGTAAATAACAATTCAAAGTATTGACAAAGCAATTAATATTAAACAAAAGATATTATGCATAAAAAATCTAGATTCTTCTTTAAAGTGGTATGAAAGAACTTTTATACATTAGTAGAAGCTTTGGCACATTGGTACCAAATATCAATCTAAGTAGTAATATATGGCTTGGCACTCAGGAAGCAATTTTTTAAAGTATTAAGATGGTTGTTTGTATTGTTCCCAAAGAAGTTGGAAGAGTCTACTTGGCCTCAAAAACAAAAATAAAAAGGTAGTTCAAAAGGTGACAAATTTATCTCACGCACACACACATTGCACTTCAAATCAATAAATGTTTTATTTGTTCTCCAATTGATATTGCATGTTATTTGCAAAGAAAAAAATATCTTTTAAGTCCATTGCAATATATATAATTTTCAAAAAATAATTCAACTTAATTTTATTACATTGTTCCAACTCAATTTATTATATAAGTTTGGTACTCAAAAATATTATTTGTCAAAAAAACGTATTTATAAATTCCAAAAGCTCATTTTAGATACAATAATGAATATCATATTTGGAAAGGGCACTTGTGAAAAAATAGAAAACTACATTTTCAAGTCCAACCTATATAGTGCATTTTAACCCTTGGGTCTAAAACTAATATATTTTTTGAAGTAAATAATACAACATCTATAAAATCATACAAGATCATATTCTTGGAATATTTTTAAATAATTATATTTTAAGGGCATTACTTATATGGTGCTATAAAATACCCCTTGAACGTATGTGCATATGAGATTTATATGTATGTCTCCCAAAAATATTATGTAGTACTACTTGAAAGATTATTATCTATTTGAATTAGAAAAACAAGTAAAATATATTGCATCACATTGTTGGTAAAGGAGGGTGCTAGCACGTGAGTATAGAATCTATGAGCTTATGAACCTAGGAATCTATATTATAGACACCTTCTATGGTTGTATGTGTTTATGTTATAGATACCTATGTTATAACCTCTTTTCATGTTACAGTGTACCTATGTTATAAATACCTTCAAATGGTTGTAGGTATATACCTACATTTAGTTCAAGGCTCATAGGCTCATGTCTTTGTGCTCAAGTGCCAACATCATTGGTTGGTAAGTAACTAGGATACTTAATTTGGATATTCTACAACACCCTTTAGTTGATTGCTAAATAGACATAGGATTGAGCCTCTTGAGACATGCAAGAATGGAAGGATAAGATGGCATAGTTGGGATTTTTTTACCTTACACTCAAAGACAAATAGAAACCCATTCTTGAGATGGATCTTTGTACTCGTGATCTTAGATTCTTGGAGTAGACAATGCACTTCTTTGAAGGAGTGCCTTCTAACTTGAATTATTTAAATTTTCTTCAATTAAATAACAAATTATACTTCTTAAATTTTTAGTTTTCTTCACATCCATGTTCATCTCTACACTTTTCAAGTGCAAGAACTTCCACACGGTGAAGTTGCCATTGTGTAGGACTTTGAAATGTTAGTTAGCCTTCAACATTGCAAAACAAAAATGTCACTTCGTATTTGGTTGCTATACTTTCACCAATTGGACATAAACATCTTTGTGCCTTTTGCTACCAAGTGTTGGTTTGGTGTCCAAGTCTAGTGATTCACTTTGATGCCTTGCAATTTTACCACAACTAGGTTGAACGCTCAATAACTTGGTGAAGAATGGAAACAACTTAGCTCCTTATGAACCAAGGTCATTTTTTTGTCAAAAAATACTCAAAATTGCCACTTGTTGCATTCACCCAAGGAAGCAAAAAAATAATTGTTTTTAGAATACAACTGTGGAATCTTGTAGTTCACTTGTCTCAAATCATTTGGTGAAAATTTCATGAAGTTTTAATTGTACAAATTGGAAGATATTAGCATTCATTAGATGATATTTGGGGCCTATGGGAGACTGTTTCAGGTCACTTTCCCCCCACAGTGAAGGAATGACCGGCTGTTAATTTTAAATTCTTCAAATGCAAAAAAAAGTTGAAAAAATAAAATAAAATTGAGAAATGAGATCGTAGCCTCTCAGCTATGTAGGACCACTGTGGTATCACTACAGAAGTCATGTTTCTTGGTTATCACAGCATTATAACTCGTGGTCTCTTGGAAGCCCCAAATCTCATGTAATGCAAAGTTGTAATTTTTTTTTTGAATGCTAGGATACAATTTTAGATGACTTTGACCACCATTTGTGATTTTTTTTGCACCACAAACTTTGAATAAAAAAGAGTTTATATTGAAGAATTGAGTTGAAAGTCTACAAATTAAAAAAAACAAAACAAGCTTGATTTTCATTCTTAAAAAATTGTTAAGTAGAAGTAGGTCCAAGATTGAATAAAAAAACTAAATTGTTAGTTTTTTTATTAAATTATTGAAACATAATAATCCAAATGGTGCGATTGTTCAAGCAAGTAAATATAACTTTGTCAAACAATTTATTTATATCCAAACAAGGAGTGTACCTTTCTTTGGCAATTTGACAACATAAAGCTCCAATCAGACTTCTTCAGTGAGAGAGTCCATCTTAAGATGAGCTAAAAAATGGCTCACTCTAAGATGGATGTTTTTGGATAACCAATCTTTTATTGGCGACTTTGTTGTGTGGCTACTTACTAGTCTGTTTGTTTAGTGTTTGGCATGTTAGCTATTTATTGGTGTCTAATTCCTGGGAGATTATGAGTTGGTGTTTGTGATCTTTAGACTTTCAAAAACCAAAAAATCCCCTGCTAAGAACTTGTTCCTTTAGTTCTTTGTACTTTTTCCCTGTATCAATGGAAATTGTCCATGTGTTTCAAGAAGAAATTTATATATTTTGAAAAACTGTGAATATTGCATTAAAAAATGAATCCTATAATCTATTTTTTTAAGAAGATGCTTTGATTGCCCCCAAAACAAGATTATCTATAGCTCTCTCATCACTAGTCTAGAATAGAATGAATCAAGGTTTGAACTATAGATAATCTTGTTTCACTAGTCTAAAATAGAATGAACATGTAGACAAAAATACAATATTTGAGGAAAAAAAAATTGAAATTTTATTTTGACTTTTTGTGATTTGAAGGGTATTGCCTCCCACCTACCTTTGATTTTGGCTTAGGGTGACATAATTTTTGCTTTCAAACACTCATTGAAAAAAAAAAATACATTCCTAAAAAGTTTCAAAAATGACAATGAAAATTGACACTATAAGTACCTACCCAAAGTCCCTTGAGGGGACTCTTGGTCCCATAGAGGTCAATAGAAATCTAAAACCTAATGATTTGAAATTCGAAAGCTACGAAACTCAAAGTTTTACTTCCAATAAATGGGTCAGTCCTTTGATACTTTATTAATATTTGAGATAAGTATCTGCCAAAATTCAGAATAATGAGAATAATGTAACAACAATAGTGTTAAACAAGTTTGAATTATTATTTTTAATTGGTCAAATTTATAGACAAATTTCTGTATATTAACCCCTAAAGGACCAAGGCCTTTTTTCTCCCAGAAAACACTCAAAACTGCCATACCTATAGTAAGGAGTAAAAAAAATTGAAACATTGTTTTTTTCCATATCTAACCGTAAGATCTTACACCTAACTAGTATGAAAGTGTGTGGAAAAAATTTCAGAATTTTCGACCGCTCAGATTGCAAGATATCTGCGTTTAAAGTGGAAAAAACAAGTATTTCAGCACATTGCAGGACTAAAATTTTGACTTTGAACATTTTTAACTTAAATTTTTTGCACTATAGAGTTTTGAGCTTTAAATCTTTATAGTGGAGAATTGAGTTGAGAGTCTAGGTAAAAAAGAAAAATTCAAAAAAAATTTAATTATCATTCTTAAAAAAATTGTTAAGTAGAATTAGGTATGAGATAGAAGGAAAATCTAAAATATTCATATATTTAGATGGAATTAAAATGCACTAATCCCAATGGTGAGATTGTTCTAGCAAGTAAATCAGACCATGAAAAAAAGAAAAATTTGAAAAATTTGAAAAATTTCATTCAGAAATGAATCCTACAAGTTATTTTTTTAAAGAAGATGCTCTAATTGCCCCAAAAACAAGAATGTCCATAACTTTCTCATAACATATCCAAATGAAATGAATCAAAGCTTTCCAAATAGACAAAAATATAATCTATGAGAAAAAATATTATTAAAAAGAAAATTCAAATTTTTGTCCATTTTTTGGGGTCTGCCCGAGCTGCCCGCCGTCCCCGGGCACCAATTTTGAAAAAAATTATATTCCCACGAAGATAATCAACTTTTCTACCTCCAAAAATAATTTCAAAAAATTAGGAGAAAATTTCAGCCCGTAGGTACCTGCCCGAAAACGCATTTGTCTCCCGAAGGGACAATGGTCCTTTAGGGGTTAATAATAATATTTTAGTTCAAATTTTATTGGACAATATTGATTTGTGTAGTATTAGATCTAAGCATATGGATATAATTAAATCTATAGATCATATTCTACAATTTTGGTTTTGAAATCATCATTAAATTATTCTAATAAGTTATATTTTTTAATACATCTTCATGATTTTAGAATTTGGAATTACGTCCTGGTTAGTAAATGGTTAAGATAACTGCCTTGAGGAGATGGGTTGAAAAATTTAACTCTAAAGGATTAAAATATCTTTTGGACTAAATTTGTAAAAAATTATCACTTTTAGGATAGTGAGAATAAAGGAAAATGTTTGACAATTTTTCATGTTTGGATTTAGCTGTCAAATCAATAAAAAACTTCTAACTTTGACAGTGAGATTTTTGCACTTCATGTAGTTTTTTTAAGACAATTGCATCCTAAATCATGTTAGTTACATACTTGCCAAATTTCCAAATTAGAAAAAGAATTTTGTATATGTTGCATGTCTTGCCCCAAAAACTTTGGGTAGCATAACTTTTGATCTAAACACCTAATCTAGAAATGTATTATGTTCATGTAGGTACATGTCTAGAATCTTGAGCCTATGAGCCTAAGAAAATATTATGTTCATGTGGGTACAATAATATATAAATATGAGTATAAATAAAGAAAAAAACTTCAAAATTTCATATTCTTGGATTGATTTCTTTTACCCCTAAAGTCTTAAAGCCCTTTTTCCATCAAAAAACAATCAAAACTACCATTTCTATTGCAAAAAACAAATTTAATTTTAATATTTTGTAAATATCTAACGGGATATCTAACCATAGGACCTTGCATTACACTAGTGTAAGAATGTGTGGAAGAAACTTCAAAAACTTTGACCATGTAGATTATAAGATATTTGCATTTAAAGTGAAAAAACAAGTTTTTTTGCACCTTGTTCAATTAGATTTTTTGACTTTAAATCTTCTTAGTTTCAAATTCTTGCACTTTTGGTTTTGAATTTTTGATTTTTGATATTGAAAAATTGAGTTGAGAGTCTAGAGATAAGTTTAAAAAATACACACTTAATTTTTATTCATTAAAATATTATGAAGTAGAAGTAGGTTCAAGATTAAAGGGAAACTAAACTGTTAATAGCTTTGAGATGGAATTGAAACATACCAATCTCAACCATGAGATTGTTCTAGCAAGAGATCTTGAGTTTGTGATTTTTTTTAAATTGTAAAAATTGAGTTCATAAATGAATCCTACAAGTTAATTTTTCAAAAAGATGCTATGATTGCCCCCAAAACAAGATTATCCATAAATTTCACATCGCTAATTCAAATTAAATGAGTAAAAAGTTTTCCATGTTAATAAAAATACAATATATGAGAAAAATATTAAAAAAAAAAATTATTTTGAATTTTTGTGGGGATTTTTTTCTACTTGCTAAATTCAAATTTGGACTTATTGTGCTACAAATTTTGCTTACAAGCATTGATTGAAATAAAAATCAATATTGTTTTTTAGGGGACAATGAGACTTTGGAGGTTAAACTACAAACCCTAGGATGTTGAAGGATTAACAAATGTAATAAAAAACCTTGGCCTCAATCTAAAGGATTACATGTATATTTTATTTGAAAGATAGCATCCATCACTATCAACACCTTAGTATCCTCAAGCAAAAAAAAAGGAACAAACATAGAAGAACGAAAGTGAAGAGAAGGAAAAAGGAGAATAGCTGAAGAAGAAAAGGAAAGAAAAAGAAAAGAAAAGAAAAAGAAAAGATATGAAGAAGAAAAGAAAAGAAGAAAAAATGAAAAGAAAAAGAAAAGATATGAAGAAGAAAAGAAAAGAAGAAAAAATGAAAAGAAAAACATGAGAGTGAAGAAAAAGAAACAATCATAGGGGAAGAAGAAAAACGAAGGACTTTCCAGCTTTCCAATTTTCGTGGATCTGTCGGTAACTTCTGCGCATCGGAAACTCCGTCCGTCCAACTCTTACTTCTGTCCGGAGGAGCGCCGCCTTCTTGTGCATCATTCTTCGCAGAGTCCTGCGTTTTTTCGTTTTGGAATTGTCGTAACTGATACTTTTCTTTCCTCCTGCCTGTTGGGTGTTTCGATTGCCAGTCCTTCCGACGTTACAAAAAAACACGCCGTTCGAGGTTAGGTTTAAAATCAGCCATTCAGGGAGGGATTCATCAAGCAAACCAGACTTTAGCTTCAACCCCGGTGGCCTGAATGTATGTATTCTATGAGTAATAAGTAAACCCACCACTCTGAATTTCGAATCCTTGGCAAGATTGATGCGGTTGTGGAGGATTTGAATAAGAATATTAATTTCCTTGAATGTGTCATCACCACTGGCGATGGAGTACGGAAACCTCTCGAGGATTGCTTGCATCAACAAATCTTGACTGCCAATGCTTTGTGGACTCGACCGTATGTTGGAACACGCCCTGCTGGGAGTGAAGGTCAGAATACTCGTACTCTGAAGGCTGGCAATCATTTGTTACTCTCTACGGTTGATAATTTCTCCAAGCCCTGAACAATAGTTCATGAAGAAGAGGGTTTAGAATCTGAGTATGATTGAAGTCGTTTACTTGGCGTGGGTTTGAAGATGAGAAAGAAGAAGTGGTGTTGTTCAGCTTTTATGACCCGGATTTCGCACGTGATAATTGGCTAGGTTGATAATTGCTTCAAACCCTAAATATTGAACCCTAATTAAGTTGTGACTTGACCTGAAGATTAGCTTTTAACAACTGAGTACGAATTAAACCCTGCACCCTGCTTCATTTGTGAATTGAATTCAAGATTAGTCTTGAACATCCAAGCACGAATTAAACCCTAAACCTTCATTCAATTGGAATTGACTTGCAGAATGGCTATTAACATCTGAGCACTAATTAAGCTGTTTACAAAGTGTGGATTTGAAGAACATGTGTTGAGGAATCGCGTTCTAAACCCTAAACCCTGATTAATTTGTGAATTGACTTGAAGAATGGCTTTTACCATCCGAGTCTGAAATAAATCCTAAACCCTGATTCAATTGTAAATTGACTTGAAGAATAGCTATTAACATCTGAGCACTAATTAAGTCGCTTACAGAGCGTGGATTTAAAGGAGAATAAGAATTGCTGCTGTTACTAACACATGTGCGGAGGAATCGAGTTCTAAACCCTAAATACTAACCCTGAACCCTGATTCAATTGTGAAGAACAGTTTTTATCATCTGAGCACGAGTAAAGCCGTTACAGAGCGTTGAATTGATGAAGCAACAGCTTCTAGCACGTTCAGGTCAGTTTTTTTTTTGGTCGTGTATTTCTTTCTGACAAGGTTTAAGGCTAAATCGTCATTCAACAGTGGGTTTCACACATCGTTGATACGGTGAGACTAGTCGTTTATTGTTTGGTCTTGATGAAATTTTGTGGACCATTGTCCACCTTCTACAAAAGAGTAGTGATAAGGCAATTCGTAATCGCTTTAGAATCTCACTCTCAAGTCTCTCTACTCGAATACCTTCCTCTGGCTAAATGTTTAGATTTAGACACTTATTCGGGTGATTAAATGAAGTATAATAAATGAAAAAGTGAAGATTCGGCGCAGATGCTTTAATGCACTTCCATTGTTCTTTCTATAAAACTGGGTAACTGTGAAAAGTTTAGATTTAATTGCTTTCCTCCAATGATAATTGGAGCCCTGAACTTGATGTCAACATGACAACATTACCCCATGCAGAAGGTTGTCTTTGGTGAACAATACAGGTGACACAGCTGTACTAAAGAATTCGGTGAAGTACGTTACTAATTGGCAGTCGGTACTCCTCTTGCCCATACTCACAATCGGTACTCACAAGGGAATGTGACGCCGACAGGAGTCTTTTTTTCGTGATTTCTGAACAATGCTGGTGCGCTTCCTCTGTTGTTATCAATTCGCTACTAGTGTGTGTCCCATTGTTGATAGAATCGAAGTATCTTTTCGACGAAGCTCTGAGTGTTATTACAGAGATTTCATGAATTCATTACCATTGTTTACTTTTAGTTTGTGCTAGTGTGGGACTCCGACTGTGTGAGAGTCGAAGTGTCTACTCCATTGTTGCAGAGATTTCATGAATTCGTTACTATTGTTCGCTTTCAGCTTGTGCTAGTGCGTCCCTCCAACTGTTGTAGAGTCTAAGTGTCCACTTGTTGTTACAAAGATTTCATCAATTCCTTACCATTGTTTTCATTTCGGATTCCGCTAGTGTTGGTCTCCCAATGTTGTGATAGTCGAAGTGTCTACACGTTATTGCAAAGATTTCATGAATTGGAGCTACCATTGTTTGCTTTTAGCTTGTGCTAGTGTACGTAGGTCTCCAGCTAGAGCTAATGTTGTGAGAGTCAAAGTATCTGCTCCCTTGTTGCAGACATTTCATGAACTGGTTAGCATTGTTTGTTATTTAGCTTGTGCTATGGTAGTGTGGGAATCTTAACTATTGTGCGGGTCGAAGTGTCTACTCCATAGTTCCAGAGATTTCATGAAGTCGCTACCATTCTTTGATTTCAGCTCGTGCTAGTGCGTGTCTCCAACTTGTCCTCCCTTGTTGCCGTGATTCAAATTTTTTCACAAGCTTTGGTGGTCCTTTCGTCCTCCCGCAATGGGCAACCGCTCCCTCGTCTACAGCTTCGCCGCCCGCGGCACCATCGTGCGCACCGAACACACTCCTTTCTATGATACCTTCTAAACCATTGCCATCCAATGCCTTGCTAAGCTCCCTCGCTCGGACCCCCTAGCCCCACCAAGCACACCTTTCTTTGCGATTCTCACACTTTCAACTTCCTCTTCCACAACAACTTCACTTTCCTCGCTATGGCAGTCTTCTTTTGGCTAATACCTCCCTTTCACCTTCTTGGAGTGCGTCGAGGCTTACTTATGTCACCGCTACGAAGGCGGCCACGCAAATCTTGCCATCTCTGAATCCCTTAACGCTGAATTCGCCCCTCAATTCAAAGTCCACATGGAGCACGTAACCCTCCATCCTGAGGAGAAGCAGAAGCTCGTGCGAATGAAGGTGCAAAGTGGAGCAAGTGAAGGGGGTTGTGATGGTGAACATCAAGAAGGTGCTGAATCGGTAGGAGAGAAGAATTCCTCAAAAACGTTGGGGTTGGAAATGGGGATGAGGCCATTTAGGAGCGAGAGAAATGAGGTGAAGCGAAGAAATTATTGTGGGAATTGCTGTTTGAAGACATTTGTTTTGGGGGTGAGGGTGATTACTGCAGTGATGGTTTATGTGTCAGTTTGTAAAGGACTAAAGGTGTTGTGTGCTATAATCCAAGGGTGCCACCGCTACCTTTGCCTGCGGAGTAATTAATTTTATTGTTCATGGAATCAGCGGGTTCAATCCATGAAAGCTTCAGCGTTGTATTTGAAGCATTTGCAGCAACAATGGAAGCATTGGCAATAACATCTGAAGCATTTGCAACATCGTCTGAAATATTTGCAATGACATTGGAAGCATTTCGGCAGCATTTGTAGCATTGGCAAGAGCATTGGAAGCATTTGCAACAACATTGGAAGCTCATCAAGCTTCTGAATATGGAAGTGCTAGTCTTCTCATGGAATGATAGATTTGTTCATAGAATTAGTTGTTTCCAAATCATGAAAGCTTCACACAACAGTGTTGTAATTGCATTTGAAGCATTTGCAACATTGGAAGTGCATCAAGCTTCCAGTTATGGAAGTTCTGTTCTTTTCATGGCCGCCCTTGATTTATTCATAGAACTAGCTGTTTCCAATTCACGAAAGCTTCACACACGAAAGCTTCACACAATAGTGTTGTAAATTTGAACCATTTGCAACAACATTTGGTGCATATGCAATTGCATTTGAAGCTCATGAAGCCTATTTGTTTCCATTGTGTGCTTCCATTGTGGAAAATTTCTTGGAAGAATTGCATTGGAAACTCCTACTTAATATGAAGTTTCTATACACATATCTTTTTTTCTTTGATTTTGAACTATCTTTGTTGTTTGTTGCATTGTATTCCTAACTAATTGTGAGTCCTTGAACAAAATTTTGTGTTATTGTGGTACCATGTAATGCATATGCAGTATCTTCTAGAAGATTGTAGAACACTTGAGAAATTTTGATTTGATGTGCTTATAGAGTTGTTTTCTATGTGGGATGGAGTATTGGCAATAAATTGCTTTGAAATGCAAGAATTGGTTATAATGCTATTTAACCCCTAAATGCCTAAGGTCTTTTTTGAGCTTCTTGGAATTGCTCAAAACTAAACAAAAAACTCAAGTTTTGATAAGTTTTATCAATATTTTAAAAATTGTAATTGTACAAATTTAAACTAGATGAGATATGAATCACATAGGGTTTACTTTTTAGGGGAGTTGTTCCTTAGTGTCACTAGGTAATTGTGACCAAAAAGGTTTGTGAACCATAGCATACAAACCCCTATTGGATCCGCATTTAGCATTGGACTAAGTTAAAGTGACCTTGGGAATGATGTACATTCATACCCTTCGTCTTTAAGTTCAAATATTGACCCTACAAACACCTAATACACTATAAGTAAAAATTCATCTTCCTTACTTCTAATTTTTTTTCTAATACATACAATGAAAAATCACCTTGTATTAAGTAAATATATTTCTTCATTTAACCATGATCCTATATTTTTCCTAATTTCACTTACAAATATTATATACAAATATTAAACAATACACTATATTAGTCCTTATCTAATTTTCTAATACCTATTAGCAGTGTCCCCGTTCAATATAATTGTCAAGGAAGCAAGTTTTCCACTTCCTTTGGCAATACTACAAAGCCCAAATACCTTCAAATTTAAAGTGGTTAAGGAAGGCAAGTTCCCTACTTCCTTTGGTAATGTTGCCAAGATTGGACAAGAGCTCAAAATGAGAGTAGTAAAAAAAGACAAGTTTTCAACTTTGTTTTGCAATGCCACTAAGCTACAATAAGAATGCAAAATGAGAGTGGTCAAGAGAGACAAATTCCACATTTCCTTTGGCAATACAACCAAGCTTGAACAAGAGTACAAATTGAGAGTGGTAAAAGAAAACAAACTCCCCACTTTCTTTTGGCCATGCCGCCAAGCTTGAATACTCTTCCAAATTGAGAGTGGTCAAGAAAGACAAGTTTCTCATTCTTTTGGCAATGCTGCCAAGCTTGAACAAGAGTGCAAATTGCATTGAAAGTGGTCAATAAAGACAAATTCTCCACTTCGTTTGGCAATGCCGCCAAGCTTGAATAAGAGTACAAATTGAAAGTGGTCAAGGAAGACAAGTTCCCTACTTTAATTGACAATGCCACCAAGCTTGAATAAGAGTGCAAAATGAGAGTGATCAAGGAAGATAATTTCTACACATTTTTAAATAATGTCCATAAGTTTAAGAATTAGTTCAATTAAGAATTGTTAAGGAAGATAAGTTCCCCACTTCCTTTGGTAATGGCGCCAATCTTGAACACCATCCCAAATTGAGGGTGGTCAAGGAAGACAAGTTCCCTACTTCCTTTGGCAATGCCTCTAAGCTTGAACATCTCCGCAAATTAAGAGTTCGTAAGGAAGACAAGTTACCCACTTCTTTTGGGAATGTCTCCAAGCTTGAACAAGAATGTAAATTGAGAGTGGTCAAGGACGATAAATTCCCCACTTCTTTTGGCAAAGCCGTCAAGCTTGAACACTCTTCTAAGTCAAGAGGGTTTAAGGAAGATAAGTTCCCTACTTCCTTTGGCAATGCTACCAAGCTTGAACACCTCAACAAATTGAGTGTAGTCAAGGAAGACAAGTTCCCTACTTCCTTTGACAATGCAATCAAATTTGAATAAGAGTGTAGATCAAGATTGGTCAAGGAAGACAAGTTCCCTACTTCCTTTGGCAATGCCACCAAACTTGAACACCATCCCAATTTGAGAGTAGTCAAGGAAGATAAGTTCCCTACTTCTTGTGGTAATGCCACCAAGCTTATACAAGAGCCCAAATTGAAAGTGATTAAGGAAGACAAATTCCCCACTTCTTTTGGCAATGCCACCAAATTGAAACAAGAACACAAATTGAGAGTGGTCAAGGAAGACAAGTTCCCCAATTCCTTTGGCAATACCGCCAAGCTTGCACAAGAGCGCAAATTGAAATTAGTCAAAGAAGACAAATTCTCCACTTCTTTTGGCAAAGTTGTCAAGCTTGAACACTCTTCCAAATCGAGAGTCATCAAGGAAGACAAGTTCCCTATTTCTTTTGGTAATGCCACCAAGTTTGAACAAAATCTCAATTTTAGAGTAGTTAAGGAAGACAACTTCCCTACTTCCTGTGGTAATGTCACCAAGCTCATACAAGAGCTTAAATTGAGAGTGATCAAAGAAGATAAGTTTCCTACTTCCTTTGGCAAAGTTGTCAAGATTGAACACTCTTCCAAATCAAGAGTGATCAAGGAAGATAAGTTCTCCACTTCTTCTAGCAATGCTGTCAAGCTTGAACATGTGCTCAATTTTAAAGTAGTTAAGGAAGATAATTTTCCTACTTCCTTTGGCAATGCCACCAAGCTTACACAAAAATGTAAATTGAGAGTGGTCAAGGAAGACAAGTTCCCAACTTCCATTGGCAATGCTACTAAACTCGAACAAGAATGCAAAATGAGAGTCGTCATGGAAGACAAATTACCCACCTCCTTAGGCAATGCCACCAAATTGGAACAAGAGCTCAACTTGAGAGTGGTCAAGAAAGACAAGTTTCCCACTTCTTTTGGCAATGCCACCAACCTTAAACAAGCATGCAAATCGAGTGTGGTCAAGGAAGATAAGTTCCCTAATTCCTTTGGCAATGCCACCAAGCTTGAACACCTACTCAATTTGAGAGTGGTTAAGGAAGACAAGTTTCCTACTTCCTTTGGCAATGCCACCAAGCTTGAACACTCTTCCAAATTAAGAGTTGTCAAGGAAGTCAAGTTTCCTACTTCTTTTGGCAATGCTGTCAAGCTTGTACAAAAACGCAAATTGAAAGTGGTCAAAGATGATAAATTCCCCACTTTCTTTGGCAAAGTTGTCAAGCTTGAACACTCTTCTAAAGTAAGAGTGGTCAAGGAAGATAAATTCTCCACTTCTTTTGGCAATGCCACCAAGCTTGTACAACAGCTTAAATCGAGAGTGGTTAAGGAAGACAAGGTCCCTACTTCCTTTGGCAAAGTTGTTAAGCTTGAACACTCTTCTAAGTTGAGAGTGATCAAGGAAGATAAGTTCCCTACTTCCTTTGGCAATGCCACCAAACTTGAACACTCATCTAAATATAAAGTAGTCAAGGAAGACAAGTTCCCAACTTCCATTGGCAATGCCACTGAGCTTGAACAGGTGCCCAATTTTAGAGTAGTTAAAGAAGATAAGTTCCCTACTTCCTCTAGCAATGCCGCCAAGTTTGAACTCTTCCATAATTTGAGAGTCGTTAAGGATGACAAGCTATCCATTTCCTTTGGCAAAGCCACCAAGCTTGAACTCCTTGACAATTGGAGAGTGGTCAAAGATGGCAAGTTGTCCGTTTCTTTTGGTAGAGCGACCAAGCTTGAACTCCTCCACAATTTGGGAGTGGTCAAGGAAGACAAGTTCTTCACTTCCTTTGGCAATGCCACCAAGCTTGGACAAGAGCGCAAATTGAGAGTGGTCGAGGAAGATAAGTTTCCCACTTCTTTTGGCAATGCCACCAAGCTTGGACAAGAGCGCAAATTGAGAGTGGTCGAGGAAGATAAGTTTCCCACTTCTTTTGGCAATGCCACCAAGCTTGAACACCTCTCTAAATTGAGATTGCGTAAGGAAGACATGTTTCCTATTTCTTTTGGCAATGTTACCAAGCTAGAACAAGAGAGCAAATTGAGGGTGGTCAAGGAGGACAAGTTCCCAACTTCCTTTGGCAATGCTGCCAATCTTGAACACAAGCTTAAATCAAGAGTAGTTAAGGAAGACAAGTCCCCCACTTCCTTTGGTAATGCTTTTATTTTTGAACATTGGCGCAAATTAAGAGTGGTCAAGGAAGACAAGTTTCCCACTTCCTTTGGCAATGTTGTCAAGTTAAAACACCTCCACAATTTGAGGGTGATCAAGGATGTCAAGTTCTCCACCTCCTTTGGCAATGTTGTTAATGCATCGCAAAAACTTAGATCTAGTCTCAATAGGGTATTTCTTGCTGCAAATTCTTTGGGTAATTGTTTAAGGAACCTCAACCTTTTTAGATCAAGTATCTTTAGTGATGCACAGGTACTACAAAGATTCGATATTCTATTATTTAAAGTAATTGTAGTATTTGCTGGAAGTATACATGGAAATGGAATCAAATTTTCTAGTATAATTACCTTCAATTTAGAACATTGTGAAGCGAATCGAAGTAATAAATCCAAGTTGTCAAAATGTGCTTTATAATGGCCCTTAGTGCTCACCAAAATTAGGATACGAAGTTTTTCAAAATCAAAACTTGGGTCATGGTTATTCAAAGGCAAGTCATGGATCATAACTTGCCAAGAAATGCCTTCAAGAACCTCAACATCCTGCATTCGAGAAAGTTTTGATTAGAATGTCCCGGTAGAATGTATTAAATCTTCATATAGAAGCTTCAAATGATAATTGATGTTTCTAACATATATCAAAACTCACAATTCTCTAATTATATAGGTTTGCATCATCAAGTGCTAACTGCATTGAAATGTATATAAGAATACTTATAATTCTTCTCATGTTAGTTGTACTTATAGAATATTACCTTATTTGAAAATCCGCTTTCTAGTATCATTGATGCTTTCCAAATTCTTGTATCCTTGGCAATCTTCCGTCCCATGTCACGTAGTTGGTCATATATTTCTAGAATCTCACCATTTTCATTGACCTTCAACAATGACATGTCAATCAATCTTTGTAGTTCGTCCACTGGAAGGATGCCATTTATGGACCGCATGTACAAGATTGTCTCTCTTGATATGCTAGATGGATATACATCTCTACAAAAGAAACAAGCCACATCCAAAAACATCCTCTTTTCAACATCCTTGTTCAATCCATCAAAGCTTATTTGCAAAGTGTTCCAGATTTCTTCATTACCATCCAAATTCCTTCCTATTGTCATCTTTTGTAATGCTTGTTCCCAACTTCGCAACCTCTTTTTATAACGGAGAAATGCACCCATCACTTTCAAGCTCAAAGGCAAGCCATTACATGCTTTCACAACATGCTTCCGTAAGTTCTCAAAGTCCGGGGATAAAGGAGCTACACCCCAAGAAAGATGAGTAGTGAAAAGTGTTGTTGCTACCTTTTCATCCAACAATTCAACATCCAACTTTCCATCTAAGCCCACAAATGATTTTATTGTACTCTAATCACGTGTTGTGAGAATTACTGTGGTACCCTTGCTAGCTTGTATGATGTCTAGAGGTACTATATCACACACTTGAGAATGATCCTTGATATCATCTAGTATTAATAGAACCTTCTTTCCAACTAAGAGCTCTTTCATCATTATTTGAGCATCTTCCAAATCCTTAGGTTTTCGATTATTCTCAAGTTTTGGTAATATCTTGCACAATATGTCATATGAACTTTGATAGTCTTTGCATTGTGCAACAAAGGATGTTGCATGGTATAACGAATTCACTACCACATCATCAAAGATTGCCTTTGCTAGTGTGGTCTTGCCAATTCCACCCATGCCAACAATTTCTATATAATTCATTTTCAAAAGCCCTTTGACTTTGGACAATTGATGATCCAAATCAATTGGAATTTCTTTTGGAGGTGCAATTGGTTCATCCACCTGTATAAATACAAAATTCATATTTACTAAATCATTTCATATCAAAAATAAAACACTATGATCAAAACAATGAATATCAAGCACTAAAGAGAATTACAAAAAACAAACTTCACTAAATGAGTTTCATAGTTTAACAATTTCATACCATTGGGACAAGATGGACTTCAAATCTCTTAAGGCCTAGGATGGGCTTCAAAACTCTCCAGGCCCAAAATGAATTAAATTTTGGAACCATCTTGCATGAATATGTTCCCTTCAAAAATGACTTCTTTAAACTTGTGAGCCTTTCACAAATTTTGGAAAATGTTGGTCGTTGAAGAGGGTCTTGAGACCAACATTCTTGGATTAAATTAGTAAGTTCTTTGCAATTAATAGGTAGGTCTGGTCTGAAACTTTTATTTTTAGTGTCATGTGTACGTGACATTTGATCATAAAAATCTTTTGGTTCCAAACTAGAATATGTGACAAGGATCCTCTTTAGATATTCGGCTTGACAAAACATTATCAGGTTTTAAGTCAAGATGAGCAACTTGCATGTCATGAAGGTAATACACACCTTTTGCAATTTGGTGCATGATGTCAATTGCAAGATGGTAGGGTAAAGGTTTTCTTGAATTCTTCAACAGGGAAGACAAGCTTGTTTCCATCAATTCCATCACCAAATACATTTCACCAGTTTCAACTTCTCCAACATTCTTATGACTTTTTTGTTAATCCCACAACCAAAAAATTGGACAAGATTTGGATGGCTCAAACCTGCCAAGATGCTAGCCTGCTTTTGAGAATTGATGAGAAAACTTAAATCACCTTCCCAAGTGCTAGCCTCTTTTCTAAAATTGATGAGAAAATTTGAATCACCTTCCAATACTTTTGTGGCACATGCAAGACCCAACCAATTTGATTTGAATACACATCCATTACTTCCTGCACCTATTTGATTGATTAGTTCTGGTGTCTCAAAATCATTAAGAACCTCCAAAGCATCCAAGTCTCCACCATCAACTCGATCCAAATTTCTAAGTCTCAACAATAGATGTTGTGCTAATTTGTAATCCTCTGAGTCTTTCTCTTGAAGTACAAGTTCAAGCTTCTTCTTAAGTTCGTGTCCATCTTCAAGGATTTGTTCATAGGTAGCCGCATCAAATTGAATAGGTAAAATATCGTTTGATTGATTTGGATGGTAGAATAAGTACATATCACATGATGTATCATAACAACACTTCAAATCCAAAAGTAGTTCACGAAAAGTTTCCTTGTTTTGGAGTTGAAATACAATTAAATGACACCATCGATCTTGTCCAGTGCAATTTTTAACCACAATCTCTACTTTCCTTTGAAGACAACCCAATTCTTCAAAAACAAATTGAAACTTGAGATCTTGAGTAGCACTTGAGAGCATTTCAATTCTCTTCATGACTAGTATGAGTTTGCCCAAAAGATGTACACATTGATTCTTATTCAAGGCTTTCTTCTTTGAAGATGCTTCCATATCCTTCAAGTATTTCTCAAGACGTGGTAAAACATTGCAGAGTCTATTACAATACTCCCTTTGCACTTGTAAGAAACCCTTGTCTTTCCTACAAAGTATTTAATGTCTATTGTCAGTGAGATATCATGATAGGATAGATAGTGAGCCATTATTCTATGATATTGAATAAATTAATCAAACATGTTCCACAAATAAAACTTCAATGAATAATAATACTATATCTAAAAGTCAAGCTCAACATTCTCTGTGGGAAACTATAAATATTTTGCTAGAAAACCGCAATATTATTTTCTTACAAAATTTCCAAAAATTTTGGCATCCATTTCTAGAATTATTTTTTACTAAGTCTGACCACTAGGGCACAATAATAAAATGGTCTATTTAATGAAATCTAAAGACATATTTATAAATTTGACTACAAACATAAATGTTTAAAACAAGACTATTTGAAGAGTTGAAAGTAAATCAAATAGAAAACTATACAATGAACTTTATAATTTGAACAATACTATATTCTATCATACACTCTTCAATCACTAACACTTACTAAATAACATTTGAACTCACCTAGTGAACCATACAAAATCCATGTAATTCCAAAAGATTGTCATTGAGAAGAAGGTGACCATCCACATCAAAAAGCGTGCCATTTTCTTCAACAAATGGAGTAAATATAGAAATTCTGCAATAACATAAAAACGAATTCAAAGAAACTAGTCAAAAAATAACATCCAAACCTGCAAAAATAACACAGTTTCAAAAAGATTTCAATCAACTAATATGTTAAAAATTATCTCGTATAGAGAGTTGTATCAAATCTATAAAGCAATTCCTATACAAATCTAATACTATATAATAACATAAAAGTTGTAGGATACCACATTCTTATCCAATTTTTCAAGGCATGAGACATAATTTTAGAATTATGATTTGCAAATATAACAAGAACAATTTCATTGTGTATATTACCCCTTAAAGAGAACTATAGAAAATTATATGTAGGACATTGTATTTGTCTCTTGGAATTCAAATTATATACTAAAATATGGTACATACACTAGTAGTTTTAACTTTTGACAATGCATTTGAATGTCATTTCAACATGTAAATGTTATTATGCTCAAATTCAATACCATATAGTTTGAATATAGGACAATTTTGTAACTTTTCATACATGTAGGAGGTGCAATAATGAGATAAATTAGAAGTACCATGTGTCATTGAACCCAAATCAATAAAGGTAAAATTTTGTCACTATTGTATACTTCAACTCATATCAATTACACAATTTTTTTTTGGTGGAACACAATTAGGATGCTTGCTTTTAAGAATTCCACTAAAAAAATATTGAAGTTTTAAAATACAAAATGTATGATGGAAATTGCATTTAAAAATTTCACAAGGTTTTAAGTGTTCATCATTGCATTAATATTGTTTGGTGTGCTTGATCCAAAATCATACTTCCTTAATTTTCAAATCTTTAATACCATGTTCTTTTTCACCCATCCACAAAAATTTATCCAACTCAAATAAAACAAGGTTATTCATAACCCCAATCAATTAACATCCATTATTCAACATTACTTAATATGAATTTGCACTACATAGCATCAAGACTCTTTTACTAGTACGTATATTCTCTTAAGGACATCCTAATGCATTCTTTCAACAAATTCCATCTTTCCAAAATTGAAACATAAACATAGTAATTGTCAAATTTTTAACAATAACTCCTCTTAATGACAACATCATATCATAACAATTGATTCACATCTTCTTCAAAAGTTAAAATATCGATATTTCAAAATAAAGTTTTTATTCATAGAAAGGTATAGAGTAAATTACTACCTATTTTGGGAGGCTACATAACTTTCATCATACAAGTGATAGTGTTCTTTTCAAATTAATCAAAATTAATGATTTTCTATTCCCCAAATGACAAATACCTCATGACCTATATTTGAAGTTGAGAATTTTTTTAATATATGAACAAACTTAAAGAAGTTTTATGTTCAATTCCTTTGTTGCATTTGCATTGATGTTCTAATGTATAAAGTGAATATAATGACTATCAATGCTTGAAGATAATATCTTCCAATTAGAAGGCCAAACCTATATCATTCCCTAATCGAAGAAGGACAAAGACCTTGAAACAAAGGTACATGTTAGATTCTTCAATGGACCAACAAGGCAACAACATTTCAAGGAAGGGATGCTCTTAAAAACTTGTAATTCCAACTTCAAAAATTCATAACTATTTTGACAAGTTCAAGAACATAAATAAAAATGGTTTGGATGCAATTTCCATTTGTCTTTCATTATAATATTAGCACAATAAATACAGCCATGAAATCATTGAACACATGCTAAAATTCAAACCCTAATTACAAACAAAATCATTTAACAATAAAAAAAATGAGCAAGACAAAGTTGGATGAACACACATGTACCAATTTCTATTCTAAAGGAGCTATAGATTGTTTTGTTGCGTTGTGTTAATTAATTGATTCAACATGAACAAGAATTTCACTCATAGAAACCAGTGTTTGTTACAATATTGGACTACTATCCAATTCCACTTGTAATAATTCATGATACAATTTACATATGCATTTGAAAAATAAAGTTTTAAATTCCAAGCTAGTTGGCAAGCTAAAAACATGGTACCTTTAGAAGAGTTCAAGGTGATCCCTCCACCTTGTATTATAATATTGTCTTAGAAGGTGATGACCACTACTATTACCATTTTTCAATAGAATATATGCACCAAAAGGTGACATTCCATATAATTATTGTATAAGTAAAATAATACAACTTTTAAATATTTTAATAACAAATCAAAGTGATTTGTTATTGCCCCCCCAAGGCAATATTTGGATATTGTACAATAGGATTCAAAATTTGTTGGTAGCTAATGTCAATCAATATGAACAAAATTAAACAAGATTTTCAAGTGGAACATTTAATATGCACTCAATGGTTATCCAATTGACAATCTAAATTGCTTGTATGTATATTATCCAATATTCATTATCCAATCTCACAAATATGCACTAAATGAAATTCGATATCTTCTGAGAAAATTACAAGTGCAATGCTTGACCTAGAATATTTTAGGACAAACCTTACCTTGTAAATGATAAGATTTTCAATCTCATGCCATGTTGAAATCCACTTGGCAAGTAGCTCCTTACTTGTAATTGATTAACTTTTCAAAATGCCTCCCTTTCCGTCCAAAGACTTTCTTTTGGCCAACAACATGCTGAAAAAATATACAAAGAATTTAAAGGGAATATTCCGCTATGGCCCTCCATTGCTCAGTGGATGAAATCGTTGAATAGCAATAAAGCCTCTAACAATATCACTTCTTTCAATGAATGAATGCTTTCAAATGCAAAAGTATTCCAATTCATATTTCACCTATGTCCATGATGGTAAATTGTTGCATCATGAAAAACAATTGTCAATTACTTTTTAAAGTATCTAAAATAAATGGAACAAGAAGCCCTCCTTTCATCACCTCTCTTCTTGAGAGTTCATAGCCAAATGTATCCAAAGCTATCAATGTAGTTCAATCCTCATTAACTAATCTGGTGAGAGGTATAAAGCCTCCATCTCTATAATTGATCCTAAGTTTGTTTGTCCCTATAGCATTGCCATCATTCATTTTGCTGAGCCAAATTCTTGCACCACTTTGCAATTGATCACCGCATACTATGGGACTCAAGGAGAAGACATATTGTATTTAGCATATCCCTTAAAGGACATTTCATGTCCAACCTTGGTCAAACTTCGTTAGATTTCTACATTAAAATACATACCTCAAAAAAAATTGATATTTTTCACACGTGGTAATATATTTTTAGAATTTAGTGTCATTTTTTCATAATTAAAAACAAAAAATTGAATTTTACATGATTTTTTAAAGAAAGTTCTTTGTGAAAATCATAGTAATTACCAAAATGTTAAAAATATTATGAAATTTTAAAGAAAAATAGAAACAATAGTGACAAACATCATGGTGTAATTGATGTACTCCTTGAGCTCACACTAGTAGAAATTCAATAGAAAAAGTTCAAAAGTAATGTATTTTGAGCTTTCAAGATGCTATCTTCAAAGTAGCACAACAACGAAAATTTTGAAAAAGATTCAAATAGAATAGAAAGTAGATTATTAGAGCTATGTTTTCTTTGTTAAGCTTAAAAAAACATTTACAATAAAAAAAAACTACATGAAAATTGAGATTTTGACTTTCAAAATGCCCATGAGACTTGCAATGTCCTTTTAAGGGATATTCATTCATCCAGCCTAGCCTCCTAATCAGGTTTCTACATAGAGTACTCCAAGACGAAGGAGATGAATTCCAACTCAAGTATCGGCCCTGAAGCTTCTGTACAACCGCAAGCAGAGCTCCTAAACCTAATCGCAAACCTCACTTGCTACAGATTCTCAAACAAGTGCCAAACACACACAAGACCCAAGCACACGAGCCTTACGAAAGTAGGAACACCTGCAACAGCACTTTCAAGGTGCAATGTTCACTCACACGGGCGGAATCCCCAAACGACACCCTAACACTTGCTTGTTCATTCAAGTGCTACCCATACCCAACCCAAATCTGAAGCAGTCTAATGCAGGGAACCACGCTCAGACTCGATCGCACTTGATCGCATTTCATGAAGTGCACACACCTTACTAGCTGCCGGGAGGATCCAAGAACGCTCTGTCAATTCGACTTCTCTTCAATTACTAAATTGAACTTCCGTGTGCAGTTGAGCGCCGAGAATCGAAATCCGAGCTGCAAGAAGAGAAGACTCATCTCTAGAGTGACACAGAGCAGCTGCAAGACCAACTAAATCGAAGACGGGAACCAAAAACAGAGCGTCGGAGACGATGAAGGGCCGGCCGGGAGACCGGGCCGAGGGTGAGGCAGCTGTGGCAATAATGGACTGGATGTGGACCTGGTTGCAGCCGCCCCACGTGAAGCAGAACATAATATTTTTATTTTTAGACGACGTGAAGGACTGAGAGCACTGATTCCTGCGGCGTGGGATCCGTGCCTGTGGGCCAGGACTTCAGTTTGAGTTCATCTGATCTTGTGGTTTTTCAACGCGGGGGAAAACGCAGGAACTTACTCACCTCCCGTCCGTCCCAGTTTTGGTGAAATCTTTTGATACCAATTTAAGAGCACCATCGAGTGATCGGGGGCACTGGCAACAAGAGAAGGAACGCCAGTGCCAACGCCTTTGACGAACGCTGGGTTCCACAAGACGTTCAGTCAGTTGTGGGAACCTCCGTCGGTGTCCGACAAATCCCTTCTTTTTTCTTAACACGAATCGTGCTCTCAAATTTTTTACCTGAAAGAACTTGCGGTGAACCAACAAGTTCCTGAGTGGCTGCCCACTTATAAGAGGGTGTCAGCCGCTTCTCCTTCTTTTACTAGAATTACAGGCTGACCATGTCAAGATGGTCGGGGTGAACTGACCCCCTCGCTCGTCCCCCGCAAGTCAGTCCAGGGGGTGCAAGCACTCTTTGAGAAGCTAAAATCCTCTCCGAACAGAGAAGAAATCACCATGCCGCAAGATCAACCAAAACAAGCTAGACACGGATCGATTTATCAAAAACTGGGAAAATGTGGTAACCCGTCGTGATCATGGAAGAGAACACAACTCTTCTAGCATTTCCCCATATATATTTAGATCAAAAAATCCAATTCCCTGTCAATTTCTTACAAGTCTTAGCATCAAATGAGCTGTCCGTACTGCGCAATATTGAGTTACCGGTACAACACGATCATAGCTCCCTGCACAATCAAACAGGAGAATGAAAGCCTCCGATCGATTTCCACCGACGGTAAGATATTGAAAAACAGAGAGTGAATATTAAGCTGACAACGAGAGAATTAATTTGTTCCAAGCCTTTGCTACAATCGCAACAGATCGAAAGAAAACATTCGTCAAGCGCATGCATCAGATCGAAGAGCTCATGATACTGAATGAAAATAATAAGCTACAAGGAACGTACCCTCCAAGATCTGGAATTGCCAAGCGCCCCTAGTCTGTCGCAGGTTCTTAAAATCTAAGCGATGATCTGGGTTGGCACACAAAGTTTGAGTTGAACCACAAAACATTAAGATGAATGAGCGAGCATTCAACTGCGAGTATATGACTCATATGAAGGTGAAGAAATCGAGAACATTCAAATGAAATGGAAGCATGATCAAATCAACTACCAAAACATGGAATCATCATCAAATCATCTATGGCAACCACGAATAATTTGCCTCCGGGATCATGAAATCAGCCGACCCTTCTGATCCGGCAGATTCTTACAACAACTCTGCATCGTTCATGCAGGTGAAGGGAGACCTACAGACAGTGTAACTCGATTTCTTAGACATCAACAGATGTAAATTCGAGAAGTTTGAAAGTAAGTAATCGGCTCCTAATGAAATAGGACAATTTTCAAACTCTTTAAGTTGGTGTTCTAAAAGTTTTTCTAGACTCTGTTCAACACTAAATTAAATGATTGAGGTAGTTTACTCTAATATTCTATCATGTAACACACTCCAATTCTCATTTAGTTGATGATTAGTGTTCATGTTGGATATTGATTTAAAGCGGGGTGAACTTCTACCTAAGTCCCAATTTAAGTTTTTAGAGGGAAATTTAGTCAACAATTAGTGTTCATGTTGATATTTAGTTTTGGTAACATTAGGGGTGTTGTTGACAATTAATGTAAGTTAGAGTTTGTAATTAGTGTTGCAAACACTAAATTTCATTACTAGTGTAGTGAAATTGGATTAAGAGAAAAGCAACAATCTTAGTGGAAAAGGAATTTTAAAAGATTTAAAGAAAAAGTGTACCATATTGATGATGAGACCTATAATTGTCACGTCAATCGTAGTAGACTCTGTCTAAGGTAGAGGCACCCATTCCCATTCTTGTACTCAATTCCATCATCGTGTACCGATGGTGCTCATTTTCTTTCTAGACTGTACTCCTTTGGTACATGATGAATTGATGATGGAATTGGGTACATGACGGGAATGGGTGCATCTACCTTGAGTAGTACATGTGTTGTTGAGTGCTCTCCCTAAGCATGACTACAACAAATGGAGGTGGTTTAAGACACTATTTTTTAAGACACTTGTGAATCTATTTTAAAAAGTATTTTAAGTAATGAGTATAATCTTGTCCTAAAACAATAAACTTGCATTTGCACAAAGGCACTCTTGTAAATGAATTTTAAATTTAAGTGCCTTTTAAGACAAACTATTGCCTCAAATAACACATTTCCATGTATGTATTGATTCAAAGGATGCAAAGTTTGTTGGTCAAAAAATGGTATATAAGTATATAACATATACATTAATGCATTTTTGGGGGTTAAAATAAATAAAATATGCAAACCATACATGTTCAAAAGAATATCATATTTCTAGATTGATTAATTTATAACAAATATTTATTTCAATATAATAAATAATTATCATATATGTCAACAACAAAAAATTTATGCATCTATACAATACTCATTCTTAAAAGGTCTTTGGTTACAAAAATTCATAGAGATTTTCAATATCATTGAATTTGCAAGTCCAATGTGATGAATTTTATATATTTATAAATATTTTAATGAATGTGAATAAATTTTTTGTAGATATGTTTTTATTATCATATTAATACAAATATTTTTTTTATTATAAATAATTAAAAGACATAGAACTGCTTTAAATTATTTTAAGATTTACTAAACCTAAATTTTGTTGACAAGTTTGGACTCTAAAGAGTGGTATTTTTGTACAACAGAGGTAAATATTTATATAGTGTGAAATGTCAATTAATTAGTATAGGTCCCCTTCATACCCCTATTCAATGTAATAGACTTACAACTATCAGTATTCAAAAGAATTCTAAAATGAATTAATTATATGTTGTATGGAAATTCACAAACTTAAATGAGATTTTGTATGCTTGCATTATAAAAGATGTAAAATATTATTATTATTTTTTTTTTGGTGAATGACCATTTCCATAGAGTTGTAACAAATAGTCAATTTTAATTTTAATTTTTAAATTAAAAAAACAAAAACATCAAAGTATATATTTTCTTGAGATTTTGCACTTTTTTAGTTTTCCAATTTTCCTAATTAGAGAATTTTTTCCATGCTTCATCCTTCTAAGATACATTCTTCTTAAAGGTGTATACATTGGCCATATTTTTTAAATTAATTAATTTTTCTAATTTTAAAGTAGTCCATGTAATGCTTTACAAAAAAAACATTGAATCAATGATAGTCAAGCAAAATATACAATATTAAAATATTAAAATTAGCCCCCCGTCCTCACAGTTGGATAGAGACTCGTTGGACCTATCTTATGACCAAAACCTTAACCCTTAAATGATGAGTTGGTCACCATTGAAATCAATTGTTTTTGAACCATGTGAATTGTTGATTTAAAAAAATGCAAAAGCACTCATTGGAAGTCAAACTATTGTAGAAGACGTTCCCTTTTCACACAAAAGTTGGGGGATGAGTAGTTGCACTTTGGTCCCACATGGAGAGATTATTTGTCATTCATTGTCCAAAAAATGTCTTTAGCCTTGTTTATGGGTTACCATATTGTGTAGTGTAAATGTGGTTGTAGACATGATTTGGAAACTTGGGTTTAGAATCTATAGTCGATGCCATAGTCTCTATCCAAAGGGACAAAGCCAATATTAACAAGAACGATGTGACTTGTTCATTCCAACCAAACCCTAGAGTGGTTGTAGATAGGTTTTAGAAATTCGAATTCAAAATGTAAAATTGGATGCCATAGTATGTGTCCAAAAGACAAAGCCAACAAAGAGCTATCCTACAAGAAACTTTGTCCCCATAGCGCCCACTTGCTTTTTAGAAGTAAGTTCTCACTCAAACTTTCTCACATGTAGCTTTGGTCCATTAGATGAGATCCGGGGGGGGGAGGCTGGAGGGCCGTTTTAGGCCTGTTCCTAGCTCCGTTCCCCGGGTCTCATCGAATGCCGGTGTCAAATTTTTTTTCTTTCAAAATAAAAAAAAAAAAAAAATCCTTAAAATGAAAAACAAAGTTAACCCCTAAAATCCCATTGTCACGTGATCTAAGGCAAGTGTAGAACAAGATCCTACAATTAGATTCTAAAAAATATTTAAAAAATTTATTTCATAGGTGAACGTAGCAAAAGTGATAGTAATGACCTTAGGACTTTAGGGGTTAAAACTTTTTCTTTTTTTTTTTGCAAAAAAAGTGACCTAGCAATCTCTCGGCCAGATCAGCGCAGCTTGCAAACAAGTTTCCAAATGGGAACTTGTAGCCCTCCATAGTAGCAAAAAAACATGTAATGCATGTGAACCCAAAAGAATTTTGGGGTCTATCCAGTCATCCAAAGCTATCAAAGTCTAGCACAATCGGAGTTTTCCAAAACCTGTAGAGCCCCTGAAAAACCTTGCACCTGAAAAACAATGGAGGTGGATTGATCCCCTCGCTCGGCCTTACCAGGGGTGCATGTAAAAAAAGCCCCCTATTTTGGGCCGTTCTAGGGTATACTCTCGACCTCCCTTAACTAATTTAGGACCAAGGTGAATTGACCCCTCACTCGGCCTTGCGGGCAAACCCTGGAATGATTTATTTTCCGCACATGAAATTTTTTGCAAAATTTTAATTCATTTTTGCGATCAGAGACCCCAAATTAGTCCAGGGAGGTCGAGAGTATACCCTAGAACGACCCAAAATAGGGGGCTTTTTTTTACCCTCACCCCTGGTAAGGACGAGCGAAGGGTCAATCCACCCTGATCTAATTTAGGGTCTCTGAATGCAGAAATGAATTAAAAATTTGCAAAAAAATTCATGTGCAGAAAATAAATAATTCCAGGGTTTGCCCGCAGGGCCGAGCGAGGGGGTCAGTTCACCCCGCCCCTGAAAAACCCTGCTCCTGAAAAACCCTGCTGCAACTGTTTGCTCGTGAATGTAAAAATGTCGTTTGCAAGAGAAAAGCCAGGCTGTCCAGCGCCGACGCCATCGCTGAACCAAGCAAGGCCGGCTGCGCAACGAGCGCTCTCAAACCCTTCGAACGCGTTTATTGTTGCTCCCGACGTGACTTTTTCTATCCTGGCAGTCTACTTGGAATGCTGTCACCAGCTCCAATTTGCGAGTCTTGCAGTCCTCCCCAGGAAGCTGTTTGTCGCCGATAGGTGCTCATTTCTGCTTTTTGTTCCCAATTTGCCTTTGCCCTCAAGTTGCTTTCATCATTTCGCTACCATTTGGTGTTGTGGGTGTCCGGAATTTGTGAGAATTGCAGACATCGCAGGAATTTCGTTGCAGAAATCGCGGCAATTCGCTATCATTAGTATCTTTTCAGCTTTGTGCTGTTGTGGGTTTCCGCCTGTTTTGCGAATTGAAGTCTGCGAATTGTTAGTTTGTTGCAGAGGTTTTTTGTTTGAGAGGATTTGAAGGGAGTTGGGTGAGATGGGGGATCGGACCCTGATCTACAGCTTCGTCGCCCGCGGTACAACCGTGCTTGCGGAGTACACATCTTTCACCGGGAACTTCAGCACAATCGCAAGCCAGTGTTTATCGAAGCTCCCCCCTGGCAACAACAAGCACACCTACGTTTGCGATCACCACACGTTCAATTTCATCGTCGAAAATGGCTTCACGTTTCTCGCCGTCGCGGACGAGGATTTCGGCCGCCAAGTCCCGTTCACGTTCCTGGAGCGCGTCAAGGACGATTTCCAGCACCGCTATCAAGGCGGTCGCGCCGATCTCGCCATCTCCGGATCCCTGAACTCCGAATTCGCGCCCAAACTCAAATCCCACATGGAGTACGTAACTTTACATCCCGAGGAGATGCAGAAAATCTCCCACATCAAGTCGCAAGTGGCGGAGGTGAAGGGGATCATGATGGTGAACATCGAGAAGGTGTTAGAGCGGAACGAGAAGATTGATTTACTCGTGGGGAAGACCTCAGACTTGGAAACTGGGACTCGTCAGTACCAGAAGCAAGGGAACCAGATCCGTCGGAGAGCGTGGTGTGCGCATTTTCGGTTGAAGCTGTTTGTGCTTGTGCTACTCATCATCATCGCCATGGTCATCTACCTCTCCGTCTGCAAAGGTTTTGTGTGCCATAACCCTGGCGTGCCTGGCACACCGAATGCGCCCCCGGGAGCCAAATCACCACCTGCAGAATAATCGATGTTTTTCCAACAGAATCCGATGTTTCCAAATCATGGGGATGCATTTGCAGCTCATTGAAGTGTCGGGGTCGCCATAGCCGCGGAGCTTATTCGTTTCCGTTGAGAGGAAGTGATGGTGCTGTTGTGCGCTGAGATTTTACGACTGAATCGGGATCCTTAAGACCGAGGTACTGGCGTGGTTTTCAGTCTGTACGGTTCCGGAGGTGCACAGTACTTAGGGTTCTTTGGTATACGATTCCTTAGGATGCTGAAGCCGGTTTTGGGTTTCATGCAGTTTTCTGCCAGAATTCGGAGCAATCTCTGGATTGGTATGGATGTAAATTGCTGGTTGATGTCCTTAGACGTCAATTTGAATGATATGCCTCTGCGGGAGCAAGAGGTGAAATTAGAGTTCGGTCTGGTTTCAAAATCAGAACAGTCTTGTTTGCATCTTCAAAGACCGAAGTTTATCATGTTTTCGTCATTACTACCAGTGGCTCCCAGAACAGAATTTGTATCATGCTTTTTCTAATCTTTGTGGAAGTTGGAAGCAGACTAGGAGAAATAGATGTAATGTATTTTAAACTCTTTTGGTTCTGTCTGCCCGGTTTCGTTAAATTTGATAGAACAACGGTTACTGGTTCATGCACTGTAAGTGTTTCCCGAATGACTCTTAGCTGGAATTCCTAACATTTGCATAAACAAGGTAGCTAAAATTAATATAGACCTTGTTTCAACCTTGATTGACGTTCTGATGTGGTTGCAACTGTGTTGATTGTTTTCTAGACAGGGTCCCTTCGGTTTCAGTTCTATGCAAGATAGAACAGCGGCAACAGTTCCTATGAATCGAAGAATTTTTTTGCAGTGCTGCCATGGTCTACCCAGGGGAGCAATCGCGTTCTTTCCAAGGAAATGGGCATCTGAAGGAGATTCTTGTTGATCGTCAGAGGTGTGAATGCTCATTGAAATGAGCGTCCGAGCATTTACTCGCTCCTCACAGCGCTCGTGCCATTCACACCCACGGGTGCTCGTCTGGTGAGATTTCCAATGCAACGAATTATTCTCTTGATTCGGGGTTTCCATTAACTCTTCGTACATTATACTCATATATGGATGGTACATGGTTTGTTTGTTTGTTTTTGAAACAAATGAAACGGTCTTGTTTCATTTGTGTCAAAAAAAACCCAAAAAACAGAAACAAATGAAACGGAATTCATTGCAAAGTCACAGTACCAAGCTGCCAGACACAAGTGGCCTGGCAGGCAAACAAAGGGACGATGGTACATGGTTTTAATCGACACAGTGGCTTGTATTAGTGGACTTTTCAGGGTAAGGGTTACGTTTTTAACTATGAAGACAAGGGTTTGGAGTTTGGGGGTGAGTTTGCAGGTCTGAATATATTTAAGCCATTTAAGCCATGCAAATGTAACGTTCTTTCTTAGATGCATGTGCATGGAAACCACCGTGTTCCTGTCACCATAGTCTTTGCTCAAGTGTTTCCATGATTTTTGTTAGATTATTCCGAATCTTCAGAAAATTTTGCATTGCTTGTTAGTGGGATACACTGAATCCAATCCCTAGTGAATGGGTTCAATGTCGGCGACAAATTAGGGTTCTTTTCTATGCTTTAATCGGCGCTCATTGGGAAAGTCTCTGGTAGAAGACCCTTGGTTACATTGATATCCAATTTCCGTGGAGTCGTTACATGCCAGAAAAGGTTTTGGGGTTTAGGGTTTAGGGTTTAATGGAAGACACAGCAATTCCGAGCTATTATTTACTTGTAGGTTTGGGTTCCTCAGCTCATTGTGTATTTTAGGGCAAGGTCACCGAGCGCGTTTAGTGGCATTGTTTTCAGTGAAATTATGGCACGCACCTTAAATTCTGAACATAGTTACTACTGCTCCAATGATCTAATCTTACATATATTCTCTTTTAGCAACGCAAACAGGGCTTAAACGCACCAAAAAATGCATTGTTCTGATACTGTATGCAATGAGCGAATATCAGATGCAAAAGATATGAAGTTTCAAAGATTTATTGGTAGATGATTGACCTAGAACCGACATATACATGATCAGATGTCTCGATTGTAAATATCTTCATATTCAATATGTCCATTGTCTAGGACTGTAAGCTTGTCAGTTTTAGGTAAGAGTGATACATCTCTCATATTACGGTAGTTCAATTTGAACTTTGTAGCATAGCTCTCTCTTGTGCTTGGTAGTATAATTTTCAGGGTGCTCTCCACTTTTTGTGTGATCAATCTTATCTGGTTTTAATTGCAGGATAACAGTTAGTGTTAGAGGTGGTCAAAATCCTGAGTCTGCACGTATTTCGGTTCCACAACGTTGAAATTGACGCTTGTAATAATTGGTTCGTTCTCTTTTTCCTTCTGCACTCGAAGTTTATATGTCTCTCTTGGCTGCTCTCATGTCTCGATTGTTTCATTGCAAAGGTCTGCATTTGTATACTGCATGTCCTCACTCCTCACACGACATATCGATGCTGGCTGTACAGGTACATGTGGCAAACAGCTCTCGAGAATTCTGAAACTCATTGGATAGGCTGGTAACTTCATTGACCCTATTAGTGCAAATAGTACAGAATCTACGAAGCATGCTTTTATGTACAAGCTTACTCGTGTCATGAAATAGTGCCTCGTTTTAGTTTATGAGGAAAGCTGGGGTTGAGACAATTAAGGTAAGTATACCCAATTGCGACCATACCTTATCTCACCACAATTCATACTCCATTTCAGAACTAAATCTAGAGTTGTCATTCTTCTCTTATTCATGTGCCAAGAATGACTATCTTAAATTTAGGTTAATATATAAATGGGGGTGTACATAGTCACGCAATTAGGTGGTGTGTGTGTGCAATTAGCTGCACTTACCTTATGTTGAATCATGAGACTAGTTTTTATTGGGAGAAATTCGTCATGTCAGCATACTTAATCTGATTGTTGCATCACTTGGCTGTTCTTTCATATGAAGGTTTATCAAAAAGTTTTTTCTCTCTTGTGCAGTCCCAAAGTTTCTTCTATTGGCAGGCACTGACAGATGTGGCAGATATATATTTATTCCTCATCTGGCATCAGTGTTGATTGCTAGTTACGAGGGTGTCGATCTTTCACCCGTCACGCTGTACAATATACGGAGTGGAAGATTTTGGAGCTCTGAATTTCAGGATACATGGCGAACTTGAATTTTCAAACAGACATAACTTAGCCGTCTGTATGACCGTTGTAAGTTTTGCAGATCGTTGAGTTTTGGGAAATTGCGATTCAGGTTCAATTTCTCCCAGTTTTAGTGCATTGTGAGAATCGATTTGTTTTCTGGTTCAGTACGATTATTGAGCTTGTGCAATTTTTTTGCTGTAGTTATAGTTAATACTTATGTGACGTGAGCCTTACGTACAATAATAAGTGCAAGAAGTATAAAAAATATTAATTGTATTAATTGTATTTAATGTAAAAATAATAATGAAAATAATGAAAATAATGAAATGCATTAAGAGTTTAAAGTTAAAGAGTTAGAAATTAAATGTTAAAAGTGAAAAGAATTATATGCAAACTATATGCTTCCTCCTCAATTATTCTAGCTTCAATTCCTTGTGGTCATTTCATCTGGCCATGGAGCTAGATGGATTCTTGGCTCGAGAAGGGGGGAAGCAAATACACCGAAAGTTTTCCAATTCATTCCAATGTATTGAATGCTCTTCGTGTATGAGCTTGCCACTCTGTACATATTGTATACATCTAGAACACTATCTGTGCTCCTGCTACTTTGCTTTTTCGTTCTTATTTTACCAGTCAGACAAGTAAGGGCACATTACAAATTGCTTCAGAGAATAACCAATCTTGAGTTCATTCATCCTCTTCAACCAGAAATCCTTGACTGTGCAGTAAATTCGTTCTGTGCAATGATGAACACTCCTGAATTGTAAAGGCACGTATGATGTGAAGTTCTTATATTAGAGTTAATCACATAGTGTGTGCAACGAAGGACCATGAGTTAGAGTTTCAAGAAAAACATAGGACAAAACTCCTTGAAACACTCAAACTTGGGTCTGATGGAATTTGGTGTTGTGTTTCTTTTGTACTATTCTTAATTGACACTACTACAAATTAGGGGTCATTGTACAATTAATTCTATTGAAGAAGCAATTTCATTCAATCTTCTTGCAACAAGGTGGTTTTGGCTTGTGAAGCACACAATTATGAACTCTAATTGGCTTGAGGTAGGAGGTTCATATAGCACTTGGACTCTACAAACATTCAAACATTCTGTACATTATTCTTTATCATTGCACCAAAATGTATAAATAGTGTACATTTCAAGAGGTGGATGCTTTTGGTAACCACTGTGTTTCTACTTCAAAAATTTGAAAGGACTTGATTTAGATGCCAATTCCATTTGTCTTTCAAGGAAAATTTAGTGAAAAATATTTCAAAAAGTATAACCTCCACAAATTAATTTTTAATAGAAAATCTTTTGCTAAATTCCACATCTACCTTTGAAATTTGGCAAGTGTGTAAGTCATATAATATAAGCCATGCAATTATTAAAAAAACTATATGTAGTGCAAAAATCTCACTTTAAGATGAGAAATTTTTTGTTGACCCTGTTAGATAACGACACAAGGTCAGCAAAAATCTTTTTTCTTCTAACTTCAAACATTATAATCTTTCAATCCGTGTGATCCAAATTCCTAAATTTTTTTCCACACATTACTATAGTAGTCTAGTATAAATTTGTATGTCAAAATTTTAAAAAATAACAGTAATTTATGCCATAAATGTACTTTGATCCTTTATGGGTTAACATCATGTCAAAACTTCTATTTGTTCAATCCATCAATATCATATCATCTACCAAAGGGGTTGACTAAGACAATCATTTGAGTATCATTTGTTATTCAAAAGCTTGAATGTTGGTAAAAATTTGCCATGCAAAAAACTATTTACAAGCACAACTATTAGATGTGTTTCAACCTCTTGGAAGGATGTTTTAGGTTGTTTCCCTTGTTGGGAACCAGACATTGCTATTCAAAATTAAAAAAACATTTAAACAATTTAAAATATATTAAAATATTAAAATAAAAAATATTTTATTATTATTTTTTGACATGGTAGTTTTATTGGCCACATCAACAGACTGTTGTGGCTACGTTCCACAGTTTGAAAATTGTAGGGAACTTGCAACCCTCCAGATAAGCTAAATCCCATCTAATGCCTAGAAAAATGGCCCATACACAACACACTCATACCTTGTAAATCTTACCACTTGAGGTCCCAATAATTTTACTCTAACATGATTTGAATATGTGATAAGTATGTTGTTGGCAATGATAATACGGCAAGTCGGTGGGGATATTCTAGAATGTCATTTTTGAGGTCATAATAAAGAAGATGGAGTGCTTTTTGGGTAGTTTCTTCTTCAATTAAGGTAACCCTTGAGCGACATTCACTTCCCTAGAGGGTAATTCACAAAGTAATCAAAAATTCTCCTTGAAGTAAGGTATGGGTTTTATTTCTTGCCCAAAGCTTTTGGAGTCAGGGCATGCAAAAGTGAATAGTGAATAGTGCTTGGATTTGCAACCTAAATGCGATACTTTGCAAGCCACATTCACTACTGAAGTGACTAGGCATAGTAGGTTGAAACATTCAAAAAATATTCAAAAAACACTTTTTGTCAACGATTCTCTCAAAACCAACTTAAAGGGGTTAAGTTTCCCAATCTCTGGATTACCAATGGAGGCGTCGGAGGCATGAGGAACATCAAATCCACTAGCGTTGGAAACAACTTCAGCAGCTATAGGCTTCGTATGTCGTCTTAGTTCTGGTAGGGATTCTGGCATAGACGCATAGTGGCTTCAAACTTGTCAACTAGTTGATCTATGCGCTGGAGCTGCCACAAGCAATGTGTGTTGTACAAAAACTATCTAGGTCGTATCTGTTGTCCTCGGGAGAATCATTCTGTAAGACAAACCAAAAATTTATTGCAAGTTTATCATTCTTAGTCCTTGGCCAATCTTTAAGATTAATCTATAAGTGCCCAAAGGTCAAAACTTGCAGCTTCCATATTGATAGCGGTAGAAACATGCAATAAGAAACACTACAAGATCTGGCACATTATATATAGCGTTGTCTAGCTCACTATTTGCAAAGTGCCCTACTCAATCAAGCATTCTAGATGTAGCACTCGGCAAGGCAAGGCCTCCTCCCTGTCAATCCCAAACCAATAAATCATTAAAGCTGAAAGGGACATTACATTAAGAAAAATGGACCCAATCGAAAGAAGATATCATAAATTACATTATTGAATCGAATGCTCTACTGAATGTAAATACATTGTTGGTAATTATTGTAAGTGACTAGTGTTGTACTCATCCAAAGTGAACTTTCTAATTCGAGCTTGCGCTTGAATACTTAGGGTTGATCATACACTGAGGAAGTGAGGTGGCATTTCTCCATACCGAGGGAGGTTTTTGGTCGCTCACTAGAGTAAACTAGCCATTTTCTGCACACATCTAAAAACCGGACAACAATTGTTGCCAATTATTGCACAATAACTGCATGATTCACCTACCAATTCAACTATGATGAGAACAAAATTTTGTACCAGTGCCCAATGACCGTACACTATGTAGTGAAGGGTTGCAAGGAATTTTTAACTAAATTTCAAGTGCATCACCTTTAAATTGCAATAAAAATTGTAGGAAGAATTTTTTTTTCATTTTTTTTTTCAAAGGTGAATCATAACATGACATTTAACGATCACGTCAAATTCTAAAACATGCAAGTCTCTATATTTATGTGGAGAAGGATTTGAATTTTGTCTATGCAGTGATTGACAAGTTTACTATACATCATCATACTAGGGATTTATTTAAATAAAGACAGTTTGAGGGGGAGCGGGATTCCATTTGTTCATGAAATTTTACACGGGAGGAGTGATAAGATTTCCTTGTGCTAATAAGAGGTATCCAATGAACATTATATTAATTTTTTTTAGCTACCTGATCGACCAATCTTGAAGGAACTTAATTCATTCTTTCAACTCACCACTTTGGGCTTTGAAGTTTGAACCGTAGATCCATACCAGTCCAAGTTTGTAGAACTTTATGTGCAGTTGAATCTCACAATTTTTAACTGTCTGTACAAAGCGCATGCCACTCTCGATCAATGTAATGAAAATTCTTGTTGTCAACAACACTATCGATGAATCGAAAACATGAACTTTGTCGTTGAAACGACTACTGTACACTGCGGTGCATCCCTTCGCTAATTGAAGAACTTCATTGGATGCAAGGCGTCCCTCACCGTGCAAGATTCGCAAACGTGTAGCACAAACTCTGGCATGCATTCGGTTCACAGACACAGACACACTTTCAAACCCCGGGTTTCAAACATTACATTACATGAAGGTCGTCGTCGATTCCAGTGTGCCACTCTCTTTACTTCCCAGCTAGTGATGAAGAATTTTCCGCCATGTACCACGTACTGCTGAATGGTTGAGCTGCGGGAGCGACAACGTCGGTTTCTTTAGTTACATTAGCGCAATTCCATGTGACATTGACAATTGGGAGGAGACAGTTGATGGGGGGCTTTTGCACCCACTGCACAGACAGACAGACAAGCAAGGTAGCATCACTCAAATCCAAACATGTTTTGTTTGGAGAAGCGAGCCCTACTAGAGAAAACAAAAGAGGAAAAATAGATGCTTGTTGCACTCTCTTCAAGGTGTGAAGGTCACTGTTTCAAAAAATCTACCAACTCAACTTTGACCTCTCAATATAACTTTTGCATACTATAATCAAATATTGTTCTTGGATTTCTCCCCAACTTTGTTGCGAAATTGTCTTCATGTGGTTAAAAAAAATGAGAACTTGTTAAGGTGATCCTACAAGATGTGACATCATGTTGTGTGTGAGCATTGAGCTGCCTTTGTATGTAAGGATCACCTTAACCCTTGAAAGACGAGCTGGTCACTACGGGAAATCATTTTGGTTTGGTACTGTGGGAATTGTTGGCTTAAAAAAAATGCAAAAATCACTCATTGGAAGTCAAACTATTGTAGAAGACCTCCCCTTTTCCACACAAAATTTGGAGGATGAATAGTTGCACTTTTGTCTTACATGGAGAGATTTTTTGTCGTTCATCGGTTGGAAAACGTCCTGAGTGTTGTTTATGGGTTAAGAAAACTTTAAAAAAAAAATGAGAACTCAATGCTCCCAACAAGATGTCAGATTGATTGCGAAAGCATGTTCCTGTGTGGATTATGACTGTAACAGAGATTTTGTCTTCGTTGTGACCTTGGAGGATAATATCAAACTGCTCTTGAAAATAATTGAATGATATGAAAATTAGTCGATGGAGCTAGATTTGCTCATAGGCGGCACTACTTTGCTTGCAGTGAGTGATTTTTCACCTTCAAAGAATGTGAAGAATGAATATGATGTTTTCTTGCCTTGAGAAGGAAACAAACATGGGTACTTGACATTGAAACATCACTTTAAATTTTGCTCCCTCAAATCTGTCACTTGGAATTATACAATCTCATTGCATTCTTGTCACCATTTCAATGTGTATATATATATTCATCGCATATGCAAACATCTTCATATAAGTTGATAAGTGATAACTAATGTCAAGCTCCAAAGTCCACGATCAAAATTAGCCTCGCGCTAAACGTTCAGGATTAGTGTTGGTATTAGGTTTAGGATACTGACACTAAGTACTAAGTACTTTCAGTGTTTGCCTTTTGGGGAATCTAATAGTTTATTGTGATCCACGGTTTGAGTCATTTAAGTAACTAGTATTTGATTCCAATAATTATACCACTTTGTCAACATCCATGCAAAAGAACAAGTCTTTGCAAGGGCACATACACATGGTATTGTAAAAAGTCTTGGCAACACCTATACTTGTAGTATTGTGAACTTCGTTCTTGAAAATTGTTGCACAACATAGTTGAAAGCAATGAAAGTCTCACATTTATGGTCATATATACTCCTTAAGATGGAATATTGCAAGCACCAAATTTGTGACTTTCAAATGCACAAACTAAAGAGTCACCTGGAATGTCTAGGATTGGTGTTGATCCAAGGAGATTTAGACCACCTCTAGTAGAAAGCTTCAAAGTTCTTCAAATGGATACACAAGTATTTTTTGGAAGCACCCAAACCCAATTTCTTTTACATTTGAAGATTCTCACTAGAAAAATATTGGTTTGAAGGTAATGATTATCATATGTATGAGGGGAAGAAGCATAAAACACTAAGTGTTGTATATTGGCCATTCAAGCTCTATAATCTTTCAATCCGTGAAGTCAAAGTTTTTGAAATTTTTTCCACTCATTCCTATGGTAATCTACTATAAGTTTGTAATGTTGAATTCAAAGAGAATTTTTTTTTTCTCATTACCCTAAAAAAGGCAGTTTTTGACAAAATGTACCGCAATTCTTTAGGAATTTATCCACTCTATCCATTCAAACTAAAATACATAGGAAACCTACTTAATAAGCTTCAAAAGTCCATCCAATTCAATTATACAAGTCAACTTAAACTTTAAAAATATAAACTATTATTAACTAAAAAATAACATTTTTAATACCAATTTTATAAAACAAACAACAAGTAGTATACATATCGTATTTACAATGAAATTATTTCAGAATGCTCTTGTCCCTACTTCCATTACAAAAAAGCTGCCAATTTTGTACCCCCGCAGTGATTTATGGTGCAATTATGGAATTTTTTTAAATTTTGCCAGTTTGATGTAGAACTAGTATTGTCATGCTAGACTGGCAACTTTTTAATTTTTATTTATTTATTTATTTTCTATACTTGCAATGTGCTGCTACTGAAAATGAATCACTGGCAGCATTGTAGAGGGTTCATTTCTTTTGTAATGAAAGAATTGTCAATAAAGGAATTGGAGAAGATAGGCCAATGGGTAAATTGCACGCACTTGTATTATATTATTTAAGATATATAAAACCTTGATGCAAAATTTGATTGTTTCATTCATGACCCTAGTTTAACCTTCAATGAGCTTAAACATGTTCATGAAAGCAATGTATTGAAGTTGCAAAGTAATCAATATTTACACCCACACTCTAGCTTTTTGTGAGTAGTGATTATGGAGGTAGTCCATATTGTACTTCATGTTTTATGATTTTTAATTGTAATGAAACTAAGAGATTCACCACTTTATTCATGTCTTGTGTACTTTTATCCAATTTGTTTATTAATTCTTTTTTACATTATGATTCACGTTTTTCACATTGTGATTCACATTCTCAAATGGTCACCATCCAAGCCAAGATGGCATTAGAAATAAGAAGAGTGCCTTTAAACCTGGGTCTCACAAAGGAAGGTTAAAGTACAAAACAATTATACTAGTTGGGTGCTACAAGTTGGGTCTCCAACACAAAATTCAACATGATTTTTAGGAATTTTGGTTGTTACACTTGAAATTCATACTACAAGTGAATAATACATAGCTTAAGACACTCCATATTGGGGGGGAGAGTGTTAGCATATGACATAGAATCTGTGAGCCCATGAGCGTAGGAGTATATATTATAAACATCTTCGATGTTATAGGTACTTATATTATAAATTCTTTCCATATTATAGTATACCTATGTTATAGGTTCATATGTTATAAACACCTTCAAATGGTTTTAGGTACACACCTACAACTAGGTTCAAGGCTCATAGGCATAAGGTGAGATTTGAGGACTTGAGGCCTCTAAGAGATTGTTTTGGCCTAATTCCCCATGCTATGAACCACGAATAGACAGTCAAATTATTTAATAATAATAATAATAATAATAATAATTTAAAAATAAAATAAATAATAAATAAAATAAAAATTATCTAACATGGCAATCTCTTTGCTATATCAGGATGTTGGTCAAGCAATGTTCCTACAATTCAAGAATTGTGGGGAACTCGTAGTCTTCCAAAGGCCCCCCCAAATACGTAATGCTCACATCTCTATGTTCACACCCTAGCATTGTTGATTTTTTTGTATTTATCCATATTTTTATTCTAAATTTTTTCTTATATTTATTATTCATTTTTCTTTAATTTGTCACACTTTAGGCTTGAAGGGATCTTCATACTTTTAAGAATCCAACTCAATGTTTTTCCCTTGGAAATTTGGAGGACATGTTTCTCCACTAGGGTTTCAAATGTTTATTATAGGAACTATTTTTTAAAAGTGAAAATTTTGTCCTTAACCCCTAAAGGACCGGACTGTGTTTTTTGGATGTATAGAAATTTTGGGCAGGTACCTACGAGCGGAGATTTTCATATTTGGGGTTGAAATTTTAATAGAATGTGGGGGCGAGGAAGATCTTTCATATGCACCAAATTTCATGACATTTGGAAATACGAGTCAAAAGTTATAGCCTAATATGTTACTTTTTTCCCCAACGGGGCAGTTCGGGCAGATCAGAAAAAATTTCTTTTTTTATAAAAAAAAATTTGGAATTGATTTTCTAGAGTTTTATATACACAAAAAGCTTTGAATCATTCCATTTTGATCAATGAGTCAAAAGTTATGAGGATTTTTTGTTTGCGGGCAGTTTTGGATTTCCTACTCTAAAATAAACTTTGAAATCCTTTATCTTATTCAATTTTCAATATTTTTGGACAAAAATAAAATTTTAGGATGTAGATACATTATTACAACATTTCAACCATAGGGATTGGAAATTTTCAATTCCATATTTAAATTGTAAATAATTTAATATTTTTAATCATTCTCTACTACTACCTACTTACTATTTTTTTCCTATATGTTGTACTATTCCAAATGACCTGAAAATTTTCAAGCATGTGACCAACTTGTCTAGGAAAACAAATCCAAAGAAGCACCACCATTTAGGTCATTTTTTCATAGAAATGTGAGCTTGTAAAGTGCAGCTGCCCTGCTTTTCGCAAGGTAAAAAAAATGATTTTAGTTAATTTGAATGCTTATATCTTGCAATCCACTTGGTGGAAATGTTTGAACTTTTTACCACATGTTTTTGATACTATATAATACAAGATCCTACGGTTAGATATGTCAAAAAAAAAAAATTCAAAATTTTGTTACTTGTATTAGAAATGGCAGTTTTGGAGCGGTTTTGGTGAAAGTATAGTGACGGTCCTTTAAAGGTTAAATAGATGCAAAGAAGGTTCCTTTGTACACGTATGTCTAGACATCTGAAAATAGTCTATAAAAAATTCTTTGGTGAAATCTGATTTCTATCAAGTTGTTAACCCCTCGAGGACTCAAGCACATTTTTGGCATACATTGTTAAAAATGCTACTCTTTAGGACATTGAGAAGAAAATGGATTTTTTATTTATTTTAAATTCGACCATATAAACTTGTAGTAGACTACTATAGAAATATTTAGAAAAAATTCAAAAACTTTAATTGGACATAATGAAAGATTGTAGTATTTGAAGTTAGATGAATTTTTTTTTAACCCTACTCAATAGGATTAGCATACTTAAACTCTTCCTACATCTTATGTCAAATTTTTTGAAAGATTCATTTGGAATTGACTTTTGTAGGAGCTTACTCAAATTTTTAATTGGTCATTCAATAACCACTTCGTTATTTAGGGATTAAAAATGTTTTATTTTTTATTTTGAAGTTTTCACTATTTTCTAGTAATTTAAACAATAAAGCAAAACTTTTCCTAAAATATTCTATTGATTTTATTTTGCATAACTTTTTGAGTAAATATTTTTTAGGCTTTAATTTTTGGGAATATTATTTGTAATATTTTATTAATTATTCATATTTTATTTTTCAGGCATTAATCAAAATTCATAAATCCAAACTAGTAAAAAACACACCTATTCTTGGAACACCACACCATTTATACCATTATCTTCCACTACTAGTTATTTTCAATGTTTCAAATTTCCTCCCATCTTATATCCTTTAATTTCAAAATTGAACTGATTTTGTTCCATTTTCACCAATTCATTTACATTAACCCTAGAATGAATAGGAAAATTACTAAGGTAATCATCCAAAAATGATTAAATTCCAAGATGAATAAGTGCATTCTTAACCCTTAAAGGATATTTCATATTTAGACTTGGTCAAAATTCATTAGATTTCTACATTAAAACACACATTTCAAAAAATTGGTATTTTTCAAATGTAGTATTATATGTCTAAAATTGAATCTCATCTTTTCATAATTAAAAACATCAAATTTTATTTTATTTTATTTTTTAAAGAAATTTCTTTGTAAAAATCATGGTAATGAAAAAATGCTTCAAATAGTATGAAACTTATAAGAAAAATGGAAATAATAGTGAGAAACTTTATGGTGTAATTGATGTACCCCTTGAGCTCACATCAAGAAAAAAAGTTGATAGAAGAAGTTCAAAAGTGGTGTATTTTGAGATGCTATATTCAAAGTGTTACCAAAATTAAAATTTTCAAATTTCAAAAAAATTAAAGTGGATTAGAAATTTGATTGTTAAAGCTACATTTTCTTAGTTAAGCTCTAAGTTTTTTATATCAAGAACTATATGTGAAAATTCAGGTTTTGACTTTCAAAATGCCTATTGGGCTTGCAATGTCCTTTAAGGGTTAATTTCTACAAAGCCTTTGAAGTGATTTTTAAGACACTTTTGCTAAAGTAGAATGGTGTCCCTGAAGCACTCAAGGTCATTGACACTATGTCCCAAGGCCCACTCATTGACAGAGAGCTAAAAAGTTGGACTTTAGGCTTCACACTAAGTCCCCATTATTCTTATATGCCTACAATGTAATACTTTTGAGAGTTTTGGTGCCAAAAAAATAGCCAAATTGGATCTAGCAAAATGGAAACCCAACTCAATCTCCTAGTCTAGCTCCTAGTCCCAACAATATTTTTGCATATTAAATGAAGAAAAAGAAAACATGTAAATCTTATTTGTAAGATGATTTTTTTTCAAATTTGTCTAATGTAGATTTGATGATAAAAGTGTCCCAAAGATGAATTTTGACTTTTTGACCCATTTTGATGCCATTTAATTGCTAAAATTACAAATGAGACAAGTTGGGACTTAGATTTGAGACTTTGATCTTCACACTATGAAATCTAAGTCTCCCGCTAAGTCTCCATTTGATATTTTTTAATCACCTTCTAAAACCCAAGAAAGTTAGAATTTAGCCTTGAATTGGGACTTCAAGAGTTAGGACTTGGGATGTAATGTAAAGCACCCCTAAGCTACAATCTAATAGCTTGATAGATACCTTAAGCATATAGACGATCAATACTAGGTTGTAAAATCGAAGTAGGATGGATATTATTTGGTATGCAATTTCCTTCTGGATTTCTTTTCATAAAACATAAATAATTTGTTTGTCCAACCAATTGTTGCAATTTATTGATGGCAAGAAGATGTATGAATTTGTAAGAAAAAATTACTTTAAAAATGGACACACATAACTATGTGGATTTCTTTTTTTGAGATACCTTGGAATCATTTTTTAGTCTCCCCAAATGCATTGAAGCATAAGTAGTGAGAATTTTTTGGTCCCTCTAGAAACAAATAGGAACCTCATTTTAAGAGTTCATAATTAATATGAATTTTTTTGTCAAAATGTAGATTTATTTTTTCACAAAAAATTTAGTAAAAAACATTTAAGTGTTAAATCCTCCTCTAAAATGATCAACAAAGCTTATAACAATATCCTGTAGATCCCTATCTTACATCCACACTTTAGTCTTAGAAAGTCACTAGAACCAAATAGTGGTCAACTTTTTTCTTGTGATATTATAGAATGAATGATTTTCATCAAATTGTTTGTGCACAACGTATCAATGGTATGTCTACATCATTCAATGATATTCAAATCATTACTTATTTTCCAATTTACACAAGGTATTGTTCCCTAAAAGTAGAATAAACGTGCAATGTATTTTAGCACTTTTGACCAATTTCTTTTCCTACAAACTTGATTTTTTACATTCAAATTTTTTTTGCTTTCCTATAGAAAAAAACTAAAAGAACGAAGTATTCCAAAAAATATAAAAAAAATATTTAGAATATTTATTATATTATAGTTTGAAGTTATACACCCTTGATGTTTTTTTCATTTTTTCTTCAAAAATTTATATATATAGTAATTTCAAATCTTTGCAAGAAAATCTAAAGAAATTACGACTTATTGTACACATATGGTTTCATCTTCAAAAAATAGAAATAAAATATTTCATATCACATATACCATCCATGAGGGTCAAATCCAAGAAGGAAGTGCCGAAATTGAATTTACATACCAAATTTTGAAAGGTCCACGTTACCCTTAAACCAATCATTCACAAGATGACATGTAGTACTTTTTCTAATACAAAAATTGCTTCATTTCTATTCATTTGAGAGGTCGATGTTACCCTAAACCAATAGTGAGGGTCAGATCCAATAAGGAAGTGCCGAAATAATTTCAGATTGACTTTACATTTCAGATTTTGAAAGGTCCACGTTACCCTAAACCAATCATTCACGAGATGACATGCAGTACTTTTTTTTTAATACAAAATTGCTTCACCTCCAAACCAATCACAAGATGACACGTGTCACTTTTTTCTTTTTTCTTTTTCCTTTTTGACAAAAATTGCTTTCATTTATGCCAAATGATGCAATAGAGAGTGAAAGGTTTTGGAAGTTTAACTCCGTAGGCACAGGCTCCGTTGTTACAGGAAGAAACGGCGGTTTTCACTTAACGTTGACACTCGACAGTGCTGCGCAAAAGGTCGACTGGAATCAAGGTCCTCCGTTTGATTCTCCACCTGTGGACATGATGACGTTGTGGCTGGCTGTAAGGATGAGGCCGGACGAATCCTGCAATCTATCTTCCGTCCTTGACTGGCTACCACAAATAGTACCCTAATAATTTCAATCAACTTTTGGGCCCTTAAATCCATGAATGAATTCATACTTTCCGTAGTCTCACTAGCATGCAAAAAGAAACCCAAAATAGTTTAGCATGAAAAATTCCAAGTACCGTACCCGACAACCAAAGAGAGGAGAAAAAGGAAAAAAAAAAAACTTGCAGATTTACTCACCAGTCATTACAGTACAGCACTCAGCTACACCACAGAAAGAAAGAAAAAAAGGAATCTCAAGGTACATGAACGACCACGCACAGTTCATGTATTTCGGTAGTTTCGTGTCCATTAGACCTGATCATGAATTAAACGCAAAGGAGCAAAAAGTTGAACAAAGATCAACTCAGGAAGCCTCGAGGAAGCAAGAAGATGTGCCAAACGATAAACGACACCAACTATTACATTTTTTTGAATAATAAAAGTGTTCTTCGAAAATTTACTATAATGGACTTGTAGCTTGCAGCAGTGGACATTCTACTTTTAGAGAGGAGTGAAGTCAAGCTTCAAAGAGGCATCAACGGCTTTTGTTTCGAGTGAGAAACAAAAGAGATGAAAAAGAGATGGGAAGAATCCAGGGTGAGTGGGTGAATTTGTGGCTGTAACATTACCTGCCATAGTTGCGGAAAGTTGAGAACAGGAGAATCTTTTCCGGAGTTGGTGAGCTTCAATTCATGGTCCTTAGAAACTCAGGACCTGAACATCGAAAAGAAATACGGAGTAATCAGATTACTTTTTAATAAAAAACACACTTAGAACCACTATTCTTTCTCCACGAGTGCCGGTGATAAACTCTGCAGAACGAGATATTTGAGGAAAAGCAGGCTCCAACGTCATCATCCGAGGTCCCTTCAGTAGTTCAGTAGCCGGTCATCATAGAGTAAGGACAGGCAATGCGACTCTGAAACTACTTCAGAAAGTGAAACACCACCAGGAAAAAAAAAATTGACCGAAGATGGTGGCAAGGTTTCTGGCAGTTGCAATCTCACTAAAAAGCCCTTTTAGAATTATTAGGAACCACAAGTCACCGACCCATACGAGAGAGAATTCCTGTCCTTTTCAGAACCAGCATGAATTAAGGGTCCATTTGTCCCAGATCACACACACTAAAGTACACACTGAAGTGCACATCATTGTCTTAGAAAAACAAAAGTAACTACAAAATGGCCTCTATACTATGCTATATACTAAAGCAATCTGCTATCAAAACTAAAACTGTGAACTATGGGCATCTGTCCAATACACCACACCAGTGCACAGCAGTGGGAGCGAATACAAAAACTAAAGAGTGGAATTAACACTACTGAAGTAACCATAATCAAACGTACAATTGTGAACTATGGGCACCGACCCACAACCAACACCTCGCATTGTGAGACGAAAAGATTTGCTCCTGAAATACCCCGTTCCTTACGAGATAGATAAACGCATGTCTGACTGCTTGACGCAGATGTACGAAAGATTGCAAAATTGCGTTCATTACCATAATGACTTTCACTTCTGAAACTACAGGTTTACTGGATTTTCAATCCAAGAATGAAATAATCTACAACACAGCATGAAATGCGGGGTTGAAATACCGAGAGACAGTGCACATTATTCTTGGGCGTGCAATGTCACCAATATATTCTGCAAGAGACTGATGGCGATCATGGATACAATTCCGCTTCCTCCGACTTTGACTACTGACACAAATCTCACTACGACTCTCTTTGAATAAACTGCCGAAAAATATATGAGTTACTTGAACGCCATCAATTCTTCTTGCGAACCCCCTGATTCTGCTGAAAACTCCAGACTGGATTGGCAGCGACCATAACCACTGTTTAATAGCCTAAGCCCATAATCTGCTCAATCTTTCCAGTAAGAAGGATTGCAAGTGCAGAAATTACACTGAAACAGTACCAGCTCTCTTCACCGCCTTCGTGCTCGAAACTCTTCAGCTTGAATTCAACCCGCTGTATAGAAGGGGTTAACACCTGTCCAACTTCCTACCGCAATTCCTAGAGAACCACCCCCTTTACATTCCACTTTGTTACAAGGCTGCACCAACTTCCACACTTGACAGCTTCCATCACCTGTTTCAAGCAGAATGACCAAGGATTCATGGTAAAGAAATGACCAAATCCACTGATCATACTGTGCAAAATACAAAATAGATGAGACCAAATTCATATTATCACCGTCATAGAATGTGTTAGTCAAAATGCGGACCAACTCAAAACTGCTAAGAAAACCCGTAAGGCCTACTCAGAACTGCTAAAAACATATACCAATATTAGACACCCTCGTACTTCAAGGGTTAGCAAGAGCTTTGGCGGACTACCTTTGACCTGCAATACAACAATATCCATCCATTCCAAAATCGCCACCCCCGAGACATGCATTCAGAGATGGTTATACAAAACATACAAATTACCGTAGATGCAGGGCAGGGTCGGCGGAAAATGATTCTGAAAATAGATGACGAAATTTTCAGGGGAATTATTTTTTCAAAAATTAATATTTCTGTATAGTGAAAAAAAGAACATTGGCAAAAAAATTCTAGCATCTGTCGAACCCTAGTATTTGGCAGAGAGGTGCCGACCCTGCCCTGCAATTACGGTATAAGAAAGAAAGTCTTACCGTTAATGAGGTGGACCACCATTCATATTAGGAGTCTGTTGATGGTGCTGTTGTTGCTGCTGGTGCTGCTGATGTGGTTGGAGTTGCTGATGTTGCTGTTGCTGTTGCTGTTGCTGGTGTTGGTGCTGTTGGTGCTGTTGGTGCTGTTGCTGCTGAATCTGGTGCTGCTGCAGCATGTAAGCATTATACTTTTCCATTCCTAAAGCCTGCAAAACGCACCACAAGTCTTCAGACCACAAACACTGACAGACGCATTAAAAGGTTCGCAAAAGATTATTTCCGCAGCAAAGTACAATGCGCGAAGGCGATTTCAGGTATCTAACCGAATTCATCTGCATTGGCTGATGCTGACGAGCAATGTAGGCGTTGTAAGAATCCATGACACCACCAGGCGTTTGATACCGGAAGTCATGCACGTCGACCAAAGGGGATGCACTTCCCATGTTGCCGTTGAGAGATGGACCTGCGTGAGATTGCATGGGCATCACTGCCCGCCCAGGAGCAGAGACTCCCATATCCATCATTCCCATGCCAAGGCCCATTTGCACCATACCCATGCCCATTCCCATCGAAGGCATGCCTGCCATCTGCGGCATCTGCATGTGCTGTTGCATCCCAGTAGGCACCACCATTGGTGGCAGGGTCATACCTGTCCTCATTGACATCATCTGATTGGACAAAGAAGAGAAATTAGCATTGTCACATTGTCACAAGCAATCCACAAAACCACATCCGAACATCCTGAGGGTTGTGAAACAGCCAATTGGTGAAAAAGCTTTCTGAAGAACAAATACCTGGAGCTGAACCTGGAGCATTTTTAGGTACTCGATCGCCTCATCCAGCATAGATGCCTTGTCAGTCTGAAATACAAGCATCCTTAGGTATATTAAAATGAGCATGGCAGTGGAAGTAGAAGAGAACAGAAGATGCGCCATAGAATACATCCACATCAGCAGATACAAGGAAATGACAATTTGAATAACATTAAAGATTATAGAGAACATACCTTGTTAGAGTTCGGTATAAGTTCTTGCAAGGCTCTCATCTTCTCGTTGATTCTGTCCCTTCGCCGCTGCAAAGTGAAACCATAGGACAAGTGAGTAATTGCCACAGTAACTTAGCTTCCTCAAGCATAACAAACATGCATGGATTCTTTTACCATGGAGAAAATCCAGGACAGAGACGACAACGTTCACTTACTCTTTCCGACTGGTTGTGAACTTCGGCAGCCCTACTTCTTTTGGTTGTACTTCCACGACCAGCTACAGGTTTCTTTGTATCCACTGACTCGTCTTCTCCATCCTGTCATGGAAACAAGTTAGTAAATGATGACGAAGTGAACAGCAATTCTACAGGGAAAAGGGAAAAAAACTTGTCATGGCATTGTCTGATTGTGAATCGAAGTGAGGTAAATTAAATACCTCACTCTGACATTCCGCATCTTCCCTCTCGCTTGACTTTCTTTTGGTGTTCGCTGAGGTTTCTTTAGGCCTTTCCGCACTGGTCCCATACCCGCCCGACGAGGATGTGATGGTAGGCTCCTGAATATCAGGGTGCTGTGTAACGTGTGACACTCCTTTCCCAGACGACGTCACGAGTGACACCTGCGAGCGACAAGTATCCATGTCCACAGGAGAGGTACTCTTACATTCACCTCCTAATGCCTCTTTATCCTTCGCTGGCGCCGGCTGAGGTGCAGCTTGCCATCTAGAATCTTCCAAGCCATTGCTATGCTCCCTCTCCGTGACTCCCGGTTGCACCTTCACCTCCTGCCCTGCTGTGTTGGACTCCGAAATCGAAGAACAGGTCGAAGTACATGTCTCCGCCATCGGCCTCCCCGTCTGCTGCTTCAACCGACCATTGGACGGCGGCGCAGCGATGGGATGCAACGACCCCGCTAGGCTGTGCAAATTAGCTTTCACCATCGCAGCCGGCCTAGAGAAATGCGAAAAATTCATGGAACCTGGTCGGTTCCCTGGCGGAGACTGGTGAGGGGCTACAGGCTGCATTTTCGGGGGTAACATGGGATTGGATTGGGATGCTGATGGGGATGTTTTCGTGCCCGCCGAATTCGCACTCACGACCATATTCGAGCCACCATTCATCGGTTGAGGCCATCTGGTCAGAGTTGAGGACGGTTGCAACGAGTGCAGTGTGCGCACTTTGCTGAAAGCTTCAGCTCCAACTTGTGGTAAAACGCCGGCAGCACGGCCAGCCCCAAGCATCATGGCCGCATCTGCAGTTGCAGCTCTAACACTTGCAGCATCATGTCCTGGTGATCCTGAGTGCGGAGGGCGCATGGTCCGAGTGACGGCTCCTTGGTTAAAAGATTCCTTCAGCAACTGCGTATTGGACTCTGCAACCTCTCCGAAAAACTCCGAGCAGTAGCTCCTCTCCAAAGTCGCATCCAGAGGATACTGTAACCACGACACCATCTCGTCGTCGACGGCATCGCTGTTGTGTTGATGAACATGCTGGGATTCCGTCGTGGTGTCATTCACCACATCCTCCAAAGACGCATGAGTCTTCGAAATCGTGGGTTTACATGGAGTCACTCCATCTTCAATTTCCTGTCCACTACTCCAACCAGTGTACTGCCACTGCGACTTGCTACATTTGCTACTTTGACCCTGCATGTCTAGATGTCCATTATCGTGCCACCCGACTTCCAACGTGTCCTGGTCAGGCCTGTCACAAATGCACATCTCAGAAGTGAGAAGGGGATCATCCCAGGAGAGAGGGGTTCAACATCACAAAGATGGGCAAACCATGTCATGACATGAAGTATCAAAATACTTACACTTCAGAATAGTGACTCTTCCTGGACCTCACAAAATCCACTTTCCCGCTCACGGGTCCGTGAAAGCCTTTTGGGGGAATCAGAGAATCAAGCATACCGCCACTCCTATCCCGCTCTTGCACACAGAGACTCATAGTAGGACAACTGCATCATAGTCGCCACGAATAGATGCTCAGATTATTTCATTCCCTACATGACCATCTATTTCAATTCAAGCTTCATGCGAAACTTTCAAAACGACATTCCAAAAGAGACTCCACTCCTCCCCCTCCCTCTCCCCCCAAACAACACAGCTTCTGTTCAAAAACTCCATCATGAGCTCACAAGACACACAGCTAACCCAAAGAGCTTTACAGCAAGAAGACCAAAGCGACATCACAGAGACCAACTGAAGGTTTCCGTGAATGACTGACAGTCACTATCAGTGGGGAGGTCAATATGTAGTACCCAAGCTTCCCAACTCGTGTTCATCTTCGACGCAGACAGCGAAAGGTTATGTCACCGTGCACGAGACCCGATTGACAAACCGGTCTCAGCGGCTACAGTCACAGTCACAACCTAAAATGCCAACCTCAAGCAACCATTTACGCCCACAGCAGCACATGAGAACCTCCCCCACCGCCCTTGCACCCGAGCTCCGGAGGTCTGTCTTTCACAACCACTACCCTGTCCCACAGCCTACTTTCCTTTGACAACTCAGACACCACCGCCTGACAAATTCTGAAAACAAAGACGAAATTCACACCTCTCGCAAAGCAGCTCTGGTCCAGCACAAAAGTCCTGCTCTCTTCTTCCTCAAAGGCTTCCTTTAACTTCACAGCACAGCTCCTGCGACTGCTTCCGCACCGTCCGATTCACCACTTCTTCGCTACAACCACGCATTCAGAAGCAACGCCACCCTCGCATTCACCAAAGCTTCAAATCGATAACACTCTACCACTACAAACAAAACTCCACGCAGCCCTTCCAGACTGACTGAAAGTTTCTTACTAGCCACTACTACTACCGTCACCCCCTCCCTCTCTCCCTTTCTCTCTCTCTCTGCGTCACTCCTTCCAAGATCCCAGTCGCACCAAAACAGTTGCACCTTCACGAGCTCCTCCACACATTTCGATCCAACACCTCACCCCTCACCCCACCCCACCCACACAAATCTCCCTCCCCAAGACGCAACCAAATATCCAAAACCAAAACACACAACCACCTAAAGAACTTCCTCACTCACAACACCTCAACCCCCACTCACACATTGAACCGACGCCACCAAGAACTCACTCAGCACCCACACACACACGGGAGCCACCCCACACAAAGCTCCGAAAGCTCCTACGAGCAAGAAGACGAAGGGGAAGCTCCACCAAGCCGGGGAGGAGGCAACGAGTGGACAGCAGGCGCAGACATCATCTCATCTCATCATCCGCATCTCCTTAATCTCCTCCGCTATTCCTGTGCATGTGGGAAACTACTCCCAAGCTCGAATGGATTCAGAACACTACTGCTGCTACTGCTGCTGCATCCCTTGCATCCCTTGCATCCCTTGCATCCCTGGCTGTATCTTCTGTTGTAAAGCTTTGCTGAATCCCCTGTCGTGAAGCTTTGGTGTATCCCCAGCTGCAGCTCTTGGGTCCCCTTGTTTTCTGCAAGTGCGCGCGCACCGGCGAGCTGGATATGGGGAGAGAGAGAGGGAGGGGAGGGGAGGAAGTGGAGAGAGACCCAAGGAGAGGAAAATGGGAGAAAGAGGAAGAGAAAGGGTGGGGGCGAAATCCTTCCAGCAGTGCAGAGAGCGCGGTCCCACGGGGATCCAATCATGCGGCAGCCGCGCGCTTTGCCCTGGCCCGGGTGGATTGGGGAGCGACGGAGGCGCTTGGATCACCGCTCCGATTGCTGCGCGGTTGGGTGGCTGGGTGGGTGGGGACGGAGGGACGGGCAGCTGCCCGGGAGGGCTTGACCGCCCTGCCCGTGGATGGGTTGTCAGGCTCTTACGGCGCCCGGGGGCCTTTTGAGCGAGGCGAAAAATCTGCCCGGGAGCCCTCCTTGGGGGTAGACCCAGTTGCCCAAGCACAGTTTGTATTTAAAATTTAAACTTTTAAAAAAGTGAAACTAATCCCTCTAACCAAAGTAGTCACTAAAATATTATGATTATTGCACCAATAGATGCATTATTTTTTAGAAAATTAATCCTTGAGTGCCTAGTGCATGTTTACTAAAATCCAAACCCAATTGTTTTTATTTTTATTTTTTTTAAATGAAACTAATCCCTCTCACCAAAGTAGTCATCAAAATATTATGATTATTGCACCAATAGATGCATTCTTTGTTTAGACAATTAATCCTTGAGTGTCTAGTAAGTGTTTACTAAAATCCAAACCCTTTTGAACTCATTTCAATCAAACTATCACCTAAAAAGAGGTCCACATGAATTGACTATACCAATTGGTAATAGAGACAATGAAAGGGACATGTCCTTTGATTGTATCGTTGAAAAGATTATAATAATCAAACAAGGAAAACTTTCAATTTGGAAAGGCCAAATTTGAGGCGCTAGGGCATTCCTCGGGGCACTCATGGATTAACAATGAGTCATTCATCAAACCTTTTAGGTTCATAGCATCCTTACAAGGCTAAGTGTGTTGAGCAAGAGATAAGAATAAAAACTCAATTATATTTCCCAAGTAGGGGAAGTGGCTTGGATAACCTCGAGCACATAGACAGTCAAAAACTAGTCGGCCTATCATGAGGTTATCATTAGCTGAGGACCAATATCTTTTTCACAATAGAATCACTATTCTCCAATACAATTTTTTTTCCTAGGCACAAATCAAAAGCATTGCTTCCTAATGGATTGATTGATTTTCCATGTGAGATTTCTCAAGGATGAAATTATGTAGTCTATAATGTATGTTGGTTCAAAAGAAAGATTTGATGCTAATTTTGTGACTTCAAAAAAATGAAGAGGGAAAAATTTTCATTATATAGGGTGGAGATTGTTGCTAAAAAAACATTGTACATGGATTATATTGAAAAAGTTCCTACCCATTGATTACCAACATTTAGGGATTGACTGATATTTCTACATTACAAAAATCCCTATCTACTGATTAGCAATGATTTTTTTGTATTGAGTTGATAGTTTCAATGTATTGCTTTGGGATGTGAGTAACTTGCATTCCAAATTACATCACAAAATTCCTTATCCAACGATTATTGGTAATTTTGCCATTATATATGTCCATGTCTAGTAATTATTGATAATTTCACATCAAAAAAAGCCTCAATCCACTGATTATCAATATATTTTGTATTGATTTGATAATTTCAGAATATTTTTTCCATTTAGAACAAACTCCTTCTCAACTGACAATATACCACATCATTTCAGTTTGTACCTAGGGAATATTTGTAATTTCACCATGACAAATGTCTTTATCCTGACTAATTATTGATAGTTTCACATTACATTTCAGTTTGTACCCGAGGAATATTTGTAATTTCACCATCACAAATGTCCTTATCCACAAACTCCTAACTGACAATACACCACATCATTTCAGTTTGTACTCGGGGAATATTTGTAATTTCACCATCACAAATGTCCTTATTCTAACTAATTCACATTACATTTCAGTTTGTACCTGGGGAATATTTGTAATTTCACCATCACAAATGTCCTTATCCTAACTAATTATTGATAGTTTAACATTAAAAAAAGTCCCCACTCATTGATTATTGGTAATTCTTGTGTTGACTTGATAGTTTCAAAGTAATTGTTCGTATAAATCAACTTGCATCCCCATTGATTACACACATCACACATTACAAATATCCCTACCTAATGATTATTAATAACTTTACCATCACAAATGTTCCTATCCATTGATTATCATAATAACAATTGTTTTTTGGGGCCTATTGAAGACTACAAGTTCCCCACAATTTCCAAACTATGGAAACATTGTTGCAGTAGCAATTCAACATGGGAGAGAGATTGCAAGATCAGATATATTAATTAATAGAATTTAAAGCTTTCAAAAATAATTAAAAAATAAATAAATAATTAAATAAATAATCTAACTACCCTGTTGTGGTTCACAGCATAGGGAACGAGGACGAAATAGTCTCTTAGAGGCTTGAAAAAACATGTATTGAATGCAAAGGAAATTCAAAGAAAAAAAAAGATTTAAAAGATGGATTAGGTTGTAAATTTCAAAACTTCACAAACAAGAGCCTTAGCAAATTCCTACTTGAATCATGATCAAAGCATAAACATCATACACAAAATATAGTTCACCAAAGTGCAACATAAAACATGAACATTCTATCCTAGGGAATCACAAAGTAGACCAAAATCTAAACATTGATAGTGCACTACAAGTTCTCATTGTCCCCAACAATTTTGTCCTCAACAACATCCTAAATTAAAGGACTAAAAATTGAATCAAAACAAGAACATAACAACTACAACAATATTACTTGTAGTGTGACATTAAAGTTAAGCATCACCATAAAGTCCCTAGAGTTTATAACACTTTGCAAAAAGAACACATGAGGTGGACAATATATTTCAATCCTATTTCAAGATGAAGTCATTGTTCCAATATTCTATAGACTTAGAACTTGGAGCATAATATAAACACTACAACTACAAAACTAGACTTTTCTTTTATACTCACCCTAAGTATTGCGTGATTATCCATTGTGCAATGACTTTCTTCTATGGAAACACCTTATGGATAACAACCTCAAATTTGGACACAAGACTTAAGATGGATGCACCTCGTAGCATTTTACTACCACCAAAAAAACATAGACTCGTGTCCAAACATCAATCCAAATAACAATGAATGCATAGGACATTATAAAATTCATAAGTGTAGCAAATTGTGGACACAGAGTATGTGCAAGATGAAAGATAGAGAGAAATGTGAAGATTGAGAAAGGTAGAACTCCAACGAGACTAAGGTATCACAATAGATATGGCAAAAATCATCTAAAAGTGATAATGTTCCCTTTACTATAGATCTCACTCCAACGCTTTATCAATCTAGATGTTAGGCAAAATTTTAGAGTATATTGTGCCCACCCTATGTTTAGTTCAATTAATGGGTAATACCCCCCCAAGTTACTTAATACACATTTAACCCTACAAGTTACCTACTTTTGAAGAATGTGCCCTTTTCAATAGTATCAAGATTTCCAAGTCTTCACCCAAATAAGATTTAGAAATAAATAACATTGAAAAATGAATAGGCAATCATGCTTGTTTGTAGCATCAATACTATGCTAAAAACAAGCATTGCAAAGTTAATGACCATATCAATCACTAGATATAAGTGGTTAAAATGAAAAAAACAATTTTTGTGGTTTTGAGCCTCATTAGGTTATAAGGCATTGAATCCTCTTAACTTAATTTCTTTGTACTACAGATTGTGAATTTAAATTTTCTTATGTTGAAGAATTGAGTTGAGAGTTCAAAAAAAATTCACCTCCCCTTGATTTTCATTCTTTAAAAAATTATTAAATTGAAGTAGGTACATTGAGATAGAAGGAAAAGATAAATTGTTACTAATTCTAAGAAGGAATTTAATCACAATAATCCCAACAATTACATTATTCTAGAAGACAAACTAAACCATGTGCAACATTTTTTTTCAAATTGTTAAAATTGAGTTAAAAAACAAATCCACTACATTATTTTCTCAATAATTTGCTAAGATTGCCTACAAAACAAGAATCTTCATAACTTTTACAATACTTATCCAAATGAAATGAATCAAATCTTTCCACAAAGACAAAAATATAATCTATAAGAAATTATAAAATTTAATTATTCTAAATTTTTGTATTTTTTTGGCTACCCCCCATCACCTATTTCAAGCTTAATGTTGCATAAAATTTGTTCCTAAGCACCGATTGAAATAAAAATCATATTCCTAGAAAGCTAATCAATTTTTCTATCTTAACCATGGAACGACAAGAACGTCATTTTGTGGCGTTTGGATGGACATAAATTCAACCATAGAGCAACTAAAAGTGATTTCTCATCCACTTTTTGTTTGTTGACCTTGCATGGAGGGTTATGAATAGTATCCACTTGAGTTTGCAATCATGCAAGTGTTTGTCTTCACATGAATGAGAAGTAAGCAAAAAAAACGGATGGCAAAACTTGCTATTTCAATGTATTTTGCTCCTTTCACTAAATCTAAAATTTCTCCTTGAATATGAGCCCAACTAACAAAACAAAGGTAAGCTACTCTTGTTTCTACTCCTATTGGAATTTTGGAAAAATTTGCAATATTGAATATTTTATTTGAATTTGAACTTTGGATGTAATTCTGATGTCTTCTACATTCTAATTATAGAAGGAAACGGGATTTGAGTTTACACCATGATGTTTTTCACTATAATGTACACCTAAGGTGAAATTTTCAGATTTTTTGAAATGATTTCTATTTGATATGAATTTTTCTTCACTTTTTCTTCAAAAATTCTCATAAAAAACAATTTTCCTTAAATAAATCTAAATTTTTTGTGAGGCAAAGAAGACATGTAGTTTCATCTCTGAAAAATAAATATAAAAAATTTCAAACATTTATAGTTCAAAAATGGCAACAAACTAAGTGCCATGCAATGAGGCTTTGAACCTGTGGTCATAGGGCCGTCCTTTAAGGGTTAAAAAGAAAGTTTAGTCTTGCTAAAAATTGGGATCATAGGTACTTGTCCAAACCTTCAAGAAGTCTATAAAGGGACTTTATAGAGAACATTTGTATAGTACTCATTTTGGAGATTTTTCTTAACAAATATTCTATAATTCAAGGGGTATTTGTAGGTTTGACTTTAAAAAAGTCATTTTGTCAATTCAAAAATGACCCTTCAAAAATGATTTGAATAAAAAAGTAAAACAAAAGTCTTCAAAAAATCACTATAATTAGAAATTAACATTTTGAACTGAATGAAAAATAATTCTTCTCAAAAATACAAATATTCAATCTACAATCAATTTTGGAAGGAACTTTCAATTTTTGGCTTCAAATTTTATTGAAAAATGTTGGGTTTTGTTTTAGATGACATAATTATGGGAATATGACCTACGGATTATATTTTACAGCTATTGTTTTAGAGTCATCATTAAATTAATATTTGAAGTTGCATTTTATAATACATCTTTACAATTTGGTCTTGTGTCATCAAAATGTGAAAAGAGAATCATAACTTATTTATAAAATGAGAATGAACAGTCCTAAACCTTTTCATTTCCATTGTCAAAAAATTGCTAGATGCCAAACTTGGTGATCTACACTTGGTGATCTATAATTTTTTTCATTTGATTTATTTCTTGATTTACTTTCATGAATTTTTCTTAAAGTTTTTAGAAAGTTGTGACCAAAAGTTTCTAAACTACAAGTTTTGCTTCATAGCTTGCTTCATGATAATTTTTCATTTGATGATTTGATTAATTCATTTTTCTAGAGAACTTTGGTGGGAGATTTTAGGTAGAACCATTTGAAGGTTCACCCTCTATCCACCCTCCCTACCACATTCTTTGTTATATAATAGATTGAAGCTTGTATTCCAAAGTCCCTAACACTATTAAATTAAGATTTGCAATGGACACCCTTGCGCAAAATTTTGAATAGAAAAATCTTAAAATTTTCCTTTTTGAAATTAGATTTTAGATGTTACAAACATGCTTTAAGGATATCCATCTAAAAAAGAAAAATAGTAAAAATGATAACCTTTTGAGATTTCATTCAAATTCAAATTTTTGTTGACACTAAAATATGGTGACTTAGGCATTTAGGAATTAAAATCCTATCCACTTAGATCCAAAAACTGATTGGCAATATAATAATCGATGAAAAAATAGGTAAATAGAATTCATATTCTTATGTTTGAATAATATTGAATCTTCAATAGAAATCATGTTAATTTATTCCAAATTCACATTATGAATATAGATGCAATCTCCAAATGTCTATCAGACAAATCAAAGAATCAAACATATTAACCTCTAAAGTCCTAAGGCCTTATTCCATCAAAACCACTCAAAAGTGCCATTTCTATTGCAAAGAGCAAAAAACTTTTTTTTCTTACATATCTAACCATATGTAGGACATGCCATATATAGGATCTTGTGAAAGAAAAACTAATCGAAGAATCGAAGAATATGTGAAAGAAATTTCAAAAACTTTGACTAAGTAGATTGCAGGATATTTGCATTTAAATTAAAGAAAACAAGTTTTTTTGCAACTTGCTCAACTAGATATTTTGGCTTTGAATCTTCTTAACTTAAAATTTTTGCAGTATTGATTTTGAATTTCTAATTTTTTATGTTGAATAATTGAGTTGAAAAAATAGAAAGTTAAAAAATAAAAAAACTCAATTTTCATTCATTAAAAAATAATTAATTAGAAGTAGCTTCATTAAATCAAAAACTAAACAATTAATAGCTCTAAGATGGAATTGAAACACAATAATCTCAACAATGAGATTCTTCTAGCAAGAGATATTAACCTTGCAATTTTTTTTTAAATTGTGAAAATTGAATTTAAAAATAAATCCTACAAATTAATTTTTCAAAGAGATGCTCTAATTGCCCCCCCCAAAAAATTGTCTTTAACTTTTACATAGCAAATCCAAATGGGATGAATCAAACTTTTCTTTAAGATAAAAATGCAATCTATGAGAAAAAATTTAAAAATTTATATTTTAAGCTTTTGTGGATCTTTTAACTTGCCCATTGATTTGAAATTTGGCCTTATTGTGCCATAACTTTTGCTCCTATGTACCAATTGAAATAAAAATTATATTTATAGAAAGCTAATGTATTTTTTCTATCTTCACAAAAAGTTTCAGAAAATCTTAAGATTATAGGAGCCTACCTAAAATCCATTTTGTCTTCCAAGGGAACATTGGGACTTTAGAGGTTAAACCTTACAAACAAGTATTGACTTTTGGTTTCTATAAATACAATTTGATTATAAACTAGGTGCCAATCCAAATCAAGAGTTTGCAAAAATATTAACCCTTGATGGATGGGCCCCCTTTGACCAAAATAGTTACCAAAATGCTTTTATTATTGGACCAATAGGTGGACTCTTTGTTTCTATAGGTAGTCATCCATTGGATTGTTTAGGTCTACAACGTTGTTACTAAGTTAAACAATAGTTAGAAGAGAAAATTCATGGTTAATTTCATGATTCAATTTAGTGGAGGGCAATAAGGTCAGTTGCTACCCTCCAAAATCTTAAGTGGTCCAAAATAATTCAAATACAATAAACAAATATAAAATTATCAAAGATGCTAAATATGATTTTGTAGGCAAGAAATGAAAACTTGTAAGCATAAAGATTATACATAACATTGCTTAATCCTTTAAGTACTAAAGGTAGTTCAAATTTCCAAAAATGTGTACTATAAAATACAATTTAGAATAATAATTTAATGGAGATTTTCAAACAAAAGTTGTAAAACATGATTTGTAGATCATATCCATATCTACTATTGCACCATCAAATATTTTTTCAGTAAAACTTTAAACAAGTAATTCAAAATTTTATTTCAAAATTTTATTTTATATTGAATATTTGGATTTTTTCTTTTTAACTATGGTGATTATTTAAGATTTTATTCTACTTATATATTGAAGACATTTTTGAAGGATCATTTCTTGAGCCCGAGGAGGACCCACGTTTTAGCAACCCACATGCGGCGGAAAAAGTAATACAAGTAATACACCTTAAAATTTAATTTTTTTTTCAAAAAGAAAATTATGGATAGATTTTACTACTTTAGAAGTTTATGTTTTGAGTTATTGGTATTTTTTTATGCTAATAGTAATTAGTTATAAATTTTTGAAGAAAAAAGATACACTGTAAAGCTGAAAATAAGTTTCACACCTCTATATTATATAAGAAAAAAAAATTGAAAAATGAAAAAAAAATTCTATAGAATAGCTTTCTATTGAAAGTTTATTTTGGTTGAATATTGATGCAATAGTCATCTTCATGTGAGTTCTACAAAATATTTTAGTTGGAGAATATGCCATTTTAGTTCATTTTTCAACCCTTTCTAGACAATATATCTTATGTTATTTGGAATTGAAAATTTTGTCAACAGAAACCTTTAGTCATTGTTAAACAAAGCTTAAAATTTTAGGATGAAATTATAGTTTATTCAAGGTCTATTACATGTATTACTTTTTCCGCCGCCACACGTAGATACCCCAAATGTAGTGAGAGTCTTGTGTTCTTGAGCTAGAGAAGTTACTTTTTGAGATGAAACATACCAATATCCTTTGAATTATAAAATATCTGCAAATTACACTAAGTCTTCAAATTTTATATATAAAAAAATATTAATGAATTCATACAAGAATCTATAGAAAAAAGAATTGGATGGAATATCACAATTTTATGTGCTTAGGATAAGTTGGTGCTCATCCGTTGTTTGAAATTTGAACATTTAGTCTTTAATGGGTTAAACATTCTAACTAGTTTCTCCCCATATAAAGTAGAAATACTCTTTACCACATAGATTTGCTATCTAGGTACTTTGGAAAAGCTATTTGTAATCTCCCATATTTTTAGCAGTTGAAAAGTTTGAGAGAAGTCAATTGCAAAAAGAATGAAGACATTCCAATAAGAAGTAAATTTTCTCTTTTGCATTATTTAAATTGTGAACAGACCCTTGTTGAAGTATGAGGAGATCCTTGTTAAAACATGGATTGATGTGTGCACTCCCCAAGTGCATTGCCATCATGATAAAGGGTTGTAAAGATTGTGGTAATAGATGGGTCATTGACACAATTAAGAAGATCTTGTAAGTGATGGAATTGGGCGGATGGTGTTATTAGGCAATTCTACCTTATCCTAAGGAGTTTGATAAATTCCTCCTCAAGATATTTGGAAGGATCCAAATTAACTCTCATTCCTATATTTGTTGGAAGCTAAACCAATGATGTAGAGGGTGGGCCACCTTATAATTCAAATAATGCAAAAGAGACCACTCCGACGCTATTTAACTGTTAGATGCCAAGTACTACTTTCAAGTAGCTCTCATTCGCTTCAACATCAATTTTTGTCTATAAGAAGCTTCTAAGGAGGTGGTGATGGATTTTTCGGATTACACAACAAAATTACTTATTATAAAATGTTGATGGCTTCATAACCTCTAAAGGACCAAGTGTCCATTTTACATCCTTGGATTGATTTAGTAGATGAAGTCAATGTTGAATGGATATTCTCAAAATTTTGACAAAAGGTTGGACATGTGTCCTCTTTGCAGGATTGATTAAATAAAATCCAATCGGGTGCCTAGATCAAAAGTTTTGATACTAGAAAAAAATGGGACAATTTGGGCTTATAAAATTTGGTATGTATGTAATCAATAACATATACTATTAGGTGTGAAGGGGGTAACATTGTTATATATTCTATACAAGGATCAAAATTCGGATTTAAATGAAGTCATTTAGATTAAAAAGTGCTACATGTCATCTTGTGATCAGGTTTTTTTTTTGGGCGATTTGTCGCCAGACTGTCAGAAATCTGACCTCTCTGGCTTCATCCCTCCAAAAATTGGCCTCTGCAGTGAAGCCAACACATGGACACATGTCCAAAAAAAAACCCCTGCTTGTGATTGAATTATAGTGACATGGATTCTTAGCTGTCATAGACCAAAAATTCACTCAAATCTTTGCTACGATTGCATTATAATGCTTTTGGGCCATGCAATCCTAGTCCAAAGAATGAAAGACACAACATGATTATGATGTGGAAGTTTAGTTTAGGTACTTGTTTATAAAAACCAACTCTCCCTTTCAATAAGATTACATCCAAATTTTTCTAAAGCCATAATTTATTTTGCTTAAATGATCCAAATTGACATTCCCTTCCTTAGAACAAATGTCCCCATCGTGTCAGAAATAGAAAAGAACTTTGAGAGCACAAAGTTTCTTTTTAGATCACAACAACTTCTACAATTCATGGAACATGTGTGGATTTTAGTTTGTTGATTAATGATTGCCTCCAAGTCTTTGGTCCAAATGTTATGTGCGTTTCGTAGTTCTTTAGGATTTTTCTCTCTAACTTTAGATCAATCATATAAAAAAACCAAGAGTATAAAGAAACATTTAGGATTAACTTCTTTGACCTTATTGGTTTGTATTGCAATATCTATGATTAGTAGTGCAAATTGTTCTACAAATTATATCTTGTAGGTGCCCTTGAGGTGAGCTTGAGTTTTGTGATAATTGTCCTACAATACTCCCACTAAAAGATTATACATTGGAGGTGTTGGTTGGAGCCCTAGCAAAGACCAAATCTAATAGAAAAAACAATCAATGCCTAATTAAGGCGATGAAAGCTAGAGCAAAGACAAGTGTCGATAGTGTTTTATATTTTTTGAAATTAACAAAGTTGCTTCTACTCAAATACCCTACACAATTCTAACAACTTTGAAGCAAAATCCTATCAATACTAATGGATTGATAGATATTCGTAAGATATCACTAGAAAGAGTGGTGAGAAAGCTTAGAGAGCTTGGAGCAAAGAAAGTTGGTGTGCTAAAATGAGAGTCCAAATTCTCTATGAAAACTAGGAGATGAGCTCCAAACCTTTGCGGTCATACAAGATAAAAAGGAACTACAAATCCTAGCTTTCAAGCCTAAATTTGGAATTTGACTCAACAATATAATTTAGAATAAGCAAATCATACTAGGAGGGAATCCCCACCAACCACCACCTAATTGCTAATTCTAAAAAGGTCTTAAAGTGCCACTTGACTGAATGGATGAATGGCAACCACCAATCAATAAGTTGCAACCTTCTAGCCACAACAAATGAACCTCACCAAGCCTTTGAGTTGCAATCTCATCTGTCTTTGTCATCACCCTTTGTCATGCAATCCCAAAGTACTAGAGTATACGTTATGCAATTGTTCTACAAAGTTTGTCTTGTGTCTTTGTTTGTCTCATGTTCTTTATCCTATATTGTGGTCTTTTCCTATCGTAATACTAACTTCATGCATGAGCTATTTCAATTACCTATAAGAAAAATAACAAATCAAATTGAAAGTATTTGGCTAAAAATATAAGTGGTTCTAGCAATGTTGAATTGTCTTCAACCTAAATAACAATCATTGAGGTTTTGAAACACCCAAATGACTAAATCTACTTATTAAAAGTAACATTTTCACTTGATCAAATGTTCTCATTATATACATCTCCAACATCAATATGTACTTAAACTTGAAGAAATGATTTTATAATATCTACCCAAAAACTTTGATCCTTCATAAATTTTGTATATAATATCCAAATGATGCATTATTTTATGCTTTGAAATTTCCTTTTAATTGTTAGTTTATATATATACATACACACACCAAAGTGATGCTTTTAGGTGTTCCTATTTTAATATGCAGATTTCCAAAATTTCCTTCACCATTATCAAGAGAAATCAAAACAACTAAGGTGATACTGTAGCTAAAATTTGAAAAGGAATGTGACCATTTCAAGGTGATTTTTGTAAAAGAGTGAGCTCAAAGTGTCGTGGGCTTATACTTGCCTTTTTTTACTATAGTGGCATTGTTCTAATCAACCCTTTTTTTTCTGGCGAAATGGTGCTAGAAAGCACTAGTCCGGAAAAACAGGCGAAAAAGCCTTTAAGAATTTTCGAAAATCTATTGTATGTAGGGCCAGACTACGACTTTGGGTTCTAACACCGCAGCCTGAAACCTACAACCCCATGGTTCTTCGTCACCAGCTCGCAAAGCCTTGGCGCGCCCAACAATTCAAACTGCGCGCCTCATTCCTGCAAGAGGGAGGGGAGGGGAAGCTGCTTCGGCATTGGATTCGATGGACTTCATCGCCCACCTTACTCCCTGCAATGAACACTGGAGTGCCAATTCCACCCTCCGTCTTCGATTTGCACTGGCGCTTCTTTACTGTGTTGTCTGGTTACTTTAGTTTCTTCACTGTATTGCAATCTTTTGTGATTTTGTCATGACTTGCGGTGGCGTTGTAATTCCTCTTGCAGTTTAGGGTTTCTTGTGATTTGAATGTTGGATCACTTGGATGTGATGGAGATCTTCAGCATTAGGAGGTGGCCCTCTTGGTCAGAGTGTAATGTTTTGAGAATTGTACAAGTACTGCTCAGCTATTTTAGTTGTGTAGGAGGAGATTGAGTTTCTCATTTGTTTCCTTTTATTTTGTTCATAGCAATGAGTTCCAGATTGAAGTACATTTGCATAGTTCTTTGCTTAATCACAGAGTTCTGTTTCTAGCTCTATATTCTATCAACATTGCTATGGCTTGACATAGCATCGCCAAAGGTGGTTGTGAATTTTGTGGTCTTCATGTTGTAATTTTGAACCCCATGGTTTGATGAGATCGCCAATGGGGATTGTCACTCATTCTTAGTTTTTTGTTTCTTTGATTTGTATTTGCTAGACTTGGTTGCATTCTTTGCAATGGAGGGAGAATCTGTCTGTAGTGAGTTTGTGGACATCACTTCATATGCAGCTAGGACGTTGGAAGTTGTCTGCGGTGAGTTTGTAGAGGTTACTTCAGATGAAGCCAGGGCGCTGGAGGTTGTTTGCAATGACTTCGTAGACATCAATTTTGATGAAGCCAGGACGTTGGAGGTTGACGTTCACGTTGTTACCATCTTGGCGAAAGCATCAAAAGCATCGACTGCTGCAGCAAAGGCATCGCGCATAGCTACGAGGAAGGCTGAGAAAGAAGCTGCCCTCCGTCGCCATGAACTAAAAGGAAAGGCAGTATGCGTTGAAGATTGCAAAGCTCGGTGAAGCGCGAGGGAGTTGAAGTCAATAGCCAGATTTTTCTCTAGCTCATGAAATTCGTGCAACAACAAGCCCCTACGCATTGGAGGTGACCCTATTCATAGTAATCCACAATCAACTAGTTCCCAATGTGCTTCACTCGCTAAGTCCTTGAACAATGTGTCTTTAGACACAGAGGTATTGGGCAGTCAAGCAACTGAGCAGTCACAAAAAGAAAGCAATTGTGATCATTTGGAGTGTGATGCAATTCATGTAATCCACCAACAGCTGAGACAAGATATGGTGCAAATATCAGATGGAGAAGAGGATTTGGATTCAGATGATGACTTCCAAGAGATTCCGCCGCCCAAAAAGCCCAGATTGAATTATGATTGAACAAGAAGGTTTTAAAATGAATGGGCTGCCAAGTTAGTTTGGGCAGAACCCATTCGAACATTTGATGGGCGAGTTCATCTCGTGAAGTGTACCATTTGCTCAATTTTTGAGAAAAATCCCAAAATCTTGGGTCCCAAATGGGAAACACTTACCAAACATGAGGGGAGGAGGAAGACAACCTTCAATTTGCCTAAATATAATGTCAAGAAGGGGGAGTGGTATATTTCCAAGACCAGTAAGCATCAAATCAATTTGAGGTTGGCTGCAGCTCGCCAACGAGCATCCGTTTTGCAACAAGTGAATAGGAGCATTTCAATGGCACTTTCCAAAAAGATTGTGCAATTGTCCACAATATTTCAAATCCTCTCAGTTGGTTGTCCAATGCTTGAATACGAGGAGAGGCAAGCTTTATACGCATTCCTAAACGTTCCAAATTTACCAAAGATGCATTGGTCAAACAGCTCTGCTTGGAAGATGGCTAAATATATGTACTACCAAGTGCAAGAAGTGGTAAAAAAGAAGATAAGTGGAGTTCATTTTGTTGCAATAACATGTGACAAGGTCACCAGCGTGGATAATGGAAGTTGGATCTCCATTCATGCTTATATAGTGGACAACTACATTAGGATCCCTCACTTAGTCTCTTTGCAACGCTTGGTGGAGGGATCTGGTGCTGATAGCTTGACACCACTCATCATGAAGGCATTGGAGATTGGAGGAGATCTGACCTTTGAACAAATTTCAAGGAATCTCTTATGTTTTGGTGTTGATGGCGTTTCTACATTCCAAGGTGCTCGAATTGGGGTGACGGTACAAATTAAAACTAGGTTTTTTCCTTTCTGTCTAAGGGTGCATTGTATGGCACACAGGTGCAACCTTGCTGCCAAGTCCTTGTCTAGTCTTCCTCTCTTTACAAGCATTGAGTAACTTGTTCAAAAAATACACTCTTACTTTAGCAAGAGTCCCAAGCGATTCGCTGAATACCAGAAGCTAGCAGAAATCATACAAACTAAAGGCTTGAAGCCACTTCTTCAAGTAACGACCAGGTGGGTGTCACTCCTTGAGCCCTTAAGAAGGTTGTTGTCGGATTACCACACCTTGTTGGCCAAGATGAAAGCGGACATTGGAAAAAATGAAGCTGCAGAGGTAATGCCTCTTATATGCCTTTCTTTATTGTCTCTTTATATGCTTTTTTTGTTTGTTTCTTTATATGCTCTCTTTGTTTGTGTTGTTAATCCTTTGGTGGGTAGATACTATATAGTCAGTATGGTACCATTGTCAAGCCTAAGCCAATGCAAATGGGCACAAATTTGGGGTTCAGCATATTGTATTGTGGTTGACAAACAATCCCTTGAAGTCATGGTGATGATGGTCATCAGAGTTGGTATAAGAGTGAAAACGAAGCTGTAATTCTTCTAGCTTCAAAAAATGTGAGAAAAAGATTGTGATGTTGTAATTGAAGGTCAAAAGTAGATAGAGGTAATGGATATGAGGTCATAGCATGGTGATCAACACAGATGAGTCCACAGTCTATGAGGTCATAAGTCCAGCCTAGAATCCATGAGGTCACAGCATAGTGATGAACACAAATGAGTCCACAGTCCACAGTCCATGAGGTTATAGCATGGCTGATTACAAGTTCTGGAAAACTAATTTTTCTTTTTGGCTGGTCACAGCTTTTGAAAAACTAATGTGTTGTTTTTGATTGGTTACAAGTTTTGGAGAACTAATGTTTTTTTTTTGGCTGGTCACAAGTTTTGGAGAACTAATGTGTTGTTCTTGGCTGCTGCAGAAATGTCTGAAGGCTATGGTGGACCTATATACCCTTCTAGGGATCATGGCAATCATGCCTCTTCTAGAAACAATAGATTTATTAGTGACTTTTGCACAGAAGCGTGATGTGTACATCTGTGACTTTGTAGCTGCTTTGAAGGTTGTTGAGGTTCAATTGTCCACATTGTATGTGGACAAGGCAACTGCGTTTTGTATGGATGAATTCTGGGCATTTAAAAACGTCCTTGACTGTTTAAATAGCCAGATCCACCTCAAATGGGTAGCATATCTCAACAATGAGTCAATTCAACTCATCTTTGTCACGAATGGCGAGAAAGTGTGGGCACAACACGCCCAAGCACCTGTGGATAGAGATCAGTTCGCAACAATTGTTACCATTGTGAAGAACGAGTGTACAAATGTGTTTTCGATTTAATTGTATGAGTGTTGTTAGTATTTTGGGTCACTTCTAGTCTTCTATTTTTGTCTTTTATTTTGTGTGGTTCATGCACTAAACTGGAGTCACAGAACTAGAGTCACAACTAGAGTCACGGAACTTTCACTGCAGAAGAAGGCTTTCGAACTTCTAAACTGTCTAGATGGACTGTAGCCTTGTAGTATGTTGTCTGTAGGTTGTCTATAAACTATTGGGTCTTGCATATTGTTTATAGGCTGTTGGAGTGTTGGACAAAGTGTCTACTTGTTTACACTAGTAGGTCCAAAGAATGATGCATTGCTTTAATTTTTGGCGACATTGATCTAATTTGTGGGGCCAACAGTTTGTGGATCTAAGAGCTTCATATTTGGACAAGTTTGATGGGAGTCAAGTCTGGGATGTATAGATTTGTGATAGGATTAAATTAAATTTCATAGCTCAGTGATTTCTTAATTTCTTAACCATTATTATATTTCAATACATATAATATATTGTTCTTGTCTTGTCTTGTATTGTGCCCTTGCTTGTGGTATATTGTTTTTGGCTTATCTTCAACATTGTTGTATTTCAACACATTAGTTGTGACATTATTCTCTTGTGTGTAGTGGCAGCCGAGTAGTTACTGAGAGAGTTGGAGGCACGCTTCCCTTCACATTCAATCATGGATGCACTTGGAGTAGTTTACCCCCAATATTGGTTGTAGTCTAAAGCAGAGGAGTATTTTCCCAAGCATCTGTCAATTCTTTTGGCATTCTATTGTGAGCCCAAGCTCATTGAGGTGGACAAAGTCAAGCATTTGGTTGCACCCGTTTTGGACCGGCACTCATTGGAGAGTCAACAGGGGTTGTTCAAATTGGCCATGGTCAACAATGCCAAGAAGCACATGGAGCCCCTATTTGACTTCAATCCCTTGACTCGCTTATGGCGTTATTTAGATTCTTGCATAGTCTTAAAAGTGAAAGCATTCCCTGAATATTACAAGTTAGCTAAAGTAGCTATTGTGCAAGTTCTAGGTTCTATGGAAGATGAAAGGTACTTCAGTTCTCTAGCATTTCTCAAAAACAAGCTACGAAATTTTTTGGACACTCACCTTGAATGTGTGGTTGGGATGTATGCACAGAAGATTTTTTTTGGAGACCTTTCCTTATAGTGATGCTTACAACCAGTGGGTGGAGGGAGCTGATCAACGTTATGGGCTTTGAGCCATATTTCAGAACTATTGGGTTCAATCATAGTGTTAGTCCAAGAGCCAAGCATGTTCTAGGATTTATTCTACAAAGGCTAGGCCCTTGCTTGGTCATTTATGCCTATAAAGATTTATAAATGAATTCTTATTTAAAAAACACCTTGACATCATATTTTGTTCTTGACATTTGTACTTTTTCATTCTCGCAATATGACATGGTGCTCATCTTCATCTACAATGCTTATTGATTTTTTCATTTTCACTTTGAAACAATTCTTCACAGTGCCATAATACACCACCATTTTGAAGCAATTTCACCTTCTTAGCTTCTCAATTGTTTTTTCTAGTGCCATAAATTGCCGCAATTTATAAATAATTTTAGCCACATGGATCTTGTCCAAAACACACCTTCGCCAACAAATTTCATAGTACAAAATGTAGCACTCGCCACGTGGACTATAGAGAGAAGGGAAGTATGGCCAGTCTAGCATTTTTTGAAAAATGAAAAAAAGGGTTGGTTCTAATCAAGTTCATAGTTGGAGCTTGAATTTGTAGTCTTACCCGTGTTTGTTTTCATGGGAATGAGAAGTTGTTAAAAAAAACAAATAAAAAAAATGCTATTTTAGTGTATTTGGGGAAAGTTGTTGCTCCTTGCTTTGAATCTGAAATTTCTACATGCACAAAAATGATATTTTTTGAGTTTGAATCCAATTAACTAAATGAAGATCATCTATTTTGAAAAAAAATCCTAATATTGAATATTTTGTTGCAATTTGAACTTTGAATGCATTTTCAATGTCTATTGAAATCTAATTATAAAATGATATGGAATTTGAATTTATACTATGATATTTTTCAGATTTTTTGAAATAATTTTCTATTTAATATGATTTTTCTTCACTTTTTCTTCAAAAATTCTCAAAAAAATCAGTTTTCCAAAAAAAAAATCTAAATCTTTTTTGAAGTAAAGAAGACACCTAATTTCATCTCAAAAAAACAAATATAATTTTTTTCATACATATATCTAGTTGCAACATTAGAGGGGATTTGACGGCAAAAACAATCCGTTTCAGGCATGTTCCCAATGATATTCCTACAACATGCGCACTCAAAATAAAATTGAAAAAAAAACAATAATTAAAATTAAAATTTCTAAAACACAAAAAAAAGTTGAAAAAAAAATATTTTTGTTTTTGTTTTTGTTTTTTTCAAAATTTGACGTGGCACTATCTCCACCACGTCGAATTGCGCAATAGTCAGTGTTCCCTACGCAGTCGGGACAAATTTCAAAGCTGGGAACTCATATGCTTCTAGAGGCCCCGAACATCTTCTAATGAATGGTAGTAAATTGAGTGATGGTTAGTAAGCTTGAAATCAATGGTCATGGGTCTGTTATTTAGGAGTTAAAGAAGGTTTTGTAGATTTTCAATGCATGAAATTTTACTTAGAGAACCAGTGTACATGTGGAAGCATGATGTGGCATAAACCTAATCTTTACATTGTGGTGTCTTAAGCTCCACCTCCGGCTAGTCTAAGCATGTGAATATAGTAGCACCTCTGTCTCTCTCTTTTTCTCTCAAATTCCTCGCTAGCTCAATCTCGAATGGCTTGGCTTCCAAACTTTGCTTCGCCACTACCTTATGATGGCTCCCATGCAAGTTGGATTGCTAGGCGCTACTTTGAGCAATCCTAAAGAGTGTCCTCAATTTGAATGGTTGTTGCATGCTATTAGAGACATTAGAAGAGATTTCAACAAGTGGAAGGTTATTTCAAGCCTGTTCCCTTTGCTATAAATTAGCGGTACGCTGCCAGTATTTAAAATAGTTGAAAAAATATTAAAATATTAGAAAATAATTTTTTAATAATTTAAATAAATAAATAAAATATTATTATTTGACGTGGCCGAAGTTCAGCCACATCAGACTGCGCATGTAGTCGAGTTTCCACAGTCTAGGAATTCAGAGAACTCGCAACCTTCCATACATGCTAAATTTCATCTAATGGTCAAGGTTCGATTGAGTATATGCACCTCCTATAGCTCCAGTTTCATGCACCTTTTATTCGCAAATATTTTTTGGTGGTTATCACATTCTTTATACTATAGTAGTGGAGAAAAAAATTCAATGGAAAAAGTGTTAAATTTTGTATTAAAATTTTGAATTTATTACTAGAATAATCACATTTATGATAGTAGGCAATAGAAAAAGGCCAACAAAAGGTTTGCTACATTTGCATAGCTTATGAATTAAAATGTTGCTAATGTGGTACGAATTTGAATTTCACACTAGGGTTTTCACATTCCTTGTAGCAATAGAGGAAAAATTTGATAAAAGCAAACTTATTAAATTCAATCTAATTTTCAAATTTACCTTTGGAATCTTCACGAGTAGAGTAGCAATAGAAATGGACTAGCTGACAAGGTTTGTTGCATTTGAGTAATTTTTGTTTTAACACAATTTACGATTTCTATAGCAGTAGAAAAAATTAGTAAAAATAATTGTTTAAATTTTGTGTATTGTAACATTCGAATTTCATATACGGGTACTATATTCAAAATTTGGCTTTTAATAGCAAAAAGTTGGTAGAAAATTGGTTATGTTTTGTGTAATTTTTCAATTCAACATTAAATCATTTTCAAAGTTAGGTAGCAACAAATAAAAAATAGGCAATACAATATATTTGCTCAACCTTGGAAAATTTTAGTATCCGCCTTCTAGTACTCACAATTCAGATACCAATAGTAAATATTGATCAAATCCTAAACCCTAAATTTAGGTTTAATTTTTGAAATCATCAACATTGGTGTGCCTATTTTCATACCATCATACATTTTTCAAGTTTAGTCCCATTTGCTCACACTCACAATGGTCCTCATGCATCCAAACAAACCATCACAGGACTGAGGTCGATCTCCCTCCTTCACCGTTTTTTTGAAGCCGACACCAAATGGAGTGGAGAGAATTGTTTTTATATCCTCATCGCCACTCATTTGGGTTTTGTTTTTTATTGTTTTGTTTTTGTTTTGAGTTTCTTCTTGTTGTTTAACTATGCCCGTGCAAATTTCCAAGGTAGTTGACAAGACCCTTACGTCACATTTGGGGGGGTTTCCCTCCCTAGGGTGAGCGGATAGTGGCCATGATGGCCCTTGTTCTTTGGCTTTCTTCTTGTGCTCTTCAATCATTCTTCATACGTGGAAACAAACAACTTTTTTCGGAGTGAGCTCCAGTGACGTTGGTTAGGGTGAATTGATCCCTTCATTGCCCCACCTTTACATGACAGAGGGATGAAGGGGTCCATTCCCCATCCATCCTTGCTCGAACCTCCTCCTTGTGACCTTCTCCATTCCTTCTCTACGACTTGCCCTTTTGGCCTACTCAACTTTATGGAAGTCGGACCTAAACTTTGGAGTTTGAAGGTTGTTTTGTGCTTTACAATAGTGGAATGGCAGTACAAATGGTGGAGTGTTTTATCAACGTGCATATGTGCTTGAAGTTGTGGTATATGCTGGGGATTCGTAATCTTGATTGCATTAGAAAAATTTTGAGCCTTTAGAAAGGTTGTTAAGATTTCATTTTCGGCATCTTTACTGGTGTATGCTATGGTAAGTGGTTTTGATAGTCATGTTTTGCCATCCTATCTCAAATTTTTGTCCGTGTTTTTTAAGCTTGCCATGGTTAATGGTTGTCTAGTCCTATTCAACCGTGTTGATTTCAAGCTTCTTTCCATGTACCTCAAGCTAGCTACTTTTTGAAGACTCGTAGCACAAGTATTGTGTAGTCCCTTAAGCCTTGAGGAAATCATTAAAATTTGGTTACGTAGCATTGTTTTGCTGTAGATGTCAAACCATGAGAGGACAAGTATGCATGTCCAATTAATCAAGGCAATGGTAACAATCAAGGCAACATGCAACAAGGCAACAACAATCATCTCTCTCATACGTTTTTTTGACCAAAGCTATTAGCTAGCAGGATTCATCACTCCAGTGAATACTTGGTAGATTGGGCACTTCAAGAAACTTGCGCAATTTGCACCTGGACTCAATTTTAAGCATTGGACAACCATTAGACAAGATTTGAAAATGATTGGCGAGTTGTAGACATTTTCAATGAGACTCCTTTGTATTGTAGTGGTTCACTTGTTGCAAGATAGTCATGGACTGTGACATCAATGGCTTGGCAAATTTTAAAATTTCCCTTTCAAAATTTTCCAAAGGCTTGGTGCATAAAGATTTTTGAAGGTGCACATTTGCCCACTGTATCAAAAGAACAAAATTGCAATAGGAACATCCAAAACTATCACTATTTTTTTTATTGTGGACCTTTTCTATTAGTATTATAGACTTGTGAAATATTTACATTTTCTCATACGCAAGTGATAGGAGAATTCAATGTACTCAAGAACGCATCATTGGATACCATATACAAAAGCTTTGAATGAGAGTGAAAGGTTTTTTGGCAAATATTTTGAAACCATTTCTCCAAGAATACTTAGGTATATATTGATTAAGGAGATGTACACAAGGTGATTACTTCTTTAGGTTGTGCATTTAGGCAATTGGCACATTTGGGTCCCCTTACCTTAAAGTCTTAATCCATAATTACGTGTCTTTATTTGAGCAATTTAGAAATAAGTTATCTAATTCCACATTTTTGAATTGATTATTCTCTAATTGATCATACACTTGGTCATTCATGAGTTGAAATGGTTTAATTTTGAAACTCAAATTGTATAAAATATCATTTTTTTATTTTCAATTTTTTGGTATGTATATAATGATTTGTCCTAATTGTACCATGCATACTAACTTACCAAAGTTACACAATTTTAAATTTGTACAAGCTTAAATACTATTGTACATAACAAATTTTTATCCAAATAATATATCTATAGTGACATTGATTTTATGCCCTTACACCCTTATTAATTGTTGGACCCTAAGTTTACCCTTATTCGTATCCTTGTAAAAAATTGGGTGAATAATGCATGTGGGTGATAATTAAAGTGACAATTAAAGAATTTCCAACCTATCAAGGAATTTCTTCATTTTGGCACTTGGAGAATGGAAACGTGGCGGCTTAGGGTTGGCTTCATGTTGGTAGAATGTTCTTAGTTAGATATATCTTCCACACTCCTAGTCTTCACCTTGAGAGGTGAAGATTGGGAGCGTGGAAGATATATCCAACTAAGAACATTCCTTTGTGCTCTACGCTTTCACCTTTCCACTACCACTTTCACCTTTGTTGTTGTCGATTTACCTCCAATCTTACATCTTATCTTACATTTAGGTACATGGATTCTCCACTTTTTTCTCATTTGCCACTCTCAACACATCTTTTAAAGGTGTTACACCTTCTTCATCCATTGTGGCTTCCCGTTGGCTCCTCCAAACCCTCCCCAACTTCTCATTCTCCATTTTCCAAGTGCCAAGTGAAGAAGGTGTGACTATCCCTAATTACTTACAATTCTACCTAACATCGTTCTTATATGTGTGTCTTTAATCAAACACTTTCTTTTCTTTTTACTGCGTTATTGACCATCCTCCTATTAGAGGTAGTCACACCTTCTTCACTTGGCATTTGGAAAATGGAGAATGAAAACGTGGTAGCTTGGGGTTGGCTTCGTGTTGGTAACTACATAAGTATATTCCTTTGTGCTCTCCACTTTTACCTTTTCATTGACACTTTTACCTTTGTTGTTGTTGATTTCCTTCCAACCTTACATCTAATCTTTCGTTTAGGTAAATGGATTCTCCACTTTTTTTTTCATTCTCCACTCTCAACACATCTTTTTAGGGGTGTCACACCTTCTTCACCCCCCACGGCTTCTTATTGGCTCCTCCAACCCCTCCCCAACTTCTCATTTTCCATTTTCCAAGTGCCAAGTGAAGAGGGTGTGACTACCCCTAATTCCTTACAATTCTACCTAAAATCATTCCTATTCATGTGTATTTAATCAAATACTTTATTTTCTCTCTCTTTTTTTAATTGTGTTATTGGCCATCCTCCCATATCCCTATTCTAACATTGATGGCGCAAGTTGAAGGGGGGAAGGAAGGAGGTCGAGGTAGGAATGGACCCCATCCCCCTACGCTTGACGTCACCCCCGCGTCACCCCAACTCGCGGCCATGAGAGAGGGAGTGACGCTCCGTCGCTTCTGGGGACCAATACTTTCGAATCTCTGAATGCTTGAAAGTGCCAACCAACTTGAAAGCAAGGTGGGGTCACCACAGCAGTCGGGTTTCGCGTCTACGGAGGAGAGAGACGCCCGCGTCAGCCCTCCCTTCCTTTTCTTTTCTTAGGTTCGGAATATTCGTGAGCTACTTGCACGCCAGGCGAAGTGAGTAGTACTGAGTACTACTGTACAGTAGTAGAAGAAGCGGATGATGCCTACTGGTGCCGGCGCTTCTGCACTTCCAGTTGCTGCTGCTGCTGAGGCAGATAATGTTTGTTGGGCTAACTGGGCAGCGGAAAAGGGAAATTCCATGTGACGTCGCCTCCATTGGCTTTTCCAGGGATGGATGAGGCAGGGCAGCAAGACTCTCGGAGTGGATGCATGCCGGAGAACCCTCCGTCAGGGGAAAAAAAGAAAAGAAAAGGAAGGAAGGAAGGAACCGCCTTCATTGGGCCTATCTTATGTTCGGGAAGAAGAACAGTCAGGGGTAGTTCCAACAAGTTAAAGGTAGTCTGCTCTTGAAGCGACCATTTAAGAAATGATTGGCTGTTCAGGGAAGCTAAACTCCTTGAAATAATTTTCAGTCAATTTTGATAGGAAGAAAGAAAAAAAAGGAATTGGCATCTAACCCAAGTCATTTCATGTTTTTTGGACCTTCGAGGAATTAGTTACAAATTTTTGAAGTTGAAAAAGAAAGGAATGAACAGCTTCATTGGGCCTATCAGTTCAAGAAGAATAGTTAGGTGGTTAGTTCTGAGTTAAGGTAGTTTGCTCTTAAAGGTGACAATATAAGTATAAGAGTTGATTGGCTTTTTAGGGAAGCTAAACTCCTTGAAATAATTTTCAGTCAATTTTGATAGGAAGGAAAAAAGGAATCAGCATCTAATCCAAGTCGTTTCATGTTTTTTGGACCTTCGAGGAATTAGTTACAAATTTTTGAAGTTGAAATGCAATGGTCACTATAAGTGACCACTTCTTGAAATGTACATTGATGGTACATTGAAAAAAGAAAAATGTACCTTCGTATCATGATTGCTTTTAGAGCATGGGCACTTTTAGAGTATACTACCTTGGGCATTGGAATTGGGAAAAAAATCCAGTTGCAATTGGAAAACATTGGGGGGGGGGGAAGTGAAAAAATCTACAAAAGTTCTATTCTAAGTGAAAAAAATAGAGAAAATAATCAAACTCCATACTTGAAAATTTGATTTCAATTTGGGAATTGAAGGGAAATAACTAGTACAACACAAAAAAAACTTCTTGAACGCTAATTGGGCCATCGGAGGTGGAATTGGGCCTAGGAAAGATTGTTCTAATCACTTGTGGGAGAGGAAGCCGACATCCAAAGAAGAAGAGGGTTAATCTATAGAAGGACAAGACCTATCACCTAGATACTTTGTCTCCAATGATCCGATCTATGTACCAATATATGCATTCTTCATCTTTATATGGGGAATGAGGTTGTGGATGTGCAAGTGTGAAAGGTGTCTAAATTTGGATAGTGAATAGGCCTTAGAATTCTAGGATCAATCGCAAACCATGCACATCTACACACTTCTCCTATGTACACACATGCAAAAGACAAACTCTCTTTACAATAACCTTGAAAATCATTTATCAATCATTTTTGGCTACTCTAGCATTATAGGGTTAGCTATGAAAGGACAAGACCTATCACAAAGATACTTTGCCAAAAATGATCTTATTTTTTATCCAATAGGTGCATTCTTCAATTTCATCCATCAAACAATTTGGGACATGTGCAAAGTTTCAAGGTTGACTCTAGTTGAAAAGACCAACATGAATGAAGTGTCTATTGGGAATGGATCAACTATTTAAGCCTCGTGGAGTTAGGCGGTGAATTCCATCCTTCATACCTCTATTGGGAAGTAGACCCTATAAAGAACCAACATGTTCTTTCCCTAAAGAAATTTTTAGGTCTTCATATGATCACAAGGGCATTTGACCTTACGCCATAGTTGGAGGTGGACTATGGTGATAAATGGATTGCCTTGCCATTGCCTAAGTTTGAATTCATGACCACCTCATTGGTGAGCTAAAGGCATAGGTGCCCTTGGTTTGATCACTTATGGAGTAGACAAGAGAAGAAGCCAACATCCAAACATTAGGTGAAAAATTGGAAATGAGGCAACAAGGGCATGCAACCCTGAATTCTTTGTCCATCACATTCAGAAGCCTATAAGCAACTACTTGCTAACTTTTGAGGGAGAATAGCAAGCCACCATGCAAACATTAGATACAAAATTAGAAGAGGGGGAAAAGGAATTATCATTTCCTTCGTAACTAAGGTTGCAAGGATATGTACACTTTATTCATCGAAGAAGAAGAACTCCGGTCTAAAAAACTCAGCGTCAATGAAACATATGTTGAAAATGGCTCAACTATCTAAGCCTCGTGGATCTAGATAGCGAATTCCATCCTTGATGACTATGTTGAAAAGGAACATTCTCAAGAACCCACATGTTCCTTCCCACATTAAAGAACCCACATGTTCCTTCCCCCGAAAAATTCCCAGGTCCCAGATGACTTTGTCCATTACATCCTGAAGCCTCCAAGCTCCGATTTGTTAACTTGTGGCCTGGGGCATGATTGCAAGCCACCATACAAATATTATATTAGTTAAAAAAAATCGGAAACCGTAGAAAAGGAAGTTGCATCTGTCGTGTTCTCGTCTTTTCCACATCCGAGTGAGCAAGCGCTCCCTCTGCTCCCTCTGTCCATCACATTGGGGGTGTCCTTTTCAACGAATTCAGTCAGTCGAGGTTACGAACTCTAGCAAAATTTTGCATAAAATCTTTTTGATGCTTTGGTAATACACACTACAGCTTCAAGGATTCTCGCCATCAATACCTTCAACTACTTTTCCCTACTGAGTTTTTCAAAAAAATTCGTTGAATAATCAAATTTCTTCCTTCTATTATCTACAGACTTGTGTAGCTGGAATTACAAATTTGTCGAAATCTGGTGAAAATTAGCCGGAATGAAAATGGCTGCACACTCACTCACCCCTGCGTTCAAATTACCAAGGAATAAAATCCTCACTGAATGGTGTCAGGGTGGTGCGGAATGGAAGTCATGTGACCGGGCTGCAGATGCTGGCTGCTTTGACTCCCCCACTGACGGTCACAGCGTGAAAATCCATGGTACTGGAGGTAGATTGAGATACTGAGTGAGTGGTTTCAGATGCCTTAGAACTTACTGCTGTGAGCTCAATTCCGCCTGAAATAGGGGAAACAGAGTCGCCATATAAGCCCAGGTCCTTGATGGATACAGATCACTGACAGTGTGCTCGTAATTGACGGATTAAACCGGGTACTCAACGCAGAAGAGGGCGAACAGACAGCTGCGTTGCTTACAGGTGCAAACCCCAAGGCATCGTGGCAGGCTCCTTTGATTCATGATGCCCATGTTCGTACAACTGCTGCCATGAATTCACCCTACCTACTGTAGCAGGCTAGCAGGCTAGCAGCAGCAGCAGCGGCAGTCTCAGCCACACGAATTTTCTGCACTTACTTTGGAAATAACGAAGTAAGTTACAATACTGAGGAATTCGGTTCCAGACTGGCTAGGGGCGTCTGCAGAAACCAGTGACTTATAACCAGACACTACTGACAGAAGGAATTTGAGGGAGGCATCAAGTTTTAAGCGGAACTTATTATGATCCGCTCTAGGTTCATCCCTCGGATCTGTACTTGCTTCCGAAGAAGAAGCAACTTGCAGTGTGTCTATAAGATTAGTGCAGGAACCTTGCGCAGCGCGACAAGTGGCTTTAGCAGGGGCTGATTGAGAATCTGATAGATTGCCAAGCAACTAGTGGTGAAAAGGACAAGAGAAAGTGAGTCAGAGTACAGGTACAGATCTGTAGCGCGATAAAGAGCGCAGTGTTTCAATGAAAGAACCAATTCGCTGGACTAACTAAAGTGGCAGGGATTAAAGAGTGCAATCATAGCGACATGTGGCTCCTCATTGCGACAATATTTAGATAAACCCGACAGGGTGATGCTCATTGCGACAATATTTGTGGAGTAGTGGTTTTTCCATACGTCGTTGTTAGAGGAACAAGCGTACCGGCCAAATACCAAGAGCGACGTGTGGGCGAAAAATGGAGTTTGAAAACTGGAGTCATAGTCCCTCATCTCGTAGCCCTGGCTACTGGGGTCGATATTGGATGCACTGATGTCGTCGTACGCCATCATCCAATTTCTACCACCCATGACCAATCATCGCCAATGTCAAAGATAATAAGATTTGCCACCATCTACATCAATACTGGCATGGTCAGTTAGAATAAGGCTGACCTTGCAGGCGATAGAGACTGTGTACCAGCCTACCAGCGAAAGGCGAAAACCAAGCTACAGTGGAAAACAATGAAAAGTGGCAACTGTGAGGCTGATAGTCTCATTTTGAGATTAGAATCAGGTGCACTGAATTTGCTGCCGACTACAAGAAAATTGAAATTAATTACAGAGAGACTCACCACGAAAAACCTACGTTATAACACACTACGGCACTCCTCCAAATGAGAGGAGGCACTGTCTAGGAGCCCGCCAGTATACTCTCTGATGATGCTTTAATTGAGGTGATAAGAGTGTAAATCGTTTCCAATCCTCCATTATAAGACGTAAGTCGTGCAGCTTACGTTGAAGCCCTGTACAACAGTTGGCATGCATCGTGCATACCTGCTCCAAGTCCTTGCTAATCTGGTGACAGATCGAGAACCTACATGTAAGAATTTCACAGAAAAAGGAGACACCGAACTTCTGTCCCAAAAAGTCGAGTCTAGGGGAAAAAGGTCTTCAGATAACTCTATGAACAAGTGTCGTACCTCGCTACACGCGGCAGTAACTGCTGTGAGAACTATTCAACGAAACAAATGTCGCTACGCAGGGAGCAATGAGGAGCAAATCTCGAGCAACAAAAAACTGAAATGACAGCCTTCAGGTTTGGACGGTGCACATTCTCCATAGACATCAATGATTGAGATCAGGAAATTATAGCAGAACTAAACACGACAAGCCAAATAGCTAGAAACAAAAGTATGATCCAAAACATCGTTCACAGCAATTTCAACAACAATGAAGACTAAAATAAAAAGTTCAGGGTATTCATACCTGACAAAATCCACTGAAATAAAGTGTGTCCAGAAAACGAAACTGCAGACCAATGTCAAAAAAGTCTTGGTCGCCCTTGATCTGATTAAGAACATCCTGGTCATGTAAACCTGGATAGTCTAGCCTTGACATATACCAATATTTGTAGAAATCAATAGTGCGTTTGTTGGACCGGGCAAACAGAAAACCTCCGTTCGGCCGATTATTCAAGTCTTCCGGCAAGCCTGAGTAACTGTCGCTAGCTATTTGAAAGTCAGCAGCCTTGTCGAATCGAAGAAAGGGATCACGGAACCACATCACATCTGCATCCTGCGAAAGACAACCGCTGCATCAGCCAAATAAGTGCATTGTTACATGTAAAACATACGCTAGTCTTCATGAATCAGGCGTAGTAATTATTCAATTTCTTGAATCTATAACTTCTGAGGTTTGATGATAGCAAATAAAACGTAAATGACCCTCAGGACCACGCGTCTATGCAGAGATAGCATCCAGGGAAAGACAGCAATCAGAAAACAGAAAAAAGACCTGAAAAACTAAAAACAAATTTCTGAAAATCCCTGTCGTAGATAAAGCAGAACCCATGGTCGTTGATTCTGTCCCTTATTCTCAAGTATAATAAAAGTCTACTAAGATCACACGAATGTATTTGGAAATGAGTGATTCATCAACCACGCTTGATCGAATACAGGTGACATGAAGGCAAGTTCGACAACGACCAAAGGCTCAGCACCTTGCATTCATGTAAACGGGAAGGACAGGCAGGAAGATCCGTTACCCTTACAGCTCCAACTTATGATAAGCTTCTCTCAAGCAACATAGAAGCCTCATCCAATATCAGTTAAGACAGTGATTAAGTTATCAATATCCTCACATCCTCCCTTCACTGGAACCGCAACAGAGGTTGTCAAAGCTAAGTTTAATTCTTCTACTATAGTAATATTCGTGTAGAGTAGTCGTTCAATTCTATTTCCATTCTCTTCTATCTCAGTGAAAAATGATTAAACTCTGACAAAGAGACACTCAGTCGCCAATTAACAACAGCTTTCTGCCAGTCAAAGATGTCGCAAAATCCGATGTGCATTACCGTAAACAAAAAGCTGTATCCCATCTCGAGAATGTGCTTGAGGAAATAGATCCTCCTCCACATCATTCTCAAGTAATCTTCGGTCATGAAAAACTTCTCCCCGGCAAAATCAACACCTGCGGTCTTCAAAATATAGCAGAGAGTATGCAGTTCCCTACACCGATCATAAGCAACTTGATCCAATGCAACGACCACCAGATGGTCGAGAAGATGAACGATATCCTCTCCAGCACGAAAACTTTCAAAGAAGAGGTGTATCATTGTGTTAGGTTGCGCCCATGCTTCATTTAAAGTCGTCAAAATAATTGTTCTATTAGGCATGGACGCTCTCTCTAAAATATCCTCCAAGCCCGGAAATTCAACATTACCCTGTAGTCAAAACAAGCAGAATGTCAGTAGTGAATGGCCCGCAAGTCGGATCCCTGCACTATCATATTCCTGGTTTCCCTTAGGATTTCTGACTCCACTTAAAAATAATCTGTAGGTGCAGTCCACGAGCTGTTTCTCCAAAATCTCTACAATAGTGCGTTGACAGGCAAATACAAAGCAGAGCTTCTTCGTGAGTCCTTTGAGTCCTTACCATGTAAATCAGGTCAAAATACAGTCGTACTGAAATGTCACTAAACCATTGCCATATTAGTATTAATTCATCAAGTGGTTGAAGGAACACAGAAACAATTGATAATCAGTTTGGGAAAATCTTTGCAGATGTAAATATCGCCCAAAAGAGGGTGAAGCTTCCTGATCCCTCCCATTCAGACAATTCCAGAAAACAGGTCTCAAACTCTGCACGATCAATGCTTCTAAAGTAGCGAACTTCCAGGCACGCAACCCGAGGCAGTACCGACCAGAAACACCGATGAGCAATCCAAAAACTGATAAAAAAACAAAGGACCAGTCATGGCTTACATTGTTATCAACGTCGTGTCTCTGCCTCCACGGCGGATCATGCCGAGGGCGAACCTCAATCTGATTACTCTTGCCGACTAGAAAAGAATCCAATCCACGCTTAATGTTGCTCTGCAACCACGGTCCGACGGCCACGAACGTGACCGCGGTGCACACGACCGACGCGATCGCAAACCACACGATCACGGACCTCCTCATCTTCCACAACGTGGCCGATCCCATGTCGCTATTGGATCTCATTTGCATCTTCTCACCCCTAAACCCTAAATTGCCAACCCCCCTCATCCTCGTGTCCATGCACTGAAACTAGTTCAAAATTCTCCATAGCTTCTTCTTATGATGGATCTGCAGCAGAAGTAAACGCTCGGGACGGGAAAGTCTAATGAAGATCGCACGCAAACTTCGTTGCATCCACCATCGCTGCTCTATCCTGGAGATTTCCTCGCAGAGTCGAACCTCGTGCTGGAGGTTTACGGAGAAGAAGGATGAATGAAGCTATTCATCATAAGTCGACGATGAAGAATGTTCTTGCCATGTGAATGAACTCCTTTTTCGATGAATTAGCCCCCTCATCATCTCTTTGGGGGCAACGTGCCGTGTGGCCAAATTGCTCCATTTTTTCCAAATAAATATAGTTTAATAAAAGCATTCTTTTCTCATTGAAATTATTTTGTTTTGATCTTAAAATATGAATGAAGTCGCCAATTTTGGATGAAAAATGCATGCATATGATTGAAATAGTGCTTTGGGGGCCAAAAGATGGATGAAAAAATGCACTACTTCTCTAAATTATAACTGATTGCCATTTTGACACTTGTTCTTATAGTTTTTAAAAATTGGCCCTTATATATAGTATGTGAAAAAAGACAAAAAAATGTCCACATACACCATTGATTTGAATTATTTATGTTCTATTCTAAAAATTGATCCATGTGTATAATAGATTATTCCAGTTTTTCATTCTAATTTTCAACTCAATATTACATAGATCCCAAGAATAAATTACTTAGAAATTACAATTTAAAATACAAAACGATGTTAAAAGTTTGGTTTACACTTGATGTTCTATATATTGTATTCTATACATGTAATACACTTGGTGAATTCTTCAGATTTTTAAAGCATATTTTATATTCCATCTTAATTTCCTTTATTTATTTATTTTAATTCACATTAATTTCAATTCTATACTAAAAAATTTGATTCTGTCATGGCTTTGGAAAAACCTTTGAATTTAATCTTAGAAATAAAAATTTCTTTTTGTACACTTATTACTACAATATTAGCTAGGGTATCTTCAATAGTTTGGTATCTTGAACTTTAAATTTCAATGCTTTATGATTAGAAATTAAAATTTCTATTATTGAAAGCACATTCAAAAGTACTTTGACTACAGTGGAAACACCCAAAAACGTAAATATAAGCAATTCAACATAGTTGGAGGCACCTTTTCCTTAAATTAATATTTTTGGAATAGTAGCAATTGAAAATTATGAATATTAAAAAAAATAAAAGATTTTTCAGATATGACATGTAATTTCTTTTAATTTTCAAAGTGGCAGCACCCTAGACTAGTGAAACCGTTATATAGGTGGATCTTAAACTAAAATCTCCAAAAAATTGCTAGTCAACGAATCACAATTAAGTATGGGGATAGTTTATTGATGCATTTGAAGGACACATTAATGGAAGTTTAGGGTACATGAATGGGAACAGGGACACTTTTGGGTGTTTTTACTTTAGTTACAAAAGAACTCAAATTTAGATATTGAACAAAGAAAACAAACCACTTCAAAAGCTAGCTACAAGACAAAAAGTATAGTGGTTTTAGCAAATCATGATTACTTTTGTACTATACATTTCACTTTAGTTTGCACCCACAATGTGCATTGATAACTATGATTTGCCAAGATCACTATAATTTTTATCTTGTAGCTAGCTTTTGAAGTGTTTTATTTCTCCTTGAGGGACAAATAAAAGTTTAGGCAAGTTCTTGTAATCTCAATTTTTGGAGTAATTTTTGCTAGGGCATATTCTTTTGTTTCACATTAATTTTTTGTTGCTTAGCCTACACTCATTAGTACTAGGCAAAAAATGATGGTAATTCCCACAAGTACAATCATATGTGAGTGTGGCTTTTCAAAATAGAATTGTGTGAAGCGTGTACAAAGAAGCATAATGATGCTTAGAACATTGGATGCACTTATGAGGATATCTTTCTGTAGAAAAAAATTGAAGCTATGGATTGGTCTATCATTTTCTATATTTGAAATGGCCATGAAGCACTAGTATATATGTATAAAGTTTCAATCATATTTTGTTGGTTTCTTGGATTTCAATGAAGTTTAATTTGCGTTTTGATTTTTAAATGAAAAAAAAATTCATTTTAATACTTTGATTTTTACAATCCTTCTTGGTTTACATGCTCAGAAGAGAAATTGAAGGGTTATTATTTTGGTAGTCCTACAAACGGAAAGGCAATCAAAAAATTCAACATTTCATAAGAAGGTTGAACCCAATCAAACCATCATTCAAAGTGCAACACTAATTACAGATACACTAATTACAGAGAGGAGGACTTTGCTAAATTAGTGTTATACATAACTATAGGACAAAGCAATGTATGAAACACACATGACCAACAAACTGTTCTCTCTTCGATTTTCCAAAACCTAATTTCCAAAGTTTTGCAAATGCACATAACGACATGGCGAGCTACAGTCAGGGATTCCTAGCAGTGATCTTGTTGCTGACCATCTTGGGAATCTCCGTGGTGAGCGTGGAGGAGGGCAACGACACGTTCCTGAGCAATCGAAGCATGCGGAATGTCATTGCAACTGTGCGCTTCGACAATGGATCCGACGCGGAGATTCCACATTACTCCAACATCGTCATCGGCCCCCGACGCTACGGTATGTTAGGGCTCACAGTAATCTTAATTAAAACCCTATTTCTCTGTAGCAGTGCAAAACAGTTTGTTGAATGAGTCTGTCGTGGTGTACGGTGCAGCGAGCATCGAGAATAACATTGAATCCGGGAAGGTGTTGGTCGAAATTTCGGTGCAAGGCGCCAGGGAACGCCAGAAATTCGAGCTCAATATCGGCACTGACCGCGGCCTTGTGGCGATGGACAATCAGGATCGCTGGGGAGTCGACATCTTCCGCAGTGTGTATAAATCCGTCAACATTCCCAAAGGAAACGTGCTGGCTACTCTCTATCCTCCATAGCTGCAAATGAAGCCTCTGACCTAATTCACAAAAATCTTCAACTTCTCGACAAGAAAAAATGCTATTTGAGACCAAATTCAAAAGATTTTGTTCGATATGAGTGGATACAATTGTTGATCGGTTACTGAATGCTTACGGTCACAAATTCTCTTTGTGATTGACAATCGGATTCGACCATCGTCAACAACTCTATCAGTGCTCTTTCACAGTACAGATGGATTGAAAAAAAAAATTGTGATTGCAATTTGTACCATTTAGTTTTCTTTGCATAATATAGGATGCAATCGACATTCTTTGACCCACACAATTAACATTCAATTCTTATACAATCCCAATCAATCATACCAAATTTTAGTTTCAAAAAAGCGAAAATCCCACTTTTGGTGAATTTTTTCATTTAATTTCCATGGTTTTACATGATAATTTGTTGAAAAACATTGGCAATGAATTTTTTTAATTTGATTGTGGAGATATGTAGGAAACATCCATATGCACATCTTTCCTTTAACAAGCATCTTGAAAAAAGTTTTAGAATTCCATCTATAAAAATTTCAATGTTGGGGTACAATGACCTAATTTTCGAACATATATTTAATCCCTATGGAAGTCTTGGTTAGTCACAGTAAAGCACAACTAAATTTGTACCAATTTCAAGTAAAATATTCTATACTTAGAGAGTGCACTTAGTTCTACTACAACAAACCACGTGCAAACAAGTCGTTTCTAATAATCTATAATTTCAACCTAAAATTTTGAATATTGTTTAATAATGACTATAGGTTTCTATTGCCAAAATTTTCAACTCAAATAAAATATGAAATGATTCATTAGAAGAGAATTTGGGCCAGGGGAAGGCCGTTTCAGGCCTGTTCCCCTAGTTGTGAACCAAATGTACGCTATCAAATAAAATAATAATAAAAAAATAATAAAATATTACAGTCTGATGTGGCCAAACTTCGGCCACATCAGATTGCACATGTGGCTAAGTTCCCAGAGTTCGAAAACTCAGGGAACTCGCGGCCATGTGAGGTAGCTGAATTTCCCCTAATGTCTAGAAGAGGTTGAAAATGAACTAAAATGACATATTTTTCAACTCAAATAAATTATAGAGAACACATTTAGATGACCATTGATTCAATATTCAACTCAAAATGAGCTTTCAATAGAGAGTTATTTTTCAAAAAAAATTATTCATTTTTTAAACAATTTTTTCTTATATAATATAAGGTGTGAAAGTTATTTTTCAGTTCTACAGTGTATCTTTTTACTTCAAAAATTTGTAACTAATTATAATTAACAAATAAAAATATCAATAATTCAAAACATAAACTTTCAAAGTAGAAAAATCTATTCATATTTTATTTATTTATTTATATTTAAAATTCAAAAAGTATATAGGGGTCCAAAGTTGTGTTCGCACGTGGTTTCTAATGGACACTCTAAGTGACCCCCCCAAGATTCTATATATGACCATGTTGAGTGTTTTTCTCTTTGAGCATGTATTTTCTCTCATTGAAGGTGTATTTTTCCACATTGAAGTTGTCTTTTCAATATTGATTGCTCTATAAACCACAAAAGCAATGTCTACTAAATCCAAAGGTCCTTGAAGTAAATCTTTTATAAGATTGCCATAATATGCAATTTTCATACATTGATGTTAATAACGTTTTATACACTATCAGGATATTCTAAATTATTGCAATACCAATAGTGAATCATCATAATTCTGTGCACACCTAATGTCTATTACTCATTCTCTAATTTTGTACAATTATTTTTTTCACTTTGGCTCCTCTATCTTCAATAATCCCTCATCTACTATAGACTCTATCCATAATTTTGCTTTGACTAAAACAACTCTGGGGCTTAAAGGATTAAAAGTATCTAATTATTTGTCTTTTTTTTTTTGCAATGCACCTTACAAACTTCTGCCTAGTATTTTTTTTGATTTGGCTAGAGTTGTACATACTACATTTCTACGGTCTTGATAGCTTGCTAAAAGGTGCTAATGTGTTGGAGAGAAGATTGCAATATTTTATATTCGAGCATTTAGTTGTGGTAAGCTTTGCGTTGGCCTAAGTTGTAAAATATATACAATAAGGCTGCCGCTTGAGGACCTTTTGGAAAATGAGGGTGAAGCCTAAAGGCCAAGGACAACATATTTTCAAAAAAGGCCTAAGGACAAGGCACAAGGCCTACAACCTAGGGCATTTTTTGTAAGGGACAACGATAATTATCAAGTACCCTTGTTTTGAATGGGAAATCTAAAGCCATTCAAAACAAGGGCACTTGATAATATTGTCGTGCATGACAATATAAACCTTTGCATTTTTGGTTTTTTGTTTAAAAGCCATTCCAATGGTTTTCTTTCACTTTGAAATCCCTTCTTTCTTCAAATAAGGATAGTATGATTTCTTTTTGCTATTATAAATTTGTTTTACACCTTTTCTAATACATCAAACTTTAGGCGAGTTTTGTATGCCACCTTGAGGATGTTTACTTGCCAAGTATCCATTTCCAATTATTGATTGCAACATTCAAAATTGTAAATGTTTGATACAGAGTAGAAAGAGTGTGATCATATGCAATGACGATATTCTGCAGTGTCAGTCAAAACAAGAGTTGCAAATTGTTATCATATTGTTTCTTATATGTTGAAATATTTGGCACTGATTTGGAAAACCTTGAAATTTTTTTCTTGCAAAGGATATGTTTCATAAGAAGTGCCACCAATTTGGATTTAAGAACGATCACTAGATAAGAGTTGACTTACTTCCAAGTAGTAAGTAACACGTGTTATTTCATTCAAAAGATTTTTGCCTTTTTGGAATTTCCATTACTACTAAAATTCATTTTCTTCATGACATGAGACACCCAACTCTCTCCCTGTTGTTGAAATTTGTTTAACAATTGAAACATTCACATATCATAAATATGTCACTTTGCCAAAGGTTCTATGTCTAGCTTTATGGCAACCGTGAAATGTATTTCTTTTGTCTTGAACAAATGTTTTTATCACTTTGATTGACTTTGTAAAGCGTGGAAGTTATAGCTCCAATTCTCAACTCTCAATCATCAAATTATACAATTAGCAAAGCACAAATCACAAATGCAATAATTTACTCACTGTGTATTTTTTAAGATGGCAAATCTTTGTGATTTAGAATCATTAATGTAATGAATGTTTCATCATTGGCATCAAGGCTTCTTCAATTTCAATTCTAATTTGTTGTTACAACCACTTCAATGTATTTGTCCTTCTCTGAAACAAGTTTGGCTTTCCAGATGTAAGAATTTTTTTGGTGAATCTCCTAACAGGCATCGGAAGCTATCAAGGCTTGGGATTTAGGTTTGGAGGTCCAACTCCCAAGCTTTATTTTTTGGTGGTCCCAATGTGCACCTATAATTCTAACCCTAAATTTAGTAGATTGTTCACTTTTGGGTCATTGTGTTGCTTTTCCAAAAAAATTTGTTGATTCCAAAGGAGATCTAGTTGCTGATTTCAAAGTTGTTAATTGTTGACCCAGTTGTTGATTCAAACAATCACGTTGCAATATTGTTTGTCACAACAATGCCAAACTAACATTGTGTGCCAAACCCACAATAACTTATTGCAGTGGCCAGTGACGGACCCATTGGGTCCATTGATTAATTAATTCACCCTCATTGTTGCCATTGGTGTGGGGCTTTAATTAACAAACAATAAGTTAGATGACACCCTAATAAAATGAATGTTGCCTCCCCAAAGCGGAAGGCTATTTCTATTTTTTTTCTTGCCTTTACCGTCTCTCTTTGGCCCCCTTGTTTCTTCTCCCACTTTGCCACAAGCTTTGCCACATATTTGTCATTACCAGCCACAATGACCTTTCTTTCTTCTTCATCTGCTTCTCTTGCTTGCAGATTTAAGTAAATTTGAGATTGATCAGAAAATTGTTCTTAGGTCTATGACAACATCTTCTACGCGACTCCATCTTTGGAAAAAATGATTAGCCCCTAAAATGAACAATCTACAAGGCCTTACTACAATTCTAATTCAACACAAAGGAATTTATACCTTCATCAATAGTAGTATCCTTTTTTGCACAATACAGTTCTGAGATAGGAGTCATATAGTCATCCACCGTGTATTGCTCTTGCTTTTGCTGGACCATGAAACAATGATATAGTGATGGAAAGTACAACATTCTACTTTTGAGGTGCTCTTCACAAGTTCCATCGTAAAATGTTGATGCAACTTTTGCCAAAAATCTCTTCACCACATAGAAATAGAAACTCATAGTCCGACTCCATAATCAGCTAAAATTCCACTAGGGCATATTCAAACATCCAAGCATCACTGTTGATTTGAAGTTTAAGAAAATTCCAATGCTGATACCAATACTAATATTGTGCAATAAAAATGTTCGATACCATGAAGTACAAAGAGGATAGTTAAATACCAAACCACATGTGGAAATTAACTACTACAAAGAATGTACGTGTAACCTAAACTAGACCACAGAAACTATAAATTGGACAACAACATCTATACATAATAAAGCATGAATGTGTATTTGCTCTTAGGCCATACATCTCTATAATCCATAATCCTGACGTGTTTATAGTATCGTTAGAAAGCCTTTAATCCTTGGTGGTTAACCCATAGCGGGAGGGTACATTAAAATTTTCCATGGTTTGAATCAACAAGATTAAAGAAACTTAAAAGAATACAATATTATTTAAAGTTTCAGGGACCAGTCCTACAATACTCATCAGATGTTGAATCTCAAACGCAATTTTGTACTCAAAAATTACAAAAATAAAGAGAGGAATTTTAGTATGGGTTTCTTAGAAAATCTTTTATTGCAACATAATAGACTACAATCCACTCATTTGCCATAGTGAAGGTTGGAGGGGAGTAGTGTCCCCTAGAAAATTACTGTCACCAAAAGATTTTATTTTTTTAGAAATTGTCACAATACAATAATATTTCAACTTGCACTAATTCAAAATAGTGTGTCATTCATAAATTATTGTTACATGCACTATGAGGATAGAAATCAATGTACTAAAATTGAAAACAACTCTACTCACAATTCCCCTTCAGATCGCACAAATTTCGGCCCCTGCCCCCTGCTTTTCATCATTCTAAAAAACAATTCCCAAACTCTAGTCCAAAGTCCATTGCCCTAAACCCTAAACCACAACAATTAGAGAGAAAACAAACATACAGGAGTAGGATTTTCCGCCAAGGTACTTTACACTACCAAAGGCAAGCACAAAGTAACAACTCTAGAATTCGACGCTATATGCGTCCACCCTTGTATGCCGATCACACTACTCTTCTAGTTTTTGCAAATTTGAAGGAGCTCCTATAGCTTTGGAGAAGAAGAAGAAGGAGAAGGGCATGACTCCGTCTTCCGACCATGAAGGTAGTCGCAATTGCGGTCTTTGAGGCCACCAACATTGCCACCATTCTTGAAGAAAATTATGTTTTCAAGAGGGTTAGGAGCATTTGAGATGGAATTCTACTATGCACAATTGCAAATGATAGCAAGTTTTGTGCAAATCGTGGGAGAGTCTATTGTTTGTGGAGAAGTTGCGAGCGAGATGATGGTTTGGACTTTCCTATGTCACAATTGCAAGGGACCGGTTATTGGGTATTGGGTATCTTTGGGGTAGGGTATCTCAACCTATATGTGGACCATTTTATACCACTACTTTGGCACTTCATAAAAAATGAAAAAAAAAGACTTGTTTGAAAGTACATTGAGCCCATAAATTTGAGGCTTTGACCCCTAAACATCTAGATTCTCCATAATTCATAATTTGAGAAAAAAAATCATAAATTACTATTTGGAAGAATATTTTGGAATTCATATACCATTGAAAGTTCACCAATACTGTCACCAATATTTTTTTTTTAAATTTTGAAAGGAAAATTTTAAAATTTCTTCAAAAATTGATTACAAATACAATATTATCATTTTTTTATTAGTAAACTTGTTGGGATGGATTTGAAATGAGGTTCTCTTTACATGGTGATTTTTTGAAAATTTTGTATATTTGAAAGCTATGATCTCATTTTTGCAAATCTAGTTTTGATCTAGAGTCAATGCAATTTGAGCTTGGTCAACCACATGATATACTTCGATATTTAAAATTTTAGAAAAAATGTACTCTAGTAACACCAAATACAACTATTAAATACAACAAGAACTTGATAAAGTATCTCTACAAATTAGGATGACTTTCATCCAAGTAATAATGAGAATGAAACTTTTGTTCAAATCTATTAGTTATCTAAAAATTGGATGTCAAAATGCTTTAGAGTTAACATCCATGATACTTTTAAGCATTTCTAATTTGAATGTTTTTAGAAACAAATTTTATGTTTTTAAATTATTCAATTATGAAGATAAATCCAAAAGCCTATTATTTTTAATTTAAACTTCGTAAGAATTATAACAAAAAATGAACTTACATTTGTACAATAATATAAGTTTTCATCAATTGATTTTTGCAAAATCAAATACTTGAATTCACTTTTATTTTCATCATTAGATTTTTTTAAATTTTGTCATTAGTTTTGTTTTGCTTTCATCATTATCTTCCATTTACTTTTACATTGCATAAAACATAACTTTCATAACTTTTAATTATAGTTCTACATGAAGACTTTTATTTTATAAAATCTTAAATTAGAATTCGGGATAAATATAGATCTTTAATCACAAGTAAAGCCTTTAAGTTGGCTATAAATGTGTTACTTATTTCTTCTTCATTTCCATAGGTATTGTTGTTTTTCATTTCATTTTCAAAAATCACAACAATTTTAATTCACAAAGTCAAAATTCTTTGGAATTGGAAATACTTCAATAAACCCAACTAACATGATTTAATTTGCAACTATGTCATAACTATTTTTATGATTGATTTTGCTTTAATAGTTTGCAAAATTTCTTCATAAATTTTTTAAAGATGGAGGCTTTTAACTTTATGGTGCAATGTGATAGTAGTATGATTCAAATGGAGCAAAATAAAATCATAGAAATGGAAAATGGAATAAAGATGCAACTTGAATATGCAAGAAAGATAGAAATGGAACGGATGGAAAGGGAACATACAAGATGGATGGAAATGGAACGTATAAGATGGATGGAAATCGAAGATATGAAAAGGGTGCAAATTGAACTTACAAAAGTGAACGAAATGCAACATCAAAGGATGCAAATGGAGCCTCAAAGGTGGAGGTATATTCCACGACAAGTTCCAAATCACATGTCAATGGACACTGTTAAATTAGGATTAACTCCACTTAAATTAAAGAAAAACATTTTGATCAAACACTTTACAAAGTTTGGTGAACTCTATGCTTCTAAAGGTTTAGAAGTAGAAAATATTTATTTGAGGGGAAGTAAAAAGAGGAAATTTTATGCATTTGTGACCTTCAAAAATGTTGAAGATGTTGATGCTTGTTTTCAATTGGATGAAGACGATGATGAACAACATTGTTTAACAAAGCATGAAATTGAAGGCATATTGGTACCAATTAAGCGAGCAACAAAAAGAATAAGAAATTCAAGTAAATCTAATTCTCATCCTTAAATGGATAGTTTTAAGAGCCTTCATTAATAGTAAAAACCCTTGTTGAATTCATGCCAATCATGCACTAGTAATAAGTACTTTCTTTTAATTTCTAAGTCTATAGAGTATTGGGACGATGATTTCATCTTGAACTAGGATTAATTGAATTAATTGCCCACCTAATATGTTCTTTTTGCAAAGTGTTATAAACTCTAGGGACTTTATGGCGATGCTTAACTTTAATGTCACACACATGTACGCGCACACTATATCTATATCTATCTCTATCTCTACCTCTATAATGTAATTGTAACTATTATGTTTTTGTTTTGATTTAGTTTTTAGTCCTTTAGAGATGTTGGTGGGGACGAAATTGTTGTGGACAATCAGTGCATGTGCTACACTATTATTGACTAAATTTTGGTTTACTTTGTGATTCCCTAAGATGGAATGTTCATGTTTTATATTGCACTTTAGCAAACTATATTGTACTTGTGATATTTATGCTTTGATCCTATTATGAGTAGCGGTTTGCTAGGGCTCTTTTGCGAAGTTTTGAAATTTGTACCATCTACTTCATCTTTGAAGAATTTGCAACCTATTCTATATTTTGAATTATAAGGAACATTTATGGTGTGATGTGTGCACTCAATTGCAATGCAAGTTGATTTACTTGAACAATCACTTTGAAACTCAAGGGAGTCACTTTGGGGGGGGTGTACATCTAGTTTTATTTATTTTGGGGGGCATTTTGATGACCATGAACAATTAAAGGACCCCTATTTTTACCTAATTTATGAATTCATGGTATATTATGCCCCCCTATAATTACTTAGAATTGTCAAGGAAAGATAATTTTAAGTAATTTTTCTTTATTAGAAATAAATAAAGTGAGAATATCAAGATTAAAGACAAAACACAACATTCACTTAATACACTTAACATACATTGTTGCCTTCTTCCTGTAAAGCATATACTGTTTATGAAAACCTTCAAATTATAAATTGAAATAAACAAACAATGGACTCAAAATAGAGTAAAGATGAAAACAACACACATCAAATAGAAATTGATAGCATTTACATTTGAGAGATTGTCAACAACAAAATGAGGCACCACACTTCCATTAACATGCTAATACACCAAGCAACACAAAATAACATGCAAAGATGTAAAAAATGAGCAAAGCCAAAACTAAACTAGAAAGCAAAACTAAACTAGAAATGTTTAAGCACATATGGTGCACCAACAATAATAACATCAAAGTGTTTGAAGCCTAAAATGTGTTTTTAACACAATTATAAATACTTAAAGTAAATGGCTATGTTAATTCTATTGTATATACTACATGAAATCTATAGAATAAAAAAATACTCCAAGTTCAAGCCCAAGCTAAGAGGCATGCAAAACCACATGCTAAACCTTTTGACAAACAAGTTGAAGGGGTCACCCACATGAGTGACAAGTTGTATCAATCTTCATTGTTTACTATAGAAACCTCATGTAGCTACTTACACATCACAAAATGCCATGGAGCTCTTCTAACTTTCCATTGCACCCCATACACCTTGAAGTTTCTACAAATTCCTATGAAGTAAATCCCTCACCACACACTTCACACATGACAATAAATTGCAAATCCTAGGTATGAGACACTAATCATAAATAACAACAATAAAAACTTAATCAAAACATATAAATTCAATAAGAAAACTCATCATAAATCCTAAACCTTTAAGTGACAGTATGCACTGATGCACAAACATCACATTTAAATCATTTTTTGGAAAGTGGGAAGTAAAATTGGTATTGTAGTGGGAAATAAGAGTCTAAACATGAAAACAAAGCGTCCAAAGTGAAGTGGAAAACAACATGTGAAGCATCCAAAGTCAAAAATCCAAAGTATTTGCATTAATACAAAAGAATAGACCATATTGTAAAGTTGCGTACGTAGGACCAAAAATATATATTTCATTTGATTGTTACACAATTTTCATCCAACTAAGCACATTAGCAATCCTGTAAATTGACCCTACAAGAATATGATTGGGGATCACAGTCATATTCTTGGAGGTCAACACCTTGGGGAGAAATATGACTACAAAATATGACTACTAGTCATTTTTGGGCCTTATATTTCACTAGTGTATACTATATGCCCATTGGGAACATCAAAGTACTTTATAGAGAACACAAAGAACAAACATCAAAGTTACCATTTTTTTAGGATTTTGAAATCTTAGCCACCATTCATTTAGGGTTTTGAAACCCTAATTGTCACTTTTTGGCTCTTTTGCTTTGCCTTTTGTTGTCTCTTAGATCTTACTTCTTGTTGCTTCTTATTTTTTTGCTTATTTTTTGCTTCTTAGTCGTTGCATTTTGTTGCTTTTTAGTTCATGTTTTTTCTTTTTCTTTTGACATTTAAATTCTTCTTTTTTGTTTCTTCTTGTTGATTTTTAATTCTTGCTTCTTGTTTCTTCTTGTTGCATCTTGATTCTCATTTTTTTGTTGCTTCATGTTGTTTCATTTTGCATCTTAAGTCTTGTTTGTTGTTATCTCTTAGCACTTGCCGCTTTTTTCTTCTTTTTTCTTTCATCACCATTCTTATTCTTCCTACTCTGAACTTGTGCTACATATTTTATGTTCTTGTAAGCTTTTGAAGGTTGAGTTTTATTATTCATTCATTAAAAATTAACCTTTCATTTCTTTAATTGTATATATAGGCACCAAAAGTTGAAACAAAGTCGTTGAAGGGAAGGATACTTGCAACCAATTAGAGCCATCTTCACATTATTGTAAAGAATATAAGCCCTATTGTATTGTGTGAATGATTCATTTTGATATATATATGTTTTGCATTGATGACTAATAAATGTCAATGAAGAAAGTTGCATTCTTTCTTGAATTCTCCCTCTCCAATATGATTGTCTTTTGTATATCTTTAAAATAATATGTGTTTGTTTTCAATTATATGAAGTCTTTCATTCAACTTTTAAATCATCTTCATTTATGATTGCAATGTATCATGTCCATTTAAAATGCATAAAAAATGTGATTGTAGTTTGATATTGAAGTTATTTTGGACCTTAGTCACTCCATCACAAATCATATACAAATTTTAAAAATATGACTCTCAATCATCCGGAATATCACTTGCTTGAGTTACATTTCACAATATATATATTGACTAAAATATAGCTAGTCGTAATCATATAATGCTTGTAGTTATGCGCATCAAAATGTGACTTTGCTCTTCTCAAAATATGATTGTAGTTAATCATAAAATTACTAATGACATCCACATGAACTTCTAAGTTAATAAAAAAATATGACTTACAAGAGTCATATTTCACATTAGTAAAGAATATGCCACAAGAGTCATATTTACTACTCCCTCCGTCCCAAAATGACCTTCTTGTTGGCCACAAAAATTTGTCCCGAAATGATCTTCTTCTATGATGTGGAGGAAGAGCCCGCCAAATGAAACACAATTGGCTATGTTGAGAAATTGCCCCCTAATGATGAGCGGGGATGCGTGCCTTTTTTAATCAGAAATAGTTATATTGTGACCAATCAAGTTAAGTACCTGTACTCTCCATGCTCTAGGTGGGCCAATGTACACTTCCCATACAACAACAATCACTATATTTGGGTTTGGGCTACAGTGGTGAATCTTTTGTACTGTACACAATTTCTGAAGGCCATCCACAGTATCTGAAGACTCACACCGTGGGAAGATAAATGGTTTCAACAGATAGCGCGGGAATTGTAGAATTCATTGGCTAGCGGTGCTCCTCCAGAAAGGTCTCCAAAACTCACATTTTGAATCTTTAGAACTTTAATTTCATAATGAATTTGTCACTCAAATTTTGAGCATTGTAGGAGAGCATCACATTTTAATTATACCTCAAAACCAAATTGAAAAATATTTATTTTTGACTTTAATCCAGAACATTTTGTCAAACAGGAAGATCATTTTGGGACGGAGGGAGTACAAGAAAATCGTGTTTTAGGTGATGTTTAATGTAACAATCAATGTCTAAGTTGACGGATTTTAGGTTGCATTGAATCTAACAACCCTTCTCTAAAACCCGTCAACTTAGACATAAATTTTTTTTGGTTTCCTATAGTGATTCTACATCATTAAAAAATATGACTCATGAAAACCATTATCCACAATAGCAAAAAATATGACTCACAAGGATCATATTCCACATGAATACAAAATATGACTACACAAGGTCATATGCCACATCAACCAAAACATAACTCACCATAGTTATGTGCCATGTTAGCCCAAAAGAGGACTACACGGAGTCCTATGCCTTCTAAGATTTTTTTTCTTTGTCTAGGTAGCTCAAAAAAAGTCAAGCCCCCAAGGATAGTCAATATATACGTCATGGCAAAATATGGCTAATTACACCTCTCAACCCATATAATTGCAAATATGATTGATGTCCAAAGCAACTCATTAGTAATGACTAGACCTAGTCATATCACAAATTATTGACATTGATTTTTGCATGAGTCATATTTTTTTAATTTTATAATTCATTACAATCATATTTTGTAGTCATAAAACATTGATTTTGATGTAGTGAATGCAACAAAACTATCAACTCAACATAAAAAATCATTGATAACCAATGGATAGGAACTTTTGTAATATAAAAATATCCATCAATCCTTGAATTTTGGCAATTAATAGGAAGGAACATTCCAAAAAATATGTATACAATGTCAAAACTTTATTTTTTATAGCAACAATTTCTACTTGAAAAAATGAAAATTTTGCCCTCTTCATCTTTTCCAAGTCATAAAATTAGTATCAATTCCTTCTTTTTAACCAACGTATATTACAAACTACGTAATTTCATCCTCAAACATTACAATAAATAATGTTTTTCAAAGATGAAATTACCTCGTGTGGAAAATTAGTCAACCTATCAAGAGGTAACACTTTAATTTGTATGTAGGAATAAAATTTGTATTGATGAATACTACAATATTTTCTATTGTGAAAAAGATTCTAATCCTACGCCACTCACAACCTTGTAACATGTTGGCCATGTTTTGATCCTTAAAAGGATGGATTGGTGACCATAAAAATCATCCTTTTAGATCCCATGCTATTTCATTGGCTTAAAAAAATGCAAAGCATTCATTGGAAGTAAAACTATTGTAGAAGACCTTCCCTTTTCACAACAAAATTCTCAGGATAAATAGTTGCACTTGTGTCTTGCACAAAAGGATTCTTTGTCATTCATTGGATACAAAACGTCACGACATCATTTATAGGTTAAGAGTTTGTCTGTCAAGGTTTTCCAAGTTACTTCCCTTTTTTGGGAGCCATAATTGTGTTGTATTTTTATCTTTCACTCAACACACTTAGAAATGTATGGATGTTGTAAACCCTAAAAGGTGTGATGGATGACTCATTGTTAACTATAGAAACAAAGAATGCACCTATTGGTCTAATAATTATAATATTTTAGTGGCTACCTTGGTCATGGGGCCTCATCTTTCGTGGGGTTAGTTTTATTAACCTTTAAAAGACAGATTGGTGACTATGGAAATCCATCCCTTTGGTTACTGTGCGAATCATTTGCTTACAAAATTGCAAAAGCACTCATTGAAAGTCAAACTACTATAGAAGACCTCCCCTTTTCACATTAAATTTTTGAGGATGAATAGTTGTAGTTCTACCTACTTGAAGGATTCTCTATCATCCATCAGATGTCACACGTCCTCGTCAACCTTTAACCCTTGAACGACGGATTGATGACCATAGAAATCATCCATTTTGATACTGTGGGAATCATTGGTTTAAAAAAATAAAAAAAACACTCATTAGAAGTCAAAATATTGTAGAGGATCTCCCCTTTTCATACAAAATTTTGAGGATGAATAGTTGCACTTCTATACTACACTAAAAGATTCTTTATCATCCATCAGACACTAGATGTTTGCCTTGGCGTTTAAGATCGGGGTGGATTGCCCCCCTTGCTTGGCCTTACCAGGGGTGCATGTAAAAAAAAAGCCCCCTATTTTGGGCCGTTCTAGGGTATACTCTTGACCTCTTTTAACTAATTTGGGGTCTCTAATTGCAAAAATGAATTAGAAATTTGAAAAAAGAAGTAATTCAAAGATTTGCCCGCAAGGCCGAGCGAGGGGGTCAGTTCACCCTGGCCATGTTTAAGGGTTAACCCTTCATCGCCACAATGGACAAAAAGTGTCCTCACACACTGTAACAGTCCAATTTGAAGTGCTCTAACTTTTGCATCTGATGTCCAAATTTAATAAAAACTTGTTGTAAGAGTTGCGCATACTAGTCTAGTTTATGTGGTAAAATTTTCAGATCAATCCAAGACAAATAGAGTTTGTGGAAGCCATTCGAAGTTCACAAGTCCAATTTGAGTTCAGCACAATGCATTGTCAAGGCTGCAACTTTGGGGGCTTGTATCTTTTTCATCAAATGTTCATTTTCAATAAAATTTGTTGGGTTTTGTTCCCCTTAAAGTCTAGTTATTAAGGTAAAATTTTCATGTCAATACAAACTATTTTGAATGTTTGAGAGCAATTCAAAGTTCAAAATGCAGACATTTTTGTATTATAATTAACTTTGGTGGCTCATAACTTCTTCATACATGATCCGTTTTCAATCATTTTTGTTGTAAAAGTTGCGCATACTAGTCTAGTCTTTGTGGTGAAAATTTCATATTGATTTAAGAAGTTATGAGTGACCGAGAAGCATTTTAGTAGAAGGAGGTTCAGCTACAGATGTGATTTTTTGCTACTTTTTTCACTGTTTTTTAACATTTCAAGTTTATTTTGCAAGCACTGTGAGTCATTTGAATGATATTTTTTTTTCACCAAAGAGTTTACATTCTATTTTTGAATCACTTTGCAGTTTGATGCTTTTTCATTTGAGTAGGTTTAGAAATTGAATTTCACCTCCAAATGTGTTTTTAAGAAAATTTCAGCACCTTTTTCCAGCACTAAAACATTATAATCTTTCAATCTATACGGTCAAATGACCCCAAATTTATTCCACACCACCTACAACATGCACAAAACAAGATTGTACGGTTGAGATTTTCATACCTTACTAAAATTTAGACTTTTAACACTTGCAAAAGCAGGATGCTTTTAAGCATGTTTGGACCTTAGGCGATGAAGGGTTAAGGGTTAAAAAAAAAGTGTTCCATCAACTCTATCTTGGAAAAAAACAAACAAGAGGAGAGAGCAGATTTTTTTGGCCTCGCTCAAGAGGCCCCGTAAGAACCTGACAACCCGCCCCACGGACAGGGCCACCTGGCACCCCCAACCCACCCCGGGTCACTCGGTCCACCCAACCGCGCAGTAATCGGAGCAAGCGCCTTCGTCGCTCCCGGGCCAGAGCAAGCGCGCGGCTGCCGCATGATTGGACCCGCGTGGGACCCACTGCTTCGCCCGACCCACCCCTTCTCTTCCTCTTTCTTTCAATTTCTCTCTCTTCGTCTCTCTCCGCTTCCTCCTCTCTCTCACCGCGCCTCCGGTGCTCGGGCACTCACAGAAAACAGACGGACCCAAAAGATACAGCTCGGGATACACCAAAGCTTTCCAACAGAGGGTACAGCGGGGAGGCAAGTGATGCAAGATAGTGTCCCTGAATCCATTCGAGCTTGGGAGTAGTTTCCCACATGCACAGAAACAGCGGAGGAGATGCGGATGAGGAGATGATGTCTGCGCCTGCTGTCCACTCGTTGTCTCCTCCCCGGCTTGGTGGATCTTCGCCTTCGTCTTCTTGCTTGTAGGAGCTTTCGGAGCTTTGTGTAGGGTGGCTTCTGTGGGTGGGTGCTGAGTGAGTTCTTGGTGGCGGTGGTTCAATGTGTGAGTGGGGGTTAGGGTGTGGTGAGTAAGTTCTTTAGGTGGTTGCGTGTTTTGGTTCTGAAGATTTGATTGCGTCTTGGGGAGGGAGATTTGTGTGGGGGTGAGGGGTGAGTGTTGATCCAAATGCGTGGAGGAGCTCGTGGAGCTGCAGCTGTTTTGGTGCGACTGGGATCTTGGAAGGAGTGACGCAGAGAGAGAGAAAGGATAGAGAGAGAGAGAGGGAGGGGGTGACGGTAGTAAGAAACTTTCTGTCAGTCTGGAAGGGCTGTGTGGAGTTTTTTTGTCGTGGAAGAGTGTCATCGATTTGAAGCTCTGGTGAATGCGACGGTGGTGTGGCTGCTGAATGCGTGGTTGTTGCTGAATGCGTGGTGAAGCGGACGGTGCGGGAGCAGCCGCAGCAGTTGTGGTGTGAAGTGAAAGGAAGCCTTTGAGGAAGAACGGAGCAGGACTTTTGCGCTGGACCAGAGCTGCTTTGCGAGAGGTGTGTATTTTTACTTTTTTTTTTCAGAATTTGTCAGGCGGTGGTGTTTTAGGTGTTTAAGGAAAGTAGTCTGCGGGACAGGGTAGTGGTTGTGAAAGACCGAGCTCGGGTGGAGGGCGCTGGGGGTGGTCCTCATGTGCAGTTGTGGACATATAAGTGGTTGTTTGAGGTTGGCATTTTAGGTTGTGACTATCATGCACGGTGACATAACCTTTCACTGTCTGCGCCCAAGATGAACACTTGTTGGGATGCTCGTTGATACTTTGATAGTGATTGTCAATCATTCCAGGAAGCCTTCAGTTGGTCTCTGATGGCTCTTTGGTCTTCTTGCTGTTAAGCTTTTTGGGTTAGCTGTGTCGTTGTTGTTGTTGGGCGGGGGAAGTGGAGTCTCTTTTGGAATGTTGTTTTCAAAGTTTCTCATGAAGCTTGAATTGAAAGAGAGGGTTATGTAGAGAATGAAATAATCTGAGCATCTACTCGTGGCGACTATGATGCAGTTGTCGTACTATGAGTGTCTGTGTGCAAGAGCGGGAGGAGTGGCGGTATGCTTGATTCTCTGATTCCCTGAGCAAGCTTTCACGCAAGTGGATTTTGTGAGGTCCAGGAAGAGTCACTATTCTGAAGTGTAAGTATTTTGATATTTCATGTCATGAACATGGCTTGCCCATCTGTGTGATGTTGAATCCCTCTCTTGGAATGATCCCCTTCTCACTTCTGAGATGTGCATTTCTTCTCGAGCTTTTGCATTGACAACCAGTTATTATAAACTTACCGCATGTATATATTTAATGATGGTGGAACACCAAACATTGATGTTTAATACAAAATTGTATTAGATTATTTTTTTTCTATAAGTATTAAAATATTCAAATGATCTAATAATAAATCTAATTGGAAGAACTGTGTAGTGACAATGAAAATAAATTGATAAAAAAAGAAGAAACAATTCATTAAATTTATAAAAAATAATAAGAATATACATGAAAATGAACAAAAAACCTACTAATTTCCATGAAAATATTTTATTATTCACATGCAAAACACCCTTGGATTTGATCTTCAGATTATGCTGAATTTAGCATTTAAATAATTAGATAAGCAAACTTTGGCATTTTTAATATATAAAAAAAAGGTCTTGTTGTGACTATACAATTATTAATGTTTATAGATGGATAAACAAATTTAGTGTGATTTTTTAATGTATAATGTGTATTGCAAAATATATCATTTACAACATTATTACAATAATCTAAAATTTTCAACAAAACCAAAGATCAGATTGAGAAAAAATTATTTGAAATTTCAATTATAAAATTATTCTGAGAAAAGAAATTTGGAAAAAAGCAAACTTGTAATGTTGTGAAATTGGATTTTGAAATGTACAATTTACAATCGTAATAATGTATTGAATACTTAGAATTTTTAATATTTAAAACATGGATTAAGAAGTACAATTGATGAGCTTCATTTTGTTGATTGAAGTGGAACTAAAAACATTTAAATATTCAAGGAAAAAATAGACTTTGAGCGAAGGCATTCTAACTTTTTGGTTGGAAGGATTCTTAGGGATGAAATTAATACTTTTGTAATATTGTTGCAATATATAATTACAAAGTATTACTTTATATTGCTCATTTGCAATATATATTCAAGCCTTTCTTAGTAAAGAATATTATTGTAGTGTTGTTACAATCCCACTAATTTATTCATTATTGCAAGAAAGTGAATTGTTACAAAATTGCAAAATGATATTGTTTTGCAATATTATGTAAGCATAGTTTCAACATTGCATAGTGTCATTGCAATGGGGGTACTTTCCTTATGAATATTGTAGTACTTTGAAATCCAATTGATGAAAGATTATTCGCATTGACAATAGTTGGAAGATTGAATGGTTTTTGACAATTGTTAGTAGAGATGAATGAAATTGGTGAATGATTTTTGGTTAAGATTCATCCAAATAGTCACAAGCTTGAACGAATCTTGAAGTGATAAGCTCTCTACTTGCTTCCAAGAAATCTTTGCTCACTTTGGAACTATTGGCCTTGATGTGCACTTTGTAGGATCATAAATTGTTTGATATGGAGAGTTTTTACTTTGTAACCACACAATTTATGTGTTTTTGAAAAAATCAGCTATTTTTGCCCAATTAGTGATACACCAAAATTCATTATTTTCCCCTTGAATTGTTTGTTTATGTATTGAAAGGCAATTAAAATTGTTGTAGATCTACAATTTTGCAAAAGAATTGATTGTGCATTTACTTCCTTATGATAGCAGGTATGAGTTGTGAATGAGTTGAACTTAAGATAACAAGAAGAGGAAAGGGAAGGGGATCTTTGCATCGATTGTGGGGGGATATCATTGGATGGAGAGAGCTTAATCAACTTTGTGGCAAGAATAGCATTACATTCACAGGTATGGTATTAACCTTGGTTCTTCTTAATTAGTGTTTTTTTGTTGAATACAATTTGTGTGACAATTTGCTTTAATATTAGGGTTTGGCACCATAGGTATCTCTTGAGATAAGCCATCAATAGGTTGTAGTTACAATGCTAATAGAGTCCTTTGCAGTCATTATTTTTTATATTGTTTTCTTTAATTGATGCTGGCTAATTGAGTCAATTGGATTTGTGGACAATTTTGGTGATGTGGACTGAAAACATGAATCATGAAGATGTGAGTTGAGAGACTTCATAAGAGTAGATTCTTGTTGATACTTTAGCCTTTTCCCTTAAGCATATCAAATGAGTGTTGCTTGTTATGTATGTGGATGCTTATTCTAGCATTTGTACTTTGCAGTTGAATAGCTAGGTCCTCCCTTTGTAAACAAAATCATGTCACTTGTTTAAAGAAAACTTTGTTTTGGGCTACCTATTGATTTGGGGAGATGGAATGTATTTTTAGGTGGTTGATCATGGCTACCGAATGGTCCCTTAGTGAAGAGATCTGCCTTATTCGGGAGCGAGTGAAGGTCTTGAACCAAATCCCAAAAGCATGCAAGCAACTATCAGAGAGATTTCGGGAGTTAAAGAAAATTGTGCAATTCAACCAAGGTCAATGCTCCTATCTATGCGATAGCTTCTCAGTTGTGCTTGACGAGTTGTCATGGTCCATCCACAAGGAGTTTTCAAACATCCATCAAAAAGCGATTGAATTGCAAAGGAAGCCTGCTAGGCAATGTGCAGACTTTGATCATTGTCTTTCACTTTGTCGAGACTCTTTTCTAGAACTGAATCATGCCATTCATGATGGACAAGAGCTTGTGATGGCATGCACTTCTGAGCATTGGTGTAGGTCAGCCATCATTACATCTACCCCTGGTGATTTGCAAGATTCTGGACACAAGCAATTTTTGAGGTCCCCATTTGGCATTTGCCTTCGAAGGTTCTTGTGGAGTTTGGATGTAGTTGAGAATGCCTTCATGGTGTTGACGAGGAACCCCAACTTTAGATATCGTGAACGTTTGAATCTCTACTTTGTAGACAATGAGACCACTAACAACAGTGGCCTCACTCTTGAGGGTTTGACTGATATTTTGTTGGGAAACAAAGTCATGGATCAAAACATAATCAATACGTTGGTTAGCAATGCTTTGCATTTTCGAGATTTGAGTGATCGAAAGACCATGATGAAAAAGTTAAGCAACATTGTGGATGACTCTTTTCGTCATGATTTTGAGTTCACTCAACACCAAGCAATTGCGGACTTCCTTTTGAAGAAATTAGAGGGAGCCAGCCCTCAAAGAGACTATCTTCCAGATAGTTATTGGTTGGACCATGGGGATTTGGTGTGCGTTCGCCACTTGGGTCATGGTGGTCACAACATAATAGATGAGCATGAGTGGTTTGGAATTAATGTGGCTGTCAAGACCATCTTTGGTGTCGACAAGGATTTCATAGCAAAGGAGGCGGCTATGATGGCAGTGGTAAATCATCCTCATGTTATACAATTGATAGGATGTGCATACAAGGAGGAAGATCAAATAGGCATGTTGGTTCTTGAGCTCATGGATCAAGATCTCCAATCTCTCTTGAATTCACGCTCTTCAATGGAGGCCCCTTTCAACTTGGTTGTTGCCATTGATATTATGCTCCAGATTGCGAAGGCCATGGAATATATACATGACTGTCAAATAGTGCATGGAAACTTGCAGGCTACAAAGGTGCTCATCAAATCCAATGATTTTCAAGGACGTGAGAAGTTTCTAATAAAAGTTTCAACTTTTGGTTGGTCAAATTTGAAGGTGAAGGAAGCGAAGAGTTCTCGAAGTTTAGAGAAGCAAGATTTCAAATGTGTTGATGACATTCGTTGGTTGGCACCAGAGGTTATTGGACACCAAGTTGATGAAGGAGAGGATTTTACGGGATCTACAGATGTATACAGTTTTGGGTTGGTTTGTTACGAAATTCTTACTGCGAAGCTACCATTTGAGGATGCACCACTTGCAACATTGTCAGACAGAGTCAAGTCCGGTGAAAGGCCCAAACTCCCATCGTATTGCCCTGACTATCTAGCAGAATGTATCCAACAATGTTGGTTACCATTACCTAAAGAAAGACCTACATTTGGGGAGATTTGCATGCGGATGGCTTACTTCAAAAAGTTGATATTGATGAGGAGCACTAGGAAGCAATGGTATCCTCCGGATTTCATTGAGTTGGAGAAAATCCTAATCTCCAAAAGTGGTCGACTTGCCTTAGATAAAGAAAATGGCAGTGGAGATAAGGTTTTGTTGTTATGAAAGGTTTGAAGCCAACATGTTGGATTTTTGTAGTTTGGATCCATTTAATGCTTCAATCTCTACAATGTGGCGAAAAGATGCAAATGACCTTGCACCTACTTGCCCCTCTATATAGTTGATTTTGAAAAATGCTACACCATTGATCTAAATTAAACAAATTGGGGTTCACAACTTGTCATTGTAATTCTCACGCACAATGTTTCCACATTTCTACGTGAAGAGGTCCTCATTCCCATTGATGTCATGCTTGTGAGTGCCACAGGCTGTGATTTTCCTCAATCAGCTTTATGATATGAGAACTATTGAAGTTACTTATTGGAGATCCTTCCTGCTATCTGTTGATTCTTGCTATTGATGTAAGTAGGGACACAATGTGCTTGGCGTCACCAACGAGAGTAGCAACTGGTAAGCTTCCAATTTCACCGATTTCCTTTCATTTTCCTCTCTGATTTTGATACTCAAGTTTGTCTCATACCAAGAGTTAGGGTTTGAATTAGGGTTTGAGATTCTAGATTGTGGAAGAGTTCAAGCGTTGGAGAGTAGGAGGTCTTGAGTTGGACTAGGATTTAGTTACTTGTGTACGATTATCTTGTGTAATTTTGAAATGAGATTTTGTACTTAGTTAGAACAATAGTACTATTGTTGCAGAAACCAGTTAATGTTATGGTCATTGTGATGGTAGTTGTAGGAGACGCAAAAGAACTTGTCTCTACTTGTAGACCTAAATGAAGAAAAGCATGTAGCATGTTAGAAAGCTACAGGAATCTCCAAATTTTTCTGGTGAAGAGGCCATAGACAAATTGTTGGGCGACATGTATTGGTACGATTTCTATTCCTCACATGATTACTTAATAATTGATATGTTTAATTATTGGGAACAAACAACTAGTCAAATGAAGGTCACTCCACATTGTGTAGTAGAATTTTCAAGGGTTGCAGAACATCAAGTTGATTTTTGTGGAACTTACCATCACCTCTAAGCTTGAGGGCCTTAATCATGAGTGAGCTTGAACACCTTGACAATTTGTTGGTGCAAATGTCAGGGCAATGACCTGTAACTATGCTCTCGTATAGATTTCATTTAAATTCTTGAACACAACAAATCTTTGCATTAGTAAATCTGAAATGTGCGTTTGAAATTGAAGTCTGTTTGAGAATTCAAATCCAGCTTTAGTCAAAAATTTCAGAAAAGGAAAATCAGGGTTGAAATGTTTGCAATTGACAATAATCTTTGATTTATCATGCTCTCCTATAGATTTTCATTTAAATTCTTGAATAAGATAATTTTGCGTTAGTAAGATTGAAACGTGCGTTTGAAATTGAAGGCTGAAAAGGAAAATTAGGGTTGAAATGTTTACAATTGACTGTAATCTTTGATCTGTTGATTTCAAAAACAATGAGCAAGTTATGGTACATTGTTTGTGAAGTAAGTATTATTAATTACTAACCAAATGGGCAACTTTTGGCATGTGCAGCTGTGTTGGACTATCATCAATGATTTCCCTTCAACTCTATGTATTTGCAAGAAAGTCTCTGCAATTGAATATTATTGGTAATTTAGTTTTAGTTTGTAACATTATTTACCTACATCAAAATTTGGAGATGAGAAAACGTAAACAATCAAAGTGCACTGATGGCACAACTTTTTGACCGTTCTAAAAACACAAAAAGCTACTTGTATACCACTTTGAGAATTTTTGAATGTAAATGTTTTACAACCAATGGAAAAATAACACATGTATTCTTTTTGTTGTTCATGTGGTTCTATCTATTTTGTCACAATGTGCTCAAAAGACAAATACAATACAAAAAATCTTTACATGAGTTACTTTTGACTAGAATTTTTATTCTATGTAGTTTGGCTTTATGTAGTAGAGTTTGTTTAATATGAGTGTTGAAAGTAGCCTACTGTTGCGTTTGGGTTGTGTGGTACTCCCTCAATCCCATGAATCTAGTCCTTTTGTTCTTTTCATTTGTCCCAAATTACATGTCTATTTTAAGTATTTCAAACTTGATTTTAGGGTTGAAGATGATTTCTTTTGTTTTTTACACTAACTAATGAAATGAAGCACTGAAAAAGTTTAGTTTATTGTCAATTTCATAGATTAAAAAAATTCTAAAAGTTGAATTTTCTTTTTATAGCTATTTGAAGTCGACTAGGTCAAAAAACAAAATACATTGAACTTTTCATTGAATTTATTGAATTTCAAGTCCTTCTTGTAATACATTGAGAGTAAAGATAGATGCATAGGAAGTCTTCCTTCTCTTTAAAACCTACCTTTATTTATTTGTTGTATTTTTTATCTATCATGACTTTGTATTTTTTTATCTTTCCTTAATTTGCAATTAATAGGTGTATTCTGTGGTTTTGCACTTGAGAGAACCTATTGCACATAAATTCATTTGATTATAAGATGCATTAGAAAAATGTTGCCTTAATACTTTCATTCCTGTAAAAAAAAGGACTAGTATTATGGAATGGAAGGATTATACAATTTGTGAAATTGTTTATGGTTTAAATGAGTAAAATTAGCATGGACTTGATGGATTCAATGTAGTGGAATTTCAACTTCATTCTTAACCTCTTAAATCCCAAGGAACCACAAACTGGTTTCTAAAGAGAGAAAAACTAAAATCATTCACAATTTGAGAAGAATTAGAAGTGAATTGTGAAATGGAAGTCACAAATTTATTTGATAAAGAGTGAATTGGAGCAATAAAATCTAAAAAGTACAACTGCGAGCAATAGTTATGTGCATTTGTACATGGGTATGTCAATCAATATTCATATAATATATTCAAATACATGGAAAGAATTGCAAAAGATGCAGCCCTTTTGCATCTAGAACAACATTGGTGACATTTGGGGGGGAAGTAAACAAAAGATGGCACAATTAGATAAGCAATTTCTAGAATGAAGGTCACCATAAAGAAATATGGTGTATGGTACTATATACAATAATATTTTGAGAACTTTCATATATAATAGTCAACAATGTATTTTTTCCAATCTTTTTTCCATCTTTTATTGTAGACATTGGCTTCAACTAACTCTATGTAAGCGTTGAATAGTCACTGGAAAAAAAATTGTATCAATTTTGAGTAGACGATTCTATATATGCTTAAGGCATGTTGAGTGTTTCTCTCTTTTAGCATGTATTTTCCACATTGAAGTTGATTTTCCAATGTTGATTGCTTTACAAACCACGAAAGTAATGTCTATTGAATTAAAAAGTCCTTAAAAGTAAATCTTTTATAAAGTTACTAATGTTGGAGGCATATTTTTTATACATTAATGTGAACAATGTTGTATACATTGTCAAGAAACTCTAAATTCTCACAATACCAATAATAGATCATCCTAATTTTTTGCACACCCATTGTCTATTACTCATTCTCCAATTTTGTACAATTACTTTCTCTACTTGAGTTCCTCTATCCTAAATAATCCCTCATTTACTAGAGATTATGTCCATACTCTTGCTATGACCAAAACAACTTTGGGACTTAAAGGGTTAAAACTATCTAACTATTCATCTAATTATTCGTCTTTCTCTTTTAGCAATTCTCCTTATGAGTTTTTGTCTAGTAATTTTCTTCTTTTCCACTAGAGTTGTCGGTTATATTTTTAGTGGTCTTGACCGCTTGTCACAAGGTGTTGGTATGTTAGAGATGAGATTGGAATATTTTATAATCAAGCATTCAATTGTAGTAAGCTATCTTTACCTTGGCATAAGTTGTAAAATATACACGATAAAGCACCTGCTTGAGGACCTTTTTGAAAATGAAGTGCCTTGTGGTTGTAGGTGAAGCCTCAAAGTTGAGGGCTGCGTATTTTCAAAAAGGCCTAAGAACAAGGCCCCTTATACAGTACAAGGCCTAAAACCCCCAATGCATTTTTGTAAGGGACAATGATAATTATCAAGTGCCCTCATTTGAATGGAAAATCTAAAATCAAGTCCTTATTGAGATGATTTGTGGTGCATGACAAAATATACATTTGCATTTTTGTTTCTCTCACTTTGAAATTCCTTCTTTCTTTGAATAGAGGACAACATGATGCCCTTTTGGCTGTTGTAATTTTTTTTATGCCTTCTCTACACTGCATCAAATTGTAGGCGAGTTCTGTATGCAACCTTGAGGATGTTTACTTGCCAAGTATTCATGTCCAAATATTGATTGCAACGTTTAAAACTGTGAATGTTTGATACGCAATAGTAAAAGTGTAATCAAATGCTTTGACAATGTTCTTTGGTTTCAATCAAAACAAGAGTTGTTAATCGTCATCATATTGTTTCTTGCATCTTGAAATATTTGGCATTGATTTGAAAAACCTTGAAAAAGATTTTTTTAGGTTGCTACACGAGAGTTTCTAGAGAGGAAGTAACACTTGTCATTTGATCCAAAAGGTTTTTGGAGTTTACTTGAGAGTTAGAGTTTCCATGAGAGATGAGATTCATTTTCTTCATGACATGAGTCAACAAACTTTCTCCTTGTTGTTGAAAATGCAACTCTTCCTTTGTAGACCAAGACTATTTGTGTTCGTGTCTGGATTTATGGATGTCTTTCTTTCGCTAGAGACCAAGACTAAGGGATAGGGTCATAGACAAATGGAGAGAGGTGAATGTTACAAAATGGTTAGCTCTTTGACTTGAAGAAATGTTTTTATCACTTTGATTGATGTTGTAATGCGTGGAAGTTAGAGCTCCAATTCTTGGCTTTCAATCATCAAATTATGGCATTAGCAAAGCACAAATTACAAATGCAATAATTTACTCTCACTGTGTAGTTCTTGAGATGGCAACTCTTTGTGATTTAGAATCATTAATGTAATTAATGTTTTATCATTGGCATTGAGGCTTTCACTTTTGATTCATTGTTAAGTTACTACCACTTCAATGTGTTTGCCCTTCTTTGGAACAAGTCCAACTTCTTAGATGTAAGAAACATTTTGGTGAAGCTTCCAACGGGCATTGGAAGTTTACTTGGCCTAGGAATTAGGTTTGGAGGTTCAGCTCTCAGGCTTTGATTTTGGTGGTCCCAATGTGCACTTGTAACCCTAACCCTAAATCCGGCAAATTTCTCACTTTGGGGTCGTTGTGGCACCATCCCTGGGAGTTTTTGTTGATTCCAAGGGAGACCCAGTTGTTGATTGCTGACCTAGTTGTTGATTCAAAAAATCACGCTGCAGTGTTGCACTACTGTTTGTTACAATAATGCCAAACTAGTGCTGTGAGCCAAGAATGCGGCAAATCCACAATAACTTCATGCGGTGACCAGTGATGGCCCCATTGGGTTCATTGATTCACCCTCAATGTTGCTGTTTGCGTGGGGGTTTAATCGACAAACCACAAAGGACACCCTAATAACATGAATGTTGCTCGCCTAAAACGGAATGCTATTTCTTCTACTTACCCTTACCCTCTTTGTTTTGGCCCCCCTTTTCTTCTCCTATTCTGCCACAAGCTTTGCCACATATTTATCATTGTCAACTACAATGATTTCTCTTATTTCTTCACCTGATCCTCTTGCCTGCTGATTCAATTGAGTTTTAGGTCAATCAAAAAATTGTTCTGAGTAATCTCTGTTCTCTTTTCTTTTTTGATGCAAAGGGGGCGAGGTTTCTACAGACTTTGAAAAACATTCCTTTAGTTTGTTGTTTTGTGTCATTGTCTAGTCCGTCCTGCCAGGCCACTTGTGGCTGGTGGTCTTGTTCTCCTTCCTTGCAATGAATTTTCGTTTCATTTGTTTCAAAAAAAACAAAAAAACTTGTTCATTTCTCAATACGGATTATTTAGGTCTTGCAACTTCAGGAATCTTTCGGATTTGAGACGCAAACCTGCTAAGCTTACCAATGTCCCAACTTGGTGGAGAGAAGAATCAATCACCTCATGAAACTCCTTGTTGTCTCGCCACATGTGATCGCCATCAGACAAGCGTTGATAACTGAAACGGCATATTCATAATCATCAAACAAGTGAAGTGAACACGACACTGATACACTTGAGAAGCTAATTTTCTCAAGTGCTGAGGTTAATTGTTGTAAGGTGGGCACCCCCCAAACCTCCTCTTTTTGCTACTGTGCATAGTTTCTATTATTAGACTAATATGAGAATCACATTTTCTTGTTGGCAAGTGAAAGGAAGTTCCAACACACCAAAGAATATGGCATTTGGATACCATATGCAACAATTACAAAGGGTCAAAAAAAAATCGACTCATTTTTTATAATCGTTTCTTCCACATAGGTACGTATTGATTTTGGAGATGTAGATAGAGTGATGATGGCAATTTTAGGCAAGGTGCAATTTTGGATGTATCCATGTTACCTCCTTTAACCCTTTAATGCCTCAATTCTTTTTCAAATTTTTACACATTTTTGCTTATATCTTTGTACAATAATACCACTTACCACAATTTCACGAAATTGGACATAAAAGAAGGTTGTCTTTTCAAGATTCAAATGTTGCATTAGATGAATGAGAAGGTAGTTGGATGAAACATCGCATGCAAGCCCTCTGTTCATCGTCCAAAATATGGACATCGAAGCACTTAAGGGTTAACACAGTGTGATGTATAGAACATCCTTTTAATGATAGAATCAGTGTTTTTCTTTTATTGTTTCTATAATACTAGTTCTTTGGTTGTTGGTCCTACAACCTTCTGAAATTCAACTACATTGATTTATCCTACTAAGGTAGTTTGTCCTTAAAGCAACCATTTAAGAGCTAATTGCCTTTACAAGGAAGCTAAACTCCTTAAAAAATAATTTTCAGTAAATTTTCACAGGAAGAAAAATGGAATTAGCATCTAACCCAAGTCGTTTCATATTTTTTGGACCTTCATGGAATCTGTTAAGATTTTTTGAAGTTGAGACGCAAGGGTCACTAAAAGCAACCATCTTCTGAAATGTACATTGTCGGTACATTGAATAAAGAAAAATGTACCCCTCCATCATGATTGCTTTTAGAGCATGGGCGCTTTTAAAGCAGACTACCTTAGAGTGTGTCACTCATAGACACAATTCACACTGCAGGCTGAAATATTACTGTAATGTACTATTACAAACATTCTTTTTTGTAATGGCATAAATCAATTTAGCTTTTAAGTTTTTGAGTTTAAGAAAATAAATTCACAGTTATAATTTACTTCATATGGTCCCACATTAAAGGTATAAGAAAGAAAATTTTCACAATACTGTGCTTGGTGAGAAAGTTTTGGTGTAACTCATGGTCAGACCACCCATACCTGATCACTTAAGCATCTGTGGAACAGATGGTGAGCAGTTGGGTGCGTTTGAAATTTTTCCCGTGTAGAGAGATAGAAAATATTGGGATTGCAAAATTTTCAGAATTTTATTTGCAAAACTGAAATTTTTGTGAATTTTAAAAGGCAAAAAGTGTTCCGAACCAATACATGACATCTAGAGTCTTGCAATTTCACTCATAGGAGAGACTACACAAAATAGTGAAATTAGGTTGCCCCACACTAATTTCTCATATCTAACACTTTCAGACATGGTCAACTATAGTCTGGGGCAACCTAATTTCACTATTTTGTGTAGTTACTACTCATGCGTACAAATTTCAAAATAATAAATGTTGTAATACATGGCATATAGCAATTGGTCCTCACAGCCTCGCATATTGTGCATGTCATTAAAACTAGACTCCCAAACATGATTCATAGAGAAGTTTTGCTTGGCCAGAAATAGCGATATTCTACAAGTCAGGTACCCATCCCTAGTTGGTAATGGATGCTCCCACCATAGTAGTACCCTTGAAATCCTTTGTACTCTAACGTGCTGAAATCTGGCACTAGAGGTGAAAGAAAGCCAATTGGGATACTGAACCTATAGGAGAGGGCTCGAGAAAAGTTCGGGCATTAAGAATCGTCTCTGTAAACAAGCCTGAAATTGTGCAAAAGGGTATTGAAAATGAGCAGTAGTTTCAGGGAATTGAGAATGAATGGTTTTTGAATACTTTCATATCAAATTACCAACCTCCATTAACTTATTATTGAGCCGACAAAAAATGAAATATAACTATTCAATGGGTACAATGGAGACATGAAAGCACATAATGGCAATAAAGGAAGATCTGAAAACGTAAATACTTTGATCCATACTTTAATACTCTTTGATTGCTAACACAGTCAGAGATAGTGAATTCCAAGCCGCCAACAATGCTACTATTACAATCAATAAAGTCATTTTACATACATCAACCGCCGGTTTTAACATATGTACTATTTGATTTATTTTGAAAAATATGATAAACATTAAAATAATGAAGAACTAGCGTTCCCATGAAATGGTAGTTGGCCTGCAATTAGCTTCATAGCTACAAGCACAGCTCCCATGTGTCATCACAACCATGCTTTTGTACAACTTGCAAAGATTTTTGTAGCTTGCAAACATAAAAATAATTTAGTATCATTACATCCATCTTCCTACTAGTCTTGTAGACATTGCTCTAAGTGAGATTATTAGAATTCCAAAAGCTGTGCTTCTTCAATTCTTACTTACAGGTTAGTTACAGCTGAAGTTTGTTTCAGTAGAATCCTTCTCATCATGGCAAGCTGCAGCAGCTGCGAGAGTGAAAGTGAAGGAGAGGGCGGTAGTTCCTCTACAGCAAGGAGCTGGGGAAGCAGTCTTGAAGAGAACTATTATGAGAATGCAGGAGAATATAAAGAGAATGAAGCATTCCTAGAATCTGTGAAAGAAGAAGAGAATGATAACTGGTTTTATCAGATGGAAGAATTTGAGCGACTAGCTGATGAGAGCATTGCCATACAAGGCAGCGCTGTAAGTCCTCCTGCAGAGAAGCGGACAGTCATTCGACCTCAACCTCAACAACCATACCAGACAACAGGAAGCTTGCTAACAGGGAGGCAGCGATCTTCAGCGGAGGGAGGGCAGGGGCGAGATCTGCAAATCGATGAGGAAGATGACCTGCGCAGCAGGAGCGGGCGACAGCAGCGCGGCAGGAGCGGTCCACAGGAGCGCAGAACTGCCGCAGAAGATGAGTTTCGTAGAAGACCTCTGTCGCAGAATCTGCAAGACAGACTACATCCAGCAGGCATCAGGTATGAGTCCAGGCAAAACCTTGCATTCCTCTTCGTCTTCAGACCCTGGCGATAGAAGAAGACAGAAGCGTAGGAAAAACGGAAATTGGACTGACAAGGACCTGAAACGAGCTATAGAAGATTTTGACGATGGTATGCCTATAAGAGCTGCTGCAAGGGAGAATGGTATTCCAACATCCAGCTTACGAGGTCACATTTACGGAACAACTATGAACAGAAGGAGAGGCAAAGCAGGAGTTTTAACAGATGAAGAGGAACAAAAACTTGTTGAGTATGTAACAAAAATGCAAGATCTAGGTTTTCCTTTAACTATCAAGCAACTCAGAGAAAAAGTAGGACTCCTCACTCAATCTAGAGTGACGCCATTTAAAGATGGTGTACCTGGAGCTGGATGGGTGAAGTGCTTCAAACGAAGACACCTTGAACTGTCAATTCGAAAAGCACAGGCATTAGAGCAAAAACGTGCTAGAAATTTGTGTCCTGAGGCTGTGAAGTCTTTTTTCCAGAACCTAGAGATTCTCTATGAACGCCATAGCTATGAACCTCAGCAGATATGGAACTGCGATGAGAGTGGCGTCCAAGCAGGGAAGGATGGGGGAGGTTACGTGATAGCTCTCAAAGGCTCTAAATTAGTCCACAAAGTAACTCCAGATCGGCAAGAGTGGTTATCAGTCCTCAGTTGCATCAATGCTGAAGGACAAAGCATACCAAATTTTTACATTTTCAAAGGAAAAAAAAAAAAAAAAAAATTCCTTAGAAAAACCGGAGAGAGGGGTGCAACAATGGCTATGCAAAGCAAAGCTTGGATGACTAGTGCTTTGTTCCTAGAGTGGATGCGCCACTTCTTGCTGAAGGTATCTGAAATGTATGGCATATCACCTGTGAACAGACATTTACTAATCCTAGATGGACACAAATCGCATGCGACCTTGGCAATCATTCACTTGGCAAAATCTAGGGGGCTAGACTTATTGACATTCCCTTCCCACACCTCACATGCAATGCAGCCATTGGATGTTACCTGTTTCAAACCTTTTAAATATGCTTTCAGAGCATACAGGGATAAATGGAGTTTAGGCCACACAGGGAAGGTGCCACAAAAAGAAGATATTGCTCAGTGGGTGTCCTTCAGCTTGAGAAAAGCTCTAAGTCCTACCAATATCAAGAGAGGCTTCCAGGCAACAGGAATATATCCCTTGAATCATCGAGCTCTAGATAAGAAGATGGGCCCTAGTCGAGCTTACAGCAGACACTACAAGGCTGAATACTACGAAACTGCATACGACGTCGAGGAAGTCTATGAAAACCTAGCAGAGGATGTGCCATTCTGCACACAATATTATGTGGATGTTGAAAGCGATAACGATGGAGGGGAACTTCAGCCACGCAGCTGCGGTAGTTCCAGCGACGAAGGCCCAACAGGGAAGCACGGTTCTCATTCAACAACAACGCCGCAGTCAGATGACAGCGACAATAACTCAACTGGCGATGGAGCAAGTTTTAATGAATTGCTGAAATTACCTCAAGTGCCACTACCTGCGAAATCCAAGAAGCAAACTGAGCCACTCATTGACTACGAGATGTCCATCTTGCTTACAGAAGATGACCATGTGCACGAACTTGAGGAACTAGCAGCGAAGAAAGAAGCTGCAGCAGTTGAACAAGAGCGTAGGCGACAGGAGAGAGAACGAGGTCGAACACTAAGAGAGCGACAGAAGAAAGAGAACATGGAAGCCAGAAAAGCAAGGGCAGAGCTTGCAGAAAGCAGAAAACGACATAGGGAGGAGTGGAGTGTAAAGAATGTCCGAGCTTATGGCGAGAGATTATAAGCTGCTATACGGGCAAATGTCTGTACAACATGATATAAAGCCCCATATTGTGGCAGCGTCCCTGCTCTGTGTATTCAGAACCAGCGGCTGGCAATGCAGAGGAGAGCACTCAAAAAATCCGGGAAGGATCCAAGGATCCAAGGAGCTTACCTGCGTCCAAAGAAGTTCCTGTGCAATTGAAATTAGGAGTCTTGGCGCAACAGTACAGCAGCAGTTTGCAGCATGTACGTATGCAAGTTGGTTGGACTCCTGTCACTAGGACATCAATGGAACCCGCAAGAAACCAAGCATCAGTCACACACGGCCACTCCTAGCTCACCATAAATGACAGCAATGTAATGTACAGAGAATAATGCAATGTAATGTACAAAGAAGTTTTTGGAGAGGAAATACCTGTTTCAGTGGAAGGCAGCTTTCGGAGAGGGTCATGGCGTTCTTGTTCTTCACCTGCACAGGAAATCACAAGCCAGAAGAATCAAAGAAGTGCAGACAGCGATTGCATCTGCAGAAGAAGAACATGAGTGGCTAGTCACGGAACTGACCAGGTAGCAGTGCGACCGTCGGCAGGGTCATTGGAGCAGCAGTGCTACCTCGGCAGGTACAGCAAGGAGCAGCAACATCGCGACAGCAGCATGGTGACCATCGGAGCAGGGTCATCGGAGGATTCGGAGCAGCAGTCGTCAGAGCAGGGTCATCGGAGCAGCGCGTCCGTCGGTAGAGTCATCAGAGCAACAGTCGACGTCAGCTAGTGAAGATTAGCAGCACAGCAGGAGAAAGGGCATGCGTCGGGGTCCATTCCAATCTCATCGGAGCAGGAGTGGTGCAAGAGCGCGCCGAAGCAACCCAACAACGGCCACAGTAGAAGTGCTGCGGGGAAGGCAGGGAGCGAGCCGAAGCAGGCCAACATCGACATCGAATTTGGACGGGGGCGGCACTTTTGAACGGGGCGGCATTTTGAACAGGGCGGCATTTTTGAACGTGGCGGGACTTTTGAACACAGCCAGCAACGGCTTCTTCCCCCCCAAAATGTTTGCAGTGCATGGTGTACGCTGTAGTGGATGTGCAGTCTTCTAGCGCCACTTCCAGAGGTACTTCGTGGTGCCTCTGCACATCAGGACAGACGTTTTCCCACGTCGGCAATGGCGGAAGTAGAGTTCACAAGGAACGATTTTGGAAACCCTAGGCAGCTGACACTGCAAGGATAACGAACGAGCTATAGTGCTTGCTCAACGGACTTCTCATTTCAGTCAGCTGTAGTCAGAGTACACTACTAACATTGTACACTTCTGGCAAAATATTTTTTAATATATTACCTATGCATTTCAGAATGGTGTACCATTTGTTTTTAATGAAGGAAGGGCCGGCTTTTACTATTTGCCTGACCATTTCTGCCCTTCCCTTCAATGTTTTTTGAACATGTTTGCTTCCTTTCAAGTCCTCTAATGGGCCATTATTATCCCTACCACTGAGCACATATACCCTGTGACAGTGTTACAACTTCAGAAATTGATAAGTAATTCATACAAACTTTGATAAATAATGGAAAACAATATTTCAAGGGCTTCTTCAGTTGCCATTCGTTTAAAAAATATTCATCATTTTCTACTCTATACATTTCTGTCCAGCCCTTCATTTCCCCTTAAATGAACGGTTTCTGAGCCCTCTACCTTACATTGTGCTTGTTCCAGGCTCTCCTCGCTGCTTTGACTCGTATTTGCTTAGAAAGAGAATCAATGAGAAGTTAGACAACTTGCTATCGCCTGAGTCTCAAAATTAAATCCATAAATTTAAATCCATGGTACTCCAACTAAGTTAGTTTTTTACTAGAGACCAGAGATTTATTATGAGACAAAGGTATTATTATTATTATTGAATTTTCCTCTCAATTGCATAACATTCTTCAACAGGGAAGTTGGTAGTATCACTGAAACAAGATTCCTGTGACAATGGTGGACTGTGATTCATTGGCAAGTTTGCTTTCAAGATTTTTTTGCAGTGAAGGGAGCCTTGATTCATGGGAAGCAAAGGATTAGTCTCGGCATTGAAGTTCACAAAATGTTACGTGATTAACACAACCTTAGTTAGTTATGTTGTTCCTTTTGTTTGTTAGATGTTTTTTTAGAAAGTCTAACAACTATACATATGTATCCTCTTAGTGAGGGTGCAAAGGCGCCTAAAATCCTTTTTGAAACTTTGTGCATTATTGCCCATGTCTTTGTATAATCATGTTATTTTCCTCAATTCATTAGATTGGTTATAGAAGAAGCTTCTTTTTTTAAAGATTGAAGCATTTTGGGAGGATAGATGAGAAATTATTTGGACAAAATATTGCCCTCAAGCACTCTTGTTCATCATCTAGAATAATTATGGACTTTAGGGCACTTACTTGGGAATTAAATCACAACGTTGGTAAAACTAGTGTAGTAGAATACAACAATATTTCAACTTATACTAATTTTTAAAATGTGGCTTCAATAAATTAATATCACACGCATGTACTAATAGGATATGTTTGTGTACAGTACTCAAGTTGTAACTTGTTCCTCAAAGAGAATTCATATTAACCCTTTAAGGTCTGGTCGACCACTTTGTGGTCGATTTGGCCACTTTCTCATGTTTTAGACATAGTTCTACTCTGAATTTGAAGAAAGAGTAAAGGAAACGGTTGTGGGGAATTTAAAACCAAATGCATCCTTCAAAAAATTAGCACAATTTGAGTTAGCATGTGAAAATAAAATGTGAAAAAACTAACACATGGGTGATTGTAAATATGACAATTAATGTACAAAACCAATCATTGTGAGCTTTGTTTTTTACACAAAACTCATTGTGTTGCCCAAAACTTGTATGCCACCACATTGGTCTAGTTAAATCTATGAAATACGTGAATATTTTCTAGAATATTTTTTCATTCCTTGATTTTATAACACTATTTTGGCCACCCCCCAAATCAACCACAGACCTTACAGGGTTAAGAAGAATATTGCACTTACTTTACACCAAGAATGGTCCCAATTAGGCCTAACGGTGTCTTAATGAGATCTCTTGCCTGTAGTTGGCATATTCTTTTTTTAGTACATTTTTTAGTTCATATGGTTTATACTCGTTCTATACTCTCCACAAAATGTATAGGTGAGCTTAGATAACACCACTTAAAAATCATAAAAATAAGAGTTTGAGCATGATTCCTATTATTGAATTATAAAAGCATTTGTTGGGTCTTGTTGGTAGTCCAAAAGTGGGTTCTAGAATCTTTTTGAATGCATTTTTGGGATTCAAACTATGAATTTTTGAAGTGCTAAAAGTAGTGTACCCCAAATTGATCGTAAGTTCTCACATGTGGAAGCTTCCATTTTGTTTTACTATCCAAGCCATCTTCATTGCATAGTCAAAACACCTCTTGTTTTGTTTGGAATATTTAATATCATTACTTGCTTCCTCCTTGTGTAGTATGATTTTAGTGCAATGTGCAAATTACTTCAAATTCTTTGACATATAGAAAATCATGAGTTAATTGTTTGTTTGTTCCAAGGAATTTGGGAGGTCAATACTAAGTTGCAATGAAGATTTTTTCAACAAGGATCAATGCTTGCTTTGAGATCCCCAAAAGGTTCACAATCCATAGGCTCAGACCAATATGCCAGAAGCTTCTTTTTCCTTGCTTTCTTTGGTCCCATTCTTTATCTCATCACTACATTAAAATTAATTTGTCCTATTAGTGAGGGTGCAAATTTAGTGTCTTGGAAATTGGTACATCATTGGTACATCTACACTAATTAATAGTGTAATTGGCAAATTAATGAATGACAAATTGAATTTGGGTCACACACTTAAAAAAAAAGGAATGTAGCTCCTTCTAGATGCTTCTCCTTATTGTCAATCTTGTTGTTAATTTTCAACTTGAAAAATGTGGAATTTAGACATTTTCTTTATGAAGATTTCTCATGTAAGCACATCAAAAGATTCAAAAATTCTTGTCCTAGCATAATATTCTAAAGCCCATTTGAAAGACACCCTTGAAAATAGGTTGATTTTAATGATATTTTGATATTCTTTAGTATCTTCTTAGCACATGCATGTCACGTCCATGAATCATAAGTTGACTTCTGCTCAAAATTTTGGTAGCTTAAGAATGCTATGAAGACTGTTGAAAGATCTACCTTATTCAAGTTCTTGTGAAAAGGAATCATTGCAATTTCTAACACGTTGAAAAAGCAAGGTACATTGCAAATTAAAAATGGACTTTATTATGCTCAAGAGTTCAAAATTTGTAGGACACAAACTAGATACCAAACAACATGTATGAAATAAATCTCAAAGGTTTTGGGGCCAAGTGACCACCACTTGTTACAAGCTAGGGGAGGACACTCTCACTACATTTGGGGTACCCACATGTGGTGGAGTGATTTTTTGACCCCCTATTTACTTTTGAATAAACTATAATTTCATCCTAAAATTTTGAGCTTTGTTTAACAATGACAAAAGGTTTCTATTGACAAAAATTTCAATTCCAAATAACATAAGATATATTATCTAGAAAGGGTTGAAAATGAACTAAAATGGCATGTTCTCCAACTAAAATATTTATAGAGCTCACATGAAGATGACTATTGCATCAATATTCAACCAAAATAAACTTTCAATAGAAAGCTATTCTATAGAATTTTTTTTCATTTTTCAATTTTTTTTCTTATATAATATAGAGGTGTGAAAGTTATTTTCAGCTTTACAATGTATCTTTTTTCTTAAATTTTTTTAACTAATTACTACTAGCATAAAAAATACCAATAATTCAAAACATAAACTTTTAAAGTAGTAAAATCTATCCATAATTTTTATTTTGAAAAAAAATTTAAACTTACCGATGTATTGCATGTATTACTTTTTCCGCCGCACTTGGGTTGCTAAAACGTGGAGAGTGTCCTCCTCAGGGTTACAAGCTTCAAACAAGCGTACAAACTATATTTCCACTCCTACAATGCTCTTGAGCTACAATCCAAAGCCGACCTCCAACAGATGTGAAAGCAAGTACCAAAACAACAAATCATTCATTACAAAACAAAGTGAAAGCAAATATAAAATGGAAATTATATGTCGGAATATCCAAATTTTCCTAGGACATCTTCAAGTACTCTGCAAATGTAGCAGAACACAAATATGTGTACAATATCTCTGACCTATCTTTATGAACAAATAATGTGTGCCAATAGACTTTGAAAGGCGTAAAAAAATTGTTTGTATTTAGTAACCCGGTATATGGGTTACTTATGCACTTGCATTAATTAAGACTTTCTTGAAGAGAACAAGACCTTTAGTATACAACCCTAAAACTTCTTTTCATGTTTCTTGTAAAATCTCCTTTGTGGCTCCTTTCACTCCAAGCGTCTTCTCAACATCTTGCTTCACGGCAAGTGCAACTCTAATAATGTTGTCTCTTGTTAGAAATCTACATGAGCCACCAAAGTTAAAAAAATGACTCAACTTAATGCGCTGAAATGAACACAACAAATTTCGAAACAACTTAACCTTACCAATGCTGCTACAAATTAAATTCTTAGTGTCGACATGATCAAAATGAGGATGCTTCTATCCATAGAAGTTGAAATGAATCATTGAAGAAGCCTCAAAGAAAGATAACAAAATGTATCAATAGAAAGAAGAAATCACGTCCTACATTTCTGTAACAATAGGAATATGTTCTGAAAGTTCTTATAAATGACAACTAGTTTCCACTTTAATTTTTCTAGTTTTAGCTTGAGCACTTGGGGGTGAAAATGGTCAGCTACAATGGAGGGAACCTTGTGCTAATTTCGGATACACTCACCACCAACTTTCCATACTCATCAAGAACAGGCAGGCACTGAAATTTTGTATCCAACAAAAGCTTGCATCACAACTACACTTCAGCATCCCCAACATTCAAAACCCCTTTAAATTCACAAAAAAGACATCACACTACAAAAGATGCAGTTTACTAATAAAGAGCTTACCCTTGCTACATCTTCAAGGATTGTATGCTCCTGAACTATGAGTGGCGTTGGTTGGGGTCATCACGTCTCCAACTATCTTTTTATTTGCTTATATCAATAACTTCTGGGTCTCTTTAAAAACATGGGGATGTAAAATCATCACAATTCAATAACTGCAACTTTCCTAGAATGTTGCAAGTAAAGTGGAAGCACCCAAAACCGTCAGTTTAAGGAATTCAGCATACATGGAGGAACCATTTCAAGAAAATAATATTTTCGTGGTGTTAGTGAGAGAAAATCATGAATTAAAAAAAAAAAAAAGATTTTTCGGAGTTGGCATGTATTTTCTATGAATTTTCAAAGTTGCAGTTCCCTAGACCACTGGAACCGTCCTGTAGATGGACCCAAATCTGAATTCTGACAAATTCAACACTTACCCAATCACAGTGAAGAGAGAAGAAAACTTTATGATACATGTCAAGGACCATTCAATAAAAGTCTAGGGACAGTTTATTGTTCATAATACACCCAAAACCACCACTTTTTACTACTGAGCCTAGTTTCTATTATGAAACTGGTTAAATTTTCACATATTCATGTTGACAAGTGAAAGGAGGTTTCAACGCACCAAAAAACACCACATTTGGATATTGTATACAAAAGTTATTAAGGGTCAAAGTTCGTTTCTGAAAGCACTCCATCTAAATAGGTAAGGTCAAAACACCCATTACCGTTCTGCAGTCCAATTCCATCAAGTAGACCAGCCCAATTCCGTCACCAACTTTGGCCCCAATTCCGCCTAAAATCCCCTCCAATTCCCTTCCTTTTATGACAAAATCAGAGAATTCTATGACAGAATCAAGGATTTTTATGACAACAAGGGTTACGTGTCACTCCATTAATAGAGAATATCTAGTACTTGATTAGGCGGTAATGGGTTGTTTAAGGGACAATTTTGACCCCACTCTATAAATGGTTTTGTAATTTCAGGACTGACCACTTCAAAAATTCACAGAAATTACAATTTTAATGGGAAAATTATAATTCCACTTGGGTTTGATCCGTGAAACAAAAACACACCTCTGAAAAATATGTGCCCTTCTTGAAATTAACCCCAAAATAGTCATATTGCAAATCAGAGGGGTGATAGGTAGTTCTACCTTACATAACTGAAATTTGAAATGTACAAACCTTCTAGATGGTGCTTTAAGGTCAGGTGCCATTTAACAACATACTACCTTAGTTTGATTGTTTTTGAAACAAATGGAACCAGAGTTTCATAGCTTTATTATCCATCTAGGAACAAAGATTAGGTACAGGTGCGGTATTGGATGTTTCCACCTTATGACAGATGAAATGAATTAGGTTATGAACATCAATAAAGACACAACAGAACACTTGGACATATCAATGGACCAAAAGAGCCATAATAATGGTCGCACACCTTCCATGTCCTGCCTACCTTGAGAAATAAAATTTGTCTCATGTGGCCTTTGAATTGCTAGACACAAAAATTCACAATTATTAGGTACCTTTCTTATGACTACATGCATTCTGAAATGAGTCATTACCACCAGGTCACCTGTGACTGGTGTTTGTATTCTCTCCTTTTGCAATGAAATTACGTTTCATTTGTTTCAAAAAATTTAAAATTTAAATAAAATGACTCATTACGGTAGAGGACACAAATTGTCATAGACTCGGTCATGCCTCCTATACTAACAGCTACTCTCAAAAGCAACTCATTTATTTGTAGCAACTAATTGAACTTATTAGCAAGTGGTGTAAATATGGCTTGGCTAAAAGCCTATAGCCATTGATTTTTGAATGAAAACTAGGGTTGTCTACTATCCCTTCAATAGTGGTCTACAATCTCATGCTTTGAACAATTGCAAAAGAAAGTCATAAACTTGCCGGGGGGTGCACTTAGTTCTACTACAACAAACCATGTGCAAACAAGTGATTTCTAATAAACTACAATTTCAATCTAAAATTTTGACCATTATTTAATGATGACTATAGGTTTCTATTGCCAAATTTTTCAACTCAAATAAAATATGAAATGATTTATAGAAGAGGCATTACATGATTTTTTGCAGCAGTTAAGGGCTACGAGTTCCCTAGCATTCCCCTGCGTCGGGAACTCTGCCACGCAGCCTGCTGACGTGGTCGAGAGACAACCACGTCAACAGGCATTAAAAAATTATTATTTTTGTATAAAAATAAAAATAAAAATTTTATTCTTTATTTTTATATTTTTATATTATTATTATTATTATTTTTTATCCAAACTGCACGTTCTTGGCAACGGGAACTAGCCTGAAACGACCCTCCCCAAAGCTTGATTCCCATCTAATGTTGAAAATGAACAAAAATGGTATGTTTTTCAAGTCAAATAATTGTAGATAACACATTTAGGTGACCATTTAATCAATATTCAACTCAAAATGAGCTTTCAATAGAGAGTTATTTTTAGGAATTTTTTATTTTATTTTTTAGACAATTTTTTCTTATATAATATAGGGGTGTAAAAGTTATTTTTCAGTTCTACAGAGTATCTTTTTAATTCAAAAATTTGTAAATAATTATTATTAACAAATAAAAATATCAATAATTCAAAACATAAACTTTCAAAGTAGGAAAATCTATTTATATTTTTTAATTTTGTTTTATTTAAAATTCAAAAAGTATGTAGAGGTCCAAAATTTTGTTTGCATGTGGTTTCTAATGGACACTCTAAGTGACCCCTCTAAGGTCATAAATAGTGATAACAATTTGATCTCAAAACAATTTGGCATTTGTACCAAAATTGATCTCGCCACAACTCTACATGGATCTCTATACAACAACACACTTATACATATTGGATAAAATGCTTAAGGTGACGCAAATAATATCCTTGCCCTTGGCATATCGATTGATCCAAGTAAAATATAGATTAAGGTGTTGTTCCAAATACAAACATCAAGATAGAAAAATAGTGGAGATGACAACCTAATATTAAGTCAAGCACCAACAAGCCGTAATCCGAGACTACACTACTGAATACCAAGACCTTGCACAAATCATAAGAAGTCCAAAACTTTAGTAAAGTCATCCAATGCCATAAGAGCTTTGTAGGCAACGAAAATATTACTAGTATATGATGGCATACGAACAATCACCCTTGAATGACTTCCACAGATAGAGGGGAGAAAATAAATAAGAGAATAGAAGACACAAACAAAAAGGTTTTTGCCAATAAGAAAATCAACCAAAGTATTTGAACGCACCAATGTTCCAGAATTGTAGATATCATGCATGTCAATGGTGCGCCACGAAACTAGCACCTCCAATGCTCCTCAAATCACAATTTGAAAATGTTCGTACAAACTACAAAGGGACAAAAGTAGTATACAAAACTCACAATGCAAACCTAGCATTCTATATGGTATGAAAGGTAGACAATGTCGTATTTGAATAATAGAGGACCTTGGTATCCTTTTTAAAATCCAAAGGTCTATGGGAGCATTTTCTACACGGCCCCATCTTCGAGAAAAACTATTAGACCAGAAGATAAACAACCTACATGGCCTTACTACAAACCAACTTGCTCGGCCCTGTAGCTATTGAGATTTATGAGGGTCTTCAAGAACACCTTCAAGTCGAGATCAAAATCTTCAATTACGGGGATTTTAAAGCATTTTGTTTAGAGAAAAAAATCCTATAGTAAATTAGGTTTCATCTTTCAAGTTCTCTAAAGTAAAAATTAGTCAAGACAGATTGATGTAGATAAAAAACATCCAGGCTCTTTCCATATGCTTCATCAACATATGTTGCACAAAGATCAAGCGACTACCTTACTTGAAGTATATTGACATACACATACAAATACTATTTGACAAGAAGGAATCTCATACCTTTTTTGCACAATATAGGTCTGAGATATGAGTCATATAATCACCCATCATGTATTGCTCATGCTTTTGTTGCACAACAAAACAACGATTTAGTGAGGGAAAGTGCTACGTTTCCACTTTTGAGGTGCTCTTCATATGTTCCATCATAAAATGCCGATGCAAATTTTGCCAAAAATCTCTTCACTACATAGAAATAGAAATTCATAGCCTGACTGCATAATTGGCTAATACCCCACCAGGGCATATTCAGACATCTAAGCATCATCGTTGTTTTGAAGTTTAAGAAAGCCCCTTAGTACTAATATTGTGCAATAAAAATATCCGGTACCATGAAGTACAAAGTGAATGATCTCTATCTAGTTATATATCAACCAAGTGCAGAATTTAACTACCACAAAGAATGCACGTGTAACCTAAACTAGACCACAAAAATTATAAATTGGACAACAATATCTATATATAATAAAGCATGAATGTGTTTTGTTTTGTACCTCAGGCCATATGTCTCCATAATCCAAAATCCTAAGGTGTTTAACCCTTGAACACCGGGTTGGTCACTATGGAAATCATTTGTTTTGTCACCGTGTGAATTGTTGGCTTAAAAAAATGAAAAAGTACTCATTGGAAGACAAACTACTATAGATGATCTTCACTTTCCATACAAATGAATAGTTGCATTTCTATCATGTATAGAGAGATTCTTTATCATTCATCAATTGAAAAACGTTCTCAGCATTGTTTATGGATTAAAGGCAAAAAGCCCTTGAATCCTAGGGGTTAACCCAAAGTAGGAATGCACATAAAGAATTTCCCATAGTTTGGACCAACAAGACAAGAGATGTTCAATAGACTACAATATCTATATATTATAAGGTAGTTATATTTTTTAAAGTTTCAAGGATCTATAATACATATCAGATGTTGAATCTTTTGTAGCAACAAAACATGCTACAATCTAGTGAAAAGAGGCAGCACACATATCTAATTTGCCATTAGTTGCCCCCCTCTCTCAAAAATGAATAGGCCGTTGATTTAAAAAGAAAATACTTTCCCTTCTAGAATGCCGTTGATTTTTTGAAATTTCTTAAGCCATTGATCTTTGAGATTTAATCTGAGCCATCCATCCAGATATAAATAAGAATATGGAATCAAAATATGGTTACAGATATGGTATATATACGGTACCAAAATATAGATACAGATACTTGATATTGGAATACGATACAATATGAATACAAATACAAGTGTGGATACGGATATGATATATAGATATGGGATACGGGATTTTCATTGTCCCATATTGTTTGTCATGTTAACCTCGTTCAAAAAATTATAAGGAAGGGGGAAAGGGGGATGAAGAATTAAGGAATTAATTTTAATTAATAATAATTTTTTAAACCCGGGGTGGAGGATATGGGGGGAGTTTAATTTTTTTAATTGATTAATTAAAATTCTAAGTGCATTGTGACAGAAGTGTCACAGTGCACCCAAAAGTGGCCGTAACAACCATACACAGTAGTATCATTTGTTCACTTATTTGTTTTGGTGAGAAAGACGGGAGGGAGTAGCATCCCCCCAAAATTAGTATCACCGAGAGATTTTATTTCTTGAAAATTGGCACAATACAATAATATTTTAACTTGCACTAATTCAAAGTAGTGTACCATTTATAAATTATTGTCAAATGCACTATAAGGACAAAAATTAGTGTATTAAAATTGCAAACAACTCCACTCGCAATTCCCAGCCCCTTCAAATTGCACAAAGTCCCCCCCATGCATTTCGTGAAAACCGATCATTCCAAAAAAAAATCCAAAATTCTAGCCCAAAGCCCACTGACCTAAACCCTAAACCATAGTAGGAAACATAAAGGAACATACAAAAGTAGTGTCACCTAGAAATTAGTGTCAGCAAAAAAAATTATTTGTGGAATTTGGTACTCTGTACAATACAATAATATTTCAAACTTCCACTAATTCAAAATAATGTGCCATTCATAAATTACAGTTACATGCACTTTAAGAACAAAATTCAATGTCTTCAAATTCCAAACAACTCCATTCCCGATTCCCTTTCATTGCACAAATTCCCCGCCCTCCCTCGTGGTTTTTATGAAAATCGATCACTCCAAAAGAAATTCCAAAACTCAAGTCCCCATTGCTCTAAACCCTACAACTGCAATGATTAGAGAAAAAACAAACGTACAAGAGTAGAGTTTTTTCCAAGGTATTCCACACCACTAGAGGCAAACATAAAGAAGCACCTGTAGAATTCGACGCTACATGCATCCACCCTTGTAAGTCAATCACGCTACTCTTCCAATTTTTGCAAACTTGAGGGAGCTTCTATGGCCTTTGGGCAATAGAAGAAGAAGCAGAAGAGCATGACTCCTAGCTGCTCATTGTGAGGGTAGTTGCAATTGCTATCTTTGAGGCCAACCAACATTGTCGCCATTCCTGAAGGAAATTATGTTTTTGGAAAGGTTAGGAGCTTTGAAGATGGAATTCTATTGTGTAGAATTATAAACTACAATAAGTTACATGCAAGTTGTAGGAGAGTCTATTGTCTGCGAAGAAGGTGTGAGAAAGACGATGGTTTGCTTCCTTCAAGCTTTCCTATGTTACAAGTGAACGGGCCTTATGTCCACCAGGTATTTGGAACTGGGTATATTTGGTGTAGGGTGTCAACCAATATGTGGAAGGAAAGACATTTTGAAATTGCGTAAATTTTAGGCTTTAACATGCATGATAGTATTAGTAAGCATTTCAAATTTGAATGTTTTAAAAAACAAATCTCAAGTTTTTAAATTATTCAATTATGAAGATAAATTCAAAAGTATATTATTTCTAATTTAAATTTCTTAAGAATCATAACAAAAATGAGTTTATATTTGTTTGTTAATATAAGATTTCATTCATTAATTTTTGCAAAATCAAACACTTGAATTCATTTTTACTTTTGTAGTTAGCTTTCTTTTACTTTCATCATTAGCTTCCATTTACTTTTATATTGCATAAAGCATTTTTTTCATTACTTTTAATTATTGTAGATCAAGACTTTTACTTTATGAAATCTTGAATTGGAATTTGGGGTATATATAGATCTTCAATCCATTAGTTTCTTTCATCCTCCTCTCAATCATCCTTCATGTACCTTTTCTATCCATTGTTCCTATTCATAGGCATTGTTGTTTTTTCTTCACATTTTTAGTGACAACAATAACTATATCATTACTATTTTATTGATAGATTTTGATTTAATAGTTTGAAAATTTTCTTTATAGAATTTTCGAAGATGGAGCCTTTTAACTTTATGGTGCAATGTAATAGTAGTATGATTCAAATGGAGCAAAACAAAAGGATGGAAATGGAAAATAGAATAAAGATGCAACTTGAATATGTAAAAAAGATAGCAATGGAACAAGTTGAAATAAGGAATGCAAGATGGATGAAAAATGAACATACAAGATGGATGGAAATGGAAAATGTGAAAAGGGTGCAAATTGAGCTTGCAAAAGTGAAGGAATTGCAATATCAAAGGATGCAAATGGAGCCTCAATGGATGCAAATGGAGTTTCAAAGGATGCAAATGGAGTCTCAAAGGATGCAAATGGAGTTTCAAAGGATGCAAATGGAGCCTCAAAGGATGCAAATGGAGTTTCAAAGAATGCAAATGGAGTCTCAAAGGATGCAAATGGAGCCTCAAAGGATGCAAATGGAGCCTCAAAGGATGCAAATGGAGCCTCAAAGGATGCAAATGGAGCCTCAAGGGATGCAAATGGAGCCTCAAGGGATGCAAATGGAGGTTATAGAGCCTCAGAAGTGGAGGTATATTCCAAGACAAGTTCCAAATCACATGTCAATGGACACTGTTAAATTAGGATTAACTCCACTTAAATTAAAGAAAAACATTTTGATCAAACACTTTACAAAGTTTGGTGAACTCTATGCTTCTAAAGGTTTAGAAGTAGAAAATATTTATTTGAGGGGAAGCAAAAAGAGGAAATTCTATGCATATGTGACCTTCAAAAATGTAGAAGATGTTGATGCTTGTTTTCAATTGGATGAAGACGATGATGAACAAAATTGTTTAACAAAGCATGAAATTGAAGGCATATTGGTATCAATTAAGCGAGCACCAAAAAATATCAGAAATTCAAATAAATCCAAATCTCATCCTTAAATGGATAGTTTTAAGAGCCTTCATTAATAGTAAGAACCCTTATTGAATTCATGTCAATCATAGAGGTAAGGGCCACTTTACACTACGGCCAAAGGTTGAGAGGTAGTAGGTTTCTACCAATCAAATTTTAAAAAGCCATGAGTTCATCCTTTGAACCCTTTATACTAGATGACCACAAGTCCAAAGGCCATCGCCCTCCAACTACTTACATGGCAACGGACTCTCAAAAGGAAGTTTGGGTCGGTTAGAAATGGAGATCCACACTATAGCCGAGGAGCTATCAATTGTTAAATTGGTAGGTGGCAATTCATTATTAAGAGTTTAGACTTTGGACTTGATCTTTGAAGACTTCACACTATGGTCATACTATTATTTATTGCCTATTTATTGCTCATTTCTTTGGACTCTCAACAACGTATTGTTGTTGCTTGGTTGGAAGTATTGTAAGGAGTTTTATTTTTTGAAATAAAGAGCCTAAATAAATTGAATTCCGTCACTTTTCCTAAGGTCCCATAGAAATGATAGAATCATATTCAAATCTTCAAAATTTGTATTCAAATGAACATAAAAAATTTGGATTATGAAATATGAAGCTAATGAGAGTGCATTTCTAGCTACAATTTATTTAGTTGTCATGGCTTTTTTTCTATAAGCTAAGATACCAACTATTATATTAATATCTTAAAACCTAAAGAGTTTTAAAGTGGGATGCACTTTGGTTAAAAATCAAGTGTAGTTTACAATGTAATTTTTGTATGTATGATTTGCACTAATAAATCAAAGCTTTCCAATCTTGGTTTCTACTTCATTTCAATCTCTAAACATCTATTGGAAATTTCCAATTTTTAATTCTAAATGTCTAAACTCAATGTTTAAAAAAAATTTAAGTATTAAACTTCACGCACTATTGTGTGCAATATTTTTTTTTGGGTCCTAAGATGATTTTAAAAAGACTTTTGGACCTTAAGAGGTTTTTGAATTTGAATGTAAAATTGAATCTTGGAGGAGCACCAACCAGAAAGTAAAAAAATCATGTGAATCCAACCTATACAGTAACTATCCCCAATAGTAGGCCACCATATAAATCACTCTCATAAATTGATAAATTAGATTTATGAAATGAAATTTGGACATGTTGTCTCGGGGGGGTCATTTAGAGTGTCTATTAGAAACCACGTGCAAACAAAACTTTGGACCCCCCATATACTTTTTGAATTTTAAATTAAAAAAAATTAAAAAAATATGAATAGATTTTCCTACTTTGAAAGTTTATGTTTTGAATTATTGATATTTTTATTTGTTAATAATAATTAGTTACAAATTTTTGAAGTAAAAAGATACACTGTAGAATTGAAAAATAACTTTCACACCCCTATATTATATAAGAAAAATTTGTCTAAAAAATGAACAAAAAATTCCTAAAAATAACTCATTATTGAAAGCTCATTTTGAGTTGAATATTGACTCAATGGTCATCTAAATGTGTCCTCTATAATTATTTGAGTTGAAAAATATGCCCTTTTAGATCATTTTCAACCTCTTCTAGAAATCATTTCATATTTTATTTGAGTTGGAAATTTTGGCAATAGAAAGCTATAGTCATTATTAAACAATGTTCAAAATTTTAGGTTGAAATTATAGTTTATTAGAAACCACTTGTTTGCACATAGTTTCTTATAGTAGAACTAAGTGCACCCCCTGAGCATGTTGTACAAAATAGATTCTACCTTCATGTGTAATATTACTCAAAATGGACTATATTTAGACCTATTAATCTATTAGTATTTGAATGAAATTTCAATGTAGAATTTTCTTTTTGTAAAACGTCAAAATGTCTCATTTTTAATTTAATAGGAAGAGTGGATATCACTTCACTAGAATCACATATTACAAGTTTCATGAATTTTTTATTTTTATTGATTGAAATCTTATTGATTCACATTTGACCTCAAATTTTTTATTTTGTTATTTTTCACTCTATAAATTGCAAAAATATATATTTTTGATATATATAGTTATTTGACGTTATTTTGAATTATCTCAAAACATCTTTCAATATTTTAGATCAATAATTAATTAACGCCAAGGTGAGAAGAAAAAAAGCATTGCTTAAATCCGAGCTTAAATCGCCTCAATTTGAATTGTTAGTACTCTAGTTAGTGTTGCATACTTTTATGTGCTTAAAGTAAAGAGGACATGTATTCGCAAATCTTGTTCATTCCTACCTAAAACTTGAGCTAAAAAGACTAGTAGGATAAAAGACTACTCATAAGATGGAGTTGTTCATAGTATAGTTATGTCCTATTTGGTAGTTTGCAAAAATTTGGTCCCTTTTAACTTAATTGGATTGTCAATGAGCAAATCACTAGTAGGAGCCTCTATTTTTTTGGATGTTAGCATGAAACAAGAATGTTTTTTAAAACATGAGCAAAGAAATGGGACTTTGGCCATGGGAGGCTTAATTTACTTGGATGTTGCAAGAAACACGTCAACGTTAGGGTCATAACAAGCTTATGTCCTATCTAATGTCCATGTTTCAGAGAACATCACAAAAAACATAGTTACGTTTCTCCCGACGTCTTGAGAAACAAGTAATTGTCACGTTGGCAAAGGATTTCGGTTTGACTACAGGTAAGTTACTGAAACTTACTATGGACTGAGGTAAAACGCCGACCACATGTGAAAAATACAAAGAAGGGGTAGCTCTTTGGCATCTTTTCTCAAAAACCTTGTATGCATGGATGGGAAAGTTGTGGAATGACTTCATTTTCTATTGTACTTCCAATATAGCACAAATTGTATTAACAAGTCCTAAAAATTAGTATAATGCATTATACTATATATATTATATGTAAATATTTGTCTTTATGCTCCCAAATGCTTCATAATAAAACATATTTTGTTGTCATTTTTTGAAGATTCATTTTTTCACTGCATTGCAAATAAAATTCTTTTTTTGCTAAAGTTATTATTCATATCTTCTCCCAAACAACAAAGAATATTGGAAACAAAACAATGACTTTGCACTCACTTCCATTATGTGCTACACATTTTCCATTCTCCATTAAAGGCTTCAAAATAATTGGATTGCAAATATATTAGAAGACATTGAAATCTTCATATGTTCAATACTCAAATTCAATACTCCTAGTGCAAATTCTTGTTTACATGTTCAAAAACAATATTGCTATCAACTTGGAATTTTATGAGGCAACTCTTCTTTTATAAATTGAGATTTTGTTCCATTTCATTACTTTGTTAATCAAAATTTATCTTGACGGTATAGTAAAGTAATAGTATTGTAAAAGTAGGTATTAACCTTCTACTATTACTTTAACAACATTTAAACCAAAAATGTAGAAGGCTCTACATTTTGGTGTTGATAGAACTTTGAAGTGAATGAAGTCCTTATTAACACTACTCATTATTCTAATTAATTTTTTCTTAAGAATGATGTCTTCTTGAAGTGTTTTAGCATCAAACATTTGATTTTAATAATGAATGATTATGATTTTCCAATTCAACATTTTGTGCAAGGGAGTCCACTGCAAATCTTCATTTTCTATTGTTGAAGGCTCTTCAAAATTAGCATCAAGAACAATACATCTTAGAGGAAAAATCACAATAGATATTCGTTTTCATAAGATTTATACTTTATAGAGTAGAAATGACTTGCATGGCCGCATGGGCTTAAGATTTGACTATGGATAAGTTTCTAAAAATTATTGGGGGCTGAGGTGAAATGTTGACTACATCTGAAAAAGATATGGGAAGGGCAGCCACATGGCATGGTTTTAAAAAAATGGTATTTAATGTGGCATATCAATGATATGGCATCCAATGAAGCTGAAGTGGCATGCCACTTCAGTACACATTGACGCCGTTTGAAAATTTTAACCCCTAAATGTCCAAACACTATTTTTGTGATTTTGGGCTATTCACTTTGAATTGAATTTTTATTTTTATTTTCTTTGAAATTTTCACACAACATGTGCCAAAGGGTACCTTTAAGGCACAATAATTTCCATAACTTTTGACTACATGGTATGTAATTTTCATTGTTTAACAGGTTACTCAGAAAATTCTTTAAAAATTCTTAATTTCTAAAATAAAAACTTGAAATTGGTTTTCTGGATTTATATATGCGTAAAAAGATTTTAGTCATTTCATTTTGATCGATGAGATGAAAGTTATGAGGAGTTTTAATTTACGGGCAATTATGGATTTGCTACTCTAAAATAAAATTTGAAGTCCTTCATTGTGAGCCTCAAATTCGTCACTTGGGACTCATTGTTTTCTTTTTTTTAGTTTATTACAAATTAAGGCATAAAGTACTACAAAAAGCCCAAAAAAGAGTGTAGAACCAAAATAGGTATGTCACGTACTAGTATAGCATTTGTTCATAAATAGCCTTTTATCCATAGATTACCCACCAAACCCACTTGTATATAGGTTAGAACCCGTAAATAGTAGGAAACAATAGGGCTCCTGGGAACTTACCCAAAATAGCCCAAACCCAGTGCATGTGACCATGATAGGCTAAATTGGTCTTAGGAGAGTTAGAGAAATCCCCACATAAATCTCCAAAGATAGGTTTTAGTTTCCCCATTCCATCGACGAAACGCTAGGAATCCAAATTGTTAGCTTGCAGGAGTTACTTGTCCAAGACAGGCCACATGGAGGAATCCACGGCCGCCGGATAGTGTTCTTGGATTTGGAATATGTCAGGGTATCCACAGCGAAATCTGTTCGCCAAGATTCCCTCACGTGTGAAAGATTCCCTGACTGCGGTGATTCAAACGAAGTCGGTTTTTCGCCTCGCCACCGACTGTGTGCCAGATTAGCCCAAGACTTGGCACGTGGTTTGGGGGACTCCATGAGAGGTTCCCAAAAATTCTCGGTTTTTTCTGATCTCCAAAGGATCTTTTTCCGAGCAATCAACCGCCAAAGGCCATGGTGGGAAATTTGTAGAAAATGCCCAGGCCGCGGTAAAATCTCACTAAAAATTAGACTAGCATCTTTTATATTAATAACAGGCTCCGACAAATTTCATGGTGTTCCGATAGCGGGAGGCAGCCGAAATCAACAACATTCCCCCAATTAATAATTATGGCAAGATCTTTGCGGGGTTGACCGGCGTCCCGGGAGCGTACGAAGTCGGAACGAAGACATCAAGGAGTCTTTTCTTGCTCCCTAGAGCCTCCTCAACAACCCTAGCTAGTTGCCCAGGCCAAAAGAGGTAAATTCCAAAGTTTAGGTTTTTACCCTTTTAATTGGTCCCAATTGGCGCTAGTTTCCGATGGGTTTTTTGCGATAGAAATAGGGGGTAGGGGATCCTTTAGGCTGAAAATGGCCTTTTGAAGCCATTGGCGCAATCCGTTTGTAATTCGGAGTTAAACTCCAAAAGTTAGATGTTAGGACCAGCGTAAAAACCAAACTAGGTGAAAATCTCGAAAGATAAGAGATATGCTTGCCTCGGTATTTGAGAGGTGAAAATCTCAAAAGATAAAGATGGAAGTCCTAAGAGATATGCTTACCTCGGTATTTGAGAGGTGAAGATCTCAAAAGATGAGGACGGAAATCCTAAGAGATATGCTTACCTCGGTAGTCGGTATTTGACTATTTGAAAGGTGGAAATCTCAAAAGATAAGGATGAAATCCGGATGGATGTAGTAGCAAGTGAAGGGGGGGAGTGGACCCTTGGAATCCTATAAAAGAGGGCCCTTCTCCCTTCCAAACCTCCCCTCCATTTGGAGAGACTTTGGGTTGGAATCAAAGCTCTCAAGGTCCTTGTTTGAGTCTTTAGAGTTAGGATCCTTGGGTCCATTCTTGTAAGAGCCTTGGCGTTTGGCTAAGCAACTTTGAATAGAGTCTTTTTGAGCCTTTGTGGGGCTCCATTGTTCTTGTTTCTCAAGTTTGTAGAGGCCTTGGGGGTCCCTCTACTTTGTGTGTCTTAAGGTTCTTTAGAGTGCAAGTCTTTGGAGTCTTTTAGTCTTGTTGTTACATCCTTTTGGAGAGACCTTGGGTTGGAACCAAGGCTCTTAAGTCCCCGTTATTGTTGGTCCCCTTAGGACGGCAAAGCTTTGAACCTCCCTCAATTGTTGTTGGGTCTAGTTTGTGTGGGTTTTCTTAGTACTTTAGCCAAGACACTTTGCAACGGTGTTTAGAGCTTTGTGGGCTCCATTGTGGTTACTTCTTGTGTTTGGAGCTTGTTTGGGTAACACTTTTGAGAGGTAACACTTTTACCTCCATTGTGGTGATAGTTTTTGTGTTCTTGCTTGTTTGAGTCCCACTGTTGAGGGGTAGCACTTTTACTCCCATTGTGGTGATAGCTGGTGTGTTCTTGCTTGTTTGGGTCCCACTGTTGAGGGGTAGCACTTTTACCCCCATCGTGGTGATAGGGTGGTGTATTTTGAGTGAATTGAGAAAAATTGTACTAACCCTAGAGATACCCCCCACCGTACCTTGGCGATGCCGCTTTGGAGGGCCTCTAGTGCATAATGTGAGTGGGGTCATCGTTGAAGGTGTAAGGGGGTGGTTGAAGGTGGTAAAGGGTAGACTTTTCTCTCATTTAGACTTTGTAGGTGTCAATTGTTAGTCAAGGCCGAGAGCTAGGTACCATTAAGACTGAAGTCAGGTCGGATTTGATTAGAAAAGCTTAGAATAGATCCTAAAAGGTTTCCAAAAACATAAGACATGTAAGAATCGGAGTTAAAACGACCGAGATATTGATGGATGAAGTTTAGAGCCCAAAACGGATGAAACTTGGAAGTGTTCGTCCAACCAAGTTGAAACTTAGTATGTAGTTAGAAAATAGGGATTCAGGTCTGTAGGTCAAATTTCACCTTCAACCAAAATTGAAAACCTATAGAAAACTATGGATGAAGTTTGATAGCCTGCGGTCAGAACTTCATCCACTCATAGCGGCTCACCAAAGAGTCCAATTTGAACAAGTCTTAGGTTTTTAGAAATGGCGTGAGATGATCTCCTACCTTAGGACAATAGAGTAAACTTTAGAAATAGGAAACACAAAACATAACATAGCAAGATAGCCAACTTAGGAGTCATTTAGAACCATGATTAGAGAGTCACGATTAGGTACTTAGCAAAAAAGATCCATTGCTTGGAAGGCACAATGGATTGACGATTAGACACCCATTAAAGTAGGAAACTATCATAGGACTAGAACCTAGTTGTGTTCGCCGATTTACCAAGGGTGGGTAAATAAGCGTCTACATTCATTTAACTCAATTTTCAATTTTTTTGTAAAAGAATAAAATTGTAGGATGTAGATTATTTATTGCAACATTGCAATCATTGAAAATGACATTTTTCAATTCTATAACTAAATTCTTGACAGTTTAGTATTTTCAATCATTATATTTTTTTCTACTTACTATTTTTTTCCTATATGTTGTACAATTCTAAAGGATCATAAATTTTTCAAGCATGTAGCCAACTTGCCTTGAAGAATGAATCCAAAGAAATACCATCAATATAGGCATTTTTGTATATAAATGTGGCCTTGTGAAGTGTAGTTGCCTATTTTTTTGGAAAGCCAATTAAAGAATTTTTGTCAATTCAAACACTAATATCTTGCAATCTACACAATGGAAATTTTTGAATTTTTTTCCACATCTTTTCAAATTAGTGTATTGCAAGATCCTAAGGTTACATGTGTACAAATGTTGTTTTTTCTCTAAACTTTAGTACTTGTCCTAGAAATGGCATTTTTGGAGCATTTTTGGTGAAAGCATAGTCAAAAACATTTAGATTAACACTATTTTTGAAGACATCAACTAAAACGTCAACTGAGACATCTTTTAAAACATCTAGATGTTTTTTGCGATGTCAACTAGCACATCAATTAAGACGTCTTAGAGGATGTCTACATATTTTTTGCAATGTCAACTAACACGTCAATTGAGATGTCCAATGTTTTCTCATAAAATACAATCCCTAAGTTTCACATATCCCATATGCTTTGTCTTTGCTCCTATCACCACACCTGTATAAGTAGGTTGTCTTGTCATGTCAATATACTTATAATAAGTGGCTTTTTAGATCATTTGACATAATTGCCAATACGGTATATTGTGTATATTGTATAATATATTGCATATTATATATGGTGTACAATGTATGACATATTGTGTATGATGTATAGTATATTGCGTATTATGTATGGTGTATGATGTAAAGTATTGTATATGGTGTATAATATATGGTGTATGGCCTATTTTGTATTGTGTATGATGTACAATGTATTCTATATGGTGAATTTTATATGTCTTTTTTTGTATTGTGTATAGTGTATGTCTAAGTTGACGTTTAAAAAAATGTTTAGATGTCTAAGTGGACATCACAAAAAAAACATTCAAATTATTTTAGACATCTATGTTGACGTTGCTGAAAACAATATTAATTTTTTCAAATGGTATGACGTCAAGTGCCACATCATCATCAGGTCAGGTTTAAGAAATTTCATGGGGCACTGCCTGCCTGCATACATGGCACTTACATGGCTGCCACATGGCACAGTTACGTTTCCTTTTTTGACCATGTTTGTTGTGATGTCGCTTTAAAAACACGGCATGTTTTTTCAAATTCTTCGTGTTTTTGTCCCGTCAATCTTGACGGATTTTTCTAGACATCTACAGTAGACATGCTTGACGTTAAACTAAACATATAACCATGTTCATTATCATGTCAGAAAAAATGCAGGTTTCTTCTAGTGAATTTGGTGAGCCAAGTACTGGGAGGAGTTGGTAGTTGGAGATACAAGAATGCCAATTTGCCAAGACTTCATTGAAACTACTTATTTTGGAACCTATTAGGAGGGAGGGCAACTTCATTGTTTTTCACCCATTGATGATGAGTGAGTGTTCGTGCAAGTCCTAGCTAAATTGGATCTATATTTTCTTTTACGATTAATGTGATGGAGTTTTACGTCAATCTAGAGTGTGCATTGTGATGGACACTAGCCAAATTGTGTGGTCTTAGTGTTAATTGCAAAGTTTTTTTATATGTGTTCTAAGTTGGAGTGATCTTGAGTTTGTTATAGTGTTTGGCAATTTGGGTATGTGAACATGCTGGATGGGTGCTAAGTGAAAGGCCAAGTTGGTATAAATTTTGAAGTATGAGATTATGTCAATGTGGAGATATTATTAAGTTTAATGATTTTGAGTTGGTGATTGTTGTCTAGTTCATATTTGTGAATGTGTGTGTTTTGTATCAATGAATGTATTTATTTGTAGAGTTTGCTTAGTTGATAAATGAAAATTGCTAGATTCAAATCTCCTTGTTTTGGGGTTGTGCTATTTAAATTGGTAACAAATTTTTTAGCTGGTTGATTATGCTTGACAATCTCTCTAGGATTGAACTTATTGTACTAAAAGAATTACTTCCGGGAGGGTGATTTTTCTACTTCTACATGAGTCCATTTAGACAACCTTCAACAATGTTTTTGTGATTTTTGTCTATTTGAATTCCAAATGATCTTTCATTTCTAATATGGGATGATGGCTAAAATATCTTATACAATAAAGTTTAAAAAGCATCAACCTTCCCTTTTGAAAAGAGCAATGTTTTACCAATATTGTTTTTAAAGTTACATCAAGTAATCAAGCACATACAACAATAGAAAATCACTATTCTTACTTCAAAGGAAAAAAAAATCATTGTTTCTAAAGTTCCAATATTCATTGTCCATTACACATGTCAATTTTATCTTGAAAATAATGGTCAAACACATGTTGGCAAAGTGAATGTGCACATATAAGGTGAAAGAACGAAGTCTTCATAGCCAAGGTCGGCCATGTCAATGTGTAGGAATTCCAAAGGAATTGCTTTTAACCCCAAAGTGACATTGAGGGCATAAAGTGTCCTCAAAATTTTTCAACCCCAATTTGGCATCATTTGCTAAACTTGGATGGAAAAATGCAACAAAGAGCATTTGTAGGATTCTAGAAAACCTACCGGCAATGACACCAAATACAAGGAATTTGAGAAAAGACTGTGATTTCTAATCCGCTTCAAAGTTTCAAATTAGACAAAAGTTTTTGAATGTTGTAGAGAAACGACGGGTGAAGTTGAAGATCTTTGTTCATGCCTTGCCAAAGATTTGGCCATTGAAATCACCCCAAAAAATTTGTACAACTTCCATTCAATGTATGGGTTCTTTTTCCTGCTTAGATTTGCCTAGTTCTCATTTTACTAATTTTACTAATTTTTTGAAAGAAATGGTCCTCCATTTGAAGTGCCAAACCTACTTGTATAAAAGACATCAAGAACATTAGGTTTTTTGAGCTTTTCTAATTTTATAAAGTGGAGGGAGTAGTTTGTTTCGTGAGCTAAAATTTTGTAATAGAAGTTTGCTACTTGTACTAGGCAACCAAAGCAAGAAGAATACCATTTGAACCTGCTACTTTTGGTCTACTGACAACATTTTTCCATGCAAAAAAATATACTAAATGAGATAATCATTGGTTCTCAAATTTTGAACTGATTTGTAGACTACTATTGTTTTCCTTTCTACGCTTGGATTTACTTGGAAAGCAATTGATTTTCTCGGAGGAAAATTCAAAAATGAACACATGTACAAGCAATTTTGAAAGGAAAAAAATTCCATGTCACTTTGGGGTTAAAGGATCTTGGTTCCAATTTCAATATCGGCACTAATCTCAATATTGGCACTAGTAGTGTGAACTCTTGGGATTTACATTATTCCACATAGTTGTTGCCTAGTGTGCTAATGGGGCCAATTTAATTGTTGAAATTTTAAACCCTACTTCCATACAAAAGAAGAAATTTAATGGAGTTAAAACTCTTAAAAGTTCAAACTTAATAATAGTTTTTTAACATGTGACAAATTTGATCATGTTCAAAACCTAAGTCTTAAGACCGTCTAAGGGTTGGTTCATTGCTCAATTGATTGGCCTATTAAGCCCATGTTTCTACAGGTAATTATAGTATGGCATGGTTTGGGTATAGAAACTACAAAATTAGATTGTATATTTTTGTAGAAAAATAAGGCAATTGTATTGTTCCACTTGTGAAAAATCAATTTGAATTGACAAATTTTTGTAGAATTGTACAGAAATTTAGGTGAAGGGATATTGGAAAGTACAAGATGTTTCAGCAATTCTAATTGCAATTACTTGCATTAAATATTTTTTTAGGCCTCTAAAAGACTGTTTTGGGTTGGTTCCCCACATTGTAAACCATGTTAGGGCAATCAAATTTTAAAATTTTAAAATAAAAAAAATAAAAATTTAATATTAATATTTTAATCCAAATAATAATAATAATAATAAATTATTAAATTTTAATTAATTAATATTATCTGACGTGGTATTCTCTCAGTCACATCAAACTATAACTATGGCCAAGTTCCCACAGTTCAGGAACTATGGGGAACTTACAATCTTCCGAAGGCCTCAAAAGACATCAATTTTTTTTTAAGAAGCTACAATTGAAATTTCATTTTCATTTTCTCTCCAAGCCACGATCAAGTTGTTAATATTAACCATATTCTTATAGTGAACCAACCTATTACCACCCCTCATCTCACTTCCACCCTATATAGAAAGAGAAATTAACTTAAACTATTTGGTTGTTGTACTTGAAGAGTCTATCCACTAAATTTTTCTTTTTTAATCCAAAGATCAAGACAAGTGATGCCTTAGTTATATATCTTACTTAAAGGGAGACTTTATAATGAGATGGTAGGACAAAAAAAAAAGGTGATTTATTTTGGTGGATCTAGTAAAGGAGGAGTGATTTATTTTGGGATTAGGTTGTTGGGATTGGATGAATAGAGTTAGGTTATATTGTGGATTTATTGGAGTGGTTGATTGTTTTCAATTTTGCGTTTGTACATTAGGAAAAATTAGCCTTTGTAGAGGGCCATTTGACTATCAAGCAATGTGCAAATCTAGGGTAAAAAGAGGAGGTTGGAAAAAAAAAATTGAATTTTTTTTAGTCCCCAGTCTTGACTGTCACACTAGGTGATCACATAGGACAAGAAATTAATTAATTTTAAAATATTTTTTTCTATAATTGTATATTTTCATGCAATCAAACAACCCTAAATAGGGTCTAGATTTCTTCTAGTGATGAAAAAAATGTATGTAGAGTAAGTACTTGACGATTATGTCATTAGTTTGCATAAGAGTTTATTGATAGTGGTTGTTGAAATTTGGAGTTGTTTGTGGAGTGTGATGTCTTTGCTTGGTTAATTTATTATTGGTTTTTGAGATAATCTATGATTATAATTAGTGAATTCAATGAATTATATTTTGTGTGCTTAGTCAAGGGAAGTGGATGGAAGTTTAGTGCAAGGTGTAGTACAAATATAGAGGATATCTAGGTATAATTTACCTATATACACTAGAAGAAGTCCGTGTTTATTTGAATGTTTTAGACATCAAAGTTGATGGATTTTGCTAGACATCTTTTATAACAACTTATGTTTTTACGTCAACAATGACATCTAATGTAATGTAGAATATTTTCCGGAATCTAATCTTTATTCAACTAAATCCGAGTTTGAACACCAAGGAATGAACTATATAAGGTTAGCGTAGTGTATTCAAAAGTCACAATGTACTAGTTTATTAGATTAAAAGGTTTATTTACTCTTATTCCGACTAAAACCCAAGATACGACTCATGCTGTCCGTTAATAGATGCTATTGACTGATGTATGTAGTCACAGTCCTGTCTAGTGTGCTGCTGACTCGTGACAATAGTTCTAGGACAATAGTTCAATGTGGACTGACTTGTGTATGGATGCAATGCAGGACTTAGACTTTAGTACAGCTCACTATAGTACTTTGAAAATAGTACAAATACATGTATTTAATATTTCAAAACAAATTAGAGTTAAGGGTTTGGAAAGGCTTACAATAAGTCACCCCAAGGCTCTAGGACAATATGGCCAAAACACGTGCAAATCAGTATGCTCTACCTAAAATCCACACAGAACCCCACTTACAACATGTATATGCAATTTTCAATACAACACTCTAATAACATTGATGTAAAACAAATAATAAATCCCTAACCCTAATTCTATCTCCCAAATGGATTAATTCCAACCAAGGGTACGGTCCAAGGGCCGTTCGAAAAATTTGGGCCTTTATTTTAGTTTGTTATTTTTGATCAAATAATTAGGTCAAATTAATCAAATTTAAATTATGACTATAGGACCTATGGTCGCGGACTGCAACACCTATGACCGCACTACAGAATCCATGGCCGTGATATCCGGTTGATACCCGGCTAGACCCACATCTGAAGCCCTTTACCCGTACACCAGTTGATACCCCGCCCGATACTACGGCCGCGTTACCCGTGGGTTACCCGGCGGTTCTCAACCGTCAATTCCGACGAATTCCAGCGCCCGTCCCTGTCTGGCTCATCGCCGCTCGTCTGGACTTTGGCGCCTGTCTGAGCCTGCTCAACGCTGCGGCTGCTTCGGTGCCGGGACTTCTTCGGTGACACAATTTTTTGATCAATTCTCAATGAATCGCAACTCTGTTGCCTCAGTAATCTCGTGTAATCCCACAAATTTCCCGATTGCGTTTAATTCTCAAACATTGACCTCCCCAAGTATCCGAATCCCTAATCCATTCACAACCAAATTTGCCATCACAATTTCACAATCAAGCAAATTTCAGGAGGATTCTTCTGTTTTTCATCACTCTCTGATCAATCGGTATTGACAATCACTCAGATGATCCCAATTCAGTCCCATAAGGCCAATTCGGTGACACACCAGTTCATCAATTTTACATCCAAACTCACTCAAAAGTTGTTGCACTGCAATTTGGGTTCACGGCAGCCTGCTGCGCCTTTGAATGGCGCACTTGATCAGCCCTGCACACAAGCTTGCCAAAATCTCCCCGCTGCAATTCCACAATCAAATCACCAAATTCTCCTGTAGCACGTCTTCCGATCAGTCTCCCCAAGCTGATCAGTTTCGGCTGCACCAACTAGCTTCCTCAGTTCACTCAGCCATCTCCAATGTTCTTCCAGTCTCTCTTCCAGATCCGAATTTTACAAAAAAAATATTGTCAAGACAAAAATCCAGAAACAATTCCCGAACCAAATTCGGTAAGCCCACAATCTCAAATAACCACATCGTGGAACAATCACAAATCACAATTCCAAACTAAAATACAATTGCATTTTCACGTAAACCCAATGTATATTGCAATTTCAAAGTTTACAAAGACACACGCAAGAATTTCAGCACTGGTTTTCACTGTTTTGCACTATTCTGCACTATTTTACTCTTTTCTACACGGGGAGAGAGAATTAGAGAAAAACAACTATTAAAAGGCAAAAAGGAGGGGGGTGATCGGAAGCGGGAAGAGTTGCATAGGCACCACTTCCAATCGCACCCATAACCCTATCTTTCTCCTTGTTCTCTTTTCTTTATCTCTTTTTTTTTTATCTTTATCTTTTCTTTTGCCTTTTGCTTTAATCTTTATTTTTCTCCTCTTTGACTATTATACTAATTATAAACTAAGATGTCTTTGAACTTTTTCAAACTTTTAATAAAAATAGAATACTTTTTATACTAAATACTAGATATAAAGTAAAATAATGTGTATAAAGTCTTTAAAAATCGAAAAAGTACTACAAAAGTCTAAAGTACTAGACTACATGTAACATCAAGATTTCACATTAGATGTCATTGTTGACATAAAAACACAAGTTGTTATAAAAGATATTTAGCAAAATCCGTCAACTTTGACATCAAAAAATTCAATAAAATAGGGGCTTCTTCTAGTGACAAGTACAATTTGCATTATTAGATAACTGTATAGGTACAACTATTTAGGCATAGTTTGATTAAGAGGATGGTTTTGAATATTTAGGCATTTATGACAATATGAAATTTAGAATTTTTATGTGATAGTAGGAATTTAAATACGGCTTGTACAACTTATTATGCCTTTATATGTGTTTGCTTGGTTTATAACCCTCATTTACCTATGGTGTACATTTTTGTCCTAAAATATTGTAGCTTCTGAGTAGGTTGGTCAAAAAAATAATAATTAAAAGGATGACAAATATTTTGGAAAATTACTAACCTATTTTTCCCCTAATGTATTAATGAATGCCCTAATTTATAGAAATTAAACTCACTCCACATAATCTTGAATCTTTTTTTTGGTCAATAAATGTAAAATTACACTATGAAGTTTTGGCCTCACCATTTTGACCATTTAAAAGTACAATTGCTCACAAACAAAAGATATCTCTTATATGCAACAAACCCTAAAACTTAACAAAACCCTAACAAACAAGGTAGAGAGTTTTGGGTTTGGAGGTCAAGACAAGGGCTGACGGCCAACTTAGATGAAAATAGCAACAACCATCCCAAAATTGTTAAAACAACTTAGATGAATGCCTAATTTATTTCAATTATATTTTAAAATCGCTCAATTTTATGATATATTATTTATTTGACTACCTTATTATTTTTCACTTTAATTAATTATTAGGCGGAAAATTGCCCAAGCTCCTAGGAAGCTCCAGTAGTCCGCCATGAATATATGAGGGCAAAATTCAATTGGATGGCGGTAACAAACTAATTCACCTTTTAATTCTAATTTGAAGTTTCCCAAAACAAGTTTTGAACTTTGAGACTAGGACATAAAAACGATGGTTGAGAGTTAGTTTCCTATCATTGCTCCATATGGGATGGCTTTGGATTGGAATCAACCTACAATTGCCATGATGGATGGATTTTCTTCCAATGGTTGTAAAAATGAAGGAAATTGACAATTATAAATCACATTTTTTTTAAAAGCTCCAAATGACTCGAATTTGGTGCATTGGAAGAATATGAAATTTTCTATAAATTAAGATATTTTTTCTTTTGAAAAAAAATGAAAAATCCCATGTAGAACTGGCAATTAGAAAACACTTACTACTATTTGTTGTGTGAACCGCCCATTAGGTTTTAATAATTATGTTGTGCATCTCTTCCCTTTTAGACTTGAGATTAATAAGCATTATTTTTTTAAATGTGGGAATGAATTCATAATGATAAATAAATGCAACAACTACATAAAATTATTTAGCAAAGCAAAAGGCTTCCAGTAATAAATAACCGAAGGCAAAAACATTCTGAAATTGTCAAATTCTTCAAATTCAACCCAAACATAAGGTAGAAGGACCCATTCCCAATCCTCTACTCAATCCAATCTTGAAAAATATGTAGATATAGAAAGGTTCAAAATGTACAACTTGCACATATGGTGCAAAAATTAAATGATTTGGGATACACCATATACTTAGACTTCACAAATTCATAGCATATTCATACATATTTTGAAAACTATCATATATTTTTTTATCATGATTTTCAATTGTCAATGTATTATAAATAATCTAATATATTGATTCCACCTCATAGTATGTGGAATTGCTTAAAGTGTTGATTATTGGTGCTTCCATCTTATACATTCATCATGAACTCAAGGAATATTGAAAAAAAACTATCTACAAAAAAAGAGGATTTGACACAAACAACAAATGTTTTGTTGTCACCAATTATTTCTTTTTTGTTAGTGAATGAAATTGTGTTCTCTACATAAATCCCCGAAAGAAATCTTGTATTACTTAACCTATAAAGATCATGCCATTCTTGGCCCTTTTCAAAAATTTGATGTATAGCAACAGTTTCTTGTTGGATTGTTAATAAATATACATCCTATTAAGTATTAATCCCCCATCATAATCGAGCTTTCCATCAAAGAATTGAAAGAAAATATATTTAGAATCCCAAGGTAAAAGATGGATTAAAAAAAAGACTTGTTAAACAAGTAAATGAACACAAAGTGTCCAATTTGACCCTTACTTAGGGGTCAAATTAATGACATTAGAAAACTATATCATTTCCACTTCTAAATAAATCTAAACCAATGCAAAAGCTGAATATGTTTTTTTTTGCCATGTCATCTTAAAGATGTGCACATTGTCTCCTAAATTTACAATAATCTATACTTCATGTTTGTGTTCTAATTTTTGTTTTGTTTTCACCTAAATCAAAGATTAGGTACCATGAATTCAACCTGAAAAGATGGTATAGCAACTGTGCTCACCAAATGTACATCAATTATCCTATGCCCAAATAAAAATGTGCATTCCACATTTGTTCTAAAACAATGCTCAAAGTCATTCCAAATTGGTCATGCATCATTAAATGGTTAATTTCGCCTTGCATCTCGTTTGCCTTTTCGGTACTCCCAAGGCCTCTCTGGGTTAACAACTGCCCACAGGCCAACACGAGCAGCCTTTGCTTCGATCTCCCACTGTACAACCCAATGTTTGGAGAGAATTGTCCGTTAGTTCATTGTTAGCTAGTAGGATTGGGGGAAAAAAATAGTTGCAATTTGAAAACATTAGAAAAAAAACTCTACAAAAAACTCTATAAATCTTTTAATTAGAATTAAAAATAAAGAAAAAAACGGACTCAATATTTGAAAGATCAGTTCAATATGGGAATTAAAGGAAAATAGCAACTACAAAAGAATGTTATGAGGAATAACATGCTAGGCCTTGAAAGTGGTGAAGGATGTTGTTTCCATAATAAGGATGTCCTTTCATGATATCAAACATAAATTCAAAGATCGAATCATAATCAACCAAATTTAGTCAAGGGACTAAAAAATAGTACCATAACAGAAGAATAGCCCCATATTATGGAAAATAACATACCTCTCCTCATCCAATGAGTGACTATCATTTATATACAAAAAAAGATGTAACAAAATGGGCTCCATTGAAGTTATGAACTAAACAATGTGAAAATAGACTCTCATTATAATTACGTGTCACACTAAGTACAAAGAACCGATGAATTAAAAGACAAAGCCATACCTTAGCAAAAGTTGGTCTTTTATCATATTGTGCATAATGCCACACACATCCCTTCTTCAGAAGCACCTCCTGATAAGACCCATTCCCAAACTCCATCAATTCTACGCCTAAAATCTACCAAATAACCATTTGAGCATAGGTCCTATTATCAAATTGTCTAAGTAAACTTTGATTCTTGTTGGAAGTCAAGAAGAGGATTCCAAATTCTCTTAGCATGCATTTTTGGGACACCACATGAACAACCTATAGATGAATTTTTTAAGGAGCTAGAAATTGAGTTATGTCCCAAATTGATTGACCTCAAGCTTTCATTAACATAGACTAAACATTTTAGACAAAAATCCATACAATGCGGTTCTAGAAAAGGGTCACAAATAGGTGCCATTATTTGTACAAAGATGATTGACAAATATAAGCAAATTGAAATGGTGTGTGTACCTGAATGAACATTCCATTGCAATGGACATCACCCACTAACCGTCCATATTGGTCCACAGTATACACATGAACCAGAAGTGGGTGCCCCTGAACAAGACTACTTAAGCATGCCTTGGATTGTTGGCCATAAGGTTGGGTACTCTCGGGGGCGTCCACACCCCTGTACAAGATGAAAATAATTTTCTTAGATATAATATAATAAAAAACTGACCACTGCAATAGAGTTAATCATAAAAATAAACCCAATTTGTAAATATAAAGTTTTTAACTAAGAATAGTACAAAAGAAACACGACATCAAATTCCATCAAATCTTAATTTTGGTGCTTCAAGGAGTTTTTTCCTGTGTTTTTCTCAAACTTTGGTTCTTGGTTCCTCATTGTGCACACTTTACGATTAACTCTAATATATAAGAAATAGACAAGAAATTTCAATTTGCACTAATAATGATGTTTAGTGTTAGTCATCTAATAATATTCCTATACAAATGATTTTTTTTTCCTTTTGTCAATTTTCAGAGGGCCATGCAAGTTGCAATCTTTGGTGTAGTGATGAAGTTACTTACATCCATGAATCTAGATGAATCATTTAGAATATGGATGCCATCTAGTAATCAATTAATCATTCAAATATATGTACATTTGGCCAAACAACATACTTATACCCACTCTAAAATGGAGAATTTATTTTCAAATAGTTACACCCTAAAAAACGAGTTCCGCTTTTGATGAAAGAATTGTTAAATAAAAAACACTATTTCACAGGGCACACCACTCATGAAAGTTTGACATCTGTTGTTGGTAGCATTTGTGCCTAATTACTATTTAGTATTAGTGTTTGTAATTAGTGTCAGCAACTATAAAATACCGGACACAATTAGTGTAGTAAAAGGGAAGAGTAAGTTACATACTTGAGGCGAACCCTGTATTTTTTGGCTACACACTGAACACCACCGTCCTTGCCATCAAACACCCTGAGAGTATGGCACCATAAACCTTCCATCAGCAAGAAGTAAAATATTTTAAGCAAGCAGTAATTAAAGAGTATTCTTGGCATCTAAAGAACTATTAAAACAAGTTAGGCAATGAAATTGGAAAATTATTATCCCCTAAGTTGTTCTTCAAAGATCCAAATCTCGGTGATGAACAAAGTGCTTTGGGATGATATGTTTCATCTAAATAGATTCTCATTCATCACAAGCAATGTTTGGGTGATGAACAAAGTGCTTTGGGATGATATGTTTCATCTAAATAGATTCTCATTCATCACAAGCAATGTTTGTATTTTTACAAGACTATGTTTTGTTACAACCAATAAAACATTCTAAACCAATGAACCAAAGATCCCTAGAACACTATTGAAACATCCAAGAACACAAGTTCAAAGAAAGAAACATTCTTCTGAACTATGAATCATAGCTAGTGTAACCACCTCATCCTCTTGAACGCACATTCTTCCTAAGTACTCAGGGTTTCCTTCTGGGAGGCTTCGAGCTTGGTTAAAAATGTTATGGACTAGATAATGTAAAATCTAATAGTTCATCATAGATGTCCGTATCTGTACTTTTTGCAAATTTAAAGGTGTAGAAAGAGGGTTTGCACTATGAGTTATAATGCTTTTTTGACTATCCAATGGAATGGTAACAAATTTGCCTTGAAAGTTAGGCTTGGCATTATGAATTTGATAAAGTTTCGATATACTTTAATTGATGGTTGTACAAACAACATAAACAACAAAAAAATTAATTTTTAAAAAAAATTTAAATTTTAAATTTTTTTTTAAAATTTAAAAATTTTTTTTTAAAATTTTTAAATTTTTTTTTTTTTTTTTTTAAGTTCGACAAAGCGTTAAAAGGGTTGAGGACATAGGTACTTGTATCCAGCTTGTTGTATTTGTTTTTGGAGAGCATCAGCATGGACATAGTTGCGCTGAGCCCGCGCCGTCTGCCTCATGTTGACAGCGTCCATTATTCCTGCTGGAACAGTGGCAGTCTCTCGTGCGTCTTTGTGTACGTTGACGTATATGGTTATGGTGTCCCCGTCTCCCACTGCTCGGTCTTCCACCTATTACAAACAGAAAAAGGCCCAAATTTTAACCCTATAACGAATGACGCGGTGACTGAGAAGTGTCCGAACGACAACATAGAAACCTTCTATGTAAGAGAGACATGTAAGAGAGAAGTGCAAATGTTCGTCTTTGGAATTTTGTGTGAAAAAAGGGGAGTGCTTGCATAGCAGTTTGATCTACTCCAATGAGTGTTCTTAGGGTGTTTTTTAAGTAAATGATTCACACGGTACCCAAAAGGATGATTTCCATAGTGACCAGTCCAGAGTTCTAGGGTTAAATTAACATTACAATCATAGAATATTGAGCATTCTAGGGTACACACAAGAAAACCACTAGCCAGCCCTCATACTACCACTAGCAATTCACAATAAGTCTTCAATCTAAAACTTCAATTAGAATCTAAGGTGGGATCTTCTAAGTTGCCATTTTTTTTAATAGTGTGAACCATTTCTAACATTGGACTTGTGTGAATTTTTTATATTTCCTCATATTAGCAAGTGATAGGAAATTTTAATGCACCCATTAAATTCACGAAAAGAATGCATCATTTGGATACTGATATCATTATGGAAATTTAAAGTTTTCATGAATGGTAGATGTTCAAGAATTGTTTCTTCAACAAGCAAGGTACATATTGATTCAAGAAATTTATAGTGTGTGCGCATCCCTTCAAGTGGCACATTGGGGTGTCCCTACCTTAGCGGGTCTAGGCATGACATGGCTAATAAAGTGTATGTATAATCTTTGAATGAAAATTGGGGGGGTCCCTTCATTAATAGGCTACACAACCTCTATGTTTGAATGATTGCATAAAATGTTCATAAAATGTTCTTGTTGTATACAAAGTGATATCTCCAAGTGATCTCTATAGAGTGATCTCCCAAAGGAAAGTACATTCTTACATTGATTGGTTAGAAATGCTTAAATAATTAACATCCTCTACATTAAATGGACTTCAAATAACGTTATATAATTTGTAGTGAACCATGCAATGAAATTTGAGGATAAACATATGGCAAAATGAAGGAGTACCGGCAATGTGTGAATTTCGTATTGTACACCTTGTGGCCATGTTCCACCCACTACAAAGGCTACATGCGCAGGAAGCCCATAGAAGCGTAGTAAACCCTACAAGAAAAAACTCAAACGTACCATTAAACCCTAAACCTAAGGTTAAGACAAAACAAAAACATCCAGAGTTCAAAATTTTGCAAAAATAGTGATCCTGAAACTACACCCACTTGTCGCATTTCACCTATAAATAGTGCCTACTAAAAATTCATATCTAATTCTAGAGAGGGCCAAAAATACAAAACAACTTGGGTTCAGATAGGAGGTTTGGAAAGCATAATCTAACACAGAGGTACATTTCAGGAGGAGTTAGATGCCAATTTCATTTGTCTTTCAAGGGAAATTCACTGCAAAATATTTTCACCTCCCCCAATTATTTTTCACCTCTTATAGCGCTTAATGGACCTCAAAATCAAAAATCCTGATGGAAGCCTTAGTTAAGTCATACCTGAACATGAACGTTGTGGTGGCCTTGAAGCGTCAGGAGAAGCAAAGCTGAAGCCTCTTCGGCAGTTGCAGGAGGCGGTCTTGCATTTTTCCAAGCAACTAAAAGTTTCCGGTACCTGAAACACGAGCATCTCATAAGTTCGAAATCTAAACATGAATTTCAAAAACAAAACAAAACTCTTTACATGATCATTCAGTCACAGACACATTTCATACCAAGAAAAAAAAAATCCTCCTTCATACTCACCATGTGACCTGGGTGGCTTTAGTTGCTTTCACATACTGACTCAATTCATCTGGCACCTGCACAGAACAAGAAAAACACCGCAGCGTTAAGTTTGCTTTACTTCCAAGCTCAAATCCTATTGACTGACCTCTGTTACTTACAGTATCTCTCGTTTCTTGCAATCGATGATTGAATGACCTCAATTAGCATCCATTGTGAGTAACCATGACTCTGTTAAGAATCTCAACTTCGAATAGAAATCACGGGTTCTCACATTGAATCCCCTATGTAGAAAATGTACGCAGTAGGTACACGGTCTCAAAATTGGTGAGGGAGCACGTATCCAATGCGTACATTTTTCACACAGGGACGGGATTCAATGGGAGCTGGTTTTGATTCTGCTATATCTCTTCTATAGTGTTCTGCATGACCTTCCAGCGTTAATTTGCATAAGAAATCATCCAAAACGTTGAGTGAAAACAATTTGATCTCAAGAGAGTTTGAATCGGGCTCTTTGTAAGACCCAAATTAAGCGATCTCTCAAGTGAGCCTTATTGAATGCCACACTCCACTATACTTAGAAAAAAAATTCTGCTAAAAAGTAGAAGTCCAAAGAACAGCATACCTTATTTGTAGTTTCAAATTGCAGCAAATCTCGAGCAAGCAGAGAAAACCCAGCTGTGTCCGCTGCAACGATGGGCGGTGCAGGCGGGTAACCTGGCGCTCCTCCTTGGGTTCCATACTGACCCTGATACTGACCCTGATGTTGACCAGGGTATTGACCAGGGTACTGACTCGGATACTGACTCGGATACTGACTCGGATACTGACCAGGATATTGCCCTCCTGCATCCGAGTTCGAAAACTCCCCAAAGCACCGCCGGATTACGTTTCCCATGTCGACCTAATGCAAATCCTTGGGCTCCACTCTCTTCGATATCTTCTCACAAACGTATAAACCTCTTCAGTCCCTTGAGAAGGAAGCTCTAGGATTGTTGTTGCACAATTCTGTGTAATAGAAATCTCTGCATTTGCATCCCAAAAAATCAAGCAGAGGAAATCTACTCTATAGTGGTGACTCTCTTAGCTTGAGAAGGAGGCTAATCTCTAGTGTTGTAATTGCACGACTCTCTCTATGCCATAAAATCTCTTCATTTGCACCTCAAAATAAAGCATCAATGGAAGGCTCTAATCCATAAAAGTGTGAATCACACCCTAGCGTCAAAACTACTCCACCCCAGCTCCCTCGAGTCCAATCAATCAAGCCATAGCCACCATGCCCAAATTTCACTACTGCAGAAACACAGAACTGTCTAGATCATGTGCACCAATTTATTCACAAACCATTCTTCACAAATGACTCCGGCCCATTCAGCAACTCTTCTGCTCCCCACCCTCACTCGTCAACACCTTCAAAAAACAGTACATTTCGGGAGGTAGGTGCTTCCCAAAGCACGAAACAAAAATGCAACGTCCTCGATCAAGCTAGCTCTCATTGCAGCAAACGAAACTAGAAACTAGATCGAAGTAGAAAACTAGATTGCAAAATGATCTGAAGGAGTTCTAGATGACTAACGAGGCCTTCAGAAAACGAGCATTTGCGGAGGGAAGTCCTTTAGAAAACCAAATGTTAAAAAGTCTGTCAAGTTTGAGGTATGCGGCACTGCAAGAAACTGTCGGTTTCCGTTGGATTAGGCTTAGCTTTGGGACTTTGGGAGGCCTGCTTTTGGCAAGGAACACAAGAAGCTTGTGGAATACAGAACCGAGTAATAAGGCTTAAAGGATTGAGATTGGATTCATGAATGTAATGGGGAAAGATTTGCGTGCTTTGCGTGCTCGTTGTGCTTGTGGTCGGCAGCAAGGGGAAGGCAAGTTACGGTTGTTTTGGATCAGTGACAGAAGGAAGGTGCCGGGAAGGGGCGGGCGGGCGAGAATAGACGCGTTCACACTGTTGACATTGGATCCTGGGTCTGGAGACTGGGTCGTGATGACGGAGCACGTGGTGGACTTGGTCATGTGAGGATGGGTATGATCCCCCTGAGGCCCTGACACGGATTTTATTTTCTCCAACAACAAGCATGCCCACATTTCTAGTACTCTATGTGTAGGTCAGTTTCGTAAATAATTAGGGAAAATTTGGAACATGTCTAATTTTTTTTTAAATTGTACAATTATTTCTGAAAATCTGAAAACATTTTATTGGTGCTAATTTTGATTATCCAAAAAATATTCTTGAGAAAATTTAGAAAAAGGAACACATTTACACCAACCCTTTTTTTCCCACTTTTTGACAAAGTGTTAGGATGGCAATCACCTAAAATTTTGGTGAAGCATTGTATTTCTAAATTCATCCATCTTTTGGACCAAAAAACAATTCTCAAACATATTCATGCACCTTCCCATCCAAATTTGACGATTTCATCCACATTGTTAATAAAAATGAAAAATTTTATGGTGAAAAAAGATTACTTTTATCTAGTGAAAAGTAGACATTTATTTTGAAATGGTGCAAGTTGGCTCCATAGTGCCAAAAAAAAGAAGGTTGATTTATACATAAATAGAAAAAATCAATCCAAAATTAGGAGTGTCAAAAAGTAGCCGAAGAGCAAAGTGCCAAAAGTCATTGAAAAAATCCAAGTACTAGACTATCCAAATTTATCCCTCCAATCAAAACATTCATCCCTCTAACTTTTTAGAATTTGGATAGTCTAGTACTTGACTAATTCTAGAATTTGAATAGTCTAAAACTTGGATAATTTTAGAATTTGGATAGTCAAGTACAAGATTGGAGGGATGAAGGTACAATATCCACACTTTTTTTTGAACAAGCAATTTCTGAATGCAATTTGGAAAAAATATCTTATCATGATGTTGGCAAATAAAAAATAAAAAAATAAATGCAATTCGTTTGAGATTTTTTAGAGTGTGTTACACGACAAATTTTCAAAGTTGAGGTCATAGCTAGGTACACCTAAGGTTGACATTAAACTACACTGCATTAAACATCTTTAAAGTGCAAAATGCTTCAATTCTCATCGGTTGCTTCAAATAACTCTTCAACTTTCATTGGTTCCTTCTCAAAACTATTGTTAAATGTGAGCAAATCCATTGACATATTTGGTTGAATGAGAGACTATAAAGAACTCTATTCTAGATAATGGCAAACATTTGGTGTTGCAAAAGGGTGAAGATATTGCTTAGTTTGGAAGCACCAATTGCCAGCCTTTTTAGTAATTTCAAAGATTTTGGCATGGATTCAACACCTATGTCTATTCTTAATATATTGACAATCAATACTTATGAATTAAAAAAAAATCCAATTTTTTTTGCATCTTTCAAATATTACTAATATTTAAGTTTAACTATATTTTTTGAAAAGTTTTGAAGGTAGGTAAAATAGACATCTATTTCTAGAAGTCATCCATTGCTTGTGTAATTTCATCCGTATATTATTCAAACTTAGTAAACTTCAACCATAATCTTAGAATTTTTGGAGATAGTTTTGGTAGGTTTTTAAAACCAATACCAATATCATGTGGATGAGAGTTTGTCATTTACACACTTTAAAAGGTAGAGATAGCTACAAGACATTATGTATCATCAAAGTATCAGCTTGAGTATAACTATGAAATAAAAACAAGTTTTTCAAATGTTCTTTACATCCCCCTAATGCACCTATTCATGTGCCTATTCAAGTGACACTACATTCATTGCATTCTATTTGTGAATGCCCTCTACATTCCTACCCTATGGTTGATCTACACTTTATGCTTCAATATTTTCACAAAAATACATGCAAGTGAAGAGATTGTGAGTTCCTTGCAAATCCAACAGTTGGAGATTATAGCCATAGCTCTAATTTGACGTGGTAGAGAGTCTGCCTTGTCAAATAATATTAATTTATTACTTTAAAATTATTTATTATTAAAAATGATATTTTTAAATATTGTATTTTTGAATTTATTATTATTTTTTGTATTGTTTAATAGTTTGTCTACTATGTTGTGGTTCATAGCATAGGAGACAACCCAAAACAATCTTTTAGAAGCCTCAAAACACATGTAATGTTCCCCTCTATTTAGCATGTAAGATGAAGTTCAAAGCAATTTGGGTGTTTAAATGGCTTGAATGTGGTTGATTTAATTAGACCTAGGCATTGGGTTTCTTTTGCTTTTGAATTTTTATTTTTTTATCAAATGCAAAAGGAAAAAATTAAGAGAAAAGAGATATCCTAGAGAAAGCAAAGGATTCTAATTTGTAGCTTCTTTAATTAAAATAAACACATTTTACTTTGTCTTTGTACCCAATTCCATTTAAGTGAACTCTATTTGTTCATTTTAGAACAAGAATCTAAAAGAACAGTACATGATATCCTATCACTAATCCTATCACCAAAACCCAAAGGAAAAAGAGATGAGAGGTGCTATTATGTGAGCTTAGGATTATGAGCACATGAGCCTAGAAGTCTATATAACTATGTCATACGGGTGTCTATATTATAGAAACCTTTCATGATTGTAAGATCCCTATGTTATAGATACCTATATTGTAGGTGTTTATATTATAAGCACCTTCAATAGTTGTAAAATATCTACTTATACATATGTTCAAGGCTCATGTGCTCACATGTTGGCATTGTTGCCAAGGTAACTACACCTAAATACATCTCATTAACCCCTTAACGCCTCAATCCTTTTTCAAATTTTGGCACATTTTTGCTTATATCTTTGTACAGTAATACCATTTACCAAAATTTCATGAAATTGGGCATAAAAGAAGGTCGTCTTTTCAAGATTAAAGTGTTACATTGGATGAATGAGAAGGTAGTTGGATGAAACAACGCGTGCAAGCTCTCTGTTCATCGTCCAGAATATGGACGTCGGAGCGCTTAAGGGTTAAGCAATTAAACATTGTTCCTATTATTAAATTAATATAAAATTATGAAATCAGTAATGAGGACTCTAGACTCTCTTCTTATGCATTTTTTGAACACCACATGAATAAACTACAAATTTTCAAGTGCTGAAAATGGTGTATCTAAGCTCTTGTGAAACAATCAGTTCATCGATGTAATTGAGTCTTCCATGTTATGCGAGACCAGGCAACTTCCACCTCACCTCTTATGTAGGACACATGCACCAAAGTAGCAATGCACCAAAAATGTCTAAAGAGACGAGACAAAAGTCCTGGACACACTGCAAAGAAAACAGTTTGAAACCCGAATGGAAACATTTCTTATTCAATGCCAAATCCACAGTATACTTCACAATTACAAAAACTTCTGTTACAAAACCAACTCAGATACACTGAGAATTTTTTAAATATTTTTTTCAAAAAACAAACACAGTAACCAAAATTCCAGCCCGCATTTACTAGGCTGACAAGTTTATGTGTTGAGCTCCAAGAGGCTTACAAAACAGAAAAACAACTAGAAAAACTAAAATCACTGAAGAGAACGTTCTAGAGCTAAACTCAGTTAAACTCAGTAGTGTGGGCGGAAAAACGGCGGCGGAGGTCCTCCTTGAAACTGTGGAGGAGGATATTGCTGGTACGAGTGAGGAGGAGGTCCCTGTGGGTAAGGAGGGTGACCCCTGAAATGCTGTTGTTGAAAATGAGGATGAGGTCCCGGATGCGGAGGTCCTTGTGGTGAATAGCCATAAGGAGGAGGACCCATGGGCGGTCGCTGCTCTAAATTTGATGACCCCTCGCCTTGCTCTAAATTTGACCCTTCACCTTGTTTCATGACCGCCCCCATGCGCTGAGGATCCATGGAGGGATAGAAGGGTCGGTCTGTTGACAGGCTCGGTGGAGGTAAGTTGAAGTAATTTGAGCCTGGCTCATGCTGCTGTTGCTGCTGCTGCTGCGAAATCAGGGCTCGAGGAAGCATTCCCCCATGTGGTAAGACTGGGTTGGACTTCCCATCTTCGTCCTTTTCATCGACGTCAGCTTTCGCTACTTGTGGCCTGCCCCACATGAGCTTCAACCTCAAGCCATTGATCACCAGCTTGTTAGCCAGATGATCAGCAGCTTTCTCAGCTCCCTCCCGGGTAGTGTAGGTCACGAATGCACAAGCCCTTTGCGGGACCATCCGAATTGACTCCAATTCTCCGTAGCTGTAAAACTGGTCTTTCAGATCCTCCTCCGTCACTCTGTCCACCAAGCCGCCGACGTACAGGGTCTTGATGCTGGCATCGTCGGGTGGTGCTAAAGAAGGCATCTCCCCAGCCCTTCGCAGTAACTTCGCTGCAACTGGATCATTTACCCTGCAGAGAAAAACAGAGCGTGTAAGCAAACTGCATGAATTCGATTTCTGAGTGCCGAGTTCAAACGATAACATACCCGTAGTAGCGGTCTTTGATGTTCTGGTGCGAAAGCTCTCCTTCCACAGGCATTTCATGTCGGTAGGGGCACTCGGCTCCTCGTGTGCACTCTCCCCTCACATAGAAACTACAAATGTGTGCACGGTTTCGCTTGTAATATGGAGTAGTTCGCTGCAGCTTCAAGATCGTGTCATTCGGACGAGCTTTGCCGAACGAAGACTCGTAATCCAAACCGGCTTTAGCCTGTCCAAGGAAAAGGAGATGTGTAAGTAAACACAGTTCATTGTAAGTAAATTAGCAGGAATTCGCACCAAGGTTGGTGCGCACGGGACCTTACCCATTTCCGACCACAAGAGTGAAATGCACGACTATTCAAACAAAAGCAGGATATCCTCACTTCATCCAAAACACTTGAAAATCAAATTGAGCAAAAGTTGGATCACAACAAATACCTTTCGGTCCTGCTCCTCCGCGAAAAACTCCCTATTAACGTCGCTCTTGGGAATCGAGTCGCTGGTGTTAATACCAAGCGCAGTGTCTCTCACTTGCACCGGAAGCCCGTACTCCAGGTCCAGTAAGCATACCTGACACACATTCTTCAGCTTGCTGCACGTTTGACACACTTCCGTTTTCTTGTATCGGGCATCCCTTCCCGGCCTCCACCGAAACACCGTGAATGGGCGTGTGCAGATTTTGCACTCCTTGTCGAAATTCGCTTTTGTCTACATCCACCAAAACATTCCGATTCAATAAACACAATCCAGAAAACGGTAAACGGCGCTCCAGCAAAAAACAGAGAAACCCTAGAAACCCTAAGAAGCCTAGAAACCCTAGAAACCCTAGAAAAACCGGACTTGCAAGCAAGAACTGAGACATACCATGCGCACGTAAGGGTTGTCGCCAAGACAAGACTCGCAGATGATGGGGAATTCCGAGCGCTCCCACCCATCGGCTTCAAAATCACGATTCATCTCTCCCCTCTGAAATTCAAGCCGAAAATTCTTTCGACGGTAACCCGAGTTCCAGTTTCTTCAAGTTTGAGCTGCGAAATCTCACTACTGTCGCTACTTCTTTCTTTGTCCCTCTCTCTCGCTACTCCTCGTGCCCAACTTCACGCTTGTTGTCAATCTCCGCAAACACTAATTTACTGACTGCCGCAAAAGGACTCGGAGTCTTATATGTCTCGTTTCTGAGAATGTGAACAAGAGGACGTGGAGCGAACGTACCTTCGAACTTACAGGCCTTCAAAGGCACGTCACTAGGCAATTACCTATATAGGTATTTTACTTATAAAAATTAAGAAGAGAAAATTGCTAAAAAGTAAAAGTAAAAAAGTAAAGGGTAAATGTAAACGTGAAAGTGAACGTCCTGTACCGGAAGGTCTGATTTGGCACTTACCTTAGGTGCCAAAATTGAATTTCCACATCACATTCTCGAGGGTCCACATCACCCCATACCATTCACAAGATGACATGTGGCACTCTTTTTTTTTACATAAATGACTGAATTTATGTTGAATTTGACTTTCATTTAGGATAATATTATTAACCAATCCTAGTATCCCTTTTACTCCCCTGTAAAGAAGGAATCCTACCGTTGCAACTTCCAAGTTAGACAATGACACTAGCATTGCAACTTTCTAACCAACCAATAGCTCTTTGCAAATTAAACAGAATTCACTTCTAGGGATTTAGGGAGGGATTATCCCAATCTTCAAGGGGAGATGGTTTAGGCTTGTTAACAATTTTATGAAATCTGAAAGATATTAGAACAAAAATGCAGTAAGGTAAATCAACCTATGATAGACAATGTAGTGAAAAGAGGTTGTACTAGCCTTAGTTGCCCCTTCTCCCAAAAAATTTAAAGGCCGTTGATTTTAAAAAATGCTTCCCCTTCCAAAATGCTGTCAATTTCTCAAAAAAATTCAAGTTGTTGATCTTTGAGATTTAATCTGAGCCATCCATTTGAATATAAATACAAATACGAAATACAATTATAGATATAGTACCAAAATACGAATACAATATCAAAATATGGATATAGGTACTTGATATTGGAATACAGTATAATATAGGGCGGATACAATATGAGTACAGTATGGGGCGGATACAATACAAGTGGGATTTTCATTGTCCCATATTGTTTGTCAAGTTAACCTCGTTCAAAAAATTACAAGTACGAGGAGGGGGATGAAAAATTAAAAAATTAATTTTAATTAAATTTTTTTTAAACCTAGGGTTGGGGAGAATTAATTTTTTTTAAATTAGTTAATTAAAATTCTGAGTGCATTGTGACAGAAGTGTCACAATGCCAATGCACTTAGCAATGGTTGTACCAACTAGCCTTCCCAATCAACCTATGATAGATAAACCATTCAATGTAGAGACACTTAGGAAATGATCCGATCTTATATCAACCGATGACAATTTTTGTACCAACTAGCCTTCCCAATCAACCTATGATAGATAAACCACCCAATGTAGAGACACTTAGGAAATGATCCAATCTTACATCAATCAATGACAATTTTTTTGCAATAAGTGAGATTTGAGCTAATTAGGTTGAGTTAGTGGCCACATTCAATGCCTTGGGTGATGGTGATGGTGAAGGAGTTATTAGTCACCGCAGTAGTTTCTTCTACCTTTTTAATCTAAATTCATTATAAGAAGCAACTTTTTTATTCTTTCATGTCGTGGCTATGCTAGAAAATATTGTGGCTATATTAAGAAATATTGTGACCACTTTAGATGGTAAAATGACCATAATGGTTATACTTTGGGGGGAGTAGTTTAGAGACTATTTTGGGCCTATTGGGCAACTCACTTCAAAAATTCAAAACGAATTCATACTTTTTCAAAAAAATAAAATTTCAATCACTCTCTCCATTTTCTCACATTTATCTTTATATGAAAAAAAATTAAGAAAATTTCAACAATGTCAACAAGGCAAACTGAACCAATCATTCTGCCTTTCATAGACTGATTTAACTTATACAAGAAGGAAGTCAGTACGGTGAACTAAATTATAATGAATCCCTATTTCCGGTTGCGGTACTGAACTGCAAATGAAATCAATTTGATTACTTGAAAAAATTTGGAAAAAATTATATAAAAGCAAAAATTTGAAAACTACAAAAATAACCGGAAACAGAAGACTGGAGAAGCTCTGGAATAACATTCTTTAGCTTAAACCCATGATCACCAAACCCTAAAAACAGAGTGACGCCCAAGGTATGGAATCACCAGCCGAAATCGACAGCCCGCGCTTTGGAATTCCTGCTGCCAGCGCAAATTGGAGGCGCAATCGGAAGTAGTTTCGTGCCGTGGTGCGCAAGAGATCAAATCGAAAAGCCATTAGATTATTAGTCAGATTCAATTGCGTTTCTTCAGTTGCATTAGATTTTGAGTCATTTTGTCACCTCATTCCAGCGTGAATCCCAATCACCCAATTAGGGTTTCCAGTTTAGTAAGCAGGGATTGTGTTGTGTGGATGGTTTGAGTCGCAGCGATGGCGGACAACAGCGCCGCAGCAGAAGAACATGGAATCGCCGTGATGGCGAAAAGACGAGAGCAAGAGCATATCCGCAACATTTGCATCGTGGCGCATGTGGATCACGGGAAGACCACTCTCGCGGACCATTTGATCGCCGCCGCTGCAGGCGGAGTGCTTCATGCCAAGCTCGCGGGGAAGCTCCGCTACTTGGACGACAGGGAGGACGAGCAGCAACGGGGCGTCACCATGAAAAGCTCCTCGATTTCTTTGAATTACAAGGATCACATGATCAATTTGATCGACTCTCCAGGGCATGTGGATTTCTGTAGCGAGGTATCGTCGGGCGTGAGGTTGAGTGATGGAGCCGTGGTGTTGGTGGATGCTTGCGAAGGGGTGCATATTCAGACTCACGCGGTGCTGCGGCAGGCTTGGTTAGAGAGACTGACGCCCTGCTTGGTGCTGAACAAGCTGGATCGCTTGATTCTGGAGCTCAAGATGACGCCCTTGGAGGCTTACAATCGTATGAAGGTAATGCTGCTCTTCACTGACTTTTTCCGTTAATCACTTTTGTCCACAGATTGCAGTCTGCGTTCCTTTCAAACCTATTAAGCTAGCTTTGATGGGGTACACAATGGGGACAACCATTTCCGACACGGAAGAGAAGAATGTTGAAAATGGAGGAGAAGAATGTTGAAAATGCGAATTGTCAACAGATTGCAGTCTGAGTTTCTTTCAAATCTATTCCGTGCGGAAGCTAGCTTTGATGGGATAGAAGATGGGAACAACCATTTCCGTCACGTTCAGAATATACGGAGGAGAGGAATGTTGAAAATGCGAAGTTTTTTACTAAGTGAATTCAGAATCGGAAATTTGAAAACGGAACTATTATTTTTGGGATTATTTTCTACGGATTTGCAAAAGTGGATTGGTAGGGATACCCATTTTCTATCACCTAGTGACAGCTATTTCCACATTCAATTGAACCCTAAACTTTTACCTGATATTGGCTTCTGATTGTTTTCACATCACTTGTTTATCAGATTCTCATTTGTTTCTAGGGAAGGGATTCTAGTGTGTGAAGGAAATGGGTGCTTCCACCTTATGATCACAGTCGTTAGGGATTCGGACGTCTAGTTCGTGAGCAGAGCTCTCTATTGGTTTGTGGTTGGATGATGTTCCTGATGTTGAGCTTTTTCATGCAGTCAATAATTGGAGAGGTGAACAACATTATCAATGCATTTCGATCGGAGAAGTATCTCTCTGATGTTGATTCGATTCTGTCAGCGACACCGGGTTCAGAGGATGGTGACACAGCGCCAGACGGTATTCCCGATGATGACGATGATGAACCAGATGCTTTTTCACCGGAGAGGGGAAATGTGGCCTTTGCAAGTGCAATAGACGGTTGTGCATTTCGAATTGATCACTTCGCGTCTTTTTTTGCAACAAAGCTTGGGGCGAACGCGGCTTCGTTGAAGAAAGCGCTGTGGGGCGACTATTATTACAACCCTAAAACGAAGAAGATAGTGAGAAAGAAAGCAGCTGCCGGGAAGCTGAAGCCGATGTTTGTGCAGTTTGTTTTGGAACCCCTTTGGGAGGTTTACGAAACAGGCATGCAAGGAAAAGACGGAGCTGAAAAGCTTGGAAAAATCATCAAATCGATGGATTTAAAAATCGCTCCACGCGATTTGCAGCACAAGGATCCACGAGTGGTGACGCAGACAGTGGTGGCCTCGTGGCTACCCCTTGCAGATACCGTTCTATCAATGGTCATAGATTGCTTACCCAGTCCAATCACTGCCCTTCCAGAACGGATTCCACGCCTTTTACCGAGTACTTTTATTCCACCGACAGTAAACGAAGAAATACGGAACCAGTTGGAGTCGGTAAAAGCAGCCATTGAAGCTTGCGATGGTAGCATTGAAGCTCCTTGTGTTGCATTTGTATCAAAGATGGTAGCTGTTCCAATAGAAGCTCTCCCTAGAGGTGGACCTAATGGCGAAGTTCTAAACCTAGATATGGGCATAGGAGACACCGATTCAGCTCACCGGGAGTGTTTCTTGGCGTTCGCAAGGGTTTTTAGTGGAGTGTTGTCTGTGGGCTCCAAGGTGTACGTTCTATCAGCGCTATATGACCCTCTCAATCCTGGAAAAAATTTGCTTGAAGCGCGAGTGGAGGCGCTGTACATGATGATGGGACGAGGTTTGGAGCCTAAAGCTGCTGTTTCAGCTGGTAACATAGTTGCAATTCGGGGTCTGGGTCAGCATATTCTCAAATCAGGAACTCTCTCGACAACTCCAGTTTGCTGGCCGTTCGCGAGGATGAGTTTTCAGGCTGCTCCAATTGTCCGGGTTGCAATCGAACCATCTGATCCCACTGACATGGGAGCTTTGGCTCGTGGTCTGCGGCTCCTCAATCGAGCAGATCCTTTTGTTGAGGTCAGTGTCTCGGGTAGTGGGGAGCATGTGATTGCAGCTGCCGGGGAAGTTCACCTGGAGCGATGTATCAAAGACTTGAGGGAACGATTTGCTCGAATCGAGTTGTCGGTCTCCTCTCCGTTAGTTGAGTTCCGGGAGACAGCTGATATTGATGGAGAATCTGCGGAGGTCGACAGGAGCGCAGTAGGACAAACTGAGTTTGTGGAAAGGACCACCCCGAATGGAAGATGTTTAGTTCGAGTTTATGTGACGAGATTGCCCGGTTCATTAGTTGAGGTATGTAAATCTGTTCACGTCATCAGGATCTTTGAACTGCTGTTAATGCCCATTATCAATGAAAGAAACCTTTAACCTCTAAGTGCCTAATCCGAGAACAAGAAGTCCGCTCAGGAAGCTAACAGTCGATTACAGTGATTTTCAGAACATGCTTCTATCCTCAAAAATGTAGGTTATGGTTTTTCTTTTCTATTGGCATATCTGTTACTTTCATTGAAGCTTCCTGAATGGTTTTTCCAACTCCTAAAGATAAGCTGCCACCTTTGGTCACTTAGGCACTTAGGGGTTGGTATGGAAGCATGCGCAATTGGTCATGTTTGCACGAGATTGTTGGTGTTTTTTAAACGCGGAGCTAGTATCATGTAGTGAGAATTTTATTTGTTTGCGGAGATTGATGAGATTGTTGGCCTGGAACTTTGTGTCCGGCGTAGTTCCAGTTGTGAAGTCACGATCTATTTATTACAGAGGAAATTGTTTTCGGTCGATACATTTTCAAATGCTCTTACCAACGCATGCAAGGCAGCGAATCGTTCAACCTGCGATCCTATCAAAGAATCTCACTCCTGGAATGATTACTCTGCAGGTCTTTGATGGAAACGTAGAGCTTTTAAAAGACATCGTTGAAGGAGAGGGTAAGGTACATAAGAACCAAGGACGTCAAGAAAGTATTTCCGATGAAGACCCGGTTTCCGTTCTGCGAAGCAATTTGTTTGCAGCAGCACGTAAAGCAGAGGATGATGGCAAAAAGAGATCTGAGACCTCAAGGACTCACAAACTAGAACGGATTTGGGCGCTTGGTCCTCACCGAGTTGGACCTAATGTGTTGCTTACTCCTGAAGCCGGTTTAGATAGACCGGAGGCTGTCGATGATTCAGCTTTGCTAATTAGTGGCACTGCTCATTTATCACAAAAGCTGGGCTTGACGGAGATTGTTGAAGAAGACACTTCTCCATCAAGTACGATAACGGAAGAGGCGGTCGATCTTGCATCAGAAGCACGGAATCTGGAGTCCAGTGTCGTTTCTGGCTTCCAATTGGCAACTGCGTCTGGACCCCTCTGTGAGGAGCCTATGTGGGGATTGGCATTCAGCGTAGAGGCATTCGTGTCTCCAATGAAAGATGGTGTCTCTGGGGTAGACCAATATGGACCTTTCTCTAGTCAGGTAAGCTTCGTCACTGTTTCTATTTGGAAAATCTTTGTAGGTTTGAGCAGCTTTCTTGTAGGGTTTCCATCTCAAAAGATCCCGTTTCACAAGCTTATTAATCTCATTATAATGTTAAGTTTTGAATGTTAAGTTAACAGGCATTAGATTCATGTAGTCCTTACGTTGAGTTAATGTAAAGTTCATGTTAGCGTGCGGTTAGTGTCCTTGGCATTTAACTTGATATCACATTGAACATTATCTTAATGTTGATCTAATGTTCTATTAGATTACCCTAATGCAGTCAATATATCTTTTGAGATTCCTTTCTGGTAGGCTTTCCAGTAAGTAATCACGCTAATCTCAACAACGCAACCTCGATTATTGTTGACTCAATTCTCTGAGTTTTTGGATTGATGTGCAGAGCCTCTTCTAACATGCAAACTCTCTGCAGGTCATGGCGACTGTGAAGGACGCCTGCCGAGCTGCGGTATTAGCCAAACGGCCTCGCATTGTGGAGGCTCTGTATTTCTGTGAAGTCATCGCCCCGGCGGAGCACCTGGGCTCTGTCTACGGCGTGTTGGGCAAGCGAAGAGCGCGTGTTGTGAAAGAGGAGATGCGGGAGGGCACCGCCTTGTTCATCGTGCATGCGTACATGCCTGTTTCCGAAAGCTTCGGCTTTGCCGATGAGTTGCGGAGGAAGACGTCGGGGTCGGCCAGTCCCCAATTGGTGCAGAGTCACTGGGAAGCGCTGCTGGAAGACCCATTTTTCGTCCCTCGCACGGAGGAGGAAATCGAGGAGTTCGGAGATGGAGCGAGTGTGGTGCAGAACACGGCGAGGAAGCTCATTGATGCGGTGAGGAGGAGGAAGGGCTTGCCGGTGGAGGAAAAGCTGGTGCAGTTCGCCTCAAAGCAACGGACCCGGGCTCGGAAAGTGTAATGGAACTTTGATTATTAGAGGGTTACACGGAGGTAAAAATAGTCCTCGTTGAGTGCTTCCAATGCTGAAATGGGAGGATCAACAAGAGGGGTTGAAAGGGAGACGTACTTTGAAACGCCATCTTCTCTCTATTTTCTAGCTCGAGGAAGGCAAGACTACTGTTGGAAGCATGAAGATGAGTTTCTCTACTGCTGGATGTAAAGTTTTCTAAATGGAGGAAGATGATTCTCTCTACTGTTGGTGGCATGAAGATGAGTTTCCATAGTCGGAAGCATGAAGATGAGTTCCAACCTTTTGGAGCATGAATTCGAAGATGATTTTCTCAACAGTTGGCAGCCTAATTCTTTAAATGGAGGAAGATGATTCTCTCTACTGTTTGAAGCATGAGGATCAGTCGTTTTTGGAAACATGAAGATCGGTCTGCAATCACAAAGCATGAAGATGAATTTAACAATGAACACTATTATCCACCTTCTTGAAATGGGTGGCATCTCATGACGTTGGAAGCTTTGTTGAAGAATTCAAGTACACCACAAGGCAAGTTCTGTCCAACGACGAGAACCTTCAACAGTGGAAGTGGCTACTCTGTAACCAAATATTGTAGCGTGTTGTGTAGAGCTGTCAGTTACTGGTGTTGAGGATAGTTAGAGTAACGAGGTAGCTGTCAACGGCATACAGTAGTTTCAGGGAGAAAGTATATATCATGTGGCCACTACGATTTGCTTATAATCGCTGAGGTAATTTGATCAGTATTCTATCATCCTCAAGGAGGAAGATTGGATATCCAGTTTTGATATTCTTCGACTTTCTGAGTCCCATTTGATGGTTGCAAACTGTAACATGTGGTCGATCTGAGGGAGAGTGTATGCCCTGTTCTGCCCATGCGTTTGCTTCAAAACTTTTCTACTTAAGTAAATGAATTTTGAGCCACGACCAGATGATGAAACAATGGGGTCTTGCGTAGAGTACCGGCATCAGCATTCAATTGAAACTGCTCGAAGAACATATGAATTTCGAATTTTGGATCAAGAAATTGTTTGCGACTGAAGTAACCATCCAGTACTCATTGCTTTTTAGGCCAATACGAACCTTGATTCACCAAGAAAATACAAATAACGCTTTTGAATTGCAAGAAAACTGCACTTTGTGCTCAAACGTCACATCAGCTCTTTGCCAGATGATACCATGTACAGGAAAATTGAAACGTCCATAAGGGTGCTGCATTATTCTGATCTGCGAATGGGATACTAAATCGCTTGCGCACGCTTGGATGCTCGTTCATTCAATTTGTACACCTGAGAGAGTGGACTCCATTAGAAGAAACTCTTCAAAACCTGTGGCAACATACTGTCGAGATGAAATGGAGACAGAGCTACTGTTGTAGTGGACGATTTAGAGCCTCCGACTCAGCAGATTCAGCCTCGCCATTAGCAGCAGGCTCGTCCTCTTCCGCAGCCAGCTCAGACTGCGAGGCCATCAATTTGGCTTTGCGGAATTCGTTATCATAGTGCTTCCGTCGGTGCTCCTCAAAGCTCCCTGAATGATTGCCATCTGACTGACTCCCTGGAATCAAAATTCACTACTTCAAAATTCACAAGAGTGCCACAGTCCGTGATAGTGTGGCAAGTGTGTAGGATGTTCCATAATGTCATTTTAGAGAAGTCATACTGAAGAGATCTGAGTGCAGTGTATGTTCAAGACACGGTACCTTCATCATCTCGCTCCATATAATCCAATTCATCTTCACTCAAGTTCCAACTACTGCCACTTGATCGACTACTGCTGGCTCCATCCTCTATTGCGACTTCAGAGAGTGCATGTCTCACTGCCTCAGCATGCGAAGCTGAATCCACTCCCATTCTCTCGTCGTTCGGAGTGGGAGACAACCCTCCTGCACAACGCAATCCAACCGAAACAATCGAAACTCATTTAACTCCTCTGAGGAAGCTATTAATGCATACACAATTGTTCTGGAGAAGTCATTTCAGGTGGTAAAGGTAGGGATAACCACAATTGCTAGGAATCCAAAAGTGCCACTTGGTGTACATACCCTTAATACATACCAATTCTTGAAGAAATTTCTCACAACATCTACAATAAAACTTCAACCTTTAATAATTTTTGCATACCATATCTAAATAACGCAACCTCAGTCCTCTGAATCCTCTTTCATTCGTTAACAAAAACATATAAAAATTTGATCAGTCTAATTATCGGAAATAATCAAAACAGCAAACAGTGTCCCTACCTTACTGCACAGCTACAATTGTTTTGTTGAAGAAATTGAAGGTGGCACCATCATACATAAATTTGGCCAGTCTAATAATCGGAAATATGCGCAACAGCAAAAGCTGTCCCTATCTTAATGCAAAGCTACAATTGCTCTTGTGAGGACTTCATGGAGACTCATGAATTTCTAATAGAGATGTTTGAGACTTGAATTGGGACTAAGTCTTGAAGTTGAAGGCAAAAGGATTGTCGGAGATAATTTGTGAAAGTCATAATATATTTGTGAGAGCTGGAATGAAGTTTGAAGTATTGGATTGTACAATTAAGATGGCCCCATTAGACAGAAAGAAAACAGAGATGAGCAGCCTACCATCGCCTGCGCCATCCGGTGCATAGTAGGGGGTTTTGGGCTCCGTGATCTTCTGCTTGGGTGTTTTGCTGGTCTCCAAGTCCAGTAGATTCTCCTCATCCCACACCACGCGACCTCTACAAACATCATCGCGATGGCATCCGTTGTCACTCGCCTGCATAAGTAAGTGGACACCTCGGCTGAAGAAACACGACTTCAACAACAACACAGTACTTGAAACTCAAGCACCAAACCTCAACAGCACAGATTCCAGTACTCAGAGCGAGGGCGAGTCGTCGAATTTCTGGTAAAATCACGAAATTAGGAATCAAACCCCACAACACATGACTCGTTTCTAAACGATTCTCTCGTCCAGAAATCGTTAAGCTCCGCCTTACAACCTAACCTCGACTCCAACTGCCTCAATTCCCAAACTTTCCTCTACTAGAAGCACTCACCCAACATTTCAGCGAGCAAACCTACCCTAAAAACTCTCCGCAATTCAAACTTCAGAAATTGATAACTAATTTCACGACCCTCCATAAATCAACAAATCAACAATTGAGTTAGACGCAGCTTCCCCAAAATGATCTGAAACCGATTTCAAAGCTCTCAACCTCTCCAAAACACATGATCGGCGCTGAAATGCACGCACTAATTCCTCCTCCCCCTTAAACCCTAATTCCCGCCTCGATAAAATTCCGAATCGGTAATTCACGCATCGCGATGGCAATGAAGGCGAGACCGACGGTGCCGCATTCCAACCTTCGACTTTTGAACTGTTTCCCGAAATGTTTAGAAACTCTTGGAGATGGCGCTGGGGAAGAGGATGCTTTGTTCTGGAGATGTACAAGAGAAGTGAAAAGGGGAGAGAATATTTACCTGGACGGTGGTCGTTTTCGACCGCTTCGTTTCATTGCAGGGTAAGCTTCGTGATCAGCGATGGCGGAGACGAAAGGAGCGATGACAACAATCACTGGGAGGTAGTGAGTGTTTGGGAAGCTTGTTGACGCAGAGTGTGCGTCGTCGTCGTCGTCGCGGTTGCGTCGCCCGTGAGGAAATTAGGGTACATTCACAACATGCGGAATATCTTGGAGATGAGGTGGTAAGATATGTCGGTAAAATAAAAATTGACCAACAAAAAAGAAAAAAAAAAGAAAAAATCCTGAAGTATTCATGTAATATTTGCATAGAGGAAAATCAGAATTGTTGGTTGGCAAAAATTCTAAGAAGAGGTTTATATCAAGTAGGGACACTAAATCTTTAATTCCTCGAATACAATGGTTTTTAATTTTTGGAAAAACTCTTTTAGGTCAACATTGGCCTTGAATTTTTTAGTTGCTTTTAGTTCCACAATAAATCAATGTTGTTCCTAAAAGAAATCAACCAAACTTTGTACTCCCTTTGTCCCAAAATGATTGTCCACAATTATGTTGATATATTTTTGAGCCCATTGTATTGACCATGTTGTGAGAAAAAAACAATTAAGAAAGTTTCCAAATTTTATATCAATAGAATCAATGAAGAATATTGCATGTGTTCATTGCAACCTAAATAAAATTAGCTACAAGGAAGTATTTTTTTTACCTAATCAAAAACAACCTTAAGAAAAACATGACATTCAAAGTGGACATTCAATCATTTTGGGACAAAGAGGGAGTAGAAAAAACAAAACAAATTTGGGAATCCTTTATGGATATGTACAATGTTTGTAAAGGAAAAGTTGGGATTGTTGGCTAGTAAAGTTTTAAGGAGAAGCTTATGAAAAGCAATGGAGGTAAGTTTTTGACTTCTAGAAAACTATTCTTAACATTTGACTTCAACTTTTAGAGTACTCTTAATTTGACAACACAACAATGCTACCACTAAAATATGTATTTTCTTTCTATTTACATAGAAGTGAAAATATCATGGAACTTGGTTAAGGCAACTCCAACTTTGAAAATCGCATTTTAGATTCCAATACAACATAGAAGTTCTGAATTTAATAATGTTGTAGAAAAAGTTGTTAAATGATATGGAGTAGTATTTTTTCACAAAACTAAATATACCTAAATCATCTTCTTACAAAACTGCCACATTCATTTTTATCATAAGTAGACTTATTCATTAACTCCAAAGGCCCCAACTCCATGATATCACTACCTTTCCACTATTTGCCATTTTGAATATTATCTTGGTTGGTCTTAAATTTATAATTAGAATATCAACATATAATGGGAATTGATTTAAAGATTAATTTTTTTTTTAACTTCCTTAAAATAGATTAAATTTTTTTCTTAACTTCCTTCAAAATAAATGAATTCTTTTTCATACCTTCCTTTATAGCCATGAGATCGCTAATAGACTATGTAGGATGCAAGCAATACATTCAAAGGAAAAAGCCAAACTCTTTGGTCTTTCATATTGAACCTCTATTGTGGTAGTCATGAATTTCTCAAATAGCCTATTTATTAAAGTGACACAATAACTAGGCATTAATTTAGGCATGTCATATAACTAACATAACCTCAATAGACAAGCTATTTGGTCATTTTGGTAGAGGTGACAATCAAACATTGGATAATTACAACTTAGAAGTCAAATAATTGGAGGAAATGAGCATTAAATAGGAAAATTAAATTATCCATTCATGTTCCAAGTGACATTCTTCATAACAAACCTATAATTTCATGAATATCATCTTTTGAATAATATTTTCATTAATAGATTGATATCCTTGTTAAAAGATACCAAGTCCTACAATTAGAGTTTTCAATAAATTAGCATCATATTCCAAGAACTTTTAGACAACATCACTAATCACTAACCCAAAAAATAATTTTCATGATTCAATGGCCACAATGATCATATGAAGACTTCCCCAAATCAAGAAAAAACTCTCTTAATTATAGTTTCTAAACTTCCTCAAAAAGTCTAATTTCATTGAAAACTCAATTTAAGTATCTCAATCTAAGTTGATGCTGTACCAAGTGCAAGTTGGCACGATCTGGCCACCACATCAGATTTAAGTTACGTAATGTGCGTAACGTGCACTCCTCAACACGTATCACAAATATCCTACCCGCAGCACGGCTCATGGAATGCAAATGCTTCAACAGCAAAACAGCATGATATCAGTGACAGATGAGTAACCGCAAGATATGACACAGTTTTGAGCACAGTATTGTGAAAAAATTCAAAGGAAACGTTGCTGGCATCCTGCTGGGCAAGAGTACATCCTTCCAAGTCCTCCACATCCTATTAAAATTTGGATAGATTCAAAGTGCCTAGCACACAAAGTAGAACAGGAAAGACCACATCATCCACATTGAATGGATTCTGTTCACGTCTCTCACGAAACGCCTTCTTTCATATCCGATGTGACAGCTCTAACAACCTAACCTCCTTGATTTCTTTCCTCTAGTAAAAACGCTTACATCCTAACCGACGACAATCACTGAGACTCAAAGCGTAAATCTGTGATACAGAAATCGTGTAATTGGTGGCACGCAAAAGGCTCCATGAATTACCGATCAGCCAACTGATCGAATAATGAAATTCCACCTTCTAGATTTGTATTCACTCAGATGCCCAAAGTAAGATTTCATTGGCAAACAGAAGCACTTCCCTGCATATTGAGCGCTTAGTGCAGAAGTAGGTGGGAATCCAGCTGCTGCAGCTTGGGAAGGATGCTTCTCATTGTGCGAATGTACTTGGGATCAAGGGCCTGCAAGTTCCAATAAAATACAAAAAGATGAGTGACATGTCAAAGATCCCCAAATTAGATTCACAAATTTGTTAGTGGTGAGTTATCAGCGAGCCTACTAGAAAATAATAGTTAACTCAACATGAGGACAAACTGAATCTAATGATTAACCCTTAAATGACATTCCCTTGCCTAGCGGGCAGCGCAAGGGAGAATCAATAATTTCCTTGAAGCAAGACATAATTTCCTTGTTGCTTGCCCAAAATTTGTTAAAGTCTGTGCATGTAAAAGTGAACAGTGAATAATGCTTTGACTTTGCAGCCAAATTGCGGTGCTTGGCAAGTCATATTCACTGTAGAAGTGGATCCAATAGGTTGAAACATTCCAAAAACATGCAAAACCCACTTTTTGTTGGCTTGGCCTGTTGTTTAAAGGTTAAGAACTTTGTCAATCTAATGGAGGGGTCTTTTTTGTTGAAGTGTTGAGATAAAGTCGAACTTTTGAGTCTGGAAATAGCTTCAGTAACACAAACCATAGTATCCACAAGTCGTATTGAACGAAGTTTGAAAAGTGCTTACACAGGGGTTTCGCTCAAGGTAGACCGTAGTAAGAGAGTTTTTACACCCTGCCAACTTTATCTCAATGCCGTCCAAAGAAGCAATGCTGTTATCATTGAGCCAGAGGTCTTCCAGGCTGCTTGCCAACACCAAATACGTGAGTTAAGACATATCGTGCAAGAACTGCAATCATGAAGAACGTGTTTCAAAACATGATAACACCAACACTTTTCAACTTTCATCGTACACCTATCTATTCGAATGTAGGATCAGATGTAAGAGGATTATGTTTTGCATTCAAAAGCCTTTTCAATGTAAGAGTTCCTACCGATAATCACTAAATAGTATATTCCAATATTGCTTCAAAAGAGTTGAGACATACCTGGTAAGTTCTTCAAGATTGCTGAGGGCTGAGATTTTGTTTGATGCTAGATCCAGCACACGAAGATTCCGGAGAGTCGAGAGCCCTTCCATGACAGATATGTGGTTATGGCTCAAATACAACTCTGTCATGTTCACGCAGTCCTGCACAAAGAGATTTAAACTTTTAATGCTGACAACTACCATCATATTAACATAGAATCAAACATAACGTGCTATTTAAGGCACTGCAAGAGCTAACCACGCACAAAAGTGGAAAAAAAGAAATATACCCACATGTAACAAGTAAGAAACCGTAAGAGCATCACAGAGTACTAAAGCAACATGACCAAGGACAATTTAGGAAAAAAATTGAGAACAGATATGAATTCTTGACATATCAAAACATTGAAACAAGAATAAATAATAATGCTAACATACAGTTACCCATAACCTGAGACTGAGGCAGTCAGAGCTAGCCAACTACATGAACATGAACTCAAGAAGCGTCACCAAACAGAGACCTGGAATGCCACCATTGAAGTCAGACGGTTGCTCTGCAGACTAATTTTAAGCAGGCTAGTCAAGCCACACAAGTTTACACTCTGGATGCGATTGCGCCCCAGCCACAGTTGTTGCAGCTCTTTTAGATGATCAAGGCCTTCCATAACCTGCGAGACAAAGGAGTTACACGTTTCAAAGAAGATAACAGTCACATCTCTGGTGAGCATGTCAACGTCTTAACTGAACAAAAGCGTACACAATGAGTTTTCTGACGTCCACAATTCATTAAGATTTTAGATTTTGGATTTAGAAGGACTTCAGAAGCGTTACAAAATGATAAAGGAAAGTAAATACCAGCCCTCATCAAAACCTCCACTGATACATAATTAAAGAGCGCCCAGTAATAAAGATCCAACAACATCACAGGCAGCAAAATTCTCTATCAAACCCTTTAAATGTAAGACAGAGGTTCATACTCGTATCTTGTTGGAGCCCAGTTCTAGAACCCGAAGCTTGGACAAATGGTCTATCTCCTCAATCTTCACAATCTCGTTTTTCGACAAATAAAGCTCTCCCAGTGTGGAAGAAACAACCGCCAAGCCGTGCATGGACGTCACTTTGTTGAAGGAGACATCCAGCAATGTCAAATTAACAAAATTGCTCAATGACGGTATTCTGAGCAGCTTATTGTCACGCAGCACGAGCTCCTGCAAAACTAAGTGAATCCATGAATTACTACACTGTTCCTTCTATCTAGTGTCACCCACGATTTCATGAGCCACCAAAATAGCAAGCCATGTAATATATGAACTACATTTGCTACACAGAGTACTTGTTTGAACCTCGAGACGACCATTGACAGTCAAAAGAGAACACAGAGAAGCTTTTGAGTGAATAGTAAGTCAATCAACAGGTGGCCAATCAACAAGTGACCAACATAAGATATGAACTTTGCTGAACGGTGTTCCAATCTTACCCATCCAAAACTTCACTAATACAAGATGTTCAAATTAGTGTCAAACCAACGAAATAGTGTATCATACAATTTATAAAATAAATGCTGTTAGCTGCAATCAAGAGGAACACACTACTCAGCTTATAACAACTGTAGATCACAAGCACGGCATTATAAGAGCACAACTCATAGAGAATCTGGATAAGAAAATGGCACCTGCAAACCAAGTAGCGCCGTCCACTCACTCAACACACTCACTGCATCATCGGTAATCAAATTCTGTTCAAAGCTCAATTTCTGAAAAACACAACATAGGACGCCACAACATCCGTTAGAGTCATGGACATGGCCAAATCCAGAGTCGGTCAACCTAAAAGTCGGCACTGACAATCTCTAACCCTAATGGCGAAACCATAGTGACACATTAAGCCGAACACACCAGCTCAACTGCAATTGATCCTAATGTAAGGCAGCGGATTCTCGTGGCGTCACTGTCAGCATTTCAATCAACATACAGAGGTCTGCATTTTATTGAGAGATCACTACAGGGCTCACTGAAGAGACCACTCTCAGTACAAGAGCCAAATTCTCTGGAGATCAAATCTTAAAAGAATGGAAGGGACAGTAGACAACATTATATCAACCAATTCTTATGCAATCGCTTAAAGTGAGGTTGTAGGCCACTATTGAAGGGACAGTAGACAACCCCTGATTTCAACGGGTTTTAGTACCAAACAGAAATGCGGAACAAAAGATCACGCACCTGCAGTTGCGAGAGATTGGCAATTCGAGAGTCGACGACGGTGAGTCGATTGGAGGTTAAATCCAATTCCGCAAGTGTAACAGGCAAATCCACGTCCGTCAAGTCATGTAACTGGAAGCTTGTCAAGTCAAGGATATTCTCCTCGTCTGCCTCCTCCGCCTTCGCCCTTTCGCCTCCTGCAGCGGCCACAGAAGAATCGGACTCCATCGCCACGGGAACAGCAAGCTCCTCGTGCTCTCCGCTTGATTTAACAACGGAAACATCGCCAGGAACGACTTCCAGAGCTGCCGGCAACGACGAAGCAGAAGCGGAATCATCAGCCGCGAGAGGACTGCGTGGTGGTGGTGGTGAAGGTGCTTCTTCCATGACAATGACAACGACAACGCCACAATTGATCAAAGCCAATTTTCAATTCAATTGCGACGGAATTGAAGCTCTCGGTCGGGGTCGGCACATCACTTAGGGTTTAGGGTTTGCAAACTACACATGAAAGCACTCACGAGAATCTCATCACTCAACAAATGTGCAAATTAGGGATTCGACTCTGTGCTCAAGAGAAGATCAACAGCCAAGTACATAAACGATACTATTCCCAACCCGGAATGAAGCTCGTCACACTATTGCAGGAAGTGCGGAGCAAATTAGGGATTCGAACTTACCATCCACAAAACAACCAAACAGTACATCACAAACACTGTTCACAACTATCTGAGTTATCTTTTTAAATTCCATAATTGGTAACCAAATTGTAAGAATCAAGCAAGATGACACATCTGGTACTGTAGTCAGAGTCTCAATGGTTGCTTGAGTGGCGATTGAGCTTGGTTATGGTCTCAAAATTCCAATCCCGCAACACGAATTTCTACAAGAAGAATGTGTGGAAGTGGTCAAAGACTCAAAGAGCATAAGCCACAACTGAATGATAAATGAGGATGAAGAAATAAAGAAAATGAATATATAGCAACGACCTATAGTGGACCCGGACCAGTACCATGAATATTCTGTAAATGCTTTAGTCGCACGGACAGAAGTCACAGAACTCTCTGACCTAAGAAGGAAGGAGAGGCTTCATTTGACTTAATAGAGGCAAGGTGCTCGTTCTGCGTTTCTTATTTTTTCTATCTTGCTTGTAGTCAAGACTCGCGTAGTGAGTCTTGAAACCCTAGTTGATGTGTCCTTAGTAGTAATCCATCGCCACTGTAAACCATCGCATCTTTCGTAATCGCCTGGTTTCGAACTCTCCGATTACCACCGAGGTTAGTGACAGGCTTCAAATTTCATGCGCGCTCGGATAATGGCGCTCCGAGGTTTCTTTTGGTCTTTATCTTACGATCTGTGTCAATCCGTCGGTGGTTTAAGATTGTCGAGGGTTTGCCATTTTAGTGGAATGGCGGACTGATTGCAGCTTTTCGTGGTTGGCTTTGTCATTTTGATCAAGAATTGTGCGTTTCTGTTTGCTGTGGTTTTTCGGTGAGGTATTTTCGGTTTCTGGCAAGGTCTACGGAATAGGATCTTGCTATCTTGTATTAAAGATTGTGCTACTCCGGCCCTGAGAGCTCGTTGATTGTTTCTGGAGGGAAATTGATGCAGCCATTGGCGCTTGCGGGATGTATTGGAAGTGTAGTTGTACTGTACGCTGTTTTTCTGTCGTTTTGTACTTTCGTTTTGCAGAAGCCATTAGTTGGAGCCGTGAGAGGTTTAGAAGCTTTGCGGTGGTGTGTCTTGGAGTGTGTCTTGGAGTGTGTCTCTAGTCGGAGAGTTGTGTATTAGGTTTTGTGGTTCAAGGAGTGTGATCTTCATTGTTTGTTTCTTCGTTCGTGTGTTTGTGCTCAGAGGCGTGATATGTTGTACTCGAATTAGGTTAGAACGAACGTCGAGCGTGAGTTTGCCAGAATGTACGCAATGCAGCAGACGGAGCAGCAGCTGTATCAGCAGCGGCTCAAGCATCAAAGTCTTGTGCAACAAGCCATGCTGCAGCAGAACCAGCATCAGCCACAGCCGGCGGCGCTCTACCACCCGGGCTTGCTGGCTACTATGCCGCAGGTACTTCATGCCCTCCTGTTTTACCGACTGTGGCCTCATCTTAGAGATTGTGAGGTTTGAGTTTCTGATTTCAAATATTTGAGTTCCCCACTTCAAAAAGAACTCTCGTCTAAATGATACATACTCTGAGCCCGGCATTACTTCCAGAAATTCGTGTTCATCTGGCTATTTTGAAATGCCTTGCTTTTGATCTTAAAATTGAGACGTAATGGGGCACATAAGGACTCTGTAGCTATCTTGAAGGTCTTTACTTGGATGCAATTGAATCGGTAGGTGGTAAAATGTTAGTGGGCAGACTTCCGGGGTGAGGGTTTTGATACAATGAAGCTCATGTACTGTTAAATCTGTAGACCTTCGTGGTTCGTGCTTATGTTAAAATAATCAAATCTTTTTTTTGTAACGACTGGGGTAGAGTGTTGGTGGAAGTGTTTTTCTCATTGACAAGGACTTGGTGATGTTTGCTGTGTGAGTGTTGCAATGTCTCAGTACTTGGAGAGCTTCTTTTTTTTATCATGGTTCCAAGGACTTTCTGTCCTACGTTGCATAGGTTGGTATTAGTAGCGGCCCATTAGAGCTATGCAATGCTCTAGAGGGCGTGTTTTGTTTTGTTTTGTTTTTTGTTTGGATATTTTCTGTTTTTCTTTTTTCTTTTTGAGTCGAGACATTAGGAAGGGAAGAATTTTGTACTTTTGTTCACGTGGTACAGTCTGCCATTTTCTCGCCGTTTTTTGCAGATGGAACCAATGCCGAGTGGGAATCTGCCCCCTGGGTTTGATGCAACTTCTTGTCGTAGTGTGTAAGTTCATTGCTGCTTTTTCTTATTTCAGTAGTCCTACCCCAGTCACATTTCCTGCTTTTATTGTTTAACCTTTTCGTTGTGGACTATTGTGGAGTTGTTTGCTTCACCCTCTCGAGTTTTTTTTGAGGTCAAATTTTTCTGCTTATACAGAGACAAGGGGGTGGCAGCTTTTACTTCTGTGTGGTCATTGTTTGTGGGATTTTTCTCATCTGCTAGTCATAACCTCTGACTTTGAGAGTTTCTTGTAACTCTTGAAACTGCACAATTCCGGTTGTCAGTGAAGAACCTTGCCGAAGGTGTTACGTTAACCCCTAAAGGACCATAAGGCCACCAGGTGGCTTCTGCAAAACTGTTTTTTGCACCCCCGGTCCTTTAGGGGTTAAGAATGATCTTGCTGTTGGATATTTTGGATTTGTTGGAAAGTTTAAGCCGTATTTTCTTGAGGCATTTTTTTATTGTGTGACCACTTTACGCAGGTATGTAGGCAATATACACACTAAAGTCACGGAGGGGCTCCTTGCTGAGGTTTTCTCTAATGTTGGCCCTTTGGAGGGTTGCAAACTCATCAGGAAGGAAAAGGTACTGTTGATTTGCTATGGAGTCTAGTTCTTGTTTTCTTCCTTGTTCATCCACCTTTGGGTGATGGATTCACCTTTTGCGCATTTTTTTGGTACGAATCTGTGATGCATCTAACTCTTTAGATTAACCACTTTTGTGTTTATGTACCATTTCTTGTGGTTCGGAGACAGAAACGTCGTTGGTAGTTCCGCTCATTGTTTTTGTGTTAATTAAAATCAGTGCAAGTGTTACCTCCGCATTGTTCTATTTTTCTCATCTCTCTTTCGAACTCAATACATTCAAGTGCGTACTTGTTCATTTTTACCGTGTTAAGGTCTGGAATTGCACCGGGATTTGGTGGTCTTGACTTGATGGTTTTGTTTCCTGCAGTCATCATATGGGTTTGTTGACTACTTGGACCACCGTTACGCTGCAGTGGCATTAACTTCTCTTAATGGCAGACAGATGTACGTCCCGGTTCCTTTTGGGTCTTTTTTAAAGTTCTATTAGATCCGTGTACTCGCGGTGAACGTTATTTGGCAACATTCCTTTCAAAGGAGTGCCTTATTGTCCTATCGTAATTAGCATTGTTTCTGAGGAGCTGGGGACTTCCTCGACATTCAGTTCCATTTTCAGTTAATAGTTTTTTCATTTTAATGGGCATTACTCATCTTCTTCTGTGCCTTAAATATTTTATAACAGTTTTCATATTCATTGGGGGTAATTGTTTTATCATCCCAAGTCATTCATAGGGCTTCATCTCCGACAGAATTGTGCTGTCTTGTCCTGATTTTATAGTTTGTGCTTTCATATAGGTTTGGGCAGCCTATTAAAGTTAACTGGGCATATGCAAGTGGACAGAGGGAGGATACAACAGGTACCTTTGTTTGGCATTTTCCTGTGATGGTAGCAGATTGGCAATTGCATGATAGTCAGCAAGTTCGTCCTCTTTTCGTTTACTGTGTTATTTTATTTGTTTCAGGGCATTACAATGTATTTGTCGGAGACCTCAGCCCAGAGGTTACTGATGCAACTTTGTTTGCTGCATTTTGTGTCTACACCAGCTGCTCGTAAGTAACTGTGGCATGATTGTTTTTAATAGTTCTGTCTTCTGTGATTAGATTTCTAGTGCTTGTTTGTTCCGTCGTATGCATGTATCCTTCAATGTTGATGTGTCAAACCATCTAATATTCCAATCTAAACGCCTCGCCAAAAATTGGGACATGAAATAAACAGCAGTCTCATTGTGCACCGTTTTCATAGTTTTCATAGTTTTCATAAGTAAAAAACTTCCATTTAGCAGTGGTGAAGCAAATTTCTTCCCACGATGGCATAATTGGGATTCTATATACATGGTTCGCTTGTGCTGCTTACTTTGCTCTCCGAGAGTTGGTGTAGAGAATTTTTTTCTTATTATCGTTCAGTGTGCACACACTTTTTTTTTGAACATTTGATTTGATCAACAGAGATGCACGAGTTATGTGGGATCAACGCTCAGGTCGCTCTAGGGGTTTCGGCTTTGTTTCTTTCAGAAGTCAGCAGGTAGGTTCAGGCATTTTTACTTTCAGCGGGATTGAGTGATGCGAGGTCTTTCTTCTTTTTGTGTTGGAGTTTCACTTGTGAAGTGATAGATGCTGTAGATTGTCCGTCTCTTTTGATATTTTCTTCCTTCAAATTATTTTTATATTATTTTTTTGTTTTTTGTTTTATTTTTGTGCTCTCTGTCAAACAGTAGTTTCTCAGCCCAGCTATAACAGGTACTGGAGGTCTGTTCATGTTTCTGTTTTCGCCTTGCTGGCTGTGTTTCTAGTCTTCCGCTTGCATTACCGTCTAGACCCGTGACTCTGTCAATTTTGGAATTAATGCAGGAAGCAGAGAGTGCTATTACAGAGATGACCGGTAAGAGAATTTATTTTTTGAGTTTACCGATCATGCACGTGAAATTTGCTGAGTTTGAGAACTACCGAGTCTGGATTTCAGTATAATTATTGAATTTTTATGAAAGTATCACTATGGGGGTCTAGTTGCACGCGTTGGCAAAATATATCCGAGATTTGTGCTTTCTCCCTCTTGGACCTAGGTTCTCAAATCTCGATAATATTGGCAGGAAAATGGCTTGGAACGCGACCAATCCGGTGCAATTGGGCAACAAAGACAAACAATTCTGCTCAAGGCGATGAAACAAACAATGGTGGTCATAGTGTGGGAATGAATGGTGCTGTTGACCCACTCGCAGGGCTGCAATCTCTTGGTCAAGGTGTTCTTCGTTTTCTTTTAAATTACTTCCCTTGTAGCTCCAGTTAACTTTTTTGAGAACCATACACATCAACGGATGTTACCCTTTCGTCGCTCAATTTGTAGTGATAACTCACGGGATCCACTACTCAGGATTCTCTCGTTTGATTATCGTTTTGCAGAGGTTCGTCCAGAAGATCGCCAAGAGGGTTCTGCTGGGGATGGACCAGAAAACAATCCTCAGTACACTACCGTCTATGTCGGCAATTTGGCCCATGAGGTACTCAGATTATGCATATTCTTTTTCACTGATAACAAACGGTAGTGCATCTTGTTAATGCTAAGTCCAAAATTTGGGAGTATTTGTAAATCAAAATTTAGTGCGCTAATAAGACGTGACGTGGTCTTCCGATAAGCCAGATTCGTAGTTTCCATCAACGGTTTGAGATTACAACTGACTGCTATTTCTTATTGGCAGGTGAGTCAAACTGAATTACACCGATGGTTTCACAGTTTCGGAGTTGGTGTGATAGAAGATGTGCGTGTGCAAAAGGATAAGGGGTTTGGTTTTGTGCGTTACCGCTCTCATGAAGAAGCTGCTTATGCGATTCAAGCAGCCAATGGTAGAGTCCTTTGCGGCAAGTCTGTTAAGGTAAGTCTCGACATTCTTTCAGTTCACAATTTGAGTGTTGATGTGTGTTCCAATTTTACTGTGAATAAGGTAGGATTACCGTGGCTTTCAGCTGTTATGAGTGGTTTCCATCATTAGAATTTTAAAATACTATTATGCATTGTCAATAGGTAACTTTTAACTCCTCAAATGGGCATTGTTTGAATAAAAAAAGAGCTAGTCCTCTCTTTTCAGTGCTACTGTAGAAGTATTATTCCTTTCGAGTGGAAATTCTTCGTCTACAGTAGCATTTCAGGGATTCAGTTTAAGAATTCATCAGGAGTCTTTGCCAGGGCTTCTGCAGTGCACAGTAGAGGGAAGGACACTGTATAAAAAGGATTTCACCTTGATTGTTCATGAATGTTATGTATGTGCAATATATAGCCCACCATCATGATTGTTCATGAATGTTATGTATGTGCAATGCATTACATAATACTCTTGAACAACGCTGACGAGACCTTCAAAGGGTTGACCTTCGTAACACCACAATGTTGTGTACTGCACCGTGAAGGTTAACCCTTTGAAGGTCTCGTCAGTGTAATGAAGGTTAACCCTTTGTAGTCAGAACTGGTTCGTATGAGATCATCAAATCACCTGAACTCATTCTAGTTCAAAGCGGTTGAGAGAAATATGCTTGTTTGTGTTTCAGTGTTCCTGGGGAAGCAAGCCCACAGTACCCGGGTCTTCATCAGCTCCACTTCCTCCTCCGCCCCTACCCGTGAACCCTTATCAGCAGGGTCCTATGTCTGGAGTAAATCTCGGCTACAGCGCTGCTGACCTTTTAGCATATCAACGCCAAATCAGCATGGCATCTCAAGGGGCTGGGCGTGCTCTTTTACCTCTTCCCCACCACCAAAGCATGGGAGTGGGCTTGGGTCAAGGTCCACATTTGGGAGCTCCGGGGACCCGAGTCTACGAAAGTTTTCAGCCAGGAGCAGGTTTAGTTTCAGGAGGGCTAGGGCAGCAGCACATATTCTACTAGGGCTGGCTTTTGAGGGCTTACAGAGCCAGGTTCAGTGATGACGATGCTATTGATGTCTTTTGAGGGGCTGTCACAGTTTTCCAGGGAGGCTGAGTTAAATTATTCAAGTGACATGTAGATTTAACCTAGTTGGTGCTGAAATGGTCGCGTCTGATTTGCACTTGCCTCGAAGTTGAGAACTTCATGACAGGACTCTGCATGTTCGCAACATTGTGTGCTATAGGCCAAGATGTGTTGACTGCTCAAATCATGGAATAGCATGGAACTGTGGGGAAGTCACCTTGCTCGGAGAAGCCTCGATATTGCAAGATACAGTATATTAAATACAGAAGCAGCTTCGATTTACACTTGGGGAGGAAGTTGATTGGGGAACAGGGAACCGCTTGCAGATTTGTCACCGAGGCTACTTAGTTCCATTGTCCAGTTTCTAACTTACCACTTGTTAGGATCAGGTTGTTGATGAGTTATTTGCTAGACTTGATTTTTGGTTTACTTTCATCCTCGACTTTGGCTTGCAACTCTTCCATAACCCTGATATGTATGCCCTGGGGTTCTTCCAGATTAGGGAGATTTGTGAAAGTGTCTTCTGATTTTCAGCTTACACTGCCTCGGTTGACATTTTTGGACAAGTAAGCTTTGAATCCCTAAAACAATAACTAATAAGGTATGCTTAAGTGCGTTTGAATTGCCTTGGAATTGCTAATAAGAAGAAAATTGGTCATTCTAATCGTTTACCAGTCTAGGAAATATAATCAATGTTTAAAGTGTTTAACCCCAAAGCGTCAAATAGGACATAAAGTGTCCTAGCAGTTTTTTGGGAGGATAGAACTTACAATTCGAGGTGTCAATTGAAAAAGTATTCTACAAATGTCTGGTAGATCTTCGAGAGTTCTTCCCAATGCCATCTTCCATTCAGTAATCTGATGAATTCTCAATTTTTGGGATGCATTTGAATTTTAGGACTACCAAAAAACTAGTGTTGTGAGCCACGCCAAGTAAGCATTAGGGTTCATGAAGGAGTTTGGTAGTGTTGGGTGTTTTTTGTCCAAAAACTACAGATCGGAGCGTCCAATTCACTTCAAATTTTTTTTCACTGCTTGTACTTGAAAGATTTTGAGTTGCACCGAAGCGATTATCCAAAATATGTGCTCTCCCTTTGTATTTTTTTTTTGAAATTCAAGGATGTGGAAGTCACCACATGGACATGCTTGTCTTACATCATTTGTGTGCAGCAAGGATTTGAAGTTTTTTCAATTTTCTCAAGTGGACTCAGTAGATTATGTTGCGGTCTAGAACTTTGTAGTTTATTGTTAGCACTATTTCAATGTCCTCCACAGGTGAAACGACCCTAACATGAACTTTTGTGCCGAATCAGTGATTTTTTGTTGCACTGTACCATCCTAAACGGGAAGAAAAAAAAAACATGAAAGAGGAATTTACGGTTGATTTTTTTTGAAGATGTATAGGTGCAAACGATCGATTGGATTGCATGGTCAGATGCATCTAGAAGTCCTCAGATGCTATCAAAGTAACGTTTATATTTGAGCAACTCTTTTCAATTCTATGCCCGCTTGGAAATTGGATGTCACTTTGGGGTTAAAGCAGGGGTAGTTAGGAAATATAATCAATGTTTAAAGTGTTTAAAGCAGGGGTAGTTAGAGAAAAACAAAATCCAGTCAATTAGAGGCTTGTGTAATTTAAGAGTTTGTTCATCTTGGGTCCCAAGGGTTAAGGAGTTATACTAAGAGTATATACATCTGTGTTAGAATGGAGAGTTCATGCAATTTTGTTTATAATTTGTCATTTATATTTTTATGTTTTTGAGTTGTCCATTGGTTATTCATTGTATGAAATCTAGTAGTACATGTTTGTAGTAGAATGTATGTGGAGTAGTTTATTATGATGTTGATTTGGTTTAGTGTTTGATTGATAGTCTGTGTTGGTGTGTTGGAATTTATAATGTGTCATTCAATGTTGTGATGGATGGAACCTATTGTTCTTTTGGCATCCATTGTGATGACAATGAGGGGTTTGGTAGTTCCATCCTTTATCGGGATGGTATGATTTGATGGTTTGTCTTGGAATATTCTAATATTTACGAGTGAGACATCTAGTTTTTTGCATTAGACAAGAGTGGTTAGTATAATTCTTGTATTGCTTTATAATTATGTCTTTGTATTTGTAGGTTTTTGATGTGGGGTTATGTATACTATATTAATACAAGCGTTGATGTGTCTATTTGGTTTAGATTGTAGAGGGGTAATATTTTTTAGGGATTTTTTATGGAATAGGGGGTAGTCACTTTAACCCCTTTGTTGATTTCTTGCATATTTTTGCTTATATCTTTATAAATATGTATTATTTACCTCAATTTCATCAAACTCATTGCACAAAATTATTTTTTTGATGATTTGGATGAATGAAAAGTTTTGTGGTCAAATAAGCCCCTATATCAAACCTCTTCATTCATTGTTCACATTTTGGACCTTGTAGTGCTAGGGGGTTAAGCAACTCCATTTTGTATTTCATTTAGTAGTTGTTTTCAATATTAAAAAGATCCATACATCTCCTGATGAGTAAATCAACAAAGATAGAACTTGTTATATTGGAGATTTAATGTAAGGACCTTGCTCACTCTAGTACCTTCTATTCTACTACACAAGCCCTAATTAATTATTGTTGCAATCATTTTTAGATTTGCATTTGTTGTAATATACAAAGGTTTGTGTTTTACAATGGATTCATCCATCATGCATGGTATTTTTGTTATATTTGATCTTTTCTATAGTCCAATTGGAGACATTTAAGGTCTTCTATCGAAGACATAATTTTTTCAAAATTTATTGAAAATATTGTTTATCTAATTTTCTCTTAACATTATTGGTGAAAAGAACTCATTTATTAAATATGTTGAATACTCATTTTTATTCAAAGAGTCAAACCATATTCATATGTGGATAGAATTTATGATTTCAAAGTTGTAGGAAGGTACTACAAGGTCCATAAAGTGCTCCAGCTTTATAAGCATCCTAACATTCAAAGACATTTTTCTCTCTCATTGCACCAACAATGTACAGATAGTATACATTTCAAGAGGTGAATGCTTTTAGGGCTAGAAAAGAACCACTTTGTTTTAACTTTTAAAATTCATAACTAATCCACAAAGCTCCAGAAATTATGAAACAACTTGGATTAGATGCCAATTTCATTTGTCTTTCAAGGAAAATTTACTAAAAAATATATCAAGAAGTATAACCTCCTCAAATCAATTATCAAAACTTAAATTAGTCACTTTATGGACCTCCTACTTTAAAACAATATATCAAAAGATGCAGCATGACTACTAAAATGTCATTTGTAGTACGTCATTTTGCCAAGCCTCATATTTATTATGCATCATTCAAAATTCACATGATTTGAGAGGCTTATCACACTTGAGGAGAACTTGAGGCATGGCAATTAATCAAATCAAAGCATGTTATTAGTTAAACAAAGCAAGTGGCTACCAATTTAAACAAGGGCAAGAAAGATTTCTGGAAGGGGGCTCATGTGTAGGTACGTAGGCAACATACACACTAATAAGGTCACTGAAGGCTTTCTTTGGATGTGAACATTTCAAAAATTGGCCTTCACATGTTCTTGCCCAAATGTTGTAGTCCCTATTGATTAGAGTCAAGGATTGATTTTTGGTATGCTATTTTTTAGCACTTTGAAAATTCATAGATCATTTATATGGTATCCAAAAAATACATTCTAAGGAAAGATGAAGGCAGCTTGTGGTGGTTTGAGATTTGTTTTTACAATTCAAAGACATAAGTGCTATCCTTGTAATTGCATGACAAATCTATATTCCCTCTTTGCGCTAGTTGTTTGATCTGTTCATCTCTTATTCACATTGTTTTCTATACACAGCCAACAATCTTAAATAGTAGTTTATTACTTTTTGCTCTAGTATTGAATAAAGGAGGAACATTCACCCTAAGAAGAACTTTGTAGGGATATATAGGTGTTGTTAGGGATTGTAACTATTATGTGTAGCAAGGCACTTAGTACACTATTGATAGAATTGTAGCCTTGGCGATTATTACAATGGTGGTCCAAGCTACAATGTTGTATGCAAACAAATTGAAGTGGATTTGATAGTTGGGAGATCCATTAGAAGAATATGATAGCGGTGATTTAAGAGGTCTACTTGATACACAACTAGATTTCACCCTCACTTATACACATGTTGAGATATAAACTAGGCAAATAGTTACCTTGGGGTGGTCAAACAAGAAGTGGATTATTACACCCAATATGTTGTAATAATATGCTTTGTAGAGGCAAAATTGCTAGATTACTTTATGAATCAATGGTCAAGATCTCATAGGTACAAGTTGTAGTTAAGGAAGCAATGTCTTTAGGTCAAAATGTGGACAAGGTTTCTTCACTATTAAAGTTGTGCCTAATGCTAGAGTGTGCAACCTACTAGTGTGGATACTATATCAATTAAATTTGGGTTGTATTTATTTTAATAATGGATTTCTAGTTTTGATATCAACAAAGTTAGTCAAAAGACACCTAAATGGTCATAAAAAATATTGGAATGAAAATTCCCCACATAAATTACCCTTGGACATATTCCAAACAATTTAATTTAGGAGTATAGTTCAATAAATTGTTGAGGGCTTAGGAGAAGTGATAGGCTTAGACACAACCAATAGCGAACTTACCAACCCTAGGTATTGTGTTGCATTTAACAAAAAATGAAGTTAAAAATTGTTAGCTACAATGCCAAATTCCTTCACATGACATAAGGCATCCATCATCATAGACAACAACTTTCTTCCTATCAAATGCAAGTTTTTTTTTTAAACAAGTCATTGTATCAGAGATTGCCCAATTTGTCCTAGATAGAGATGTCATTAGATGGGATTGGAGGGGATTGGAGGGTCGTTTCAGGCTGTTCTTAGCTCTATTCCCCTGGGCCTCATCGAACGCGGCTACCAGATTTTAAAATAAATAAATAAATAAATTTAAAGTTTTTAAAATGAAAAACAAAGTTAATTTTTTTTTTTTAAATTTAAAAAACGACGTGGCAGTCGCTTGGCCAGGTCAGCAGAGCTCGTGAACGGCCAATTTCAGCCAGTTTTGGCTAGTTTCGGCCAGTTTTGGGGGGTTCCCCACTTGGGAATTCACGGCCCTTTCCAGTAGGGAAATCACATCTAATGTCTCTACTAGAATGTAAGTTGGATTTTTCCTAGGCTCGGACAAACCCCAAGGTTACATGTATAGGGATTTGTTGGAAAAAAGGCTAAATAATAAGTCTATCATTTGAGTGTCTATGGTCACTTTTTAAATAAAAATGGTTTCAAAACGTAATTGTTTCAGACTTTTCTTATTATTCCCAATTTTTCTCTTTCACCATCTATTACCAATGTATGCATAAACTATATTATTGTCTAAATCCTGTCTAGTCCCTATCTATAAGTGGACAAATATTCAAGCAAATCTTCTTGGTTGGGCAAATCTTCAAATGCATGATCTAAGATGGAAATTATAAAATATTTATAATTATATTCATGGATTTATAGATTCCTTTATTAACAACTTTATATTTGGGCAAATATTCAATCTATCAATTACCTAACCTTATTACTAAGTTCATAACATTCAGTAGCAACACTGACGCCTACCCTCCATCTGATGGAATGGTGTGGAATATTCTACACCATCAGTAGCTAAAGAGCACGTTTCGATATTTGTCAAAGTGTGCCAAGTAGTGAGTCAAAAATGCAAAATGGTAATTAAAAACTTGGTTGGTGCATCTAACAACCACAAATGGTTGGATCTTCCCAACATGTAAACTAAATGAAAAGTAAAATTGTAAAAAAATTGCAACTCTATTAAACAAAATGGAAACCAATTTACTAAGATCAATATTCTCAATACTTGAATTACTCACTTTGATTTGGAACCTATTCATGCTTGGTGATACAACTAAGAAGAGAATCTCTTTCTATTCACATAGGTTGGTAGGAGGTAGAATAACCCATGTGGGATATGTAAAGTAGAATTAGTAGTTTCTCAACCGCTCATAGTAAAGTCAAAAGTAGGAATTGTGTTTGAAGTAGAATTTCATACCTCATTTAGTCATAGTAGAATATCTTTTTTCAAAAAACTTTGAACCAATAAAAGGTGATAAAGAAAGTTAAATTTCACATTCAAAAATCTGTTTGAGATTTTGAGTCTCCAGTCAAACATTATGGACAAATTTCAGAGAGGGGTTGGAAGGGACATTTTCTTTGAAATTTTCAAACATCCTCTTAGAATTTTGTCCATAGCGTTTTATTGGAGGCTTAAAAAGTATCAAAAGGATTTTTGGATATGAAGTTTAATTTGATTTCTCACCTTTTTTTAGTTCAAATTTTTTTGAAAAAACAATTTTACTATGACTACACTATCTAGATGTTACACTGGACGTTATTATTGACATAAAAACACAAGTTGTTTCTTTGGATGTCCACTAAAATCCTTCACGAAAAATGATGAAAATGTCACATAAAACATGGGGTTCTCATAGTATATGAATTTTTTCTTGAGAAGCATATTACACACACTAATCCAACATGTTTCCAAGTAACTATTTTTTGTGACTTGCTTAAGATGGTATGTGAGACCCATGGCATTATCATCTATGTCAATCAGGGTTGTCCCCGTCACGTCCTGTCCGTCCGTCAGGATGTCCGGACGGACGTCAGGATTCAACCCCGGCGTCCATCAGGATGAAATCTGGACGAGAACTGTTCACAGAGGATGAAAACTACGGAACAGGATGGACGTTCTTCGTCGACGGGCGCGCCAGATGAGCGAGCTGGACGGGCGAGCTTCCGTCGACGGGCATGGAACGGGCGTGATGGACGGGTATCTCAGTATCTGGATGGGCGGGATTTAAGGTATCTGGACGGTTTGGATGGACGGGTATGTGGACGGAAAACTGGACGGGCGGGTGGACGGGCATCTGGACGGGAGGGTGGGCGGTTGTGTGGACGGGTATCTGGATGGGCGGGATGGACGGGTATGTGGACGAAAAACTGGACGGGCATCTGGACGAGCATGTGGACGGAAGGGTGGGTGGTTGTGTGGACGGGCGGGATGGACGGGTATTTGGACGGAAAACTGGACGGGCGGGTGGACGGGCATCTGGACGAGCATCTGGACAGGTAAGTGGACGGTTCTCTGGACGGGCATGTGGACGGGCGGGTGGACAGGTAACTAGACGGTTCTGTAGACGGAAAAATAGATGGGCATCTGGACGGGTGGGATTGGATTTTTTGCCAAAATGCCCGAAGCACCCAAATTTGGTGTTGGCAAAACTTCGAAGTTAAATAAAACCTAACCAAATTGCTATTTTTAGTAGTATCCAAGTTGCTATTTTTAGGAAGTTCTTCTTGAAGTCTAGTTTTAGCATCAATAGTCTATTCTTAAAAATAAATGATAGTGATTTATCGTTCCAAGACTTTGTGCAAGGGTACCCATTGCAATCTTGACTTTTTGTAGCATTGAGAGCTTTTGGAAATGTGCCTCGAAAACACAACAAGATCTTGGAGAAAACATCACATTCAAATTTGAAATTTAATTAAAAGAAAAATATGGAGTATACTTTTAAAAGCCATAAATTGTTTGGGGTTATACATGTTAGGCAATTTAACCTCATATTTTTTGGGTCTAAATTTTTTTAAATTTTCCTTGTGAAAACTGAAAAGAGGATTGGAAGACTTCACATCATTTTTGTAGTTTTAACACCCTCATGTTCAAACATTATAATCTTTTACTCTATAAGTGATATTGTTGTGTTTTAGCAACCTATGAGATTGCTAACATGTCTTGTTTGAATTTATACGGTTACAATTTTTTGCAAATTGATACACCTAGTCTCCTAATAAAAAATGTTGACATTTTGTTCAATAATGCCATAATGCCATTTGAGAAAAAATGGAAAATGTTAAATACTTTAATTTGTAAACTTTGGATTTTAAAAAAAAATGAGGGAGTAGTCAATCATGTGTCCAACTAAAAAAAGATTCAGACTAATAGAAAAGAAGTTACAAAATGTGAATTATTTAGGGTTTAATTCTAAAGACTTAAAGGAGATTTCATCAAATATGAAGCAATAGAGATTTTTGTTTATTATTTTAGGCTTTGGTAAAGAATTTCCATTGTTTTTATTTCTTAGACCCTAAAGTAACATACTCTCATTGTCCTTGCTGCAAGGGACAAAATGGATTTTCGATAGGCGCCCATGATCTAATTTTTTACTCAAACTTTTGAAAACTTTTTCATAAGAATGATAAAATAGAATTATAGAATGATAGATAAACTTATGAGTTTATTCATAATACAATTTTATTCCAATTGGTGCCTAGGAGCAAGGGGTTAGGGATATGCCACAAGAACAGAATAACCTCAAACAGGGGAGATCGGGACACTGGGCGGTCCAGGACTCCGGGTAGACAAAAAAATCCACAAAAAAATGAAATACAAATTTGTATATTTTTTTCTAGTTGCATTATATTTTCTTTTAAATGGGAGGCTTTCATTCATCCCATTTGGATTAGGAATGGAAAAGTTATGGATTTTTCTACGGAGCGGGCAATCCTAGCCACTTCTTTAAATAGATTTGGAGCTTTCACTTCGAATGCTAATAACTTTCAATCCATACGGTCAAACATCACAAATTTATGGTCACGTCATCTAAGACAAGTGCAGAACAAGATCCTTTGGTTCGATTCAAAAAAAATTTGGAAAATTTAATTCATAGGTGAACATAGCAAAAGGGGTGGTTTAGGGTGGTTTGGGCCAAAAAATGGACTTCGGACTTTAGGGCAACACCCAAAATAAAGATAGAACACTCTTTTACCTACCATCTAAGCATACAAGCTTCTTCTATACTATTACAAAAAGGTACAATAGATTACAAAAATAGACAAAGGCGAAGCAACAATACACAAGGTGGAAAGAAAACAATAAATGTACATACTTTATAAATCCGCTGAAGTACATAGTAAACTAATAAAGGCTTTATATAATTACAAATGTTCGCTTTGTACAACTTCCGGTATTTAATTCTATACATCTATGTAGTTATACACAATCTAGTCCAAAACTATCTATTCTACTTCTTCAATTACAGCGCCTCGTGCTATGCTGTTTCTCAAAAATTGTTGCAATTCTCGTCGCGATTGCAAAGTCGTCAAAAGCTGAAATGCGTCGATGTCGTATCTATTATGTAAGTGGGAATAAATGGCACTCACGAGAGCTGGCTCATGGAAGGTATTGTCTTCAATGTACGTCATTTGTTCCTCAAAACTCAGTTCACCCTCAAATCCGACTGGCGCGCCTTGAGAGTTAAACATGATGCGCTGTGGATGTGGCGCACGCAGGGTTGTTCGCTGCGACAGCGCGACACCGCGACAGACAGACGTCGCGCGATGTCTAGTAGAGCCCGCGCGACGTCACGAAAAGTCAAATTTACCTTTGACTTTACAGGAAATTACCCCCCTCCAGGTGGATGCCACATGGCATCCACTTGGCAAACTAGAGGGCGCGTACGGGTAGGAGAGTGCGGGTAGGGGTGACTGCGGGTGGGCGACTGCGGGTGGACGAGGGCGACTGCGGGTGGGCGACTGCGGATTTCTGAGGGAGACCGCGGGTGGGTGACTGCGGGTTTGGCAGGGAGACCGCGGGTTCAGGAAGTGTTCTTAGGTGGGCAACCGTGGGTGCGCAAAAGGTACCTAGACCCGGTGGTGGACCCGAAGTCGCCCAATTTGGACCCGCTGTCGCCCACGTCGGACCCGCAGTCGCCCTACCCAGACCCGCAGTCGCTGGATACGCAGTTGTCCTATCCGTACTCGCCCCCCTAGACCGAAGTCACTCGCCCTATATAGCCAGTAGCCCATCATCATGCTATCACCTTCATTTTCCATTGAGGTTTTCTGTCTTGCAACCTTTGTTGGCTGCATGCGTGACCCTTTTGGATAATATATATACTATTTTTTGCTATCATTTGGTTCTTAGAATTTTGCGACGTCCGCAAATGTCATGGCAATTGGAGGTAGCAGTGATGGGTCCCTTCCGGTTTTTTCCACTGTACGCACTCCTGGTGCATTTAGGAAGGCTGCCAAAGACAAGACTAGAAAAAGGAGGGGTAACATTCACAAGAAGCGATGGCATGTGTTGAACGATGATAACCACCTAGCTTTCAAAGAGTGGAACGAGGAGCCAGAGCCTTGGAGTATGCAGGTGTGCGAAGACTACATTGAATGGTGTCACATCGGGAAGTTCTTTCCGGTATGGCGCCATCATCACAACCGACACAATAACAAGGCAAATTTGAAGTATTGTGAAAATCCAGCTTTCATACGAAGGTGTTTAGAATTGTGGCAGGTCCTCTACAAAACCCCTTTTGTAGATAGGAATGAGGCCCCTTTGTTCATTGCTAGAGGTGCCTATACTGAGGTCGCCTTGAACAAACAAGTTGACTGGACCACGATTAAAGAAAGTACCTACGTGGAGCGTCCAGAAGTTGGAATAATTCCAAGAGGGGTTCTCAAATTTCCGGAGGGTGGACTTGGGCCTTTTCGAAGTGATCCACAAAACAAAGAAACTCAAGAGGTGGACACGGAAGAATCAGAAGAGGATAATGATTCAGATGGCACACGGATTCCTAAGCTTGTACGAGTGAAGGAGCAGATTATCACCCCCGTCCAAGTTCCAGTTCCAGTTCCAGTTCCAGATCCAAATGTTCAAGCCGCTTCATCATCGCGGGGAAAGAAGATGAAACATCCTGCGAAGGTGCGACGGTCCACCACGAAAATTAGATTGGCATCAGCCTCAACCACAATTGCGACTCCAATCTTGCCACCACAAGACGCCAGCAACGTCTTCGACTTTGCTTTAAGTGACGACTCACCCGTATGTGCCACAAGTCACATTCCCATTCCACAGTCTGAATCTGATGTTGTTCACAATGCGATGACGTTGGCGAAGGCTCTCGACCTCTTGAAGACCAAGGATGCACAAATTGCAACCTTAGAAGGTGATGTGAAGAAATGGCGGTCTACATGTGAACAAAAAAATGCTCTCATTTCTCAACAATCCAAAGAATTACAAGGCCTTCGAGAAAAAGAGCGTCAGACTTTCACATTGTCGGACATGGACGAAACCTTTGTTGAGCAGGATCCACATCACTTGGACAAGCTTGTTGGGGACCTCACCAGCGATGTCATTCACCTTTCTCCCCCTGCCAAGCGTACAAAGCATTCTTCAATTCTTCCAATGGCACCACTTCCGTTCGTCTCAAGAGATTCTAGCAATCCGCACGTTGATGGTTTGCAAGGGACTCAGGATTCACTTTCGTTTCCTGCCATTCCACATCTACAATCATCAAAGGAACTTGATTTGGCTGAGGAAAATAGAATGCTTCGAGAGAAGTTGGCAGTGTTGGCAGCGACATACTATCATTGGAAGGTCGCGTGCATTCTCTCCGTGGATCGATCTCAACAAGTTGCGAAAGAGCTAGACAAAGTTTCGAAGAACTTTGTAGCAAATGCCCCTAAACGAGAGAATGGATTGACATCATGGGCATTGATGGAGGACATGTTTCCGGATAACATGTCCATGCTTGACGTGGCGGAAAAAAATGTCATAGACTGGGCACAAAATGGTTGGGACCATGGAAATCAGATGTCTAGTCACTTCAACGAAAAAGACCAAAGTCTATTGTGGCCAAAGCCAGCTCATTTCGTCTTGGATCATACCAAATGCCCCATATGTCTAGAACAATTTGGGCCAGAAGGAGGATGGGCACTTGGATCATGTACACATGTGTACCATCCTCAGTGTCTCATCACTCAATGTCTGATTAGACGACGATGTGTGATTTGTGCAGCACCATTCCATGATCGCTTGTATACCATGTTCAACTTGATGACTTACATGCCACCTTCTTGGGAACACAATAGAGACACGACGGTAGAGACACGATTTTGGGGACGAGACTTGCTTTGGAGTTGGCGAGAAGGCCTACATGATCAAGAAATGGGAGCTGCTGCCTCACAATTGAATTGGGAAACGGACCTGCGTGAAATTCTAAGAGTGGCATTCAACCTTATGGGAAAAGGAGCTCACAATGTAGGGAAGAGGGCGTTTTTTTTTCAATGCCTTGGTGGATATTTTGATAAGACATCCCAAACCTTCAAGTGGGGTGCTCATCCGGAAGGACACCGTTGGAATTTTGAAGGTGAACAAGGGGCTAATCGTGATGAAAATGTCACTCCAGAAGACTTGAATAGTATGGCTTACCTCGACTCAACATACGGGCCTTATTATCAAAGCCAAGCACTCGATTATCTATTGGAGTTACACTCTCCGCAAACTAAAAGGACACTTGAAGCTCTCAAGAACTCCAATGTCTTGGAATCTATTTTAGAAGCAGATGGACCTGCTTCAAGGACTCGTGCTAAGAAGAAACTCGTTGTTGGAGAGTCCAATGATTACGAACAAGGTGCAACGAGTGGTTCTCATAACAATCCAATGGACTTGAACTAAATATTTCTATGAGATACTTACTTCAACGGTGGTTCTAGTTAATCGTAGTAGTATACAAGATGTAAGGCCCATAGTATAAGGGCCATAGTATATCCATACTCGCACAATGTAGTACTCTAGCAAAAGTTAGGGTTCAGATGTTGGCTTCTAAAACTATACCGCCTTGGCTGTGTATTGTACTACTATGCTTATGGACAACAACCTTCTATTGCTTTGGTTTTGAAGGTTTGGGCATACTTATACATTTGTAGCCTAAAATGTAATTGGTGAAATGCAAATACATTTGTTGTAATGCCTCGCACAATGATTCCATACACGGTCCCCACAAAATTGCTATCTTCAAATCTTTTAATGAATTTTTTCCTTTTGGATTTTTTTCTCATACAACATGTATTTGTTTACATGGAAAAATTTGATTCATTCCATTCAGATTTTTTATGAGAAAGTTATGGACCATTTTGTTTGGTGGGCAACTTGAGTCTACAGCTTCTTCTTTTAAAAGTTGCTTGTAGGATTTGTTTCTCCAAGCAATTTCTACAATCTAAAAAAAAATTAGGTCCGGTCACATAGTTAACTTCACTTGATAGCACACTCTCACCATTTTCATTTCATTTTAGAGATATTCATTATTTAAATTCTACAACTACATCTTACCTACTTCTACTCAACAATTTCTTAAAGTATCCAAAATTGTTTTTGAAAATTGTTTTTTTCCCACACATAACCATAGGATCTTACACCTTACTAGTATGAGAATGTGTGGAAAAAATTTCAGAATTTTTCATCTTACAGATTGCAAGATATCCGCATTTAGAGTGAAAAAAACAATTTTTTCAGCACATTGCTGGACTACATTATTTGACTTTTAACATTTTTCACTTTAATTTCTTGCACTACAGAGTTTTGAGCTTTAAACAAATATAGTGGAGAATTGAGTTGAGAGTCTAAATAAAAAAAAGGTTTTCAAAAAAACTTAATTTTCATTCTTAAAAAACTTGTAGAATAGAAGTACATATGAGATTGAATGAAAATCTATTTTCTTTCTAAGATAGAATTAAAATGCACTAATCCCCATGGTCAAATTGTTGTTGCAAGCAAACTAAACCATGTCAAACTTCTTTTCTTGAACAATTGCCAAAATTGCGTTCCTAAATTAATCTTACAAGGTATTTTTCCCACCAGAAGCTCTAATTGCCGAATAAACAAGATTGTCCATAACTTTCTCATAAAATATCCAAATGAAATGAAAAAAAGCTTTCCGGATAGACAAAATTATAATCTATGAGGGAAAAAAACTTAGAAAAATAAATTCAAATGCTTGTCACATTTTTTTGCTGCCCATTCTCCCCTGCTTTGGAGTTTGGACTATATGGGCATAACTTTTGTTCCCGGGCACCGATTGGAAAAAAAGTTATATTACCACAAAGGTAATCGTTTTTTCTATCTTCAAATAAAGTTTCAAAAATTCAGTCCCAAATTTCAGCCCGTAGGTACCATCTCTGACATCCATTCTTGCAAAGACACCAAATTCATAGCCCTCGTATTCAAAATATAATAAAAACATATGTACATTTCAAAAACAAAGGTGTGAATTTCTTTATTCCACAAAACCTTTGGAAAATCAAAAATTGGAAGGCCAAATTGTTTTTTTCTACCACACTAGATCCAACCACTAAGCATTTTTTTCACTATTCACAAAGTCACTTTCTTTGGGCTCTGGTCTCATTCTTTGAAGTTCTGCACGGGTGGCACCTATGCCTTCATAGGCCCACTTGCGCCATTCCTTAAAATAAAGGATGTGGCGCTCCAAGTCCAATATGCCCTCGTGCAACAACTCTTGTTTTTTCTCCAGTAGCTTCACCAAATAAAAAAGCATTGCTCTTTCTTCTGTATTGCTACCATAATCCGGAGCTAAAGCCAAGATGCCCTCTTTTTTGGCTTCTTTTAAGGCATCATCATTATATTCCATCTCTAGCTCACGTATTTGAAGATTCAAGCTTCTCCTTTCGCTTTGATGGGACCATTTATCACGTTGCAAAAGATCAAGTTTATTTTGAAGCACCGCTAAATCATCGGAAATGTGTGCTCGCCCGTCTTCGATCTTCTTGAAATAATTTACTCTACTTTTGTTTAACTTAGAGTAAATCTTCTCATTTTCAGCAACGGCGTTTTCAGTCGCCTCTAACTCCTTCTTCAACCCATCCACAACAGTTGGATTCACTGGAAGATGTTGTACCTTCTCTTTCAAATTCATAAGATCCGCTACTGTTGAAGTCAAAGCTGCTCGTGCACTTTCGATCTTAGTGCCCAACATCTCCAAATTGTCTTCCGAATCATTGTCACTACTTCCGCTAGACCCAATGTCTGCACCAGAACGGTCCACATTGATCGGTACATGAACATCTTCGCTTTGTTTTTGAATCTTGGACAATGATTGCGGCTCCTCAAGCTTCCTCTTGCCCTTCTTGTCAACTTGAACGTCTTCAGCCGCCTCTTGTTTTTCTTTGCCAATGTCTTCGTCGTCACTCTCAAAAGAATATCCATCGTATTCGTGAGTATGCTCATCTGAGCTAGAAGTTGAAGACCATTGAACTTGGTCATCACCAACAGCCAACTTGCCAGGCTTTGCCTCTAAAAGCTTCTGATTTGCTTGAAGAAGTCCTTCTTCATCCAGCACTATCGGTCTGTCCGGGCGGTCACCGATAGGAAGCTCCTTCAAGGTTGTCCAATCTACCTTTTTCTTCAATTGAACTTCAACGTACACCATTTGCACAAGATAGAAAGAGAAGTTGTCATTTCGATAAGGCTGGGACTCCAAATAGAGTTGCTGCCATACCTCCAAACACCTTCGCTGGAAGACAACACTCTTGCAGTAAGCCAAATTTGCCTTATTAGACTTCACGTGCAAAGGGTGTTGCCAAAACGGGAACAACTTGTTGATGTGGCACTAATCCACATATTTGTTTACAGTTTCATATGTCCAAGGCTCTGGTTCTACTTCCCATCCCCAAAAGGCCTTCATCTTTGGATGCAACAAGATGGGTACACGCTTCTTGCGAGGTTTGCCGCTCCTCTTACGATCCTTGTCACGAACCGCCTTTTTGTTGAGCCGAAGTCGGTATCTTGACATACCGTGTGGCGGTTGAGAGTCCTCGCCCTCCATAACGATCACTTCGTCTCAAAAGTAGCCAACTAAGTACTATGCGGTTTAGGGTTGCAAGCCTAAACCGTAGGTGTAAAAAATGCTAAATGTAATCCTATCACATTTAACATTTACAAAAATACAATGTTCTCGTGAAACACCCTATGTCATCCAAGCGTGAATAAAATGAGCCGTGCAAAGGGACAAAAATCCCCCCCCACAACTCAAACCCCTAGCTTCTGTGCACGCATTCAGCCACGTCAGCAGGTGAAAGACAGTGCGCAGAATGCCAGGGAAAATTTAATGGCGACTGCGGGTGGAGGAGAACGCTGATGTACCCGAGGTCGCCCCTGGGGCGCGTGCGGGTCCTGAAGTGGGGCAAGTGCGGGTCAGCCCAGTGCTCCAGGGTGACCGCGAGTCCGGAAGTGGGGCGACTGCGGGTCAGCGCAAGTGCTCCAGGGTGACTGCGGGTCCTAGAGTGGGGCGACTGCGGGTCTGGACAGGTGCTCCAACGCGACCGCAGGTCGAAGGAGCCCGGGCGAGTGGGCGACCGCGGGTCCAGGGCGACTACGGGTCCTAGGCGACCGCGGGTCCAGGACGACCACGGGTCCACTTTGCGAAGGCGACCGCGGGTCTTGGGCGACAGCGAGTCCTGGGCGACAGCGGGTCCTGGGCGACCTCGGGTCCCAGGCGACCGGGGGTCCATCTATTAATGCATGGACTTTTCTTTTCTTTCTTAGTACATGTTTATAGATTGTGATATTTTTTTCCATTTTTCCTTGCGCTGGGAAAGTGGCGATACTAAATGTTACGGAGGGGCTCCAAGCTTCAACATTCATCCACGTACTGGATAGAAAATGTGATACTAAGTATCTAAAATTCTATTTTCATTTACATTGTGGCGATTTCATCGAAGACTTTTCTAGAAGTTGAAGTTTTTCTAGCAATTTCATCCAAAATTTTCCTAAAAAATTCCTATAGCTTATAGCTAGCCTAAATTTTTTGTTGCTTTTGAGCACCAAATCTCAAGGGAAAAAAAAAGGATTGTGAGCTCAATCCCATTTGTGTTGCAAAATTTATGGAATACTAGTTTATACTTTATACTATATTTGGGGAGCCATTAGGGTTGAGGTCGGTTGTGGTACAAATGGATTCCTTATTGATTATCTGAACAAAAGTTAAATCTTTGCAATTGTTTTAGAAGAAGTTCTTGTTAACTAATTTTTTTCTTATTAATTAATTTCATTGTTAATGACTAATTTTATTGTAAATGACTTATTTCATTGTTAATGACTAATTTTATTGTTAATAACTAATTCAATTGTTAATAACCAATGTTATGATTATTAAGTATTAACCATTGCAATTGTAACAATAATGTCTTTGTAATTGTTTTGACATGAGATGTTCATTATGTATTTTTGGATGTAGACTCAAATTACATACTATGTTACACACACTAATTTTGGTAAATTACATGCCTAATAACTAAATTTCTTGTACGGACACAAATCTATAAATGAAAGTCATTGTTGGACTTATATCATACTCCAACCATCTATGAAAGAATGTGTGTTTTTATCAATTTGGATGACATATACCAAAAAAAAGAATATGGTAGGAAAACATTATGCTACTAGGAATAATATATATGGTAAAACCAGATTTACATTTATTATTGAATTCATCCAAGTTTTCTCGAATTGCGTGTTTAATAAATGACAAAGATTATGGCTACATATCTTTTTTGCAATATCCACTCTTGTTTCATTGTCTCAAAAAAAAAAAGGGGTCGCAAGAAGTCAATGAACTTCCTTTTTCCAAATAAAATAAATAGGAAGAGAGCGAAAAAGGTTAAATAAATAAATAAAAACATCTCTCATCTATTTTGAAATAGGTAAAGTACGAATAAAAAGGAAAAGTCTAAAAAAGTCTAAAATGTATGTTTCCTATATTTGAATTAGAATAAATAGGAAAAAAAAACCAACTTGCTTTTATTTTTGGAAATAGAAAAAATAATAAGAGAATGTAAATGATGTATGGCTTACATTTTTTTAGAGATTGAAAAAACAACTATTTGAATTCAATGACCATGAAAGTAAAACTCCTTTCAAGTGCATACTAGCACATTTTATTCAAGAAATAATACAAGTCTTCAACATCAATTACCAACTAATTTATTTTCATTTTCTTATTTTCCTTGCGTCCATTATATACTACGGAATCAAAAAGGACCAAGGACATTTGAATTCAAAAGTTGTTATACTTTGCATAACAATGTGTAAAAGGCCATATTCAATATATACAATTTGACAAATAGCCCATTGAGTAATTGTTTTTCTAAAGACAAGGCGCGTAGCATAAAATTCCTTCATATATTATAGGAAAATATTACAAAGTAAGCAACACATAATTGGCCACCAAGCTCATTGCTTGCAGCACTAAACTCTTGCTCTAGACTATCCTATTACAAAGGTGAGTCTCGGAACACCAATTCGGGGGGCATCATGGACCATGGTGGAGACATAAGGGAATTTGTGATCTCTATACACGTTGGTCTCTTCTTTGGGTCAGTGTTCACGAGTTCACGCAACTTCATTCCAAAGTACATTGATCCCTCGCGGTTCTTGAACAAATCCTTGTCCCAATCGTCCATATCACCAATTCTCATCCATTCGGTCAACTTCCCAATAGAATACGAGTCTGACTGTTGCGTATATTTATACCGTTGTTGCATGATCGGTATGCTTGTATCGGAATTTGGAGGTCCATATGCATAAAACAACTCCGGGGCAACCCACCAACGACCTTCTCGGTATTGATCCCTCTCGGCCTCAGATGGCTTTCCAAAATGTGAAGGCGCGTTTTCGTCAAAACGACTTGATATTCCAAAATCACAAATTCCAATGTTGATTATGTCGTTTGAATAATCCGGAAAATGCAACATGATGTTCATGGGAGACAAGTCATTGTGTAGCACGCGGCACTTGTGCATGAGATTTGTCACATATACTAAAGCCCATGCCAACTTTGCCTTGTGCCTTCGGAAGAGACCAAGTTCTTTTTGTTTCTCTTCAGGAAGTCTTGTGGCTTTTTGCATTTCATGCCAGTCAATGGTTGGTGATACAGAACGATCTAAATGCCTCAACTCATTCAAATGGCCCCCATTCCACCACAAAGTGTACGCTTCATTCGTGCGAGAATGAATGGCAAAAAACTTAATGATGCCAAGGTGGTTCAAGGGGCATGCAAGGGCCTCCATGGATCGTTGCGCTCTCCCCTCGCGCTGGTTTATTGCCTTGGATACTTTCCCAGCAAAAGCGATGTAGCTTGGAATTGTATCCATTCCTTCAATGCGTACCTTACGCACTTTTGCATACCCCCCTTCACGTTCAAAAGCACTAAGGGGCACCACTTTCGCCGTATCGGGGATCCACGTGATACACAATCCACCATCTCGTGCAAATGCTGCCTGCACCGCTGCATTTTTCCACTTAAAACCCCTTGCCGAGCCTCTTGCCAATTTCTTCACTGCGCTGGACCACCACTCCATTTTTTGGCGGAATGCCTTGATGTCTTCTGATTCCTCTACTATCGGAAGAAACGGTCGATGTTCCTCCATCAATTTCTTGGTATTGAACATCACTGCTTTCAATGTGTTATCAAGCCATTCAAATAGTCTCGAAGAATATGTCAAGTCAATGTCTGCGAAATCATCGGATCCCTTTAGCTTGGTTAAAATCCGTGCTTGTAAATCGTTTGGCAAGGCCACACTACCAGTTGTAGGACACCTCAAATAGCTTGCCTCCAAGAATTGTACACTTTTCCCTGCGTACCACTGGAGACACGCTTCGTATGCATATCGGGTATAACTCGGGGGAGGATAGTTGGAGTCCTTGTCATGTGCTGACTTCTGCTTCTTGCCCTTCCGTCGCTCTTGACTCCCTCCTTCTTCATTTTCATTTACAGCTATCGGAACCTCGAAAAAAATTGGATCATCGAGGTCCAGATCCCATAAAGACTTTCTCCTTGTAGTGTTGCCTTCATGTGGAAAAGCCATGTTGTACTTAGGAACAATTCAAAACCGTAGTTCAAAATTCGTAGATTGAAAGGGTAAAAATTCCCCCCCCAATTGAAACCCCAGCCCACGGGCACGCATCCAGCCACCTGAAGGTAGGTGAAAGACAGTGCGCAAGGCTAAAGTAAGGTGAGAATCGAAAGTGGGGCTAACGCTTAAGTACCCGAAGTCGCCTCAGGGCGCGTGCATTTGGGTGACTGCGGGTCGGGAGGGGGCGACTGCGGGTCTAAAGACAGCGGGAATGGGCGACTGCGCGTTTTTGGAGCGCTGAAATGGGCGACTGCGCATCAAGGGCGACTGCGGATCGTGGGCGACCGCGGGTACCAACTAAACCATCCCGAAACTTGCACACGCGGTCGCCCACAAAGAAGTCTCTTCGACCCGCAGTCGCCCCCTACGCGCAGTCGCCCTGATTCAAATGTGTTTTTTGCTTCGTCGATGACCCGCGGTCGCCCCTGACCCGAGGTCGCCTTAAACCAACAACCAATCTGACCCAACACTAATTAGCATCTGCAGCATATTCTAATTGATTTTTCCTTATCTCACATCCAAAATTGGTAATAAATGTTAGGCGTCAGTTCATATCAAAGACATAGCAAGGCAATGGAAGAATTATTCTCACAATGTGAAGGGTTTCCCAAACCCTAAACCCTAGACCCTAGACCTTGGAAAACAATAATACAACTTTTATCTAGAATCAAATCCTTAAACCTACATAAAATACTTACACATCCTACACGAGATGTAGTGTTTTAGACCTAAAACAGAATCATGTCTTTTTTGTCTTGTTGAATTTGTAAACAAAATGGAGGAAGTAACATATGATTAAAGGGAATTAGAAACAATAAGGGAGAGGTCCCAAAAAAAACACCATCTCGTGAATCATGCCCAAATAAATCTAATTACACCTCCCCACTATTAGAATGTACATAAAACTTTCATTTGGAACTTCTTGCCAAAGGAGTGTTGGAGAGCTAATGCAAAACCTAGGATTTGTTTGTCTTGTTGAATTTGTAAACAAAATGGAGGAAGTAACATATGATTAAAGGGAATTAGAAACAATAAGGGAGAGGGGTCCCAAAAAAAAAATTAATCTTGTGAAACATGCCCATACCCGCAGTCGCCCAAAGCGCAGTCGCCCTAGAACCCCAGGTCTGATTTTGGAAGTGATCTGGGGACCCGCAGTCGCCCCCTACGCGCAGTTGCCCTGATGGAAGGGGGGAGATTGCATTTTCGAAATTTCTGGTGTCTCCCACCTTGACCCGCACTCGCCCCCTATGCGTAGTCGCCCTGATTGAAGGGGGGAGATTGCATTTTGAAATAGTTAGGTTGCTCCCACCTTGACCCGTAGTCGCCCCCTACGCGCAGTCGCCCTGATGGAAGGGGGAGATTGCATTTTCGAAATTTTTGGTGTCTCCCACCTTGACCCGTAGTCGCTCCCTACGCGCAGTCGCCCTGATAGAGGGCGGAAAAGTATTTGGTGTCTCCCTCCCCTTCCATATGGGCGACTGCGCGTAGGGGGCGACTGCGGGTCAAGGAGTTTGCATTTTCTCCTTGACCTGTAGTCGCCCCCTATGCGCAGTCGCCCTGATGGAGGGGGGATTTTGAAATGTGTTTCCCCCTCGAGGACCCGAGGTCGCCCTGACCCGCAGTCGCCCTGATCCGAGGTCGCCCTTGAAAGACACGAGGGATCCTTGGACCGGACCCGCGGTCGCCCCACGCGTAGTCGCCCTAGTATCCGTGTTAGGGTTAGCGCATGCGCCCCTGGCGACCGCGGGTATTTCATGGGTTGTTCCAGCCTGTGGTCCATAATTTTCATAACTACGCCTTGTAGTTCACCTACCTTGTAGTGGCTGAATGTGGGCCCAATGTTGTGGAGGTCTCGTGGTTTTTTTGGTTTCCCACAAACAACCAACAATACAGCAGACACTTCTTGTATACTTCAATGAACCCAAAATCTTTTCCATTAGTTTAGGATAGTGAGAATATCAAAGCCATTTGATGTAGAGGGCCTTGAAACGGCAATTGCATTCATTGTGGCAAAGTTGTTGAATAATAAGGATGCACACACAAATGGGTGTGAAGTCACCGAAAAAGGGTACACTAAATTCACATTTAAAACAATTAGCAATTCAAATGAAAATGATTCATTTGGTTCTTCATTGATTCTCTTTCATTTTTGGGTGTTATAGTAACGTAGGGGGGCCTCAATTGTTATGTAGCCTATTCAAATTTAATCTTCTTGCATTGCTAATGATTATTTATTTGGCTCCTTACAAGCTTAATGGCAGGTGTTCAATTTAGCAAGTGCTCAGAGGAAGTCATAATTATTCTCGACCATGAATATTTCCGGTAAAAATTTGTTTAGTTTGCGTTTGACTTCCTTATTGTCATCCACTTGTATTGTAGACAATGTCTTTTTAATAGGTGGGAGAATCACCATGACAATGACTATTCTATTGGAATTGATTTGTGATCTTTGAAATAGGATTAAGGACTTTTGGAAAGGCTACAAATTGTATTGCTTTGCTCATTATGGCCAATGCAATGAGTCCAAAGGCCATTTCCAAGCCAGCAAAATGGGTGAGTAAAATATTGCCCTTCATTTTGTATAGGTGATTTGAATCCTTGAATAATGAAATGAACATGTATTAATGAACATTTCTAGTTGGATAGTTAGTGGTGGACATTTCATCTCACTATTAGTGCTTATTTGCTGCAGGACGAGTGATGTGTTTGATACAAAACACACACGATATTGTTTGGGGAGCCAAATTTGATGAGGCCATTAGGGAGGGGTGGGCCATGATGGAAGAATATGTGTGGGTTCGGCAAGGAAAAGATTGCACAAACCTCAGGTTCGGTTGTTCTAGTATAGAACTTGTATTATAAGATTATATGCTAAAAATACCCATATGTAGTTGTTATGTTTTAATATTCATTGATATGGGGGGCCGGGAGATGCAGGGCTTTATTAGAAGAATTTGAGGATGTCGAGAAACTTTTCGAGTCTGAGAATGGATGCTTATTGTTACAACTCATTAAGGTTAGTGCAATACCACAACACGAGTTAATATACTTGCTAGGTTAGTATTGTTTGTACCCCATTCTGTGAATATCATATGTACTAATGACAATTCCACCTTAGGATGATGAGCACGGGACGGAACGCGCATTTACACAATCTCTGAGCGTTCAAATCAACACCACGGATATCTTTGAGCAGACCAATAATAGGTTAAACCAAGCTTGCGCAAACTTGGACAACCTTGTGCCACGGGCAAATCGTTCGTGACTAGAGACATTGTTGTGGTGCATCAAACGGCAGCCTTGTACCATGGCATAAGACCCTATTTTGATTTTTGAGTTGGGATCATAAAAAGAAATAAGTTATTTATGAAGATAATAGTACTAAAGTCATGCTAGACATGTGAAATAGCAATGTGCTTGACAAAGAACTTCATTTTACATTTCTATACTATGATTTTGCTAAACAATGCATGGATTGTTTATCTCAGATGGATGATCATATTTTGCTAAACAGTCCATGGTATATGAATGTTTAATTGATTAGTGCCCAATACTTTAATGGTTTACATATGTGACCCCTCCCAAAAAATATATACCCATAAATGTGACCCCCCCAATAAAATATATACCCATAAATGTTGTGGCTTGTTATTCTTGGTTCACAAGTTTGAAATCCCCAAATATTGAAAATGTACAAATGTATGCCCTTGATTTAATCCCTTTGTTTGTAAATATGATGGCTACACTTTTAATTAATATGAAACAAGTTTTATTGTTTGGATACCTATGAATGTACAGATAAATAAAATTTGAACAAAACCATGAAATCAGCTGGGAAATAGCTATGACAATTAATTGTGACAATTAGTTCCCAACTACACCTTCACGGTGCTTGATGAAGCACATGATGAAAGTTATATGGGAGCTCATGCTGTCACACCCAATCCTTATGAGATATTTGAACAACCATCTTACTACACCTATCCTATGCATTGTATAATTGATTATATTGAGTTTTGTTCTCTCACGCAATTTATAATGTGTCAATCACACTTGACCATAAATGAATAAAAGGTATTTATTCCTCAATTCCCAAACCCCTTCTTTTGGAGCTCTCCGAAAGTGGTCTACATTGATCAAGAATCCCACATTCTTCATAATTGGATCTTGTTTTACAATGGATTCACCATACAAATTCAAACTAAACATAATAGAGATTGCATTGGAAAATAAAACGCAACCATGTGAATCATGGATGGTAAATTTCTTATGTTTGATTATTTTCTTATTGAAATTGCAGAAGTGATGTTAGGGTGGGAATCCTCTTTTTGCATGTCAAATCTAATAAGTTGCAACAATAATTAATAAAATGGCTAAAGATGCATAACCCAAATTTTTAAATAAAAGATGAAAAGGTGCAATACATTTTTATGAAGTGCATTGGTAACTAAAATTTATGTCCACAATTTTGTGTAAGAGAACTTCAAAGTGAAAGTCTTAGAGGTTCAGAAATTCAAAATCCCGCCCTGTACCCGTAGTCGCCCACCCGCGGTCGCCCCACTATAGGGGTCCAGAAATTACTCTGTGGTGCCCCACACGCGGTCGCCCATCCCCAGTAGCCCCAGACCCGCAGTCGCCCTACCCGCAGTCGTCCTACCCGCAATCGCGCAGGACCCCAGTACTTCTATAGCCATCGACTCGCGGTCGCCCATCCCCAGTAGCCCCAGACCCGCAGTCGCCCTACCCGCAGTCGCCTTCGCAGTCGGCCCCTTAGACCCGCAGTCGCCCTACCCGTGGTCGCTCTCAGACCTGCATGCACCCCTTCCCGCACTCGCCCCAGGGCGATTGCGGGTTAATTAGCTGTCTCCCCACCCGACTTCGCCACTTTCCCTTCTTGCTGCGTACTGCCTTTCACCTACTTTACAGTGGCTGATTGCGTGCTCGGGAGCTTGGGTTTTGAGTTTCACTTACATGTGGCTCATGTTCTTGATTTTACTCCATCACTCACTAATCGCTAGATAATACTTTGCGGTTTAGGGTTAACTTTAGTTAGATAATACTTTGCAGTTTAGGGTTAAGTTTAGATTCCTTGCCCCAAATCTCAAGAGCATCTCCAATGGCGGACCACAAGAAGAAGACCAAGGCAAAAGGAGCCATGCACCCTAGGCAACGACGCATCCTTTTGGACCCAGCGTGTGTGGCCTACCGAGGTTGGGATCGAATTACGGGCCACTGGACCGCCAAGACTTGTAAGTCCTTCGTGGGGTGGTGCCACATCGACAAGTTATTCCCCTATCATCGGCACTACATGAATCGGCGCAACAATACGGCCAATTTGCATCCATGCCGTAATGATGCATTTGTGCAATGTTGTATCGAAATTTATCGATACTTGTATGGCACATATTCAGTGCTTAGGAGCGAAGTCCTGTATTTCATATGTGCAATGGTGTATGCGGAACTCATTTTGTTTCGAAGCGTGGATTGGAGTTCAATCAAGGGAGTGAAGCATGCTCGCCTTCCACCGACAAAAGACATCCCAAGGGCGGCTCTATCTGCCAATCCACGTGAAGGGCTAGGCCAGAAGAAAAACTTGAAGGAGGGAGTGCCCAATGAGCAGTTTCATTGGACGTCATCTGATTCATCTTCGGGAGAGGAAGACAACCTTGGTGAAGACCCTCCAATGCAGCCCCAAAACATGGCGATGGTGGCTTCTACTTCACAAAATTTACCTCCCCCGAGAATGGAAGAAGAGGGTGAACCAGCTAGGCAACCACAAAATCTTGATATTTTGCCTCTTGCTATGGTGAATCCGATTACAGTCCCTCGCACTAAAGAAGACGAAGTTTTGCAGTATGTGCTTGCATGCATGCAAGAAGCAGAAGATGATGTTTTTTGGACAGAGATGGAAACAGAAGAAGATGTGAAGCCTTCTTTGTTCCAATTGGATTGTGTTGATGACATGTACCGAAGTGAGGAATTTGTTGAAGATGGAACTGTCCCTGACACAGTAATGTTGGACACCAAAGTTGTTTACAAAGCTCAACTCAAGAAGCTTCTAAATGAGTTGGATGAAAAGCATCTAGAATGTGAGAAGCTTCGCAATCAAGAAACGCAAACTTTGAGTGGAGATATTGTGAATAGTTTACGTGCTGAACTTGAAAGTCGGCAAGTTCTTTTGTCAACGCAAATAACAAAGATTTTAGACTTGGAAGCATTTTACCTTAGATTCTCTTCTCGGCATGCTGGAGGATCTAGTTCTTCTAGCAATGAGTTTGCAAAAGAACGGCTTGCCAAAATTATGGAAGCATGCAAGCTGGAGGAAGATCAGATAGACTTGGAGAAGCGAGGGGTGGAAGAAGCACGATCAAGATTAAATTCCTTGAAAGCATTAAAGGACAAAGCCCCCCTTGACCGTGTTGCAGAAATGTGTGGTTGGAAAGACGTGGCTACTAAACAAGCATTGTCTCTTACGGAAGTAGTTGACTTGAAAAAGAAGCTTGGGGTTTCTTTGTCATTGGATCCAAAATTGGAAGAACATCGGGATGCACTGAAGGCGCTTTTGAAGTTCCAAAAATCATACAAGCAATTTTGGTTGGAAAAGAAGTTGGGGAAGGATGACCGATACCTTAGGAATTTGCAGTTGGAAGGTAGGAAAGTCTTGTATGAGATGGAACGTGAGGCTCATGACCGCAAAGAAAAGGCCAAAATGGATGTTGAATGATTTTCATTTTTAGCACATTTTTGAGGACTATGTATATTCCATCTTATGTATATATAAAAGGATATTATCCATTTTGAACATTTTAATGCAAGCACATTGAATTCTATGTAGTTCCTTGACAAGAGTACATAAATATAGATATGAATTTTTGGTTATTTATGTTTGCAATGTTGTGAATACTTGAATATTCTAGGAATTTTGGCAGGAAAATGACCTTGGGAGTTCGGACTTTCGGAATTAAAAGAGAATTAAAAAAAAAAGGAAAATTAAAAACTTGCCGGATTGGAAAAGAACTTGTTATTGAAGTTCAGAGCAATTGTCACGGCTAGGGTGAATTGACCTACTCATTGCCACTCCAGGGCAAACACTAGAATTTTTTATTTTCAAGGCTTATTTTTTTAGTGGAAATTCTGAATTCATAGTTTCAATTATAGGCCCCAAATTACCCAGGGGATGCAAGAATTATCCAAACAAATGGCAGTCGCCCGTTCCTGGACCCGCAGTCGCCCATTACTGGACCCGCAGTCGCCCGTTCCTGACCCGCAGTCGCCTGTTTCTGGACCCGCAGTCGCCTATTACTGGACCCGTAGCGCCCACTTCTGGACCCGCAGTCGCCCACTCCTGGACCCGCAGTCGTCCACTTCTGGACCCGCTGTCGCCCAATCTTGGACCCGCAGTCGCCCATCACCTGACTGATTTCAAGTTTTTGGACCCGCATTCTCTCATGGGGCGACCGCGGGTCCAAGGAGTTTTCTTGTATAAAGTTCTAGGGGTACCCCTTGTTTTATCACCTTGGCTCCGTTGATAAAACTCTTGTCTTGGACCTTCGAAAGAGGCTTCATGCGGACGTTTAACTTCTTCGGAGGGCAACAACCGTGTTTAGAAGGGTTTACAAGACCACTCTAAGCGGGTTGCTTTGTCATTACATCTTCCATAGTATTAGTGTGATTATTGTAGTCATTTTCTTTGAAGACCCAGTGTTGATCTACTACATGGCTGGACAAGGTGTTGGGAGGGGGGGGACCATGAATGATACGCGGAGGTCCACAAAGGATTGGGACCCTTGGCTAGTACCGTGTACCCCAATTGATAATTCCCCCCATGCTCGAAAATGCGTGTTTTGTGGGTGGAGCAAAGCATTTGTACGAAAGAGAGCATTGATTCACTTTGGCTATGGCGGCTCGACTACATCGGAGCGTTGTAAGGAGATCCCTAGAATTGTACGAGAAAAGTTTCGGACTGGCGAGGGGCAAGTTCCAAGGTCCATGAGTTACGAAGAGATGTATGATGCACCGGCTAGACATGATGCACCAGTTAATGTTGCAGAGTCTATTGTCGCACCTGCGTTGGATGTCGAAGAAGAAGGGTCTCTCAATCCCTTTGAATCAAATGCAAGACCAAATCCTACGCCTGATTCAGTAGATTCTACTGGAACAACGCTTGAGAGAAGGAGGAACATGCCATCTGTTTCTCGGCAAAGAAGCATGGATGAATCATTACAGACGGGCCGCAGACAAGAGTTGGATAGGTTGTGGGCTTCTTTCTTTTACGAGGCGAACATTTCATTTAATGTTGTGCGCCACCCGACCTTCGTGAATGCTGTTAAACAAACTGCAGCAGCTGGATTCGTGTACCAACCGCCACCGTATAATGCGATTCGCACGAAAATGATAGATGTTAAGAAGGCATCGGTTGAAGCCATGGTCTCGGAGCGGACGAGGGTTTCAATAAGTCAGTATGGAGCGACAATTTGTTCAGATGGTTGGTCCGATACTAATTTGCGGCCATTACTAAATATGATGTTGGTGTGTCCCGCCGGGGATGTCTTTTTGGGATCAATGGATAGTACTGGGGAAAAGAAGGATATATCTTACACGACTGAGACGATGGCACGATACATTGAGGAAGTTGGGCCTACCAACGTTGTGCAATTGTGTACGGACAATGCTGCAGTCATGACGGGGGCGATGGCAAGGTTGGAAGAAAGGTACCCTCACATTTATAGGCAGGGTTGTGCGGCACACATTTTGGACTTACTCTTAGAAGACTGGGGAAAGGATCAGAGAGTAAAGGAGTTGGTAAAAAAGGCTTCATCAATTGTGAAGTTCATCAAGAAATACCAACATACTTTGGCGTTGTTTCGGAGATTTTCACCAAACAAAGTGTTGAGACTTCCAAGCAAAACACGTTTTGCCACAAATTTCTTGATGATTGATCGTTTGGTAGACTGCAAGCAAGCAGTGCACAACGTGACACTGGATGAGACATACATGACGTTCGAGTTGAGTTTGCAAAACCGCAGAAATGGACATTTCATTATGGGCAAGGCCAAACTTGCAAGGCAAGATATCCGTTCAGAAGAGTTCTGGGTTCAGTGCGACAATTTCCTCCATATGGTAGAGCCCGTGCTGCTTTGTCTTCGTCATTTTGATGGAAAAGTCCCGGCAATGCCGAAAGCTTTAGTAATGATGATAGCCTTGAAGGAGCACATTTATTCTCTCAAGAATGCTCCATTTTTCCTTGATCCAGTGGTGGCAACACGATATGAGAAACAATTTGATGCTCGCTGGAAGTTGATGATTACTGACCTATACTATGCGGGGGCACTACTAAATTCATACTTGAGTGACGTGGAGGCTATTCATAACAATGGCTACGCGAAGGGAGCTTTGAATCGAGTCATACGAAAACTGAGCGTACCATTGAATGTGTCAGTGGTGGAAGCAATGCAGGAGCTAACTCAATTTGAAGAGAAGACAGGTGCATTCGATCCTTTACATGAGGCTCCCGATATCATTGAATGTCAATTATTGCCTCATCAATGGTGGAATCGTGTGGGGGGCAATGCTCTTCCAAAAGTTGCAAAGCGAATTCTCGGTTTGACGTGCTCTGCATCTTCCTGTGAAAGGAATTGGAGCATGTATTCCTTTGTGCACAATAAAGTGCGAAACCGCTTGGCCACGACAAAGGCAGAGACATTGGTGTATATCTACGCGAACAGCAAACTTGAACGTCAAAAACGTGGACACAACCCAGCCATTTTTTACGACCAGATGCTTGCAGATGGAGACGATGAGGACGAGCGTGATGGGCCTTTGTCTTCAGGGGAAGAAGACGACGTTGTTCCTGATTTTATGAGAGAACGCGAGAACCGCAGGGATGAAGAGGATCGGTTGCGCAACAATCCTTGGAATGCAATGGTTAGGCCGCCACATAGTCCTCCACGACCAATATACGGGAATACATTTGATTTTAGTGACGATGGGTATGTTTCTCCGGGAAATTCACCTGTACGCAGTCCACCGCAGAACGTCGTGCACAATATGGATGCAATTTCGCCGGCACATGCATCACTGAGGAGGGAAAGCACCCCCGACAACAACGATGAAAGCGTACCTATTCCCATGGCACCCGTAGAGGAAGAAGCTAGATCTCCAATATCAACTAGTTCGCCTCCAAATATGGCCCGCAATTTAAGAAGCAGTGCACAAGTTCCAATGAGAAGCGAACATGAAGAAGAGGCCATCAAAGTCAATGAAGTTGTACACGAGGGAATACCAAATCCCGTTGTATTGAACGCATCTACCCTCGGAACAACTGTTACTACAGATGATGATGATGATGTGCCATTGGCATATGTTATGAATCGAAGTCGGAATGTGCCGTTGAATTCAGAGACGACTACAAATGTGGCAACAGTGAGGAGGTCTATCCCAACCCTTCCAACAAGGCCACCGGTGCGTGGAGGTGCTCTACGGACGATTGATGAAGAGGTTCACGGCTCAGCTCCACAACCCACTCAACCTTCATCCGTGTCTGGCCCTGGCGAATCATCATTAGGAATCTAGGGGCGCAACAATAGAGGCCAGAAAAGGCGTATTAGGAGGGTTGACGAGAGGGGACCTCGAAATCCTAAACGACCCACTCAAATTGTCCAACGGTGTACCATTGGAGCGGGATGTTCCACCCAGAATGTTGGACAATCAAGTAGAGGAGGGCGACACCCTGCATCCAACATGGATGGAACTACGGATGCGTTGAGGCTCACGAAACGACTTGTGCAAACTGAAGGGTTCAGTGGTGTAGATACAGAAGTCGAAATCTGAACTCAGAGGTAGAGCGTGAGGTACAAATCGAAGTAGTAACAAGGGAAGATGATGAAATCGAAAGCTCGGGCGACAACAGGAGCAACGAAGAGTCTTACGAAGATACAGACCCTAATGCTGATGAGGTGCCAAGCGATTCCACATTCACGCCTGGTGACTAGAGTACTAGAGAAGTAGACAATAATTATAGTTATAGTTATAGTTATAATTATAGTTATAATTATAGTTATAAGGTTTTAGCTTATATGTTAGGTAGCAAATCTTTGTAGTTCAAGCTTTGAGCCTTCATCCTGATGTGTAAGGATTTTGTAATGCTTCATCAAGCATATGAGCATATTAGAGTGAGGGACAGATTACTGGTTTTAAAATATATGTTGAGTTCTAATTGGTAGGTAGTTAGGTGATGACTGCAACGTGGTTATAAAAGTGCAATGCAAGTATGGCTACATTTGAAGTCCGCCTCAAAGCAATATCGATGACTAATTAATATAATCCTTGTTGACATTATTATTGTAGCCTTATATTGGGTGAATTTTTGGGATTAGAGAAGTTTGTCCAATTTACATTTCATGGGCTCTATTATTTGCACTTGTAAATTGTAAACCCCAATATAACGTAGTACCTAATTCTGCGCTTATAAAACACCTATGTGACGTGTTACTTCAAAGACTGAATATGCCAAACTGAAATCCTAAACTGAACCTGCGGTCGCCCTGGAACACGCGGTCGCTGTCTGCTGCTCCGACCCGCAGTCGCCCCTACCTGTCGGACCCGCGGTCGCCCTCAGTACCCGAAGCCGCGGTCGCCCCTTCACCCGAAGTCGCCCTAAAGCCCCTGACCCGCAGTCGCCTTCAAGCCTAAACCCACAGTCACCTCTATTTTTTCCACCCGCGGTCGCCCCTTCACCCGAAGTCGCCCTAGCGCCCCAGACTCGCAGTCGCCCCTTCACCCGTAGTCGCCTCAATTTTTCCACCCGAGGTCGCCCAAGGTAGACCTGCACGTGCCCACACCCGCAGTCGCCCACGTTGGCTGTCCACGTCAGTTTTGAAGCCCTGCCATGTAGGCAAAATCTATTTACCATGGGGTAAAATTTTTTACCCCTCCGCGACGCGATGTCAAGTAAACTCGACACTTCGTGACACGCGACACGCGACGTCAGACGTCATACACGACGCCTAAACCCAAAAATATGTCAGACAAGACAACCCTGGGCACACGCACAAAAATGGAGCGGTCTTGGTCCCAATGTCCACCCGCAATCTGACCAAAATATAGTCGACGCCTTGGATCACCCTCTCCAAACACCCTCCTGATCACCTCTGTTACTTGGGCATCACTCTGCCAATGTATCTCATCGACCGTTCCTGCTGGGAGGTGTCAGTTGTCGTGGCCCCACTTCCAAAGCCATGTCACGTCTGAACCCCAATGTACTCTATTACCGAGGCCCGGTAAATTTTCTTCATTGTACTCGTAATGTGCAGGCATGTGGTCTTGAAGGCCAAACGTTTTGTACAGTCGTGCATGAAATGGAGCTCTACATTGCGCACATCTCTTTCTGGTGACCATGTGAGGAATGAGACACCCGGGTGGTATAGATGGCCACATGTACCAAGATTCCATCCACCTTCTGGGCCAAATGGTTCTTGGCAAATTATACATGTTGTTCCATCTTGTACAAAAGCTGGAACGGACGGCCACACTAGTGGTGTAATGCCATCGCGGTTGGGTGGCCCATACTGTCGCAGCACAGGATACGCAACTCCCATGTTATACTACCAAAAACCACTCTAAAGTATAACAAAAGTGACTTTAAAGATCGAACCCACGAGATTCTGTGAAGTATTCACCCTATTTACGATTCTAAGCTAAGTCAGTCTCCAACAACACCTTTCCGGTCCTACTCCTACAACCGGAAACAACAAAACCCACAGAAACAACTACTAGACTTCCTACAATCTTCCGGTTCCGGACCTAATCCGGACCAGGAAGTAATCCGGTCCGTCAATCTGCAACAAAACCAAGACCTTTACACTTCCGGTCCTGGGTACAACTCTTAGACCTATAACTTCCGGTCTACTCCCACTCGATCCAGTAACCAATCCGGTTTAATTTTGCCTCTGTTTTACCATCAGAGGGATCGCCGCTTGAATTTGAGAGTGGCAGGCCCGCCGCTCCTTCCGTGACTTATAGTGGCTGAAGACCCACTTCTTCTACTCTACTCTCCTACTCTAATCCGGATCCGGTTTGATCTTTCACAGTAATCCAGAAAACAATCCAGATCACAGGTCACACAAAGACCCCCCGTACGATCCACACATACTACAATGACCTCGATGCCAAGTTCCGGCCGTACTAAGGTAGGTGTCTGCAAGTACAACCGTCCATACCAACATCAACTAAGACTCTTCCGTTTGCCACTACAGCAATGAGGCCTCACAACAGTTCGGACACTCGACCGGATTTCCTATCCAGGAGTTCTAGCGCGCCTAAGGACTCCTTCCCTATACGCCTAGCCTAGCAATGGCTTCTTCAACCGGAATACTGAATTCTAGCAGTGCTGAGGCACTAGAAAGTACTTCCAACTCTTACTACCTGCCTTCATGTACTCAAAACCAAAACAAGAACACAAAGGGGAGAAATCCCAATCCAAACTCTAAATGCGCTCCTAACTCCTCACAAATCTGCCCTGCCAACTGCGGGAGAACACACAAACAAGGCGCCAATAGAATACAAAAGAAGTTTGAACAAAAGAAGACTCCCATTCTCCTCCGCAGAGAATGAATTTATATACACTGTAAAGCGCCAAAAAGCGAAAAGCGCCCCAGAAAATCCTCGCAGGCAACCCACGCTGGATTTCCGGGATAAGCCTCGCTGGCAAAACTGGAATGCTAACCCGGTTCAAAACCCTAGCCGACCGGAATACTAATCCGGTTCCTAACTATCAGACCGGGATCCAATCCGGTCCGGTTCCTAACTACAATCCGGTCATAACACCCGGTATTTACAAAACTACTTTACACTAAGACCCCATGCCCATCTTCAATGTAACGCTGACGGTCTTAGGCGGAAGCTCGTCGAAGACCTCCTGCAAGTTCCTGGCCCTCTCACCAGTAGGAGGATCCGGTCGCTCTGGCGATGAATCCAACTCGATGTGCTCAACAGATCCGGTCCCTCTCGGCTTCCGCTCCTTCTTCGACTGGGGAGTAATATCCTTCCCCCGGTTTAACTCTGTTCCTCCCGGAAATGACTCAGGAAAGGAAATATCCGAAAGACGGATATTCCTTGAGAGTACAGTTCCGGTCAGCTTCACGCTGCTCATCTCCATCCGGTCCGCAGCTTCCCGAGCTTCCCTCATAACTGCCTCAACCTTCTCGGCGAAGTCTATCAGGATCCGGACCATCCGGGAACCGGATAGCTTCTTGTCCACCAGAAACCCTTCATCAAACAGCTTTGCTTTGGCGACCATCGTTCCGGATTCTCCGAACGTCTCCTTCATCATCTTCGCTGTCTTCTGGGTCGCATCCGCCATCTCCCTAGTGGCGGCCAAATCTTCTTTGAAGGTGACGATCTCCCCCTTCAACGAGTCGACTTCATCCTGCAGTCGACGATTCTCCTCTCTCAGTTTCCGGTTCTCCTCCGGATTACTGATGCAGTCTGCTACCTTTTCGGGTAACAGACTATCCGGTTGGGCTCCAACTAGTTTCCCAATACTCTCCAGCGTGATCCTCTTACACTCCCAGTCTCCCCGGATCATGGAGAGGTTCTCCACCAATTCACCGAAAGGGTCAGCCGGATTACTTCCTTCTGCGACTGGCTTCTTATCCGGTCGGCATTCCGGTTCTGAAGTCTCGCCCCGCGGCATTCCTCTTCCGTGTGGAGGTGTCGTCTTCTACCGTTTCGTCCTCTTCAACGACTCCTCTTCTTCATCTGTCTCGTCATCTTCCGGTTCCGTTCCAGAACCTTCTTCTTCGGGTTCATCATCCGTCTCCGACTCTCCATACTTCAAAATCGACTCCTGAGATCGCCAGGTCTTCTCCTCCGTATCAGTCAGGACTTGATCGTGATGATACATGTGAAACAGGTAGGGGGACAGAGGCGTGGGCCTACTCTTCCCTACCCGAGGCACCAAATTGGAAACCAAGTCACTGATGATCCGCGCCCAATCCGCTTTCCGCTCTCTGGTTAGCGCACCAAAGATTGTGTTGCCGAGAGTCACCGTCACTCTTGTCGGCTTCTCCGGGTGGAAGATCGGAATCAGGAACTTGAGTATGTTCCGGTTCCGGTCATCCTCACAATCATCCACCGCGTATCCATCCTTCGGGTTCGCTGGTCCCGAGAACTTGTCCTTGATGTACTCGTCCTTCCGGCTGGCCATCCCTGAGCCCCCCGACCGGAACTTGTAGACTTCCCTCCACTTCTCTTCTGTCCAGCGACCCGGGCTTCCTCTAACCGTATTATCGAACTAGTTCGATAGCTTCCCCAACAGCTCGCGGACGACCCGCTCTTCCTTGAAACCCCATGGCTTCTCAGCCAGACCAGCGCACCCCATCTTCGCGAGATCCTCCATCAGCGCGGTCTTTTCCGATTCTGTCGAAGGAATAACCGGAACCACCTTTCGGAGTTTAACTTCTGTCAAGACCGGGCTAAATCTTGACCTGCGTAGCTGCGGCATGGACGCGTTCCTGAGGCGCTCAAGCACCTCCCAGAGACTACCTCACTTCCACTCCTAGCCGCACGTCCCGTTCCTTACTTTCCCTCCTGGTCCTGACCGGAAAGTAACAAATTGCAACTGTGGATGTCCAACCCCACAGCGCCCAAAAGAACTACTCACTAATGACGCCCTACCTCACAAATCTGAAGAGAAATCACAAAGAGGAAACACAAAACAGCCCCAAGCGTGAAAACAAGCCTCAGCGCTCAAGGTAGAAAAGGGGTACTAACTGGCAAGGCCTCTCCTTATATAGTCCCAGGCTCTCAGCGCCGCCAGAAATTAGGTCAAATGACCTAATCCGGTTAACCCTAATCCGCTCCTGACCTAATCCGGTCCTCCAGATCTGATCCGGACAGAACCAATCCGGTTCGGACTGCCCAATCCGATCCAAACTAATCCGGTCAAAACAGATTCCGTAACAGACTAGAATCCGGTTAGTTCCTTAACTGCATTCCTCAACTAATTTCCGATTCTAACTTATCCCTAAACCGGATTGGTGTTCCTGCAGAGAACTTCCGCTCCTAATTTTAAGATAACTTAACAAAACCAAAAATTCACGCTGCGACACGTACCGTTGGCGCTCGATATTGTACTGGAATTCCAAGTTTGCACGGGAATTCCAATCGATGCTTGAATTCTCGGCGAACACTGGCAAATTGTCGGTGAACATTTCTTCCACCCGAGGCCACGAGGTCAAGCCAAAATAACGTTGACCGCCATCATTGAATTCCACAGCCACTCTCCTCACTTCACGCTGCATTTGCTCAGCCTCGTTTAGCGCCATGCTGCATGTCAACTTCATGTTGCACATTTGAAGCAGCATCTGTTCCTTTTGAGGATTGTGGACCAACCGCATGTTTTGAGCACTCATTGCGGTCATGGTCTATTCCATGTCAGTTTGAGTTGCAGTCAACACCGCCACATCTGCCTCAGCGTTGTTGGCACGGAGTTCCAAAGCACGCATGGCGCTTGTTAATTCTTCCATGCTTGTGCGAGTACTTCCAACCTCTGCTTCATCCCGCTCAGCACGTGCACGCATAATATCCAACGTGGCACTTTCTGCACTTGGAAAAATGGCCCGTGGTCGTACCACAAACTCAGGTGTATTGCTTGGGCCTGCTCTGTATTCGTCTGCCCCGTATGTAGTATGTTCCACTACAACATCGAGTGGTGGAACTGAGTCTGTGTTGAACCGCCTGTTGCGCTCTACTGCCTCTACAAGCTCTACTTCACGTGCGATGAGGCGCACATTTTCATCTACAAGGGCCCGCATCCTTGCACTTTGAACTTCAAACTCTACTGCATGAAGTCGTAGCGCTTCTTCTTTTTCCGCTTGTAGTGTTTGTACTAATTGGCGCAAGCGAATTAGTTCTTCACTGTCAACTTGGGCTCCACCAATCACATTTTGTTGGTTGACATTTGCACCGCTGCTCTGACCAACTTCTACTTCCATCAACTCCGTCCTTGGCTGCTCCACGGGTGGAACCACATCCATTTGCACATTTTGAGTACCAACCAATGGCACGGCAGGAATTGGTGCATTGTCCAATGGCACGGCAGGATTTGTTGGAATGTGGCGAGTTCTATTTGGAAACTTGTTATCCCGTTGTCTGCCCAAAAAGCTTCTCCAATCCACATCCTTGCCAAGAAAAACCTCCGCATATGCCATTTGGCACAATGAAAGTGTCCCGTCCTTCTTCGATCTTGAACCCCAAAGTGCCAATGACACTTCAATCATCCTCTTCTTGAAGTGCGGATGGGTGCACTGGTCAATATTCACCACACCAGATTTCACGTGCACCTCGTACCGGTCGTGTGGCCAATGGCGGTTGATGTGGGCCCAATCTATAAACCGCCGACATGTCGCTCTTGTCCATGGTGATTCTGCCTCCAACTACCCAAGGTGTGCCATAATCGCTGGGGCATTAAGTGTGCCCCAATCCAAAGTTGCTCTATTTCCTCTCTTCTTTCTACCGCTTCCCTCACCTCCAGGTCCCTCACCTCCTGCTACATCCTCTGCATCCATTCTTGATACCTGCACAATGACACACACGATATTGTATGCGAATACAATGACAATTTGTTTTGCCTTCTGTTGCGTGAAGGCAACTGAAATGTGGCAAAACAATGTCAAATGTATAACACTTCCCCTCAAATTGCAATGCGAAGCTTTCTCAAGCTAGGATAGTGCAATTCAAAAGAGGAAGCAAGGGCAAATGTGAAAAAAATGTCACTTATACCCCCCAATTACCGACCCGGTTAGCAAGGGTAATTAACACCTAATCAGCCCGTCCCCCCCAAATCCAGACCGTCTAGGGCGGGGGACAGCCCTGGAATGGACGGCCGATCCATCCACGGACGTCCGGCCTCGGGTCGGAACGCCGTCAACAAGTTTGGGGCGCCGTCTCTAAGTTCGGGGAATGATTACACCGCCGCCCGAGAGTTCGACGGACAGCCTTTCCGTCCTCTAGACGGGCTGCCCGTCCCCTCGACGGCCTTTCCATGGAAGGGGACGGGCTTTCCGTCCCCTAGATGGCCTGGATGTGGGAGGAGACGGGCATTCCGTCCCCTCGACGGCCTGGATGTGGGAGGGGACGGGCTTTCCGTCCCCTCGACGGCCTGCCCGTCTCTTCGATGGAAAGCCCGTCCAGGAGGACGGTCTGCCTGTATCCTTGACGGCCTGTCCCTGGTCGGGAACGACCTACCCATCCTCGCGACGGCCTGTTCGTGGTCTGGGACGGCCTTTCCGTCCTCTGGACGGCCCTTCACAATATATATATATATATATATATATATATATATATATATATATATATATATATATATATATATATATATATTTTTTTTTTTTTTTTTTTTTTTTTTAAAATTGGTTCAGGGTGGAAGTTTTGACAAAATCACGTTAAATAGAAAAGTAATTTTCAGATTTTCAATTTTTCACCATGTGTATATATCACAAGGACAATGACATTAGAATTCATCATAGTGTAAACTTAATTTCCATTTCATGATATATTTGTTTTGTACTCAATGTAGTAGACATTAAAAACACATTCAAAGTTCAAATCGCAATAATGAAATTTCAATTTAGGGTTGTGTTGGGGGATTTTACATAAAATAGGAACTAGAGAAAAGGACCTTTTGTTTGATAGTTAGACTCAAACTCCCAAAATATCAATTTTGGGGAGAAATCTTAGATTTAGAGTAAGGAGCAACAACTTCCTAAAATACACTAAAGGAGCATATTTTTTTATTTTTATTTTTTCTAAACTCGGAATTACTTGGAGGCAAATATTGGAAAGACTACAAAATCAATTGGATACACTTTGTAACTCAACATGGCAGGTCCCAAGAAAATGAAATGAACGCTTCCAACTTCTTTCCATGTCATTGAAGTGATTGAACTGCCATTAAATTGGCACTAAATGATGCCGTTGGGTGTTCAGAGGTTGAAGTTTATTGTAAATATCTTGCAATCTACAATTCTACATAGGTCAAGTTTGTGAAATTTCTTCCGATCAATTGAACACTAGTCTAGTACTCTAGTATGAGATCCTACATGCTACAAGCAAAGGTGCACCTTAGAGGCCTAAACACATTCATTTTTTTTTTTTAATTCTTTGCTATAGAAAATTAGAAATGGCAATTTATTCAGATTTAGGATGGAAAAGACTCAAAAGAGGCCTTGCAACTTCAGTCAGTTTAGTGGCTAACATACGATACTACATAAGCAATTAATAAACAATCCATAAGAAAAACTATAGTAATTCACCGCTAGTTGCATTATAATTTAGAAGCCATAAAAAAAATATAGACACCACAAAAACGTCAAGTTCATGTACTCAATGTTGCATTTTGATTTTGAGAATAAAAATAAAAGGCAAATGCCATATGTTATTATGTTATTGTTTTAGAGTTTCCCTTTGTGTGGAGGACTACATGGAACATTAGAATCCATTCGTCCTTTTTTTTTCCTTTATCTTACGGACTTACACCAATCCTCTCTTATTTGTCATAGTTACATAAACTTGAACATCAAATTCTCTTAAAATTGCAACAACGTTTAGGGTTTAGGGTTTAGGGTTTAGGGTTTAGGGTATAGGCCTATAGGATTTACTTCAAAACCTAGGTTGGACCAGAAACTACGAAACATGTCCTTCATTTCGGTAGTTGGCATTACAAGTGCAAAACTCAATCAAGATGTAGTCTTTGAAGTTTGAATTGGAAAAAAATAGATTAATGATTTAAATTCAAAGTTTTAGAAAACATATTGAAGACACCAAAAAATGGCATAACAATATCTGTAAAAGGTAAAACATTCTTAAGTATAGATGTATAGGGCTACATTTTTTTTATATAATGTATGAATGGAAAGAAGAAACAATGTTTTACATGAATCAATGATATGCATATGACATATGTTGTTTAGGAGGTCTTTCACTTATTTGATAATTAACCATTTTAGAGTATTAATCTTACTACCTTTAACTAGAGCATTTAGAGGGTTGTTTTTGTCTTGGTCTTTGTATATTTGATCCGTTCTCAGTAAGTTATTGAATGTTTGTACGATTGAGACTTTGAATTGAGTATACTAGTATAGACAAGGTTTAAAATTCAACAAAATACTAAATTGTCAGGTGCACTTACATGCAAGGAAAGATGGAATCAAAATACAATAATTCCAAAGGTGAAATTGTTCTACGTATAATTGATAAAATTCATTTGAATTCAAATTTGAGCCCTACAGATTATAAATTATTTTAAGGGATTGTGAGATTCTGAGGTTTTGGGAATAAAAACATTGCCCAATGCCAACGACTTTCGTGAAAATGGGTGCAATTAGAATCAATAGAATGAATCAAATGTTAACATGAACATCCAAATAGAACATTAAAGGACCGACATTAAGAAGTTTTCAATTTGACCTTCTATAATTTTTTTCTATATATCTCCCATTATTTACGTGCAACAAAATAGAATTCCATTCTAAATGAGCAGTAAACCTCGTTTTCAGCATTTGAATGTCATCCCTGGTATTTATTTGTCCTCTAATTGAAACAAATAAATACATTAAGTTAGCACTCCTAAACTACCCGCCCCCGTAGACTAATGCCCGATTGAGAGGAAGGACACCTGTCTTGACAAGTCCAAGAGTGCCGAATTACATAAATGAAAAATTCGTGGAACAAGGATTAGAAATGAATTCCACTTGTTCGAACGTCTCGCTCGACGACCTTCCCGCCCTCTCGATGGCCTTTTCGTCTCTCGAGATTCTTCCTGTCCTCTCGACGACCTGTGCCGTCTCTCGAAAGTCTTCACGTCCTCTGGACGGCCTGGCCCCCTGGACGGCTGGTCCGTGGGGGGGGACGGCCTTCCCGTCCTCTGGACGCCCTGTTCGTCCTCTCGACGGCCTTTCCGTCGACGTGAAATGGGTATATAAAGACTGTTTTTAGGGTACTTTCGCCACAGTCTCTTCTGCTCTGACGGTGCTCTCTTGTCTTGGATTGGTTGCAGTCCTTGCTTGCGAGCGCGGGTGCTGGGTAGAGGCTGGTTTGAGGAATAAGGGGGGCGGTTTTTCACTTTGTGGAAGCCGAATTCCTAATTCCTATCATTTTGATTATTTGTTACTTGTTACTGTCACGATGGCTGGTCAAGATTTCTCAAAGAGAAAAGTTGATGATTGGTACACAGGTATTGGAAATGCACCGATGATGGACCCGGATGCAGAATCACCAGAGCCCGTTTCAGAGGCCGTAGTTGCAGAAGGGTCCGTAGCTGCAGAAGGGGCCACAGCTGCTGGGGGGGCGGAGAGTCTTCGAAGGGGAAAAAAAAACGAAGGAGGCACAAGGCTACAAATCCGGAGAAGTGGCCAAGCAAGGGTGCAACGCAAAAATTGCATGAAGTGGCGTTGGATTTTTTTGAGCAGTATTCGATTTCGCAGTTGAACACAACATACGTCTCGCGCGGATTACAGGGAGTGGATGTCATAAAACAAAAGTTCCACCACATGTTTTGGACAACAATGAGCGCGGATGAGTGGCATGAAGACTGCACGAAAGAATGCTTCGATCATTGGTTGGAGTCACAAGTACAAACGTGTATCTTCAACCTTGCCCAAGTTGCGGAAAAAATAAAAGGCTTTCAGAAGAGTGTAGTGCCCAGACAACAAGCATTGAATTTGTTGCACAAGAAGGTGTATTGGTGGCATGAAGCAATGCGTGGACTATCTTCAAACAACATCCGTTCCACTCCGTGGTTTCAACGAAGTCAAAATTTGGCCTTTGGTCAACAGGCTGCAGGAGGAGTGGTTTTTCTTGAACGCGGAGTGGTGGTGGTTCCTTTGTCTGGCCATAGCAAACAAGGGGGGCATGGGAGGGTGCGCAAAGTATGTGTTCAAAATTCAAAATATATTCCGGAGAATATGGAATTAGCTGGGAAGTCAGCTTTGCGCGTGGATGAATTGAAGAAGTCCAGGGAGAAGTTGTCCATCGAGGCATTGGTATGTCCATGCGAGCATCCAGGGGTCATCAAATTCTTTGCTATAAATGATATGACCATGGAGTGTTATTTGCAGTGGTGGAATGGCGGTACTCTCGGCGCCATGTTTACACTGGATGAGAAGAACCGAGATCCAGATGAAATTGGAGAGGTGGCTTACGATGCAACTCCACAAACAATGCAAGCCATGAAACGACTCATGGCATATAGACCCAAGCGCACTGAACTTGCGTGGGCAATGATTTGCATTGTGGATGCAGTGCAACAATGCTCTGTATTGCACAACGACATCACACCGGAGAACATTATGCTTCATTTTCCGAATAATGATGGCAGAACCGTGTGGATTGGTCTATGTGATTGGGGAATGGGTAGCCACATCAACGAAGAAATCCCTTCTCTTTACCAATTCAATTGTCCAAGGAAGTTGCAGGCAACCCGAGCGCAACGTTGGTGGGTGGCTCCTGAGTTGATGTACTTGACTGGAGAGACAGGAACTTCATCATCTCCTACTCGCAGGGTTAAGCCACCGTGTGTTAGTATACACACAGATGAATACTCCATAGGCAAATTGGCTATGAAGGTATGGAAAAAAGATCGCGGAAATCTAGAGATGATTCCGGACCATACGGCATTTGGTGCATTTCAAACTATGTTGGGTGAATTGTGCAAGGTGGAGCCACTACAACGACGCTCGGTGACATACGTCGTGCAACGTCTAAGTGGTGCTCCAACGTTTTGGACACCAGCTGTGGATTGCTATCGCGAGGCTCGCAAAGAACAAGACCTTCAAGAAGAGCAAGCGCGCAATGAAGATTAGATAATAGTGTATTACCATATAGTTGCAAAGTTAGTGTTTACTTAGCACATGCGGTTATTATAATGTAGGCTTGAGGACATACGTAGCAATGTAGCACACTTTGTGGCTTCAATGCATTTTGTACTCATTTTGGTTTATATAAAGATATAAAAGTATTTTACCTAAACATTGAGTTGTAAAGAACTTATTGTCTTTCCTAACTTTATCATTTAAATTGAGTTTAAACAAAAATCTTATATCTTTAGTACTAAAAACTCTGAATTGTATATCATTATAAGAAATTCCAATTAGTTTTGTGCACAATTGTAATTGTCATCATTTTTGTTGCACTTCGTGCCATAAATAAGTAAAAATAGAAAAAACAACTCACGAGATTCTAAATTTTTAGTTTTTTACAAGAGGTACAAATATCAATAGAGATTTCTAGTCGAACCAATTTTCAATTGGTTATTTTAGTTTTCACACCCGAAACTAATAAACAACCACAAAGACGGGCTTGAAGTCAAATTTCACTATCAAACCAAATTTATATTTTTATTGAAAATCAGCATAATATTTTAATATTTCTCCCCACTCGTAAGAATTTATTTTAAATTTATTTTATTTTTTTCAGAAAAATTAATGGAAAAATGAATTTATTGTGATTTTATAAAGCTAAACGTGGAAATCAAATTTTATCAATTAGAATATGTATCAGAATAACCGGAAACTCTTATCATAAAGTCATAAACGAAGGAATGAATGAAAAACATAGTTTTAGAATTTTAATTTTAATTAAATTTGAAAAAAAGAAAACATACATGAAAAAAACACCAAACTGTCTGACTGTGTTATTTGGATTTTAACACCTGGAGTTTTCAATTGCAATAACTCTTTCAAATTTTGACCTCGATTCTTTCGTATTCACAAAAAAAAATTCAAAAACAATATTGCTCCAAACTCCAAAGGCCTAATTTTCCATAAATCGTAGTGAAAGTTAATTTGAAATTGCAAAGCCCGCATTCAGAAAACTAGTTCTTCCAAGTTTGAATGCTAATATCTTTCAATCTATTCGGTCAAACTTCATGAAATTTTTTCCACGTGATAAAAAACATGTGAAGTACAAGATCTTACGGTTAGATGTTGTAAAAAACATTTTTTTCCACATGTTGAGGCAAATGCAAGAGAAAAAACAGTTTTGCGTCCCTTTTTGTGTAATGACTTTGGGACTTTAGGGGTAAATAGTTCCATGAGAATGAAAGGAACCTAAGTCATATTTCATATTAATGCTGATTTCAATATGCAAGGTATTGAGCCTCTAAAAAATTTGCATTTGAAAATGTGAAGACCCTATTGTTTTTTCAAAAACATTCAACGTCTTCCATGCCTAAGAATGCGCACAGAAGTATTTGCATTTGCTTCTTGTACTATTGGTTCATTACCACCAATTTCTTCGAGTGGACCTTGTCGAGGCACCGGCCCCCTGTAATCACTATCTCCTGGAACCTCACCATCTTCACCTATAGTACCACCAATGGATGCACCATCATCATTGGAATGATTGGATGGTGCACTATCACTTTCGCTGGAGGCCTCAGAATTGCGGTTTCGTTGTGGTCGAGCTATAGAAGACAACATCCAAAGAGGTCGTTGGCCCGTTGCGTCCATAATGCCATCTATATTGGGCCCTCCCGTTTGAACTTCTCTTAAAAATGGTTGCGAAGCCGCTTCTTCCCTCCTCAGCCTTCTACGTGCTCTAGTATTCACACGTTCACTGGTAGTACCTTGTGGTCGGGGACGCTTCCCTCGATTATTGGCATGTACAGGTGGCCGCAATGAATTCGTATTTCTACTCACACGTTGTGACACCATACCAGCCAATCGTGTACCTACCAACGAAGTTGGTTCGCGTGGACGAACTTCGGAACTAGACGGCCTTGATGAACTTTGAATTTGTAGATTTTCCAATACTGGCATCTGCCGTTGTGCAACCGAGACTCGATTTGGAGGGGGCATATGTGCTTCTCCACCTTGAGGGGGCCCTTCTCTACGAGTGGTCCTCATAGGCAAGGACGGTGGTACTACTACTTCTTCTTCACGTCCTCTTCCAACGTCAACCCCATCTCTGTCTATTGTGGCATCAATTTGTACATCCATAGGGTCTGGACTTAGTGGTCTCGGTGCCACAACGTCCTTATTTGTATTGCCCCCACTTGGCCCAGCATTCCACGTTTGTGGCATTCGTGGTGGACTTCCTTGATGTCCCTCGGAGGCATTGTCGTTATTATCCCCCTCTTCAAAGTCAAATACGGATGCATCAATTAGAGGACGCACTCCTCCAAACCCACGAAATCTATCAAATGGTGGCTCATCATCGTCATTGGAACTATCATCTGAATCGTCATCATCTGGATCAGAGCGAACCGAACCACGGTCTAGACCATCAGATTCATCTGTCATGGAATCCTCTGACATCATGTTTTCAGTGTACCACCTTGTCGGATTTGCTGCAGCCCTTTCTCTTAGAGTCTTGGAATTGGTATAAATGTAAACCAATTCCTCAGCACGCTCAGATGTCAATCTATTACGTGATTTGTTGTGGACAAACGAATACATGCTCCAATTGCGTTCACACGACGATGCAAAACACACTTGTGCGAGGATCTTTTTGGCAATCGGTACAAGTGTATGAGCACCGGCTCCGAGAAGGTCCCACCATTCGTGAGGCTGCAGATTCAAGGTGTTTACATCAGGGAGTCCACTGAAAATGCCTCGCCGATCTCTAAATGCTTGGTACTCAGACAAAGCTGACGCAAATGCTTGATCTCCAACCGCCAATTTGCGCAAAACCCTCAATATGGCTTCTCTTGCCTCATCATCATCCATTAGCAAGACTTCGTCAAGTAAAAAGGGATTCAATAGAGCCCCGGCGTAATGCAAATCCGTCCTGAGCATGTCCCAGCGCTTGTAGAAATCATCGATGGCGGAAATTGCATACCGTGGCTCTAATGAAAATGGTGGATCCCTCAAAGATAAAACATGCTTTTCCACCTTTTTCATCACAAGCCATGCCTTGTCCAAGCACGGGTGCTTTCCATCAAACTCTCGAAGAGCCATCAACACGGGCTCCACTATGTGCACAAAGTTTAAACATCTCCTCCAAAATTCATCCGTTCGCACATATCGTCGCACATCATTAGCTTTTCTTTGCTTTTGACTGGATGCCAATCTCCGCGTGTACTCATTCCACTGCGGATCGTGGACTGTCAATTCTACCGCTTCCCTCACCTCCACCAAACGTTCGATCATGAGGAACATGGTTGCAAAGCGTGTTTGAACGGGATTTTTCAAAACGTAATTAGGAGAATGTCGTCGAAAGATTGCAAGTGGCATGTGATGCGTTCGAATGTATTTCACAATTGACTTGGCTTTCTTGACCATACTTGTAATCCAATCTTGTTTTCCCCAATCTTCAAGTAGAAGGTCAAGTGCAAGTGCTGAACACCCTTGAAAATATATGTGTGGAAATCTACGAATTAATAGAGCGCCAGCGGCCAACATGTTTGCTGCATTGTCTGTACAAACTTGTACCACGTTTTGTGCCCCTACCTTGTCAATGTAATCACCCATGCAATTAGCCACGTAAGTAGCATCTTTGCATTCGCCTGTTGTGTCTATCGATCCAAGAAATACCTCTCCACTTGTACATGCCAACATGACATTCATCAATGGTCGATGTGTCACATTATCCCATCCATTAGAGCATATTGTAACGCCATACTTGTGGATTGGTGCCCTTGTCTTCTTTGCTACAATTGTTGCCACGTCATCTTTTGTAGATTTTATGAGCTTTGTACGAAGTGCATGGTATGCTGGAGGTTTGTAGCCAACTCTCGATTCCGATGTTGATTTCACTGCATCCAGAAAAGCAGGATGCCTCACTACATTGAATGGTATATTGGCTTCATAGAAAAACTTAGCCCACTTCTTGTCTAGTACTTGCTTGTTTGATGCGTTCATTCCATCTTGTACAGACAATTGCCTCATCGATCGATTGTGGGTCAAATTAGGAATGGGCGCCTCCGATGATCGTACTTGAGAGCTTTGCCCCCCAGTGTTTTCTCCTCCATCATTTACTGAGATTGAAGCATTAGGTTGTTGCTCGCCATGTACTACACTTGGTAGTATCGTTGATGGTGATGTCACTTCCACGTCGCGTCCAGGTCCATGTGAAGTGTCCGTAGGTATATGTCCTCCACAATTCCAAAACATTACCTTCACGGTTGCATTGACTTTAGTGCACGCTCTCACTCCCTGGACGGTGTCGTTTCGTCTGTATCCCAAATGGAAAAGCAACCGATCCTTTCAGTAGCTTAGCAAAGTTTCGCAAAACTTGCAAGCAATTTTTCCATCTAGCCGTAGTGTGTACCAAGGTTCCCACTGTGATCTTCCTCCACCCATTGCTCTTATCTGTCCTCCTCTACTTGCCCCTGCACCAGAAAAAAGATTAGTATTCTGTTTGAAATGTAATGTGGCAACAACACTTGTTGCTCTCACAACAAGTGCCACCACAACACACTCTTCTTGGACTTCGCTCTACCGCAATGGTTGTACTCCAACCAAGACATGAAAGGCAAAATCAGCAAGGGAAAGTAATCTTGAATAGGCGGAAGTCCTTAATATACACCTTGAAGCCCTCCCTAAAACCCTAAACCCTAAACCTAGCTAGACGGACATCCGGCTGATGGGGTGGACCCTAAACCCGCAGCCCCGCACCCTAAACCGTCCAAGTGGCGACTGTCCCGTCCAGCGATATTCCGGTCCAGGGGATGGGACAGATTCCCGTCCTATGGACGGTTTCCCATTCAGAGGACGGATTCGCGTCCAGGGGACGGATTACCATCCTGGAGACGAGAATTCCGTCCAGGAGACGACCTCTTCGTCCAGAGACGGGCTCTCCGTCCAGGGAACGGCTTACCGTCCAGGGGATGGCTTATCGTCCAAGGGACGGCTTACCGTCCAAGGGACGGATGGGCTCTCCGTCCAAGAGACGGATGTCCATTCGGCGACGGAATGACCGTCCAGGAGACGGCCCGACGCCGTCGCAAACTGGACAGACTTCATCCGCGCCGCGGATGGTCCTGTCAATATCGGCGACGGGCTGTGACGCGTCAGGTTGCGTCCGGACGGACGCGTCATGACATTCGGACGTAAAAAGCCAACGTCACGTCCGGATAGACAACCCTGATGTCAATAGGTTTGAAATTTTACAATTAAAGTTTAGATCTTGATAAAGTTGCCCAAGATGCTAGAAAGCTACAATATGGATTTGACATCTTCTTCTATGAAGTATAATCTAATTCCTCAAGTAGGGGTTTTCCACCACCAAGAGTTGCACACCCTCAAGAAACACTTCCCCTGAAATTGAATGAAAATAATTTATTTTGAATAAGTTATGGCACCATTTGACCATCCATCAACCACAAAATGGATACTTAGGTGTTCAAAGTTTATTAATGATAGAATCTATGATATTGTGTGGAAACCTAATATCTTCACCAAAGGTGATGACTTTGGATGACCATTAAGGTAAGTACTCCTAATTGTAACTTGTTTACAAAATTGTCCCATCTAGATTCTTGCCTAAAATGTGAGCCCTTTGAACATAAGAACTTAGGGACAATTTTGGGTACACCTATTTTCAACACTCTTAAAATTATAATTGATTCATATGTTGTCCAAAAAATATGTAAAAAACATCTTGAATCTCTTTTTTTTATCAATGACCTAGACCTAATGAAAAAAAATAGACATTTGAATCATGAGAACCATGTTCACATGCTTATTTGGGTGCTCTTAGATGCAATTACCGTAACCCTAAGCGTTACAAAATTCATATTCTGAACGATGAAGCAACTGAAAGGCAATTATACATCGGGAAAAAGCCCCCCATTGTTTCAGTATTGTTTCAAAGTGTTCACAATAGAGTATTGAACAATATTGAAACAAAGGGGGTTACTTTCCTGTCCAAATGTTTCATTCCAAAAAATCTCATTCATCCATCCAAAGTAACACTTGAATCTTTTTCAGAAAACCTTTATTTGTGAACAATTTCATGAAATTCAGGTACGTGCGAGTGCGATCAAGTTCTCGCCGACCGTCAGGGACCTTTTGCAATCAGTGCGAGAAAACGAAGTGCTACAGCAATTGCCGACCAGAATTAGCAGGTGATTCGGAGATGGAATCGCTCTACCATTCTCAATGCAGTTGTTGGTTCTGTTGTCGGTCCAAATTTTGCAAATTTGGTACATTTTGCAAATTTTTCTGTGATTCAATTGATAGAAGCTTTCACATCAATCTTGAATTTGCAGATTCAGGGTGCTCCATCTCGGAGTTTTTCGGTAAGCTCCGTTGCAGAATTTTTTGTCACTCTAACTTCAGCTTGATAGATTGTTGAAGCCCTGCAATGGACGAGAAGCAAGGGGAGTTTCGACAGGATTACGGACAGTCGCAGAGGCCGGAGAGAGGGACGATAGAAGATCAACGGCACCTGCATCAATCCTCCTCGCAGAGCTGCTTGGCGAAAGCTACCAATGGCTTCGTCAGTGGCACTGTGCTTGGGGCGACCATTTCGGGATTGACGGGCATGGCACGTGCTACTCAGATGCAAATTAGGTCAGCCTCTTCGCTTTCATCTTGCAAATTGGAAAATTCTGAAGCAGGGAAGGCTTTTTGTTGTTTTGAGCGTTTAGGTCTAGGGTTTAGGGTTTAGGGTTCAGAGTTTTGCGGGGTTCAATCAAAATTCTGTCTTGGTAAGTAGTGTCTGGTCACCTTTTCAGAATAGTGTTAACTAAGAGTTATTTAGAGTGCATTCATGCCAAAGCAGAGGATAGTAGGCGAAATGAAGTCCCTAACGTATTCCCCGTGTTAAAGACAATGGCTCATCCGCTTGAAAAGCTCTCGCTTGTTGGAATTGAACTCAACTTTGCTAAATGAGGTTTCAGGGATTCCTTTTCAGAGGGCAGTGGACAGGGATTCTCCATAATGTAATGTCAGGCAGGAAATCCTTTCGTAAGTTCAATCGATTTGTTTCGTGTTTTTTTTCCAAAGAGAAAGTGATGTCAACCTGTTTTTAGGTTTCCTGCAGCGGTACAAGCAGTGATAGGAGCAACTATAGTTGGTGGCCTTTCCTTTGGAGTTGCATTAGGAACCTACCAAGCTGCAGTCTGTACCATTCGGCAAGTACGCGGTGATTCCCATTTCCCCAATCTTGCAAGTCCGACTCGATCTTGTCACTACGTTGCTGCCTGTTTTCTTTTCAAGTTGGGATTCTAATGCTCTGAGAGCAAGAACTGGAGTGGACGACATCAAAAACCCAATGCTGGCAGGAGCGCTTGTAGGAGCTATGAGTGAAATTCCTGTATTCCTCCGTAGCATGGTTGTCACGAAAGCGGATGTGTTGTTAGCAGAACAGGTATGAAGCTATCCTTGCATCGGTATTGAACTTACAAGGTCGTCTTTATATAGGACAGACGACATAACGTACAGGATACAATTCAAGCATTTTATTATGTGTAGGATTGTGATATTTGGGAGATCACTATAGAGCTGTGGAGTGGTCACTTTGGGTACGAGAGCCAAATCTGTGGAGTTCGAGTATTATCACTATGGATGGATTTCTTACGCAATTTCAAAGTGTGAGGTTGTGAAGGGGTGAGTTCCCGTTGGTAACAGGGGTCAGTATTGGAGTCCGGATGAGGTCTCTACCTTGTATATTGGATGAATACTAATCTAGTTTTCGTGGTGCATATGATATCTGACAGGGTATGCATGTGATGAGACCTAGACCAAGATTCCTGACCAATGTAGTTGGTAAGAGCCTGTTTGGATTTCAAACTTGAGTTCCGGTTATGTAGCCGTACTTTGGTGGATGCGAACTTGATTTTTCTTGTGTATCCAGGTGGAGCAGTAGTCTGCGGTTTGTTTTACACAGTGGGAGACGCAATGAGATCAGCGCCGTTACCAAAGCCTCAAGGCAGTCCACAACCCCCTCAAGCACCCACAAGGCACCCTTTCGAAGGAGAACTTGCGACGTCGCATTCGTTGGAAAGTCAGGAAGACCGTGACACCGGTGAGTGGGTATTAACTGATCCACCCAGTGGAGAGGTGTTGGAAAGTGAGGACCTCAGATGGGGTTCGAAATAGCCTGCGATAACGAGAGTTCTACAATGCCAAGAGGGATGGCGCGAGCACTGCTGTAATAGCTAATCAGATTCTTGCGGGTGAAGAGTTTCCTGTGCGATTTTTATTGCAGAAAACAGGAATCACTTGCTTCTTTTCACTGGAAATTTAGCTGCCACAGCAGCATAGTAGCTCTCCAGGAATCCTGCTACCGATGAATGTCTATTTTACGGGTAACCTAGTTCCATACAGCCTCTCTCTTACATTTGGTAAAGTGTTCAACATCCCGGCCAGAGTTTCTAGAAGCTTACATTTAGGTTCGGCAAAATTCCAGCTCTCCTGATGTCATCGTTGGATTGACGAATTGACGGGGTTAAGCTCTCTAGCTCGTAGTGCTAGTTCGGATACTACTTAATTCCATTCTTCAATAAATCGTTGCATTTTACAATGCATTCACTTAAGATTCTTTGTGACTGCTCTTGTTAGAAAATGATAACTCCCATGATTTTCACGTTTTCTGAGTCCAAGACATTTAACTTGCTCTGAACCAAGATCCCTCCTTACTCACCGAAGCGTCACAAATTGATCCCATTTGCATCGTGATGTTCACGAAAAAACAGTCAATCCAACCGTCACGTCTGTAAGATAGAATTGCACGAAACGGTTTGGGAGACAACAGCATTGGACAGATTGCACGAAGAGCGGTTTGTGCAACATTCATCTTCGGAGACTAGGGTTGAGGAACACCGTAAGTAAAGATTTCAGTGGTAGTGGTAGTGAAGATGACTAATACCCCGCAGAGAGGCTCCAGAACCTCGTCACCGACGAAGAATGATCAGGAAGCCCTCGTCACCGACGAACGAAGACCCTCCCCTTCTAGTTCGAAGCAAGCGACCAAACCCACAAGTCCTGAGGAAGGGCAAGTCACACGGCCTTCATATCTAGGCAACCGAGAGCAGGGTAAGCAACCCGCTGCCATTTAACCCCTAAATGGCCAAGACTTCGTGGTTTTAAAACGATTAATTTGATTGATTATATTGTGTGAATAACAGCACTCAGACATTGCACGTGTTAGCAAATTGCCATATCTCAAAATTATGTAAATCGTGTCAGTGTCGGTCGATTCTGTAGGGCCCTGAGCACGATGGCGCTGATGTGAGTCATTTTCGTCAATATTCTGATACAACTTAGTTAGAGAAAACATAACCAAAACTCAACCCTCTCTCGGCACACTGCAACAGGGGACAGATGGGTTAATTAACGCATACTCAAAGTGTTCTCTCAACTTAGTTGACCACATTTTATTTGTTCATTACTCAGATGTGCACACGACATGATAGATTCTCATGATTGTGCAAGTAAAGAGAGGATATAGTGTATTTACAGCAGAGAGATAAGTCTATTAACAGTGGAACATACAGGACGGAACAGTGGAAGAAGCAGCAACGTGAATTTCTTGAAGAAGAATCGTCAAGCTTGCAAGAAGTGCGAGAATTTTACCGGAGTTCCGAGAATCGCTGGAGAGCCCAGCAAGGAGACGGAGGTGTTTCCACCCAGGACCAAACTCGGGCAGCCTCCTGTGATTGGCGATGAGCTTGGCACTTCCAGCATGTTTGGATCCAGCTTTTTCATGGGACCAGGCCACTATGGGGTGCGGGAGCCCCTCCACAAGAAGACTGTCAAAAAACGGTCAGACAACAAATCGGACAGCGAATAAGCTCACACATCTCTCTCCATGTAAAAATCCTACCTCCTTAGTCACTTGAGATCAACTGAAGAGTATGGATCTCAAAGCAACAAGATTGAATATCACGGGTGTGTGGTACCTTTCAATTGTACATGTAACGAGAATGGCAACATACATTGGTGATAGGGTTAAACCCTGCCGATTGTCACTCAGCTAGGTTTTCTAGAATACCTTAGGGGGGTCAGTTTTCTACTACTGTCGGTGGAAACAGAAACATAGTACTTCTATGTCAGGTTTCGTGGAATTACATAAACCCTGTCGTGAATTTGTATCAACCGTGTCACCGGCTACAGCCACTGATGACAAATAACGATCATAATAAAACAAAACGAAGTTGCTGTCCAGTGCTATATATTAATCACCTCCCGGATTTCTCAGCTATTAAGCCAAATTTTTGCATCCTGTAATGTACGTCGTCACCGGCATTGGAAGTCAAACTCTGCTCCAAAGTGTTGTAATTAACTACACATTTCATTACTGTACCGCATATTTTTCACAAAGAAACGCCGGCTATCAAGAAACTGAACTTGTCGAAAAAGAGCAGCACTCGGAAAAGCCAAAGGTTCCACGAGTCGGTGGCAGGGTAAGGTCGGATGAAATTCCGGATCAACTTGATGTCCTGATGACGATGTTTCATTCAAAAGATCGTTACCGCTTTATATGAATCATCATCTAAAAACAATCAAGTCATGAAAGGCTAGCTGTTATGACTTCTAGCCCTCAATGAGCCAACACATCAGAGGCCTAGTTTAGGAAATGCTTGCAATGTGATCAGCTTTGAAATAATCTCAAAAACCTTAGGATTGATGTTCTTAGACCTGGGCCGCACATTTGGTGCGATGAAGAGCTTTCGCTCCATGTCGTTTTGCAGTCATGAGGGTGGTCTTGATGAAGGCTTCATCTGTTGTTTTTTCTGGCCCCACATTCTCTTTTGTACAAGTTTCACAAAATTTGTGATGAGAAATACACTTCGGTGTGCCACGAAAAATAACTGTAAAGAACATCAACTCGGTTGTCATAGGTCCCCAACAACGCAAAATCCTTTCTGTTCTGTTCTCAAAAATCAGCGACAATATCTTCATCAGGATCTGCAGAGGAAAAGTTGCTAAAATGATTAATCACCGGCAAACAAGTGACCTCATTTTCTTCTCGTGACTAAGTCTTGTAATTCAAACTTTATACTTTTGCACCGTATTATCGCTGTTCAGAACATAGGCTATACCAAATTTGCATCGGCTTCGTGATCTATTTCGAGCGAGACTTCTAGTGCGTTTTCTTCGTCTTCTCGGTGGCAGGGGGCATGGCTCAAGCACCACATGAGAAGGCTCCGCGACGACAACCTTCACCTTGTCGAGACAAGTTGGTTGATTGTCAAAATGTAAACACAAGCTTGTTGCAAGTCTGATCTGGAAAAAGACACAACATTCACAAAGTTTATACATGAGCATGGGGATGCAGTCCTGGCAATATTGATCAAAACGATGGTCACTGAAGGCAAAGTCAATTGTGTCGGGAAAGAGGAACAAAATCGGTCAGTATACCTCGTCAAGGGTTGCGATCAGCCTCATAATGTAACCAGGGGCAACCACGACAATGATCTTCCAGTATTTTGAGTGCTTTAATCTTTGCATATCCAGTTTGGTTGGTCTGCTTTGCTGTAGCCATGTATCCCGATTGAGACAGGAGAATAGTCACTTTTTTGTGTTACAAATAAGTGATAAAGTAACCTCAAGAGAATGTAACCTCCCAGAGTGTTGAATAACCAAGCGTCAATGACTCCCTACTAAAAATAGGCTCTTCCATTCATGCCTTTGGGAAAAATCCCGATACGCACTCATGCAAGAACTGTTTAGGTGAATCTCATAATAGGACGGAAGACGCGCATGAAAGAGCGAGAAAACCAATGGAAGGTTGAGATTATTTACCTCCGATAACTCAAAAGACAAGAGATAAAGCGATATGTACATGACCTGCACCGGCCCAACACATGGCCCTGTCAGGACATGCTCTAGACACTTGATTTGCCTGTTAGAGTGTATGGCTTCGATCTTCCTCTCAGGCAGCAAGGTCATATATGAATTTAAATCAGGGTAGATCCCAAATACTTACTTCCTGACTGAGTGCACAAAATAGTCGGAAAAGAGGGTGAACATAGAGAAAATTCTGATATTTCTCCAAGTGTTGACAATGACTTTTCTTGCTCATAACCTCACTGCATGTATCATCCACATCAGAAAGCATTCAGTTGGCACTGTAGCAAGATCACAAAGCCCTCTCAGATCACAAAATGCGAAAGTCTGGCAAAAATGTTGTTTATTTCTCCATAATTCCAAACCAATCTAGGGCAATGTAACTCGAAAATTTCAGATTCATGTCACAAATTCCCACTTTTCTAGATCACCAATAAAAACAAGGCCAGAAACTCCATCACTTGGAACGTTCTGCACTCCGAATGCTCTCCAATAACATGCTTAAACTATGCCGGATTGTTTTATGAACGAGTAGATTAGGAGACTTTCGTCTTCTATTTCACTATGACTTAAACGGCCTGAATACTTCGTGGTCAGGCCCAGAAGGTGTAAACATATGCTGTCACACCGGATAGGTTCAGGAAGTATCCTTACATGCGGTGTTTCCAATAATTAGTTGGTCCAGGACGTCGTTCACGAATAACCTCAGTTAGCAATCTAGGTGTTAAGGAAATTACGTAAGCAATATACCAATTGCAAGAAGAACGCACCAGAAAATCCTGAGCCAGTGACTGGCAATATCAAGTTCCAGAAGCAGAAGCAAAACTCTGTAATCCCTCCTGTAACCGAAATCAAGCAAGTACGCCAGCCGTTGCTTTAGTATATCAACAAGCATTATAAGCTTTCAGAAACATAAGTTGCTCACATTACTCGCAAGAATTCGATTTCATACATGAGTGACGTTTCTTTACTTATGAACAGAAAGCATAAGCTCAACACAATTTAACTTCAGGGTGGCATACCTAAAAAGATGTGAGAGGATGAGCAAGAGGCCCGTGGTGCTGATCCTGTTTACAGCAATGAAAGTCTTATCCAAAATGAGATAAAGAGCACAGAATGTTAATTCTAAGATCAAGTATCTAATTATTCAACAAAGGTAGCACTGACGGTTTTGTTGACATACAAGGACATGCAAACAATTGTGTGAAGCCACATAGACAAATAGCAATGGTCAAACAGAAATTGAGAATTGATTGTCGATACCTTGAAGAAACATGAACTAACACGTCACCCAACGTTGAAGCTGCATCCAACCCAAAGTCCAACCCAAAGTCCAACCCAAACACATCAGAAATAAAAACCGATAAGGCTCAAATAAATTTTTTAGTCTTCTTCATTATCTTCAGAAATCGAGCGAAAGTAAAGGATCGGGGACCAAAAAAAAAGGTGCAAACTTCATCACTTACACAGGTTCATCAGTCTTGCAATGTATCTGCTCAATTCATTGCAAACAAAGCTGTGACCGACAACCCAAAATCGCCACAATCAGTGTATTATCTGGGAGCAGGTAAACCTTGATATCAGTAAAGCCAAACAATACTAAGCCATGTTAACCCTAAAGGACCACAGTTTAGAAATTACCAATCTCGATTGATCTTATTTTGAAATATATAATTCAGATGGGGGACAAATTTTTGTATCACCAGAATCCGTGAAGAACATTGCAAGTGCAGGTCAAAAATAAATAAAATTGGACTACAGTAAGTCCCCATATGACCCTCCCAAATCTGCTAAAACAATACTGCTAAGGGTGATTGTTAGCATACCAAAACAACCACAACACGGTGAACAACTTCTTGTCGGTGAAGGCCACTGTGAATGCCTTCCCGCATACTGCAATCCTCACGTAAGCTGCAGGCTGCAGAGTTGCTTAGAGACAAATTCATCATAAATTTTCAATGAAACACTAAAGATATAAATCAGGATAATAATGCTAAAGATTGATCAAAGCTGGAGGATTGGGTGTACAGTTACATACTACAGAGGTTGGGCAGCCACAAAGACACAGGCCAATGCCATTCGCCACCCATTTTGGAGCGAATTCGGCATGCGAGTGGACGGATGGAGAGTATGGATGATCGTTTCGGTCGGGTCATATTCACTCCACTTGATCAGATGATACTACCATTCTCAGTTTCACGCCTCAGAAAATGCTTGTTGAACTCTCCAGGGTGGTCTAATTCCACAACTGCGCACTGATCGCAAAGAATTTTTGACTCAACCACCAGAATTCCATTCATTACACGATGCATAGAAAGACATGATTCCGAATAAGTGAAATGAATGAAATAATCCCTATATTTGTGGATCATTCGGAAGCTCTGAACTCATGAGCGTGAGTCAATTAGGATAACCACGAAAAAGGCCAAGGATTCATGACTTGAAAATGAATCAATATGACTGATCTCGTTGTGAAAAGCGTACTTCAAAATGGGGCCAAGTTTTACATCATAAGAATCAATGAAGAACGTTCCATGTGTTGGTTACAAAACAAAAACGGAACAAACGGAAGCCCTCATATGACCTACTCAAATCTGCTAAAAAACATAAGGCCAATCGATCTGGGATTATTGGTATTTAGGGATTAACCTCGATTGATTAGCGATCATGTGGAAATGCACTACATTCAGAAGCCCTAACAGAGACTCCTCAAACTTAAACCGCAAACGCTCCCATGAAGGTTCAATACCCACCTCTCATAAGTCTGGTGCAGCTGCATACTTGCATTTCCTCAAATGCGTGATTCGGTGTCCAAGATTGGTGCGGTTTCATCGCTAGCTTCGTATTGCATGTAAGAGATGGTCGAGTTGAGGGAAGCTGATCACCCATCCGCACAAACCATGATAGTTTGCTCATGAATTCTCAACTCAATTCTCAACAAGCCCCATGACCCAGGATTCATGGTTTTTAACTGCCCAATTCGATTAATTGTATAGTGTGAAAAAACAATAACTCAGATTGAGCTACGTCTTGAATCACCAAAAGTAATGATGAACATTGCAAAGAACAAATAAAATTGAATGGAAAGGTGTCTCCATACGACCTAGTCAAAACTGCTGAAAAAACACATGTGGCATAGTTTTGGGGCTAGAAACAGAGCAAAAGCAAGCCTCATTGAGCACCTGTTTCTAAACTCTTGGATACAACAAACCTAATGCACACTGAAGAATGGAATACTAGCCAGGACAGGGCATTTCGGATCATCAGAACAAACGTGAGTCAGAGCCCTAACCCTCATAATTTCTGGCCAAGAAAATGAAACTTCCCCATGAGAATCAGGTTGGTCATTTGCCACATTCGGTTGGTCATGAGCCGGAGACGACGGCAGTCAAAAGAATGAGCACCAACACAGAGGAGGGTTATAGGCACACAATGCTTGCGAGCACAAATGCTGGAGCAAGCCTCTAGCAATCTCCGAATTGAAGTCCACAAAATGGTATTAAGGTGGGTACACCCAAACCCGTCACTTTTTCCTACTGAGCCTAGTTGCTATTATGAAACTGGTCAGATTTTCACATATTCATGTTGGCAAGTGAAAGGAGGTTCCAACGCACCAAAGAACGCCACATCTTAATATTGTATGCAAAAGTTATTAAGGGTCAAAGTTCGTTTCTAAAAGCGCTCCATCCAAATAGGTACATAACTGAAATTCGAAATGTACAAACCTTCTAGATGGCGCTTTAAGGTCAGGTGCCATTTAACAACATACTACCTTAGACAAAATCCTTGCCCACAGTCAGTTAAGAGCATCGCCACCAATTGCATGCCAAATAACCATTGTACCCAAAAGTGGCGAGGGCTTTGGAGTTCCGTGAGATGTGGTTGTGCTGTGATCACATAGTGATCCCCACCAACAAACCTCTAAAATTGGATTGAGCATAATTTTTCAAGTGCCACTAAGGCACCGGACAGTGTGGCTTATTCTTGGAGCTAAAAATTTTAGCATTGAGTTTTTTGTTGGACATTGTAATGGATCTATGGATTAAAAATAAAAACTTTATCTTGTACCACATGAACACATAGAAATGGATTAAAAATAAAAACTTTATCTTCTACCCCACATGAACACATAGTAATGGATTAAAAATAAAACTTTTTATCTTGTATCCTACATGAACACATAGAAATGGATTAAAAATAAAGCTTTTTATCTTGTATCCCATATGAACATATACTAATGGATTAAAAATAAAAGGTTTATCTCTTACATTAAAGGTATGTGCACATACTTGTTAATATTTATAGAACTTATAACTTTAAGAGTATGATGTGTGCATTGAAAAGTTTTGGTTTCAAAGTGTCTACACATTCTTGAGGGTACACATGGAAAAAGGTTTGTTCCATTCTTTTGTTCAGTCCCTTGCTTCTCCTCCACCTCACAAAAGTTCTTCCCTTTCTTCACCACACACACCTTCCATTGCTTCCACGTCAACATCCATTGAGGGAATAGTCTACATTGACTAAGAATCTAAGATAGTGTGAGTTGTAATACTACCCTCTACAAAGGTCCTCCCTTGCCGTGGAAATGTGAATGGGATGGGATGGACGGCAAAATTTATAATGTGACGTGTTGTTGGTGTGGAGCCATTTGCCGCTAAAAAGCACGCCAAGGACCAAGTACCATTGCCGAGACCGTCACACAGTATTGGTGGCGATGCTCTAAGCTTATACCTACAGAAGTAAATTGTACATACGACTATCAATGTGAGCATTTAACGAAACCCTAAAACATAGCATTGAAGGTCGACCTATTTTAGTAAACAACCACCAGAATGGAAGCTCTTCCAAAGAATCTGCGAATGAAATCCGCAGATTCATACAACTAGTTGGATATATTATCATCTGTTTGCAGTACTGGGTTCTTCAGTATGATGTCCAACTTCAAACAGATAGGCATATACCAAATTGAATTAATTGCCTTTAAAGTAGTTCTTTGATTGATACCTTTCTATCTACTTGGCACGAAGCAAATAGTACATGTTCTTGCTCCACAAGCAACTAAACTTCATTTACAACTCACTGCAATTCCCCTAGGGAACTTGTGTGAAATGACTACAACATTGTAGGATTATGGGATACTTACAATGCATTTCTAAAACAACTCATCAAGGAAGCCTCCGTCAACGCTGCCAAAAATGCATCAAACAATTACCACTACATCGCTAAGGCTAGAATTTTTCTGAATGCATTGACAAAACATGACAATTACATAGATCAAGGCAATTCAAACTAAATGGAAATCCACACTCTAATAATGAAATTCAAGGCAGCGATTGCTGAAGTAGTTCTTGTCGTACCTTCGGAGTGCATACGATTTCTACAAAAGAAAAAACTAACTAGAAACTTCAACTAACTCCGGAAACAGAGCCAACAGCTATTCCTTAGCATCCTTTGTTGTTGCCCACCTACAATCCACCAGATTTTCACCCAGTTGCTTAAGCTCTGGGGGAGAGTTGTGACACCCTTTAATCACATGTTCACCCAACATGTATAAATTGTTCTTTACATCATAAGAATGCTAAAACTTTGGATCCCACCCTAGGAAATGGAGTTCAAGTTTGATTTGCGAGTTGGTCTTTCCTACAAGCTCAAAATCTATGGCATAAAACTTCTGCTCCCATGAAATAATATTTGGCAGCCTCACGTCATAGTGGCAGAAGTCACGCTCATACAATGCCTCCAAGCACAGGAGCACCTCCAAGGTCATTTGAACCACTTTCTGTGAGCTTAGCATCTCTGGGTCTATTGGACAACCCATTGGTTCAATATGCAACTCTATGTTACATGCGATACTGTTATTCGTCTTCTGCCATTTTGATTTCCTTTCTTTCTTCTGTTGATGTCTTGATTTCTTTTCCTTCCTATATAATTGTACTCCATCTACAAATACCTTCTTTACCTTTATTGCATGGAGATTCACCTCACCGTGAAGATAGAAATACAATCTCTCAAAATCATCATACACTGAACTAGATAAAGAGAATTTCTTCATAACGTGATTTAGACCGATATGAATAGTTATTGGATTAAGACTTTAAGGATCCGCCCTCTAAATACTCACTAATAACGGAATCCCTGTACTGCAGAGCATCTTTTAATTAGCTTAAAGAAATTGTGCATCCACCTGAGGATATTTGTAACCACAATTGCAAACATTGTCCTATCTACATGTTGTCGCAGGTCCAGTTCTAGGAGCAATGGAGCCGAATCAATTCCTTCTTGCACCTGCAAAATGTAGAACTGAACTTTTGAGTCACCAGTTGCATATCCAAGAAGGTATCCCAGATCACCGTAAACAAAGGCATTTGACCCGCGATGCTTACTTATCAAATCTGATTTGGTTTCTCTTAATGATTTATTCTTATGCTTGGCTAGTAGTACATGGACCCCTCTAGTTCCAGACTTTCTGTTCAAATTGATAAAAAGATCTATGCTCTTCTTTGCACTTCTTTGGATGATTTATTGAAGACGAAATATCTTCTGTGTCACCACAAATTGAAATGGGTAGCCCCAAATTCACCTTTCCAATCTACTCCATCTCCGAAAATATTGAGTTTCAATAAGTGTTGGCAATAATCTCACCCCTACTAGGATCTAGCAATAGGCCTGCAAGACACATCTCGAAAATGTGCAACAACTTTGGAGCAAATTCATCCTTCGAAGCCTCAAAAATCTCACCATACAACGAAACCATATCTAGATCTCCATATATGGGAATCTTTCTAACCAATAGGTGCTTCAATAACTCAGTTAGAAGGTTTAAGTCTTCTAGCGAAGTAGGTACCTAGTCAAACCTTCGAAGAGGTTCAACCTTTTCGAAGGTTGCTCGAACCTTCTCCCCACAACTACTCTTCCTTCCCTTGCAGCTTGTTTTTAAAACTCCACAGTTGCTCTTTAATACCCAGCAGCTTGATTTCCTTATCTTGTAGGTAGGAGACATTGCCCTCTGACTCCAACAGACGCTGTTCCACTTTCTCGATATCTTTCTTTGTGGCCTTCTTCACTTTCTCACAGGGTTGACCCTGTCACGTCACGTCCGAATGGACATCAAGATTCATCCCCGGTGTCCATTGAAATTAAAAAAAAAAAAAAAAAAAAAAAAAAATATATATATATATATATATATATATATTTGACGACCTATTTGTCAATTGGACGACTGGTTTGTTCTAGGGTCACATTTATGCTGCCTAGACCACCTCATGTAACCTACAACCTCAGCAAAAATTTATCAAAACATCAGCATACGTAAACGCAGAACTCCGTTGAGCCAAACCAAACGCTAGTGTGATCTTTAGACGCACTCTTTTCAAAGGTACAGACTCACTATGTGCACTCGCAACAAGCATCAACAAATTCTACAGTTCTAAAAGATTAGACTCTGCCTCAAGGGTTGATGATAATTTCTGACTAGAGTTGGTACATGGTGTACTTTTTAGTTTCATTCTAACCCACTTTCAACGCTAATTGACCAGGCAAGCTAGCATAGGCTCAAAGACCAAGGAATTGCTTAGGAAAAAGTGAGGACAAAGCTAGGTAGCACTCCTTCGAACAAATAATTGTTGCATCAACAGAATGAGTGACACCGTATGCATCTGACAGCTTCAATCTTCTCGAATACTCTCATCTAAGCGAAGAAAGAGTTCTTTGCACTGATTAAGAAACTCAAACAACACAACCTCTGCAACTTCAAAGCATTGCTAAGCCTAGACCAACAGAAGTGTACCCAATGTCTGTACAACGTCAGTAAGCGGATTTGTGAACTTGTGGCATTACGTGCAAAGGATCTGCATGGAAAATACAACATTGCCCACAGAATGGAAGCATGTTTGAACAAATAGCACGGTGGCTACGGAAAAAGCTTTTTGTAAATTCTAAAACACTAACCAAAATCACTAAACCTGTGAAGTAAACCCTATTCAATTTTTTTGATACCGGAAACAAAATCCCTGAAATGCGCAAAGCTGCAAATTAAGCCTTCATAAAACCTAATCGTGAATCCTAACCACACTTCCTAAACCTCAAAATCTGCAAATGAAAGAACACACTACCCAATCTTTATCCCCAAACCTTCAAATGAAACAATAAGCTGCCATATCTTGAAACCTTGACCTAAATCCTTTAATCTAGATAAACACAAATCTAACAACAAACAAAACCAAGTAGTTTGGAAGTAAATTCTTTGTTGCAATCTGGAACAATAGAAGCCAATCCATATGGAAGATTAATTTTTTATTGCAATCTGGAAGTTAATATTCTTGAACTTCTAGCAAGTGTAAGTTTAGGGTCGAATAATGAAATACTCAAAACCTTTGAAATCTAACACGATTTACAGTTGATGACCCTCAGACCTAAACCCTAAAAATTTATTAGCTTCAAATCCTAAAAATACTTCGAAAATGAAACGCAACCCTTTCAAATTGAACTTCAGATGCGTTGCAATGTGGAAATTACTATTCATGAATTGGAACAATACTATTCAACAACATTTAGCTTCTAAGAACTCTACCTCTATAACATGAATTGCTGGCCACAATTGCTGCCCTTAAACCATCAAATTCAAGTCCCTAAACCCTCAAAATCAATTCATGGACAAATTCAATAAAAAGGCCGTGAGCCAAAAAACAGTATGGATCACAGTTTGAAAGCAAGAATAAAGATTTAATGGAAATGGAAGAAAGGTACGTCCGATAACTGGTTTCCGTTGAAGTGACTCTTGAATCAGTTCAAAGAAATAAACATTGACAATTCAAACCCTTACGCACAGCATCTCCAGCAACAAACACAGAAATCCAAGAACTCCAGCTCCGAAGTAGGTCACTTTGAGGACGGTAGCAAACACACCAAGAAGCAACGGAAGAGTAATCCTAAGCCGCCAACTAATACCCTTGCGCACACCAACCCTATCAAGAAGCCGAAAATCCCAATAGCGCAGTACCAAATCCATACTTGGCACGGCAACTTTGGGAGTACAAATCCAAAGCCACAACAACACAACCTCTACAATTTCAAAGCACTACTAAACCCAGACCAATAGAAATATACCCAATGTCTACGCAACGTCAGCAAGCGGATTCGTGAACAACATGCGACGTTGCACACAAAGGATTTGCGCGGAAAATACAACGCTGCACACGGAATGGAAGCATGGCGCGCAACAAACCCTAGTGTTTAGAAATGCAAAGGTCCGGCAAGAATTGGCTTGCCCGGCCGGTATCCGGAATGAAAACTTGAAACCCGACAAATACCTGGATTGGTACCTGGAATGATACTCCCGTAAGCACCCAATTGATACCCAAGATGGCATCCAGACAATACCCAAATGATATGCGGACTACTCTACATTCCTCCTGATAGCTAGGTTGGCATGTTACAAGAGAATGGTGATTATTTATCGAGGTCCATAAACCAATTGATGTGGCTACATTTTTTCTATTCCGTATCCTAATTTCAATATCCTCATGTTGAACATTGTACAACAAACATCTACTTATTTCTTGAGTTAAATTCGTGCCCTAATTTGAATGTCCTCCATGCCTTCAAATGCTTCAGGGAACTGAAGCAGTTAAAGCATAAACTTATTCATTCATCCATCTAATCAATCATCCACTCACCATTCATCCATCCATCCATCCTGCGTTCAATCTCCAATGCACAGCCATTCGAACCAGTTTGGAGTCTGTTGCGAGTGTCGGTTGTTGGCATTGTGTTTCAAGCTTAACTGCCATCGCTGTCCTTCTTCATCTTCCTTCCCTCCTTCTCTCTCGCTCGCTGCTCCATTCAAGACGTATTGACCTCCACTCCCAGAAATGTAAGTTAATAAAACATTCTTCATCACAAATTTAATTAATTAATTAATATTTGATCACTTCACTGCTTTCTCTCTGTCACCACTTGCAATCGAGCGATCGATCCATGGCGTCATTGCAAGTTCGATCTGTGCGTCAAGTCCCTCGGAGCATGTGACAGGGAAAGGAAGTTCATCATCATCTGTTCACGATTATGCATATGCTCTCTTTTTGCTCGCGTTCTTGAATGCCAGTTTCAATTGGCTCTGCGGTGCGCGTGTTCCAGTTTTGGCCTGTGCATTTTATATTTTTGTGCACTCTGGTCTGGATAATGCGTTGTTACGAAGAGCGGCCAAACATTCCAGGATTACCGACCCTTGATCGAACGAGCGTTTTCGGTTGCTTTCTTCTTGATTAATGTTTTTAAATCTGCGATATTCGAAAGAAATTAAACCTCTTAGATGTGCATTGAAAAACGTAGAAAGTAGTGTGCAATTCACCGGTGAGCTAGGAAGCGAGAACGTTCTTGGATGGCACTCTGCGTAATCTAGGGCCAATGTGTGACTGATCGTGTTCTTTTGTGTTCTTTTGTGTGTGTGTTTTGTTTTTGTTTTCTTTTGCTGTGGAAATTTGATGGACAAAAAGATCGTGTTGACTTGGAGATGAGTAGTACGAGTCAGCTATGGTGAGGTTGGCGGAGTGTTTTGAAATGCAGAAGCACAAATTTGATGACGTTCTGGCTCTTGCATTGTGCAGAGTATCGAGGCTTAATTGATCTTTGTGAAGTTGCCGAATTGGAAGCTTGCCATGTAGGTAGCTGGCGAGGTCGTGACTCTGTGGTTTGATGTTGTGGTAGTAGTCAGAGAGGCAGTTGTTCTTCGGCGGTGTCCAGATTTGCTTTGGAACCTTCTCACACTCTCTTGTATGTCGTTGACATTTGCTGTCAGAGCCGTGATATTCTGTACTTCGAGTTAGGGCAGGAATACCGAGGGTGACTTTGCCAGAATGTATGCTATGCAGCAGAATGAGCAACTGCAATATCAGCAGCGGTTGAAACAGCAGAGTCTAGTGCAGCAGGCTCTTCTCCAGCAGCATCAACAGCAGCAGCAGACAATTTATCACGCAGGCTTGCTTGCTGCTATGCCACAGGCAAATGGACTCTTCCCACCCTTGAGTTTTTCCTGGAGTGCTGTTATGTTTTATTAGCTGAAGTTTAAGTCTGCGGGAGAAGAGTTTTAATTTGTTGTTGGTGCTTTGAAACAGAGCCTATGATGTGCTTATATGTTGAAGTGGTAGTCGTTATCAACTTGACATGGATGATGATGGGAAAGTCGCCTGTCAGAAGCTATGGCATCCTTTGGTTTAGTCACCTTCTGGACATGTTGGAAAGATTTTACTGCTGGAATTGCCACGATGATCGATTATTGAGAATGATCTGACACAGCCATTGGCTATTACAAGGAGTACTTGGATGTGTAGACAAATCGTATAGTGGCTCTTACGCTGTCGATCATTCCAAACATGCCAGAGTTGCTCCACGCTGTCAGTAGACACAGTTGAGCATCCACATTTATGCAAGAGCGATCTCCTGAAATCTGAAATATTTTCTCTCGTTGTTAAAGTAGGTCGATTTCTCGCTCCCTTTTGCAGATGGAACCAATGCCAAGCGGTAACCTGCCCCCCGGTTTCGATGCGACTTCTTGCCGTAGCGTGTGAGTAAACTTTTGCTTTCCTTAGCCCAGTCCAGCCTTTTTTCAAGTCTGCAACTCCCTCATTGATTCCTTGGATCATTTCAAATTCCAACGTATTAATTAATGAAGGTAAAACGGATTTAAATTGAATGATGCTTCTAAAACATTCAGACGTTTTGGGATATTTGTTTCGACACTGGAAGGCAATTTCAATTAAATTGGCAATTTTCTGATTGCCAAAAGTTTGTTGCATGATGTTGATTTAAGTTTAGTATAATTGTTCTGATCTTTGTCATTTCAACGGGAATGAACTAATTTTATGAAAATTCCCTTCTGGGTCTTTATCTTCACTCGAAATCGATCAGTCTCTGGGCATCTTCTTTTCGTAATTCTTTGAAGGCAAGTGGATCTATTTTAATGTAATATAGATCGTGTTCTCGGCTATCTAGATTCCCATCGTTCCGGAAGGGGGCTCATGTGCAGGTACGTAGGCAACATACACACTAAGGTCACTGAAGGCCTTCTTGCTGAGGTGTTCGCCAGTGTAGGTGCTCTAGAGGGCTGTAAACTTATTAGAAAAGACAAGGTACAATCCAAATTCCCGTCAAGATGAATTCACTTTCGACCATAGTAGTATGGTTTCTTTCGATGTGAACATTTTTTGCCTTCCCTTCTCTAAAAATTTGCCCAGTTCAGAGACATTGTTTTTGCGTATGGAATTGCTTTTTCCGTTTTGCTCATCGCTGTTCAGGGTTTTTTGGACCCTTGTACTAGTCTCTCACTCGTTATCATGGCAGTCATCTTATGGATTCGTGGACTATTATGACCACCGTGCCGCTGCAGCTGCAATATCAACTCTGAATGGCAGACAAATGTAAGGACTATATGCAATAGTCGTGAATTAGAAGTCGCATATGAACACTCTTGTTTTTTAGTGTATTTAGTAAGCTCTCCCTGGACGTGATAACTTGATAAGCACTAATATAGGTTTAGAGGATATCATGCAGGTTTGGTCAGTCTATCAAGGTCAATTGGGCATATGCGAGTGGACAAAGGGAAGACACAACAGGTACTATCTAAGGATGCTAAAGAGTGGATCACAACGATGCTGAACACTGAGTTATATTGCTTTTAGTAACAGCACACATTGGTTTAGTCTGTACTGAAGCATGAATTGACACCAGGGCACTACAATGTTTTCGTGGGAGATTTGAGTGCGGAGGTAACTGATGCAACTTTGTTTGCTGCGTTCTGCGTCTACCCGAGCTGCTCGTAAGTTTCTTTGTTATGCTAGTCATGTATCGCATCTGAATGATAGTAGTCACTTTTGCTCCAATTGGTGCTGTATAGAGCTGTACATTTGACCGATTTAGTCAGTGACATTTGTCTTTTGAGAATTAGGATATTCATTTTGGAAGGACAAACATCAATCAGTCATTGATCTTGTACAGCTTTGTTTTGAGATTATTTGTAACCCATTTCAAGCAGTTGCCGTGTGGACGATGTAATGAAACTTCTAGAGCAAAGGGGCCATTGATTCTCTCATCCATATCAGACATTTCTTAAGATCCAATGTCTACCCTTTCACAAAAATATCCCGTCTGTGTTTGCTTGCATGCTTGGATTTTCCTAGTGAATGAGGAGGTTTTCATGTATTCTTCACTAATGAAGAACTTCTGACTGCTCCGAGGAATTGATCCAGGGATTCTTGTTCATCTTATCATTTTGTTGTATGCGTTCGTCCTTGATCATTGAACTTTCTCGCAAGGAAGGATCCAGCAAGTCCATCAGGAGTCTGCCAACTGATCATGTATCAGCTTTCACTTATTATATTTCAGTTTGCATACCTTTTTTTGAACGTTGGGTTGGTGAACAGAGATGCACGAGTTATGTGGGATCAACGCTCAGGTCGCTCTAGGGGTTTCGGCTTTGTTTCTTTCAGAAGTCAGCAGGTAGGTTCAGGCTATTTTTCTTCCAGAGCGGCTTTGTGAAGGTCCAGGCAAGCCTTGGTAGGGAATGGAATCCCATCTACACCAGGGTGGCTGTTTCAAACTAATTTGAGAAACTTCTGCCATTTTTATCATTGTTGGCATGCCCAGTAATTTTCTTTTAAGTCTTTTTGGTATTATTTTTCAGCAACAGTTATTTGACGATCATAAATTAAATCTTAACATCGAAGGCTTAAAACAAATTCTTTCACTGTCAGCTTATTCACTAGATTTTTTCCATATCTTGGATATTCGAGGCATTGATGCACTGAGTGCTGGAATTTCATTCTCTGGTTGTGCAGGAAGCAGAGTGTGCAATTTCCGAGATGACGGGTAAACGATCATTTCCGCTCTTCCCAGTCACTGGTAGCCTCAAGGAATTGTCCCCAGAGTGCACTCCTATTCTTGAGATGAGGACTGACTGTGACGTCATAGATTACATGGTCTTAATTGTAGCCAAGTGTGTCATTTTAAGAATCTCTGGAAGACAGGCAACCTCTGAAACTATGTGGTAAGGGTAGTACCTTGAAATCCCTGCATGCTTACCACTTCTTGCCGATATCAGGTTGTCGTTCTTATTCTTGGCGCTCGTAAGGCTCTTATCTGGCATCGATGATGGATTGCAAGAACATTGAACGATGTGTAAATACTGCTGGCAGGAAAGTTTCTGGGAACACGGCAGATTCGATGCAATTGGGCGACAAAGACAAACAGCAATGCTCAGGCTGAAGAAACCAATAATTCTGGGCATGGGCAGGGTACGAACGGCAATGTTGATCAGTCTGCAGGGCTTCAATCTCCAAGCGGCCAAGGTTCATCTGAGCGCATCCCCGCCCATTCCATTTTCGGTCTTAGCTCCGCAAGATTTGCTTGAAATCAGATGTTTATATGTCCACGCAAATCACTGAACGGTACCTTTTATAGATTGCCAAAAGTGATATGGGTAAGCAATTTTTATTCGATAACTAGGGCAGGCATAAACTTAAGTTCAGTACAATTGTACCAAAATTTTCCCTTCAACTAAAAGTGCCAATTTGATGGAAATTCCCTCTGTGCTCGTGCCTCTTGCTGAACTAGGACGTCTAGAGGCTGGATGACTTTCTTATGATTTATGTATACTATATGGATCATGGACTTCTGTCCTGAATATCAGTAGCTGTGCTGTGCTGCAGACGGACGCTCTGAAGATCGTCAAGAAGATTCTGCCGGAGATGGACCGGAGAACAATTCTCAGTACACCACGGTCTACGTTGGAAATCTGGCTCAGCAGGTAGAACACATTATGTGGGTGCGTTTATGTGCATCCAATGTACGAGAGATAATGTAACTGTGTGTCAAGTGTATTTTAGACAGAGTGGAGCGTGTGGTTATTGTTGCCTGAAGGCATCCTATATCAGTGCTAAACTCTGTTGGATGTACGCTGAAACCTCACGGTGCAGAGTTCAGGATGAGATGCCTCCTTGTCTTTGGCTGATTAAGATTGTGGATGCTGCTCTAGCTAGGTCAGTGTGGTCGTCAGTTTTGATGAGAGGGACACCGTAGTACCACAAGGCTGTCATTTGGAACTGTAGCTTGATCTGTGATGTACGTACGTCCTCGTCGGCCGGAGTATAGCATGATGGTAGGTAACTGTTGTGACGAGTAAATGGCGACCTATTGTGAGCAGGTTACCCAAGCAGAGCTTCACCGACAATTCCACGCCCTGGGAGCCGGCGTGATCGAGGATGTACGAGTGACAAAGGACAAGGGCTTTGGTTTCGTGAGGTATCGTACTCACGACGAGGCTGCTTACGCAATTCAAGCAGCCAATGGTAGGGTGATGTGCGGCAAGTCCGTGAAGGTATGTGGACTTGGTACACGCCATTGGTCACATCAGTCATCATCTCTGGCTTTGTTTTTTGTGTTTTCGTCTCGCACTTCGGAACATTTCAAAGATTCCATTCAGTATTTCTCTTCGGTTCATTTCGTGTTCGTCTGTATAACGGTTAGTCTTCAAATCGTATGGATTCTGAGTGATACGCCTAGGTTTCATGCACGAACTTGTAGGCATAGGAGTTTTTGGTGATGTAATCTCTCCCGGATACTGGTATGACATCTTATTCTTAGCTAACGTCAAATAATAACGTTGGTCGCTGGTGTGGCAGTGCTCGTGGGGCAGCAAGCCCACCGTGCCTGGGTCATCCTCTGGACCCCTTCCCCCTCCCCCTCCAGGCGGTCCTTATCAGGGAGTAATAGCATCTGGAATGAACCTTGGATATGGTACTGCTGATCTTTTAGCTTATCAACGGCAACTTGGGCTGACGCAAGCTGCTGGGCGTGCCCTGTTACCCCTACCTCATCAGAGTTTGGGGATGGGCCTAGGTCAAGGCGCTACTTTGGGAGGTTCCGGAAGTCGGGGTATTTACGATGGTTTCCAGCAAGGAGGAGGTTTGGTTTCAGGGGCGTTGAGCCAGCAACATGCCTTCTATTAGAGTGGATGCATTTAGACGAGTGTATGCTGTCCTGTTTTCAAAAGTTGATTGCAGTGGAGGCGGAGGATAAGAGGAGGATCAACTTAGTTACCGAGGAGCTCCTCGGAATTTTCTACGATCTTATTTTTTGATGCCCTTCAGTTGTGTGTAGTGCGCCTTATGATGTGAAATTGTGAAATGTTTAATTAGCTTGCTCGCCTGGGCTTCGAAGGAATTTTCTAGGAGAGCTGCGCGCATCGGAACATTCCTAAGTTCGTATCTAAAGCTCGTATGCCCAAGTAGACGGAGCATGATTTTGGACATTTGATGAGAGTACAGCACTTTATATATGGGATGAAATTCTAATTATTGCTTTCGTTTTACATTAGAACATGCAAAATGATGTGAGGAGCACTTTTATATGGGGTGAACCCATTTTCATAGTCTTTTGTTTAAGTTCTGGACTTCTAATTTTCGTCTTTGTTTGGTTCCAAAATTTCCTGAGAGGCACTAACCAAATATAAATTACATGACTTCCGTTAGATCAAAGTAAGTTTGATCTTGTTTATGTCTTGCTCGACTCTTATTAAGTTAATGCAGAGATTTTATATCAGTTTCATGTACAGTAGATCATCAAATATGACAGTCGTAGTTGTCCGTCCTATTATTCTAAGGATGTCATAGGCAAGTTACATGGGTGTAAGTTCATGACTTGATTTTCAGCAATTCCTTCTTGTGCTTGCAATCTTTGTAAGCTATTTCTCCGTAGATGTACATAGGTTTGGATTTCATTGCTATAATATTACCGGTAGTTATATATACCATACCTGATGCCGAAATGGTTTGGAAGGCAAGAAAAATATCCAAAAAATAATGATAATTTAAAATAGTCTAAAATAAATAAATACAAGGCAGCTTAATTGATTCGTTGGTTGAAGTTGGTTGAGGAGGTTGCTAGAGACCTCCACCCATTTGCTTCATTTTGTGGTTTACTGTTTTATTGTAGGATTTTTATATTATTTTGAAGCTTTCCTTGTAGTTGGGTGTGGCAATTAAATGCATAACATCTTAGAGAACCCTTGTTAATCCTCTCTCAATCTAGGTGTTGAGAATACAAAAATACAATCAAGCTACAAAATTTTAACCCCTAAATTTCAAGGTGTCCCCTCTAGAGACACTCGATAGTTTATGTTAGTTCCTACAATCTCAATTTTTGGTATGATTTCTTTTTTTGAATTTGGCAAGATGGAAAAATGATAAGCTTTTTGGAAATATAAGCTTTCGGGAGCAAAATTTATGCCATGCTAATCTCAAAATAGTTATAAGGGGGGAGCAAAATAAAGTCACAAAAACTTGACATTAAATTATTATTTTTTTAAGTAGATGTACTTTGTTTACTTGGAAAGCTTTGGATTGTCCATTTGCATAAGGGATGAGAAAGTTCTGGAGCTTCTTCTTTTGAGGTGAAAAAATCAATCTGACCTGCTACTATCAATTTTAGAGACAACTGAAATTGAGAATTTCACAGTAACAACAAAAGAATAGAAAACAAGAATGGAAATGAATAATTTCAAAGCATGGTCTGTAGGGAAAATGAAAATAAAAAAATCAGAATTATTTCTTACATCATGAAGAATTTGTGGTTTGGTCTTCAATTTTTCTGGAAATTCTTCCAAGCATTCTTCTTTACCAATACAAAAATTTATCCAATACATTTACAGTTTTTGATTATGCTTTGTATGATAAATGCAATTTTTATTCTAAAAAAATGTATATTAATTCTAAATGTCAAAGTACATCACATACTCCTAATTTTGATTTGATTTGAAGGCCACTTCGTCACTTCTTTTGCCTAATTCTTACTCTCCATTTTCTCCAAGATGACAAGGAAATGCTAGAAGAGCTCTAGTTTCAATTTATTCCACATTAATTTTATGAATTGCTAAAAATCAACACTATTTTGTAATCTTAGCTAACAAGAAAACAAATGTTTGACCCCCAAAAGAAAAATCCAAAAGAAAAAACTTTTCACCTAGCCAATGACTCTTTGTAGATTAAATTAAATTCACTTCTGTAGATTTAGGGAGGGATTATTCCAATCTCCAAGGGAGATTTAGATTGGTTTAGGTTGGTTAACAATGTTATGATCATAGAGTTTTGGAAATGGGTTTTGATGATTTTTCCAAAAAATAATTTGGAAATGTATTGTTGATCATGTTTATGGCCTCAAAGTTTTCCATGTATATTTGGCCATTTGACAAATGTCTTTGTCTTTCCAAATTTTTAGGGTATTGGAGACAAGAAAAGTTTGGAAGAATTTGCACATCTTAAACCAACTTAATGACCTCCAATAATTTAAATAGCCCAAGCATTTGGAGTTGGAGAAGCCGCTCCTTTTGAATCCCCCCAAAACTAATTTGACAATACAAGCAATGTCCCCAAAATAATTTTCCTCATGTTTGACCCCTATAATCTCATAGAATATTTGTAGTTTGGCCCTCCTATTTTTCAAATGGATTCTACAACAAGTCAAGGAAAAAATCTAATGGTTAGAAAAGTAAAAATTGTCATTGATTAAAATTTATTCACCACTTTCTCTACAAGGTCATTTTGAAGGTATTTTAGCCTCAAATCATGAAAGAACTTCAAAGGTTAAACAAAAATTATGAAATTAATTTTGAAAAACTAAAATTGAAAAATGCAGGTCTTGCTATCTATAGAGCCTACATTGTTGTCCAAGTGAATACCTATAACAACGCATCAATCATTGATGATTTGCTTATTTTCAATGGGAGCTACAAATCCTTTCATTTGTTGTCTTCATCTAGAATAAGAGCATGCATGAACATTCTTGCACTTCAAGGCAAGGCTCTTTGTTTTCCTTGATTCAAGTCTCCTTTCATTTTAGAAAATCTTAAATGTAAACTTGCCCATGTATTGTAGGCCAAAACTAAAGGTCCATTGGATCTAAATTCTAATTCCTTGGGCTTAATATTAAGTTAACCCCTAAAGGTCCAAATACCATTTTTTGGCAACATAGCAATTTTCAAAAGCTCATTATGAATGGAATTTTTATTTTTTATTTTTTTAAATTTCACACAGCAAGTACCTGAAGAGTAGCTTTAAGGTGCAACAATTTTTATAACTTCTGACTACATAGTTAAAAACTTATTGCATGATATGTAATTTTCAGCATTTAGTGGGTAGCTTGGGCAGCCCAAAAAACTTCTTTTAAAACCACTTTTTGAAGAAATAAAAATTTGAAATTCCTTCTCAAGATTTATATGCGTGTGGAAAGCTTTAAATCATTCCATTTTGATTCATGAGATGAAAGTTATAAGGAGTTTTAGTTTGTGGGTAGGTGTGGACTCTCTAGATACCAATCTTCTCACAATTCAATACTTGAAGAATGCTAGGAGACATTACTAAAAATGACATTTATTTATGTGTCATTTGTATTGAAGTAGGTCTTTGAAGTGGTCATTTCATAATTTTTGCTTCAAACATATTATCATTCTTTGGTTAAACTTATTTAGCTCAAAATGAAAAGTTTAATTTCTCGGTCTAATTTCTACTTTAGAAAATAAAATACCTATTAGACCCCACATGATCGAGTAATTGTATTTAAAAAATACAATTTACTAGCACACACACCTCCCAACTAATTCCATCCTATATCCAATATAACATTATTACTATATTACTATGATAAGTATGAAAGAGGGTAAACAATCCAAATGACCCCAAATGATTTAATTTCAAATATGCATAATGTTGAAAATTTGCATATGTGGCTATATTTAAGTATTCAAAAAAATTGTATTGGTTTTCTTTTTTATTTCTTAAATCTTAAATTGTGAATATTTTAGAATTTGAATTTGAAACTTTGTGACAATATCATTGGAAAATGCGGACCCACTTTCCCACTACAGTAAGATTTTTTTGGAAAATGAATACAAAGTGATCTTCTACAAAACCGAGTACAAAACTAAACCCTACATATTATTGCATAAAATGTACAACCCCGAAACATAAAGGTCTAAAACATAGATTTTTTAATAGATCTATTTTGCTATTATAATTTTTTTTTTCATATGGAGTCCAAAAATTAATATATTCTAAAAAATATAAAATTCTCTTTTTGTTCTAAAACCAAGGCTAAGATAACTTAATAAGAGGAAACATACTCAAACACTTAGGGTCACTTCACACTATAGTCAAAGGTTGAGAATTTGTAGGTTTCCACTAATCAAATTTCAAGAAACCAAGAGTTTGGCCTCTTGATCCTTCACACTAGAAGGTAGAAGTCCAAAGGCCATGGCTCTCCAACTACCTATATGGAAATAAATTGTCTACATAGTGATAGTCTCTCGAATACTATAAGAAAATTGAGTTTTATTTGACATCTTAAAAAACAAGAGAAGACATTCAATTTGACAGGTAAGTGATCAGCATAGATGTCTCCTAAAATCCATTATAATTGACAAGCAAAAAACATGCAAAAATCACAAGAAACATACAAGATTTTAGTTGTTTTTTTCCTAATGTCGTAGAAAATGCAGTCTTTGAAGCTCTTCAAAATGCACCACATGTCAGACAAGTCACTGCTACATAAGCATGACATGGGCGGGCTATGTCACGTAGGATATTTTTTCATCCATCCAATGAGTGACGTGGATTATGACTTGAACATCTTAAATTTTTGACATGGCAATTGGTTTTGATTTTGGGTTTCCGATTTTTGAGACATCAAATTAGACTTTTTTTGAGACATCAATTGGTACAATCCCTACCCTTAAGGCAAGATCAATAAAAAATAATTATTTAAAATAAATTAAAAAATAAAATAAATGAACACACAAAATTGTTGAATTCAACAAGAACTAAAGAAAACTTACCATCAACCACCAAGAGGATTTTGATGGCAAAATGAAGGAATTCTTTCATTAGAAGTTAATGAGAATGAAGGATAAAGAGGTTATATTTATATTTACTGTCTATCCATGGGTGAGATAAAAGATATGGAATAATTAGAATATGGGAACTTGACCATTGTACATCTTGACGTTGTTTCAAACATTTAGATGTTTCAAACAAGGAACTTATTGTTTTAAACATTTGGATGTTGTTTTAGACATCTAGATCATGTTGTTTCAAACATTTTTCATTGAACACAATTGTTGATGTACATATCCTATATGGATTGTTTCACTTCCTTCCATCCTTTTTGTATAAAGACCATCTCTTTTCATCCATACTACACATCCATCCATTTCCCTTTTCTTTCAAAGTATGTCATGTGGTTGCCCTTCCCCCAAAAAATTTACATATGGTCAACATTTTACTATAAACCATAGTAATTTTTATTAACTTATCCATAGTCAAAATGGATCTATTTGTTAATGTATCAGTTAAAAAATTTTGGACATCGGTCCTCCAAAACATCAACATGTCTTCAGTCATGTCAAATAAAACATTAGCGTCAATGATAACATCAACTTAGATTTACAGTAACATGCCAATGTTCTTGGCAACGTCTACAAAAATCTACCTTGTCGAGCCAGATTTCCTTTGACATCATCATGTTCTATTAGACATCACGCGTTAGTGGTCAAATATAGCCAAAAACATGGATTTCTCATAGTGGAAGGAAATTTGGATCAACTAAAAATGGATGCCCAAACTATGGTCAAGAGGCCATTGACTTATGACAAGATCTCAACCGTTAGATTGGTAGGTGGGAGTTGATTATTAAGAGTTTGGACTTTGGGCTTGACCTTTTAAGGCTTCACACTATGGCAATTCAAGTCAAGTGGCCATAGGAGTTCATTGCCAAGGGTTTGGACTTTAGACTTTGCCTTTAGAGGCTTCACACTATGACCAATTGAAGGCTCTAATTCCAATGTTTTATTACCTATTCATTGATCATTTCTTTGGACTCTCAATAAAGTTTGACCACTCGATCCCACAACCTCTTCACTCAAATGACCATAGTGTAAAGTAGCCCTCATTAGATCACTAAGACCACAACCTTCATCATTGCTACTTTATATTGATTTATACTATTAGTATGGGCTAATGCAAAATTAGATACATTTGCAAAAGTAGTTTTAGAATACTACTTTTTTTTTTTAAATTAGTACAAACAATGATATTCTAGCTTACATTAAGCACAAATATCCTTTATATTTGTAACTTTGAAAATTTGTAAAATACTAACATGACTCAACTGTCACCAATTGGGTTACATTTCTCTTGAGTTCACCGATGGCCTCATTAAATTCCTTAGGTCATTCAACCTTTGTGGGAGTGGGACTAGGAAAAATATCACTTCCAGGTGTTGTTCCCTTCTTCTTGAATGGCAAAGATTTGTCTTTAAAGTTTAAGAGCTACTACAATTGACTACCAATATACTTTAGTTGAAGCTCCTGGGATGAATCTTTGCTGTTTTCCTTGATGGATTTTGATCATTCCCTTGTACTGAAACATTAACAAAATTAGGCACACATTTGAGAATTGCCTAATATTTTCAGGCCCAATGGGGTATAAGGCCATAATCTTCAGACAAGCCTAAAAGAACACGGCCACACAGACTACGCCATTCAGTGCAGTTGCGGTGGACAAAAATTGTGCAATAAATTCACCACAACCACACGAATCTCCAAAACGAACACGAGAATACCAAACCATGTGAAAGTTTAATTGGGAAAGGTAAAGCTACAGTTGTAGAGATATTGAGCACGTTGTTCCAAGGATATTTCCAACCTTCTCATGGGTGCTAAAATAGCACCAATCTACTGTATCGTACCAAGAAACAATGACCGGCGTACAAGCCTAAAGTCAACAAGCACTAAGGCACCATTGTGCATATATGCTAACCACTCCACTGCAAGGCAAACTTCCAAGACTCTTCCATCATTGGTTATGGAAGGCAGAGAAGCTCAACAACATCGAAGGAGTAAATTGAGACATGGTCACAAATGACAGAAGCAAACTTCACTGGTCTGCCTTCAATTGATTGCTCCAACGCCCGTACTTGAGATCGACATGGTGGACGACCACTGCATGCATAAAGCCAAAGGAACGGCATAAGACAGAGATCAAACACACGAAGCAAACGAGAGAGAAAACAAAAGTCGTAGGGATAGCTTGAGACGATACCTTGAGAAGCACAAGCTGAAACATGGAAACCCAGGGTTAGATTTCTTAAACCGTGCGTTTGGAAGATATATATCATACATTAGCGTCAATTTTGAAGTGCAGCTTTCACTAGCTTGCATCTCACTGGATATCAAAACCTTCCCTGGTTCTTGGGATGATGATATGACTGAAACCTCTGTATAATCACCAATTCAGTAGAAGTTCAGTTATCTCAAAAGTTATCAAGAACATGTTAACCCCTAAGTGCCCATATGGCTGAATGTGGTTGGCTCCAATATGCATAGAAGCTGAAATAAGCCATTCAGCAAGGCTCAAGGTAAATAACAAGATGTGCCAAAAGAAAAAATAAATCATGCCTTACATTTGTTTACAATAGAAATAAGTTTTGGAAATTAACCCCTAAAGGACCATGTGACCGTTCAATGTACGCAAGAAATCTTGGGTACTTGTGCACGAAATCAATTTTGGTCAAATGTTGACAAAATTTTGACACATGCAGTGACCTTGATGGGAGTAAATTTTTTTTCCAATTGAGTGCCTAGATCAAAAGTTCTGTTGTGACAATTTTTGGAAATAATTTGAAATTAGAAATACGTTTTGGAAATTAATATAAACGAACATTAGCTTCCAAAGTGAATTTTCTATTTTAAAATTAGGGGTCAAAAAGAAACATTAAAAAACTATTTGCCTGAACATAAGAACGAGTAAGGTCATGTGTCGAAACTTCAAAAGCCTATTGCAAATGGAACGTACCAGCCGCAGTTTCAGCGCTGGATGCAATTTCTGATTCAACCTTCGAAGAACAGACTTCTGTTGAAGTTCCACAAACTTGGTCATTATGCTGTGCACCACCCGATATTTTCACATCAGCAAATTGGCCACTTAGGTTTTCCAGTTGTGCAGTCAACATCGGAGGTCGCTTCTTCGATAAAGTCCACGGCACATTTTGGCGTCCCACAGTGTAGCCTAATTTTCTCAGATAAATATAGACTTGGTAATTTTCCCAGGAGCAGCCATATGAAGGTGACGATACCAAACTGTAAGCTTCAAGTAGAGGTATCATCCTTTCTCCTTCTAGCAATACAAGGCTCCCTTGCTCTATCATGAACCTGCAAAACCTAACTTGTATCAACTCATGAAACAAGAATTCAATGCTGGCAATATCCAACATGCTAAGCTTCTCTGAGACTGAAAGCTGAGCAAACATACTACAGTACTGAAAGAAGGAATTGTAAAGCAATAGATTAACTCACGCAATCTCCTCAATGAAGGCAAAGTGTTGACTGCCTCTCGTAAACCCAGTCGTAATCCAAGCCTTCCCTTTCTTCACTACCACCTCTGCTGTCCCTCTAGCAGCATCCCACTGAGCCACTGACATGTCCTTCCTAAAAAAAGCCCAAATACCAAATGATATCAATGTCACCAAAACCGAGACTCCAATCAAACAGTAAAATGAAGAATCCTGAATTCAGTTACATACCGAGGACGGAGCCTTGTGTCAACTGGGCCTCCATAGTGGAGCAAAGCCTCAAAAGAATTATCATCGTCGGATAGCTCGCTCCACCCACTTCCATCATCACTGCTGTAAGAACTACCAGCACGTCCCATCTCGTGAAGATTACTCGAGATGAGTAACCAGCCTAACCCTCAAGGAGGTCAACAGTGATGAGAGTGCTCGAGCAATGAGTTGGTACGGGAAGCAGCAGAGCAGATCCAAGACCTCGCTCCGTTCTAGAAATTCCGGATTACATGCCAGTACTTGACACACGTCGAGAGCCCATCCCACCACCTCCAACATGGCAGCCACATTGAACACCATTCCCAACTCATATAAATTTCTTAGCTGCCCGCCCCTCCTGATTCCTCAATCTTGTAAACTCCACTTTGGGTGCAAGCTTGGGTGCAGGCAGTGACTGCCTCTTTAAGTGCATCGTGACAAACTGCTAAAACTGTGAAAACCCAACATCAATTTAAAAACAAGTGCACGTGTCGTTTTTTCATTTGATGAGAAACATTTAAAACAAATTCTCAAAGGGGTACACCAGTCTTATTTTCAAAAGAACTCGTCTTTACTGAAAGATTCTAAAACTGAGTTATCTCAAGTGTATTTTCAGGGCCTAGTGCTTCAATTTTCACACAGATTACTTTGCAGGCGGTAGAAAGGAGGAAAAGTACTGCCATCAGTAAATGATTCTGCATGTTTAAATCCTTGTGATAAGAGGGACAGACCAAGAAGCAAGAATCCAAAAGCTATGTGGCTCTGTAAACTGGTCACTCCAAATTCATCAATCAGTACCATTCCTGCAAAACCCAGCCTTAGCCGAAACATTTCCTAAATCGTGTGCTAAACTTCTAGTGTACGAGACCAAACTTGTAACAGCAGAGCCGGTCTCTTTAATGGAAATACTTTTTGAACCCTGCACTTTACTACCGTAACACAACTTAGAGCTATCATCTGGAGCTCTTACTGCTCCATTGGAAACAGGAAGCACACAGAGTGTGCAACAATCTGATACCATCATGTTCATCCTATCCAGAAAATCAATATGTAAAATTTAGTTCAGTCTCGAAAATGTAACACGTGCTAAGATCCAGTCCACCTGAAAAGCATTCTGATCCGCTAGGTTAAAGGCAAACAGAACAGAAGTACACATGGATACTGGATCTGCGGGTACTGAGCAGATCAAATCGAGTATATGGTACCAGAATTTGAACAAAGATTCGGACATACAATATTGAAAATGGCATCGACAGTTCAAGCTACATTACGTAAAAAAACGTGACCAAGGATTCCACAGGGTGATAAGATAAATCTCCCTCACCTAACTAGATATTCCTGACTCAGTTCTACAAAGGCAGTGCGAATATATCTTACAAGGTTCGAGATAATAATGCATCTTTACGGACATGAATCACAAAACAGCGAATTGTACTTTTATCAAACTATAAACAGAACACTCAGGATCTCTGAGGTACTTACAACGCTTAGATTTCGAAACCGCTCAGTACAAGCATCTTTACCGATAAGAATCACAAAAACCCTAAAGAGAAAGTTTTAGAATCCCCAAGACACTTACAACGCTTAGGTTTTGAAGCCGCTCTATTCAATGATCCAGGTCTTCCGCGCTTAGTCCCGCGTTGATCGTCTCGACTACATCCATCAAGCCCTGCAGAGGCAATCCATTCACCGGAATCATTACCCCCCAAAGTAGAAACTAGGGTCGGATCCATCTCGAAGTGATTAAAAACCGCTCCAATGATGCCACTCACCTGTTGTTTGCCAGAGATTAGGTAGCACTGTCCCAGCTCTGTCGTAGAGCCCCATGTATTGAGCTTACCAGATTTTGCATATCATTACCACCAATATCGTCTCTTTCCGAAGTGAGTTCAATGTCAAATTCCAAATGCACACACTGGTGGCATGCTCACACTGGCAAGTGAAGTGCCACGGCCACGCAGCAAATCAAACTACTCTCCATCCCCCAGCATTACTAAAAGACCACTCTGTCGGGCTCTGGAGTGATCTACTCTGAGACGATTCGTTACAAACGGAACAATACCTCAGAAGTTCCCAGAGCGGCAAAAGTTCTCAGTGTGGAGCCTGAGCCATAATTGAAGGGCATCGAGGCTGCCTCCCTTAATTAGGATTGGCGTTCTAGACTATTCAAGGGATTGAAGCTCATCTGCTGGCTCGATATCGAAGTTCATGCCAAACGCTACAAATTTCTAATCAATTATCTAACGACGAAGTTCCGAATTCGTCAACATAGAATCGCTTCAGGCTACTGTACTGTACGGTAAACAATGCCTATCAATTTATTCCAATTTTTATAATTGCGCCTCTGATTGCCTTAGACTGCGTATCTTGATTCCGTTTTCTAAGACTGTGCTCTTAAGCTCCAAGCACAAACAAGATTGAGAAACCTTAGAAGAATTTCAAATTATTTATGAACTAGACAGGCGAAACCTTAAAACCAAAGTTGCGGAAACTTGGAAAGAAGACGATTGTAAAAGTAGGATAAGTTGGAGCCCATTTGAAGCATTGTGATTACGAACACAGAAAGCAAGCAAGGTTCGATAGAAATGCGATTGTGCACTTACATCGTCAGCGAAAGCAGCGTCCGTCACGAGTTTCGTCCACTACACAAACATGAACTAGCTGTACACTGGAATCACCCCGCTTCAGAGAAATTTAGCAACCCCTCCACCAATTCTTCGGAAACAAGGCATTGGATAATTAACTGAAATTTGTAGAGAATGCTGAGAGACACGAGAAAACCCTGACAAGGGAAAGTCACGCGAGCCTGAGTTCTAAACCCTAAGTAGCAGACGGCCTAGATCGACCCTCATCATCAACGGCTATATTACAGAAGGTGATATTACAGAGGTCGGTGCGAAATTAGGGTTTACAGCTCCTCTGTTCTCCTTGTTTACAGAATTACAGAGCCGGGAGTTCGGCACGGAGGCAGCAGACATGCATCTGACGTTGGAATTCGGGTATGCACAACCAATATGTTCAATTATGCTACTGGATTTAAAGGCCAATTCTCGATCGATGTTGCTGGAATTCGGGTTTCCAGAAGCTGTGAAATTGGTTGGTCTGTGTTTCTGTGAGTGCTTGCTGATGGTGAATTCATTACAGAGGCGGGCTGGAGCTTTTATTCGGATCGAAGAAAAAGCATGAAGTCGATGTTGCCCCCCCTGATGGTTTGAAGGAGGTACTGCAGTCCTTGAAGAGATTTTTATAAATCAATTTCTCCTATGATATAATTCAGCAAGGCAGTTTCCGCATTAATTTGTCTTCTGATACTTGTTTTGTACCCTTACTTTTCTTTCGCCTAGTTATTTTCTATTTGGAATCTTATTCGGACTGTTGTAGCTTTTTTTTCGGAGTAGATTGTTTCCATTTACGGTCACGTCGCCTGTCTGCTACGATTGCAGTACACGCTACTAAACCTGATTCAAGTTACTAGGGTTTAGTGTCGCGCTTGCAAGAGCATTAATTCGATTATCATGAACTTTTGTTGGTTTGTTTGTGCCAGGTGACAATCGAGTCTCTTCTTTCTTGGATCAAGGATAACCTAATTAAGGAAAGGCCAGAGATGTTTCTGAAAGAGAAATCTGTGTAAGTACTCTTTTCAGATTTCCATGGTCGTGTTATGTCGCAATGCAGTTAGCGCAATTTAAGTTCGAGATCTAAGTTCTAGAAGTATTGTATGAATTCTAGAACATCAGTTGCTGAATTAGCCCCATGAGAGGATCATTAGAACGTTGAAAGCACCGTCGGTGGTTTTCGGAAGCAGATTAGGGTTTTGGTCTCAGATTGGAACGAATTCTCTTCATGACGCAGTTGTGCGTGTTCTCCTTTACACAAGGCAGAGGATACGAAAACTGTGAAGGACCTGATCCTGTTTCCTAAACTGATCCCTTTTGCCAATTCATTTATTCATGCACTTAATTGATCTTATTAGCTAGTGGTGTTGGCATGACTAGGGTAAATGTCTATGCGTTCTGATACTTGAATGGGAATGGGGATGTCTACTATCACAGACGGTGGTCTGAAAACTCTCACTTTTAACTCACTTAAGAAATTTATATAGTGTTGTAGATTTGATTTCAACAGAGTTGATTTTTGTACCCAGAGGTCTCTCCATAGCTTTACACCTCCGTCAAAGCACTCATGCTTGTGTTACAATGAAAGTGATGCAAATAATACCCTCTACCTCTATTATCTGTTTTTTCAAAACTTGGTGGACTTGTGCAGGCGTCCAGGTGTGCTTGTGTTGGTGAATGATAGCGATTGGGAACTTTGCGGTCGACTTGAGACGGTGCTGGAAGATAACGATGAAGTTATATTTATTTCTACCTTACATGGCGGCTGATTTTACTCCTGCAGCTAGAAAGAAGAGTTGATCAAAATAGTTAATATATTAAGTAAATCAATCAAAATACATAGTTTTAAGTGAAGAAGGCTTTCTCGCTTACATTACAGATTTGTACTCCGAGGGGGCTACCGTTAAGGTTATGTTTCCACGTGGTGCTTTGCACTAAGCTGGTGGGTATTATACATATAGCGAATAAGTGATTTGTAGAAGTGGTCTTTTCATAGATTGTATAGTTGAATTGTAAAATTTGGTACAACCAGGAAGTAGGGCACATTCATGACGTTGCATGGTACAGGCCAATTGTTATTGACTGATTTCTAAGTTCTCAGCTTCTGTATTACGGGAATTGTTTTATGTTAGTTTAGATGATTAGTGAAATTGCAGAATGATGACAACAATTCCACGAGAATTGGCTTCTCTAACTGGAGATTTGGAGAAGATGGAAACTAAATCTGTTGTCATGATTGCATACCTCGTTCAGATTGAGAGACGATTAATGTTATTGAATACAAACATCAACTGAATAACAAATTGTGTTGTGATCTGCTCTTACAAATAGAAATTTGTACACATTCTCAAAGAAAGTTTGACTAATGCAAAACGATGCTTTACTCGATGTCATCGATACAACTGAGGTACACCGATCTCATACAAAACACTAATCCCATTGCAAATGTCACACTTCTCAACAAGGCGAAAGCCATTTTGCTCCATCGCCTGCTGACGAAATCAATATGCTTCAAAATTGTGGAAGTATCTACTCTACATCTGTTCCATCTGACACTCCTTCGTTCCTTCCTTGCTGTTAACAGAAGTACATACAAACACACAGACCAAATCTACAGACCAAATCTCTTAAACAAGTGCACAAAAATTTCATCTCCCGACACCAACTCCTGTGCCACGAACCCCGCAATAGCAATCATAGCCAAACGTCCATTGTTCAACTCCTTGGTCTGCATGTCCTTCCGCCCAGCAGGGTCAGAGGGCAGCAGTCCCAAGGGGTCGAAGCCCAAGTTGCCAGGCTCGTAGCCGTCTCTCAAGGTGTTGAAATCCTCAGAGCGGGGAGTGGCCCACCCTAGTCCAACTCTGTAAGCTTCGCACAAAGCGATGACGAACAGAAGAGGCTCCCAGAAGACAGCACCTCGGGCTTCTACTTGCTGGAAGTGGTAGATAGCAGGACCTGCAATGGGGGAACTCAGGAAATGTTAATCAGACACTTGTGTACGTACATTCTTTACTCTTTCGAGGTGTGTAACAGATGCCAAAGCAATGTTATTCACAGCACATGCAGAGGGTGCTAAACTAGTATACATTCTTGCTTCTTAAAAGGAGTAGCAGTTGCTAGAGCAAGATTCTCCACATGCACATGCACATATACCAAACTCTTTTACATTCTTGTTTTCCCACAAGGAGTAGCAAGTGCTACAGCAAGGTTATCCGTATCCACATGCACAGGTACTAGTCATTATCTCCAATGATAGGCCAAACCTCTTCTCTCAAAGAACGAACGTGAGCTCCCAACATTCTCGCTACAACGTCGTTTGTCAATAATAATCTGGCCAAGTGTACAAGGTATTCTACAATGTTGTTTTTTAGTGAAGAGCATAGGAAAGATCGTTCACCAGTGATTTGGCCGTCAAAGTTGTAGAACAAGGCGTAGTCCTGGAGCTGCTCTTGGACAATGAATCCCAGAGACGCAAGCATAGCCACACGGCCATGGACAATCTCCGACTCCCTCCACCGGTTCAACTCCTTGATAGGGCGGGGGCTGGATGCAGCGCGGGCCAGCAGATCAGCAGGGTCAAAGATGTTCTCAAAAGGAGCTGTCACTCCGGGCATCGTCTTCGCATCTACACACAAACCAAAAAGCCACCAGTAAGTACTTTTACTCGGATTTCCATTCCCATTTTCTTCTGAGCACTACACCAACTGTAAAACTCACCCCATTCTCTTCAACGTAGCACACCAACTGCATGTCAAACGCTCATTTCACCACAAAAACTCCCCATTCCCATCTACGTCGTGCTCACACCAACTCTTCTATTTCACCACAAAACCTTCGCATCGTCTTCTATACACTTCATCGCGATGTCATAAACCCATTACATTAAATCACATTGCACCTCTCAGTCTAACACTGTCAATGTTCAAACCATATTAAAGTCTATGTTTCTGTGTACAGAAATGCTGTAAACGCCGTTACTTTGAAATGGCAGAGCCAAAAGCTTCAAGAAAAGAGCTTACAATCGAGCACATTCTGAGGAACCACGGTCGGGTCCGGCGCAACCTTCTCCACCACAGCGTTCACACGCACCACCGAGCGTCTTCCAGCCTGAACTGGGCCAGTTGCAACCGACGAGAATAGCTTGGCTCCCGAGATACAACTCACAGAAGACATGGCGGCCGCCATACTTACTAATAACTACTGATCACCCACAGCGCAAACTCCCACCTTCAGTATCAATACTACTCACACAAATGAAAAGTTAGTTTTCAATTCGATCGAGCAAGCAAATGGAGTTTCCAGACAAGTAGGAAGCTGAAATTACTATGAGCAACACCAGAGTCCCATGTCGTTTATATGATGCCCAGAAGTGAGCCAGGAACAGACATTCTAAACTCTCTCTCTTTTTGCTTTTGGGATGTGTCCAGCTAATGCAGTACTGCAGTAGAGCCCGAATGGTGGGATGACAGGTGCTGGAAGAGCGTCCAAGGCTCTTGGGGACACTTTTCTGGACCTCCCGTTCGGAGGAGAAGTGCGCGTGGGCTGATCGGGGCTGCTCGCTCCGTTGAAGATGTGGGGTGCGGATGTGGAGGGAGCTTTGGGTGCAGCAGGGCCACCCTCTTGCTGGATTTGGATTTGGAGATCAATCCGAACGCCCAGACTTGAAGTTGAAGATGTAATACTTTGGGGAGGAGTCAGAGAGAGAAATATAAGTATCTTTGAGGATCGAAAGATCTGAGGTTGCATGTGTGTGGAACTTTCTGAATGAAATCTATGGAAGAGCTGGGTACCTTATTCCTGATAACTTAAGCATTTCAGTTTGTACAATATGGGAAATTCGTAGAGAAACTCGCTGCACACATTGACGATGAAGAATGAAAAAAAAAAATGAATTTTTTTTTTTCCAAAAATGAATTTTTTATTGAATATAAATCTGGATTTTTTCATTGAGACTCCCGATTCCGGTCTCCAAGATTCACATATATGAGTCAGCTTTGGCACTTCTTCCCGTATGCAAGGAGGGAAGAGAGATGAGTGGACGAGAAGGTACAGACTTACAAACAAAGAACCTTTCTCAATGAATAGTGCATCCAACTCTTGTCCACAATAGGAGTCACTCTAAGAAGTCATCACAAAAGGGGGTGTATGAAATAGGTACTTCTACCATATGTCATATCTAAGTTTGTGAATGAGGAAAGGTTGAAAATTTCTATATGATGTCTGAGTTTGCATTCAGAGTTAATAAATATATATATAAGGGAGGAGGTGCTAAAAGTGGTTGTTGTGTGTAAGGGTTGATCTAATAGTTTTTTTTAGTAAGTTTGCATTTATCTAAATACTTTTTAGGAAATTTTCCTCAAAAGATGAAATTGAAGTCACATCTAAGGTATGTGCACCTATTATCATCACTAATTACAGCCCAACATATCTATACTAAACTGAAATGGTTATTTAGTATCAATGGTTTACACTATTTATCACAAGGACATAATATTCAACATCGGTTGTAGTGGTGGCGTTGCAGTAGTGTGCATGGTTGGGTGGCATTGTTAGATTGGTCACACTAATTTTCATACTAACCAATTATTCACCCATAGTTACTAAATAACTATTTGGATGTAGTATTAAGCATAAATTATTTTTGTTTGATCTTGTTGGCAACTAGAAGAAGATTTCAACACACTTCAACATACATTGTGTGGATATGTTATCATGGAGTATCATGTTTTGATTGTGTACATCTTGTGTAATCAAATCTAGGAAAAAGTAACCCTTTTGGGTTCAAATACAAGTGTTGCATTTTGAACAATGATAATTATGGGTAATATACCTTAACCAAACCACTTTTATTTCATATTTGTTCTTGAAAAATTAGTTATAATGTTTTGGAAGTTGGAATGACATGAGTTTTCAAAATGTGTTTGCAACCTGAAATGTGCACCATTGGTACATTGAAGTTATATCTAAATTTGCATGAAGAAATTTATAGCTTTTCCTGTCATAGGTTGGATTGATTTAACCGCCTTATTCAGTCCAGCTCTATGGCCACTCAGTTTAAGAGTTTTATTTGTCCATTTAAATTGCATGCAAGTTTCAATTTTATATTATTATTATTAAATGACATTACAATATCTGTGTTTTCTTATCAGCAGTGTAGCAATCTGAATTCCCTTGGTGAAAAAAATTAATTTTTATAACAAATAATGATAATAAATAGATGAATGTAAAAAAATCTAGCTAATTTGAAATTTCTTCTCAAGGAATAAGTATTTATGAAGAATAGTGTGAAAGATTTTGAAGTAGTTACTACAATTTTTACATCCTATAAATTTTGACCCATGAATTTCAATTCTAATTACCATTATTAACTAAGTTAAGCTTGTTTACTTAGTCTTTCTATAATTTTATAATTTTTCATTTTCATTTTTTATATGTAAAAAGAATTCTATAAATTATCCATTTAAAAAAAATTGATGTTAGAATAAAACTATTGTGATTTGTTTTTGGATGATTTAAAAACATATATCAATCATAATATAGGCAAATGTGCCATGTGTCATTAGTATAGTTTAAATAGAAGTAAAAGCCATTTTTCAAATTTTTTTAATTCATAAAAACTTTGAAATTTAATAACTTTTATACCATGGGGTCAAACTCCATGAAATAAAGTCTGTACACCCCTCCTTGAGTCCTTGTAGAGAGTTTTTTGACAGGACCAAGAATGTGACTAGGGGACGTACAATCCAAGAGATCTCATTATAACACTAAATAAATAAATAAAATTGAGACATTTATCAAAAGTGAACTTCAAGGTAACAATGAGAAATAATAAAATCTTAATTGTTTTTTAAATTTAAAAATAAGAAATGAAAAAGACATGCAATATAATTATGTAATAATTTAGATTTGAACATATTGAGTTTGCTATTGCAACAACCTCATATTGGATTTTTGGAATTTTCCAAAAAGTTTGAAACACGGCGCCTCAAAACCTATTAAGCTTCACCTACGTTGCTTGACAAGGGCAAGATAGGGCAATCTAATTCCAACCCTACAACTAACTAAGACCATCATATCTAGATTTTTTATCTTGAACCTTCTCAACATTAAAACCAAAGGTCAAATTTTGAGCACATCAGTAATGAGTACTTTGGAATTTTATAATTTATCTACATGGTATTCAAAAAATACAAGCTAAGAGATGATAATAATTTAGAGGATGTGAATTGAAAAGTATTTGAATAATTTTGATGGAATCAATGGCATTGAGTCTTATTGACCTTTTGCAAGAATCCATAGATGAACTATTGAAGTATACATGTATTTTAGATTTTTGATCAATTTTGGTGTGTTCTTAGGAAAGCATATAAATCTTTTTTATATTAAAAGCCAAATCCAAGTACAATAAGATATATCATGGAGCTAAATATATTTAGATACTTGAAGATTAAAAATGATACGTTTATAATTATTTATTTTTCATATGCCTTAATTTTATGTATACATAGAAAAAATGATAATTCACAAGTATTTGTGACAAATGCATGCATGGTATAGTCAATCAATCATTGGATGAAGATTCAATAACACTAATTTTTCTTATCCAATTTTAAAAACATACAACATTACTTGACACAATGAAAAATGAAATGATTTAGGTGTACATATCCAAAGGTACATATAACTTGGTGCACATATTTTGGGCCTTTGGAACCTTGACCCTATCATGTAGTTTGATGCCCGAAGACATCCTTTCCTCTTGTGGTGAAACATGTGGTTGATAAAAACACATAAATCCAACATTAAAAAGATGTTTCAACCTCTTGGTTGACAAAAGCATTATGTGAGATTTTTAAGGCAAGGAAGGGCCGTTTTAGGTCTATTCCTTGCCCTAGGAACAATCAAAATATAAAATTATTTAAAAATTAAAAATAATAATTAATTAATTAAAAAATATACATTAGAAGGTAAATCTCCTCTAATGTATTAGAAGGTTGGAGGTTTCATAAAGCACCCAATTAAGAGCTAAAAATTAATTTGGAGAGGTTAGCCCCTAAAATTCTTTCATGTTTAGAGGCCCAAAACTACTTCAAAATACTCCTCCCCAAGGCAAGGCCAAAATCTTCATCAATATTTATTTTTTAACAAATCCAACTATAGGATCCTTTGGTTAACTTGTTCCAATACATTACCCCCAAATTTTAGAGTGAATATCTCCACTGATTGTAAATTCAATGTGCCTAAACTTTAAAAAGGAGGCTTTTCTAGCCCTTCTAAAAGATTAATTTTTATCTTTCAACATTTTTAGAAAAAAAACAAGTATCTTACAACTTATGAATGTTACTCAATATGTTGAAAAATGGATTGAAAACATGCGTAAAAATTTTTAAGCAAAAAGACTTTCATATTCATTTTTTTAAACTGCAAAGTAGAAGAGTTATTGTTGGAAGAATTTGAGAGTTGTTAATCCCAATGGTGCAAATGTTCTAGTAAACAATTAATATCTTTTATTTTTATTTTTAATTTCAAAATTGAGAGCAAAAGATGACTTTATATGTTTTTTCTACCGTCATTGTTTGCAAAATAAAACTCCTCATAACTTTTACCTCACTATTCGGAATTGAATGGTCCAAATGTCTTTGAGTAGGTATCAATCTATACAATCTCCAAAAAATAATTAATATTTTTTGAGAATATATTCTTTGCTACCCAGTTTGACCTTTCTTTTAAGCTTTTAGCTTTTGCAATATTTATTAGAATGACATGAAACAAAGCTTCTCACACAAATTATGATGAGCAACATCCATCTCCAAAGAATTCATGCAAAAATTCCAAATTATGAAGTCAATAGAGCCTTCCCAAGTTATCAAAAAGCCCAAAGTAGATTCCTTGGTCCTTTAGGAATTAAACTTCTTGAATAATTTTTAGTAAATTTTCCTTCAAAGACAGATGGAATTGACATCTAACCCAAGTCATTTCATATATTTTGGAGGTTTGTGAAATTAGTTATGAATTTTTGAAGTTGAAATGCAATGGCTACTAAGAAACATTAGTCCACCACTTAAAGTGTACACTATTTCTAAATTATTGGTGCAATGAGAAAGCAAAATGTAAGGTAGCCAACCTCTTTCCGACCACGACCTATTTTTGCTAGTTAGATCACTTTGTTTCCAATCACTCATGAGAGCTCACATGGTTAGGTTACAACTCATGCAACACAAATGTTAGGGAGGTGTACATTGAGTTCATATAATGATCACAAGATGTACATTTGAAGCCACAATTATCACCAACTTTATAACATGGTCAATTTTGTAATCAGCATGTGGTTGGAAAGGGGGTGCCCTATATAACATGAATGGATTGAATTAAAGTTTACGGAAAAAATTCATAAATATTTCGTTTTTAAGGGGAAAAAAGAAAAAAAATTCTGGAACCCTCCTCAAATCTATTTCTCTAAGGGGGGGATTTTTCTCCTCACCAAATGCATATTGTAACTACACTAAATTGCTTAAGTAATCAAAATGAGGTCGGCTACCTTATCTTTGTGTTAAAGGACGCTTTTAGAGCCCAAGTGCTATTTTTTGAATGTTGCTTTAAAGTAGGAGGCTCTAAAATGGAGCGGGCATTAAGAATGGCCCCTATAAATCATGGTTGTGAAATGGACAAACGGTAGTTCATAAATTGACCTCCATAGTCATTGAATGAATCAAGGAAAAAAGCATTATTAATTGCAAGAGTTAATCATTCTCTTTGCTTTCCCATTTTTATCTTTAGAAGTTGCAAGTGAACAGTTTATGGAAAACCTAAGGACATAAACAGAGACCTATGATACACAACTCCTTTGGAAATCCATAAGTAATTCAAAAATGCTTCAAAAAATATGAAACCACTTGTGTTAGATTCCTCTTCTATTTTCCTTTGTCTGAAAAATGAGCTAAAAATATTTCCATTTTGAGAAAATACATGAAAAAGGTAATTCAGACCTAAGATGAACCATTTCAAAGCCTCCTACCTTAGCAGGATGTTTGCACCTGGCTACTGGTGTCTTCACCAGATGATTTTTCCACTCATGTCTTGCTGATGAATTGGACATCAATGCTCCAGCACTGTGCTCAAAATTGAAGTGGGTTGATCCAAGGACAATGACCTCCTAAGGAATTGATTCAAATAAGCCTAGGGTGGCTCCACCCAATTCCAACCAGGACCCAATTCCAACCAAATGAAAAGCCCTCATTGATTGTAGAAAACAAATCTGTGACTGTAGTACATGCCTTAACTTGCATGATTGTAAAGTTAAGGCATGTACAACAATCACACATTTGTATTCTGAAATCTATTTAGGCTTTTCATTTGGTTGGAATTGGGTCCCGGTCGGAATTGGGTACACTTACAATACCTTAAAAATCGTGACTTCAGCACCTACTTACTGTTAGTAACCAAGCTCATCAACCATTGAAATTTGATCGTCAATAAATTTGCTTCCACATAATTGAATCATGTACTGGCACCGACTTCATCCTCAACTTCATCCCTGGCTTTGTCATAAAGCTCCTGCACTACTAACTGTATGTTAACTGTAAGCTTTTTCAAAACAGTCATCATCCACCTACGCTAACTTACTGCATGCATGCCAACTCTCTTATCTCATCTGAGTAGTTAACATATTTCATGAGTGTAAGGTAGAACTGCCCATTACCACACAGATTTGCTATCTGGGTAACTTTGGAGAAGTTGTTTGTCACCTCCCATATTTTGCAGAGATTCAAAAGTTTGACAAAATTCAATCATTTGCCAAAAGAAGGAAGACATTCTAACAAGAAGTGAATTTTTTGTGATTTTTCAAAGGTGACATGTTAAAGCATGAATAGAGTATGGACAATAGACCCTTGTTGAAGTATGGACAAACCCTTGTTAAAGCGTGGGTTGATGTGTTCACTTTCTAAGTACATTACCATTATGATATTTAAAAGGTTGATAAGATTGTGATAATAAGTGGGTCATTGATGCAATGGAAGGGTTGCATAAGGTGGCAAAGTTGGATGGATGGCAGTTTTACCTTATGAGGTAAATGTGACCAATCTTAGGCAATGGCTATATTATTGAATCCCAAACAAGCAGTTCATAATGCACTTAATTGATTCAACAATGTAATGGACATTGTTGAAAGACAATTGTAGCCTTCCTTTCGAATTGTTGAAAGACTAGTCATAGTTCATGATGCACTTGATTGATCGAACAAATTCAAAAAAAAGTAAATTATTATAGTCAATATCGTCAACAAATTGGAAATTGCTAAAAATTACACTAACCTTCCTAAAATTTTCAATTTTTTGACAATATTGACAATAATAACTTCCCTTTTTTTTACTTTCAATTGTTGGATCAATTATGTGCATCATGAACTCTAGTCTTTTGACAAAAAGATTAGAATGAAAGAATATTGCAGCCTATACGCTCTCTACAATGGCTAATGCTATCCCATGCTCTCAATTCCAAAAAAGAATTCAAGTATTGTGAGAACCAACATCATTTGCATGTTTGTCAAACTATTGTTATTTTTAATTCTTTAAATGTCAATTTCCTTCAATTTTTGTGTACAACAATCTAAAATGATGTATACCAACATGCCAAGGCACAAAAAGTTTTTATTAGAGTTTTAAAAAAAAATTGGCAAAAGATAAAGTAATTCTTAATCATGTTGAACTAAATTGAGTTTTTGACATGATTAACTTTGGAATTGATTTTCTTTCAAATCACAACTAATTTTCTCTTCAAATTTCCATGGTGACTTGTAGTATGTTGCATAGTACAACTTTCATATATCTACTTTTAGACTTTGTCTAATGATGTTTATGGTATGGTTGTTTGAATGAAAACGTTTGAAAATTGTACTTAGTTTTGTTAGTCACTATAAGCACGAGTAATGTGCATATGTACTTCCAAATGTTTAGCGATAGAAAATTTAATATCCAAGCATACTCTAGTCTACCATATTAGAGACTAGGAGGTCAAAGGATTATCCACCATACTAAGTCTTTTGGAGAGAGCAGTCCTCACTCTCAACCCACTCTATTTAATTGCACACTTTGTAATTGCATGTTCCAAATTTCTCTTGAAACCATGTCCATGCTTAATTGCGGTTGGTGGTCTCTGATTTTTTTAGATTTTGGTACTAGAATCGAGGCAGATTTATTAGAGTGCGGTATAGGTGCCCTAGGAAGTTCAACTTTGAAAATTTGTAGAAATTAGATGTCTTATCCAAAAATCCTAATTTTTTTTTTAAATTCATGATTTTCAATTGCTAACATTGAAAAATTTGCCTCCAACTATGCTGAATTGCTTAATTTGACGGTTATGGGTGCTCCTACCTTACACTCATCTGACTGAATGATGATCAATTAAATTATACTTCCATATTATTTTTTTTCAAGTTATGATCGAACACAAGCTATAAATGATGTGACATGAGTACATATACTCCTCTGGCCAATGATCCCTGAACAAGTTAAAATTAAATGAGTTTATGTCAAAAAAATCCTTGCGCTACTAGTGCATTGTAGAAAATGGCCTTTAAAGGAGACATTTTAGCCAAAACTGCAACAAACAACAAAATTTGATAGTCAATTTGCAACTTCCTCCACAACTGAAATTAGAATCTATTTAGTTAGTTTTGTGTTATAGTACTCCCAATAATCCTTCACAACTTGCAAAATCCTTTCTTTTCTATTTTTTTCTTAGACTACTCACTCTCAAGGTAGCCAAAGTTGATGCTTGTTTGACTTGAAGGTAGCATATTGCACTAAGTTCCATAAACTAGTTTTGGGATCACTACACCTACATGCTTGTAGTGCAATTAGAGAGGCTCAGGTTGAATTCATATGAGTACTTAAGCACTGAGCATCAATCCCTTCAGAATGTTGTGGCTTGTATTCGTCAATTTAAGAGATCTAGTTTGTATTCTATAAAAATATTGACAAGTACTAGAATAGGGGCAAAGTCTTGGAGAATTTTTAGGGGTTAAATTTTTTTTGACAATATGCACTTTATCCCACCTGTGAGAATAAGTGTTTCTCCAAGACTTTGAAAAAAGGACTACTAAGACGAAGGTCTACTTTTACAGGACATAGTGTATCTCTTATACCTCGCATTAGTTCTAGAGGGTGCATTTCCCCCTTTCCCTTCTTACAATCTCTTCGTAGGAAACTTCAGATATCTAAACCCTAAAGCTAAGCAAACCCTTGAAGTACTAGTAAACAATTGCCATAAAACCTCTAAGCTCTTTATCAACAAGCACACCTCGACTGTCAGATTGTTCCTCTCCTTGGATGTACCCCCCAACTACCATTGATCCGCTTATCCTATTTGAGAATTAGTGTATCTAACACAATTTATCCACAAGATTTTTAGTTTGAGAGTTACACATTTCCACAAATAGGTAGAAGGACATTCTTCGGTGAGATATCTATCCAACTCTAGCTTGTGATGAAGAAACTCGCTCGAGAGTAGTCTTGGGTGACCACACCCAACAACCACCAATGCCGCCGCTCACGGAGGTTTTGCAAGGAACATAGTAGTGATCATATGATGGTTCATATGTCATAAATTAAGCAAATGACAGAGCTAATATTGATGACAGGTAGCATAGAATGTTTCAATAGATGAAGATTTGTCTCATAGTCTTACTTGACTGAGATTTTTCCAAATAATTTTGGTACTTACTCTCTAATGCTCAATAAAGGAAACGAGCATTGTAAATGTACATAGGTATGCCCAATTCTAACCGTCAACTTTATGCAATTTAATGTTCTTCTCTTATTCATGGCAATAAGGTCTACCTAACTTAGATGTTGCATGGGATTGATCTTGAAATTCCAAAGAGGGCCGACTTGAGGAGTTTGTATATAAGTCATACCAGAAATACAAAGAAATTGAAAATTAAGCAAACCTTTGTATACGCTTTCACTATACCAAAACCTTGTAAAAAAAACTGTAGTAAAAAATTGACTACGGTTTTTTTTTACAAGGTTCTGGTCTAGTGTTTGAATTTGAATTATGGTACTTCAATGTTGAATGAAGGGTGGGTCATTCAACACATGCATGTGAGGATTTGAAGTTGCTTGCATACTCTTATTCATTAAAGAAAATTCCTCTCTCCTAGATGGCATACTTAATTGCTTTAGAGTTTGCAAGTGTTACTTGCATTGGAGGGCTACCTTGTAGAACAAATGTTGTTGGCCCAAATTGGATCTAAGAATATTGATCCACCTCCAAAAAAGACAAGGATTAGCAAACTAATACCACCAAAACGAGATAGAATCCTAATGGAAGGAGCGCTAGTTCCATTAGTAGAAAAATCTACAACCAAAACAACATTAAATTGTTGTTTGTGCCCATTGTTTTGGACAAAAATCAATTGAAATCTATTGATTTTTGTTGTTGTTTTGGACAAATCCAGAATTTTTTTCCATGTCACTTTAGTGTTTAATTTTTTTGATTGACTAGATTTTTTGGGCTAGGTGAAAATGAATCTTTTTGAATTGCTAGGGTCCACCTAGGTAGTTTGCCACATGAGTAGGGCCACCTAGGTAGCCCACCATGAAGGTAGGGGATTTTACTATTGCACTATGTGTAGTTTTGCATGTATAAGATGTGAGTAGAATTTTATTTAACTAGTTTTTCTAACTGTTTTCATGTGCTTTGAAAAATCAGTAAACTTTGGAGGTCATTTTGGTATAGTAGAACAACTTTTTCAAAAACTTCAAACCAAGAAAAGTTGAAAAATCAAGCTAACTTTCATATCCAAAAATCCATTTGAGATTTTGACTCTTCATCCACAAAAGCCATAGGATGTTTGAAAGTGTCAAAAAAATGTCCTTTTCAACCTTTCTCTAAACTTTGCCCATAATTTTTTATTGGAGCCTCAAAATCTCAAACGGATTTCTAGGGATGAAAATTATTATAACTATACAAATTATCTTTGGTCAAAGTTTTCTGAGAAAAGTTATTTTACTATGCCAAAATGAATGCCAAAGTCTATTGAGTTAGAAAAGCATTGAATTGTGAAAGATTAAGTTTATAAAAAAAAATCCATTGTATATTAATACCCTCTAAGAAGTCTTGCACCCCTACTATGAAGTCTAATAAAAAATATGTACAATAAATTTCTCAAAATTATAATTAGTTTTGGCAAACCAATTGAACCATCATACTCAAAAGTGTAGAAGTAGTCATAATATACAAGGGTCAATTAATTTTTAATAATTACAATTTAGAAATATCTATTTAATAAAATTTGGGACGGAAACACCTTGACATTGAATTCTCTCTATTGTAAAATTTTTCGTAGGTAATGTGAATTTTTCCACGAAGTGCGATGAGCACATTGATGTTTCTTAAATGTTTCTACAATTAAATTTCAAAATTCATCACTAATTTTTTTCAATCAACTATTATGTAACACAATGAAAAGCATACAAAACAATTTGACAAAAATAGAAATTTTGTTTTTTGAAATTGAAATTTGGTGTGTTGATCAAGATTGCATAAAATAATAAATTTAATAGGATAGATTTAATAGTATATTCTTAAAATAATAGCATATCCTTCATATCACCTAACAATCTTTATAAGGAGTTAAAAAAAGGCAAATGGTAGAAGAGAAAATGAATAACTAAAGGGTGAGATTTTGGCAATTACAATCTTCAAATTCTAAGGTTTTCACAAGATTTTAGAAATTACACTAGTAATTGTATCATTTGATGATTGGTCTTATTCCAAATGCCAAATTGTAGTCCTCATCAAATCCTTAGCACCTAATGCCCAAAGCCTTTTTTGAATTTCTTTGAATTTGTTCTATGTTGAATAAAAAGCCAACGTTTTGATAAGTTTCATCAATATTTTTTTGAATTGTAACCATACAAATTCAATCTAGACATAATAGAGATCACGTGGGCAAAGAAAACACAACAATACCACTTATGGATTGAAAGATTATAATGTTTGCTTTTTAGTTATTACTTCTTGTTTCTTTTTGTTGTCTCTTAACATTTGTTTCTTGTTGTTTCTTATTGCCTCTTAGTTGTTGCTTCTTTTTATTTCGTGTTGCATCTTAATTCTTATTTGTTGTTGTCTTTTAGCATTTGCCACTTTTTTCTTCTTCTTTCCTTCATCACCATTTTTATTCTTCCTACTCTAAATTTGTGCTACATGTTTTGTGTTGTTGTAAACCTTAGAAGGTTGAGATTTGTTGTTCATTCACTAAAAATTGACCTCCCATTTCTTTAATTGTATATGCAAGCACCAAAAGTTGAAACAAAGTTGTTGGAGGCTACATGCAACTCAACAGAGTCATCTTCACATTATTGTAAAGAATATAGGTCCTATTGGATTTTGTAAATGATTCATTGTGATACATGTATTTAATATTGTTGACTAATAAATGTCAATAAAGAGAGTTGCATTCCTTCTTGCATTCTCCCCCTCCAATATGATTGTCTCATGTATATCTCTAAAATCATGTGTATGTGTTTTTAACTTCATGAAGGGTTTTTTTCAATTGTTAAATCATCTTAATGTATAATTGTAATGTGTCATGTCCATTTAAAATGCATGAAAAATATAATTATAGTTTGTAATTAAAGCTATTTTGGACCTCAATCACCCTCGCAATCACTCCAATCACAAACTACACACAAATTTAAAAATATGACTCTCAATTATTCAAAATATCCCTTGCTTGAGTTACATTTCACAAAATATATTGACCAAAATATAATTAATTATAGTCATATAATGCTCATACTTATATGTGTCAAAATGTAACCTTACACATCCCAAAATATGACTACAATCAATCATAAAATTACTAAATAAATGACATCCACATTAATTACCATGTCAATCAAAAATATGACTCACAAGAGTCATATTTCATATTAGCAAAGAATATGATTCACAAGAGTCATATTCATATTCCACATCATCCAAAAATGTGACTCATGAGAGTTATTTTCCACATAGTAGAAAATATGACTCATAAAAGTGATATTCTTATTAATAAAAAAAATGACTCATCACAGTCATATTCCACATCAACAAAAAATATGACTCATTGCAGTCATATTCCACATCAACCAAAACATGACTCACCATAGTCATATTCCACGTTAGCCAAAAATATGACTAAATGAAGTCATATGCCAAGTAGGATTTTTTTTTGCTCGGATAGCTTAAAAAAAAGTCAAGCCCCCAAGGATAGTCAACGTATATGCCACATTGGCCAAAAAGGCTAATTATGGCTAATTATACCTCCCAACCCATATGACTCAAAATATGACTGATGTCCGAAGCGACTCGTTGGTAATGACTAGACCTAGTCATGCTCCAAATCATCTAATGTGATTTATGCGTGAGTCAGATTTTTTGGTTTTATGACTCACTGCAGTCATATTTTACATTTATAAAACATTGCTTTCGTTGTAGTGGATAGATTTAAATATTGAAGCTAATAATTTAAAAAACATTCAAGTTACTAAAACATCACTTTTTTGAAGTGTATTGTATTACAACTACTATACAATACATTGTAATGATCCATACTAGTATATAACACTGCAAGAAAAGAGGGCCCGAACCAACACAAACATTCAAATTAAAACAATTATGTTTAAAATTCCCAAATCAAGATGTTTGAATCAACTTAAGATTGTTGATTTGGATCTTATTATCTTGTAGTGTAATTTATAAATCTATACAAGGGGGTATTTAAAAGAGAAGGGAGGAACTTGTATGAGGAGCTTCCATTTTCCATTTGCAAATAGACAAAACAATGAACAACGTCTCATTTTGGGTTGTGTATATGTATAGTCAAGGGGTGTTTTCTAGATAGGAACTATTTGTGTACAATACCTTAAATCCTAAATTCTAAAATCAATCTATTTGCTGGGATATTTTGTAAGATTTTGGGACCCTAAGCACTACATTTGTAAGTCAGGCTTCACTGATATAATACTAATAGTGGAATTTTTAGTTTCTATAGTTTTATTCTCCTATTGTACATGATATTCATTTGTATATTTTTCATTTATATTAATTCTTTTATACAAGATTTTTTTTTGTGTCTCTATATATCAATATCTATATCTATAATTTGTGTGGGTTGTATTCAACAATAATTATAGTGTACATATTGTATTGATCAACCTTAAAACTGCACATAAATTTTTGAATTACAATAGGGACATGTTTAAATGCCTCAAATTTCAATTTTAACTACCTTAGGATGTAGGAAAATAGACAAAAAGTAGGAGTAAAAAAAAATAGGGACATATCTATTGTGAAATAATATCTAAATAGCCTCCAAAGTAAGATGTTTTGACGCACATATATATGGATTGTAGTGAAGTATCTAGAGGTGGAGGCCAACAAAATTGAAGCCTCTTTCTATCACTATTGAGCAGAGTGCTTATTTGAAATAATTAGGAGCTAATTTCAAATATAGCTTGAGAGAGCTTGAACTTGAATACATTACATGTTTTTTGGCCTTTGTAGAAGGCTGCAAATTCCCCCTATGTTCCATTGTGTTCTCGAATCTTGGGAATTTCGTTGTAGTAGCTTGTTGACGTGGCATGGTGACTATTATATCAGATAATAATAATAAATTATCTTTTAAATTATTATTTTTGAAACTAAATTATTTTTAAATATTAATTATTTTTAAATATTAATTATTTTTAAATATTAATTATTTTTAAATATTAATTATTTTTAAATATTAATTATTTTTAAATATTAATTATTTTTAAATATTAATTATTTTTAAATATTAATTATTTTTAAATATTAATTATTTTTAAATATTAATTATTTTTAAATATTAATTATTTTTAAATATTAATTATTTTTAAATATTAATTATTTTTAAATATTAATTATTTTTAAATATTAATTATTTTTAAATATTAATTATTTTTAAATATTAATTATTTTTAAATTAAAAAAATTAAGTTTTTAAATATTTTAAATTTATTTCACATAGCACAGGTTGGTTCCCAACAACAGGATCTAGCTTGAAACGGCCCTCTTGGCAGGCCAAAAAACATGTAATGCTAATTTTTTTGGTATGCTTATTTGTTTTTTTCATCATTGTTTTTGTAAATGGTAGTACATGTTGTGAGGATTGTTTCTTTGATTTTTGGGACTTTCATTCTATGTTTAGTGTGAGCTTTTCAAGGTTCTTTCTTTTTTAAGTTTTGAGTGTCAATTTTTTTTAAAAGACTTGGAAGATTTTTATAAGTCAATATGGAGTCTTCTTTTTGTGCTCAAGTTGTACTCATGTGGATGATGCTTTCTATAACAATGAACAACTCTTAACCCATAAATGCTCAGAGCAATCCAAAATGGCCTACGGTTTCTAATACCATACAATATGTTTGGTCTTAATGAAATTCACTATTCAACTTTTTGGTTGTTCATTAATTGTCTAGTAAGATTAATGTAGTTTTTGTACCATGATTTGAGTTGGCCAATTTGAATAGATGGCTCATTCCTTCACTTATTCATTTGGACCTTTATTAAATCTAATCAGCCTTGGGATTTGGGATTAAAGCACAAAATTGCAAAATCAATCAATAGTCAATGGGTGGAAATTTGTGCATTGTAAGGCTTTCAATTCATTTTCTTTATTGCTAGGCATATGGTATTGTACTCCATAATTCTAAAATTGTATGCTAAGTGCTGAGTGTTTAAGAATGAAAGTACAAATTAAGGCCTTAGGAGGTAGTGGATTTGATAGTAGAACTTCAATGGGGTTCCATTTTCTGTTGTTGTTGTTGTTGTTGTTGTTATTTGGCTCATGGAAAATTGCAATGATTTCTGCCTCTTATGGGTAGAGCCTAGGTAATCAACACATTGAAACTATGTAGAAAGGGTAGTGTGGAGATCAACTAATGAGATCAAATTCAAAATTTTTTATAGGATGAGTTTTGGTGCATTTCACAATTTGTTGAACATGTTGACTCTTTTTTTGAGAAGTGAGTGTGAATCAAGTCAGGCTACAAATGAAAATAAAAGAAATTGTAGGATGTATTATTCGTAGATTTGCACACAATCACTATCTAGAGCTCATGCCAAATTGTTTCAAGATTGGAGCTTCAAACATTACAAAATATGTTAACATTGTTTGTAATATACTTACTAATAGAGACAATTATTTGGCTAGTATATTAGCATTCCAAGTGAAAAATGCCTTTACAACATCATTTTAGATTTTGAGGAATTAACGGATTTGTCCAATATATGTGGAGCAATTGATGGGATACAAGTCAACGGTGTTATTTTGTGAGTATGCGAGCATGAGCCTATGAGCGTTGAGTAGGGATTATGTGAGTGTTAAGCTTAGAAAATTGAAGAAGCACAATAAAACTTAATAATATTTCTAATAATAGATTTCATCTAAAATTTTGGGCCACAATCTACTATTTTTAATAAATTTTAGTACCTATTACTATTCACCTATTACTGTGGACCCATTATTGTGGTTATATAGAATTCAGATGAAAATTATAATTTTTAGTATTGTTTAAAATATTAGAAGTATACATTATGAAAATGATGAATGGAGATGGAAATAAGTTTGTATAGAATATTGGTTGATCAATGTCCTGTAGCAATGTGGGTCCTCTTGGGGTTGATAGAAAAATACCAATAATTTTCTTTCGATGCATTGTTATTGGACTCGTTTAGATTTCTTTTTTTAAATTTGTTGATAAGAACTATTATCTTGTAGTAGCATGGGTCTTCTCAAGGTCAATGGGAGGTACCTACACTTCTACCTTGATGTATCGATAATCAAACTTATTAAGATTTTAGAAGAAATACTTGGTAGAAAATATTAGGTTGACAGGGATTATTTTTGTAAAGAATGAGCTTAGTTACATCAAATTGTTAATTAGTTGATCATTGTCTTCTTATGAGACCTCTAGGGTTCCAACTCTTTTATTTTTAATTAGATGGTCATTTGGTTAATCATTCCCTTCTTGTTGCTTGGGAGCCCTCGACACCGAGGAGAGCCCCCCTTACATCGAGAAAAAAAATACTGCAAGGGGTCTCCCTTTGGCGTTGAGGGCTCCCAAACAACAAGAGGGGGTGATCATAATCTCAATGGAACAACCTCAGTTGATTTCAAACAAATCTTAATTAATAACCGACTTTTTTTCTTTCTTAAAATCTAACAAAGTTCAATAAGTAGTACATCAAGGTTGTTCAAGGGACCATGGTAATAGGTTCATGATAATAGGTTCAGGGTAATAGTTACTAAAATTTACCAAAAATGATAAATTTTGACCAAATTTTTAAATGGGATCTCTAAAAAAATATATGCTCACAAACTCACAAAATAGCAACCCTGGGATATAAGTATCAATAGTAGAAAATCCAAGCAAAAGAGTCACAATAGCATCTAGTGATTTTTTCAATAGAAAATAATTCCACTCTATTATATTGCAAGTTGTTTGTAGTTTATGGAAGATTTTTTGGAAAATGTGCTTGAGCCAACTTGGAGGATTGCATGATGGTTGCCAATTTAATGTGTCTAGTTTGTATAAGGGTCACGATAAGGGTTTGAGGAAACAAGAAATTCTACAAGAACAAGTGGTTTTGGTTGGAGATGTCAAGTGCACTCCTTATTTGATTGAATATGCTACCTATTTCATCCACATTTATTTGATGAAGAATTTGAATGTCCCCAATGATTTATAGAAGAAAAGGTTGGACAAGCCTATGAATTTTGGAAGAGTTGTAATCAAACATGCTTTTGCCACATTGAAGAATAGATGGAGAATTATGAAGAATTTTAATCCCAAAGTTGATAGAGTTGTTAGGATTACAATAGCTTGTTGTTGGTTATATAACTATTGTCAATTGTTGAACCAACAAGAGTCTCATGTGACTACTTATGTAGGTTTCTAAAGAGATTTACTTATTGAATTTGGGAATGCAAGATTACCCATGGCTAAGGAGGGAGAACAAGTAAAATATGAAGGAGAAAGACTTAGATATAAATTGTTTAGCCAATGGATTTTGGAAAACCCTATTGATGAATGACTATAATGACACTTTAGTTGCATTTTGTTTAATCTTTGAATTCAATGCAAATATCAATGTACATATAATTATATAGAAAAAAATATTTTGTTCAATATAGTAGAATTTGGAACAAATCCAAACAAACATAAATCAAATCAAATTTGGTACAACATTGGAATAAAATTCCGATGTCCTAAACCCTTGAAAATAGACAATACATAAGATGCACTATCTATTTAGAACTACCTAAAGAGTCCTTGGCCTTCAAAGCTTCTACAAATAAAGTTGCCATATGCAGTTGTCCCTTCAACACAATCTTCCTATTCTTTCTTCATTGTCTATCAACTTCTCTGTGATTTGCAACTTCATCTTCTCTACCTCTAAAATTCTATTGGAGAAATTGATTCATCTCTTGCAACCAACTTCTTCTTCCTCTTTCTTGTACTCATATTCACTTATCCTTTACATCCTAGTTGATTAGCCGCCTTTGTGCGTAATAACTATGAAGAAGTAACACATGATGCAAGGTGCCCTCATCATCATCACTTACAATGTAAACTTTAGAACGTTGCAAACGAACTCTCTAATCAATACCATAAAGTACATCGTTGATTTAGAAGTACTACAAAAAATATTGTCAAATATCTCATACTATAGTGTCTGAGTGGAAGGTGGTGCTCCTATTTTTTCTTGCTTTGCCTTCTCTTCATGGTATGTCAACTTCTCTTGCACCACTTGTTACATGTCTGTGCCAAGTTCTTTGAGTGTCATTCAAGGACTATGAATTCAATTACCTCACATAGAACTTCCAATTTGTTTGCTTGAAGGGTTTGTGGTTGTACTCCCAATATTCTTCCTCACACATGTCTATAAGAAATCTCAAAGTTCTTTCCTTCCACTTCCTCTTCATATGAAGTACCATCCCTACCTCTCTCTTGAGTCCCTTGAAAACCATCACTCCCTTCATTACCAAGCATTAGTGTCAATAATTCCTCCCCTTGGAAGCTTCATAATGTCACAAAAAAATGCAAACCTTAACTTGCTCTCAAGTTCCCTCCAAATTCTTTGTTGTAGCCTCAGTGGCGTAGGACAAAAGACAAGGCTTTGTGTGCCTTTAGAGCAAACACTAGAAGAAAATTGTATTGAAGTCAATACAATTTTCTTCTAGTGCTAGAAGTTTGCTAGGAGTTTGCATTGTATAATAATTGGGCTCAATTTGGCATTGTTTTTCCACATATCCGAATAAAAAAAGTGGTAACAAAATGGTGAGGACTTGGGTCAAAGTTTTTGTTTGCCCTAGACCGTGAGGACGAGAGGGAACAAATCCACATCTTGAGGCCTCATATCCAACATCAAACAACCTTTGCTAGCCTCATGTGCGTGAGCCTAATTTCTATAAGAAGAATTTGTGGAAGTGATCAAAGACTCAAAGAGCATAGTCCAGAGTTGAATGATCAATCATGATGAAGAAATGAAGAAAAATGAATATAGATTAACAACCTCTAGTAGATTTGGACCAATGCCATGAATATTCTACAAGTTCTTTAGTTGCACTAACATAAGTTATAGAATTATCTAATCCAAGAAAGACCCCCCGCCAAAAAATATACCATTCATTTTGCAGGAAAATTATTTCCCATAATCCCCTCCTCATGTGTGAAATCCGTGTAATTGGTAATTCCGTATTTTTAATTCATGCATCACATATTTCATCCATTTCTATATTGGCGTTTAGGTCGGCCAATCTCCTCGTTGTCAGGAATTCTGAAAATAAACAAGCATTCCTCGTCGGGCTTTGCGCTCTTCGTCAGCCTGCTCATTTTCAGAATTTCTTCACTCCGCCTCAGTGATTGCGCTTTACTTATTTTTTTTCTTTCTTGCTTCAGTAGTCATGACACACGTATTGAGTCCTGAAACCCTAGTTGATGTGTCCTCAGTAGTAATCCATCGCCACTGTAAACCATCGCATCTTTCGTAATCGCCCGGTTTCGGACTCTCCGATTATCACCGAGGTTAGTGACAGGCTTCTAATTTCATGCGCGTTTCGGATAATGGCGCTCCGATGAGGTTTCTTTTGGTCTTTATCTTACGATCTGTGTCAATCTGTCGGTGGTTTAAGATTTTCGAGGGCTTGCCATTTTAGTGGAATGGCGGATTAATTGCAGCTTTTCGTGCTTGGCTTTTATCATCTTCATCAAGAATTATGCATTATATTTGCTGTGGTTTTCCGGTGAGGTGTTTGCGGTTTCTGGCAAGGTCTGCGGAATAGGATCTTGCTATTTTGTATTGAGGATTGTGCTATTCCGGCCCTGAGAGCTCGTTGATTGTTTCTGGAGGGAAATTGATGCAGCCATTGGCGCTTTCCGGATGTATTGGAAGTGTAGTTGTACTGTACGCTTTTTTCTCAGTCGTGTTGTACTTTCGTTTTGCAGAAGTCGTTACTTGGAACCCAGATAACTCGTGTATCGCCTCTCATTAGTCTCCGTTGGTCTGGATTTCTCTCTCTCCCTTCGCCGCTTGCCGTCCCTCCGGATCGCCTCTTTCGACGACAGATCTTGCGCATGAGGTGCAAGACGAGGCGTCACAATGACTACAGGTTCCCCTGGATCGGTGGATTGGAGTGTAAGCATTATTCATCATTTTCTCTTTTATATTGGGCACAATTTGGGATGCTTGAAGGTGTGGTGCCCCTTTCTTTGTGCGAAGTAGTCCTTATCATGTCAACCATCGGTGTGCTTCTACACCGTTGCAGAAAGGCAAGGTTGCGTCTGCATTTAAGTTCTTCGATGTACTCTTGATGAAGTGTTGTGGTCATTACGAATGAAAATTCTTTTCTTACGTCACTTCTGCTTTTCCTTGTTTAAGAGCTTGCTGGGTTACTTTTGGATAAATAAGGGACATCATTATATGGGGATTTACTTGATTCTTGTGGTGCAAATCTGAAGATGAATGGCGAAGACCGTTCAAGGATGACCTATCCCTAAGATTTTTAGCTTGGTTCTGTTGTTCATTTCGTTGACGTTCAAGAATCGTACGCTATAGCTGTCCTTGAGTGTCCAAACATGTGCTTGAATATGTATCATCCAGCAGGGGTGGGCTGGCAATTGTTGAATTTGTAAATTTTACATGAATAATTAAAGGGTAGTCTAGAATCTAGCGTGACCTTTTAGTGAGTTTTTTCCTCGCTTACAAATAGTAATTCTGCGGTTTGTTTAGAGTGTATATCACCTTGTTGTAGTTCGTTACGACCGTATTGCAATGAATCTTAAAGCTGCCTGTTTACCATTTCATGTTACAAGCCAGGATGCTACTCATGTTCACCATCGCTTGTGTGCTTCTCTATGGGCTTTCCATATTGAATGAGATAAACACTATCTAAAATGACAGGTTGACTGCCTTTTATTATAGTATTTTCCTGAGCTACTGTAAGCGGTTTAGGGTTTAGTGTCAGCCTCGATCCGGATCCGAAAGTATGGCAAATACTTTGCGGATTGAAGGTTAGGTCGTCACGAACCGAGATCCGCAGGTCGGTCTGGTTGCGACAATGAAATGTCAAGCACTCAGTTGTGCTGTTTGGTTGGACCTATGTTAATCTTCATGTCTTTTGTATTGTTTGCAGGTAGTTAAGGAGGAGCTTCAGAATATAGATGATGCGTGGAAGCAGCCTCGGTTTGATTCTTTGCCGCATGTGGTTGGAGTTCTGACCTCTCGCAATCCTGAGGCCGCTTTGGAGAAATTACGTGAGCAAAGGGATTCAATCGAGGAGCTCGTGGATGATGTTGTCCGCATCTACCACAATGGCTTCAACAAAGCCATTCATAACTACTCGCAGGTTTGTATTATGAGGCGTATTGTAGAATTTCATCAGCTCTCCAGTTACGAACCTGCTGTTGGATCCGCAGCTAGGCTGAAATTATCATTTCCTAATTTTGAAGTGTTGATGTTGAGGTGCATTGGGTAGATTTTACGGCTTTTTAGTGAGTCTGCTGGAAGTATAAATGGATTGAAGGACGATCTAGGAGAAGCTCGACGATTACTAGGGGCTCGGCACAAGCAATTGCATCAGCAATGGTGTCGGTCCGTAACTTTGCGCCATGTCATCACCCTGCTTGATCAAATTGACAAAGTTGCACAGGTTTCACAACTCTACTCTTGACCTAAAGCGTCACCATTGTTAGTTCATAAACCTTAAAGAATACTTTCAACTGCTAAAGTATCTAGGGATCTGCGAGATTGATTTCAAATTTGTTATGACTTCTTATCTCGAATTCCAGCAGCGCCTGAAACTATCAAAACTGGGTAAGCGATTTTTGGGTTGGCCACGGTAGGGTATAGGATAACCACAACGTGGTCACTTACAGCTGCAGGGGTGAATATGTAAAGGAAGCTAGCTACCAGTGTGTTTCTCCTTATGGCTCTGAATGCTAGTAACCCATGCTTTCTGCAGTTGACGTTTGAGCTTGTCTGACGAATTGCGGTTGACAGGTTCCCGCAAGGATTGAGAAGCTTATTTCTGAGAAGCGTTATTATGCTGCTGTGCAACTCCACCTTCATTCTATCAGTATGTTAGACCGTGAAGGCATTCAATCGGTGAGTTTGGGGATTCTAATTCCTGATGTTAGATGAACATTCAAAATATCAGAGACTCAATGTCTAGACCAATCCATGTGATCGCTAATGCAAAACAGAGCCCACGGACACAATTGTCTTTAGTCTTCATAAAGTTTAAATTTGACCAGAGCCTGACAGAGCTTAAAATCCACATATTCCATAGGTACCTTGCCTTTTCTCGCTCATGGGATCATCTGTTTCCCAAAACTGGGTAAAAATTACAGTTAGAAGTCTGATAAACGTCACAGGAACTTCCACTGAAGAGTCTGAGAGCCACATACTAAGATAAAACTCTCCTCTTGAAAATACATTCAGTTAAAAATCAAGCCAAATAGAGTTATTACTGTGGATTCCCAAATATGCTCAAATTGTAGTATATATGCTCACTATATAGGTGCCGGATAAATGACAGGTTTGCGATGATCCATAATACTCAGGTAAAATGATGGGTAATTGATTTTTGATATCACTACTGGAGATACTGTATACGAGATGGTTCAACTTGATGACCGTTTGATTGTATGTTATGTAAAACATGGTCTTTAAACAATAACCCTTGAATTGGTGTCTTCAGGTAGGTGCGCTTCAGGATGTGCGCAGTGAGTTGTCCAAACTTCGTGGCGTGCTATTCCATAAAGTAGTGGAGGAATTACATCTTCATCTTTACAACAAGGGTGAATATAGGTGTGTAGAACTCTTGGATCATTTTTACTGTAATTGGAAGTTGTGTCTCTGGGATACGAAAGCTCTGCAAGAGGTGTCATTCTCAGCTTTGTTAGATAGTGAAGTTCTCTCCATGTTCTTTGACAGCACACCAGATTATCGGTACCGACTGCTTTTAAAAGAAAATCTGGTGTTTGGTAAGCAGTGTAAACTTGGCAACCACACTCGATCAGGATGATGATATCTCCAACATAGCCCCCGCTTCAGTCCCAGTTAGTGGAAATTTGACAATGTCTAGACGCACTCGAACCATGCGTCAGATGTGGAAGTCGGGGCTAGATCGTGTTCTGGAGGCGAGACGAGCAGGTTCAGTCGATGGGTAAGTACTCAAATGGTGTAAGTTCATCACTTACTGTGAATGCCCTTGCCATCTATTTTAAACTATTTTGGAAATTGTTTGTTTCGTTGTTTTTTGGTGGTCTTGGTGACATGCGGGCTGATGATGGTGTTCTTGGTACCCTCGGAAAGCTGTCAAGATTTGGAGATGCACCAAGGCTCTTTCTTCATAATTTGGACCTAGCAGAGTTGAGATATTGAGTTTCAAAGCATTTTTGTCATTGAAAATTTCTGAAATAAGAAAATGTAGACAATAGTGTGATTTGAGCATGAGTGGGGCTGTTGTAGTTGTGAGAACCTGCACCTGCCCTACTAGCCAGTACTGTAGGATAATGAAAGGTATTTTTGTTTCTTTATTTGAGACTACACCATAACCCATTAGGACTGTGAGGTCTATTTTTTAACACTTGGTACCGTTGGAGAACCCTTGACGAGGGTAGTTGTATATTTGCTGTTTTATGCAGTTTGGATATACTTGGCGAGAGTTATTGGGTATTGTAGATGAAAAGCAAATTTGGCACAAAAATGAAATGCTTTTCCACAGGTCGCACCATGAATTCTAGCTGAGTTTAAGATCGGATGCACCATGGGCTTTGAGAATGCGGTTGACTACTTGCTTGGCATTTTGTTTTTTTGTCGAATTGGGTTTTGATGAGAGTTGCAGCGTTTCACTGATTGCAAATTGATGTAGGGACTTCGGCTACCTTTCAGAGTTGGGAGCACTGTATTTTTGTGTCCCAAATTCTCGTATGCAAAAGTGAATTGTGTTCTTGCCTGAGTTTAGGTCGTCAGTTGATGGTGAAAGCTTGGCAAATGGAGAGAACGAGCAATCCGAAGTTCACCGAGGGACTACTAATGGCAATGACGATGGTCTCCCAAAGGAAGACGGAAAATTGTCGCGGGTTGCGCCAGCTTGGTTAGCGGAATCAACTCCAAACGAGTTTACGGTGCGTTAATTTCTTTATCTGGGAATCTTGGTTCAGTTCTCGCTTTGCTTGGATTTTAGTCCTTGGACGTAAGTAGCTGTAGTCTGTTCTCACATGCTATTTTGCAGGAAATGCTCCTGAAGAGCGATTCTCCACAAGGGGTGAAGTATCTGCAGACAATGGTGGAATGTCTTGCATTGCTTGGGAAGATCACTGCCGCTGGAAGCATTATCAGGTGGATTTAGAATCGCTATCCTCCATTGACGTGAAATGGTCCTTCTGGTTTGGATTGGTCGCAAGGCTGTTCGTGAAATAATATTGATGCTTACTTTAGTTTCTTGATTATGCAGTCAAAGGTTGAGACCGACTGTGCACGATATGATTACTGCTGAAATCAAAGCTCGGGCTGCTGCAATAGAAGCTTCACGACCAAGGGTAGATGAAGTCTCCAAACTTCTAAAAGGGGGCAGTATTGGGATCTATCTCTCACAGAAGAACGGAAAAATTGGAAGTATATTGATTACTGGTCAGCAGGAACCAACTGCTGAGCTGATGGGAAAGGCTCAAACTGCAGCTCGTGATCTCCTTCTGTCTATCCTAGATCTTGTCACTCATATTCTTGGTAACCCTATCTTTTCTACAGAATGATTTCCTTCGTCGTAAAGATTTTCATTCAGAATTAGTTCGACATTCTCATTTGTTTGGTGTGCCTTGTACCTTGGTTTTGTTTTACGTGGGCGATGATTATGATTATTAATTTACCCAGGGCTTAGCTTAACACACCAATGGCATGTACGCCTTGTGTCATTTGCAGAAAATCATGTGCTGGTGGGGGAGTTAATGGAGGCAAAAGCTAATGTAGGCGATCATGGCGGCGCTTCTGGTACCCAGGGTAATGGTAATCCTGCATGGCTCAATGATGCTGACATCAATGGAGCTACCGGAGGTTATAGTCTTGGGTTTGCGCTGACTGTAATTCAGGTACTCTGCCGGATTTAGCTCTTTCTTTTTTCCTAGTTGGGCTGTTATCGCTGTGCTCTTGTACCGTTGATATGAAGGTCAAAATGAAGGTAGAGATATATGCATAGCATTCTTGCTTCCGTTTGGCGAGGTATTCCATTAATACGTTGGCTTATCTGAAGCTTGTGGTCATTGTCCCCAGAGTGAATGCCAGCAGCTTATATGCGACATATTGCGGGCAACACCTGATGCTGCTTCTGCTGACGCTGCTGTACAGACAGCAAGATTGGCCAGCAAAGCTGATCCTCACATCGCTAAGTATGATTCTTCTGTATATGTTCGTTTGGAATAGCAGTTACTGATGTTATCTTCTATGGGATAAGGTTAATGTGATTACAAAGTAGCGAAAGATTCGAAGGATTGAATGCGTGAAAATACATGAACTACTTATGGCTAGGTTTATGAAGATACATCTAATTATTAGTCTGACATTGCAACTGCTTTCTCTGGCTAGCTCGTATGTTCTTGGATGGGCTCTGTAATTCCCTGCATTACATGAGTTTGGGATAGACATTCCTCGGTATTGACCTTTTGTTTCTGCTTAGATTATGTTACAGCAGGTATTGTGTAGGTTGATTTGAGTTTCTTCCTTTTCACTTTCTATGTCTTTGTACATTGAAATACTCATATCTCTCAATTCGATATGTTCACGCAGGAAACGGCATGCAGTGCACAAGAAGGACGAGGCCAATTCAGACACAAAGTCTGCTAGTCTTTCTCCTAGCCTTTTCATTCTCCTTTACTTTGTTGTTGTTTATGTTGTTGTTGCTGTAACACTTTGGTTCAAACTCTTTCTCGATTGGAGTAACATTTTATGATGTACTTTGCAGAGTGGCATCTGAAGAGGGGTTGTCATTTGCATTCCGTTTCACTGACACAGTACTTAGTCTTCCTGGTATGTTGTGAAAGGTTTTAATGAGCGGAGCCCAACTTCTTTACCTTCCTGTGAACCGTTGTTACTTTTTGTGTAATTGTTGGATAACTCCACGTTGTCATATTGGAGCTTGTTTTCTAGCTCAAGACACAAGGTCATCGTTGGTTCAGTAGTTCTGCTTTGCTTCAGGTCAACGAATTCTCTGGACTGTCACTGTCATTTTCATCCGATTCCCAGTGAATAGGAACCTTGGGTTTGGTACACACAATCTCTATATCAAACGGTTGACCAATTGTGGCACCTTGGGCTGTGTAGAAGCAAATGACCGTTTAAGTGGCGAGAGTTTGCGCAGTGCGCGCAATCGAAGGTCCTCAAATGTCTCCCAAGAAGGTTACGGCACAAGTGCTGTTCTTCCAGAACGTGGCATTTATCTTACGTCTGCTGTTTATCGTCCTATTCTTCAGGTATAATTGTCAATATCAAGCTATTATACTTTTGTTTTGTTAATTTATTTTCGTGAATATCCTTGCTTGACATTGGATTACAAGTAATGATTCATGAAATAATCATTAATAACATCGTGAACGACATTGTTAACCAGATGTTAATAATTTGTGCTTAATGGTTGTATCAGTCATCTATCACTAGAAACCAGCAAGAAACGTATATATTTACTAACCGTGTACATATGCAGTTTACAGATAAAGTGGTGTCTTTGCTGCCTAAGAAGTACGCAAACCTTGGGTGAGTCTTGATACTAAGCTTATTGACTTTTCCCTGGAGCTTTATATTTTGGTGCTGTACTCTGCACTCTCCGTTCCTGCTACTACCAAATTTTGCGTGATATTGTAAGAAAATCAAGTAGAAAATTAGAAGGCACAGAGCCAGAAATTATTCGTCTGGCCTGTTGTGTAATATTGACTTCTGATTGCTGACACAGAAACGAAGGACTTCAAAGTTTCATTGAAAACTTTGTGAAAGACCAATTTCTTCCCATTGTGTATGTGGACTATCGTACTCGTGTGGCAGACGCACTTGCAAGTAAGATTTGCAATTTACAGTACAGCTTCATATGTTTGCTGTTCAAACAATTGTTAGATTACATTATAGATCAAGTAGACCTCATGAAGCTTTCGTTCTCTGAGGAATGTCAGTCGAGTTTTGGTGTTGTCTTTATTTCCATATCCATTTTTGGTAAAATTCAGGCATTTTCGAGATTTCATAAAATTGTAGTGGTTATTGTATCGTTGTGAGCCTTTTCAAATTCACAGATAATTCAAAATTTGATGATTAGTTCTGATTTTTTTCCAGTGAATAGAACCAAGTATAGTATGTATTGTTTAGATTTCAAAAAGTCAAATTTAAGGAGGGAATTTGTGATGTGCTCTGAAATTTGTCTCGTCGCTTTGGGGTCAATCTTGCAAGATACTTAAGGTAATATTGCAAACGATGTTCCATTCTATTACAGGCCCTTCCGCTTTTCGACTGAAGGCTCACCCAGGGGCTGTATACGAACCATCTCTGGAGCGGGGCAGGCCTGTATTGTATGGCCCTTTGGCAGCAAATCAGTTGATAACTGAAGTGGGTGTTGTTTTCAACCATGTTTTTGTATCTAATGTTGTCTGGATTTTATACACTAGGCAATATTTTCCTGACCTGTCTGTTAGTGAACCCTAAAGCCGCTAAGGATCTCATGTACATGTTTGGAAGGATTGCAGGTTAAACCTATCTCGAGGTAATCTTAATTTCAATGGTTTCATCTATTAACAGGTTCTAGGGTGGGCTCAAGCAATGCCCATGTATGCCGGGGAGATTTTGGAGCTTGTTCAAACACTTCTTGAACGCACACTAGAGCGTTGCCGGGCTGCTTACACTGAGGTGTTTTTTGTCCTAGTATGCTTCTTTATTGGTGATTGCCAAGTATGTTAGCATACTATAGTTGTTTTTATTTGTATAGCTAGGACCAGAATCTTACAAACTTAGTGAGAGGATCGGATGTTTGATTATGCAGGCAGTTCTGGGTAGCCTGAGCTCAAGTGTGATTGGGAGACCAGATATTGCAAATTTGATGAAGCAAGAACCAGCTAATACCCTCCTGGATGCACCGTATCTCTTACAACTTGGTCAGAAAGTCACTGTAGATGGACCATATGATATGGAAGGATTGGAAGTAGAAATGGAGCTGAACAACCTCTTGCTCAGTTTGCGACCCATTAAACAGGTGAGTGAACTTGTGAGTTGTCTATTTTGCAAGTATTTAAGCATTTCAGAGCACAACATAAATTCTGGAACCGTGTCTATAGCAGTCTGATAATGTCTTGCTGTTTTTATCAACCAGATTTTCATCGATTTCTTCCTGTTTTGTTTATTCTATTGGACTGTACAGTTTGATGGTTGGAAATGTTCCAGCTCCTTTATCTTTCCAAGTTATTTTATTTCAAGCATCTCCAACCTGGATATTGCACTGGAGCATCTCCTTATGGGTTGGGCCTCTGAATGCTTAGGTCTCATAAGATTGGCATCGGCTATTTCCCACCGTATTCTTTGAGAATTCTGAGCATAGTCTCTAGCCTCTAGGAACTTCTCAAGCCATGCTGCCTCACTTGGTCTGACTGACGAATTTGTCATGAGAATGGCATGACTGACACAGACGAGACTTTATATGTGAATCAGGAGCAGTTGATCACTGACAATCATAAGCTGGTGCTGTTGGCTGCTTTGAGTGATTCTCTGGACTTTTTGTCTGAGTCGGCTCAACAGTGAGTCTTCTATTCATTCTATTATTGGTTTTGACCTGTTTTGAATACAGGCGTAGTTGTCTCGTAAATGGAAATTACTAGGTTGCTTCATCACTAGGTAAATGTTAGTTCTATCATTTCTTTCGGTAGGACACAGATTTTGATGCTATCCGGATATATTTCGCTTTTTCGACGATTAATCCTTGGAATTCTATGTGAACGTCCTTCGTTCATGGGTTGCTGTGGGCATGTACGTTTGTATCCTTTGTACACCATGATTTAAAACCGTAGCTGCACTCATATATTCTGTATCTGACAGATTAGGCCAACGACAGCCTACTACTCCTGGATCCCCAATGAAAAGGAAAAGCTCAATGCACAGAGTCCATCATCATCGTCGTACCAGCAGTGTTCTCACTGCAGGCCTGGGCATTTTAGCTGAGAAATACAGTGCTCTGTCTGCTGAGTGCCTCCGAACACTTCGAGTCGAGATGCAACTAGAGGCTATCTATCATCTCCAGGTCAGCCCCACGAGTTGAATTGGGGTATTTCTGGGATCTGCTTCCTCGATAATTTTTAAATTTTACTTCACTGGATTGTCTGGTCATATTCGTGCTTCCTTTTAAGATTTATGCTGTGGACACAATTGCAGAGCATGGCGGGAAGAGTCTATGTCACTGACCAAGACGCTGAAGAACCAGAAGACTTCATTGTTGGCCTCACGACTCAGGTATAAGCTTTATCATGTCTTTGTTCACTTATTGTTTCTGAGGGTGCATGTGCTGAACTGAAACTGAGCGTGTATTACTAGACTGCTGTGTTAGAAATACCTCTAACGTGCATGGAGGGAGTGTTTCCAGTTCTTGAATTATTGAGGCTACTTGTAGATTAGAGAATTTTTCTATTTAGTACCCAATTTATTGTCTTGATTGTTTTACTAAGCAGATTGCAAGGAGGGATGAAGAGATGGCTGCCTACGTCCCACCATTAAAGCGTAGTTACATCTTTGGTGGTATCTGCAGTGTGTCAGCTACAGCTTTCATCAAGGTAGAATCCACTCACTTCCTCTAGGAAGTTTCTATTAGGAGTTTGTTGTTCTCATCTTGAATAATCTCAGGCCTGACAAATCATTGTAATTTCAGTAATTACACTCGTTTGTATGGTGAAAAGCAGTTCAGTATTTAATGCTGATGGGGTAAAGCTAGTTTAGTATATGGTGAGGACTTTCTTTTGTTGCCACCAATATAAGGAACCGTGGCAGGGCGTCACCTAGATGCCAGATTTCAGTTTAGCTGAGGGCATATCGGCTCTTTGCTTTGAATTTGTGGACCACACTCTAAAAGCCCTATATGGAGTGATTTTCTCTCTTCTGATTTGTATCTAGGATCTCACCTGCCTTTCAACTTCCCAAATGATTCGATGTTAAGTATGAGTCTGACAACTACTGGAAAATTGTGTCGTTCCTCTCCACGGGGACTTCAGGGCCTGAATGAGATGGAGTCCGTGAATATGCTAGGAGTACGCCAAATCTGCCGCAACTGCATTGCACTCCAACAGGTGCTTATCCTTCGTAAATATAGTTTTCTTTCGATATAAGAAATGTTATCTACTATCCTGTGAACTAATGATGGTTTTGTTTATGTAGGCATTGGCTTCCCTGGCTGCTAGCAGTGGTCAATTTCTCGAAGAGCGTCTAGATCGTGTCCGGACATATTATGAGTGCTTAAACCTTCCATTCGAGGTACTGATCCGTTCTCCTGGTGTTCAATTTATTATTTCTACATTTTCTATTCTATGATAGTAGCTCTGTTGGTTATATGTTTCATTGTGCTCGATTGGTCTCTTTTTCTTCCTGTAAATTAGAATAATCGGGCGGGTGTTGTCGCAGGCACTCCTTGCATTTGTCACTGAACACGACGTCCTCTTCTCTTTTTCAGAGTACGCCACCTGGGTGTCTTTCTACTTTGTATTTTTTGGTGGCTAATCTGGTCTTTGTAAATGTGTCAATCTAGGAATACCTGTCCATGAGGTTTGCCGTCTATGTGATTCTCATAAATTTTTCACTGAAAATGTCTGCTTAATAGTGTTCGTCAATATTAGCATCATTTAATCTCTTCTTTCTCCTTGCAATACTAACTATTAACCTAACATCCTAAGACAATCCTAACCAATATATTGTAACTTGAATTCAGGTATTCAGCTCTACTGAAGGTGAATGTTCCCGGGAGAGAAGTGCCCCCAGATGCAGTGCAACGAATTGGTAGAATCTTAGCTCCCGGGAAGTTCTAGTTGATTGCTTTTGAATAGAGAGTTTTCTTTAGTGCGTTTATGTGTGTTAAAGTCTTCATGTTACAGAAAAGTTTTCAATTGTCGAAGTTGAATTCTGTCAATTGCGCTGTCCTGGAAGTTTGGTGTGCAAGCAAATTAAGATTGGTAGGCAGGTACACCCAGAATCGTACCCCTGCCATCAGCCGTCTGTGTACATCTCCAGCATCAACATTTACCTATTTTGAAGAAACGATTTTAGAGCATCTACCAAAAAAACTGACCCTTCGGAACTTTTGCATACGGTATCCAAATGTTGCATTCTTTTGTGCATTGGAACCTCCTTTCCATTTGTGAAGAAGAAAATATGAAAATTTGACTAGTCTGACAATAGTAATTGTGCATTAGTAAAAAAGGTGGTACTTTTGGGGTAGAAAAATTGGCACTTTTGGGTGTCCCCACCTTAAAGATTGTGATGTGCCAATGAATTGGATTCCATGTTTAACCTATAATAGGATTAAGGAGCCTACTTATTGTTTGAGAATATGGGTAGGATGTATTGATTTTATATATTTTGTGTCAAAGTAGGCAATTAAAAATATACATTTTAAAAGGAATTAATTAATTTTTTCTGCCCATAAAAGAGAAGAAGTGTTTTATCTTAGGGACACTTTATACTATGGACAAAGATTGAGAGGCCATGGGTTTCCACCAATCAAATTTCAAGAAATCAAAAGTTTGGCCTCTCAACCCTTTGTGCTAGAAGGCACAAGTTTGAAGGCCATCACCTTCCAACTACCTACATGACAAATAAATTGCCTTTATGGTAATGGGCTTTCAAAGGAAGTTCGGGTCAGCTAGAAATGAATGCCCAAACTATGGTTGACAAGCCATTGACTTATGATGAGATCTCAACTGTTAAAGTAGTAGATGGGAGTTCATTATTAAAAGTTTAGACTTTGGGCTTTGCCTTGAGAGGCTTCACACTATGGATGGCCAAACGCTCAAATTCCTATATTTTATTACCTATTTATTGTTCATTTATTTGAACCTTCAACAAAGTTTGGCCATTCAATCCCCATAGCCTCTCTATTTAGATAGCCATATAGTAATTATTTAAGGGTTGGTCTGCCTTTCTCATAGATTTTCGTGGACAAAAATATTTTTAGATCATTTTTTCAAAGAAAGAAAATTAGATGTGGAACCTAACACAAGTGGTTTTGTATTTTTTCAAGTATTTTTGAATTATTTACAAATTTTCAAAGATTTGGAACATAGACACCTATTTGTGACTATAGGTCTCTCAAAATCCATCCACCTGCAACTTATAAAGAGATGTGCGGAAATCAAAGACAATGATTGGCTCTTGCAATAGAAACAGAAAAAAAAAAAAAAAATTCTTGATTCATTCAATTGCTAAAGTAGTTCATTTAAGGATCACCTCATCTCCATTATTTAGCTAAAAATAGAGATGATTTGAAGGAGACAGGCACTTTAGTGTGAAGTGGCCCTTATTGAAATATTGTCCAAAGTCAGGAAGCAACCATAAAATGGTTGATTGGGCCTTTAGAAGATAAAATCTAATTGAAAACTATAAATAAATAAAAATTGAAATTATAGATTATTATAAGTTCAAAAGATTGTGAATTAAAAAAATAAAACTTTGTAAGTTTGAAAATTTAAAAAGACTTAAACTTTCATCAATGAAGAATCAAGATATATCAATTAATTCTCAAACTTAAGGACAGAATTCAACTTTGACAATTGAAAGGTTTTTTTTCTAAATTGTACCCACTTATAGAATGGCAATTGCCTCAATTAATTGAGGCATTAGACTTCATCACCAATTGCAATTTTATTTATATATTTATAAATACTTTCCTTTTTCCAAAGTTTGAAGCCTTTAGTTACTTGTCATTGGTAGTGCATACAACATAAAGGCCCTAATTCTAAATTTAAATTAATTAAAAAAACATATAAATTGTATTTAGAGTTTTACAATTACAAATTTATTGTAAGAAAAATTACTCTTAAATTGTGAATACTTAGGATGTAATTAATTTTGGAAGAAAATTTCAATTTAAGGTTTTCAAATTTATTTATAAAAACAAATCATATATGGTGTATTCAAAAATTCAAATTTTCAAATTTTTCTTATAAATCAATACCAAAATCATTTCTCAAACTTATTACAACAGCGATAGTATGTGAGCCAAGAAATGACTGAGAACCTATGAGCATTGAGCCTACAACATAGGTATCTATAACATAAATACCTTGTATCATTGAAGGTGTATATAACGTAGGCACCTACATAATAGATATCTATAACATATAAATTCTATATCCATAGAAGGTAATTATCTATAATAGAGCAACACCTATAGCATAGGTATCCAGGTTTCTAGGCTTATGATTCTACACTCACATAATAGCACCCCTAATACCCCCAAAATATATTTTGATGCCTACAAAAATTTGGACTTAAATGAAGTCATACCCAGTTATTATTTTTTAAATAAAAAATTTAAGAAAAATAATAATTTATGATTTTGAATATTTGATTAAGTTGAAAAACAAAAATTTAATTTTGAAAATGAATGTAGACTATTTTTTTATTCAAGATTTTGTATGCGAGAGTCCATTACAAATCTTTATACAAATGTTGAGCAATCATGATTCTCATTAGAAGAAATATCAGCCCTCGAGAGGGCTGCTCCGAAGTGACAAGCCAAGCTATTTTAGAGCTCGGCTTGTCACTCCAGAACTGTCCCACAGTGAACTTGGCTGACTACTTGCCAAAACAATAAGTAATTGCCATTTTTTAAAATTTAAAATTTAATTTAATTTTTTTTTTAAAATATTAAAAATTTGAAAAAAAAAAATTATTCGTAAATTTCAGTTCCTACACCACTGTTGCTGCATATACAGTTGGGCGGAAATAGGGAGAAAACGAATTTTTGAGCAAAAAAAAAGTAAATTTTATGGTACCTCAGAGGGCTGTGGAGCAGCCCTCTGGAGGCCTGAAATTTTCTCTAATGAATGATGATCTTTGGGTTGGAATTGGTTTATGCATTGACACAAATAAGGTCTCCATTTTTCTAATTTAAACAAATATGGGATCCATTTGAAACCATAAAATTTTGAAGGTATACAATAAAAATATAAAATAAGAGCTTTTAGTCTATTCTCCATTTCTCCCTATATTCCTATTTTTATAAGTTCCAAAATATTTACAAAACATGAATTGTATTCTAGTTGACTCATTATCTTGATTTTAGTTTTATAAGTTTTATGTGTTTGCGTTGCAATTTGATCACATAATTTGCTTCAAATTGTCAAACTTTGCTAACTTTAAAGCTTTCACGGACAAAAACCAAACTTTAGACTGGTAAGTTCCACTTAATATTTTCTATCCAACTTGTAGCTTTTAAATAATTTCGTACACAAAAAACTTAAGAAACTTGCCAAACACTAATTTACAAAAATAAAATAGAAATGGTAGTCCAAACTCCAAAGTGATTATATTGGGGCTCACAAGAGACTTAATCTTTTTAAGGACAAGATAAAAAGGTAAAATAAAAATCTTAAAAAATTATTATGATTTGAACTTAACATTTGAAATTGAAGGTAAATTTTTTTGTGAAAATTCTTGTGAAAATAAAAAATATTCAATCTACAATTGATTTTTTAATGAATTTTCAATTCTTGACTTCAAACTGTGTTAAAACACATTAGTTTGTGTACTAGTATATAAAAAAATTGTTTAGAAATTATTTTTTTAATTTTAAATTATAATTGAACCAGAAAAAAAAAAAAATTGTAATATGAAAACGCAACAAAATCAGCACGTGTTCTTGTAATCAGTTACACATTTCTTTCTATCCAATACAAGCAGACCACTTTCAAATGCAACTTCTTATGCAATTTCAACACCACTGCATTGCTACACAATTTCTATGAGGCATATCACATTTTAATTTCACAAACGAAAATTCCTTAATATTGTTGAATTTTATTCGATTAAATTTCATGCTTTCCAAAGTATTTGGTTGAAATTGTTGATGATCAATTCAAGAAGACCAATTGCATATATGAATTGAACATGTCGACAAAACATGTTTGTCTTTTTAGAAAATTTCTCATATTTTTTAAAGAGTTCAATATATTTTTTTACGTATTATTGTTTCAGAAGTTTAGAAGCAGGTCCGAATCGAAATGACAATGCAACAACACACGTTTTTTTAACAGAATTAAAGAGCAGGGTCTCCCTCGTACTGTGCAACTGAAGGAATCACGCTCGTGATTGCAAAGAAATTCCTTCTTTCAAGATATCATCATAACATTGCGCACTTTGAGTGATCGATCGAAGAGCGTTGACAATGAGGCAAGGAAAGGTTCCCGACCACCAGCCAGGCCTAGCTACTGTTTTGTACAGTAAGTATGCTTCACCAAGGTTTCACTGAAAGATCGATGTTTGGACGTCATCAGGGATTAGAAAGAACAAATGAATGAAAACTATACGGAAGAAACCAATACGACGGACGAAATCCTGACAATATTTGCATTTAATGAAAGGGACTGTAAGATCATTTCAAGCTAGAGTTTATCATATCATGGAGGAATCGAAATGAAACGGAGTTTCACATCTCTTTAGTACTGCTAATGAAACTCCGTTTCACTACCACGATTTCATAAAACTTCCCTTGTGCAGTTGTGCGGCTACGCGGGAAGAGAACGCTCCGTCGCTCCGTGTCTCTGTCTAGAATTAGACGTGATTCACATTCTTCATAATGATCAGCGAAATATCGGACCGTTACGTACGCACCGCCCAAGCCGCCGCCCAAGCCAGGAGTGCCTTTTTTCAGGGCACCCCACGTGCCCGCCCACGTGGGCATGCAAGTCGCCTTGAGTCAGGAGCTAGAAGTCTGTAAAAGGTAGTACTGGGCTGGATGGATGGATATATCAGAATTGCGGCGTCTCCAGTACGTGAAGAGCAAGGAATTGAAGCACCGGGCAATATTTCGCACTCCATGACAGGTTTCAGAGCCTAATTATGAGACTCGGTCCCTCCAGAATTGCGCGCGCCAGCTTCGCTACTGTTAAAAAAAACACGCTGTTTCGATCGGCACCTGACGATCAGAAAGTGGACTTCGATATCTGCGGTAGGAATGCGTTCCAATGGGGGTGCAGTCAGGATGACGTAACGCGCGCGCACACACACTGAACACATGCAACAAGGTATGTACGTACGTACAGACTTCATTCATTCATTTCAAGGGGTGATTTAAGGTACACATCATTCCCTTAGAATCCACGCAATGTAAGATTGTTGATAAAGATTGTGGGGAACTGAACTCAATCAATCCAAATCAGGGTTTTTTTTTGGGCGAAATTTCGCTCAACTGTCAGAAATCTGACCTCTCTGGTTTCATCCCTCCAAAAATTGGCCTCTACAGTGAAGCCAACACAGGGACACATGTCAAAAAAAAACGCTGATCCAAATGTGTCGATATGTACATAATTAATAATTACCCCGCTCTGTCATCTGTTAGGCAATTGCCAGCTCAGTGTTCTCTGGCTTTAGTTGCAGGGGAAAGATACAATGCTACGTACAACCTGAGAGATAGTACCCCGGCCGGTCTGTACCAACGAAACACACTGGAAACTGTTCCAAAGCACTTGACCGGTTGTGGTGCGGTCACCGCAACAATTTCTACGCCTCTTTCACACAGTCTGAAGAACATGGCAGTCGAAAGGTTGAAGATCGTATTTTGTGTCAGTTTAGAGCATTTCAATGTATGACTTGAGTGTGGGAATGTAATTTTTTGAGTACAAGACCCAAATCTCTTTGAAATCTGGATTGAATCACTACGGATGATAACTACTCACCGATTTTCAACGATTTCTGCCTAATTCCAAATTCATCGACACGTCCATTGCACGCCCACATCTGTGATCGTGTGAAACTGCTTCGTTCCACACGTTGTCGACATTGCAACAACACAAATAAAAACTGATTATCCTTTGAATGGTGAAATTGGCGCAGTTTCAGTCACGTCAAATCTCCACTACAAGCCCTAGTTTTTCGAGCACTTGAATCTCATAAGTACAGCGCGTTGGAACACGTCGTTTTTCTCAGTGGATTTGTATCGCTAGGCCTGGCCACCCTTACCGTCTACAAATCCCTCACAAACTCGAAGTCAGGTATCAAAAATCATAACCCCCGATTCTATTCCAAGAAAGGTCTGTGGCCATAGAGAATTATCCGAGCACTATTTTTTTTTATTTAAAATGTATGTCAATTGATACATTAGTACTGGCTTACTGGGAAAGAGACCAAGTACGTATAATTCACCCAGTTTCACCCAAGTATGGATAGAAGGGCGGGAAATGACTAAGCTTCCAACAGAGCTTCCAACCAGGACTATGAAAATCACCCAATTACAGTGCAAAACGTCCCAAACAGCATCCTAATTAAAGGGCAGCTGGATGTCGTTTAACCACTCCCTTGGGAAGATGGTTCTGAAACTATGTATCAAATATTTTACTTCGACCTTCACCATCGTCCCAGTTGAACGGAAAATTGAAAAATCGAAATATCCTCCCCCGGCCTGTAACATCACAGCAACAAATTAACCCCAACACGTTAAACCAAAACCATTCCTTAATTGATCATGCACAACCACAGATCTATTCGAAATCATTTCGCGATCAAGCACAATTATGGTAGCCGACCCATACCTGATCACCCTCCTATTCCTGGCCAATAGACTGTTGGAATCCCAACCATAGGCTGTTTTAGTTCGCAGAGTTCAGGGAGCAATTCTGGCACGTTATGATTGGTTGCAATGCTGTGAATATTGCAATCAGCCCTTGGTCGACTTTGCAATAGCCTACATCACCATTGTAGGTTGAACAGAATCTTTCACTAAAAAAATCATAGTAATTACATTTTTTGTAATAAAATTCTGGAAAAATATGCAATCCTTCCAAATACTATTTCTGTACAAGAGGAAAATTTAGCACTCAGAAAACCTGTGCTCCAAATATGCGTAATTGCTTAAGTGATCAGGTATGGGTCGGCTACCATACAGACTCAATAACAGTCGCAAACATCTCCCAAACTAGTCATTCTTGAATTGGCGTGGACGAAACTCAAGCTATGCTCATGAACAGGACGCCATCTAGACCAGGCTAAGTCGTAGTGTTAATTTCCCGATCTTCCGTACGTTTAACAAACTTGTAAGGGTTCCAAAATGAACTGTAATTTGCACCTCAGTCTGAGTGCATAGCTAGAACATAATTCCTACTTTTCAAGTGGACTGAGTCGTCCATAACCTTAAACCCCAGAAAACTCAACGTACAGTGGCATGCATGCACACCATCGAATATGCGAAGATGAAAATACGAACTTGTGGTTACAGTAAAAACATACCACCCTTGCGGCACTTGAGGATCGATTTCAAGCCTGTTTTCGACGAAGGGAGGGCGTCTCTCTCGAAGTGTTGCAGCCCGTGTTGCAGCTCGTATTGCAGCAATTCTCGCGAGAAGAGTCGAAGAGAAGAGAGGTTGAAGATGAGAATGGAGGTGAACGACGACATCTGGGACTTGGTTTTATTTATAGTGTAGGGGACGATTGGACGGTCAGGATGAAGCCATTGGGGAGGCACGTATGCACAGACTTTTGTCTGTATGTACAGACTACTCTTGTCCTGTCTGCACAGACTGATATCATGGACTTGATTAATTTTCATTCAAGGTTTGGCTATTCTTGGCCGGGCAGGGGCTTGAGTTCTTTCTTTTCCCTTTGGTTTTTTACTTTTGAGGAAATTTGGAATGACGGAAGGGTTTTTTCAGGCTGTTGAATTTGGGTAGGTGCTGCCTTTTAGATTATGCTTTCTTTCAGAAAATCTCTTTGCTAGTTGATGACCTCAAATTTCTGAAAATTTGAGTTCATTAACTCGAAATTTTATTTTCTAACCAAAAGTAATATTCACATCCCTCATAAATGACAACAAAAATAGATATCCTAGAATTTTGAAGGGGAGTGAGTTTATAGATAATTTTGAAGGGGAGTGAGTTTAATAACCAAGAATTTTTTAAGATATGAAAAAAGATATAGACTGAATTTAGTTCTATGTTCCTTATGAATGTTTCTTGTAGCTTCAAGCTAACGAGTCCTATCCAAGCTACATGAAATGAATGAAGTTTATCTAAGAGTATTGATAAATGTGATATTTTGTATACTTTTAGCAGTGTTATCAACTCAATTAAGTAATGGCTGTAATGCTTATTGATTTGGGAATGAGACGTTGAATTAGTCCATTCTGAATTACTGTGTCGATCATTCTTGGAATCTCGAGGTGTCAAAATGGGTGTCATAAACTCGATCTATTAATTCGTCCTGGTGCGGCATCCACTGAGACCAACCTTTTTAAAAGCTTGACAACACGCTTGACAATTGCCGGAATAGAAGGGACCAACCAGGACCACCAATTAATTTTTTGATTAAAATAGTCCAGCAGTGAAGTCGATCCCCCGACTGACTGAAGTCTGTACGTACGCGGCGGCGAGTATTCCTGGACTTTCTTCACAAGCACAACTTACTGTACGTGGCCTGTGGGGATCCAGCTTGTGAAATTTGGCCAGTGCCATGTATTTTCAAGAGGAGAATACTTGAGAAACTCCAGATTTTCGAGGATTTTTCATGATAGAAACTACTGCAAAGTTTTACTTGCAGGTGGCGTGCAGACGAAGCTTCACTCAGCAGCTCCATGATCGACGAGCAGAAATTCGATCGGAATCACCTAGGGGTCCAAGACGAATTGGACATGCGGTACTTTCTTTTGGTCTGGTACGTAGTCCGCCCCTGGCTTCATCTCCTAATTGTGCCAAATGTCTACAAATGTCCAGATTTCAAGCGTGGGATAGATTTCAAGGTGACTGCATTTGCCCAAAGGTAAAAGAAAGAAAATTAACCTGCTTTCGAAGATGCAGACTGCGAATTGAACAGCAAACTTGCGAATCGATCTATTCCAGGCCGGAGGAGGATTCTTCGTTGCTCTTTCTAGAATCCTCACTAGAATTAATCTTGAACCACGATACAGTCACCATCATTAATGAGCGACGAAATATCGGACCGTTACGTACGCACCGACCAAGTGCCTTTTTTCAAGGGTCCGAAGCAGCCCATGCATGCCAAGCCAGGAATTAGAATTTAGAAGTCGTTTCTGGAGAACCTTCTAGCTCTTCTGTTTGAATATTTCGGAATTGAGGCGTCTGAGTGGAGGGCAAGCAATCTTCGGTCTGTACATTGTCCGATATTTCGCTGCAGTGCTTCCTTTTGGTCCGATACGTAGTCCGCCCCTTTCAAGGCAAACTGCAAACTTTGTGGATCTATTCTTGGCTGGAAGAGTGTGCTCCTTACTCATTCTAGAATTTTCGGTAGAATTAAGTAATCTTGAACCACGATACATTCATCATCATTAATGGGCAACGAAATATCGGACCGTTAGGCACCGCCCTAGTTCCTTTTTTTTCAAGGAATCCTTAGTGGCCGAGCCGCCAATACCAGGTCAATAATTTGAAGTCGATGCTGGAGAACCTTCCAGTCTGGATATATTGCGGCGCCTACGTGGAGGGAAAGGAAGCTTCGGTCTGCACATGTATGATAAGTATCATGCATGAAGCTGCGGCTCGATATCTGCGGTAGGAATGCTTTCGGGAGCCAGGCGGTTGCAGTCAGAAATACGCGCGGATGGACAGATTGAAACTGAATGGATGCACACTAAGGTATATATGTGAACCAGAATCAACATGTGAAACGCATGTACAGACTACATTCGTTGCAAGTTGCGATTTTAGGTGCACACACCTAGCTTGAAAATTAATGCACGCAATGTCAGGTTGTTGATAAGAATTGTGGTTCCTTTTCATGAATCGAACTGTGTCTGTACATGATTAATAATAATATACGTCATACAGACTCGGCCTTGCATCACCCTACTCTGTCTTCTGTTAGGCAATAAATTGACAGCTCAGTACGTGATCGCTGCCGTGATTGCAGGGGAGAAAAAGCCACAATCTGAGAGATGAAGCTCCGGCTGATCGGTCTGTATGAACGAAACTCACTGGAAACTCTTTCAAAACATTTGTCCGGTTGTGGTGCGGCCACCGCAACAATTTCTTCTCCCTCATTCACAGCATAAGGTCTGTGGCACTCATAAAGCTGACAGAGGATCGTATTAAAGCATTTCATTTGTGAAATATGATCATTTTTGGCCAACCACATCTTTCCAGGGCTGGCTTCGACTCCTTGAAGTGTTGGTTGCTGGTCCTTCGACCTGAGCTGACTCACCAAGGCTCAGAAGTGACCTACTGACCTGATCCTCAGAGGCAGCACCCACCCAAATCCAAAAACCTTCCGTCATTCCAAATTTCTTCAAAGGAAAAATCAAAATGAAAAAAAAGTCCCGGCCCGGCCAAGAATAGCAATACCTTGAATTTATGAAAATCAAGTCCATCAGTTTGTGCAGACAGGACAAGAGTCTGTACTGACAGACAAAGTCTGTGCATACATGCCACCCACATGGCTTCATCCTGATCGTCCAATCATCCCCTACACCACTATAAATAAATCCTTGGAAGTCCTGGATGTCGTTCACCTTCCATTCACGTCTTCAACCTCTCTTCTCTTCGACTCTTCTCTTCCGCTTCCTCGAGATTCTCGCGAGAATTGCTGCAACTCGGGCTGCATCACTTCGAGAGAGACGCACTCCCTTCGTGGAAAGCAGGCTTGAAATCGAGGGTGGTACGTTTTACTGTAACCACGAGTTCGTTTCTTCTTCGCATATTCGATGGTGTGCATGCATGCCACTGTACGTTGAGTTTTCTGGGGTTTAAGGTTATGGACGACTCGGTCCACTTGAAAAGTAGTAACTATGTTCTAGCTCTGCACTCAGACTGAGGTGCAATTACAGTTCATTTTGGAACCCTTACAAGTTTGTTATACGTAAGATTGGGAAACACGACTTAGCCTGGTCTAGATGGCGTCCTAACCCTGTTCATGCGCATAGTTTGAGTTTCGTCCACGCCAATTCTAGAACGGCTAGTTGGGAGATGATTGCGACTGTTGTTGAGGGAGTCTGTACTTGTGCTTGATCGCGAAATGTTTTCGAGTAGATCTGTGGTTGTGCTTGACGTACTTTTCCGCAGTACATACTGGGATTTTGCCTATGTGCACAATCAAGGAATGATTTAATTTCCTTTCACGTGTTGGGGTGAATTTGTTGCTGTGATGTTACAGGGGGAGGATATTTCGATTTTTTCAATTTTCCGTTCAACTGGGACGATGGTGAAGGCCGAAGGGCAACACATGGACGGCGGGTATGAAAGTTGCGATGAGCGAGACAACACGCCTCCTGAGCAGTCTGTGTACAAGCCGAAGACTTACGGTCCTACGACGAATGTGCTGCCGCCAGCTGTGCCGCCGCCGCGCCAGCGCCAGCGACGATGATGAGCACAGCAGGATTCTCTCTTCATCTCTAAGGAGGAATCCGAAATTAGGTCCGTCTATGAATTTTCAAAGAATTCCATAGTCAATGTTCAGTGATGATAGAATGGGATACGCAGGGAATTGAAACTCCTGGATTCACTGGAATTTGGACACAGTAGAGCATTTGTCCAATTTCCATTTTGGATGTCTCCTGTGTATTCTTAAGCTGGAGATGCCGTCTACGTACCCGTGATTGTTAGTGGGTTTGGAGTTAACTTTTTGATACATGGTTTCAGGACCATCTTCCCAAATCCCAAGGGAGTGGTCAAATGACATCCAACTGTCCTTTAATTAGGGTGCTGTACTGCTGTTTAGGACGTTTCGCACTAATGGGTGATTTTCATAGTCCTGGTTGGAAGTTTTGTTGGAAGCTTAGTCACATATTCATCATTTCCGGCCCTTCTATCCATACTTGAGTGAAACTGGGTGAATTATACACACGTACTTGGTCTATTTCCCAGTACTAATGTATCAATTGACATACATTTTCAATAAAAAAAATAGTGCTCGCATCATTCGGATAATTCTCTATGGCCACAGACCTTTCCTCGAATAGAAACGGCGGTTATCATTTTTGATACTTGAGTTTGTGAGGGATTTGTAAATTGCACCAGTTTCACCATTCGAACGATAATCAGTTTTCATTTGTGTTGTTGCAATGTCGACGACGTGTGGAACGAAGCAGCTTCACACGATCACAGACGTGGGCGTGTAATAGACGTGTCGATGAAATTGGAATTAGGCAGAAATTGTTGAAGATTCGTAAGTAGTAATTATCCGCAGTGATCCAACCCGGATTTCAAAGAGATTTGGTTCTTGTACCCAAAAATTACAATCGCTCACACAAGTCATACATTGAAAACCGAGAAAACCACAATCCCACAAATGAAAATATGAAATGCTAAATACGATCCTCTGTCAGCTTCATGAGTGCCAGACTACCAGTCTCTTCTTGTGTTCTACTGTTCAATTTGACTCAAAATTATATTTTTCTAAGCAAAAAAATATTTAAATCCCCCTTAAATGACAATGCATTTTTTGGAGAGCGTATGTTTATAATAACAATGCATTTTTTAAAATATGAAAAAAATATAGTCAGACTAAATAGCTCTGTACCTCTATTTCTATAAAGAACCAACATCCTGAATATTTGGCTAATGAACGTTTTTAGTAGCTTCTCATCGAAGCGACATGAAATGAATGAAGCTTATCTAAGAATATTGTTAAAAGTGATATTTTGTGTACTTTTAGCAGTGTTATCAACTCAATCAAGTAATGCTTATTGATTTGGGAATGAGACGTTGAATTAGTCCAATTTGGATTTCTGTGTCGATCATTCTTGGAATCTTGAGTTGTCAAATTGGGTGTCATAAACTCGATCTGACCCCATAATTAATTCGTCCTATTGCGGCGGCATCCACTGAGACCAACCCTTTTAAATCTTGACAACCCGCTTGACAATTGCCACAATAGAAGGGACCAACCAGGACCACCAATTAATTTTTTGATTAAAATAGTCCAGCAGTGAAGTCGATCCCCCGACTGACTGAAGTCTGTACGTACGCGGCGGCGCGTATTCCTGGACTTTCTTCACAAGCACAACTTACTGTACGTGGCCTGTGGGGATCCAGCTTGTGAAATTTGGCCAGTGCCACGTATTTCAAGAGGATAATCCTAGAAAACTCAAGATTTTCGAGGATTTTTCATGATAGAAACTACTGCAAAATTTTACCTTGAAGCTGGCGTGCAGACGAAGCTTCACTCATGAGTCATGATCGACGAGCAGAAATTCGATCGGAGTCAGGTCCAAGACGAATTGGACATGCAGTGCTTTCTTTTGGTCCGGTACGTAGTCCGCCCCTTTCAAGGCAAACTCCAAACTTTGTGAATCTATTCTAGGCTGGAAGAGTGTAATCCGTGACTCATTCTTGAATTCCCGGTAGAATTAAGTAATCTTGAACCACGATACATTCATCATCATTAATGGGCAGCGAAATATCGGACCGTTGCGCACTGACCAATTAAGTGCCTTTTTTGAAGGGAGCCGCCAAATCGCCAATACCAGGCCAATACTAGAAGTCGGTGCTGGAGAACCTTCCGGTCTGGATGAATTGCGGCGCCTATGTGGAGCGAAAGGAAGCTTCGGTCTGTACGTACATGTATGACAAGTAATCATGCATGAAGCTGGAGTAACGTTCGATATCTGCGGTAGGAATGCTTTGGGGAGCCAGTCAGGAATACGCGCGGATGGACACAATGAAACTGAATGGATGCACCCTAAGGTATGCGAACCAGAATCAACGTGTGAAACGCATGTACAGACTAGCTACATTCGTTGCAAGTTGCGATTTCAGGTGCACATACCTAGCTTGAAATGCACGCAATGTCAGGTTGTTGATAAGAAGTGTGGTTCATGAATCGAACTGTGTCTGTACATGATTAATAATAATATAAGTCATACAGACTCGACCATGCGCTGCCCCAGCTCAGTGTTTGCTGGCTCGATTGCAGGGGAAATTTTAAAAAGCCACAATCTGAGAGACGAAGCTCCGGTTGATCGGTCTGTATGAACGAAAAGTACTGGAAACTCTTCCAAAACACCTGTCCGGTTGTGGTCCGGCCACCGCAACAATTTCTACGCCCTCGTTCACACAGCGCACTCATGAAGCTGACAGAGATCGTCTTTAAGCATTTCATTTGTGGGATTGTGATTTTCTCGGTTCAAGAGCCAAATCTCTTGAAATCAAGTATCAAGCATTGTTGTCAATTTGATTGATAGTTTCTATGAACTCGGATATATATATATCAGTGGCATACACTTTGTTGACAACAGAGCAAGTAACCACTTTCATGTCCATTCCAAGGAAGATCTGTATGGCCAGAAACAATTATCCAAGTGATGCTTGCTCTGTTTTTTAATTGAATTTTTACGTCAATTGATAAGCAAGTGCTGAGAAAGAGACCAAGTACAATTCACGCAGCTTTTACCATGTAGTGGTAGAAGGGCGGGAAATGATATTTCCATGAGAGCATCCTTCCAACAGAGCTAGCTTCTAAACAGGAGTAACTGCGAAGATGTAATTAATATCCTACATGACATCCTAAGCAGGGTTGTCTACCCGGACAACTCGACAAACTCGACAAACTCGACGTCGAAGATGTCTAGTAGAGGGGCCCGTCTGTCTAATAGAGTCAACTTTCCCCTTTGACTTTTCTGGAATTTACCCCCCATTTACCTAGGCTTACCTGGCTGCCATGTGGCAGTCGCGTGGCAAATGTTGGGCGACCTCGGGTGAGGGCGACTTCGAGTAGGGGGCGACTTCGGGTGGGGCGACTTCGGGTGGGGGCGACTTCGGGTGTAAGGCGACCGCGGGTCCGGGGGGACTTCGGGTAGGGGCGACTGCGGGTATGGGGCGACTACAGGTCTTAGGCGAACACGGGTACTAGGTCGCGGTCGCCGATACCCGCACCCGTCGGCGCACTTGCCCTCATCCAAGACTCGCCCTTGCCCTTCGTCACTTGCACGCGCCCCCCCAGGACCTACGGTCGCCCCCCAGGACCCGCAATCGCCCCCCCCAGGACCCGCAGTCGCCCCCCCAGGACCGCTGGTCACCTACGTGACCCGAACGCGCCCATTTTGCATCCACACCCGGGTTCGCCTATATATGAAGTCGCCGAATCTTCATTCTCCCATGTTCATCACTAAGGCTTCTTGGCTTGTATCCCTTTCTGGCTACATGCATAAGCATTTGGTGTTGAAAATTTACTATTTGACTACTTTCATCCAAGGTTCTTTTTCTAGTGGTTTGATTTCAACAATCCCTCTACATTTTTTAGGACCTTCATTTCAACAACCCACCATGGCTAGTGGAGACAATACCACTGGAGAATTTCTTGCTGAAGACCCTCCACCGGCTCCACGTCCACGTCGTGGTTTGGGATTGCGAAAGATTCAAAAAGACAAGGAACGGAAGCGTAGGGGTACTTGTCACCGAAAGCGATTGCATGTGTTGAATAGTGCTGACCACATTGCTTTCAAGGGGTGGAACGAGGAGCCTGAGCCATGGTCAATACAAACTTGCGAAGATTACATTGAGTGGTGCCACATCAGCAAGTTCTTTCCAGCATGGCGTCATCATCATCATCGACACACCAACAAGGCGAACTTGAAGTTCTGTGAGAATGAAATATTCGTGAACAGGTGCATTGAATTGTGGCAAGCTCTCTACAATACGGCCTCTGTAGAAAGGAATGAGGCCCCTCTTTTCCTTGCCAGAGGAGCCTATGCTGAAGTGGCATTGAAGAAAGAAGTCGATTGGAGCACGATCAAATCTAGTCCTCACGTAACCCGTCCAGAGGACGGGTGCATACCAAAAGGAATTCTCCTTTTTCCAGAGGGTGGATTGGGTCCTTTTCGAAGTGTTCCTAGGAATCAGGCCCAGGTTGAAATTGACACAGAGTCATCAGAAGAGGATGACAATTCAGATGGTACGTGGGTGCTTTGGGTAGAACGAGCTACGGAACTACCTATCGGCCTCCCTCCAAATCAGAATGAAATTATCCACGGCGTCGGAACATCACGGGGACGTAAATCGGGACAATCGTCAAGAGTGCGACGTTCCACTACATGAATTGGACCACAAGGGGCTTCTCCATCAACTTCAAATTCACCATTGCCTGCACAGAATCCAAGTGATGTCTTCGAATTCAGTTGCAACGATGAAGGGCCCAGTGAAACAATTGTTGGTGCACCAACTCTTCAATCCCGAGTGGATGTAGGTCACAACACTCTGACCCTAGCAAAGGCTCAAAACATCATACAGATCAAAGACAACAAGATTGCTTCATTGGAAAGTAACTTGAAGAAATTGCAAGAACAGTGCCAACTGAAAGATGCTCTCATTGCACGACAATCTACCGAGCTTCAAGCCCTGCGAGAAAATCAGGCTGGCGCTTTCACTTTGTCAGATATGGATGAGGCTTTTGTTGACCATGATCCACATCATCTAGACAAAGTTGTGAGGGACCTTACCGACGATGTTCCTTGCCATCCACCACCTTCCAAGCGTGCTAAGGTTTTGCAAAATAATCGAAGTGCGTTCCTCACTACGATTGGCGGAGACACGACCACTGACACGAACGATATTCATGGGACCCAAGATTCACTCTCATTTCCAACAGTTCAACAATCAAGGCAGAGTGATAAAGAAAGAGACCTTGAAAAGCAGAACGAAAAGCTTCAACAACGGTTGGATCAATTGGTTGCCACGTACTACCATTGGAAGGTGGCGTGCATTCTCTCCGTGGACAGATTGCAGCAAATAGGCAAGGAATTAGATAAGGTTTCAAAGAATTTTGTTGCAGCTTTACCTAAACGTGAGAATAGACTCACATCCTGGGCACTCTTAGATGACATGTTTCCTGAAAACATGCCGCTGTTGGCAGACACAAATATTATAGATTGGGCACAACAGGGCTGGGACCATGCAAAGCAAATGTCTAGTCACATGGAGGTGAAGGACCAAAAGCTACTATGGCCACAACCTACAGCTTTCGTACTCGACCATACAAAATGCCCCATTTGTCAAGAGCAATTTGGCCCTGAAGGTGGTTGGGCTCTCGGGTCATGTGCACATGTGTACCATCCTCAATGCCTCCTTATGGGATGCCTCATTAGACGACGTTGTGTACTTTGTTCAGCACCATTCCATGATCGCTTGTATGCCATATTCAACTTGATGACGTACATGCCACCTTCTTGGGAACATAGCGTTGAAACGACGACTAATACGACACTGTGGGGTCGTGACCTCGTTTGGAGCTGGCGTCAAAGGCTACATGATGATGAAAAGGCACCTAGTAGCTCTCAATTGAACTGGGAAACTGACCCGGCGGAGATTGTCAGAGTGGCACCGAAGTTGATGGGAAAAGGTACACACAATGAAGGGAGAAGGGCATTCTTCTACCAATGCCTTGGTGGATACTTCGAGAAGAGCTCGGGAGAATTCAAATGGGGTCCTCATCCGGAAGGACACCGTTGGGATAATGAAGGTAAAAGGGGACCCGATCGCAATCAATTTGCCTCTCTTGAAGACATGACTAACATGGCTTGCATGGACTCTACGTATGGATCTTATTACCAAAGTCAAGCATTGGACTATCTTTTGAAAGCACATTCTCCACAAACCACAAGGACCCTACAAGCTCTCCAAGATTCCAACGTCCTGGAATTCATTTTGAATGCGGAAGGGCCAGCTTCACGAACTCGTGCAAAGAAGAAGATAGTCCTTCAAGAGGCACTTCAACCTTCACATGGTGAAGCAAGTTCTTCTAAGAAGTAAAAACAATCCAAATGGATTTGACGTCTGAGAATTTAATGATGGACTTCATTTCTCCTTTGGTTACTTGGTTTACGTCCAAGGATATATAATATCAAACCCCTAGTATATAGAAGCGTATTATATATGGTAGAAGCGTGTAGCTCTCAGTCTTTTTGTTTTGTTCCATATAGGCCAACTTCGAGCCTTCTATGATTGTATGCTACACATTTGTATTGCAATATTACCGAGAATATTACAGTGCCTTCATTTTTTAAACATATTCTACATTATTTTCTACTCCAAAGACTTCACTATGTTCGAACAAAATCAAATATGTGGTACAACTGATTGTATGAAGCTTATTATCAAAGAGCTATTAAAGTTGAAGTTCACTTTGACATTGTCATTTGCATTGACATTTAAGCTTCTAAAATTAATTCAACTGTAAACTTTAAATTTTATTACTTAGAATTCAAAATTGTATATCATTGTAAGCAATCTCATTATCTCAATTCATATCATGGAAGATTGTAATTGTTATCATTTTAGTTCCATAAACAGAAAAAGTGAACATGATGAACCCCTTAAGTCCCATTGTCCCCTCTAGAGACAATTTGGAATTTGGGCAAGTTTCTATGGCTTGAAATTGTACCCTAATTTTTTGAAATTTTTTGTGAAAAGATAAAATCTGATAAGCTTTGAGGGAATATAATTTTTATTTCAATTGGTGTCCGGAAGCAAAAGTTACGCCACAAAATACCTAGAACTAAACTCGGCAGGCAGTACAAAAAACATTGCAAAAATCCAAAATAGATTTAATTTTGTTCATGTTTTTGCTAACATTATGTTTTTGTCTACATAAAAAGATTTGATTCATTCCATTTTCATTAGTGATGTGCAAGTTAAGAACCCTGTTCTTTTTAAGGCAATGTAAACAAATATTTCAAAAAATAACTTATAGAATTCATTTGAAAATGCAATTTTCAAATTTTCTCTAATTAGTTTATTTTAAAGGAGAAGTTTGCTTCCTACAACAATCTCACCGTTGGGACTAACGGATTATTGTGTTCCAATCCCATGTAAGAGCTATTATCAATTTAGTTTTTCTTTTAACCTTGGATCTACTTCTACTTGACAATTTTTTGAAGTATGAAAAGGAAGTTATTATTTTTTGAATTTTTTTTTCCTACACTCCCAACTCAATTCTTCAACACAATAAATTTTAAATTCAAATTCCATAGTGCACATTTTTGGAAGAAATAGCAATCAAAGTCGTCTGAAAGTGTAGTCCAATGTTGCAAAAAAATTGTTCTTCAACTTTGAATGCTCATATCTCTAAATCTGTACAGTCAAACATCGTACAATTTTAACCACAAAATCTTAAACAAGTGAAGTTCAAGATCCTCAGCTTCAGTTCCACAAAAGTTTACTTTTTTCTTTGGACAAACACAATAGAATTATAGAAATGACAGTTTTGATTTTTTCTTCACCTAAAAATGGCCTTCGGACTTTATGGGTTTAGAAAAACACTGAAAATGGAAAAAACCTATTGGAATCATTTGAAAATTCACCAAGCCATGTAAGTAGCGATGGAAATTAGCTAGAAAATGAAGCAATTGGTTATTTTAACTGTAGAGGGTTAGGTCTTTAGGGCTATGTTTTCACCCAATAAATATCAAGATAAACATTTCTAGTACAAATCCAAAATAAAATGACATAACAAAACTAATTTGAGCAACATTAGGTCTTCTGTTCTTGTACTACATTGGTTTCAAAAGCTGTGACTAAATATTTCACGAATACACTAAGTTCAGAAATCTGCAATACACATTACAAAGTGTACAATAATTATTAAAAAACCACGTGAACTTTGAATGCCAAAAAAATTGTAGCATATTCTTTACTAAATCACGAGAGAGCCGCAATATCCAAAATTGGATCTTACTTACAAATTTACAATATTGTTCACCAAAATGCGGTACACTACTTTCTAAAAACTTCTTTTTGGTTTAGGAAGTCACTCATATTAGGAGGAGGACCCACTTTCTCGTATTCTTCACCTCTCTTTCCCGTTGTATCCTTCATCCACTTCATCCACTGCATATAATACTCGCTTTCGGCTCTCAGATCCACAAACTCGTCTTTCAACACTTGTACTCTAGTCTCATGGAACTTCACCAAATTCCGAAGCATTTCTAACTCCTCTGGTAGATTACCGTATGTCGAGGTCGTTGCCAAAACGTCCACCTCCTTCACATGTTTTTTGGCCGCTTCGTAATATTTCTTTTCTTCTTCGGTAATTTGAACACGCAGTGCTCGCCGCTCATTCTGTGCTTTCCTACGTCTGCGTTGCAGGGTTTCTAATTTTGATTCCCACAATAAACAATGGTCAGCTTGCGACAATTTCCCGGTGCTCTGCTTAGTTAAATACTGGTCTCCATTCTTCTTAAAAGCAACAAAATCGTCATCTCTCTCTTTGAGTATTTGGTTGAGAGACCTCAATTGTTACTTCAAATAAGCTTCAGTGGGAGAAGACACTTCGCATTCCTTCAAATTCTTCAGTTCCTCACTCTTTGTACTCAATGATAAACGTGCACTCTCGATTTTGGCAATCAAGGTCTCCTCATTGTCTGATGAATCACTATCACCTTCTAGCATCGCACACTCCTCTGTGGAAAAGTCCTCCACTTCCATGGGGTCAACTTTTTCCAAGACTTCTTCATGGCTGGTTGAGGTAATGGGCTCTTTTCCACGATCTTTCTTCTTCTGAAGGCCCACATCCAAAGACTTCTTGGACTCGGTGACAAAAACATCTTCATCATCGCTAGAGAAGGAATATCCGTTGTACTCATGGGTGTGCTCGTCCGAGGAAGAAGTGGAAGACCAAACTACTTCTTCATCAGCAACAAATGATGCTCCACGCTTAATCGGTGTCATCATCTTGCTTATATCAAGAGGATACTTTGCCCACAAGTTGGAGGCTTCCTCCCACTCTTTTTGGTCCGGACGGACCGCAATAGGCATTTCTGGGAGTGTTGTCCAATCGACTACCTTCTTCAAAACAACTTCGGCATACACCATTCGTACAAGAAAGAAACTGAAATTATCGTTTCTGTACACCTTGGTCTCCAAATATAAAAGGGTCCATACTTCGCAGCATCTACGCATGAACCTTGTGTCCGTAGCATACGCAAGGTTAACCTTTTGGTTTTGAATGTGCAAAGGGTGACGACACAACGGAAATAACTTGCTGATGTGGCACCAATCCACATACTTCGCAACAGTCCGGTAACTCCAAGGCTCTGGTTCATCCCTCTAACCCTTAAAAGCCTTAATCTTCGGATGAAGTAATATGGCCACGCGCTTCTTGTGCTTCTTGCCTGACCGTTTTCGACCCTTGTCCTTCATCGCCCTTTTTTCTTGCGGAGTCAATGGAGTAGGTATGGTAGGAGGAGATGGCGAGGTCGTTCGCTCCATGTTTTAACAACGTATGTATAACTAAGCAATATATACTATATAAAAGTCTCAATGCCAAAATACTTACTCTAACTAAGTGAAACTAGTAATCATACGTGTGACACATTTACAAATATCGAAGCAGAAGTAGATGTTCAAGGTTCAAAGATCGTAGCGGATAGGGTCAAGTTTACGAAACACCGCGGTTTAGATATGCATGGAATGAGAAGAATGAAATTCCTTCATTCCCCAATCCCTGCCTCACGCACATGCAGTCAGCCACTTCAAGGTGGATGACAGCCTTTGCACAGAAGCAGGGGGACTGATGACCGCAAGTCCACCCCACCCCATTTGTACTGGGACTAGCGGTCGCGGGAGGGCGAGTGCGGGTCCTCCAAGTAGGGCGAGTGCGGGTCCCCCGACCGAACAAGGGCGACTGCGGGTACACAGGCGACCACGGGTCCACAAGGCGACCGCGGGTGCGGATCCCTGGGCGACTTCGGGTGCGGGTCCCTGGGCGACTTCGGGTGATTTTTCAGGCAAAGACAAATAAAAGAGGAATCTAACACAAGTGGTTTCATATTTTTGGAAGTATTTTATAATTACTTATAAATTTCCAAAGGACTTCTGTCATAGGTCCCTATTTATGCCCCTAGGTCTTCTACAAAATGTTCACTTGCAACTTCTAAACATAAATGGGAAAGTAAAGATAATGGATTGGCTCTTACAATTCATAATTTTTTTTTCTCGAATCATTTAATGATTATGGAGGTCAATTTATGAACTACAGATTGTCCATTTCAAAGCCACTTATAGAGTCCATTATTAATGCCCGCTCCATTTCAAAGTCTTCTACCTTATCTTTACTTTCACATCCACACAAATGGAGAAAGGAACCCTCTTTAAAATCCAATGGACGTCGGATTTGGAGAAACTCCCCAACTAAAAAAATATTTACGATAGTGTTTCCTTGAGTGTCAAATGCTTCAATGCACACCCTTACCTGAGCAAAAAAATTTATGTATCAATGAATAGGTGGTAGTGAAATCGTAGGCCACCAGAATTAAAAATATTCCCAACCTGTAATGAGTTTAATAGCTATTCAAGTGATATTAAGTTTTGGAAGAGAACATTTTAGAGTGCCAATATAATTTGTAGTTCTTCATTTCACCTTCAATCCCAATTTTCTTTTATAAGCAATACAATCAATAAAGAAAATGAAAATTTTCTTGGTTATCATCTCACAACTCTTATCCAATTTTGCACTCAAAGGAAACGTGCATACTAATACACAACTACACAAGCTAATTAAACATTCATACGGTTAGATTTTCGGGTTATAAAACTTGCTTCAATGGCAATTACTATAAGTCCATGCTCAATTTTCATAGGAAAAATACAAGAGGGAAAGGCTTAAGGCACTTAGGACTTTATTAGTAATGCACTCTAATTGTTAAGTTAAACTTATCTTTTGACCCTACATAGATTAAGCAAACACCCGTCTTGTAAAATCAAATTTCATTCACAAGTATTTATTCGTCATTCTCCATAATGACGAACCAATCTAATTAAATAATGATTTACCACAATTGAATTCTAAAATACTCTATATCATTACGAATTAGATACTTTAAAGTTTCAAAAAATCCCGTGAAGACCTCGGTATAGGCCACGCGACGTGCTTCGAGGATTGAGCCAAGGACCACTTTGAATTCCGCACCGAAATGTTTTTCATCTCAGTGCGCAATTCAAAGTGGTCCTTGACCAAACCTGTAAGACCCAACCATAACCTCCTATATCATGCACACGGAGTTGGGAATCGAACCGTAGACCTCCCAGACTCCACTTGAGTTCGAAGAAGTTGACCCTTGTGTGAGAATCCCTTCCACTACTTCACCTTCCCGTTGGTCACATCGGGAATCACCTTTGATGCACCACTCCTTGTCCATCCCATCTTTATTCTTTTTTTTCTTTGATTCTATTGGGCTTCAAAATACCATCAGCTGCCCAACACAAAATAGTCTCAACGTTTGGACCCGAAGTCGCCCCACCCGAAGTCGCCCTACCCGCGGTCGCCCAAGTCCCAGAAAAGAGGGAAGCAAAAATGCGTGAGTTCTTCCCTCCTCTCTGGACCCGCGGTCGCCCTACCCGAAGTCGCCCTACCCGCAGTCGCCCCACCCGAGGTCGCCCCAGCACCGCAGAAAGAAGTCCCTAGTTTCCCCCTTTTCTGGACCCGCGGTCGCCCCTACATTGGTATTTGAAAGAGTGACTTACAGAAGACTGCAGTCATGGTAGGTGAGATCATAGAATAATCTCTAGATAGCTTACAATTATATCACATGATCATTTTATTAAATGGTCCCTAACAAGGCTTCAATATCCTCAAGCCCTACAATGATGAACCAAAAACCCTACAAAGCCCTCGCAAACTAGAACCAGAAACGCAAACCTAAACCCTGAAATGCCCAACGCATTTTAGGATGGTTTATGAATTTGCTTGAACCCCAAAATGACCCTGGAATTTGCTAAGCTTCTAGAATTTGCTCTAAATTGAACAAAAATCCAACATTTTGATACGTTCTATCCATTCTTTTTGAATTGTAACTGTGTAAATTCAAACTAGACGTATTAGAGATCACATTAGAAAAGAAAACACAACAATACCTCTAATTTATTGAAAGATTATAATGTTTTATCATGAGGGTGTTAAATCTGTGAAAGTGATTTGAAGTATTTCAATCCTCTTTTCAAATGTGAAATCTAAAAAGTTCGTCACCTAAAAAATATGAGCTTAAAGGGCCTAAGGTGCATAAACCCAATCAATTTATAACTTCTCAAAATCTACTTTATCATTTTTTTAAATTTCATTTGTAATGTGATATTTTCTCAAAGATTTAGTGTGTTTGAGGCTCATTCCTAAGAGCCCTCAACACTACAAAAAGTCAAGATTGCAAGTGTACACCCATGCACAAAATCTTAAATAGAAAAATCATAATCAATCATTTTCAAAATCAGATTTTTGAAGCTAAAACTAAACTTCAAAAAGAATTTTCCAAAAATATGAATTACTACATATAGTAATTTGGTAAGGTTTTGTTTAACTTAGGAAATTGGTTGAGGACCCATCCTGTCCTCGGGGTCACTTAGGGGTTCACTTGAACAAGAAGCCAACATCTTGAATTATAGAATCAATTTCTGTATACTTCTTCATTTTTCCTCCAATCCCAAGAAACTTTTTTTCTGCAAACTTTAAAATTGTTGTGGAGAGGGGTAATACACTCGAAGTGAAGAATGTACATTTCTCTTGTTATAATCTTAAAACTCTTCCGCAATTTTGCACTCAAAATGAATGTGCATACTAACAAGCAAGTTGTTTAAACATTCATACGTTTAGATTAAAAAATAAATAGGAAACTTGCTTCAATGGGAATAACTACAAGTCCATGCTCTTTTCAGAACAGAAAAACTAAGGTAGGAGGTTGTGAAAGAGTGCGGGCATTAAGAATGGCTCCTATAAATGGTTGTGGAATGGTGCATCTAAAGTTCTGAAATTGACCAATACATTCATTGAATGAACCAAGGAAGAAAACATTATTAATTGGAAGAGCCAATCATTCTCTGTGTTTTCTCCATTTTTATTTAGAATTGCAAGTGAACCATTCATGAAAGATCTAGGGTCACAAATAGGGACCTATGACCCAACTCGTTTGAAAATTCATAAGTAATTCAAAAATCTTTGGAAAAATATGAAACCACTTGGGTTAGATTCCTCATCAATTTCTCTTTGTCTGAAAAATGAGCTAAAAATATTCCCGTCCAAAGAAATACACGAAAAAGGCAGACCAGCCCTTAGGTGCACCATTTCTGAGCCTCCTACCTTACACTTGGAAAGGCATAGGCTCTTAGGGGTTCATTAGTAAATAATGCACTCTAATTGTTAAGTTAAACTTATCTTTTGACCCTACATAGATAAAGCAAACACCTCGTATTGTAAAATCAAATTTCATTCACAAGTATTTATTCGTCATTGTCCCTAATGACGAACAATTCTAATTAAATAAAGATTTAGCACAATTGAATTCTAAAATACTCTATATCATTACGAATTAGATACTTTAAAGTTTCAAAAAATCCCGTGAAGACCTCGGTATAGGCCACGCGACGTGCTTCGAGGATTGAGCCAAGGGGCACTTCGAATTTCGCACTGAAATGTTTTTCATCTCAGTGCGAAATTCAAAGTGCCCCTTGACCAAACCCGTAAGACCCAACTATAACCTCCTACATCATGCACACGGAGTTGGGAATCGAACCGCAGACCTCCCAGACTCCACTTGAGTTCGAAGAAGTTGACCCTTGTGTGAGAATCCCTTCCACTACTTCACCTTCCTGTTGGTCACATCGGGAATCACCTTTGATGCACCACTCCTTGTCCATCCCATTTTTATTCCTTTTTTTCTTTGATTCTATTGGCTTCAAAATACCCAAAGTCGCCCAACACAAAATAGTCTCCCAATCGCCCCACGGCTCCATAGCCCCACCCGAAGTCGCCCCACCCGAAGTCGCCCTACCCAAAGTTGCCCCACCCGAAGTCGCCCCACCCGAAGTCGCCCAATCCCCCAAAGAGGATTACAAATGCATGAATTTTCCACGACTTCTGGACCCACGGTCGCCCCACCCGAAGTCGCCCACCCGAAGTCGCCTACCCGAAGTCGCCCCAGTCGAGGTCGCCCCAGCACCAAAAAAGCTGGAAGTCCCAAGTTCCAGGGCGACCTCGGGTGTAGGGGGCGACCTCGGGTTCAGGTTTCAGGACCGCTTTGGTACCCGCGGTCGCCCTTACCCGCACGCGCCCCTATGGCGACCGCGGGTACTTAAGCAGTCGCCCCACCCGCATTCGCCAGTCTTGGTCCTGTGCTACAGCTTTCATCCACCTTGTAGTGGCTGAATGCGAGCTTGTGGGCCAAGGCGGTGATTGGGGGGTGGACTTGTTGCCCTTTTTTTCCACGACTCTATTTATTGATCGATTGTAGGTAACTTTGTGAAGGAAGAGCTATGTCTAATCCAGGAGAAGGGAGTAGTACAATGCGTCCGTCTCTATGGGATATTAACCACGATGACCCCCGGGAATGGGAGAATGCTACAAGGAAATATGTAAGGGGCACCGACCTTGACAATCCCGCGGAGTTCCAAGTGACTATTGACTCATACGAGTCAACGGGTGGAGAGTCATCATCAAAGTCGAAGAAGTCAAAGACGGCACATGATAAGGACCCAACTTATCCTCCACGTGATTATTCAATATTTGCACAGCGAGTGTGTTTTGAATGGTACGAGGGACGCACTGTGGAATTCCTAGAGTCTACATACTTGAGGCATAAAGAATCAGGCATCATTAAGTTGAAGAGAGATTTGAGCACTTTTATTCTAAAAAAGTGCAAAGAATCCCCGAAATATGCTGACGTGGATGAAACGTACTTTGGCAACTATGAGAAGTGGATGGAGAACGTGCTCATGGAAATCATTTTCAATACCAAAAAAATCATTGTAGAGCACCGACCTATAGTCCCTGGGTGTGAAAATAAGGAGACCATCGAATTCCACGCAAAAATGGCATGGTGGCAGAAAGCGGCGTCTAGACTATCGAAGACTGTATCTAGGGCGATGGGGTGGCAGTTGGACGCATTGACGGCTGCTCTTTCTCAAAACAGTGGATCGTCTCTCATGTGGATCAATTCTAGTGCAAAAGTGGTTCCGCTTAGTGGATATGACCAACAAGGGGGGTATGGAAAGGTGCGTAAGGTATACATTGATGGCATGTCTACAATACCCAAGCATGTACATTTTGCGGGGAAGGTGTCAAAGCAAACAAACACGCGTGATGCGAGATATGAACGATCCATTGAGGCCTTGGTGTGTCCTTTAAATCACCCAGCCATTGTTAAATTTGTGGCTATCCACGCCAATACAATGGAGGCCTACACGTTGTGGTGGAATGGTGGTAATTTGAACAAACTTGTTCGCTTGAATGAGAAGGTCGTGCCACATGCCGATTGGCACGAAATCAAGTTGGTGAAGGAACTTCAACAAGAGCAGGTGAAGCAAATTAGCCTCTTTCGAAGGCACAAGGCGAAGTTAGCATGGGCCCTTGTTTATGTGACAAGTCTTGTACACAATGAAGGTGTTCTACACAACGATTTGTCTCCCAACAACATATTAATCCATTATCCGCCGTACTCGGATGATGTTATAAACATTGGGATTTGCGATTGGGGAATTGCCAGTCATATACAAGAGGGAGCTCCCTCACATTTTGGATACAAAACCACGAAAGAGAGGGATGACATGTTGAAAGGCAGATGGTGGGTGGCTCCAGAGTTGTTCTATGTGTTTGGGCCAAAGGGTTCAAAAATGAGCCTTGACAAGATGCAAGCCAGGCACAAGTATACGGTTAAGTCTGATTCGTTTTCTATTGGTAAATTGATTTGGAACATGAAAATTGGTTATATGGGTGAATATGACAGGGAACTATTCAAAAACCCTGAGTCGGGAAAGTTCTTTACAATGAAGTTACGTGCGCTTATGGATCTTGACTTACAGACGAGACTCACATGCTCTGAGGTGGTAGCTTCACTCATGCTTCCACCCTGGAATATGAAGCCTCCAGAATTAGTTTTTCGGGACTCCGTGTTATAGTGTGATAGAAGAATACCATAGTATCATTTTGGAGTAGTACTTCTAGTACATGTAATCAAATTTTAATATGAAGTGCCATTTTCCCCAAATTGGCAATATTGTGGATCTATTCTTCATGGTATGTTGTATTGAATCTCTCATATCAATGTTTGTATTTTGCTGCAATGAATGAATTAAATAGGCTCAATGTTCCAGTAAGATATCCTACAGTAAGATATATAGCCTTGGAATAATGGAGCCCATTTTCCTTCTAAAAAGCATTGACAATCGGCACTTGTATTGGTTCATCCGGCAAAAAAGGATGACTTTCTTGTAATCTTAATAGGTTTTTGGCAATAAAAATGACATTTCTCAATTGGTTTGAATGGGCCAGAAAAAATGGGAACATAAGGGTTAAATGCAATACACCATTTTTAGGTGAAATTAATTTCACCTTTATATGTAGAAATTACGTTTTCTCTCAACAAAACCATTTTGGTCTACAAATTAAAAATTAAATTTTGAATTTGCCTTTTAATGTTTCACAAAACATTTTTACAAAGAGTACCTTGAAGGCTTCTTCCAGGTTCATTACTTTTGAATACAAGGTCAAAATATTCTTGCAAGATCTATATGTTTGAGCCATAATCGAAAACTAATAAAAGTTTCTTTAGATGTGAATTTAACCCCTGAAGTTCGAAGGCCATTATAGGTTCAGAACCACTAAAAACCGTCACTTTGGCTACTTTGAGAAAAAATCTTGAAGTGCATTACAATAAGAGTGCATTAATTATTAAGCCCTATGTGCCTAAGCCTTTCCCTCTTGTATTTTTCCTATGAAAAAAAAGCATGGACTTACAGTAATTGGGATTGAAGCAAGTTTCCTATTTATTTTTTAATCTAACCGTATGAATGTTTAAACAACTTGCTTGTTAGTAGGCACATATAATGTTGACTTCTTATACAATTTAAAGCAAATTCATAAAACATCCTAAAATGCATTGGGCATTTGAGGGTTACGGTTTGGATTCTAGGGTTCTACTTTGCGAGGGCTTTGTCGGGTTTTCGGTTCATGATTGTAGGGCTTCAAAATATTGAAGCCTTGTTAGGGACCATTTAATAAAATGATCATGTGATATAATTGTAAGCTATCTAGAAAATATTCTATGATCTCACCTACCATGACAGCAGTCTTCTATAAGTGACTCTTTCAAATACTGATGTAGGGGCGACCGCGGGTGGGGCGACCGCGGGTCCAGAGAAGGGGGAGATTGGGGACTTCTTTCTGCGGTGCTGGGGCGACCTCGGGTGGGGCGACTTCGTGTGGGGCGACCACGGGTAGGGCGACTACGGGTCCAGAGAAGGGGGAAATTGGGGACTTCTTTCTGCGGTGCTGGGGCGACCTCGGGTGGGGCGACTTCGTGTGGGGCGACCGCGGGTAGGGCGACTACGGGTCCAGAGAAGGGGGAAATTGGGGACTTCTTTCTGCGGTGCTGGGGCGACCTCGGGTGGGGCGACTTCGGGTGGGGCGACCGTGGGTCCAGAGAGGAGGGAAAAACTCACGCATTTGAAATTCCCTCTTCTCTGGGACTTGGGCGACTTCGGGTGGGGCGACTTTGGGTCCAAAACTGGGAGATTAATTTGTGTTGGGCGGCTCATGTTGTTTTGAAGACCCGTACAATCAAAGAAAAAAAAAGAATAAAAATGGGATGGACAAGAAGTGGTGCATCAAAGGTGATTCCCGGTGTGACCAACGGGAAGGTGAAGTAGTGGAAGGGATTCTCACACAAGGGTCGACTTCTTCGAATTCAAGTGGAGTTTGGGAGGTCTACGGTTCGATTCCCAACCCGGTGTACATGATGTACAAGGTTCTGGTTTGGGCTTCTTGGTTCGGTCAGGGACCTCTTTGAACTCCGCTATGAGATAAGAAACAAGTCATAGTGGAGTTCGAAGAGGCTCCTGGTCAAACCTTCGAAGCATGTCATGTGGCGTATACCGAGGTCTTCACGGGATTTTTTGAAACTTTAAAGCAACTAATTTGTAATGATATAGAGTATTTTAGAATTCAATTGTGCTAAATCTTTCTTTAATTAGAATTGTTCGTCATTATGGACAATGGCGAAGATGTACTTGCGAATGAAATTTGATTTTAGAAGAGGGGTGTTTGCATAATCTATTTAGAGTCAAAAGATAAGTTTAGCTTAACAATTAGAATGCATTACTAATGACCCCCTAAGTGCCTATGCCTTTCCAACTGTATTTTTCCTTTATGAAAAGAGCATGGACTTATAGTTATTTCCATTGAAGCAAGTTTTATGAAACAAGAACCTAACCATAGGAATGTTTAATTAGCTTGTGTATTAGTATGCACATTTCATGAAGGTGCAATATTGGATAAGAGTTGTGAGATGATAACCTACCAAATTTACTTTTTCATGGTTGAGTGTACTGCTTATAAAAATAAATTTGGGATTGGAGTTGAAATGAAGAACTACAAATTATATTGGCACACTAAAATGTTCTCTTCCAAAACTTAATATCACTTGAAAAAGCTATTAAACTCATTACATGTTGGGAATATTTTTAATTGCGGTGGCCCACGATTTTACTACCACCTATTCATTGATACATAAATTGTACTTCCTTTCTCCATTTGTGAGGATGTGAAAGTAAATATAAGGTAGAAGGCTCTAAAATGGAGTGGGCATTAAAAATGGACTCTATAAGTGGCTTTGAAATGGACAAACTGTAGTTCATAAATTGACCTCCATAATCATTAAATGATTCGAGAAAAAAAAATTATCAATTGTAAAAGCCAATTCATTCTCTTTACTTCCCCATTTTTCTTTAGAAGTTGCAAGTGAACGTTTTACGGGAGACCTAGGGGCATAAGTAGGGACCTATGACACAAGTCCTTTGGAAATTTACAATTAATTAAAAAATACTTAAAAAAAATGAAATCACTTGTGTTAGATTCTTCTTTTATTTTTCTTTGTCTGAAAAATGATCTAAAAATATTTTCATTGAAGTAAATACATGAAAAAGGGAGATCAGTCTTGAGATGAGCCATTTGTGAGGGCCAGGGTGAATTGACTCCCTCATTGCCCATCCAGGGCTTGCCCTAGAATTTATTATTTGCACTGCTTAATTTTTGGGGGAATTCTGAAATCATATTTGCAATCAGAGGCCCCAAATTACTTCTAGGAGATGCAAGAATTACCCAAAAGTTGGCAGAATATAGGGGGCTTTTTTTAAAAATCTAAGTTGACGGGGCAATGAGGGGGTCAATTCTCCCTCTGCATTTCCTGAGTCTACTACCTTTCCCTGGACCCGCGGTCGCCCTGAAGCCGCACGCGCCCTTCCTGGACCCGTGGTTGCCCAGAATTCCCTGTACCCGCGGTCGCCCCACTTAACGCACTCGCCCCCCTAAACCCTGATCCCGCACACGCCCAGGGCGACTTCGGGTACAAATGCGGTCGCCTGGGACGCGAACTGCCACTTTCTTTTCCAGTGCTGTGCATCGGCTTCCATATGCTTTCAAGCGTCTGGATGCGTGTTCGTGCACTGGAATCTTGTGTCTAGGACACTTTTTGTGTTGTCGTCGATTGTGGAAGACCATACTTTCTGAGCACTTGGAGGATACCAACACATCCTATATTCACCATGGCCCCCCCCCCTTTAAGAAGGCAAAGAAGAAAGGAGAGCGCCATAGTCGGAATGTAGCCATCCTTTTGGACCCAACAGCAAGGGCATTTCCAAATTGGCAAAACGTGCAATCGGATTGGACGTTCAACACTTGCAAGGCCTACGTAGGGTGGTGCCATATCGATAAGCTATTCCCTTACTTCCGGCACGATGTCCATATCAGCCAAAACAATGCTAATCTTCACTACTGCAGAGATGATGCATTTGTGCAACGGTGCATCGAAGTTTACCGGACATTATATCAAAAACCAATAGTGAAGGGGAGTCAAGTTTCATTGGATATATGCCAAATGGTCTATGCAGAGCTACAATTGCGACGAACTGTGGATTGGAGGACCATTAAGAAAACCCCCAATAGCATAGTTCCCACTACCAAAGACATTCCAAGGGCAGATCCATCAAATAATCCGAGGGATGGATTAGGGCCCAAAAAACATTTCAAAGAAGAAGTGTCGGATGAAGACTACGATTGGGGCCAGTCGTCCACCTCCACCGACTCGGATGAAGAAGACATTGCAGACCCTATGCCCCCAAATGAAGATCCAATACTTGAAGAAAATATGGCAGCGGTGGTACCTTTTGTTGGAGACTCAGAAGGGGCAGTAGTATTGCATGTCGCGCCTCTTAGATCGTTGGAGCCAATGCACTTCCGTCATCCTGAGGAAGACGAAGTTCTTCAACATGTATATGCACGCATGCGAGAAATGGAGGAAGACAAGGAGGAGGGCGAGATCGGGTTGCAACGAGATGCTGAACAAGCATTGGTGATTTTTGATTCATGTGAAGAACTACCTCTTCAAGAAGCAGGAAGGGAAGTATTATATCTTGAAGACACGAGGAGGCAAGGAAAAGAAGCTTATAAAGCCCAGTTGAAGGCTATTGTTGGTAGACTGGTAGAAATAGAAATGGAATGTGAAAGGCAGCGTGAACGCACTGGTGGTGACATTCAGGACAACGATGAGCACACCCTTGAAGCACTAATCATAAGCGGGAAAGTTCGTTTGTCAGTTCAACAAAAGGAAATGGACGAGCTGGAGCAATTTTATTTGAAATTCAATAAAGGCAAAGATGGAGGCTCTACCTCAAATTCCACCCCGTTCTTGGATAAACGAATGGCCAAAATAATGGAAGAGTGTTTGGCAGAAAAAACCCGATTGAATACCGAAAGGAAAGCTGTGGAAGAGGCGCAGTCAAGGTTGAATGACCTAAAAGAAACCACGGTTGTAGGCCCCATTGACCTTCCAATGGCTTTGGATGCATTATTAGTAGATGAAGAGCATTGTGTGCTGACATCAGAGGTAGCTTCCTTGAAGCAGAAGTTAGTTTCTTTGAAGAAGCTTGAACACCAATTTCAGAAGCATATAGATTTCCGGACTGCACACATTGGTTATGCGAGAACGTTCAAGAATTTTTGGATCAAAAACAAGATGTGGAACCATGACCTACCCCTTTTGAAGAGTGCTTATAGAATTGCGGCCCATGAGTTTGAAGTCATGAAGAAGAAAAGGGAAGAGGAGGCCAATACGAATGTTGCATGATTTTGGGCTAGAGGTAGTCTTCTAGTAAATAATAGACTAATAGGTAGTTGTTTTTCTAAACTTGTGTGTATCGGAAGGGTTGCTTTGACCTTTAGAACCACCTCATGTTGTACAATGGGGTCCATGTTTTGTTTCTTCAATAAAGATATATAAATATTCCTATATGAATTAGCCTTTATGTGTTTTGAAGATCTAATTCTTGATGATTAGACACATGTCAAATACATTTATTGCATGTGTTGTAGGTCAGTTTTCTACGTAGACTTTTGTGCTTTCATTTACACAAAATACCAACAATGTAATAATACCATTGTCTTTTTAAGAAATTCATACCGAACATCCAAACAATTATTTATATTTGAACAACTTCATACAATTTCCAGTTTGCCATGTACATCAATTGCAAGATCTTCCTACGATGTGAAAATAAATAAAGTTTACTATAGATTTGAAGATATTCCTAAATCCTAAACCCGTAAGGAGTGAAATAGTTTGTTTTGGCATCATAGTGATATTTAGAAGGGAAACATGAATAAAATTTGTAGTATCTCCTTTGGCACAACATTTTTTAAAGGATTAAATTCGAAGCCTACCAAATTTTAGAACTTCTCACTACGTGGTTCAAATGTTTTTGTATGATAAGTAGTTTTCAATACTTAGCATTCAGTTGGTCCCCCGAAAAATTAATGATATTCTTCACAAATGACAAGGCATTTCCAATAACAAAATTGATATTGAAATTGGTTCTTAATTTCTTATGATTTATATCTATGTGAAAAACTTTGAATCATTTCATTTTGATTGCTTGCCAAACAATATTGTTCATAACTTTCACATTACTAATCGAAATGGAATGAATCAAAGTTACACATGTAGACAAAAATATGACCTTTAAGAAGAAAAAAATTAAAAAATTAATTTCAAATTATTGTAGATTTCTTTTTCTGCCCTGAGACGTTCCTTACTTCCTTACAAATTATGTTAAAGATGCCATAACTTTTGTTCCCGGAATCCCAGGTACCAATTGCAACAAAATTTATATTCCCATAAAGGTAATAAGCTCTTGTATATTATGAGATAGTTTCCAAAAAATTCATTAAAAATTGAGATCATAGGAACCTGCCCAAAATCCATATTGTTCCTTGAGGGGACAATGGTCCTTTAGGGGTTAAGTTAATCTTTATGCACATGAAGTCGCCCTTCTTTCCCCCGAGGTCGCCCATGGCACTTGAAGTCTCCCATGAAACCCGAAGTCGCCCATGTGGGACCCGAAGTCGCCCATCTGAGACCCGAAGTCGCCCATCCGGGACCCGAAGTCGCCTGTTTGAGACCCAAAGTCGCCCATCCGGGACCCGAAGTCGCCCTCCCTGGACCCGAAGTCGCCCCCCTGGACTCGAAGTCGCCCCACCTGGACCCGAAGTCGCCCTCCCTGGACCCACGTTCGCCCTATTTCGGACCCGAAGTCGCCTGCCGGAACCCGCGTTCGCACCATGTGACCCGAAGTCGACTACTGCAAAGGCGCGCGCCTCCATATGCCTGGAGGTGGACCAGCGGTCGGGTAGGGCGACCTCGGGTGTAATAGAGTTTGGTAGCGGCGCCCTAAAACCATCCTTGGAGCGTGTGGAGGGAAGACCGAAAGCACTATAAATGTAGAGGAACAACATTGGATTTCCATTGCTCTGTTGATGAACATATGGCTTGGATCTTCTCAAGAGGCTTCATGCAATGTTATATTCTTCAGAGGGCAACAACCTTGCTTTGAGTGGTTAGAAAACTACTCGAAGCGGTGGCTTTGTCATAATTTTTTTTTCCGAAGCACTTGGGTACATATACGTTTCGGTTTGGAATAACGCATATCAGATAAACAATATGGCAAACCGAGGAGCGGGGAGGAGGACAAACATAAATGATACTCGAAGAGCCACAAAGGAGTGGGATCCCTGGTTGGTTATTGAAACGAACCCCGCTCGTTCCGCAAATACGAGGACTTGTATTTTTTGTGGTTGGAACAAAGTTTTTATGCGGAAGCGGGCATTTGGTCACTTTGGTTACCCCCGTACATCAACAGTGGAACGTTGTAAACGTATTCCATCCGTAGTCCTCGAATTATTCAGAAACTGTGAAGGGATTGTACCAAAAGAAATGAGTTTGGAGGAGATGCATGGAGTAGATCTTGAGGTTGATGTTGTTGCTGAGTCCGTTGCAGGGTATACTGTGGATGCATCAATGGAAGGGTCTGTGGACCCAAGCGACAGGACAGAAGCACCTAATGCACCGCCTCATAATCCAGATTCAACGAATTCTACTCCTGTGACGGTGAGAAGGATGCGCTCAACCTCGACTTCTCGTCAACAAAGCATGGATGAATCATTCCGGGTCAATGAAAGACAAAACTTGGACAGACTATGGGCTTCTTTCTTTTATGAGGCTAACATTGCATTCAATGTGGTGCGGCACCCAGCCTTTGTGAATGCTGTGAAAGCAACTTCGACATGTGGATTTCCATATTCCCCGCCATCGTACAATGCGGTGCGCACTAAACTACTTGATGTGAAGAAGGAGGTTGTTACGAAAATGGTCAGTAGTCGAACAAAGAGTTCTATTACCCAATATGGAACCACTATCTGTTCAGATGGATGGTCAGATACAAATCACCGTCCCTTGTTGAATATGATGCTCGTTTGCCCTGCGGGTGATGTCTTCCTGGGATCGGTGGACACCACAGGAGAGAGGAAAGACATGGCGTATACGGTGAATACAATGGCTACCTACATAGACCAGGTGGGACCAGGAAATATTGTCCAATTGTGTACAGACAATGCTTCCGTAATGACAGGGTCAATGCGCGAGTTGCAAGCAAGGTATCCCCACATGTATACGCAAGGATGTGCCGCACATATATTGGACTTACTTTTGGAAGACTGGGGAAAGGAAAAAAGGATCAAAGATCTAGTGGATAAGGCCAGGGCAATTGTGAAGTTTATAAAGAAGTACCACTTGACTTTGGGTCTCTTCCGTAAGTACTCGCCGAAGAAGTCATTGAGACTTCCCGCGGCCACACGCTTCGCAGTGCATTTTCTCATGATAGACCGTTTGGTAGAGTTCAAACAAGCGCTTCAATTCGTGGTGGGGGACGAGACGTATATGCCATTTGAGAATAGTTTGGTCAGCAGAACAAACGGACTCATTACAAGAGAGCGGGCCCGTAAAGCGCGAGAGGACATAGTTTCGGAAGTGTTTTGGGTGGAATGCGGTAATTTCCAACACATGGTTCTTCCAGTGATTCTTGCTCTGCGCCAGTTCGATGGCAAAATACCGGCGATGCCGAAAGCTTGGATAATAATGAGTAGCCTTCGTCAGCACGTGTGCACTTTAAAAGAGGCTCCGTTCTTTCTTGATGAGCAGACCGCGACGAAGTTCCTAAAACAATTTGATGCTCGTTGGAAGTTGATGCGCACGGACATCCATTACACAGGGGCATTGTTGAACCCGTATTTGACAGATGTGGAAGAGCTTCATAACAATGGAGAGGCAAAGCGGGCATTGAATCGAGTCATCAGAAAATTGAGCGGACCATTGAATGTGGATGAAGATGAAGCAATTGCTGAGTTGACGGAATTTGAAGAGAAGTCGGGTCCCTTTGATCCATTACAAGAGGCTCCAGATGTTACTCGATGTAACTTGTTGCCTCATCAATGGTGGAATCGTGTGGGTGGGAACGCTCTTCCAAAAATAGCAAGGAGAGTTTTGTCTCTGACATGCTCAGCATCATCTTGTGAAAGAAACTGGAGCATGTATTCGTTTGTACACGATAAAGTGCGTAATCGCCTAGCCACAAAGAAGGCTGAGATGTTGGTGTATATCTACACCAACAGCAAATTGGAACGTGAAAAACAAGGACACAATCCAGCACTATTCTACGAAAAGTACCTTGTAGATGGAGATACAAATGAAGAGAATGAGGAACCATATTCTTCGGGGGACGAAGATGAAGTTAGGTTTAGAGATTTGAGAGAAGAACAGAGACGTGTGGTAGTAGAAGAACGCCTCCGTGGAAATAGGTGGGCTGGTATGGTGCCCCGTGTAGGTAGTCCTCCACGAGGACGATACCACAACACTTTCGTGGGTGATGATGATGGATTGAGCTCTCCAGAGGCGTCGCACCACCGCAGAGACGAAGCCCCTCATGTGTCGGCTTGGGATGCATTTCCGGTAATCAATGCAGACCCAACGAGGGAAAGAACTCCTGATGACAACAATGACGGTGCAGATATTCCAGTGGCAGATGAAGTGGAGCTTGTAAGGTCTCCAATTGCCACATGTCTGCCGCCTAGTATGCCAATGAACCTCCGAAGTGGTGTACGAGTTAATGTACAGGGTGAAAGGCAAGAAGAGGTGTCGCATATTGAAGAGGTACCTGCAGTTCGTCCAAGTTTAGCACCGACCAACAACACTGCAACAGAAACTAGGGTGTACGATTCAGATGCGCCATTGCAAGTGGTATTCAACGAGACCCGTACCCGTGGGTCCAATCGCCCTGCAAGTGTAGACATTGCCACAACATCGAGGATAGTACCAACTCCTCTAACAAGGTCGCCGACACATAATGATCTACGACAAATCGTTGATGAAGGAGTTCATGGCTCAGCTCCACAACCTACTCCGGCCTCGTTGATGTCAGGCCTTGGAGAATCATCCAGGCGATCGCGTGAACACTCCAAATCAGGAAATAAACGAACCCGCAAGACGCAAGACAGACTGACACGGAACCCCAAGCGTCAAAACCATGCGATCCATCCATTTGTCATTGGAGAACGAAATTCCACTCGTAATCCTTGGCCATCAAGCGCAGCAGCGAGAGCAGAGCGTCAACATGTTGGGCAGCAGGTGCTTGAGCGACCGACAAGCCCTATTATCAATGGAACCACTGATGCATCGAGGCCGACAAAGCGATTAGTGCTAGCCGAAGTTGTTGGTGGTTTAGAAACGCAAGTGCGAAATTTGAACTCTGAGGTGGAACGTGAGGTGATCCTTCAACCTACAAGCAGAGAGGATGATGAAAACGAGGTCTCAGGAGCTAGTGACAGTAGTGGGCCACATGAAGACACCGACCCCAATGCAGATGAAGCGGAAAGCGATTCTACCTTCACAATGTAATGTGTTGCATTATAGATGTGGAGGCCTTCAAATAATACTATAAGGATTTAACATCAATGCCTTGTAGTGAAGATTTGTTGCCAAAGCTTGTAATGAAATAGGTAGATTCTGAATTTTGTGTAGTCCATCACTTGGCTTCACAAAGTCAGGAAGATTGTAAAAGGTACTTTGGTGTTGACGATGATGATTAATGAAGGTATTCGTATTTTTTGCAAATAAGTGTGCAATTTCAAACAGGAGTGGTCTTGGTACTCAATTGTGAAGATCATCCCTATGTATGTACGCAGTTCCATTTAAATTAATATGATTATTGTCCAAGGTTTTTATTAATATTATGTTTTAGGCTTATGAATTGATTGTCCCATGATATATCATTACATAATGCATGTTCATTTGCTTTGGTACGTACCGAGCATATAATTCAATGCTTATATATTGCCGATTTGCCGTGGAATGTGTTGGTTGAAGAATAAATATTGGAAAAAAAATGTTGTGGGGGCCCCAGACTTGTAGCCCAAGAAGTAGGACCCGCGGTCGCCCTGGATTTCGGACCCGCAGTCGCCCTGGACTTCGGACCCGCGGTCGCCCTGGATTCGGACCCGCAGTCGCCCAGGATTTTGGACCCGAGGTCGCCCTACCCGTGGTCGCCCCCCTACCCGCGGTCGCCCCTACCCGTGGTCGCCCCCTACCCGCGGTCGCCCCCCTACCCGCGGTCGCCCCTACCCGTGGTCGCCCCTACCCGCGGTCGCCCCTCAGGAAGCACGCCACGTCACAGCCACGTAGGACAGTCCGTTTTACCAAGGGGTAAAAAAATTTGAAATCCGAAATCCGTACACGACAACAAAAACCGCCCTTACTCGACAACTCGACAATTCGACATGCGACATGCAACGTCTATTAGACACAAAAACTCGAAATTTTGTCAGACAAGACAACCCTGATCCTAAGTAAATGGCATTCGGATGGCATTTAACCACTCCCCGTCCCCTGGGGGAAGGTGGTTTCGAAACTATGTGTCACGAAAGTAACTCCATGACTACTATACTAACAACCACGGGGAGATCACATCTCCAGCAACAGAACACGCAGGAGACATCCCAAATGGAAACTGGACAAATGTCCCTACGTGTCTAAAATTCTGTTTCCTATCATCACTGTACATTGACTGTGGGAAATCTTTAACAAATCCATAGATGGACGTACACAATTCCGGATTCCTCCTGTGAGACATATGAAGAGAGAATTATGCCGTGCTCATCTTCGCCGCTATTACTGCTGTCGCGGCGGCGGCACTGGCGGCGGCACATTCGTCGTAGGACCGTAAGTCTTCGGCTTGTACACAGACTGCTCAGGAGGCGTGTTGTCTCGTTCACCGTTGCTTCCACACTCACCGTCATCCATAGCTTGCACTTTCAAATCAGCCTTCCCCATGGTCCGAGAAAATTCAAAAAGAACTCCCCCTGCGACATCACAATAAACAAATACAACACGTTAAACCACATTTGTACACACTCCTAGCTCGATCTTGTACACAAAGTCCCAGTACGAGGGAAACGCTCGCCCCATCAAGTTAAGCAGGGCTACTGACTCCCTCAATTGCAGTTTCTATCAACTTCAGATGGCACTGGTGATCCTGTATATGGCGTGGGTGATACTCAAACTGCTTATGCACACAGACAGGAATTGACACCGTCTAGTCGACCAGGCCAAGGCAAGTAGTACATACGTGTTTCCCAATCCTTTTGCAAGCTAGAAACGGAAATCTCATCGAACCTGAGTCGTCTGAGGATGCAACACTACGTCCTGTTCAAGTGGACTGAGCCCACAACCGAACCCACCCCAACCCCCACCCCAAACTCACCAGTGGCATGCACCCCAATCGAATATAATAGCGAACAAAAACTCAAGGTTACAGGAAACCAGAAGACAGACTCACTTGAAATGATACGGTCGAGACGCGATTGTTTTCGACGAAGGGAGTGACGACCATGAGCCTCTCTCGATGTGCTGTTGCAGCGATTCTCAGGAGAACTCCGAGGAATTTGAAGAGGAAGAGTACGGCTAGAGTAGAGCGAGAACAGCTGGTCTAAGAGGAGAAGACTGCAATGAAGGTGAACATTGTCTCAGTCTTGATTTATACTGAAGTAGCGGACAGTCAGCTTGGCATCCGGGGAGTTTGTCACTGCCCTGCGGGCAAAAGTCTGCTATCTGACTGCTGACTGCGCTGACGGCCGGGATTGAAGGATGGCCCTCGCTAGCTGTGGCTGCATGCGCATCCATCGCTCACACCAGCGGAGGGGTGGTGATGACGATGGTGGTGATGATGATGTGAGTAACGAACTCCAAAAGGGAATTGAGGGGGAGATTGAGGGCGAAAAAGAGCGAGAGAGAGCGCGTTCGACCTGGCAAAGCGCCGTGGACGCCCTGGCTGGCTCCCATCTTGCGCGGACAACTAAAAAGCTGCATGAATCCGGCGGAGGGGATGGATTGCAAGCAGGCAGACTACGGCAGAATTATACCATGGCGCCCCCGCCTACGTGTCAGCATTCATTGCGAAATTACTTACGCAACGGGATTGCAAATTGGAAAATGCAATCGAACTGCCTCCATGTGGCCTCTCTTCTCCCTGCCTGCCTGCAGAGCGAGCTAGCCTGCCAGGGCTAGCTGCCCACCTCCCTTCCGTTCGGACTCTTGCCTTGCCTGCGCCCACTCAGCCGATGGCCCGACGGCACCGTCACACAGACGTGTGCTGCCGCGCCGACGCGGCCATGGAGGCGGCCGTCTCAAACGGTGTTGCCACAGTATTCTTGGCCGGGGCCAATCAGTAGATCAGATTTGGTCTTGATATTATTATTATTATTATTTACTTGGTTCTTACTTTTGTGGAAATTTGCAGCCTTCATAATATTCAGTAGCAATGATGTGGAATATTTCACACCCCACATTAGCTAAATTGCACTCGTTGATATTTGTTAGAGAATTGAAGTAAATGCGTTGGGTCTCAATTGTACAATGTACATTGAAGTAAGTTCCAATACATTAAAAATGTATGGACAATCAGTGCTTTGTATTCATTGAAAACAATTAACCAAAGAAGTAGCTTGCATTGATACTAACAAATGCCAATTATAATTTGAATTTCAGAGTGAGAAGAGAAGCTATAAAGAGAGATTTGGGGTGGTAGGAGGTACTAACATAATTCATATGGGATATGTAAATTAGAATGAGTAAAAGCTCAACCACTCATAATTAAGTTAAGAGTAGGAATTGTGTTTGAAGTAAAATTTCAAACTCTTTTAAGGCATAGTAGGATAACTTTTCTCAAAAAAATTTGAACTAAACAAAATTGGGAAATTAAGTAAAGTTTAATCTCCAAAAATCCATTTGAGATTTCAATCCTCCAATAAAAAGTTATGGAAAGTTTTTAGAGAGGGGTTGGAAGGGACATTCTTTCTTACATTTTCAAACATCCTCATTGAAATTTGTCCATAACTTTTGATTGGATGATTGAAATCTCAAACGGATTTTTGAAGATGAAACTTTACTTAATTTTACAAATTTTTTTAGTTCACAGTTTTTTGAAAAAAGTTATCCTACTATGCCTAAATGAGGTATGAAATTCTACTCTAATTATAATTTTTTGTTTTAACAATGAGCAATCAAGCTCTCATCTTCAAATTATCCCATACACTTTGAGGATTCATGGTGGACAATGAAATCCAATATAAAAATGACATCTCTTCTTTCTACTTCTACAAATGTCAATGATATAATCCAATATTGCTAGTATGTAAGTGCGAGCTTGTGAGCATTGAACCTACAATATAGGTACCTACAATATAGGTACCTACAATATAGATACCACACATTATAGATGGTGTACATATATCATAAACACCTATAATATGGGTATTTATAACATATACACCCTATAATCATAGATATTTTCTATAGTATATACACCTAGAACATAGATGTGTAGGATTCTAGGCTCATAGACTCACACTCCTATGTTCACATATTAGAAATCTTCTAATGCAATCCATTCATTTTACCATTTAAATGTATTTTTGGTGGTAGATGATAAAATTGCATTCGTGTAATTCTGATTGGATTCTTTCAGGTTTTCACAAATTGTTTTTCTTTACAATTATTTATTGAATTGTATGTCAATCCTAGATTTGCAAAAAATAATGAAGCATAATTATCATAAATGCATTGCCAATGCTTAAATTAATGATGTAAGGATGAATCTTGTGGATGAGAACTCGAAAGAGGAAAAGGTAGCCTCACTGAAGGCTACTAAATGTTATGTTGAGAAGACCAGACAATTTCTGAGCTTAACTTCTAAAGGACCATAAGGTCACCACATTTGTAGAAAATTCAAAATGTGAATCTCATTAAGAGTCTTTCAACAACAAAGAGTGCCTATGGTAGTTGACCTTTTTCTGACCACAACCTATTTTCACTAGTTAGACTGCTTTGTTTTGATCACATGGTTAAGTTACAACTCATTCAATACAAATGTCAAAGAAGGGTACATTGAGTTCATACAATGATGACAAGATGTACATTTGAAGCTACAATTATCGCCTACTTTGAAGCATGATCAATTTTGTAATCAGCTTATGGTTGGAAATGCAGTGCCCTATATAACAAAAATGGATTGAAGGGAATCTTTACGAAAAAAATTCATAAGTATTTCATTTTTAGAAGGGAGAAGGAAAAATTTCTGGAACCCTCGTCTACCAGGGGGATTTTTCTCTTCACCAAATGCATATTAGAACTATGCTAAATTGCTTAAGTGGTCGGAATAAAGTCAGCTACCTTAAATCTACTAATGCAATTCAATCAAGAAATTATCGAGTGTGCAATTTTTGGTGAATTTTTTGAGAATGCTTAAGGCATTGTGGGTTGTCACTTAACATCCTCGTGTCTTTGAGTTTCCACTCCTCAAAATGATTTGGAAAAACTCACATATTAATATCATAATTATATGTATTTGTGGGGAAAAAATTGAAGTTTTCGGATCAATTTTGAGCATTCTATTTTCAACATTCTAATTTTAACATATATACAAAGTGCCGCCTTATCAAACATCATTCATCAATCTTGTCATTGGTGGGATATTTTCAAAAATTATATGATTTTGTTGATCTTTTTTTATAGGAAAGCTACATAAATCTTCTTTCATTTCAATAATGGCAATTATCAAAATTATTCCACAAGAATGAAGAATTATGCTTATTACAAGAGCTAGTTAAGAAAACAAGAGCTATACTCAAACACCCCTAGTCCTTAAACATTAGATGAGATTGGGGGGGTTGGAGGGCCATTTTGGACCTGTTCCCAGCTCTATTCCTCCAATCTTCTCGAACTCAAGTGTCAGATTTTTTTTTTCAAAAAAATAAATAATAATAATTAAGTTTTTAAAATGAAAAACAAAATTATTATTATTATTATTTTTATTTTTCCGAAAAAATTGACCTGGCAGTCGCTTGGCCAAGTCAGCACAGGCGAGTTTCGGCAGATTTCAGCAGGTTTCAAGTGGGTTTCGAGTTGGGAACTCGCAGCCCTCCACAACAACCAAAACACATGTAATGTAGGGGTTATGCTTCAGTGAATCAGCTTAGGTGCAAGTGCTAAAGGCATCCTCATTAGACTCCGAAATTTGCCCCACCAAATAGAACTCCGTAATTTTCACTACTTTGTAATTAGAATTTGAAATTTCTATCATTAAAAACACATTCTAAAATACTTAGAATAAGTACAAAAAAACTCAAATTTAGAAATTGTAATGCAAAAAAAATATACCACTTCAAAGTACACTAGAAAATAAAAATTATAGTGGTTTTGGCAAATCATAGTTACCAAAACACATTTCACTCTATATTGCACCAAATTCAAAGAAGGGGTTAAAGAAATACAAATTTTATAATTTTACATGGAGAGATGGAAAAAATTTCTTACATTTAGAGGCTTATTGATCTATTTTGACAGAACCATGATCTTTCTATTGGAGACCAAATATAGTGTTGAAAAATTGGATTTAATTTGTGGTAAATAGAGATGGACAAGTGCCTATAAAATTGGATTTAATTTGTGGTAAATAGAGATGGACAAGTGCCTATAAAATTGGACAAGTGCCCTATGAGATTTATGATATACTAATTTTTTTGGTAAGGGTGATTGCAAAAAACATATGTACTATTTTGCATGCTAATTTGTTTTTGGCCATAATTTATGAGTTCTAGTTCCAAATTATTCAAAATTCATAGGTAAGGTATTCATAACCATTAGTTTAATTTTTTTGCAATTTTCAAAAAATATATATTTTCAAAAAATAGACCCAATTTTATATCACATTTGCCAATTTAGGGGGGCCTTAGAACTATTTAGTACCCAAAAATAAAAAATTGGAGATGAAATTTGGAGATGAAATTTGGAGGAGATTGCCTTCTAGTAGACTTGTAGCTAATGTTCAAGAGAATTCTAAAAATAGTTATTTTATATTATGTGTTGTAGAAGTCTACAAAGTTAACTTCTTTCAGCTTACATTTCAAAACATGTAAAATATTATTCACATTCAAATATTCAAGCATCCAATAGTTATTGGTTGCAAATCACAAGTTCTCTAAATATTATATTTTGGTAGTTCTTTTGGCAAATGACCATCTCCGTAGAATTTTTACAAATAAACAAGTTTTTTTTAATTTTTTAATTTTTTTTCTACTTTTAACTTATTAAAATATCAAAATATATTTTTTCTTGAGATTTGACACTTTTCTAGTTATCTTATTTAGAGTTTTTTTCTATGTTTTTCCTTCAGTGGTTACCTTGATCTTAAAGGTGTATATACTGGACATATCTTTTATATTCTTTAAAAAAAAAAATTCTAATTGTAAAATATGCTAGGAAAAAAAAGTAGAAGTATTTTGAAACACAACAAAATCTTTTTGTATTATGGCTATTACACCCACTTTTGGATGCATAGTGACACTTTTGTCACTATACACTTAAAATTTTAATTAATTAATTTTAAACTCCCCTCCAAACCCCCCCATCACAAGTTTAAAAAAGAAATTTAATTAAAATTATTTTTTTAATCTTTTCATCCCCCCTCCCCCTACTTGTAATTTTTTGAATGAGGTTTATATGACAAACAATATAGGACAATGAAAATCCCGTATCCCATATCTGTATATCGTATATCCGTATTTTGGTTTCGTATCCATATTCTGATTCTATATCCATATTCTAATTTTGTATCCGTATTCTGATTTCGTATTTGTATTTGGATGGATGGCTTAGATTCAATCTCAAAGATCAACGGCTTAAGAAAATTTGAGAAATCACTGGAGGGGGAAGCATTTAAAAAAAATCAACGGCCTATTCATTTTTGAGAGGGGGGGGGCAACTAATGGCAAACCAAATGTGTGACTACCTCTTTTGGATGCATAGTCACTCATATGTGTGTGTGAAATCATCTTAACTCCTAAAGTTCTTTGACTAGCTTTGTCAATCAAATACCCTCTAAAATTACTTACTATTTCAAGTTCCTTGGATTTAAATTTGAAAGAATAAAAAACAAAAATTTCACATGTATAATCTTGAAGTACATTACTTAGATACCTAGGTGGAATAAAATTTGAGCACATTTGACCACATGGATTGGAAAACTACAATGTTTGAAAGCTAGGATAAAGTTTTTGGAGGGCTTGCTAGGTAGGATCAGCATACTCTTGACCACTTTAGGATTTAAATTTTTACACTACAAAAATTTAGAAATTTGTAGAATCTTATATACCATCATGTTAGACAATTGTACGCCAAGTTTGAGAGGAATTGGATGAGAATATATAGTATACACCAAAAACTTTGCATGGCTACAATGTCAAAAAATATGTCTATACATTGGGCTCTTGTGATTAAAAAAATCACAATCAATTTTCCACCAAATCAAAATCATTAGTGAGCACAAAGTAACAAGTTCCTTCTTTATATAGGAAAAAATCTTTTGTAAAAATTTCAACATACATTGAAATAAAATCATCCTACAACTTTCCTCCTCGAATGGGCAACTCTATTATGTGGAAGCCCCTTTCCTACCCGTGATGTCTATTTCTTGGAGCTTGCCCAAAGTGATGGACTTCTCGTCCTTGAATAAAAGTCAATAGACTCAGCTCCTCCCCGGGGCTATTTGAAATTTTGGGGGCCATTGAACTTGCTCTCCTGGAGAGCACCAAAATGTTTTTATTTATTTTGGTGTAGGTATTACAACCTTACACTTTCACACAAAAATTCAAAAAATAAGATTCACAATTCACTTTGTAATGCCTTGTCTGAGGTTTTAAATACTCTACAAGAGCCTAAAATTTTTGAGGGGTTAACCCCTAAATGTCTAGAGGGATTTGTTAAAATTGATGATTTGAGAAAAATCATTATAAAGTGCTCTTTGGAAGGATATTTTGGAAGTGATATACAATTTAGAGTTTTAGATTTAGAATTTTAGATTCCATCCAAACAAGTAGATTTGCCACTATTATCACCAATATTTTTTTTATAAATTTTGAAAGGAAAAATTAAAAATTCCTTATAAATTCAATTAAAAATACATATTTTAATTTTTTGAGTAAATTTTGTTGGAATGGATTTGAAATGAGGTTCAATTTTTTGAAATGGTGATTGTTTGAAATTTTTATGTTCTTTAACTTCTAAAGGACAAAGGCCTTTTTTCTACCAAAAAACACTCAAAACTGCCATTTTTATAGTAAAGAGTAAAAAAATTGTTTTTTTTGGTTTTTTTGCACATGCAACCATAGGATATTACACCTAACTAGTATGAAAATGTGTGAAAAAAAATTCAGAAATTTTGACAACACAGATTGTAAGATATTTGCATTTGAAGTGGAAAAAAAACAAGTGTTTAAACACATTGCAAGACAAGATTATTTGATTGTAAACCTTCTTAATTAAAAAAATTTGCACTATAGAGTTTTGAGCTTTAAATATTTGTTGTAGGAAATTGAGTTGAGAGTCTAGGGGGAAAAATTCAAAAATACTTAATTTTTATTAATTTTTAAACTTTAAAAATAAATAAAAATAAAAATAAATAAATTTTTAAGTCTTAAAAATAAATATAAATAAATAAATGAGGGAAAAAATTATGAGATAGAAGGTCTATCTAAATTGAAAAATTGAAAAAACCTCGTAGATTTTCCTTCTATCTCATAAATTATTTATTTATTTATTTATATTTTAAAAATTAATCTTTTATTTTTATTTATTTAAAAAAAATTTGTCTATCTCATACCTACTTCTACAAAAAATTAAAAATTCTATGAGGAAATAAAAATATAATCTATGAGGGAAATAAATTAAAAGATTAAAATTAAATTTTCTTTTTTGCTACCCCTTCTCGCTTGTTTTGAGCTTATTTGGGCATTGTTTTTGTTCCCGGGCAGGGTTGCTATTTTGTGAGCTTGTGAGCCTGTGAGCATATAATTTTTTAGAGATTCCATCTAAAATTTTTGGTCAAAATTTATTATTTTTGATAAATTTTAGTAACTATTACCATGAATCTATTACCGTGGACCTATTTCCGTGGTCCCTTGAACAACCTTGATGTGCTACTTATTAGACTTTGCTAGATTTTTAAAAGAAGAAAAATCGGTTATTAATTAAGATTTGTTTGAAATCAACTGAGGTTGTTCCACTAAGATTATAATCACTTTCTTCTTGCTGCTTGGGTCCCCTTGGTGCCAAAGGGAGCCCCCTTGCATTAGGTAGAAAAAAATATTAAGTTTTTTTTTTTTTGTGTTAAATTTTTTTTTTCTCGTCGCGAGGGGGGCTCCCCTCGGCGCCAAGGGGACCCAAGCAACAAGAGGGGAGTGATTAACCAAATGACCATTTGATCAATAAATAGAAGAGTTGGGCCCTTGAAGGTCCTATAAAAGGACAATAATCAACTAATCAACAATTTGGTGTAACCGAGCTCATTCCTTAAAAAAATAATCCTTGTCAACTAAATATTTTCTTCCAAAATCTTAACAAGTCTGATTACCAATACATCAAAGTAGAAGTGTAGGTACCTCCCATTGGCCTTGAGAGGACCCACGCTACTACAAGATAGTAGTTCTTATCAATGGGTTTTTTTTCTAAAATCTAAACAAGTTTAATAACAATGCATCAAAAGAATTTTTTTGGTATTTTCTTATTAGCCCCAAGAAGACCCATATTGCTATAGGATAGTGATCAACCAATATTTTATACAAACTTATTTCCATCTCCATTCATCTTTCACATCAATTAAGTTCATCATTTTCAAAATGTATACTTCTAATATTTTAGACAACATTGAAAATTATAATTTTCATGTGGATTCTATATAACCACAGTAATAGGTCCACGGTAATAGGTCTGTAGTAATAGGTACTAAAATTTACTACTAATAGTATATTTTGGCCAAATTTTTTAATGAAGTCTATTATTAGAAATATTTTTAAGTTTTCTTGTACTTCTTCAAATTTCTAAACTCAACGCTCATAGGCTTATGCTCACAGGCTCACAGAATAGCACCACTGTGTTTCCGGGCACCGATTGAAGAAAAATAATATTTCGATGAAGCTAATCAATTTTTCTATCTTCAAAAAAGTTTCAAACATCATGACAAAAATTTAGTCCATAGGTGACTAGGTGCTTGCACAAAATTCCATTTGTTCCCTGAAAGGACAATGGTAATTTAGGGGTTAAATCTATGACCTCATTTTTGCAAATCTAGTTTTGAACTAGAATCAACACAATTTTGGCTTGGTCAACTACTTGATATACTTCCATATTTGTAATTTTAGAAAAATATGTACTCTAATAATATCAAATCAAATCATTAGATAGGACAACAATTTGATAAAGTATCTCTACAAATTAGTATAGGATGACTTTCATCTAAGTAGTAATGAGAAAGATAAGTGAATGTTTTTCTATTCATCATCTAGAAACTGGACATCAAAGCGTTTCGGGTTTAAACTTCAATCATCATTATCTTAAAATTTTAGAATGATGATTTTGAATAATGATTATAGTGATACAAAAACTTAATTTAGCCATAATAAAGTTCAAAAGGGTAATTATAAGAATAGTCCCCCTTTTGTCCAAAATGGAGAGCTATATGTTTTTGCATATATTAACATCCCATTATGATTTTATATATAGTTGATCCAAAAACATTGAAGTATCATTCAATTTGCTATTCTAAACAAAAAGAAATCTAAAAACCATAGAGACAACACCCCGCCTAAGGTGAACTGAGTCCCTTGCTCATACCTGAGGAAAAATGCTAACTCCATCAACTACCTCTGGATAATGTGTACTTACCCATACACTTCTCTCTAGTCTCTAGTAATATAAATATGAATTATCCATACCTTATTTAAGTTAGGTTGTTTGTTTAATTTGTTTGTTTGTTTGTTACCGTGAGATTTTCAAGACCGTGCATCCTTTGGTTGTGTGCTTGGTACCATCAGAAAGCCCTTGACAAGGAAGGGTGCATAGACTTTGTTTCGAGACATTTGGACGTACATTATGAATGTTATTAAATTTTGAAGTTTTTATGAACTTGAAAATTAGAAAATTACTTTTACTTTTATTTTGACTCAGGGCACACTATAATCCATTAAAATAGAGAGATGTATTGCATGAAATTTGCAAAACTGTCCAATGTGTAGCCACATGGTGTTCGTGGTTTACAGTACAGTAGTGGGATAATCTATTGTAGAGGTTAATGTCAGACCCACAAGCACGATGCAAGTTAAGCTTAGATGATATATGGAGTGCCTACTGTTACAATAATTTGTATCAGACAGCTGTTTGTACAGACAATTGAAAGATAAGCAGCATTCTTCTTCATCCTTTTTTTTTCACATACAGAGCTCAATTTTTAAGAAATTTCCCATATCCTACATCATGTTGAAATGCTTATTTTAACCGTTTAGTTTACGGTGTTCCTACCTTAGTATCCATGATTAAAATAGAGAGATGTATTGCAAGAAGTATGCAAAACTGTCCAATGCATAGCCACATGGTGTACGTGGTCTACAGTAGTCAGATAATTTATTGTAAGGAATGATCTACTGTTAGTAGTGGTTAATGTCAGACCCACAAGCACCATGTAAGTTAAGCTTATAAGTTAGATGATGTGTGGAATGGTTATACAAATAATTTGTAAGGTAGCCGACCTCATTCCGACCATATAAGCAATTTAGTGTAGTTCCAGTATGAATTTGGTGAGGAGAAAAATCCCCCATGTAGAGAAATAGATTTAAAGAGGGTTCCAGAAATTTTTCCTTTTTTTTCTCTCAAAAATAACATAGTTATGAATTTTTTTTGTAAAGATTCTTTTCAATCCATTTTTGTTATATAGGGGTACCGCATTTCCAACCACAGGCTGATTACAAAATTGACCATGCTTCAAAGTAGGTGATAATTGCGGCTTCAAATGTACATCTCATGATCATTGTATAAATTCAATGTACACCTCCCTGACATTTGTGCTATGTGAGATGTCACCTAATCATGTGAGCTGTCACAAGTGATCGAAAATAAAGCAGTCTAACTAGCAAAAATAGGTCAGTGGTGGGAAAGAGGTTGGCTACCTTACCAGACAGCTGTTGGTACAGACAAATGAAGATAAGTTAAGCAGCGTTTTTGCATTACCATAAGTTACCAGAATGACTTGCCCTCAGTTGTGGTTGAAAGTCTATTGTAAATGATTTGCAGATTGAAGTGAGGATCTGCATGATTCACATGAGGAGTCCACAACCATCTTCCATGTACAGACTCTGGGCAGTCCGTTGAGTTGATGAGTCTCCATTGGGAGATCCGACTGGAGGGGTCCATCCGTCCGATTGGAGGTCACCCGTCCATCCAGGGGCTTGCCATTATGGCTGGACATGCTGTAAACGAGACTGGGTAATAACTTGCAGAATTCATTGAAGTGTAATCTCCTACATAACATTGTTAAACCATCAGATTGGCACCCCCCCACATGGAGGTATTATTCTTCCCTATATACCTGGGGGAGACTTTAGTTATAATGTATGGAAGTTTGTGTAAAAAGAAAATACAGACCTGGACAGGTTGGAGGGGCGACTGGAGACCCCTTATTTTTTTTAGGAACAAAACAAAATATTGCATGCTGCAATCCATGTTGCATGCTACAGACTTTATTAATTACCATATCATAAGGAATGGAGCAGGGCCAGGGAGAACTGACCTCCTCGCTTGGCCCTGTGGGCAAACCCTGGAATTATTTATTTTCTGCACATTAATTTTTTTTGCAAATTTTGAATTCATTTTTGCGATCAGAGACCCCAAATTAGCTAGGGGAAGTCAAGAGTATACCTTAGAATGGCCCAAAATAGGAGGCATTTTTTTTACTTGCACCCCTGGTAAGGCCGAGCGAGGGGGGCAATCATGGAGCAGCTGCCTAACAGAACAGTTGGCATGGCGGAGAGGAAGGAGCATCAGCACATAGCCACTCTGGAGGGCCAGGGTGAACTGACCCCCTCGCTCGGCCCTGCGGGCAAACCCTGGAATTATTTATTTTTTGCACATTAATTTTTTTGCAAATTTTTAATTCATTTTTGCGATCACAAATCCCAAATTAGTCTAGAGAGGTCCAGTGTATACCCTAGAATGGCCCAAAATAGGGGGCTTTTTTTTACATGCACCCCTGGTAAGGACGAGCGAGGGGGTCAATACACCCCAATCCTTTGGAGGGCCAGGGGTGAACTGCCCCCTCATTGCCCCGTTTTACTCCTGGGGAAAACACTGTGGAATTTTTTATTTGCAATCAGATGATAAAATTTAAATATTTTGAATTCAGATTTGCAATCAATGGCCCCTAATTAGCTTGGGGAGGTGTACAAATTAGAAAAATCACAGCAAAAATTAGTTTTTTTTTTTCACAATAACCCCTGGACGAGGCAATGAGGGGGTCAGTTCACCCCGGCCACCCTCTCGAGATGGTAGTTAATGGAATGCATTAAGTTAGTAAGAGCAAGAGCTTGGTCCCCTTCCAGTTGTTGGAGGTCCAGAGAGACAATGGAAACCAGCTCTAAATTATTACTCCCATCACTCATTCACTCCCCCAAGTCTACAAATGAGTGCCCTTCCATAACTGAAGGCATCTCAATGTGGAGACAGGAACAAGAAGAATATGGAGATTTTGAAGTAGAGGGAGGCGGATGTTATTCCCTTTCAGCGACTTTAAAAAAAAAATTGACACGATGTGATGCCGGCAATCCAAACCTCAATTGGACTTTTCCACATTATAAAAAGAAAGAGCAAAAAAGACTCTACATAAAAAAAGTATGACAATTATGACTTTTCCTATTGTGAGCCAACTTGCGGGCTCTTTATATTTTGCCAAATTATTGGGTTGGGGATGGAAAATGTCGTGGACGGGAATAAGAGGAGACCAATGCGAGTTGCATTGGGGCGCGCTTTTTTAAGTGGACCCATCATTATGCCTTTGGTGTGTTGGGTCCTAGTTGCATTAGAGCGCTTTTAGACAATTCAAGTAATATTAACCATGTGAATGTTGCCGTAGACTAAAAGTGTCCAATGGGTGATAAAGAATTTTCCTATGTAAGACAAAAGTGTAGATAGTCATCTTTAGAATTTTGTTCGAAAAGGAGAGGTCTTACGTAGTAGTTTGACCTTCAATGAGTGCTCTTGGATTTCTTTACACAAATGATTCACACGGTACCAAGAAGAATGATTTCCATACTCACCATCCTAATGTTCCAAAGTTAACAACTTGTAACCATGTGAACAATATTAATATTTGTGGATTTGTATGCTCAATTATGCCACTAAATATGAGTGGAAGTTATTATGATTTATTTTTCAAAGATGAAATTGCATATTATTTATAAGTTGTAAAAGTTTCAGATTTTTGTGTGAAAAGTGAAATTTATTGTGAATTTTGAAGCAAGAATGAACTCAAGGAAATTCACATTAAATGCAAATATATGTTAGATGATTCTATAAATTTCATTATAGGTGTGTATTATAATGTAAAGCATCATGGCATAATCCAAATTTAAGTATCGTCTTATAATTGAAAAAGCAATAGACCATGGTTATTGGACCCAAATTTCAAATTGCTATAAAAAATTTAATTTTAACAATTGTTCAAATTCCCAAATTGGAATAGACTACATTAACTTCATTTCACTAGTTGAGTTCAAATTCAATAAAGAATATTTTCTTGTCTAAAATTCAAACCTAGAACAAGTAGGGACAAGTTGCTTAAAAATACTAAAAAAACATCTTTTGTGATGAGTTCTTTTAGCATCTTCTTGAGAAGGAATTTTGACCAATATCCAATGCACACTCATTCAAAGACTCTAAAAAATGGATGAAAAATCATAATTCTTCATCAAATTTTGGCAATTTGTAATCATCCAGTGCCACTTTGTCGTTGTGTGGACAATTAACCCCTAAAGGACCACTGTCCCCTCAGGGGACAAAATGAATTTCGGGTAGGTTCCTATGATCTCAATTTTTAGTGAAACTTTTTGAAACTTTCTCATAAGATAGGAAATCTTATTAGCTTCGTGGGAATATAAATTTTATTTCAATTGGTGCTGAGGAGCAAAAGTTATGGCATCTTAAACATAATTTTCACGTCCAGGCAGAAAAAGAAATGTACAAAAATTTGAAATTTTTTATTTTATTTTTTTATTCTTAAAGATAATATTCTTTTTCTACATGTGAAGCTTTGATTCATTCCATTTGGATTAGCAATGTGAAAGTTATGAACAATCTTGTTTTTTGGGCAATTTGAGCATCTTCTTGAAAAAATAATTTATACGATGCAATTTTGAATGCAATTTTCACAATATTACAAAAAAAATTGTTTGACAAGGTTAAGATTTTTAGCTAGAACAATCTCACCGTTGAGATTATCATGTTTCACTCCCATCTTAGAGCTATTAACGATTTAGTTTTTCTTTCAATCTTGGACCTACTTCTACTTAATAATTTTTTAAAGAATGAAAATCAAGTGTTTTTTTTTTGAATTTTTTTTTCCTGGACTTTCAACTCTATTCTTCAACACACAAAAATTTAAATTCAAGGTCCATGGTGCAAATAAAATTCACAAATGGCAATCAAAGTCATCTGAAATTGCAGGCCAGTATTCAAAAAACTTTCTTTTTTCAACTTTGAATGCTAATATCTTCCAATCTGTACGGTCAAACTCCATGAAAATTTTACCACATAATCCTTGACTAGTAAAGTGCAAGATCCTACGGTTAGATTATAGAAGAAGAAAAAATTGTCTTTTTGGATGAATGCAAAAGAAATGGCAGTTTGAGTAGTTTTTGATAGAAGAATGGCCCTGGTGACAAAAGGTGTTTGCATAAAAAATTGGATGCATTATAGTCACACTTGATTGTAACTTTTGAAATATCCATTTTTGGTATTTGATTTAGACTAAGTAAATGAAGTTGAACAAGTTGTATTTCTATTTCATGTTGAAACTCTAAAAAAATTCAAGACTTCAATGAATTATTTAGTGAAATTTCAAACTTTTGTATTAGAATCCAAATAACACAATATCTTTAGATGTTTTTTCAGGCCTCTGGGAGACCGCGAGTTATAATGTTGTGATAACCAAAGAATGTGACTCCTGTAGTGACACTGCAGTGGTCCTACATGGCCGAGAGATTGCCAACTAATTTCTCTATTTTTTATTTTTTTTATTTTTTCAACTTTTTTTGCATTTGAAGAATAAAAAAAAATTGAATTTTTTTCTTCTTACAGTTGGTCATTCCTTCATTGCGGGGAGAACAGTGAAGGAAATAGGCCTGAAATGGTCTCCCAAAGGCCCGAAAAAACATCTAATGTGTTGCATTCTTAACTTTCATTTTTATTGTTAAAATGATATGTACATTTAAATTATGAATTATTGTTTTCCATCCTAACCATTGTTTTGAGTATTAAGAAATTAATTTATTCCAATGAACTATAAAATTACACTTCAAAAAATCACAATAATATTAATATTTCAACCCAAACTTTGAAAAAATCTAAATTTGTAGAAATAGTGTTTTTTCTTATATGAAAATTAAGTATAGACACAAGTGTCTCTTTTGAGCTCATTGTCATTGTGATAAATTGTCACAATGAACTCAAAACTCCTTTAATAAAAAAAATTCTTCTTATTTATTCCACCCCTAAATATTTTAAATTAAATTTTTTCCTGAACCTCACCCCTCCCCTCTTTGTAATTTTCAGAATTAGGTTCTCTCACAATCACTATGGGATATCTATTTCCCAAGTACGTATCTATATCTATACCATATCTGTATCCGTATCAGAGTGCGTATTTGTATCCATATCTGAGTTTTTTTTTGAAATCAACGGTTGTGGGAGGTTTGTAATTTTTTTTTCTAAAAAATCAACGGCTCTTGCTTTTTGGAAGAGAGGGGGGCTATTAATTAATGGCCAAATGGCTAGTTCACTCTTTTCGGTACATTTGATACATTGTGTTTTTTCATATATAAAAGTTATCAATCAACTATATAGAGCAAATATAGTAAAGTCAATAAAAATGCTCCTTTGTTGTGCAGTTATCATACAAAATTTGGTCAAGAGTATGAATGGATAGCTAAATGGCTTCCTAAATTTATTTATTTTCTTTACAATGCCTTTCATTTTACATAAATTATTCTCCCCCCCCCACATGCAAATCAAAGCATATCAATAAAGAAAATTCACTAAAAATAACGCCCAAAAACAATGTCTCAACTTGATTTTTGAATATATTGAATTTGGTTTGTTTTTAGTATTCTATTAGATCTATTAGTTCAATATTTTTAACTTTACTTTCTTTTTATATTCTACTAGTTTTTATTGAACTTGACGGAGCACAAAAAATATGTTACTTTTTCCCTCGCTTTTTTCCCAGTTGAGCAATCCAAACAAATAAGAAAAAATCACTTTTTTCAAGAGCAAAAATTTGAAAATGGTTTCCAAGAGTTATGTATATAGTTTTCAATGTTTTTTGAAAAAAATAAAATCATAGGATGTAGATTGTTTATTACAACATTGAAACCATTGGGATTGACATTTTTCAATTCTACAACTAAATTCTTAATAATTTTGTATTTTGAATCATTCTCTACTTCTTTTTGCTTACTATTTTTTTCCTATATGTTGTACAATTCCAAATGATGTGAAAAATTTTAAGCATGTAATAAACTTTTCTAGAAAATAGAATCCTAAGAAGCACCACCATTTTGGACATTTTTCATAGAAAATAGAGCTTGTAAAGAGTAGCTGCTCTATTTTTCAAAAGGCCCAAAAAACAATTTCTATGAATTCAAAAGCTCATATCTTGTAATCCACACAGTGGAAATTTCTGAAATTTTTTTCCACATCTTTTCTAATCAACTAACTACAAGATCCTACCATTATTTGTGTCCAAAAATGTTTTTTTTCTAAAAGTTAGTACTTGTACTAAAAATGACAGTTTTGGAGCATTTTTAGTGAAAACATAGTCAAGGAACTTAAGGAATAGAAACTTCAAAAGTAAAATTCATTGTAGTGTAGGACATTATTTGTGGTATAAAGAAAATTTCCATGTCACTTCATATTTAGAAATATGGTTATATATTCTCAACTTCAAACTTCAATGAAATGCTTATTTAAGGAATTTTCAAATTTTCCAAATAGAATAGAAACTACACTTTAGAAGCTGCTTCATTTTGTAAATTTGCTCATAAGGAAAAGAGATCATGTTGAATATCAAAATCAAATTTAGGGAAAAAAATCAAATTTTTGAAATATGTTATATGGTATGTTATACAATGTACCATTTTTTTTACAAACTACCCCATATAAAATAAAATAAATAAAAATGTCTCGAACTTAAGTCAATGATGTAGATATTGCATCAAAAAAGTTGTACACACAAAATTGGATGAAAATCATCCATTATCCAATATGCACAAAGCCTATTCGACCAACAACATTCTAGGAATAAGAAGTGAAACAAGATTCAAAAATGGTAGTTGTTGGATTGAAAACACTAATATAAGAGAGAAAAAATATACAATGGGCAATGGGATGATTTGAGTGTACACAAGCAAATATAGAATTAATCCAAGTAGGACATTTTGAGTTCTTTTAACAAATATAAACAAAGATAGTACACATAGAAGTTCTATTTTTTCCTCTATTTTTTTTGTATATATCTTCATAGAATCTTAATTTCATTGAGTCAAGTTAATAAAAGTCATAGTAGTTATTTTTCATTTTCTACAGTGTATTTAAAAATATATATATTCATGTAGTGTATTTGAGTAGTGTATTCATTGTAGTATATTTGGAGAACTTCTATATTTTTGCTCTTCAAACTTGATTTAGACTTTCAAATTTAGTTTTTTTTGCACTTGTAGATGACACATATTTTCATCTCTCCAAAATAAAATTAAAAATTAAGTCATAGTTACAAAACTTCTTACGCAATAATCATTCCAATGCATAAGAACATTTTGAAAATTTCTCACAGACCTATGCAATTCATGTTGTTGGAATACAATGCTCGGAGTTCAATTGATTGATGACCAATAGTTCCATCATAAATAAAATAAAATTTAGTAGGTTTTTGTGAGCTTGTAAGGTAAGAGACCCTATTTGCACCACAATTCAAAAGTCACCCTATGTGCACTACTATGTATCAATAGTGTATGGTTGAGTCCAATGATCTTACAAATTTTTCTTTCCAATTAGATTCAAGTAGCAAATGGTAAATGTTCAAAAATGCATAGATTTTCATACCGCAAATTGTACCAGAATTATAATAAAGTGTACTTGAATGTTATACAACAATTTCCAGAGAAGTGGAGCAACCCTATGATATGAAGAAAAGTTAGTGTAGCCTTCTAATTCACTATAGAGAACCTTGGGAAGATACTTAAAGATTTGTTGCAATATGTGCATCATGAACTCTAGTCTCTGTACAAAAAAATTTGACCTAAAAACACATCATATAGCTCTAAAAATATAAATTGAACGCATTGTCTTATTCAACAAATATTTTGAATGCAAGGGCAATCCATTAAGATGTAACAATGGTTCATGTTGCAACCTATAATGCAATTCCATGCTTTCAATTCCAAAAGAAATATTCAAATATTGTGAGAACCAACATCATGTATATGTTTGTTTCATTGTCTATATTTTTAATTTTATTAATGTCACTTTCCTTCAATTTTGTGTGCAATAATATGAAATGATGTGAGGTAAATTGTTTAGCCTTTTTCTACCAATTGCCTAATTTTGTCATCAAAGTTTTGACCCAATTCCACCACAAAACTCATCCAAATCTGTTCATTTTTTGACAAAATCAATGCATTAATGCCAACAAGGGATAATGTGTCAATCATTTATTGGTAAATACTTTAATGCCATTAGACATGGAAAGGCAATTATGGATTGCTTACATGACATTTATGACTCCACTCTATAGACTAGTTTTTTTAATTTTAGGGCAGACCACTTTAGAAATTCACATAAATTATGATTTTAATCAAAAAATTATAAATTCATTTGGGTTTGACTATTTGTGAAACAAGTGCACACCTCTTAAAAATATGTGACCCTCTTGGAATTGCAACTTGGCCCTAAGATACGGGCTAAGATATTTGGATTGCAAAATTAGGTTGTTAATAGGCTTATCTACCTTACACCAACATGCTAAGGCACAAAAAGTTCTTTGGGGGTTCTAAGAACAAATTGGCAAAATACAAAGCAGTTATTCCAATTTATGATGCACAAAAACTGAATTTTAAACATGACCAACTTTGAAATTAATTTTCTATCAAATCATAACTAATTTTTCTTCAAACTTCCATAGTAAGGTAGTGTGTTCTAAAAGCGCCCATCTTCTTCAAACCGCCCCTATTTTTAGGTGGAGAATGGAGATGGGGTGATCCTTAAATGGACCATTATAGCAATTGAATGCACCAAAGAAAAATTGTTTTTCTATTGTAAGAGCCAATCATTGTCTTTGATTTCCACACATTGCTTTACAAGTTGCAAGTAGACAGATTTTGGAAGACCTATAGTCACAAATAGGTGCCTATGTCCAGAATCTTTGAAAATTTGTAACTAATTCAAAAATGCTTGGAAAAATACAAAACCACTTGTGTTAGGTTCCACATCCATTTTTCTTTCTCTGAAAAATGATAGAAAAATAATTTTGCCCACTTCAGCCTACGAAAAAGGCGGACCAGCTCTTAAATGGTCGCTTTTAGAGCATATTACCTTAGTGTATTATATGTCACATACTGCAACTTTCATATATTCTACTTTTGGACTTTGCCCATTGATGCTTATGGTACCGTTCTTTGAATGAAAAAGTTTCAAAACTATACTTATTTATCACTGTACAATATCCATTGAATGTGAAAATTCCTCAAAGGCAATTACTGAGAAATGAAGTGCTTCACTTGGGCATGCTGTTGTACAAATTCTCTGTACGTTACAATTCAATTATTAGGACATGGAATTGCCACTGCAGAATGTGCTGTACAATACTTGCCTGTGACTGAACAACCCAGAAACCATGTACAATCTTGACCCACACAGCTACCTCTTTAATATCACATTCTCTAATATCACATCCTCATATATTCTAGCACCAAACTTAAGTACCCAACAAATGGTCCTATGTCCACACCAATATTAACTCCACATCCTCACAAGTTAAGACAGAAGTTTCATACAATTCTACAAATGTGTCACTAAAGAGTTCAACAAGTGTGAAAAAATTGATTGCGTACCTCCTCCTTCTTGTAATATGAAATATCCTACGCTAAGGTTAGATTTAGTAGAAATTAAGCCATTTTTGAAAAAATGTGACACATGTCATTTTGTGAATGGTCTGAGGTGACATAAATCCCTGAGAATCTAACGTGGAAACTCAATTTTGGCACTTAGATTGACCTTCAGGTATGATACTTCTTTAATATCACTTTCACTAACATGCAACTATATGTATTGATTATCGTCATCAAGCTGTGACAATAAAGAGGGATAGGTGTATCTGACAAAGTACATGCCTGAATAAAAAGGTTGGGAAGTTACAATCAATTTTGTTAACTTGTAAACGCTCAGGGCACCAAATTTTGGTGTCAACAAAAAATTGAAGTTAAATAATCTTTTATCAAATCATTATTTTTAGTAGTTTTTTTAGACAAATTCTTTTTAAGAGTCTAGTTTTAGCATCAAAAATCCAATTTTGAAAATGAATTATTATGATTTTTCTATTCAATTTTTTTCTATTCAAGGGGTGTTAATTGCAAATCTTGATTTTCTAGTGTTCAGGGCTCTTGGAAATGAGCCTCAAATACATTGGATCTTGAAGAAAAAATCATAATACAAATTCATTTAAAAAAATTGTAGAGTAGATTTCAAGAAGTTGTAAATTGATTGGAGTTAAGCATGTAGTTATGTCCTTGAATCCCATATATTTTTTTGGTGATCTCAATTTTAGATTTGACATGTGAAAAGAGGATTGAAAGACTTCAAACCACTTCAGCAATTTTAACACACTCATGATCAAACATTATAATTGATCTTTCAATCAATAAGTGACATTGTTGTGTTTTCTTTTCCAATGTGATCCCTAACATGTCTAGTTTGAGTTTGTCCAACTACAACTCACTAAAAATTGGTACAAATGATCAAAATGGTGACTTTTTGTTCAATTTAGTGCAAATTCCAACTTTTCCAATTGAGAAGCTCAGAAGAAGGCCTTGATCATTGAGGGGTTAATCGGCGATATTTCAATACGTACTTTGTTGGCACCTTTCTGAGCCAACATTGAGAAAAATAATCCATACATGTCCTAGATGTTTCAGACGTTATGTACATACATGTCATAATTTTTTGGCGCCTGAATCTAGATATCCAAATTAACGAAAATAACTGTTAATTGGGGTCAAATAACACCGCAAGAACAACACAGTCAATATGATTGTTGCAGTGACGTACACCACGGGTGTCAATGTTTTGAGCTAAATGAAATGACACTCTAGTAAATAATTAAGTCCTATAACTTATACCTGTATCCATTCTGTGCATGCATGTCGATCATTCTTGGAATCTTTCCCGGGTGTCGACGTAAACTCTAAATATTCGTCCTAGCTAGTACGGCATGCAGTCAGACCGACGTACCCCGAAGGTTGACAATTGAACCGATTGACAATTAAAAATAAGGAGTACTTTACCAGAACAGAAGGGACCATCCAGAATCTCCAATTCATTAATATTTGATTATTATTATCGTACAGTAGTATATAGTCCAGTCTGCAGTGAAGTCCCCGACTGAGTAAATTAAAGTCTGTACGCGGCGCGTAATATTCCTGGGCTTACTTCAATTCGCAAGCGCAACTGTGGGGATCCAGCTTACGGAATGTGGCCAATGCCAAGTTGTATTTTGAAGAGGAGAATCCTTGAAAAACTCATGACTTTCATGGATTTTTCATGATAGAAACTACTGCAAATTTTTACTTGCGGGTGGCGTGCAGACGAAGCTTCACGTACAGCAGCTACATGATCGACGAGCAGAAATTCGATCGGAGTCAGGTCCAAGACGAATTGGTTATGCAGTGCTAATTATGCCACCTATCTAGCTACAACTGACCAGATTTCAAACTTGGGATAGACTTCAAGGTGACTGCATTTAATTGCCCAAAAATTTAAAATAAAATAAAATGACCTGCTTTCGAAGATGCAGCGAATCGGTCTATTCTAGGCCGGAAGAGGATTCTTCGTTTCTCTTTCTAGAATCCCCACTAGAATTAATCTTAAACCACGATACATTCATGATCATTAATGAGCAGCGAAATATCGGACCGTTACGCACCGTCCCAGTGCCTTTTTTCAAGGGACCCCATGTGGCCAAGCAGCCCATACATGCCAAGCCAGGAATTAGAAGTCGTTTCTGGAGAACCTTCTAGCTCTTCTGGTTGAATATTTCGGAATTGAGGCGTCTAAGTGTATGGCAAGCAATCTTCTGTCTGCACATACATGACAATTGAGCATGCATGAAGCGGGAGTTCGTTCGATATCTGCGGTAGGAATGCTTTGGGGAGCCAGGCGGTTTGATCAGTCAGGAATACTCGGGGATGGACACAATGAAACTGAATGAATGCACGGTAAGGTATGTGAGCCGGAATCAACATGTGAAACGCATGTACAGACTAGCTACATTCGTTGCAAGTTGCGATTTCAGGTGCACATACCTAGCTTGAAATGCACGCAATGTCAGGTTGTTGATAAGAAGTGTGGTTCCTTTTCATGAATCGAACTGTGTCTGTACATGATTAATAATAATATACATCATACAGACTCGACCTTCCATTACCCTACTCTGTCTTCTGTTAGGCAATAAATTGCCAGCTCAGTACGTGATTGCTGCCTTGATTGCAGGGGAGAAAAAGCCACAATCTGAGAGATGAAGCTCCGTTTGATCGGTCTGTATGAACGAAACGCACTGGAAACTCTTTCAAAACACCTGTCCGGTTGTGGTCCGGCCACCGCAACAATTTCTACGCCCTCGTTCACACAGCACAAGGTATGTGGCACTCATGAAGCTGACAGAGGATCGTATTTTATTAAGCATTAATTTCATTTGTGGGATTGTGATTTTCTCGATTCGAGAGCCAAATCTCTTGAAATCAAGTATCAAGCATCGTTGTCAATATGATTGATAGTTTCTATGATCTCGGATATATATCAAAGTGGCATATATTTTGTTGAGAACAGGGCAAGACAACACTTTCATGTCCATTCCAAGAAAGATCAGCTGTATGGCCAGAAACAATTGTCCAAGTGATGCTTGCACTATTTTCTGATTGAATTTGTACGTCAATTGATACGCAAGTGATGAGAAAGAGACCAAGTACAATTCACCCAGCTTTTACCATGTAGTGGTTGAAGGGCGGGAAATGATATTTCCAAGAGAGCATCCGTCCAATAGAGCTAGCTTCTAAACAGGAGTAACTGCGAAGATGTAATTGATGTCCTAAATGACATCCTAAGTAAATAGCATTCGGACGGCATTTAACCACTCCCCGTTCCCTGGGGGGGGGTGTTTGAAACCATGTGTCACGAAAGTAACTCCATGACTACTATACTAACAACCACGCACGCCGGGAAATCATATCTCCAGCAACAGAACACGCAGGAGACATCCCAAATGGAAACTGAACAAATGTTCCTTAGTGTCCAAAATCTCGTTCCCAGAATATCCCACCATCATTGGACACTGACTGTGGGAAATCTTATGAAATTCCATAGTCTGCCGTGCTCATCTTCGCCGCTGCTGCTGCTGTGGCGGCGGCGGCGGCGGCGGCTGCACTGGCGGCTGCACATTCGCCGGACGGTAAATCTGCGGCCTGTACACGGACAACTCAGGAGGCGTGTTGTCTCGCTCACCGTCGCTTCCATACCCACCGTCACCCGCGGCTTGCACTTCGAAATCGGCCTTCCCCATGGTGCGAGAAAATTCCCAAAACCCTACCCCTGCGACATCACAATAAACAAACACAACACGTTAAATCACATTTACACAAGCTCCTCGATCTTCTACACGAAATCCCCGTACGCAGGAAACGCCCCCATCAAGTTAACCACGGATACATACTGACTCCCTCAATTACAGTCGCCATCGACTTCAGATGCATGGAACTAGTGATCCTATATATGGCGTGTGTGATACTCAAACTGCTCATGCGTACATACAGGAATTGAGGTTGTCTAGTCGGCGAGGTCAGGGCAAGTTCTACGTACGTGTTTCCCAATCGTTTTGCAAGCTATTAACGATAATAAACTGTAATAATCTGATCGAAGCTGAGTCTGAGGATGCAGCACTACGTCCTGTTCAAGTGCGACTGAGTCCATTACGTACCGTACACCCCCAAAAGAAACTGAACAGTGGCATGCACCCCAATCGAACATATTAGCGAACAAAAACTCAAAAACCAGACCACAGACTCACTTGAAATGATACGTTCGTCTAGACTGTTTTCGACGAAAGGAGTGACGACCGTGCGTCTCTCTCGATGTGTACGTTGTAGCAGCGATTCTCAGGAGAACTCCGAGGAATTCGATGAGGAAGAGGAACGGGAAGAGTAGAGCGAGCGAGAACAGCCTAATAATTAAGAGAAGGGAAGAGAAGAGAAGCTAGGCCGGTGAAGACTGCAATGAAGGTGACGACATCTCTACCTTGATTTATGCTGAAGTAGCGGACGGTCAGGATGGCATCCGGGGGTTGTATGTTCAGGTTGTTTGGATCTGCCCTGCATGCACGGGCAGCCCTGCTAGCGAAAGTCTGTACGTCTGCGCAGACACGGTCGTGAGCCGTCTCAAAGTATTGCTATTTCAAGTATTATTATTATTATTATTATTATTATTATTATTATTATAATAAAAATTAAAAATTAAAAATAAATAAATAATATTATTTCCTTGGTTTTCACTTTTGAGGAAATTTGGAAGGAAGCCAGGTTTTATCAGCCAGGCAACTTCGTTAGGTGAGTCATCAGCTCCGTCCGTCAGGAGCAGCCCCACAGCAACGCTGAATCAACGCTGTAAAGGTTATGCACCATTGATCTTGTAATGAGGAATGTCCTCCGTTGATTTGCTTCAGAATGTTGCTGTGGGGCTGCTTTTAAGGGCATCCTCCGTAGACTCTGGAATTTGTCCTGTCAAAACATAACTCTAACTTTTTGCTGCTTTTTAATTACAACTTGAAATTTCTATCACTGGAAGCACATTCAAAATTACTTTGATAGGTACAAGACTACAAGAAAACTCAAATTTAGACATTGGACACAAAAAGTGTATTGCTTCAAGAGTACACTAGAAGACTGAAATTTATAGTGGTTTTGGCAAACTTAACCCCTAAAGGACCATTGTCCCCTCGGGGGACAAAATGGATTTTGGGCAAGTTCCTATGATCTCAATTTTTAGTGAATTTTTTTAAAACTTTCTCATAAGATAGGAAAACTTATGAGCTTCGTGGAAATATAAATTTTATTTCAATTGGTGCCCGGGAGCAAAAGTTATGGCATCTTAAACATAATTTTCACGTCACTGGGCAAAAAAATAAATCTACAAAAATTTGAAATTAATTTTTCAATTTTTTTCTTCTTAAAGATCATATTTTTGTCTACATGTGAAACTTTGATTCATTCCATTTGGATTAGTAATGTGAAAGTTATGAACAATCTTGTTTTTCAGGCAATTTGAGCATCTTCTTGAAAAAATAACTTATAGGATTCAATTTTGAATGCAATTTTCACAATTTTTCAACAAAAATTGTTTGACAAGGTTAAGTTTTCTATTTAGAACAATCTCACCGTTGAGATTATTGTGTTTCAATCCCATTTTAGAGCTATTAACGATTTAGTTTTTCTTTCAATCTTGGACCTACTTCTACTAAACAATTTTTTAAAGAATGAAAATCAATCGTGTGTTTTTAAAAAAAAAAAATTCTAGACTTTCAACTCAATTCTTCAACACGAATTTTTTTTAATTCAGGGTCGATGGTGTAAATTTTTTCCACAAATGGCATTCAAAGTCATCTGAAATTGCAGGCTAGACAGTGGTCAAAAAAACTTTCTTTTTTCAACTTTGAATGCTAATATCTTCCAATCTGTACGGTCAAACTCCATGAAATTTTTACCGCATGATACTAGACTAGTAAAGTACAAGATCCAACGGTTAAATTTAATTTTTTTTGAATTTGTCTTTTTGGATGAATGCAGCAAAAATGGCAGTTTTGAGTAGTTTTTGACAGCAGAACGGCCCCGGTCCTTTACAGGTTAAGCACATTTCAGACACTCCAAACTGCACCCATTCAATTCAAGGAAGGGTTTAAAGAAATGTAGATTTTAAAATTAATATGGTGAGATGGACGGATTCTCCTACATTTAGAGGCTTACTGATCTATTTTGACATGTAGCCATCTTTCTATTGGTGTTGAAAAATTGGGTTTAATTTGTGGTGAATGGGGATGCTGGTAGGTGCCATTGAAACAAGAAGTGATGCCACTTGCATGAAGAGAAGCTTCAAATTAGACTAACTTAACATATAATGTTCGTACACTGTAGCCATGATCATTTGAGCTATAAGTTATAGGGAAAGATAAGCTCATCCAAATAGAAGACTACATATACTTATTATAAATGATACTATAATTGCATATTGAGTATTTATTAGAAAGAAAAATAGAAAAATTAACAACACTTTTCCATTGTTGACACCATAAATTATTCTTGAAGGTCAATTATTCAACTCCAATGATTAGCACTCCTTGAATGATAGGTGGAATCAAGATAGTTGGTATCATCTTTTGCCTCTGTTTCTTAGTGATTGTCTAGGGTCATTACAAGAAACACTTGTCCTATTTTCCATCACAATTGGAGTGATGTTGATATCATCTGCTATAACTTTTGAAGCACAAGTCCAATGAACATTACATTTTTATTGGAGATGTATAACTTGATGGTAATCAAATCCTTTACTTTTTAGAAATTAAAAATATTCATTTTATATTTAAAACTCAAAGTTTTTAATTTGTCATACTTTGAAGTTTAGAATTTTTTCCTATGTTTGGTGTACCCAAATTGAATGGTCTAGAGTTTAAATTTTGGTGGTCTATTTCCACACTAGGTGTGAAATTTAAAAATATGCCTACCAAGTGAAATTTAAAAATATATTATTTTATGTCCTCTAGGTTCATGCAAATAGGACTCCCTTGCATGAGTACTTTTGAACATTGAAGATGGTGTCAAGTTCATTTTTTTGGTGGAATTTGATCACCATCAAGTCCTCACAAATGGACAATTTTTAGATTTTTTTTGTTTGTGATTTCTATTTATTATTAATTTATAACTCGTTGTTTCTAATAAACGTTAGATTATTATTTTTGTAACAATTTGTCTTTTTTTCTCATAGTATTGTTTCAATACTTGCAAGTAGTCCATAGTACTTGCAACAAGACTTTAGCTATTAATTTTTACAATCAATGGCTAAGATTGTTTTGTTGCATAGTATTCATAGTACTTATAATACTTTAGGGTTGAAATGCAAATTTTTCCAAAACGCTACAAAAAATGGAAGGTGTTTTTGCAATGACCCTCTAGTAAGTAAATGAATACTTAGAATATTTCAATAAAATCAAAATTTAGAATTTTAAGGAATTTGAATTAAAATAATAATAATAATAATTTTCAAATTATTACACTTTGAAAGGGTGATGAAAATTTCAAAATATAGAGATTTTGGATGAATATCAAGGTGGGACAATTCATTGAAAACCTCCATATGTCCCACTTTGATATTTTTTTGCACATGGATGTGCTTGAGATTTTTTATTTTAACCATACAAAAGTAAAGACTATTTTGTGTAGTATGCATAGAATTAATTGTGGAAAATATTGAGTGCTGGATTTTTAGATTATAAAAATTTTCAATGATGAATTTTATAGGCCAAAAATGTAGCTTTGGGGGTTGAAAAATTACAAGAAGATAAGTAATGCTTTTTTACCCCATACACAAAATTGTATTGGAATCTTAGGTAAATGTAGTATTTTTGATTTGAAAAATTGAAAAATAAAAAACCCTCTCAAATTTGTACACATTTTCAAACAAAAGGAGTAGAAAGCCAAAACTAACCAAATTAGATCCTACAAAATAAAATAAAAATATATATGCTTCGATTTTTGAAATTGAACAATTGATATTATTAGCATGTTGTTTGGAACATCTACAAAAATTTGGAATCATTCTAATTATTTTTTATTCTTAATCACAATAGATAGAACCTTGTATTTTTTAAATTACTAAAAATACAATTTTTTTTTTAAATCTCCAAAACTAGTTTGCTTGTGTAAAGTAAAGAGTGATTTGAAATGTCCAAGAAAATGTTTTTTTCCATCCCTTCCATTCCTTGCATTGGAAAAACATTATTCTATTAGACTACAATTTCTAAATAAATTTTTAAATACTTCTCACATTCAAATTTTGAAAATCAGAAAATGGAACAAGTATCCAAACTTATTTACTTTACAAGATTTTAGTTTACAAAATATTGAGATTTGTTTCACCCTACCAAGAATTTGCCATTGAAAATTTGAAGAGGACACATTATGTTCTCTTGGTCCTTGAGGGGTTAAAAGACAATTTTATACATGAATTTTCAACATTCATTGCTTGCAAAATTAAATCCCTTGTAAATTTCACCTCATTATTTGTAATTGGATGGTTCAAATGTTTTGAGTAGGTATCAATCTATACAATCTAATAAAAGTAATTAAAAAAAATTTAGAATGTATTTTTAGTTGCCTAATATAACATTGAAATCAAAAATCAATTAACTAATTTTTGCAATGTTTATCGTAATGAAGCAAAACAAAGTTTCAGACATAGATTTGGATGATTCACATCCATTCTAAAAAATTAATGCAAAAAATATAGATTATGAAGCAAATAGATCTTACCTAAGTTCTCAAGAAAACAAAGTCAATTCTTTAGTCCTTTAGGGATTACAGATTGTATTGAAGAATTTGAACTTGTCATTTATATGGTGGGATTTTTGAAAATTGTTTTAAACTTCTTATTATACATTTATAAAACAAAATTTACCCATACACATTAACCCCTTAAGGATCGGACTGTGTTTTTTGGGTATATAAATTTTTTGGGCACGTACCTACAAGCGGAGATTTTCATATTTGGGGCTGAAATTTTAATAGAATGTGGGGGCAAGGAAGATCTTTCATATGCACCAAATTTCATGACATTTGGAAATACGAGTCAAAAGTTATAGCCTAATATGTTACTTTTTTTCCCAACCGGGCAGTTTGGGCAGATCAGAAAAAATCACTTTTTTCAGAAACAAAAATTTGGAATTGATTTTCTAGAGTTTTATATACACTAAAAGCTTTGAATCATTCCATTTTGATCAATGAGTCAAAAGTTATGAGGATTTTTCGTTTGCGGGCAGTTTTGGATTTCCTACTCTAAAATAAACTTTGAAATCCTTTATCTTACCCAATTTTCAATATTTTGGGACAAAAATAAAATTGTAGGATGTAGATACATTATTACAACATTTCGACCATTGGGATTGGAAATTTTTAATTCCATATTTAAATTGTAAATAATTTAGTATTTTTAATCATTCTCTACTACTACCTAATTACTATTTTTTTCCTATATGTTGTACTATTCCAAATGATCTGAAATTTTTCAAGCATGTGGCCAACTTGTCTAGGAAAACAAATCCAAAGAAGCACCACCATTTAGGTCATTTTTTCATAGAAATGTGAGCTTGTGAAGTGCAGCTGCCCTGCTTTTCGCAGGGTCAAAAAAATGATTTTAGTTAATTTGAATGCTTATATCTTGCAATCCACCTAGTGGAAATGTCTGAAAAGTTTACCACATGTTTTTGATACTATATAATACAAGATCATACGGTTAGATATTTCAAAAAAGTTTTTTTTCCAAAATTTTGGTACTAGAAATGGCAGTTTTGGAGTGTTTTTGGTGAAAGTATAGTGACGGTCCTTTAAGGGTTAAAACATTAAAAATGAATTATTTAGTTACTTTGAATTTTGGTAAGAGTATGAGATTTACAATATTCTTAATTTGTTGGTAAGTGTGTGAAATTATCTCGACCCCTAAAATTTTGTTCGACCAACTTTGTCAATCAAATACCCTCCAAGAATGCCATTTCAAGTTGCTTAAATCTAAATTTGAAAAATAAAAAACAAAACTTTTAACATACAATCTTGAAGTACACTACTCTATCCAAGTGGGATAAAAAAAATTCAGCATCTTTGACCACACATACTAAAAGATTATATTGTTTGAAATTTAGGTAAAAGTTTTTTTAAGTCCTTGCCTAATAAGATCAGCATACTTTTGACCACTCTGGGCTTTTTATTTTTGTACAACAAATATTTGTAAATTCATGCCTGGAATCTTGTAAGCCATCATGTTAGGTAATTGTACACCAAGTTTGAGAGGAATTTGATGACTATATAGCATAATTATGCCAAAACATTTGCAAGGCTACAATGTCAAAAAAGATGCCTATACATTGGGCTTAAAAATATAGCCACTCAATTTTTCACCAAATCACAATCTCAACAGTGAGCACGAAAGTAACAAGTTCCCTCTTCACATAGAGAAATTCTTTCAAAAAAAAATTCAACATGGGCTGCTCATCCTTAAACAAGGGCCAACAGATTCAGCTCCTACCCTGCAGCCAGTGTTTTATTTATGCATTATTTTTTGTCAATTGGTTACAGCCAAAAGATGGTGGCTATTTTTGTAAAGGAAATTTTCAATTTTTTGGATTAAAATAACAAAATTATTGCTGTATTTTAGGACTCGTAGACAAATTTTACTTAGGTATCACCTAATTTTCAAATACATATCACCAAGTATCACCCAAGTATCACATGAATATTGAAGAAACAACTAGTTTCTTCTCCAAAATGAAAAAAACAAAACTACTTACATTGACCAAAATCTCATTGTTTCAGCAACTTACCATGCGTTAAAAGATAAAACTTCTGCAGAAGAAGGAAATAATCTTTTTTTATGGAGCTCAGGTTTGGAACTGTTGTCAGAGTTTTTTAACTAAGGTAGTTGTCCATAATTCCGACACGCAACTTCAAAGCGTCCTTGTAGGAGGCTCTGAAATAGACACTAAGCAGTTATGAAATGGGCTTTTGATAATGTGAGAGCTTAATAAGGTTTGATAGATGTTGATTTATACTACACATATGGTGTAATAAGAGCCAGGGTGGGTCGATTTTGAACTGAGAGTGGATACAAGACATGTGTTCGCTTCATTTTTGCAAGAAACAAATTTATGGCTGAACATCCTTTCACTAAAATGATTCTCAGTCACTCATTAATTCTTGGATTGATATGAAATTTTAGCCACACAAACTAGATTAGTAGGCGAAACTTTTACAACAAAAAATATTGAAAACGAACCTTGTATGAAGAAGTTATAAGCCGCCAAAGTTCACTGTGATTGAAGAATGTCGGGATTTAGAACTTCAAATTGCTCCCAAACATTCAAAACAACTTGAATTGACATGAAAATTTTACCACAACAACTAGACTTCAAGGGGTACATAACCCAACAAATTTGACTGAAAACAAACTTAGAATGAAGGAGATAGAAGCCCCCGAAGCTGCAGCCAGCAGATGCAGTTTGGTGAACTTAAATTGAACTTGTGAACTTGGATTGGCTCCCTAAAAATCAGTATAACTCGGATTGATTTGAAAATTTTATCTCACAAACTAGAAGAGAGCGCAAATTTTACAACAACTTTTATTGAATTTGGAAATCGGATGCAAAAGTTAGAGCACTTTGAATTGGACTTGAAAGTATGTGAAGACAATATTGATTCCTTGGCTTCAGTTTAGTAAAGGTCACATTTAGGAACCTTAAGTATTACTTGTTCAATGCTTCATTGCTTGTTTTTGGTCACACCATATCTTTTTTCAGACTGCACGTGTGTGGGTTTTGCAAGGCCTAGGATCACAAATAAGTGCCTATGGCGGAATTGTTTGGAAATTCATAAATAATTCATAAATGCTCAGAAAAATATGAAACCACTTGGGTTGCATCCACATCAACTTCTCTTCAAGTGAAAAATAAGTGAAAATATTTTTAGGCATCTGAAAACCATCGAAAAGGCCCAACAGCTGGTAAACTGACGGTTTATGAGCACACTACCTTAATGGGCTGTCAAGAGCTCCATTTGTTGAGAGCGGTCGTCAAGTGCTGAAATCTTCATTTTTAGAAGATTACCAAGTTGTTGTTATGGACTACTTTCGCAGTGGTGGGCCAACAATAAAGAAGTGATTAATGGTGTAGTAGCGCTGTCAAGTCCATGCCACCTCGGCTGCCATGTAGGTTCGGTTGATATTTAAGCACTCAGGTTGGAACGTGCTACAATTTACAGATGTTTTAATGCCTTAACATCGCCACCATAAGGCCAAGTGTACCCCGTCATTGCCCCTCATTGCCCCTCCAGGGCAAACCCTGAAATTTTTTATTTTCAAGGCTTAATTTTTTTTTTAAATTCTGAATTCATATTAGCAATCAGAGGCCCCAAATTACTCTACAGAGATGCAAGAATTACCAAAAAATTGGCACAACATAGGGGGCTTTTTTTTCAAACCAACGTTGACTAGGGCAATGAGGGGGTCAATTCTCCCTGAAATTTTTTATTTTCAAGGCTTAATTTTTTTTTTAAATTCTGAATTCATATTAGCAATCAGAGGCCCCAAATTACTCTACAGAGATGCAAGAATTACCAAAAAATTGGCACAACATAGGGGGCTTTTTTTTCAAACCAACGTTGACTAGGGCAATGAGGGGGTCAATTCTCCCTGTGCCAGTTCACCCTGGCCTGACTTGCCCTCAGTTGTGATGGTTGAAACCTTGTGGAAGTGATGATAGCCAGTATAAATGATCCACGATTCCATGACCATCTTTCGTGTACAGACTCTGTGCTACGCATCTAATGGATGGCATGCCTCCCATATTAGGATGCAACTTGTTCAGTTCCATTGAGTTAAGGTACGGTAAGTGACCTCCAACGCAGAGTTAAGGTAGAAGGTCCAGAAATCAACCATCTAAGCACTGGAACTGAATTTTAGTCAGGTGAAACCTCTCAAAATATTTTTCAGTGAATTTTCCTTCATAGACAAGTAGAATTGGCATCTAATCCAAGTCGTTTCATATTTTTCAGAGCTTTGTGGAATTAGTTATGAATTTTCAAACGAAATCTGGCATAGGTCCCTATTTGTGATTCCTAGGCCTTGAAAAACCACACATGTTTGGTTTTGAAAAAAATATGGTTTTGTTCAAAAACTAGCTTTGCAACATGTAAAAAGTAACAGATATGGTTTCTATGAGCGACCTTTTCTAAAACTGAAATGAATGCTTGAATCAATCATTATTTTAGATTTTTTAACCTTTGTAAGAAGGTAGTTGAACAACTAATTCTTATTTTGAATAAAATTAATAGACACCTATCCAATTAAGGTAAGAGGCTGAAAAAGCGACCATCTAAGCACTGATCTGCCTTTTCCATGTATCTCCTCAGATGGAAGTATTTTTAGTTTATTTTTCAGTCAAAGAAAAATAGATGAGGAATCTAACTCAAGTTGTTTCATAGTTTTTGAAGCATTATTGAATTAGTTACAAATTTTTGAACACAATCTGCGATAGGTCCCTATTTGTGATCATAGGCCCTTAGAAACCCATCCATGCAGTTTGAAAAAAAATCAGGCCTTGTTCGAAAACTAGCATTGCAACATGTATAAAGCAATTGAAATGGTTTCTAAAAGCATCCCTTTCTAAATCTGAAATGAATGCTTGATTTAATCATTATTTCAGATTTTTCAATGCTTGTAAGTAGGTAGTTGAACAACGAATTCTAATTTTGAATTAAATTAGTAGACACCTAACCACTTAGTTAGAAATGAACCCCATGTGGCTCTTAAACCATCCATTGAAGAAGTTAAAACAAATCTCATCAAGCTCTAGTGTAATTCACATTTCCATTTTCCACAATTCACATGTCCATTTCAGAGCCCCTACTGGATGGTTGAAAAATGCCCGGTTGGTTTTAGAGCCTTCTCCTATAGTTAGGAAAGAACCCACTGTGGCTCTTAAATCATCCATTGAAGAAGTATAAACCAAATCTTATCATGTTCTGATGTAATCAAGAGGCCATTTTCCCACAATCAGGTATCCATTTTACAACCTCCTACTGGACAGTTGAAAATGCCCGCACTGTTTTAGAGCCCTCTCCTATACATTTTGTTTTCTTCAATGTACCAACAATGTACATTTTAAGAGGTGGTTACTTTTCAAGGATCAATATGTTTCAATTTCAAAAATTTATAATGAATTCCACAAAGGTCCAAAAAATATGAAACCACAGACTTGGGTTAGATGCCAATTCCATTTTTCTTCCTACAAAATTGTTTCAAGGAGTTTCTCCACCCACCCACGCACCCACCCAAATGCAATCTGCTCTTAAAAGGTCGCTTTAAAAGCAGACTAAGGTAGGAACGCCATAAACGGTTAAAATAAGCATTTCAACATTAGGATATGAGAATTTTTTGGAGAAATCGAGCTCAATGTGTGCAAAAACAAGAATGAGGAAGAATGCAAAAAAAATGAAATTTGTTTCTCCAAAAATGAGTATTTTATACAATATAAATGTAGATTCTCATACAACCTCCTTTCTAGTTTCATAGGTTCACCTACAACGGTTACTTTTGGAACTTGTTCCTAATCAAGTGTGAGCCAATCAAATTCAAGAAAATCAAATGTTAGTTTCAAGACAATCTAATCTACCATTAGAAGGAAGGTAACCGTTTATGGTGTTCCTACCTTACCTCGTTGTAAGTTTACTCTTGGCATCACTCCCCCGAGTTTGCAAATGACTTCCCTCCTACAAACATTTTAGGTATTCTAATATAACCTTGTAATGAGGCTATGGCCTAAAAGTGTCCAATGGATCTCGGGGGGTGCACTTAGTTCTACTACAACAAACCACGTGCGAACAAGTGGTTTCTAATAAACTATAATTTCAACCTAAAATTTTGAGCATTGTTTAATAATGTCTATAGGTTTCTATTGCCAAAATTTTCAACTCAAATAAAATATGAAATGATTTCTAAAAGAGGTTGAAAATGAACTGAAATGGCATGTTTTTCAACTCAAATAATTATAAAGAACACATTTAGATGACCATTGAATCAATATTCAACTCAAAATGAGAATTCAATAGAGAGTTATTTTTAGGAATTTTTTGTTCATTTTTTAGACAATTTTTTCTTATATAATATAGGGGTGTGAAAGTTATTTTTCAATTCTACAATGTATCTTTTTACTTCAAAAATTTGTAACTAAATTTTATTAAAAAATAAAAATATCAATAATTCAAAATATAAACTTTCAAAGTAGGAAAATCTATTCATATTTTATTTATTTATTTATACTTAAAATTCAAAAAGTATATAGGAGGTCCAAAGTTTTGTTTGCACGTGGTTTCTAATGGATACTCTAAGTGGCCCCTCCAAGCAATGGAAAATCCTTCTATATAATAGAGAAGTGTAGATATTCATTCTTGAAATTTTGTGTGAAAAGGGAAGTCTTGCACAATAAGGTAGAACAATTGAAATGAGGAATTTGCCCTCGTGCCATTGTTGAAATTTTAAAATCAAGTATAAAGACAAGTGAGAGAAACGGTGAGAAAAATTGAAATTATATTTTTTTGACAAAGTATGAATTTTTTATAAATTTTTGAAGTGGATTGTCCATCATAGTCCAAAAGAGTCTAGTCTAGACTACGTCCAAACCAACAAAAATTGTATCCATAATGCTCATCTTATTCACCTAAAGCAATCACAATATTTTTTCACATTGAAGGCTAAAAAAATCACTTCTTGCAATGAATTTATACTGAAAAGCTATAGTTCCTATCATAGTCATTAATTCACTAAGCCATTGATTGTAACCAAAATTTCATTTATTGAAAAAAAACTATAATGGAATCATATTCTAAGTGTCCATGATGGAGTATTTGACTGTAATGGGTTGTTCTACCTTAGTTTGACCTTCAATGAGTTGGTTTTTTTATGTGAATGATTCACATGGTACCAAGAAGAATGATTTCTACAGTGACCAACACAATATTCTAAGGTTAACAACCTATAATCGAGTGAACAACGTCAATATGAGTCAATTTGTATGCTCAATTATGCCACCAAATATGAGTGAAAATTATTATGTTTTACATTTCAAAGATGAAATTGCATATTGTTTATAATTTGTAAAAGTTTCAGATTTTTTGTGAAAAGTGAAATTATTGTGAATTTTTGAAGTAAATGTGAACTCATGGAAATTCACATGAAATAAAATATATGTTAGATAGTTCTATAAATTTCATCATAGGTGTATATTATAATGTAGAGCATCATGGCATAATCCAAATTTTAGTATCATCCTATAACTGGAAAATGAGTAGACTATGGTTATTGATCCAAAGTTCAAATTGCTATAAAAAAAATTAATTTTTAAAATTTTTAAAATTTCCAAATTGGAATAAAAAGTAGACTATATGAACTTCATTTCATTAGTTGAGCTCAAATTCAACAAAGAATATTTTAAAATTCAAATTTTAGAGTAAGCAAGGACAAATTGCTTAAAAATACTAGAAAAGCATCTTCTGTGACAAGTTCTTCTAGCATCTTCTTCTATAGATAAGTCAATAACACTTCAATGAAGGAATTTTAACCAAAATCCAATGCACATTCATTCAAAGAACTCTAAAAAAATGAATGAAAAATTGCAAATCTTCATCAAATTTTGATGATTTGAAATCATTCAAGTGTCACTTTGTGTTTCTATGGGCGTGTAAGGGTTAACTCCAAAAGGTGGTTTCATGTAGAGTTTGAACTACTCTTTGTGAGAAAAAATTTTGAACTTGAAATTTGGCACATTAGTTATGAACACTAAGATGATCTCACACCAAAAATTTCATGGCCAAAATTTTTTTTTCAATTTTTGGGAGGGTGTCAAAGTTGATGCTAGTGAATTTTTTATTTTAACTACACATGTTGGTACATGTTTGAATATCTTCTTTTGTATAAATCATTTGGACTTGAAATTTGGCACATACGTTATTAGAATAAAGAGGATCTTGTGGAAAAAAATTCGTGAAAAAAAATTAATTTTTCAGCCCTCAGGAGGGCGTCAAAGTTGGAAGCAAATCATGTTTTTTTCCTGTGAATGCAGGAATTCGTAATTGAGCTGGACCTGATTGTACAGTACACAGAAGTCTCCTTCAGTAGTTGTGATGATCCTACATTCAGAGAAGCCCATGTTTCTTCCAAAGAGGGCCATACAACCCCTAAAGGGCCTGGCAATGTAGAAATTTTGGACAGTACCTGTGATTGGAGATTTGCATATTTTAGGCTGAAATTTTAATAGAAGGTGGAAACGAGGAATATCTTTCATATGCACAAAATTTCATGACATTTGGAAATATGAGGCAAAAGTTATGGCGTAATATGTTACTTTTTTCCCCGGTTGGGCAATTTAGGCAGATCAGAAAAAATCACTTTTTTCAAAAACAAAAATTTGAAATTGATTTTCTAGAGTTATATATACATAGAAAGCTTTGAATCATTCAATTTTGATCAATGAATCAAAAGTTATGAGGAGTTTTAGTTTGCGGGCAATTATAGATTCTCTATTCTAAAATAAACTTTGAAGTCCTTTTAATCTTACTCAATTTTCAATATTTTTTGAAAAAAATAAAAACATAGGATTTAGATTGTTTATTACAACATTGCAACCATTGGGATTGGCATTTTTCAATTCCATAACTAATAAAATTGTTAACAATTTTGTATTTTGAATCATTCTCTACTTCTTTCTACTTACTATTTTTTTTCCTATATGTTGTACAATTCCAAATGATGTGAAAATTTTCAAGCATGTAGCCAACTTTTCTAAGAAAAAGAATGCAAAGAAGCACCACCATTTTGGACATTTTTTCACGGAAAAGTGAGCTTGTGAAGTGCAACTGTCCTTTTTTCGGAGGGCCAAAAAAATGATTTAAGCCCGGATTTAAATGAATTTGAATGCTTATATCTTGCAATCCACGCGGTGAAAATTACTGAAATTTTTTCCACATTTTTCCTAACCAGCGAGCTATAAGATCCTCTAGAAATGACAAATTTGGAGTGGATTTGGTGAAAACATAGTCAAAGAAATGAAGGGATTAACATTGTTGTCCATCTTTTTTAGATTGAGAACAATCTCCTTATTGTCTACAATGAAACCTCTCATAATGCAAATTCCCTACTTACATAACTAATTGTAGTTCTTTATTTGCATACTCCTTATGTGCATAAAGTCTATTGCACAAACCATCAATGGAGTTGATTATATTAAACATCAGTAATTTTCTTAGATGAACAACCAATCAAAGACAATTACTGTATAGTACAACATGAGCATGTTTAAATAATTGGCCTTTAGCACTTGAACTTTTCTATATGCAAATAGCTAATAATTACTTTTCACCATTCCTATGCAGTAAGGGAAGTTTGACTATATGTACCTTCAGGTCAATCCAACTCAAGATGAAAAATTTGCATCCTTGGAAAACTATGACCTAAATTAATTTTGTTTGAATGCATTATCCCCTCCTCGACACTAAATACACCATGTTTAATAATGACTTCTAACCGTCTTCCTCTTTTCCCAAGTGCAATGTGGCATATGGCAATAAAGCAACATAAAAGGGTCATGATTCCCAATCAATTCATCCTTGACTACTACAAGATCTAACATTTTAGGGTATATACAACTAATTGCAACATCTACCTAAATGCAACCCTCCAAAATCTTGCACAATGAGTACATATTAATTTTTAAAATGTGCACAATCTCAACATCATATTAGTTTCAGATCATTTATCAAAAAAAATTTGAACCCTTGAAACTTTTGCATATGGTATCCAAATAATGCATTCCTTAGTGTGCAGAAATCCTCTTTGATTTGCTAAAATGAATATTTAAGATTAAGGCCTCTCAAAATAATAGAAACTATGCTCAAAGCTTAACATGCAATTACCTTTGTCGACAACTAATTACAATCAATCACAATCACCCTTCTGAAATGGCTTACCAAATAGTTTCAAATGATTTCATACGACCATAGAAGCGTGAAGCTAAATAAATCATACAAGGTCCTTCTACAAGTTGGAACAATTATGTAGAGTCAATCAACACAATTCCACCAGTCTCCCATCTATTTTTGCAAAGTGTGTAAGTTATGTACTTTGGACAAGCATTTAGGTGCTATTATTAGAAAATGGCATCAAGTTCACATCTATTTATAGACGGTTTAAGGTTGATTAAGATGTGGTTCAATAAATGTTGGTTTAGGTGAGCTTGATTGTGAAAAAATACTTGTCAAAATAAGTTGTAATTTTAGACAATAAAAGAGGTGCTTTTAGAATGTTGACCTTGTGCTTTTATAACACTCATAAAATGGGATTTGGGTGGTAGGTCATTGATTTTGAATTTTTTAAGATGGTCATGACCCCCACCTACCAATTCAAGTTCTTATCAAATTAATATGATTCCACTTGTATTTTAGTCAATTCAACTAATTCTTTCTTTGAAAAATAAAAGCAACAAAAAATACATTGCACAAGATATCCAAATATCTAGATTGCAAATCTAGGTGGTCATAGGCTATTCTACCTTATAGGACGTCATTTTGAGAGTCCACTAACTTGCATGTGTTGGGCATTTAGAGCATCCTCACAACGGGGTGCCTAGGGTGGTTGACATAGGGAGTGGGTGGGCTACAAAACTTGCCCCACGGTAGGTATAGGACCGGCCAAAAAATGGCCAACCGCAGCCAAATTTGTTGAGTGCCCGACAAATGCAGAGTGTCCTAGATAACTCGCTATGTAGTTTGTTCATGCTTTCCACCCTGATTTCGAGGTACCAACCTTCAAATATACTAAAAAGATTTTCTACTACAATAATTTTTTTTTGTAAGAAAGCAATTTCTTTTGCAATTAAGTTTTCCTTACTTGTGTAAAAAATTATAGAAAAAGTATTTCAATTTTCAAATAACATTGAGTTTCAAGTGAGAAGAATAGCTCATTATATGTACATGGGGTGGTACTAGAAGGTGAAACAACCCATGGGGTAATGTAAATTAGAATTAGTAGGAGCTCAAACACTATAGTTATGTCAAAAGTTGATTGGAGGTTCTAAATCTCAAATGGATTTTTGGAGATGAAAGTTATCTTCATTGACCAACTTTTTTTAGTTCAAAGTTTTTAAATTTATTTTTCTACTATGCATAAATGAGGTTTGAAATTCTACTTCAAACACAATTCCTACTTTTGACTTAATTATGAATGGTTGAGCTCTTACTAATCCTAAGTTTTTTGACGATATTGCCAATGATAATTTAAAAAAAATAAATTTTTTTGGACGAATTAGATGCATTATGAACTCTAGTATTTTGACAAAAAGATTGAAATTGAAAATGCATTATATGGTTGTGAAATATAAATTGAATGCATTGCCCAATTCAACAAATGTTTCAAATGCAAGGACATTAAGATGTAACAATGGTCCATATTGCAGCCCATACTCTCTCTACAATGGCTAATGCTATCCCATGCTCTCAATTCCAAAAAAAATTCAAGTATTGTAAGAACCAACATCATTTGTATGCTTGTCAAACTGTTGTTATTTTGAATTCTATAAATGTCAATTTCCTTCAATTTTTGTGTACAACAATTTGAAATGATGTATACCAACATATCAAGCCACAAAAAGTTTTTTCCGAGTTCTAAGAAAAAATTGGAAAAAGATAAAGTAATTTCAAATCATGTTGAAAAAAATTGAGTTTTTGACATGGCTAACTTTGAAATTGATTTTCTTTCAAATCACAACTAATTTTTTCTTCAAACTACCATGGTGAAGTGTGTTAAGTCACACACTACAACTTTAGTGTATTAACTTTTGGACTTTGTCCATTGATGCTTATGGTATGGTTGTTTGAATGAAAACGTTTCAAAATAGTACTCAGTTTTGTCAGTCACTGTAGCTACAAACTATAAATTTAGACTTCCTACAAATTGAGATTATAATTCATCATTGGATTAAACTTTACAATGATAGCTTCAATTTTGTAAAACACTTTAAGCACAAATCCTACCCAATTTTGAAGGGGCCTTTGCCTTTAAGAAAGTCCAAATTATAGGGATGACATTGCATCCATTACAACTTACTCCACTATGATCGATAATCACCCTAAAGGCAAAATAATTTGCCTTCAAAACAAGACAATGAAGTTGATGAGGACATTTTAGACAACATATAGACTTCTAAGTTGAACAATTATTTATTCCATAAAGTAATTTCTATTGAACTAATTGAAGATATGTATCCCAAATTCTTTGGTGAGGAGCTTAACCCCTAAAGTTTCTTGAGTATATTTTTGCTAGAAACACTCCAAAACTGCCATTTCTTGTACAAATATCAAATTTTAGAAAATCAATAAATTTTGGACACATGCAACCATAGGATCTTGTAGTATGCTGACTTGAGAACATGTGGAAAAAATTTCAGAAATTTCCATCGCGTGGATAGCAAGCTATTAGTATTTGAAATGATAAAAAAACCCTTTTTTGGTTGCGAAAAACTGGGCAGCTGCACTTCACAAGCTCAAATTTGTATGAAAAAATGTCCAAAATGGTGGTGCTTCTTTGGATTCATTCTTCAAGGCAAGTTGGGTACATGCTTGAAAATTTTTAGATCATTTGGAATTGTACAACATCATTACATGATTTTTGGCTTGCTGGGAGGGCCGTTTCAAGCTAGTTCCCCGATTGTTGGGAACCAACATGTAATGTGTGAAATTTAAAAAAAATTTAAATTTTTAAATTTAAAAAAAAAATTAATTTAATTTTAAAAAATTAAATTAAATTCTTTTCTTGAAGTTTAAGAAGTTTAATTTTTTTTTAAATTTAAATTTAAAAAATTATTTATTTTAAATATTATTATCTGACATAGTAATCGCCGTGCCACACCAGCAGGCTGGTGCGGCGGAGTTCCCAAGATTTGAGAACACAGGGGAATGTAGGGAGAACTCGTAGCCTTCTATAGAGGCTAAAAAACCTCTAATGTATAGGGAAAAAATAGTAAGTAGAAAGAAGTAGAGAATGATTCAAAATACAAAATTGTTAACGATTTAGTTATGGAATTGAAAAATGCCAAATCCAATGGTTGCAATGTTGTGATAAACAATCTACATCCTATAATTTTATTTTTTTCAAAAAATATTGAAAATTGAGTAAGATAAAGGACTTTAAAGTTTATTTTAGAGTAGAGATTCCATAATTTTCCGCAAACTAAAACTCAAAACTTTTGACTCATTGATCAAAATGGAATGATTCAAAGCTTTCCACATGTTCATAACTCTAGAAAATCAATTTCAAATTGTTGTTCTAAAAAAAATGATTTTTTCTAATCTGCCTAGACTACCCATTTACAAAAAAAGGTAACATATTAGGCCATAACTTTTGCTTCATATTTCCAAATGTCATGAAATTTTGTGCATATGAAAGATATTCCTCATCTCCACCTTCTATTAAAATTTTAGCCTAAAATATGCAAATCTTCAATCACATGTACCTGCCCAAAATTTCTATGTTGCCAAAAAACATATGTTGGTCCTTTAGGGATTAAAGAAAAACCTTGTCCAGATGTTGTGTGAAAATTTTAAGCAAAGAAAATAAATTTTCATTTGTAGTGAATTGCCCAAAATTGCTATGATTGTTTTCAAAATAAATGTAGTTTGGTGCTTTAGGGGTTAATGAGATACATCCATTGAATTTGACCAAATAAAATAACTACTCCGCTTCCTTTTGTAATGCCAACAAGTTTGACCACATTTCCTAATTGGAACTTGTCAAGGAAGTTAAGTTCTCTACTTCCTTCAACAATGTTGCCAAGCTTATGAACCAACCAAAGGACAACTTGCCAAGGAAGTTAAGTTCTTCACTTCCTTTGGCAATGCCACCAAGCTTACAAATTTTATCTCTAAAGGCCTAAGGCCATTATTCTATCAAGAACCACTCAAAATTTCCATTTTTGTTGTATTCACCTAAGAAAACAAAAATATAAATTTTTAGAATGTAATCATAGGATCTTGTAATTTATTTGTTTGAGATCATGTAGAAAAAATTCTATGAAGTTTGGCTACATAGATTGAGATATATTAACATTCAAAGTTGGAAAAAAAATGATTTTTGGAACACTGGCTTGCAATTTCAGATGACTTTGACTACCATTTGTCAAAAAAGATTGTACTAAAGACTTGGAATTAAAATAAATTATGTTGAATAATTGAGATGAAAGTCTAGGAAAAAAATTCAAAAAACATACACTTGATGTTCATTCTTTAAAAAATTGTTAAGTAGAAGTAGGTCCAAGATTGAAAAAAAAAATTAAATTGTCAATAGCTCTGATATGGAATTGAAACATAATAATCTCAATGGTGAGATTGTTCTAGAAATAAAATTAAACCTTTTCAAACAATTTTATTGAAAAATTGTGAAAATTGCATTAAAAAATGAGTCCTGTAAGTTATTTTTTCAAGAACATGCTTAGATTGTCCAAAAAACAAGATTGTCCATAACTTTCACATCACTAATCCAAATTAAATGAATCAAAGCTTCAAATTTAAACAAAAATATGATCTATAAGAAGAATTTAAAAAATAATAATAATTTCAAGTTTTCGTGGATTTCTTTTTCTGCCCACAAATTGGAAATTTTGGCTTTTTGTAGTATAACTTTTGCTCTTGGGCATTGCCTAAAATAAAAATTATATTACCACAAAGCTAATAAATTTTTCTATCTTACAAGAGAGTTTCAAAAAGTTTCACTAAAAATTGAGGTCATAGGAACCTGCCAAAATCTATTTTGTCTCTTAAGGGGAGAATGGGCCTTTAGAGGTTAAGATAGTAAAAGAAAACAAATTTTTTGCTTCCTCATGAAATGCCACCAAACTTGAACACTCATATATATAGAAACTTATTAAGTCAAGTTCCCTACTTCCTTCGACAATGCTATCAAGCTTGAATACCCTTTGAAATTAAGAATTGTTAAGGCAAACAAATTCCTTACTTTGTCATGTATTGTAACCAAATTCTAATACAATTATAAATCTAAAGCAATAAATGAAGACCAATTCTCTACTTCCTCATGCAATGCCACGAAAGCTTAAGCCTCCATATATATTGAAACTTGTCAAGGAAGTCAAGTTTTCTATCTCATTTGGTAATGCTACCAAGCTTGGACACCCTTTTAATTAGAGAGCTATCAAAGAGGTCAAGTTCCCTACTTCCTTAGGCAATGTTGCCAAGCTTGAACATGCTTCCAAATTGAGAGTTGTCAAGAAAGTCAAGTTCCCTACTTCCTTGGGCAATGTTGTCAAGCTTGAACACCCACCCATATTGAGACTTCAAGTTCCCTATCTCATTTGGTAGGACATCCAAGCTTGAACACCCACCCATATTGAGAGTATTCAAAGAGGTCAAGTTTCCAACTTCTTTGGGTAATGTTGCCAAGCTTGAACACCCACCAAAAGTGAGACTTGTCAAGGAAGTCAAGTTCCCTATCTCATTTGGCAATGCAACCAAGCTTGAACACCCTTTTAAATGGAGAGTTTTCAAGGAAGTCAAATTCCCTACTTCCTTTGGCAATGCCACCAAACTTGAACATGCTTCCAAATCAAGAATTGTCAAGGAAGTCAAGTTCCCCACTTCCATTGGCAATGTTGCCAAACTTGAACACCCACTCAAATGCAATTTTGTCAAGGAAGTCCAGTTCTCTATCTCTTTTGGCAATGCCGCTAAGCTTGAACATGCTTTCAAATTGAGAGTTGTCAAGGAAGTCAAGAACCCTACTTCCATTGGCAATGCCACCAAGCTTGAGCAAGCTTTTATTCTGAGCCAAGTCAAGGAAGTCAAGTTCCCCACTTCTTTAGGCAATGCTGCTAAACTTGAACACCCTTTTAAATCGAGACTTGTCAAGGAAGTCAAGTTCCCTATCTCATTCGGCAATGCCACCAAGCTTGAGCATGCTTTTATTCTAAGCCAAGTCAAGGAAGTCAAGTTCCCCACTTGCTTAGGCAATGCCGCCAAACTTGAACACCCTTTTAAATCAAGACTTGTCAAAGAAGTCAAATTCCCTATCTCATTCGGCAATGCCACCAAGCTTGAACATTTGTTTAATTTAAAAAATGCCAAGGAAGTCAAGTTCCCCACTTCCTTGGGCAATGCCACCAAACTTCAACAAGCTTTCAAACCAAAAGCTATCAAGGAAGTCAAGTTCCACACTTCCTTAGGCAATGCCTCCAAGCTTGGACATGAGTACAAATTGAGAATTGTCAAGGAAGTCAAATTTCCCACTTCCTTAGGCAATGCCACTAAGCTTGAACACCCTTTTAAACTGAGAGTTGTCAAGGAAGTCAAGTTCCCCATTTCTTTGGGCAATGCCGCCAAACTCAAACACCCATTTAAATAAAGCCATGTCAAAGAAGTCAAATTCCCTACTTCCATCGGCAATGTGATCAAGCTTGAACACCCTTCCAAATTGAGCATTGTCAAAGAAGTGAAGTTTGCTATTTCCTTGGGCAGTGCCACCAAACTTGAACACCCTTTTAAATAAAGCCATGTCAAAAAAGTCAAGTTCCCCATTTCCTTGGGCAATGCCGCCAAGCTTGAATATGATGTCAAATTGAGAGTTCTCAAGGAAGTCAAGTTCCCTACATCCTTGGGCAATGCCACCAAACTCAAACACCCATCTAAATTGAGCCATGTCAAAGAAGTCAAATTCCCTATTTCCTTGGGCAATGTTGCCAAGCTTAAACACCCTTCTAGATTGAGCCATGTCAAAGAAGTCAAGTTTCCTACTTCCTTAGGCAATGCCACCAAGCTTGAACACGCTTTCAAATCGAAAGCTATTAAGGAAGTCAAATTTCCCACTTCCTTAGGCAATGCCGCCAAGCTCAAACACCCATTTAAATAAAGCCATGTCAAGGAAATCAAATTCCCTACTTCCATCGGCAATGTTGTCAAGCTTGAACACCCATCCAAATTAAGCGTTGTCAAAGAAGTGAAGTTCACTATTTCCTTGGGTAGTGCTACCAAGCTCAAACACCCTTCTAAACTAAGCCATGTCAAGGAAGTCAAATTCCCCACTTCCTTGGGCAAAGCTGCCAAACTTAAACACCCTTTTAACCCAAGAGCTTCCAATGAAGCCAAGTTCCCTACTTCCATCGGCAATCCTACCAAGCTTGAACACCCATTTAAATAAAGCCATGTCAAGGAAATCAAACTCCCTACTTCCATCGGCAATGTTGTCAAGCTTGAACACCCATCCAAATTAAGCATTGTCAAAAAAGTGAAGTTCACTATTTCCTTGGGTAGTGCTGCCAAATTTAAACACCCATCTAAATAAAGAGTTGTCAAGGAAGTCAAGTTCCCTACTTCCATTGGCAATGCCAATAAGCTTGAACAACCATCCAAATTGAGCCATGTCAAAGAATTCAAGTTTCCTACTTCCGTCAACAATGTCATCAAGCTTGGACATTCACCAAAAGTGAGCCATGTCAAGGAAGTCAAGTTCCCTATTTCCTTTGGCAATGTTGCCAAACTTAAACATCCACCCAAATGGAGTCCTATCAAAGAAGTTAAGTTCCCTATTCCTTTCGGCAATGCTATCAAGCTTGAACATCCTTTTAAATAAAGAGTTGTTAAGGAAGCCAAGTTCCCTACCTCCTTGGGCAATGCTGTCAAGCTTGAACACGCTTCCAAATCAAGAGTTGTCAAGGAAGTCAAGTTCCCCACTTCTTTCGGCAATGCCACCAAGCTTGAACATGCTTTCAAATTGAGTGTGGTCAAAAGACGCAAGTTCCCTATTTCTTTTGGCAATGTGGACAATGTATTACAAAGACTTAGATCTAGTCTCAATAGGGTATTGCTTGATGCAAATTTGTTTGGTAATTGCTCAAGGAATCCAAACCCTATTAGATCAAGAATCTTTAATGATGCACATGAATTACAAAGATCTAATATTCTTTGAGTCAAAGTAAGTCGAGTGATTGTCGTATTTGTAGGTGTAAGAGGTAATTCAATCAAATTTTGGGAGTTTCCTATTATAATCGCCTCCAATTGAGAACATTGTGAAGCTATCTCAAGTAGTAAACCCAAGTTGGTAACATGAGCTTCAGAATTGCCCAAAGCACTCCCAAAAATCAACACACGAGTTTCTCAAAATCAAAACTTTGATCATGTTTCATCAAAGGTACATGATGGTTTATAGTTCCTTGCAAAGAAATGCCTTCAAGAACCTCAACGTCCTGCATTCAAAGAAGCATTAATTATAATGTATTACATCTTCATGTAGAGGCTTTGAATGAAAATATATTCTTTTAATATATTTCAAAACTCATGAATCTTCGAACAATATAGGTTCATATGCTTACAAACTGCTTTCAAATATATAAAAAAACACTAGGGGAGGACACTCTCACTACATTTGGGGTACCCACGTGTGGCGGTGGAAAAAGTAATACATGTAATTCACCTTGAATAAACTATAATTTCATTCTAAAATTTTGAGCTTTGTTTAACAATGACTAAAGGTTTCTATTGACAAAAAATTCAATTCCAAATAACATAAGATATATTGTCTAGAAAGGGTTGAAAAATGAACTAAAATGGCATGTTCTCCAACTAAAATATTTATAGAGCTCACATGAAGATGACTATTGCATCAATATTCAACCAAAATAAACTTTCAATAGAAAGCTATTCTATATAATTTTTTTTTCATTTTTCAAATTTTTTTTCTTATATAATATAGAGGTGTGAAAGTTATTTTCAGCTTTACAGTGTATCTTTTTTCTTCAAAAATTTATAACTAATTACTATTAGCACAAAAAAATACCAATAATTCAAAACATAAACTTCTAAAGTAGTAAAATCTATCCATAATTTTTTTTTGAAAAAGAAATTAAATTTTAAGGTGTATTACTTGTTTTACTTTTTCCGCCGCACGTAGGTTGCTAAAACATAGGGAGTGTCCTCCCCGGGAAAAAACAATGAAATTCTTATATTGTCAATTGCACTAATAAAATATTACCTTGCTTGCAAATCCACTTTCTGGTATCATAGACACTTTCCAAATTCTTGTATCTTTGGCAATCTTCCGTCCCATATCACGTAGGTGGTCATGCATTTCTAGAATGTCACCATCTTCACTCAACTTTAATAATGACATGTCAATCAATTTTTGCAATTTTTCCCTTGGAAGAATGCCATCTTTGGACCACATGTACAACATTGTCTCTTCTGATATGCCAAATGGATAGACATCTCTACAAAAGAAACAAGCCACGTCCAAAAACATCATCTTTTCCACTTCATCATTCAATCCATCATAGCTTATTTGCAAGGTGTTCCAAATTTGTTCATCACCATCCAAACTCCTTCCTCTTGCCATCCTTTGTAATGCTCGTTCCCAATTTCGCAATCTTTCTTTACGACGGAGAAATGCACCCATCACTTTCAAGCTCAAAGGTAAACCATTGCAAGCTTTTACAACATGTTTGCGTAAGGCCACAAAGTCTGATAATAATGAAGCTACATCCCAAGAAAGGTGAGAGGTAAAAAACATTGTTGATGCCTTTTCATCCAACAATTCAACATCCAACTTCCCATCAATACCTACTAATGATTTTATGGTGCTCCATTCACGTGTTGTGATAATTATTGTGGTACCCTTGCTAGCTTGTACTATGTCAGGAGGTACAATATGATGCACTAGAGCTTCATCCTTAACATCATCTAGTATTAAGAGAACCTTCTTTTTAACCAAGAGCTCTTTCATCATCTCTTGGGCATCTTTCAAATTTGTGGGTTTCCTATCATTCCCAAGTTTTGGTAATATCTCATACAATATGTCTTCCAACCTTTGATCTTTTTTAGGTTGAATAAAGCATGATGCTTGGTATGAGGTTTTTGTTGTTGCATCATCAAGAATTGCCTTTGCTAGTGTGGTCTTACCAATTCCACCCATGCCAACGATGCCTACATAATTCATTTTCAAAAACCCTTTGGCTTTAGACAATTGTTGATCTAAACCAACCGGAATATCCTTTGGAAGTGCAATTGGTTCATCCACCTGTACAAAAATAAAATCCATATTAACTAAATGATTTTTGTATAAATATAAAATATATCATTTATAATCTTGAATGTCAATTATCAAAGAGAATCATAAAAAAACAAAGATTACTAAAGGAGATTTACAGTACAATAATTTCATACCTTTGAGACATCATGGACTTCATATCTCATAACGCCCAAGATGGACTTCAAATATCTAAAGGCACAAGATGAACCAAATCGTGGAACCATCTCATACGAATATATCCCCTTCAAAAAAGACTTCTTTAAACTTGTGAGCCTTTCACAAATGTTGGAAAATGTTGGTCGTTGAAGAGGGTCTTGAGACCAACATTCTTGAATTAAGTTTGTCAATTCTTCACAATTGTTGGGTAGGCCTGGTCGCAAGCTTTTATTGCTACTACCATCTGTACATGAAATTTGATCGTAAAAATCTTTTCGTTTCAAATTAGAATATGGAACCTTTCCAGATAGAATCTCTGAACATATCATGGCAAATGACCACACATCAGCTTGAAATGGATACAATGGAGTTTTACTTCCCTTGATCACTTCAGGGGACATATACCCACATGTTCCAATTGTGTCCATTGATGGTTTAGGATCCTTTGGATTGCTACAAACCTCCAATTGAGAAGTTCCATAATCGCTGACCTTGAATATGCAACAAGGTTCCAAATCCTCCATAAGTATTGAACTTGACAACACATTATCAGGTTTCAAGTCAAGATGCGCAACTTGCATGTCATGAAGGTAATACACACCCTTTGCAATTTGGTGCATAATGTCAATTGCAAGACAATAGGATAAAGGTCTTTTTACTTTCTTCAATATAGATGACAAACTTGTTTCCATGAGTTCCATTACCAAATGCATCTCGCATATTTCAACTTCTTCATCATTCTCATCATTTTTTGTGTAACTCCCACAACCAAAAAATTCGACAAGATTGGGATGGTTCAAGCCTGCCAAGATGCCAGCCTCTTTTCGAGTGTTCATGAGATATTCAAGATTGCCTTCCAAAACTTTTGAGGCACATGTAAGGCCACACCAATTCGATTTGTACACATTTCCATAACTTCCTGCACCAATTTTTTGGATTAATTTTGGTGTTTTGAAATTATTAGGAACTTCTAAAGCATCCAAGTCTCCACCATCAACTCGATCCAAATTTCTAAGTCTCAACAATAGATGTTGTACTAGTTCATAATCCTCTAACACTTCTTCTTGACGTACAAGTTCAAGCCTCTTTTGAAGTACTTGTCCATCTTCAAGGACTTGTTCATAGGTAGCCCCATCAAACTGAATTGATAGGATGTTGGTTGATTGAGTTGGATGGCGGAGTGAATAAATATCTTGAGCTACATTATAACAACACTTCAAATCTAAAAGTAGTTCCCGAAAAGTTTCTTTATTTTGGAGTTGAAATACAGCTAAATGACACCATTGGTCTTGTGTAGTGCAATTTTTCCCCACAATCTCTACTTTCATTTGAAGACAATACAATTCTTCAAAAATAGATTGGAACTTGATATCCTTAGTAGCACTTGAAACCATTTGGTCAATCCCCTTCATAGTATGTATAAGTTTGCGGAAAAGATGTACACATTGATTTTTGTTCAAGACTTTTGTCTTTGAAGATGCTTCCATATCTTTCAAGCATTTCTCAAGAATTGGTATAACATTGCATAGTCTTTTATAATGTTCCCTTTGCACTTGTAAAAAATCCTCATCTTTCCTGCAAAGTATTGAATATAGATTGTCAATGAGATATTTTGATGGGGTGTAAAGAGAGCGATTACCCTATGATATTGAATAAATTAATCGAACATGTTCTACAAATTAAACATCATTGAACATTGTCAAGTAAGCAATTGGTATACCTATTGAAATTAGAATACATGCTTTTTAGTTTGAACATATATGTAAATGCTTAAAACAATAATCTTTGTAGAGCTCAAAGTAAATCAAATAGAAAATTGTAAAAGGAGCTTTGTAATTTGAACAATGTGGTATTCTAACAAACACTTTTCAATCACCTACATGTACTACTTAACATTTATGCTCACCAAGTGGACCATGCAATATCTATGTATTTCCAAAACATAGCAAAGAAGGTTGCCATCCACATCAAAAAGGGCGCCATTTCATTCAACAAATGGTACAATATATTGAATTGTACAATACCTTCACAAAAAATCCAAAGAAAGTAGTTAGAAAATAACATCCAAACCCATAAAAATAGCAAGGTCCTAAAAGGATTTCTACTATTTCTACTAACTAAAATATTAAAAATCATCTTTTAAAAAGAACCTTATCAAATTGATCAAGCAATTCCTATACAAACCTAATACTAAACACTAGTATCAAAGGTGTCAACTACCACATTCTTATCCACAAGGTACAAGAGATAATCTAAGAATTATAGATTTTGAATATTACAAGAACAATTTCAAGATGTACATCAATCCTTATAAAAACTATAGAGAACCATAAGTACAACATTGTACTTGTCTCCTAGAATTCAAATTATGTACTAAAATATGGCAAGACCTACACTAGAAGATTGATCATTCCACAATGATCATCTTTCATTTAAATACCATTTCAACAATCAACATGTAAATGTGATTATGCTCAAATACAACACCATAAAGTTCAAATACATAACAATTTTGTAACTTCTCAAGTGTATTGGAGGCACAATAATGAATCAAATTGAAAGTACTATAGGTCACTAGGACCATATCAACACATACTAGATGAATCTTTGTCAATATTGTATCCTTCTTGTCAAGTCAAACATCCTCCAAACACCATATTGCAAACATAACTCAAATGCTTGTTTTCAAGAATTCCACTAGAAAATGATTGATATTTTTAAATACACAATAATGGATGATGGAAATAGCATTTCAAACCATGACAACCAGGTTAGTCTTCATCATCACATTTAGTATTGTTTGATGCCCTTGATCCAAAATCATACTTTTGAAATTCTCAAATCATTCACACCATGTTCATTCCACCCATCCAGAAAAAACTTTTCTAACTCAAACAAAACAAGGTTATTTGCAACTCCAATTCATTAACATCCACATTTCACCATCATTTAACACAAATAGCATTAAGATTGTTTTACTAGCATATATATTCTCTCAAGGCCATCCTACTTGTATACTTTCACATTCCCCCTTTCAAAACTTGAAACAAAATACAGAGCATAAGAATTGTCTAATTTCTAAACATAACTCATGTTAATGACATCTTATCACATTAGTTGATACAAAGTTCCTTCAATAGCTAAACTATCAATAATTCAAACCAAAGCTTCAACTTATAGAAAGGTGTGGAATAAACTTACTATCAATTTAGGAAGACAACATAATTTTCAACTAACAAGTGGTAGTGTTTACTCAAATTAATCAAATGTTAATGACTTTCTATCCCAAAATGACAAATGCCTCATGACTTGTATTTGAAGATGAGAATTTCTAGAACATACAAACAAAGCTAAAGATGTTTAGTGTTTCATTTCCTTTGTTGTGTTCTTATTCTAATGCACAAAGTGAACATGATGACAATTAATGCTTGCACATGACATCTTCCAATTGAAAGGCCAAACCTATTTCATTCCCTAATTTAAGAAGGTAAGAGACCCTAAAATAAAAGTTCATATTGGATTCTTCAATGGATCAACAACAAACATTTTAAAGTAGAGATGCTTTTCACAACTTGTCATTCCAAATTCAAAAATTCATAATTATTTTGACAAGTTTGAAAACAAATTAAAAAAAAGTGATTTGGATGACTTTCATTTGTATTCTATAGTAATGTTAGTACAATGAATATACCTGAAGCCATGAACACATGCTTAAATTTAAACACTAGTTACAAACAAAATCATTTAGTGACAAAAAAACAAGTAGAACAAACAAACATGTACCAATTGCAAAAAAAGTCTTTTGATGCATTGTGTCACTTCATTAATTCAACATGAACAAGAAATTTCATTTGTAGAAGTTACAATATGAAACTATTATCCAACTCCATTTGTAATAACTTACAATACATCTTATGAGGTGATGACCACCATTAGACTACTATAATTGCCCTTTTTCACTAGAATACTTAAATGTATGCACCAAAAAGTGACACTCCAAAAAATTATTGTAAGCAAATCATTCCATTCCATTTCTTCATAACAAATCAAATTGAAAATTAATGCAACAAACATCTAAAATTTGTTAGAACAACTTTGATGAATGCTTAATTTATTTTAATTATATTTTTAAAAAATCAATTTTAATATATTATTTTTATGATTGCTGAATTGTTTTCTGCACCTTAATTAATTATTAGTCAAGAAAGTTGCCCGAGCTACTATGAAGCTACAATAGAGTTTTTAGGACATATCTTACCTTGTAAATAACAAGACTTTTAATCTCAGACCAATTGTTGCATTGTGAGAGACTCAAAATAAATCAAATTAGAAGCTCCACTTTTACCACTGCTCTTTCTACGAATTCATAGCGAACGCACTCTTCACCAACTAGTCTGGTGTCAAGTCTAAGTCCTCCATCTTTGTAGCCATTCACAAGTTTGATCTTCCCTGTAGCATTGCAATCATTGATTTGTTGAGCTGAATGCTTGCACTAAATTGCAATTGATTACTACATATTGTATTAAGTATATTCAACCAGCCTTCTATTGACAAGTATTATAGTACAACAAGACGAAGGAAATGAATTCCAACTCAAGTATTGCCCCTGAGGCTTGAGCTGTTGCTATGCAACTCTAATTAGAGCCAATATAAAGCTACCAACCCTAATTGCAACCCTCACCTCGAAGGGTGCACTTAGTTCTACTACAACAAACCACGTGTGAACAAGTGGTTTCTAATAAACTATAATTTCAACCTAAAATTTTGAATATTGTTTAATAATGACTATAGGTTTCTATTGCCAAAATTTCCAACTCAAATAAAATATGAAATGATTTCTAAAAGAGGTTGAAAGTGAACTAAAATGGTATATTTTTCAACTCAAATAATTATAGAGAACACATTTAGATGACCATTGAATCAATATTCAACTCAAAATGAGCTTTCAATAGAGAGTTATTTTTAGGAATTTTTTGTTCATTTTTTAGACAATTTTTTCTTATATAATATAGGGGTGTGAAAGTTATTTTTCAATTCTACAATATATCTTTTTACTTCAAAAATTTGTAAGTAATTATTATTAACAAATAAAATATCAATAATTCAAAACATAAACTTTCAAAGTAGAAAAAACTATTCATATTTTTCTTATTTTGTTTTATTTAAAATGCAAAAAGTATATAGGGGTCCAAAGTTTGGTTTGCACGTGGTTTCTAATGGACACTTTAAGAGCCCCCCCGACCCTCACTCACAAGCGATTACTACAAATTCTCAAACAAGTGCCAAACCCAACACACATGCACAAGAGCTTAACGAAACTAGAAACAGTTGGAACAACACTTCCAAAACCCAATATTCACACACGATATCCCAAAACGACACCCTAAGACTTGGTGAAATGTTTGATCATTCAATTGCTACCAAAACCCAACCAATTTTGAAGCACGGTAACACAAGCAACCACGCTCAGACTCACACTTGCACGCATTTAAGGTAAACTATCCCATTACCGTTAGTTTTCCAATTCAGTTAGTAGATCAACCCAATTCCGTCACCTAATTTTGTCTAAAAAATATCCGAATCCATTCTTCTTATGACAAAAATTAAAGCGTTCTACGATAAAATTTGATTTTTTATGACAATGAGAAATAATGTGTCACTCCATTAATGATGAGTATTTGTACTTGACTTGGGAGGTTATGGGTTCATCAGGAAACGTTTATTACTGTAGTCTACTGACAGTTTTGTAATTTAAGGCTGATTACTTCAAAAATTCACAAAAATTACAGTTTTAATCAGAAAATTTTAATTCCACTTGGGTTTGATTTGTGAAACAAGCGCACACCTCTGAAAAATATGTGCCCCTATCGGAATTGGCCCCAAAATATTCAGATTGCAAATAGGGGGGTGATAGGTAGTTCTACCTTAAGTTGACATACCTTACTGCATCAGGGGTCCTCTCTCTCTCGCTTGGTAGACAACTTCAGCGACGAAATGACGCAGCACAGAAGTACTCCACAGGCAAGAACAACGTCACATGCACGAGAGCAGTGCCTCGTCTTATCCTCCTTGTGTGCAGAAGCTCATAGGACGTAGCCGCGGAGACGCCATAGCTAGAACTGGCAACAAACAGATCCGCAAAGGACGTAGAGAATTGAAGTTGTAAGTTCGAGGCTGGGTCCGGAGCTCCTTTCTGTCTGTCTCCTTGAATCAACGGCTGTGTGTCTTGAGCATTGACAGAGTGTCAAATTTGGACTTCTTTTCAATCAACAAGTTGAACTTCTGCGCTGCATGCAACAGAGCGCCGGTACTTGAATTCGAGCTGCAAGAAGAGCAAACTCATCTGGAGTCTAGCTGAGACAGGCCGGCTGCAATTCGAACTGAGTTAAGGGAAAAAAAGAAGCAGAGCACTGGGATGCGATGAGGGCCGACTGGGAGTCAGGGACGATGGTGATCAGGGCAGCAGTGGCAACAGTACTGCACTGGATGTGGGACCTGGTTGCAACCGCCCCACGTGAAGAAGAAGAGTCTTCTAAGTTGACGCCGTGAGGGAGAGAACTGTTTCCTATTGTAAGCTTAATATCTGTAAGTTACTTTCAATGCACGCTTAATGTAAGTTACTTTCAATGTAAGCTTAATATCTGTAAGTTACTCTGATTACTGTAAGTTATTTTCAATGCACGCGCGGCAGGGGAAAACGCAGGAACTTAAGATACTCCCTGATTTAATAAGCATCCACAGTTTTGGGACGGGGTAATCACTTTCCAATCCAATTCATGCACATTTCTTTTTCTTTTTCTTTTTTCCTTTGGAACAAGCAATTCATGCACATTTTTTTCTTTTCTTTTTTTTCTTCTTCTTTGGAACAAGCAATTCATGCACATTTTTTTCTTTTCTTTTTTTCTTCTTCTTTGGAACAAGCAATTCATGCACATTTTTTTCTTTTTTTCTTTGGAACAAATGCCGGGGAACCCCACTGCATTAAAAAGAATCAAAGACTGAGGATAGTGAATACTGAATACAACCCACCTCATTGGACTAAGGTAGAGATACCTATATCAGACAATCCCACTATGATGACTTCATAGGGTCCGTGCCCTATAGTAGACAACAATTGGATGTATTGTTCATCAGTGAAAAAGATTTTATCTTTCTGCCTTCTCATCCACTTAATATCTCCTTTCTGTTCTTGATTAGGAAGAAGTTCCAAAGCTAACTGTTTTACCTGAAGCTATGAGACTGGGATGGGTCCAAATGAAAAATACACATTTATATTAAATAAAATATTCATTCTTGAGAAGAAGAAAATTTTATTTTTTGTGTATTTTTCCTCATCCTTATTTTTGCACACATTGAACTCCATTTCTCAACGAATTCCCCATATCCTACATGCTGAAATGCTTAAGTTACCCGTTATAGATATCTCCAATGAGCTTAGTTAGTAATAAATATGCTGTACTTTCAGTAGCTTCCTCTTAGCCGCTTACAGGATTCCAACCTGGGGGCATGATATTTGACCAGTCCCCACAGCAGCCAAGTCAAACATACAACCTTTTTTTTTTTTTATCATGAATGCCACAACAAAGACTGAGATCCCATACATATTTGTTATCAAAAAGACTTGGTGACACACTTCCTACAAACTAGGTCTCTGTTGTTTCAAGTTCAGCCCATCACCTAATGACCATTAGATTTTTCATTGTCATTTGGTCCTTAAGTAGGACTCTAAGAAGTTTCTTGTCTTCACTATTGCACAACCCGTGGAGAACTTTGGTCTTGCATGATCACAGATGCATAAAGTGACCCAAAAAAATTACCTTGTGCAGGCAGTGACTTTGAATCTAGAGACCAAATAAGTGAATTTGGTATAAAAAAACTTGGTTGGAATCTACAGAAATCTTTTATTTACTGTTCCAAGTTCAGTTCATCACTTAATATCCTTTACAAGAAATTTCAGTCATTTGGCCCCAAGAATGAGAATCATTGTTCCTGTATTCACTATTGCACACGACACCCCCAGAGAACCTTTGTTGTGTGTGATGACAGATGACCTACATGACAAAAATACCTTCAGTTGCTGCTGAGACTCTAAATCTTGATAAATATATGTAAATTTATAGCTTTTTGACACATGGATTGTCAAGGACCTGGGAATTCAGTGACCACGTCTACAAAGCTTCTCTTCTAATGGGACCATGCCTCATGCAACAACTAAGACAACTCATATGAATTTGAGATGAGAATATCTCTCACTCAGTTGCCTACTCACTGTTGGACAACCTTTGAAGAGCTTCGGTATTGCGTGATGTCAAATGTACTTGGCATAAAATGAAAGAGCATTTTAACCCTTAAGCACTTCAACACCCATATTCTGGACGATGAACAGAGGGCTTGCAGGCGCTGTTTCATCCAACTACCTTCTCATTCATCCAATGTAACACTTGAATCTTGAAAAGACAACCTTCTTTTATGCCCAATTTCATGAAATTTTGGTAAATGGTATTACTGTACAAAGATATAAGCAAAAATGTGTCAAAATTTTGAAAAAAGATTGAGGCATTAAGGGGTTAACAAACCGAAGAATGTGCTGTTTGGATACCATGTGCAAAAGTTATGAAGGTTCAATTTTTCATTGGTAAATGACCTAAAGACGACATTTAAACAACTGTTGAGGTTGTTTAACCCCTAAATGTCTGGATTCATCTCCAAAATTGACGATTTGAGAAAAAACATTATAAACTATAATTTGGAAGAATATTTTGGAATTGGTATACAAATGAAAGTTGTAGATTTTGATTTTTAAATTCTATCTGTATAGTTAGATCTACTAATGCTATCACCAAATTTTTTTTATAAATTTTGAAAAGAAAATTTCAGAATTCCTTCTAAATTCAATTACAAGTAAAATATTATCATTTTTTGAGTAAAACTTGTTGGAATGAATTTGAAATAAGGTTCTCTTCATATGGTGATTTTTTGAAATTTTTGTGACCTTTACATCTTTGACCTCATTTTTGCACATCTAGTTTTGAACTAAAGTCAATGCAAATTGACCACTTGACATACTTCCACATTTGTAATTTTAGAAATGTATATATTCTAGTAACACCAAATCCAACCGATGGATAAGACAACAACTTCATAATGTATCACCAAAAATTAGGATGACTTTCATCCAAGCAGGAATGAGATAGAAACAAGGATCTGAATCTATTCATTGTCCAAAAAATGGACATCGGAGCGCTCTAGGGTTAATCTTTCTCTAAAATATAGTCTATGATTTTAGGGTAGTGATTTTGGGTCAGTGGTGATTACAATTAACCACAACTCACCTCACATATTTAACATCCATTAAGAAAGAAAACATTTCAATTTGATTTATATTCCTATATTAAATATACAGATCATTTCTCACTTTTCTAATTCGACTGACATGACATGACTATCTTTTAGAACTTTAGAAGGACCCTTGGAAATGAATTTGATGTTTATAAACCAGTGATTTTACTGGGGGGAGGGACTTCAGAAAGAATTCCACTTTTGTAGCTATTTAATAGATTCGAATGAATACCGGTGGTAGTAGTCTGATTGACCCATACAGCAAGTAAGTAGGACCGTGGACTAGAATGGCCATGCCTTGTCACCAGGAATCTTACAACTAGTTTATGGAATTTGTGTTAGTGTAATATGCTACCTTCAAGACAAACATGCATCAACTTTGGTTACCTTGAGAGTGAGTAGTATGAAAAAAATAAATAGAAAAGAAAGGATTTTGCAAGTTGAAAAGGATTATTGGGAGTACTATATTAACACAAAATTGACTAAACAGATGTTAATTCCAATGTAGAGGAAGTTGTGAATTGGCTATCAAATCCTATTGGTTGTTGCAATCTCGGTTGCAATCTTGGCTAAAATCTAATTTTTTCAAGGATTTTCTCCTACATACATTTAGCTACTAAAACTTTTAAGTAGCAATGGAGCAAGTTTTAGCCAATTTTGTGAACATTGTTTGTCACCTAGTCACAAGTGCATGCCACCTATAGGAAATTAAAGGCAGGTCACACCCGGGGTACTTGTTGGTCTAGGTACTGCAATTTATTTACTTGCTCTGATTTGTCATCCATTCATTTTTCATCTATATTTCATCTGAATGAAACTATTTGAGTTTGCTACCATGGCGCTTTGCGTCTTCACTTCGTAGAGTCAATTGTGTACTTTCTTTTTGAGCTTGCTCTTTTCCGTTTTGTAGAGTCACGGAGGGTTGAGAAGCAAGTTGTAGCACTCTTAGGAATCTTCGCTATTTAGTAGGTGCCAAGAAATTCCTTAGTTCTATCGTTATAGAGGTTGTTGATGTCGACTGGACGTGAGGCATTTGACTTGATCGAGGTGATAGTGGACTCACAAGTTCAATTGCAATGATTTTAGGAATGGTTGTTGGTAAATCGCTCCCTCTCTCACTTGGAATCCAATTCAGCGTTTGGAAATGGTGTAGTTCGGAATCAAACTCTCAGTACTACAGTTTTCTTGATTGATTGAAAATTGAAATACAAGATTTCTAATTTTTAGTCAATGTCATCATTTGTTTCTGTTGAATTCAGGAAGTGGAATCATATTTCCAAGTATGATGCATTATGGACCTGTATGATGCATGATCATTTGAAGGATTTGAAATTGGCCATCTCACTCCTTGCAATAGAATTAATAAGGAAAACAATTTGAAAAGGATATGGAGACCAAAATGACAATTGTCTTTGTGCACGTTCAATGAGAAGAAAGAGCAGCATTAGCATGCAATCATGAACCTCCTCCTTCCCCTCTTCAGCACTCTTCAATTTCTCCACCATTTTGCATTCTTCATTTCTACAATTTCTTTCAAAAGCATTCATCAACCACTTTTTAAGGTTATATGCCACAAACATGTATTGATTTCTTCATGTTTTGTATGGGCAGTAGGATTAGTATTATTTTTTTTTATATAAAGGCTATTATGTTTTTCATACTATTATCAATGGCATCCAATTGTTTGAAAATACAAAAATTTGAAATTTGTGAATCTTTGAAACTACAAATTACAAATTTATGAATTTATATATTAATTATATAAATTAATTTTTTGTCAATTCATGAATATTTTATTTAATTGTATTTTGACATTTTAATTAATAAATGAGGTATATTTTTAAATTGAAATTGAAAAAATAATTCTATCAAATATTTTATATTAAAATAAGCTACTAGGAATACTAAACATCATCTCAAACAAAATAATGTCATATAAGGTAAATGACTAATTGTTTGTAAAAGTTGCACTAAGAAGATTAACCTTGTAACTTTGTTGTGGATACTAAGTGTACAATGGATGATAAAGAATCCTTTCAAATAATAGTAGTGTAGTTGTTCACCTTTGGAATATTGTGCAAAAAGGGGAGGTCTTGCACAGTAGTTTGATTCCAGTGAATATATATATATGATTGCCACTATACCAAAAAATATGACTTCTATGCCTCTATGGTGACCAATTTGTCCTTACAAGGTTAACAACTAATCATCAATGAGTGCTTTGCGAGGATTAATCTATACACAAATTGCATTGACCATTTGAGCTATGCCATAATAATTTTCTTAAGTAGGCAATCCATTATCTTAGCGCATATTTCAAGTGTGAGGCAATTTGTGAATAGGTAGAATGTAGGTAAGGCAAATTGCAAATGCGCATTTTGCATTTTGTAAAATCAAAAGTATGTATTTCGTAGTACTTTCTTGAAGTTTAGGGGGTTAGGGTTAGGGGTTAGGGGTTAGGATTACATTACATTAAGTAGGTGTCTTTTGTTTAATTATGAGTAGCAAGAGTAAAGCCCTACTAGATAATAAGCAAGAACCTAAGTAGCATGGTTGAGCAAAAGCTATCAATTTAACTGTTGTACGCAAAGTAAGTGGATGACGTGAAGATTTTCAATTGCATAACAAGGATAATCTACTTAAACTTATGCTTTGCATATGTTAAGACAAAGTGATATAGGAATAATCTATGAAATGGCATAATAAGTGAAATTAAACTAATAAAGTAGTTACTGAATCATAAGCTATTAAAACAAGAGTAGTCGAATATTAAGTGGAAATAGTAAAGGAATACACATACACACATGCATATGATTAGGTGATAGAAGCATGTACATTGACAAATTGCCCTATCTTGAGAAATTGCCAATAAAGCCTTTCTGCACTTGTTTAGGGTAGTGACAACATTCATACATTTATAGCATTGGGTTGGATGGATAGCGCGCATGTCTTAAGGTGATAAGAATATTTGAACTTTAAATGAGGATTTGACCAGCCATAATAATTACATTGTAGATTAAAGATCAAACATGTAGATTTAAACATTTACTAAATTTGAAGGTGGATGTAGATCTTTAATTCATCCTGCTAAGAGACTTTGCCAATAATTAAATTATCACTTGTGTTATTACATGGTAGTAAATATGTACCATTCTTCTTTTATCATGAAAGGATTTAGGCCTCTTGACTCCTGATGCTTGATAAACCTCTTAATGTCTTAAATTATTGTAAGTTTAAATGTTGACGTATTAGTATATTTCATTATCTTGAGTTATAGTGTCAATTATCTTTATTGATTCTATAGTGAATGCTATATCATTTTTCTATGGTCTTACAAATGATTTGAAAAGTAAAAGTGTTTGAAAATTATATATGAAGTCAATTTTGGAAATATTAATCCTATCATATACTCATTTACATGCATGTTTAAAACTTTCATGCTAAAGAAATTATTTACTAATTTCTTTTATTCTATATTATTATGAAACAATTGAGATTTACTTCTTAAATTTTAATTTTATAAAATAAAATTTAATGTTTAAATGTTTAAAAAATTATTATTACATTTTATAATTCAACATCACCAATTGTATTAAACTAAATATAATTATAAACAATAAATCCTACACAAGAAAAATTATGAAATATAATATAATACAATATCATTTTTATATTTTAATTATTATCAAACAAATATCCACTAGCCTTAATGTAACATTACAATTAATACTATATTAACAATTTTGGTAAATAGTTTTTTAGAAAACTAAAAATGATTTTTCATTGTAATAGAAATTACAACTATCGGATTAATTGTTGATCATTTGAGATGAAATCCTCAAAAAGACCTAGTTCAAGTGCTCTTAATAATTGTAAAGAGTTAATAGAAACAACTACACAATTGACTAAAAATATTCGTCTTCTTGAAAAAAAGATCAAAATCACGAAAAAGAAGTTGAATGAAAGACTTCCTATCAAATCAAATACTTCAAACAAGAATAAGATTAATTTTTCAAGACTCACAAGTTGATACATGAGTTTGTAAAACATGATGTATCTGCATATAAAATTCAAATGTCTTTTTTGGCAATACTAAATGATAATGATATGTAAGAGTTCAATAACTAAAAAATTAATACATTTGTCATTACATTTTTTAAACATGAGGATTATAAAAATATTTAAAAGAAAAACAATGTATCAAACATTTGTATCAAAAATCATTTTTGAGTTTTAATTCCTATCAAATTTGAACTTTATTTTGATTTTTGAAATGATAAAAAAAAATATTCTCTTTTTTTAATTATGTTTGTAGGGAGCTTAAATTATACCATTTTTGAAAAAATACTATATTGCTTAATTTATTGTACAAAAGTGATGTTAATTACTAAACCATTCTATTTTAAGAATGTGCAAAATATTGATTACAAATAACATTGCTTTAGTTCCTCAAGTGAAAAGACGTTTTTCAATTGATTGTTGCTACTCTGGTACCTCAATTATTACAAATGGAAATGAGAGTGGAAGTGGAACTTATGAGAGTACTGTTAGATTTCAAGAGTACTTAAGTATTGGAGGTTGTGATCTACAAGGCATAGTTGAAACTCATGTTAGACAAATAGAACAAAATTTCTAAATGTTAAATTAATTAATGAATGTAATTTGGAATAAGAACTAAGAAAACTAGGGACCAAATGGATGACCGTGACATTTCATGATTTTTAGGATAACTCTAATGAATACCTTATAGATTTACTTACACTCAATATTGTTTGACTTCTAATCTCTGAAGCACCAAACTGCATTTTTTTAGCAACACAACAATTTTGGATAGTTCACTACAAATGAAATTTTTATTTTTTTCTTTGAAATTATCACACAACATGTGCCCAAGGAGTACCTTTAAGGACCAACAATTTTCATAACTTTTGACTACATGGTTCAGAAGTTCTTGTATAATATGTAATTTTTAGAGATTGGCAAATAGCCTAGGCACCTCAAAAAAATTCTTTAAAAATCACTTTTTTAAGAAATAAAAATTTGAAATTGATTTTCTAGATTTATATATAGATGGAAAGCTTTGAATCATTTTAATGTGATTAATGAAATGAGGGTTACTAGGAGTTTTAGTTTGTGGGCAATTATGGATTCTCTACTCTATAAATAAACTTTGAAGTCTTTTATTTAGCTCAATTTCAATATTTTTGGAAAAAAATAAAACCATAGGATGTTGATTATTTATTACAGCATTACAACTATTGAATTGACATTTTTGAATTCCATAAGGGTGGTTGCAAGAAAGACCAAATGTTTTTGGTAGTGTTTTGCCAAAACTACAGTTTTTGTACTCAATACTATGAGTAATACGAGTATTATGACATTAGAAGAGATTTGAGGGCATTGAAAGATTGCGAGTTCCCAATGCCCTCTAACACTCCTGAATTGTGGGAACGAACAAGGAACTCTTTGCTGATGTAGTCACGACTATGCCACCTTGGAATAAAAATTCAAAAAAATAAAATTTTGGTTCAAAACATGTTATTGACCAACTATTTTAAATTTTAAATATTGGGTCATTACTGCCTTGACAGTAGCGGCTTGTACCTCGCAGTCGTAGGGAATGGCCAAGGGAATAGATCTGAAACGACCCTCCCTTGGCCTCAAATATCTTATAATGTGAATAGAACAATCTCAACCATTGATCTAAAAATCGATGGCTAATAGTACCTATGATTGATTGCAAGTATTGAAAAAAAACTATTTGAAAAAAGAGACAATTTGTCATAGAAAATAGATACAATTAAGTAAAAATTTATAATAATTAGAAATCATGAACAAAAAATAAATAAAAATTGACCATTTGTAAAGACTTAATAGTAACCACGTTTTACAAAAAATGGAATTTAAAACCATCTTTAATATTTAGAAGTCTGCACGCAAGGGAGCCCTATTTGTACAAATATAGAGGCCATAAAATAATGTATTTTTAGAATTCATATAATAGGCACATATCTTCCTATTGTGGGAATAGATCACAAAATTTTTAGCTCTAGATCATTAATTTTGGGTACTCCCTGGTACCAAACCCCCCTAACCCCTCAAAGTATGATAGATTAGAAAAATTGACTTTAAAATATAAAATGATTTTTTTTTTAATTTCCAAAAAATAAGGGATATGATTATAGTCAAATTAACCATCTCCAATTAAAATTTCAAGTCCATTAGGTTCTACTGTCAAAAGTTTTAGTAAAAAACAACTTCATCACTTTGAATGTGATGCAAAATAAAGACCGGTCTTTCTTGTAATCACTCATAACTGAATTTTCAACGATTTAGTATTTTAAATCATCCTCTATTATTTTTATTTACTTTTTTTTTCCTATATGTTGTACAATTCCAAATGATCTAATTAAGCATGTAGCTGAATGACCTTGAAGAAAGAATCCAAAGAAGCACCACCATTTGAACATTTTTTCATACAAATGTGACCTTGTGAAGTGCAACTGCTTGGTTTTTCGTTGAACCAAAAAAAGAATTTTTGTCACTTCAAACACTATATCTTGCAATCTACACGATAGAAATTTCTAAATTTTTTTCCCACATCTTCTCAAACCAACATACTGTAAAAATGTAAAATCCTAAGGGTACATGAAAAATGATATTTTTTTCTATAATTTGATACTTGTACTAGAAACGGTAGAGTTTTGGAGAGTGTTTTTGGTGAACACTTAGTCAAAAACCTTTCAGAGTTAAAAACTATTTTCCCATCATATCTCATGAGATCTTAATATTTATTTCTGTGATTGAAGTTGGAAACTACATATTTAAAATGCTCCGATATATCACCTTTGATCATATTTATTTCCGGGATTGGCAAACTCCAGAACATCAATTATAAAAAAGAAAGTTTTCATAAGCCAAGGTCCTAACTTAATTCTATGAAATGATTCTGGCTTGTGTATGTGGTGTGAGCACCTAAGTAAGAGTTCCGGGGTATTATTCATATGTGATGTCCATGGTGAGGATGCACCGACCTGTTGAGCGCTACTTACTCGCAGTGCTATCGAGAGAGGAATTTGGCAGCAACATTAAGTTTAAATTACAGAATAAGCATGAATTACCGGCCGGTAATCAAGCTTTATGGATAGAATATTAAGGTTGTGAACACAATGAGTCCTTGGAAATGGCTTTCAAATGAAATTTGACTCTTTCATTCTACAGGTTCTGATAGTTCGACTGGAAATCAAAGTCTCTGCATAACAGGCTAACCCAAGCTGAGGACTCAAAGAAGCATGCATGCAGGCAGATACTCAGAACTGCAGCAAATTCCTAAATCTGAAAATTCGAGATACACTGGGCTGAAACAGGTTCAATAATTAACGCTGGGTACTTGGACGAAATGCTGGAGCGATCCTCAGTAAATGTCAAAACGCTGCATCATTCTGCATTAATTCTGGTTCCTGGAAACGACATTTTCTATTATGCTGATGTCAATTTATCCTAACTTTAGCATTCAGGAACCTGTGCTTTCCTTTGTTTATGAACTGTGACTGAGTAGCCTTGATTAGTGGGACTCAGACCATGAGGAAGACATGCTGAAAGAAATCGCAACATCACTAAGTTAACGGAGAAATGTTGAGAACCCCAAGTGGTGATTCTTGTGTAAGTTCGATCTGAGGTGAGCATCAAATTAATGTATCTATTCGAATTAAAACCCTGTAAATAAATCAGTGAATGAGATACCAATTGACCAGTCACAATATATATTTGTAGAATATTCATATTAGTGCAGGCTAAAGTAAGTAGGATTTTTATAACTTAACTCATGAGCTCCACTGGAGCGCATTATTTAATTCGACGTGCATTACTGTCCTACTGAAAAACAAATTTCTTTCATTGTTTACACCTGGACTGTCTTGTGCCACAGGCCAGTTGGACTCAGCATTTGGTTCAAAACATTCATCATTCAAGGAAATTGCTTCTTATTCCAGAATTATATCGAAATCGGAATCACGCTGCCAAACAAATGGGGAGGCTAACAGAGTGACATGTATGCAAAACAACTGAGAGAGAGTGAACAACAAAAGCGTGACAATTCAAAAGAGTAAGCATGAAAAACAATAAGTCCTCTGTCTGATAATTACTGTAGACAGTATTCAAATCGATGCGCGCAATCCCAGTGGCCGGCACTGTCCACAAAATAACACAACCCACCGGTTCCAAAAAACTTATGTAGCTGCCAAATCGTCAAAAACTTAGAGTTGCTCTACATCTAGTGCACAGACATAGAAACGTATTGAATATGTATGTAGCAATCATGACCATGCCAATTCTTCCATGCTCTTGGAAAGAATTGAGTAGACTATAAATATGTCTTTAGCATCCAACATATATTATTGCCCTCGCCAACTAGTATATCTGTGGCCGGTAAACTGTGAAGCATGAGCTTGCAACGAGGAAGAACTCCAGAATGTCACCAACTTGAATTTTGTTGGCAAGAAGGAAAGCTTTCCAGTTGGACTCCAACCGAACCTTGAGCTTTTGTTCCTCTTCATGGTAGGTCTTCTTGACCTTCACCTTGATGATGGCTTCATTGGGACCTTTGAGTTGCAGCTCATCACATTCTAGCATGTTGCTATGGAGCTTCCAGAAGCGTCCAGGAACAGCCTACCACCAAGCAACACAACATGAAGTGTTGCATAATCAAAACCAATGAATGTAGTGTCAAGAAGTGCACATTAATACTACTACTAGTAACATTGGCCACTGTGAATGAAGAGACAGTTGGAGGTAGTTCACTAGCCGTGCCTTGTGGACATGGGCATGTGAGGACTACCCTTGCTGTCTCCCAAAGGATGTAGATATCTGTAAGTGGAAAGGTGACTTACCAAGCTTAAGTCCTTCTCTTGTCGGTTTGGAGGTATGATGGACACAACAAATCGAGGACACGGTGGTAGTTGCTTGCACAGCGTGCACGGTGCCGGGACCTGTTCTGCATTCCACCAGGGGTGTGCCTGGACTGCAATCCTCCAAGCGTGGACCTAGGTGCATGCCAAATGAATCGATGTTAAATCCACAAGAGAGAAGCTGAATGTAACATCCATTACAAGTGAGGGATGATGAGATAAATGAAAACCAGACTGCTTCAGAACGTTGAACAGAACCTTTTCAAGTCAAGTTAAATTTTTTCAGGACATATATGTAGGAACTCGGGCAGGACTGTTGAGCGGTAACGCATGGCTGTCTAACAGTTCCGTTTCATCATCAAGGTATTAGGACAGAGCATCGCTAGAGCATGACAAGATTAACAACGTTAAATACGCACTAACTAACTCAATCTTTCTCGTGAAGGTTACCAACTCTTAGCTGGAAACTCCTATCCCACAGACCAGAGCGCGTTTCTTAACACGTTTGACCATCGCTAATCAAGGCATTAGCAAGCTAGTGGAGCGTAGTACGTCAAGCATTGCAAGCATGAAAAACAAAAAACAAGTTTAAAAGCAGCCACTCTCTTGGGTGAAAAGAAATATGTGCTCATCTGCTAGAGAAAACTTACCCGTGAGTTGGCCAGGCCTGGCCGTTGCACAACCTCAATCTCAGTGGACATGGCGCTCGACATCTCTTCGGCATTTCTCTGCTCGACGGCCATTGTGACAGATATATTGAGGTGTAGGCTTGTATTCCAACCCCTTTGCTGCTGCACGATAGAACCAAAAGTAGATTAATTGCGGTCGACTTTGACAGTCCTCCTACCTGTCCAGGCCGCACCGAAAAACATCAGAAACCACGAGCAGTAAGATAAGTTCCTCTTGACGAACTAGCTCCTTACAATCCACCTATTCCGAGATGACATTCGTGAAGCTCCGGAATAACTCTATTCTGTTGCTCCAGTGAGCACATGGCTGCAAGTTCAAGAAATGAACACTGATAAAATCAAGTAACTACACAAACACTCTCAGTCTGTGCAATCTCACGTAAGCATAATTAGCTCTGAAAGTGCTCTAGTCGGTTGATTGCAAGTCATGAAACCGACCAAGCATGAAGATCATGTACGTCTCAGCTAAATAAGAAAAATGTTTTTTCAACAACATTGATGTTGAAAAGCACTCGCTCACAACTTTGTCCAGCTTCCTGAACCCCACAGCCAGAGTCCCAGACATGCACACGGTCTCCACAACTCCTGGGCAGCACGCAGTTCCTACCAAGTGAACCCCAAAATGTCCAATTAAAGAGCGAAAGAGTAGTCGGGGATCGAGTACTAGTCGATACCTGGCACCTCACCACTCGAGCTCCCTCTGGCCCGAGCTGCAGACTCTGAAACCTCAGATTGAAGCGGAGACAGGAGTGAGTTGAGTCTGCTAAACTCAGACCACATGCACAGAATCGAAGTCACGACGAGAGCGTTGAAGATACAGAACGAATGCTTGTGTTCTTGCAGAGCAACTCCTTTATATCTTCTGGATCGGAACGCAAGCTGGGCGGATGATCGTGACGGAGGTGGGTGGGTGGGTGGCGTAAATTAAGGGAAGACGTACTAACTCTTCTTGCTTGCTTGTTGCAGACTTGAAAAGAACTCCCAAGCTTGAGCCGTCTCCTCCGATTTGAATCAAGGCCAGTCCTCACTCCACAATGTCAGCCTGTCGCGGTACGTCATTAAGGCGACATGACGCCGTCCTTTCTTTGTTCTCGAGCAAGTTCTTCTCAGGCAGGTATTTCTCATAACAGTGTAATGTAATTTTTTACTCATTGGTCTTGGAATGTCACTTTTAAGACAAGTTTATCTTGGACCAACAAGTCATGTTCAAATTATAGGATTTTTTAGTTTTTGTTAGATTTTTCATTTTTGTTTATTGTAAGAAGAACAAATATATGTATTCTCATTAAAATTATAATTTATCCACTATTTGAATTTACAAATTGGTTTGAAATCTTGTACACATTGTTTCTATTTTTTTAACACCATGTTAATGTAAGCTCATTTGGTAGATGGAAAAATGGTTATCTAAAGCTTTACTTTGAGGCAATAGAAGTTATATATTATCATGGAGTAGTAAGAATTCGTTCAAACAAAAATTCTTCATTCTTGGAAGTTTCTATTTTTTTCTCCATCTTGACATGCATTAATTTAAAGTCTACTCAAAACTCAAAAACAAAGAGTAACATTGCCTAGCTACATTATTGTTGATAAAATAAAATTCTATTTTTACTACATACTTAGATGTTCTTCATTCATTTCATATTGCTTTCATTGGAAACTTTTGCTAATGTTTGTCATTTATTTATTGGATATTGGCCATATCAGGAAATAGATGCCTCAACTACCTTTGGCACACAAATAACTGTTAACTAACATAAATACCTACACAATAGTCAAATACCTCAAATTTGCATATTGCCTTGATGTTATTCACAATAATGAATAAAAATCAAGTACCTAGGTCCTTTTAAATAGATTCAAAATAGTTGTGCCTCTAAATTTGAATGCTAAGATCTTAGAATGTACATTGTATCATTGTATGAGTCCACAAAAGAAATGATTACATATCTAAAGTACGTAGCCCACTAAACTTGTTGCATTTGTTTGAATTTTATGAAAACTCTTTCTCTTTCTTTTGGCTCAATGCATTGAAATATGGCAAATTTGACAAATGGATTAACTTTTGAAAAATCATGTTGTCACGCTGCGATTCCTTTAAGGGTTTATTGCAAAATGATATAGTCTATGCATCTAATAGAAATATAGAATTTGTTGTCAAATCTATAATAAATGTACACTACAAATTGCTTCTTTCCATTCATTCTAATGCTAAATTGCAAGAGTCCTAATTGCTTGATTGCCTTCAATTTGTGAATTCAAATGCTAGCCGGTCTCCTAATTTAACCAATATCAATGATAGTAGTAAGACATTTGTCAAGTCACGTACTTGAGCCTTTACATTGATTTATCCCCACTCAAGCACTCATATTAGCAAGAATTTGTTGATGAGAGTTTCAAGTGTGTGCATGTGTGGATGTGGTGCAAGTTGGATAAGGTTGTAAGTAAATTCTTTTGCACATCATGGTTGTTGTATACATATCTCTCTGTTAAACTTACTTATAATTATTGGATTCCTTATGGGGAACACATCGGGAAAAGTGAGACACACTAAGAATGTGCAAGTTTACTTGTAACATCCTTCAACATTCTTTAGTTTCCCATGTAGTAAGTAGTATAGTTCCCTAATGTGTCCCACTTTTTTTTGTGTGAGAAAAATTCCCAGTATGTGTGCCTTTGGATTTTGGATCAAAGAGAACACTGCGAATTCTTCCTCTTTTTTCTATAGGATACTAAAAGGGAAGTCAATATAAGCCACTTGCTTGCAAAAGTTAATATGCATTCTTGATACAATGCAAGTGTATAATATATAAAAAATTTACCAATTTCCATTGCACGTTTATTTGAAAAACAAATTTCCCTCAAGATTCTTCAATGTTCATACTTGTACTAATAGTAAGAGTGCAATATCTGCACAACTCTAGTCTAGACACCTTAATTTGTTGGGAAATTGGACTTGAACTTGAGATTGGACGAGCCACAAAAGATTTGGTAGAAGGAATGAACATTCTTAAAGGCTCCGATATTTCTACCCTTAACATTTGTATGCGGACACTAGATATACATGAGTTGATTGCATGTCTCCTTATACCTCTTCTTTGAATGGGCCAAGCCCGAGCTGCAATCTCACATTTTCTTTGTGTTCTTGTTCTAATTTAACAAAAAACTTAAGTGTATCCACATCCCTTCCATCTCAATTAATAGCCGAATTCCTTCAACATGATAGCTAGTGAATACCTATTCAGCCTTAGTCTTCTCCACATTTCCGCTGGAAGAACCTACTCGAGAACAAAGAAAGGACGGCGTCATGTCGCCTTAACGACGTACCGCGACAGGGCTGACAATCGGAGTGCGGACTGGCCTTGATTCAAGTCGGAGGAGACGGCTTAAGCTTCATTCAAGTCGGAGGAGACGGCTTAAGCTTCATTCAAATCGGAGGAGACGGCTTAAGCTGATTCAAATCGGAGGAGACGGCTTAAGCTTCATTCAAGTCGGAGGAGACGGCTCAAGCTTGGGAGTTCTTTTCAAGTCTGCAACAAGCAAGCAAGCAGAGTTAGTACGTCTTCCCTTAATTTACGCCACCCACCCACCTCCATCACGATCATCCGCCCAGCTAGCATTCGCATTCCGATCCAGCTTAGCAGTTGCTCTGAAAGAACACAAGCATTCGTTAATGTATCTTCAGCGCTCTCGTCGTGAGTTCGATTCTGTGCATGTGATCTGAGTTTAGCAGACTCAACTCGCTCCTGTCTCCGCTTCAATCTGAGGTTTCAGAGCTTCCAGCAAGCTAGGGCCAGAGGCAGCTCGAGTGGTGAGGTGCCAGGTATCGACTAGTACTCCCCGACTACTCTTTCGCTCTTTAATTGGACATTTTGGGGTTCACTTGGTAGGAACTGCGTGCTGCCCAGGAGTTGTGGAGACCGTGTGCATGTCCGGGACTCTGGGTGTGGGGTTCGGGAAGCTGGACAAGGTTGTGAGCGAGTGCTTTTCAACATCAATATTGTTGAAAATATTTTTCTGATTTAGCCGAGACGTACTATATGCTGGTCGGTTTCTTGACTTCCAGTCAACCGACCAGAGCACTTTCAGAGCTAATTATGCTTACGCTATTTGTGTAGTTACTTGATTTTATCAATGTGCATATCTTGAACTTGCAGCCATGTGCTTACTGGAGCAACAGAATAGAGTTATTCCGGAGCTTCAAGTGTGTCATCTCGAAATAGGTTGATTGTAAAGAGCTAGTTCGTCAAGAGGAACTTATCTTACTACTCGTGGTTTCTGATGTTTTTCAGTGCGGCGTGGACAGGTAGGACATTCTGGTGCGGCATGGACAGTTGGTGACATTCTGGAGTTCTTCCTGCTCATGCTTCACAGTTTACCGGCCACAGAAGTACTAGTGGGCGAGGGCAATAATATATGTGGGATGCTAAAGACATATTTATAGTCTACTCAATTCTTTCCAAGAGCATGGAAGAATACGTATTCAATGCGTTTCTATGTCTGTGCACTAGATGTAGAGCAACTCTAAGTTTTTGACGATTTGGCAGCTACATAAGCTTTTTTGGAACTGGTGGGTTGTGTTATTTTGTGGACAGTGCCGACCACTGGGATTGCGCGCATCGATTTGAATACTGTCTACAGTAATTATCAGACAAAGGACTTATTGTATTGCTTGCTTACTGTTTTGAATTGTCATGCTTTTGTTGTTCACTCTCTCTCAGTTGTTTTGTATACATGTCACTCTCTGTCACCCTCCCCATTTGTTCGGTAGCGGGATTCCGATTTCGATATAATTCTGGAATAAGAAGCAATTTCCTTGAATGTCGAATGTTTTGAACCGAATGCTGAATCCAACTGGCCTGTGGCACAAGACAGTCCAGGTGTCGACAATGAAAGAAATTTGTTTTTCAGTAGGACAGTAATGCATGTCGAATTAAATAATGCACTCCAGTGGAGCACATGAGTTAAGTTATAAAAATCCTACTTACTTTAGCCTGCACTAATATGAATATTCTACATATATATACTGTGACTGGTCAATTGGTATCTGATTCACTGATTAAAGGGCTTTAATTCGAATAGATACCTTAATTTGATGCTCACCTCATAACTTACACAAGAATCACCACTTGCGGTTCTCAACATTTCTCCGTTAACTTGGTGATGTTGCGATTTCTTTCAGCATGTCTTCTTCATGGTCTGAGTCCCCACTAATCAAGGCTACTCAGTGGCACAGTTCAAAAACAAAGGAAAAGCACAGGTTCCTGAATGCTAAAGTTACGGTAAATTGACATCAGCATATTAGTAGAAAATGTTGTTTCCAGGAACCAGAATTAACTGAGGATCGCTCCAGTGTTTCATCCAAGTACCCAGCGTTAATTCTTAAACCTGCTTCAGCCCAGTGTATCTCGAATTTTCAGATGTAGGAATTTGCTGCAGTTCTGAGTACCATCTGCCTGCATGCATGCTTCTATGAGTCCTCAGCTTGCGTTAGCCTCTTATGTAGAGACTTTGATTTCCAATCGAACTATCAAAATCTGTAGAATGAAAGAATCGAATTTTATTTGAAAGACATTTCCAAAGACTCATTGTGTTGACACTTTTAATATTCTATCCATAAAGCTTGATTACCGGCCGGTGATCCGTGCGTATTCTGTGATTTTTTAAACTGAGTGTCTTGATGCTGCCAAAATCCTCTCTCGATAGCACTGAGAGCTCAACAGGCGCATCCTCGCCATGGACATCACATGTGAATAATACCCGGGAACTCTTACTTAGGTGCTCACACCACATGCACAAGCCAGAATCATTTCATAGAACTAAGTTATTAGAACCCTTATGTCAAACTTTTTTTAGAATTGATGTTCTGGAGTTTGCCAATCCCAGAAATAAATATGATCCAAGGTGATATGAGCATTTTAAATATGTAGTTTTCAACTTCAATCACATAAATAAATAAGATCTTGTGAGATATGATCAAAAAATAGATTTTGACTCTGAAAGGTTTTTGACTAAGTTTTCACCAAAACACCCTCCAAAAATACCATTTTTAGTACAAGTATCAAATTTTAGAAAAAATATCATATTTGGATGCATGTATCTATAGGATCTTACAATATGTTGGTTTGAGAAGATGTAGGAAAAAAAAATTGGAATTTTCTACCATGTAGATTGCAATATAATAATATATATTGCATTTGAAGTGTCAAAAATCCTTTTTTAGGCTCAACAAAAAATCTAGATAACTTTACTTTACAAGGTCACATTTGTATGAAAAAATGTCCAAAATGGTGGTGCTTCTTTGGATTCATTCTCCAAGGTGAGATAGCTAAATGCTTCAAAAAATTTAGATCATTTGGAATTGTACAATATATAGGAAAAAAATAGTAATTCAAGCAAAAAGAAGTAGAGACTAATTCAAAATACTAAATTGTTGAGAATTTAGTTGAGGAATTCAAAAGTGCCAATCCTATGGTTATGCCACTTTAACCTTGTCCAAATTGCACCACATCCACACATGCACACACTCAAAATTCTCATCAACAAATTCTTGCTAGTATTAATGGGGACAAATCGATGTAAAGGCTCAAGTACATGACTTGACAAATGTCTCCTTTTTTTAAATTTCAATGATGTTGGTTAAATTAGGAGACATTGACAAACCTAGCATTTGAATTCACTAATTGAAGGCAATTAGGCAATTAGGACTCTTGCAATTTAGCATTAGAATGAGTGGAAAGAAGTAATTTGTAGTGTACATTTATTGTAGATTTAATAATAAATGCTATAAGAAGTGAAGCATTAATACACTATATCCTTTTATAATAAATCCTTTAAATTAAAGGAATCACAAAGTGACAAGGTGATTTTCAAAAGATAGTCCAATTGTCAGAATTTGCCATATCTTAGTGCATTGAGCCAAAAAAAAGAGAAAGAGTTTTCATAAAATTCAAGCAAATGCAACAAATTTAGTAGGTTGCCATAGATATGTAATCATTTCTTTTGTGAATCTATACAATGTACATTCACTACAAGAGAAAGGGGTGTTTTAAGTGTAGTCCTAGAGATAAGATATTAAGTAATGACTTTCCTCAAAACACCCCTTTTTCTTGTAGTGATTCTAAAATCTTTGCATTCAAATTTTAAAAAACAACTATTTTGAATATATTTAAAGTAACCTAGGTACTTGATTTTTATTCATCATTGTGACATCAAGGCAATATCCAAATTTGAGGTATTTGATTATTGCTTAGGTACTTATGTTAGTTAATAGTTACTTGTGTGCCAAAGATAATTGAGGCATTTATTTCCTAACATAGCCAATATCCAATAAATGAATGATGAACATTAGCAAAAGCTTACTATAATGGGAGCAATGTAAAATGAATGAAGAACATCCAAGTATAAAGTGAAAATAGAATTTTGTTTTATCAGCAATAATGTGCCTAGGTAGTGTTACTTTTTGTTTCTTGAGTTTTGAGTAGGGTTTTAATCAATGCATCATTAAAGTAGAAATGGACCCTGTGAGTGCCCTTCAGAACTATTGCAAAGAGACCCCTTTGGAGAGATCAAAGTAATATGGAGGAAAAATAGAGGCTGCAAAGACGCATTTAATTCCCTATTTCTGTTTGGGAAGGGTGCACAAATAATAATGATAGCATGTAGCTCCCATTGGCCAATTTTCTAACACCTTCTCTGGTCAACATGGAAATCCAGTACACAAAGCAATATTCTATTCCACAACATGTACTTGAGGGTAATAGAATAATCTATATCCTTTAGTTCACAATACATTATAAAACAGAGCTCAAAATTTTTTAAGTGTATTTATAACAATTGCCACCTAGATGATGGAAGCACAAAATCTGGTGGTAGAAGGTGTTGTTGGTTACAATGTATCTCTAGTTCAATAGTTTGGATACAATATTCTACATCTGTGTATAAAGTATACACATTTTGTAATTGGATTGGGATTGTAATTCTTGCAAAGATAATATTGAGGGATCTATAGGCCAGATTAGAAGAGCTAATAAGAAAACTAAATAAATTTGAACATTTCTTAAGACATATTGCATGCCATTCAAGAAATCCTATCAAACCATTTAGTCATGCAAATACATGTTTGTTGCTATATTAGAATTGGAAATTCATTTTGATCTTCATCTTGGAGGACTTGAACAATATGTTCCAATGCAGGATTTGGTGCCTAGACACTACCAAATAGATGAGCTCACAAGCTTGAAACAATGGTGATGTGAATTTTTGAGACAATCTAAATTACTACAGTGGTTGACAAATATTGAGATCCATACAAAATTTGATGACTTACTATTATGGTTTGAAATTTCCTTTTTTTTTACAGTACTAGTCAACATTTTCAACTTTACAATGGTCTATGAAATTATGAAATTATGCTACTAAAACAGATTGTGTAGTACCATCCCTCATAGCTTTCATTTTCTCAAGCTTACAAAAACAAGGGGCACTTAGAGGGTTCATTTCTACTCTAATGGGTAAGATGGAGAAAAAATAGAAACTTGCAAGAATGAAGAATTTTTGTTTGAATGATTTCTTATTGCTCCATAATACAAAACTCTTAAATAAATATTGCCTCAAAGTAAAGCTTTGGATTAACATTTTTCCTTCTACCCAAATTAATGAGCTTACATTAACAAGGTGTTAAAAAAATGGAAACAATGTGTGCAAGATTTCAAACCAATTTGTTAATTCAAATAGTGGAAGAATTATAATTTTAATGGAAATACATATATTTGTTCTTCTTAAAAGAAACGAAAATGAAAAATCTAACAAAAACTAAAGAATCCTATAACTTGAACATGACTTATTTGTCATAGATAAACTTGTATTAAAACTGACATTCCAAGACCAATGAGTATAAAATCACACTAGACTGTTATGACAAATACTTGCCTGAGAAGAACTTGCTCGAGAACAAAGAAAGGACGGCGTCATGTCGCCTTAACGACGTACCGCGACAGGGCTGACAACCGGAGTGCGGACTGGCCTTGATTCAAATCGGAGGAGACGGCTTAAGCTTCATTCAAATCGGAGGAGACCGCTCAAGCTTGGGAGTTCTTTTCAAGTCTGCAACAAGCGAGCAGAGTTAGTACGTCTTCCCTTAATTTACGCCACCCACCCACCTCCGTCACGATCATCCGCCCAGCTTGCGTTCCGATCCAGAAGATATATAGGAGTTACTCTGCAAGAACACAAGCATTCGTTCTGTATCTTCAACGCTCTCGTCGTGACTTCGATTCTGTGCATGTGATCTGAGTTTAGCAGACTCAACTCGCTCCTGTCTCCGCTTCAATCTGAGGTTTCAGAGCTTTCAGCAAGCTAGGGCCAGAGGCAGCTCGACTGGTGAGGTGCCAGGTATCGACTAGTACTCCCCGACTACTCATTCGCGCTTTAATTGGACATTTTGGGGTTCACTTGGTAGGAATGCGTGCTGCCCTGTGCATGTCTGGGACTCTGGCTGTGGGGTTCAGGAAGCTGGACCAAGGTTGTGAGCGAGTGCTTTTCAACATCAATGTTGTTGAAAAAACATTTTTCTGATTGAGCAGAGGCGTACATGATCTTTATGCTTGGTCGGTTTCATGACTTGCAGTCAACCGACTAGAGCACTTTCAGAGCTAATTATGCTTACGTGAGATTGCACAGACCTGAGAGTATTTGTGTAGTTACTTGGTTTTATCAATGTGCATTTCTTGAACTTGCAGCCATGTGCTTACTGGAGCAACAGAATAGAGTTATTCCGGAGCTTCAAGTGTGTCATCTCGAAATAGGTGGATTGTAAAGAGCTAGTTCGTCAAGAGGAACTTATCTTACTACTCGTGGTTTCTGATGTTTTTCGGTGCGGCAAGGACAGGTAGGAGGAAACTGTCAAAGTCGACCGCAATAGATCTATTTTTGGATCTATCGTGCAGCAGCAAAGGGGTTGGAATACAAGCCTACACCTCAATATATCTGTGACGATGGCCGTGGAGCAGAGAAATGCCGAAGAGATGTCGAGAGCCATGCCCACTGAGATTAAGATTGTGCGACGGCCAGGCGTGGCCAGCTCACGGGTAAGTTTTCTCTAGCAGATGAGCACATATTTCTTTTCACCCAAGAGAGCGGCTGCTTTTAAACTTCTTCTTTTTTTCCAATTCTTGCAATGCTTGTACGATGCTCCACTTGCTAAGCTTAGTGCCCTGATTATCGATGGCCAAACTTGTTACAAAACGCGCTCTGGTCTGTTGCACAGGAGTATCCAACTGACAGTTGGTAGCCTTCACGAGAAAGATTGAGTTAGTTAGTGCGTATTTAACGTGGTTAATCTTGTCATGCTCTAGCGATGCTCAGTTCTCATACCTTGATGATCAAACAGACAGTCACGCTGGAGTTCATCATATATGTCCTGAACAAATTTGACATGATCAATTGCTCTGTGAAACGTTTTGAAGCAGTTACTTTCTTTTATTTTTTAATTTCTCATCATGCCTCACTAGTATTTGATGTTACATTCACCTACTCGATCTGATGTGGATCAAAGGATTTAACATCCATTCACTTGGCATGCACCTAGGTCCACGCTTGGAGGATTGCAGCCCAGGCACACCCCTGGTGGAATGTAGAACAGGTCCCGGCACCGTGCACGCTGTGCAAGCAACTACCACCGTGTCCTCGATTTCTTGTGTGCATCAGACCTCCAAATCCAGAAGAGAAGGACTTGAGCTTGGTAAGTCACCTTTCCACTTACAGATATCTACATCCTTTGGGAGACAGCAAGGGCATGCCCATGTCCACAAGGCACGGCTAGTGAACTACCTCCAACTGTCTCTTCATTCACCGTGGCCAATGTTACTAGTAGCAGTAGTAATGTGCACTTCTTGACACTACATTCATTGGTTTTGATTATGCAACACTTCATGTTGTGTTGCTTGGTGGTAGGCTGTTCCTGGACGCTTCTGGAAGCTCCATAGCAACATGCTAGAATGTGATGAGCTGCAACTCAAAGGTCCCAATGAAGCCATCATCAAGGTGAAGGTCAAGAAGACCTACCATGAAGAGGAACAAAAGCTCAAGGTTCGGTTGGAGTCCAACTGGAAAGCTTTCCTTCTTGCCAACAACCTTCAAGTTGGTGACATTCTGGAGTTCTTCCTCGTTGCAAGCTCATGCTTCACAGTTTACCGGCCACAGAAGTACTAGTTGGCCAGGGCAATAATATATGTTGGATGCGGAAGCCATATTTATAGTCTACTGAATTCTTTCCAATAGCATTGAAGAATTGGCATGGTCAGGATTGCTACATACATATTCAATACGTTTCTATGTCTGTATACTAGATGTAGAGCAACTCTAAGTTTTTGACGATTTGGCAGCTACTTAAGTTTTTTTGGAACTGGTGGGTTGTGTTATTTTGTGGACAGTGTCGGCCACTGGGATTGCGCGCATTTATTTGAATACTGTCGAGCGTAATTATCAGACAGAGGACTTATTGTTTTTCTTGCTTACTCTTTTGAATTGTCACGCTTTTGTTGTTCACTCTCTCTCAGTTGTTTTGCATACATGTCACTCTCTGTCAGCCTCCCCATTTGTTCGGTAGCGGGATTCCGATTTCGATATAATTCTGGAATAAGAAGCAATTTCCTTGAATGATGAATGTTTTGAACCGAATGCTGAATCCAACTGTCCTGTGGCACAAGACAGTCCAGGTGTAGACAATGAAAGAAATTTGTTTTTCAGTAGGACAGTAATGCACGTCGAATTAAATAATGCACTCCAGTGGAGCACATGAGTTAGTTTATAAAAATCCTACTTACTTTAGCCTGCACTAATATGAATATTCTACAAATATATTGTGACTGGTCAATTGGTATCTCATTCACTGATTTCAGGGTTTTAATTCGAATAGATACCTTAATTTGATGCTCACCTCATAACTTACACAAGAATCACCACTTGCGGTTCTCAACATTTCTCCGTTAACTTAGTGATGTTGCCATTTCTTTCAGCATGTCTTCTTCATGGTCTGAGTCCCACTAATCAAGGCTATTGAGTCACAGTTCAAAAACAAAGGAATGCACAGGTTTCTGACTCATTGTGTTCACAACCTTAATATTATATCCTTAAAGCTTGATTACCGGATGGTAATTCATGCTTATTCTGTGATTTAAACTTCATGTTGCTGCCAAATTCCTCTCTCAATAGCACTGCGGGTAAGTAGCGCTCAACAGGTCGGTGTATCCTCGCCATGGACATCACATATGAATATTAGCCCGGAACTCTTACTTAGGTGCTCACACCACATACACAAGCCAGAATCATTTCATAGAACTAAGTTAGAACCTTGGCTTATGAAAACTTTCTTTTTAGAATTGATGTTGTGGAGTTTGCCAATCCCGGAATTAAATATGATCCAAGGTGAGCATTTTAAATATGTAGTTTCCAACTTCAATCACAAAAATAAATATTAAGATCTCATGAGATATGATGGGAAAATAGTTTGTACCCTCAAAGTTTTTTGACTAAGTTTTCACCAAAAACACTCTCCAAAACTGCCATTTTTAGTACAAGTATCAAATTTTAGAAAAAAATTCATTTTTTAAACACATGTATCCGTAGGATCTTATTGTATGTTGGTTTGAGAAGATGTGGGAAAAAAATTCGGAAATTTCCACTATGTAGATTGCAAGATATAGCGTTTAAAGAGACAAAAATCCTTTTTTTGGCCTTCCAAAGTCCAAACCATACAGTTGCACTTTACAAGGTCACATTTGTATGAAAAATGTTAAAAATGGTGGTGCTTCTTTGGATTCATTCTTCAAGGTCAGTTGGCTACATGCTTAAAAAAAATTCAGATCTTTTGGAATTGTACAACATATAGGAAAAAAATAGTAAGTAGAAAGAAGTAGAGAATGATTCAAATTAGTTACTAAATTGTTGAGTATTTAGTTGTGGAATTCAAAAATGGCAATCCTATGGTTATGCCAATCCAAACTTGTCCAACTTGCTCCACATCCACACATCACACACTTGAAATTCTCATCAACAAATTCTTGCTAGTATGATTGGGGACAAATTGGTGTAAAGGCTCAAGTACATAACTTGACAAATGTCTTCTTCCTTTCAATGATGTTGGTTAAATTAGGAGACATTGACAAACTTAGCATTTGAATTCACAAATTGAAGGCAATTAGGCAATTAGGACTCTTGCAATTTAGCATTAGAATGAATAGGAAGAAATAATTTGTAGTTAATTTACATTTATTGTAGATTTAACAGTAAATGCTATTAGAAGCATACACTATATCCTTTCACAATAAACCCTTAAAGGAATTACAAAGTGAAAATATGATTTTTCAAAAGTTAATTCATTTGTCAAATTTGCCATATCTCAGTGCATTGAGCCAAAAGAAAGAGAAATAATTTTCATAAAATTCAAGCAAATGCAACAAGTTTTTTAGGCTACCGTAGATATGTAATCATTTTTTTCGTGAATCCATACAATGTACATTCTAAGATCTTTGCATTCAAATTTAGAGGTACAATTATTTTGAATTTATTTAAAGAGACCTAGGTACTTGATTTTTATTCATTATTGTGAAGAATTTCAAGGGATTATGCAAATTTGAGGTATTTGACTATTGTTTAGATATTTATGTTAGTTAATAGTTACTTGTGTACTAAAGGTTGTTGAGGCATCTATTTCCTAACATAGCCAATATCCAATAAATGAATGATTCATGAACATTATCAAAAGCTTACAATGGAAGCAATATGAAATGAATGAAGAACATCCAAGTATTTAGTAAAAAGAAAATTTTGTTTTATCAACAATAATGTAGCTAGGCAGTGTTACTCTTGATTTCTTGAGTTTTGAGTAGGGTTTTAATCAATGCATGTCAAGATGGAGAAATAAATAGAAACTTCCAAGAATGAAGAATTTTTGTTTGAATGAATTCTTATTGCTCCATAATATAAAACTCTTAAATAAATATTGCCTCAAAGTAAAGCTTTGGATTAATATTTTTCCTTCTACCCTAATTAATGAGCTTACATTAACATGGTGTTAAAAAAATGGAAATAATGAGTGCAAGATTTCAAACTAATTTGTTAATTCAAATAGTTGAAGAATTATAATTTTAATGTGAATACATATATTTGTTCTTCTTACAATAAACGAAAATTAAAAATCTAACAAAAACTAAAGAATCCTATAATTTAAACATGACTTGTTGGTCCAAGATAAACTTGTCTTAAAAGTCCCATTCCAAGAGCAATGAGTATAAAAATTACACTAGACTATTATGAGAAGAACCTGCTCGAGAACAAAGAAAGGACGGCGTCATGTCGCCTTAACGACGTACCGCGACAGGGCTGACAACCGGAGTGCGGACTGGCCTTGACTCAAATCGGAGGAGACGGCTTAAGCTTCATTCAAGTCGGAAGAGACGGCTTAAGCTTCATTCAAATCGGAGGAGACGGCTTAAGCTTCATTCATATTGGAGGAGACGGCTTAAGCTTCATTCAAATCGGAGGAGACCGCTCAAGCTTGGGAGTTCTTTTCAAGTCTGCAACAAGCAAGCAGAGTTAGTACGTCTTCCCTTAATTTACGCCACTCACCCACCTCCGTAACGATCATCCGCCCAGCTAGCATTCGCATTCCGATCCAGAAGATATATAGCAGTTGTTCTGAAAGAACACAAGCATTCGTTCATGTATCTTCAACGCTCTCGTCGTGAGTTCGAGCATTCTGTGCATGTGATCTGAGTTTAGCAGACTCATCTCGCTCCTGTCTCCGCTTCAATCTGAGGTTTCAGAGCCTCCAGCAAGCTAGGGTCAGAGGTAGCTCGAGTGGTGAGGTGCCAGGTATCGACTAGTACTCCCCGACTTCTCGCGCTCTCTCATGGCCAGAGTCATTGCGAGGATGTTGTTATTTGAGGCTTTTCCAACGCGAGTGTCAGTGAACATGTATAGAATTGGACATTTTGGGGTTGGCCAGTTGGTGGGAATTGCATGGTGCCCAGGAGTTGTGGAGGTGTGCGTATCTGGGTGTGGGGGAAGGTGGACAAGGTTGTGAGCGAGGGCTTTAGAACACCCCTGTTGTTGAAAAACTATTTTTAGCAGAGAAGTACTTGATCTTTATGCTGGTCGACTAGTTAGAGCACTTTCAGAGCTTCATTTGTGTTACACAGAGCGCGCATTCCATGCGGCGGTCCTGTTTTGCCTTCGTCATCTCGAGTCCTGAAATGTTATTTTCTTCATTTTTGTCATTTTCCGTTCGTCATCTACCGTCCTGAAACACCCAAGTTATTGTACGTTGTCTCCATGTTTCAGCAGTGACTTGATGTTTTTGCTGAACGCATATATCGCTCTGTGCAATTGTACGCACCATAAATGATGCTCTGAAAGTGCTCTATTCTGTGGACTTCTGTGAGCTCCATGTTACATTTGCTTTCTGGCGTTCTTCATCTCGAGTCCTGAAACTGTAGTCGAGTCCCTTCTGAAATGTGCAGTGTAGTTAGTGCTTTCACCACTTTTGTTCTGGATATATCTCCTTGCTGTGCTTTGACCAACTGGTCACTTGATTTCTATGATAATTTCTTGAATTTGCATTCATGTCAGTTAGTTCATGTGTCAACAGAATAGAACACTTTTAGAGCTTCACTTTTGTTATTTCGAAATGGGTTGATCGCAAAGAGTCCATGAAAAGGAAATAAATTACTGATCACTGATGACTGTTTTTGGTGCTGAATTGAGCTATTGTACGTTGTGGTTCCATCAAGCGGCTGCGAATAAATGCGTTGCAAGAGAAGCCTGCAGCTCCATAACTGAAGATGGCATCGCCGATATCCGCCCAGCAGTGGAGTGTCGCGCCGAAGAGTCCCGCGAAGAGTTTGACACGAGAATGCTGAACATGGTGTCTCGACTGGAGATGACGGACACCTTTTTCTTTTACAAGCCAGTCCAAGTCTTGGTGACTGAAGTTTCCAAGTCCGTGGCCATGCTTGTGAAAGAAAAAGGTGTCTCGACTTGGAAATTGACGCACACCATGCATTTTCTTTCACCAAGACTTGGAAACTTTCACTTGGTAGAAAGTTTCCAAGTCCATGGCCACAGAGGTGGTGCAAGGTCACTGCTATCATGTTTGCAACAGATGAGCAGAACAGCAACGTTTGTTTTGAAACTGAGTTAATTTTTCTGCTTCTTGCAATGAATTTTTGTATAATGCAGGACTAGAAGTACCTGGATGATCAAATGGGTTAGCAAATGCTGGATAGGAGTCTCCACTTGATGGAGAGTTTCCCTGGTCTTGAAGACTACTGCGTTGTCATTTTGTTTTTGTTACTGCGTTGTTTAATTTCTGTTACTGCGTTGTTTAATTTCTGTTACTGCGTTGTCATTTTGTTTAATCTTGCCGTTCCATTCCTCATACCTCGAGCGGAACAAATTCAGCACTATTAAACAGGCCGAAGTTCAACATCTCCTGAGAAATTTTAACTTCATCAATGGTTTTGAAAACGTCTTGAAGCAATCTGGTTTTATTAACTGGACTGTTGCACTTGAGCACGTCTTGCTCAAGATAGTTTTTTGTGAATCCATTGGAAACTTCTTACTATTCTCTTGCAATGCTGGATCATATCTCGCGTGATTTGACTTTTTCATGATCTTTCATTTGTAGCTCATGTAGCTATGTTTGCAAATGAATGCTAAATGGGAACATCCACATGGCTGGCTGCACATGGTAGCTTGGGTGTGAACAAAAACGGATTTGGATTTTATAGTAGTGGATAATGAGGAAAGTAAGTTAAATTGTGGAGATGGTCAAAGGAGTTCAGGAATATAGTAAGGTAGGTGGCTCTAAAAGCGACACTTTAAGGGCTGTTGGGCTTAACTTGTCTGAAGAGGAATTGATGCGGAATCTAACCCAAGTGGTTTCATATTTTTTGGAGCTATTGTGAGTTAGTTCTAAGTTTTCAAAGAATTCTCCCATAGGGACCTATTTGTGACTTCTAGCCCTTGCAAAACCCACTCTTAAATGGTCTGAAAAAAGATACGGCTTTACCAAAAACAAGAGTTGAGGTATGCAAAAAGTAATAGATAAGGTTTCTAAATGTAACCTTTACTAAAACTTGATTGGAAGCTTGAGGTAATTATTATTTCAGATTTTTTAGCATGTGTAGGAAGGTAGTTGGGCCGCCAATTCTCATTTTGAAAAAAATTAATGAACGTCTATCCATTTAATTAGAAATGGACCTACAGTGCCTCTTAAATCAACCTTTAAAGAAATATAAACCATCCATTGTCCAGAGAAAAATGAACCAACTCTTCCTCTTCTCTAACATAATCCATTTTTCAGCCACCTAGAGGACGGTTTGAAGAAGAGGGTCAGTTTTAGAACACACTACCATAGTACTTTAGAAAATATTTAACAAATATTGTGACTTTTCTAATATATTAGTATATCATTCACTAACTGGTCAATTTATGAGTGTGAACCTCTCGATGCTCACCTTACAATATGGATCATCACTTGAGGTTATAAAGAATTCTCTATTGATGGATGTTGCAATTTCTTTTAGGATCCATCCTTAGTTCAAATCCCACTAATCAAGGTTACTTAGCCATATATAATTAAAGAGCAAATGAAAATGGTTGAAGGGTAAATTTTCATCAACACAATAGGAATTTATGTTGTTTTCAACACCCAAAATTCAAAGTTAAATAGTAGATGCAAAATGTTGACATCCACCTAGGGTTGCTCCAACATTTCATTCAAACATTTAGCATCTATAAACTTGCTTCAACCTAGTGTGTTTCATACTTTCAGCTTAATTTACAAGTTTGTTGCAATTTTGGATGCTTGCTTACTTCTTTGAAAAACTTGATGATTCAAATGGATGGCTCAATTATAATAGATGCCTAAGTTCTTACTTAAAACCTTGTAATGACAATTATTGTCATTTCATAGAACTAAGATGGGAGTAAAAAAATATTTATTCATTAGTTATTAGAGTTTATATATATATAAATAAAAGAGATCACGTGAGATATGAGTACACTAGAAGAATCCCGTGTTTTTTGTGATGAGCCCTGGTTTTTTCTGACGGATTTTTTTTTATGTCTAAGTTGACATTTAGCTATTTTTATGTTTTTGATGATGTTCATTAGATCATTTGGATGTCATGAAAAACATAAAACCAGCAAAATGTCAACTTAAACATAAAAAAAAATCTGTCAGAAAAAAATTAGGGCTCGTCACAAAAAACATGGGTTTTTTCTAGTGGCATTTGCAAAACTCAACCTTGGAATCACAAAGATTTTAGAAGTGAAACTATTGTGAGTAGTAAATAAACAAATATGGTATTATAATTATTGTAATAGTCATAAATGCCACACTCCAATAGTCCAATTGGTCCCCAATTTACTTCCATATGTTAAGAGATTCTATTTTAGCAATGAAATCATAATTTTCATAAATTATACTTCAATTGGAAGAAGTTAAAATTGTGCATAATGATTAACAATACATTGACTCAATTTAACGTCGAGGAGATAATCAATGTGTTTAAGGATTTCAGTCAAATAATAGAATAATTTTTCAAATTAAATTCATAAATAATATAATTTTGTCCCAAATCTATATATGAGGTCAAATTCATGCATATATACATGTACTTATAATCAAGTCTTAAAAATCTAACATCCTCAAAAGTGTTCATAGCTGCTAGAATCTCAGATTTTAAATTGACTAAACATGCACTATTGGTTGAAGACTTTTGTTTTTAATAGCAAACTAGACTTCTCAAAAGCTTTCTTGAGGCAATTACATTGATAGATTATATAATGGAAAACAATTATTTAACAAAATAGTAGTTACTTGGTTGAAATCAAGTTCCAACAACAAATTTTATGATTTCATTCAAGTTAAAATTTCAATTTCATATTTGGCACAATGTGTTGTTTTGAAAATATTTGTATATCTAATTCTTCTTAGAGTATATATATATATATATATATATATATATATATATATATATATACATACTAGATTTTTTTTTAAAGTCAAAAAGTCATTTGAATTTTCTATTTAGGATCTTTTGAAATTAAGCCATTTACCATCCAAGTTGTCATCTTGTTTAGTAAGGCAGTGATTGCCTCTTTTGAGTGCATCGTGACTCAATGTGTCACAATGAGCTAAAACAAAGTCAGATTTATTTATTTATTTCATTTATTGCCCACTCCTAGTGAATTAAAAAAATTTAATTATCAAATTATTTAAAAAATATTTTTCAAATACCTCCCCTATTCCACCTTTTTGTAATTTTCAAGTGGGTTAGGGTTGGCATTCGATATAGGATATGTCCTGTATCCATATTCGTAGCTATATATGTATTCATACCATATTATATCTGTCCATATCCATATTCCAAATAGTTTTTTTAAGATCAACGGCATTGGAATGAGGGAGGATTTATTTTGTAAAAAAATCAATGACTTTTAGTTTTTGGAGGAAGGAAGAGGGAAGAAATGCATCTGGAAACAAATGTGTTACCTCTTTTCAATGCATTGTCTAATACTTTGATTTCTCCAAAAGCACCCTAGCCTTTCTATTAGCACCCCAATCTAGCTAATTCATAGCTTTTGGTCCAAATGAATGATTAAAAAAATGTCAATTACATCATAACATAGTTTATTCAAGTTCACATGTTGCATCGAAATTTCATAAAAAGATTCATTCAAATTTGACTTTGTTGGTATGTAACTAAATCATGTTTTGTCCATTCATAGACATTTGGTCCTTTAGGTGTATGCATATCCGTCTCAAGTTCCATGCATTCACATATAGGAGTCCTTCAATTGGGGCATTCTATGCTTTTATAATTTGCAATTAATAAGCGTAATTATATAGTCAATAAACATTTGGTTTGTTATCCAACTTTGAGAAAAGAATAACAAATATGAGAAAAGGAGAAGTATTTTTTTATAAACAATTTTCAAGATGGACATGGTATATTTTTTTCTATTTCTAACCATTTTATGAATAAATGATATTTTCAATTTGATGAACCTTGATTATTTAAACATTTTTTATTGTTGGCATTTGAGATATCATCTTTGTTAAAATCTATTCATTATTTATCTATATTTTTTATAACATTAGGGATAAAGATTGATTTGAAGAATCTTGTATAATTATAAAATTTGGAGAGTCAGCATAAAAAAGTTGACATAAGAGTTTGCTATTTATTTGTTTTACTACATGATCTAGTACTTTGTTAGTCTTGACTAAGGACTATACAAATAATGTAAAGTTCCAATGGTAGTCCATGGTTATCCTTTACAAAACAAAATGTATAAAATAAAAATTATTAGAATAATATAGAATATTATTACATTCCAATTATGATTGTAAATGGGCAATTTCGTTAAAATGGCGGTATTCCATGTGCCATTTTTAGACTACCTAGTTTGAACTGTAAAAGTAACATCTAGTACAAATGTAGATTTTAGAAATCTTTGGTTTATATAGATTTCAGATATCTAAGACATACATAGATTTTAAATTGAAGGGTTTGGATTTTTAAAGTGACATCTAGGATATGAATAGATTTCAGAAATCTATAAAAAATATAGATTTCAAACATCTAGGACAGTTGTACATTTTAGACCGCCTGGTCTGAACTGTGAAAACTACCAAAATAGTGGAATGGCGCCATTTTAATGAAATTGCCCATGTAAGATTTTTTGACAACAGGAAATCCATTGGGTATCATTGTCTAATTGACATAGTATTATTTGACAATCAAAAATTTATTTTAATTCATAATTTTATCCCTTAACCCTTCATCGCCTAAAGCTTAAATGAGTTCAAAATCATCATTGCTTTTGAAGTGTTGTAGTTCAAAAAGCCACTAAGTTATAGAAACCTCAACCGTACAATCTTGTAGTGTACGTGTTGCAGATGATGTGAATCAAATTTGGAGTCATTTGACTACATAGATTGCAAGATAATAATGTTTTAGTGTTGAAAAAGGCTGCTGAAATATTCCTAGAAACACATTTCGAAGTGAAATTCGATTTCTAAACCCACTCAAAAGAAAAAACTTTAAACTACAAAGTGATTCAAAATCAGCATACAAACACATTGGTGGAAAAAAATATCATTGAATTAACTAATTGTGTCTGCAAAATGGCTTTCAAATGTCAGAAAATTAGCAAGAAAAGTTGCAAAAAACACATCTAAGACTAAACCTTCTTCTACTAAAATGCTTCTTAGTCACTCATAACTTCTTGGATTGATATGAAACTTTGACCACACAAACTAGACTAATATGTGCAACTTTTTCACAAAAAATTATTGGGAAGTTGACACTGCATGAAGAAAATACAAGCCGCCAAAGTTCACTGTAATCAAAACATGTAAAGATAATCAATAGTAAAAAAACAATTATTCTTTTACGGTTTCAAGTTTTGTAATTAATTCACATTGATTACATTTATATTATCTTTAAATTATTATTATTTAAATATAATGAATTCATTTTAAGTGCTTTACAAAATGAAAGATATAGTAAGGTACCAAGTGTAATAAATATATAGAGAGAATTTTTTTTAAATGCTTGATAATCAAAGTTTTCAATATAAATTAATCAAATACATAGTATCAAAATGAGAGTATTTTCATTCATAAGATATATTAAGTTTAACAAACTAGAAGTTATATCAATGACGGATATTTATGTTCATTGATATGTATATAAGATCTATTTCATTTTTTGGTCATATTAATGCCACTATAGGCCAAATAATTTAGAAAGTCAAATATTTAATATTTCAAAAACACTAAGCCAAATCTAATGAGAAAAATATTGGCTTTAAATGCAAAATTTATTCATTTATTAATTGACTCTATATAGTCTCTTGTTATCACAAGAGCCTTAAAAATGTGGCACAATGATTTGAGCCTTAATTTCTAAAGGAGATTAACTACATTGTGACAATTTATGATTGCAATATTAGTTAATTTTGACTATATAGATCCGCCAGCACCACAAACACTTGCCGTAGCTCTTGAATTACTTTTCAACTTAGGGGCAATTGATGAAGATGCAAATTTGACAAAGCTCGGAGAGATTATGGGTGAATTTCCTTTGGATCCACAAATGGCAAAGATCTTGGTGGATAGTTCCAAATTTAATTGTTCCATGGAAATTCTTTCTATTGTTGCAATGCTTTCCGCTCCTAATTGCTTTATTCAACCAAGAAATGCTCAAAAGATAGCTGATGAAGCAAAAGCAAATTTTTTCTACGTTCATGGAAATTGTCTCACACTTCTTAACGTATTCCATGCTTGGAAACAAAATAGTGAAGATGCTACTTGGCGTTACAACAACTTCCTTGACGTACAAAGTTTACAATTGGCTAATGATATTTGTGCTCAACTTGTCTACATCCTGAACCACCATGGTTTGAAGATATGCAATTCAAGCTTCAACAACACAGAATATTATGTCAACATTAAGAAAGCATTGTTTGTTGGATATTTTATGCAAGTAGCACACACTAGAAGAAAATGAGGGGTTTTGCAACTACAGTATGCAACTCATTTTGTAGTTGCATAGGACGTTTGCAACTAGGTGACAATGTAGAGTCCGTAGTTGCAGTGGACAAGTCGCATTAGTTGCAGTCTAGTTGCAAGGTTTTTTGTCATCCGACACCATACAAAGAACTTCATCCTTGTGTGCAACTTGTTTGCAACTTGCTTGCAACTTGTAGATTTGTAAATTTTAAAATATAAATCTCAATGATTTGTAGATTTCAAATTTTCAGATCTACCTCCTTTCTAGATTTTAGAATTTCAGAACTACCTTTTTCTTAGATTTTTGAATTTCAAATCTACCTTTTTCTAGATTTCAAAATTTCAAATCTACCCTCTTCCTAGATTTCAAAATTTCAGATCTACCTTCTTCCTAGATTTCAAAATTCAATTTCCTAGATTATAAAATTTCTTGAATTTTAATTATTTTTTAAATTCTTATATACAAAATCTACAAATTGTAGAAACCCACAAATTATAGAAATCTTAGAATTCTATCAAAAGAATTCATTACATAAGACTATAACAACTTACAAGTCTTATATGTTCAATCTAATGGTACTCTTTACAATTGATATGGGTCAATTGATATAACACGAATGGGAATGAACTTTGAAAGCAACTAGGAAACAACTAGAGTGCAACTAAGAAACAACTAGTGTACAACTAGGAAACAACTATGGTCATTTTACAGTTGCATAATAGTTGCATAGGACACTAGTTGTTTCCTAGTCTTTTTTTGCAACTACAAAATGACTACTTTGCAACTAAAACAATGAATGAATGTTGTAAAACAATGACACAAAACAACTACATTAGATTTGGTGCAAATAAAGAGGAAACTAGTTGCGTGACAATTGCATAGGGCACTAGTTGCATAGTAGTTGGTTGTGCCGGACGTGTTTTTCTTGTAGTGACATTTGGAATACACTAGGCACTACTGAATTGCTAAAAGCAAGGAAATAGTTCAAATCCATTGATCATCAAGTTTATGCTTTGCCCATTCAAAGCCACAATGTATTCTTTATGACAAATTGTTGCTTGAATGTCAAAATTCCATTCAAAATCTTATAGCAGTGCACAAAGAATGGTTAGTTGGTAATGCTACATTAGAAAAAATGACCTTCAAGGATGCAACTAGCATCCAAATGGACGAGAATAGCTCCCTTTAGGAACAACAAATGGAAAACAATATGTGTTTGCTTTGACCACCAAGCATGTATATTGGTGAATATATATTGTATTTGAGTTCATCCGTTGTATGAAAATTGGGACGTCTAATCTCTCATGGGATTGTGGAATAAAGCTTTGGAAAGTAGACAATATGGTGTTTTTTTGTTGTGTATTTGACAAATTTTCTAAATTGGTATCCAAGGTATGACGCCTATGGTGGACTTCAATGTTTCTATCCAATTGCTACATCCACACAATACAAATTTCCACTATCTAAAATGTCCCGTGTGTTGATTGACTTCTGGTTCAACACGACATCAATAGTGATAGTAGTTTTCCCATCGGTTCACAAGCTCTAAGGCATCGGATTGGGTTTGGTGGGAGTTTCATTTCAGGTCCATTTGAAAAACTGCTAATTTCCTGAATCTAGGTCCATTCAACAAATTTAAGAACTCAGGCTATAACATAGAAATCTCTACTTGAGATCCTCCAAATCCTTTGGTAAATGTTGTGATTCAAAACTCAATGCTCATCTTGAATCTATATCAACATCCAAGGTGCGCATGTGTATTTTTTTTGGTGATCCCAATCTGGCGGTCCCCTCGTCAACTTAGGCTATGGTTGTTGAGATGGATTGGATTCCTTTGCAGTAGCCACGAAGACAAACTTACGAGGAAGCACGCTCCTCAGCAAATTTCAAGAATGTAGGAGTGAACCTCACTCACCGATATTGTAGTGCTCACCGGAGGCCACACCATTGGCTTCACAAACTAATCGACCCCGACGTACACCACCCAACCATTTATGGATGTCTCCTTTAGGGAGGCTCTATCTCTACAGCTACTGTGTGACAGGGAAGTATTCACAAACTTTCCAACATCAATGATGGATTCAAGAGTTGTAAGGAATCCAATGTAGAAGGGTCAAGTTTTCATAGAAAATAGAGTAGGGTCCATTATCCTTATTGTCCAAGCTTTTGTTTGAAGAATATTGCATTGTTGTTACCTCCAGAAGGACAATGCAATGAGTTTTTAGATTAGAAGAAAAAATAGGTGCATTCTTAGTTTTTGTAGTTTCTCTTATAGTCATTTCTTGAACACTTTTGGTCCTTTGTAATGTTCTGAAATTAATAAGATATTAACCCCTAACTACCTAACTGACTATATATGGTCAATGCAAAATTTTAAGCTCATTTGGGTGTGGGCAGTCAAATTCCTTGGACCGTTTATAAAAATTTACAAGTAATATAATTGAAGGATGCCATATTTAACTACTTTTGGACTTTGAAGTGAAATTTGGACTTTGTTAGGGTACTATTCATTGGGAGATCTTTGGATATCAAGCTTTCAAATGTCTCATTGCCTCTAAAATAGAAAGTAACACATTCAATGGAGCGTGCACTAGAAGAAGCACGTGTTTTTTTTAAATTTATTGATGTCAAAGTTGACGGATTTTGCTAGACATCATTTGTAACAACTTGTATTTTTATGTCAACAATGACATCTAATGTAACATCTTGACGTTACATTAGATGTCATTGTTGACATAAAAGTACAAGTTGTTATAAAAGATGTCTAGTAAAATCCATCAATTTGACGTCTAAAACATTCAAATAAACACAGTCTTCTTCTAATGGTGTTTATATATGATTGAAAGGCTGGATTGCTAGAAAAGCAAAGTAACTAGAGCTGGAGTTGGTAGAACTTGAGATTAATCATCGGGAGATTTCATGATGTAGGGAAACCCCACTAATTTGGAATTCTAAGTGTTGCCAGTAGCTGATGAATTTGGGTTTAGGGAACTCAAATAATGGTAAGCTATACTCTAATTTGGGCCGACTGCTCTTCCATGGTAAACTATAGATCGGGAGATCTCCCATTACAATTCCACAACATTACAAGAGTACATCCAAGTTGATGAATTCAAAATAATTTGAACTCAAATAATGGTAAGCTAAACATTAATTTGGGCCAATTGCATTTCCAAGGTAAACTAGAGATCGGGAGATCTCTAGTTACAATCTCCACCATATTAGAAGAATACATTCAGAATGACAAGGCAAAACAATGCAATTATAAACATTTGGTACGATGGTAACAAGATTGAATGTATAGTACATGTGGAATAATCACAATTTACTCATGTTCATACAGAAAATAACAAACATATGCCTTTCACATGAAATGAAGGTATTGCCTACAGTATCCATTCTAGTCTTTAACATAGTATTGTCCCTTGACATGTAACTTTCGGGATCTGTAGTAGAGACGTTCTAATTCGACTGGATCTACATCATCCCTCAAACATGCACCAGGTCCTAGTATGTGCGGATGTTTCCAATTCAGAGGATCTACTTGAAGCATTTGAATAGTTTGATTCTCAAAAAGCTTCCGCACCATGGGACTACATAAGAGATGCCTCCAAAGCTCAGCACAATTTGGAAAGATGTATTTCTTATCAGGTTTGAAAGCACCAAAAGATAAGAAAAGCCGATTTTGGGCCTTCCGCGGGAAAATATGATAAAGAAGTGCATCCAAAGTCAAAACATGCATGGACGACTACATGATACAATAACGGCTCTGGAATAACAAATTGGATAAAGGCCTCAAAGCTAGGACGGTCCGATATGTCAATATTCTTGGAGAGATCCACAACATCGCCCACAACGCATAGATCTCCTATTAGTACAACAACCAACAGCTTCTGCAAAGACCTATTAAACCTTAGACATCAATCAAATAGATACAACAGAAGACCTGCAATCATCGAGAGAACTTCCGATATACAGGCTTCACTTAGAAGCCGAACACATTTTCAATGACAATAATACAAAGGAGGACTCAAAATATTTTGGTCGCAGACTCAAGGGTTGCAAGGAAATGTACAATTCCATGTAAATTGTAGCTATTCAAACGACTACAAGGAACCCAATTGCAAGGTTACAAAGTGCATTTACTTAGTCCTACTATCACCCAATGAACGTTAGCTGTCAAACAAAGATGGACACAATTAAACCAAAAGACCTCTAAACATCGAGAGAACTCCCGATAAATAGGGAGGATGATCAACCAAGAGCACTTTCAAAATAACACCAAAGACAAGTGAAGATCTTGCATAGGCGGACTGAGGGGTTCCAAAAAAACCCGAATATGTTTAAATTGAAGTTGCTGACTAGCAACTTTTAAAAACAAACAAAGGGACAGGTGCTACAAAGCTCATTTAGTTTGTGATATTTATTTATACATTTGAACGTAGTATTACAAATGTGGATGTAGTATACGCAGAATCATCACACATTAGCTGATGAGGAAAACTCTTTTTTTGCCACCAAAATTCGAATTCAATTTAACAATCTCATATTAAACAAATCAAAGACATCTACAAGTGAAAAGTGAACCCACTAAGTTAAAAAATTACAGTCAAACGCAATGCCATAAGTGTACAAAATCATCGGCCGCTGTGAATATACAGAAGAGTAAAACATCGGGAGATCTCCGGATAAGCCTTCCAGAAAGAATTACAAATTTGTACAAGTTCAATTTGAAGTGAGCATACCATCCTCCCATTTAGAATAAAATTTGCACCCAAATGTACTAATAGAATTACAATTACAATGTGTCTGTTTTTTCCAATTATACATATAGAGTCCAAGAAAATCTACTGATTCATTTACAGTATTTACAAAAGTAGCAGCTGCTGGTAGTATTGTCCATTTACATATTTACACCATTACATGCCGTCTAAACGCAGAAATAGGTATCGTGAGATCTTCGGATGAAGAATAACGGAGGAAAAACACGGTCAAAGAGTCCCCCTCAAAATAGCATTTCCTTCACCGGAGAGCGCGTCCATATGTTGTTGACAGCCAACAAGCGGATTGTTCTTCACATAGATGGCCATTGCTTCATTCGATTTGAAAAGGCTGTCAAGCCAAGGAAGTAGATGCCCAAGGTTGAACCTTCATCCCTTCAACAATCACAACATTTATCACCTCAAGCACTTGGAACGTTAGCCTCTGTGACCGCCCACTCTTCAATTATGTCACCTTCCTCTGGAGAAGGTCCTTCATTCCGAAGTTTAACCTGAACTGTTGCTATCGAACCTTGTCCAATCCTGATGTCAAACATGCTCTAGTAAGTACAACGGAGTGCAAGCCTCGTGGCTTCAATATGCTAGGATGGCTTAGAATTGAGGTGGCATTTGTATCCAACATTCATGTATGGTAAATGAACAAGATCTGAAAACCTTATAGCACACACTTGATCATCGCCCAAGACAACATCGGATACACCCGCCCCAAGTGTTGTGTACAAGTCCGGTTGATCATCATTGCGAATGACAAGAGCACCTTCTTTGGCGATTGTCACATAATCATCCACCAAACACTACAAGAGAAAGGGGTGTTTTAAGCAAGGTTTTAAGTATAGTCCTAGACACATGATATTAAGTAATGACCTATAAGTCAAATTTCAGCAAAAAATGACCTAAACACATGTCTTTTTAATCATTTTTTGCTGAAATTTGACTTAAAAGTCATTACTTAATATCTTGTGTCTAGGACTATACTTAAAACCCTACTTAAAACACCCCTTTCTCTTGTAGTGAAAATCTCCGCTACTACTGGTGCTTCTAGACTAAAAGGTCTAAGGTTGGCAAGAGTATCATCCCGAACCTCATTCATCATGACCACAAAGGGACTTGAATCAATGTTCAAACTCATAGGGGGATCTCCCAATAATTCCGGGTGGCGAACCTCATCCGCTATGACATCAATAGGAACTAGGTCAACGTTGGTAGTCATCGGGGGATCCCCCAATAATTCTAGGCATGTGTCAAAATCAATAGACCTCGTCCCCCGTAAAGGAGATAATACTCCAGTCACTAGAAGAAAATGAGGGGTTTTACAACTACAAAAAGCAACTAGTTTTTAGTTGCACTGGACATTTGCAACTGGTGAGAATTTGGAGGGCTCTAGTTGCTATGGACAAGTTTTCTAGTTGCAACGTAGTTGCAAGGCAAAACGTTTTAGTCCCACATTCTGTAGCTTACGTGGAACTTCATCAATGCGCTTTGTGATGTGGTTGCCTACGTGGTATTCACTGTTGTTTGAGGTCGGTAACTAAGTTGCAACTTGTTTGTGACTTCATTGCAACTTTAATGCGATTGGTCTACTACTTCATTTCAACTATTTCACAACTGCTTTAGGTATATATTTGATTATGGGACAATGATTATGGGACAATGTAAGCAGTTTGCAATTCATTTACGACATGTTTGCCACTTCTTACCAATTGGTTTGCAACTAGGTTATGACTTTTCTATGACTACTGTGATTACTTTATAGAATATGTACAACTTTTTTGTAACTTTTTTGTGACTCATGAATCATGAGTACAACTTATTTGCAACTACTATGCATCTTGATGATACATTTGTGCAACTTGTAATCGACTGCATACAAGTGTTTTACAACTCATTTGCAATTGATGCTCAACTAGTATACTCATAATACAATATACAACATATTATACACCATATATCATACATAATACAACACATATAGTATACCATACATAATACACCATATATTATACAATACTTACTATACTGGACAATTATGTTAGGTAGCTTCAAAGGCCATTTAATGTGATTTTAGGGTGTTAAGAAGACGAGTTATTTATACAAGTGGGGTAGTAGTAGGTATGACAAATGATATGGGATATATAAAATGCACAAATTATATTAAATTAAACTTGTCTTCTTGTAGTTGTAAACTAGTTGTATTTTGGTTGTTCTATAGTTGTTTTCTAGTTGTTTTTGAATTGATTTCTAGTTGCACTCTAGTTGTGGATTCTACATAGCGCAAAGTTGTCCACATTGACACTTCTAACGAATATAGGATGTAAAATATTCACTCTGTTACGATTCCATTTTCCTACATTTTTTTCTACGACTACTCTGCAACTACAACAACATACACATCAAAGTTGGTGCAAGAAACTTGTGCTCAATAGAGATTTGTAAACACATCAAATGTGTTTGTCAACATCATTATTTAAGCTTTTAGTTTGACTATTCCAAAGGATGTGCCACCTCTTCCTCCTGTTCCATCTTTGGTTGGAGCCATAAAGTTATCCGAAGAAGACAATCTCTTAACATTTGCAAGATATTGAAATTTTTACAATCCATTTTGTTATTCTCAAGTTTGAAACTATCTTTGTATTGTTCTTTAGTTCAAAGAGACTTCATATACAGATGTATTATATTTTGTGAAAGAAAGAGTCAACTAGAAATCCTCTGTTCCATGGAAGCCATTGAGCCAATTTTATCATAAAGTTGTAGAAGCCATTATGAGCTATATTTTGAAGTGTTGTTTTCAATTGATATGAGCTTTATGTAGGGCAATGATTCATTTATAACTCATATAACAAAAGAACAAATTGTGAACTTGAAGCAAGTTCTATAGCATTTCAAGTAACAAATCCAACTATAATTGTTTTGTAGTCTTCTAGTTGTCTATAGTTATTCTATATTAATCTTCCAATGATTTCTTAGTTGTTTTCTACTCGAAATGTAGCTGTTTCTTAGTTGCATAACTTGTCTTCTTGTAGTTGTTTTGTAGTTGTAAATTAGTTGTATTTTGGTTGTTCTATAGTTGTTTTTTAGTTGTCTTTGAATTGATTTCTAGTTGCACTCTAGTTGTGGATTCCACATAATGCAAAGTGGTCTACATCGACACTTCTAACGAATATAGGATATAAAATACCTACTCTGTTACAATTCCATTTTCCTACATTTTTTTCTATAACTACTCTGCAACTACAACAACATACATATCAAAGTTGGTGCAATTATAGAAAATTGTAGTTGCAAGATAGTTATATAGGACACTTAGTTGCATTTGAGTTGCATATGGCCGGTTGCAACGGACATGTTTTTCTTGTAGAGTCTCTCAATGCTACTTACTAGGACACATTTCGAGGAAAAAGCATCGGGAGATATCACGATAGTAATCTGATGTCATGTATTCCGTTCAAAGGACCTCGTAGTAACAAACAACACAAAAATAGGTCATCAGGAGATCCTCTGATATTCTGAACTAAAATTGAGATAAACTTTACAGACTTGAGAAACACATCCGTACTGTGAAGTCTTAAAACAAGATATCGAGAGATCTCTCGATGTTATAAAATTATTTTAGGGAAACCACTCCGAATTATTGAAAGATCTCCTGATAATGCCTTCAAGATGGAAGACAAACTTCCGTATCTCTATGGCACTATGTAGTCTGAAGCTATGAAAAATCATTGATCACCAATATAGGACTACAGGTGTCCGGACATCCGAGAATTCGAGATGCTTAATGTGGTCCAGGTCCATTGGGAGATCCTCCGATGGCTATAACTTGTGTAACCACATTCACTAGAAGAAAAACACGTCCGGCACAACCAACTACTATGCAACTAGTGCCCTATGCAATTGTCACGCAACTAGTTTCCTCTTTATTTGCACCAAATCTAATGTAGTTGTTTTGTGTCATTGTTTTACAACATTCATTCATTGTTTTAGTTGCAAAGTAGTCATTTTGTAGTTGCAAAAAAAGACTAGGAAACAACTAGTGTCCTATGCAACTATTATGCAACTGTAAAATGACCATAGTTGTTTCCTAGTTGTACACTAGTTGTTTCTTAGTTGCACTCTAGTTGTTTCCTAGTTGCTTTCAAAGTTCATTCCCATTCGTGTTATATCAATTGACCCATATCAATTGTAAAGAGTACCATTAGATTGAACATATAAGACTTGTAAGTTGTTATAGTCTTATGTAATGAATTCTTTTGATAGAATTCTAAGATTTCTATAATTTGTGGGTTTCTACAATTTGTAGATTTTGTATATAAGAATTTAAAAAATAATTAAAATTCAAGAAATTTTATAATCTAGGAAATTGAATTTTGAAATCTAGGAAGAAGGTAGATCTGAAATTTTGAAATCTAGGAAGAGGGTAGATTTGAAATTTTGAAATCTAGAAAAAGGTAGATTTGAAATTCAAAAATCTAAGAAAAAGGTAGTTCTGAAATTCTAAAATCTAGAAAGGAGGTAGATCTGAAAATTTGAAATCTACAAATCATTGAGATTTATATTTTAAAATTTACAAATCTACAAGTTGCAAGCAAGTTGCAAACAAGTTGCACACAAGGATGAAGTTCTTTGTATGGTGTCGGATGACAAAAAACCTTGCAACTAGACTGCAACTAATGCGACTTGTCCACTGCAACTACGGACTCTACATTGTCACCTAGTTGCAAACGTCCTATGCAACTACAAAATGAGTTGCATACTGTAGTTGCAAAACCCCTCATTTTCTTCTAGTGATTTGCATCTGACTTATGCATTGGCATCATCACCTTGAAATTTTAGGATGTTTGAGAGCATCGGGATATGTCCCGATAACATGGGGTTCAGACAGTTGTTGGGTTCCAGTCATCCTAACCTTCCACTATGACATGCTACAGGGACAATATGCCTGCGGTATTGCGGTTGGACCAGACGACTTGGCCCCGAAAAGACTTGCAGGCTTTGTACATTTGTGGATGCACAAATTCTAGTACAAAGGCAATCATCACCGGGGGCGGTCTTTCGATGCCCCAACAAAATCACGTCATGGGGCATTGAATGGAAGGAGGGAAATGAAGGATATGTAATAGTCATTCCCAAACTGAAGCATCTAAATAGGTTGACCCCATCAACAGGACTAGACATTTTGGAGATACGTGGGCTGGACAATATCTCGATGCTTTTGGTTATTGAGGAGAAATCCCAAAGTCAGATGTCAAATTCCAATGCGGATTAATCTTGGATTACGTCTTGCTCAGTCAGGAGTTGTGCTAGAGTGTTCTTCAGAAGGGATACCTCTACTCAACCGACGATTTGATGTCTTAGTCTACAAAGAAAATAAAAAATCAATGGAACATCATTGACAATACTTGGCAAGAAGCTAATTCAAGCAAAATTGCACTAGTGATGGTGGTGCTAGCGGTGTGTCCAATGAAGAAGGAAAAGAAACGCAAGTCCATGGTTGGAGCACCAGGTGATGACATTGTCATTCGAGAAGTTAAGAAGAAAGTGGAGAAGAAGTTAATGATTGGAGAGTGTATCATTATGGTGGATTCAGAAGTGAAAAAGCTCACCGGGCAACAAATATTGGAAATGCAAGCATTGTATAAAAAGGTATTCACTCCCATGTACAAATGGACCAAGAAACCCTTGACGGACAAAAAAGGAGAACTCATACCTGTGCATTATAAGTATTTGCACCCATCCCCATCAGGAAAGCTAGTGTACAAAGGCATTCAAGATGATTGTCTTAAGGGGATCACGAACCGAATGCGCATTGAAGTGGACTATCAGTCCAAATACAGATACATTACCGTTCTTCCCTTTAAAGTTGGTCCATAACTCCATATGGTACTAACGGTACGAAGCAAGTGGTCAAGTACTATGATAGCGCCCCAAACAAGAAGCAATTGACAAAAACATCACACTACTACATTATTGGGAGACAATACACTATCGAGGCCCACAAAAATTTGTTGAAGAGCGGAGAGATTCCACCATGTGATAGGGAGGAAGCATCCCACTTCAATATCATTCCTATCTGGGAGCCTGTGACCGATAGCAGCAATAACCTTGTGTACATTATATTTCTCGTGCACTTAACCAAAATATCGTTGGTCAACAAAAGGAGGAGAGCTTTAAGTACTAGGCAACTTTGAAACATTCAAATTAAGTAAAGAGATACACAATCATAGTGTTTTCCCGTAGTATGAACTAACTTTATCATTGTTTTGGAGCAAAGGTTTGTTTCCATTATGAATACAATCTTTACTACAATCAAGGGCAACGACTCAGTTGATATGAAGGTTCCACTGGTGACTCTGGAAAATGACGCTCATGTCAATAGGTGGATAAAGATTGAGAAGGATTTCCTTGACAGACTCCTCCCCGATAGCTTAGGTGAGTTTAAGTGAAAAGCCAAGTAGAAATCTCTCACACTATTTGACTTTAAGCCCTTTTATGGCCTCCGCCTGGAAGACATCAACTACCTCACATACCTTGTGGAAAAGAAGGAGGTGTCCATAAAGAGCACCAGATCGAAGGCAGAGGGAGGGCGACTTCAAATCGTGTCTCTCCCTGAAGCAAGAGCTAGGGAGAGGTTAATTAGGGCAATGAAGAACGAGCTCATGTGCCAGTTCAAAAATCACCCGCTTCCTTGTAAAAAGCCTGAGTACATCCCATACACTATAGATCAATGAGATGAATTTGCAGCTAAAAGAATATTACTTGTGCCGAGTTAGAGTTATGGGTTGACAAGGCCAATGAATCTGCCGACAGAAAGAAGTGGTTAGATGAGTGGACGAGGTTTTTGAACAAAACATACACCCCTAAGAGCCGTCCAAAAGTTGTAAGAGATTTGTGGGATGTATTCATGATGACCAATGAGGAGGTTGATTTCGCAGAAGAACAATCATCAGTATTTGCAGAGGGTTATATGTGCATGACCATGGACAACAATGCTTGGAATATTAGCGGCATTCTTGCAAACCTTGACGTCAAAAGATGGCGGGGAGATGGGAAGTAGTGCATTTATATCTAGTTCCTTTTTGAGGCATCGTCTACTGGGCAGCGGGCGATGATTTTGGAAGATCGTAACCTCAAGAGACTATTTGACGCCATGGAGTTTACCAATTCCAATCGAAACTTGATAGCAAGGTCTCCAAGCGTTCTCTTCATGGATGTCGACAGGTTGTATGGGATACTCTCTCATTTGGAGAAGCGTAAGTGAGAGAAGTCCCTCAAAGTCTGAATTTTCATATTGTAAACTACTTTCCTGCTTCTGTTGATGGCTTTTCCAAACCTGCTGCTGGAACTAGATACAATGTGTTTGTGGTATACCTCTTTGGATACAACAAGGGATATAATGCACATGATTGCTTCTCTAGTTTCTTTCTTGGCCAGAAACCTATGATACCGTTCTACATTGCGGAAGACATGGAGGATGTCTTCACCTACTGGAGGAGACGTAGTCTGCCATGGCTGAAGGTAACCACCCCACTTGCACTTCAATCTCAAAGATCACGTCAATGACAATATGGTCATAGTCAATGTAAACAGAGGATCCGAGATCAACTTCCTCGTACTGGTATGTTTTGATTCAGAAGGTCGTTGTTTTTGTATATTGAGAGATCTCTCGATGTTCGATTTTTTGAGATTATATTTAGAGTGGCGAACTAACAACAATTTCTTAAATGATTTTCAATGCTCGCGTGCCATGGTCTTGGAAGTTATTTACTTAGATGAGAAAGAAGCATCAATGACAGTCACCAGACAAATTTGGGATGAAGTTATGAATGGGATCTCATCCAATCCAGTGGACAAAGCTGATGAATGGGACGCTACTTCCAGTGACACCCTGGAGACTTCTGATGACCAATACTTAGAGCACAATAGCAACGAGTCAGAGAATGCAACAAAGGCTTTTAAGGTTTGTATCACATCCAAGCATCGGGAGCTCTCCCGATGAATTCTTTGAACCATTTCTGTATAATGTCCAATGATTATGTGCTAATTCAAATTCACACACATTGCTTGCAGAAAAAATCCCTTGAGATAGAACTACCTCCCAAGAAGTTGAAGAACTTGAGAGTTGCAAACCTCCATTTGAAGAAGAAGAGCGTCAACTCTTTGTAGAAGAAAACTGCGCCATCAGCTTCCACAGGGCGTAAGGGTAATTTGTCAGGTGACCGTCAACCATGTTCAGGCGACAAGGATATGGTAGAAAATCCGGCCTCCGCGAAAAATGCTTTGCCATCAGCTCCTAAACAGAAGAAGGCTAAGACTTCCGTGAAGCGTAGCCAACAATTAAGGGACATGGAAGTTGTAGAGAATCTAGCAGTGAATGACATAGCAACATTCCTAGTGTCATGTTCCAAAGCAAGGGCACCCTTGGGAATATTTGAATCCAAAAAACAGCGGGTATTGCAGGCAGACGGGGTGTTGAGCATGGGGAAGATGTTACCGAGACTCACTACAAGAAAAACATGTCCGTTGCAACCGGCCATATGCAACTCAAATGCAACTAAGTGTCCTATATAACTATCTTGCAACTACAATTTTCTATAATTGCACCAACTTTGATATGTATGTTGTTGTAGTTGCAGAGTAGTTATAGAAAAAAATGTAGGAAAATGGAATTGTAACAGAGTAGGTATTTTATATCCTATATTCGTTAGAAGTGTCGATGTAGACCACTTTGCATTATGTGGAATCCACAACTAGAGTGCAACTAGAAATCAATTCAAAGACAACTAAAAAACAACTATAGAACAACCAAAATACAACTAATTTACAACTACAAAACAACTACAAGAAGACAAGTTATGCAACTAAGAAACAGCTACATTTCGAGTAGAAAACAACTAAGAAATCATTGGAAGATTAATATAGAATAACTATAGACAACTAGAAGACTACAAAACAATTATAGTTGGATTTGTTACTTGAAATGCTATAGAACTTGCTTCAAGTTCACAATTTGTTCTTTTGTTATATGAGTTATAAATGAATCATTGCCCTACATAAAGCTCATATCAATTGAAAACAACACTTCAAAATATAGCTCATAATGGCTTCTACAACTTTATGATAAAATTGGCTCAATGGCTTCCATGGAACAGAGGATTTCTAGTTGACTCTTTCTTTCACAAAATATAATACATCTGTATATGAAGTCTCTTTGAACTAAAGAACAATACAAAGATAGTTTCAAACTTGAGAATAACAAAATGGATTGTAAAAATTTCAATATCTTGCAAATGTTAAGAGATTGTCTTCTTCGGATAACTTTATGGCTCCAACCAAAGATGGAACAGGAGGAAGAGGTGGCACATCCTTTGGAATAGTCAAACTAAAAGCTTAAATAATGATGTTGACAAACACATTTGATGTGTTTACAAATCTCTATTGAGCACAAGTTTCTTGCACCAACTTTGATGTGTATGTTGTTGTAGTTGCAGAGTAGTCGTAGAAAAAAATGTAGGAAAATGGAATCGTAACAGAGTGAATATTTTACATCCTATATTCGTTAGAAGTGTCAATGTGGACAACTTTGCGCTATGTAGAATCCACAACTAGAGTGCAACTAGAAATCAATTCAAAAACAACTAGAAAACAACTATAGAACAACCAAAATACAACTAGTTTACAACTACAAGAAGACAAGTTTAATTTAATATAATTTGTGCATTTTATATATCCCATATCATTTGTCATACCTACTACTACCCCACTTGTATAAATAACTCGTCTTCTTAACACCCTAAAATCACATTAAATGGCCTTTGAAGCTACCTAACATAATTGTCCAGTATAGTAAGTATTGTATAATATATGGTGTATTATGTATGGTATACTATATGTGTTGTATTATGTATGATATATGGTGTATAATATGTTGTATATTGTATTATGAGTATACTAGTTGAGCATCAATTGCAAATGAGTTGTAAAACACTTGTATGCAGTCGATTACAAGTTGCACAAATGTATCATCAAGATGCATAGTAGTTGCAAATAAGTTGTACTCATGATTCATGAGTCACAAAAAAGTTACAAAAAAGTTGTACATATTCTATAAAGTAATCACAGTAGTCATAGAAAAGTCATAACCTAGTTGCAAACCAATTGGTAAGAAGTGGCAAACATGTCGTAAATGAATTGCAAACTGCTTACATTGTCCCATAATCATTGTCCCATAATCAAATATATACCTAAAGCAGTTGTGAAATAGTTGAAATGAAGTAGTAGACCAATCGCATTAAAGTTGCAATGAAGTCACAAACAAGTTGCAACTTAGTTACCGACCTCAAACAACAGTGAATACCACGTAGGCAACCACATCACAAAGCGCATTGATGAAGTTCCACGTAAGCTACAGAATGTGGGACTAAAACGTTTTGCCTTGCAACTACGTTGCAACTAGAAAACTTGTCCATAGCAACTAGAGCCCTCCAAATTCTCACCAGTTGCAAATGTCCAGTGCAACTAAAAACTAGTTGCTTTTTGTAGTTATAAAACCCCTCATTTTCTTAGACGGGTTCAAATACTTAGACTTAAAGATTATAACGGAAGGCCACCATGTTAGCATAGACAACTGTAGATATGCTTATATCCTATTTGTAAATAGCTTAACTAAGCTTAATTAAGCTAATAGTATAGTTGGTTCCTAGGGAGGTCAAATAAATAGGACTTGCTTCTTAAATAAATACCTAGTAGGCCATTGCAACTAAAAGCAAAAGTGAAAATATGTTCTTTAATTCCATAAGCATGTGTAAACCTCACAAGATGATGCTAATTACTAAGATTTGAGCCCTCCACTCTTAAAGGCCACAAGGTAAGATGGCACCCAATTATTTATTTATTTATCTTCAACTACTTGTCTTTAATCTTTAATCAACTCGGCCTTGTTACTAGTGCAACTTCAAAGACACTTAATCTTCCAATTTGGATTGCCACAGGTATAGCTTCCAAACTCTTGAAATTCTAATTAGGATTGGTCACTTCTCTAGTTGGTCTTCGTTTCCAACTTGGGATACAGCCAAATCTTCGAACTTAGATCCCTTATTTTTTCTCACACACACTCTTGATGTGACTTTTACACTTGTAGAACTTGCACTTTTCTTTTCCCAATTTGAAATCTAACTAACTCTCAATTTTCTCCATCTCTCAGGCATAATACTTCCTCTCATTAACTTAATCAAATAGTTTTACTAGCTCATAGTCAACTCATCCCAACTTAATAATTACTTTGCACTTCATTGCAATCACGACTTAGAATCACAAGCACAAACAACATTCAAACTTAATACAAATTTCAACTTGTATTTTTATAAAGCAAAGATTCCATACATATTCAACTTAAAAATTAACTCATTTAATTCACAAACATCCTTAATTCAAACTCACAACCATTAAGTATCATCCAGTCAATTAGGGTGCGAACAATATTTTCTTTCACAGACCATACATCCGACTCAAAATTTGTCGTAACCTACTACAATGACACCCTAAACTCCAAATTGAATGCAGTTTAAAACTAACTCAAGTCACAATCAATTAAGAAGACATCCAATTCATTTACACAAGCAAAGACAAAGATCACCAACAACGCCCACATGAACTACATCTACACCTTCACAACATGATCACATCTTCTAATTTGCAATGAATTCTTATTCAATAAACCAACAATAACTCACATACATACACACAATTGCTAATCAATCTTCCATCACATTAAACCGAATTGGTGGCAAATCACTATTACAAAATATATAGTTTATTGTCAAATATATCATTTCCTCAAAATATCTTTCCCATTAGGCTCAAACTTTTCTGATTAGCTACAACATCTTTTCTCCATGAGAAACTCTGGGATTCTCCTTCAACATCAAGGCCATCATTCCAATTAGAACGCACTTAATTCTTCAATCTAACCTTTAATAGTTCTTCTTACTAACTTCACATATTCTTCACCACCTTGCATGACACCTTATTCTTCACAACTGTATTTACACATCCAATTAGCTCATATGCACACACATAATTTTCAGCTTGATCTTCAAAAGTTCCACAGCTCCATCCTAAATTTCTTCGCAATCACTTAAACCCGATTTGGCACAACTTCGTACAACTGCAAATCCAAATCAAACTCCACTCCATCCAACTTGGATACAACAACAAATCACTACACAAGCACTCAAACTACTTGGATCACCTTCGTGATACTGCAAGCCAAGCTTAATCATACACACTTCAAGCACCAACTTGGAAAACAACTACAAACAAAAATAGCCAACTAGCTGGATACACTACAAAACTCTCAAAAACAGTGGGTACCAAAATGGAAGAGAAACTAGACCAAATAAGAATTCCAAAACCATGTGGTTACCAAACCAAGAGAGAAACTAACCATTAGCAACCACCTAATTGGAACCACCAAAAATCAACCCAACTTAGGACCACAAAGACAATCGCCGCCAATACAACAGTGAACTCCAAATTGGCATCATCCCCACATCTTCCGATTTGGACATAATTGAAAATAGACTCATAGTCCAACTTGACAAATGACCGACTTGGTAGCTAACTCCATACATACGAATTTACAATCAACCAAATCCAACTTGGAAATGACTAGAATTCCTATTTAGAACATTACTTCAATAGTACATCCAAAATTGGACTCAAAAACTACACTCCCAATTCAGAAAAATATTCACAAAACTACCGATTTGGAACTTAAACTTCAAAATAATCTGTAAAATACTAAAAAGGAAACTCAAAATAACCATCAAAAATCCAAAAACATCATCCAAAAAGTCTATCTACAACAATCATGTTTTCAACCCATATCTTTGACTTTGCAATTCCAAACTATAACTTAATAAAAATTTAACAACACAATATACACTCACACTGTTTTTCAAAACTAAATACCTTCTAAAAAACTTCTATAAGCAAGCAAAATCTTTGCCTTTAAATTCATAGCTACCCTCTTATTTGCCTCAACAATTATAATTCACATATAAAACTCCAAACTAAGAGTTCTATAATTTTTTAGATATCTAACAACTCAATAAATAACACACCAAATTTCAAAATTAGAAATTTTCTAACCAAATCGGTAAGGGCATTCAAAGATTTTGTCCTTGAATTCTACAACAATTGACCCTCTTTCACCCATCAACTGTAACATTCACATATAAATTTCAAATAAAACAAGTGATTATTTCCTAGAATCTAAATAAGAAAGATAATATCTTCTAAGATTTTTATTACAAAACTTATAATATACAACTCAATATGAGTCTCTAAACACTCCGCAAACTAAAAAAACTATGTTAAGGAAGAAGAAGAAGAAGGCCATCTCTAATCCCTCTACCTTATCCACCTAAACGAGTGGACTGCAACTTATATTACACTACATGGAGTAGATTTCATCCATTAGCCATCAATTTCTCCTCCAAAACTCTATCCCTATTTCCTTTATAGAGTCACAATCTTTCAAAAAAGCTAAAAAAGCTTAAAAAAAATTCACCTAATGTTTCAACAACTTAACAAAGCCTAAATGAAATATGAAATCATCTCAAAAGAAGAAGAGAATAAAATTCCAAAATCAATGAATGGAGGTGATAAAATCCTTAAAAAAGCAAAACTAGCTACCCAATCACAAACTTGGTTGGTTGATTAAGTACATTTTTACTGCCCCAATTAATCCAAGTTTGAGTCCCATTGTATGTATCAAGCAACATGGGCAGTTTGTGGGTTAGTATTGCTAGCGAGATCTTACAAGAAAATTGTGCAACCAACTTACTATCTACTCCTTTGAAATGTAACAAGATACAATAGGATATCTAAAATAGGTTAACAAGCTCTACTACTAAACTGGATTGCAGTTATCACCATGATTCGTCCCTTTAGCTAGCAAATAGCATATAGAAATTTAATTGAAGCCTTTTTCTACCTTTAAGAGCCCTTAGTCACAAAATATTAGACTAATTGACTTTCCTAACCAAGAACCCCTTGAATTCTAGAAAGGGATTTATGAGTTTTGTTATTAGAATAAAGTTTCACTTATAATGACAAAGCTAGTGAGCCTATCTACAAATAGAACCATTCAATTAATGGTCATTTTTTACAAGGGCCTCAGTAGATTTAAAAAAAATACTTTCCAAGATTTACATATCGTGTGATGTTCTTTTTAATAATTACTAAGTATTTTAATGTTTCCCAAAAAAATTCACCAACCTTTACATATTAAACAAAAAAATTATTAGATGGTAAACTTTGTTTTAAAAATTTCTAAAATTCGACCTAAACATTTATTCTGTAAATGCTAATTTTTTCGTCCATTGACCATTTTCCATCCATTCAAGTGTTTATTCATCCAATTCACCCACCACCTTCATAACGTTTTTAACCCTTTGCCTTGTCCATCATACTAGATGACCTTGAATAAGGTAGAACAGTCCATTAAAGTCAAAAGACCATGACAAACACCTAGAAATGACCCCATTATGATTATTTTTCAATAAATGAGATTAAGGCCGCAATCAATGTCTTAGGTGATAGTAATAGAGTGATTAGTGACCTCATTACCAACTTCCAACTTTCTAGTGTAAATTCATTTTAGGAAGCGACTTTTCAAACCCTCCATCTTAGGAAATACTGTGACTGCTTTAGGTGAGTAAGATGACCATTATAGATATAGTTTTTGCTGGTTTGGGGGTAGTCTAAAGACTCCTTTGGATAGAATTGACTTCAAAAATTCATAACAAATTGATACTTTGTTGAAAAAATATAATTTCAATTGCTCTCGCTATTTCTGACACTTAATGTCTTAATGGGGGGAAAATAAATTCAGCCAATGACATGAGGACAAAAATCTAATTCTGACCACAATGGTCTGTTTTACCTTAACTTAAGGATTGTTACGATGGAAAAAACCTTCCAAATTTACCTACCCTGAGTCAAGTCCAACCCACTTTTCCCTGTCATGACCTGCAACTAACACTGAATCCATATGGGCTTGGGCTTTGTCTAAAAATTTCAACTAATGAAAACATAGGAAAGTTGATTAATTCCCATACCACTGTAGTTCTGACATGCAATACTAATGCAGTTCATTATAACAAAGCTTAAGGTGGAGCCACATGAAGGTAGAGGTACCTATTTCTAATAACTTAAGCATTTCAACCTGTAGGGTATGGGAAATTCATTGAGAAGTTGAGATCAATGTGTGCAAACATAAGGATGAGGAAGAATGTAAATAAATTTCGGTCTCACAAACTCACCAATTATGGTTAGTTATGGCACTTCTCCCTAAGCAAAGAAGGAAGAGAGATGAGTGGACGAGAAGGTACAAACAAAGAATATTTTTAAATGACAACACTCCAAAGAATTGAGCATGAAGTAGCATTACAAAAAATTTGAGGCCTTAACAAGACTGTTACAAAAATGTTTAAATTCCGGCTGTGGTGTAATTACACGGAAATAAAATAATAATTTTTTAATTTTTTAATTTAAAAAAATAAAAATTCAAATTGCCAATCTGACGTAGCACTAGTAATGCCACATTGGATTCAAAAAAAATTTAATCATTTTTTTCCTATAATTGCACTAAGGTAAACTAGCCTATGACAGGCAGATTGCCTGATGTGGTCTGTTGCCATTAGCAAGAATAATCAAATTTTTTTTCATAGAAAGACACATGTGAGAAATGAAGAAAGCAACTGAAATTTTAATTTTTGGACAAAATATGAATTTTTTGTGAATTTTTGAAGTGTGCTGTCCAGTAAGCCAAAAACAGCCTGTAGACTACCCCAAATCAGCAAAAAAGTGTTTCCATGATGGTCATCTTCCCTCCTAAAACAGTCATAGCATTTTCTAAGATGGCTACAAGACTTTCTAACATGGACATGACATTAAGAAATAAAAAAACTATTTTTTACTACCAATTTAGACTAGATTGGTATAAGTGTCCATGACAGTTACTAATAACTTCATGACTGTACCCCAAGGCTTTGATAACAACTACAAATCAGCCCAATGCAGTCTTAACCCCATTTTTCAGAAAAAGTCTCTCATAGATTGATAAATGACTGTAATGGGGGGGGTCAGTAGGTGTCTGTCATGGATGGTTTGCCTGTCATGGGCTGGTTTACCTTACCACCCCAAACTGGCAGCCCATTGTTGGCGGCCCATTCCTAATGTCTATGAATGAGTGGTTATAGAACATTCTAGACATTGGTTATGGAATCGGATCAAGTTTGGGCTTTTAATTTCATAGTAATTTCAATTCTAGAAATAAAATTATTGAAAAATTTGTAATTTCCATGATTTCTATCTTTCTACATGGGAAAAATTTGCATCGCATTATATTGCTTTAGATCATGAGTAGAATTGCTTAAGTAATTGGTTATAGGAGGCTTTACCTTATTGACACACTCTGGAAATACATAGATGACACACTATACTAGACAATGAAGTATAGAGTAAGGGAATTTATGATACATCCAAGTATCCTAGAAAAAGATATCCCTTCCTTTTCAATATCCTAGAAATTGAGAAAAATTGTGATAAAAAATGCTATATTTCATCTAAACTCAATTCCAAAATAATATCATTGGTTGCCACTTCACTTTAGGTAGGAAGCCCATCATGTACCTTCAACCCAATTTTGTGCAAATCTACACCAATCAACATTTCACAATTTGAAACATTAGACCAATATACATTTGCATTGAATTGGGTTGGGGTCTATAATGGATTCTCCACCTTATATTCTAAAATGACTTGGATTAGACTTCCATACTTCCGTACTTTTCACATTCATTTCAAGAATTTTGACATGATATGAGCAATCAATTTTTTAGATTGCAATAAAGTAGGAGGTCCATAAAACACTTGGGCTCTAAAAGCATCCTCTCACATAGAGTATATATTGCTTTCCCATTCATTTGCACCAACAGAGTACATATAAAGTACATTTTAGGAAGTGGACCTTTAGTGACCACAACTTTCTAACTTAAAAAATTCATAACTAATTCCACTAAGCTCCAAGAAAATATGAAATGACTTGGATCAGATGCCAATTTCATCTGTCTCTTAAGAAAAATTTACTGAAGAATATTTCAAGAAGTCTAAACTCCCCAAATTAATACTCCGTATTCAGCTCTTAAATGGACGCTTTATGGACATCCTACCTTATAACCACTGCGCACTCAAAGGCTTCAAAGTCATAACCGCTTTTCCCCCCCGCCATCCCCCATTCCTAGCGCCCGGCCCGGCCCCGCGCTCGCCAATCGACGACGACGGACGTGGCCCAACGAAACTCACAAACCCAAAGCAACGAACGAAAGCCCAAACTTCGGCGATGAGCCCAAGACCCTTATCCGGATCGAAGGGCCCTAATCCTCAACGCAGTGGACGCCCAGCTTCCACAGCCTTTCAGTTCAGTTGTGGATGAGCCCTTTAGGCTTCTTTTTCTTCCCCACCTTCAATTGCCATTGCAGTAGTAGTCTCAGCTTGTTCTCCTCTTAGGGCTCCCGAGCTTGCTTCTTCGGGCAAGTTTCTTTGTCCCCAATTCTCTTGGTAGGTTCATTAGGTTTTGCAATTCACCAATTGGGTCAAGATGGCTTGCGTTGCGGAAGTGAGCCGCGCTGCGTTGTCCGCTCCCTCGGTGTCGGGCAGCAGCAGCAACAACCAAGCTCGTGCACCTGCTCTGCGTGTCACCGTCGCGGGCTCGTCGTCGTTTTTCGGACAAGGCGTGAAGTCATTGGCTGCGTCAGGGTTGGGAGCTCCAGTAGAAAATGGGAGCAAGAGTGTTGGTCCGTTGGTGGTGCGCGCGGCGAGGGAGAAGTTCGACAGGAAGAAACCCCATGTGAACATTGGCACTATTGGACACGTCGACCATGGGAAGACGACCTTGACGGCGGCCTTGACCATGGCTTTGGCTTCCGAGGGAGGGAGCTTGGCCAAGCGGTACGATGAGATTGACGCGGCGCCGGAGGAGAGGGCGAGGGGGATTACGATCAACACGGCCACGGTGGAGTATGAGACAGCGGCCAGGCATTACGCGCATGTGGATTGTCCTGGGCATGCGGATTATGTGAAGAATATGATTACGGGGGCGGCGCAGATGGATGGCGCCATTTTGGTGGTGTCGGGAGCGGATGGACCCATGCCGCAGACGAAAGAGCACATTCTGCTGGCGAAGCAAGTCGGGGTGCCGAACATGGTGGTGTTCATGAACAAGGAGGATCAGGTAATTCCCTTGAGCGTGAATTTCCTTGGTCTCTGGTGGTTTGATTTTTTGAGGGGTGTTTTGTTCTCAAGAATGCTGAGTTCCATATTACCGGAAATCCGATTTTCTATTCATGAGTGCTGATTTCTACACGTGAATGCTGGTTTCTATACATGAATGCTGATTTCGATGCTTATGCTGAAGTTTTTCTTAGAATGGGTCACATTGCCACATGAATAGTGATTTTGACAGCTGCGCTTACCGTGGCGTTGGCATTGGCCTGTTCATGAGTGCTCATTTCTACACACGAATGCGGGTTTCTGTACATGAAAGCTGGTTTCTATACTTGAATGCTGATTTCGATGCATGAATGCTGAAAATATTATGAGAAAGCTTCACATTACCACATGAATGGTGATCGTTACATTTGAATGGTGAATTTTGTTCGTGAATGGGACGTGAGGGTTTATGAGGAGGCAATGCGCCGGGTTTAGTGACCTCGGTTTCTATTCCGCAGGTCGATGACGAGGAGCTTCTGGACTTGGTGGAAATGGAAGTGCGTGACTTGTTGAGCTCATACGAGTTCCCAGGTGACGATGTTCCCATTGTCTCGGGTTCCGCCCTGCTGGCCCTTGAGGCTTTGATGGCCAAGCCTGGCTTGAAGCGTGGCGAAGACAAGTGGGTGGACAAGATTTTCAATCTCATGGAAAAGGTGGACGAGTACATCCCCATTCCCAAGCGCATGGTCGACCTGCCCTTCCTGATGGCCATCGAGGACGTGTTCTCCATCACTGGTCGTGGAACCGTGGCGACAGGGCGTGTGGAGCGTGGCGTGGTGAAGCTGGGCGACTTGGTGGAGATTGTTGGACTCCGGGAGACGAGGTCCACCACTGTCACTGGTCTGGAGATGTTCCAGAAGCTCCTGGACGAGGCCATGGCTGGTGACAATGTGGGCGTGTTGCTGCGTGGTATCCAGAAGATCGACATCCAGAGAGGCATGGTGCTCGCCAAGCCAGGCACCATCAAGGGGCACAAGAAGTTTGAGGCTTCGGTGTACGTGCTGAAGAAGGAGGAAGGGGGACGCCACTCTCCGTTCTTCAAGGGTTACAAGCCCCAATTCTACATGAGAACCACGGATTGCACGGGGGGAGTGAGCAAGATCGAGACGGACTCGGGGGAGGAGGCTAACATGGTGGTGCCCGGAGACAGGGTGAAGCTCACCATCGAGCTCATCAACGAAGTGGCGTGTGAGGAGAAGATGAGGTTCGCCATTCGGGAGGGAGGCAGGACAGTGGGCGCCGGAGTCATTTCTGCCATCTTGTCGTAGGCAGGTTTTAGTTCGTTGAGACTTTTTTAGTTTTAGAGTGTAGAGACTGTCCGCTGGTGAAGAGTTTAGTCCTTATGATTGTAGTGATCTAGGCATTCACCAATTGGGTATGTTGTCAGTTTTGTTTCTTATTGAAACGGATTTATGGAGTGTTTACGTAACCATTGGTGTGTACGTGAGGGTGGTCACTGTATTGAGGGAGTGTGTCCACGTCCTGTTTGGTGCCTGTTAAATTCTCTCTGATCTTTGCATTTCTTAGAATTGAGTACGTGAAACTTTCGTGAGGAGCATCATGGCCATTGCTTTCAGAGTTCGTTGCACCACTCATTTGTCGTAGGCAGGTTTCTCTCGTTGAGACTATTTAGCTTTAGAGTGTGGAGACTGTCTGCCGGTGAAGAGATTAGACCTTTTTTATTTTTACTGTTGAAGGCATTCACCCATTGGGCTAAGGATAATTCCCTCCCTAAATTATTATAAGGACAATTCCCTTGCTTTGAGCCAATGTTCTGGGCCTTCTACACTGTTTTGGAGATTACATGCCTAGTTCAACAACGTTATGAATTGATTGGTGAAAACAAAAAATGAAAACAAATATTGTACGTTGGTTGGGGTCGTATTCATTAGGCCGCATTCGAAATCATTCGAAATCATTTCTTTTTCGGTTGATTTTACTTTGAATTTCTGGAAGTTCATATTACAACATTTGGAATATTTCGTGACCTTTAGCATATTGAGAATATTCCGTGACCTACAGCTCTACCGGTACTCAGGCTATACCGGTACTCACAACTTTGACTTCATGGTTTTCGTAGGACTAAGATTATTTTCATTAATATTTTTTATACTATCAATTATGCCACGTTACAATTTCTGAAAATTTCATTACATGCCATATTTAATTATTTTTTAACGAATCTGACCCTAGCGTAGGGTAGGCTGCCTCTGAACAGAAGGGAGTTTCGTTCCCTTCACTTCGTTCTCTGAGACTGCCAAACTCTACTAATCTCGTTCCCCTCAGCCCTGAGACAAATGGCGGCATGCGAACCCCTCCACCTGGCCAGAAAGACCACTCTGCTTCGAAAAGAGTCCCTCCCAAAGCTCTACTTTGACACCTTCGTCCTGTCCTCGAAATTTGCATTTCTTTTTCCAGATATCGCAAATTTCTTCCTGGTTGGCAATCACTCTCCCCATCTGGCGGTTCGAATGGTACATTTATTCGCATTTCTGTGGAGAGTACGCTTCAAATTCATGTGGAGTGAATTACATTGATAGAGACTTCACATGAGCCTTCCCCGAGCAAATACAGTATGTTTATTGCGAGCAAGCCTGTGAATGGCGACCGCAAGTGGTTGGATCTCACCAACAAGTGCTCGAACGATGTCGGTAAGTGTATTAATTTCTTGCATATTTAATTTCAATCGTGAGCCAGCTTTATTTAAAGATCTTTCAACTCCGTTTCGTTTTCAGTTCTAATCTATTCTCTAAGGATGATTTTTATTAATAATGCAGCGGTGAAAGTGCTACTCGCAACACACAAGGACATAAGTTAGATGAAGCGATAAACGCAGTTGTTGCTGCAGCTCGTGCTTTGGCTGCCGTTGCTTATGAACGGAAATCAGTTCTTGAGAAGGTTAGGTGCTTGTATGTTCTAATTTAATGACTTTTCTAGTGAGGTGTAAATTCAAAGGAATCTAAAAAGGTTATTGATATACCAGTATACTCGTATTCACTTGTTCAGGTAGTGTCTGAGCTGAAAAAACGTGCTGAGGAGACCGCACAAACTTTGACTATGGAATCTGGGAAGCCCATCAAAGACGCTCGAGGTGAAGTCACACGAACAATTGATGCTTTCCAAGTTGCTGCTGAGGAGAGTGCTTACATTTATGGCATATCTTGATATTTCTGCACGTAACAAAGGACCTCAGGTATACTCCCTCTTCACAGTCATGCAAGCTCGTGGGATGTTTTAGGGTTTGGTGCACACCATTTGGTTCACTGTCGTTTTTTCACTTATGATCTGCTTTGATTTTTGCTCAACTTAAATTACTACTGAAAGTGGTTTCTCATAACAAGAACTGGGATGTGACTGGGATATTGTAGGGAATTATGAAGAAGTTTTGAATCGGCCCTGTGTCTATGTTGAGCCCATGGAAATTTCCGCTCAACCTCGAAGCACACAAGGTGGTACCGGCAATAGCAGTAGGGTGGCCCTTTGTGCTGAAACCGGTGGCAGGACCTCCACTTTCAGCTCTCATTTTAGGAGACATTTTGCATTGAATTGAGGAATTGCCACAAGGAGCATTCGGGGGAGTATTCTCAGTGCTCGCTGTGTCACTGGCCGACATGTTCACTGTTGATGAGCGGTTTAAGAACCTGACATTCGCAGGCTCCGGGCCGATTGGATTGGAGATGAAGGCTCGCACTGGCAGGAAAAGGGTACGTAATCTTGTGAGCCCTGAGGTGAAAATTCAGCTTTCTATATTTTTATATGCTTAATCTTTGTTGGAATCTGGTGTTTATTGACTTTTCAAAACAGGTGGGTAATGGTAGTGGACCGTGTGTAGTGGATGATCTTGTTCCAGATTTGGATTACTCCATTCACAGGTTGATTAATGGGGGGTTCTACCAAATTGTGTATCGACATGCAACATCGTCTCTATGTTTATGAGAGTGACTCTACAATGAGTTACGATGAAATATCAAAGGTTGCATCCGTGGTTCCTTCTGATTATATTTGCTAGATGGAACAGGCAGGGAAATAGAAAACATCATTTTTGAGCAAACGTCATGTTTGCTTCTGTTGTTAACCTTTGTATCGAAATCTCAGGTCGAAGCGGCACTCGTTACTGCAGTAAAGAATCTGAAGATAGGAAATCCATTTGAGGAGGATACATATCTGGGGCCCCATGATTTCAGAATCTGCAGTCAAGGGCATCGAGAACTGGGTGAAAGAAGCAGTCGGTAAGGGTCTTACAGGAGGGAACCGGAAGGGTGCGTTTGCGGAGCCAGCAGTTCTTGAGGATGTGCCAATGATAACCAATGCTTGAAGAGAAGAAATATCTTCTTTCTTGTCTACAAGTACACGTTAGTCAATCTTTATTAGGTGGAGATTGGTAATGTGGAATTCGCAACATTTGTGGAATAAGTCTGGGTTACTTTCTGCTAGAAGTCGAGTCAAATGCTGTAATTTGTAGGATATCCGTCACTATGTTGACTCTCGGTGTACTCTTGCCAGTGAGAGGAGTGCAACGACACACATTTTGGACTCCAAGTGGTCATCCTCTCTAAGAATTTGAACAAGGTTTTCTACGCTTTTGAGCACATAGAGGTGCGTCAATCCTTAGATGTGTATGTTTAGTGAAACTGTTTATTTCTATGGTCATCAGAGTGTTGTCTATATTGTTTAGATCTTCTAAATACCAATGTGGGCAGGAGAAGAGAGTGACATATCCCATCTCGTTGAAGTTCCCAGATGGACAACAGCGAGAAGGTAACAGTTGGACCGTGAAGAGTGCATTCATATTCCCATGGATATTGTCTATTTTTCAGGTTGGGGTTGTAACCCTCCATGACTCGATTGACCTACCAGTCGACAGTTATACCGCGGCCTTATAGACTCACGAATTCAGCGTGAGGGCGTGAAATATGCCATGGAGGATATGCTTGAGACTAAAGTGCTTGTTATGCGCAATCTTGAAATCTTATAGAGAACTAATCTATTAGCTTGCGCATTTCAACCGGTTTATGATACCCCATCGTTACGTTTCTCACCCAGAATCAGTAAAGCATGCAGGGTTTCCTCGATGCTTCAGTTCGATGACGTGCAGAGGGCTTCTCGAGGTAACTCTTACCGAAGCCCTCAATTTTTAGTTAGTTATTAGTTACTTCGAACCTTTACTATTACCTGAGGACTTTTACATGAGAACGGACGAAGTTCCACATGCATGTTGTCTTAAAGATACCCAACCACTACAGTAAATTATTAAAAAAATTCCTTTGCAAGTGTGCGAAATATTATACTGTTCGTCAATGATGTTGACTTAGCAATAGTTGGTATTTTGCCTTTCAATTCATTGATGAATGAATGGACCTAGCTTACTAGCCTTGAAAGCTTGCAGTGTGTACTCGTAGTACGCGTAATCAGTGATCTTAAGCAGCGCCAGCTGGAGTGACTCGTTTGCAATGTCGGGCCTCACTATTCTGTGTATCGTCAGAACGAAGTTGAAGTGCAGAAGACGCAAAGTGATGACGAGGAGCAATACGTGACTTCAAGGAGTACTTCTGAGGTGCCCTGTCAGACGAAAACTCAGGCTGCATTTGGTTTGGTGTGAATCCTCTGCTAGTTCCTGATCCATGTTGAGGTTCAGCGGTTGAACTCCAAAGTGAATAACTTGGCGTGGGTTGTACTTCATGTCCATGCCATCTCTGTGACTTTGTTGTGACGCTTGCGGTTTTTTGTATTTAGGTAGAAGAGGTCCTTGCGATTCAATCATCTGGAAGTTCCTTGTGTTTTTGTAACTAACTTGCGGAGGAGAATTGTGTGCTCAGTTTGATGAGGAGATCGATGATGTGGAGTCGCAGTAAATTTCCGCGAGATTTGGAGGAGCAGACCAGCGCTGATTGTAAGTTGGGGAGTTGGGATTAGAAGTTTTGACGCAGTGGAGTAGAATATACTCTATTTATATTTGTTTGGTAGAGTAGTGATGACTGAAGTGGAGTGGAGTGGAGCTCTGAGAGAAGCCAGCCGCCTCTCCGCAAAGCAATCAAGCGTAATGTAACAACGCGGTTTGGGAGGGCGTAACTGCTTGGAGAAGCATTCGCCTCTATCTTGGCACCAGTGTAGTCTGTGATGAAGTGTCCCTCTGGTGGGCATTGTGATCGATTGTGCGTTGTGTTAGTGGACTTGATATTATATATTGTCTTCACGCCGTTCTTTGCTCTTCAAGTCTTATTTGTGTTTTCTTTTTTTCCTTTCAGGGAGAATTGGGTGATTCCTGACAGTTCAGGCTTCAGGTTTTTGCAAGAAGCCTTTGGGATTAATTTTGGGCGTGCAGCAACTATCAATTCCAATTCGACCCTTTCAAACGAGTTTGATCAATGTCGTAAGTAGCTTCGACCTAGTTGCAGTTGACTGAGCAGTTCACAACTAGGAGTTTCTACCCTTTATAATTACTATTTGTGGTTAGTTCAGAAATTTGTTCATCAGGAAAAGCAAAGTCAAATACAACGATTCATCTTCTATTTTGCAATGGTAATGACACATCTGTGATTGATTGCAGGCACTTGCTCCGATTATGTTAATTCTGATCCACCCACAACCGGTTGGGCTTTTTGATTTAGTCCCGTTCCCGGCTCTTGGTCCTCTCTCAATTGCGGTGTTCCAGTTAATGTCTCAGATGTGGGAGTCCTGAAGCTGGATCACTGCGCATTTTTTTAGAGAGCAAGTAGTGGAATTAATACCAGTTAAATACTGAATTTTTAATACAGCACGTGTACTGCAGAAGGTTAGATTGGCCTGGAGAGCTCATGCACATTAGTAGAGTGTCACCGAGTATAAGTATTTCTTGTGGGATTCGGACGTAATACCTAATCACCAGCATCGTCCTTGAAGTGGAGGACGTTATGGACGGAGAAGGGCAGGGTGCTGTCGATCCAGTGCAGCACCAAGAGTTGGAGGTCACCAGCATGGAAAGAGTTCAAAATTCTCCATTAAATATGTCACCCCTTCATCTTGCAGCAGCGAAGGGTGAAGTCGATATTTTGAAAGCGCTTATCCTCAGGGAGGATCACGTCGTCGACATGTCTGTCACGGATGACCTCCACCGGACACCTCTCCATCTCGCGGCCTACAACAACCACGCCGAGGTCGTGAAGGCGACCCTGTCAAACCTCGAGAGAATTCATGTGGACGTCAATGCCCCCGCCATGTTTGGCATCACCCCGCTCCACCTCTCAATCATGCGGCGATCCATTTCTGTCGCAGAGGTGCTCATCTCTTTTCCCCTGGTCGACAAAATGGCTGAGAGTGAGGAGCGCTTGAGCGTTCTCCACATGGCGGCTGATGTCGGGCAGAACGACATTGTAACACTGTTGGGGAGAACTCTTTCGGAAACCGAGATTGGCAAGCTGATGAGCATTGCCATGGCAGATAAAATCCAGAGAACACCCTTGCACTATGCTGCCCGCGCAGGGCATGTCGACGTCATCAAGCTCTTCCTCCAGCATCCTTTTTACGAATACCTAGACGTCAATGCTGAGGACGTGGATGGCTTGACCCCTTTGCACCTGGCAGCCCGGGTGGGACACACGGGGGTAGTATCTGAGCTTCTCAATTGCTCCAACCTCTCCGTGAATGCCAAGGCACGGAACCACAACACACAGGGAACGCTTGTGGCTCCCACAGATTTGGAGCTTGAGTATTTGCCCCGGCCGTCCCTTGCAGACGCGTACACCGAGACCAGCAACGGTTTCACTGCCCTGCACCTAGCGGCCCGTGAGGGTCACAAAGGGGTTGTGCTCATTCTCCTGCGTTCTTCTTCCGTCCTTGTGAATGAAGTAGACGTTGAAGGCCTGACGCCGTTGCATTACGCATGTATGAATGGACAAGCTGAGGTTGTGCAGATGCTTGCGAACCATCCGAAACGGAATGTGAACGCCGAGGCAGAAGATAAGTCCACGCCTCTGCACCTGGGAGTGAAGGGTGGCCATATTCCGACTGTGATCGAGCTCTTACGCCAGGTAACGGAATTATATATCTGAAGGCACTGTGTATGCTAGCATATAGCAGTACAGAAAAAGCTCACTTTCAACAATTCGAGCGAAGTATTCAACTTTGTAATTGCTACTTACTTCAAAAAAATTCGCTCCAGACCGGATACTTGAGTTGTACTAACGTAGAATACGATTAGGGTTGTCTGGAGTATGCTTTTAGATTATGCCAGATTCTGTAGCTGAATACAAAGTCTCATTTTTATTCGATAACCTTGACTGTATGGAATTTTCACCGGTATCATCATACCTTTTGAATTCATTTTGATTGCAGGCTGACATCAACTGCAATTGTGAGGACGGAACCGGTGCAACGCCCCTTGACATAGCTGAAAGAGAAGGCCACATAAATCTCGTCTGGCTGCTTCTGGAACATCCAGTGGAAGTGCGAGAGGAGCCGGAAGCCGAGCATTTATACAGCAAACAGCTAGAACTGGCAACTCAAGAACGGCAGACAGAGATAGTGTGGCTACTACTCCAAAGAGTTGCAGACGAGGTTGCCTTTCCAGCAGGAGATTCACAGAACCAGCATTTGTTACACTGGGCAGCACAAATGGGCTATAAACAGTTGACTCGTCATCTTCTAGAGTGGGGTACTTCTTCTCGAGATGTTAACATAAGGGACAATCTATGTAACACACCTCTACACTACGCTGCCCAGAAGGGGCATGTCGAGATAGTTCGGACGCTGCTTGCTCAGCCAGAGGTGGATATAAATGCAGAGAATTTTCAGAAGGAAACACCTCTGCATATGGCAGCCAAGGAAGGACGAACAGAAGTGGTGAGGGAGCTCAGCTTGGAGACTTCAGGCCGGTTACGAGGTACGGAAGAGGACAGGTTTGACAGAACGGCATTGCAACTGGCAGTTGAGAATCACCACAAGGACATTCAAAAGCTTCTTCTGGAGAGGTCGGACGTACAAGAGTATGTCAATGGGCTTTACAGGGATCGACAAGTTTATGTGGATGGGACCAATGCTATCCTCGTGGGGTCCTCCCTGATTGCTAGTATCACTTTTGCTGCATGGTTGCAACCCCCTTTGGGCTATGCCCCCTATGTGGGTGGCCAGCCGGGCGCCTCTCAGCCAACTGGAAACTACGAAGTGTATGTCGACGTACAACATCATCCTGGTCTCCAAATCTTTTGGATATTCAACAGTCTGTCCTTTTTTTTCTCCATTGCTACCATCTTGGCGGGCGCTGGAGGAGTGTTGCCCATGCGCGAAGGCTTTATCAAAGATGCCGTGGTGAAGGTGAGAAGTGCCCTTACATGGACGGCTTTTCTGCTGGCGGGCTCTGTGATCTTTGTCCTGGGGGCTTTCACTACAGCTGGCTACATTGTTTTGCCACCCATTCCCAAGTACCGAAACAACATGATCATTACGATTGGATTTGGTATATCGGTGTGTGCCATTGCTCTGGTTGTGTTTCTACGCGACCTTCATCAACTCTTACCAGAGCGGTGGAGGAATAACGCGGATAATGATTTGTGCTCGAGTGTGGTCAAGAGGAGTAGCAGAGCAAGAAGAATATGAAATTGAAGTGATGGAAAAGGTCCGAACTTACTTCACCTGAAGTTGCAGCAGCTATTGGGACTTGAGAATGAAGTGCCCAATAGGGTTCTAGTAGTGAAGATGGTGACACTGGCATACAATCATCCCCAAACATTGCATTGCATGGGCTGGGCTGGGCCTTGCTGAATATTCAAAGGGCGACCATGAAACTGCAGGGGCGGATTTTTCACTAGCACAAGGTGAGTGAAAATGTCTGTGAACACTAGTACACACCATACTTGGATGGTTTAAGTAAATGCTGAACTGTTCAATTGAAATATTAGAGCATTTGATGTACGTACGAGGAAAAGCATTTAAATTGTTCTTTTCATGGACAATGCTAGAGCACCGTGCGTCACTTTCACTTCAACTATGTTCCAATGGTGCTGCAATAGAGGAGCCCTCGCCCCTGGTTGAGGAGCATTGATTTCTTCATGGGTTTTTCCGTGGCGTCACTACAGTGATGAGGTCCAAAGTAGCAATTTTATTTCATGTTTGTACATTAGAATATGTGGCCAATTACACTGGATCCCTTTCGACTGCACCGATTTGTATTAGAATTTGTATTAGACGCAGGACACTGCGCGTACCAGCTGTGGACCCTGGGGTGCACAGCTCTTAATGTTTCACCTTAGCTGATAAATGTCAAGATCTGCCCCTATTTTGTTGTTGGTCCGTTTTGGTTGCTGTGACCGTTCAGAAGAAAATCTGGGGTCTCTGAGTTGACATGTGATTTCAAATGTTCCAAATTTGATCACGTAAGTTCAAATAATAAGTTCCTGTGTTCTCCTCAGAGTTTGAAATAAATAAATATTAAATAGTTTTGGCATAAATGAAAAGAAAATTTCATTGTAGAGACGATTAATTACACCAGGAGTCTTTTCTCCAAGGGCTGCCTGGCAGACCCAACAGTCAACATGCTGTAAGTCCTGACTTACGAGTTTCCCGATTATTGTTCATAAAACGGAGTGGAGTCCGGGAGCACGAGAGCTGGATCATGGGATCATGGGATCATGGAACCCCTGCAGCCACAGAGGATCGGTCTGCTGACACCGAATGCAGTACTCGATAACTCTTACACCCGAATGAGTACTGTCCTTCACATTTGCACCTGAATGAGTACTGTCGTCGAAAGATATTTTCAACGGTGAACAATTGATACAGTGCACTTACACTCCCCCCTTTCCTGGAAGCACATGTTCTTCGTATGCCGCTGACCAACGAAATACCAATAATGTGAGGCTCATTCGTTTGACTTCAACAACTCTTGCTCCACTACAAGTTTCACGAACAGCAGTTCAGATCTGTATCCTTTTGCTTCATGCTTCGATTACGGTTGCACCACGGCAGAGTCTCTTTGTGCACAGCGTGTGTTGGAGGAGCGTTTCGCTTGGTCACTTGTTGAGATTACGTTCCAGTCAAGGCTGGTGGAAAGCAGACTCCCTTAGCTTGGCGTTGCCTTCTGGGATTCAAGAGCTTTCCTACTCCCGTCTCTCTGGTTTTCAAGTTCGCCTGCTTGCTACGCTTCTAGCAGCCCAAGCCGCATGCTCATACAACTGTTATTTGTCGGCAGCTCTTGGGGTGGTTTAAGGTAAGATCTTTCCCCTGAAGTTTCTCGAATTTGATGCAGCTACAGAATGATAATTATATGGTTTCTTACACGCGAGTGAGTGATCCATGTGCCGTTAAGTAAGCCTGATCTTAGAGTTGCAAGTCAGTTGGGGAAAGAAATAGAGTGTTAGTGTTGTGGTTGTTTAGGTGGGCAGAGCTCGAAAGTCGACCGTGCTTGCAATTGGGTGTAAGAAGAGAGACACACTCGTGAGGATTTTTTTGTCATGATCACCTCATTGAGTGTAGCGAGAATCTAAGTTGCTCTCAGCTTGTTTTGTTTGTTTTTCCCTATTCGGTGATAGTTTTGTAGTTTTTCGTTTCTCTTTTGTTGACATTGTGAGCTCTTCGCTTTCTTTCTTTGACCAGTTACAACTTTGATGCTTGATTTTCATTTTGGCTTCAGAGCTTTGCAGCTATTCCTAGATCATAAAAGTCACGATTTGTTCTTTGTTAAAGAATTGAAGTTGTTGTCGTGCGTTGTTGCCAGCTCTTTCATCATATAAGCTTCAGCACAACATCCATGCCAACTTGCAGACTTCCTATTCCTTAAAAGGTGTCTTCTATCTTTTTTCTCAAGCGCTTACGTTTGTTGAAGGTGGAAAGGATTAAATATATATACACATTACCAATGGGCAGCTCCAACATGGGTGTCGTGACCACAGGTAAGGTAAACCAGTCCATGACAGGCAAACCACCCATGACAGACACCTACTGACCCCCCCCCATTACAATCATTTATCAATCTATGAGAGACTTTTTCTGAAAAATGGGGTTAAGACTGCATTGGGCTGATTTGTAGTTGTTATCAAAGCCTTGGGGTACAGTCATAAAGTTATTAGTAACTGTCATGGACACTTATACCAATCTAGTCTAAATTGGTAATAAAAAATAGTTTTTTTATTTCTTAATGTCATGTCCATGTTAGAAAGTCTTGTAGCCATCTTAGAAAATGCTATGACTGTTTTAGGAGGGAAGATGACCATCATGGAAACACTTTTTTGCTGATTTGGGGTAGTCTACAGGCTGTTTTCGACTTACTGGACAGCACACTTCAAAAATTCACAAAAAAATTCATATTTTGTCCAAAAATTAAAATTTCAGTTGCTTTCTTCATTTCTCACATGTGTCTTTGTATGAAAAAAAATTTGATTATTCTTGCTAATGGCAACAGACCACATCAAGCAATCTGCCTGTCATAGGCTGGTTTACCTTAATTGGTGGTTTCATTTTCCATATTGTTGGCATAGTTTGATATCCAGTTTTAAAAAGTGATTATCACTTTCACTTTATTTGGACTAATTTTTTTGTACTTAAATATGTTTAGGTGACGTTGAAGCGCAACAACACAATCCAAATTGGTTTATTGACCACAAACACATGCTACGCTCCAATCAAGAGGATGAAGCAAACAAATTGGGATATTTTATATTGAAAGTGCCCGAGTGTATGTGCCAACCTCTTCAAGCATTTTCTCCACGAGGATGGCGATTTGGGCTCCACAATCGAGAAAATTTGGACAGCAATGGGTCCGAGGCTATAAAGCTTGCTATTGCAATGCAATATGGACTAGTGGAAGAAAAATGGGTCCATTTTTGTGATGCAATTGTGGATGATCCTAGGGCTACGTTGGCATGCTATGATCTTCAGAATGGGGTGACCTGTTGGTCTGACGAACAGATCAAACATGTGTTGACTCTAGATGCCCTCTTCTTGGCTACTTATATTGACACAAAATTTCCAGAAAATGAAAGACGGTTGTGGAAGCACAATGCATTGCCATCTTGGTTTAATGCAAATCATGTGTTTTATGCAAGATATAACATTTGGGTGCAAATTGTGCATAGTGATCTTTGCCGAGTTGAAAATCAAATCCCTTTTGTTCTCATTGACAAAGTGGTTGAGTATATTAGCAATTTTGTTGCTTCTCAAACCTCTCAAGGTAATGACCCCTTCATTGGTGATTTACAATATCAACAGAGAAGTGTAGAGTATGCGGTGAATACAGTGGCCGGTTGTTTCATGATCACTTCAAGTGAAGCTTTCAAAATGGACAAGTCCAATTCCTTTGGTGAGAAAACGCACATTCTTGGAACAACATACAAAGCCATTTGTGGATCCAAAGGCTTATTCATGAAGAAAGTGACAAGAAGTGCATATATTCGCATCCCATCAGCAACAAAGTTGAAACAGTCAGGAATCAAATTAGTAGGAGTTGATGGGCCATTGTGCACAATGACTTTTAGAAATCAATGTTTATGCCTACCTAAGACAAGAGTATATCATAATACAACTTCCTTCATTCGAAACATGGCGTGGTATGAGTTGAATAACATTACTGGCGGTTGTCTATTTAGTGATTACATTTTCCTCATGACTGATCTCATTCAAGCTCCTGAAGATTTGGATCTTCTTATCAAGCATGGTGTCATTGATAGTGCTCGTGGAATTAAGGGTTTTGAAACGTGGACAAGTTTGAGGGAAGGTTTAGCGCAAATTGATTCTTCCAAAACACATCATGATATGAAAGTAGCCATATTAAATAGATGTAGCCTTAGAAGATATAGACTTTGGAGTGAATTCAAAGTCATATTTTGCTCTAAGCCTTGGGTGGTTTTGTCTACAATTGTTGTTGTGTTAGTGACAATGGCTACATTGGTTCAAACCTACATAGCTGTCATTGGCTCTAATAAAATGAAACCAAAATTTCCATGAGGAAAAAAGGATTTTCAATAGAAAATTTATCTTATACATCCATTTGGCCAAGTGTAAATATAGATAGTTTGTATACTATAGCAACACATTGGCATGGCATGCTATGAGTTGAATAACATTATTGAGTCATTGGAAGAAAGATTGATTAATTTTGTAGTGTTTTGCCAAAAATTGGTGTTTTGAAATTGAATACTACGAGTACTAGAAGGAGAAGCTCTTGCATCAATTTGGGCCATCGATCATATTGTAGATCTATTGTATTATCAACAAGTATTCTATGAGAATACTGCACAATCTTGGTACGTTGTACCCACAATTAACATGTCCTAGTTTTCTTGTAGAAAAGGGATATGTCAAGGGTTTAATTTATAATAAATCAACCCTAGTGGAAAAAGAAACTAATAAAAAATTTGACACTTGTAAGGACTTGATGGTGATCAAATTTCACCAAACGAATGAGGTCAAAACCATTTTCAATGTTCAAAAGTGTGTGTGGCAAGAAGCCCTATTTGCACAAACATGGAAGATATAAAATAATGTATTTTTGGATGCCCCTCATATGGAAATAGACCATAGAAATTTTTGCTTTAGATCGTTAATTTTGGATACTCAATAATACACAAATCCCTAAATCTAAAAGTATGATAAATTAGCATAATTGACTTTCAAATATAAATTTATTTATTTTTTTGAAAAATAAGGAATATGATTACAATGGAAACATCCAACTCTAATTTTTTTAAATTCACATTCATGGAATTCATGTTCCAAAAGTAATAGCAGATGACAAATATGTCACGCTATGTGTGACATAAAAGTAGATCGGTATTTCCTACAATTACCTTATAGGCAATTGTTTGTTATGTAATTACATTTTCCTTATGATAGATCACATTCAAGTTCCTTAAGATTTAGATCTTCTTATTAAGCATGGTATCATTGATAGTGCTTGAGGAAATAAAGTGTTTCAAATGTAGACAAATTTGAGGGAAATTTAGGACAAATTGTTTCTTTCAAAACACACCACAATATGAAAGTAGCCATACTAAGTAGAAGAGGCCTTTGAAAATATAGATTTTGGGGTGAGTTCAAAATCTTATTTTGCTCTACGCCTTGGTTGTTTTTGTCTACAATTGTTGTTGTGTTGGTGATGATGGTTGCATTGTTTCAAATCTACATATATGTCATGATTAACCTTAATAAAGTGAAACCAAAATTTCCATGAGAAAAGGGGGTTTTCAATAGAAATTTTATTATGGGATCCCCTTGGCCAAGTATAAGTATAGATAGTTGGTGTAGTATATCGACACCCATTTGGCCCAATGCTAGTATAAATAGTTTGTATACTATAGTGACACATTAATAGATGTCCAAATTTGAAGAAGCCAAATACTTTCTTAGACCCCTTATGTAGATCACAACATGTATTATTTGGACACTATAAGAATAAATTATAAATTTTCAAAGTGTTGATTATAGGGATAATCATCTGAAATAGACTCTTTGCCCTCGCAACCAAAAGGGGACACTTTAAGAATAAATTATAAAATTTCAAAGTGTTGATTACAGGGATAATCATCCGAAATAGACTCTCTGCCCTCACATTCAAAAGGGGACACTATAAGAATAAATTATAAATTTTCAAAGTGTTGATCATAGGAATATTTAAATAGACTCTATGCCCTCACATTCAAAATGTATATATTGATTGTAGGTAGTTGCCTAAATGGAAATTAAAGTTTTTCAATAATTAAGTGTAGTGAATTTAGTGAGACTCTTTTAAGATAATTACACATTACCAATGCATCTTGAAAATCTATTATATTGTATCCACATTAATTTGACCAATTTTGGATGCCGGTCCAAAATTACCATCATGGAAAGTGAATTATTTGCATAAGACCATACAAGAAAGTAGTATTAGGCAAGTTTGTGTAGACTATTAGAAATGACCTCATGATTACAATCAATCATTTTATTGAGACAGGTTATTATAAAAAAAAAGTCTAGCAAATCTATATTTTACCACCACCAAAAGGAACTAGAAATACATTAAAATTTAAAAAAATAGACCCAATTGTGATTTATAATAGATTTGGTGGACAATATATAGATGTCAAGTCATGAATGTTAATGGAAGGAGCAAATTTATCCTTCTATATAGGAATATGATTCCAATGGGTTTGAAAGTAGTGGAGATAGAATGATTTCAATTTACCTTAAAATTTTGAAGACTAATGATGAAAATTCACATCAAACATAGGATTTTTCTTTTAAATCTTTAAAAACTTTTTAATATGTGTATATTCTAATAAAAAATATTCTAGTGGCAAATAAATTTTTATGTCTTTCTACAATGAGAATATAAGTAGACTATACTAACAAACATTAAATTCAAATTGCAATTAAATAATCAATTTCAGGAAAAATTTAATTTAAATGTTTAGAGTAGAAACAAGAGACCAAACGACTTTTTTTGGCAACATACCAATTTGAGGTAGCACATTAAGAATGAAATTTTCATTTTTTTGCTTTGAAATCTTCACACAACATGTGGTTGAGGAATAAATTGAAGGTGCACCAATTTTCAAAACTTTTGATTCCATAGTTTAAAAGTTGTAATATAATGTGTACTTTATGTTGTTCTCCAAGCAACTCAAAAACCGACTTTTTTAAGAAATAAAAATTTGAATTTGGTTTTCTAAATTTTTATATATGTGAAAAGCTTTTAATCATTATATTTTGATAGACAAGATGAAAGTTATGAGGAGTTTTAGTTTGCAGGTAGTTATGAAATCTCTACTTTGAAATAAACTTTGAAGTCCTTTATTTAACTCAATTTTCAATATTGTTGAAATAAAATAAAATCATTGGATGTAAATATTTTATTACAACATTATTGGATTATTGGATCATTGGATTTATTACAACATTAGCCATCTAGATTGGAAATTATCATTTCTATAATTAAATTCTTAATAATCTTAAATCATAGTCTACTTCTTTCTACTTACTATTTTTTTCAAGCATGAATATGAAATACTTCTTGGGGAAAAAAAATGTATTCCCCAACTTATTTCTTCAACATATTATGGAGAGTAACAAGTTGTAGGATATACTCATTTTTGTGTAACTTAGATGAAACCTAACCATTTGGAAAGAATTGAAAATCTCGTTGAAAATACTTCTTTTTGAAATCTAAGTGTCACAATCTTGCAATTGGTAAGGTTTTCTCTTCTAAAATTTTAAGAGGATGTACTCTATTCTAATAAGTTAACTGAAGGATCCTACAGTTGGATTTGTCAATAAATAAATATAGATGAAGATTTTTGCATTGCTTTGGATTGAGTACTTTGAAGTAATTTTGGACCTTAAAATATTGAATTCTTTTAGGGGTAACTTCATTTTAGAAGTTCATTCAAATTCAAAAAATCCATCATTTTCATTATTGAAAATAAAATGAATTGCTAAAATGTCCTAGAAATTGTATTTTTGTGATTCATCAATTAATTATAAAGGATGAAATCTATTACGAAAGTAGGTAGCCAAAAATGATCCAATTTTTGACTAATATGTACTCTTTAGTTTTAGAGTAATCTTAAAAGTTACTCATTGACCACTTTTTGAATTTTAAGCATCTCTTTCTATACAAAAATCATGAATACCATCTTAGATGATGCTCTACCACCATCCACATCAAGTACAATCAAGAATATCAACAGAAAAAAGCCAATAAATATTCACAATTCTTCACCCCCTAATGTTTATTTGAAATTAGTTGTAAGCCACTATCTAGATTCTGCAATAGATTAGGTTTAACTACTAAATTACTTCAATTGATGTATTTTGACAAAAAATGGTCTTAAATCATCTCTCTTTAAAGTAATGCTGAAGCCTTTCTTATTTATTTATTGGGTACATTTAATGATGACTATACTTATATTCATTGATACAACATACCTTTCTAAAATTAAAAATTAAAAATTCCATGACAATTTCAAGATTGCAGTGCTTGAGTTTCTATAACAAGATTTTTTATATATTCCCAAATAGTTAAATTACATTTTTTTAAATATTTATAAAAAATGTGCATATAGTGCAACTTATGCAAAATACAATTATTTTGAAAAAATAAGTTTGAGCATGTAGCAAATTCAATTAAAAAAACTTTGAATTTATTCTCAATAAATATTCAGTAGAAGAAGGTTTGTTATGATAGAATTCAATAAATTGCTAATAATATATCTATAAACAATGTAGTGTTAGTATTGATGGCTACACTACTTCAAACCTACATAGCTATCGATCATTGGTTCCAATAAAATGAAACCAAAGTTTCCATGAGGAAAAAGCCACGTTTAAGTATAGATAGTTTGTGTACTATGACAATACATCAATTGGTAGATGTCTACATTTGAGGATTGCACTTACTTTCTTCGACATTTTATGTAAATTGTAACATATATTATTTAAATACTATAAGAATAATTTATAAATTTTCAAAGTGTTGAGTATAAGAATATTGAGAATCCCAAGTACTTTACTAGCAATTACTTTAAAAACAACATGAGATCTAATATGGGGTACATTTTAAAATGTTGAAGATAATAATTTAGAAAATATTCAAGTTCCTATAGCGTCATTTTTTTCATATGTACTATATTACAACAACTATTAGTATTATATAATACAATGTAATGATCTATGGTATGGAATTTGTAAATCTACACAAAGGTTAGTCTAAAAAATAGAAGAGGAACCTACATGAAGAGTTTCTATTTTCCATTTACAAATAGACAAAATAATAAACCACATCTCATTTTAGATTGTGTATGTGTATGTGTATAGTTAGTTAGTTAGTTTTTCCATATAGGAACTATTGTTGTACTATCTCCTTAATCCTAAACTCTGAAATTAGTCTACTTGTTGGTACATTTTATAAGATTTTGGGACCCAAAGTCAATGCATTTGTAAATGCATATGTCTTGCTTAGCCCATGGCTTAGCCAATATAAAACTACTTTTGGGGTTTTAGATTTCTATAGATTTTTTTCCTAGAATACATGCATGAATCATTTGTATAATTTCTTTGTACAAATTGTTTGATATATGATGTCTATATATTTATTGTTTGTTTAGGTTGTGTTCAACAATAGTTTCTAGAGTATAGTTACATATTGTATTAATCAACCCTAAAACCATGTATAAATGTTTGAAGTATGGTAAGGACATGTTAAAATGCCTCAAATTTCAGTTTTAACTACTATAGGGGGTAGGAAAATGGGTAAAAAGTAGAAGTAGAAAAAAATAAGGACATATCTATTGTGAAATAATAGCTAAATAGTCCCCATACTAATTTTTTTTGACACACTTATATATAAATTACAATAGATAGTGAAGTATTTGACTTGAGAATACACGCTATACTCTTGTATTTAAAAATGATCTATTTTAGGTAGATGCCCATATTGAAGTTGTTACATTGAACAGCCCATCCATCCAAATCGTTTGATTCGTCCCCCGACACATTTGGTGACCTTGCCTCACTCAATGTGTCAATTTTGTTGTATACGAGAAAGTTATGCAACAACTAAGTGTAGTCACCTTAGTGAGACTATCTCTAAGATAATTATATATTACCATGTATCTTGAGGATTTTGAGACGTGGGTAGGTTTGAGGGAAGGTGTAGCTAGCACACATTGATTCTTCTGAAACACATGATGATATGAAAGTAGCCATACTAAATAGATGTCGCCATAGAAGATCACTAGAAAAAACCCATGTTTTTTGTGACAAGCCTTGATTTGTTCTTTTGACTAATTTTTTTATGTCTAAGTTGACAATTAGCTAGTTTTATGTTTTTCATGACATCCCAATGATCTAATGAACATCATCAAAAACATAAAACAGCTAGTTGTCAACTTAGACATAAAAAAAATCCGTCAGAAAAAATCAAGGTTGGTCACAAAAAACATGAGTTTCTTCTACTTTGGAGTGAGTTTAAAGTCATATTGTGTTCCAAGTCTTGTCTTGTTTATTGTCTTGTTTTGTCTACAATTGTTGTAGTATTGGTAACAATGGCTACACGTACTATTTCAAACCTACATAGCTATAATTGGATGTGATAAAATGAAACCAAAGTTTCCATGAGGAAAATTCCAATTGTAAATATTGATAGTTTGTGTACTATAGTGATACATCAATTGATTTATATTCACATTTGAGGATTCTAATTACTTTCTTAGACCTCTTATGTAGGCCACAACATATGCTATTTGGATACTATAAGAATAATTTATAAATTCTCAAAGTGTTCATTATAAGAATATTGAGAACAGATTCTATGTGCTTATATTTAAAAAGTATATATTTTAGATAGATCCTATAATGAGGTTGTCACATTAGGTAGACCATCCGTCTACATAGTTTAATGTGTCTACCTGATGGACACTTCCATTGACCATAACCAATACGATGTGTGACATTGGGTGGACCATCTAATTTGTCCATCCGATAGACACATTTGGTGACTTTGACCCACCCATTGTGTCAATTTTGTCATATATGGAAAAGTTTTGCAATAACTCTAAGATACTTATAAATTATTGATGTATCTTGAGATCCATTGTATTGTATCCATACTAATTTGGCCCATGTTGGATGTCAATCCTAAATTATTGTAGTAGAGAGTGAATTATGTGCATAAGACCATATGAGAAAGTAGTATCAAGTAAGTTTGTGTAGAATACTAGAAATGCCCTCATGATTACAATCAACCATTCTATTGACACTAGTTACTATAATAAGGGCCTAGCAAATCTATGCTTTACTAGCCAAGTGATCACCAAAAAAAACTAAAAGTATGTGAAAATTAAAAATAGATCCAATTGTGATTCATGATAGATTTGGTGAACAATATATAGATGTCAAGTCATGAACATCAATGGAAGGACTAGATTTATCCTTCGATACGGTAATATGATTAGAATGAGTTTGAAAGTAGTAGAAATAGAATGATTTCAATTTACATTTAATTTTTGAAAAAAAATGATGAAAATTCACATCAAAGATAGGAAGATCTTAATATTTGTATATTGTAATAAGGATTCATATGGTGTCAGATAAATTTTCATATCTTTTTATAATGAGAATATAAGTAGCTCAATAAATAGATTGTGGTAATAGGCATCAAGTTCATATTGCAATTAAATATTCAATTTTAGGAAATTAGGAAATTAGAATAGAAACAAAACTTGATACATCTAATGATGACAACACCTGTATTCCTTATTACATTATACCTTCTTAAAATTTCAAATTAAAAAAGCCCACTACAATTGCAAGATCGTAGTACTTGAATTTTAAAAACAAAATTTTGACAATCACTTACAAACTTTTGTCAACTTTTGTTGAACTTTACAATGCTAGGATGTGAAATTCTAATTTTGGTTATTTTAAAATATTTTTAATTTGCTTATTTAGTGAAGTTGTCTTAGAAGGGTTTTTTTTATCTGAAAAAATAGATTTGAAGTCAAATGTACTCGTATCCCTTCAACAAGCCTTGGACATTTAGGGATTAATTTGACATAGGTTTAATTAGTTACACTTCATCAGTCCCATCCACTTGGCAGGCCACTTGGGAGAATCGCCCCCTTCATTGTCCAATGCAAAATAATTATAAAATCTTCCCATTTTTAGAATTAATTGTAAAGTGACCCCCAATTTGTAGATGGGGGGGTGGGTCAAAGGAAGGTTTAACTCTTAGAATAGTACAAAAGAAACACAACACCAAACTCCATTGAACTAAGTTTGGGTGCTTTAAGGAGTTTCATCCTATGTTTTTTTCAAATTCCATAAACTAGCATATACTTTACGATTAATTCTATTTCTTTGTAGTTCATCATGTGTTTCTTGATCAACTATAGTAAATTTTTGAATTTTTTCATCATTGGTAAATAACAAATGACAATGTTATTCCACATGTGCGAAATAGGGGACAAGTGTGAAACATGTGACAATGAAGGGTCAATTATGCATGTTGCATGACACTAAGCCCATCCTATGAAATGGGACTTGAAAGATGAATTTTGTGTTCTATGGAATAATTGTAAAAAAAATCCCCGTATTTTGTGTTGTAATAAATCTATATTCTTCTCAATTCCTAGCTAATTTGGGGCCTCTAATTGCAATTATGAATCAAAATTTGCAAATTTTTTCATGTGTAAAAAAATTAAAAAATTCACGTGTTTTTTCCAAGGGTAAATTCACCTTACTTCTTAGGATAGGTTTAGCCCTTGAAGGACTTAGAAGCCCTTTGCGGCCTTATAGTATATTTTGCATTTGGTGGTATATTGGTATTTGATTAGAAAAACATTGACAAAATATTTTTCAGTACAAAGTAAATTAATGACAATGATAGTACAAATTAAAATAACAATTTATCACAGTTCATATATTAAACTACAATTGAAAAATCATAAGGCTAAATACATGTCATATAGAAGGACCTCAAGGGCCTTTGAAGGGTTATTTATTTATTTATTTTTGACACAAATGAAAGGGAGATGTCATTGCAAAAATAAAACCTTTGAAGGGTCAAGGTAGGAGCATCCAATGGAGTCAATTTCTACAAATGGTAGTAATTTCAGAACTTAAATGTAGGTGGATTATAGATGACTTATTTTTGTTGACCGGAATGATAAGTCATCTATGTCTATGCTGTACTTACATTTAAGTTGTAAGGGCATCTGCAATGCAAATACAATAAAACAGCCCAATACTGGCAAACTGGAGGGGCATTCCACGAGGCCTCCACAATGCCGATTTTTTTTGGGACAAAAAGACCCAATGCGGAACCGGCAATCTAAACGTCAAATGGACTTTTTGCATTATAAAAAGAAAGAAAGAAAAATATCTTACATTAAAAAAAGACTTTTCATTGAATCAAGGGAAGGTTGAATTGATTGGCACGTTTAACAATGTGGAAAAGGGTTGACAATCATTATTATTTCTACCGGGAGCCAACTTGCGGGCCCTTCAAATTTTGGAAATTTGCCGGAGTGGGGAGGTCGCATACCGAGACAGTGAAAGTAACGGGACCCATAGAGGTTGCATTGGAGCACAATTTTTAATACAAACGTTTTTTTGCCCGGGAAAGTGCCGATAGAGGCACTGTTGACGGGCCCATTGCAGATGCTCTAAAATCAGTGCCTTAGAGCATCTGCAATGGGCCCGTCAACAGTGCCTCTATTGGCACTTTCCCGGGCAAAAAACCGTTTGTATTAAAAATTGTGCTCCAATGCAACCTCTATGGGTCCTGTCACTTTCATTGTCTCGGTATGCGACCTCCCCACTCCGGCAAATTTCCAAAATTTGAAGGGCCCGCAAGTTGGCTCCCGGTAGAAATAATAATGATTGTCAACCCTTTTCCACATTGTTAAACGTGCCAATCAATTCAACCTTCCCTTGATTCAATGAAAAGTCTTTTTTTAATGTAAGATACTTTTCTTTCTTTCTTTTTATAATGCAAAAAGTCCATTTGACGTTTAGATTGCCGGTTCCGCATTGGGTCTTTTTGTCCCAAAAAAAATCGGCACTGTGGAGACCTCGTGGAATGCCCCTCCAGTTTGCCAGTACTGGGCTGTTTTACTGTATTTGCATTGCAGATGCCCTTACTTAGAAAGTGACGCCATTGGGTGTTCCTACCTCCATTTCTGTCCAACTACCAAGCCCTAGCTACAAAACCGTTGCTTCCGTCAGCCTGGTTAAAGAGCATGGGCGGAAGACGTGGCCCCCGCCTCTTCCCGCCTCCCGTCACATTCAACTTCCAACGTTCATCCAGTCGACGGACCGTCCCCCTTCACTTCCCCCGTGACCTACGACCGTGCGTACACACGGACCACACGGACGCCTCGCCCAGGACATCGACCTATGACCGAGACTAGGGTCCGTTCACTCAGATGTTCAAAATCTCCGATGGTTGCAGGGAGTCAGAGTTTCAGTAAATCCCCTGGCATTTTCACCATCATGGCCCCCGCCTGCTGCCGCAGCGATCATGGCTAGAGAGGAGAAGGAGAGAGCGAGTGAAAGCGTCACTGTGGAAAGCGTGAGGTAGATCTGAAGCAACCAGGGGGTAAGTTTGTTCGGGACACAGTTCAGTCGTTTGCTGCGGAGAGCTCGCTTCGGAGGGGGGCGGGGCGGGGGAGGAGGAGTGTCTTGAACTCTTTTGAGCAGGGTGTACGCGCGCGTTTGGAGTGACCGCCATCGTGGACAGATTCTTTCGTTGTTAACTTAGGGATGGCGATGAGGCGGTTGTGATGATAATGCTACTTCTTTTGGTGCAATGCCGGTAGGTTTCTAGGTCGTGTTCTGTTTTTCCACGGGTTTGGTGTGCGCGTGGAGAAGAGGAGGCTATTGGAGTCTTTGGTGATCCCGTGGTGGTGAGATCAGGAGGTGGGAGGAGGACGAGGTGGAGACGCTCGTAGGGGAGGTTCGTAGTATTGGTAGGGGCTCTGCATTGTCTTTTCACCTTTTTTGTCCCGATCTTGGTGGAGAGAGGCTTTTGGAGCAGCCTCGGTTTGGATCGTTTGTTTGATCTGTGGTTGATAGAGGAGTGATGGAGTTGGAGGGAGGTGTGGTGAGTTTGAGTGGACGGGCTGGACTGGGCGTGAACTGGACGAGTCAGTGACAGGCGCTCTTGAAGTGACTGCTTTTGGTTTGAAGTGCAGGTTCAATGTTGTATCGGATTGTGCTATGTGTTCTTTGAGTTGGAAGTACAATGAAAATGTGTCTGGGGAACCGCGTTTGGATACCGTGTAGGTTCGAAGGTGGTGAAGACCTGAACGCGCACTGACTCCTTCATCAAATGCTGAGCGCAGCTGCTGTCACGTGGACTTTGCTAGGATCCCCTGGAAGCGGGGTAGTTTTGTGTGTTTTCTTTGCGTTGGAAGTAGAATGACAATGGCGCTCGGAGGATCCGCGCTGCGATTGCTCTTTAGGTTAAGACCTCTTGAATGCCAGAACTCCTACTGACTTCTTTTTCATCGAATGTTGACGCGCAGCTGCGATCTCGTGGACTTCACTGTGATCTCTTGGAAGCCGCATTGTTTAGTGGAGCGCTGAAAGGTCAGATCACTGATGACGGAGGAAGTTTGTAGCTGCAAGATCCACAGGAATCTGTATGGGCAGGTGCTCTTCAGGAGGACATATCGGTTGCATCACTGAAGGGCAATAAAATTTCTGACAGAAGTGGAAAGGGGAAGGCTGTTGCAGTAGCTGCAACTGCGATGTTAGGTTCATGTTGTACCTAGAGTCATGGCTATGGCATCGAGCGACTTAGTTTTCCCAATCCGCGGTTGCGTCGAGCTTGCTTACCCCTTGGAGCGCAGGATTTTGGCTGACAGCTGCCAATAGATGCGCTTGAACGCTGGAGTTATGGACGTGGCAAGAGTGGGATATGCGAGCGGTAAACCTGGTGTTTCCTCTTCTATAGACGGAGCAGTGTCTTTTCAGTAGATTGCCCATGAACTCGTCGTACGAAGGAAATGAGACATTCTATGTTCCAGAGAAAAGGATTTCCGACACCGAGAGGATGAAGAAACAGGCTTATGAGTATACGAATCAAGGGCACATGGATCACACGACAGGTTCGATTGTTAACGCTGCAGTCCCTACGACAGGAGTTACATTGAGCGATGCAAATTTGGCAACCAGAAAAGCAAATGAATCAGGTTCTGATCTTAGGCTATTTTCATCTTAGGTCTGTGGCAGTAGGCTACTCCATGATATCTCAAGACTACACCGCACATCCTTAGGAAATTTTGTAGTGCAGGATAATGTTCTTGCGGCGAGTGATTGTCTTAGGAAGCCTGAAGACGCGAATAAGAATGATAAGATGACGAGTTTAGTGTCAATGCGGTGACCAACGTCACTTGTCGGGGCCATTGTTCGTTAACCTTCAAGATTTTGGACGAGGAAGATTTGTGAGGTCGTGGAGTACTTACTGAGTTCGACCTTTCTTTAATTTGAACTCAAATACGTTTCTGACTATCTAGAGACAGAGACTCAAAGATGTCTTACTATCCTCCAGCGTATTGCGGTTTGCGAAGTTCTACTGCTCGGGCAGTTGGTTCCGAGTGGTTGTGAACTTATTATGAAAATTGGAAATGCTCCATGACTGGCAAGACTCATTGACTATTTAGTGTTCAGCCGCTAGCTGTCGTGTTCTTGATCAATCTGGGACGAAAATTTACTCCGGAATCTTGCTGGACGTCACATAGGTTGGCAGAACAGCCTGTATCTTATTCTTGATCGAACATTCATTATCTAATCTCGTTTCTCTGTTGTTTCTCTGGGCAATACGATGAATATTCAGCAACAAGGAGGCAGCAGGCGAATTTATGGCTGCAAGAGATGGTAGGAGATCTGGGCCTGTCATACGATGCTACAGAGGAAGATTTGAGACTTTGCTTGAGAAACGGACTTGCTCTATGCAAGCTTATTAACAAAGTACAACCCGGCTCTGTACCCAAGGTTCGAACAGCTACTCATATATGTATACCCTTGCGCACCTTGAGATTAGGGCTTTGTTCTTCATTGTTGAACTAGGTACTATGTAAAATATTCGCCTCTCGAATGAAGTAGTTAATTTGATGATGTTTACTTGTATTCAATGGTTTGGTATAATAGTAAGCTCATCGATATAGCTTATATTTCTAATATAAGCTATATAGTATTTTCTAATTTCCAAATACTCCTAATCTCACCGAAGGATGTTTTCAATGTGTTTCCAGTACTACAAGGTCAGTTTGTTTTAATTAGGCTGTTTATGCCACTGTGTGTGAGCAGGTGGTGTCAAAACCAACCCTTTCAAACCACCTTGATGGAGCGCAGTCTACTTATCAGTATTTTGAGAACGTTCGAAACTTTTTGGTAGCAGTTGAGGAGTTGGGATTGCCTTCATTCGAAGTTTCAGACTTGGAGCAGGTATGAGATCTTTATTGCAATGTGCAGACGTTATCATTGCTCATTCTCAGCAGTTTTATCATGTAATCTTCTATCAGTAGAACTTGATCACTGCCGCTGTTCAAAGTCATATTGTGTCATGCTGGAAGAGATTAGCCCTTGCAATCATGGCATAGCTGTCAGACAGGCGAGTTGACGCCAGATATCTTCCCATTGCATGTGTGACTGCATATCCAGTTCCAACTGCGCTTGCCACCAGGACTGTATTGGATTGAGTGGTTGCATCCTTCTTTATTTAGATGATTTCTGCTTTACTCGAGCCATCCGTTTCTTTTCATGTATTTGGACGTTGGAGAATGCTCAATGAATGCTGTATTCTTTGAATTCTTTCGCTGTCGCAGGGTTCAATGTCTTCAAGTTCATCTGCAAAGCTGGTGGACTGCATATTGTCATTGAAATCTTATCATGATTGGAAGCTAGGAGGTGCTTTGGGTTTCTGGAGGTTAAAATCTCCTAATCATCTGACAGGAAATTCCACTAACTCAAAAGTTCACCACTCTGAGAGCATGAATAGTAGTTCCAACTCGCGGAAAAAATGGGCGATCCTGGATCAAGATTCTCTTGATGATACTTCCTTGGCAAGTTTGTCCAACTTTCCCTCTAGTTTTGAACCTGCCAGATCCGTTTCAAGTCATGAAGCCCAGCGGAATGGTTCTTCTGGGGAGAGAGAGGTCACCAGTAACGAGAATGGCTCCGCAGGTACTGGGTTGATGGTGCTTTTCTTTTAGGTGTGCGAATTCACTGAGCGATGACTTGAGCAGAAGTTTATCATCTCTGTTTCATTTGTTTCACAATGCTGGCTTTCATTGTGCTCACAGTCTGTCCTGCAATATGCAGTGCCCAAACCTGCCTGGCTGCAACATCTTGGAAACAAATTTCAAGAAGTACTTCAAGTGAATGCCAAGAGTATGCAAGGGGTTCCTGATTCTATACCGTTTACTACAGATGGTTATGGAGGATCGACGCCAGTATTAGATGTATGTATTTGACCATGTTTAACCAATGATTCTTCGTTTTTTATCTTATCTAAAATCAGAATAATCGTGTTTAAATGAATTTTTTTCACTGCTTATGTATGTTAAATTTAGTATGTTCCAGCAGGCTGTTGTGTTTACTTCCCTCAAAATCCCTCAAAATTCTACAAGAAATTCCTCTTTTCCTTTCTTGATGAATTGCTGATTTCTACATCACCACTTGCCGTGCAGAATTTATCATTTTCTTTCCTTCGAGACGTGTTTATTTTCCGTACCTGTATCTGTGACTTATTCACTATATTGTGCATTTGTGCTGTACAGAATGCCCCATCTCAGTCTCTTCTCAGCCTTATCAATGCAATCTTACATGACAAATCTGTCGAGGAAGTGCCTATGGTAAAAACCCATGTAGCAACTTGATGTAACTTAAAAAGAATCTTGCAAACTACTTGTGTCGATTTGCATACGGAAGAGCAGAGTTGTAATCTGAACTTTAATACCACTGAATACAAATTTCAGGCCTTATGCTTAATTTACATTCGCCTATTCTTAATTCTTAGAGTTCTTCTGCAGGTTGTGGAGTTCATGTTGCGTAAGGTTATGGAGGAATTCGAGCGTCATCTTCTTACTCAGAGGAAACAAGTCACAAAAGTACGAATTATCTGGCAACCTTGCTACTATTTATAGCTGATGACGTCATTTTATTTGTAGTTAACCGCTGTTATGCTTTTCTGTTTGCCCTCAGCACTTCATTGCAGCTCTGTACTTAGTGTGAGACATTTTCTCTCTTCTGCAGATGAGAAATTCAATCAAAGAGACATTGTCTCGAGAAGGCAAACTTACCTCACAAAATTCAATACTAGTTACATTAGCAACAGGCACACAAGAGGAGATACAAGTAAGTTGTGTTGCAATTTTTCTAGATCTACCTGCTTCTAGCAGGTTTAGTATTTGGTTCGTGGTTTCTCAACATTGCAGACGAGGTGCGTGTAACGTTTGCAAGCAGTTATCTGACTCTTTTCCTAGTCTCACCAGGTGGTAGATCAAAATGTTCTATGTGCATCGAATAGGAGCTTAATTTTCTTGCAGACAGATTCGCGCTTTGATGTCTGATTCTTATAACTTGATGAAAGATATCTCACTCCTTGTTGTTCGGCATTTGGGATTACAGTTATACGCGAGCATGCTGCATAAGATTGAGGTAAGCGTTTTTTCCTTCTCATCCTTGTTTTAATGTTCCGGATTTCCTTAGAGATGCATCATTACATTTCTACGAATAGCTCTTGATATACCACTACCATTCCTGTATATGTACAGTTGGAGGTGAAGGAATTGGAAGAGGACAAGAGGGCGAAGCAAGAGGAAATTAGCAGACTGCGGAGAGAGAACGAAGAGCAACAATTAGCTGTGCAAGTGCTGAAGGATGAGCTAGATCACATAAAGCGCTCTGACAAAGAGCTACTGCTACGACTTGAAAGTCAGAAGAAAGAATTCGAGCTGGAGTGCCATCAAACAATTCACTCCCTCGAGTTGCAACTACAAGAGTCTTACGAAAAGTTAAAGGACATGGAAGTTAGTGCAGCTAGGGAAATGAGTAGCTTGAGACGAAAGGACAGTCAATATCAAATATTCCTCACTCGTCAACTACTTGAATACAGGGTACATCTCTTTGTTTTCTGTCGTTACCTATCGCCACTTATACCGAGATTGGGTCTGTAAAATTTGCGTTTCTTGGATCATCTGATTCTGATGTTCTTAAGAGTGCTAGATTGACCATCACATTCAATTTCTCATTTTTGATTGTTCTCGATTGACATTGTTGAATGCAGGATCTCAGGTTAACCCAACTTAATACCAAAGACGAGTTCTTTAGGATGCAGGCAGAGTGGAACGACCAATTCAATTTACTTGGTAAGCTTTGATATATATATTTTTCACTTCAAATACTTTTTTCGCTCGTCAGCATTCGATGAACCTGGTATAGATTATACTTATTATATTTCTTTGATGTTACAGAAGAGCAGCTCCAGGGTATGGCTCGAGCAGCATCGGGATATCATAAAGTTCTTGCTGAGAATCGAATGCTTTACAATGAAGTTCAAGATTTGAAAGGTGCATTCCGAGTTTAACGTCAGTTGTCGAGGTTTTGCGTGCCAATGAGGGTTTGAATAGTTGACGAGATGCCGAAATTAACGAGTGGAATGATTTTTTGGTCCTCTATTGGGTAGTATTAGCGGTTATGCTCTTCTAAATTTGAAGGTTTATTGGCTAGATTCTGAGATCTTTCCGTGATAGCGTTGTGTGCAATTTGTTAGAATGCATTTCACTGAATTTACAACAAGAAACGAAGAAAGGCTAGAGTGAGGGGTACCATAACTGACCAATTCTCACTGCAATTGCGATTTCAGGTAATATTCGAGTCTATTGCAGAGTCAGACCGTTTCTCACAGAGGAATCTGGGAGGCAAACGACGCTTGATTATATTGGTGAGAATGGGGAATTGATGTTATTTAATCCTCTGAAGCCCGGTGCCAAAGATTCACGAAGGTCATTCACTTTCAATAAGTGTTTTGCCCCCAATGCTTCGCAAGGTATGATTTATTTTCAATTGCGCTGGGATGCAGTGCCCTATGTACATTATTCATTATTTCCATGTCAATCTGGGATTTTCTCAGTTAGATATCAAAGTTGATCTGCCTTCTCTCTTTTATGACTTATGATAGAGTTTGCAATAGTTACTGCTTGTGAGCTTGAGTTGTGTAGCTTTTCATTGTTTCTAATTGCACTATTAACTTCTGCGAATAATTCAGTCTTGTTGGCTTACATTCTCATAAACATGGAGTTCTTCTCAGTCAGTGCTCTGATGAAATTGTTTTGCCATCGTTTGTTTAGAGGAAGTTTTTCTCGACACCCAGCCATTGATTCGGTCTGTCTTAGATGGATTCAATGTTTGCATCTTTGCGTATGGCCAAACTGGATCTGGGAAGACCTTTACCATGGTAATTTCTTTTTACGGTCTCTCTGTTTTCTAGTATTACAGTGAGCCTGGCACTCTTGCAGCCATCCTGTTTGTCCTGCTTCCAGTTGTTTCCGTATTCCTGCCATATCTAAGCTTGCGAACCTAGATCTAGTCCACTTCTGTATGCAACTACCATTATTTCGCACTATGCCTGCTACTGAAAATTTTGTCTAGGCTTAATGTTCATTGTTAGGGAATTGTGGAGTGGGCATCTTTCTTTCGATTGCTATGACACCGTCTTGTGCTTATTTTGTTCTGCAAGTATCTGCCTCTTTATTATTCTCTTACATGCACATACTAATGAATCTTGAATCTAACACTTGTCTTCTTATTGACAGAGTGGTCCAAACAACATGACTTCAGCAGATTGGGGAGTTAATTACAGAGCTCTTCACGATTTGTTCCATACAACTCAAAGCAGACATGATGTTTTCCGCTATGAGATTGGAGTACAGATGCTTGAGATCTACAACGAACAAGTTCGGGATCTTCTTGCTGTAGATGGCGTCCAGAAGAAATATCCTTTTAGTACTTTGATCTCATTTTTCAATGACAAATTAATGTCCTCTTTAATATGTTTCAATGTTGCTCTTTAATGTGCTTCTCAATTAGTTTCTGCGGATTTATTCATGACATATTAAATCCCTGAAGTTTCTTCCTTGACTTGAACACGCTTGAGATCCGAAACAATTCTCAGTTAAATGGTCTGAATGTTCCTGATGCCAGTAGGATGTCAGTGAGGTCAACAGAGGATGTTCTAGAGCTGATGAAGGTTGGCCAGAAGAATAGAGCAGTTGGTGCCACAGCTCTTAATGAGCGCAGTAGCAGATCTCATAGGTATCATTTCTTCTGTTTTCTTCTTCCCTTATTTTTCCTCGCCAATGTTTGGATAATCGAGAGATTTAACAATTTCTTGTTATCCCTCATTCGATACTATGACAGATAATTTTTGGGCGGTTACCATGGGATCATTTCAAATATTGTGTTGCAGTCTTTTGCTTGATTGGATGCAGCTTGGAAGTGCATACTGAGACTGTAATTTGTTTTCTGCAGTGTACTGACAGTTCATGTTCAAGGCACTGATCTGGAATCCGGAGCAATTCTGAGGGGATCACTCCACCTGGTTGATCTTGCTGGGAGTGAACGTGTAGACCGCTCTGAAGCTACGGGTGATCGATTGAAGGAAGCTCAACACATCAACAAATCCCTTTCAGCCCTTGGTGATGTAATAGCTGCATTAGCACAAAAGAATGGGCATGTGCCCTTCAGAAACAGCAAACTTACACAGCTCCTGCAGGATTCTCTAGGTATTCGAAATAGGAAGTGCCAGTACAGAGTTTATTGTTTTGTTGCCCCTATTTTCATTTGATATGAAGAGTGTAGAGCAGCTTGGTTTGCTCATCTCAGGTGATAGTTGGCACCCTTACTCTCCAGTATTCATGATGTTAATCCTTGGCAGAAAATATTCTGCAGGTGGCCAAGCAAAGACGTTGATGTTTGTGCACATAAGTCCCGACGTGGAATCTTTTGGAGAAACCATCAGCACATTGAAGTTTGCTGAAAGAGTGTCAACAGTGGAACTTGGAGCAGCTCGAAGTAACAAGGAAAGTGGAGAGATTCAAAATCTTAAAGAGCAGGTAGATTTTGCAACCTTAAATTTTCCGAGATATTTCAATCACTGTTTTTGTTTAGAATGGTTCTGTATATGTCTACCACATCCATTATCCCAGTGCGTTGTCCTTTTAGCACTTCTTAGAAAGCTAGGTTGATATCTTAGAATATACATCTGTGCTTTTCTCTTGCAGATCCTCCTCTTCCAAACTAACATTTCGCTCCAATTTGCTGTTAGATTATCCCCTTCTCGTTTTGTTTAGCACTTAAAAAATTTAATAATACCAGTGACGTATATCAAGTTGAGCAACCTCAATCACAGGCTTTTATATTCTTCTAATTTACATCTGGTTGTTCTTAAGGTTGCGCTGCTTAAAGAGTCTGCTGCTAAAAAAGATGCCGAAATTTCAAGTCTCCAAACCATAAAGGAACGCTATGAGCGAGGTGAGAGCGGTACTGTTATCGAGAAGTTCAAGTCCAGGCCAGCAAAACCGTCTGCACGTATTCGAGCTAGCATCGATGTTTCTACTCAGAAAGCTCGGGGACTGCAGAATGACGTTGGGAGTGGGACTTCGGAGGTAAATTGCATTTCATTTGGAGAAAAGTTTGTCACAAGCTTCGAAAGTATATGAAACCACACGGTTGGAGTTAAGACCTAATATGTGAATGCCACAATGTATACAAGTACGTCACGATCTCAAATGAAATTTTGATAGTTCTAGACTGTATTGCCGTCTCATTTTTCACTGTTATTTCGGAGCAAATTTTAACTCCTACGTGTTACTCACCTTTGCTTGCAGACTCGCCCCAATACGCGCAAGTTGCCTGGTCAACCAAAATCTCCTGTTCGCTTAGGTTTAGGTTCAGTTCATTACTCCGAAGATACCACGGAGCAATTAGTGTCCTCTTCAGTTTGCTCTCCAACGAGTTCACCTACTGATCAATTGGGTTTGTTCGACGTCTTAGAAGAAGGGGTCAACAATGTAAATGAGAAGCTTAAATTCTTGAAGAATCAACAGAATGGTGCTGGTACTGGCGTTGGTAGTTGGACCTCTCAGATTCATACTACAGTAGAGACTGACAATGGGCAGTTGAAAACCAAAGATGCAAGCAAGCAGCAGGAACAAACTGCTGCAAACCATGCGGAAGCAAATCTTTCGGAATTGAAAGGGGAAGTTACAGTTAAAGAGCTTCAAGATAGGTCCCTACACGGGGCTGAAGAAAGTGGGAACTTCTCACAAGAAGTGGAAAAGCATCGCACTTATGCTAATGGTGGTTCCTTATATGAAGGAAACGGGGACTTCGAAGCTATACGTTCAGCAGGCTCTAGTCAACGTTCCTTGCAGGGTATATCTCAGAATGAGCCCCTCTTTCATATTGCCTCAAATATTCTGAGTTCAACTGGTTACCATAAGTTTTCAGTGCAAAAGGCAATTGTTGCAGATCCACACAAAATCCAGCGGGTGATCAGTAAAAACGGCTCATCTCTGTTGAATGATGTAGGTCTGGAAGATCATTTTGAAAGTGATGGAATTTTCGACCTTCGAGATGGGTATGATGATAGTGCAAGCTTGTTCTCAGAGAGTGGTCTATCTGTTGAAGCTGATCTATCTTCGTCCAGCCAGTTGGACTTACATAAGAAGGCTCAGACTGGCCTTGCACAGATTCGGAGTGAAAGAAGGTAAACTTTTTTACACTCCATCATGCCCTCTCATCTTTCTTCAGGTATTGGGGTTATTTCAATTGCAGGATTCCTCTTTTTCTGTTCCTATTTTTGCTCACCTTGATCCTTTTTCTCTCATCCTTTTGTCTTGTGTCATGTAAGTGCAGTTACTTTGCTATCTTGGTTACGATTTACGCGTTGTATTGTCATTGTGGATCTTTTCACCAATTGGACTCATCAATGTCTATCAGTATTTAACATGTTCTTTGTCTGCAGGGCTCTATTACAGACTCAAGTTCCTCGTCCTCCAATAAGTACTACGCGGAAGAACTCATCGATGACAGATCGTAAGTCTGTAGGAGCACCTTTACATACGCGATTGCGCAGATTCACAAATGTAGGGATCTCAGCGTCTGAGAAGCTTTCATCCAAGCGGAATGTATCTCTAGGTCCAGTTGCGAACCCAGATTTTGAATCAAATGGTATACCATTCTTACCTGTCATGTTAATTGTGGTGTGTCTGAGAAAGGTCTCTTGTATCCCAAGTCTACCTCTTCCTTAATGGTATCATGCTCGACTATTTACTTATTCTTCAGCTGTTAGATTTTTGGTGACTTCTTAGATTGGCTTCAGTGGAACATGATTTTCAGTAGACATTTAAGTGCCTTCGTTGTGTTGTTTACAGGCAACAGAAGGGTGGGAATTGGTGTCGGCTCCTCAACTTCCTGGAGATGATAGAGGTATGGCTATTGCTTGGCATGTTACCAGTATTCATAAGTTTTTGCATGTCTAGATGTAAATCGAATTTCTTTAGAGAAATTGAAGTTTCAGCGACAGTTCCTAGTTGAGTAGACGACTTTTGATTTAGCCTGTTGCGTATTACAACCATTACTAAAATGGATTAGACTACTTATGAGTCCAACTGTAGTCCAAAGCTGAGAATTAATGGGACGCAATTGATATCACAGTTGACATCTTTCGACTTGATTGGCACTTATTATATGCAATTTTTTGGTGCCGACAGGGTACTCAACATGGTGTGCAGATTTCAAGAACTATTAAATCGTTTTGTACCGCGATAGTAACAATTTGAATAGCATGGCGCAGAGCATCTGGTGACTGATGCAGCCTTACTGTTTTTCTTATGTCGAGAATCACTTCAGGTGGAACGACTTCAGAGGCTCGTTAATCACCTGGGAAGCTGCTAAACGGAGCGTCATTGTAGGGGCATTGAGTCCCCTGTAACATAATCTGAGATCGTCTTTAGATGCCTGTAGATACTATAATGAATCGGTTGATGGGATACCATTTAACCCATAATGAATTGGGGGCCTCATTGCCTGAAATGAGAGCTTTTGGTGTTCATGGAGGTACTCTTTAAAAATGACCACATTGTGTCAAATTCCGTCATGTTTTTGGATTAAGTAATTGTGTTCAATTCTGTCATGATTTGAGGGAGTATCGTAAGATCTAGCACCTCCGTTCTAGTTCCTTTCAAGGTAGATTTGAAAAATGGAGCTCGATCAAACCAGTGGATCGAAATATAATAGTGGTTCAATTTCCAAAATTCTATGGATAGTGGAATTTTTTACTATCAAAGTTTGCACTACTTGTATCAAAGTTTTTAACTAAAACCTCGAGTGGAAGGAGAAAAGTGGCATTGAAAATATCATGAGACGCTCCTCATTTACTGAAAAAGTCAGTTAAACCATGGACGTGTAATAATGGTGCTTTGCACTACCTCTTCTTTTTGGAAAGCTAAATCAATAAGTTTACTAGGGTTCTATTCCTCTTTGTTGGTTGTTAATAATGCCCATTAACCCCTCAAAGCCCAAACAATTTCCACACTTTTTCACAATTTTGAACTTTCATTGACAGTGCTCATTGTACATCAAGCTTATTACATGATGTCAATTGTACTTTTGAGTTTCCCCATTCAATATCAACATCTTAGTATGAAATTCATTTAGATAGACTTCTTAGAATGTATGAATATGAAGTTATAACTTTTACTTGTTGAATAGGTGAGGTCAAAAATGGCCCCTTGGGCTTTGAGGGGTTAAAGATTAAAAATTAGAGGCTCCATTTTGGACTCGGGAGACCTTGTTGATGGAATTCTTTCAATTTCCATCTGAATATGGGTATCTTAGTAAATTTACTTTAAAAAATTCACATGTTTTGTATTTTATTGGAAGGATTGATGTATGTTCAAAAACCTTTGATTCATTCTATTATGATGAATTACATAATCCTAAAGTCCTAAGTGTACCTTTAGGGATAATCTCAATTTGAGGTATGATTTTGCAACTTTATTTTGAAGTTGGAAAACACAATAGTTTTCTAAAAATACAATTTTTATTTAAATCAATGCTTGGGAGTAAAAATTATGCCACATGAAGTTTTAAATAATTGAATTCTAGAAGCAAAAAAAATCGCAAAAACCTTGAAATAAACTTTTCTCTATATATGGTATAATTGATTCATTTCATTCGTATTGCAATTGCTCTTGAAAATATGATGGTAGCCTTGATGACAGCTTAGGGTAGCATGGTCCTTGTAGTGAATATTTGAGGCAATGCAATCTCTAAAGAATCTTAAATTGTTGTAACATTGAGCTTTGACTTGCAATGCACAACATCAAGTTTGGTTTTGCCATCTATCATGGCCAAGACTAAAGATAGGAAGTACTAATGTTAGAAAAAGCTTTCACATGGAGTAAGGGTTTGTAGATTCAAAATGATGAATACTTTCATGTGTGATTTACTATCCTAAATCCTAATAAATAAAACATTCTTACTCTTAACATTGGCAATAAGTAAAATAAAATATAAAATATAATTTATAAATATAAATAAATAAATTTGGGCATAATATAACTCTTCAACTCTCAAAGGTCAAAATTATGTTTTTGTTATATTTTTATATCTATACTTTAAATTAGGATGTTTGTTTGTTTGTTATAGTGAAATCTATAGAAATGTGTGTCTTTTGGTTGTACCACTAAAAAGTCTTGTATGAAGAGGGGTGCAAGTACTTTGTTTCATGGCATTTGGACGTACAATGTAAAAGCCATATTGAATTTTGAAGTTTTATGAATTACTTCTACTTTTATTTTGGTTGTGGCAACGACACAAGGCACACTAGTCTAGTTGAAGTATAAATGCATGGTGGTGTACTTGTAAAAAGTGTTTTTCTAAGTAAAGTTCTCTCTAAAAATGCACTACCTCAAATGAATGCACTCTACAATAAATTGTCAACTTGTCACTCACTAGTTCATAATTAGAACTTGGAATTTATATCATTGGAAGTGCATCCCAAAGTACATTGAATAGATGCAAAAATGTTTAAAATTGGAACTTGACAATCAAATTATATCCTACCAAACGCTAGCTAAAAAGACAAAATAATATAGAGGCCTTGGCAAATCAAGTAAAATCATGCTAGTTGCACTCCAAAATGCCATGCAATTTGCATTGGTAAGCATGATTTGCCAAGACCTCTTTAGTTTGTCATTTAGCTTGCTTTTGAAGAATGACTAAATTTGTGGGTTTTTTACCTATTCAAAATACTTTGAAACACATTTCTAATGATATAAATTTCAAGTTCAAAATCAATTATGAACCAATGACAAATTAAAAATTTATTGCAGAGTGCATTGAGATTATGCACTAAAGATGCTCTTACCTTGTTTAGAGCATCACAACAAGAATAACATCCTGGCACTAGTACCTCTACAGGCCAATGCATTATAATCTTTGCACTTTTGTCTTTCTCTTCAACCCAATGCATTGCCCCAAAGTGAACCTTTATAGTAATCATTTGCATGAGCTTAAAGAAAACAATGGAGTAGGAGGCAAAATTACGTTTTGCATTGTATCACAAGTAGTGGAGCAATATCAAGAGTTTCAAGAATAGTTGGAAGAGGTAACATTACCTTTTGCACTATGTCAATAAGGTGGCATTACCTTTTGTATTATTTGTCTTTGTCAAAGTAGTCAAGAATATGAAAATCTCAAAAGCAATGGGGCAATGAGAAACATAACAATGTAGTAGGGTAGTGGGACAATGTCAAGAGCAATGAAATAGTAGGATAGTCTCAAGGAGCAAGTGGGTAGTGGAACAACGTCAAGAGTAATGAAGACAATGGGACAATGTTAAGAGCAATGAAGAGAGTGGGACAATGTTAAGAGAAGTGGCCAGTGGAACAATGTCAAGAGCAATGAAGGTAGTGGAACAATGTCAAGAGAGTGACTAGTGGAACAATGCAGGGAAGAACGTCAAGAACTATGGAGATAGTGGGACAATGTCAAGAGCAATGGAACAATGGGACGTGGGATTCATAGTGTAAAGGAACAATGAGATAGTGGGACAATCTCAAGAACAATGGAGATAATGGAACAATGTGAGGAGCAAGTAGGCCACTAGGTGATGTAGGATAGTTGTAAGAAGTATAATTACATTTTACATTTTTCTTGGAGCAAGTGGATAGTGGAGTTGTAGAATAATTGGAAGAAACATAATTACTTTTTATTTATTTTGGTAGTAACAAGCTATAGATTAGTTGTAAGAAGCATAATTATCTTTCGCATTTTAGAAAGCATGCTGAAAACGCCTTGTATGTGTCCCGTAATTGACCTCATATTTGTTGTGGGATATAGATGCAAGTGAGGCATGACTACTCAAAATTTGGTGTTCATCTTTTATATACTAAAATCCGTGTGTTGTTATACAAATACTTGTGATGTCACTGTAATACTTGATGCAATTGAACAACTTATAGAGTGCTAAATTTCTTGAGGTGGTTCATATCATATGTATTCATCTAGATCATGAACCAAACAAAGGAATTTGTAAGATGCTATGTTTCAAAATGGCATAGACATATATTGGTCTTTATGCCAATAAACTTCCTTTGACAATAGTAGCATATTCTGAACTGAGCAATGGAATTTGTGTACTACTACGGAAGTTGAGTAGATCATGAACTAGTCTTGTTGAATGCTGAGAAATGCGCTTTGATCACAACAACGTGATCTCCCCTGATTTTTCAAGAATGACATTAGTTTTGAGTTGATATTGGCTTGCTTAGAATGCTGATCTTTTAAGATTTCAGTACGAGATATATTTAAACGCAAGCAGCTATCACAAGTGTAATGAAGTATTGTCCCTACCCTCCTTTCACTAGAAGAAAATGAAGGGTTTTGCAACTACAGTATGCAACTCATTTTGTAGTTGCATAGGACGTTTGCAACTAGGTGACAATGTAGAGTCTGTAGTTGCAGTGGACAAGTCGCATTAGTTGCAGTCTAGTTGCAAGGTTTTTTGTCATCCGACACCATACAAAGAACTTCATCCTTGTGTGCAACTTGTTTGCAACTTGTTTGCAACTTGCTTGCAACTTGTAGATTTGTAAATTTTAAAATATAAATCTCAATGATTTGTAGATTTCAAATTTTCAGATCTACCTCCTTTCTAGATTTTAGAATTTCAGAACTACCTTTTTCTAGATTTCAAAATTTCAAATCTACCCTCTTCCTAGATTTCAAAATTTCAGATCTATCTTCTTCCTAGATTTCAAAATTCAATTTCCTAGATTATAAAATTTCTTGAATTTTAATTATTTTTTAAATTCTTATATACAAAATCTACAAATTGTAGAAACCCACAAATTATAGAAATCTTAGAATTCTATCAAAAGAATTCATTACATAAGACTATAACAACTTACAAGTCTTATATGTTCAATCTAATGGTACTCTTTACAATTGATATGGGTCAATTGATATAACACGAATGGGAATGAACTTTGAAAGCAACTAGGAAACAACTAGAGTGCAACTAAGAAACAACTAGCGTACAACTAGGAAACAACTATGGTCATTTTACAGTTGCATAATAGTTGCATAGGACACTAGTTGTTTCCTAGTCTTTTTTTGCAACTATAGAATGACTACTTTGCAACTAAAACAATGAATGAATGTTGTAAAACAATGACACAAAACAACTACATTAGATTTGGTGCAAATAGAGAGGAAACTAGTTGCATGACAATTGCATAGGGCACTAGTTGCATAGTAGTTGGTTGTGCCGGACGTGTTTTTCTTCTAGTGTTTCCAATCATGATCCTTGCAAACTTGTAGGTTTTAGCATTGCTATGGCTTACTCTGTTCTTGCCGTGTGTTGGCATATTAATGTATGCGTGTAAACAAGAATGTACTTACTTGTATTGAAAAAGTGTAATGGATCTTAACCCCTAAAGGACCAGGGCCGTTCTTCTGTCAAAAACTACTCAAAACTGCCATTTTTGCTGCATTCATCCAAAAATACAGAAAAAAATATTTTTTTTAGAATCTAACTGTAGGATCTTGTATTTTACTAGTCTATTATGATGTGGTAAAAATTTCATGGAGTTTGACCGTACAAATTGGAAGATATTAGCATTCAAAGCTGAAAAAAGAAAGTTTTTTTGAACACTAGCCTACAATTTCAGATGACTTTGAATGCCATTTGGGGAAAAAATTTACAGCATGGACCTTGAATTAAAAAAATTTTGTGTTGAAGAATTGACTTGAAAGTCTAGGAAAAAAAGTTAAAAAAAAACACGATTGATTTTCATTCTTTAAACAATTGTTTGCTAGCAATAGGTCCAAGATTGAAAGAAAAACTAAATTGTTAATAGCTCTAAAATGAGATTGAAACACAATAATCTCAACGGTGAGATTGTTCTAAATAGAAAACTTAACTTTGTACAACAATTTTTGTTGGATAATTGTGAAAATTGCATTCGAAAATGGAACCCTATAAGTTATTTTTTCAAGAAGATGCTCAAATTGCCCGAAAAACAAGATTGTTCATAACTTTCACATTACTAAACCAAATGGAATGAATCAAAGCTTCACATGTAGACAAAAATATGATCTTTAAGAAGAAAAAAATTTAAAAACTAATTTCAAATTTTTGTAGATTTATTTTTTTGACCAGTGACGTGAAAATTATGTTTAAGATGCCATAACTTTTGCTCCCAGGCACCAATTGAAATAAAATTTATATTCTCACAAAACTCATAAGTTTTCCTAACTTATGAGAAAGTTTCAAAAAAATTCACTGAAAATTGAGATCATAGGAACCTACCCGAAATCCATTTTGTCCCCCGAGGGGACAATGGTCCTTTAGGGGTTAAATGGATAGAATAGGTCCTGTCTTGGGGTACGGTGTAAAGTAAAGAACTATCTCTTTCTTGCTCTCTCTCTCTCTCCCTCTCTCTAGTCTTTGTAATATATTGCCTAATGAATTGATCATGGACAAAAATTTCCTCTTGAAATATACAAAAGTAGTTCATACTACACAATAACTATGGAAATTTACAAGGGCGTTTCAGGCTACTAGTTAGATATTAAAAGGAGTCTTTTGTTGAAAGATACCCTATGTGAGAAGCTGTAGTAATATCCTTGCGCTACAAGCTGCAAAGCGTACATACCAAATACAGTACTTACCTAGCCAATATGAAGGAGTTTTCCTTTACGAGTAAACATAGACATGTGTATTGGTAGCATAAATCCATGTATCAATTAAATCCAACGGTGCTTGATTGAAGCCCACATGGCCTTCCCACATTGCACAACACATTATTGTCGACTAGCTGCAGGAATCATGTTGTATACAAGGATGTCCTTCACTTGATGATGTCACTCAGCACTGTAACGTGGTACTATTTGATATGGCTTCTTGGAGCGTCCCATGAGTCCAGGCGTGTGTGACAGTGCTTTGACGGACTCTCATTGCCATGGATACTAAGGTATCTACACAAGTTTTGCCTCTAAAGTGTCCCGAGAAGAGTGGTAATCAAATGTAGACAGATTCTTGTAATTTTGGCTTAATTATTTCACTAGATTCGATACTTGCGAACGTTTTGTGTAACTAAATCTTTGGCTAGGATAACAACTTAGAGACGCGTTGAAGACACCTTGCATACGGCCAAAAACCAACTCACTCATTATAAGAAAACAAGGTTTTTTTTATGTTGCAGAAAACATGGGATGGCGTCTTTTTTGATGTGGAAGTAATCAACGTAGATGTCATCTAAAATCTGTTAGTTTTGACAAGCAAAAAACGTGAAAAAATCACAAAAAACACACCATTTGCAAGATTGTTTTTCTATAACGTCGCACCTGACAAGGTGAAGAAAGGTTTGCAAAGGTCGACATGTGGAGGCCACATCAACGTCACATGCTCGACTACTTTCACATCATCTTTTTTTTCATCCATGCCGTTGACAACGTGGTCTTTGACATGGAGGCGGGAAATTGTGACATCATCACTGACATGGAGGACTGGAGGCCATGTCAGCTCATTTTTGTATCATTTGAATAATTTAATGGTGTTTTTTCAGATGTCAAATTAGACATTTTTTGCAACGTTAAATTACACGTTTTTTCAAACATCAATTGTTGCATACCCTACCTACAAGGCAACATCAATAAAAAATTTAATATAAATTTAAAAAATGAAATGAACAAACATAAATTTTGAATTCAACAAAAATTGAAGAAAACTTCCTATCAACCATTAAGAGAATTTCTAATGGCCAAATGAAAGAATTACTTCATTAAAAGTTAATAAAAATGAAGGGTAAAGAAATTGTACTTGTAGAATATGGCTATTTCACTTGTCTACATGTTGATGTTGTTTCTGACATGTATATGTTTTATCAAATACAAAGATGTTGTTTCAAACATCTTGACGTTTTGTAGACATTTCACTTTGAACACAATTTTTGTTTGATACATTCCATATCAACTATCTCTCTTCCTACCTCCCCGCTTGTATAAAGACCATATGTTTTCATCCATGGAACACATCCATTTTCATCCATCCATTTTCTTTTTTTTTGGAAAGCATGCCATGTCACTTCCCTTTCTCTAAATTTTTTACATAAGGTCAATATTTTTCCATTGACTGTAGTAATTTTTAGTAATTTATCTATAGTCAAAGTAGACTTCATGATGATGTGACAATCTATGTTTTTTGGGATGTCACAACAAAATATGAGCTTGTTTTCTCAAACATTGTTAAGAATATCTCTTTCTACAGTGACATCTACTTGTTCTCCAACTTAATCACACACATTTTCTGCAACATCAAATCAAATTCACACTTTTGCACTCGTTCACTACTTAACGCGTGACATCTCAGCAAACATGACACATTTCGGTCCAACGACAACAAAAACACGGTTCTCTTGTAGTGATTGTTTCGTTTTGTGGCCATAGGTGTAGGTGAGGTGTGTCTCCTCAAGATTTGGCCACATATTTCTATGTGTGCAGGATCAATTTCGAAATGAAATGTGCCTCCAATGTGTTGTTTGTTTTGTAGTAGGATTTAAGTTATATGATAAGCTTGATAATGCTCGTTGGTTTTGGGATTCTTAGAAGTGATACCAAATTGGATGCCAGAGATTTTTTTTGTCATAACTATGGGTGTTGCTATCTAACAGAGTAATATACACTTGCTTCATAAATTGAGTTGTTGACATACTAATGGGGACATGGGGTCAATACTAACTTCTTATGAGAAATGTTTACTTCCAAAAAGAAATCAATACTAGCTTAGTACTAGTTCTTTTGGGTGCATACCAAGGATCCATATATACAACTTGTGAGAATTTGATTTGCACTAGGTTGTATGAACTGTGGCTAGTATAGAACTATACTAGATTAATGAGAATGCCCACTTGCCCTCCCAAACTTGCACTATCTATACACGATATTGTTAGAATAGCAATGAATGAATATAGTGTACGTAGCTGCATAGATGCTAAATATTCGTTATGAATAAGCAAGAATCTATTTCTTTGTATGACCTATAGAAGTATTGATTTGACTTGAAATGTCAGAAAGTACCTTGTCAAGGGGTGACTAGAAAAGTATCTTCATTCTTTCTTTTTCTCAAAATTTTTTTTTCTTCCTCATATTGACGAAGTTTAACATTTATTGCTATCAATACAAAGCAATACATAGAAACCGTCCCAGTTGTGACAAATAATTACGAGTTTTGACACAAAACGCATTCCCACAGCCATGCACTAACAAATGATACCTTGCACAATACAATGACTGTTTGGAGTACCAAGGCTTGAGTACCAAAGACACGAAATATTAAACAGTAAATTTCCACTAGTATAGGATACTCATGAGCTCACACTATAAGAAAACTGTGTTTTTGAAGATTTAGAGATTTAGAAATCCGCACGTCTCTGCTGATGTTTTTCTACGTCTGCAAGGACATTTAAAAAATCGCGTCCCGCGCAAACGTGCCAAAAACATGGGTCAATGGGGTCCTAAAAGGTTGCCATGTGGCTTGCCACCTAAGTGCCACGCATGCGTTGGAAGCCATGTAGAATTTTTTCCATCTATTCCCGTCCATAACGTGGCATCTGAGGTGGCATTTGACGTTGCATCTAGTAAGGATGACGTGGCATGCCACGTCAGTACATTTCTCTGCCACATCATCTCATTTTCCTATTGTTTAAGAAATTTAATATTGTTTTTGAAGACATCAACTTAGACGTCTAGACATTTTCTGAGATGTCATTGTAGATGTCTAGACATTTATTGAGACGTCAACTTAAACATCTAGATGTTCTAGGATGTCATTGTAGATGTCTAGACATTTATTGAGACGTCAACTTAAACATCTAGATGTTCTAGGATGTCATTGTAGATGTCATTGTAGATGTCCTCATTTCACCATGAATATTTTTTGCAACATCCAATATGATTTAGATGAACAAATTGATGTCACCTTTGACATTTATGTGGTGGAATGCACTATTCGGCATGATGTCAATATGGATAATTACACAAGTTCTACATAATGCACATCCAAATTTCATAATATACAATACAACATTTCATATATAGTACACCATATATAATATACAATATACAATATGCCATACAAAATACATTGTACTAAAAATTATGCCATATGACTCCAAATGTATTTCAAAAATGTCCAATACAACATATCATACATAGTACACCATATACAATACAAAATACACCACACAAAATATGCCAAACAAAATACACCATATTTGGATATTATAGCACATGGCTTCAAAAGCCACTTGATGTGATCATATGGAGAGGAGAAGACAACATCTTTATACAAGAGGGATGGTGGAAAGTTACACAAACAATATGGGATATGGAAAACACAAGAATTGTTACAAGTAGAAATGCAAACTACATTTAAATGTCTAGACATTTTCTGAGACATCATGGAAAACATTAAAAGTACATGTTGATGTCTCCTATGATGTTGGTATCAACACTAATATATCAATAGATGTCGTAGATAGTTGTCTTTGCAAATGTAGACACCGATCAAAAAGCATCAATATAGACATTTGTAGTTCTCATATATGGTGTTAAGGCATTGTATACAATTGTTTAGACCAATGCTCTAAATGATACCAAGCAATGTATCATGCGAGGAATACATCTTAACAAAGGCCTAAAGATGGAAGGGATGTGGAGTTTTTTGTCTACAGTCAAGGCTCTTGCAACCACAAAGAGTTGTTTGTTATCCACCCTAAGTAAGATTCTTACCTTTTGCGGAGTGGTTGACATTTGTGAGAAAGGAAATTGAACATTTTGGAAAGTTGTATGCTGAACAGAGGTTAGGGGTAATGGAAGGCACTATACTCTATCCAATCTATCCTAAACATGGTTCAATTGCAAAATGATAGGGATTTTGATGGACTACAACTAATGCAAGAAGTTGAGGACCCAATGCAGCATCCCATAGATGAAAGAAGAGCCTACTTTGTCATTGTAGGCGACAATGCAATTCCAGAGGTTGAAGCTTAACCCCTAAAGTACCAAAGTTCCCTCGAGGGACACTTGGGATTTGGGGCATGCTCGTGTGACCTCAAATTTTGACCAGATTTTTAAAACTTTTTTTGAAGATAGGAAATCAGATCAGCTTTCTAAAAATACAATTTTTTTTCCAATTGGTGCCCGGGAGCAAAAGTTATGCCGCCCAAAGTTTAAGAAGCAGTTCACCAAGCAGAAATAAAAAAACACCAAAAAAATATTTTTCTTAATTTTTAATTTTTTTTCTCAAAGATTATGTTTTTGTCTACATTTGAAGCTTTGATTCATTCTCTTTGGACTAATAATGAGAAAGTTATCGACAATCTCATTTTTCAGGCAATCTACTCATCTTCAGAAAAAAAACACTTTTAGAATTCATTTCTGAATGCAATTTTTAGTTTTTTAAAAAAAAATTTCTTGGTAGGGTAAAGTTTGCTTGCTAGAAGAGTCTCACCGTTGGATTATGATGTTTCAATTCCATCTTAGAGCTATTAACAATTTAGAGTTTTGTTCAATTTTGGACCTACTTCTACTTAACAATTTCTTTATATGTGAAAATCAAGTTTTGACATTCTGAAATTTTTACCCCCAACTCTCCACTCAAATACTCAGCATAAAAAAATTTAACTTTATGGTGTGTAGTGCAAAACAAATCCACAAATGGCAGTCAAAGTCATCTAAAATTGCAGGCGAGCATTCAAAGAAACTTCTTTTTTCAACTTCAAATGCTAATATCCTCTAATCGGTACGGTCAAACTTCATGAAATTTTTACTACATGATACAAGACAAGTTAATTACAAGATCCTACGGTTAGATCCTAAAAAGAAATTTTATTTTTGTTTCTTCGGAGATCGCAGCAGAAATGGCAGTTTTCAGTGATTTCGGAGCCAGAAAATGCCTTGGTATTTAGGGGTTAATATGTCCACATCCTTTGCATATATGTGTGATAGCTTGCAAATGTCATGTAGAACATCTAAAGGATACGGATACTTGTCTACTTCTATGTCTCCTACAAGGAACTATTGTCTTGAAAACATTCATCGGGTGACAAAAGTAATGATTGTGGATGTTGGGTGTAATGTATATGTGACATCATTTGAACAAGGAAGGTTCACTATGAGAAACCCGTGTTTTTTGGGACGTTAGCAACAAACAAGGATGTTTTTCAAAACACAAGCACAAAGATGGGATTGCAACCATAAGAGGTAGAATTGAGTTGGATGTTTCAAAAAACGTTTGCATGTCACAGGTAGAATAAGTTGATGTCCTATGCAACGGTGATGTTCTAAAAGACATTAAGTAAAACATAGTTGTATTTTGTACAACGTCCAAGAAAACACATAAATGCCATGTTGGCAAGAGTTTTTGGTTTAACTTTGGTTAAATTAGAGAAAGTTACTATGGATTGAGGTAAAATCCTGACCGAATGTAAAATGCAGGGGAAGGAGAGCCATTAGACAAGTTTAAACAAAAAAGTAAAAAAAGTAAAAAAGTAAAAAAGTGTCAATTGATGTGGCATTTGATTGACATGGCATCCAACAAGGATGAGGTGGCATGCCACTTCAGCACACCTAAACGCTATTCAAAAAGTTTAATAGTGTTTTTTTAGACATCAATTGAGATGTCAACTAAGACATCTAGATGTTTTTTGCAATATCAATTAAGACGTCAATTAAGATGTCAAGTTTGACAACTTTGTATAATTTTGAAAAATTACATATCCCATATAGTTTGTCATACCTCCTACTACCCTACTTGTATAAATAATATGTCTTTTCATGTCTATTTACACACAATAATTGGCTTTTAAGTCATGTGACATAAATACCAAATACTATGTATGGCATATTATATATAATGTATGGTGTATTTAATTTGTATTATGTATGGGCTATTTTTTATGGTGTATGTCAAAGTTGATGTTGCAAAATGTTTGGATGTCGAAGTTGATATCTCAGAAGATGTCTCAAAAGGCATCTGAATAGATGTTGCCAAAAACAGTATCAAATTTTTTGTTGATGTCTAAGTTGATGTTGCTCAAAACAATATTAATCTTCTCAGACAATGTGACATCAAATGCCACGTCATCATTTTCATGTCCAAGTCAGATGCCATGTTAGCATTTTTTATGTCCACGTCATTGAATTTCCATGTCATATACCACATCAGATGCCACATTAGCTTTTTTCCCCAAACTACCTGCCCATCATCTTTTTTTTCCACCTTGGGCAATTATTTTCTCCTAAACTTTAGTAATTTCTACTAATTTACACACGGTTAAAATGGACTAGGGATGCTAACGTGGCAATGATTGTTTTCTTGGATAATCTTTGAAACATCATTATGTCTACAGTCATGTCTTTAATGGCATAGTTGTTTTTGCTAGCACCTACATGTTGTGACCATAATTTTCCTCTGTTTTCTACAACATCCACATAAACGTACACTTTTGTTGCATCTGTCTAGTAAACATCTCAATGTTCTTTTGGACATAGCATGTGCACCTTAGACATGCTACGTTTTGAGTCTAACATCTAAAAAAACACAGTTTTATATAGTGTCAAGAGGAGCTTAATATCCACTTGAGCTTGCAGTCACTCCCTTCCTGCCAAACACTGGTGGACAAATGGACGACTAGCAAAGCCTTGATCAAAACAATCACTTGGACTTCCTGTGGACCTTAGAGAGATTTAAAACTGGAGCTATGCTTGTTGTTTAGCCTTTTTTACGCTAACACACAATTGTTGGCGCTTGCTCTGACACCTCTTACGGGTGAACAGTGGTGGTGAATCTACTCGTTGTGCAATGGCTTTGTCACAAGTGCGTGGAGCCGCTTTATACAACTCCAAGGAAAAAGACTCCAAGCATTTGAGAGTTTTTCTTTATATACCCTCATGAATACTTTCTAAATTAGCTTCATAAATCTTGCATATTGTGCTTTATATTTTTTGCTGAAATTTGGTGACATGGATAACAACATGGAAATGTTCTGAAGACACCTCACGCACGCAAACTAACAAACTATTTGTCTGTTGACTTGCATGGGCGTAGGTGAGGAGCATTCCCTCCAAACCTTCTGCAAACTATTTCAAGGCCACAATGTTTCAAGCTTCTTTCATATTTCTCCAACTTTATAATGCAATATTCTCGTGAGATGGATGTTGCTTAGCTTATGATTATCACTTGGTTTTAGTTGAGTACGAGGTTTAGATAATTGGTTTCAGTTGTGTACATACAAGGTTTTAATAACTGTGTTCGCCTAGTCCAGATGTTGTGAGTCTCGGCTATGGTGGTAGTTTAAATATAACTTTGACCAAAGTTATTTCTTATCATGAAACCGTCATTTGTAGTTTATTTCACGCATGGAGTACTTCTACACTCTCTTGTTGCTGTGGGGAATAACTTGAAATATAACAGCAATACGATAAAAAGTTCCCACCCTCCCTCCCGGAAGGTGATGAAACATTGAAATATAATGGCACCTTTATTGTTCATAAATCAATAATAGTATATGCTTCCTTTCATTGAGGAATGTTGTAATCCATTGCTTGAGTTTATTATTGAATTTGCTTAATCTGGACTAGTTAAGAATGGTCGCTATACTTTTGGAAATTGCTTGACAATGGATGTAAGGTACTGTAATGTATTATGTGCTCTCTCTATCACCAGATGGTTAATTCAATTCTAACCTAAGCTTAAAGGTCATCATTGAAATTTTAAAAATAAATAAAATATTGATTATTAGCAAAACACAACAAATAACGTATTTCCAAAAATAAGGCCTAAAAACATTAATTCTAAGATATGTACAAAAAAATTCAATCAAAATTTAGAAAAATAGATGATTTTTTTTTAAAGTTGGTAAATAATAATAAAGACATTAAAAAAAAATTTAAAAATCTTTTTTTAACACCTTAATGGAGATGAGATTTCTCCAAAGGACTTATAAAAAAGTATTTAGAAATGTTTAGAAATGTGCACTAAAGAGACCCTTTGTTTGTTTATATGGAAGACAAAGAATTTATTTTTTTAGAGTCTCTTTAAATTTTAGTTGTAAACCACCAAGCAATGATGCTAGTATGTGAGCATGTGAGCTTTGATCAAACAATGGTGTGCTAGTATGTGAGTATGAAAATGCAAGCATGTGAGCTTTGAACATATATATATAAGTAGATATACTACGACCATTGAAGGTGCTTATAATATATACACCTATGATATAGGTACCTATACCATAGTTACACTATTATCATAAAAAATTCTATAATATAGACACCTATAACATAGGTGTATAGTTTTCTAGGCTCACGTGCTCATGCTCCTAGGCTCACATAATAGCAACCCTTGTAAACCAAGTAAAGTAATGTGGCATCCCAATTTCCAAGCCAATTTCAAGTGAAAATCATCATTTGAGACTCATCACAATACTAAAACCCTCCTCTAAAATCTGAAGTGTGATCAATTTTAGAAAATGAGTAATCAATAGTAGATTTTTTTAGAAATTACACAAAAATAAGAATTGACTAAGCGATTTACCTTTCACCTTGTATATAAATTTCAAATATAACAAGAAAAATTCCTAAAAGTTATGCTCAATTTGTCCCATGTGCACAATATATAAGTGCTTCATGCTTTTCATCAATTAGGCAATTTACTAATATGAACAATGCTCAATTGATCATTCAAACACATTTAGATTGAGTTGCCTTAATGATGTCAACATGGATTCTTCATATTGATATTAATATGCAACGACATTGTTACAACATGTTATTCACATTGTATACTAAGGTATAAACGCCTATAACCAACAATAATTATAATTGATCATACTTATTTGTATTAAATATAAATTATTTGTATTAAATCTTATTGGAACTAAAAGAAAACTTCAATGCAATTTACTATGTATTACGTAGATACCATATAAATAAGTTATGAATTTTCAAAGTACTCTCGATAAATGCACCAAAAACCAATTCTAGATTCTCACAAATTCTCATGGCTCATGTTTCACCAATGTACATCATACATGTGTAATCAATATCTAGGAAAAAATGATGCTTTTGATCCAAATGTAGTTGTATTGGGGGCAATGTTGATTTTGGCGTTCATACCTTATATATATAGGTACAATAAAAAGTACTTACAATAAATTTCATATAGTTTTGAACATTTATGCTTTTATAACATAACATTCTTGCAAAGGGGGGCCTTCTAAAGTATCACAATGACAAAAATTTATTCATGTTATAGTGGCCTACAATAAGGTAGAACAACCCATTGTGGTTAGACGACCCCATAGTAGACACCCAGGGAATGATCCTCTTATAAAGGGTTTTCAATAAATGAGATTTGGACCACAATCAATGTCTTAGCTGAAAGTAATAGAATAATTAGTGACTTCATTAGGAACTTCTAGCTTTTAAAGTGTAAATTCATTGTACAAAAAGTGTTTTATTTAGACCTTCCACATTAAAAAAAATCGTGATTGCTTTAGGTGAGTAAGATGAGCATTATGAAAATAATTTTTGTTAGTTTTGGGGTAGTCTAGAGGCTTTTTTGGTCCATGATGGGGAAAACACATCAATAATTCATAACAAATTCATACTTTGTTGAAAAGTATATAATTTCAATTGCTCTCGCCATTTCTCACACTTGTCTTTACATGGGATTTTTTTATTTTAAATTCAACAATAGCATGAGGACAAAATCCTAATGCTGACCACAATGAGTTGTTTACCTTACATGGACAAGCTTGCATTCAAGATGATCTGCAATCAGGAAAGAGCCTTGATTCATGAAAAGCAAAGGGTTCCCACTTTGAAGTTCAAGAATGTTATGAAGCTTACAGAACACTTGGGAGCCTTATTTATTCGAAACTTCATTATTGGTTTCGTTATGTTGGAATTCAGCAACTTGGAGTTCTTTCAAATTCTTTTTAGAGTGAGTGCAAGAAGCTTTGAAAACAAGAATAGTATTAAATCCTTCATTTACAGTCCAATATTCATGCCTACTTGAGCTAATTTGGAGTTACCTTTTTTTCTCAGGCAATACCAGTATACTTTAATAAATTAAAGCATTATACGTGAACAGAAGACACAAACCCAATCATGTGAAATGAAATATTTCATATGGACAAAATGTACAACTTTGAGGTCACAACAATGGCAAATTTCAAACTTCTTTGAAACCAGCTGATGAAGTTAACCTTGTCATGAAACGAGGATCAAAACAACTATCAATGAAATTCAAAATACGGTAGCCTTGTTATTTCCTACTACGAACTCCTCTTCCACAAACTCTTTCCACTAGAAGGCAGGACCTAAAAGTTTCATGCTAATAAATTTACATGTAATTAAGAAGTTTTGTTAACACTTGATCACCCAAGATGATAAGATTAGCTACTAGAGCTTTTGAAATCTACATCATGTCACCAATTGGATGATCAAAAGTTAGAAACAAAAAACGACTTATTTATTGTACTAATCATGCTAAGTATATTCTATGTGATCCTACTGTCAAGTTTGAGTTTCAAGGCATCTAAGTTTAAGTGTAAAGCTCTCTTACTAACTAGCTAGTTTAAGAGAAAGTAATAATTCTATTTGTTGTAATAAAACCCTTGGATTAGATAAAAAAAAAAAAAAAGTTGATTAGTAGATGTGTGGGTCTTCTTAGTTAGCATTAATTGAAAGAAAAAAATCCAACTTTTGATATTGGCTTGCAAGTAAGTGATACATCGATCACCGCTCGCTCAGCATCACTTGAACTCCGGCTTTGTCCATCACGAGCGTGGCCATCATTCGGTACTTCACTTGTTGGCCGGGCACCAACTCGAACTTGAAGAAACGACACAGCACAGCCATAACCATCTTCATTTGCAAATACGCGGAGTCCTTTCCGAGGCAGATCCGAGGACCGGCCTGTTCAAAAAACAAACCGAGTTAAGATTGATCAGTTCAAACACAACTTTCACCACGATCATGTGTAAGGATATAATTATGGTTTTAGTAATCGGTATCGATGGGGACGATTTCTGTTGAGAGATTTCTGTTGTTAGTTGTGTTATGTAAATCGATTTCAGCAATCAATCACCAATGTGTAGTTTGTCAACTGGTTTTGATTTTGATTTAGAAGTTTTTTAACTAAACGGATCAACTTTTAAACGTGAGTTAGCACTGTTCTAACCTCAAAGATAAAAACATGTTTGGTCAAAACAAAAAGCACGTGGGATCGCTTCAAAGATGCGCTTCATGTACACAAGACACATGAAATCGTAATGGTGTTCAAATAGTTTTAAGGATGATTGCCTTGAAGGATCGAGTCGTTGTTCATATCGTAAACGATTTTGTTTTCGATGAGATAGATCGACTTCCATTGTTTCCATTAGAATGAACTTGAGAAAGAGGGACGTGAGGTTTACAAACCTGAAAAGCACTAAATTTGAATGGATTTTCAGGAACAAACTTGCCATCCTTCATGAACCTCTCGGGTCTGAATTGATTTGCATCTGCACCCCAAATATTGGTCATCCGGCCCTGGGAATATGAAACATACGCAACAAGTCCTCCTTTCTTCAGCACTGTCCCGTCTGGAAGTACATCGTCTTCTAATATCCCTTTCGCATTCTGCACCCCACACACACAAATTTCAATTTTACATAATGTGGCACAGATGTCTGTAAGTCCAATATCCAACCTGCCAGAAAATTCCCCATTCATTTGTTGGGCAAGTTATTTTTGCGTAATCAGCGCATTACATAGATCAACCTGGGTAATCGAGCATTATGGATTCTTCATCCGGAAAGTTTTTTAGTTCATTCATTTCCCACATTTTCTGGCGTGCGGTTTTTTCTAGCATGTTAAGAGAGATAATACCTGAGGCACCGCTGGGTACAGACGCATGGTCTCCGTGAGAGCAGCGTGGAGGTACTGCAGCTTGCATAGAACATCATACGAAAGTAGTGACGCGTAATGCGTCATCTTCTCGCTCAGTGGTAAGTTCGCATACTCCGGATCCTCATCTACCTCGAGAGGGAGGACTTCTTCGTAAATCTTGTCAGCAATGTCAGGGTTGGTTGCAAGGAGGTACACAAACCACGACAATGTCGTGGCCGTCGTATCCCGCCCTGCATCATTTCCAAAAGTAAGTACGTAAGTCGGCTTCAATATTTGACAGGATCATAACACTTAATAAACTAGAAATCCTCAAAAAGAAAACATATATTTGTGGTTTTCAATATATGAGCACCAGTGTTTGGGAAAACCAGAGGCTAATTCAAAGTTGGCCGGTGGAAAAATTAAACCCGGTTGCAATTTGAAAACATCGGCCAAAACCCGGTGAAAAAAATCTATTGAAAATTTGTATTGAAAGTGGAAAATAGAGAAAATAACTGAACTTGGTACTTGGAAAAACCAGTTCAATATGGGAATGAAAGGAAAATAGTTGGTAAGAAACTCAAAAAATATCCCCAGCACTGTGTGTATGACCATGATTGAGGAATGGGTGGTCACCTGCTATGATAAAATTGAAGATGATGTCTCGTAAAGTCTTGTCGGTCATATTATGCACCGAGTCCTCACCCAACATGATGAAACGGGACAGCAGGTCGGCTTTCTGCAGACGGAGTCCACAAATGAATGGTATTATTATGAAATTATGACACACACAAACTCTCTCCAGCAGCGTTCACAACTCATCAGCGTTCCGGAAGTTTTTTGATTTTTAACCGGCTATTTTCCTTCAATTCCCATATAGAATCAGTTTTTAAAGTACGGAGTCCAGTTTTTTTCTCTATTTTTTTCTGTGAATAGAAATTTCCAATAGATTCTTTCACCGGGTTTTTTCCCGATGTTTTCAAATTGCAACCTGTATTTTTCTCAAATTCACCGGCTAACTTTGAACTAGCCGCCGGTTCTTCCCGAACATAGCAGCTCATTCAATGTGAAATTATACTCTAGTTCATAGAAGTTCCACTACTAGAAATCATGACAGGAATTTCATTAGTGGTTTTCAATTTTAAATGTGTGTTAAAATATCTTAAAAACAATCATAGATGTATCTTCACACTATGGAGAGTGGTCTAAACTCACTGTGTCCCACAGCAATTACACAGAGTTTGTGTACAGTAAGTGAAGATTGTCACATCCCTACCCAATTATTCATATAAGGAAAAAATTGAGGTGTGACAAATGTCAGAACAAATCGTGAATATTCTGCAAAATGAATCTCTTTTTTCTCAACACATGAGTTGCCATCACTACTATCTTACTTACTCACCTTTTCTTTGCCTTGGGCACTGGTGACCTGCAGTTCCGCACGACGAGTCCTGATGATGCTGTACGTGAAGTCATCCACCACCTTCACACTCTGGGCCAGCACGGCCTCATAACCCACGTTTAAGCGCTGCTTCAACCGCCACAGCGGATCAAAGAAGCGATACATCACGGCTTCGTTGGAGTTGTCTAAATGGGTGGCAAATGGCACTTCCGGCAACGAGGGCGACAACGTGCCCACTTCCACACCTAAACCCACTTTGCATATCCCATCCAATGTGTACCGCATGAAAAGGTTCTGCATGATTACCAAAAAAACAAAACGGTCATCAACAATGAACGGCGAGGATTAGTACACTAAGGATACATCATAATTATTTTAGCACATTAAATTTATGTCCAGGCTACTTACTTAGTGTTTACAATGTAACTGTGTCACGGTTTCATTGACCAGGCCAGTTGATGGGGAATGAAAAAAGGGTTTATAATCCAATCATGATCATTCTCCTCGATCAAAGTATGTGATCTCTACATCAATTAAAAAAATAAAACAAAAAAGTATAAATTAGAGCTTCTTGCTTCAATAGAAACAATTTGCATTAATTTTTCAGTTCGACTGGTAATGCTCTCAACAATCCCAAGCTCTCTCTCTCTGACAGTATCTAAGTTAATCCAATTGAAAAGACTGCTCAAGTCAGGGCTTTAATACTTGATCTTTCTATTTAGTCTCAGGCAACTAAAATTTATACATTTTGACATTTCTTGAGAGATGTTAAAACCCTTTAACCTATATGCTCAATGTGAGCCCCTTAGCAGCCAAAAAGCACATACTATAATATTCAAGATTCAATAGAAAAATTTGGCCTTGTGGCTAATTACGTTTAGTACGTAGCCAGCCCTCCCAAATTTTCAAAACATTAGCTTCATAACCATTACTGACCATTAAGCATTATCACTAACCTGAAACCGTCACTCTTTTTGACGTCATTTGAGCACTGAAATGTCCAATTGTTGTCAGAGACGGTAACAATTTTAAGGTCACTATTGTACTGTACTGTAGTAGTTCCAAGTCTAGTATTCAACATTAGTCCACGTTTTATTGTCCAAGCTAGTGTGATGATAAGTTGTACCTGCATTTCTGCGGGCTGCTGGGCGTGACAAGCCTTGGCAAGAATCCCCGCAAGCATGATGGAATGCTCTCGGAACGCGACGGTACTGTAGTCACGCAAAACGCGAGATGCAAACTCAAAGCTTGCCGTCTTCCGTTGCTGCCGCCACACCTCCCCATCCGTGTTGAAGATTCCATCTCCCAGAAAGCTCTCAAACGTTTCATGGTACATCTTACCCTACAATTCATTAATCACACAACATTCTTGAATAACGCGGAGATCGAATTCACCCATCTCCATATATTGCAGCCAACGTAGATGAGAGTCGATAACAAAGACAGAATGAGACGACTCAAAACTCGGACATTCACAAGCATTTATTAATAGTGACTTGCTCAGTTTCTTCTTCCTGGAATTAATGTTGATGACGATCCAAAAAAATCTGGATTTGTTTTCTACAGTACTTTTATTATCCCATGCGAATGGGGTGTCTTTGCTCAACAATGTCAAGTGTAAGTGGATGGTCTCTATTTTTGCTTACGTTTTACAACTGCAAACTAATCTTTTTCTAACCATTAAAAGTCTGGGAACCATCTTAAATTCCTTCATAATGTCGTGCTCAATGCAACTGCTCAAGAATGTTGTGATCATTCAAAACAATGAAACATTGTGTTGCCACCTCGTTCTGTTGTGCTAACCTTGAACAAAATTCATAGATCTTGTCCAGACCAACAAAAGGTATGGGCTAAGGTAATTACACTTAAATGCATCCGAATAAGTAATTAAACATGGTTCCCATTATTACAATGAAAACATTTTTGTGGAGTCTTGTTGGCCATCAAAAGGGGATTCTAGATTCTCTTAGAATACATTTTTTAGATACCATCTAAATAAACTATGAATTTTCAAAGTGTTGACTGAAATAGGTATACCCAAGTTATGCAACCCTAGCCTCTCATGAATAGACTCAGTAAAGGCTTTAAATTTCAGGCAAGTATTTGTAGCGGTCGGTTTTAGAACGGGTTCACAATTACGTGCTATCCCCAGATGGGCTCAAACTCAGCTGAACACTTGAACCCAGTTTAATCCTCTGTCCTCCACCAGGCCACCTGTGACTGACGCCTTGTATTCTGCCTTTGCAATGGAATTCCGTTTCATTTGTGAAAAATAAAATAAAAAATAAAAAATAAAACTCTTGAATCTCGCGTCCCCAGGTATTTCACTGACATAAGGTACAGTGTACATCACTAATAAATATACCCAGTACTATTCTAAATGCCTGACATGATGACTGTAATACAACCTTTACCTCATGAAATGAATGCGTGTTGAGAGCAGGTAATAATACTATGACATGTCACATGTGTGCAATATCATTTAAAACATTGTTGCAGAGAAGGTCAGAAGAATAAGCTTAACGTAAGTGTGATCTAATTCGTGGCAATGAAACTCCGGTTCCATTTGTTTCAAATAAATAAATAAATAAATAAGTGTGATCTAAAAACCAAGTCTGTAGTTAAGCTTAATGAGTGTACGACTCCACTAATTGCACCACATGGATCGTACAGACAACGTTGCTAACTTAAGAAGATTACACTATTTACAATGAAGGTCATAAAATAAAGAGCTTACGTTTGAGTGTTACCTTGGGAAAGTTAATGTACTATGACAAGTGTGCAAGTTAGTTTAAAACGTTGTTTCAGAGAACGTCAGAAGAAGCCTAATTGTGATATAAAACCAAGTCTGTAAGAACTGTGACTCTAGTCATATCCGCTAACCAACTCCACAGATAACAAGCTGCTAAGAAAATTATTAAGTTCACAAGGTGACCAAAAAAGACTAAAAGAGAGGTTGCGTTTGAGTTTGAGTGTTATCATACCTTGGGAAAGTTGTTGAAGTTGGTTTTGAGAATGTACTCAACATTGGCCGGGTCGACGGTGTAAGTGTACGTAACCCCAGGTAGCACCACCCGAAAGGATGTGAGCCCCTTCTGAAAATAAGACAGCATCCAATCGTGCATTTCGTCGAAGTGGCTCAGAATTTCTGGAGCTGCTCCCAGAATGGGCCACTGCTTGGGCTCCAGTCGGTGTCGTTGCTGCCATCGGTACATCCATAGCCACAGTACCAATGTGGATACAATCACCACAGCGGTATCTGCAAACCCTGTCGTCCAGCTGAAGAACCCCGCCATAGCTGATATATCCACACGGAACAACAACAATTTAAACTCTTTTCCAAGAAATATAATAATATTAGCTCAAGAAACAGCTAGAGGATGCTGGAAAAGAGCAGACAAAATTGCAAGCTAGTTAGCGAAACACTTGCATATATCTGGAATATTTGATGAGAACATTCTTGGTGGCATCAGCTTTGTCACCTTCCAGCTACATCTGTCGGATGAGTTTTAAGGGAAAAGTTGAAAACTACAGGCCGTTACGAAAAGTGTGATGGATCTCTTGGTTTCTACTGTGGGACTGACTCCGGTACGTTCTAGTATAAACCCCGGCCTTCCTGAAACAACTATAAAACAACGGCGGGATGTTGATGTTAAAACCAAGTGAACTGACGACGTTTGAAGTGTCTAAATACTGGTTTTCTTGCACTCAATTTTCCCACTGGGGATTGGCACATTTATCAGTAGAGACCTTCGGCAGTAAAAGTTCTCGAATCTCAATAGACATGTCCATCAATGCGTTCGCTCTTGCCAGTCCAACAAGCTCAAAGAAGTCCCTTGCACTGAAAATACTACTAATAAAAATTTCCAGTTCAACAAACGTTAGAGCTTCTCAAATCTCCATAGATATGGACATTACTATGTTCCTCACTTGAATATCACCTCAGCGAACTCAAAATCCTCCAGTGCACCGAAACCTCTACTCCTGAACTACAACTTTCAGCTCACCAAAAGTCTGTAAAACTCGTTGAACTGAGCTAGAACTGAGAACTAAACCCAAGAAATTCTATGCTTGTAAGGAGCCCTTCATCAGTAAACAAAAAACGTACAACACTTCCACCAAGAACTGGATTACTTAGACTTAAACGCACCTGCTTTCATGTCTCCACGCACACACGCTTCGATCTAATGTAAGTACAGTGAGAGAATCCAGTTGAAGACTTCAGCTGTTAGTACGTGAGACGGCGACCCCCTCCCGTCGCAAAACAAACACACAACTTCACATCACACAACTGTAGACTTTCTAGAACTATGGCCGGAATATCCACATCAACTCCAAAGAGAACTAACTTGCAATGCATGACTTGGTAACTAAGCCGATTCCAAATGACTGTCGTTCTAGGCTGACTCGATCGATCTAGAGCTTTAACTCACAGATCAAGCTCTTACTATTCAGAGAACACAAAGAATTTGCCGTGAGCTAGAACAGGGTAAGTATTGGTTATCAATTGGAAGTCTTTTCTTTGATGGTTCCGGTCTGGACTTGTATCAGAGATCGATGTGTACTGCAGCTACTTGTTGTAAGTTAAGTTCGCGGTCACAAGGTAACTGTGAGGTGTATATGTGATGATAGCAAATTAAGTTGAACGCCGGTCACGCTGATGCTATGATAATGAACTGAATTAACTACACTGAATAGTGAAATTAGGTTGCCCCACACTAATTTCTCATATCTAACACTTTCAGACATGCTCAACTATAGTCTGGGGCAACCTAATTTCACTATTTAGTGTAGCTACTGAAGTAACAATCGATTACCTTTTTAACTTACTTAATTACAAGTTAATAAGATTAAGGAAATATATGTTGGTATTAATTTGACCATGCACTCACTTTAAATTTGATTGTCTTAAGATCGATATCACTGGAGACGTCGTCAGGTTACACACTAAGTTAAGTAAGATGCACTGCAATCGTGTGGTCGATCAGTCAAAGGTTATGACAAAGGTCAAATGTTTTTGCGCAGGTCAAGCAACTAAAATGTACGTACGGATTGGGACAAATGGAAGGTCTGGAGCTGGGTAGCAGTCGAGAGACTGGCTGAAGGTTACTGTGGTAAAGTACGTAAGTGCGTTCCTAAATGTCACTAATAATAGCAACTGAGAATAATTACTGATTCTTAAATATAAGTCACTTCATTGGATCTTATATTAATGTCAAGTTAAAAGGGCACTTTAATGCTCTTTGTTGAATGTCCAATAGAAAAAGAAAAAAACTCCTCTCACTAGTTTAGAAATCAGTGAAGATGTGATTTCAATGTCTTCAAGTTGAACATTTTGCAAGATCCATGACGCACTTTCTACTACCGGTAGTGTATTCACAACCTTAATATATGGAGAATTTGCATACGAAGATGGATAACTAAACTTTGACAAATCAGTTCATCCATGTTAGGTATTCTCTTGCACAATAAGCACAATTGTGAGCTCTACAAACTTCATCAAATTGTTGATTTTCAACTACTTCTACTTAGAGAATATTATGGTTGACCAAGTTCCAAATGAATATCAACTTGCAATCTAAGTAGACACCAAGGCCAACTATTGACATAGTCATCTCATCACCCCACTCCACAAATTTTACTCAACAAATATAGTCCACTTAATTCTAGAAGGATGTGGTTCCCCACAACCAAGGTAGTCACCAAAATACTTTTAATTAAAGAACCAATAGGTGCATTCTTTGTTTCTACATTTAACACTAAAGTCATCATGTATTGAACCTTTTAAGGTCCTTGACATCCTAATAATCATGGTTAATAATGCCATTGATGTAACTGTGACCTTGACATGTTATAGTTGCAAATCCTCATTCAACTAGGCTAAGTTTAAGTATTCAACAACCCACAAGCCTTCGACCTTTAACCCGTAAAGGACCAAACACCATTTTTTAGGCAACATAACAATTATGGGCAGCTCACTACAGATGGAATTTTTTATTTTTTTATTTGAAATTTCCACAAAACATGTGCTCAAGGAGTGGCTTTAAGGCACAATCATTTTTTGTTATAACTTTTGACTACATGGTTAAAAGGTTATTGCATGATATATAATTTTCAACAATCAACAAGAAGTCTGGGCAATCCAAAAAAAATCTTTAAAAATCAGTTTTTATAAAATAAAAATTTGAAATTGGTTTTCTAGATTTATATATACGTAGAAAGTTTTGAATCGTTCCATTTTGATTTACAAGATGAAAGTTATGAGGTGCTCTAGTTTGCAAGTAGTTGTGGATTCCCTATTCAAAAATAAACTTTGGAGTCCTTTATTTAACTCTATTTTTTATATTTTTTGAAAAAAATAAAAATATATGATGTAGATTGTTTATTAATACATTATTACCATTGGGATTGAATTTTTCAATTTTATAATTGAATTCTTAACAATTTAGTGTTTTGAATCACTTTGTACTTCTTTCTAGTACTTACTATTTTTTTTTCCTATATGTTGTGCAATTCCAAATGATCTAAAAAATTTCAAGCATGTAGCCAAATTGATTTGAATAATGAATCCATAGAGTAATCACCATTTTGGACATTTTTTCATATGAATGTGACCTTGTTAATAGGGCCCAAAAAATGTGACTGAGTGCAACTGCCTGTATTTTCATAGGGCCCAAAAAATGATTTTTGTTACTTCAAATATTAATATCTTGCAATCTACACGGTGGAAGCTTCTGAAATTTTTTTCCACATCTTTTCAAACTATTGTACTACAAGATCCCACAGTTACATGTGTCCCAAAATGTTTTTTCCAAAATGTGTCCCAAAAATGTTTTTCCCAAAATGTGTCCCAAAATGTTTTTCATCAAAACTGGCAATTTTGGAGCGTTTTGGGTGAAAATATTGTCTCTGACTTTTACGTAGCTCCCATAACCAAAGTGGTCACCAAAATGCTTGGATTATTGAACCAATAGGTGCATTCGTAGTGAACAGTCAAGTCATCCATCAACCACTTTTTGACCTTAGCTTCCTTTAACCCCTTGACGCCTCAATCCTTTTTCTAGTTTTGACACATTTTTGCTTATATCTTTCTATAGAAATATATCATTTACCACAATTTCATGAAATTGATCATTTAGGAAAGTTGTCTTTTCAAGATTCAAATGTTACATTGGATGAGTGAATGAAAAGTTATTTGGACAGAGTAGTGCCTCGAAGCCCTCTGTTCATCATCCATAATATGGACGTCAGAGGGCTTAAAGGTCAAGGGTTAACTCTCTCTTGGCGTGCCTAGTTTACAGTCCAACGGTGGAGATGCCCCAAAATGAATCCTACACCAAACCCTACCGAAGTAAAGCCACGCCTGAGGTCAGTCAGTATTTAATGAACCGTTCGTCACATGGCACACGCTGCCAGTGCCTTAACTTGGTGGAGTTCAAGCGACTTGTGGAGGGCACACTCCAGTGCATCCCAGAGAGGAGCCTTGCCAGTTGCCAGAGGCAGGGCAAGTTATTACAACCGCATCACGGACGACGTAATCAGGCAATCATAAATGGAAAGACGCACTTACAAAACAGCCTTTTCTCAGTTTCTGTTTACTGTGCCTACGGTGAAGCCACCCGTAACCAATCAAATAAGCAATTCTGGATATGATCTGGAGTAAGTCAGTGCAGGGCAAAGCAAATATTTTTTGGAGGTGGAAGGATAGAAATGACGGGATTGCAAAAACTTTGATAATTTTATCACTTGAATTGTAATCACTATGAATTTTGAAAGGTAAAAAGTAATCTAGACCCATTGCCAATCTCTAGACTCTTCTGATTTTGATCACTCAAAAACTACAGTCTCACTCAATGCTTTCTACTTTCTTACTCACTACTTTGGGGCACGTGTCGTGAATCTACTAGTCCCAGTTTTGAAAGAAGAGAAAAAAACATTCTAACTATGGTTGGAAATAAGTTAGTCTGTAGGTTGGTTATTGGTCCTTGATCAGGAATGGGTGACTCTATCGTAGTGACTATTATTAGATTGGTCAAATTTTTGTATCTTCATGTTGGCAAGTGGAAAGGAATAGGAGGTTCCAAAGCATCAAAGGCCGTGACATTTGGATAGAGTATGCAAAAGTTATGAAGGGTCAAAGTGTTTTTGGGTGGAGGTTCTGAAATCATTTCTTCTACATACTTCATATTTCATACTATATACTTCATACTTCATACTATATACTTCATACTTCATACTATATACTTCATACTTCATACTATATACTCCATACTTCATACTATATACTTCATACTTCATGAAGTATGACCAATCACAAGTGATGATTCTTGGCCTTTGACATAGCAAATTGCATGGCCTCTAAGTATAAAGCGGCCCTCACCTGTATAGACAAAACCCTAAAATTGGTCCCAATCTCTTTGCACCTAAAGGCCAGGCCAATTTGGTGCAATGAATTTTTTCATCCCCAAAGACACGATCTCACGTGGCCTAAGCTAGTTGAATTGGGTGCACCAAAAATGGTAGGCCAACTCTTGGTCCAAGGGCCAATGTCAAATTTCAATTTAAAAAAAACTCTTTTATAAAATATCATTGTTTTCAACAAATAAAATCCATTGGATGTTGTACAATTGGCCTTAAGGAGAATTGACCCAGCCTCTAGATGTAAAGTGGCCCTAAAATTATTAGCCCTTCTCTTTATTTTCTAGGTTTTATTGAATTAGCTTGACTTCTTGGCCTCAAGGCCTTTACATATGAGAAAATTGGCCCCCATAATAATCTTGTTCTAATGATTAGTTGAGGATGACCTCCAATCCAAAGGAGGGTGAAACTTTGTACAATTGGCCTCAAAAAAAAAAAAAAACTTCTAGGTGTAAAGCGGCCTTTAGGATTGTTTTACACATAGAAGTTAGGCCAATTCCCCTTGAGGCCAATTGCACAAAAATCCAACCCCTCTTAAATGTTAGACTAGCCTCAACTACTTATTAGAATAACTAAGATTGTAATGAGGGCAAATTCTCCCATATGTAAAGGCCTTTAGACCAAGAAATCAAGCTGATTCAATAAAACCTAGAAAAGAGAGAGAGAGAGAGAGAGAGAGAGAGAGGTTTAAATTTCTAAGGCAACTTTATATCCAAAGGCTAGACCAATTCCCCTTTAAGTTGATTGCACAAAATCCAATGGATCTTAATACATTGAAAAGAATAATATTTTATAAAAAAAAAGTTTTTTTAAATTGAAATCTAACATTGGACATAAAAGATTCATTCCACCAAATTGGCTTGGCCTCTAGGTGTAAAGGGATGAAACCCGTTCAAGGCGTGAGACTTTACTAAAAACTGCATGAAGGCTTTACACACCCGAAGGCGAGGAGGAGGAAAGAAACAACCAAAAGGCGAGAATGGAGGAAGCCAAAAAGGGGTAATAAGCACCAAAGGGCTTGGGTGGAAACTAGAAGTAAGAGGCTTGAAACACCTAAGGACGGGGGTGAGGCACTGGAAGCTAGTGAAAGTGAGGGACGACCTGAGAGCAGGTTGGAGGTGAGCCAGAGGGCCAGTTGAGGGTAGAGACTCTAGGTGTAAAGGGATCAGGATTGATTTCAACCTTTTGTCCAATCACAAAGTAAAGATGAGGATTTACTCAAGGATGTGGAGTCTTTGACATAGCAAATTGGCTCAACCTCTAGGTATAAAGCAACCCATAGGTACATATTGATTTTAGAGATGTCCCAAGAGTGATGATGGTGGTTTTGGATCACTTGCACATTTGGAAGTGCCTACTTTCATCATTATGATCTAGAATGTGATCTCCACATTGAAGTGACACTAAAATCTAGTAAAAATGTACACACTCGTGATTTGAGAATGAAGGATCCTACAAACAAAATTTTGAAATTTGATAGCTTATTTACATGGTATCCAAATAATGCAAACTAAAGTGCATTGAAGTTCTTTTTCATTTGCAATTAAGATCCAATTCTAGAAGTAATTTATAGTTAAATAATATTAACCTACAAGTGACTAAGTAGCAATTTTTGGCAACATTGATAGCATTTGGGGGCATCCATTTACGAATGAAATTTCAATATTTTTCTTTGAAATTTTCACACAACATGAGGTCAAAGAGTAGCTTCAAGGCACAACAATTTTTGTAACATTTGACTACATAGTTAAGAAAATTATTGTATGATATGTCAGTAGTTTCTTTTGAAGTACAAGCAACCTAAATAAACAAATTAAAATAAATTAAAATTTGAATATGATTTTCTATATTGAAATATCCTTGAAAAGATTTGAATCATTCTATTTATGAAAGTTATGAAGAGTTTTAGTTTACAAGCACTCATGGAACCTTAAAGTCCTTTGGAACTCTATTTTCAGAAAAAAAAAAAAACAACTTAGAATGTAGATTGTATATCATAACATTACAATAATTGGGATTGGAATTTTTCAATTCAATAACAAAATTCTTTAAAGTTTAGTATTTTTTATTATACTTTATTTCTTTCTACTTAATATTTTCCAAACATGAATATGAAATTTTTTTGTTAAATTTTTATATGTATTTCTAATTTATTTCTTTAACATGTTAGGGAGAAATAAGAATTATATGATGTACACATTTTGGGGTAAAAAGTTTGAAAGATGAAACTTAACCATTTTAGAAGAGTTGAAAGTACTTCTTTTTGAAATCCAAGCATCATGATCACACAATTGGTAAAGTTTCTTATTCTAAAATTTTGGGAATATATACACTAACAAGCTAACTAGAAATCCTATGATTGGATTTTTAATGAATAAGTATAGATGAAGATTTTAGCCTTACTTTGGATATAAGTAGTTTGAAGTAGTTTGGGGCCTAAAAGCACCATGGACCTTAGGATTTAAGTGTGCTTGTCGTTGTTGGAGTCAATTGTAAATGCACTTATATAGTTACATTTAAAGAAATCAATCCACAACATTAGCACTTCTCTATTCAAACCATGAGCCCTTTATATGGTTGAGATAGATGAAACTTCTATGAGAACATTATTTGGCAATTAATGGTAGGAAGGTTTCCTTGGAGGTGATGGAGAAAAAGGCAAGTATATGAAAAGAATCTAGACTTGGGACTTAGAGTCTGAATTGGGTCCCTATTTTTTCTAATCCCAAGATAATCGACTTCTATATCCTACTTTTCGGGTGTCAGAACCTCAAAAAAGTGTTGCCATGTAGGCATTTCCCGGGGAGGACACTCCCTATGTTTTAGCAAACTACGTGCGGCGGAAAAAGTAAAACAAGTAATACACCTTAAAATTTAATTTCTTTTTCAAAAACAAAATTATGGATAGATTTTACTACTTTATAAGTTTATGTTTTGAATTATTGGTATTTTTTTGTGCTAATAGTAATTAGTTATAAATTTTTGAAGAAAAAAGATACACTGTAAAGCTGAAAATAACTTTCACACCTCTATATTATATAAGAAAAAAAATTTGAAAAATGAAAAAAAAAATATATAGAATAGCTTTCTATTGAAAGTTTATTTTGGTTGAATATTGATGCAATAGTCATCTTCATGTGAGCTCTATAAATATTTTAGTTGGAGAACATGCCATTTTAGTTCATTTTTCAACCCTTTCTAGACAATATATCTTATGTTATTTGGAATTGAATTTTTTGTCAATAGAAACCTTTAGTCATTGTTAAACAAAGCTCAAAATTTTAGAATGAAATTATAGTTTATTCAAGGTGAATTACATGTATTACTTTTTCCACCGCCGCACGTGGGTACCCCAAATGTAGTGAGAGTGTCCTCCCCTAGAGGCATTTTCAAGTACTTTGAACCTTCAGCCTTGGTACCAATTTTCGAGAAATTTTTGGTACCCCCCAAGTTCATTTCCTCCTTCTAAAGAAATGAACCATTTTTCTTCAATGATCATTGGTTGCATCCTCTCAAATGTAAAATCTACTAGTTTATTTCTTGCAATATCAATTTTTTACTAGCCAATTTCCTCCAAATTGAAATTGAAATTGGCTAAATTCTTAGAATCCTCTACTATAAAAACAAAGTCAATTGAAAATTGAAAATACTTATTAGTGTTACATCCTTGGTGTAGATGTAGGATCCTTTTTACATTGAATGAGATTTCATAGCATATCGAGTCATGGTTGGGATTTACATTTCAATTTGGCTAATGGATGTCACGAGTTTGCATATTGAAGCTCCAATGCAACTTCATTGTTCTTCACAATTTTGATTATCCAAATTAATTAATTAATTTTTTTCAAACTTTTTTCTTCCACATTAATTTAGCGGTCAAGGCTATTTCTTAATGTTTTCTTCTTCATAATCGTCAATTTGCTATTTTTAAATTTTTTAAAGATTCTTTGTAGTTGTCAATTTCATACAAGTTGAGCAATTTGGAGCAATGATTTAGGTTGATGACTATTGCAAAGCACTATTTTTATAAATTCTTAACTCTAAATTTTCATGTTTGGAGGGATGTTGAGTATTGAGATGTTGTTGAAGATTGGTTTGGAAGGATTTTCTTGGATGTGTTTGGATGAATGTTGTGGTTTATAGAAGAGTATCATTATGGGCAATTTCGTTAAAAGGGCGGTATTCCATTAAAATGGCGGTTTAGGGGACCAACTAGGGCATGAGATCTTGTGGAAGACAATGGTGGGGGCGATGCCATATGTAAACAAGTAGTAATTTGGACATACATGGGATACAATGGATGCTTGATATGAGATGAATAGGTGTCTCAGTACACCTCAATCTCTATTCTTTCATGTATAAATGATAATTTTAATGAAACTGCCCATCATTGGCTTCGCTTTGGCTTTGTTGTATGATCTTTACAGAGATGGAGAGAGATTGTGAAATCTTAAGTCCAATACTTCAACAACCAAGCCCTAGTCTCCCTTGCTTACCTTATTTGGGTGTCTCATCTCGCTCATGTATCAACCACTGAATACTATCTCATAGCAACTAAAATCTACCAAGTGTTGAAAAAAGACGTTTAAAATATCCTTCAGATTTTCAATGCATTGGTAGATTTCCGACCTTATCAAATTCCTTCCAATTTTAGATACTTTGTTTTCAAAATGCAAACAGTTTTTTCCATTCACTGGCTAACTTTGAACTAATTGCAGGGTTTTTTTGTCCATTGGTTGGTAATGCGAAGCTGCAAGTCCCAATATTTAGCTTTCCTAATTTTTTATTTTTTTGGATGCAAATGAAAGGATATGTTCATTGCAAAAAGAAAAGTACAAGCCAAACTCAAGCTAAAAGTGTTTTACTCCAAGGGCCAAATAGACTCAAGACTATTCAAATTAGAGATTGACAACAACACAATCAAAGACTAGCAAAGGTGAAGCATATTTGGCCTAATAATAAGATTAATTCTTCTATAAAAAAAAATAAGATGCTTAGCCCATGGAGTCAAAGTTTGTAACAAAGCATTTGGCAACCATAGGCAAGTTCTTCTTCATTATAGACTCCATAGTCCACTTCCACTCAATTCTTATGTAGTCCAAAAGTCCTTCTCATACCATAGCTACCTATTGATAAGGTTGCCAAACCTTCAATTTGCACCAATTTGATTTTAAGAATATAGTGGAACTTGGGACCTAAGAACAAGCCCTAAAGGTTGGCTTATTTGTGGAGTCAAAGGCCAGTGAATCCCACCAATTGGCAATGGAATGGGAGTTCCAAAAAAATTGGACTTCTATTCCACTGCTATTGGTGGGCTTCACTAGCCCTTGACTCCACATTGAAGATGGACCTAAATCCCCTACGTACTCAAATGTACGGTCATTTTGATGTCAGTGTGGTCCATTGATATTTCATGGTTGTTTGATGTCAAATCTAAGTCATAAATCCACAATCATGGTGTGTGATGGTCTACAATAGAACTTCTATAAAGCAAACTTCTATAAGCCAATAACCTTTCTAAAGTGATATTATTCCTTCAATCGTGACCTTAATACATTGAAGATGTACAAAATTAGTTAACAAACAAAAACAAACTCCATTGAATTTGGAATTCAAATGTCAGGCTTTGGTGAACGTGACTTCAATATAGAAGCCCTACAAAATTAGTGCCCACTAAAATAAAATCTTCAAATGTCATTCATGTCACAAACCCTCCGCAATAATATAGCCTTTCTAATGTAATATTCTCCTTTGGTCCGAGGGCTACCGAATTACCTCATGGAAGTTCTACTACATTGATTTTTCCACAACCAAAATGATCAAAACTTATCTCATTGCATATAAGTTAAGTGAAATCAATTGAATCCCCCACTTGTAACGTTGCATGCACAAATAAGTTAACCCCTAAATGCCCAAGCCTTTTGAAGTGTGTTTTTTTTCCTATGAAAAAAGAACATGGGCATGCCTGTAGTTATCCCCAATGAAGCAATTTTTCTTTTAATTTTTTCCCCTTCAAAATCCAACCGTATAAGCTTAGTATATGATAGATGTTTAAAAGAGCTTACTAACAGTACGTAGTGCTGAACCGCGGCATTGAATGAGCCTGTCCCCTCTCTCAATCAGTCATCTTGCCAGTGTTTCTTTTTTAATGGAGGAAAGCAAAAGCGAATTCATTGCAAAGTGATCACGACGAGCTCAACTTCACGACAGAGCTCATGCAGGAATACTGAACTCACTGCGCGCTAGCTTCAGATCGAAGGTGGCCTGACGCATAAGTTAGTACTACAAATTATCTTTTGCGTGACTGTCACGAAACTAACTATGAAAGCTCTGTCACTGCTTCCTCGACCACTCGGTGACCTAGTGACAGAGCGAGCTACAGTACTGAACTTGAGGAGCTCGATCATCGAGTCTGCGGTACTCTGATCGTAATTAAGTTAACACCTGACTGTAAGGTAGAAGTGACAGAAGTGAATGCTCTGATCGAGTATACAAAATTAATTTATAGGAGCCCACTCATTTCCCGATTGCTAGTTAAGGTAGTGTGCTCATAAACCGTCACTTTAAGGGCTGCTGGGCCTTTTTGATGGTTTTCAGATGTGTGAAAATATTTTCTCTTATTTTTCACTTGAAGAAGAATTGATGCGGAATCTAACCCAAGTGGTTTTATATTTTTTGGAGCTTTTATGAATTAGTTATGAGTTTTCAAAGAATTCTGCCATAGGGACCTATTTGTGATTTCTAGCCCTTGCAAAATCCAGTCTTAAATGGTCTGAAAAAAGATATGGCTTTACCAGAAACAAGCATTGAGGCATGCAAAAAGTAATAGATAAGGTTCCTAATGTGACCTTTACTAAAACTTGAATAGAAGCTTCAGTTAATTATTATTTCAGATTTTTTAGCATATCTAGGAAGGTAGTTGGGCCACCAATTCTCATTTTGAAAAAAATTAATGAATGCCCATCCACTTAATTAGAAATGGACCTACCACGGTTGTTAAACTAACCTTTAAAGAAGTATGAACCATCCATTGGAGAAGAATGAACCAATTCTTCCTCTTCTCTGACATATTCAATAGTCCATCATGTATCCATTTTTCAGCCACCTAGAGGACAGTTTGAAGAAGAGGGTCAGTTTTAGAGCACACTACTATAGTCTACTCTGGTTTCGATCAGTTGTGGTTTAGGTGACAGTTCATGCAGAACAGAGGCAACACAAGTGTCGCTGGGAACTTTGGAGATAGAAGATTGACAGGGGGCTAAACCACCAATTTTTAGCTCTGGCTTGCTACTAACACCTGTGTGAGCTTCTTGTGATGTCTCTCACAAGAAATTTATCCCCGATTAGTGGAACAAAAATGGAGCTAAAATTGCTAAATTTTTTTAGCCCTCTTCCCATTTTTAGCCCTGGTTAGTGGTACAGAAATGGGGCTAAACTAGCCCAGCGTAGCCCCTAGCACCCCCCAATCTTGCCCCTGCTACAGAGCTCTAAGTTTCGAGTGTGTTGGGGAGGTGTACATTGAAAGCATACAATGATCACATTCAAAATGTACATTGAAAGCATACAATGATCACATTCAAAATGTACATTGGAAGCCACAATTATCACCTACATGTAAGCATTGTTGATTTTGTAATCAACCTATGGTTGGAAATAGGGTGGCTTCTATAACAAAAAAAAGTTGAATGGAATCTTCATGAAAAAATTCATGGTATTTTTGTTTTTGAGGAAATGAATGTAAAAAACACATGAGAAAATTATTTTTCTGAAATTTTTATCCTTGCCACACACACAACAGATATGGTGAATTGAATGTAGGAATCCAATGGATGACAAGGAATCTTTGAATGTAGGACGAAAATGCAATTATTCATCCTTAGAATTGGGTTTGGAAAGGAAAGATCTCCTAAGGTAACAGGCTCAGAAACCGCCCATCTAAGGGCTGAAACTGAATTTCGAGAAGGTGAAACACCTTGAAATATATGGGAGCATATTTTCCTTGAAAGAAAAGTAGAATTTTCACCTAACCCAAGTTGTTTCATATTTTTCAGAGCTATGAGGAATTAGTTATCAAATTTGAAGTCAAAAGGGCACAGTGCTCTTAAACCGTGCCCTAACTGAAATGTTCACCACTTGTACATAACTGAAGCCAATGAAAAGAAACATGTACAACCCATGTAGATTCAAAATAGGGCATGATTTTAAAGCCTGAACGGTTTTCAAGCCTGTTACCTTACATTACTTTGAATTCCAATAGGTGCTTTTGCTATTTCTTTGACCAATGAATCACACAGTAATACAAAAAGATGATTTTGAGCATCACCCCTTTGACATTCAAGGGTTAAGCAATCGGAAATGGGTCGTCTACCTTTCATTGAAAAGATTTGTACGTCCTTTGCAACTGAATGAGAAATTCATAACAGTTAGTTTCCTTGTGAGTTGGAAGCCCCGACAGACAGGTCAATGCTAAGCTTACTGTGTGTGTCTGTTGTCACTGTGGCGTCACCATTGAAACTGAATGAAGGTTGTCAGTTGTAACACTATGGTACTTAGAGCATCTCCTGCAGCCCTCCTCGCTAGATGGGTTTCCCAGGGGAGAGTGGCGGGGTCAAGCAATTTTGAAGTGGAAGGGGCTAGAAACTCTCCTGCGGCAGAGAGTAAGAAGGCCGGCAAACGACGTCTTCAGCAACAACTGACACAAGAGTCAGAGCCGCAAATTGTTGTCAAGACTTGCATCCTTGTAGGGCTACTACAAAGACAATTCTTTTTACAAAGCCTTCTTTCAAATATGGTGTCCTCCCAAACCCTAATTTTTATTGACACTTTGTATAAGGCCTAGTGCACCTAAACTGTTGAAGGTAAAAGATTGAAGGGCAAATTAAGGCAGACACAAAATTACAAGATATATATCGTAGTTTAAGAGATTAAGTTGTGTCAATCCTTTTTGTATATTTCAAAAATCTTATAGTTGATATTCAACAAAAAAATGGGAGTTTTTGGAAAGTCACAATTGCCCAAATCTCCCTCATTACGTGCTTTCTCCACTTTTAAATTTCCTAAAAATTTCCCAATCCTTGAAACAAATCCCAAATAAGCACCCTAGAAAAAAAATTGGAAAAATCCAATTCCGGCTATTTTCAATTTGAAATAAAGGGATTAACCAATAAAAAAATTGTAGGAAAATGCCCAAGTTTCCAATGCTCCTATAAATTTCTACATAGGTGCTTCTTACTATCTACAACACACATAAAAAATCTTGCAAAATTTTGCAAACACACTCAAAAGTTATGCCCAATTTAGTTGGTTGTGACTAGTGTGACTAATACCCTTGAGGGGCATTAGTCACATTAGTCACAAATTGCCCAAATCTCTCTCATTACGTGCCTTGTCCAATTTGAAATTTCCTAAAAATTTCCCAATCATTAAAACAAGTCCCCAATAAGCACATTAGAAAAAAAAATTGGAAAAATCCAAGTCTAATTATTTTTAATTTGAAATTAAGGGATAAACCAATCAAAAAATTGTGAAAAAATGTCCAAGTTTCCAATGCTCTTATAAATTTCCACACAGGTGCTTCTTACTATCTACAATATGCGTAAAAAATCTTGAAAAATTTCACAAACATACTCAAAAGTTGTGCCCAATTTAGTTGGTTGTGACTAATGTGACTAACAAACCCTAAAGGGCATTAGTTACATAGTCACAATTGACTAAATTGGGCACAACTTTTGATTAGGTGTGTGAAATTTTGCAAGATTTTTTATATGTATTGTAGATAGTAAGAAGCATCTATATAGAAGTTTTTGAGAGCATTGAACACTTGAGGATTTTTTTCATAATTGTTTAGTTGGTTTATCCCTTTATTTCAGATTAAAAATAGCCAAGCTTTGATTTTTCCAATTTTTTTTCCTAAGGTGCTTATTGGGGACTTTTTTCAAGTATTGGGAAGTTTTTAGGAAATTTCAAATTGGACAAGGCACGTAATGAGGGAGATTGGGGCAATTTGTGACTAATGTGACTAATGCCCTTCAAGGGTATTAGTTACATTAGTAACAACCAACTAAATTGGACACAACTTTTGAGTGTGTTTGCAAAATTTTGCAAGATTTTTTGCATGTGTGGTAGACAATAAGAAGCACCTATGTGGAAATTTCTAGGAGCATTGGACACTTTGGTATTTTCCTACAATTTTTTGATTGGTTTAGCTCTTTATTTCAAAATGAATATAGTTGGATTTTTTTTTTCCGAAGGTGATTATTGGGGACTTGCTTCAAGGATTGGGAAGTTTTGGGACAATTTCAAATTGGAGAAGACATGTGATTAGGGAGATTCAGGCAATTGTGAATTCCCCAAAACTCCCATATTTTTGTTGAATATCAACTATAGGATTTTTAAAATACATAAAGAAGATTGATACAACTAAATCTTGTCGATTGTGTTCTATTTCTTACATTTTTGTGTTGGGGTTGCCATTTTTGCCCTATCGCCTGTGTATTTGCCATTGCAAAGATGGTAGAGGGAAAGTTCAAAGATGATGTGGCAGTCATGGAGAAAGCTTGCGACTACCACGGTGGCAAATTTCTCATTAATTTAGCCTTTGACTTACCAAAACCCGGAATCCAATGACCAAGAGGGGCCGGAGAGGTCCCCTGTAGAATTGGAAATTCTGGCGGAGTAGAGCCAAAATCAAGAGGCCCCGCACCTCAAAATCCCGGTCAACAGTGTTGTTGAGGATTGCAATTCCCTCGGCCGCTCAAAACTTCGCTCACAGGGGTGTTTGAGCGGGCTGCAGGAGATGCTCTTACACCTTATTAGTTTGCCCAGGCAAATGGATACCGTACTAACATCACGTAGCTTACATGTTTTAACAGAATATAAATCTTGTAGTTCAAAATGATTTTTAAAATAAAATAAAATAAATCTTGTAGTTGTTAGAGCAACTCCAATGCAATGCAGACGGGACCTAGCACGCCAACCGCATGATGACAGGGCCACTAAAAAAACATGCCCCAATGAACGCAACCAACATTGGTTGCTTTTTATTCCCAACCCAACAATTTGACAAAATATGAAGAACCCAACAATTTGACAATAGGAAAGTCATCATTGTCATAACTTTTCATGCTTTGCTATGTGTCAATAAATAGGACTTTTTTCTCCTTTGGATGAAAGGTCTTTCTTTACATTGTCATAACTTTTCATGCTTTGCTATGTGTGTCAATAAATAGGACTTTTTTCTCCTTTGGATGAAAGGTCTTTCTTTACATTGTCATAACTTTTCATGCTTTGCTATGTGTGTCAATAAATAAGACTTTTTTCTCCTTTGGATGAAAGGTCTTTCTTTAACCGTTAAAATTTTCAATCCATCGACTATAATATGATTTATCTAGTTTTAGAATGATCATTTATGGACTTAGGATTGTAAGAAGTCACTTGTTCTTGGGTTCATTCTCAAGAAAAGATATGAAGTGGTGTAACTTATTCAAATTTAGAAGAAGAATTTATTATTGAATTCACTATTGGATTTATAAAAATTTACAAAGTGTAGGTGGGATGGGATAAAGAGTCAAGGAGTCATCTAATAGGGAATTCTATGGATAGGTAGAAGCATGTGTTTGTGGCTAGCACCAACCACTAGAGTGTGCATCTTGTGTTTACATTTCAATCGTTTTTCAAATTATTTTCTTATATTCTTTCACTCTACCATGTTTGATCTTGAATTGTAGCTCTAAATTTGTGACAAATCTTCCATTTATCTCATAGTTTTTAAAATTTAACAATAAAATGATCTTTACAACCAGACCATTTTTTCACTTGTTTGGGGACCTAAGAATACAAGACCTATTTTCATACTTGAGAATTCAATTACCTTGAGAATGACCATAGGATGCCAACTTCCTAAAATGTTATGTGACCTTTAAAGCCAATCAAAGCACAATTTCAAGTTTTGCTAAAACATTAATTTCCTTGAAAAATATCCTTTACTTTTATGTTATAATCTTCCAATCTATGACTTTATGGATAGAGCATTAGAAGATGTTTGAGGCCAAAACAAAAGTGTCAGTTCCCAAGCGTTCCCAAGTGTTCATGAACAATGGGGATTTTTGGGAACTATGCCACATCAACAAGTTGATGTGGCTGCGATTGTGCCACATCAATTGGTATTAATGAATGAATGACTTCAGAATTTAAAAATATTTTTAAATTCTGATTGTTCTTAGGGCAAGGAATAGGTCTCAAATGGCCCTCCCTAGCCTTGAAATCTATTGAAATGACCAAACTTTGTAGAGATGATAAGGACTTGGCTTTCTACAAGCTCCTATGATTAACTGTGCCTAAAAATGACTCTTTGCACTATGAGCTTCAACTCTTTGTAACTTACAAAATTAGGATCTAAAACTCCTTGAAAATGGCTTAAATTTGTATGACTTAATGTAGAATCTTTTCTTCCTTTTTTTTATAATCTTCTTTATAATTAAAAAAGTCTTTAATGATGTCTTTAATGTTATACCTTCTAGCATTGCATTAGGGGCGTATATGCCCATCTATAATCCAATCTAGCTTTCTCTACATCAATAGAGCCACTCTTTCCTACTTCCCGTCTATGTAGCCATCTCTGCATTGGAGATGTCCATAGTTTGCAAGAAAGTTGAACAAATGGAGCAATTAAAACGAAATTGAATCAAAGGTTGAGTGTAGCACAACAACTATGAGACGAAAAGAGGTGAACATGTTTTCCTGATTCAATTTCCCTCCCCCCCATTTTAGAAAAATTTAGAGACGTTGATTCAATTACAAAAAAAATGCATCCCACTCCAATGTCATTGATTTCCAATAAATAAAAAGTAAACCATTGCTATTGATTGTTGTCATGAGAAACGATCTTGGTCATTAGTGCTATCAAATACAAAATACAAATATAGAATACAAATTCGGAAATACAGATATAGAAATATATATACATCAAATAGATTTCAAATATTCCATGCTGTTTGTAAGCCAAATTCATGTCATACAAATACAAATATAAGGTGAGTGGGTGTTAGTAACAATGTGCTCAAAAGAGGCAGTAACTGCCTTACAATAAGGTATACACTACATGATTCCAATTATTACTACTAGTATTACTATAACTTTGAGCATTTAGAGTTGTTTTCAAAGCCCGTTGCAATTAAGTGGGTTACATTGAAAAAACAAAAATTTCACCTAATTATTCCTATGTACTTTAAGCTCCAACCAATCAACCCCTAAAGAGATCTATTTTGATTGCCTTTAGAGGTTACTCAATATAAGATTTTGACCCTCTATTGTGTAATATGAAGTAATATATCTATACTCAATATATTCTCTAACTTTGGAATATTTTGGATATTTAATGTATATTTCTTAGATATTATTTAGTTATATTTTCTTAGGACTCTATAGAATAACCGATTTTAATAAGTAGTTCATTTTAAATATGATTTTGCTTGAAAAGTCCCCTAACCTTGCTTTTGCATTCATATAGTTTTAAAGATTTTTGCACAATTATTTTTGATGGAACACTAGTTGAATACTAGGCAATAACGAGTATTTCTTTGACTAGACAAATGATCTAGCCTAAGTCATCACACTCAAGTCTGATACTTAAAATCTCTGGTCAAATTGGTCATCTACTGTTGAAGATTCAAATGTAGTGGTATCTCAAATCAAATGGCTTTTATGCAATTACTATAGTTACTTTATAAAGCAATCAAGAGATAGATAATTAATTTTACTTTGAACTCAACTTTAGATGATGACTGTCTTTTGCCGCACTTATTTTATAGCTTTAAAAAACTTGTTAATTAAACAATACCATATTTAGACAATGAATGTCACTATCATGTTGGCATACTATTGCCATGGTGATGCATAGACATGACCTATGTACAATTGGATTTAGACTAGGATTTCAAAATGGGTCAACATCCATTCTATTTTTTTTTAATTTTATGCAAATGAAAAGGATTTCATTGCAAGAGTAAAATACAATGAAATGTAGCTAAAGACAACCTAGAAAGGTCAAGGATTAAGATGTAACAAAAGCATTTAAAATGATAGCAAAAAAAAACTCCTATTGAGGGCTCTAGCAAAGTTGATGCATCAGGGCTTCCAAAGCGGCCAAAAGGCACCAAAATCAATGCATCTAAAATACAAAACCCTCTAAAGGGTCTAAAAGAATTCACTTAGACTTATTATCAAACATGGCGGCAAAAATATTGTTCCTACACTTCTTTGGATTAACTTGGACAAGTCCACTTGGACAAGTCAACAATAGTGTAGTGTTGATATTGCACAAACTTGTAACTATTATATGAAAACTTGGTATTTTATTCAATTAGTGTTAAATAGGTATATGCAAGAAGATCTTAAAGTGTTCCCTCAAATGCCACTAAGATCTCGAATAAGATCCACCTAAACGAGAATGTTATAAGAAAGACCAAACTAAATTAATTATTTATACAATTTAAGGTAGAATTACCTTACATTCATGCTTAGAAATGCATCTATGATAGTTTCAACCAAATTGAATTCTCACGATTAATAAAAGTGACATGTTGAAATCTTATAAGGAAGAATTTCAAAACAAATTATGTAGATCCAAGTGGTTACAATGAGTCTTCAAAAACTAGTCATGTATTTTAGTGTGTGTTGGATTGTTCAAAAGCTCTCCTAAAAATTATTGCCCAACTTGCATGACTCTAAATTGAAAATACCTTTAGTTCCTAATCCATTTAGAATAGTCATTGCCCACCACATGAAGAAGATTGGGATAGGAATGGTCTACATATAATATTCTTAACCAAAATTAGGGGATTCCTTTGCCCAACCTAACGTGGAGGGGGGGGGGAGCTCCTTAGTCTTGGCAAGAGTTGATTAGTCCTCATCTTTACTTACATAGTTACATAAGCCCTCTATGTAAGACCATTTGACCTATTACCACCCAGATTAGCGAGTTGGGATGGTTTGGAAAGGGTGATGAATAGTGAAGTATTGGGCTATGCACGTGATAATTTTGAGTCCCTGTAGAATGTTGGATTTGGTTGGTTCCTCTTTTGAAACGAATGTTGAGCCAAATCTGGTCTTAAGTTTCAATCTTAGATAACCACATTTCTACTAACTTAGTAGAGGCTAATTAACCCTAGAAAGATGCTATAGACATTAAGTGTTCAATTGATGACAAATAATCCTTCTATATTGGATAGAAGTGCAAATGCTCATCCTTGAAATTTTGTGTGAAAAGAGAAGGTCTTACATAGTAGTTTGACTTCTAGTGAATACTCTGGGTTTTTTCTAAGCAAATGTTTTACATGGTACCAAAAAGGATGATTTCTACAGTGACTAGTTTATCCTTTTCATGTTAAGCCCAACAATTATATCTCTACAAATTACATCAAAAGATACAAAGTCCAATGAAATGAGTCCAATCAAGAAAATTTACTAGAGATATTGAGATTGACTTGACCCAAGTCGGCATATCCTTAAGTTTGGTGTTGAATCGTGTGAGTCTATTTGCTTAATATACCTAAGAGCATCCATAGTCTGGCCTTTATTCACACTTAGCAACAATATACTATAGTTGGTAAATAGAAATGTAGCCCCAATGCGGTTGGTATTGCATTCAGCACCTTCACGGGCTCTACAAAAAGAAGCCCTTTCACAACAAATTTATGCTCTTTGTTGTGCCCTTGCCTTTGCTTAACACTTCAATAGATAGTACAATCATGGCAACGATTGAGTAACCAACGAATCATGAACAAACAATTCAACTAAGGCAACTCAACTTCCACAACTTTTGCATTCATATATTACATGAATTTCAGTTGCTCTACAAGGCTGTAAGTTCTTATGTGTTCCCGAACTCTAGGAACTCCACCCCAATAGCCTTTTGACGTGGCATGGCGACTACCACGTCAAATAATAATAAAATACAGAGTATTTTAATTATTTTTTTGGATTATTATTTTAAATTATTTTTAAAATTTAAAATTTAGTTTTTTAATAATTAAAATAATAATAATGTTCTTTTAATATTTTTTTATTTCACATAGTAGTGACTGGTTTCCAACAACAAGCCCAAAAACATGAAATGAAAGCAACCGGTTTGCCTAGTCATCTAAAGTAGAATTTGTGATGGCATTTGTGGATTGAGGCGCAACAAATTGCACCCTTCCCATTAACTTCGAGGCTTCTTGAATTGGTTTGGAATATAGCGATGAAGTGTGAAATAACATGGTCCAGACTAAGGATGCTTTAACTTTAAAGCATTGTGGAAGCCCATAATGGGCCAATGAATGTGTTAACCTAATATTATTCCCTTGATAAAAGATAGGGAGAATAAATTGGCCTATTTTAACTATGTGATAGATTGTGATATATTGTAACTCTAAACATATTTATTGGATTAACATTGAAGTATTAACAATTATTTATTGAGGGTTAAAATAGGCCAGTTTATTCTCCCTATCTTTTATCAAAGGAGTAATATTAGGTTAATAGAATGATTGCGCGAAAAATGTAGAAACAACGAATGCACCTCTTTATATAAGAATACTTGTTAATAGAATTATTTGTAAAGTGTGTGCAATGAGGGATTAGGAGCCAAAGTTTGAGAAAAATACAGGACAAAACTCCTTGAAGCATCCAAATTCGAGTGTGATGGAATTTAGTGCTCTGTTTTTTGTGTATTAATCTTCATTAATACTTTCTCTAATACCCCTCATAGTAAGTGGGGGTCACTTTATTTATTTATTTAAAACAAATGAAATGAAATTTCATTGTAAAGGAGAAAAAACAGTCCACTTGCCATGGGTGGCCTAGCAGAGATAGACTAGATAAACTTGACCACACACTCGGACACCCGACAACATACCATTGGTGTAGCATGGTGAAAGGCTTTGCCCCTATAGGCCCTAAATGTTTAGAGGCTGGACGAAGTGAGGTTATGGAGGTTGGAAGGTGAAGCCTTTCTACAATTCCTTAGAGATCCACTGCAAATGCCCATCTACCGTTTTGGCAAAAATTCCAAGATAACATCTTTTTTTGACAAAGTTGTTGAGCCGCTTGCATAAGGATGTCGAAATGCCTCTCTGCTTCTTTGTCACACTAGCCCATTTCGCTCTCCCATACACTAGCATTTTGTTCTAAATGTACTACATGAGCTTTTGAAGGGGTTAAGGTTGGTTGTTGAAAACAATATCATTGCGTTGTAGCCAAATTGCCTAGATAGCAATCATTTGCAGTTTTGTCCAAATCCTCTTGAATGCATTAAATTTACAAAGAATTTTAGTAGAGAAAATGCCTTCTCACCAAGTCAAGGGCTCTAAGTCCCTCTTGCTTCTATTTCTTTGAAAACGACATTTAGGACATGGATGGCTCCTTGCTAGGCCTGCTATGCTCAACACATTCCTATAATTTGTGAAAAATTGATTCCTTGGCACATTGGTGTACCGGGCACCTATGATCAACTTTTTTGTTGAATCTCCTATGCCATAAGGTAGACAACCCCTTTCCAATCTCTCAAGTTATTCAACATATCTATAGTATGGGTATGGTGAGGGAAAAAAATTCCATATTTAGATAAATAGATTTTAGAAGAATTTCATAATTTTTTACATTTTTTTTCTCATAAACAAAATTACGATGAATTTATTTCGTGAAGATTCTGTTCAACCTACTTTTGTTATATAGGTCACGCTATTTCCAACCATAGCTAGGCTAATTACAAAATGGACAATGTTTCAATGTAAGTGATAATTGTGGCTTCCAATATACATCTTGTGATCATTCAATGTACACCTCTCCAATAGTTGTACTGCTCCTATTCCATGTGAATTGTCACCTAAACCACAACTAATTGGAAACAAAGCAACCTAATCTACAAAAATAGGTGCCTGGTTGGAAAGGGGTTGGCTATTGTAGATTAATTGTGACACTCTATGCCATATTAACCACATGAGCCCGGCCTTTTTTCAACCAAGGAGGATTGCCCCATGTATTGCCCCATCAAATGTTAAAACGTAAAAATTGTCTCTAGTTTGAGTTGCTAAAATTTTGTATTTCGACACATCTCCTCGCTAATTTGGGGCCTCTGATTGCAAATATGAATTCAGAATTTGCAAATTTTTCATACACAACAAATAAAAAATTTCAGTATTTTTTGCAAGGGTAAAACCAACCTTTTTTTTGGCACCATAGGATCATATTGCAACATTTCAAAATAAATTTCTACTTCTCGCTAGATAAAAGTAATATTTTTTCACCAGAAATTTCCCATTTCTATTGGAAATGTGGACAAAGTCACCAAATTGGAATGAAAAAGTGAATGAATATGCTTAAAAAGTGTTTTTTTTGTCCCAAAGGTGGATGAATGTAGAACCCCAATGCTTCACCAAATTTCAAGAAATTTCCCATTTCTATTGAAAATGTGGATGAAGTCGCCAAATTGGAATGAAAAGTGAATGAATATGCTTGAAGAGTGTTTTTTTGGTCCAAAAGGTGGATGAATGTAGAACCCCAATGCTTCACCAAATTTCCATCCTTACACTTTCTCAAAAAGTAAAAAAAAAAGGTTGTGTAAAATCCTCCGTGGCCTTTTCTTACTCTGTCCTTTGTCCTCCACGAAAGTCTGCTGCCGGGCACCTCCACTTGCGCGTGACGCGGGTTAGGGACGTGATGGTTGTCCTTGCGAAGCTGTCTTTCAAGTTTCGTGCAGTAGCTCATGACTTGGGGTTTGGTCACCTTCCCGACACCACGTCGGTCTCATGTGAATTCATCAATTCGGCCGTAGAATCGGAGAGCCGCTTTCAATTTCTGTGACGCGGACCTTGTTTTCCGTCCCGCCTCTGCATACGAATCTCATTAGCATCAGAGCCTCCTGTTTTGTTTTGATCTCATCAAGGATGATGTCGGTCTGCGGTTGGTAAAGCTCTTTACTCCACGAGTGACGGAAGTGAGGACATCCTTGGTCCGGTCGGTTCAGTTCAGTACTGTATTTCCACCTGGAATGGGCGGGGGTCACTTTACGAGTAACTGAACTCTAACTTCTGGCTGACTGATGACCTGTGTTGATCATAGGTCCCGCCGGTCCATTCCAAGATAGACTACAGTACCGGTATAAGCAATGTCTTTCTTTGGTTGCGTTCAAACTTATTCACGTTTCTTCACTGCAGCTGTTTTTTTGCTAAATTTAGCCCCGATTGTGGATATGGCCAATCATGATGGCCCTACGAGCTCACTCACTCCGCGAAGCTTTAGGGTTTCGTCGCGCGGCGCCGAGCTCCTCCCGCTCTTGCATTGCTCGTCTCCTTGGTCCGTTGTGAGAAGCGTTCACCATCATGCTACTGGAAGGTAAAAAGATTCTCACGTTCGTCCCCCCTTTTTTTTCTTTTTTTTTTCATTTAAAAAAAATCTCGAACAGATCTGATTTGCTTCGACTGTGTTCCGCAATTTTGGAATTCGTTCTGGCAATGGACATCGTTTGAAACTATTTTGTGGATGCATGAAAAGGTCGACGAATCTTCCATTTCCACGATTTATTTTGTGAAGGAGTGAATTGGAGAGAATTAGATCAGGTCGCAACAGCTTACTGTGTTTTTTTATTATTTATTTCGTGTTGACCCTAGTTCTTTGCCTTCGGAGGTGAAGAATGGGCGTGAAGAAAATTTCTTGAAGAATTTTTATCTTGCGATCCGTAGTTTCACCCCTCGGCTGCTGCCGATTTCACCGTCACTGCCGACTTCACCGTCGTCGTTGCTGGAGAGCCCGTTGGTACGAGCTGCGCGCATAGCTTGCGGTATCAACGGCTGAGAATTTGGGTGTGTGACGCTCCTTCACAAAATTGCCATTTGTGCAGGTTTTGCAGACGCCATTAACAAACCTCCATCGCAATAATTTCTTAGGGTCTGCACATTTGTCTGCGCATCACTCTGTCTCTCTTACTCCAATTATTAGGTTCGTTTGCTGCATTTCTCGCATGTTTTGGTGCAGAATAGGTCTTCTGTAGGTCTTCTGGTTAAGATTCTTTTCTGTCGGGTATCCGTTTCGTCACGTGGGAGTAGAGTTTGTGGTTTTCATGTTGAATTCTCTGGATCGGGCGTTTAGTTTCGAATTGGTATGAAGAGACGGAATACATTTTAGGGTTTAGGAATGAGAGGCAGGTGTCTGCAATCGCTGGGCAGCTTCTGGACATGAGAGGAGTCCAAACCCTGAGCCCTTTTGCTGTTGACAATTAAGGCAATTAATCCTCTTCAGTTTCACATAACGATGATTCAGGAGTACGATCGATTGTGGTTATTTCGGTCAATGCAATAAGCAAGGACAGGCAGGTCTTTGCAAATGCAAGAGTAATCGCAGGACAGCTTGTGTTCATGAGAAGAGACCCTAATTAAGGGATTGACAGTCTCTTCTGCAATAACGGAATTTCCTGACTGTCGTAGAATAAAAAATGCAGAAGTACACGTCGGGGTTAGGGTTTAGCATTCATCTGTTTCTTGATACCAGTGAATAAGAGTTTTTTCTTGCTTTGTAAGAATATATTAATGTTATTCTCGTGGCACAGTATGTTCCTTTCATTTCTTGATTCTCATTTGTTCATTGGTTTTGTAATTGCACGCTTCTGTTTGATTTACCGATTGAATATTTTCGTGCTCAGCAAAACTGTATATTTAATTCCTCAAGTTTCTAATTCAGCAACCATTTGAACATTTCAGTTCAGTTGAAGTTGTAAGAACTTTCCTTTCAAATGGCAACTGTTAATTCAATTGAGAAAACCGTCCTTCGTGATGTCATTCAACTTCATATGCGCTGTTTCTCCTATTGGCTGACTGCTATGTTCTTTTGAAATACCCAGCAGGTGCACATATGAATTCCATCTCCTAAAAGTACAGTACAGGCTAAAATTCAATGAGGCCATTTTTTGTGTGCCCAGGCTCAAGGAAGTGATGCCAGTGCATGAAATTGAACCAAACGAAGGCCGAACAGAAGGGGTAGTCACAGTCTCTTGTGCAACCAACAAGAAGCGAAGTTTTTTTTGTTAGTAAGGTTAAAGGAAATGAGACCTGCATCTGGTCTGAGCAGGGGTGCTAAGAGCGGTCCTGATGCCGCCGATACTGCAGACAAGCTTGAATTCCAGTCCATGAGAGTGACGGAGTTGCATGAAGAGGATGCTGAGGGTTGGTTATATAGAGGCGAAGGTGCTGCCAATATTGTGCTGGCTTACAATGGCCATCGACCTTCGTTTGTAAGTTTTTCAAAGTCGTCAAAGTAGGAGTTTGGCATGCACATCAGATTTAAAGTACGGAATGTATGATCTATTATCCATAATATGTTTGATTTGCAATTCTTGGCTCATTTACATATACTTATAGTGCATAGATACTTATAGTGCAACTTCGTTTCACCAAACATTTAGCTGCAAAATGCCATCGGATCTATGCACTTACCATCATATACGCCATTTTGCAGCTAAATGTTAGATGAAACGGAGTTTCAGGAAAATTTTACTTATATTTGATTGATCGAACCTAACATCAGTGGAATGGTTCTGGCAGATTAGGAGAGTTCTACGCATACGCAAAGCTCCCAAAAACGATAGTCAGGTTATTGAAACTCAGAATCAAGTGAAGAAGGATGCCAAGCCAGTTTTATCCGAGGATGAAAGCAAACTGTGGAGGGAATGGCCAAGCATGGGTGTGGCAACAACATCTGCAGCCCTGGCACATGTGTATGCTTGTGAAATCATGCAGCCGTTACTGGGGAAAGATCACCTCGACGCTGGGGTAGACATTCTGAACGCCTTCTTTTGCAACTACCAATATTTTCAAAATACAGCTGAAAGTGATTCTGATAGGACTTGCTGGCTGATGTCGGTACTTAAGATACAAACTCCTTATAATCTACTTCCCAAGTAGTTTATAAAGTGCGCTCAAAGTTGGAGAAACTATGTGGAGCACTATGAAACTTGACTGATATGTACGGGGTACTGAATGTACGGGGCACTGAATGGATTGGATGATTGCTTTGTAGCTTCTCGTCTTCCTGACTACGGGGTTCCTGGAGTCTGTAAACAAAGATGTAGTTGCCAAGCAGCCAGAATGGAGGAGCAAGGATGCCAAGATGGATATGACAGGGGGTGTTGCTCTTTTGATCGCAGATCATTCTTCTTTTCATGCCATTCCAGGTGCGTAAAGAATACTAGCTACATGAGCTCTGTTTCCTAATTTCCTTGATTTGAATTGTTGTTTATGCGTCAAGTCATTACTTCCGCTTGTGTCTATTTTTTATTACCTAGAGAATCAATCAGCTATGCTACGAGAATATCTGTCCCTGTAGCACTGGCTTGCTACTCGGGTAAGGTCCTACTCAAACTTCCTCACACGTAACTTTTGTCAATGCAATCCCTCCTCCCCTCCGGTCCAGAGCTAATAAAACATCTCCATTGGAGACAGTCATTCCTTTCTAGCACTTGTATATATGATACCTTGTAAGAAGTTCTTAACATTTACAGTGTCTGAGCCAGTTAAAGGAAGCTGCCAATTGGAGATTTAGTTGGCGGATGTTGATTCACTTTCACATTTCTGTCGAAACTTACCATTTTTCTTTCAATTGACAGGGAAAGTAAAAGATTTGCCACAAACTATCACCGTTGAACTCAAGGTAATGTTCACTACAGTTTGTAGTGTGCGAACCATTTATAGATCACCCTGACCTGATCTTGAGATATGAGTATGATCGACCGCCATAGGTAGTGTTTGTGCATCATGATTGTGAGACGTGCTCATTAGATTATATACCGACCACTGTTTATCAAGAATGCGAAGAATTTTTAACAATGTAATCTGTATGATTGTGCGAGTATTGGTTCAACAAGACCTGATGATAATGGATTCTGGATTTTGCAGCCGAAGTGGGGTTGCTTACCAACATCAGCAACAATTTCTGAAGAAAACAGTGTGAAATTGCATGTCCCACGTTTTACATTGCACCAGCACCTGAAGCTACAGGAGGGCAAGGTTTGACATCTGCCATATGTACAGTACACCCAATGGCATTGTGTCTTCCTAGACTAATTTGTGACTAGGTGAAGTTTGAAGTTAGAGTGAACTTATTGCTGGAACGGCGCTGGCAATGCTAACTTCTGCTCTCTGTTGCGTGTAAGAATCATGGTCTCCTTGTAGAGCATCATGATAGGAGTCTGAAGTTAGTCTTTCAAATTTCTGGAACTGGATTCTATTTCCTGATAATTTCTGTCTGCATTCTGTGCAGATTAAGAGCTTGAGCAAGTATTCACCTCTGGACCTTTTCTCGGGCAATGTGGAGGGCCTTACCAAGGCCCTTGTTGACCTGTTTGAGACACCACAAAACAATGTCCGGGTGTTTTTGGCAGGAGAGGAGATTTTTGGAGGCCCTGAAGATGGCGGGTCAACTGATGAAGCGATCATCTCTTTGGATAAGAAACTTGCAGGAGTTTCAGTAGCGCCGGAGGGGGAACGTGTATTAGCGTTCCAGCAATTGGTGGCGAGTGCATTAAACAAGAGCAAAGTACTGGATCAGTTACTGAGAGTGCAGAAACTAGATGCATATGACATTGAGGGTGCAATCTTGGCTTACCAGAAGTTTATCGGGATGACAGATGATGCAGGTCAGTTAAGGCTCTTTAGTAAGGGAAATTTTCTGGGAATGACTGTGAATGTGGACGCTATCTTCCAGTGCGAATTCGTGGTTCAGTATTTGGGGTGTCCTTATTATGTATTCTCTGATTGAATTAGAATGATATCTCGATCCCGAACTGCTGGTCTGATGTTTTGGTGGTTAGATCATGGACAATCGAGGGTGGAGAATCTTACCAATTCGTGACAGTGCTAGTTTGATCATGTACTAAATATCGTAGCGCTCTCAATTTGACTGAAATCTTCTTTGTGTGCTCATCAAACGCAGACGACGGCCTAGATGCAGCAGTCACCACCACTTCTAGAGCTGGGAGTGACACGGTTGGATCAGGTTGCACCTGCGTTGAGAATCTCGCTTTAGAGGATGAGAGCGAGCACACGAAAAGTGACAAGGCGTGGATCAAATCACTGTCCTGGGAAGAAAGTCGCTGTGTGGTTCGAAACTTCCTGATTGCAGCAACTGCCAAAGATTGTGGCCTCATGATTACGTTACGGCCATTATACAACAGACATGGAACACCATTTCCCGTACCTTCGGCTTTTATTGAGACATGTCCGACAACAGGCCAGGAGTACATTTGTAAGGTAAGAAATTGGACGGACATATATATCTGTACTTCGACTTCAGATTTTATTCGAGCTGTGATTTATAATGTTATTTCATGTTAACAGATAGCGTTCCTGGACTTGGATACGAAGCGACTGAAGAAAATGCCGTTCTACCACAAGATTGACCAAAAGATCGTCGATACTTACAAGGCATGTGTACAGTGACCAGCAAATCAATGCCTATCAACGGCTGTCTCTGGACTCGAAATCCGTTTGCTTCATTCATCACGTTTGCAGGTGTTTCCACGAGCACATTATTTGGTAGGAACCCTTTTGTCTGCTTTTCAACTAGTTTTTGTGGTTTTCTCATTTATTAGAGTGGAACTTTTTAATGTGGGTGTGTTCCCCATTTCTGAGAGGATTCCAATGCACAAGTGTAATTATGTATCATTTTGATACTGTATGAATAATGGAATTTTCTTAACCCCTAAATGGTCCAGGGGACGTATTGTATCTCTGCAAATATCATAAACTCAAATTGCACCATGTTAACAGATGTTAACAGATGTATTGTCCAACCAGATCATGGATGGACAATACGCTCAGTATTTTTGGAGACATATGGTTGCAAACATTTTTAGAAGTTCACTGACTTGTGGGAGAGAGGAAAGTGCGAACTTGTAGTCACCTTGGACCTGGTGCACATAAAAAAAATTGGAGCAACATTTGGGTAATTTATGTGAACGTTGCATATTTTGTGTCATATGGTATATCTTGTTTGGTGGGCAATCATAGCATCTTTCTAAAAAAATTAAAAATGTGCATGTTATTGAAAAACAAATGTCCATAGGTTTTGGATCACTTGTTAGAACAATCTCACTTTTGGGATTCATTTGGGGTGTTTTTTTATTTCACTATTAACCCTTGAATGTTAGAGGCACCAAATTTTGGGGTCGATAAAACTTTGAAGTTAAATAAAACCTTTAGAAGTTACTATTTTTAATATTTATTAGGTAGAAAAATTCTTTTTGACGTCTAGTTTTAGCATCAAAATTTTGATTTTGAAAATGAATGATTATAATTTTTCTATTTGAGATTTTGTGCAAGAATGTTCATTGTAAATCTTGATTTTCTATTGTTGAGGGCCCATGGAAATGAGCCATAAATACACTAGATCTTGGAGAAAAAATCACATTAAAAATTCATTTAAAATAAATTCTAGAGTAGTTTGAGAGAAGCCATAAATTGATTGGAATTCACATGTTATGTATTTTAACATCATATTTTTTAGTTGCCTCAATTTTAAATTTGACATGTAAAAAGAAGGTTGAAAGGGCTTCAAATCATTTTTACAACTTTAACGTTTTCTTATCCCATGTAATCTCCAACATGTCTAGTTTGAATTTATCTAGTTGTAATTTTTAAGAAATTAATAAAACTAATCAAGATATTGACTTTATGTTCAATTTAAAGCAAATTCTAAGAAGCTCAGAAAAGACTTTGGGCATTTAAAGATTAAGATTTTTCTTTCATTTCCTATATATTTCTATTTAAGAATCTTTTTTAAAATGAAACCAAGATTGAAAATTTTCTTTTTCCAAGTCACTAAACTCAAATTTTCAACATAAGAAATTAAAAAATCAAAATATATAGTGCAATATTCTCTACTAAGAGAATTTATAGTCTTAGAATCTAGTATAAAAAAGTGCAAAATTAAGTTATTTTTCACTACAAACATTAGAATCTTGCTATTTACATTTATACAAAGAGGGCACATAATCCATAGATAACTATTTCTTGTCATTTTGTGCATCCCCCTATAGGTTACAATTAATGCACACACTTTTCTGTAAAAATTAAGAGCCATTGATCTCGTAAACAAAAATCCCCCCTCCTTCCAATGCCATTGATCTTATAATATAGATTCAGATACCGTGAGATATGGATATTCTAAGATACATATACACATAGAAGATAGATACAAATACAAAATACAAATAGAGATATGGGATATAGATACATATATGGAATACATACATATCCATACAGAATACAGATATGAAATACATACAGGAATCCCACCGAAATATCCTACATCTCGACTGCTCTTAAAAATACAAATATGTATTCAATCCACTCCAAAGACACCGTATAACATACTTGTGTTGCTTATTTTGAGAACTTTGAGATCCATGTTCTTGATATGAATTCTAGCCACAAAAATGAACTTTTATGAATTTAATGAAATAGTGAACATCAATTCTAGCTTCTAATCCAATTTAATATTTTCCAACATTTATATTTTACTGCAAATTGAACTTGCTCCTAAAATTACAATACAATACCCATAAAAGTCCCTATACATTGATTATTGATAGTTTAAGAGCATTTTCCGTGTTTGTGTAGATTTGTACCAAAAAGTCAACATAGGAGTAACTAAATAACTCCAAAATTAGCATTTAGCACTAAAATTATATGAATATTATACATACAACAACATTGTCGCTAAAATATTAATTATAGTGTTATTTTGAACTACATATAGACTTTTCTATGTATATTCATATGTAGTTCAAAATAACACTATAATTAATATTGACTTATCTATGTATATTTCCATAATTAATATTGTTTCCATGTAACTCCTCATAATTTTCATCTCATTAGTAAGACAATATTAATTATAGTGTTATTTGGAACCACATATGAAAATTATGAGGAGTTTTAATTTGGGGTAGTTTGTGGGTAGTTATAGAATCTCTACTCTAAGACAAACTTTGAAGTCCTTTATTTAACTCAATATTAAATATTTTTGGAAAAAAATAAAATCATTAGGAGTAGATTGTTTATTACAACATTACAACCATTAGGATTGGCATTTTTCAATTCCATAAATAAATTGTTAACAATTTAGAATTTAGAATCATTCTCTACTTCTTTCTACTTATTATTTTTTTGCAAGATGTTATACAATTCCAAATGATCTAAAAATTTTCAAGCATGTAGCCAACTTGCCTTGAAGAACAAATCCAAAGAATAATTGCCATTTTGTACATTTTTTCATACAAATGTGACCTCGTGAAGTGTAGCTGCTTGTTTTCTTGTAGAGTCAAAAGAAGGATTTTTGTTATGGTGAAAATTTCTGAAATTTTTCCCACGCCTTTTCAAACCAGTGTACTACAAGATCCTATCCAACCAAGACAATAATTCACTGATTTGCACCATCTCAACCTCATGATGTAGAGGACATTTTTTCAACCTCATGACATAGGACGTTTTGGCTGATGAATGACAAAGAATCTCTCCATGTATGAGAGATGTAGAGGACATTTTTTTAACCTCATGATGTAGGACGTTTTAGTTGATGAATGACAGAATCTCTCCATGTATGAGATGTGAAAAGGGAAGGTCTTCTACAATAGTTTGGTTGATGAATGACAAAGAATCTCTTCATGCAAGAGAAAAGTGAAACTATTCATCCTCCAAATTTTTTGTGAAAAAGGGAAGGTCTTCTATAATAATTTGTCTTCCAATGAATGCTTTTTCATTTTTTAAAGCCAACAATTCACATAGTATCCAAACAAATAAATAATTCCACAACGACCAACTCATCTTTTTAAAGATTAACTGTTTCTTACGTGGTATTTTGATTTGCACCATGATGTTCTACACTATCATATACATCTATGAAGAAAATTTCCAATTTAATAAGCATCTACAAATATTTGTGCAAACTTCTAACCAAATTTGTCTCATTCTCATCTACAATTCCCCATCCATTAACATAATCATTCATTTACACAAACAAAGACTATTTCAGCCATATCACTATTGAATTGCAATGGGATAAATCCTAGTACAATCAGACCTCGATAAGTGTTAGGGGTTGGGAGCATACTTTTAGTTAACACTTAGACACTAGTAACACATAACACTTATAGAGGGTGATGTCCATGATTTGTAACACTTATAAAAAGCAACACTTAGAAGAATTAAAAAGGTAAATACATAACATTTATAGAAAAAATGGATGAAATTACAAAATATTGATTCACTACTTCCTTTTCTAGTGCTTCAATATTCCTAATATATAATACTTTATGAACTTAAAAATATATGATCTTTTAGTTTATGAGCTTAAAAATATATGATCTTTTAGTTTATGAGCTTAAAAATATAAGATCTCTTAGTTTATGAGCTTAAAAATATATGATCTTTTAGTTTATGAGCTTAAAAATATATGATCTTTTAGTTTATGAGCTTAAAAATATATGATCTTTTAGTTTATGAGCTTAAAGATATATGATCTTTTAGTTTATGAGCTTAAAAATACATCTACCTATCAATTTGTTTCTAGAATGGACATCTAGAGTCACTTTGCAACTAAAAACTATTACTTTACCTCAAAATTATCTCCCCCCAAGCAATGGTTCTTACGAAAAGCCTTTTTTTGGAAACCATTAGATGGTTTTTGAGGCTTCCGAGAGAGTGCGGGTTCCCCTACTACGAGAACGTAGGGAACATGACAGCTGGCCTGCCACCTCAACATCCTGCGTGGTCGAGAGGAGACTAGGTCATTTCCGATTTTTTTTTTTCAACTTCTTTTACCATTTGAAGAATTTGAAATTTCTTTTTTTGAATTTTTTTTTTCGACAGTTCGTTGTCCTTCATTGCAGGGAACAATGAAGGGGAATAGCCTTGAAACGGGCTCTTGCAAGCCTCAAAAAACATGTAATGTCATCACTTACCGAGGTAAAATTAACAAAGTCAAGAGCACGACATTGCATAACACTTAACACTTACTAGTCTTAATTTTAAGGGAGCGGAAATCTCCATAACACATATAGAGTTTCATCCAAGTGGGAATGAGACAAAAACAAGGATCTGAATCTGTTCATCGTCCAGAAAATGGATGTCAGAGCACTCCAGGGTTAAAGAAGACATGCAATAAATATTTATTTAAATGAAATATTATAAGTGAAGGGCAAGATTCGCATACATGCAAAATATTTATTTAATTCCGAAAAATAAGCTTCAAAAATGCTAATAAAAACCCAGAAGCAACAAGGTATGCGAGATCCTTATTTACATTCAAATTGAAAAACTGAAAAATTAGAAAACTAATTTCCCACAAAATTTCAGTACACGCTTTAAATCCACTTTCAGATTCTCCTCCGGACTTCCCAAGATATAACAGATTTCATTCAAACATAGAACATAGTCAAATCATGGTAGCATACACTACTAAAGGGCTAACAGTACTGTACAATGGGATAGACTTCACACGCACAGCAGGATTCAACATTCAATCCGCAACAAATCGAAATCCAAATTGATACACAAAAATCTAACCGGTATCGAAAAATAAAAATAAAGCAATGGAACGAAAGACGAAAATTGCAGAAACAAAAAACAAAGTCAGCGTCATGTGATTAGAGATCCCTCCTCATGGAATGTTCCAATCTTCTAAATCACCAGCAACTGGGGAAAGACTTTACATACTTACAATGCAACTAAACTGCTGTCACCAAAAGAAATCGAACAAATAGCCCTGAAACAAACTGCGCATACAGTCCAAGGAAGGGGAACCTAAATATGAAAAACGGCAGGATAACCTCCCCGAGGCATCAATCTCAAGTCCAACACGCTCTCAGCTGGGCTCTACGGACATAGGAATACAAAACACCACAAAAACCTAGCCACGTCTTCAAGCTCCAACCAACGCACACGGACTCCACAAGTCCTGTGATGTGCACTTGGAAGCCTATTCGAAGGCCCATTGGTTCTCTCTTCGGACCTCCTCTTCCTCCTCGGGAGTGAAGTCATTCTTGATGTTAAACGTCTTTCGAATCTCCTCAGGGGTTTTGCCTTTAATCATGTCGGCCACAGTCTGGCAGGTTAAGTCCAGCAAGTTCTTGATGTTCAAGTAGTTCGCAGCCTGAGAAAAACAGAAAGACCAGGGATGTCAAATGCGGCGACGCAACTACAAAGAACTAGAGCACGCCACCAATGCAGGTAAAAACAACGACTCAAATAGAACACATCAACAGATAAAAATGTACCATCCATAAACATACAAACGCAGAATCGGGATTACAAACGAGACGCAATATGCGAAAATAGAGGTTCATAAAAGGAAAGGCCTTGGCAGAGAAGGGGATGTATGGGATCTCCAGTATGCTGATGTACACTCAAAGACGAAACAATACAATTTCACAAAACACAACTGGAGGGAGATTGCATACCAGGATCAGTTCAAACAAAGTCGCTTGATCCACCTTCACAAATTCGGCATCCCACGCCTTGATCTCATCTTCAGGAGTAGCAGGTTTGTCTTCACTCGTCTTCTGGTTCTCCACGTGATACTTGCAATATTCAATCACCTTCGCCAAGATGTTGCTCATCACATTGGGCAACGGAATAGGGTTATCGATGCCCGTGTCTTCCATCATGTACTGCACGGTCTGAGACTCTAATGCCACCGCCTCGTCAACCTCAAACAACTCGTTATCGTTGCTCATCAGCTTCACGCGCTTCTCAGCCATGTTGAGAGATCCCAAGAGAGGAGCCTGCAAAGTATAAAAAGCACTTACGCCACCTTCTTGCGAAACTTTACGTGAGCCCGACGAAATCAAAACCATGATAACAACATGAAACTACTGCAATAACGTAAGGACGGCTTCCATAAGCATGCAGAATAGAACCCTAAATTCAGAGAGCGCCTCCTAACCCGTCCGTTTCAAATGATTCTTCACCCCCAACATTTGAAGCCTACCCAGAGAAAAGAAAATCTCGGAAGACAAAAGAGACCACGATTGGAAATCCCCTACAACCAAACAATACTCCGTGACAATTTCCGGCTCTAACCCTTAACCTCACCCACTGGACAAGAATACAAACAACTTTCAAGCACGAGTACTAATCCAAATATCCAGATAAAATTCGAATCGAAATCATCGTAGCAACATGAAACTGCTTCGATAACCTAAAAACCAACCCGAGGGTTCCAACTAGCATCCAAACGTAAACCTAACATCAGAGCACACCTCCAAACCCTACCTCAACTCAAATCAGACGCCAAGACTTCTTAAACCAAAACCTCAACAAACACAAAAGCAAACGTCACGAACATCACAGCACACAACATCAGAGGCCGGAATCGAAAATCCACTTCATGCCAAACCAAATTGTATACTGCAACACATTCCCGAACTCCACTGCGCAAGAGTACTCACACAAGTTTCAATATAAACGAGAGCGATACTCAAGACCAAAGCACATACCAAAATAATCTACGTAACAATCTGTGGAAACGCTTGCGTTGGTGCAAAAGCAATTGACAGAGCTAATTGAGGGACGCACCTGAGCGCGCAAAATTTGTTTTGAAAATTGGATGAAACGACAGCGAAATTCACAAGCCTGAAGAACGAATTCGCGGCAAGAAATGAGAGGAGCAACTTCAATAGTGCGGGGACGTGGAAAAAGGTTTCGCGGAAGATGGGAAAACGGAAAACGACGACGCGGAGAAAAGCTGGAATGAGGAATAGGAAGCGGTGCTTCTTCCCAAGAAGCCGGAGCGCACAGACAGAGATTCATTCATCCACGAGTGTCTGTTGAAACTCTCATCCATCCGTGTTAGATTTGCTAAGGACGGAATTGCAGGACGTTTTAATTAGTGGTCATACGAAGTGGCCATGAAGGGTGCATTTACTCTTAGGGAAAATACATGAATTTTTTTATTTGTCGCTCTTGATAAAATTTTGAAATTTTGAATTCACATTTTGAATTAACCCCTAAATGCCCAAGTTTTTTCAAGTGTGTTTTGACTATGAAAAAAGAGCATGGGCTTATAGTTATCCCCATTGAAGCAAATTTTTTTTTCTTCAAAATCTAACTGTATGGATGTTTAAAGAGCTTGCTTGTTAGTATGGACACCAATTTTGAGTGCAAAATTGCATAAGAGTTGTGAGATTATAACAAGAGAAATGTACATTTTCTATTTCTAGTATGTTGTCCCTTTCCACAGTGTTTCAGAAATTTGCACATAAAAGTTTTTTGGGATTGGAGGTGACATGAACAACTACAAATTGTATTAGCACACTAAAATGCCCTTTCAAAAAACTTAATATCACTTGAAAAGCTTTTAAACTCATTACACAATCCACCTTGCAATTGTTGAGATGCAAATTTCTTTTATAAGTATAAATAAAAAATAAATCCAAATCAACACTTTCTTGTTTAAATTTTCAATGGTGAAAAGCATGAAAATACTTTACTTTCATTGGGACCATTTTCAAAGCAAATGAATAAGTACAAGTTTTTAGATCTCAAATCAAGTGAAATTGCTCAAAGTTGGAAAATGAAGTAAAATTAGCAAGCTTTACTCATCCACTAATGAACATATATGACTTTGGAGACCTCTCAACAATCAAATATGTACTTTTTCAGTGAAAAATGAAAGTTTTCAATAGTTTATCTTAAAAATTGTCCGAATTTTTTTTTAAAACCAGTCAAACAAATTTAACTGCCCACTGCAAAATAAACCTGAAATTTCAAATCGACCATGTATGGTGCCTAGGCATTTAGGGGTTAAGGTAGCTGACCTCTTTCCGACCATTGACCTATTTTCGCTAGTTAGATTGTTTTGTTTCCGATCACTTGTGATAGTTGACGTGGTTAGGTGATAGCTCATGCAACACAAATGTTGGGAAGGTGTACATTGAATTTATACAATGATCACAAGATGTACATTTGAAGTTGCAATTATCACCTACTTTGAAATATGGTCGATTTTGTAATCAAACTATGGTTGGAAATGCGGTACCCTATATAACAAAAATGGATTAAAAAGAATCTTTATGAAAGAAATTCATAATTATTTCGCTTTTGAGGGGAAAAAAGGAAAATTTGCAACCCTCTTCAAATCTATTTCTCTACTTGGAGGATTTTTCTCCTCACCAAATGCATACTAGAACTACATTAAATTGCTTAACCCCTAAAGGACCGGACTGTGTTTTAGTTGTATAGAAATTTTGGGCAGGTACCTACAAGCGGAGATTTTCATATTTGGGGCTGGAATTTTAATAGAATGTGGGGTCAAGGAATATCTTTCATATGCACCAAATTTCACGACATTTGGAAATACGAGTCAAAAGTTATAGCCTAATATGTTACTTTTTTCCCAACTGGGCAGTTCGGGCAGATCAGAAAAAATCACTTTTTTCACAAACAAAAATTTGGAATTGATTTTCTAGAGTTTTATATACACAAAAAGCTTTGAATCATTCCATTTTGATCAATGAGTCAAAAGTTATGAGGATTTTTTGTTTGCGAACAGTTTTGGATTACCTACTCTAAAATAAACTTTGGAATCCTTTATCTTACCCAATTTTCAATATTTTTGGACAAAAATAAAATTGTAGGATGTAGATACATTATTACAACATTTAGACCATTGGGATTGGAAATTTTCAATTCCATATTTAAATTGTAAATAATTTAGTATTTTTAATCATTATCTACTACTACCTACTTACTATTTTTTTCCTATATGTTGTACTATTCCAAATGATCTGAAATTTTTCAAGCATGTGGCCAACTTGTCTAGGAAAACAAATCCAAAGAAGCACCACCATTTAGGTCATTTTTTCATAGAAATGTGAGCTTGTGAAGTGCAGCTGCCCTGCTTTTCCCAGGGTCAAAAAAATGATTTTAGTTAATTTGAATGCTTATATCTTGCAATCCACTTGGTGGAAATGTCTGAAATTTTTACCACATGTTTTTTATACTATATAATACAAGATCCTACGGTTAGATATGTCAGAAAAAGTTTTTTTTCAAAATTTTGGTACTTGTACTAAAAATGACAGTTTGGGAGCGTTTTTGGTGAAAGTATAGTGACGGTCCTTTAAGGGTTAAATGGTCGGAATGAGGTCGGCTACCTTAGAAGCTATCTCAAATTCATTTGGAGCAATGAAGAATATAGAATTAATGTGGTACAAACTAGGGGGCAATTTTCTTACAACTACCCTACAAAACATAAAATTCACCTTGTAAGATCCACCCTATAGGATTTACTTTGTGTGACCACTTTGATGCAAGGCAAAGGGCATTAGATTATCTCTATTAGATGAGATTCACCTACTCAACAAGACTATGATTTCCCTAGAGTCCCCTACAATTCCCAAATTGTAGGAACTCCGCCACAACAACTATATGATGTGCTTGAGCAACTGCCACATTAGATAATAATAATTAATTAATTTTTTGATATATACTCTGTATTTTTTATTTTTTAACCCCTAAAGTCCCAAGGCCATTTTTTTGGAGTCAAAACCACTCAAAACTATCACTTCTGCTACGTTCACCTATGAAATAAATTTCTTAAATATTTTTTAGAATCCAACCATAGGATTTTATTTTACACTTGTCTTAGATCATATGACAAAATTCTTGTAATGTTTGACCGTATAGATTGAAAGATATTAGCATTGAAAAAAAATTCTTTCAAGAAGTTGCTATGATTGCCCGCAAAACAAAAAGTTCCATAACTTTCACATCACTAATCCAAATGGAATGAATCAAAGTTTCCCATTTAGAAAAAAATATAATCTACAAGAAAAAAAATATTAAAAAACTTATTTCAATCTTTTGTGGATTTTTTTGGTGGATGGTCTCCTCCCATTTGAGGTTGTTGTGGCATAACTTTTGCTCCCGGGCACCAATTGAAATAAAAATTATATTTCCAAAAAGCTCATAAGTTTCTCTATCTTATGAGAAAGTTTTAAAAAAAATTCAATAAAAATTGAGAACATAGGAGCCTATCCAAAATCCATTTTGTCCTTGTAGGGACAATGGGACTTTAGGGGATAATATTTTATTATTATTCTTTATTTTCGCTAGTTCATAGAATGGGAAACAAGCCTGAAATGGCCCTCCAATTCCCCCCCTAAACATCTATTGCTATAGTCCTTCAAATGGCTACCTAAAGCACTAGTTTGAAGGTCCAACACGTTTTCTCAAAAAATGACATCCCTTGCTCTTCGCTATCACACACAACACTCCGTGGCTCCGCAAAATTCTAATGACTACTACATTATATGGGCTCTCTTTGACAAGCCCTTCAAAAAGAGAAGACAAGATAAAATATTGTTATGATTGTACATTGACTCTATTTCACTATAGAATTGATCCAACTGTCTTCATACATTTATTTTTGTGGAATGAAGTGTTGTAACTTTGAGTTGCACCATAGGGTTTTTCAATCATGCTTCAAACACCAATCAATTGGGAGGGTCACTTTTCGTCAATTTGAAGGCCCAAAATTTAAAGGAATATAAAGGATGCCTTAGAGCACATTGCCATTAGCTAATCAGAGCTTTGATTTTAGGACATGCACCATGCTTTCATTGCATGATGACATGGGCCAGGGCCTCCAACCAACCCTCTAGCCTTCCCCCTATGTTTGAAGCAAAATCAAACATAAAGGGACAAGAGGGTCAACTAGACCCTTTTATTTTTAACAACGAAATAAAAAGTGAAAGCTATAGTCTTGTGTGCTTTAATGAGCTATGCTCAACTTTATTAATTACCATATCACAAGTTACAATTTGCCTTGTTCATGTGTTTATTATATGTCATATTCACCCATCACAGATTTAGAGGGCATAGTTTAAGGTGAGAAAATCTACCTTTGAGGAGATAGAATGAGAAGTTTGTAATACTTTATATCTACATAAAAAGTGAAATTAATTAAAGGTTTAGCCATTTACTTTGCATAAAGATAATGAGGCAAAAAAATGGGAAAAAAGCCAATCAATTACAATGCAATCTAGTTGGAATTAGGGTTTACAATTAATATCATTGGGACAATATGTTCCTAAAACTTAACTACTTACACAATCATGAAAATCCATCATAGAATCTTATAGAACTCCAAATACATTACAATGTTTGCTTTAGAAATTGTCAGAAGACAATTATAAATTAGTATGAACACATGCCTTTATTCTCATATAGAAAATTGAATACCATAATGAAAAAAATAAAACAACAAATTAGCACTACAATCAACAATTACATATGCAATTCAAAAACTGAGTACTAAGGCAAATTTTTTAATTTGTTTGGAGTTCTATAAGATTCTATATTGGATTTTCATGATTGAGTAAGTAGTTAATTTTTAGGAACATATTAAGTGTCCCAACAATATTAAATACCATTAGTCTTAATTTCATCTTGAATGCATTGTAATTTGATTGGCTTTTTCTCCGTTTTTTGTTCCATTATATTTATGCAAATTAAATGGTTAAACCTTAATTAATTTCAATTTTTACGTAGATATAAAATATTACAAACTTATGATTCTATCTCCTGAAAGGCAATTTTTTTCTCACCCAACACTATGCCCTCAAAATGTAATGGTTGAACAAGGCAGATGGTAACACATTTTTAATGAGGCAAATGGTAATAATGCAAGGCATATTATTTATAACAATGAGACAGTAATTAATAAAGTGAAGGGCCCTTTGTTACTCCATTCGCAATGCTCATGGATCTTTCTACAATTGTGTCTCGTCCTTGAGACGTTGCCAACAATGAAGAACAATTGAAAAGGAGAAGAAATTTGTATGATATCTTGAATTTGTAGCAAATTTGAGTATGAGCAATGGTTTCATTTATTTATTATAGCTAAATTATGTTACTCTAGAATGTGGGCTTGGGAAAATTTAAATAGACTCTTTAGCTTGAGGTGTATGGAGAAAAATTTGAGGATGCCGATGGCATATTTGAGCATTGGTGGGGGTATTTCCAACTTGGCTACAATAAGATGACTATGCACCCAAAAGAGGCGTACCGGTCTTGGTTTGCAATTATCCCCCTTCCACTTCCAAAAATTGAGAGGTGTTGATTTTTAAAAAGAAAATCTTGCTTCCCCTCTGACACCATTGATCTTAAAAAAGTTGGGATATAGATATGGATATGGATACTGTATTGATATGGAAGACATGATATAGACTTGGGATACTATATTGAATATGAATACGGATTGACATACAAATATGAATTGGTATACGGGATATATCCCATATTGAATGTCACAGCCAATGCCACTTCAAATGTACAAATAGGGGTTGGGGTATTGGAACAAATTAAAATATAATAAAAAAAAAGCTTTTAAGATGGGGGAGAGGAGTGGGGATAATGGAATGAATTAAAATTTAGTAAAAAAAGACTTTTAAAATGGGGGAAGTGGGGGCTTTTGGGTGCATAGAGTGTCACTATGATTTTTGGACTAATAGATGCATTTTTCATTTTTGTAGTGATCTTGAAAAGCCATTCACTAGTCACTTTTTAATCTCAGTTACCTTCTAAGATTAAACAATTAATTGCAAATTCCTTGCAACAAAAGATTTATTTGAATGCTCTTTTAACTTTCTCAGTCACATGTTCTATGAATCTAATAACCTTATTCCTTCTACAATGCCTTGTTAGTTACATAGCCAAATCTATAGAACACATTATTTTAGTGTGGAATTTGGCTACCAAATCAATGCGAAATCTATTGTAATTGTATTTGTAGGCAACAATTGTGACTATTCACTCCTCAAGTATGAATAATTTAGTTATCTTATGATCATGGAATTACAATCATACCAATATGCCATTTTTTAAACTAAGATAATTGCATCTAATTGTGACCCATTTTTTAAATTGACATGTTTTTGAAACGACCACCTACACATATGCCTATAGATTCTTCTCCAGAATAGATAACCTCTATTCAGATACCTTGTTCATATGCTTATTGAGATGATTTGTTACATGTAGAAACTTTAACCATTTCAATTAATAGTGATGCTGACAACTAAAAGTGATGCTGACTTCGAAGGTTTAGGACATGTCCGAACATGGGAAAAATTAGATGAATGAAAATTGGATGAATGAAAATCGTCATCCTCCGCCTGCTGTGCATCCGTCGCCGACTGTGCGTTTGCACTTCGGAGCGCTCCAGGGTTAACCTTTTTGCAGGGAATTTCTTCACCAGAGCAACGTCGATCATCAAATCGCAGAGGTGAGAAACCCTAAATAAACCCTTCTTCTTCTCCATCTGCGCTGAATCTCGTCATATATGCAGACGTGTTCGTGGAACCCTTTGCTTTTGTTTCAGCCCTCAACGGAAATTGAGGTTCTGCAATTGGAAAGGCTTCGCGAAAACAGTTGTAGATAGATAGTTAGGGTTTGTGTCTTCTAGTTAGGGTTTGCCAATTTGTCCTGTGATTTTTATTCCAGGTGTAGAAGAAGTTGGGGGTCGCTCTTCTTCTATTATAGTAGGCTTGATGCATTGTCACGTTCTCTCAAGAATTTTAATCAGTTTTCAGGAGGGAAATCTCAATTTTCAATCTGGTGCTCCATTCTTCTAGCTTTTCTCTTGAATGGGTTTCCCCCTTGCGGCGGGTCACGATGCCATGGCGCTCCCGCACGTAAAGAACAAGAGTGTGGCCCCTGCCTTGATTTCCATGCGCCCTGATGGTGCGTGTGGTGTTGTTGCCGTTGGCGCTCACCTCCGCATCTTCGATTTCAGGTCCTTTCTCTCTCTTGCATTCCTCTGTCGCCTGCTGTACCCTCTTCAATTGGACTGTTTGCGCAATTTGCGCAAGTTACCGAATCCAGTTCTCTATCCGTGATTCCTGGACCTCGACAGTGCAACCGTGATATTTTTTGAAATAATTATGATTTAGATGATAAAAGGGATTCATAGCTTTGCAAGAGAACTCCAGTGCCAAGCTCATACTTCTAGAGCCGATCTAATGCCAAGGTTTTAGAAGTTTGTTTTCGCAGGGCTTTGTTCAGACTGGGATCTCTAATAAGACTTCTTCATTGGAATGACTTTTTAGGGTTTTCTGGACGGAGTGCACACATAGTAGAAGAAACTAAAGACAGCTTTTGAATTTCAACGTAGTCACTGACACGAGATTGGCATGGATGATGGTGCAGCACGCAATCTGCAGTGGACGTTAAGGATAATACGGTTCCAGCACTGCACGGGGATGCCATAAGATCAGTTGCCTTTAACGTGGACGGTTCATTGTTTGCTACCGTGGGTGATGACAAGCGAGTCAAGCTCTGGGATTCTAAGACCTGGTCGTGCATCAAGACCATGTACGTTGAGAATCTTCTCGCATTCTTCTTGTTCAAGAATAGATTTGACTGTTTCCATTTCGCAAGCAGGAATCTCTTTTCTTTCTCAGCTTTCAGGTTACTTTCTCTGCAGTTGCTTGATGATTGCTGTCTGTTTTACGAATAGTGCATTTTCGGGGGGACGGGGGGTGGGTGGGTTCTAATTGTGAAGGATGGAGCATCTTATTCAGAGAAGTGCCGCATGCATGGTAGAATGCTTGCAGATGCGTTCTGCAATGTTTGCGTAGCTGAAATTGGAATGATGCAATGGCAGATGTCTGACAAAGAAAGTGAGTGCAGTCACTTTCAGCAACGACAGTGCATGGTTCATGGTGGCGGACAAGTTCGGAATTGTCTACGTATTTTCTACTTCTCGGGGATCTGTTGATGAGCCTGTTCAACTATTGGCTCACTGTTGCAGTATTATCACCGACATGGTATTCTCTCGCCTGTATTGAATACCAAATTGTAAACCTGAAACCTGAAATTTCTGATTTTGCTATGTCCGCATCCGTGTGGACGTTGATGAAGTCAAACTGATGCAATCTGGTGTGTTGGGATGTATCTTGCCCAAGAAGTTAATTTCGATGTTTGCGAAACTTCATATTGGCTCATTGTTGGAACCGCAGATTTGCTCGCCAGACGGCAAGTATATTGTGACCTCTGACCGAGATTTCAAGATTCGGGTAATGTTTAGTACTTCTTTGCTTTTGAATGATTCAGAACATTCACAATGTCATCTTATTCAAGCAGCTCAACCGTCCTGCTCTGATGCATTCTCCATTACCATTGCAGGTCACGCGATTCCCCGAGAGCCCCCTATCAGGAGCGCATGAGATACACACATATTGTCTTGGTCACAACAAGTATGTATCTTTTACCTACCTGAAATGGTGTATATATTTCGTTAAAATCACATTTTTTTTCATGGATTTTCCATGAATTGCTCTTGATGGGGAGACTGTGTTTGCCCACAGACGGATTTTCTAACTCAGATGATAACGTAGATAACTTCACAGAAGTTAATTCACAACACTTTTAAGACTTCATGAACCTGAAATTGTACAACTCTCCCACTTACTCCGCTGGGAAGTTCTTTTGTCAAGCGAGTTTTGTCAAGCAGTTTGGACGATGAATTTCCCAAGAGGTTTTAATCAAACTTGTATTTCTCTAAGAGGGGTTGGACAAAGAATTTCTCCTTTAATGATAGTCATCATTAATTGTCATAGTTTTGCTGTCGCAGCTGAAAGTTTGAGGGATTCACTGGTGATGGTGCTTTCGTTCACTTCTTATTTATTCTTCCTTTGTAGAATCTATGGCTTGTGGAGCTGATTTTCTAGGAGGTTTGGTATATGCATGTAGCAAGTTTAACCCAATCCTTGCAGTTTTGTGACTTGTCTTGCATTTGTAGGTTTTGAAGGTTTACTTGTCTCTGGAGGTGGTGACTGTATGGTGAGGTTCTACGTCCTTTTCAGCACTTCACAGTTGCGTTCGTCCTTGACTTCTTGTGTGATCTAAATTTGAAGAATACTTATACTTGAATGCTCTTGCTTGTTTAGTTATCCTGTCGCTTATCTTACAATCTAGTGACTGAAGGGTATGTGGTCGTACTAAAATATGAAATCAATATTTTTAGACAATTACTTCTAGTATTTTGTCATAAGTGGCGCTTTGTTGCTGTGATACCAGGTTCGGTTGTGGGAGTACGAGAGTGGAACGTTATTGGATACCTTTGATATATCTCAGGTATCTGAAATTCGCCACATGTAGCAGTATTGATATTAGGATCCAGCATTTCTGTTCCACGTTAATCAATCATCCGCAGAATCTGGTTCACATTGTAGCGCGTTGATGTGCTGAAAACACTTGACAAGTTTCGGTGCAGGGAGATGTAGGCAATTCAAAAGAAGACTCCAGAGCAGTACTTGCAGTTGCTGCTTCGCCTACTGAATCTACAGTGGCTGCTATTTTTGAAAGGTAAATTAATACTGTAGAATATGTTCATTTATTTTCTCATGTTTTTTGCTTTCGTGAATCTGTTTTTTCGCCTGCTTTTGTTTCTATTTTGCCACTGAGTTGACTAAGTAAATTCATTATTGGAGGTTTTGATTTTTTAAATTAAGAGATTATTATCAGAATCTTCTAATTGGTTTTTCATGTCAAAGAAAATATATCGAAGATAACCATTTCAACGTGATGGTTCTGCTGAAATTCTCTTGTAGAATTCCTCAATATGTTACCGGTATATGAGCCAAAGACTATTATTTGTGCGCAGATTTGAGGGAGTCCTCATCTTTACTTGTGATGTGGCCGAGAAGAAATTGAAACTACTAAAGGTGAGGTCCCTCTCAATTTTCATGTTCAATCCTTTTAAGATTGTTCCTGGAATTGCATGCACTTTAGTTTTAGGTTGGAATGGCTCTACTGTTGACTTCAGATCATTGCAAATTGTTCTGAGCCTTCTTAATACTTGGGTCCTGGCATTCATATGTGCCACTTATTTTCATTTGTGTGCTTCATAAGGGTACCTTTATAATTAGGATAAGCCTTCTCCTTCTGTTACGTTGATTGTTTTGGCTATAGCCCTTTGTAACCGGTATTTGTTGGCTTATGCAGAAGGTGGTAACTTCAGGGTACTCTCCTAGCAGTATATCGTTTGACTGCAAAGGGAACCTTTGGTTGGTGGCGGGGGCTGCTGAAACTGTAGTGAAGGGCGATGAGTTTGTGACACCCGACGCCGTAGCTGCTGCACAGATTCAGGCACACGCTATTGCTCTAGCTGCTGTTACCCACGTCCAAGTCGTAAGGGACTGTTTATTGTTGGATGGAGCATCGGTCCCCGGCGGCGACTCTTTACTACGCACGCTACAAGGAGGCGAAGCTGATGTTTCGAAGGTACAGTCTGCCACTGAAGCTGCAGAGATTGCCATGAAAGACCTGCTGTCGAAGAGGCAGTATACTGTTGAGCAGAGAGAGAATAGGAAGCGGATGCGGAATGATAAGAAGGTGACTTCTGCATGAAATAGAAAAGTGTTTTTTACTCGGAACAGGTTATTATTTCTTTTTAATTCTTGAGAGGGTGTGCAAAGTGGCAGAACCAAACGGCACATTGTGAATCACGTGGACAATTTTGTACCATAGAAATTGTCAGACTAGGGACCGATAGATAAGACTGCAACCGTGGTTAGAAAAATATTTAGATAAAAACTACTGCAGAGGAGTCCATTATATTGGAAATGGGTCATTTAGCGTAACCCAACTTTTCTGATGTAGGTCTTGAACAATATTTGCAAATCAGGTCACGGCTTTCTTAACCAGTACGCTTTTATGGTGTCAAATTTCACTTTGAATTTTTTGAAACTTTTTTTGAAGGTAAGGAAATATACCAACTTTCTGGGATCATAATTGTTATTTCAATTGGTGCTTAGTTGAAAAGTTATGCACTTCTAAGTACAAAATGCTCAAGCCTGGGCTGCAGTAAGAAAATAAGAAAACTTGAAATAATTTAAATAATTAAATTTATTCTCATGGAGTATATTTTTGCCTAAATGAAAAGCTTTGATTGATTCGATTTGAATTAGTGATGTGAAAGTTATGAAGATTCTTGATTTGTAGGGCACCAACTAAAACAATAAGGTCCATATTAGTATTTGTTTAGGCATCAGCTAAAGCAATAGTGAAGGACTATGCTTGCTTGTATTTACTATATCCATTTGAGGTTTATAAGATCAATCAATTTATTTGCCATGATTTTTTTCCACTTTGCAATAGAAAAAACACAAAGACTATTTCTTGTAAATGAAATTTAAATTCTTTTTTTACAAATTGATTGTATTCTTCTTGTATTTTTAAACCAATGGTCAATTTTAATTTAGGTATCATGTAGGTTGTATATCACCAAATAGCACCCAAATATTATAGGAGAATTAAAGTAGATAGTTATCTACTTCTCCAAATAAAAAATAAATCACCACATGTAACGTGGTCAAAGACTTGTGCCTCCCTCACTCTTTTTCGCACGGCTAACACCTAATGTGTACAGTCCAACTATACAAGTTAGCATCTGGGATTTAACTTCAAGAACCTAAGTCCTAAATTAGTCTACACTCTTAGGGTCTCACTTAGTTTCACCCACGGGCCCCCATGGCTAAGTACTTTAAGGCATAGGTGGGACTTAGTTCCGACATCACACTTACCTTACCCTTTGCACCAATGCAATGTGGGCCTCCCTACCAAAGGTATTGGTCCTCACGCCCAACACTTCCCAACTGGGGTTTGCCTACTTGGCTATAAAGTTGCGGCGTCACGCCACGAGCCCAGCCTCATGCCAAGTTAAGTGGCCGTTACATCCTCCCCCACTTAGAATACTTTATGTTTGCATCAAGTCCTCCTCATGGCCCCTTGTCACTCTAGTCCCTGTGAGGTCGACACACATGCCATTTGGGTGACCACTCCTAGGTGCCATGTCTTAGTACTTACACTTGTTCTAAGACTTAATGCTTTCTTTCTACTTTGAGCAATTTCACTAACATTTCCTGATTTACTAGATCTTCTTAGCTTTTATCTTTTGAGTTTCCCTTAGAGTATTTCCTTTCATACCCTACGTGCTACAGTACAGATTATAGTCACTTTGTGCCAACAGGTAGAATGCAATCCAGGGTAGCAACTTCCTTTCTTTGTTTACCCATATGGGACATGGTTGGCCATCCATTGGCATCCCGCTCCAAAGTGTGCCAAGCTACAGAATCCTCTAGCAATTCAACACCCACAGCTTAGGCTCACCACATCTAAGCTCACTGCCTACTCTTTCAAGTGTTAGGTGAGTCCCCTTAGCAGCGTCCATCCTCTACGTCGTCTCCTTGGTTCCCTCCTTGACTTAGCTCTCTCACCCTTTTTTAACTTAGAACTGGGCATTCCCTTTTCTATTCCAACATTGCCGCGTTAGTGACAGTCCAAACATTCGAGGTATCTCTCTCCCCTCCCTCTCAAAGGTCGTGATGTCCTCATCACTACGACTTGTACGTAATTGTTGCTGGACCATGTAATGTAGGCATCATGTAGGTTGCATATCACCAAATAGCACCCAAATATTATAGGAGAATTAAAGTAAATAGTTGTCTACTTCTCCAAATGAAAAATAAATCATTGTGTGAGATGATAAAATGTACTAATGGCTTCATTTTAGTGAGACCTCACTACTACAAGCTCAACAATGGTCCATAGAGCATAGATTATACGCTTCAACTATCTCACCATTCAAATTGACATGTTTCAATTCCATTTTAGAATTATTAACAATTTGAATTTTCCTTCCATCATGTATCTACTTCTACTTAACAATTTTTTGAATGAAAATCAATTTGATTTTTTCTTGAAGTTTTCTCCCTAGATTTTGAACTCAATTCCTCTTCACTTTCTCCACATTCAATACAAATCTAGCATATCAATATTTGGCAACTAAACTTGATAGTGATATTGTCTAAAGGATTTGTATCAAATAGAGAAGATGGCAAAATTTGGGAAATACATAATATTCAATAGTTTGTGGCTCTTCTATCTTTCTCCAACATAATGATGTGGAATATTCTACATTGTATGGGAGTACATATGGCATTAAGTAGGAGGATGGTGAACAATTTCAATCCAAGAGGATTTCAATTGGTCTTCACTAGCCGCTTGTTTGCACCAGAAGAATGTGTTGCACATTCTTTTATACATCAAATCTTAAAATAACCAAATGAAATTGATTGTGTCATTAAAAAAATGGTAGTAGTTGGATGAACTTTGTGGATGAGGATTCAAGAGAAAAAGAAGCCTCTTTGAAGGCTACTAAATGTTATGTAGCACAATGCTATAAGACAATGCCTTATAGTTATTTTTATGAACAACATCATGTAATTTGGGACATCATGTTATTCAATGAAAGACTATACATTTACAATATAATGCATATTGTGATAGAATTCATGGACTCCTTCAATTGCCAGTGCCATATGAACATTTTTAAAACATGTATTAGGAATAGTTGAAGAGGAGAAATGTAACCAAAGTTGTAAGGTTCATAGTCTTATAGTGGAATAGGAAATATGAGGACAAAGACAATGAATTTGCATAAAGGTGCAAGGTCCATTGCAAAGCTGTTTTAGAATGTGGCAAAGCATGACAAAATGTTTTATATAAGCACATTTTAATTTCAATTTATTTGTACTTATATATTTTTTGAATTTTGGCATTGGAAATTTGGTTATCAAATTGAATGAAGATGGCTTATAGGATTTGTAGAAATGTTTCTGAGGTTATTTTATGCTACATTTGCATTTATATCTATTTTATATTTTTTTAGGGGTGTGGGGCCTTTGGGTGAATGAAGATGGTTCACAAGTTTCTACAAACACGAATTCAAGTTCTTTGTATGGTATTTCGTTTGCCTTTATTTCTATTTTTGTTGATTGTTCAATTGCATAAAGAAGGTTTGCTATATTTTCAACACTAACTCCAAAGGATTTGTATGGCAATTCATATGCTAATTTTTTTATTTTAAATTTTGGCAAAGGATATTCACATCTTCAATTGAATGAAGATTGCCATTGCGTTTTCAAAAATCATTGAAGGGTATTTTTCTCTAAATCATTTGCATATCTATATCTATATATAGAGAGAGATAATTTCTTATTGTATTTTGGTCTTAAAGTGCATAAAGAGAAGTTGTAGAATACAAAAGTTTTTACAAAAAAATTGGGGGTATCTAGAGCAATCATAGAGTATTTCATTTACATTGTGATAAAATAGAATCTTTGCATTAATATCATGGTCTTCAATTGAATGGAGAGGGCTTGTGGAATTTCCTTTGATTAATCCAAGGTGTGCTTTTAGAAATTCATATACATTTATTTTTTTGTACAATTGAGGCTTACAATATTTGGGGCTTTAATAGAATAAAGATGACTAGCATAATTTTTGCAAAGAAATTTGAATTATTAATAGGATATTTTTTTTGTATTATTTATTTATTTTTGGTTACCTTAGATATTCAAGTCTTCAATTGAATGGCAATGGCTAAATGGCAAGGTTGTCAAGTTGCCCAAGTGGTCTGTCCATCTAGTAGAGGTGACTTTTGAGACTCCCATTTGATGTAGTCAACTATATATTGATTTTTTGTGAAGGTAAAGGATACAACGTGGACTTACCTTGTCCATGTTGTATGTCAAGTGGTTGCCGCTGTCGCGTCGTATAGGTGTACACTATATGAAATCTACAATTGTGTGTAAAAGCGTAGGAGTTTTTTTTCATTGGAGTTTCAAGAGACATTTGGAGTGATGATCCTCTTGAACTCTAATTTTTTTTAACCTCTGTTAGACAACTATTTAATCCTAGTTCTTATATTCTTATACCCAGAGATGTTTTGAAGCTTTATTTTGTTTAGTTAGAATTGTTAAAAATGAAAGGTGAAACTTATTTTACTTTTTGTTTGATTTTAAATGGATTAAAAGTCCACGTAGGGGATAAGGATAGAGTTATGGAGATAAAGGGATGGCCAATGGATGAAAGACAATATATATGGTGTTTTAGAGGCCAAAATTCACTTGCTTAGGTGGATGGCATGGAGGTTGAGGTGGCGGATGAGGTGGAGGCTCTTCTTCTTTCACCTCCAAGTTAGTTTACGAGAGCCGTGTGTTCAGAGGAGAATAGCACTTTGTACATAGAGAATTTGGCTATGAAAATTTGGGAGGATGTTCATCTTGTTTTGGTGATTCCGAAAACCTATCACTCTCTCAAATTGGAGTTTAGGTGTGAAAATTATGCTTGATAGAGTGAGAGAGGGAATTTTTTTTTGAAGTTTGAGGGCAGAATTTTTGAGAGCTCATATCTATCTGATTAGGAGGTTCTTGATTTTGAGATTTGTTGTGGTTGCTTATTGAGTTGTTAGCTTTCCAAAAAGCTATCATTCTCTTGGTTTGGAGTTAGGATGCAAAAGTTATGGACTTGAAGGTGAAGTAGTGAAGAGCTGCCTTTTGAATTAGAGAGTGTGAACTTAAACCGGCTATAAAAGTCGGACAGTATCTTAGTTTTGAGTGAAACTTTGAGGTGTTGTAGATATTTGTGTTAGCTTTTCAATGAAAAATTATATGATCAGTTTGGAGTTACTATGTGAAGGTTATAGCTTTGGAAGTGAAGTAGTAATGAGTTGCCTTTGAGTTGAAGAGAGTAAACTTTGACCAACTATAAAAGTCGGATAATATGAGCTTTTGAGTTGAAATTTGGAGGTGTTGTATTTTTGTGTTAGCTTTCTAGAGAGATATCATACTCTCAATTTGAACTTTTGAAGAGGATTTGACACTCATATTAGTGTCAAGTACACTTTTGGAAGACTTCGTACAGTTTATGCACAACTCACACTACTTTTGTATAAACATGTAATACTTTATTTGACCTTTATGGTTCATGATGGAGGTTATATGAGCATGATTATGAGGCAAATTATGGGGTTTATTTGAGCATTTTTATGGGTATATTTGATTTTAGGATCGTCCGTATCTTGAGCCAATTCTAGTTGCAACTAAGAACCTTGCATTTTCCCAAGGCAAGGCCTCCCTATCTGACATCGCCTAGGACATTGGATGTGGGTGTAAAGGAATGGATGCTTTCTGAATAGGTAAAGGCAAAGGGATGGTCATGAACATTGAAGATAAAGATGTGTAGTTGTGGAAGGGATGCTTGGACACGGAAATATGAGTACCGATGCAATGGTTAGGTGCAATAGTATGAACAAGAATGGGAGGCTAGGAGTGGATGTGTGGGGGGCAATTACCATAGGTGGCAACACTAATAAAGTCCAACATACACCTCTAGGGCCTTCACACATTATATAAGTTGCTATAGGATTTTAATTTTTAGAATATCATTGGAGGTGAAAATTCAAATTCTAGTACATTCTATTTTTAATTTTCTACTTTATATTCATAATTTTGGTTTCTAAAACATGATTGCACTCCAATTTGGTAATTAATTTCCTTCTAAAAGCCTATAATACTATTTGATTAAAGTCTAGGTTAATCTAAAGGTCTGCTATTTTATTTTGTATATTCACTTTTGGGATTGCAATGATTTTAAATGACCATCATTTTTTTTAAAACTACTAAATATTATTCTTGGTTGCTCCAAGAGATTAGGATTTTATTTTGTCAATTCATCTTACGGGTAGGATTGATTTAATTTTAAATGGCCGCCATCACTTTTTTAAAAATCAACAAACACCAATATTGGTTGCTTTAAAAGATTAGGATTTTGTTTGATGATGCTAGTGTGTGAGCATAGAAATGCAAAATACACTAGCATCATCAAATATGGAAGGTTTCTATAATATAGACACCTAATTAACATAAGTGTATAGTCTTCTAGGCTTATAGATTCATAATCCTAGGCTCACATAATAGTAACCCTTGAATTTTGTTCTGTCAATCTATCCTTGGGTTTGAATTGATTTTAACCCCCAAAGCCAGTGTTCCCTTAATCAAACTCTTATTATCTCAATTTTTAACATACTTTCATGAATTTCTTTTTGAAGATAGAATAACACTTAGCTTATTGGGAATATTATTTTTATTTCAATGGATTACCAAGAACAAAATTTATGTCACACTAAACTCAAAATTATCAAAGCCTAGGTTGCAAAAAAGACCCACAGAAATTTGAAATAAAAATTTGAAATTTTATTCCTTACGGATTACATTTCTATTTATCTAAAAAGATTCCATCTCTTGAATTTGGATTAGTGATATGCAAGTTATGGAGCATCTTGTTTTGTAGGCTCATAGCGTCTTCTTGAAAAAACAACTTTTGAGGAGTCAAATCCATTTTTGAACTTAGTTTTCATAATTTTTGAAAAAACAAAATTGCACAAGATTTAATTTGATTGTGAAAACAACCTCACCCTTGAGATTAGTGTGTTCCAATTCCATCTTAAAACTATTAATAATTTAGATTCCTTCAATTTAATACTTACATCCACTCAACAATTTATTGAAGAATGAAAATCAAGTTTATTTTTTCATATTTTTTTCTTTCAAACCATCAACTGCATTCTACAATATGAAAAAAATATTATTCAAAATTTGTAATGCAAAATTTTTAAATTCAAAAGATTCAAAGCCTTATACAATAATTAAGTGTAGCAAGGTGCAAAGACACTTGTTTTCTTCACTTTAATCCCTATAGGACCAAGGCCATTTATTTGTCAAAAAACACTCAAAACTGCCATTTTTGTTGGATTCACCCAAAAAAGTAGAAAAAATGTTTATTTTAGAATCTAACCATAAGATCTTGTACTTTTGACTTATTTGAGATCATGTGGTAAAAATTTCATGAAATTTGACCATAGAGATTGGAAGATATTAGCATTCAAAGTTGGAAAAAAAGTTTTTGAAAGTTGGCTTGCAATTTCCAATGACTTTGACTACCATTTGTAGAATTTTTTTGCACTACAGGTTGTGAATTAAAAAGAAATTGCGTTGAAGAATCGACTTAAAAGTATAGGATAATTCATTTTTTTTAAAAACACTTGATTTTTATTCTTTAAAAAATTGTTAAGTAGAAGTAGGTCCAAGATTGAAAGAAAAACTAAACCACTATTATTAGCTCTAAGATAGGATTGAAATACAATAACCTCAATGGTGAGATTGTCTTAGCAAGCAAACTTAACCTCATCAAACAATTTTTTTTGAAGAATTGTGAAAATAGCATTCAAAAATGAATCCTACAAGTTATTTTTTTTAAGAGATGCTAACATATCATTGTATAACCAGACAATGGTCTTATGCATGCTAGGAAGGTATTATACATTTGCAAGATAATTGGGAGGGAATTTCAATTAAGTCAAGGATTGAGGGTGGCTAATGAGCCATATAAAACAATTTTGTTCACTATAGGGGGCCCTTTTTCAAGGATGCAAAAGGGAATCTTGCTTAATTGGTAAACAATAATAGATTAAATCAAAGCTTTACATGTAGACAAAAATGTAATTTATATATATATTTTTTATTTAATTATTTAATTATTATTATTATTTAATTATTTTACTTTTTGTAATCCTTTTTATTACTAGTTGAGTTTAGTTCTAGGCTTTTTGAATTATAAGTCTTACTACCAGGCACCAACTGAAATAAAAATTATATTCCCATAAAGCTAATCAATTTTTCTTTCTTATGAAAAGATTGAGGTCATAGGAACCTACTGGAAATCCATTTTGTCCCCCAATAGTCCTTTAGAATTTAGATGCAAACATCTTGCAATCTACATAATTAAAGTTCATCAAATTCTTTCTACACATTTCTTTACAATACAAGGTAAGATGGTTTTATCTGCAAGAAAACAAATGTTTTGCAATTTTTCTCAACATTTGAAATCATACAAATGCCCAAATTTCTTTACTCACAAACTTTCTTAACCCCTAAAGGACCAAACACCATTTTTTGGCAACATAGTGATTTTGGGTAGCCCACTAAAGAAGAAAATTTGTTTTCTTTGTAAATTTCACACAATGTGTGCCCAAGGAGTAGCTTTTAGGCACAACAATTTTCATAACTTTTGATTACATGATTCAAAAGTTATTGCATGATATGTAATTTTCAGTATTCAATGGATAGCTTGGGCAACCCAAAAAACTTCTTTAAAAATCACTTTAAAAATAAATAAAAATATGAAATTAGTTTTCTAGATTTATATATACATGAAAAGCTTTGAATCATCCCATTTTGATTTACAAGATGAAAGTTATGAGGTGTTCTAGTTTGCGGGTAGTTATGAATTCTTTACTCGAAAATAAACTTTGGAGTCCTTTATTTAACTCAATTTTTTATATTTTTTGAAAAAAATAAAAAAAATATGATGTAGATTGTTTATTACTACAACCATTGAGATTAAAATATTTTTCAATTTTATAATTAAATTCTTAACAATTTGGTGTTTTGAACCACTTTGTACTTCTTTGTACTTTGTATGTACTATTTTTTTATCTAAAAATTTTCAAGCATGTAACCAACTTGACTTGAAGAATGAATTTAAAGAGTAACTACCATTTTGGACATTTTTTCATACAAATGTGACCTTGTGAAGTGCAGTTGCCCGGATTTTCACAGGGCTAAAAAAATGATTTTTGTCACTTCATCAAATGTTAATATCTTGCAATCTACGATGAAAAATTCTGAAATTTTTTCCACATCTTTTCAAACTATTTTACTACAAAATCCTACGATTACATTTGTTCAAAAATATTTTTCATCTAAAATTTGATGCTTGTAAATGCAAGGGCAGTTTTGGAGCAGTTTTGGTGAAAACATAGTCTCGGACCTTTAAGGGTTAATCAACCTTACCCTGCGAATGACTTTTAAAAGACATCGCAACCATTTTTTGTATGATGAATGACACAGAATCCCTCTACATAGCACAAAAATACATCTATTCATCGTCAGATTTTTTTGTGAAAAGAGAATGTCTTCTACAGTACATTCAATTTCCAAAAACTGCTTTTCCATTTTCTTAAGCCAATGATTCATTCAATTTCCAAAAACTGCTTTTCCATTTTCTTAAGCCAATGATTCATTCAATTTCCAAAAACTGCTTGTCCATTTTCTTAAGCCAATGATTCATATGGTACCCGAATGAATGATTTCCACGGTCACCAACCCGTCCTTTCAGATTTAACCCCAACCCCAACTCCTGGAAGCAATCACAAGCATCCATTCATTCACCCATGATCCATCATAATAGCACACTCGACGCCAAAAGTACACACTCAAGACTTCACTAATTCCCGGCCACAAATTAGGCAAATTCTTAAAACAGAACTGGATGCTACGATTTTCAAGATGAGAAAGCAAACTCCCAGATAAATACAGCACAAGAGATGGACTTAATCTGTGGGAAGGGATTCAACTTCAACTCCCACCAAAATCGAAGAAAATTGAAATGTAAAGAGAGAGGAAGGATACACAGAAATCTAACCGGTATCGAAAAGCTATCACAACAGGTAAGCCACAGGGTGGTTCAGAAAAAACCAAAAAGAAGCAATGGAACGAAAGACGAAAATTGCAGAAACAAAAAACAATGTCAGCGTCATGTGATTAGAGATCCCTCCTCATGGAATGTTCCAATCTTCTAAATCACCAGCAACTGGGGAAAGACTTTACATACTTACAATGCAACTAAACTGCTGTCACCAAAAGAAATCGAACAAATAGCCCTGAAACAAACTGCGCATACAGTCCAAGGAGGGGGAACCTAAATATGAAAAACGGCAGGATAACCTCCCCGAGGCATCAATCTCAAGTCCAACACGCTCTCAGCTGGGCTCTACGGACATAGGAATACAAAACACCACAAAAACCTAGCCACGTCTTCAAGCTCCAACCAACGCACACGGACTCCACAAGTCCTGTGATGTGCACTTGGAAGCCTATTCGAAGGCCCATTGGTTTTCTCTTCGGACCTCCTCTTCCTCCTCGGGAGTGAAGTCATTCTTGATGTTAAACGTCTTTCGAATCTCCTCAGGGGTTTTGCCTTTAATCATGTCGGCCACAGTCTGGCAGGTTAAGTCCAGCAAGTTCTTGATGTTCAAGTAGTTCGCAGCCTGAGAAAAACAGAAAAAACAGGGATGTCAAATGCGGCGACGCAACTACAAGGAACTAGAGCACGCCAAAAACAACGGCTCAAATAAAACACATCAAGAGATAAAAATGGACCATCCATAAATATACAAACGCAGAATCAGAATTACAAACGAGACGCAAGATGCGAAAATAGAGGTTCAAAAAGGGGAAAGGCCTTGGCAGAGAAGGGGATGTATGGGATCTCCAGTATGCTGATGTACACTCAAAGACGAAACAATACAATTTCACAAAACACAACTGGAGGGAGATTGCATACCAGGATCAGATCAAACAAAGTTGCTTGATCCACCTTCACAAATTCGGCATCCCACGCCTTGATCTCATCTTCAGGAGTAGCAGGTTTGTCTTCACTCGTCTTCTGGTTCTCCACGTGATACTTGCAATATTCAATCACCTTCGCCAAGATCTTGCTCGACACGTTGGGCAACGGAATAGGGGCGTCGATGCCCGTGTCCTCAATCATGTTCTTCACGGCCTGGGACTCAAATGCCACCGCCTCGTCAACCTCAAACATCTCGTCATCGGAGCTCTTCAGCTTCACGCGCTTCTCAGCCATGTTGAGAGATCCCGAGAGAGGAGCCTGCAAAGAATAAAGAACTCTTTCCGTATGACAATATTTAAGAATAAGAATCCAACTTCCATAAATGAAGATCAGTTGGTCACTTCTCAGAAATTCCTGGAGTAAATAACACTCTAACCAAACGCGTAACAAAGATAAGAACACTTAGAAAAGCCCTTATAAACTTTATAAGAACATCGGAAAAGAAGTTTGCGCTGAAGATATCTGATATAGCATTAAGAAGAACAGAGGAATCCGTTCAACGAAACAGCAAGAGGGCATCATGCTCTAAGGACCAACAACTATAACATATAGTCAACTAGTAAACAATCCATCAGGCACATGAACCAAGTGTTTGGCACCACAAAGGAAACCTCTATTTATGACATAGATAAGTACAACAGCCAGAACACCTTCACAACAAAAGACAATCACACCACACGAAAACCATAAATAACTAGCATTTGCACCACCTTCCTGTGAAACTTCACGTGAGCCCCAAGAAATCCAGACCACGATAATAGCATGAAACTACTGCAATAACCTATGGACCAACCTGAGATTGAAGAATCCAGATAAGAACCTAAAATCAGAGAACGCCTTCGAACCCTATTTTTCAAATAATTCCTCACTTCCAAGGCATGTGAAACCAAGACCAACCCCGCGAACAAAGAAAATCTCGACGCACAGCATAAAAGACCACGATCGAAATCCCTTACGAACCAAACCATTCTCGGTGCTGTAACCCTCAACCTCACTTATAGGACAAGTTGCAAATGAGAGTAATAATCCAGACATCCAAGCACAAATAAAACAAAAAAATCGAAATCACCGAAACAAAGTGGCACTGCGACAATAACCGAAGGAAAAAACTTGGGGCTTCAATTAGCATCCAAACTGAAACCCTATCATCAGAAAATACCTCCAAACCTACTTCACAAATGATTCCTCAAAGGCCAAGACCTCTGAAACCAAAACCTCGAAACCGAAACCAAAACCTAAACAACCAAAACAACTACCTCCAGAAACATCGAAATCTCACTTTATATACCACACCACACTATATTCCGTGACATATTCCAGGCAAACCACCACCAATCTAAACCCTGTTCCGCAAGAGGACTCACGATTTTCAACAAAAAAGAGAGCGATAATCCCGACAAACCCAAGTACCAAAATATTAATCTGCGAAAACGCTGGCGTCGGCGCACAAGTAATGGACAGAGGTGATTGAGAGACCGACGCACCTGAGCGCCCAAAATTTGGTTTTGAAAATTGGATGAAACGACGGCGGAATTCAAAAGCCTGAAGAACGAACTCGCGGCAAGAGACGCGAGGAGCAAACACTACTTAGGGGGCGGGGGGAGTGGGAATGGATCGAAGGAGGATGAGAAAACAGCAATGGCGAAAAGCTTCTGGAAACGGGAAGTCATGCTTCTTCCCAACTGAAGAGGTGGACGGAGGGATTCATTCATCCACGAGTGTCTGTTGAAAACCTCATCCATCCAAGATATCGGGAGTCATGTCTGTCTCTGTGGGGGAGAGTCACAGTAGCACTGAAATGTACACTATTTTGCTTTCTCGGTGCTCCAGCACTGTACAAAAAGTGTACAATTCAGGGATACACTTTTAGTAACCAACATCATAAATTCATAAATAATTTTAAAAAACTCAAAAAAATATGAAACGACTTGGGTTAGATGTCAATTTCATTTTTCTTTTAAGGAAAATTTATTGAAAAATATTTCAAGAAGTTTTACCTCCCCAAATTAATTATCAGCTCATAAATGGGTGATTTATGGACCTCCTACTTTACACTGACTCCCTTTATCTAACCAATTAGCAAGCGTGATAGCATACAATCAAACCTTTGTACTTGTTATCTCAATATATATTAAAAAAATTCATCCCCTTAATATATATTTCACCTCCTTAAAATTAATATATATCTCAATATATATTGTACTTGTTAAAAAAATCTCATATATATTACAAAATTTCACCCCCTTCTATGTCCTCAAAGAGATTTGTTAGATGTTAAGCATTATTAATTCTTTAGGATATCCTTTGTAAATATACCTTGTTATATGTTAAAATAGACAAAAAGTTAATGAATTAGAATATATTTTATTGTTCGTTGCCAAATACGTTTAATACATATTAATTGTTACGTGTTATAATGTTGTATGTGTTAGAAATCTTCTACTCCCCTACTTGCAACATACATAGAGGTTTGATTGTAATTAACTTAGATTTTGGTGTGATTTGATCAAAAGGCCTTCGGAGTGAGCCAATGAGAGTGAGTGAATTAGTAGTCTTCTTTGAGTTTAGAGAGATAAGGCTATATTCACTAAATTGAGATAAAATATACATATTAAGACATTTGTAGCCTACTATTTAGGACATCTATTTCAAAGATAGTTTTTGTAAGCAAAGATAAATTAGGCAAACCTTTGATGATTATTGAAATTATAGGAGTTGGTGTTGAAAAAAGTTTAGAACAATCAAAGAGAAATACACTAAGAGAATAGAAGATGAGAAATAGGCTTCCACATGAGAAGCCAAGAAGTATATGGGGAAATTTATATTGAAGAATTCCAATTTACTTAAGAACTCAAGAGTATCTTTTTTGTATGAATAGTACACGTACAAGAAACATTATACTTTGTTCAATATTTTGCTTGAGTTTTATTTATAGTAATGACAAATTTGGAAGTGGATGGTTTTGTAGATATAAATGAATTGGCTAACCATCGCTTTTGTTTGTCAAAGTGTTCTTCACTATGTTCATTGCTTTTAGCTTTGCCATCCCTCAAAAGATATCCTTACGTCGAAAAAACTTGGGCAATTCACATCTATTATTGAGTCTGTGCACCACACACCTCCATTGAGAGTGATTCACTCAATCTTACCTTTTGCTTGTACGTGCTTCAAGGAATCTTTGAGTTTGAAAGAGATCTAAAAAGTTGAAGAAGCAACTTTGTTTGTAACCTATAGATATTGTTTATGTACGGATGTCTAGTTCCAATTGATTGTTATATTGGATGTGAAAAAACACAAGTTGTTTTCTCTAATGTCACCTAAAATCCGTCTGAAAAAATTACAAAACGCCAACTAAAACGCGGGTTTCTTATAGTGGTAGAGTTTACTAATATAGATAACCTCACCTTGGCATAGATGCTATCCATCTCAATTGGAACGAGGAGCAAATAGGTGTCCTAACTGGACTTCGACTGGGAGGACTATCGACTCGACTATCGATGATGTCTTCCTCGACATTGCCCCTCAAATAATCAATGGCCGCTAATGTTGCGTCCGTGGTAGAGCACATCTTGTAAGGCCTCGAATAAGGAGATGGTAAGCAACTCCCTCCAATTGATTCTGACCTCTTGAAAAGTGACACCTCAAATCCAGATTGTAGGATCTTTGTTAGTATTGTTGCGGGGTCAATAAGTGCAAAGTAAATCCTCCTACTTGAAACAAGAGTGGTCCAAAACTAAATAAAAAATCCATAACTTTCACTTTTATATATATTGTATATTCAAACGCCACAAAACAAAGTCAATGCATTCTTCTCTGCAAAGAGATTTCTAACGATACCAAGAATGCAACTAGAAGACACACAATCCCAAAGATCTATGATTTAGGATAATTTAAGATTCCCAAATAACTCAAAAATCGATAACCTTCCTACAATACGTGCAAACACCGCAAAACAAAGCCCATGCAAACCTCCTTGTCAAGGGCTTTCCAACATTATCAAGAATGTAATTGAGGGATGTATGGTCCAAAAGATATTACCATAACAAACAAAACAAAATAACTAATTAAAGGTATAGATACTCACTTCACTACTCCATTGAGTAACAAATGTCTATGTTGTTTTGGAAAATAGACTCTACATGTAGGTCAACCATTACTAATGTAATTGGAGTAAGTTTCTCTCTCTTGCTATTTGGTGTTGCCCACCTCACCTTGCCATCTATACTTTAACTCCTAAAGGACCATTTTTCTTTTGGGGGACACATGGGATTTGGGGCAAGTACCTATGGGCTGAATTTTGTCATGATTTTGTCATGATTTTTTGAATTTTTTTTTGAAGATAGATAAATTCATTAGCTCGATGGGAATATTATTTTTTTCAATCAGTGCCCAAGAATAAAAGCTCAAAACAAGGGAGAGGGGATAGTAAGAAAAAATATTCAAAATTTGAATTTTTTGAATTTTTGAATAATTTTCCTCATAGATTATATTGTTGTCTACATGGAAAGATTTGATTCATTCCATTTAGATTTGTTATGAGAAGGTTATGGACAATCTTGTTTTTTTGGGCAATTAGAGGATCTTCTTGAAAAAATAACTTGTAGGATTCATTTCTAAATGTGATTTTTCAATTTTTCAAAAGAAAAAGTTCTACATGGTTTAGTTTGTTTCCTAAAACAATCTCACCATTAGAATTAATGTGTTTTAATTCCATTTTAGAATTATTAATAATTTAGATTTTCCTTCTATCCCATATCTACATCTATTTAATAATTTTTTAAAGAATAAAAATTAAGTTTTTTCTAGGACTCCCCCCCCCACTAGACTCCCAATTTAATTCATCACAACAAAGGATTTAAAGCTCAAAACTCTGTAGTGCAAAAAATTTAATTTAAGAAGGTTCAATGTCAAATAATCTAGTCTTGTAATATCAGTGTTGGAAAAACTTATTTCTTTCCACTTTAAACGCAGATATCTTGCAATCTATGCGGTCAAATTTTTTGAAATATTTTCCACACATTTCCATACTAGTTAGATGTAAGATCCTATAGTAAGATTTCAATTTTTTTACTCTTTGCTATTGAAATGGCAGTTTTGAGTGTTTTTGAGCAGAAAAAGGCTTTGATCCTTTAGGGGTTAAGTTTAGGTTTTTTGTTTTTTTGATATGCCTAGATCTATAAAACTATGAGACCCCAGTGGTGCTTATAGTACTGTTGGAAGCTCTCCACTAGGAGGGGTGCATGGACTTTGTTTTGTGGCATTTGAATCAGGCTTTTTTATTTTGAAAAAACTATAACTTTCACATCACATGTCCAAATGCCACAAAACCCTGCCTTGTACTCCTTTGTGCATAAAGCTTTCTATTCATACCAAGAATGCAACTATTTCACACTATGGTGTGAAAAATATTGAATTTCAAAGCTTTTAGAAATTAGAAATTAGAAATTTTTTTACTTTAATTTGGGGTGTGGCAATGACACATGGCATACTAGTAAATTATTAAATTAGGTTGTTTGTTTTGTTGGATATGGTGAAATCTAAGAAACTATTAGTCTGTACAACGTTCTTTGTACTGTTGCAAAGTTCTTGGTGAAGAACGGTGCATGGAGTTTGTTTCATCATGGTGTTTGGACCTACGGTGTGAATCAAAGTTCTTATGAATTAGAAAATTGAATTTATTTAAATTATCTTTTATTTTGGAAAAACCGTAGACTTTTACATCACATGTCCAAACACCAGAAAACAAAGCCCTTGCACTCCTGCATGCCTATTAAAAGCTTTCTATTCGTATGAAGAACACAACCTCTCACACCGCAACAAAGACCCCTTGCACTCCTTCATTGGTGCATAAAAGATCAATTGAATTCCAAATATTTTATTTATTTACAAATACAAAAAATCAAAAAATCATTTTACTTTTATTTTGGTTGTGGCAACAACATGGGCCATACTATTAATACATCTTTAACCCTTAAAGGACAAAGGGGTGACCTTGGAAATTGTCCCTTTTCATTAACGTGTGAGTTAAATGGACTTTTTAGAAATAGCAAAAGCACTCATTGAGAATCCAACTACTATAGAAGATCTCCCCTTTTCACAACAAAATTCCGAAGATGAATAGTTGCACTTCTGTCCGTGTCATCCATTAAGGTAACATGCTCTAAATGTGCCCATCTTCTTCAAACTGCCCCTATTTTTAGGTGGAAAATGGAGATGGGGTGATCTTTAAATGGACCACTTTAGCAATTGAATGCATCAAGGAAAAAATGTTATTCTATTGTAAGAGCCAATCATTGTCTTTGATTTCTGCAAATTTCTTTACAAGTTGCAAGTGGACGCATTTGGGGAGCCCTTTGGTCACAAATAGGTGCCTACGCCTGAAATCTTTGAAAATTCATAAGTAATTCAAAAATGCTTGGAAAATTATGAAACCACTTGGGTTCTCTAGAGAATTCATTTTTCTTTCTCTGAAAAATAATCCAAAATTCTTACGGTCTCCATAAGCATATGAAAAAGGTGGAACAGCCCGTAAATGGGCGCTTTTAGAGCATGTTACCTTAGACGCCAAAAGTTCTCCTCGAAGTTTAAGGGTTAAATCATGACCATTGGTACTCGTGATGAGTGCGACAACTTTCACGCTTCCTTCCCGAGATCTGATTTTCTGTTGCTTCTCGTTGAAAATGCTACTAGTTGGTCCGAGATGACCCTAAACTACCGGGTGATGGGGTGAGGTACCCAAAACGGAATGTTGTGGTTGCGAGTTCGATTCCTGGTGGCAGCAGGTCTTTCTTGGCATAAATCAGCCTCTCTCCCTGACGGATACCCTTCCAGTGTGTTTCCTAAACACGCTTGGTTCAAAAAATAAATAAATAAATGCTACTAGTTGCCAAGTTGGCCCCACATTTCATAATCATTTTGTGACTTTTTTTTTTTCACTCACCCCACGTTTTGTCACTTTTTCATGGAATCCAGGTTGACAGTAGTGGCAACCTCTTCTCCAAGTTACGTAATGTACGAACGTCTTGCGGAGACATGACATACAGTGTCATGCCCAAACGTTTCCCTCTCCTCCCAGACCGCAAAACAGTCGGCCATCTCTGGACAGCAACATGATGGCGAGCTTGCTTCCCAGTTTGGGTTACCCTCCAATTTGCAGCAATCCCATCACCAACAAGTGGAGTCCAAGTCTTCAAAGGGAGTGGCCAAAGGGAGTGTGGTCCAGCACGGTGAGACAAAAGCCTGTAGATGGATTACCTTTCTCTGCAGGGAGAGTGATAGCAAGAGATAGTAGCAGCAGCATCACTACTGGGGTCGGTGTCGGGGTCGATGTCAACGCACAGAAGGAGCCCTCGGGGTTGCCAACACCAGACCATCTGAAGTTCCCCAAGAACTTGGCAGCGAAGTCTTGTGATTACTTGGAGAGGGCCATCGTGTGGTGCTTTGACGACCATGCAAGCAAGAAGACGCACCCGTGGTTTGAGGGGAACTATGCGCCCACGACGGAGATGGCGCCCAAGGACCACCTGCCTGTCACGGGAACCATTCCTGTACGTATTGATGATGCTTTCAACCATTCCTCAGTTTCTTGTGGGCAAGTTTTTTGTGGGCAGTTTCTTGTTTACGAGTTTGCTTGGATTCGAGTTTGCTTGGTTTCTTGTGTTCTGTGTACTATAGGTCAATTATTTCATTGGAGGGGGACAATTTGGGCTTGCAGTAGTTCTTCTTTTGAATCCCATCAGTAACCCACTTCGTTGTACGACTTGGTTACTGTTGGTGAAGAACTGAGAATGATGCGTTGGAACGTAGTTTAGATGATGGCGTGCTTGTGTTTCGAGTTTCTGGTTTTTGGAAAGGGTTGTCTGATGGTGTATGTCGGAGATAGGCGACCACGTGAACTCAAGGTGTGATAATTAGATTGGGGTAGAGTGAATTAAGGAGTAGAGATGGTGTATATGAATAATCACCTCCCAGATGTTTTCTTGAAAATCTTGCCGTGTGTACAATTGTTAGGGTAATGGACTGATGGGATGAAGTGTCTTATATGTTGTGCAATTGATAGTGTTTAATTAGATGGGTTACATTTCACAGGGTTTAATTATATGGCTTACAAGTCACAGGGTTCAATGCGATGGTGTCCAATTGACAGGGTTCAATGCAACCCGTCTTTGGAGTTCGTTCATTTCTTTAGAGTTTCAAAACATGTTCTTGGAGTTCACTGATTTGTGAAATCGTAAGACAGAGTTGTTCTTGAAAGTAAGCCTTCTTTATGGGAAATCTGAATGTCTGTGGACGTTGACAGGATTGTATGAATGGAGAGTTTGTGCGAGTGGGTCCAAACCTGAGGTTCTTCCCACCAACCTCTGCACTTCATTGGTGAGAAACTTTTGATGTCTTCCCATTTGGAAATCTTGGAACAATGAAAGGAACCAATTGGGCCTCATGTTTAGTTAGCTGTTTTGTGAAGGTTCTTGGAGACCTTCCTTTGCGTCTTTGGAGACCTCCCTTGGAGAATTGTATTTATTGTTTGATCTACACGTGTAATATTCGTCTCTTATTCTGGTGACGTAGATCTGGGTCTCATTTGGAGTATATTTTTCCCAGTATGATCAATCAAATTGTGAACTCTTTGGTCCTCTAGGTGAGTCTAATTTAGAGTTGTGTTTGATATCTCACTAGGTTTGATGGCGATGGGTGCGTGCAACTCTACTTCTTCTTGCACTCTTAATTCAGAATTTTCTACTTAAGAGGAATCCTTCTAACGAGGAGAATGAGAAAGATGTTTCAAGAAAACATTAACAATACGATTGCATACTGTTGCATATGATGAAAATAATACCTCGATTGGACAAGCCTTTGAATCTTGCTTAAGTGTATGATTATTTGACAAATGCGTGGTCAATTTTTTTGTCATCACGGAAGATAAACAGAATTCAAGGGCAGTGCAATAGTGAGTACAATGGAACTAAAAGTCTTGGGTGCAAAATGGCTTTGGAGTTTTTTCTAAGGATTCAAATTGTCAGCTCTCTCATTTGTTACAAACAATTATATTATTGTATGTCATGATCACGTCTTCCCCTTTCAAAATTTGGAGAAGATGAATCTGCTTTCTTGGATACCTAGGTTGGCGTTCTTTCCCTGCATATGGAACAGCCAAGGGAATGGGCCTGAAACGGCCCTTCCCTTGGCTGAAATAACATCTAGTGATGTGCAATATTCGAAACATTAGAAGAGATTTCTGCGTTTTAAGAGACTCTGAGTTCCTAGATTGTGGGAACTTAGGGAACTTGGCTAGGAGATGGCTACGTTAGATATTATTATTTAATATATTATTATTTTTATTTTTTAATATTATTATATTCTGATTGTACAGGCCTGGTTCCCAGCAATGGGAATAGCCTTGAAACAATTTCCCGAGTACTTGAAATCTCCCCTAATGATTAGGAACCTAAATCAATCTTCTTACGTTCCAGAATGCTACATGGATTGAAAATGAAGGACGGACAAGCCACGTACATGGCACGGTACGTCCGCACCAGCAGATTGGAACAAGAGGAGAAATTTGGTGCACCCAAGTTTCTCAAGGTAACACAAAGTTTACACCATTTGGTTTACAACTGTATTAGAAATGATGCATCAGATGTTGATGGAACTTTTGAGCTAAACAATGGAAAAACTCCCCAGGGGTTACCAAATCTTGATTATATCTTCACTTGGAGTAGGATTGTGTATCCACTTTGAAAGTACAAAAGTTAAGGAGTGTGGTTGGTCTTTATAAAAAATTTGCTCATTTCTACTGTTTTGGCTGTGAAGCAATTCGTAGAAACATGGTGCCTTCATTGTAGCTGCAAGTGGTTGCAGTTGATTGTTGCACTCCCATTCACTCCCATTCACTCCCATTCTATTATAATCTTTGACCTTTTGCAATTTGGGGTAGTCAAAGCTAAGTCCGATTATCATGAGTAGTAATTAGTTTCTTCTCGAAAAAGAATTTGCTATTTCCCACAGAAGATTTGTGCCCAGGGAGGTATGATATCCCTTACTAAAAGGTTTACGCTTGGTTCTGATCACTTGAATGTCTCTCTATTTTTCAGCTTGGAGATGCGAGGGGAGTGTCGGGGATCATGTACAGCATGCTTGAGCAGCTTCGAATTAAGTTAGGGGTGCTTAATGTTTCCAATGGACAGCAAACAGGTTGATGCACAATGCTTTAATCTCTCCTGACAATGCTCTTCCGATTACACTTTGCTAATACAAGAATTCTGCAATGTACTGTCCATTTCTGAAGCTGCCCTTTCCATGCATGGATTGTTTTGGAAACATGTGATTATTCTCTTGGAATGATGCATTTAGGTAGGTGTCGCGATTATTTTTGGTAATCTTATGCTCATGATTGAGATTTGTAGTAACAAGCTTGTGATGTGCAGGTATCTCATGATTGAGATTTGTATGTGCAGGTAACACCGGTTTGGTATACCATGGTGGGAAGCTTATGAGTCTCAATGAAGGCGATAAACCTTGTAAGTTGAAGCCACTCTGCATAGTTGTAATTAGTGGCACAACGACATCTCAAATTCAGACTTCAAAACATCAGTTTAATTGAGATTTTACTGCACACATTAGTAGAAACATGGTATGCATTGACAAAGAAAGTGAGCACGAGAAGACCCATAGTTGGTCAAATTTGTCATGTGGTTCTTCTCGTGGATCATTTTCCTTGTCCAGACCATAGTTCTACTAATTATAGTATATATGAAATGGTTTCACATGATCAAAGAGTGTCTTAAATTGCTGCTCGATGCAGACCTCATTAAGGTGTTGGAAGATGGTGATTTGGAAACAATGGGACGTGAGTCTTATGAAGGCCAACTTGGACCTGGCATGACTGCTCACCCCAAATTGGATCCCATTACTAGTAATTTGATCTCTATCAAATTTGGCACCCAGGGTTTATGACATGATGAACCAAACTATCAACCAAACTTTCAATTTTCATCTCTTTGGAGTCATCTATGCCAATGGAGTTTCATTAGGTAGTCAATGGCCCTAGTTTCTTCTAGTGGATGAGTGACAACTTTTTGTAGCAAAGAGAAATTGAAAGTAAGGAAAGAGAGACTCACACTGGAGAATTCGCTACTCATTGATTGTTGAGTGGACATAGTTACTTAGTGTTGTGTTGCAATGTCATTGCAGGCGAGTTGTTTACTTTTGGCTATGTTCTAAGCAAACCACACGTTTACTATCATGTTGTATCCAAAGAGGGAGTGATGTCGGAAGCTACCGTCATTACTTTACCTAGGGGCGTCTTGATGCACGATTTTTTCATCACTGAAAATTATGCCATTTTCATGGACCTTCCTATGATTTTGGATCCCGCTGTAAGCTATTCCATTTCTTAAGTTACAACCTTTGACAGAATATTGGCATTGCCATAGCAATTATTGTTCCCTATGGTCACAATGACCATAGTATGGTCTTCTATAGTGCAGGGAAGCCTTTTTTTATTGTTGTAATCTTCAATTTGCTTTTATTTTGTCTTGCATGATCTCACTCCAGCTCAATCTATATTTGTGCCCATGACTTGTTGTAGGGCATGGCCAAGGGAAAGTTGCCGATAATTTTTGATGAAAAGAAGGAAGCACGATTTGGAGTGCTTCCACGATACGCCACCAATGAATCTCAGCTCAAATGGTTCACAATTCCACCATGCTATATTTATCATAATGGTGAGTTCAGAGGCTCTAATGGGTGGTTTGATTAGGTTATAATAATGTTGTCTTTCAATCTTTTGTATACTTTGTCGACTCTCCATTTTTCTTGTAGAGTTTTGACACGCATGTTTCTTCCAATCAGAAACTACGAATTTCTCTATCACAGCATCAACATAGTGCACATTTAGTTGGTTATGTTGACTCCATAAGAGATTGATTGATAGTTTATCATGTGGTCACCTTGGTCAGATTGACAAATTTGGTTGCTTGGATGTTTCAGCAAGTTCGTGGGAGGAGGGCGATGAAATAGTATTGTATTCATGCCGACTATCTGAAGGAGATCTTGCTTTTTTTCTTGAGAAAAAGCCACAAGTTGAACAGACATTGTAAGCCATGCTATTGGTTTCAGAGGAAATTATGTACCTGAGGTGTTTAATCCTAATTGAAGCTTTTTGCTGTGCCCTCTGAATGAGTACTCTTCCACTTTGCCTATAACATGCTACGTTTTGGTACTCATCCTGGAATTATGTTGACATTGAAGGTATGAGTTCAGAATGAACCTGAAGACTGGTGAGGCGAAACAGAAGAAATTGAGCGAGTTGATCATGGACTTTCCAACTATCAATGAGAAGTATGTTGGAAGGTACGTAATTGAAGTTGAATTAGTCTCAGTGATTGGTGATTTCAGTTTCAAAGAAACTTTGCAAATATTTTATTATTTTCATAGGACAAAATATCCCCCGCCCTCAGTGCTTCTATTGTTAAAAGTTGTAGGGTATGCTTTCTTCTAGTAATTGGTACACATTTGTTACCTCTCTTGGAGCTTCGTAAATGGAAGAGGACTCTTTTGTCCATTTGAGCACTTATTGTGACCATGTACATAAGTTTCCAAGTGATTGCCAACATCTGTGAGCTCTACATGTTACAAAATTTTGTGATTGAAAGTGTTGAGTTTATGTTTTTATTATTCTTTCTCAAAATTTCTACATATTCGGGGTCATCATGAATTACTGAATTGTAGTACCTTGGTTATCATTGTGCAGAAAACATTCCTACGTGTATGGATTAGTGTATGATGAAGAGCACCGTGGATATGGTATTGCAAAGTACAATCTTCTTCGAGAGCCACAGTTTGGACTAGGTGCATCAGAAGTAGGAGGTAACCTTGAAGGTCTATTTGTTCATGGCCCTGCGCGGTTTGGAGGAGAAGTGATATTTGTGCCTCGCTCCACTGAACCAGAGACAGAGGAAGATGACGGCTACTTGATCACCTTTGTGCATGACGAGAACCATGGGTATGAACTTGAATCAATTCTGTTTTTTCTGCCCAGACTTTGGGTTATACAAAAATATATATATTTTGTGATTCAATCACATGTTCCCGTGGAATTCAAGTATTCAATTAACATGTAGTATGTCCTCATTCAAACTTACATCTAATTTCAATCTGAACATTAGACTATCTCCAAAACTTTAGACAACATTCATAACAGGTCACATAATTATGATCGCATAGAGACCTTACTTCAATACATAGGGAGGCTTGTGCACGATCATTGTGACCGTAGAAAGACCACTTCATGAATCATGGAGAAGAAGATTATTTTATGTAGTTGGCTACAAGTCCTTGAAATAGTCTAATTATTGTATGAAAACCTTATTATTTTCAAAGATGTACGTTGTGATATTGATTGTGCTTACACTTTTGGCAGGACGTCGGAGGTTGTGATTGTGGATGCCAAGACCATGGCAGCAGAACCGGTGGCAGTTGTGAAACTACCAAACAGGGTTCCTTATGGATTCCATGGAATTTTTATGTCAGAGGTTTGAACCCCTTCCTCATGATACTTACTTAGCATTCTGCAAATCCTCGATTTGATTCAATTCGCCACTGATTTGACATGTGTATCAGAAATTAAGAATGTACTAACACTGAGTTTGGATTGTGTTGAATGTTTTGTGTAGGAGCAACTGAAGATGCAAAGTGGAGTATAAGCTTCTGAAAGGGAAGTCATACGGATTTGAGGACAAGCGCAGGAACCTCTGAATTTGCTTGAATTTGTATCTTAGCTAACTTTAATAGGAACTCAGACAGTTGCAACCTTTTCTTTTTTTTAAATTTATGATTTTTAAAATTTCACACAGTTTGAAAGATTCGTATTTGCAAGTACAGCAAACCTTGTTTTTCTCTCTCTTTTGCTGAGGCACTCAATAAAATGCTAGGACACATATTTGGAAAGTTTTTTTGTTTCAATTAATCTTCCTCCTTTGGTCACAGATGCCAATACCTTAGGAGGGCTTTGAAATTGAACGTTCATTTGGATTTAGAAGCTTGCAACTAATTTAATGGGATGTGTTTCACCTTCTTTCTCAGAGTTGGATGAACTCACGATCAACTTGAAACCTCTGTATATTTTATTCAATTATACGTTCAATCTTTGGTATCAATGGTCTATATTACTTCTTGGAATAGACTCTACATTACTTTTATAATTCGAGTTTCTCTCTCCTGCTATTTGGTATTGTCCACCTCACCTTGCCATCTATAATATAAGTTTTGTGGATTTTTGTGGGATTTTTTATATGCTAAGATCCAACAAACTGTATGCTTCCAGCGGGGTTCTTGGTACTGTTGGAAAGCTCTCTACTAGGAGGGGTGTACGGACTTTGTTTTGTGGCATTTGGACCTAAGGTGTAAAAGTTATTGAATTTCAAATTTTTTTTGAATTAGAAAATTGAATTGAATTATCTTTTATTTTGAAAAAAACATAATTTCACATTGCATGTCCAAATGCCACAAAACAAAGCCCTTGAACTCCTTTGTGCATAAAAGATATTGAATTTTAAAGTTTTACAAATTAAAAAATTAAAAAATTATTCTTACTTTTAGTTTGGTTGTGGCAACAACACAATGCACACTAGTCTATACCTTATCTATACCTTAAATTAGCAGTTGTTTGTTTTATTTGATATGTTGAGATCTACAAAACCATGAGGCTTCCATTGGCATTTTTGGTATTGTTGGAAAGCTCTCTGCAAGGAAGGGTGCATGGACATTGTTTCATAGCATTTGAACCTAGGGTGTGAAAGTTAATGAATTTAAAAGTTTTGGAAAAATCATAACGTTCACTTTGCATATCCAAATGCCATGAAACAAAAGCCTTGCACTCTTTGGACATGTGATGTGAAAGTTATAGTTTTTTCAAAATAGAATATAAACCACCCTTGCACTTCTTTGTGCATAAAGCTTTCTATTCATACCAAGAATGCAACCTTTTCACACTACGATGTAAAGAACATTGAATTTCAAAGTTTTTACATATTACAAATTAGAATTTTTTTTTACTTTAGTTTTATAGCACGTGGCATATTAGTAAATTCTTAAATTAGGTTGTTTGTTTTGTTTGATACGGTGAGATCTAAGAATCTGTAAGTCCTTGGCAACATTTTTAGTATTGTTGCAAAGCTCTTGGCGAGGAGGGGTGCACGAAGTTTATTTCATGGCATTTGGACCCACAGTGTGAAAGTTATTGAATTTCAAAGTTTTTTATGAATTCGAAAATTGAGTTTACTTAAAGTATCTTTTATTTTGGAAAAAACCATAACTTTCACTTCACATTTCCAAACACCATGCTATACAAATTTAAATTATATTTACAGCTTTATTTTGGTTGTGGCAACAACATAGGCCACACTATACAGCTTTAAATCATGACCATTGGTAATGGTGATGAGTGCGGCAACTTTCACAAATCCCTGTCAGTTTTTTTCTTTCTAGCTAGAGATCCGATTTTCTGTTGCAACTTCTCATTGAAAATGCTACTAAGGTTGATCACCTCACTTCCAATCACTTAAGCAATTCAACCTATCTGTAGCTTGGGGGAAGTTCAAGGAAAAATTCCCCCATGTAGAGAAATACGTTTAAATAGGATTTTTATAATTTCCTAAATTTTTTTCCTCAGAAACAAAATTACCATAAAAATAAATTTTGGTCAAGATTCTACTTGTCCCATTCTCAATATATAGGCAAACCTATTTTCCAACCATACTTAAGATGGTTACAAAATTGATGTGAGGCTATCAATGTACACGTTGTTGTGATCATTGTATGCTCTCAATATTATACACCTCGATCCCAGACATTTGTGTTTCTCCCGTGCGTCCTATAGAATGTGAGTTGTCACCTACAGTGTAGCTGATCAGAAATGAAGCAGTCTAAGCTGTGAGAATGGGAGGCTGATCAGAAAAAAGGGTGATCTCCTTTTAGTAGCCAAGTTGCGCCCCACATTTCATCATCATTTTGCGACTCTTTTTTCTTTTTCTTTTTCACTCACCCCACGTTTTGTGACTTTTTCAGGGGAATGAAAAGCGACGAGGTTGGTAGTAGTGGGCAACATCTTCTCTCCAAGTTACGTGGAGACATGCACCGACGTCGAGACGTGCACTATCATAACGTTTCCCCTCTCCCACCCAGACTGCAAAATCAGCCATCTCCATCTCCAGCAACATGATGGCGAGCTTGCTTCCCAGTTTGGGAAATCCTCGGATTCGTTGCAATCCCATCACCAACAAGTGGAGTCCAAGTCTCTAGTACTGTGAGTGGCCAAAGGGAGTGTGGTCCGGCAAGGTGAGACCTTTCTCTCGGGAAGTGATAATAGCAAGAGATAGCAGCACCAGCATCGCTACTAGGGTCGGTGTTGGAGTCGGTGTCGGTGGCGATGGCGATGCACAGAAGGAGTCCTCGAGGTTGCCAACACCAAACCATCTGAAGTTCCCCAAGAACTTGGCAGCGAAGTCTTGTGATTACTTGGAGAGGGCCATCGTGTGGTGCTTTGACGACCATGCAAGCAAGAAGACGCACCCGTGGTTTCAGAGGAACTATGCGCCCACGACGGAGATGGCGCCCAAGGACCACCTGCCTGTCACGGGAACCATTCCTGTACGTATTGATGATGCTTTCAACCATTCCTCAGTTTCTTGTGGGCAGTTTCTTGTTTACGAGTTTGCTTGGATTCGAGTTTGCTTGGTTTCTTGTGTTCTGTGTACTATAGGTCAATTATTTCATTGGAGGGGGACAATTTGGGCTTGCAGTAGTTCTTCTTTTGAATCCCATCAGTAACCCACTTTGTTGTACGACTTGGTTACTGTTGGTGAAGAACTGAGAATGATGCGTTGGAACGTGGTGAAGAACTGAGATGCGTTGGAACGTAGTTCAGATGATGGCGTGCTTGTGTTTCGAGTTTCTGGTTTTTGGAAAGGGTTGTCTGATGGTGTATGTCGGAGATAGGAGACCACGTGAATTCAAGGTGTGATAATTAGATTGGGGTAGAGTGAATTAAAGAGTAGAGATGGTGTATATGAATAATCACCTCCCAGATGTTTTCTTGAAAATCTTGCCGTGTGTACAATTGTTAGGGTAATGGACTGATGGGATGAAGTGTCTTACATGTTGTGCAATTGATAGTGTTTAATTAGATGGGGATGCATTTCATGTGCAGGGTTTAATTAGATGGGATACATTTCACAGGGTTTAATTATATGGCTTACAAGTCTCAGGGTTCAATGCGATGGTGTCCAATTGACAGGATTCAATGCAACCCGTCTTTGGAGTTCGTTCACTTCTTTAGAGTTTCAAAACATGTGCTTAGAGTTCACTGATTTTGTGAAATCGTAAGACAGAGTTGTTCTTGAAAGTAAGCCTTCTTTATGGAAAATCTGAATGTCAGTGGGCGTGGACAGGATTGTATGAATGGAGAGTTTGTGCGAGTGGGTCCAAACCTGAGGTTCTTCCCACCAACCTCTGCACTTCATTGGTGAGAAACTTTTGATGTCTTCCCATTTGGAAATCTTGGAACAATGAAAGGAACCAATTAATTGGACCTCATGTTTAGTTAGCTGTTTTGTGGAGGTTCTTGGAGACTTTCTTTTGTGTCCTTGGAGACCTTCCTTGGAGAATTTTATTTATTGTTTGATCAACTCGTGTAATAGTCGTCACTTATTCTGGTGATGTAGAACTTACTGGGTTCCATTTGGAGTAAATTTTTTCCAGGCAGTATGATCAATCCAATTGTGAACTCTTTGGTCCTCTAGGTGAATCTAATTTAGAGTTGTGTTTGATATCTCGCCAGGTTTGATGGCGATGGGTGCGTGCAACTCTACTTCTTCTTGCGCTCTTAATTCCGAATTTTCTACTGAAGAGGAATCTGCCAACGAGGAGAATGAGAAACATATTAGATAACAATATGATTGCATATTGTTGCATATGATGAAAATGATACCTCGATGGGACAAACTTTGAATCTTGTTTAAGTGTATGATTATTTGACAAATGGGTGGTCAACTTTTTGTCATCACGGAAGATAAACAAAATTCAAGGGCAGTGCAATAGTGAGTACAAGGAACTAAAAGTCTTGGGTGCAAAATGACTTTGGAATTTTTTTCTAAGGATTCAAATTATCATCTCTCTCATTTGTCACACAAACAGTCGTATTATTGTATGTCACGATCATGTCTTCCCGTTTCAAAATTTGGAGAAGATGAATCTGTTTTCCTGGATACCTGGGCCCCAATCTTTACTCAAAGACTAGAAGCAAAGCATTTGTGGAGGGCCCATGAACCAATCCGAGGATGAATGTGAATGCTTGTTGGGAGAGCAAGCTCAGAGTTTTTCTTTAAAGAGATGAGCAGTTTCTATAAGTTTGAGGTCGGAAAAAAGGGCCCTTTCAACATTGGTAAACAAATGTTTGCCATGTGCAATATTTGAAAATGAGGAATCTAAGTCAATCTTCTTACGTTCCAGAATGCTACATGGATTGAAAATGAAGGACGGACAAGCCACGTATGTGGCGCGGTACGTCCGCACCAGCCGGCTGGAACAAGAGGAGAAATTTGGTGCACCCAAGTTTCTCAGGGTAACCCGAAGTTTACACTCCTTAACTTTTGTACTTTCAAAGTGGGTACACAATCCTACTCCAAGTGAAGATATAATCAAGATTTGGTAACCCCTGGGGAGTTTTTTCGTTGTTTAGCTCAAAAGTTCCATCAACATCTGTTGCATTTCTAATACAGTTGTAAACCAAATGGTGTGATATCCCTTACTAAAAGATTTACGCTTGGTTCTGATCACTTGAATGTCTCTCTATTTTTCAGCTTGGAGATGCGAGGGGAGTGTCGGGGATCATGTACAGCATGCTTGAGCAGCTTCGAATTAAATTAGGGGTGCTTAATGTTTCCAATGGACAGCAAACAGGTTGATGCACAATGCTTTAATCTCTCCTAACAATGCTCTTCCGATTACACTTTGCTAATACAAGAATTCTGCAATGTACTGTCCATTTCTGAAGCTGCCCTTTTCCATGGATTGTTTTGGAAACATGATTATTCTCTTGGAGTGACGCATTTAGGTAGGTGTCGCGATTATTTTTGGTTATCTTAATATGCTCATGATTGAGATTTGTAGTAACAAGCTTGTCATGTGCAAGTATCTCATGATCATGATTGAGATTTGTATGTGCAGGTAACACCAGTCTGGTATACCATGATGGGAAGCTTATGAGTCTCAATGAAGGCGACAAACCTTGTAAGTTGAAGCGACTCTGCATAGTTGTAATTAGTGGCACAATGACATCTCGAATTCACTTCAAAACATCAGTACAATTGAGATTTTATTGCACACATTAGTGGAAACATGGTATGCATTGACAAAGAAAGTGAGCACGAGACGACCCATAGCTGGTCAAATTGGTCATGTGGTTCTCTCTCGTGGGTCATTTTCCTTCTTCAGACCATATTTCTACTAATCGTAGATATGAAATGGTTTCACATGATCAAAGAATGTCTTAAATTGTTGCTGGTTGCAGACATCATCAAGGTGTTGGAAGATGGTGATTTGGAGACAATGGGACGTGAGTCTTATGAAGGCCAACTTGGAACTACCATGACTGCTCACCCCAAGTTGGATCCCGTTACTGGTAAGTTGATCTGTGTCAAATTTGGCACTCTATCAGGGTTTATGACATGATGAACCAAACTATCAACCAAACTTTCAGTTTTCATTACTTTGGAGTCATCTGTGCCAACGGAGTTTCATTAGGTAGTCAATGGCCCTAGTTTCTTCTAGTGGATGAATGAGAGCTTTTTGTAGTAATGAAAGAGAAATTGAAAGTAAGGAAGGGGGGACTCACAGTGGGGAATTCGTTGCTCATTGATTGTTGAGTGGACAGAGTTACTTAGTATTGTGCTGCAATGTCATTGCAAGCGAATTGTTTACTTATGGCTATGATGTAAGCAAACCGGTTGTTTACTATCATGTTGTATCCAAAGAGGGAGTGATGTCGGAAGCTACCGTCATTACTCTACCTAAGGGCGTCTTCATGCACGACTTTGCCATCACTGAAAATTATGCCATTTTCATGGACCTTCCTATGATTTTGGATCCCGAGGTAAGTTATCACTTTTTTGGAGTTACGACCTATGACAGAATATTGGCATTGCCATCTCAATTATTGTTCCCTATGGTCACAATGATTATAGTATGGTCTTCTATGGTGCAGGGAAGCCTTTCTTTTTATCGAACACGATATTCATTATTTTGGGAGAATTCCATGATTTTGGGAGTATGCAGTTAAGCTCGGTTCGAGCTGATCTGCACCACAGATTGGAAAACTGGAATTTTCGAATGGCCATAACTTACTCAAATTTTGTCCAAACTGGGCATATGAGGTGTTTTTTGACATCTACAGATTCCGTAGATGTCAAAAAACACCTCATATGCCCAGTTTGGACAAAATTTGAGTAAGTTATGGCCATTCGAAAATTCCAGTTTCCCAATCTGTGATTCAGATCAGCGCAAACCGACCTAAATTGGGAGATAGAAAAACTCCCAAAATAACGAATATTGTGTTCGTTGTAATCTTCAGTTTGCTTTTACTTTGTCTTGCATGATCTAACTATAGCTCAATCTATATTTGTGCCCATGGTTTGTTGTAGGGCATGGCCAAGGGAAAGATAGCAATAAGTTTTGATGAAAAGAAGGAAGCACGATTTGGAGTGCTTCCACGATACGCCACCAATGAATCTCAGCTCAAATGGTTCACCATTCCACCATGCTATATTTATCATAATGGTGAGTTCAGAGTCTTTCTAGGGTGGTTTGATTCTGTCATAAAAATGTTGTTTTTCAATCTTTTGTATACTTTGTCAACTCTCCATTTTCTTGTAGAGTCTTGACAAGCATGTTTCTTCCAATCAAAAACTATGAATTTCTCTATCACAGCATCAACATAGTGCACATTTAGTTGGTTATATTGACTCCATAAGAGATTAGTTGATAGTTTATCATGTGGTCACCTTGGTCAGATTGACAAATTTGGTTGCTTGGTATGATTCAGCAAGTTCGTGGGAGGAGGGCGATGAAATAGTACTGTATTCATGCCGACTATCTGAAGGAGATTTTACTTTTTTTCTTGAGAAAAAGCCACAAGTTGAACAGACATTGTAAGCCATGCTATTGGTTTCGAAGGAAATTATGTACCTGAGGTGTTTAATCCTAATTGAAGCTTTTTGCTGTGCCCTCTGAATGAGTGCTCTTCCACTTTGCCTATAACATACTACGTTTTGGTACTCATCCTGGCTGGAATTATGTTGACATTGAAGGTATGAGTTCAGAATGAACCTAAAGACTGGTGAGGCGAAACAGAAGAAACTGAGCGAGTTGATCGTGGACTTTCCAACCATCAATGAGAAGTATGTCGGAAGGTACGCAATTGGAGTTGAATTAGTCTCAGTGATTGGTGATTTCAGTTTGAAAGAAACTTTGCAAATATTTTCTATTGTTAAAAGTTGTAGGGTATGCTTTCTTGTAGTAATTGGTACACATTTGTTAATTGTTACTTCTCTTGGAGCTTCCTAAATGGAAGACTGAGGCCTCTTTTGGCCATTTGAGCACTTATTGTGAGCATCATATATATAAGTTTGTATGTGATTGCCAACATCATGTTACAAAATTTGGTGAGTGCAAGCGTTGAGTTTATGTTTTTTATTTTTCTTTCTCAAAATTTCTACATATTCGGGGTCATCATGAAGTACTGAATTGTAGTACCTTGGTTATATCATTGTGTAGAAAACATTCCTACGTGTATGGATTAGTGTACGATGAAGAGCACCGTGGATACGGTATTGCAAAGTACAATCTTCTTCGAGAGCCACAGTTTGGACTAGGTGCATCAGAAGTAGGAGGTAACCTTGAAGGTCTATTTGTTCATGGCCCTGCGCGGTTTGGAAGAGAAGTGATATTTGTGCCTCGTTCCACTGAACCAGAGACAGAGGAAGATGACGGCTACTTGATCACCTTTGTGCATGACGAGAACCATGGGTATGAACTTAAATCAATTCTGTTTTTGTTGCCCAGACTTTGGGTTATACAAAAATATATATATTTTGTGTGATTCAATGACATCATCCCGTGGAATTCAAATATTCAATTAATATGTAGTATGTCCTCATTCAAACTTACATCTAATTTCAATCTGAAAATTAGACTATCTCCAAAACTTTAGACAACATTCATAAAAGGTCACACAATTATGATCGCATAGAGACCTTACTTCAATACATAGGGAGGCTTGTGTACGATCATTGTGACCGTAGAAAGACCACTTCATGAATCATGGAGAAGAAGATTATTTTATGTAGTTGGCTACAAGTCCTTGAAATAGTCTAATTATTGTATGAAAACCTCATTATTTTCAAAGATGTAGGTTGTGATATTGATTGTGCTTACACTTTTGGCAGGACGTCGGAGGCTATGATTGTGGATGCCAAGACCATGGCAGCAGAACCGGTGGCTGTTGTGAAATTGCCAAACTGGGTTCCTTATGGATTCCATGCAATTTTTGTGTCAGAGGTTTGAACCCCTTCCTCATGATACCTACTTAGCATTCTGCAAATCCTCGATTCAATTTGACTGGTTTGGCACATGTATCAGAAATTAAGAATGTACCAACACTCAGTTTGGATTGTGTTGAATGTTTTGTGTAGGAGCAACTAAAGATGCAAAGTGGAATACAAGCTTCTGAAAGGGAAGTCATACGGATTTGAGGACAGGCACTGGAAGCTCTGAATTTGCTTGAATTTGTATCTTAGCTAACTTTATTCAGGAACTGAAACAGTTGCAATCTTTTTTTTTAATTTTTTTAATATTTTTAAAATTTCATATTGTTTGAAAGATTCGTATTTGCAAAGTAGAGCAAACCTTGTTTCTCTCTCTTTTGCTGAGGCACAATAAAATGCTGGGACACATATTTGGAAAGGTTTTTTGTTTCGATTAATCTTCCTCCTTTGGTCACAGATACCAATACCTTAGGAGGGCTTTGACATTTGAATTTAGAAGCTTGCAACTAATCTATAATGGGATATGTTTCACCTTCTTTCTCAAAGTTGGACGAACTCACGATCAACTTGAAACCTCTGTATCTTTTATTCAATACCTTCAATCTTTGAATTGATTAAAAAAATTGAGTTCAAATGTGTACAATTAGTTTAGAACTGGAGGGTGTACTTCATTGATGGTTAATTACACTACTTATTACAGGTCTAAGGAAAAACACAACAAGAATCTTGGAGTTGAACTTCAAGGACATCTCTATAAATATATGCATATGCCTTAGTTTCCATGAGTAATACATAAATTAATCTCCACTTTCATAGAAAATAACTTAGTATCACCTTCACATGGCAATCGATTCATATTAAAGCTTAAAGCCAAAAGTTGAGCCTGGCTTTCTAACTGAAGCTTTCACTCTCAAGAGAATGATGTGTTGCCACTAAAATCACAGTTACTGGTCCTCCAAGTTACGTGAAGATCGAGGGCCACGCAGAAAGTGATCCCTTGTATAAAGTCTCAAAACACTTGACTGTGTGAGATCGAAAAGAGCCGATGATTTCAAACTTGCTGCAGGGGCTCAGAGCATCCCCACCAGCTCTTCCGTTTCTCTATCTGTTTACTGAGCTTGGGGACCTCAAGTAGGGATGAGACCTCGCGAGTTCTCCATATGAGCCTCTGGATACAGAATTGGAGAAGAGTTTTACAGAAATCTGTATATTTTAGAGATACAGGTTTTGGATAAAGGTTGGTGCGATGAAATTTTTGTATCTCTATTTGCATATGAGGTCCTCTCCCTAAAGCTTTAGGGATACGGAACTCACTGGTGGGGATGCTCTCAAGAAGAAAACAAAGTGAACCACTAAGACATTTTGTGATACAAATAATTATCCCCAAAGGATCATTCTTATGATTTTTGTTGAGGGTCTGAATTATGTAGAGTTAAGGTAGTATGCTGTAAAAGTGACCATTTAAGGACTAGTCCGCCTTTCTCATAAACTTTTGTAGACATAATTATTTTTAGATCATTTTTCATAGAAAGAAAAATAGATGTGGAACCTAACTCAAGTGGTTTTGTGTTTTTCCAAGCATTTTTGAATCACTTATAAATTTTCAAGGATTTGGGGCATAGGCACCTATTTGTGACCATAGGTCTCCCAAAATCCATTCACTTGCAACTTGTAAAGAGATGTGAGGAAATCAAAGACAATGATTGGCTCTTGCAATAGAAAAAAAAAATTCTTCAATGCATTCAATTGCTAAAGTGGTCCATTTAAGGATCACCCCATCTCCATTCTCCACCTAAAAATAGGGGAAGTTTGAAGATGGGTGCTTCTAGAGCATACCACTTGAAGATGATTACACTTTCCACATGGAAATTTGTGTGTGTGTGTGTGCAACTAGGTTACTAGTGTACTATTCATAAAGTGGGTATAGTACACCTAAAATTGCACCCTATCTATAACTACCATCATCACTTTGTGTACATCTCCAAAATTAATATATACATTGGTACTTTTAATTCATACTATTCCTTTCGGGGGAAAAAAATGTGCCTTGTACCTATATTGAAGAAACAATTTTAAAACATTCACTACATTAATGCGATTGTGTGTAGGGTTCAAGAAACAATTTTAGAACATCCGCTACACCAACCAATATGATTGTGTATAGTAGGGCTTGGGATTGCATCCAAACATCATCAATCCATCCAGTCAGTATAGTACATGGGCTTGGTGGTGTGAAGGCTGAAGAATCTTGACAATTTTATACTTTAAAAATGAATGGGTTGTTGGTCTCTATGAGTAGTATGAGATGCTTAAAATATGGGACATTACAATTTACAATCAAGACTTCATTAGGGTTGTATCCAAACTCCTTGACCGACATTGCTAATAATACTTGGAAGTGATGATGGTTGAAGATCTTGGTTTTGATAAAAAAAATTGGTGCATCTCATCACCAACGTACACAACAAAAGATCCTTATGAGTTGTGAGCGTAGAGCTTGTGAGCATGGAGCCTTGAAATGAAAATTTTAAGACTTTTATACTAAAAACATCTATTGTTTGAAAAAAGAATCAAAATTTGAAGAAAATTTTCCTACTTCAAGCAAATTTCAAGACCTATGACTGCTCCCCTCTATTACCGTGGATTCTAAGAATTTTTTCCACAACTTGCCAAGGTCCATTTCCTGTGGGAAAAATACTTAAAACCTTTGTACATAGTAAAACATTTAATTCACCTAATACAGTTCTCATGTCTACCCATTTCCAATTTTTGCTAAGACCATAATATAATATATTAAGCAAATGATACTCAAAAAAACAAAGGTGGATATAACCTTGCCTCTACTATTGCTACTCTATATGATTTCTTTACTATAAACTTACGTCCTGAAAATGAGGGGTCCAGCTCGTACCCCTGAAACATCAATCGGATCCAACTAGGGTCCTAGAGGTACTAGCTAGACCCCCTATTTTTGGTACCCAAGAAATTTAAAAAAACATTTAATTTCTTGAATTTTTTTTGGGAACCAAAAATGGGGGTTTGACTAGTGCCCCTGAAACATCTGACTAGGGTCTTGGATGTACTAGCCGGACCCCCTATTTTTGGTATTGAAACAAAAAAAATTTGGAACATCCCTAGATTGGGCACTGATCTGATTAAGTCTCTACTTTTTGAGAGCCACTACTAGATCATAAATCAATCATGAATCAATACTTAGCCTATAACCTCTTAGATATTTGTAGAATTGAAAAAAGGCTTACAAGCTACTATACCACTTTACACCTAAATCCAAGCTTTACTATAACAAATGTAAACTAATCGTTTTCATAACAATATATGTACAAAGGTGGAGTAATAAGTTCCAAAGCTTATACACAAGCAATCTATCTATATCTCTTAAGTGTAGGACAAAATATCATTGCATAATTTATCACCAAGTAAAAAATCCTCCAAGAGTCTATAGACCTCACTTATGCCCATCCCACAACATGACAAAAAGGAATGTTAATGAGGTACATGAGGTGTCTACAATCCATAGTGCGTGTTATCGCAGTCATAAGGAGTTAGGAAAATAGAACTAACAAAACTTAAACCGAAATCATATCAAACAGTACATCTGTAAAACCTGGTTGTTAGAACGTGAAGAAAAAGCCATTTTTTCAATACAATCATTCCCTCACAACTGGAACTTCCGAGACAATCAACTCTTTTCAAAGTGCTGAACTCCTACATGGTCACTTCAGTGGAGCTCCACAACAAGCCAAACCTAACTCCCAGATGTAGGCGCTTATTTATCCACCCTTAGTAAATAGGCGAGCACAACCAGGTTCTAGTCCTAAAGTAAGTTCCTATCCTAGTGGGTGTCTAACGTTGGTCCATTGTGCCTTCTAAGCAATGGATCTTTGCTAGTATTCTAAATGTCCTTCTAAATGTGGCCCCTAGGGACTAGGGTTGACTACGTCCTACACTACTACTATGCTATGTTATGTTTCGATGCTTAAAGCTTCCCAAGTCTATTCTATCCTTTTAGAGTAAAAGCCCATATCACGCCATTTCTAAAAACCTAACATCCATCTAATTTAAACACTCTGGCAAAAAGCTATGAGTGGATGAAGTTTTGGCCGATTGGCACTTTAACTTCATCCATGGTTTTCTAGGAGCTCCTAATTCCAAATGGAGGCGATATTTGACCCACGAACGTGACTTCCTATTATCTAGCTAAGTTCCAAGTTTCGACTTGGATGGATGAGAAATCCCAAGTTTCATCCATTCTTGGTTCTAAACTTCATCCGTCTATATCTTTTGCACCCTAACTCTGATTTCTACGTGTCATAGGTTTTTAGAAACCTCTTTATATCTACTCTAAAGTTACCTATTAAAATCTAACCTGAACTATGTCCTATTAGCACCTAGCTCTCGGCCTTGCTTGGTATTTGGCCCCAAAAAGGTTGGTTTAGGGAGGAGAGGTTAGGGTCTTACCCTAGCCTGGAGATCCATGATCAAGTTGGTCAAATCTCCCTCTTCTACCATTGCAAGTCACTTGGGTGCCCCACACGTTGGTCTGGTATTTCTTGGCAACAATCTTTATAGTTACGGAAAGAAGCGTTTGTCTTTCCTTTAGTTTTTTTTCCTTCTTTTCTTTCTACCTCAACCTTCGTGCCCCATTAATGGGGGTGGTTGAGGTGCCACCTACCTATTTAGTAAATCGAAAATGCAAGCTAACTACCACTTACGTCCAACCTAACTTTTTTACGCGTCAGCTTACCCTAATGGTGGAAGGGGATTCTCTTCCTATCTTTCACTATAGTGCTCTCCTTCTAACTAAGCCCTCTTTCACTGTTCACTCTTGCATTTAAAGTTGATCTCGTGTGGTGATGTTGTTGGAAGGTGGTGAAGTTGAAGGAGGTCGTGGTGGAGGAGTTTCTTACTTGCCCTTATTCTCACTTGTTACATTAATCTATTCCCCCCGTACTGTGCTAAGCTAATCCTCATTCCTATGCTAATCTACTCTTCATTCCTATGCTAATCCAACCTTCATTCCTATGCTAATCCAACCCTCATTCCTATGCTAATTTAACCCCAATTTTCCCCCTACTGTACCCTGAACCCCCTCATGACCTCTCTTCCCATGGAGTCCTGAACCCCTCTTCCTCTGGCTCCACCGGGCTCAGGCTAGCCCTATCGGTGCTTGGGTTGGCCCTGCTTGGGGCTCAAGTTGGCCTCTGCGAGGGACCAGGCTACTTTGTCGGTTCTCGGGTTGGCTTTGCCAGTGCTTGGGTTGGCTTTTGCCTGTTACTTGGGCTGGCTCCAAAAGAGGGGGGCAACTTAAGATTGAGCCACTTTTAATGGTGGGCTCACCATCTAACGGACATGGTAAAACAAAATTTGGTAAACAGGATGGTAATGATAAGGTATTGACACTTGACAGATTTTGGTAACTCTATTTTGGATGCTAAACTTTGGTTTGTTTCTAACACGTTTTGGAAACTAAACTTTGGAGTTAACTGGTAGGTGAGCACAAGGCTTCGCTGTCAATTTGGATTTAACACCAAATTTAGGAGTCCTTGCCCTTAGAGATTCAAAGCTCTACTGTCTAATGAACCTTTAACACACAATTTAGGACTAAGATCAATTTGGAAAGGTAGAGTTTTGTTACCCAAATGGGAACCACCCCACTCTTTTCCTAACGAGGATAAAGGGAACTAGACTCAATATAATGCATGGGACTTAGGTTAGGAATAAAGACGGAAGGAACTCGTGGTTAATAATAGAAATTAGTACAAAGATGACACCAAAAACGTAGAACTAGAGACCCTCCCTAAGCGGCATCACCAAGGTACAGTGGAGGAGAAGCTCTAGGATTAATACAACGTCAAAACTCAAGGACAAAGATCAAAGACCAACAATGCCTGTAGCAAGAAAGTATAAACACTCAAAAATAAAGTAGCAACAAGGTGTAGAAGGACCCCGAAGTCCTCTACACTCCTTGGAAAACACCAACAACGGTTCAAAAAGGAGCCTAAAAACACTTGCTCAAGGTTTTTGGCCAAAAAGGGCCAAAAGCTTCACACAAAGTGGGACCAACGGTCCCAAGTACAAGAAAGGGGGTGTTTTGAGAGGAAGAAGGGTGCCCTTTTATACTTACCTTCTCTTTCTAATCTAGATAACCTTATTGTTTTAGATTTTCATCCTTATCTTTTAGGATTTTCATTGCATTAGGATTTTCACGTTGATCTTAAATTCTAACTTTTGGAGCAACTTTAAATTGCAAATGGATTGCACCATTGACTTCAAAAGGTCATTTTTAGTCTAGAAGATCCCTACCCCTATTTCTCTCGCAAAAACTCATTGACAACCAGGGTGATTGCAAGAAACACTTGTCCTATTTCTTGTCCCCTTGCACTTAAAAATTGGCTTTTTGCTCGTAACTTTTGCATTGTTTGTCCATTTGGCATGAAATTTGGAATGAAGGTAGATGGTAAAGCTAAAAATCTTGAGTGATTTTTAAAATAAAAATAGAATTAGTTTATTATTTTTAACCTGCCCCCGATTGGGTATCTACCTTGGCCATTTGGGGGGGGGGGGGCGGTAGTCCTATTTTTGACCCAAAAATACGAATTTGAAGCCACAAATTGGACATGGTGGAGGTCTAATAACACTTTGAGGGGTGACGATGAGTTTTTATGAAAATATCATCATGTCAATTGCACACATAGGGTCAAAGTGACCTTTCTTTGCGCAAAAGCTATGAAGAGGGAAAAAATTTCCTTCATGAATTTTTTGGTACAATGTGAGCACAGTCTTTTTTCTAGAGAAAAATCTCTTTTAATATGAATTTTTTTGAATTTTTTTTGAATTTTTTTTGAATTACTAAAAATGAGAATCTCTACAGACCCCTTTTCTGCTATTTTCTACTCCTAGTGGCTTCTATAGTACTTCGTAGTAGTCCGTACTACTGCATAGTACAATATAGTACTAAATCAATGGTGTAGATCTGCAGGCGCCTTCAATCAACAATGCAAATTTGTCGGGGCGCTTTTAAAACGTAGTATTAGTAGTATTGCATAGTACAGCCAATCATATGGCCAAAAAACGCAGTTTTGAACAAAAAACGTGAAGTGTTTCTTGCAACTACCCTAAAGTATCTAAATGGAGGCTATTTTGAACATTAAATCATCATTAAGCCATTACATTAGAAAGATCTTGTAAAATCCCATTAACTCCACAAAAAGAGGGAGGGATTCTTTCTATATTTTTTTCATTTTACTCTTGGCACTTCTTTTATTTGACAACCTTACGTGAAACATTTACACATAATGTTCTCTTACTCATAAGCTAAGATAGACACCAAGTATTATTTTAATAGTCTAATCTTGATGTTGAAATCTAGAGAACAAAACAAACAAAAACAAAAACAATAATTCTTGAATTTTTTGGGGAGGAACCAAAAATGGAGGGTCCGGCTAGTACCCCTGAAACATCAGTCAAATTGGACTAGGGTCTTGGAGGTAACAAATGGACCCCCTATTTTTTTTGGATACAGAAAATAGGAGGTCTAATTGGTATCCTTGAAGCATTAGTTGGATTAGACTAGGGTCTTGTAGGATTTAGGGTATAGGGTGATGGAACAATCTCACCATTAGAATTAGTGCATTTTAATTCCATTTTTGAGGTATCAAGAATTTAGATTATCCTTCTATCTCACAGTCTCACATCTACTTCTACTTAATAGTTTCTTAAAGAATATTAAAAAAAAAATTGAATTTTTTTTCCCCCTAGATTCTCAATTCAATTCCCCACAACAAGGATTTAAAGCTCAAAACTTTGTAGTGCAAAAAATTTAATTTAAGAAGGTTCAAAGTCAAATAATCTAGCCCTACAATGTGTTGAAAAACTTGTTTTTTTACTTTAAATGTAGATATCTTTGCAATATGTGCGGTCAAAATTGCTGAAATTTTCTCCACACATTCTCATACTAGTTAGGTGTAAGATCCTATAGTTTGATGTGCAAAAGAAAAATAGATTTCAAATTTTTTTACTCTTTACTATAAAAATGGCAATTTTGAGTGTTTTTTCAACTTTTTTGGCAAAAAAAGAGGGCCTTGGTCTTATACGGGTTAAGATTAGTTTTTTATTTTATTTTTATATGCCGAGATCCAAAAAACCATGAGACCCTTGTAACGTTCATGGTATTGTTGGAAAGCTCTCTACTAGGAGGGGTGCATAGACTTTGTTTCATGGCATTTGGACCTAAGGTGTGAAAGTTATTGAATTTCAAAGTTTTTATGAATTAGAAAAATGAATTAAATTATCTTTTATTTTGAAAAAACCATAACTTTACATTGCATGTCTAAATGCCACGAAACAAAGCCCTTGTACTATTTTGTGCATAAAGCTCTCTATTTGTATGAAGAACACAATCTCACACCACAACAAAGTGCTTGAACTCTTTCATGCATAAAAAATATTGAATTTTAAAGTTTTTACAATTAAAAAAAAAATTATTCTTACTTTTATTTTGGTTGTGTCATGACATAGGAGTGACAAGACATACTAGTCTATACCTTATCTATACCTTAAGTTAGCAGTTGTTTGTTTTGTTTGATACGTTGAGATCTACAAAACCATGAGGCTTCTAGTGGCATTCTTGGTATTGTTGGAAAGCTCTCTGCAAAGAGGGGTGCATGGACATTGTTTCATGGCGTTTGGACCTAGGATGTAAAAGTTTTTGAATTTCAAAGTTTTTGAAAAATCATAACTTCACGTCGCATATCCAAATGCCATGAAACAAAGGTCTTGACCTTCTTTGTGTAAAGAGCTTTCTATTCGTGCCAATTTTGTGGCGCTTAGACTTGGGCTATTGCAAGAAACACTTCACGTTTTTCGTTCAAAATCGTGTTTTGGGGGCATAGGAGTGGCAACGCTATGGGTAGTACAAGTATTGGGCCACGCGGGTTTCGGGTTCATCCAGGCCATTGGTTCGGAACCTGGGATACGACGCGATTGCGACACCTGGCTACGTACGTTAGCCGCGCATTGAAGTCGCCGCCGAAGAACACTGCCTTGGACGTCACATCCACGTGTGTGTGGATGAACAAAGTTTTGGGAAAGGCAACGCAGCGGCATCTCCTGGTCAGCGGACACTAGCTAGTCGCCTTCTAGTTGCCTCGAGGTTTTGTGCTCACGAAGCTCCTTTGTGAAGCAATCGTGGACGAGATGGAAGACTATGCAATTGCGGAGGTGGCGTGAATGATCTGCTCGTTTTGGAAGGGAGGAGGGCGACAAGGCGGATGCAACGACATTGTATTGACGAACTACAACGCGGAGTTCATTTGCGGGAGAGGATTCTCGGTCGCGGATGCGGAGCTCGGATCTCTGAAAGGTGGAGGACGACAGGTTTGATTGCACGTAGAGGAGACGCGGTAGTTTCGGTTTAAGGGTAGCCTTCAATTTCGAGGTTACACTTCAACGTTTCAGGTGAGGGTACTCTTCCCCTTGCGTTTAGGATGTTGAATGAGTTCTACCTCGCTTAGCTCACACTAGCGGTTTTAGATAGTGAATTCACATTCTATAGTTCACCGGTTTAGGTTGTTTTAGGCACTTCCGAGTCCACAAAAGTTGCAGCCTCTCCTCCGTGCTCAGAATTTAGGTTCAGGATTCAACAATTTTCGAAGTAATGGCATGGGAGGCCATCATCGCAGAACATGGGGTTTAGGGTTTTAGGATCGTACTCAGAACATGCGGTTTAGGATTTACAAAACGAAGGGGAGTGAACGAAGCAGGAGTGAGAAGCCGCGGCACATGCATTAGTGACGGGCTACACTTCTCTGCACAAGTCAATAGTGCTCGTAGTCGGTGCATTTGTTGGACAATTTTGTATAGGACTCCTTGGGCATTGTAGTACTTTGCCTCTGAGGACATGCAATACCTGTGCATTCCCTTTGTATACTGCACTTTGTCGTTTGGCGACTGAAATACTCAGATGAGGTCACTATGGACGTGGGACGTAGGACGCCTTCCGATTGGGGACCCCCCTAGTACTACGGGCGTTGGACGGGAAGGCGCTACTCCATCGCTAAGTAGTACTATGGGATTGACTGAGTCCTGTTGACCACTCACGGGTACCTGTAGTCCTCAGACAATGCTTTCGTAGTTTGCGTCAGTACCACTTGTAGTATTAACTAGGTTTGACCGACTCGGGACGTAAGACGCCTTCCGATCGGGGAATCCTTACTGCCCTTAGTACTACGGACGTTGGACGGGAAGGCGCTACTCCGTCGCTAAGTAGTACTATATATTGTCCATTATGAGTGTTGTCGACCACTCACGGGTTCCTGTAGTCCTCGCACAGCGCTTTCGTAGTTCGCGTCAGTACCACTTGTAGTATTAACTAGGTCTGATCAACTCGGGACGTAAGACGCCTTCCGATCGGGGACCTGCTTAGTACTACGGGCGTTGGACGGGAAGGCGCTACTCCGTTGCTAATTAATATTGTATATTGTCCATTATGAGTCCTATCGACCACTCACGGGTATCTGTAGTCCTTGCACAGCGATTTTGTAGTTCACGTAAGTACCACTTGTAGTATTAACTAGGACTGACCGACTCGGGACGTAGGACCCCACCCCTTCGTTCTGATCGTTCCTTCTGTGCATCTTGGTACAACATTCACGTCGAACGTCGAACGACATGGACTTCTGTAAATTAGAGAAGCGGAAGCTTGTCCGTGACGAAGCACCTTAGCAGTTGAGAACGGAACGGGGAAAACCAACGCAGGAGGACAACGAAGCGGACGTTGTTGTAGGCGGGTGGAAGGTCCCAGCTCGCGCAGTGAGGGAAAGTCTGATAACGGCGGTGGAGGAGGACGAGTACATGGACGGCTTCGATGCAGACGACTCCGATGACACCGAATTCACACCCAAACGGGCTCGGATGAAGACACCAATGAAGAGGAAGGGGGCTACTGAGGCACGAAAGGCTCCCGCCGACAATCCCAGGACAATAACGCGCATGCGGGCCGCGAAGGCTAGAACGGCCAGCGCGGATTCCCCGATTCCCGGACGACCGCAAAAGCCGAGGGAGGATGAAGATCGGGACGAGACGTACCATATCGAAGACGAAGAAGTAAGTGTGTCGTCGCCGGGGAGACCTTCAGTCCACAAGGTAAACGCAAAACACACCCTAACCCACCCCATGTCTCCGTGCATTGCCTTTGGCACGTGGTTCATTCATTTCACCGCTTTTTGCAGCTCAGAGTTGGCGTTCTCACTTGTGCGCGTCCGTGTACAAAAACCGGAAAAAGAAAAGAAGCTGCAAACGGAGAAGAAGGTGGTGTACGGGAAGAACGAATGCAGAAGGGCGCTGGAAGACCTGAAGATAGTTACGAAAATGCCTCCCAAGTGCTTGTCCAAATAAGACTTCTGGAGTCAATTTAGCCTGAGCAGCGTAGGCCTGAACCGCACAAGCTAAAGATCGGTAAACACATCCCGGCGGAAGACTTGGAGGTAGTTTTTGGGCCGAAGCACGGAAGGAACGGATACAACTTGGGAGACAGATTGAGCGCCGAGGACAGGAGCACTACAAGAAAATAGGGGTATAAATGACTTGTCCACAATGACTCCACCGACAACAATGACTTCAAAGTGACTGCAAAATGACTAATTTGCAGTCGTTGTTGTCGATGGAGTCATTGTAGACAAGTCATTTATACCCCCATTTTCTTGTAGTGGAGGGAAGTCGAGCGCCTGTACTACGTGTGCTACCAAAAGGAGTATGCGCCGAACCACATTGCGAAAGAGTTGGCTATCGGGTGGGTTTTCGACCGTTTCCAAAATTAGGACGTAGACTGGGCCGGATTCACAGCTGAGACAAATCAACTCTAGCACGCGAACTACGCGATCAGAGTTCGGACTTGGTTGAAGTGCCTTGCAAGTGTCACGCACACTCCCGTCGACATTCACAAGGGTCTCAAGGATTTCTTGAAGGACAATGACGGCCTGACGTGCAATCCGTTGTCGTCGCACAAGTTCAAATGCCCTACGCCAATACTGCTGCAAACTCCCGGGGAGGACACTCCCTATGTTTTAGCAAACTACGTGCGGCGGAAAAGTAAAACAAGTAATACACCTTAAAATTTAATTTCTTTTTCAAAAAAAAATTATGGATAGATTTTACTACTTTAGAAGTTTATGTTTTGAATTATTGGTATTTTTTTGTGCTAATAGTAATTAGTTATAAATTTTTGAAGAAAAAAGATACACTGTAAAGCTGAAAATAACTTTCACACCTCTATATTATATAAGAAAAAAAATTTGAAAAATGAAAAAAAAATTATATAGAATAGCTTTCTATTGAAAGTTTATTTTGGTTGAATATTGATGCAATAGTCATCTTCATGTGAGCTCTATAAATATTTTAGTTGGAGAACATGCCATTTTAGTTCATTTTTCAACCCTTTCTAGACAATATATCTTATGTTATTTGGAATTGAATTTTTTGTCAATAGAAACCTTTAGTCATTGTTAAACAAAGCTCAAAATTTTAGAATGAAATTATAGTTTATTCAAGGTGAATTACATGAATTACTTTTTCCACCGCCGCACGTAGGTACCCCAAATGTAGTGAGAGTGTCCTCCCCTAGTGCAAACTGCGGGCATGCAACAAGCTATCGATGAAACCCTCATTCCTTCATTGGACTTTGACATGCTGGCGGCGAGGTAAGTTTCAAGTTCCGCTCGTGTACATCTCTGAGCCCCCTTCATGTCCGCTGATGAAGTGCTGCCGGTGCAGATGATGCAGGGCTGCCGATATGGAGGCCGCAGTCCGAGTCGTCGGAGATAAAATTGGTTGCTTGGGCCTCAACTTGGACTTAGCGGAACAGTAGGCTGAGGATTGCCGGAGGGATGCAGTTTAGGGTTTAGGCTGAGGATTGCCGGAGGGATGTAGTTTAGGGTTTAGGCTGAGGATTGCCGGAGGGATGCGAATGCGGTGCCGTCTCTGGTGGGTGCACGTATACCGTAGATGGGTTGCTCAGGCCTTCCTATGTCGCAAAGGTACCCTATGCGCCCTTACCCCCATTTTTTTTCCCTGTGCACATGTTTCGTAGGCCGTCGGTTTCTTTCCTTCTGTCTACCGCGGTTCCTCCCTTCCGGTGCGGATGCGGTGTGGCGGATCTGATGTTGGTCTCTTCGTTGAATGAATAGTGGTTGAAGTTCCGGGACGGCGAAAGTGCGCACTTCGTCCATTGCCGGGGGGAATGACTATGCAACGGTTATTGGAGTGGAGCTTGTGGAGGTCATGTGGATTGGAAATATATTCTAGAATGTCACAATATGTGTCTATGCAATGACAACTGTGGTAATAGAGTCGTGCAAGCAGGAGTGACCAAAAAATTTGAGGTATTTCCTTTCGTGCCCCCTGTATGCACTCATATTTCCTTCCACTTGTTTAACGCCGCCGTTGAAATGCGTTTCATCACATTTTATGGGCATGCAGGTTTATTGGATGAGCAATGGTAAGGGGTGGGGCATCAGAATTCTAGAACCACTTCAGCAAGGCACCTTCCTCTTTGAGTACGCGGGAGAGGTTCTCACCAATTTTGAGTTGTTTAAACGTGGAAGTCATTCGAAGTATTCTATCCTACTGGATGCACACTAGTAGTCGGAGTACGGTAAAATTGATTCAGAATTGTTCTGTATCAATGCTTTGGAGTGCGCGAATGTGGCTCATTGGATGAATCATAGGTATTATCTTCAACCCGACCTCTAAGTGTTTCTCCACCGTGGCACACTGCTGTGAGCACTAACTTCAATTTCTGTTGCAAATGTGGCGATGCAAATGTCATGGACACTAGAAGAAAAACACGTCCGGCACAACCAACTACTATGCAACTAGTTTCTTCTCTATTTGCACCAAATCTAATGTAGTTGTTTTGTGTCATTGTTTTACAACATTCATTCATTGTTTTAGTTGCAAAGTAGTCATTCTGTAGTTGCAAAAAAAGACTAGGAAACAACTAGTGTCCTATGCAACTATTATGCAACTGTAAAATGACCATAGTTGTTTCCTAGTTGCTTTCAAAGTTCATTCCCATTCGTGTTATATCAATTGACCCATATCAATTGTAAAAAGTACCATTAGATTGAACATATAAGACTTGTAAGTTGTTATAGTCTTATGTAATGAATTCTTTTGATAGAATTCTAAGATTTCTATAATTTGTTGGTTTCTACAATTTGTAGATTTTGTATATAAGAATTTAAAAAATAATTAAATTCAAGAAATTTTATAATCTAGGAAATTGAATTTTGAAATCTAGGAAGAAGGTAGATCTGAAATTTTGAAATCTAGGAAGAGGGTAGATTTGAAATTTTGAAATCTAGAAAAAGGTAGTTTTGAAATTCAAAAATCTACGAAAAAGGTAGTTCTGAAATTCTAAAATCTAGAAAGGAGGTAGATCTGAAAATTTGAAATCTACAAATCATTGAGATTTATATTTTAAAATTTACAAATCTACAAGTTGCAAGCAAGTTGCAAACAAGTTGCACACAAGGATGAAGTTCTTTGTATGGTGTCGGATGACAAAAACCTTGCAACTAGACTGCAACTAATGCGACTTGTCCACTGCAACTATGAACTCTACATTGTCACCTAGTTGCAAACGTCCTATGCAACTACAAAATGAGTTGCATACTGTAGTTGCAAAACCCCTCATTTTCTTCTAGTGGGAGATGCCGGTGTGGGTGGGCACTAGTTTGCCAACGCTGTACCATGTGAATTGAATCTTAAACCCCGTCAGGTTTTGCGGCATCTGCAGTGACTGCAGTCGGTTGGCAATGGGTATGTCTTCTGCTGTTCGTGGTGTAATTAACGTGACTCCCTCTTCAATGCAAGTGGCCTTCTTTGCTAACAGAGACATTCCGAAGGGCAAAGAGCTGATCTGGGACTATGGCATAGAGTTTATTCGTAGTGAGGTTGACGGTTCCCCCTTGAATAGCAGAAACGACATCAAACCCTTTGACTGCGAATGTGGTAGTGATTTCTGTAGAGCACAGTGACCACAGCCCAAAGGTGTACGTTGATAGCGCACGTAGTGGTAACTGAAAGGCACAGCCAGTTTTGCAAGACCAGTTCAATTTCTGGCACTTGTGGACCTCTAAGTTCATATGTCATAGTGAAATGTATGAATAGGACTGTGTACTCAGTTTTCAAAGCACGTTTTAAGAATTATTAGCGGCAACGCCATAATGAAATGTTTTCAATAGGACTACGGCCTAAACCGGAAATTAACATGCGCAGTATATACAATCCGCTAATGCAGCTATGTACGAAGCTGCACTTTGTGGTCATTGGCACTATACTGAGCATTGAGTGAATTTTGAAGTTTTGAATTATCGTATGGGAATTTTGGAAATATTGTTATATACTTTTAATATATCCTCCATAGAGTATGAAATTATGTGCACACCCCGTTGTCTACGATATATTTCCACTCCACTAAGTGTAGTAGGACTTCTACGCTTCGTCTTGGAAGAGTATTGGCTGGCGGCACTGTACTATGAGGCTACGCACCTTGTACTAGAAGGACTGTCGTAAGGACTACACATTATCTACGAAGGCACGGGGCTGCGCCTCTTGTACTAGAAGGACTGTCCTCAGGACTACAACAGCTTAGCTACGAAGGCACTGTAGCCCCTTCATGAAAGCAGTGTCAACCCTGGTATTCCTCCAGTGCGCATGCAATAACATCCGCACTCTCCGGTGGTAGAGAGTACACAAGATCACCTCCTTTCACTCGGTGCGCTCTTCGGATCATCTGGAATTTACAAGCGAGCACTATGTCAACGTCTATGTGCGCGGACCTTGAGTCCTTCAAGTACACGTAGTTTTGTAATCTTGCCCTGCTCTACTTTTTTGGTAGTAAGTCGCAGTGATGACAAAGTTCCCTTGCTTGAATTTTGGACCCTAGGAGTGATCAAAGTCTTCCTCCACGCAATGCTTTGCCCTTTGGCACTGCAAAATGTAATAAGAAACGCCTTCGTCATTATCAGGTTCAACAGGTATAGCAAAATCCTCCCGCCTGAACTAGGTCTGCCATGCGGTTTTCATCCTGCTCGTATTCCCAGTTCTCCTCATTTTCAGGCTCAAGGGCTTTGAGAACTCCTTGGGCGTACTGTATGTTTAGTGGCTCGATTTTGTGGACCTTCCACAGCTTCACGTAAGCTTGCTGCTCACAGTGGCTGAAATCTTCCTCCAAGCAAGGTCCACACATGCAAGACAGCGTTCTTAATAAAATCTTCGTGGGGTCTCTGCCTTCAGGAGCGAAAATGGAGTGCAATTTCGAGGACCCCGATATCTTGCGGCAAGCATGTTGTGAAGTCCGGTCCACCTCGTCCACGCCGACAAGATGAAAGTAACGGAACGATCTGCAGCAGAAGCAAGGGATTTGGGTTTACGATATATTTTGTTGGACCGTATGAGTGGAAGCAACTTCGGCTCATGGCTGCAACAGAGAGTTCTATAATGGTGCCCGTGAATGAGTGATAGATACCAGAGTAACAAGACACTCAATACAGGTTGTGATGGTGGACTAGACGTGACAGGAGAAGTCAGAAGAGATGACGGGGCACGTTCAGTGACCCGAGCGCAAGGAGAAGGCAAAGCGCGGTCGGCTACGACTTTACCGGATGCGTCCACCACGGACGGGGACCTAACCGGCCAAAGTCGCGTCCATGAATGTCACACAGTCATGTGCGTCATGGAGAGATCGGTTTGGATTCATGAGCTTTTCCGCTCGAAGGGCCTTCTTCACGACTGCGCCGGCACCGTCCCACTCGCCCTTGCCATGCCTTGAGCCAAAGAAGCTCCAGAGCATTTTGCATCCGCCCTTTAGAGACGGGTACCTATACAATGAATAAAGAAAATAACTGAGATCATGCACGCGTATCCGTGTGCATGGACACCCGGCCACAGTGGTCCCCAATCAGTGGGCGAGCCAACTGTAGCATCGCTGGATCCTTGCTACTCTATATTCACGGTGCCACAACAAATTGGAAGAAGACAGTTAGCAAAAGCTGCGACTCGAGTGCATAAGAAGGAACTCACATACCTAGCAACAAAGTATAGAGATCGTGCACCTTTGAATTGTACCGCGCATCCGTCACTGAAGACAAAGTGTGTGTCCGGGCGGTAGCCATGGGACTGCAGCCACTGCCAATGGCGCATCAGACAATACTACACGAAAATCGTGTCGTGGGACTTGTCATCCGAAATCTAATAATGAGTTTCTCGAACAAGCTCAAGAGGTCTGTCATCTGCATCGTCGACAATGTGCACGTAGTAAAAAACCTGCACCATAATTGTTACCTGCGTTGAATGATAATACATGGACTGGATTTTGTTCTGCACTTGGAAAGTGTAGTTTTCTGCAAAATCTATGTGTGTGAGGACGACATTCATGGGCAAGGAATCCTTAGCTAGCTTAGCTTGCTCGCTCTGCCAGCAGGCATAGAAGTTGTGGTAAATGAAGCTCTGCAAGGTCGGCTTCAGGAAGTCGATGAATTCAGAGAATGACGTAGTTAAGGTAACCTCCGTGATGTGCTTCCGGGCATTGCCATACGCCGGTGGTTGGTCTATTTCATACTGGAATTTCTTCCACTTGATGGTGTGCTTTGGCCCATCAATTCGTTCTTGTGGGCAGAGGGCAAATTTGTGCACTCCACACGCGGTGCACGCTCTTGTAAGACAACTGCGCAAGCGCAGAAAGTGTCGATGTCAAACCTGAAGTACATCGCGATACCGTAACCCCAGAAGTGTGTCTTCTTCGTCGAACTGTAATGGGACTAGGAGAAGAGCATGACACGTACACTGCTGCGACAGCGCTGGTCGCAGCTAGTAATCGGCAAAATCATTTTCAACTCCACTCAGTCATTTTTAAACTCTGCAGACTAATTTTGTGAAGTTTGTGACAAACAAGTATGACCGTCCTAGGGTCCTGTCCATTCACGGAAATGACAAGCATGGAACACGAAGTCCGAACAAGAAAATCCATATGGCTAGTCGTAGTACCTGAGTTTGTGGAATTCGGTGTCCTCTACCTTGTCGCACAAGATGGACATCCACAACGCTGTGACACCCGAGAATCGATTGTCTCCGACGTGGCAAATTCCCTCCATATTGGACCTACAAACGGTGCAATGGCAGATGCAGCGAAACAACATGTGCGTCCCAATTCTGGGATCCCTGAACGCATTCAAAGCCTCGAGGAGGAAGAGAACCTAGATGTGGTAGCGGTAGCAACAAACATTGCGTTCCTTACATTTGATAACAAAGAAAGGCCGCAACTTGATGAAGGAGTGCAACATAATCGGAGATAGAGGATTTGTTTCTATAAAACGGTTGTATAGGTCTCCCTGCACAAGAACACAGTTTGTGATGTGAAGTAGTCCTGGACGACGGTGGAAGTGCACGAAGTACTAAGACGAAGTTCTAGTAGGAGTACGGAGGACGCAAACTCAGTACTATAGAAGACTCTAAGTACCCATAGTAGCTGTAGCACACTTCACGATGACCACTACGAATCCTCCGTGTGCAGTAAACCACAGACCATGAGTACTATGGCACACATATGAGCCATGTGGCAGCACTCCCAGCATTCTGTGACGGTTTACATGTGCATCGCTCCCACGACGAGTAGGGGATAGTTCCCGCTCACGAGGATGACAAATACAGCAGAGTCCTCCACGAAAGACATTGTATGAGTAGAAGGACCTACAGATGATGGACGAGTGTACTGGAATGCTGGTGTGAGTACTTCAGTGCACAAACAACGCAATCAGGTGGTGGTGGCGCTGCAACCGGAGCGCATCACCAGTCGGACGAGTACATAAAGGACTAGCCGCGGCTGATGGGGTTGTACTAGCTTGAGCCGTGGTGCACTACAGTCTGTCCTCTGTGGAATGGCTCTGTCAGCTGCAGAGATGTACGCATTCGGCAATGGGCTAGGGTCCCACATAGTACACAGTATGAGTACTATGTCATACCGGCGCGCGAATGTAGACTTATGCACTACTACGACGGAAGTTAGTAAGGATTACTAGAGGATTGTGGGCCACTACAGCATGCGCTCGACCGATCGTATGCATTTAGTGATCAGCAAAGAAAAACCTAAACCCTAACGGAAGCATACATCGATGCATGAGGGTGTAACAGCCCATCGAGAAAACCGTTTGAAGTGCTCTTATACGACATTTCGCATGCAACTGCATAGCTAAACCAGCGTTCGAAAAGCACATTGCATTGCGAGTGATACAAATGTTTGCAAATAAGGCAATCTGCATCCACAAAGTTTCACGATCATGAAATTCCATGTAGTATGAATGAATATCATGACAGAAAGGGGAAAAAGATAATGCCTAACTTTCAAGAAGAAGATGAGTTGCATGCTTGTCATATAGTCGCCGTCCAAGTCGTTTCTTCCGAATTAATTTGTCTGCGCCTCTGCGGTCCGAGGAGATCCTAGTTTCGTCAGTCCACCAACTGATCATCCGGTCGCGAACCTCCTCCGGAATTCCACCCTCGCGTTTCTTCCGACCGGGCACTTTGAAATGTGATCCAGTTTCTTCTCCAGCGTCCGAAAGTCTTCGTGTAGCAAAGACGAGGTTTTGCTTCCAAGTCCCCAGAATCCGGGGGAATCGCGTTGCATCAGTCTCCATGTCGGAAACCACAACTTCCAGTATCGCCCGCTTTCGCGCCAACATGCCGCTGCAGTGTGGAACCTTCATGGCTTGTAAGTCGAGGCGAATGCTCTGCAGAATGTCACGCTATGCTCGGGCGTCCTCCAGAGACGGGTAGTAATTTGGCAGCAACATGTGCACCGCCTCATTTTTGAAGACGATGTCTAGGACTGCCGCCCTAATCTCCTCGTTGGCCAACTTCTAAAGGTGCCAAATGAAGTCTCTCGAGAACTCGGCGGCCCTCCTCCGCAATGTACTGTGCGATCTTCCTCCATCATCGTCATCTGCATCTTCATGGCAATCGGATTCCTTCTCTTGCCTCTCCCGAACCCTAGCCCGAAATCTCTATTGCTTCTCTTGCCACTGTCGGCGGCGGTCATCCGCCTCTGCAAGCTCAGCCGCCTGCCGCGTCGTAGATCCAGGCCGATGTAGTGCAGCACCGCGACGTTCCATGGTCATCGAAATTGGAAGAGCAACAGTCAGCAACCGTGAGCCGGGCAAAGTACCTGAAGAGCGGAAGTGTTGGATCGTCGAACGCTATCGCACTTCCGGTGGCGTTGGATTCCCGAAGGCAGCAGAGGCTGTTCAATTACCATAACGGAAAATGCCACGTGTTTGACAAGCAGTGAAGGTGATGCCAAAGGAGTTCTAGGCACTAAGTACTATGCAACGCTATAGTATAGAGTGCTCTGCGTCTGTGGAGAAGCCACAAGCAGCAAAAAATAGCAGAAAAAGGGCCTGTGGACCTTTTCATTTTTAGTAATTAAAAAAAAATTCCTAAAATTTTCCAAAAAAAAACCATTTGGGTACACAACATTACGCTAACATTGCACTAAAAATTCGGTCAGGGAAATTTTTTCCCTAAAAGAAACAGTCACGCGAAGGTAGGTCACTTTGACCCCATGTGCACAACCGCCACGTCACATTTTTCATAAAAACTCATCGTCAATCCTTGTAATCATCTAAGACCTCCAACATGTCCAATTTGTGGCATCAAATTTGCATTTTTGGGTCCAAAATAGGACTAAAAACCTCCAAAATGACCAAGGTAGACATCCAATCGGGGACATTTAAAAAATAATAAACTAATTGAAAAAAATTGAAAAAAAATCGTGAATGTCTACAACTATTGCATGTACCTTCAATCCAAATTTCCACCAAAACGAACAAAGATTGCAAAAGTTATGACCCAAAAACCACCAATGCAAGGCCAAAGGGACAAGAAATAGGACAAGTGTTTCTTGCAATCACCCACTTACAATGTGAAAGTTATGGATTTATTAATTAAAAATCGAATTAAATTATCTTTTATTTTGAAAATTATCTTTTATTTTACATTGCATGTCTAAATGCCACAAAACCCTTGCCTTGCACTCCTTTATGCATGAAGCTTTCTATGTATACCAAGAATGCAACCTTTCATACTATAGTGTGAAAAATATTGAATTTCAAAGTTTTTACAAATTACATATTAGTATTTTTTAACTTTAATTTTGGATGTGGCAACAACACATGGCATACTAGTAAATTCTTAAATTAGATTGTTTGTTTTGATTGATATGGTGAGATCTAAGAAATCGTAAGTCCTTGGCGGCATTCTCAATACTGTTGCAAAGCTCTTGGCGAGGAGGAGTGCACGAAGTTTGTTTTATGACATTTGGACCTATGGTGTGAAAGTTATTGAATTTCAAAGTTTTTATGAATTAACCCCTCACCTTCCAAGGGGACCAAAAGTATCTTCACATAGTCTAGCGGTCAACTTCAAAGAACTATAGCTTTTGCATCTAATATCCAAATTCAATAAAACTTGCTGGGAAAGTTGCGCATACTAGTCTTTTTTTTGTGTTAAAATTTTCAGATCTATCCAAGATGTACTGAGTTTTTGAAAGCCATTCAAAGTTCACAGGTTCAATTTGAGTTCACCACACTGCATTAAGATGGCTGCAACTTTGAGGGCTTGTATCTTTTTCATCAAATGTTAATTTTCATAAAAATTTATGTATTTTGTTCCCCATAAAGTCTAATTATTGTGGTAAAATTTTCATGTCAATCCAAGTTGTTTTGAATGCTTGGGAGCAATTCGAACTTCAAAATCCAGACGTTTTTGCATTAAAGTGAACTTCGGCGGCTTATAACTTCCTCATACAGGGTTTGTATTCAATAATTTTTGTTGGAAAAGTTGTACATACTAGTCTAGTTCTTGTGGTAAAAATTTAATATCAATCCAAAAAATTATGATTGATTGAGAATCATTTTAGAAGAGGTAGGTTCAACCATAGATGTGTTTTTTTGCTACTTTTTTCACTGTTTTTTGACATTTTAAAACAATTTTGCATATGCAATGAGTCAATTGAATGATTTTTTTTCCACCAAAGTGTTTGTCTTTTGGTTTTGAATCACTTTGTAGTTTAAAGTTTTTTCATTTTCTCACTTTGTAGGTTTAGAAATCGAATTTCACCTCCAAATGTGTTTTTAAGAAACTTTCAACATCTTTTTTCAACACTAGAACATTATAATCTTTCAATCTATGTGGTCAAATGACCCGACCAAATTTTATTTACACCATATACAAAATGCACACTACAAGATTGTACGGTTGAGATTTTCATACTTTACCCACATTTAGACTTATAACACTTGAAAAGCAAGGTTGTTTTTTAACATGGTTAGGCCTTAGGCGGTGAGGGGTTAAATTATCTTTAATTTTGGAAAAACCATAAACTTTTACATCCATGCCATAAACGCTTTCAAATTGTAACTATCAAGAACGCAACCTCTCACACCGCAACAAAGACCTTGCACTCTTTTGTACAATAAAAGATCACTCCTTTGAATTCCAAAGTTTTTATTTACAAATTAGAAAAAAATATTTTTTACTTTTATTTTGGTCAAATGTGGCAACGACATAGGGTACACTGTTACATGGCTTTAATTCATGACCATTGGTACTATTGATATGTGTAGCAAACTTTCACACACTGACTCTCTCTCATTTTTCTTTCCAAAGATCTAGTTGTCTGTTGAAAATATTCTCATTGAAAACGCTGCTAGTAGTCAAGTTGACCCCACATTTTGTCATTTTTTTTCTTTTTTTTCTATTTTTTTTCTTTTTTTTCTTTTTTTTTCCACTCACCCCACATTTTGTCGCAGTACAGTGTCAATCAATCCCTCTCTTTTCCAAGTTACAAATGTTTCAAGGAATGAACGTCATAACATACATTGTCATGCCCAAACGTTTCCCTCTCCTCCCAGACCGCAAAACAGTCGGCCATCTCTGGACAGCAACATGATGGCGAGCTTGCTTCCCAGTTTGGGTTACCCTCCAATTTGCAGCAATCCCATCACCAACAAGTGGAGTCCAAGTCTTCAAAGGGAGTGGCCAAAGGGAGTGTGGTCCAGCACGATGAGACAAAAGCCTGTAGATGGATTACCTTTCTCTGCAGGGAGAGTGATAGCAAGAGATAGTAGCAGCAGCATCACTACTGGGGTCGAGGTCGGGGTCGATGTCAACGCACAGAAGGAGCCCTCGAGGTTGCCAACACCAGACCATCTGAAGTTCCCCAAGAACTTGGCAGCGAAGTCTTGTGATTACTTGGAGAGGGCCATCGTGTGGTGCTTTGACGACTATGCAAGCAAGAAGATGCACCCGTGGTTTGAGGGGAACTATGCGCCCACGACGGAGATGGCGCCCAAGGACCACCTGCCTGTCACGGGAACCATTCCTGTACTAACTGATGCTTTCAACCATTCCTTAGTTTCTTGTGGACAAGTTTCTTGTTTACGAGTTGCTTGATTTCGAGTTGGCTTGTTTTCGAGTTGGCTTGGATTCGAGTTGGCTTGGTTTCTTGTGTTCTGTGTACTGTAGGTCAATTTTTCTCATTGGAGGGGGACAATTTGGGCTTGCAGTAGTTCTTCTTTTGAATCCCATCAGTAACCCACTTCGTTGTACGACTTGGTTACTGTTGGTGAAGAACTGAGAATGATGCGTTGGAACATAGTTTAGATGATGGCGTGCTTGTGTTTCGAGTTTCTGGTTTTTTGGAAAGGTTGTCTGATGGTGTATGTCGGAGATAGCAGACCACGTGAACTCAAGGTGCGATAATTAGATTGGGGTAGAGTGAATTAAGGACTAGAGATGGTGTATATGAATAATCACCTCCCAGATGTTTTCTTGAAAATCTTGCCGTGTGTACAATTGTTAGGGTAATGGACTGATGGGATGAAGTGTCTTATATGTTGTGCAATTGATAGTGTTTAATTAGATGGGGATGCATTTCATGTGCAGGGTTTAATTACATGGCTTACAAGTCACAGGGTTCAATGCGATGGTGTCCAATTGATAGGGTTCAATGCAACCCATCTTTGGAGTTCGTTCACTTCTTTAGAGTTTCAAAACATGTTCTTGGAGTTCACTGATTTGTGAAATCGTAAGACAGAGTTGTTCTTGAAAGTAAGCCTTCTTTATGGGAAATTTGAATGTCTGTGGGCGTTGACAGGATTGTATGAATGGAGAGTTTGTGCGAGTGGGTCCAAACCCGAGGTTCTTCCCACCAACCTCTGCACTTCATTGGTGAGAAACTTTTGATGTCTTCCCATTTGAAAATCTTGGAACAATGAAAGGAACCAATTGGGCCTCATGTTTTGTTAGCTGTTTTGTGGAGGTCCTTGGAGACTTTCTTTTGTGTCCTTAGAGACCTCCCTTGGAGAATTTTATTTATTGTTTGATCAACACGTGTAATATTCATCTCTTATTCTGGTGATGTAGAACTTACTGGGTCCCATTTGGAGTATATTTTTCCCAGTATGATCAATCAAATTGTAAACTCTTTGGTCCTCTAGGTGAGTCTAATTTAGAGTTGTGTTTGATATCTCACTAGGTTTGATGGCGATGGGTGCGTGCAACTCTACTTCTTCTTGCGCTCTTAATTCAGAATTTTCTACTTAAGAGGAATCCTGCTAACGAGAATGAGAAAGATGTTAGAAGAAAACATTAACAATACGACTGCATATTGTTGCATATGATGAAAATGATACCTCGATGGGACAAACTTTGAATCTTGCTTAAGTGTATGGTGTATTTGACAAATGGGTGGTCAACTTTTTGTTACGAAGTACTTTTTGTCATCATGGAAGATAAACAAAATTCAAGGGCACTGCAATAGTGAGTACAAGGAACTAAAAGTCTTGCCCAGGTGCAAAATGACTTTTGAGTTTTTTCTAAGGATTCAAATTGTCATCTCTCTCATTTGTCACAAACAATTATATTATTGTATGTCACGATCATGTCTTCCCGTTTCAAAAATTTGGAGAAGATGAATCTGCTTTCCTGGATACCTGGGCCCCAATCTTTAATCAAAGATTGGAAGCAAAGCATTTGTGGAGGGCCCATGAACCAATCTGAGGATGAATGTGAACGCTTGTTGGGACAGCAAGGTCAGAGTTTTTCTTTAAAGAGGTCAGAGTTTCTATAAGTCTGAGGTCCGAAAAAAGGGCCCTTTCAACTTTGGTAAACAATGTTTGATGTGCAATATTTGAAAATTAGGAATCTAAGTCGATCTCCTTACGTTCCAGAATGCTACATGGATTGAAAATGAAGGACGGACAAGCCACGTACGTGGCGCGGTATGTCCGCACCAGCAGACTGGAACAAGAGGAGAAATTTGGTGCACCCAAGTTTCTCAAGGTAACACAAAGTTTACACCATTTGGTTTACAACTGTATTAGAAATGATGCATCAGATGTTGATGGAACTTTTGAGCTAAACAATGGAAAAACTCCCCAGGGGTTACCAAATCTTGATTATATCTTCACTTGGAGTAGGATTGTGTACCCACTTTGAAAGTACAAAAGTTAAGGAGTGTAGTTGGTCTTTATAATAAATTTGCTCATTTCTACTGTTTTGGCTGTCGTGCCTTCATTGTAGCTATAAGTGGTTGCAGTTGCACTCCCATTCACTCCCATTCTCTCCTATTCTATTCTAATCTTTGACCTTTTGCAATTTGGGGTAGTCAAAGCTAAGTCCGATAATCATGAGTAGTAATTAGTTCCTTCTCGAAAAAGAATTGCTATTTCCCATAGAAGATTTGTGCCCAGGGAGGTTTGATATCCCTGACTAAATTAAAGGTTTACGCTTGTTTCTCATCACTTGAACATTTGTCTCTCTATTTTTCAGCTTGGAGATATGAGGGGAGTGTCGGGGATCATGTACATCATGCTTGAGCAACTTCGAATTAAGTTAGGGGTGCTTAATGTTTCGAATGGCCAGCTAACAAGTTGATACACAATGCTTTAATCTCTCTTGACAATGCTCTTCAGATTACACTTTGCTAATAAGAAAATTCTGCAATGTACTGTCCATTTCTGAAGCTGCCCTTTCCATGGATTGTTTTGGAAACATGATTATTCTCTTGGAGTGACGCATTTAGGTAGGTGTCGCGATTATTCATGGTTATCTTACCATGCTCATGATTGAGATTTGTAGTAACAAGCCTATCATGCGCAGGTATCTCATGATTGAGATTTGTATGTGTAGGTAACACCAGTCTGGTATACCATGGTGGGAAGCTTATGAGTCTCAATGAAGGCGACAAACCTTGTAAGTTGAAGCGACTCCGCATAGTTGTAATTAGTGGCACAATGACATCTCGAATTCACTTCAAAACATCAGTACAATTGAGATTTTATTGTACACATTAGTAGAAACATGGTATGCGTTGACTAAGGAAGTGAGCACGAGAGGACCCATAGCTAGTCAAATTTGTCATGTGGTTCTTCTCGTGGGTTATTTTCCTTGTCCAGACCGTACTTCCACTTAATATGGTAGAAATGAAATAGTTTCACATGATCAATGAATGTCTTAAATTGTTGCTAGTTGCAGACATCATCAAGGTGTTGGAAGATGGTGATTTGGAGACAATGGGACGTGAGTCTTATGAAGGCCAACTTGGAACTACCATGACTGCTCACCCCAAGTTGGATCCCGTTACTGGTAAGTTGATCTGTGTCAAATTTGGCACTCTATCAGGGTTTATGACATGATGAACCAAACTATCAACCAAACTTTCAGTTTTCATCACTTTGGAGTCATCTGTGCCAACGGAGTTTCATTAGGTAGTCAATGGCCCTAGTTTCTTCTAGTGGATGAATGAGAGCTTTTTGTAGCAATGAAAGAGAAATTGAAAGTAAGGAAGGGGGGACTCACAGTGGGGAATTCGCTGCTCATTGATTGTTGAGTGGACAGAGTTACTTAGTATTGTGCTGCAATGTCATTGCAAGCGAATTGTTTACTTATGGCTATGATGTAAGCAAACCGGTTGTTTACTATCATGTTGTATCCAAAGAGGGAGTGATGTCGGAAGCTACCGTCATTACTCTACCCAGGTGCGTCCTAATGCACGACTTTGCCATCACTGAAAATTATGCCATTTTCATGGACCTTCCTATGATTTTGGATCCCGCTGTAAGCTATTCCATTTCTTAAGTTACAACCTTTGACAGAATATTGGCATTGCCGTAGCAATTATTGTTCCCTATGGTCACAATGATCATAGTATGGTCTTCTATGGTGCAGGGAAGCCTTTTTTTTCTATCGTTGTAATCTTCAGTTTGCTATTACTTTGTCTTGCATGATCTCACTTAAGCTCAATCTATATTTGTGCCCATGGTTTGTTGTAGGGTATGGCCAAGGGAAAGATAGCGATAAGTTTTGATGAAAAGAAGGAAGCACGATTTGGGGTGCTTCCACGATACGCCACCAATGAATCTCAGCTCAAATGGTTCACCATTCCACCATGCCATATTTATCATAATGGTGAGTTCAGAGACTCTCTAATGGGTGGTTTGATTATGTTATAATAATGTTGTCTTTCAATCTTTTGTATACTTGTCGACTCTTCATTTTCTTGTAGAGTCTTGACAGGCATGTTTCTTCCAATCAGAAACTATGAATTTCTCTATCACAACATCAACATAGTGCACATTTAGTTGGTTATATTGACTCCATAATTAAGAGATTAGTTGATAGTTTATCATGTGGTCACCTTGGTCAGATTGACAAATTTGGTTGCTTGGATGTTACAGCAAGTTCGTGGGAGGAGGGCGATGAAATATTATTGTATTCATGCCGACTATCTGAAGGAGATCTTGCTTTTTTTCTTGATAACAAGCCACAAGTTGAACAGACATTGTAAGCCATGTTATTGGTTTCAGAGGAAATTACACCTGAGGTGTTTAATCCTAGTCGGAGCTTTTTGCTGTGCTTTCTGAATGAGTGCTCTTCTGCTTTGCCTATGACATGCTATGTTTTGGTACTCATCCAATTATGTTGACATTGAAGGTATGAGTTCAGAATGAACCTGAAGACTGGTGAGGTGAAACAGAAGAAATTGAGCGAGTTGATCGTGGACTTTCCAACCATCAATGAGAAGTATGTCGGAAGGTACGTAATTGAAGTTGAAGTAGTCTGATTGGTGATTTCAGTTTCAAAGAAACTTTGCAAATATTTTTTATTTTCATAGGGCAAAACTCCCCCCTTAGTGCTTCTATTGTTAAAAGTTGTAGGGTATGCTTTCTTCTAGTAATTGGTACACATTTGTTACCTCTCTTGGAGCTTCGTAAATGGAAGAGGACTCTTTTGTCCATTTGAGCACTTATTGTGATCATGTATATAAGTTTCCAAGTGATTGCGAACATCTGTGAGCTCTATATGCTACAAAATTTTGTGATTGAAAGCGTTGAGTTTATGTTTTTATTTTTCTTTCTCAAAATTTCTACTTATTTCGGAGTCATCATGAATTATTGAATTTTAGTACCCTGGTTATATCATTGTGCAGAAAACATTCCTACGTGTATGGATTAGTGTACGATGAAGAGCACCGTGGATACGGTATTGCAAAGTACAATCTTCTTCGAGAGCCACAGTTTGGACGAGGTGCAACAGAAGTAGGAGGTAACCTTGAAGGTCTATTTGTTCATGGCCCTGTGCGGTTTGGAGGAGAAGTGATATTTGTGCCTCGTTCCACTGAACCAGAGACAGAGGAAGATGACGGCTACTTGATCACCTTTGTGCATGACGAGAACCACGGGTATGAACTTAAATCAATTTTCTGTTTTTGCTGCCCAGACTTTGGATTATACAAAAATATATATATTTTGTGATTCAATCACATCTTCCCGTGGAATTCAAGTATTCAATTAACATCCTCATTCAACTCAAATCTAATTTCAATCTGAACATTAGACTATCTCCAGAACTTTAGACAACATTCATAACAGGTCACATAATTATGATCGCATAGAGACCTTGTGCATGATCATTGTGACCGTAGAAAGACCACCTCATGAATCGTGGAGAAGAAGATTATTTTATGTAGTTGGCTACAAGTCCTTGAAATAGTCTAATTATTGTATGAAAACCTTATTATTTTCAAAGATGTTGGTTGTGATATTGATTGTGCTTACACTTTTGGCAGAACGTCGGAGGCTGTGATTGTGGATGCCAAGACCATGGCAGCAGAACCGGTGGCAGTTGTGAAATTGCCAAACAGGGTTCCTTATGGATTCCATGCAATTTTTGTGTCAAAGGTTTGAACCCCTTCCTCATGATACTTACTTAGCATTCTGCAAATCCTCGATTCAATTCGCCACTGATTTGACATGTGTATCAGAAATTAAGTTTGGATTGTGTTGAATGTTTTGTGTAGGAGCAACTGAAGATGCAAAGTGGAGTACAAGCTTCTGAATGGGAAGTCATACGGATTTGAGGGTCTGAAATTTGCTTGAATTTGTATCTTAGCTAACTTTATTAGGAACTCAAACAGTTGCAACCATTTTTTTTTTTTAAATTTTAAATAATTTTTTAAATTTCACACAGTTTGAAAGATTCGTATTTGCAAAGTACAGCAAACCCTGAGGCACTCAATAAAATGCTGGGACACATATTTGGAAAGGTTTTGTGTTTCGATTAATCTTCCTCATTTGGTCACAGATGACAATACCTTACGAGCGCTTTGAAATTGAACGTTCATTTGAATTTAGAAGCTTGCAACTAATCTAATGGGATATGTTTCACCTTGTTTCTCAAAGTTGGAACAAACTCATGATCAACTTGAAACCTCTATATCCTTTATTCAATATCTTCAATCTATGAAATGATTAAAAAATTGAGTTCAAACGTTTGCAATTAATTTAGAACTGTAAGGTATACTCCACTGGTGGTTAATTACACCTACTTATCAGAGGTATCAAAGGAAAATCACAACAAAAGAATCTTGAAGTTGAACTTCAAGTAAATCTCTGTAAATATATACACATATACAGAAAGTGATCCCTTGTATAAAGTCTCAAAACACTTGACTGTGTGAGATTGAAAAGAGCCGATGATTTCAAATTTGCTACAGGGGAGGAAGAAAACAAAGTGAGCCACTCAGACATTCTGTGATACAAATAATTATCCCCAAAGGATCATTCTTAAGTTTTTTGTTGAATTATGTACAGTTAAAGGTAGTATGCTCTAAAAGTGACCATTTAAGATCATTTTTTAGAGAAAGAAAAATAGATTTGTAACTTAACACAAGTGGTTTTGTATTTTTCCAAGCATTTTTGAATTACTTATAAATTTTCAAAGATTCAAGGTACATGCACCTATTTGTGACCATTAATAGGTCTCCCAAAATTTGTCCACTTGCAACTTGTGAAGAGATGTGAGGAAATCAAAGACAATGATTGGCTCTTGTAATAGAAAAAAAATTCTTCAATGCATTCAATTGCTAAAGTGGTCCATTTAAGGATCAGCCCATCTCCATTTTTAGCCTAAAAATAAGGGCAGTTTGAAGAAGATGGATGCTTCTAGAGCATACTACCTTGAGATGATTACACTTTCCACATGGAAATTTCATAAAGTGGATACAATACATCTAAAATTGCATCTTATCTAAAGCTACCATTTGCAATTATCTAAAGCTACCATCGTCACTTTGTGTACATCTCTAAAATCAATATATACCTTGGTACTTTTAATCAGTCATACTATTCCTTTCAAGAAAAAAAAATGTACCTTGTACCTATATTGAAGAAACAATTTTAAAACATCCACTACATCAATGCCATTGCGTGTAGGGTTCAAAAAACACTTTTAGAACACCTACTACACCAGCTAATATAATTAGGCTACAACAAGGTTTAGGATTGCATCCAAACATCATCAATCCATCTAGTCAATATACTACGCGGTCTTGGTGGTATGAAGGTTGAAGAATCTTGACAATTCTATGCTTTAAAAATGGATGGGTTGTCGGTCTCTATGAACCGTATGAGCTGTTTGAAATATGGGACATTACAATTCACAATCAAGACTTCATCAGGGTTGTATCCAAACTCCTTGACCGACATTGCTAACAATGCTTGGAAGTAATGATGGTTGATGATTTTGGTTTTGATCACAAATGGGCGCATCTCATCACCAACGTACACAACAAAAGATCCTTCGAGTACATTGCTAAGAAGAGTGTCTTCATCTTCAAGCTTGATGTAGTTCTTGTGGGGTGCAAACTTGTGTTGCACCTTTTGCAAAATCTCTTGCAATTGCTTGCCAAATTTTCCCATGATTGGTTTTGCTTTTGATAACAATTTTTGAAATGCAAGTTAGTTACTAAAGTTGGTGCTCTTTATAAATTATAACACAACAAAATGCATCACTATGTAAGCACAAAGGGGTGAAAGAATGGTGTGTAAATGCACACTATAAAGTGATGGAAGTAATAAAATGATATTGTTGATCTAAGAATGTGGCGTTAGTAATAAAATGAAGAAGGGGCATTGAATTTTATAGGTGTTTGGTAATGGGGAAAAAGAAAAAGGTCTTTTAATTTTTTTACAAAGGACTTTTACTTTGGAGGGCAGAAAAGTCTTTTACTTTTCTTACACACGCTTTACTTTGGACACGGAAAAAAAAATCGTTTACATTGTGGAGGAAAAACAACAAGTAATGGATAATCTTTCTTTTTTCATTCATTCAAGTGATTCACTTTTTTCATTGGCATGCACTTCCCATGCAAATTCTCTTGAATTTATTTTTATTTCAGGCAATTAGGGCAATTTCAGTGACTCTTAGAGTTGGAATTCTTTTTGGCAAATTTTCTCTCATTTCTTTCATTTCTTACATGGTCTATCATTGATGTAGAGCTGGGCTATATATGAGTGCATGTCACCATTTTTAGGATTAGCCTTTAAAAGAACCATAATGTTTGGAGGCCAACCCAAAATTGCTTCAAAATACTCGTCTCCAAAGCAAGGTCAAAATCTTCATCAATATTTATTTTTTAACAAAACCAATTGTAGAATCTTTTGGTTAACTTGTTCAAGTACATGTCTCAAAATTTTAGGGTGAACATCTCCAATAATTGCGTAAACTTCAAAATGTAGACTTTTCTAGTCCTTCCAAAAGGTCAAATTATGTCTTTCAACATTTTTAGGAAAAAAAGGTGTATGTTCTATAACTTGTACATTTTATTCAATAAGTTGAAAAACAGGTTGAAAAATATTTTGTAAAATTTAACCAAGAGAAATCTCATACTCATTTAAAAAAAATTATAAAGTGAAAGGAGTTATTGAATAAAAGATATAACTAATATGCTAATAACTTTTGGAAGAATTTTAGAATTGTTAATCTCAATGGTGAGAATGTTCTAGTAAAACATCAATGTCCTTTATTTTTACTTGAAAATTGAGATTAAAAGAGAACTTCATATGGATTTTTTTACCTTCATTGCCTACAAAATAAAAATCCTCATAATTTTTACCTCATTGTATTGGATTTCAGTGGTTCAAATTTTTTGGGAGTAGGTACTAATCTATAAACCCTCAAAAAAATAATTAATATTTTTTTAGAATATATTCTGTGTTTCCTGTTTTAACCTTGAATTGAAAAAAACTTTCTAACTCTTGCAATATTTATTGGAACGACATGAAACAAAGTTTTACATGTAGATTATGATGAGAAGTTAGCATCCATCCTAAAACATTCATGAAAAAAGCCCAAATTACAAAGTCAATAGAACCTCCTCAAGTTTTCAAAAAGTCCAAAGTGGGCTCCTTGGTCCCTTAAGGGTTAAGGGGATCTTGAGAAGGGGGTCGGAGGGGCTTGGAAGTGGGGTTAGTAGGGGGGCTTGGAAAGAAGATTTTGGGAGTGGGACCAGTGGGGGTCTTGCAAATGGCTCAGGGGGGTCACTTAGAGTATCCATTTGAAACCACATGTGAACAAAACTTTGGACCCCCTATATACTTTTTGAATTTTAAATAAAACAAAATAAGAAAAATATAAATAGATTTTTCTACTTTGAATGTTTATGTTTTGAATTATTGATATTTTTATTTGTTAATAATAATTAGTTACAAATTTTTGAAGTAAAAAGATACACCGTAGAACTGAAAAATAACTTTCACATCCCTATATTATATAAGAAAAAATTGTCTAAAAAATGAACAATTTAAAAATAATAAAAATACTCTCTATTGAAAGCTCATTTTGAGTTTATTTATAGATGAAAATTTATTTATTTGTCTTGAAGTATGTACATTCATCCATTACAAAGTGACATCTTCATAAATTGCAATAGTATATTGATTTCATTTATTGACAAAGGAGGAATCAGTTGTTAAATATTTTCAAAGTCATTCATCAAACTCACTTATTGTCTTTATTGACACTATAAGATTAACCACTATGTACATATTGTTAATCTCTAATGACTCAAGCAACCATTTTTTAGTCATTGCCCTTCTTTTTTGAGCTTCTTGTTATTGAATTTTGAATTTTTTTAAATAAAAAAATTATTTTTAGAAAAAAGATTGCATCATAAATCCAATGGCGGTAGTTTTATCAAATTCCAAGTTAAACTCCACCTTGTGGAATTCTTCAAAGTTAAGTGGTGTAGTGTAGTTTATATGGCTCATTTTTTGAAGTTTGGTTTAGGGATGGACTAAAAAATTAGACAACCAATGTGATTCTTGCCCAAATCGAAAAGGTCAAATCCAAAGAATTTATTTGGCCCAATTTAAAAGTTCACCCCCCTTAAGTCATTAGGGAGTAAAGAGGTGATTGATTTTGGAACATATTGCCAATAAAAATTTTAACTTTGTATAAATTTTGCTTATATTACCTGAATAATTCATTTTTTAGTGTGTTGAAATCATTTTCATTTCGTAGCAAGATTATATAAAATTCTTATAATAGGGACTGTGTCCAATAGCATGTTTGCCTAGTTTAAATAATGAGAATATTTCAAATTTTATCGGTACTTATAATAAAATAATGTCTATTTGTCTAGTTAAGTAGCATTTGCTAGAAGTTCAATTATCCCCTTCAAGTGTCATTATTGAAGGTAGACTATATTTGCTAGTCATCTCTACTAAAAAATACAATTGTTATGCAACTCATAAGATGACTAGTGTTAGGAACAATGTGTTAATAGCTAGAATAGAAGGAATTGAATGAATACTAATTCCAATTTAAAGTTTAAATTTTGAAGAAATTAAAATACATTAACAATTAAATTAGATAGATAAAAAAAATATGATCTAGTTTAGCCATAGATATTATAGTAAATCTATAGATTGTCTCAAATACTTCTTGGGCCTTGGTCAATGAAACTATTTCCAAACAATTTTATAAAATTAACACAAGTACAAGCACTATTGATAAGAAAAACAATAATTTACTCAAAAATACTAAAGTTAATTCACATTGGGACTTGAGGTAATCACAAACTCACACTAATTTGAGAATAGAACAAATTTTCAACCAATAATGTAGAAGTTCACAATGATTTGAATAGAAACAATATAATGTGGTTTACACTACATTCATACTATCTCAAATACTTTGATTGTCATCCAACTTTCATCTAAAACTCATCCACAAGTTTACACTAATTATGTCGCATTCATCCAAATTCATTCAAGTGGTGTGAAGGGAATTTGAGATAGTATACACTAGAATGGATAATCATCTTTCATCCATTTTTTAATTGTTTCAACCTTGCACAAAAATGAAATAATAAACCCAACTTCAAGATAAATTGCTCAACTTCAGTACTTGCATGAGAACTTAGCATTTTGGTGTGTTGCCAGTTAGCAAATCTTGCTCACACTGGAGTAGAATCCAACAAAAATTTGAGTGATTAATAATCACTGATTGTTTCCTTCTACATTCCCACACACGATTCTTAGATTGTGTAATACTGGTTCTGCTAGTTGGAGAAAATAACGCACAAGGAATACCTCAAATGCATCTTCAATTGGATAGAGATCCATGGAACAATACGAATAGTTCTTGAGAGCATGAAACGCAATGCCTATGATGACGACTGCAAAGCTTCCTGAAGATCAGCCTCGTTGAATTGAGCTACATCGCCGCAATACTCACATCTTACTTCTACAGAACCTGCACACGTCACAGAAAACAATTCATGAGCACCATGAGAGAAATAACCGAACTAGCTGGCGTATACAAGCATTGTTTTTCTGTTAGGCACTCTGTCTGTTGTTGAAACTACAGCCTAAAGTAAGAACGAGTTGTGAGAGTAGAAAAATTAAGTTCCATTATAAATTTGGTACTAAAAAGTTAGAGCTAGTCTCATACGTGACAATTCTACATGATAAGCGAGCACTTTCTTGGAACAAGTGCTGCTAACCTAGTGCACTTCATCAGCATGAAATACAACAATAAAAGTAGGGGTATCTCCCACCTTGCTCATCCAAAATCTGCTGGACTTCAGCAGGCCCCAAGGATGCCACAGCACGTAGCATGCGAGGTTTTAGCAGCTCTACTCCACATGGTCCATACCTGGGCACTACCTGTTATGACCACCCCCAAAATCATGAGCACATGTCGACTAATGGCCTCAACAATGAACTTATTTGAACTATTAATTCATCTGGTAGGGAAGTATGAAGGTCAGTTCAAAGCAAAACATTGCTAACAAGATAGAAACATCTCGAGAGCAATTAGTACTTAATGCTAATATAGCCACCACTGAACCTGACAGAAAACAATGAATGAAAAGTAATGTTGCAAGGCCAGTAATTCTGGTCAGTAATTGTTGTTGGACTTGGTCTAGCTCAATCAGACTTCTACTAAGGTACAACAAGTCAGCAATAGAAAAAGGAACATCATAAACTTTTCTAAAGATCGTCAGGACGGTAAACAAACAACTCACTGCATTATTGTAGTCACCAACGCCAATACCGTCAAGTATTGCTTCCACGATGTCAGATGCCTTGCAATCGCTCGGAGCGTCTGATACAGGCCTCATTTTCAAAATGTTTTCTTCAAGCTTATTTAATGTCTCCTCTGAGCAAAATGGTAAAATCTGCATCATTTATAAAAATAGAGTTATCAATATCACAGTAACACCAAGAGGTTGCAGATAGCATTGCAATCCTTAGACAACCTGTACTCCAATAGAGCTTGCAGGAGAAAATAACATGATGCTAATGCACATAAATATGTCAGACACAAAAAGAGGATTAAGGGTTAGCTAATCTAGAAATTCGACCTAGTGATGATCAATGCACTTGACGCAGTAAACTCCAGCATACCTGAACTAAGAAACCTCCAGCAAATTTGATTCCTGTATCCTTGTCAAACCCAACGCCTAGCCCTAAAGCACTGTTCGTCTGCAAGAAAGCAAAGGAACCCGGATAAGATACTTGCCCTGAACCCCTAAACCCCTGAACCCCTGAACGCCACCAGACGTCCTAGATATACAGATAACAGAACTCCTGAGTTGCCTCTTGATCAACCAAATGAGTGTGGAAAAACACCTAATTACAGTGAAGAGACTCATTTAACAAACTAACTGATTACTTCAAATCAGATGAGACGCACAATATGAGACCAAAGGATGACCTACTAACCTGCTCACTATCTGCTAGATAGTGTGCTATATCTTCTGCAACTTCTCCAGAGTAAATAGGCACTGTCCCCCTATTATCACACACAACATTGTCACACTCAGTGATTGAACAGTGCTTCCGTAGTCTTTGACACGCACAGTCGCTTTCAACTTTAATAAGTACGCATCCATCAACTAGTTCTCATTATACAAACAATCGATAGGCTTCAAGGCAGCGTACCCATGGAGAGTCAGCTCAAACACAATCATTTTGAGCAAGGTCAAAACAATTCTTAAAATGAAATATATGCATGGACAACTTCAGAACCTTTAACTACCAGGACGAGGACATGGTGAACGCCCAGCTACTGTAGAATAGAATGGCTCTCCACTCTCTCAAAACGACAAGGTGGAGTACACTCTATCAAGAATATAAACCTGGAATTCATCTAGAAGCACATGGAGTCCAAAAAACATAGAGAATAAACTACAGGTTGAAGAAAATGCCTGATGTGGACTTTACGTGTAAGGTTGATTCCATTTGCGATTATTGCGTACAACGCTCAGCACACCAGATCCAACGGCTAATCCTACACTAAGCTGCAGATGGGATTAAGCAGATAGCAAATATTCAAAGAATTATAAGAAAAGCACAGATAATAATTAACAATCGATTTAGTTTAGTATTTGCCAAAAAGAGCTTCAAAGAATAGTAGAGCTTATGTAAATTACAATCTAAGTGGTTAAAATTACTTGCAAGAGGTTCCAAGTTACATCAAGCAAAGCAAAACATCAAACACCAACGTGGTACAAACTACTCTGAGAACCATATCGGGTGATGACTACAATTTGACAAATTGATTGACTTTACGATTAGAGGTAGTACCTTGCCATTTTCGTTGTAGAGAGGCTCCACTAAAGGATTGCCAACAAAACCTTTGACATAACCTCCATCAGCGGAAATAGCAGTCATCTGCCCTAGAGGACCATCTCCAAGAAATGTCACCTGAAACATGGAAGTGCAAAAACGTAAGCACTTCTGTGTGATGCAAAGACAAGCTCTTGAAGTATACGTAAGAACATTTTGGAAGTGATGTGGGGTACTATTGCGATAAAATTCTCTCGACCTCATCAATTGAGATTCTTTTTGCGACAGATTAGTCACCAAATCGAGCTTGAGTGGGTATTCGTACCTGAACTGTTTCTGCATCACCCTTGAGTGCCCCTAGGAGAAGAGTACCCATCAGCGCACGGCCTAACGCTGCACAGGCCTTTGTCAAAACACCGTCATACTAGTCAGTTTCAGAATAATAAAATGTGCTTTTATGCAAACCTCTAGTAAAACAGGAATCACAGATTGACAACACATACAGGTGAGACAGTCCTAAAGTTGACGTAATGCAAATAGTCGTAAAGACTAGCACTATGGCGCACCCTCTTGTCCAAAGCAGTCTACACGATTATATAATTGAAGTGGGAAACAATAAAGGGAGGACAGACAGAGTTTTAGAAAATGGAACATACAGTAGGAGAAGCATTGTGTCGCTGCTGAGCCTCCCTCACAACTTCTGTGGCTACAAGGCTTAGAACTGAAATCTGATCTCACAAAACCAAAACATCCAAAATTCGTGACCGTCAATACAAGTTTTCCTCGAAACTTGCAGTTGATGGAATAAAACGAAGTACAGTCAAGCCTTAATATCCTAGGATTCAATCCGGATTAAGCCGGAGAAAAATCAAGAGTATGCAGACCGTCATCCTAGTTGAAGGACAAGCATAACTGACTAAATCCGAATTTAATCCCAAAAGCACAACCCTCACTAACCTCTGCATCCTTAGAAATCACACGCACGAGATTGTCGCCACTCCCGCGTGGATCAACCTCTACGTCCGAGTAACTATCTGAAGCTCGAGCACGTACATCATTTGAATTAAACCTTCTGCAATTCAAACTTGAAACCGGCGATTTTCTCCTTGAAACCCACAGATCAGTTCTCCTTTGCCTACAAGACTCGGACAGAGCGGCGTTAATCACAAAACCCCTAGATACAAGAGAACTGCATGGAAAAATGCCCCGTAACTCTTCGGTTCTTGCACCTGTGCACGTACACAAAAACCTCTCCCGCATTAGAAATGCAGTTCAAAACCATAAAAAAATTAATTGAAAATTGAAAATTAGAACATAAATTTCGATACGATACAATACCTTGCCGCTTGAAAGAGAGAATGGGCGCACATTTTATTTGGCATTAGACATTCGCCGTCAACCCCTAAAATTCAGACCAAGCACAGTAACATGACTGCGCAGGATTACAAAAATCGCAACGTAGGAAAGGAAAAACGCACAAGAGAGACGAGAAGCGAAGGTCGACAAGCGGTGCGAGAGCACCGAGGTGGACATTGGAACGGCGCGGTTGCGAGAAAAAATGGGTTGAATCCTGACCAAGTGCAAACATTCGGAATACAGCCAGAATAAGAAAAAAATGTTGTTGGCAAACCACCACCAATCTAATCCCTATTCCGCAAGAATACTCAAGATTTTCAACATACACGAGAGCGATAATCCCGACAACAGCAAGTACCAAAACAATAATCAGCGGAAACGCTGGTGTCGGCGCACAAGTAATGGACAGAGCTGATTGAGCGACGCACCAGTGCGCGCAAAATTGGTTTTGAAAATTGGATGAAACGACAGCAAAATTCAAAAGCCTGAAGAACGAACTCGCGGCAAGAGACGCGAGGCAAGAGAAGCCACTTCGTGTGGGGGAGTGGGAATGGATCAGCAGAGAACAGCAATAGACGATGCGGAAAAAAGCTTGAGCCGGAAACAGACGCTCAGGCTCTAGAAGTGCCCTCTACCGCAGAGGTACAGAGGTACATTTTGCTTTCTCATTGTCATTGCACCAGCACTGTACAGATAGTGTACATTTCAGGGGTGGACGCTTTTAGGGCCCCATTGCGTTTCCACTTCATAAATTCACCTCCAAAAACAATGTACAATTTTATTGGGGTGTTTTTTGAGTACATAGTTATGTCACTCAATGTCAATGTGCACTACTGGGCGCACAAATATATGCTCCCAGGTTTATTATTTCAAATTTTATGTCCCCCAGAAAATAAAAATTTAAAAGTTATATATTGGTTTTATTTGAGGAAATTGACCCACAAAAAATATGGAATAGTTATTTTACGACCATATACTGTGTATATATATACACACACATTAGTGTATGCAAGATGTTTGCTTTTTCCTGTTTTTTTTATTTTTTTGGTGCCTCCTTCTTTTCAAAGACTAAGTAGGCAAGTGTTTATGGGTGCATACATAGTAGGCATATAATATGGACACCACCATCTTAACTCAAAATTTAATGTATTTTTTAAGAGTTTGCCTAGATGATCCATAACACGTCTACTTTAATCCCTACTATAATCAAAGAGTACACCCATATGATTAGATCCCATACGACATTTTTTTTATTTTTTCCTTTGGATATGTTTCATCCATTTCCAATTTCATACCTTATTTCATTCTTTTCCACCCATAGATTGTTTTGGGAAGTGAACTGCAACATCCTCAAACAAAGGAGGTGGTGGCCATGACTTAATTGTTAACCTATAAATGCCCAAGGCTTTTAGCTTAGACTAAGATCTTTCTCTAAATGAACAAAAAGACAACATTTTGATAAGTTGTATTAATTTTTTTTGAATTCAAACTAGGCATGTTAGAGAGCACATAGGGGAAAAAAAAAACAATAATACTTATGGATTGAAAGATTATAATGTTTGATCATGAGGGTGTTAAAACTATGAAAGTGATTTGAAGTCTTTCAATCCTATTTTCAAATATCAAATCTAAAAGTTGGTCACCAAAAAATATGAGGATAAAGGGCCTATCAAATATTATCCCAATTGATTTGGGGCTTCTCAAAATCTACTCTATAATTTTTTTAAATGAATTTCTAATGCGATTTTCTCTCCAAGATCTAATGAAATTGAGGCTCATTTCCAAGAGCCCTCAATACTACAAAAAGTCAAGATTGCAATGGACACCCTTGCACAAAATCTTGAATAGAAAAATCATAATCAATCATTTTCAAAATCAGATTTTTGATGCTAAAACTAGACTTCAAAAAGACTTTTTCAAAAGTATAAACTAATGATAATAGAAACTTGGTTAGTTTTTGTTTAACTTCAAAGTATTGTTTACACTAGAATTTGGTGCTTTGGGCATTTTACAGGTTAAACAACGCTAAGGATGTTTTTTGTCTAGATAATAGATGACAAAGAATCTTCCAATGTAGGACAAAGGTACTCCTTTGAATTTTGTACAAAAAGGGGAGATCTTGCACAATAGTTTAAATTCTAATGAGTACTTTGGTTTTTAAAGTAGATGTCACATAGTACCAAAAGGAATGATTACCATAGTCACTAGCTTGGCATTTAATCCTTCAAGGCCCAACAACTTTTGGATGATGGAGGTTCTCAATGAATTGTCCCACTTTGATATTTTTTTGCACATGGATGTACTTGAAATTTTGTATTTTAACCGTACAAAAGTACAGACTATTTTGTCTAGTATACATGGAATTAATTGTAGAAAATATTGATTGTTGGATTTTTAGATTATAATAATTTTGGATTATCAACTTTGTAAGCAAAAAATGCAGCTTTTGGAGAAGAAAAATTATAAGAAGATGAATATGAATAATTCTTTTTTACCCCCACCCCCACCCCCCTAACAAATTGTATTGGAATCGTAGGCAAATTTAGTATTTTTTAATTGAAAAAACTGAAAAATAAAAAACTCTCTCAAATTTATATACATTTTCAAACAAAAGGAGTAGAAAGCCAAAACTAACCAAATTGGATCCTACAAAATTTAAAACAATTTACATATGTGTCAGTTTTTGAATTTTAAAAATTGAGATTATTAGTATATTGTTTGGAACATCTTCAAAAAATTTGGAATCATTCTAATTATTTTTTATTCTCAATCACATCAAATTGAACCTTGTATTTTTTAAATTGCTAAAAATACAAATTTGAAAAAACAAACTTCTCTAGACCCAATTTGCTTGTGCAAAGTAAAGACTAGAAATGTCCAAGAAAATATTTTTTTCCATCCCTACTACTCCTTTCATTGGAAAGACATTATGTTTGCTTTCTTTTTCTATTAGACTACATTTTCTAAAAAAAGTTTAAAATACCCATCACATTGAAATTTTGAAAATAAAAAAATGCAACAAATATGTAAACTTATTACTCTACAAGATCATAATTTACAAAATATTGAGACTTATTTCATCCTATTTTGTAAACATTGACTCTATTTAATTCATCCACATGGTTTTATTTTGTCAATGTAGTCTCCAACAATTTGCTCTTTACCTATAAAGGACCAAATAGCCCATATTATGTTTCCATTAGAGACAATTTGGACCACAAAAGTTTTTTTCTACGTTTCTTATATTTAGTAAGTGTTGGTCACTTGAGGGCATAATGTGAAATTGTAAATGTGAGTTTGATCCCAAAGACTATACTTCAAGCATTTTCAAATACTATACTTTGCATTGTCAAATCTTGCCATTCTCAAAATCCTTAGGGTCAAACTCTAGAGGTTTCATGAAGTTGTCCTAATAGTCTTGAAGCCTTCATCCTCTCTTGGATCCCTAGTTTGCTTCCAATTCAAAATTGTATTTGAAATTTTAATTCACTTGTATTTTTTTTTGGAATGACAACAAAGCGTGATTGCATTTCAATTCAATCACATTCTATAATTCAAAGAGTAATACTAGGTATGGCCTCAAAAAGTAACTTGAATAAAAAAAATAACATAAAAATCTTCAAAATTCATTATGATTAGAACTTACCATTATGAGCATAGAGAAGGAAAAATCTTATGAAAATCACAAATATTCAATAGATTTTAGAAGAAAATTTTCAATTTTTGGCTTTACATTTTATTGAAAAATATTGGTTTATGTACTAGTTGATCTAACCGTATGCTCTTTGGGTTTTAAGGCCTGATTCTAATGGGCCCATTCCCACCTGCCCAAACTGTCCGGAATGGGCTCATCCACCTTACAGGGCACTGCTACGGATGCAAAACATGGCTTGAAAATCAGTAAACTATGATCAAGTCATAGAAAACATCCCGAAGCGAAGTCCGAAAATAAAACTTTGAGGTGAGTGCAGTAATCCGGAATTTCTTATTGAAAAAGCAAACTGTTTATTTCCAAGGCTGCCTTCCTACTTGATAATTATACAATATGCAGACTCAAACCAATGCAGCACCCAAAGAGGGTAAGCCCTCGATTATTGGTTGAAAGCAGTAGAGTTCAGACTGTGTGTCAAGCTACTCAACGTGTTTACACCAGTTTGACCGCTTGCCTCAGATGTTGATCCGGCGCTGCCAGAACGCACATGCATGAAAAGGATGAAGAGAACCCAGCTGTGCAGAAGGAAGATATAAAGAGCGGCTAGGGCGCGTGATGAACCACTGGTTCGCAGAATTCTGGCACCCACAAGGAACACTGAGTCCACCTGTCGCGCTAAACGCATCATAGGTTGAGACCCGACTGTCTGATTAAGAATCACGTCTGGGTCTGTGCCGGTGAAAACGCTTTTATCCTTCGAGCTGTAAGGTTTGCTGAGTCCATATTCAAGGTCGTCGTCGTAAGTAGACCAGTCGGTCGCCGCGTTGACACCTTTGCTGCGCTTTGATGCTCTTGATTGTGCAGCTGACTTTTCCATCCGTAACGTGTTTGCTATTGCCTGCATGCAGAAATTTTTGAGTTACAGGAGACCGAAGACTGGGGTACATCATACAATCGGGTTACGTCAACATCAAGAAAATACATGGAACAACCCTGTAATAAAAATCATCAAAAACATTGTGCAAATATCACAGTAAGATGTAAGCGAATGGAGAGCATTAGATCATTTTCTAACTCTTGATAATTCACAATTACCTCAAGCCGGAAATGAAGGGTGGCTTTCTCAGTTGATAGAGCTTCAACCTGCATCCCATCACGTAACACATGGTCCTTACACTGGTTAGAAATCTAGTAGAAACGGCCGAAAAGGTTTGCATTGGAAGATCTGAATGTGGAATCCTTGTGCATAATTGCCAGGTCCTATTTTTCTTTCTGATGCTTGAAATCTTCCAAAAGATGAAAATTTCTCAATGCTTCCTCAACGTAATTGAGGAAACAGCCGTACACCCTCCATTATTACTACCTAAAACTAAACGAAGAATTTGATCTAAAGTTGACAAACGTCCAATGACAGCACCAAGGTGACCAAGGTTTTTGTACGAACACAAACTTGGGTTTATTACTACCTGAGACTGCTTCTGGATAAGGTGGTCTGTAAGTTGATTTAGTCGAGTCTCCAGCTCAAGTTCCATAACAGAAGGTGTGTAATGTGCGTCCCTTGCTATGAAAATGTTTTCTTCAAGCTGCTTAGCCTGTCAAAAATCAATAATTTAAGACACATCTCCATAGTCCATCATGCAAAACGAAGAACAAACTGAGCCTAACGCCTCTACAAGACTTAGCATGTCCAGGACAGAAAATACCACTTAAGTCAAAAAACAGCATTCACACCTTATTTTGGTACTGCTCAAGCCTAGCGGTCATCTCTGCATAATGCTCCTCCGCTGTTTCACGCTCAGTTTTTGAATCCAGTAGTTCCTATTGCACATGTAAACAACCATAAGGAGCAAATGCATTAGTCTTTCAATTCTCCATAATTTTTTGACGACTCCAAGATTGTCAGTGCAAATGTTCACGAAGAAAACTTCGGATGATCATACACTAGAAATCTAGTTGCGACGGCCATTGGTTAAAGATCTGAAAGAATGATAGGAGCATAACACGGCTCATCCTGACGTCAATACATTTATCCTACAACCTGCTATGCAATTAAGTGAAGTTCAATTTTTAGGTTCAATATACTACAATAACGACAATTACGAATAGAATAGCCATTTGCCAGACAGATAACGTACTAAAATGCATATAAAAATTCAACTGACAAAGATCGGAGCTTGTACTACAACCATCGTGAGAATACACAGGATTCAATACCTGGGGCTGAGATGGTGGTCTAAGACGATATTCAAGGAGTAATATCTTTCGCTGTAGATCTACAAAAAATTCGGGAATCAATGCACCAAGAACAAGCCATATGGAGATATATAGACATTTCAGAAAGAACAGCAGGTTCACCCAAATCAGTACCAGATAACCAATCAGCTTCCCCTCCTATAACATTGTATAGCAAATGCAAGAAGCACCAAGTCCGAATCAACAACAAGGACTGGCTTGAGGTACAAGATACACAAAAATCTCATTGGATGAATTTGAGTATCTGGAAATATCAGCTAGCTTAAAAAGCTACCTGATTGGATGATCTCCTTGGCTTCTACCTTGCTACGCGCTAAGGCCACTCTTGCGCTCTGCTCATTCAAACATTTAACCATTAAGCCTGAATATTGTGATTTCGTAATGATAGGCAGAAAAACCTTAAGGTGAACATCACGCCCGGTTCAACGCGAAGTAATACGAAAATAGATTTTCCGATATGAAGTACTATAGAACATAATATACATCGAGGATGTCAACAAAGAAAAAATGATTCCGCATAAAAAACATACCTCATCTTCCAGATTTCTTTCTGCAGCAGCAAGGGCTTTAGCCAGCTCTTGGTTTTGAGCCTGAGTCCACAACTGGGCAGTTTAGTTGTTGACATTTATAACTGATGATTCCTTGAGGGATCCAAAGTAAAACGATAGAGAGAACCATGAAAGAAGGTAGAAGATTCAGTTTTGACAAGCTCATCAAGATTCCTTGAGTGTTGATATCTGAAAATGAAATTCATCAATTTCATCAATTTCATCAAGTGAAATGTGCTAGTCCATCCTAAAGCATGCTGTAGAGTGACTCAAATAATCAAAATTGACCTCAAGTTGAGCTTCTCGTGCAAGTCCATCACGGCGTGTCATAGCATGACGTTGTCTCTCAACCTCCACTGCTTCAGCTACTTCCTTCATGGTAAGGTTGAGCTCCTCTGCCTATGACATTCCAAGTCACAAAAGTAGCTAAGAGTAAAGAACTCTTCGATATTAAATACTGTGCGACTCATTCGACTCTATCCAGTACTGTGAAATGAGTATTCCATGATCAAATTAAAATTTTATGCCACTCCAAATAAAACTTCGTGACTTAGTTTCTTGCTTAGTATTACACAATTGACTTACTTCCTGGACTTGACGTTCTTCCATTTCAGCAAGAAGTTTCTCCAGATTCTCCTTTTCCTGCTCCAAGGTGGCAACGAGCTCCTCACGATCTCGTATCGCCGCTCGAGCAGCCTCAACAGCAGCAGCCTTTGCAGCTCGCCGCTCTGCTAAATCCTTTCTTCTCTCCCTTCTGCGTCTTACTCTCTCTTCGTATTCTGCGAACATCGTATTAAACAGCTGTGAGAGAACTAGTAACAAAGTATTAATGCACATAAATGTGGAGTATTGGTCAAGGTTAAACATTATGAGGTATTGTCGTGAAATGCGTCCCGAGGCAAACAGAGTAGCGTCTCTTTACCGATGTCATGTTTTGCATTCAACTGCAACAAGCTGATTCGAAAGCAGACAGAATTACTACCAAATTCCCAAAGCCAACAACTGACGTTGCGTTGAGAGTACACTAGATGCAGTACTATGAGTAGTAATCCTCCTCAACGGGGAAGAAGAGATAAAGACATGAAGATGAAGAGGGAGATAATTAGTACCTGAATCAGACTCACTCCCACTCCCACTTTGACTCTGTTCGTCGCTTCCAGATACGCTAGAAACTTCTGAATCTTCAGCACTTGCTTCGTCATCAATATGTCTGTCTGTATCTGAATACAAGCATGAAAAAAATCCGATGACTGCTGGTAAGAAAACACTAAGAAGAAGAAACTTACATCCTCTCTCCCATGAAACTTACTAGCTGAGGAGAACAAGATTACAGCAAAATTTGTATTCAAAGAAAATTACAGGCATAAGATGGGCCATGACATCAGCTGACAGGGTAGGAATACACAAAGGTTAATGTTGTCAGTTCACCAGATGATCATCCAGGAAGATATCACAGAAACTCTGTAATGCAGCATTCTTGAAATATTGGCTGATATACCAAAAAAGGAATAAAAATATTGCACCTTGATCTGTCTGAACAGCATATCTTTGATCTTGAGCCTCATCAGCCTCACCGCGTTCGTCCAGATCACCCTCTAGATCACCAACCGCCTGGGGGGTACTATCTCCAGCTTTAACTCGCATTCTGTGCGTCTCTTCCTCATCAGCAAGAGAAACTGCATCACCTCCTACTAATATTGGAGTATCTGTGCTCCCAATCTCGTCAACAAGGACAGTGGTTTGTCCCAGCACAATCGGCATTGAGTTCGGCGCATCCTCAGCAATGTTGTCACTTTCACTCACTCCCACACTTGTATCCTCCAAATTCTTTGTGCCTTCAGGCACAGATAGCTCTAATTCAGTAAATTCTCCGTCTTGATTTTCTGGCTGAATAAATGGGTCGGCAGGTATGTCCGACCCAATAGTATGAGAGATGGTATCCTTAGGATGTTCATTCGGGTCATGTTCTCCAGTCCCTTCCAAGACCTGTGCACCATATTCAAGTTTCCGAGGCACATTTTCGTCCTGCAAACCATTCGAACATTGAAAGCCAAAGCGTAAGAGAAGTAGATAAATGACATCACACAAGTAACATAAAAGAACACAAAGTAAGCAAAATAAAAGAACATGAGCAACAATCGTCAGGTTTGTTTAGCGGAGACATCAAAGATACTAGGCTCACCTCCTGTGGATTATCTGCTTTTTGGTGGGACTCTGATGCCTTGACTTCCGCCATATACTTACTCGGTCCTTTCGTCCGAGAAGCTTGCACAGACGATGGGTGTGGGGGCACCGCTCCAGCAAGGCTCATCTTCGAGGCAGGAGTAGCGTCATTAGAATCATACGAGCTCGCAAAGACCTTTCCACCTGAAATGTGAAAAGTGAACGCTGAAATTAGTCACTATATCAGTTTTCTGAAACCAATAGCCAAGTTACCACATGCAGAAATCTTGACAGTTTGAAGCCAAACCAACTGCTTTCACCGACTCAACTGACGATGTAGAGGGGAGGAAATTAACAAGACCAGTCTCAAAGTATACTCACCTGTGTGGAAACCTCGCTGTGAACCGCCCCAAGAAACACTATGAGTCCCGCCAAAGTCGGTACTACCTACACTACTAGACGATCGTGCTGCTGACAGAGCTGGGTTAAGGTCAGTTGAGCCCAAAAGCTGAGTCCAATCCCGTTTGGCAAAATCCTCCTCCTTTGACGGTCCAGGACCAACCTCGTTATTCTTTGTTCCAAGAGGTGGATAACTTCGTTTCGCATGTCGAGCTTTTCCATTTCCTGCTTAAAATTGTGAAAGGAACAGGAGTACAATAAGCTAACACAAAAATCATGGACATACTTAGTACCATCCACAACCAAATCACTTAAGTAATATTTGTCAGGCACAACGTTCAGAAATACAACAGTGGCTCATTAAGGTCAACCTGATGGGGAAGGTAGATTCAAGGTCTCTGGCCTCGCAGAATTTGATGACGGCTGGTCATCCTTTGCACGACGACCACCTCTCAGTACTTCCGAACTCAAGAAGCTGGTTAGATCCGCATCAGGCTTTTGTAATTGTTCCTTAGTAATAGCTGCTTGTTGGTCAATCTGTTACATACAAGACGGTAATGTATGATCCAAGCCCTTAGTAGAAAATATACTCAATTACGGAGCAAGCAGGAAGCCCAAACAATAAGGAAATCACCGCAATTCAACTTCAGTCAAAGCAATCCGCACATCATCACAACTCCTGCAATGCAATCGCCTGAATATAATCGCAAGACAAACAGACATTTCCGCGAAAACCAAGACATCCAAATACAGCCAACAAATTCAAAACTCTAGTGCAGAAGCACCTGTACCAATTAAAGCAGGATTTCTGTTCTCATTGTACCGAACCGAGTTGACAGATAGGCAAGTACTGCGAACTCGTAGTAATTGTGCAATATACGATCGATAAAATGAAAGTAGGAGCATTTTAACTCTTGCACACGAAGTTTACAAAATGACTACAACACGAAAATGAACGAATTGAACGATCTTTGCTCAACAGAGGAAACTCTATTTTTTAAAGGGGTTGAAACGTTTAACACTGCTCTACTTGACTTTCACTGGTGCTAAAGCATCCATATAATGAGAGAAAAAATCCCAGAGAGCGATTTTCACCGGGTGAATTTCGTTAAATACAGCTCTAACTAGTTTTCACAATCGCTAAGCTATTCAAACAATAAAAGAATAATTCCCGAAGCGATTCTCCCCTCCACAATCTCTAAGAATCAAGCACCTTAGAAATCACCCCGACACAAAATGAATCCTACTCTGCAAGCCTCCAATATCCAACGTTTATCCATTCCCAAGACCAAACCCTGCGTAACGCACCTCAAAAACCTAATCAACACGAATGCAACCCCTGAAAACGCCTCAAATCACGAAAAAAATCTCGCAACGATAAATCGAGGTAAAACACGCAGATCGAAACCAAATTTTTAAATCCGTCCTAAGCATCATCCACGCAGCCGGGATTCAAATCGCAATCGGGACATTTCAAAAGAGGAAATCCTTACCTGCTGAAGAAGCTGCTCAGCGGCTTTAAGCCGCGATGTAAGCCAGCTCGCCATAGCGTAATCGAGCCTTGCAATCGATCGCGGAAGAGGTAACTTATCACATCTGATTTCTTCTGCAATCAAAACCAAAACGAAGAATTGTGGAAGGGGCAGCAAAACCTTGAAGGTGAAGAGAAAGCTGCCAATGGGGCTTGGAAGATGACTCGGAGAGCAATGCGATTGTCATTCATCCAAATGGATGATACTTAGATTCAAATCCGCTGAAGGACGGAGCCTATAACCGTGCAGTCAAACTTCAGCGAAAGTCCCTCACTTTGAATCCTCCATTTCTTCTTTATGTATGAGTGAATTTTTTTGTTTTATTTTTTGGAGATGAAATCACATGTCTAATATTTGTCATAAAATTTCAAGTTCTTTTGTGAAATTTTCAAACTATCATATGAATATTTGAAGATTTCAAACTATCATATGAAAATTCTAAAAATTTCAGAATTATAGAAGTACATTATGGTGTAGAACATTGTAGTATGAAGAAAAGTTTCATGTCACTCCATATTTAAAAATATGTTTATAGATTTCCAACCTAAAACTTCGTTAAAATGTTTGTTTTAAGGAATTTTTCAAAATTTCAAGTGATTCAAAGTGCAACTTGCACTCAAGAAGCTTTATCTTGTTAATTTTTCTTAAAAGCAAATGAAATCTTTTGGAATGTCAAAATCAGGTTTTAAAGGGAATAAAAACTCAAAGTATTAAAACACACTATAGTGTACCATGGGCGATGACGACAAACTCTCCCAAGTATATGCACAATCACTAAGGGTTTAGTATGGTTCCAGCTATTTAGTACATTGTGGCCTTGGGATGATTTTAGAGAAGCTCTTAGGATGGAAAAAAAACATTTTTTCATTTAATTTCTTTTTGGAAGAGTTTTTTAAACTTATTGTAATAACTAAACATGTGCTCGATTTTTCCTCTTCATGATATTTTATGACTTTCCTACAGAAGAAAATGGCAAGTCCACAAATCATTGAGTAGCTAGGGCATTTTGGCAATTTTTTTGTTTCTTTCTATTTATTTGATTTGTAGTCATAAAAATGATCTTTTATTGAATTTGAATCCAACTATTGAAATGAAGTTTATCAAGTTTATTCTTTACACTAATTTAAAAATTTGAAAAATTCCTAAAATACAATATTTATTGCAATTTGATCATGGGCCTATAATCATGGAGTGTTGATATTCTAATTATAAAATGACAATGTACATTCATTTGCACCACGGTGTTCTAGACTATAATGTAGAAAATTTCAAAAAATTTAAGCTTAATATTTTGTTTGTAATTGATAAACATCATGGAATTTCAATATAAATTAAGAGTTCAAAGGAATCTACACGAAGAGAGACATTTGCCAGAAACCCTATATCTACCAGTCTTTGCTGATTTTGTAGAAGGCGTAGCGGTTGAGCACCAGCTCAAGTTCAGCTGACCGATCAAGTTGGTTTCTTATCTGGATGCTTTTGCTAACATTGGTCTCCGAGCAGTTGCGCCAGATTTTGAGAAATTGGACTGAAAATTTGGCAGCGAAGTTTCGGAGTCACTTCAATTCTCCAGGCAGATTGGGAGCTGCAAGAATTTGGCATTGTCATCAAGAATTGAAGCTCCTGTAATGGTGGTTCTCTCATTGGAATTTCTGTGTTGTAAGAGAGAATGAGGGGGTTCAGGAGGGGCGATGATAAGACGAGGAAGAAGCTAGGTGAGCACAATCATGGTACTTTCCATTGCGATGAAGCTCTCGGGTGCTCCATGATTCAATTTGTCTGATGGACAAGTTTGAGGGTGACAACTCGAGTTGTGGATTCTTCTTTTGTTGGTGATTGGAATTGCGAGGTGGTTTTGCTAGCAGTAAGTTTTTTCGGTTTGTGCATTAGGGTTTATTGAAACCCTAATTTCAGTGATTCATTCGGAAATGGGCACATATGACGTGAATGTTATACCCCATTTTGACCATGATATATGGCAAGTCTTAGAGGGCTAGAGTTTCGTAGAATTGAGATTGTAAAGTCTGGCTTACATAAGCAGCTGAATGTGTGCACATGAGGAGGCTTTGCAGGTATGACCTAAGTGTTCCTCTGACATTAGGATGAAACTCCGCAACTCTTTGTTACTGGTAAAACGATGAACGAGGAGGGGGACCAGGTGTCAAGTACAGGAAATGCGTCTTTTGCAGGGGAGGGAGCTCCTCTTGTTGTGGTGTCATTTAACTTAACAAGTTCACCAGTAAGTTATTCCGGATTACGAGCAGAAGTGCGCTCCATTGAAGGAGCTTTGCCAGACTTATGTATGTCTTTGCATCATCTTGGCTCCAACAGGAGTAGATGAGGAGGAAATCCACAATTATGGTACCGTCAAATCACAAAAAAAAGCTGCAGCATTGGGACCGGATTGTCCCTCCACGGAATTCTTCTTCAGGTCCTGAATCCACTGGTGCTCCGCTTCACGCTGCTTCTCCAGGCGCCGAATCCTCGCGGCGTCCTGGGACGTGTCCACGTAGCCATCGCCCGTTCCCGGAAAAACCTCCGTCCGCGGCTTGGAGGGAAGAAACTTGCAAACGTGCTCATGCTCGCGTTTGCTTCTGCTTCGCAGCAGCTCAATCTCTTGCGAACCATAGCAGCAGCACAAAAACCCTACAACATGATACAGCATGATGATAGGATACATAGAAGTCTTTGGATGGAAATTTCGGAGACATGTATGGGATGAAAGGGATCAAATTGAAGTTAATCGGCACTTCCGCTTCAGTTAATTGGGACTTCGCACGCTACCGCACCCCCCGGTATAAATTCCAGGGTCTTCCCTTCCATTTTTCCTCATGATTAGCGCTTCTGTTTCTAGTCGTCCCCTGGTTAGCTAACTCCGTTCTTCCGTTAATCGATTGCCTTCAGTTTGCATCTAACTTAGTTACGATGGCATCCATCCAGGAAATCCTTGCGCTAGAACTGTACCGCTGCTATCGTTGCAGATTTTAATCCACCGACAACTCGTTCAAGTACTTTGACAATAAGAAGGTGGACTTGCTGCGGTAGGAATGCCACCATTGCCACAAATTCTTCACGTTCGGGTCGCACATTAGCCCGCATGGTAAAACCTACGCCAAGAAGTGTAATGAGGACTAAATAGCATTGTTGCCATTGTGACAATGCACTCTTCAAGTACTAATCTCTTCATATAACAACCTCTTGCAACTATGCTTCAAATACTTGAGTTGTGGAAAATAGTTTCAAATGTGATTGTTGGGGATTGGCGAGGAAAGACAACTCGTCCCAGCAAAGGTCAACCCCACGGCACTGGGACAGGGCATGCTTGAGGACGGAAGCTATGAACCATCTGATGGATCATTCATGCCAGTGCCTCTAGCTGATCCACTAATGCCCCTTAAGTCCAACACCAGGTTCCAGGAATGAGTGATGAGGATGTGTAGTATTCAGATTTCCTTGAGGTCGAATTGACACAGGAGGAGAATACTGAGGATGATTTCATCTCTTGGACCGGCAATGGGGACGACGAGAATTTACCTCCGCCTTTGAGTGATGAAGATGCTTAGTATTCAAATTTCTTTGAGGTCGAATTATTGACACAAGAAAATCATGAGGCTCTGAATGTTGATACCTTCTCTTCTACGGTCAATGTCAACAATGCGTTGCCTTCACCTTGGAGCAACGAAGATCAGCAGAGTTGATGGATTCTAGCTAGCAAGACAGTGTATATTAATTGCTTCTGAATGTATATAAATTTTTGTTGAGCATTTAATGGACAAGAATATTCTTGTTGATTTCCAGTACTGTCGCTCTTTTCAGGAGCAATCTATCGGTTTCTAGCATTCTCTGTGCGAATAAAAAACACTGATATTCAATTAAAACCTGTCATCAATGGCCTCTTGAATGAGTATGTTTTGTGTTGCTGAAGTGTTGGTGAACTTGAGGCATGCTTGAGGTGCTTGAATTGTTGGACGGGGCAGTTCGGATTTGGTGTTTTAGTTGGTGCTTCATGATTTCAAGCTTAGGACGCTTGTTATCATATCTGCTTGTAGGTGCACTTGCTCTCTCTCTCTATGATCTGCCTGACAGGTTGTATGTATCAGTTGTTATGGCAATTTGAACTAACATGCCATGTTGTAAGGTATCAGTTTCTTAGTTCAAATGCCATCAAATGGCATCAATTTCTTTAAATGGTAGTAATTTTAGAACTTAAATGTAGGTGGACTGTAGATGGCTTATTTTTGTTGACGAAAATGGTAAGCCATCTATGTTGTACTTATATTTAAGTTGTAGAATCATTGCCTTACCTAGAAAGGGACGCCATTTGGTATGTTGACTTCAATTGGTGCTCCTACTTTAGTTCCTAGAAGCTATGGAACTATTAGGGCCTCGCACATGCCTATTGGGGAGGGCTGTGTTTGGACCCAAATGCAACAGGGCGGACCCCCATGCTTTTCCGGCACTCCTGCTTACCATATTAGCTTGAGTTACCCCGCCCAAGGTGAATTGGGAGGATTGCACATGGCATGCAACAAGGTGGAAGGAGGGAGACGAGGCCGAAGCTATGAAGAAGTTTGCATTCTTTTAGACCTTGGATGTATGCTAAGATGCATTGGAATTTGTTTTCAATTGGCAATGAAAAATTTGGCAAATTAATTGTACCATCATGTTGACAAAATACAAAACATATTGGGGTTTGAAGACTAAATAGTAATATATAGTTACAAAATTTAGAGATCTTTTATAAAACAAAATAAGCATATATGAATGATTGTGAATCAATAATCATTTATTACCATAAAATTAATTTTAAAAAATCACCAAAAGTGAATTTTTTTTCTTTGGAATTGAAATTTGGTTAAAAATGCAATACTAATTGTATTCTACATCAACCATACAACTCTACAGAGGACTCACTGCATGTCCAATGAATGACTTTCAAAAGCTTGTAAAAACAATGAATGCACCTTTTCATTTAGTAATTGGATCATCTTTGGTTGACTACCTTGATTATAGGCTAGCCCATTTGAAGATAGGCTAGTCCATTTGAAGTTGGTAATTAAAAATACTTTGAAAAGCCTAAAACTAATTCTTTTTTTCCAAGCCTAATAGCAAACCAAATTTGGATGTGAACTCCAAGTGTCCTATTTAGACTTTGAGTAGAATGATGATTAAAGGAGTGGTAATAGTAGAGATTTTTCTCAGATTTTTCTCACTATCAGACCAATGAAATTTTTGCTTCATGTTGAAAATTTGTACAAAAGGCAAGCAATGAGTATTAAATTTTTGCTTCATGTTGAAAATTTGTACACAAGGCAAGCAATGAGTATTATCAGTCTTAATCTACCTCTTCTTAACCAATCGAAACATGCCACAAATGGCAAAACTCTCTTGCATTGAGATTATATTGATTTATTGCTAGAGCCATAGTAATATATGGCCTCTTTTAGTGTTACTTTTTGCAAATCTTGCAAATTGTAATGGTGTCTGAGCATTAACGCTTAAAGGACAGATAACTGACCATGAAATGTCTGAGAGGTATACATTGAAAGCGTACAATGATCACAATATGTACAATACATTGAAAGCTATAATAATCACTTACATTGGTTTTGTAACTAGCCTATGGTTGGAAATAGGTTTGTGTATATACCAAGAATGGGACAAACATAATCTTCACAAAAAAAACTTATGGTAAATTTTTTTTTGAGGGAAAAAATCTCTAAAATTATAAAATCCTTCTAAAATCTATTTCTCTACATGGGAATTTTTCTCCCTCAACCTCCTCCATGTCATAGATAGGCTAAATTGCTTTTAAGTGGATAATTAGAAATAGGTGATCATCTTATAGGAGAAACATAGTTGCATTACTTGTAGTACGTTCCATACCCCTAACACCATGTAAGACAATGCTCCAAACAATAGGGCCCCGCACTGCACCCAAATGGAACCGTGAGGGACCGGACCTAAGGGCCGGAAAGCACATGTTGGGGCAATCTGAGCCCAACGGGTCGGACCCCACGAACTGTGAAGGATCATCCTGCACAGGGAGTTACCAAGGCAATGAATAGAATTGGGGCCAAATTGTAGGTAACGGAATTGGAAAGCGAATTGCGAAGCAAGTGATGATGGGCTCATCCACCTTAGTCCTCAAAAACTAAATGCCACAACTTGTAGTTTGTAACCTCCTCTTCAGTCATCATAAACAAGAGGTTGAAATTTGGTGTGCTTGATTGGGATTGCATAAGAATTGCATGTTAATTATGCAAGACGAAAAATGCCAATTGTATTCTATATTATGCAAAAAGAATTGAATGACACAATAGGTAGCTTGTAAGATTATTGGACCTGACTGTACAATACAGTCGACCTATATGCTGTGGATTCTCCTCCACAAGAGAAAAACATTTATATGTGCTCAATTTAGTTATGCGCTTTGCGCCTAACTTGCAATTTTCTATAGTTTTCTCATTATTTCTTGTCCCCAAAGTTCAAGGGAGAAGCTTTTTAATGTAAGCTACACAAAGATTCTAACTTTTGGCCTACCTATGACTTTTATGAGTGAATGTAAATGGCTTTGCCATTTGGAGTAAGGACCTACACAACCACAACCACAAAATAGGGCCAGGTTTACACTACGGGACCCTACACGCACTTGGAAAGTAAAAAAGGAGAATGTCTCTGCCCCCAAACCAGTGACTCTTGATACATTTGGATTCTGAATCATACCCGCTTCACCAAGACTGTGTCAGGCAATACGTGGATACATCCTCCATCGATCGAGGGAAGTACAGTACATCGCAGAAGAAAATCGGAATCGCCATTTCCTGTGATTACTTGGCACTGCCACTCGTCAACATCTGCACGTTCAGGAGCAACATACGATCAGCATTCTCAAGACACGATAATCAAATAATCCCAATCTTCGTCTTCAAATCTGCAATCTTCGAAGGCCATATTCCTTAAAAATGGCGTGTTTCAGAGTACCAAATCTATGTACTCCGTACTATTTTATGCCAGAGAGTAGGGACGGCTCTCGAGCATTACTGGACATAATGCCAAGTTGTTCTACGCGATGAAGAACATCCAAATTTGTACTCATTTCGTTGATCTAAGGGCTTCGAATGAGGAGAATGATTTAAGGGTTCTAATACTCTTCTGACTATCCCCATGAGAGAGTGACACAGTTGCCATGGACTTGGCATCACGGCGTTCAGTGTATAGAGATCCAAAAATTAAGACTCGTGCAGATCAGAAGTTCAGTCAAGCGACTGATATTGTGCTCATTTCACTGAAATCCACCATTATTATAAACAAAAGGAGGATGACTTTGGCCTCAAAACTACTGTTACACCTCTCTAATGTGACACCTCATTACACGATAGGTATTATGTTTCTACCAGACACTTGACATCTCAATCTACCAAGGAATGACTACATGACATCTCCTCACTCGGGTTTCCCAAACATGGCATAAGTGATTCCCAAACACGTCATATTTCCTAGACATGCGTTCAAGTGTTGGTTTTAGGTGATCTACCAATAAAACTTTGCCTCTCGGTGCATTGGAATCCTCCTTAGTAACAAGAGCACACAAAAATATGACGAGTCAAATATAAGACTATGCACAGAGCAAAGCCGGCACTGTTGGAAGTTCCTACAAGGACAGCTTTTGGCTAATAGATAAAACAGATTCATGAAAAGATGAGAGAAGCACGTACCTCAGAGAGATACAAGTAAGTAGCATGCGAGTGCTCAACAAGAAGCCCAGGCGGAAACACTTCATCCACATCATCAACCACATCCTCAGGCCACAGAATCAATCGGGGATCCGTAATATAAATCGAGAGCGGCACTTCGGCATTCAGTTGATCCCCAATCAAGTACCGAAACATGAACCTCCTTAGCATGGCATGAAACAACTCCGCGGAGATTCTGAATTCCCCCTCATGATCCCGTTCATGCCACGGCCTCTTCACCTCCACTGCCGATCGCAGCTCCTCCACCAACTCGGAGGACAAAGACGTCCGGTACCGCACATTCACCAACCCCTGAATGCCCACACTGGCGGAGTCTTCCAAGCCCTCGTACAAGCTCACTACATGCTGAAGCTGCACTTGGTTGGCGAGCAAGAAAGATTGCTCGTGACCGAGCCAGCGGTGGCAGTAGCTGTCGAGAGGCTCCGTGGGGTCGCCCCCTGTTCGCCGAAGGAAGCCCATGCAGAGGTCCAACATTGCTAAGTAGCGGCTGGATCCTACAGTACCGAGATCTATGTCGCTCTGCATGGATTGTAGCATTTCGGAGCCGAGCGCTATCTGGGGTACCAGGTTTGCCACGTCGGAGAGAATCGTCATGTGCTTGTGGAATGCTTCGTGTTTGTACAGGAACGGCTCCCATTGCTACACAAACCCACATTTTCATCAGGCTCTCTGTGAATGCCGACTCTCTATGTACGTTTCAAGAAACCCCGTGCCATTTATTTTTTTGCTGGAACTGATCAATCAAGCTGCAACGACACTAGCTTGGCAGGTGCAAGCTGCGGGAAGTGCTCCCATGCGTAAGATCATGCATGGGAGTAAAAATGCAGAATAAACGCGAAAGAGATCTCTTTTGATTTGATTTGTAATGGACTAACTTGGGAAACATTGAACTGAAGTAGAATTCAAGTTGAAAAGAATTTGAAATTGAAAGTGCATTAAGAGAAAGGAATCAAATCAACCTAAAAGGAATCAGGTTATTCCATGCGGAACAGCCCTTACAATCGCAAACACCACCAGAAAATCATCTAACTGGGGTATAGATGAGAGATGACTTACATCAAGATGAGTTTTTTGATCCACGAGGCGATGTTGTAGATGTTTCTCAATTGTGTAGTAGTCGTAGATGACATTCTGGCCGAAGCCGAATTGAAGGTTGGTCATTGCTGCATCACACACGATTCGTTCTGGCCATTGCTCGTCAAAATCGAGCACCTCTCCAGCCTGCGGTGGAGATACGTGAAATCAATTAGCTTAATGATCAACATGGTACAAAAAATGCCGTTTTGAATACGACTAATTTCAACCAATTCATAGAACTGAGACCCGTATCAAAATTTTGTTCTTTATGTACTAAAGTTGTCCAAACACAGATGTTACTAAAATGAAGAGAAATACGAGCGTTTGAAATTGCAGCTGTCAAAACGTCAACAAATATCGACGATTTCATATATCTACGAGGTTTTGTTCAAAAATGATGATCTTTGATTCTAAGCGTGTCAAATGCATCTTTCTATGCTACTCAAAAAATTATAATCTTAGATTCATCGTGTCATTCAAATTCAAAAGAAACAAAAAAAGGTTTAAAGTCCTACTTTGAAGCTTTGGCAAAAATCGATTATCAAGGCAATAGGCAATAGCTTTCAATGTTTACTTCATTTTGATATAATCTAGAAATTCCAAAATAATCGATAATCCAAAATAATGTCAAATTGAGGTGGAAAATGAGGCTCGAAATTGTGAGAAAAATGCATGAAGGTTAAGAGTTAGTAGGCAACCTTGCACATGTGGACTCTGACGGAGAGTCGACTGCCACTGGCAGCACCTGCAACTTCAGCCACATCGTCCAAGAAGGCATTTTGGATGGTCCGAAGGTGGTCAAGAATAGCTGCCAGATAAATCCCCAAATCCCGAGACTCCACCAAGCAGAACCCAATGCTGGCATTCTCGTTCATTTCCGGAATCCCTCGCTTGAACTCCGTACACTCAAACGCAGTCACTTTTAATCTCATCACATTCCAAGCTCTTGCAAACGACGGAAAGCTCTCCTGGATACATCTATCTTTATCACTGAGAGCACGCAAATATTCACCCACGGAGATTGTGGCTGCCTCAGGGCGGGTGATTTTGGAAGACAGATGCTCGTGGACAGCTTGGGAGAATCGCAACAGCCCAAGAAGATGCTTCATTTCACTCAACCTCTCCATGTGCACGAAGAAGCGCTCCACAATTGGGTGACTCTTTCGTCTCGTCTCATCCTGCAAATACATCGCCTGGAAGTTCTGGAAACTCGGTGTCACTGAGATTCGTGAAAAGGCCGCTGTTGCCCCTGGAAATGGAGGCAAAAACATTCAGTAATAGTTGAGGACATAATTCAGTTAAACATAATATTCTTGAAGAGGTCCATTCGGCATCAAATGAAAGGAATCTGGATTTCTTTTCCACGCAATCTTAAGCTAAAGATATTCTATGCAGAGCCAATTTCTCAAATTTTCAGATAATCCTAACTCAATGATGTGGGGAATCTAAACCCACTGCTAGAGTTATGCTGGGCTACACTCCAATGTAAGGCACTACCAGATAATAGTCATTGTAATAATATAGTAGAGGTGTTAGTTAGGCATACACAAATACTCGAAAAGTATATTTCCTAAATCTTTGTAATACGCCAGTAAACATGTCGGCCTGTAACGGTGGCATTGGGTTCCCCATCTCAGTGATTGGAATGTTTTTTCAGTTTGATTCTATAGGAATGTAGCAGCTCTCCATAGTGGAGAAGGATGCACAACCCCATTGCGTTAGTACTTTATGAAAAAAATGCAGGAAAAAGTGCAGAAGCAAGAATAAGTAAAAAAATCGGGGAAAAGTAGTCATTGCACCTGGAAATGGAGGCAGGCGGTGCTCTTCCAGAAGCTCGGTCAACTCATGCCGGCCCCGGTGAGCTTCAATGTATGTCAAAACGCTTTGCTTCACATCACTGCCCAGCGTTTTCACCATCTGATCAAATCCGGTCTCCCAGACAGTTCGATTCTCAGCGGAGAGCAACGATTCTTCGGAGAGCTTGCTGTTGGCAAGCATAGACGCCACAACGCTGTGCATGAACTGACATGTGACCTCACGGTTGCAACCTAGCAGCTTTCCCAGCATCACGAGGTCTTCTTCGATTATGCTCTCGACTTCTTTGATCACGTTGGGCGTGTTGAGCAAAGATGCAAGTTTCTCGGAATTTCGTCCCATGTAGAGTCCTAGTAATATACAATAGTGTACAAGAAGGCGAAGGGCGCGGAATGCTTTTCTCTCAAGCTTGCGCACTGTGTAGTACGTGTCTGACCTTGCAACGTAATCCGAGATATACCCTGCCATTTTCAAAGTGCTTTGAGACAATTTCTGATGGCAGAAATACAATAGAACACTCCCAGTAGAAAATTACCCAGGATTCATTGTTTTAAATATACCGACGGGATTGATCATGCTGTGAAAATAATAGAACTGAGACAGGAATAAATCTAAATCACCAGCTTTAGTGTTGGTCAGAAATAAATAAATATTGGATAAAAGAAAGTCCCCACATAGCCTATTCAAAACTACTGTAAAAACACGAGGCCTAAATATGGACTTCATGACTTTTACGCACTTTTAAGTGGGTCCTATGGGGATTTTATTTTGTTCAATTTTTGTTAATTTATTGACCAAAACATGCACTGGAACTCACTGATTCTGGTTATATAAATTTGATTCCGTCTGAATTCTATTATTTTCAGTGTGATTAATCCATTTTAAATCCATGAATCCTCGCTTACAAACAGAAGGTACATTTTCTAATGACTAGAGAAACCTAGAAAGTACCTTTCTCTACGGTTTGTTTCAATCGATAATTTTTGGGGTCCAAAGAGTGATATGCTCCACCTATGCTGCCACCACAATTGGGGCACTGGAACTCACTGATTCTGGTTATATAAATTTGATTCCGTCTGAATTCTATTATTTTCAGTGTGATTAATCCATTTTAAATCCATGAATCCTCGCTTACAAACAGAAGGTACATTTTCTAATGACTAGAGAAACCTAGAAAGTACCTTTCTCTACGGTTTGTTTCAATCGATAATTTTTGGGGTCCAAAGAGTGATATGCTCCACCTATGCTGCCACCACAATTGGGGCACTTCGCTCTTTGGTTCGCCATGGTGCAGTTTCCGATCACGTACACGTATCCACACTCGTGTCTGTACTCTCCAAGGGTTTCCCTGCTTTGAAGTGCTCCCCTGAGCGAAGCCAGCACGTTGTCTGGTAAAGCGAGTACAAACGCTTCCATCAAGTGCGTTTCCGATAGCGCCAGATACCCCTGGAAACAATTACAAGACAATGTCAGCTCCTAAAAGTACCCACCTCTAAGGCGATGGATGCTAAAAGGGACCTGACCCATCTCCTGTTGATTGACCCTCGTTACCAACAACTTAACTCTTCCAATCAACACTTAATTAGCCTTCAATTGGCAACCACTCGGTGTAAGCATGACTTGGCTACCTATCTGTGAATGGATACCAGGGGTTGTTACTGTCCCTTCAATAGTGGTCTACAACCTCCCAGTTGAATTGAATGATTGCATAAGAAATCATCAACACATTGAGTGAAAACAATTTGACCTCGAGAGTTTGGGTCTCTCTGTACCCAAAGTGAGCTCTCCAGTGAGCTCTGTCAATGATTTCCCAATGAAAGCACACTCCTAAATATAGGGTAAAATTCTTTCTTTAGTATCTTATACTTTGGTACAAAGTATAACATGTCTTTAGAGAGAATATTGAGGAGCTTACCCGGAGTGGGGAAGTAGGTGCAAGCGAAGACACAACAAGAAGTATGTGAGCTGCTAGCGCCTGAAACTGTAACTGATCTGAGGAGGTGGAGTCACAGCTGAGATGAAGATGACCATTCCCAACTAGACAAAGGACAGCGTCTCGCCATCTCCTTTCCCAATCCGCCAGACTACCTTCTTGTTGGAGCCAATTCACCATGACCACTTCTTTTTCAAAGAAATTCCTTGAAGCTTTCACAAGGAAAATCTTACTTGCGACCGCGCTTGCCATTGCACCTTGCTCTGGCCTGCAAAGGTTCTGCACTTGTATCTTAAACCTCTGCAACTTTTCACCTTCGGCATAAACAGTATTCCAGAGAAGCTCATCCGTTCTTTCATAGCTGGGGAATAAAGTGGTGAACGGATTAAACCCAAGTGGATTGTCCACTTCCTTGAGCATGTTCCAGTCCAGTATCACCGCGTAAAGCTCCAGTGACTTGTTTATACGGCACTCATTCGCCAAGTAACTCAAGTTTTGAATTGAGAATCCTAAGTGGTAGCGCAGCACTTTCATCAAGTATTGCTTCATGGCCAAAACATTATGATGGCTCTGAGTGAAAAAAGTGGACAAAAATCTAGCAATATCAGGAGCTAAGCGAGGTTTAAAGATCCCTATCTCTTTTCTATAAACAGTTACCAAGTCCTGTGCCAAAACTTCCATGATACTGCGCATCATTGCAAAAGAACATGCAGCACGGAGGCTCAATGCTCCAGAGGGGAGAGTTAACTCCTTTGTCACCTGATTCAGACATTGAAGGAAATTCTCAAAAGCGAAAGCATCTAGGGCCACTCCTGACATCAGCTCGGGAGTGATGGAACTCTTCACAGAGTCGTAAATGACGTCGCAAAGAAGGATGAATGGCTCGTAATACTCGCTTTGCCAAGCTTGCTCCCTGATGAAGTTTCTACCTCTGAGAAAAGAGAGTTGCAGAAAAGATGGGCAATCGTGTTTTGGAGATGGAATTAAAGCCTCCAGAGCTGCTTTCAGAAGTTTAACCATCACACCCTTCATCAAGCATGTAGGAGCTTTCAAACGAAAGATCACTCCGCTCATGGTGGAGAGCGCTTCCTGAGGCACGGGTGCCGAATCGAGGAGGCGACAGAAAGTGGATGCAATGAACCGGAAGTGCATCTCCCGTGAGAATCCTTGAAGCGCATTCACATCTGGCAGAAGGCTAGAGATTTTGGTAATGAGTAATTCCATTGATGGTCGAAATTCTTGACGCTGGAACCAGTGTGACAAGCTGCACAAATCTTCAAGAGCCATGGAAAACGGGTAGACAACGAGGCGTGCGAAGTCTTGCATCACATGAAGCATCAACATAATGGAAGCATTACCACCAATGTTGGATACCAGCTTGATCAAGACGTCAAACTGGTGTAACCAAATCTCCAAACCTCCAGCGCTCTCGATCACCCGTTTCTCCGATGGCAACATCTTCTGAACACACAGTAAAGCGAATTTGATGTCGAAGTCCTCCGTGAACACTTTTGAGAGTTTAATACTCTCCACCTTAGTTGCTATCTCTTCCTCTCTGTAACATGAGCTAGCCAAAAATGTCTGCGCTTTCAAAGTCTCCGCCTTTCGCCAAACAAGCGCATGCAACATCAAGGGCACCTTCAGCTTAGGTACATTCTCCCTGAGCAGCCACTCAAACACCAGGGCTTGTTCCACTGTCCGCACACTCAATTGGTAAGGTGCGTATAACATAGAAAAATCATGAAAATAGTCATCAGGATTTGCTTTCACACATTCTTCAATTCGTTTCATCAATGGGTTACTTTGGAGTGAAACAGAGACGTCTTTCGCCATTCCCAACGCAAGTGCATCACCGTCCAGATTTGATAAACGAGAGAGGTAAAGCTCCTGCAAGTGTTTATCGACGTGTTCAGCGTACAACGAGCTCCAAGGAAGGTTCAAGTGCATGGGGTCCAAGATAGCATACCCTTCGGGATGCATTGGTTGCGGAACATTGTCGATGTTGATCGTCTGCCTGTCCATAAAAACCTGGCGCCATAGCTCTTTCTGAGCATGGCTCATGTTGAAGTATGACCCCAAGGCAGATTTAGATTCTAGCACATAGACTAATCTTGCAATGGGCTCCCGCAGCTTCTCCTCCACGTACTGTGAGAATGCGTAGTGAAGATTTGAAGCTAATGCTAAGCGACCCCGGTTGCAGACAACCGAGGTTTGCCAGAGTTTCCCCGTTTCCTGTTTGGCGTCCTCTTCCAACCACTCGACTGCTCGGAGAATGAAGCAGTCGTATAAGTCTTTGTCGTTGCAAATGCTATGCACCATTTGCTGGCAGTGTGACGCAGCTTGTCTTTCTTGTGGATACTTGATACACAAAAAGCTCCATGTTAAGACTTTGAGCATCAGCTTGTGACCTTCTCGGAATCTCTCGGATTGGAAGAGCTCCGCTATGCTCTTGTCGAGATATTCCCTGTACATTCAAAACACACCGATAATATGGTAATCAGCAAAAATCAGTACCAGTTGTCAGAACAGCCCACTCAAATGCACAGAACATAACATTCATGACGAGCGAGCTCAACACCGTTGGAACTTTATCAGAAAAAATATTCGGATCAATATTGGACACAATCTTGAGGTCAATCATGACAACCTTTCCAAAGTCACATTCTCAATTTAGAATTTTCCTAATTCTATAAAATAATTCTCTACAGTGATTGAAATGTATTTGCAATTTGAGTCCACAATGAAGAAGGGTGAGTGGTCAAATGTTATGGGCTATCATTAAGAAGCTCACAAAATACAGAGGAGACATTTGTTTCACGTTTTTCCAAGCACGGCATTTAACCCTTCCTCTGTTATCACTGTTGAAAAGGGTAACATCCAATTGCCCATTAACTCCTTAAAGAGCTGCTCTAAATTTTAGTTGTAATTTTTCACTTAATAAATGGTAACATTGAGTAGCATGATGGGTAGTAACACTAATACAAAGTTGTAAAAATATAATACTCTTCTTTCAATCTACAATTTGTTAAAGGTCTGGCAAGCACAAGCAAAATAGAAATGAGAAAATACATCCGAAAAAGAGCTCCTCAATCCTTTAGGGGTTAAGATTTGACTCCATAATCTAAAAAGCGCAGAATCAAATGTATTATTTTTCGTCACTTACGTAGAAATACATAATGAATATACATACCTGTAATCTGTGTCTTCTTGATGAAGTTGGTCAAGAGTGATTTGCTTCCATCCACTCAAAAATGAAAAAGGTGACGAAGATTCTTGTTCCCCTCTATGGCTGTGCAAAATGAAAACTACATGTCTTTGTCTCGTATGGTCCTGCTGCGCCTGAGCAAGCAAATCAGCTCGTGCCCTTTCAACATAAACTTTCGCCAAGGGCAAGTGGTCTTTGTCTAATATGGAATCCGATTGTATAATTAAGAGGTCATTGGAGCTCTTTGACCACAGTTGAATAGCAGCATTTAACTGCCTCTCGGCTGTAAAGTCTCCGAGCTTAATTATTTGCATCTGTTGAAGAAAAGAGAATCCACATGAGTGATTACAATGTTTAAAAATTGAAAGACTGAATGAAAATAGTTGTTGACTAACGGGGTTGCCATTCAAAAACAAGACCTTAGACCAACGCCAATAATTTGGTGCATCTTCAAGGTCAGGAGCAAAAGAAACAAACAGAATCACGCCCCATTTGCCGCAGTAAAGGAAAAACCCGTAAGGGATCAAGGACTCATGGTTTTAAAATGACCATATTGATTGATCATTTGTGAAAAAATATAATTTAGATGGGCCAGAATATTTTCATCACTAGAATCAGAAAAGATCCACTGCATGTGCTGGTCAGAATATAACATAAAACTGGACGAAACCGAAACTGGAAAAAAAAAAAAATCCCCAAATTGGGCCTTTAGGTCCCTCAGGGGTTAGAAAACCAAGAGTGAGGATCTTACATTGATGTGATGGATATCGTTCAATAACAACCTGATGTTGGTGTGAACATTGGATCGTGTGGTGAGTACCAGCTTACAACCCAGGTTATCTTGCCAAAGGGCATTATCACCAATCTGGACCACAAAACCAAAATAGTACCACGTTAGCTCAAGTTCCAAATATTTCTTAACTCCAAACCATAATCAAGCACAAGATGTTTCTGCACGAGCAATTTCTCACAGAAATTAATAACAGAGAAAGATGTCTAGCATTGAATTTGAAAGCTCAAAGGGTTTGTTTTACATAATGACAGATCTTGAATAGCAAGGATTCTTCGTCACTCCGTTTCTGGAAATACGCATTAGTCCATGTTTTAACATCAGGTGCACCCCGCAGGCATGTTCTTGAGTAGTGAGCTCGCATCATACCATCTGGGTATGCAGTAAGTAACAACTCCTCTTTACATCTGCCAAAGAGTAAACACTTGTCACCATTACCCCCTATGGCACCTCTTATAATAAGATAGAACCCGCTAAAACAGACCAAAAACCTGCCCTAATACAATTAGATCAAAATTTAGATACTCATTGGAGAACGTTCCAACACTGGGACATTGAGAATAGGGCACGGATTTGGAGAATCAATCTTGAGAAGTTTAATCTCATAAAATCTCTTAATATTCAAAAGGCATTTTTGGACTTCAACTAATTAATTGTTTAGCCGCAATTTATCTATGCGTGATTAGAAAAAACGTGTACACACGTAAACGACCGAAATATTTACTCGTATATCAGCTATTGGGTCAGCTGCATATTTACCCAAGCTCAATACCTGATCCTACTTAAACCACGTACAGAAAATATTTACTCGATCTTTGGCACATCGATTTAGTGCCTCTAAAATCCTCTCAGAAACAGGGACAAGATAAATATATATAAAAATAAATAAAATAAATAAATCCACTCAACATCTAAAAGACACAAGAAGTATTCCCTACCGTATAACTTCCAGAATTCCAATTGCATGAGGTTAAGAAGAACACCCATAGCATTAGATAACGAGGTGCAAGGGAATCGGTGAACATACCTCGCAAGGAAAACCTCATGATTTGACTGCGTATTCCAATTTTTCAACACAAGGGATGCTAACGTATCACCAGAATACCCAGCAATCAAGTCACTCTCAGAGAACGAGACATCCTCTTCAACATCACTGGTATCATCTTCGGATGTGCAAGCCATTGATTGGACCCACTTCTTGAGAATCTGCACATCGTCCTTCTGCTGGGGCGTCAAGAGAGCCTCCCAGGTCAACACCTGCTTCTCAAACCGATTCAGGAACGGAGGATCCAGGCTCTGCACTTGGCTCTGATCCACCTCCACGATGCAGCGGAAGCTGTCATGCACGTAACACATCGGGTTGCTGAACGCACCGATTGCGATACGGCAGTTCCGGCGGCCTCCCACTATTGTGTAGTGCTGGTTCAACATGTCGTACAAGGATGACCATACTCGTTCTACTCCCTTCAGCAGTATGTGCCTAATCATACGCATTCAGTTTCACAACATGTCAATACCAACGTCAGTAAGACCTTAATTAACGCATCATATAATAATGTTTAGAAGGCAGTTATAATGACAATGAACAAGACTGCTAACGATCGCTTCTCCTTTGGTGTACTCAACAGGATACCAGGTGGGACGAACCACAATCACTACGTAGAATGAGTGCTACGAAGTCCACGACTACCCAAATTAAGAATAGCAGATATGCTCCACACCCTAACCCTCCACACCCTACAAAGCTTCGTGTTGTTTTTTTAACAGTTTTGAGTAGCTCAGATGGTAACTTTCTTTTGTTCGATATTATTTATTTCTTGACCAACATTTGCAATGTTCTTCATTGGTTCTGGTGATGAAAATTTTGAATCTTCCTTTCACAATATGATCAATTGTATAGATCAATTTCAAGCAATGAACCCTTCTCATTTAAGGATTAACTCTCCGCCCTAGAAATTACATTGGCTGAAGAAACTTCACCTTCCATGTTCCATGTGCAGAATTATGTTACTAAGCATCAAGTATGCGTAATCATCGCTGCAGTCATCCTTGTACTTGCTCCCATGCACAATGATCAACTTCTCCTTTCGCGGCAACATATTCTCTATGATTCCAATCCCGGATTCTCCCTGAAACACCTCTCAGATCAAATAAAGTTATTGATAACATTGCAACATTGTACATCAATAACACCTAATCCCCACAGTAATATCCAACGACAAATGTATCTGCTTGCTTTAATTCTAAATCTTAAAAGATCCCCTACTAGTTTCACAAAGTTATCAATAATAAGCTATCGTTAAAACTAATAGAGCATATAATCAATATTGAGAGAATGTTAAATTAATGTCAACTTAAGGTTAACTTCATGTTCTTGCCAATGTCATTTCAAGTTTAAGCGAATGGTACATCACACTAACATTAAATTAACACCATTTAGGTTGTACTGACATTAAGTTCCGATCAAACCAACAAGAATCTGCAGTCTATCAACTTGACATTAAGAACTTTGTCAGCCTTAAGGGGTAGATACATCTATTGAATGAACGACAATTCACATTCCTACTTCATAGAAGGCTTCCAGTTCAATAAGATGACGTACAGTGCTAATCAGCATCAAGTGGCGAGCATCGACGTCGTCAAGGTTGGCCTTGACCAAGTCCAAGGCGGGAGGAGGATCAAAACGCCGCTTACGGAAGTAGGAGTTAAGGATGGAGATCAGCAAATTAGTGTCATTGGGAGATCCTCCGAAGTTCCGCCACACGGCTTGTAGCAAGTCATCCGGAGTCCATTTCTTGGGCACTTTCTCGTCTCCCCGGAGAGACTTGACGAGGGAGTAGAAGTCGCGGAGACCGTGGAAATCCGGTTTGGATTGGCTAACATGGTATTTGTGATAAATCTCCGCCAACCACTTCATCTCTGTCATTTGGTCATCCCCATAGATTTTTCGCATCCCGTAGCTGTCCAGGATGGCCTCGCCAGTGGCCACCAGATCAGAGACCGTCGGGTCGGGTTGCGAAATGTGGATTGCTCGATTCATTTTCGCTGCATCTAATGACCAGTTGCTAATACCAACAACAGCAACTTGCTGGTCTCCATCAGGCTCCAGGAGGGAATGCAACACCTACCCACCCACTCACATTTCAGTTGTTTGTAATTCTAGAACAAATCATTGAATAGAAATAATAAAGGCCAAATGTTAAAGAACTTTCCTGCCATCAAACTTTAAATGTCTGGAAGAAATTCAAATGACTAGTAAACACCTGAATCCTCCTCTAAACGTTCAAATCATAACAGCTTTTTAAAATGACTCTTAAATGGACTACGGAATTGATTTTAGACCCCGAAATTTGCTCAAAATAGAACGTTTGAGCAAGGATTGACGGCTCATCGAGGGAGAAGATGCTAACGGAATAGTCGAGAATTAGTTATCATTGACTTCCGACGACAACATGTGCAAACTTAGCATGATAGTATATGGTCTAGAAACCAGTCATGAATTAGCATAAGACTAAATCAGAACAATGCAATGCAGTCATTTGTTTGCGTTGTTACCTTCAAAGGGTTGTGGTTTGAGATTTCAGCAAGACCGACTTCATCCAGTACTACCACAACAACTGCTTTCACGTTCTTCCTCTTGTTGTCTTCAACACAACGGTATGCCTTCTCGAAAACCTATACGGCCAGTACCAATGACATGATACTAGTACTCTCCCATTTAAAACAAATGTGAAAGCTGAGAACTGTTGGGATTTTCAGATAAGGGAGAATACCATGGGTGTTACCTTAAGAATGCCTTCAGAGGTAGAACTTTCAGAGCCTTGATAGGAAAACATAAACATTGTTGGTTTCTGACGGAAGTACGGGTCTTTCATTCCACTTCCTCGTAAATTGCTGTCAAAGAAATAGCAAAGTCAATTATACAAATAGTGACACCAGACGATAGTGAAACCAAATAAATAAGTGGCTCATAAAAAATGCGTTTAACTCAAACAAGATGACTCAGAAAGGATTTTGTGGTAATTATCATCTGCCCCAGATGTATGGCGATTAATTAACAATCAAAAGCTAATACCTCTTTCTATAAAAGATTCAAATAAGAGGCACAGGAGGCCAATCTTCAAATGGACAGGGTGCAACTATGGCAAAAATGAATGCTTGTCCACAGTTCATACATACCTGAAGATAAGCTGTAGTGAGAGTGTCTTGCCAGACCCAGGCTTTCCCACCACAAACAGAGGAATCTTCTGCAAAATGCATGTCAGCGTGACAAAAACATTTTCTCGCAGTGCGTGATTTTTGGCAATTCCAGGGGGAATCTCCATATGGTCCAACAAGTTCATTTGTTCCTCAAATAGCTCTTTCTCAAACCTCTTCTCAGTGTAACCTCCCTTTCTAAACCCAAACCTGCAAAACCACTTGACATAATGTTCCCAATATGAAAGGAGGAAATAGAAAGTCATAATGCAACACCTTGCATATTCTCAGGGAGGAAACCCATTTACGTGGGGTCCTTTTCCTATGGATTGAAAAGTCACCTATCTGCAATGCAAGTGCTATCCCCTTGTACAAGTTGAGATAGGACTTTGAGAAGAAATGCAGCAAATCCTTATATTGTTGTTAGTGTGCCGTAAAGGTAATCAATTAAACTCCCCAAAAGAATAGGGATTAAACATTGGACTAAACATTACCTCCACTTAATACCATTGATAGTCGCCACGTACTTCGCTTTGTACTTAGTCCGCTCTTCATCAGTTGCAAGTCGGTAATAGTAACAATGTGCAAATGACAATAGAGCGGCTCTTTTTGCCAGACTCTCTCTGGAGAGAGTCATTGACTGGGGCCTAGTCTCAAGATCTTGACTAAAGAACAGAAATAAATCTATACACCGCCTGGCATCACGAAGGCTGACACTGGCTTCACCACATTTTTCCTTCACAAAGGCTTGGGACATCACAATCAGTTCCACCAAAGGGAATGACAGGAGTTCAATCTTGGTGCTCTTCCGTACCATAGCTTGGATGTACAACTGCTCGTCTTTGACATTGAGTATACCAAAATCCTGCACGTTCTCAACCAGTGCTTCTGGAAGAGGATGCACTGTATAAGCCCTATCTAAGTGTTCAGATTTCACCGTTTTACGTGCAGACAAGCCTGCTCGCTGCTTGTTGGAGTCGTGCTTGCGGTATGGGTTACACGCTGCTAAAATCTTGACATTGGAGTGAAGTGGTTTGCCATCAAGCAGATGATGGCAGACGACGCCAACGAGGAACCCGAGATGGTCACATGCGTTAATCTCATCTAGAAACACCCAAACCTGCCGGAACATGAACCGTTAAAAGGTTAGTGAGGCAATGACCATTAACCCCGTAAGGACCAAGGATGGATGCTTTGAAAAGGACCAATTGTATTCACCCTCTTACGAAAAGCATGATCCAGTTGGACTAAATTTATTATCACCAGAATCAATGAAGAACATTGCATCTGTTGTTCAAAAATTAAATAAAACAGGATAAAAGACTTGCTCAGCACTGGTAGAAGAAAACATGAAGCCCAGTAAAGGACCAAGGAGGTCCTATTGGGCCTCATGATTTTTCAGCACTATGAAGTGTGACATATTTGGATATTTTTTTGGAAATTTTATCAAATTTTGGACACGCACTATCAGACACTTCTTTTGGGCTCTAGCAACAAGTCTGTAGAAATATCAAGGAAGAAAATGCAATTACTTAGCTTGAATTACGCCCAAACTTGTTGTGAATTACCAGAAATTGTATTTTTATTATTATTATTATAGACATTAAAATGACAAAAATAGTTCGCAAAATTCGCCAGAACTGGTAGCCTCGACCAAATTCTTCGAGCCACCCCAGAGAAAACAAAAAATAAAAAAAATAATGGTTGTGTACTATTCTTCATCAATTATAGTGGTAGAAAATTTTGACCAGTTTCGAACCATGTATCATCGGGGTTAATTTGAACTAGAATTGCGAAAAACAACATAATAACTACAGACTTCAGCAACAGGAACAGCAAGTTCCATCATACTCTTGAGATATTGCATCATTATCTCTAGGCGATCCTACTTCTAAAACATTCTTAAATATTAAGAGAAAAACAAACTTGAAGAATGCTCACCACTTGATTTGAGGCTTGCATCTCCGCTTCAAGTAAAAACTTCCGGATAGTGTCTTCACTAGTTCCTGCGTGAAGAGTAATGCTTAAGAAAGTGACACAACAATAATGAGCTAGCTGTCGCAAAAGGCTTGTTTTTCCACAGCCGGTCTCGCCCATGATCACGACCGGAACACTGGCTTTAACCTTGGTGCAGATCAAGGCCATTTTCAAAAAGTTATCAGCTGTCAGCACATAGAGGGAATCATGTGTGGACGGTCGGGTCCTATGCAATATTGGCCAAAGTTCCTCGTAGAGCTCCGCCGAATTTAATAATTCGTAATTCGGAAGCTTTGCCTTTTGCTTGTGGAAAAGATCAACAAGGGGAGTCGGAACGTGATTGAGGTCTTTGTACAGAACAGCCATTCTTCCTATCAAGTGGAAAAATATCATCACACGCTTACTGTCAGACCAGCGAAGCATGCTGTCCATCCTCGCCGCCATCATAACTTCTGCATTAGCACACCTGGTGGGCTCCTGTTGCTCATCCAGCCAAGGCTTCACTGAGCGTATGGAGAGATCCCGAGAAACCTCCAGAATGGAGCTCACGACCGTCCAGCGCGTGTTTGCCTGCGCACGCATGTGCGTCAAATTTTCGGGAACGAAGAAGGGACAGTCGCTAAATTCTCTCAGTTGTTGCGCAAAGAATTTTGTGAAAGTTAGTAACAGTGAAAAGGAAATGGAATGCTGATCCCTCAACTGATTTACAAAATATCGTTGCAGAAGCTCCTGACATTGTTGCCTGGAAATGGCAACAACATTACGGAATGGGTATTTTCCATCCGGGTTCCATGTGCCTATCTCCCCATCTTGCAATCGAGAAAGGTAATTGCAAACGAACTGGACATCACTGGTTATGGAAGTATCGGGTTCAAAGTTTTCCATGTTCCAAACTAGATGCTTCGTTTTGAACCATCTGATGATAGGGAGCTTCGATGCGAGGTAGTTATGATAAGTATTTGCCACTTCAATAGCCACGAACTGTGTGTCCAAGTGGAACAAACCAGCATAGTCAGACTTCAAGCAGCCCAGTACTAGCAGCTCGAATAGAAGATCGTTCAAAGTCTCAGGGTTGCTAACCACTGAAATGTCCAAGTGCAGGAAAATGAACGAACCCACAATAGGGGGAAGCATGAACAGCTTCTTCAATCGTTGGATTAGTAAGCTTCGCGATACTTCTCCGCTTATTGTAAGGGTCCTGATGCAATCATACTGCAAAAATTCATATAGAAACAACCACCACAAAAAGTGAGATTTAAATCTCCTCATCAACTTTTTTGCCACAAAGAATTCCAAAGTTTCATGTTGAGCATTGTATTCAAGCTTCAAAATAATACCACTAGATACAGCGATCTACGCAAGCAGGGTAGAAGTGGTGATACTTACATGAATAGATTCCGAATATTGGTGTACAAATCTTGTTTTTCCCATGCCAGGGAGATCTGAGGTAATTACCCGCATATTACTGTAACGCCCGTCTTCTTTAGTCCCTATAGCATCACCTGTTCCAGTTGCCATATGACGGACTTGAACCTGAAAGAAAAGATCAAAACTAAATCATTTATGAAGGATGAATATTCTTCAAATTAACATCTCTCAATTGCACCACAAAGGAAACATAGAATCTGGAAGCATATGTAGAAATTAACAGACATTTCTAGCAGAGTCTAGTAGGAGATTACAATACCTGAAGACGTTGCGACAAACTGTGAAGAAACTTGCTCTGAGAACAAGAAACTAATGCCAACTCGTTTTCACAGATTTGATATTCATAAACAATATTTTGGATGAATGTCACCAACTGTGCCTGACAATCAAAAGAGAGTCTTTCAACATAAACAATACAGTAGAAGTAATCTTTCCGTCCCACGTCGTTGAGATATCGCAATATCAAGAGGTAAAGATCCTCCCAAACAGTGGAGGGGCCACACACAATGACATTGCTTGAATTGCCATGAAGGACGACGTCTCGCTCGGAAAACAAAGTCGCAACTGCATCAAGTTCACCTAGAGGGTCATCTACATCCGCTAATGTAATCCCCACTCTGCTCTTAGATTTCTCGGTTGCAGGAGAATCTGCATCAAAGTTCTTCACAGCTTTCTCTTGAAATATGGCTGACTCGATCACCGAACTCATTCTATCCAAGCAATTGTGTATCAAGTCGCCTTTTTCATTGCTCGTAGATTCCGCGATTTGAGTGACGAGTTGGGGAACCAGTTTCGACGCAGCGAATTTCTTAACAACATTTAAATCAATGGAAAGTACCCCCGCCCAAATAAATAAATCCAAAAAATGTTCCAATTTCTTCGCAGACGCGAATGACGATTCAGCCTGATATGCATGCTTCGGCAGTAGCACTTCAAGAATTAATCGTAGTTCTACAGACCGGAAAAAGTTGAGGCACAAAAATTCCTTCCGGGCTCTCAACAGTGCAGCATTCCAAGTAGAAAGTTCAGAGTTGAGAAAGTCAGTCAGGGTCTGTAGCTCTACAAAACTGGATACAACCCTCTCAAATTTTGCATACGAAAAATGGCCGCAACTGTGGAGCTCCGTTAGTAAGGCGGCAATTTGTTCCGCAACATCGATGTGACTGATAAACACAACAGCACACTTCTCCGTGGTCTCAATAGTTTCTGCATCCGTGCCAGCCCAATCTGCCCCTACAATATACAAGCACAACGAGTCTTTGATGCTGAGTTTCGAAATATTAATTCAGAAGAATTCTTCTTCTGAATATAATTCAAAAGACTAGCGGAAAGAACAATCCAGAAGACAATTAAAAGACTAAGAATTTAGTTGGGAAATGTGTTATACCAAATGCTTGTGCAGTCTTGGACTTCTTCACATATGTGTTAGAGCTGATGGTCCACCTTGCCCGGCTACGAAGTTCCTGCAGCTGCGCCAAAGTGTATGACCTCACTCCTTGGGAGCTAGCAAGAGGATTTGAGTTGCCAGAGGACTTTGACGGTCCAGGCAGTGTTGAATCCGCATTGCCACAATTAAGAACTAAGAGACATCCATTATTGCTCAGTGAAAAACAATATTTTCCACTTTTCAAAATGCCAGCTATTTGATCATTATCTTTGTACATCCGATTTGCAACTCCAAGAAAATATTGACGTAGTCCGTGAGCCTCTTTGTTGCATGCCTTCAGCTTCGCACAAAGATGATAAGATTTTGAGCCAGAAGTTTTCAGCTCCAATGCAATGGCTTCACGGAGATCCTTGAAGTATACAGTTTTCGCACTCAGAATCGGACGGAATATTCCTGAGATTGGTCCCATAAATTCGATATTTAGCTTCCCTCTTGAGAATTTGCCCCACTTCTTTCAAAACATGAAACTATGAGATAGAAATTTCTCAAATTATCATTGCAAGGATCACCTAATAAAAAAGTATCAAAAAAATAATAATAATTTCACTTGAAAGTAACAAAAAAAATAAACTAACAATCTAGAAAGTCAGTTGCGTGAAGTCTAGAACATACTCTGGAGATCGATTAAATCGTTAATAAGGCCTTCCCACGTTTGTGTAGCACTGGGATCCTCAATCGCATCAAGCAAATGCCGCAGATCTTCCCGAACACTCTCTCTAAGAAACACGATCAGCTGCCCAGTTTTCGTAAGCTCTCTGAAAATCTCCACTTCCGATGCGGAGAAAAGGGCCAAAACATTTCGACCATCTTTGTGAAGCACTTCTCGAAACCGCCGAAAAGAACATTGTGGAGTACATTCGGTAACAACATTCCAAATCCTCTGAACAAGACCATCACAGTCCTCATTCAAGTCGAACACACTTGCCACTAACGGCAAGATCGCATGCAACTCCTTAAGAACATTTAAACCCTTCCATGATTGCAAGTAGTTCACTATGTTGGTCTCTTTCTCAGGATCACGTTTCAGAAACTCATGCATCTTTGTAGAACTCCACCCCAATTGTCTTCGTGCGAACTCAAACTCCGTCTCCACAGCATTGGGATCAACGCCATTCAACAAGACGCAAACGCGTTCCATTATGATCCTGTCGAAGTTAATATTCGTCGCCACAAACAATCGCATTTCACCCTCATACTGATGCACTGCCTGCGGGAAGATCACGCTTGCAATTGTGGACATTGTGAGCTGGGGAATTACCTCTGATTCAGATTCGGAGAATGGCAAAGGCTTACTGGCACGGCCTGGTACCGACTCCAAAAGGATATTAAGAAAAATCCGGGAACCATGCAAGGTGAGGACAGGATCAAGGTAATCATATATTGCCTTCTGAACCTCAATAGGCCAATGATCTGGGGACGAGTGGATTTCGTTGAGAGTGAAATTCTCCCACTGGGAGGACCGCATCACCAACCAAGCCGTCCACTTTGCAAACTCCTCGACAAGGATATTATTGTCAGTTAGAAATGGGCAAATATTGTAGACAAGCACCTCAAAGCCCTCAAGTCGCTTCTTGTAGACCAAGAGTTCTTCGTGAGCTTTCTTAACTGCAGTCACAAAAGATGCGTTATCCATGATCTCAAATATCTTCTCCCATTCTCCGTTGATAGCACTCGAATTGATGTAACGCAAGCTTACATTCTTAGACTGCAATGTGGCACCGAGGGTTACACACGCCTTGTGAATACCCCTGTACAGTATGTGCGACTTGATGCCTCGCGAACACTTCTCAATTCGCATCAGGAGTGTCGCAAACTTGAATTCCATAAGGGTCTCGATGGGCCGCAGGCGCAATTCATCTAGCAGGGCCTTATGCGCCTTCATGGTGGAGTCCAGAAGTTTAACACACAATTGCTCTCCAATACTGTTCATGAGAATCAAATCATTGCCTTAGTTTGTAAAGCTATGACAAACTCACACATCTTCAAGATTAATCAAAAATATATTTCCAAACACAATAGGAGGAGTACTACATTAAGAGTCGAAATCAATAAGAGGTAAGTCACGTACGGATTGCGAAATTGCAAGTTGCCACGGTTTGTCTCTTGACAAATAGCTTGCAAAGCATCACAAGCCGCATCACCCAGTCGACTACTCGTTTGAGGTGCCTCCAACACAGACTCCATCATTATACCCGCTGCTTTTAGGTAATGATCTTGTACAACTCTTGCTTGACTGAGAGTAATCTCCTTCGAGTCTAGAAGGAATGCAGGTAGACTGGGGCATTCTTCTATGGCCATGGCGATGGTCATCTGGGACAAAAGGGGTGCAATGGATGGTTTCACACCTGCAACGAGGAGCTCTTCCAGAGCTGCGACAAAGGAATGGGGAGGAAGGTAGCCATGACCCTTGTGCGCTCCGTCGCTAACTTTCCTTCGAGCAGTTCCTTGAATCCAAATTTGCAAAACTTCATGGTACTCAGCATACGAGATCTCTTGATTCGCAAGGGATAACAAAGCAGCTCGTCCGGACGCATATGTTTTGGAGTTGGATGTGGAAGATAAGGACGATATTAAATTCACTTCACATGATCGCAGGGGGGAGGTGAAAGCATGAGGAGATGTGACGAGGCTCAAGAAGAGATCAGTGATAGAAGTACTCCGAGACTTGACGAAGGGTAGAGAATCTCTTATTCCTCCCTGAAACTCATCTTCCAGAACGAGAATCTCCTGAAACACCTCACTTAGATGGTCACGGAAACTTGTCGCTAAGAACGGGTAAATACTGCTCAGCTCCACATCCAGTGCCATCTCCAACTGCCGCTGGAGTCTTGCTTTCTTACCTCCTAGTTTCTCATGCTGTTCGGTGATTTTGGAGAAACACTTGTCAAGAGCGTCGTCCATCAAACGTATATGATCTCCAGCAACAGATTCGTTGCAGTCCTTACCGAGCAGCCACCCTGCTTCCTCCAGTTCATGAGCTGCTTGAAAAAAATCTTGAATTGTCGGAGCTGCCTGCAAAGCACATCCTGAAGCACCTAACTTCTCTGCCGATGATCTGAATAGACGAGCATTGCCACAGAGTTTCTGGGTCGCATCCCTATACTCCACTCCCACGGTTTTGACAAACTCACGGTGGTCCAAATCTCCAAACCAAAAGGGCCTCCATTCGTTTAAGAACTCCAAAGTCGGGTCAAAAAATGAGAACATCTCAAGATGTTCTATCCAGTCGAATTGAAACGGGGAGACGCAGCTGACAAAGTGTGACATTGTTGCCTGCAAAGCGTGACGCACTTCGTCCTGCTCAGAAAAAGGGGAGCCGGGCCCCAAGCCTTGGAAGAAACTGTTTAATGGTACAAGCGCTAGTAAAAATGCCCTGGCAAGATCCTCTCCTTTGACTGCAAGCTCACTTGGCAAGTTTCGCAAAGCAACCAAGATTTCCAGAAGTGCCACACTAACAAGCCCCTGCTTCGCAACTAGTGTCGAGCTCACCTCCTCGAAAACTTCATCTTCCATGTGTGACGCCCACTGGACAACTGTTTTCAATGGTTCCAAAGGTGATTGCTTCGCAGACGTAAACATCGTTATGAGCTGGTTTGGTCGTTTGAAGAAATACTCGGCAAAGGTATCTCGAAAAGTAAGCTTGCTGGTGGCAGCTATCAAGGTCCCAATGACAGACAGCCACTCAACCAAAGTGTATTCGCCTGGATCTTTCACGTTTCCTTGGTCATTACATACATTCACGTGAACTCGATGATTTGGCAATGCAACTTTGGAGGTCAAACGTCCGTTCAGCATTCTTTCACCACCCAGAACATTCTCCAGCACGTGGTTCTTGATGCTGGCAACAAAGGGAACGTCCGCAAAAAAGGAGCCAGGACGCTCGTTCTCGTCAGTCCAAGTTTCATATACAACCGACATCTCTCCATTTAAAGCCAAATGTTCGTCTACTTCTCCGCTACAGTACCAGGCAAAGAGTCTACCGTCGATCCCCTTCCCAAGCGAAATCTCAGCCCTCCTAGTTCGTCCACAACGACGAGCCTGCAAGAGTCAACCCAACAGAAGCATTAAATAAATAACCGTTATTTGGAAATAATGTTACATGGACGCTGTAATTGCCAAAAGTTGCAATAGTCCTGAAAGAGGAGTAGCTTTGCTTGAAAGGAAATTCAACTAACAGCAATATTCTTCTTCGAGAATTACACCACAACAGACTGGCCCTGGAAATTTCGAGCTTGAGTCTTTTCCGTTTCCAATCCACATGAAGACAATCTACTAATAAGCCGAATGGTTTACCGAAGGTCGAATGGCAACATCTTCAACCGACTTTGGTGCAATTAGAAAAAGTATGATGGGAAACGCCGTTGATGAATCCCATCTCGAAAGATGTGCAGAATGTCTAGACGATGAACCAGGGTGGAAGACGAATCCACTATTGAGATCACTGTAATGTGCTCCTGAATAAGTTGAAATTTCATGCCAACCTCTTGACCTCTGAGAGCGAGAATCAGGATGATTCGAGATAGAAGGCCCTTCGCCATTTCCGCGAACATTAGAGTACGAAGGCCCAACGTCCTGTCCGTCTGTGGTGGATGAACCGACGTCCTGCCCATTAGAGATAGATGGCTGCAGGTCTCCGACATCATTTCTCTCGACGTCCAGTTCTTCAGAAGAATCAAATGTGAATTGTATCAGAGCTTTCTGCCCCTCTACCAACTGCTCACTACGAGCCTCCCGTTTGCCTGTCCTTCCATTCTCATTCTGTGAGACTGAAAATGTCTCAGTCGATATCCCGGAGCTTGACGATGGCATTGACATGTTGGAAATAATCTCAGCAGGGACTTTATTCTTGTAAGAATCACTTGGAAAATGCACACAATCACTATCAGCCTCCTCTGTTTCTTTCATTTCCTAATTGTGCCTTTCCAGTTGGTAGCACGAATACTCTCGAACTGCAAGCACAAGGACCAATTTTGAAAGAAAATAAATAAGTTGCTTGAGGAATCGATCGCACAGACTCGCATGCCACATCCTCTAATTGCTCTATAGCACCTTTAAATTAGGGTAAAATACCACACAGGGGGTAAACGACGATTAGCACTGATTCACAAATCTGTAGCTGTCATTTCTACCGATGATTCTCAAAAAGGATAATTGCTTAGTATTGAGCATTGAAGAATTCAAAGGTGAGCGAAGAGCGTTCCCTCATCTCTCTTCAAGAACGCAACAAAATAGTTCCTAGGAGATTGGCGCATTCCAGACAACAATTGCCTACTAGACGTATAAGCTGGCGGTAAAAATTGCCCTAAGGAGCAGCGAAGTCCAGTAACTCTGATATACCCTACGCTAAGGAAAACAGACTTAACCAATATCTAAAACTCGAACAATTCTGATTTCACAGGCTTAACATTGCAGTCGCCTAAAATCACACAATCTCGTGTGACCAAAGAAGAAACCGCAATCCACTAAAAATCTTAACAAAAATTTCTCTCAATGCATCTAAAGATCAACAATTCAATAAACGACCAAAACAATCAAAGTCGTACCGGCAATCCAAGTCCCTCAGCGATCACACGGCCGACTTGTCCCCCTGCAACTAGGTCACCGCCTACAAGATTCGCCTAACGCAGCACCGATCCTCAACAACGACCTCGAACACCCGTGCCAGCCTCGCAAACCACGCCGCCAACCTCCAACCCCAGACTCGTCATTAACTTCACACCAAGCCTCCCGAATCCCAATAAGAAGAAGCAAGAAATCAGTCGGAGACCGACAGTCGGCAGCAGTGAGCTTCAAAGTCGCGCTAGAAGGAACTTGTGAACTAATTTTTCTGCCGACTGTCTTGAACACGTTCCAAATCCAAGCGTATAATCCACAGCAGACCATACTAACCCGGGAGACATCGTGATTCGCGTTTTCGTAATCATTGTCAACAATTTCGTCCCAAGCTGGAAAGTTTTGCGAGCACTAGTTAATACTAAAAATTACTGTGGTCTTTCTGAAACATGTTTCTAAATCGATTTCGGGAAAAATCTGGAAGATGAGATGTTTGTAGACGCGCTCCAATTGCAGCTTGAATCAATCGAGGTTTTGAATTTGTTGACAACGACATCGGCGCTTACCTAGGAATCTTCACAGACTAATCTTTGTTCTGCGATTCTACTTCTAGTCCTGCTTCAATTTGTTTCGATCGTGGTTGTGACATTGAATTGACACGATCGCCATGAGATTGCAGTCGCAAACCCTTTAAGTACAAAACTCCAGATCCGGCAACTTCAACGAAGAGCCTCGTTAGAGCTTCCCCATGATCGGACTCCAGAACAGGGTTTCTCCACAGGGCCTGGAAAACTCAGACACTTGGCAAGCGCAAATTTTCTATGGCGCAAATCTAATTAGAATGAAAACTAAATTAGGGTTTTCTAGAAGGTAGGAACTCCAAGTTACAACTAAATTAATCTTAGGATGACGTGACCCTATCACCGAGATAGTCAGACAAAAATTATTAGTGAACTAAGGTGAAGGCACCCAAAGCATCCCTATTCTTATACCTTAGACTGCATCTTAATGTGTTCCTATACTTTACTTAACTCAATGTGTCCTTCAAATGCTTACCTTTGATTCACTAACACATACTTAACTCTAATTTGCTAACTACTAATTTTTGAAGATTTCGGTTTAGGGTCCACCTATGTGACAGTTTTAGTGGCCTAGGGAGACAGCACTTTGAAAAATCATAGAAATTATACACCACATCCAAAAAATCTAATTTTCTTTTCTTAAGTAAGGCTACTTGTTTGTTTGTTTTGTTTGATACATTGAGATATCCTAGACCGTGTGTCCCCTAGTTGCATTCATTGTACCATCGAAAAGCCTTGTGTGAGGAGGGGTGACTAGGCTTTGTTTCGTAGCGTTTGAACTTATAGTAGTGAAGTTATTGATTTTTGTGTTTTTTTATCCTAAATTATGAATCTTTGGGACCATGCCTCTCCCAATCGCATTCTTCATACCATTAGAAAGCTTTTTGCAAGGAAGGGTGCCGACAATTATTGTTTTATGGCATACATATGGTGTGAAAGTTATGATGTTTTTAGTTTTGGGGGGATCTTTTGTTCATTTCTTTGTCATATCCCTTTTTCTTTTGGCTTAAGCTTCAACATGGTTCCAAAGATTTCATTGTAACAGAATAATTAAACAAATAGCCTAATTTAATATATAGAGAGACTAGTGGCATTACCACAATATAATTAAATTTAAATTAAATTCAAAATAATTCAGAAAAACTTCAAAATTCAATATCTTTTCTACCGTCAATCGGAACACCATAAAACAAAGTCTATGCACTTGTCCTCGTTGAGGGCTTTTCGATGGTGCTAAGAACATGACAGGGAGACACATGGATCAAGAGATCCTACTATAATAAAAAATAAAAAATAAAAAATTGAACGTAGATTTTTTTTTATGCCTTTGGCTCTATTCATTTAGTTTTTAGTCATGTATCATCTTTTTTTCTTCTCAACAATATTATTTGAAATTCATTATGTCTTATGCTATAAAGCAATATTATATGAAGCCTTCAACCTATAATCCTATACAAACTTTCTTTGAGGGATTTCAATCATTCCAAGAATATGGATTATGTTCCTATGTATTTAATCTGTTTTTTTATCACAACAACATTTCATTGCCCCAATTCACAAGAAACAGTAATCAAACACCATAATTTTAATTCTCTTTACACTCATTAAAATGTAAATGTAAATTTTGAATTAGATTTAACCCCTAAACGTCCAAACATCGTTTTTTTAGCAAAAGAGTGATTTTGGGCAGCTCACTACAAACGGAGTTTTTCTTTTCTTTCTTTGAAAATTTCAAGCAATATGGGGACAAGGAGTAGCTTTAAGGCCCAACAATTTTCATAACTTTTGACTAGATGGTTCAAAAGTTATTGCATGATACGTAATTTTCAATGTTCTTTAGGCAATCCGGGCAGGAAAAAAAACTTCTTTGAAAATCACTTTCTTTTTAAATAAAAATTTGAAATTGATTCTCTAGATTTTTATATATGTGGTAAGCTTTGAATCATTCCATTTTGATTAATGAGATGAAAGTTATGAGGAATTTTAGTTTGGGTTAGTTTGTGGGTAGTTATGGAATCTCTACTCTAAAATAAACTTTGAAGTTAGTCCTTTATTTAACTCAATTTTAAATATTTTTGGAAAAAAATAAAAACATTAGGTGTATATTGTTTATTACAACATTACAACCATTGGGATTGACATTTTTCAATTCCATAAATAAATTGTTAACAATTTAGTATTTTTAATCATTCTCTACTTCTTTCTACTTACTATTTTTTTCCTATATGTTATACAATTCCAAATTATCTAAAAAATTTCAAGCATGTAGCCAACTTGACTTGAGGAATGAATCCAAAGAGTAACCACCATTTTGGACATTTTTTCATACAAATGTGACCTTGTGAAGTGCATCTACATGTATTTTCACAAGGCCAAAAGAAGGATTTTTGTCACTTCAAACGTTAATATCTTGCAATCTACACGGAGGAAAATTCTGAAATTTTTCCCACATCTTCTCTAACTATTTTAATACAAGATCCTATGGTTACATTTGTCTAATAATGTTTTTCATCTAAAATTTGGTGCTTGTAGATGCAAGGGGCAGTTTTGGAGCAGTTTTGGTGAAAACATAGTCTCTCACGTTTAAGGGTTAAGATTCGCATGTCATCCCATTTTTTTAATTTATATATTTATTATAAATTAAATTATAAATTAATTAGTATTGTAAATATTGATTTACACTTTTAGCATGAAATTATTCACTACAGTTATTTAGCGATCAGAATTCTTATTTATATAGAAAGAGAAATAATAAAAAGTGTTCACTTGATAAATTGTCAATCATCATTTTATGAAATTGGAAAGGGGCCTTGAAAAGGGAAGGGTCATTTCTATGAAGCGACAATTCACATGAATTAAGTTTCAATTTGTTCCAATCTCCTTTTTCCTTTGAACAAAGTGTTTTTGAACAATGTAATCCACTTCCATTGTATTCTTCCTAACATTATGAAAAATGGCATTAAATTTTGACTTCATAATAGTGCTAAGTACCTTTTATAATACATGTAGGTAGCTAAAGAAAATGTCAAATGTATTCATAAAATCATTGAATTTCTCTTTACTCAACCTTGTACGAAGACATTCTTTAATATATATCATGCACAATTTTTTAAAAATTCTTACCTTTTCAATCTTCTTAATTTCATAATCATTAGGTTGCAAACATCTTCAAGTTGAGACCTTCAAATTTCTAAAAATGCATAGGATTTTTTTATCATATACCTTAATATTATGTACTTATGTACATAAGTTCTATGTATATATAATTTTATATGAATGTGTATAAAACTAGGACGTAGAATTATAATTCATATTGGTACAAAGATTATAGGCAAAAAAATTTAATTCAAATAATCTAACAAACTAGTGTGTGATAATTGAAAGGACTTGGAAGAATTTGAAATTCAATGTTCAACTCTAGAGTTCAAAATTGTTTTTTTAGAAATTACACAGTCATTTATTTAAGGATTATTTTGGCATTTGCTAGATCATAGGCAAACCTAATATGGAACAATTTGCAAGATGGGCAACACTAATGTGGATCAATTTGCAACAATCAAGCTTGATGATCTCAAGTTTCTAGATTTCTTTTACTTCAAGATTATTTAGCTCAATGTTTCAAATAATATTTAGAATGATCCATTGTATGTTTAATCTTGCAACTTTGATTTCTTCCTAATGACTTGATTTTGCAGGTGCCATAAGAATTTTTTATTGATTCTAGAGATGGTATATCACACCCAACTATTATGATCAACATTTCATGCCGAATATTTAATTAAAGTTGGAAAATCAAAATTGGCAGATGCTAAATATAAGAATATTCCTTCAAAATCCTTGTTTTTTTATATAAATATATATTTAATTTGGAAAAATAATTTCTCTCAAAATCCAACATGTTCTTTTGGGATTCTATTCTATAGACATTGAGAGTCAACTACGGTAAGATTTTGTTTTGCAGGGACAACAACAAATGCACTATAATTTGGAGATTTTATAAAAGCTAGTAGGACAAAATTTTAGCCTACGGGGATCATTTGGTTCAACATTTAGGATGTTTTTGAGTTTTATCAACTATTTTCCTTTAATTCTTATATAGAATTGTTTTTTCAAGTATAAAATCCATTTTTTTTCTCTATATTTTACTCTAAATAGACAAAAATTATCTATTATTACTCTAAACAAATTTTTTCTCTGATTTTTTTATCAATATTTTTAAATTGCAACCAATTTTTTCCCCCCAATTCCACCAGCTAACAATGAACTAACCAATGGTTCTCCCCACTGACCAAACATTGATTTTGTTCATTGAATTCCTTTGTTGCAGGAATGGCCAACTTTCATAGGTCATTGTCACCTGGGCCAGGTACAATTAAAGATGTGCACCACCAATTCAAGACCAATCAAAAAGCCCAAGGCATTGGGCCTGGAACCTATAATAGTTTTTGGAACGCCTACATCTATGGAATACGATATAATCCCGAGTTGGACGATACCCCAGGTCCCACTACATATAGTCCCAAATTACCTCCAAATGAACCGAAATTCTCGATCGCACGACGCCTTACGACGCCATTTTATGATGTCAACCCACCGCTGAAAAAGTATCGATTGTACCCAACATACCATATTAGATCATCCGTATTGGTCGGAGAAATATGTTCAATGCAACCAGAGCAAATCCGAGAATGTGAAGCATGCCAACACTTCATACGAGTTTATCGGCAACGGGATAGGCGCGCTAGCATGGAGAAAAAACTCCAAGACAAGTATCGATATCCTTTGAAATTCAAACCTATTCCAGGTACTATTCCAATTGTATACTCCTTTTGTCTCAAAATGATCTTCCAATTGAACAAAATGTTTGGGATTAATTCTCTGAAAGTAATGTTATTTCTTTATGTTTTGAGTTGTAAATAGATTTCGGTGCACTCTTATTGTCCTGAAACTTTGAATTTAGGACTTGAGGTTTAGGAATCCTTTTCAAAGTGTAGTATTAAAAAATCTAATCACGATAAAATTAAAGGGAAACTACAAGATTGTTTTGGGATGAAGGGAGTATTTGACTAGCAGTATTTTTCTTATGCACAATTTTTAGCCTTTTGGTTGTAGCCAACAAGCATTGACCATTTGTTGTAAAGAAAATCTTCATTTAAAAAAATAAAAAAGCTAGATTATTCTTAGATTTTAATACCAATAGCCAAATTTAATCTAGATATCATCTAGTTTTCATCACCAAGTGTCACCCAAGTATCACATGAGTACAAAAGAAACAACTAACTACTTTTCTAGAATGAAAAAAAAAATGATTAACTACTAATATTTTTGTGTATCACTGGATTAGCATTTGTTTACATTATAATCAACTTTCTAATATGAAAATAGTTTTGAACTACTCTATTCAGGTAAAAAAATTAGTCATAAAGTTTTATTCAATATTTTGTATATCAAATGATTTTATTTTTTTATTTTTTTATAGTAATTAAGCTAAAGCTAGAAGATGCTCAAGAAGAAAGAAGGTGTGTTCGGCTTCTTCAACACAACAACAAATTTTGATGGTAAGCTTTTCTTTTATACTTTAGTTTTTTTCTCAAATTATTGTGCAAAAGAGTAGAATATGAAATTGCTTTAGATCAATTACTTGCAAAAATTTGTATGGCAATTTCTAAGATACCCTCTATTAATTGTTTATGTGAAAGCTAATGAACATTGCAATTTTCAACGTATTTGATAATTTAAAGACACATAAAAGAATAGATAAAAAGGAGGTGGAATTCACTCTACAAGATCAATATAAAATTAGTGCAATAGATTCTCTATTATCCTAAAATTGTAGATCAAATTTCACATAAAAATGTAATTTTCTAAAATATTACTCCATACTTTGTTTGTCTTAATTGTGCTTAATTTCTACTTTTTAATATTTAATATTTTTCTTTTAAAAGCATGTGAGGTTTGATTTTTTTTATAAGCTCTTATTTGAAAGATACATTGTCAATACAAAATCAAACAACTTTATTGAATGCAAATAATTATTTTGAAGAAACTAAATTATCTTTTCATATTAGGACCACACTATATTCTGGTAGAATCATCTTAAGTTATATTCCCTCCATTCCAAAATGATCTTCTCGTTGGCCTTAACTTTTTGTCCCTAAAAGATCTTCATGGTGTGACGTGGAAAGAAGGGTCTAAAAATGAAGTCTTTACAATTCTATAGTGCATATAAAGGTTGGCTAAAGCACATTAAACAATTTATTTTAAGACTCAAATATTATCTTCATTCCAAACTGACCCCATTCCCTTCCAATTAGAACCTACAATTGGGGTTATTTCCTTAGAGGGATCAGAATCCACCTAATCTAGGCATAAAGTAATGATTAGGCCCTACCTATTCAACCATGCATCAATGATGATGCCTCATCTAATTTAGACATTTAAATGCCACGTGATTCAAACATTCAAGCCCTTCTTCATTCAGACATGCAAAAAATTCATCACAATGACTTAATCAATGGCCAGAGGTATGGCCTAATCAATGACCAACGTTGCTCCATTTCCAAGCCCTCTAAATTCCACTTTTAGGTGAGCAATAACAAAATGTCAAAAACTATTCCAAAACGGAAAAAAAATTAGGATAATAAGAGCACCAAAATTTACTCACATGTCAAAATGGATTTTTAAAATGATTGTTTTCAAGCTTAGTCCAGAACATTTTATCTAACCCAAAGATCATATTGGGACAGAGGGAGTATTACTTTACTTTAGATTTCAATGTCTTTACAAGTTTATATTAGGAATTTTGAAAACACATTTTGAATACATTTTGAATACATTTGAACACATATTCTACAATTTTACATAAAAGTATGTATATTGGGCCAAATAAGTACAAAGTATTTAAATCTATTGTTGAGAAAAAATTTGATTAATTTCTTATGAATTTTTTAATTGATACCATGGAAATAATCCATTAAGCACTTTCTCTATGGCCAAAAAGTCAAACAACATTTTAAAGCTTAATTTGACCTTTAAAATTATGTATAACTTCAATTTCATTTGTTTCTTACATTAAATTATGTAAATATTAACTATTGATGTAGAAAATCTCTACAAGATTTCTGGAAAATTGATTGTTTTAACTCTTATAGTAAAAAATGAAGTAAATTAGAAAATACAACCAATTTTTTTTTCCAAAGCGAATATCCAATTAATTTGAGTTTTTCTTCCTAGAAGGAAGTCAAAAAATCAAATTGAATAGTAGACAAATTCTAAAACAAAACTCAAGTAATTTTATTCTTCTATACCAAGCAATAAATACCCAAATTTATTACCTTCTAATGAAATTACCACTTGTAAAACTTAACCTTTGTGTGATTTTTAACTTATACAATTAAAAATGATTTTTCCAAGACAATTGGTGCATATACAAACCATTGAAATATAACCATTTAATGAGTAAAGAAAATTGCTTGACCTATTATATATATTAAAATAATGTGAGATTTATATCAAATATAAATACTAGGATGAAAAATTAATATATAATTTATTTCTATTAATTATAGTATAGTTTTAAAACTCACAATTTTTTATAATGAAAAAAAACAATGTTAGGAATTTGAATTCTAATACATTGACATAGCAATATCAATAACTTATTCAATTTTTAGAATTAAAAAACTATACTTTATGAATTTCATTCTCTTACTTTATATTAGATCGAATCATTTGGATATTTTGAATACTAGAATTAAGTTTGATCAAGGGGCATCTAATTTTGGATGTATAGACCTTTAGGTGTTAAGTGGATACCATATCTAGTATTAGATAACCGTAAGGATGGTGTTAGATGAGTAATAGGATGAAATTATAATGGACGTTGTTTAATTTGCAAATTTAATGTCATGGATAGAATAATCCAATGTATTTCAAGAACAACAATGTACAATACCTATCAACCAATATACACTATGACTATCTAAAAAGACCAAATTTTGAGTGTGCAGTAAACTAAACCCTAAATCCTATCAAATAATAAACCTTACAACTTTCTAGAACTCAAAATGGGAGTGTGCAATATCTATCGATGTTTTTCAAAATCCCATTATTATTTAAGACCAAGAGTGAGAGTTTGCAATACCTATCAGTGTTCTTGAAAACCTTACAATTATTGAAGAAGACAAGAGTATGTAACACAAAGAACTCAGCAGTGTTTGTTTTTAACTAAAAGATGTTATAGAAAGCTTAATAAAAATGCTCTAAGACTTGTATTAGCAAGATTGAGGTTCCCTCCATCTTGCCTTCGATATATACCAACGACGCTAGCATGCGAGCTTGGAGCGGCGAGCTTGTGAGCTGCGAGCAGGGAGCTTGTGAGCGGGGAGCCTTGAAATTATTTTTTTCCAACTTTTTTACCAACAAATATTTTTTTGGGAAAAATAATTTTGATGGAGAAGAAAATTTACTATTTTTAGTAAATTTCAAGACCTATGACCGCTATTCCTATAACCGTGGATTTGAAGATTTTTTTTCAAAAATTGTCACTTGCGATTTCTAGTAGAAAAACAACTTCATATTGTGGTACAGAATTCAATATTCAATTCAACTACTACAATTTTATGTTTAGCCACTTACAAATTATTTCAAGAACACAATAGAATATATTAGGCTAATATGACTCACAAACACAATCATGGATATAACCTAGCCTTCACTAATTCTACTCTACATCAACACTTTGCTTTAAGCTCATTATAGACATCTTGTGCACTGGCATAATTTGAGGCCTTCTAGGATTTGAAGTTGGGCCACTACATTCAAGTCTCATGGACTTCTCGCAAATGTATTCCAACCTAATAGAGTGATCATAACTTAGGAAAAAATATATATAAATGAAAAAAGGCATCTTTCCCAAAAATTGAAAAAAATTGAAAAACAAATAGTGGACTAAATAAATAAAAATGTAATGACTAAGCAATGAAATGTAAAGAAATCAATACTAAAAAAAATTATGTCTCCTAAACTAGAGAATGAAGAAAAAAAAAATGAGAGCACAATAAAAGAAAAATGGAGAGAAAAATGAAAAAAAATGGAAAATAGTGATTGAAAAATGAAAAAAATAGAAAAAAATTTAATGAGAGGAAAAATGAAATGAAAAATGAATGAAAAATAATGATAAAAAAACCAAAAAAATGGAAACAAAATAAACAAAACATTTGAAATAAAAAGAAGATGTTGAATAAACTCAAGTTTGTCCCAATCAATGTGAAGAGGAGATCACCTTTCACAATGCACAAACAAAGAAGTTTTTTCAAGAAAAAAGTTGATTAGGTAGTAGAGGACTTAACCGTACATTTGTTGAAAATATTGCCTTCATTACTGACGCAAATGTTGAGGACTTGTTTGGAAAGTGCTTCAAATTGAGCACAACCTACACATTATTAAATCTCAATGCAAATTTTATTTTCATAGAGTTGTACTGTTATATTATTATATACTATAATTTATGGATCTAAGTAGATTACCAACAATGAATTTGTTGGTTGGTTGGTGAAGGGTTACATTGCAAATATGAAAAAGAAGAAGATTAATTGGACATTGGTAGCTTAGACAACTACTTTAGAAATTTTTTATCAAGTACAACAACTCTTATTTTGGCTATCAAATACACTAATGGAGATACAACAACTTTGGGTGACAACCATAGTGGTTGTAAGATTACTCAACTTGTGACAAGCCAACCTTGGATCAACCTAATGTAGGCCCAAAAATTAATTAGTTTTACATAAGTCTTGTGAAATTTACTTCACAAGAATTTTTTTGCTTGCATTAGGCTGGGCCAAAGTTGTCATATCATAGGCTAAGTTACCTTACATCCCAACAACGCAGAGTTAGTTTTAGTAGTATAGAAGCAATAGTAAAAAAAGAAGGAACAAAGGTTATGCCAAGCAGCGCTAGGTCTTGTGATCTCTTTAACAACCTTTGTCCTTACTGGGTATTATGAAGTGATTTAAATCTAGTTTGGAATGTTGTCAAAATTAAGAGTGAGATTTTTGTGATTGCTAGGATTAAGTTAAATGCATAAATTCATAGAAATAGACTATAAAAATCACAAACAAGCTTCTTGGATTAAAGTTTAACATGGATGATTGTCATAGTACAATAAAAAAAATGAAGATAAGGTAGTACAATTCCAACTAATGTTCTAGAGAGCTACACATGCAATACTTGAATAGAAGATGTAGGTAGGTTTTCATATTTACTTGTTCTAATTTTCCACATGTGTTGATTTGGATTGTTTCCATTGTTTAAATTTTGTAATGGGTTAACAATATTTTTTTAGAGCTCACTACATCATTGTTAATTCATGAGTAAGCTATTGGCATTTCTGAAGGCTATGTTGAGCATGAAAAGTAAAAAGAAACATAAGTGTCCTAAGTAGTAACATATATTATCTGGAAAGAAAGTTGAATGGTTGTCAATCAATAGTAAAGTCTAATTGATAGAGGGCAATCAAATGTGAAGACTTATATGAAGACATTGAAATAAAGTAGTTCAAAGCAAAATGAAATATTCAAATTTTGAGGAGGGAGATTACAAAGATGAAGAGATGTAATACCATTGTTCACAAACAATGTGTGGAGATGAAAAAAAGTGGTGGATTGTTGTGGTACCCAAAACAAACATCCTATCTAGCATTGACAAACAACCTTGATTTAAATGTTGTTACCTTACACCTGACTAAGGTTTTCAAGGTACCAACTAGACCCCTTGTTTTCTATCAATAAAATAAAATAAAAATTTCTTTTTTTCAAAATTTCTTTTCAAAATTTTTTATTCTCCTAAAAAAAAGGAGGTGCGACTAGGTACTCCCCAAACCATTGTTGGGTCCGATGGTGGTTCTAGAGGTACCAGTAGGACCTCCTATTTTTGGTTCAAGAAAAAAAAAAAAAAAAAAAATCTAAAATACTTTAGAGGTACCAATTGGACCCCCTATTTTTGGTCCAAGAAGAGAAATAAAAAAAAAAAAATTTAAAAATTAAAATTTTTATTTTCCAGTACCAAAAACAGGGGTACTACCTGGTACTCCCTAAACCACCGTCGGACTCGACGGTGGTATTGGAGGTACCAGCCGGACCCCTATTTTCGGTCAAAAAAATTAAAATTAAATTAAAATTTGAAAAAATTTTGATACTGAAAAAAAAAATTGAATTTTTTTTTTTTTTTTTTTTTTTCTCAATTTTTTTTCCAGTACCAAAAATGGAGGTGCCGGGTAGTACCCCCATTTTTGGTAATTCAAAAAAGATTTGAAAAAAAAAAAAAAAAAAAAGTTTTTTTTTTTTTTTTTTTCAAATTCTTTTTTTCAGTATCAAAATTTTTTCAAATTTTTTTTTTCAAATTTTTTTCAATATAAAAAACGAAGGTACTAGAGGTACTCTCCAAACCACCGTCGGATCTAACAATGGTTCTGGAGGTACCAGCCGGATTTTATTTTTTTGTCTAAAATCAAATTAAATTTAAATTTAAATTTTGAGCACCAAAAACAAGGGTATCACTTGGCACTCCCCAAACCACAATTGAATCCCTTTTAGGTCTTGGATGTACCAATTGGACCTCCCATTTTTGGTATTTGAAAAAAAAAAAAGAATTTAGAAATGTCTTTTTCTAATTTCAAGTTTTAAGATGGGTATTTTGAATAATGCAAGAATTCCTATGTTTTTAATGATAATGCATTTCATGTTTAATTTCTTAATAAAACCCAAATATGATTTGATTTCAAAAGGTCGAGTAGAGACTTTTACAAGGTCGGTTGGGTCCAATTGACCTTGGAAGAGTCTCTCCTAAGTCTCTTGAAATTGGGTTAAGGTTTGTTATCCTTGTTGTAAATCTCAAAGTTGTGTTTGAGAGAATAAAACAATACGGATGCCTCTTTGTTTTGCTTCAAGGCTAGTAGAATTTGAATTCCTAGTTTCAAATTTTAGTTCAAATTAGTGATTGTGACTTGAATTGAAGAGTATGAAGCTTGGCAGTTTTGGATTTAAGTTTAATATTGTTTTGAAAATGAAATGTAATGGATGTATGAAAATTTAAACAAAAACCAATTGTTTACCAATTCTTGGAGGTGCATTGAAGTCTTTTCCTAGGTCAGTCAGATCCAACTGACTTTAGACAAGCCTTTGCTAGGCCCCTAGAATTTGTACATTTTTCAAGAATTTAGGAATATTCTATGTTGGAGTCAATTGGCAAGGCGCAGCGGGGTAGGCATGGTGCGTCATGCACGTGGTGCATCATGCTTTCAAATTTTAATTTAGTTTTTTGAGGTCATTAGTATTCAGTGATACTTTTGTAGATCAAAGATGGTTTAATTGTTCAAGTGTAGGGAGGAAATGTGGGTCAAGCTTCAGCCTCAACAATGCATCATGACATAGTCTTTGTTGCAGATGTGGCAAGTTTATTGCAACCAATGACTTTGACAAATGTAAACATCGAGATTTCTAGTGACAAATCAACTAAAAAAGCCACTAAATTCATATATGCTCTATTCTATTTTTTGAAGAAGTGAAAGTTCTTTGAGTGGACGGAAATCATTGTCTATTGATATGGATGAATCATATATCTAGGCTTCATCTAACAAAGGCGTCTTGGCTTATTGCAATAAACTATATAGTTCTCGATACCAAAGACAAGATCGAATTGATCATGCAGATCATGCATGACATAAACACAACCACCACTACCAATTGTGATATCCCAAGATCTGGACATTACGACCATGGCGCCTCTCAAGTTAATTTGCTTATAAGTCAAAATTCTACAAATAAGCAAGCAATTTTTTGTATCTTTTTTTATGTCAATTTTTAAGTTTTGCAAGTTTAACATTGTTTAACATTTCTTTGTAGTCTTATAGAATTCATGTCAGTAGATGGGATGATGAAGGTACAAAGTCTTTTCTTCAATTTGGAGAAGAATTTCACCATTCCATGTTTGCTAAGTAGATGACATCAATATTTGTGGACTTTGGCTACTCTCAACCAAAACGCCATAAATATACTTATGCTTTGAAAATTTTGGAACTTATAGATAGTAGTGCCTCCAAAGATAGAGAGACTTCAAAGCCATCAACAATCGAGGGTTTTGCAATCAAGTCCACTACAACTTAGACTCTTGAGATTGACATCTCTATTGAGTTGAATTATAATGTGTGATTTTAGAATTATGAGTGGATTTGTGTGTTTTATGGCTACATCTTGGACATTTGCTATTTTCATTTGGATTTTGTATATCATGATGTTTAACAAAAATGACTACATTTGCTTGTCTCAAAAAAAATCTTCAAAATACATTTGTAAGTGTCTTAAATTTCAATAAAATGATTTCATATTTCTTGAAATTTATAATGTAATAAATCCACGGTCATAGGTCCCAACTTGTTTTTACTACGAAAAAAATTTCCCGCTCACAAGCTCACACTCACAGGCTCGCACGCTAACAACTCTGCAATATATACTATCACTACATCTTTAAATTTCCCACAAAACTAAACAAATATAACTATCATTAAAAGAAAGTTTGATTTCTACAAAGTCCAATAAAGGTAGAGAAAAGTTATCTAAGTTAATGAAGGATGAATTTCCATGACACTTAGTCTTGTAATTATGTCATAAATCTTAAATTACTTTGTTATTTATCAAATTATAAACGGTGTATTAAGAATGTATTAAAAAAACTTTAAATATATAGCATGGATTCACTTTTAAATGCTTTGACATCATTTCTCGAGTCTCTCAAGGTTCATATTAGGAAAATTGATGAGTATTTTTTCCTTCCCTTTAGGAATGCAAATATTAGTAGGTGTTGAAAAATTTGTTGACTTTGAAAGTTCATAACTAATTCTAAAAAGGTTTAATTAAAAGATTTGAAACAATTTGGATTATCTAGATGCAACTTTTTCTTCACTATCAAGTACTCTATAATATTTGTCCAAAAGTATTTTTTCATGGTTTAAGAGGAGGATTTGCTTTTAGAATGATGTTTCATAGACACCCTATCATATAATTTATTCACATTTGGATTCTAGAACCATGAAATAATCATGTTTGAAGGCCTATCATGTAGAATATATATACCCTAAATTCTAAAGCAAGCCTTGAATACCAAATAATTTTAATTCCTCAATTATTTATTTAAATAAGCCACTCATTCCTTGACTTGTTTTCAAGCACTATATATTGGTAATTGAAGGCAACCTCAACTTATATCTCTTAAGCATAGTCGCTTGAAATAGATGATGTAGTTTCAAACTAAAGAAAAATTGATGTTGTAGAGTAATTGTTGAATACAATTTCCAAAATTTCAAAACATCATTGATTAAATTTACAAGTAGAAAACATAGCCAAGTAGACTAAGTATGGGTCTTCAAGCATGGTCTACTTGGCCATGTTTTCTATTGGTGATTTGGACTTACTGTTACGCAAAAAAGGGTTATTCATAAACCACATCATATCTTTTACAAAAAGAAATTGGAATCTCTTTAAATATTTGAAATGAGACAATATATGAATGACCAATGCACTTCAAAATTCAATAAAATTGGAATTGCATGCAAACATATTTTCTTATCATTGTGAAAACACCACTTGTTGAATAAGAATTTTAAACATAATTTAACGTAAGAATTTAAAGAATGCCAGAATGAAGGGTGTCATTTTATGACTTTTTGATTAATTCTAATATCAATAAATTTTCTTTCAATATGGCTTATTCGTTTTTTAGTGATTAAAATTGTAATTAATTCTATTTGTTTGTAGTTTTTTCATCTTCAATGAAGTTGTAATTTGTATATTTTGAACAAATGTCTCTATATTGTTTCTACTATTTGCGAACCCTAAACACTAGGTACTATAATAGAATCTAAAATATAGCATTGAATTCAATAATTGCATTATTTTGGAAACTTTAGTGTTTGTTTTTCCACCACCATTAGAAATCACATAACTTAATTTTAAAAGAACACCCCCATGACCAAAGTAGCCACCAAAATAATCCAATTATTGAACAAATAAGTATATTCTTTGTTTTTATAGTTATCAAAATAGTCATCCATTGAATCTTCTATGTCGGCATTAACTTCATAGGGTAAAGAATTAATGTAAAAATCTTCTAATTTTATAAAAATTAATATCAGGATCATTTTTCTAAACCCCAATACTGTACCGTAGTTTACAGGGGCTGTGAGGACCGTGGGGCGGTCACCGGTACCCGTTCCTCCAACCTACTATAACGGCAAACCCTAGCCGCTACTTGGATCCGCAACTTTGACCTAATCTGGAATTCATATAAACCGTCTGTTCGAAATCTTTTCATGTTTTCTCTGTTTTTCTTCACCATCGTGTTGCTCTTGTTCGAAGTGCTCTTGTTCGGATTGCTCTTGTTCGGATTGCTCTTGTTCGGAGCGATACCTCTCGTGTTTGCTAATCCAGTGAGTCTCCGGTTATCTCCAGCGTCGGCATGACTTGTTGTGAAGCTTGGATGCCATGGTTTTGGAATGACCTTCTGCGCTCGGCGTTCGAGTTTCATAACAAGTCATTCCGTAGCTGTGGATGCCCTGGGAGCATTTGTAGCGCCGGAAGGTTCCACGCGATGGTTGTGTTTAACCCGCCGTCTGCTGATTGATCTTTCTTTCGTGTTGTTGTCTTGGTGATGGCAGCTATGACGAAAAACCTGGCAAACAGACTGATTTGCAATTTGCAATGACGTTTACCCAATTGTAGTCAAATTCCGAGCTGCCACCTACATGTTTTCCGAGGGTTACGTGATGTGCGAACGCCTACTTCGTTTCTTTGTTTCATTGGTTTTGGTTTTGTTGTATAGTGGTTCAGAGATGGGCATGATCTTTGTATTTGGTATCGTGTTTTTTCTGATTTGGTTTTCTTGGAACTTTGTTTGCAATTCTCTAGTGGTAATGGTTATCCCCCGTCATCCTCCAGGGTTTTCCGAGTGAACATTGTACTGACGAAGCCGAGGATCGACTAAGAACTGGTTACTGTCACTTTGATTATAATGATCGGATTTTTTTGGTGAATACAGAAGGCCTTTCAATATCTACCGACAGACAGAACCTAACCTTTGCTTTGAAGAGAGAGCACTCTGGTTTATGCCTCGATTGTAAAATTGGCCGGCCCACGGATTCAAGCTTCACAGTCCTTATCTGTTTGATTGCTGCCGTTGTAAGTATGGAAGAATATTTTCATATATATCGTTCAGAGACAAAAGCTTATGTCTTTCAGAAACAAAAGAATCTGAAGTTTTGAGCATACACGTGTTTTGAAGTAGTAGAAATCTTAACATCATTTAGGTAAACAAATCTCAACTATGTACTATCCTGTAGTGTACATGTTGTACATGACGTGAATCAGAGTTGGAGTCATTTGGCTACACAGTTTACAACATTTTAATGTTTTTGTGTTGAAAAAAGATACTGAAATTTTCCTAGGAACACATTTGGAGGTGAAATTCAATATCTAGACTTAGAATTATAGACTTCTTAAAATACATTATTGTGTCTAATTGTTTGTCCTTATGTGCATAATTAATTTAAAATATAAAATATAAATACAGACAAATGATGTTATGAGAAGAAAAAAAATGTTTGGTCAACCTTAGAGGGACAAAAATATTAAGAAAAGAGACATGAGCAAGTTTCCCTCAAAGACATCACACAACAAACATTTATAACTATATAATTTTCAATACAACATGGTATACAATGTGGTATTTCAAAACCGAATAATATTGTTTTTGATAGCCCATGTTGATTATGTTGATTATTTTATTACAAATCTCAATGTCTTTAGTTTCCTATACCTTGATCTTGACCCTAAATTGCGTATAAGAAAATGTTATCTATATAATTATTTTTTAGAGCACTATATATTCTAAATGACTTTAAAATCTTGAAATCACTATAAAATTTGGAGAACAAGAAATCATGCTTGTATAATATATCATTTTTTTGAGTTGTCAAGTAGACAATCTATTGAACCAAGTCAACTTTACTTTTGGAAATTTTCATTTTCACTTTATTGCACATTGAAAAACAATACCTCTAAAAATCTTGTTTTCTTAGTTTGAAATACATTCCTTACAAACATTATAGTCTTAGGAATGCTTCATTTGTTGATCAAGAAAGTTTCATTGTAGGCATGTCCTTGTAATATGTACAAAGTCTTTTGTTGATTATGTTTTTAAAAATATTTCATAAATTAAATCCTATTATCCAATAATTCATAGACTTTGCAATGGAAGTGGATATCAATTCAAAGTACTTGGATAAAGATGGTGTCTTTGTGGCTTTCAACTACAACTTCTTTTAGATTTTCATCCATAATGTGATTATCTTTTTTTGTTCTTAAATTACAAAGATTTCATAGTTGATCATCTTAATTCCAAGCTCAATTATATTTTAATACACTTAGCAAATTGAAGGCTCTAATAAATCACCATCATTGAAAATTTTGCAATATATAGTGATTAATGTAGAAGTTTAAAAATTGTTTACTTACATTTTTACATTGATTACTAATAGTAGCATTCACATTTTGTTAAAATTACCTACACAAATGATATACTTAAATATTTGACCCTCTTTGTCATATGTTATAGAAGTAAATGTTATGTTTTTTTCCCCTTAAAGGGGTCACATATGTAAAGTTTGAGATACACAATTGAGCCTAAGGGATATTTTATGAGGCATCATACAGGTAATGCCCTTAAAATAGTATTATTATAAAATATGCTAAGAATATGCTTTTGTACAACTTTATAGACCCTACATTACTTCTAAAAGATTATATTTTTTTCTAACATCTCCAGTAATCATTAGAAGAAATTTGAGGCAAGGAGAAGCCTGTTTCAAGCTTGTTTCTCTTGTTGTAAACCAATGGTATGTTGTCAAAATATTAAATAACTAAAAATAATAATAATTAATAATAATTAAAAATTATTATTTAAAAAAAATAAAAATCATTTTCTGATGTGGTTGAACTTCAACCATGTTAAACTTCGCATGTGGTCAAGTTCCCACAGTCTAGGACTTAGGGAACTGGCGGGGAACTCGTAGTCTTCTAAAGGAGGTGAATTTCCTCTAATGAAAGATTGTGAGTGCTACAAAGGTTGGAACACAACTCAAATACAAAAAGCCTCCATGTTGGTTTCCATGTCATAAATTGAATTAGATAATGCTTCATAATGACTTTTAAGCTTGAGCTCCATAGAACCAAGTGGGAAGGCAACGTAAACCCTAAAGGATGTTGCAGACAATTTTTGTCCTTTGAATGACTTCACCTAAGATTGTAGGATGAAAAAAATAAAAATTTCATCCAATTTTTTGTAAAATTATTTGACTAACATTTTTAGTAAAATTACTTGACTAACGTTTTTAGTAAAAATATTTGAGTTCAACTAACCGAAGTTTGTGGGATTATAAGTTATGCAATTTTGAAGCTGAAATGGCACTGGGGTCTAAAATCGTTATGTTCACCACTGGTACATTCAAAACTTCAATCTGTTCATCCATCGTAGAGGACGGTTTTAGAACCTGGGCACTCTGTCTTCTTCGTGAAGCCTCGCCATTAAGCTCGTTCTCTCTTTCCCGCGTGCTCTTACAACCAAATTTTCTCAGAGCACACCTCCGTCGTTGGCTTTGTACAGAGCTACTGGATTGATAGGATTGCCATTTAGGGTAAACAGAAATGCGAAGAGCATGAATTAGGGTTCAAAGCTCACAGCGGGCTAATTTTACAGGTAGTGGAGCTTGGTTCCATGACGCAGAACGAGTGTGTGTTCATTGCGGCTTGAAATGGGGAGTTTGCGACCTGCCGTGAGATTGTCAGTTCGGTTTGCATCGATTTTTCTCGAGAGCAGGCATTGTTGGATCTTCTGAAGCAGACGAATGTCTAGGTACGGTGGAATTCGTTTCTTTTCATTTTTATTTGGTGGATGTTCTTTGACAACCAGGCGTCCACCCTAATGCAGGTGATTCTTATAGTTAGGGTTGTGCAATCAGTGGTTCCTGTTGATGTTGGTTCAGCCACTTGGTAGGCTTTAACAAGGGACATGGGGACCTTTATGTACCAGTTTGTGGTTGTTTTCTGCGCGTTGGGGTGGAGTGATGGTTTCTAAAGGACCTGATTCTTGACAAAATATTGACTTTTTAGTTTGCTTGAAGCGGATTCTTGAAGCAGACGGTGAAGCGTGAGCTTTTATTTGCATTGGAGATCAATGGCATCAGGCGATATTCGGAAATGGTTCTTGAAGCAGCCTGCCAAAAGCACCCCTGCTGCAACGAGTGTGAGTTTTGCTTCTCAAATGTTTATATGAGGACAACATGTAAGTCATTCTTTGTAGTTCGTACTTGATTCTCATTAGTAATATTATTCCTAAAGGTAGACTTTTCCGTCACGAATTTATAATTTCGCTCTGCAGTCTCATGTGAAGTATTGGTTATGATTGTCATACTTTATATCAAAACCCTAAACCCTCGAAATCTTGTGCGTGGGAGGAGGTGCCAAATTAGTCTCTGAGAAATCGCTTACTCCTTTCCAGGACACGAGTAAAGATGTACAGAAAAACGGCACAGAAGGGAAATATAAATCCACCAGCAAGTTTTTCTCCAGCTCTTCTCCAACAACTCAGGCTAATAGTGGAAAGGATGACAGCAAAGCTACAGTCGTGAAGCCGAATGCTGCATCAAGCAAGAGGTTCAAGGACGGAGTGAATGCAGATTCCAACGATGACGAATTTGAAAAACCTCTTCCTAAAAAAGCACGGAATGATGAGGTTGGTGAGAAGACTCCGGCAGCAGGGAGAGGAAGAGGAAAGGGGAGAGGGGAGTCTGATGGGAAGGGAACTCAGGATATGGATATTGACGCAAGTCCTGCTAAGGTACCTGCAGTTGGGCGAGGTGCTGGTAGAGGAAAGGGCAAAGCAGATTCAAATGCGAATGGTATGGATGTTGATGCTTCACCTGCAAAACCACCTTCAGGAGGACGAGGCAGGGGTAGGGGTAGGGGCCGGGGAGATGCTTCCGTTGCTGCTACGTCTACTGAAGACGCTCCTGAACCTCCTCCAAAGAAACCAGCACCAGCTGGAAGAGGGCGTGGAGGGGGAGGGGGAAGGGGGGGTGGCTATGCTTTTGGCGCAAGGGAAGCTCCACCTCACAAGGGTGAAAAGGTACGCTGAATGAATAATGGCCACTGTTTTTAACGACACTTTTAATGACTCGATTCCAAGGTCATGGTTTGATTGTCTCCTCTCATGGTTCATTTGGTCTTGTGATACTGAATCTCGAAGAATGTGTAATATTATGTGTCTCGTGCTGTTTGGAACGTGGTGAGCAGGAGGTTCCTGAAGGTGCAGAGGATGCGTTGGCAGGATTTACCTTCGTTATCAGTGGGACGCTGGATAGGTATATGTGGTTTGGAACTGAGTTTTTTATTCCTGGTACTCTATTTCTTTTTGAATTGATGATATCTCATGGTTTTTCATTTCTTCTGACGTTTTCTTGTTTTTAACACTTTAATATGAACGCTTCTTTTTTATTTTCTTAACCAGTTTGGAGAGAGAGGAAGCGGAGCACCTGATAAAAACTCACGGTGGACGCATCACGGGTTCTGTCAGCAAGAAAACAGTACGCGGCCCTTTCTTTCGAACTGTACTGGGCACTTAATCTAGTGCAATTTTTAATCTTATCTGAATTTTGCGAAGGGAATTCGAGATGGTGCATATTCATTCCGCCACCTGAAATTTCGCATTGACATTGAATCGGTATTGCTGTGTTGACAGGACTATTTGTTAGCGGATGAAGATGTTGGGGGTCGTAAGTCACAGAAGGCTAAAGAGCTTGGGTTCGTTCTCTCTGTTTACTTACTTTATGGTGTAATGAGTCTTTGCTGATGTTTCCCATTGCATCTTGTTCTAGAGTTGCTATTAAACTCCGATATCTGTTTCTCCATTCAGAGTGAAGTTCTTGACCGAAGATGGCTTATTTGACATGATTCGAAAAACTAAGCCGAAGCAGTCAGCAGCCTCGTCTCAGCCACCCGTGACGACCGTACCTGTGAAAGGTTTGTGTTAGCTGAAACAAATAGTTGTATTGCCCTTTTTCGTCCTGATTTAAATGCATGTCGAGAACGTCGTTGACTTTTGAAAGTTCAAAATGTGTCCGTTTCCTTTTTTTGGTACTTCTTTCTGACGATATGGAGGAAGTGAAACATTCTAAGCAACTGCAATCTGAGGCCTTGTTGTTTATTGTTTCAGCTGTTGAAGTGGTTAAAACACCAAAGCCAAAGGCTGATAATGTTGAGAAAGGAAAGGGCAAGACTGGAAACGGAACTTCTTCATCTGTGGACAATGGGAAGTCCCATGCAGCTGAATCGGAGTCATGGCCTCAAAAACATCGACCACAATCCATCAATGACATCATTGGCAACCAATCTATTGTAACTTTTTTAAAACCCTGTCAACTTTTTCGGTGACCCAATTTTTTGCATCAAATTTTTTAACCTCCTTGTGTTATTTACTCACTCTTATTCGTTATCAGTATATAGTAGGTGTGGATAGCACACTATGAACGCAAATTTGTCGCGGCAGTTTCTGGCAACGTGTCTCACCTGTCTGTACTGCCAGGCCAGCATCGCTTGTATGGGTTGTCGTTCTTGTCACATGATCTCTGGGCGTTCTCCCTATCTATTTGTATTACAGCGTCCTTGGACACTTGGTGGTGTTATTGAAGCTGCGGGTGTTGTTGCTCTTAGTAGATACCGCTGTTTGATTGCAATCACTTGATTGCAGGTCAATCAAGTAAAAGATTGGCTCCTGCAGTGGGAGAAGCATCATGGAAGCTCTGTGAATGGAAAGAAGGGAACCAGTAGTAATACTCAGAAAAAGGCTGTGCTGCTGAGTGGACAGCCGGGAATCGGAAAGACAACTACTGCTCGCCTTGTCTGCCAACTATTGGGCTACGAGGCTTTGGAGGTACTTATACTTTCTGCTCTGTACTTTTCCGAGCAGCTATGTTTACGATGCTATCAAGGTTTCAATGAAGTTTGAGGTTTTTTCTTGCATTTTCCTTTTTGAGTACTTCCCTAACTACTGTCCTTTGAAGTGCTTTTATAAATTGTGTTGAACACCGGAACCTAATAGTTCTGATGTTAGAGTACGTAATCAGCGTCCGGAAAAAATGAAGCTGAAATATTTACTGTAGCTTGTACCGCCCTCGCTTGATGAAGAATATACAATTTGTTGCATCTTAGCATGTGACTGGCATTATTGATTTGCCTTGCTTATTTCTCTGACAGGTGAATGCTAGTGACAGTCGTGGAAAGTCGGATTCCAACGTAAAGACCGGTATTGGGGGTAAAACCTCTAATACGATAAAGGAGATGATAAGTAACAAGTCATTAGATTTTGGCAATAAAAGTGATAGGTAAATTTTACTCGTTTTGGTTTCTTTTTTTGTTTTTCGTTTTGGCCTGATGTTTGTTTGTGATGGTCCTCGTTGAGGTGGATGGTCTTTATCTTTTTTTCGTTGGATCTGGTGCTCAACTCTGGGTCAACCCGTACTACATGAATAGCGAAACTTAGGAAGTTCTATCCTGCTTAGCACTTCTGCGTCTGGGTGCTGAGTCGTTGTACTGACTGGTCGAGTTCTGGTTACTGTTTGCAGGAAGAGTGTGCTTATTATGGATGAAGTGGATGGTATGTCCGGTGGTGATCGAGGTGGAGTAGCTGACCTTATTGCAAGCATTAAATCTAGCCACATACCCATAATCTGCATCTGCAATGACAAATACAGCCAAAAGTTAAAAAGCCTCATAAATTATTGCTTGCCTTTGCCTTACAGAAAGCCAACAAAACAACAGGTACAGTCCAAGCTTCAGAAGCTTTGTGGCAAGATATTGTTTTGAAGAAGTCTTTGTTTACTTCTTTCAAAATGCCTTTGCCTCCTTGAGACCATGATACTGGAATTTTGATGATCATAGTTCTGATCTATTCGGTATTGCAGATGGCCAAGAGGTTAAAAGAAATTGCGACAAAAGAAGGGCTCGAAGTTGATGATGTGAGTTTAGAGCTTCTGAACATATCAAAAAGTCTCAGTTCTTCATTCTGCAGCTTCATTGCATCCTTTTCTACATTCTTTTCCTGACTGAGGATAACTTGTAGTAGGTCACTATCATGGTGTCTAGTGGTTTTGTTTCATGCAGATCCGAGATGTAGTTTGTTTAAATTACTCGATATGTTTATCAACAACTTTAGTGTGACGAGTTCTAATTTCTCTATGCGTGCATTGCTGACATATTTCATATGTTGATCTTGTGGACGTACTTCAGCATGGGAACTGCATTGCTTAATTTTTGTCGTGGCTGATTGCTTAGTCGTTAGATTTGGAGGGCTTTATCTACTAGTCCTTGCTGCTTCGAAGGTTCTTCGAATAAATCCAAAATCGAAACATCAGGCACTTGGGAGGAGAAATTTATAATTTACCTGGCTGATGTTCGATATAGCAGAAGTTGAGCTAACTGTTGGAATACTCTGCAGAAGCATGTGTTCCGGAGAGACGTTTTGTGTTTTTTATTCGCAATCTTTGGGGACTTGTCCCTTGTTTGTACGTTTTTAAATTTGGCAACGTACAATTGGTGACTCGTGGAAATAACGGTTAAGCTTGATGAACGTATTGAAGGAACTAATTCAGGCTGAAATGATGTGATGATGGCAGTTAGCTTTGGAAGAGCTGTCAGAAAGAGTGAATGGGGACATGCGAATGGCTTTGAATCAGTTACAATACATGAGTTTGAGGTCACGGACTCTTAAGTATGCAGATGTTCGCACAAGACTTATGGCTAGTGCAAAAGACGAGGATGTTACTCCCTTCTCAGCTGTTGATAAGTGAGTTCCACCTGCATTATAATCCTACATTGTTTTAAACGACCTTTTATTCTCTCTGGTATCGTTGTACAGCAGTTCATTATTATAGTAGATTGAAGTTTCTGAACTTAGGATGTAAGTTGTCTGCTATAAGAGATCATCGCTTGTATGAGGAGAAACGTACCATTTTGGTCCATTCATAGGACGGAACCTGAATTGCAATGTTTATTTCTGGTTTTAGGTTACTAGGATTTGACGGAGGTCGACTGCGAATGGATCAACGCATGGATGCTGCAATGTCAGATATGGACCTTGTGCCACTTCTCATCCAGGAGAATTACTTGAATTACTGCCCAAGTGGAGGTGGTCGAGATGATAATGGGACTGCTCGGATGGATGCTATAGCTCGCACCGCCCTGAGTATAGCAGAAGGAGACATTGTGAATGTCCAGATCCGAAGATATCGGCAATGGCAGCACGCTCAAATGGGTGCATTTATGTCCTCCATTATACCGTATGCACCACTATACCTTATGTCCTCCACTATTTTTATGCATTCACACCTCTTGAGGTTAGATTACGTGTGCTGTTAGTCTAGTTTGAGATGAATGTGAATGTTAGAACATGGTATCAAATCTGCAGGTGATCAGGCTAGCTTAGACTAGTATAATAGCATTATGTCTTTACGGTACCAAAATACATGACCTTTGCTTGTGAAAGTTGGGGGTATCTCTATAAAGGTGATGTGGATGTACACAACCTTGTTGATGTTTTCCCATGCGGATGTAACTGAGACTCTTTCTTGTGAATCTACGAAGATATGAGGGGTTGTACTAGTTTTATTATAAACAGCAAGACATTGGGACCCTAATTTTATGATGGTAAGGGGCTTGCAGGGCTGCTTATGTACATGGCCGACGAGAGGTTCTGTTCCAGGTATTACGAAACCTGTGTTCCCTGTTTTTTAACGTTCATCAAAACCTGTGTTCACTGTTTCCGAAATCCTCAGATTTAGAAACTCACCTGGAAATTCATCTAGAAAATCACCTGGAAATGCTTCCTCATATACGTCAATGTAACAGAACTGAAAATGTATGCAGGGTGAAAGAAATTTTAATAGATTTGGGGGATGGCTTGGAAAGAACTCAACTTTTGGCAAGAACAGGCGCCTCTTGGAAGATGTGCATGTCCACCTTCTGGCTTCTCGAATCTGTGAACCCACCAGGTAAGAAGAGCATGTCATTTATCATCGGCTAGAGCTAATTTCTAAACCAATATTTGTCGCTTATAGTCTAGTAGTCGTGTAGGCTTCACTCATTCTAATGTTTTTATGGCTATTTGTAATCGTTTAAAGGCAATGTACCCTTGCACGAATAATGTGCAACTAGATATTATTGTTGCTACCAGGTACAAGGTGATATACTAACACGGATTGGAATTATCAGTTTCATTCTGCAAGTTGATACTGTGGTCCTCTGAAGGTTCATTCTGAATTAATGTCATGCAGGGAGGCTGTTCGATTAGACTATTTGCCTCTCCTTTCCATGCATCTCACACAACCCCTGCACAACTTGCCGAAGGTAATTGTAGGTTCTTTTGATGTTGACAATTTTCACCGGCACCTTTGGTTTCCAGTAGCAAATCTGTCAAACGGTCTCATTGTGCATGTCACTGCTTGTTCATTTTGAAGTGAGGTCTCTGATGCTAAATGAGAATGCACGTCTCTCTGACATTTGACAGTTGCAACTAATTTTATCGAAACTGATCTTGAATTGACTATAAAGAATATTTCCTCTCTGTTGCTCACCAACAAATGACATTTCGTTGAGTATTTATGGTGTTGGTCCTGGGGATTTTTGTGACAGGATGAGGCAGTGCAGCAAGTGGTTGATGTTCTAGAAGAATATTCTCTAGACCAAGAGGATATGGATACCATTGTTGGCATATCTACTTTAAAGGTATGGTTTTTGTTGTATGAAATATATGGGCTAGCCTGATCTTTACTGCCGTAGGATCTATTCCGGATGAGTCAGCCGAGAATTACTGTTCGACGGAGCACGGAATCATGAAGCTAACTGCAATAATTAATATTTTTTTATGAAGTTTTATTATACCAAGTAGGACTCAGTAAGATCTTCAATGTGGACTGTGGTCTTTTATGAATCTTTCATAGCGATTTACGTTCACCAAAGTGATGTCATCATGATTTGGAGGTGCAGGGTGGAGTAGGACTGCTTGATGGTGTACCAGGTGCCACTAAAGCTGCTCTTACTAAAACTTACAAACAACGACTAGGGGATCGTCGTGTTCGATCTGCTGACCTACTGCCAGTCTTTTCTTTGCCTGGTTCTAAGAAGGTTTCCAAAAAGCCAGCTCGAATGAATTTTATGCCAGCTGAAGACGAAGAAAACATGGAGACTCGCGAAGATTCCACCGAGGCTGGTATGTTCATCAAAGCTTCATGACTTCAGTACTTCATGCATTTTGGTCCATTGTCTGGTTTCCAAAACCGTGCGCAATATACGTCTGTTTTTGCGTTATACCTTTCATCTCATTCCTTTGTGGTCTCGCAACAATTTATGGCGCGTAACAGGGGATGAAGAGGAAGGCAATGACGAGGAGGATGAAGATTTGGAGCAGAAGGCATTAGGTTTGTTTCTTAACATCTCTTTTGTCGTTAAATGTCGTGATTCATCTAGAGCTGTTCAAACCTGAATTGCGAAGTGGTAATCGAGTTGCTTGAATAAATGGATACATGAATCTGCATGGTATTTAATATGAACTTGTTCTTCAGGGAATGAGATGGTGACTAAACAGGATATTTGCGAGATTTTATTATGATTTCCCTAGTAAATTTGATATTTTAATTTGAAAGTCGATTTCAGCGTCGTGGACCTGATTAAAATATGTTGATGCTGTCAATTGGTGCTTTGAACAGCCTTGCTGAGTGAGTCAAGACCAGGAATGACGTTAACTCTAGATACTCCTAAAACAAAAGCAGGTATGCAACATTTCTTGATGGATTTCTTCCTTCCTCCGTTTTCTTCTTTCTACCTGTTTTTTACTTTCTTTAGCCAACCTCCAATGCATGCTGTGTAAGGGATTATTCGTGGTTATGTGGTAATTCAAAATGTCAGCAAGCACGCTCTCGAACTCTAGGTGACTGCATAATGTTGTATCAAGGCATTTACCAGTGAGGTACCTCTGTTTGCATTTCTCTGGTGTAGGAAAAGGAGGTGGAAGGGGTAGAGGCCGCGGGGGAGGATCCAGTCAACCGAAGACACCAAAAGTCTCCTCAGCATCGAAGCGCAAGAAATAGCTGAATGATATGGTACCTGTGAATCTAATAGTTTATTGTAGACGTGGAGTCCACCCAGGCCAGTCCCTGTCATTAAAATAGTCTGCTCAGATAGTTTGTAGTGGGAGGGTGCAATGTGGCATTATCTTATGTGGTTTCCATCTTCACTAATGACTCTTATGGTACGAAGAGATGATTGTCGTCAATGTCTGGACTAAATTTCTTGTTTCATATTTTGGTGGACTGTCCTGATACTGCCACCCAGATGTATGTATGGCACTCGTTTTGCAAGCTTATTTTACCTGGAAGCTTTATTGTAGTTTGTATGCAACATTTTACCTGGATTCTTGTATGTAATCTTGCGTTTTGGTTTATTCCATGGTACGCATTTTAATTCCAGTTGAGAGGTGTGCAAGAATTGGCTTCATCTTATGCTTTGACTTATGAATGATAATATTGTTGAACAATTGAATCTGAAAACCTCTAACTAAACATCGAATGCAGCTTGCCTGAGAACCCTGGAGGACAATGTTGTGAATTTGTGTAGGTAGTGTTTGTGCAACGAAGTTCGGCCCTGCTCTAATTCTTAATTTATATAACTAGAGATCCAGAATGCAAATGCGCTTTCAATTTCAACTACTGCATCAACCATTCAATTGTAATGTTTCTCAATGCTACTGTGGACACCGTACACACACTAATAGAGCAGATTCTGTGATGGGCTTTTACTCGCATGTACTACTAATTCAAATAGCTGAACACCAATTTTACGTCAACCAATCAACCAAAGAACGAAACATGCAAACCCCATATATAGGGTTAACAATTTTATTGAATATGAGATGACCTGAACCAAATTCCCAAATGTTCGTGAAAGGATGTAGCATCCTTAAATGCTTGGGTTCCTAAGCAATGACGTACCAATTTTCATATGAGCACAATGGTGACGTACCAATTTTAGCATGTAGCCTTCATGATGTACAAATAATGTAGCAACATTCATACCATTAGTGTACCATACTTCGATAGTAGAGTTCCCTTAAAGTGTCTCCAAAAGTACCTTTAAGTGTCTCCAAATGTACCTTGAAACCGTACCAATGCTTAATTGTGGTTGGTAGGTTCTGATTTTTTTAGATTTTGGTGCTACAATCAAGACAACTTTAGTAGAGTGTGGTTTAGGGTGCCCTAGTGAATTCTACTTTGAAAATTCACAGAAATTAGATGCCTTATCCAAAAACTCTAATTTTTTTTTTGAAAATTTATAAATTTCAGTTGCTAAATACTAAAAAAATATTTTTTCTAGAAAAAAGTGCCTCCAACTATGCTGAATTGCTTAAATTGACGGTTATGGAGGCATGCTACCTTAGTTTACATTTTAGGAGGTGAACGATTTTGGTATTTGTACATGTTGCTTTTTTGTTAGCCTTCACTGATGTACAAATGGTTTACATTTTAGGAGGTAAACGATTTTGGAGCCCTATACCAGTTCAACTTCAAAATTTCATAACTAATTCAAAAAAATCCAAAAAATTTTGAAATGACTTGGATTAGATGCCAATTCCACTTTTCTTTTAGGGAAATTTTACTTAAAAATATTTCGAGAAGCTTTACAGTGGGAGCACCCATTACCAACCAAGGACCCATCCATGACTTGTAGGATACCCGCTATTTTCGGCCAGACAAAACTTTTTTGTGAACCATGTTTGGGAGTCTAGTTTTAATGACATGCACAATATGCAAGGCTACGAGGAACAATTGCTGAATGCCATGTGTTATAGCATTTATTATTTTGAAATTTGTACAAGCAGTAACTAGTCTCCCCTATGAGCGGAATTGCAAGACTCTAGATGTAGTGTATTAGCTCAGAACACTTTATGCCTTCTAAAATTTTTGCAATCCCAATATTTAGGGTTGGTATACACTTGGGGCCGGATTGAAGGCCGGCCGGAACTCTCCAAGTTTGAACCAATGGGATTGCTCAATTTTTCCAAATCCGGCCCAAGAGCTTTATACTTGGGGCCGGATGGAACCACCACTCATCCTACGTGTCGCCTTAGGTGGCATGGTTTTGGCGCCAAACCATCCGGCCCCAAGGGAGCAATCGGGCCGAGGTTTTTGGTGGCTCGATTTCCCATCTAGGGCCGGATTGGTGTCACATTCGTCTCCTCCGTTGGATCGGACAAATCTCCACCGTCTACCATGCAAGAGCTTTTCTTTTCTTTTTTATTACATTTTTTAGTAACTGTGAGCTCAATCCCATCTGGTTGAGTCATGTTGTGATACAGATACTGTGTTACAAGATGTTAATACTGATTTTATTGTTAATACTGATTTTTTGTTAATACTGATTTTTTGTTAATACTGGATTTTTGTTAATACTGGATTTTATTGTTAATACTGGATTTTATTGTTAATACTGCATTTTATTGTTAATACTGCATTTTATTGTTAGTAATGAATTTTATTGTTAGTAATGAATTTTATTGTTAGTAATGAATTTTATTGTTAGTAATGAATTTTATTGTTAGTAATGAATTTTATTGTTAGTAATGAATTTTATTGTTAGTAATGAATTTTATTGTTAGTAATGAATTTTATTGTTAGTAATGAATTTTATTGTTAGTAATGAATTTTATTGTTAGTAATGAATTTTATTGTTAATAATGAATTTTATTGTTAATAATGAATTTTATTGTTAATAATGAATTTTATTGTTAATAATGAATTTTATTGTTAATAATGAATTTTATTGTTAATAATGAATTTTATTGTTATTAACCATTGCAATCGTAACAATAATGTCTTTGCAATTGCTTTAGCATGAGGTATTAATAATTAATTTTTTTGGTGTAGACACAAATTACATACTTTGTTATAAACACTAATTTTGATAAATTACATGCTTAATAAGTAAATTTTTTATACAGACACAAATCTGTAAATGAAAGTCATTGTTGAAGTTATGCCAAAAACTTTGACATCTACAAGATAATGTGTGTTTTTATCAATTTTGATGACAAATACTTGAAAAAAGAATATGGTAAGGAAAAATTATACTACTAGAAATAACATGTATAGTAAAACCTGATTTACATTTATCATTGAATTCATTCAAGTTTTCATAATAAAAAATTTCATGTTTTTCTTTAAAATAAACTAAGAATATAGATTTGAAAAAGAGATTAAAAAAACTTACATGTTTTCTTGAATTGTATGTTTAATAAATGACAACTATTATGGGGCTACAAATCTTTTTTCAATGTCAACTCTAGATTTAGTGTAAAGAAAAAAAAGGTTCAAAAGAAGTCAAAGAACTTCCTTTTTCCAAATAGGAAGAGAGTGGAAAAGGTTAAAAAAAAAAAAAAAACTCTCTCTTCCATTTTGAAATAGGTAAAGTAGGAATAAAAAAGAAAAGTATAAAGAATTCTATATATTTTTTTCTTATATTTGAAATAGAATAAATAGAAAAGAATTTTTTTTTCTAAAATATAAAAAATAATAAGAGAAAGAAAAAGATGCATGTCTTAGATTTTTTTAATTGAGCATTTCAAAAATTAAAGAGTGTAGTAATCAAGAATTCGGCCTTAGAATCGGGCCCCGAGGGCTTTACATTGCTTGGGGACGGAGCGATGAATTGAAATCCGGCCCCAGAATTCGGCCTCAACCCCTTTACATTGTCTGGGGCCGGAGTGGTGATTTGGGGCCAGATTGTGGGCCGGATTGGAGGCAAATCGGGCCGGCCTTCCATCCGGCCCCAGGCCATGTATATACCCGCCCTTACTATCTCCCTACACTGGAAAAATTTCAATCGCACCCAACTGCTCACCATCTGTTCCACAGATGCTTAAGTGATTAGGTCTGACCTCCCCCAATTCAATTCCAGCTCTTAGGAGGTCGATTTATGGACCTCTTACCATAGTCAGCTCCTGATCTTACTTTAAGAGGTCGCAGCTGTACTTCTTAAATGAGATCCATAACTCAGTAGACAACGAGTAAACCCGGCCGACTTACGAACATAAAGCGAAACTAGAGGAGCTGGCAGCAAGCCCAGGGACAATAGCTCACACAACCGCTGTGTGGGTTTACAGAGTGTCAACATAGAAGCTAAACTGGCAGGGGTACCAGTTATGGAACAAACAATGTGGAAGACAATTCTTACGAGTGATTGGACAAAGATTGAACCGATACACACAACACGTGTTTCATTAGGCGACAGTCATCCGTCTCAAATCAGAAGGAGTGAAAACTAAAATTGAGAGAAATTTTTGTATTAATGTCTGCGTTTGGACAAAGAGCCCTCCAATAAAACACGGGTCAAGATTTGAATGACCGATGCCCTCTAGGCACATATCTAATCGAACAAGCTGAATCCCATGTCATCATCGCTCTCCTCCTTCTCCTCTTCCTTCTGCAAAAACCCACAGTAATAATTGAGCGACGAACAATTTAAAGACCACCATACAAGCGACTCCACCACAAATTGAACAAACTAAATAATAATTTCAATAATAATAAGAGATACTCTCATATTGAATTAAAGAACATTCAACACATTTCAGACGCCGAAGCAAAAAATTATCTTCAGCATCATTTCCCAGCGGGGAGAACTTTACCTTCTCTTCTTCCTTGGGGGCCTCGGTTGTGGTAGCGGCAGAAGTAGGCGCAGCGCTCACAGAGACAGCACCACCACCTCCTGATATAAACCCGCAGAGAAATCAGACGTTGCAAAGGAAAAAACCTGTCTCAAGCAAAGACCCCAATTCTGGAGATTCTAAGAAAGCAGTTTATTTACTGGCGATTCAGACAGCAGTACAGTTCAGCGACTAGATATCTTACCACCTCCGACATTGGTGATGAGGTCGTCCACGCTTCTCTTCTCGCAGAGCTTGGCAAAAAGACTAGCCCAGTATCCCTCTACTGGCACACCAGCAGCCTTTACCAAAGTAGAAATCTTATCGGCCTGCTCAAACACGAAAATTCATGTTACAAATAAATTCCTAAAAATTCTACAAATACATGGGCCATAAGCCCATGACAAACCACCTCCGTAACCCCCTTCACTTTCGAACAGCGGACTCTAGCAACATGTCATCCAGCAAAACCACACGGTGAGACCGCACGTGTCTAATCGCACCGTTGTTAACCTGCTGGGAGTGAGAAGTTCAAAACGTGTAATACCTAATCCCGTAGAACAAAAAAAATCATAAGATACTAGAACAATACAAAAAAAGCAACAGAGCGCGCAATGTCCTCAATAAGCAAAAAATTCAAGCCCTAATAACAGGAAAATTTGATCGAAAGGCAACATTAAAAAAGAGAATCTTTCTACAACGAGATTAAGAAATGAAGCAGCAGAAAATACTAGCTCAAATATTGACCTACCAGCTAAAAGTCAACAAGATTGTATCTGGGAGGAAAAAGTACTCGATGAATATTTTTTCTACATGACTTAGTGATACAGCAGCGGGACACAGAACAGTCTCTGAGAAAACGTAGAAAGAAACGGAACCCTAACAAAAGTGCGCCGAGTACGAAAACTTACAGTGATCGCAATGCCATCATCGTGCAAGATAAGGCAGGCGTAAGTGCAGGCAAGCTCGCTGGTAGACATTTTGGCCGGGCAGATGCAGAATCACAACGCAGCGACACAAATGCGGAGCAGCAACGGTGAAGAGCACGCACGCAAAGAGAAGGCTTGGAGATCGACGTCGCCTTCTTCAAAGCCTTCCCCTCTGCTTGACCTAAATGAAATCTCCACCGTTGGATCGAATACACATCGACGGTCACAGTCTCCCGTCAGATCGAGCCATCCGCGGCGGGGACCACGGTAGACCGCGGCTATCCGCGGCTTGTATGCCCGCGGGGGACCCGATCTGACTCGATCCTACGATCGTCGATGTGTATTCGATCCAACGGTGGAGATTTCATTTAGGTCAAGCAGAGGGGAAGGCTTTGAAGAAGGCGACGTCGAGCTTCGAGACGTCTCTTTGCCCGCTTGCTCTAGCTGCCTCTGTGCGTCGGCACGATTTTGCACCATGGGTATGTTCTGTTGCTCACCCTGCATTTTGCGGGATTTGTTTGTAATTCTCCAGTGATGTTTGAAGTGATGATTTTAGTATTGCGGATTCATTTTTTGGAGGTTTAGGGGAATTTTAGGGTTTGGGAGTTTTGCTCCTGTGAGTGCGTTTGAAGGAGAGAGTGAATTTTTCTGTGGTGGAGGTATTCCTTTCGATTGGATTTTTCTGTCGGGGGGACTTCTAATATGATATCTTTTGATGTAAGACTTGAGAGATTTCGGGTTTGATTCTACGTTTGGAATTGTTTTTTCAGGCGCTTACAAGTATATTGAGGAGCTATGGAGGAAGAAGCAGTCCGATGTGCTGCGCTTCCTGCTTCGTGTGCGCTGCTGGGAGTTCAGGCAGCTCCCCGGCATCGTCCGCGTCACGCGGCCTTCTCGCCCTGACAAGGCCCGCCGTCTAGGTTACAAGGCGAAGCAGGTGCGTTCAATGCCAGTACTTTCTAGGGCTAAGTTTCCGTACATTCTTGGGCTTCTTCATTTACATTTAGGGAGGTGTAATTGCAGCAGTTGCATTGGAATTGCTCGGCGGTCTAGATTTTGGCGTTCAATCTCTTAGGGTCTAAGGACCACCGTATCACCTGATCATCATTCTTTTGAAGTTCTCTATAACTACCGTATGAGCTCTCTGGTTCGGAATTTGTTCTTGTTTAATGCATTGCTCATCCACTATCTACTAACCGTATTTATCTGTATCCCGTTTGAAACGATTTGTCATCGAGTTTGATGATTCTTGATGATTTCTTAGTTAAGAACTTGACTGTAACTATATAACTAACCAGGGTTCATGAATGTACCCCATTTAGTGCTCGACATTCACTGACATCAGTCGTATAGGAGTTCGAGTGTTATGCGTCTGAATGGTTGATGATGAGACAAAGACGAACATAAGTTGGCAATAGCCCTGCTGAAATTTGTTTTCCACCTTCTGAAACCACACTTATGTAGTTACTTGCATCTGTTTCTGAGTATGTGTCCACTAGCATTGATATTTGAATGGTTGTTGATGAGACAAGGACAAACATAGGTTGGCAGTAACCCTGATGAAATTTGTTGTCCGCCGTCTGAAGTCTTATCATACTTGTATCTGTTTTTGAATGTGTGTCGACTACCATGGATATTTTAATTAGTTATATACTTGTATTCCTTATCTACTTACATGCACGAATTTCAAAGTCATGTCATGCTAGTAGTCTTACGGTGATTTAGTGCAGCATTTTGTCTCCATGCCTGAAGATTTCGTTTCCCAATTGCTTATCGTAACCATGCGCTCTGGGAGAACCTTTTCTGGAAGAAATGATCTTTTGTGGTAGAACAGTAGGACTGTTGACAGGCTTTTTTCAGGGCAACGCCTCTGACTTCATTGCGTTTGGGCCTTGCTTTAGGGTTATGTGGTGTACCGCGTTCGCGTTCGCCGTGGAGGCAGGAAGAGGCCAGTTGCCAAGGGTATCGTATATGGAAAGCCCAAGAACCAGGGTATCACACAGCTCAAGTTCCAGCGTAATTTGCGATCAGTTGCGGAGGAGCGGGCAGGAAGGAAGCTTGGAGGCCTCAGAGTCCTGAACTCCTACTGGATCAACCAGGTCTGTTGCACATGTTCATTAGCTTCTCTTCGTCAAAGAACTGTTCATTGCATTTGAAAGATTCCGCCATGCACCGAGTCGAGTATGAGCTGCTTAGATATCTCTTATCTACATTCCGCATTTGACTGTGACGAAATCTGTTGGTGTCATAGGTCAGGGTTTACTATTTATTCTAGAGACCTCAACAACTATACTGACAGTTCTGCCGCTTCTCTGCAGGACTCAACGTACAAGTACTTTGAAATCATCTTGGTTGACCCACAGCACACCGTCATTCGCAAGGATCCAAGAATCAACTGGATTGTGAACCCCGTGCACAAGCATCGTGAATTGCGTGGATTGACTTCTGCTGGCAAGAAGTACCGTGGTCTCCGCGGCAGAGGCCATTTGTACACCAAGGCTCGTCCTTCGATTCGTGCTACATGGAAGCGCAACAACACTCTCTCCCTCAAGCGTTACCGTTGAGGTTCCCAGAGTTTGCTATATTCCCCTTGCGGGTCGCTATTGCAATTTTTATACAAGGACCTGTCAAATTTCTGGGCACACCCTCGCTTGTCGTTACCTTGATCATTTTATTGATGAATTTTTGGGTAACATGGATGCCCTTCTGATAAGTTAGTTTCTCTTATCTGTGTCCTTCCCCTTTCATGTTGAACTTTGAATGTTCGCTAAAATAGTGTTGTCTTTATTCTTTTCATGAGGAATTATCTGTTTGGATTCAATGCTTTTTTCGGCCGGCTGGATGTTTGTACGTGCAGGTTTGAAGCCTTCTGTACTGTGCATGTTATTATACGTTTCGTGGTGAATTATGTGGTCGGTCTCAGCACTTTGGGGGCCTGCAGGATCCTTGGTACGTTACGAGTGGATTGCAAAGCCTTTTGGTACTTTTTCCGGGGTTTTTATTTCTCCATTTCGAAGGATGGAAATGGTTCACTCACTTGACGACAACCAAAAGCTCGTGACCGACGATGGAGAATAAGTTACTGGTTTCCCCACCTCGTCACTCACTGTACAGCGCAAATATCTCTGTTGGATTTCCCACCTGTCGTGCATCTACACGTCGCACGCTTCCCGAGAGTCGTCAGCAACGAGTGTGTCAGGGATTCAATCTACACAACACGTCCTATGCACATGGAAATATCCTTTCTACCATTTTAAGCGTGATCGAGTGTGCAAATGTACAGTTGCAGAAATTTGGGGGAGTCACTGCATGACTGGGACACTCAACTCAGCTTGTTTTTACCACCCAAAGTACAATTTCGCCCTCATTTATCTGCAGTTTACTTTTTTATTCTGGAATGTATATCATTCTGACAATGGAATTGCAATTGGGTGGTAAGAGGCTGGTTCACGTTATCCTAGAAGCACGTTGCCCTATCACTGAGGCAGTCCACCAATAGTTATTAAATTTCTTGGATAAAATACTGTCAGTGCATTTTTTTGTTCCTACAGTTTTTCATTGGACACTTCTAATCCAAGGTGTTCTTATTGGATTAACTTTGGCAGCACAAGCTTTCTGAATGATGAATGTGCTTGGAAAGGTTGGGATAGAAACATTTTTCATCAATTTTTTTTTTTTTTTTTTTTGGGGGGGGGGGCGGAGATGCTTGAATCCATATGGAATAAGGTAGCAACACTTCAAAGCAACAATATAAGAGTTTCAGTGCCTTTAGTGTGACCATGTATTGAATTTTTACTCAAATTGTAGTGAAAGTTGCGACAAGTAGAATCTGAATTTTCTACTGAATATTTTATAAAAAAATTCTAAAAGCAACATACTATAGGCCCCTACAATACTATAGGCCCCTACGATGGGTCATAGACTCACTAGGAAACACCGTCATTTGGAATTTTGAAAATGAATACAGTAGATAACGTCAGGGACTGAGAGTTGCAAGATGGCGGCATACCAAATTTCTGTATTTTCTTTAGTAAAATAAACTATGTTTTTTTTTCCCCAAAACAAGTCCCAATAATTTCAACTTGTAATCCTAGAAATATCTTTTTGAAGGAATTGCTCAGCTACAGTATGAAACTGAGAAGTTTTTTTTGTTTTTACCTCCTTTTCACCACTTTTGATGTGCTCAAGTGCCCAAGAAAGTGTTGGGAAGAATGTAAAAAATAACACATTGGGGTTGGACAAAAGAGGACGTATCTTACCTTCCAACTGAGAGAGATTTTGGATTGGAAAATGAAAGACAATCATGTTCCCAGACTTGAAAAGCTCCCAGTAGGAGATAAAATATTGCAGACATGGTTTGAGGTGGGTACCCCCATCAACCGCCACTTTTTGCTACAGTGCCTAGTTATTAGACTGGTCGAATTTTCATGTTTTCTTGTTGGCACGTGAAAGGAGGTTCCAATGCACCAAAGAATGCGACATTTGGATACCATATGCAAAAGTTATAAAGGGACAAAGTTTGTTTTGGTGGTGCTACTGTAACCGTTTTTTCTACATAGGTACATTTTGATTTTGGAGATGTACATGGAGTGATGGTGGCGGGTTTAGGCAAGGGGGCAATGTGGAGTGTATCCATTGTACTAGCCAAATTTTACAACATTTTTCTAGGGGAAATCTACTGCAAATTTACCATACATTTTATAGAAATTACCAAATTAATGAAGTGCAAATTAAAATCATTAGCAACTACAAAATCAGACGTTTCAAAATAAAACCTTAAAAACGAGTGTAGAAAAAAAAAATCCAATGTGTTATTTATTCAAGAAGATGCCTTTACTCCCTACAAAACAAGATATTTCATAAGTTTCACATCTACTATAATTCCAAATGGAATAAATCATTCTATGGAAACAAACTATCAAAAAACTTTCTTGTTAGTTTTTTAGTGTCTTTTTTGTTGCTTGTATGTGAGGGGGGGGGGGGGGGCATAACTTTTCATTTAGGCACCAATTGCAATAAAAATTATACTTTTTGAAAATTAATACAAATCCATTACCTTCAAAAATAGTTTTAAAAAATCACAATAAAATCTATCATCATCAAAATTTGTTCAAAGTCCAATAAACCCATTTTAGGACTTTCAATCTTTAGGGTTTAACAATAGGAACATGCTCAAATGTTTATTTAGAAGATTTTAGGTGCAATTATTTTAGAGCATGGCCCATGGTCCACACTTCAGTAAAAACTCAAAAGCCAAAGTGGAAAAGTAAGGATAAGTTATGAACCCTCCAACAATGGTAAAGCCCCCCCCATGATAGGTCAACCATTTGAAGTCAAAAACAATCCATCCATTGGAAAGAATACAACAACTCAAAATTCAAGGTGGGTTTGGTCAACCCTAAAAATGGAGAATCCTAGTGAAAAAATTGCAATAAATGTAGTAGAATAAGAATTTGATAGCTCTACAAAATCAAGTGTAGAAGGTCCAAAATCTGGCAAGGTTGTATAAATGGTGTGCCTGATGAAGGAGTAGAGGGGTTCAAACAGAAAACAAAAACAGGTGGAGCAACAATTTTTGGATTTGGCAGGGTATGTGAAGGGCTTTTAGGGCAGACTACCTTACATCTAGAATCTTGCATAAAAGATAAAGAAGTTTCAAAATTCTACATAACAGTGTGTAATATTGACAAGAAAAAAAATCTGAATTGTTGATTGACAAATTTTTTAGCAGAGGCTTGTGAAAAGAGGTCAGGGAAGCAAGTTTCCAACTTCTATAGAACAATTTTTTAGCTTAGACTTGAATTTTTTTGGTTACTATTAATGTAACACCAAACCAAAGCTACTCCAAAAATGTAGTCAATTTCCCCCTATTCACCTAGAAGTGAAAGCATATAAAATCTCATCAAACGCACAATTCTTACTCTAGAAATCTTCAAGAACTCGACACAGAAGTTTACTCTTAGGATACATTTCCATGCTTCTAGAACCAAACCAATTGTGTATGAAAGACAAATTCAATAAAATTCAAAATTCTATATGAATGTGTGCAACAATTGCAAAAAGAGAATTTGGATTCTTTTCCAACAAAATTTTCCATTGGAGGCATCATAAAAATCAATCAAGGAGGCAAGTTTTTGACTTCTTGAAAATCATTTTTTTATATCCAACTGGAATGTTGTATTGATTGCTTTTCATTTAACAACAAACTTAACCCCTAAAGGACAAACTAGTGACTGTGGAAATCATCCCTTCGGATACTATGGGAATCATCAATTGGCAAAAACACTCATTGGAAGTCAAACTACCATAGAAGACGTCCCCAAAATTTCAGAGGATGAATAGTTGCACTTTTGTCTTACACTCTATCATTTTCATCGGACACAAAACGTCCACAACGTTGTTTATGGGTTATGCTACTCCCCAAATGGAGTCGATCCTCTCTCTCCCCCACCTCTCCCCCACTTGGAAGAAAAAGGCCCTTCTTCAAAACTCCCCATTCCCGATCACCTTCCACTTTCCAACCTATAGACTGCTCTATTTTTTTGGAGTTGTCGCACAGTCTGAAGAGCAATTCTGGTGCATTGTGATTAGATGCAAGGCTGTCAATATTGCCACCAAAACCTTGGTCGCTTTTGCAATGAGCCTATGATTAAAAATAGAAAGGTCTATATCAATGTCGTAGGTTGCTTTTGCAATGAGCCTACGATTAAAAATAGAAAGGTCTATATCACCGTCATAGGTCGCTTTCGCAACAAGCCTACGATTAGAAATAGAAAGGTCTACATCACCATTGTACACCATTGTAGGTCGAAGAGAGTCTTCCACTGAAAAAATTTCATAGTAAGTATGTTTTGTGTAATAAAATTCTGAAAAAATATGCAATCCTTCTAAATTCTATTTCACTACATGCAAAAAAATCTGGCACTTGAAAAAAGCTGCGTTCCAAATATGCGTAATTTTGGTTAAGTGGTTGGAAATGGGTCGTCTTCCCCAAAGATGAAATTTTTCTGGAACTCCTCTCTCCACTCCAGCATTCCGTTTCTCTTGCTCCCCAGAATCCCAGGGAATCCCCAGGCAGTCCTGCAAAGCCTCCGTCCCGGCAGCAGACTGAAGAGACAGTCAGTGGCTCCTCCTTCTCCCCCACGGCAAGACCTGGACGGGAATCCCCAAGTGAGGATTTTCATTCATAGCGTAGTAAGTATTCTCTCATAGCAGCTGTAGAATTTGCAGTACAATACAAGATGATACCCAGCTCCATCATCAGTTGTTTTCCAACGTCCCTCGCAACAGACACACACACACACACACAGTCACACACACGCCAGTCTTCCAGAACCTGGCCCGCCGTCCGCGCTCCGCGCCGCTTTTCCCAGAAGACGCGTCTCCTTCTCGCAACAGACTTTTTCCAAGCTCTTACCGCCCTTCGCCACCTAGTCTACGCATTTTTTCAGTCGGCCCCACTCGACTGCCCTGGGCTTCAGTTCCTTCCGGACACCCACCAGGCACCAGTGCAGCAACTGCAGCTGGCTGGCCGGAGCTGTTGCTGTTCATCAGTTTCTTCTCCCCCAGACTTTCCTTCTGGTTTTTCATCTGCAGGGGGGGGATCCCACGGCAACCCTACTACTGTCGTTCAGTTGCCTTTCGTCCGATCCAACTGATGAACAACTGCACCTCCCCCGGACTGACGCGCTACTGGTCCCTTATTTAAAGTTATTCCCAGTGTCGCTGATTGCGGACGACGTGACTCCGAGTTGAGTGGTGCAGTGGCGGAGATCGGACTTCGGACTTCGGTTGGGGGATCGCAGGAGGGGCGAGCAAGATGGCGAACGTGAATGAGGTACGGGTTGCCGAATGATGCGCCGTCATTTTCGTGTCTGTAGGAGGGAGTTTGGTGGTAAATTGCTGTTGGGGGTGTTTCTGGCTTTTTTGAATCGGGGTGGGGTGTGTGGGGGTGGATGTGAAGGTTTGGGTGGTGAGTAGTGTGAGTGTGATGGTTGGTGGTAGGGTTTTGGGGGTTTGGGGGTTGACATTGGAGGATTGGTTCTTTCTTGGGTAGGTGATGAACCCGAGCAAGGATCCCGGGTGGATGACTGAGAATGGGGAGAAGCAAGGAGGTGGGAAGAAAGGGAAGGGGGGTGGCGATGGCGGTGGAGGCGGAGGTGGAGGCGGTGGTGGTGGCGGCGATAACAAGCCTAAAGGGCCTTCTGTACCGGTAAGCAGTAGTTTGGCATTTGCTTTCCAATGTTTGGAGTTTCAAGTTTTTATTTATTTTATTTTTTTTGAGATTGGTTTAGTGTATGAGATCTTGATTTTGAGATCGCGTTCAGTGCATTTTCGCTGAGGAATCGGTGCTTTGCAGAAACATGAGTTCAAAGTGAAGATGTGCTGCCCGAAGTGTGAGGAGAAGGTTCGTGAAGAAGCGGAGTATTCTTATGGTAAGACGCTTATACAATTTGATATGCGGCGCTTGTTCCTCTGTAGTCTCACACCCTGGGTTTCAGCTCGTTCACTATCTCATATAGTTTGATGTGAGGTGTGGAGAATGTTCTAGAATGTCATTGGAGAGGAGGTGACCAGAAAGAGGATAAAGTAGATGGATCGAAACCTAGGCAGAGTCAAGATCCTACCCCAGAGTTCAAGAAAATCTGTTTTCCGGAAGCTCCTTAGAACTCCATATCTAATGGGAATAGGAATGGATCTTTTATCATACTCAGTTATGAAACGTACGTTCGTATTCATTTTCTGATGATGCTTACTTGAGAACATCTTGAAATGGTGCAGGTGTACAGAAAGTGGAAATTGACCGCGTCAAAAGCAAAGTCACCGTGACTGGAAACGTGGAGCCCACAGCCTTGCTGAAGAAGTTCAAGAATAACGTTGACAAGAAGGCGTGTATGTGGTCTGCTGTGGACACAAAGAAAGACTCAGGTGGTGGGAAAGGGGGCAAGGGAGACAATCAAGGCTCAGAACAGAAACAAGCCAAAGGTGGAGGTGGAGGTGGAGGTGGAGGTGGAGGAGGTGAAAAGAACAAAGGAGGAGGTGGTGGAGGAGGCGGAGGAGGCGGTGGCGGTGGCGGTGGTGGTGAAAAGAAAAAGGGTGGTGATGGTGGAGGTGGAGATGGAGGTGGCAATACTCCAAAGAACAAGAAGGCAGATAATAACGAAGGTGGTGGTGGTGGTGGTGGTGGTGGTGGAGGTGGAGGTGGTGATGGTGAAGGAAAAGGCAAGGCTAAAGCTGCTGGTGGCGGTGGAGGTGGTGGTGGAGGAGGTGGAGGTGGAGGTGGAGGAGGTGGCAAACAGCAGCCAAACAAGCAGCAGCAGCAAGATATGGAGTACCCACCCATGGTGTTCCGTGAGAATAACTATGACTACAGGGGCTTTCCCCCCATGGATCCCCGCGGAGGCTATGGAGGAGGGGGCTACTACCCCGACTACCGTGGCCATGATGCAGATTACCAGCCCAAGCCCAACTACTACAGCGACTACAGACCCAGTCAGTCTTACCCTTCCAATTTCCGCACCCACGACTACAACAACCAGCAGATCACCAACCCTAACTACATGAAGAACGTCCAATACTGAGCCTCACTCGAAGGACAGTGCCAGATTGTTTTTACAAGATTGCTTAGAGGTGACTACCTCTTTCAAGTATAACTCGGCACGGATTCGTTTCTGCAGGTATACGAAATGGGAAACTGCTGTACATATATGAGAGGGTATTGACTGGAGGAGTATCGTGTTGGGAGGTGGATTTTTGATATGAATCCAGTATGGGCGTCACGTAGTAGTACGATATTGGTGTTTATGGATTCCTGTTTCTCGTGGTAGGTTATTATTAGTATTAGTATTATTATGTCAGTGGAGGTTGAGGGTCATGTCAAGGCGCACTTGCATGTAAAGAGGATGTTTTGTGGACCCATTTTGGTGTCTGTTATAGACTTCCCTGTGTCAAGCAGCAGGGCTATCATTTTGCAGCAATGTGCGATGGTGTTGAATGCTCCAAGTATGAGAGGACAGTCTTGTAATGCAAGTGGAATCTTCGGAGCACTAAGAGTGACTTCTTTTTTCAATCTCTGGGTCCCGATATGTTGAAGTGCAATTGTTGAAGTGCAATGAAAATGCTTGAACTGGATCTGTGACTGTAAATGCTTTGTTGATGTGATTTGAAAACCACACCCAGTGAAATCCTATAATGAAAATCAAAACATGGATAATGGCTTGGCCTAACAAGTTGCCACATTTGCCAAGGTCTGAAATGGAAGGGTTCTCTTGGAATGGGTTGTTCTTCCAAATGACTCAATATTAAAAAGCAAAGTGAAATGGTTGCAAACAAGACAATTCTGCAGTCACCAAACTAATAACCTTGAGCAAAACTTGACTAGGAAAGCTAGACCTAGTGTACCTCCACTACTCATCAAACACACACCACCTAAAATTGGTTAAAAATGATATGAAGGGGGGAATGCAATTGCATGTGCATTGCAAAAGGTGCCCCTATATTGGGTGGTGAGCAAGCCTTGGAATTCTAGCCAAATCCCAAACCCTCACACCTACAAGCACTTGTCATGTGCACACCTGCAATAGACAATCTCGTATCAAGGCATTGTCAGTCTTCACTTGGAGATGGCGAGGGTGACAATTCAGCTACCATGGGCGGAGGTGGATACCCTAGTGGTGATGGGCGATCTGTTTGCAACCTTCGCATAGTCATTGCCCCGGCCCTTGTGGTTCTTCTATTTTGGTCAGTTAGCTCCACTTCTGCACATTGTACACCATCATATGAACATGAAAATAACTCACTCAAAGTCCAACCTTGAAATGAGATGCAAACATCTTGAATCCAAGTCCTGAAAAAGGAAAGAATTAAGATATGAAGACACTTCAATTTTACATCTTTCTTTTGGTACAAATATTCTCAAGTCTTGAGTTTTAAAATAATAGGGTTTCAATATTGTGTCATTTATTATTGGACACCTTTGTACCAACCAACTACAAAGTAAATATTGTGAATAAGAAAAGGATGGGCAATCGAAACAAATCTAATATGCTATACAGTGTATGAGACCTCTTTAATGTTGTCTCCTTTCATATCACACATGCATCTACTATTCTCTCATCCAAACCTAAGAAATGGATGAACCCAATTCAAAGCTTTCTTCATCAACACTTCCTTTACGCCACAAGATGATGCATACACTTGCTGAAAGTTCAACAAGTGTAAAAAAAGGCTCTTGAATGCCTTCCTCTGTTTGTGAACATCCAAATATTTTAATGCCACTCTTGACATAACTTCACCTAAAATGTGTTTGAATAGGCTTACAATCAAGCATTTTTTTTCTAGTATTAAATTGTCTATTTTTTGGTTGGATCTTATTGGAAGTCAAAAGAAAACTCTAGATTCTCTTACGCATTTACTAGACACCAAATCAATAAACTATAAATTTTCAAATTCTTGAAAATGAGTGTTTCTAAAATTGACCCTAGACCCTCATGAATAGGAATATATTTTAGGCAAGACTATGTAGGCGACAATTTTAGAAAGGGGTCACAATTAGGCACAATTAGGCGCAAGTTACCTTCCAAAACTAGACTGCTTGTCACAATGTTCCAAAACTCCATATTATCACGTTGATTCTGTATGTGACATTAAAGAGGTCATGAAGGACAAAGAACCAGAATTCATCACCAAACATTCAATCCTCTTCTGGCAGGACCTGATCTGTCGAGCTTTGTGAGCCGAGGAGAACGATACCACGAAGGAGCAACCCATTGACCAGATAAGTCACCAAATACTCTAGAAATTCTACTCGGAGGCGTTCAAGAATCCCAATTCTCATTTCATTACAACATGATACACACAATCGTCGTTCAATTCTAGTAAAATTGGCCAAAAATCGTGACTTTTATCTTCTTCGATTCACAAAGCTCTATAAAAACTACGACTGATCGATCGATAGAGATTTTATGTTTCAGGCTGCGTGTCCTGAAAAGCACCAACGGAGTGAAATTTCACCACTTAACGAGGTACGTTACAGATTCAAGTTTTTCTGAAGGATTTGACAACAACAGTAAAAGGCTTAGTCTTATATAGACTTAGGCTTAGGCTTATATACATATTTGAAGTCGCAAACTACTGTATATATTGAAGGCTTAGTCTTTGGTACCTGGAGAGCATGGAGCCTCGCGGCTCTGCACCGAACTGGTCAGCATCACGAGAAGTAGCAAGAGCACAGAAACAGCGAGCAATTGAAGCTTGGCGTTTCTCATAGCAACCTGATAGTACGTCTCAGAGCTCAGTCCACCATAACTCGCTCTAAATCTGCACAATTGATTGCACCAACACACAAGTTCACAGCACAACCAGAATATTTCTTAACGTGGACAGTCAAGCAGCTGTAGCTAGACTACGATCGAAGAGGCTTTCTCCTTGAATCACTGGCTCGCTTCTCTTGAATCAAGTAAGGTTAGAACTACTCAAACTTCCCTCACATGTAGCTTCTGCTAATGCAAAGCCGCCTCTCCTTCTCCTTCAGTCCGGAGCCAACAAGCTAGCAACTCTGCTACGAGAAGCTAGTTGTCCTTGTATCACCAGCTTGCATCTCAAGATCCTAGCTAGTTCTCAAACTGCGCTTCCTCACATGTAGCTTGTGTGTATGTTAATGCAGAGCCTCCTCCCCGGCCTGCGGTCGAGATCCAACAAGCAAGCAACTGTATCTTTGGCTTGCTTTTCAAGTATGAAGGTCCTTACTAGTGTTCCACTCGCACTCCGTCGTCGTCGGTCCCTGTAAATGTGGATTTTGTCAATGCAAAGCTTCAACTTATCGGTTGTATGCTTTGGGTTCAATTACACAACTTCCAAGGTGCGCAACTTGTTAGCCTGTTACTTCCGAAACATTGTTGTGGAGCTGACTGAATCAGCACCTCGGTCCGTCATTCTTTTCGTGCGGCAGGTACCAAAAAGCTTTCGGAAGAAGACAAGCGTTGACTCCGATCCTTGCTACAAAACATTCATGCATGCTTTCTTCAGTGAATGTCAAACATTTGAGTGAATGTCAATTTTAGTAGTTAAATTGAGGAAATTCCACACCTTACGCACAACTCAGTGCGTGTGACTTTGAAACGTAAAATCTATACTCGTCCTAGTTTTTATAGAGCTTTGAGTAGATGAATCACGTGAAGGTAAGAAGTTTCTAAACAATTGAGAACTTGAGTTTGCGAGGACTCACTGCCATGAGCTCAAAAATTGTGTGTCCCAAATGAAAGTGGACCAAATTTTTTGTCATGAATAGCTTGAGTCCTTTTTTTTGTATGAAATTAAAAGGCAGGCTGGCAGGCAAGTCGTTCACTGGCACATGACACCAAGACTTATTTGCAAAAAGCTCACTTGCAACTGAAACAAAGAGCAGTGCGTTTCAAACCCCAAAAGTCTCAGATACTTCATTGACTGACTTTTCTGAGTACAGTACAGCGCACCTGAAAATTATAAAAGAAAAAAAATTGAAATTCGCAAAGTTGTACTTTGTGATGGATGAGGTCAGTTAGATGATGCTCTTTCTCTCTCTGCCTTTGGCCACTTTTTGTGCCAAGGCTGATGAGTCATGTACAGTACTTGACTGAGGAAGATTTCTCAGGGTTAGTCCCAAGAAGAGTCAGGGACGCTTTAAAACCTAGAGTCCCGGCCAATTTGTTGTGTAAGAGGTCCAAAATCTTCAGACAAAAATGCTGAAATTCTCACGTGTGATTGGACAAAAGGCTGAAATTTGTGCAATTGGACTCAGGAGGGAATTCTCCCGGCCTTTGTTTTATTGGAGAAGGAACTACAACTGAAATCACCCAAATTAATAGGAAGCACCTGCACATGGCTCTTCTTTATCATTAAGTTGTCTTATTTTTGCAAGATTTCATAAGCAATCAACAGAGGATTCTAGATTCTATTAGGTTGTTATTTTTTGGACATCACATGAATAGACTTAAAAAATTTCAAAGTGTTGCCGTTACAGGAATATTCAAAAATGGATAGTAGACTCTCTCACATCTCATCATCTTGAGAAGATTTTCATTTTCAACACAAATCGTAGACTTCTCTCATCTCATCTTCACCAGATTTTCATTTTTCATTTTCAACACGAATCGCGATGATGGGTCTGTTTTTATGCAGCTCAAAATAGAAAGTATTCAAGGTTTTGTTCCCCGTGGAGTCAACATCATGGTCCAAATGAGGGGCATCAATAGGCCGCCTCCGTCAACTTGCATTTCCAAAAAAAATTGTGATCATTTGTATGAAACAAACTTTTTTTTTCAGTCATTGCAGACAATTTAATAAAAGTAAGGTAGACAATTTAATAAAAGCTTTGCAACGACTGTTTTTTTGTTTTTTTGTTTTTTTGTTTTTTATTATTATTCTCCGGTCAACGGGGTTCCTTTTAGGTCAACTGCTTGTTCAATTGCGCTAGCCAGGGGCCTTTCCTTTACACATGTTGTACCCAACCCAGCTTGACATGTGTGACAGGTACACTGGGGTTGATGTTTTTGGACGTCACAGGATTGGTATTCTCAGGCTACGTCGAATGATGTGCAATTTGAATCCGCGACGATGGAAACAACATTAGAGACACAAGTGGAGTCAAAGTTACCATCTGAGTGAATGGAATTGAAAACACGTCTTCATTGCCATTTGTTATCATCTTGCACGGCAAGAAGACCTGCAAAAAAAAATATGGTGGAAGAAATCAATTGCAAAATGCAATAAGTGCGTACTGTAGAATATAAAAAATTCTACGAAATATATTCATTGTATGTGGATAGGTATAATGGTGTTGTACTGGGTATATCAATACTATTTTTCTTTATTTTTTATGAAGAAGGGTATAAATGTTGATATTAATATATGCATGCTATTAATGATGTTTTTAGTGGTTGTTCAATACTTATATTAAGGTAGTATGCTCTAAAAGCGACCATTTAAGAACTGGTTTGCCTTTTTCATAGGTTGAAGTGGACAGAACTATTTTTTGATCATTTTTCAGAAAAATAAAAATAGATGTGGAACCTAACACAAGTGGTTTTGTATTTTTCCAAGCATTTTTTATTTAGTTATAAATTTTCAAAGATTCTGGACATAGGCACCTATTTGTGATCATAGGTCTCCCAAAATTCGTCCACTTGCAACTTGTAAAGAGATGTGCGAAAATCAAAAACAATGATTGGTTCTTGCGATAGAAAAACAATTTTCCGTTGATGCATTCAATTGCTACAGTGGTCTATTTAAGGATCACATCATCTCCATTCTCCACCTAAAAATAGGGGCGCTTTGAAGAAGATGGACACTTTTAGAGCATATTACCTTACACCACAAATTTGAAAGTCATGGAATGTAAATCTAACCACCACCCAATTCTACCATAATTTAAAAGAGTACACCATTATAGAATGGTCAGTATAAGATTGTTCAATTTTTTTGGTTTTGGGGGTACTCCAATGATAAAATGTCTTGGACATTCCTACATTGATGTTCTATGATGCAGACAATTGGTATATAGGAGTACAATATTCTTACTAAATGCCTCATGAGTTATTAAAAAAATTCATAATGTAAAATACAATTGACATTTTATGTTATGCATAATTAACATTTCATTTTTACTCAATCTCAATCAAGGATACCAAATTTCAATTTTGAAAAATTAGCACTTCATTTTTCGTGACTTTTTTAAGGTATATTTCATAGTTTTACCTAGAGGATGCACTATACAATAATCTCTAAAGATTGTTTATGATATATTTTCTAAATATTTCCAAAATTCCAAAATGGAAAATATTCTAAAGATGTATATTACTTCATACTCCTTTGTCAAATTAAATAATTTTCATGTATGAAACCTTGAATACCATTTTACTATCATCTAGCATGCAATAGTTTTTTTTGTTGATCTAAAAATAATTTCATCAAGTGCTAAATTTTCACTCCAACTTTGCTATGAGTTGGATTCCTAGTTGTATACTATGACCAATATAGGGCATTAGTACAAAGATTTTGCATAATACTACTTTGTATGAACACATTATGGCTTTGGGCCGTTTGGAGCCACTTGGGGGTTAATAAGTGGAGAAAGAAGAATATTATGCAAAGAATAAAAAAGAAATTAATAAAAGTTCTAATCGTATATGTGAGACAAGTCTCTATAGTAAAGAAAGATTGACAAATGCCAAGGTTCTTATTTACTATTAACTATAGTTGGACTATCGCTTGAATTGTACAACATAAATCATGAACAATCTATTTTTCTAATATAAAATTATAATTGTACACATTGAAATTAATTTATCACATTCCAAAACACATGACCATCTATGTAGAAAGACAACATGTTTCACAAAATTGACTTAGCAAATTATCACTTGTAAGAATGGTACTTTGTATAGTATAGGCACTTCATAGAACCCACTTGCATCCTGCCTTTAAAGCCCTTTAACCCCTAAAGTCCCATTGTCCCTTCAAGGGACAAAATGGATACCAAACAGGCTCCTACGGACTCAATATTTGTTCTTTAGTGAAGATAGAAAGTGAGTTCTTTAGTGAAGATAGAAAAATATATCATTTTAGCTTTAGAGATATATAATTTTATTTTCAATCAATGCCCGGGAGCAAAAGATATAGTACAGAAAGCCAAATTGAGTGGGTAGAGAAAAAAACTCAAATAAACATTAGATGTGTTTTCAAGCCTCTAGAAGGCCGTTTCATCCTTGTTCCCAGTCCTGTGAACACTGTTCTACTGCCCAGAATATGTAATGATTAAATTTTTTTTTTAAATTTTAACTTTTTTTTAACTTTTTTTAACTTTTTAATTTTTTTTAAAATAAAAAATAAAAAAATATTTTTTTATTTTAAATAAATAATTAAATAATATGCTGCCGATGTGGCATCGCCCGACCACATCAGCATGCTGATTTGGTAGCATCGGAACGCCTTGGGAACGCTGTAATAACTCACAGTCTTTTGTAGGGCTGAAATCTCCTCTAATGCTTAAAACTATTTATTTATTTATTGTATAGATTGTATTTTTATCTACATGGGAAGCTTTGATTCATTCCATTTGGATTTGTTATGCAAAAATTATGAACAATCTTATATTAGAGCATCTTCTTGAAAAAATAACTTATAGGATTCATTTCTATTATCAAATTTCACATTTTACCAAAAAAAAAATGTTCCATAAGGTTAAGATTTCTTGCTAGATCAATCTCACCGTTGAGATCAGTGTGTTTGAATTCCATCTTAGAGCTATTAACCCCTAAATGCCCAAGGCACCAAAATTTCATGTTTGCAAAACTTTGAAGTTAAATAAAACCTAAACAAAATGCTATCTTTAGTAGTTTAAATTTTTGGAAAGTTATTTTTGAAGTCTAGTTTTAGCATCAAAAATACGATCTTGAAAATAAATGATAGTTTTTCTATTCAAGATTTTGTGCAAGAGTACCCACTGCAATCTTGACTTCCCGTAGTGTTGAGAGCTCTTAGAAATGAGCCTCAAATACACTAAATCTTGGAGAAAAAATCACATTCAAAATTCATTTAAAAATATTATAGAGTAGATTTTGAAAAGCCATAAATTGATTGGAGTTACACATGTTAAGCCCTTTAACCTCATATTTTTTTGGTCATCAACTTTTTAGATTTGACTTGTGAAAAGAGGATTGAAATACTTCACATCACTTTTGTAGTTTTAACACCCTCATGGTCAAACATTATAATCTTTCACTCCATAAGTGATATTGTTGTGTTTTCTTTTCCTATGAGACCTCTAACATCTCTAGTTTGAATTTGTACAGTTACAAATTCAAAAAAATTGATACAACTTATCAAAATGTTGGTATTTTGTTCAATTTGGAGCAAATTCTAAGAAGCTCAAAACAGGCCTTGGGCATTTAGGGGTTAATGGTTTAGTTTTCCCTTCAATCTTAAACCTACTTCTACATAACAATTTTTTCATGAGTGAAAACTAAGTATGTTTTGTTAGAATTTTTTCCTAGACTCTCAACTCAATTCTTCATCATACAAAATTAGAAATTCAAAATTAGTAGATCAAAAAATTTAAGTTAGCAAGATTCAAAGCCAAAAAATGTAGTTGAGCAATGTGCAAAAAAAATTGTTTCTTTCACTTTAAATGCAAATATCATGTAATCTGCACGGTCAAAGTTTTTGAAATTTCTCCCATACATTTTTGCACTAGTCTAATACAAGATGGTATGGTTAGATATGCAAAACTAACATTAATTTTTTTTTGCTCTTTGGAGTGGAAATGGCAATTTTGAGTGGTTTTTGATGGAAAAAAGGCCTTGGGGACTTTAGGGGTTAATTGTCAAAAGATGGAGTTGACCCCTGTAGAGTCAAATCTTTAAATCTTACACTTTATATGCTCCATTTTTCCACTTTTTACCTCTAAAGTTTCTTTGACTATATTTGGGCCTAAAACTCTCAAAATTGCCATTTCTAATTTTCTAAACCTAAACTTTCCAAACTTTCAACTGTAGAAAATTGAAGTAAGTTTTTATAGCTATGTGTATGGAAAATTTTATCATATTTGACCTCATGGATTGGAAGATTATAGTGTTTGAAAATAAGACAATGTTTTTTGAAGCATGCCCAACACAATCAACCAACTCTGACCACTCCACAATTGAATATTTTGCACTATGGAAAGTTGAAAATTCATAGATTTAGTGATGCTTCATGAATTTAGGTACTTCCACAACAAGTTTCACATTCATTTGGATCAATAGAGCACATGCAAGTAATTTTTGCAACAATAGCATGTCCTCAAAAAACACTATACACTAGCATGTTTTGCAAAAGATTTTCTACACAATTTTTTCAGTGAACCCAAGATTTGAATGATGCACATGAAGATAGTTGCCATTACAAAATAAACCAAAACACTTTCCAAAAAAATATTATCTCATAAAGATGTGCAATAATGAAGCCAAGGGGCTCTAATGTAAATCCTATGGTTAGAGCTCAAGTTGCCTAGAGAATGGCAGTTTGAATTGGGCTAACTCCTTTGCCCTAACCTCCTAAGACCCCACTCCATGAAGATCCTCTCATAGCTTGGAAGACCCCCCTAGCTTGATGAAGATTTGCCTTTAGAGCTTGATGAAGTCCATCATATGACACTCTGGGGGTGCTTTGGCCACCAAAAAATTGAGGTCATTAGCTTAGCATTGCATGTTCAATATACTATAAGCAAATAGCGATTTTTGAAAATTTTCCTAGACATTGGAACTCTAACATGGGCACTTTTAATTCCAAAGAAAGTTTTAAAAAATATAATAAATGCCTTCAAAAAATAATAAAAACTTGTATATAAATTATTTTACATATTTTGACAAACAAAAAATATGAGATGCATACTTGACATTTAGCAAAGGAAAATTTATAGATTGAGATTAGCCAAAGATTATGTACAATGATATATTCCCAAGGTCATCATGATATTCTCAAAACATCTTTTCTTCCCAACACATGTATTTGTTTCCACAATTTCGGCAATTAAAAATGTTTTGGGACAACTTACACCATTATTACAAACAACGCATAAACCTTGTGGTTTTGATACTGAAGGAGAGTAATATCTATTTCTAGGCTTCAATTAGGTGGATTCCTTTGCCACTCTAGTGTAAGATGTCTACATAGTTGCATGCGGAATTGTATATGAGGGTGATTGCAAGAAAGACCGAATGATTTTGGTAGCATTCTGTCAAAACTGTGATTTTTTGCGTTTAGTACTATGAATACTACAATACTACGAAACGGAGCAATCTCAGCCGTTGATCTGAAAAATCAACGGCCAATAGTACTATTAAGTATTTAATAGTACTGAAACAATGCTATTTGAAAAAATGATAGTTTGTCACAGAAAGTAGATAAAATTAAGTATAAATTAATAATAATTTGAAAATCGTGAATAAAAAAAACTAAAAATTGGCCATTTATAAAGATTTGATAGTGATTACGTTTCACCAAAAACTAAAAGAACAAAACCATCATGAATGTCTGGAGCACTATGCGCAAGGGACCCCCTATTTTGCATGCATGTTGAAGACAAAGAATTGTGTTTTTTTGAATGCCCTTTGGTGGGCACATGCTCATCTAATGTGGTGGAAATAGCCTACAAACAATTCAAGTGAGCATCATAATTTTTGGATGCTCCACAGTACTAAAAATCCCTAAATTGCAAAGTGTGACAAATTAGCTAAGTTGACATTTAATTATAAAATTATTTTTCAAAATTTATGAAAAATAATGAATCTCATGATTTCTCAATTAGCCATCTTCAATAAAAAATTCAAGTCCATCAGCTTTATTTTCTGAAAGTTATGATTGATGGCAACTCAGTCACTTTAATTGTGACGCCAAATAGGCTTGCAATCACCCATGAGTCACTAGTTTCCTCAAAGTTTCACCATTCTTGTATTCATCTACATAAATAATGAACATATTGACAATTGTCATGTCCAAAAGGAATAGGAAAACCTCATGCTACTGTACGTAGAGTCAATTTTGGCAACAAATATGAGACTTTCAATTAGTCCTCCACGTGGACTCTTGCATGCACTTTGTATGATTCACAATAGATAGGAGACATTTGCACACTATTTCAAACTGCTCCATTGCGCTATGACACACTAATAAATAGGAACTCCACATGGGGGTGAATAGGCTTTGCATGTGTTGAAAAGATAAACACCAGTTGCTTGTCTTTCCAAACTATTGTATTCATTTTTTATGTTTCATGCATTTGCCATTCTAGTACTTTTTGGACATTTCTATTGAATGCCTTCATATTCTTCTTCAACACCTTTCATATTTTGATTCAATTATAGGGTCATTTTTTGTAGCATTTAGCTTGGTACTAGCTATATTGTGATTTGTTGGAATTTATTTATTTTTAAATATGGATAATTAATATATTACTAAAAAAAATATATCACAAAATTTGACATTTAAAAAAATGCAGTTGAAAAGTTATTTGCAAAATAGAGTGATACAATTTTTGAAGAAAATAGACACTTTGATGTTTTTATTAGTAAAATGTAGGAAAAAAAATTTACAAAGAAACCAAAAATTGAAAATTTGGAAGAATTTCATGATGAAGAGATTTCACCAAAAGAATGATCCTTAAACCATCTTCAATGTTTAGAAATACGCACGCAATGGAGCCCTATTAGCATGCATGTGGACATAAAATAATGTTAATTAAGTGCCCTTTTTTAGGTACTTGTCCGCCTAGTGCAAGAATAGACCACCAAAATTTAAACTCTAGATCATTAATTTTGGGTATTCCCTAGTATTGAACCCCCTAAAATCATAGTGTGAGAAATTAACTAAATTGAAATTGAAATGTAAAATGATTTTTGAAATTTTCTAAAAAATTAAGGGATATAAATCATGTAATTACTATCAAGTTAGACATCTCCAATAAAAATTTCAAGTTAATTAGGTTCATACTTCAAAAGTTATAGTGGATGACAAATCCATCACTTGAAAATGTGATGCAAAATAGTACCGGTCTTTCTTGCAATCACCCTACAATACACAGTCCTTAAGGCATAAATCCCTCTAGACATGAACACCTTATGAGCCCAATAGACGTAAAATAATTATCTATAGTAATTACATACCCTTTCTTGTTATACCCATCCAATAAATACAACACTACATCATGTATTGAATTAGACTCTGCTCAATCAGCTTGTCCCCTTCTAGAACTTGAGATTTTACAAAATATAGCTTAAAATTTGGTAAAAATTTGGGGACTTAATCTACCAAATACCACACCTTCATCCCCCATTTTTGAGGTTTGGGAGGCATGTACGAATGTGACATACAATACCCTTGTACCTTATCATCATTAATTTTCATCAATTGTCACAAAATTTCCTACTTTCCAACATCTCTTGCAAGCATCTGTAATTGAATTTAGCAACCACCACAATTGTCCCATCTTATCATATCCAGGCGAATTCTTCTCATGTACATAAGATGTCATATTTGTAAGATGCAAACAATTAATGATTGAAATTGGATTTGAGTCATAATTTGATATAACGAAATAATGAAATGTAGAGTCTTCCTTATGTCAACAACACTTTGACTAGGTTTTCATTTCATTCCCATGTACAATAGAAAGGCAATGAATGCTATCAATCCAAAGATGGTCAAATCCTCCCACTCCTCCCACTCCATTTCTCCATCCATACCTTATTGTAGCATATAAATTTGTTTCAAGTAAAATGGAAAGCATCAAGTCATCATTGTAGGAAGCATGTTCTGAAAGAATTTAGGCCTACATAGACTACTAAATTCTACCATCTCTAGATCATATGTTATAGAATTTTTTCTCCAAATGGCATTTCTATACAAATGCTTTATGTCATTCACAAATCCATTGTCATCGTTAACAGAGGCACCCAATCATTATCTCCTTCCACACTTTCATAATCCGGTTTGGAATCTTCATCTCCACTATCAAACTTAGGGCATTTGGTAGGAACCCTCATGAGTTGTCAATACTCAATTTGACAGCCAAGAGAGTGACCATGGAAGTACTCATCATTATTAATAAAATAGGGATCTTTATCCAAATTCTCTCCACCACCCACTTTATAACCTATTTCATCTTCTATATGATAATGCACAATATTTGGTGACTTTTTTCAATATCATTCTCTATTATTCCAATATAAGTGAACAAAAAGTTCTCTAAACTTAAAATTGTATTTTACATTTTTTCTACAACTAATCTAAAACTATGCCCTTCCTTATTCACTAGTTCCTCCATCCCCATGACATCCTCCAAATCCATGTCCATCCTTGAAATCACTAGTCCCAACTCCATATAACCATCCCATGACTAAGCCAACAACTTATTCCCCACCCACCCAGCTAAATAATTCCAAATTGACTTAGTGAGAGGCTCCCTCCAACTAACGGCTCCTAATCCAAGTATCTAACATGTGCCCCTACTTTTGAACCCGAATCTCACTCCCTAGCCCAATCAATATCCATCCACCCTACTAAGCTTATAAGTTGGTTCCCATTAGAGCTATACCTCGTGACCATGACTATGGAGCTCCCTACTCCCACACTCATGTCGCATTGTTGAAGGAAAATAATGACCTACTTGGAAATTATCCTTTTAGTATAATAAGTTAGTTCCAAGGGAGATGGTCAAGTAGGAAATTTTCATGCTAATTAGAATCTCTAAAATAAAATTGAAATATCTCAATTTAAATTCAATACATAGACAAAAACATTACTACAAAGACACTCAAAAAAATCCAATTTGGTCTTAATATACTTGATCCAACTAACTTAACACACATTTCATTATCCAAACTTCCAATTTGGTATCACACTTATAACTCAATTTATTAAGCTATCCCAACTTGTGTTGCACTCAACACTCCTTAACACACTCATAAATTTTCAATTAGGTATATAGATCACTTCTACATTCACATATTGATTCCATCTTTCCACACAACTATAATTCACATCACAAAATCTCCAAATTGCACACAATTCTAAATACACATTCACAATACAAGTCTGTCACAATACATCAATTTGGCAAAGAATACTTTTATATTAATTTCGAAATTGATGATCAAATCACCATTACAAATGATTCACAGTTTGTACCACTTTTGATCAACTTTCACTTACAACACCACAACATTCCAATCACATCAACCAACATTGCTTCTAACTCACAGATCATCACCAGATTCACTCCCATTGGTTTCAAAATATCTTCTTCACAACATTAACAACATCAACTTCATATCTCCTTGTACCTGGTGACCTCTTCAACTTCCCGTCACTCCCAATTAGGACACATCTCAATCACACCAAATTCTAACACCATTCCACTCTTCTCATTAACTCACACATAGACATATCTCTACAACTCAATCTTTCGCACAACTCTCACACAGGAAAAATGCACACAAATACATAGCACTTGTGGTTGGGATGCACACTGGATATCTGGATAGTGGGTAAAGAAAAATGAAAGAGAAAGCAACCTAATAGGAATTCCAAACTGACAGTTATAAGTAGGGGGATGAAGATGACACAACTAATTTCCAACAACCAAATTGGAATTGATGCAACTACCATACATACCAACCACTCTCAAACTTCCATGACTCAAACTCACCCAATTGGGCAGCCTATTCCTCCAACTAGGCATTTCTGTCACTTCATCCCACTAGGCCTATCCCACAAGCACATTGAAAAAACACTCCCAAATTAATAAATGAACACCCAAAATCACCAACGTGGGGCACAATCAAACAAACATCTTGACAAAAACAAAAAAAATATACACCAAACAAAAAAGAAAATCCCCAAAATAAATCTGAACAATATATTTACTCCCCCAAGATTGTACAGGGATCTCCTTCCTCTGACTATTGCTGCAAAATGGACTTCATCTAGGCACCGGAGGCATCCACTTTGCTTGGACTTCTAATTCATGTTTCTTAGTCTTAGTATGCTTGCAATTGATGCAATTGATGTGTGTTTCTATAGTGTGTAGTAATTCTGAAGGCCACCGTACCATAGTTCTTCTAGACTAAGAGCATCTTCTCCCACACAATTCTCTTCATCAATGTTATTTTTCTAAAATTTCCTCACAGTTTGCCTCTATCTACAATCTCAAGCTTTTGACTGTCCAGGTAGTCTTAGTCGTGATTAGAAAGAGTTTGAGACACAATAGGGTTAAAAGGTTCATCCAAAAAGGTTGCCCAAGCTAAGATTGGTGGTGGTTGTATGGTGTGTGTAGAGATGGAGACAATTTGTTGCTTGGAGTAGCATATATGAGTTGTTTGCAATTGGGAGCTCCATCATGGAGCCTAGAAGTATACCATTGGCTACAAAATTGAAGCAATTCTTTGGTGTGGAAAAACTTCCCTTCTCTCATGATTGTTTGGTATAGTAGAAAATGGTAAGATTAGGCTTCAATTCAATGTGCATAGTCAATCAAATTTCTTAAAGAAGAATTGTGAAAGAAATAGTTCAAAGAAAAATTCCATAGTGACTCTACTTGCTTAAAGAAGAAATCTATATGTCTCAAGAACTCTTTGATGCTTATTTGTATTGGATGTAGGCTCCTTGGGCCAAGTCCTTGTAACATGAAGAACCAGTTGTGCACAAAGGGCATTGGTTTGCAAGAAAACTATGAGAGTTTGCAACTCTCTCCTTACAAGAGCAATCTCTTCCCCTCAATGCCAAATCTCACAAACAACATGAGAGACTTGCCTAACCCATTTTCTACACTCTTCATTAGATGTGACAACTTTTGCTTCACAAGTGTTTGCCATTGTTCTAACTTTTTAGTGTCTTCTTTGAATGTAGTGACAATGGTAGAAGTAGACTACTTTCAATTGTCACAAATGGAAGGAAGATTATGTTGATGATGAGTAGTCATTGAAGAGGCATGTAGGTGTAGGAGCCACCATTTTGTGCTATGGTTCAAGATTGAAGTTCTTTTTTTGAAGAAAGCAGCCTCCCAATTAGAAATTTGCATTGATGTTAAATACCCATTGAAGAAGCATGTAGGTGTAGGAGCCTTTTGTGCTATGCTTCAAGATTGGAGTTCTTTTTTGGAAGAAAGTAGCCTCACAATTAGAAATTTGCATTGATGTTAAATAGCCATTGACCATAGCACATAGGTGTTGGAGTCATCATTTTGTGCTATACTTCAAGATTTGAGATTTATTTTTGAGATGTCAGAACATCCAAAATAGAGCTTTGTATTGATGATTTGTAGGTGAAGGTTGTCATATGCAATTTGCCATCACAATTTGGTGTGCAAGATTCTATTTTGCATGTAATTTTAACTTCAATAAAACTTCTTACATCATAAATATGTAGTTTTTTCTTCTCATGATTATGATCCAACTCTCTGTTATGGTTTCATCATGATTTTTTGCAATCAATTTGGCTTGATTTGCCAAGAGAATTGACAAAATTTAAATTTTGAAAACCTTTTTGGTTATTGTTGCCTACTTATATTAGTAGTCTCATAATGAGGCTCTTTGTTTGTAGATATTAGATACCAAAGCCATTGAAGCCCAACCTTACTTAAGACCACTCCTAAATCTCTTTGAAGCCCCCAAGATCCCGCTCTCAAAATCACTCAGGTTTAAAGATTTGTGCCTCACTAGCCTCTTTGGAGTCTAACTTCCTGTGCTGGCACTCCCGACTTCCATCTATGGTAGCCCTTCATTGAACCTCTCTTCTAAATTGTGGTCCCCATAATTCCCCTTTTAGTATTGGGTACCACATACCTATTGGTCTCAATCAAGGCAATCAATTGCTACCTCATTTGCCTAAGTACTTTCGAGCCCCATAACATTTGTATCTTGACAACAATTTCAAAAAGATGAAGCTTTAGTAAAAATTTCAAAAAATTATGTTGAAGGCTTACCTTACATGACCTTGCCCAAACTTGCCTATAGGAACTTATTGCCCTTAAGTTGTAGAGAGTTTTTTTTTTTCAAATTGAAATGAAATCACCCAATTGTATATACCCAAACACCTCCACTACTCAATTGCATCATCTATCTCCAAATTTGTAATAGTTCAACTATTTGACCATAGATTCATCACACCTACATAATTCCACAGAAAAACCACATGAAAGGATGTCTTATTCTATGTAGACTAAAAATGGTTTAAATCCCAAACAAATTCATTGAACCAAAATTAATTTAGAATGATTATCATGAAGATCATGAAGCAAGTATTCAATCACCTTATAAGGATAGTAAATATACCATTCATCACTATTTTCCACCCACCTACTACTAAATTGTCATGCAAAGGTTGTTTGAAGTATTACCAATACCACTTGAATGCATTTGTTGTCCTTGTAGGATGTCTTCAACTTTGCTTATAGCATGACATATTCACAAAATAATAGAGCCTTAAAGCCTTGATAAAAATGCCTCTTAGAAGACAATTCGAAAAGTTGAAGCACTTTAAATTGTCAATAGAAGCATTTTCGTATCTTCCATATATCCACATGGTGAAAATTTTGTTGAAGCAAATTAGCAAATGTACTAAAAGCTTTTGCAAATTGAATTTTCTATTGCCCACGGAATATGTAAAATTTTCAAAAACAATAGAGTGTTGCTCCTACAATTAAGGTACTTGGCAATATAAAGTGCCATTACCTTATGACACCCTAAGATTTCTCTTAGTCTGGACTCAGAAAATCAGAAAATTAACAAAATTTCTCCAAATTCTTATATGAAAATTTTCTGATCATTTGACAACAAGTAAAAAAACCTTGCTACTTGTAATTGTTACTTTACCAACGCACATCGATGAACTCTTTGAACGGTTGCTTCCCTTCTCAAGGAGATCCCCAATCCACACTGATTATGAATTATAGTACCTTTTTAACTTCTTTTAGGTATAATTAACGTCAAAATTTGAAAAAGTACTAAAAGGATGCTATATAAGGACACTGAGATTACAAACGAACAAAGCCAATTCAACATTAACCCATCAAAACAATGCAGCAGTAATATAAACCAGCAGTTGATGATCAGTGAGAAGACTACAAAATACACGCCACAGAACGAAAGAAAATGCACAACTTTAGTCAAAGCGGGACCAGAAAAGTGTCACCGAACAAAACCTTGCCTTGTTGAAATGCAGAAACTCATGGGCAACAAGGCGGAGACTGTTTAAGAATAATGCTGTCTCGCTGCAACGGGCTCCCACGAGGGCTGGATGGATATGAAGTGGGTACTCCCACTCCCGAGCTGCAGGAAGACGCAGGCCCTAATGGAGAACTAAGTCTTCTTCTTCTTTTAATTGGTTCAACCTGATGTCGTTGTGCTTTGGGTGAGTTCAAAAGTTCAGAGACACGAAAGCTTTGCTCGCTTCTGGGCCCTTATTTGAGCTTCCATCCCAAATTACTAGTCATAAAAACGAGTTCCGCAGGTCGCTTCCATAATACAAAGGGTTTTGTGGACTCGGAGAACCTTGGCCTTACGGTAGGCAGCTCGACATTAATAAGAATGCCAGAATAATTGCCTCTGCCATTTGCACATCCTATGGGACAGCAAATCAAAACGTCGCAATGGCGGCTCCAGGGGTCAAACCACTCGTAGCTCCGCAAGGAAGGCTGCACACAAATCTAGAAAGAGATAAGTGGGACCTTCGATTCTTTGCATGTCCAGCAAATACTTCTCCTCTCGCATCTTGAACAGCTGCAGTCATACGCAACAAGCAGAAACTAGTACTTCAGTATTTCACGTTATAAATAGGCGTTCAGTAAAATGAGATTGTTTCAGGAACATTAGACATCATAAGGAGAATCTCCCCATTCATCCATGGACAGGTCTCCATATGGTGACACCAATCATAAGGAAGCCTCCCCGTTATGAAGGAGGAACAGTCTAATCTGAAAAGACTATTTCAGGTTATAAAACCAAGTAAAACGAAACATGGCTAATCATGTTCAACATACAAGAAATTTTGTAGTGTAAATGCAATTAAGAGTTTTTTGACAGAACTTTCACATAAATTACTACAATATGATATCATTGCATCCCAAATCCATTTCAATAATTTTCACCAAAAAACACTTTGTTTGAAATCAAACTTAGAAAGAATGAAAGAATTCAAGTTTCAAATATTATATTGGCCATCACCATGGTACTAAATATACAATCTATAATTCCAAATCAACTTTTTTTCGTACATTGATTCCATAATATTCCTCTATATTATGTTTTATAATGAATCTTTGCAAAATTTCACAAATGGAGAGACCTTGTCCTTTAAGACATTCACACCAAGGGAGGAAGTACAAAACGCAAGAGGTTAAGAGTTCAAACTCAACTGAATTGTTTGTACGATTTGTACCAAGGTGACAAATCTTCACCCTAATCCAATATGGCGCATAACATTGCTTCGTGGATTATATCTAAAACTCTTCAAGAATATAATTTACAACCATGGGATTATAATCTTCTTAATCATAATTAGGTTTTGTAAGAGATAAAAGAGGGTATTCAAACCCCACAGGGAGGGTGGGTCGCTTTGTTCCTTGCTCACCCCTAGAGGATTCTATTTCTCTGCCTTCTGTCAATTAACTATTTATCTCGAGAGGAATATTTATCCTCACATAAGGTAACCCCACAAGGTTAAAATATATAATCACCCTTTCTTCACCCTAGTGCGGATGTACCCTCAGGGGTTGAAATACATACCTGCAACTCGAACTTGAGAACATTGCTCTCAACACCAGACTCGTTGTCTTTGTTTCCAGGAGCCACTGAACCTGGCATACCATGCTGCTCTGCTGGCCAGTGGCCAGAAGAAACTCTAGGCACAGATCCAGCCATTGGGGAGTCATGATTTTCTGAGGCCTTGTCAATCGAACTTTGGTTCGGTGCAACCCACCGGCACTTCAAATTATAAGCACCTGTTTTCTTCCAGTTGATGTCCAAATCACGGAGTGTCTTCATCACTTCAGAAATTATCTCTTTGGGATGTGATCGTAACTGCAAACGTCATCATCAATTGTCTACAATGAACCATCATGAATTATCAAGAATCTTCTTACAATGAGAAAGGCTGACAAGTATTCCAAGTATCGAATGGAAAGTGATGAGCCTATCAATATACATAATCAAACTGAATACTACATTTATTGTAGCTTGTCACCTTTTACAAGACTTTCGATCTATAATATACTAAGAAAAGGTAACAAAATACTGGAGTGACCGAGAGAAAAGGGGAAACATAATCACGTATCAATATATTGATCATTTCAGTACCAAGGGATTCATTCCATGCAGGTAGGGTCCATCAACATACGGAAGGTCTAGACAAGATTTCAGACATACCTGGATACCTAGGACCCATTTCCTCTCAGCGGCAACCCTCTGTTGTATCACAGAGGGAGAAGCTCCTCTTCGGTCCATGGAAGGGGTATGAGTTAAAGTACTCTGATAGCGCCCACCATATGCATCCACCATCGGGGACATTGGGGACATTGGATTTAAGAGCTCCTGCATCATATAATACCTTGGTATAAGATAATGCTTCTAACATAAATAAAGACCCTGAAAAGAAATTGTTGCCTATCATATACCAATGTCATGAACATCATGTAACTTGAAAAACACATTTCCATCGTTCAAAAGGTAGGTTATGATTTCTTCTTTCTATGGTATATTTTGCAATAATATTGGGACTATTAGGGCTATGTTTGGGAACGTAGAGGTTCATCACTGGCGAAAACATGACAAGCTGATCAGTACAGCATGACACTAACCTTAGCTTCATCAAACTCAGAGCCAAGATATCCATTCGATAGCCGCCGACGGTTGTCCAGCATCAAATAGTATGCCACCGTCGCCTGCAAAAAAGAAGAATTCAGTTGAGGAATGAACAGAAGATACCAAGAAAGAAAATTCTGAAAAAAAAAACAGAATGCTAGGAGTTATTAATTCGATCTTGCACGTGCTATATACTCTGTAATATTTTTACCACTCCTCTAAATCTTATCAAAGCTTTAGATTAATGTTACTACAAAACCAATGAAACAATTTGTCTTACTGAATAGCAATTACCTTGTTCTGCACGCGGCTAAGCAACGACTCAATAAGTTGAGCTCGGTCAAAATTCAATTGAACCACTCGTTCTAGGATTTCTTCGTCAATCTGAGGTAGAAAACAAACCACAAAGTCTCAACTCATGTGCAAAGCACCACTTGGTTGTTACTATATAGTCATACGGTGAACTTCCAATGGTCAGTCTTGAATGTAGTGGGTGAAAGAGTGAAAGCAACTCTTGAGAAATCCACGTATAATTAAAGAGAAAATCAGGTAGAGGATTAAGCAGGCATCTTACCCGTTTAGCTTGCTGCGTTGTATCAGGAGGGGGAACAGCAAGGTAACGAGGTAAATGACTTAAGAACCAAGTGTGCTGCCGAATTTCAGGGATTGTCACTCGCTTCATAGGATCCACAAGCAACATCCTTGGAATAAGATCCCTCGCTCCTGGAGACAAATGACTAGGCAGCGTGTAAATACCACCCTGATCAGACAACAAACCACAAAATGAGTACCCACAACAATAACTCATACATTCAAAACACGAGTTTTAGCAGAAAATCAATGCACATCGCCTTTTGCTGACGTGAAACGTTCTCCACACAGATTGGCGTGAGGTCAAGTTTCAAAAAGCAGGGTAATGCGTACATTTGGATTCGAGGAGACCAATACAAACAGTCTTAAGCAAATTCATAGCTTGCATATACAGTGAAGTGGCTAGACAGTAGGTGAAAAAACAAAAACGTACCTTGATTTTTTTGAACAAATTTGGAATGTTTTCATCGTCAAAGGGTAAAGACCCACATAAAAGAGCATATAGAATAACGCCACAGCTCCACACGTCCACCTCTGGTCCGGCGTAGAGCTTCCCTGATATAACCTACAGTGTTGAAGACAAGTCAATATAAAGGGGCTATGCTTGACGACTCGGCTTTGTGCAGATCCAGCCTATTCTGAACCTTACGCAAAGTTCAAGGGGTATGCAATTGTGGCTATGCTGGACATATTCATTGTTCATTCAATACTGAAGCATCAAAACCACCTACAGTCACGTGTCGCTTTTTCTAAATAACAGTTTAACTCCTAAAAGACCAAGGATTCTTGGTTGATCATGTTGTGAAAAGTATAATTCAGATGGCCAAAGAAAGCCCCCGAATGACCTACTCAAAACTGCTAAAAGAAGCATGAGGCTCAACTTGGGCTTCTTGGTCAGTTAGAAGGCTACTTCCATTGAACTTCACATCCAATGAACCTGTCTTTGTTGTGACCAAACGAAACTCCACACATTCAATGTGTGGCTTTCGTTGGAGGTTGTGTCAACTACAAACTTAGACTACTATGTATGATGCAGCTTGCCTTGTGCATGTCTTCTTGATGGGCTTGATTGTGGCTAACATATTAATATTTTCTTATTCAGAGTGCGAAAACCTGCAACTTGGTCCATGCACCCAACACAAAAATCAAAACATCCTGTTGACACCTTACCTAGTGTGTCATATCACAACGACTCATTTACAAAAGTAGTATCAGAGAAGGCGAAGTCAATTATAGAGAAGACTCAGACCTCCGGCGCAGCGTAATTGGGACTTCCACAACTCGTTTTAAGGAAGTGTCCATCTCTCATAATGTTGGACAGCCCAAAATCAGCAATCTTGACATTGCACTTGGAGTCGAGGAGCAAATTCTCGGGCTTCAAGTCGCGATGCACCACCATATTCCGGTGGCAGTACTCCACACCGGACACAATCTACGCGCAGGTTCGCACACACATCATAAGTTCATGGTAACAAATCGCTCGAGAAAAGAACGAAACGTTTGAGAAAACAAAATTATATCTACACCCGCAATAAATGACTCACGAGAAAGCAAGTACAAATTGCAGTCTCATTGATAAGTATTTTGGCAAACAAAATACAGCATATACTGTGGATACTCAATTGCAGTGGTTGAAAGCCCACAACAATTAGGAGATGGTAAGCTACCCGCACTAAATTTGAATAATACATATTACTGTAATTACTACGGTCCACAACATATGGTGTATTGTGTATAGCGTAGCGATTTCTCTAGTGAGGTACTTGCAATTCCTTCTGTACCCAAAATGATGCATAAGATAAATCCCCAGGCAATAAGATTCCATTTGACAGATATAAGTCCTCTCAGCTGCGGCTGTCGCTTTTCATTCCCAGCACGCCATCACAAAAGCTCCGAATTCTGCAATTGCACCTCGATATACTCTAATGCATCGACCACATCAAAGTATTACCTCGAGTCCTAAATTACAAGAGATCTCCATGACTTACAACAAGAGTGCAGAAGTCTCATTGGGAATGTCTCCGGTAGCGAAAAGTAACCCTACCTGCTGGAAAAATCGTCGAGCTTCATCTTCACCTAGCCGTCCCTTTTCCACAATGTAGTCAAAAAGCTCCCCCGACTTCACGTACTCCATCACCACAAAAATATCGGTCGGAGTTTCAATAACCTCATATAATCGTATGATATGCGGATGCATGAACAGCCGCAGTATCTTAATTTCCCGCCGGACTGACAACCACGACCACACAGGAGTAGATTAGACACAACAACAGTCTACAACCAATGCAGGGCGCAGTAAGGTCACGAATATCGAAACCCTAGCGAACCCTAACTTCGGCAAACTTCGGGAATCATCGAATGCAAGGCTCTAAGGCCGATTGCTAGCAAGGTAGCCAACCTTTCTCTTCCATGTCCATCGTTTTGACTTTGCGACGATTCAAAATTTTGATGGCCACCTTATGGCCGGTCGGGGAATGCTCCGCCACTTTCACTTTCCCAAAAGACCCGATCCCCAGGGTTTTGCCGAGCTTATAGTTCGGGAGATAATACTCCGCGGCCCCCGTCGGACCCACGGGCCGTCCAGCTGCATCCATCGCTAGTATTCAAATACACTAGGCCTCCACCCTAACACTACCGCCGTCGCCCGTCACACTATCTTACGGCACGGCAAGCAGTCCCGTCGTCGGCGTCGTCATCATCGTCTCTTCAATGCGAGATCTCTCTCTCGTCCAAATTCATCTTCAGCAGGACACTGAATCCGCCACACCCTCACCCGCAAACTCATTCACACTAGATCATTCGTTCCAACAAGCCACTTCCTCCACACGCCACCAATCGATTCCAAGCGAATTCACCACAGTAGTACAACGTGATCAATCAATCCCCGCTATCACACCATCTCCACCAATACCGCTCCTCTCTCGGATCACGACCGAGAAAATCAATCGTCAAAACCTAAATCGCTACGAACCGCAGAACGCGAGTTTTCTTCCTACCATTCGATGCTCCCCTCGCGATTAAACTCGCAAAGCCGCCTCTCATCTCGAGAAGATCCTCTTTTCACCCCCACCCCAAACCCTACGCTCACTCAATTAGCCCTCTCTCTCTCTCGTTCGCTCTCTCACCCCCAACCGCAACTAAACCGAAAACGCCTTCTCAAGAGGAAAAGAAACCGCGAGCAAAACACAACATCTATTCACAAACTTCCACGAAAAGCACGAAAAAGAGCTCCAAAAGGAGCTACTCTCTGTAGTTCCTCCATAGCCAGCAGTTCTTCTTCATATCTTCCTCGGTGGTTCCCCAAAGTGCAATCCGACATCGACACAGTGAAATAGACTCGAAATCTGTCCCCGTGAGAGCAATCTTGAGGCGAGAGAAGAGTGCAAGAATCGGGAGGATTGCAGGGAAAGCTTGCAAACAACAGAGACGACGGAAAGGAAAGTGGGACGAAGCAGGATTCGCACTCTTCCTTAGGAGGGACGGACGGGAGGGGGACGGGACTACGGGGGACGGGAGGTTGAGGACCGGGTGTGTGGGGAAAAAGGTTTTCTCTACGGGTATCAATCGGGAAGATTCTGTGGTCCGTCGCTTTAATCATTTTCCGGCTTTGCTTCGGGGTCGAATGTTTTGTTTTTGGCAACTTTTGGGTTGGCCTATTCCCGACCACTATTCTGCAGGGGTTGTAAAAAAGGGGTCGACATTTCAAATTCGGAGACCAAATTTAAAAAATTTAAAAATATTGGGTTGCTTCAATGGAGTCATGTGAGATGGGTGTCTCCAAAAACAGCCCACTTAGGCTTACTTTTTGTCTAAATAGGCCAATTTAAAAAAAACAATATGCATTTGGTTTAACCCCTAAAGAATCAAGGCGCATGTTGGGCAGAAATTGTGAAAAAATGACACTTTTTAGGGCACTAAGAAAAAAACGAAAAAAAAGGGGGTTTCAAAAATTCAATTGTACAAATTTGTAAAAGACTATTGTGGGAATGAGTGGAAAAAAATTTAGAAACCTTTGACCACATGGATTGAAAGATTATCACATTTGAAGTTAGAGGAAAAAGTTTTTTTTTGTCCATGTCCGACAAGGCCAACACACTTTAAGTCCTCATAGAATGAGATTTTTACACTACACATGGGTTTTTTATTTTACATTTGCATCTTGTATCATGTAAGTTACATAATTGCCAAATTTCAAGAGTAGAGGAGGAGTTTTGCACATGCTTCCTAAAGTTGCCCGAGTTGTCTAAAAAGTTCAGGGCAACATAACTTTTGATCCAGGCACCCAATTAGAAAAAAAATTATATCCCCACTAAAGAAATACATGTTCATACCTTGTGTCAAAATTTGAAGGACATCCATTAAAAAATGACTTCATTCGCACCTACCCAAGATCACATGCATATGTTCAATGGTCATTTGGTCCTTTAGGGGGTAATTCTTGAAGGATGCCCCCCATGACCAAGGTAGTCACCAAAATGTTGTGATTGCTGGACCAATAGGTACATTCTTTGTTTCAATACTAAACATTGGAGTCATCTATCGGACATTTTGGGTCCTCAACGTCCTTCAAGGATTTACCCATAAAAGATGTTGCGGACATTTTTTAGTCGATGAATAATAAAGAATCCTTTTGTGTAGTATAGAAGTGCAACTATTCATCGTCGAAATTTTGCATGAAAAGGGAAGGTCTAGTATAGTAGGTTGACTTCCAATGGGTTCTTTTGGATTTTTTTTAAATCAACTATTCACACAATGCCAAAGAGCTGATTTCCAAGGGCACCAACCTCTCCTTTAAGGGTTAGAGCTTACATTTGGTTTTAAATAGGGTAATAATGAAACTGAACCCACTTTTACTTGCATTTGGGATAAAGCTTATTACATTTGATTTAAGATAGATACATTAGAAAAATCAATGGTCACTTTTGACTTCATTTGGTTTAAAGTTTACATTTGGTTTAAAATTAATAAAGAGATAAAAATCAATCTACTTTTGCTTTCATTTCATTTAATATAAACAAATAGATAAATTAACTTGACTTATCAACTTGAGTTTCATTGTTAGTACTCATGTACATCATGAATAGTAATTTACTATCTTTATAAAGGTTCATTGATTGATTATGTCATAGTACTCTTGTGGATTTTACATTGTAGTTTTGGTTCACAAAACTAAATTTGTATTTAATATAGTTAAAGTATAGACACCATTGGATGGTGATGAATTAAAAATTGAAATATCTTGTTTCCATCCATATTTCAATAATAGCAACAAAATTGGTTATTATAATATAGGTACAATAAGTATTGACATCGAGTGTAAAGTCAATAGGAAATTCTCTAAAAAAATATGGTAAAAATTTTTATTAGACAATTGTTAGTTTCACCATGCATCCAAGTTGAAGTTTATGTTTGGTAGTAGTTATCTTCTGCATATTCTAGTAAAAATAAAAATACAAGATATTTAAATAGTAATTGATTATCATCTTCTATTCCCTCTACAATAATGTTAGGTGGACATGGTTATATGGATAAGGATGATATACACTTTTGGGCCTGATAGAGTTGTCAACAGCATATAAGTTAGGTGAAATAGTTAAATGAGTTGTGACACTAGTACATTGGTTGACGAGGCTGAGATGCTTGAGAAAGATGCTAAAATCTAAAGATGTCAATTTGGATCTTGTCAATCTTTTCTATTTCACTACTTTCAATGAATGTTAATATATATATTTGATCATGCATAATGCCATTATAAGTAGTTAATTTAAAACAACTTTATATAGCTGCTACTATAGTTATTTAGTTATACTTGATGTAAGCAATTCTTCCACACATATGAAAGTTATTTTTTGACTCATTTTACAAGTTATATTTTTTCTACATTTAATTAATTTTGACTATAAATATTTTTATATATTTGAGGGATTCTTTTGATTAAATACAAGTGCAAAAAAGAAGGAAATAGATCTAGATCCTAGAATCTTATCTCTATTTTTTCTACCTAAAGTTTTCACTTCAATTTACATCCTTAAAAAAATGTACGTTCTAAAATTTATGAAGTATTTTTGACACCAATTTTATGATTTTGTGTCAAGTGTACAATTTCTTCCTCCTATTGTTTTGTACAATTTCTTCTAAAGGTACAAAGGACCCTCTAGTGTAGTAGTTGTATTGTGAAAAATACTTTAGTGAATGGATACATATATAATAAGTTGTATAGAGGTAAGGAGCTTTGTGGTGTTTTTATGAGAAGTGGGTGTATCGAATGATGTTTGTCATCAATTATATTTGTTGACTATAATGTTGGAAGACATAGCTTGTGGATTTTCCATGTATGGATTTGAGACATTTAATATTGAGGTTGTTTGTTCTACTTCAGTTTAGAAGTTAGGTGAGTTTATAGGATTCTTTTAGTTGATTGTTTATACAAATGATTTATATAGCAAGTGATTCAATTCTCGATTTGTTATTAAGTCTTGGATGAATTGATGATTTGATGTATGTAATAGTATTAGGTTGATAGTATGTTATGATATATGACTTCATTTTGAATAGAATATAGGTTAAAAGCTGTAAAATATGATTGATAAATCACATCCATATGGTTAATTCTACTACGACACTTAACAATAATTTCCAATAAAATCTAAAACCAAAAATTAAAAATTCATTCTAAAATTCATTATAGATTAGATGTGTGATTTTCATAAGATTTTTTTTCTTTATGTTGATAATATTAAGTTTAAAATATTCAATTTACACTACATTTAGAGTTGCAGACAAAGAAATCTAGTCCTCATTGAGACACTCCTAATATAATCAATACTTTGCCAAATTTTATAACTAACTACATACCTTGAATGCTATAAAAGAGAAAAATAAATGTATTAAATTTTGAGGCATATCAAACAAAGAGAAGTGATAGTAAAAAATTTAAAATTAATAAGCTCAAATCATAATTAGAAGGCTCCAGAAGTTGTTTAAATTCAACCCCCAAATCAACCACTAATCTAGCACCAATTTAATACTAGTCCATTCTCAATTTACAAGAAGCTCGCTTGATTTGAAGCACCTTCAGGTTCTAAAGAGCGGTCTAGAGCCAAAACAATGTTAGTGGATGTTGATGAGCATGGCACATTCACTGGAAATTATAGGTACAAATTTGTACTTGGCTGGGGTTAAAGGGATGGTAGAGCAATAATTGCTTTCACCTCAAATTTTTATACACTTTCCCCTCTTTCTTAGCTTTTAGAATATATAGTTATTTTTAAATTTGGTGGAGAATTGACTATGTGGAAAAGATCAAATTGAGGAACGGACTTTTTTGTCCACATATATTTCTTAAGATTTTTATTTTGTTAATTTCTGTAAGTTCTTTTTTATCAATGATTCCTTGAATTGGAAAAGTTATTTTTTGAGGTCAAACATACCTATAGCCCTTGAAGTATAGGATATTTGTGAAGATTTAAAAAAAATCTATATAATACAAATAGAATAGAATAAACACAAGAATCCACAAACATTTAGTAGGATGAAAAAACCAAGACTAATGTTGAGGTTAATGTTCATCTGTTGTTCAAATTTTGAAAGTCTAGGCTCTAACCCCTAAGCACTCGAGCAACTATTTTTGGGTTGCTACCCAACTTTGGGCAAAAATTTGGGGGCAAAAAATAATTCAAAACTTTTTTTCCTAAGAGATTGGATTGTCTTTCAATATGTGTATTCAAAACTAAGATCGCTACAGTCAAACAAAAATTATAAGAGAAATAGCACAAAGTATCTAGAATTGGCTTGTTTAAAAACTTACTATTCGGAAAAGGTGTTGGTGTTCTGATTACTAGATCTTATGTATTTTTTCTCAAATCAATAGAAACCACAATTTTGAACAATAAAAAAGAAATTCAAATGTTAAAGATAGAAATTGTATTTTTGGCAAATTTTTGAAGTTATATCTTCAAAATTCATTGGAAGAGAATCTAAAAATAATCTTATAATTTTAACCATATGGATACATTCCAATTTTCATGCTTCACATTATCTTCTTTGATGCAAACTTCAAAAAAGTTATAGAACTTATATTTTATAATATATTTGTGTTTTGTTTGAACCCCTTGGGCTTTTAGGGGTTAAGGACTTAAATGAGATGATGAAATAAGATGTTATTTGTTTTGGTATTAAGTGGTGGGAGTATTTAAGAGCATCTATTTTGACCATTTTATATTTTAATATTTTAATCAAACTAATTTTGTTTCAATGATTTGTATAATGGTTGAACTTGGTAGTACTTACATTGATGGATGATGGATGTACTAATTTGAGAGCCACTTTAGACTTATCTTAGAATTGGTAGTGAGATCTCTCTCTCTCTATATATATTGTGTGTGTATTCTCAGGTGCCTGAATCAAAAGTTATGTTTCTTGAAGTTTTTTGGACAAGGTGGGTAGCTTTAGGGTTGCATGGGCAAAATTCTTCCTCTACCTTTTGATGATATTTGGTAGGTGCATAATTAACACAACACATAATGCAATTGTCCATAAACAACCACGTGCATTGCAAAAATCTCAATCTTGGAGGTGTTTGGAAAAAAAACTTTCTCTAAAAGTTAGAAAGAGTCAAAGTTCTTTTTTGGTAGATTTTCTAAAATCGTTTCTTCAGTGGAAGTAGGAATATATTATTGGTTAACTGGATGTACACCTCATGAAGATGGTGCTTAGGTTTTCAGAAGTGCATTTGGGTGTCCCTACCTTTTTGCCGTTGCCCCATCTTGCTAGAATGTTGAGTTTGCAAGGACGTGAGAGTACATACGTAAGTTACGACCAACCAGCAATGGGTTGTTTGGTACGTGTTTGATTTGGGAGGAGGCCATGAATTCTCGGATGAGGTTCGATTGGTGGCCGTTGGTTAGGACAAATGCCCAAGGACAGCACGGTTGGTATTGTTGTCGTTGTAGTGGGCTAACTAATAAGCCTAAAAAGTTTCGTACATGCTGCTGCTGCATACTGACAATTAGGGCTACCAAAATAGTGTGGGCTTCAAAATAGTATGTACCGTGGGGCTACAAAAGAGTACGTAAGGTCGTTCGAGCTCCTGTACTCATGGCTAGCTGGGCGGATCCATTGTGTGTCCCTTCCTTTTGTAATTTGTGAAGGTGTTGGATGGAGTTTTGGTTCGTGTATTTATGACATCGGATTCCGAAAATGATTTGGAAAATCCCCTTTTGTCTACATGATTCTTCTAGAGTGATGAAAAAGTAAGATATGTGATAAAAAAAAGTTGGAACACCAGGCAGCAGCCAGGAGGGTCTACTGGAAGAAAGCCATCACGTACATAAGTGACCAACCATTTGAACTACCGTACATGAAGGTCCGATTCGGCAGCCGAGTGTTTGAAATTGGGCTTCCATGTCAGATTCTCAGGGGGGCCACGTCACCTAAGACCGTTCACAAGATGACATGTGGCACTTTTAAACACAAATGACTTGATTTCTATCAAATCTGACCTTTGCGTAGGGTGCTCCATCTTTTGGCTTGAATGGACTTTCAAAAATGAAGCACATTTCATAAAGAGGGTGTTTTAGGGTTAAGGGTTAAGGGTTTGAGAACATGGTTTAGGATATTGATTGGTATTTGCTTTTGTTGAATCTTGTTGTTGGTTACAAGGAGATGTTAGATTCCTTTAACTTTGAAAAGAATTTTTGGGATTTTGTTTGAATAAACTATAAATTTTCAAAGTACGAAAAATATGACCCTAGGCTTTTATGTATGGCTGGAGAATGTACACTTCAGGCAAGAATTTTAGATGGGCTTGTTTTACTAATAGTGCATTGTACCTTGAATATCACCAATGCAATTGTAGTTTAGTGCAAATTCCAATGTAGATCATGACAGGTTTTGTATTGACAATTCTTGTATTTGGAAGATCACTTAGGGGGACGTCACACTACGTCCTAAGGTTTGTTTTGAATATAAAATTAGGAAAAAAATACCATATAAACCATCTTTATTGGTTGAATTTTTTTTCAAGTCTATCCAAAGCAGATTTGATGCTAGAAGTGCCCCCAAAATGAGGTTTTGACTTTTTGATCTATTTGGAGACACTTTAATCCCTAAACGCCCAAGGCCATTTTTCTGTCAAAAACCACTCAAATTGCCATTTCTACTGCGTTTGTCCAAAAAAACAAAAATAATAATAATTTTTGAATTGAATCGTAGGATCTTGAATTTTCCTTTTTTGGAATTATGTGGTAAAAATTTCATGAAGTTTGACCGTACAGATTGAGAGATATGAGCATTCAAAGTTGAAAAAACAAGTTTTTTTGAACATTAGACTTCAATTTTAGACAACTTTGATCGCTATTTGTGGAAAAAATGTGCACTGTGGAATTTGAATTTAAAATTAATTGTATTGAAGAATTGAGTGGGGAGTCTAGGAAAAAAAATTCAAAAAATAAAAACTTGATTTTCATACTTCAAAAAATTGTCAAGTAGAAGTAGGTCCAAGATTGAAAGAAAAACTAAATTGTTAATAGCTCTTAGATGGGATTGAAATACAATAATCCCAGTGGTGAGATTGTTTTAGAAAGCAAACTTAACCTTTTCGAAAAGAATTTTTTTGGAAATTTTGGAAAATTGCATTCAAAAATGAATCCTATAAGTTATTTTTTCAAAAAGATGTTTAGATTGCCTGAAAAACAAGATTGTTCATAACTTTCACACTACCAATCAAAATGGAATGAATCAAAGCTTCAAATGTAGGAAAAAATATAATATTTGAGAAAAGAAAATTTAAAAATTTTATTTTGAATTTTTGCAATATTTTTTGTATCGCCTGTTGAGTTCAGTTCTAGGCTTTTTGTGGTATAACTTTTGCTTCCAGGCACCGATTGAAATAAAAATTATATTCCCATGAAGCTTATCAGTTTTTCTATCTTCAAAAAAAGTTTTTAAAAATTAGGGTAAAATTTGAGCCCATAGAAACCTGCCCAAATTCCAAATTGTCCCCCGAGGGGACAATGAGACTTTAGGGGTTAATTATTACGAAATATTATTCAAGAGACAAGTTGGGATTTAGAGTTCAAACTTTAGCCTTCATACTATAAAGTCCCAAGTCCAAGTCCCACATTTTCTATCTTATATCAACCTCTTACAACCCAAAGAAGTTGGAATTTGGCCTTTAACTTGAGACTTGGAGAGTTGGGATGTAGTGTGAAGCACCCTTTAGTCATCTTTATGATTCATAAGGAGAATTTCAAAAGCTCTTGATTCCAAAAACTAGAAAAGAATTTCAATTTGAAACCTCAATGTTAAACCAATTTATCATATTTTTTCATTTTTAACTATAATCAAAACCACCTTTTAGAAATGGCAAGTAGATGGAATTCAATATGATTTAGATTGATTTCAATTTTGAATTATATGGCTTTGTTTTGTTCAATCTTCCTTTTGGGATGACAAGATGGATTAGAAAAAATACCAGTACCTGAAGAGAACTTTGAAATTGAATGTAAATTTGAATATGCAACAAAATTGCCAATAATCTAATGGAATATCTTTTATTTTCATCCAACTCTCGAAGTTGGATGAACTCATGATAAATTTTTAACTTTTGTATATGTTATTCTACAACTCCAATCTAATGTTTGAATTGATTGATAAATTAAACATGAATATATTAAAATTTCCAAGAAGGTGGGATACATTGAATATTAGATTCACTAACTTATTAGAGTCTAAGAGAATAACTTAGTATAAAATGCATAAAAAATGAGACTAGTAGCTGAATTAAAAATATCAAATGTGGAATTTGGGACTTTAGAGTGTGAAGGCCAGAGTTCCAATTCTAAGTCCCAACTTGTCTCTTGTATAATATATTATAGCAACTAAGTATCCTCCCAAAGAATAAAAAAGTCAAAACTTCCATTGAGGAGCACTTCTAACATCAAATCTACTTTGGACAAATTTAGACAAAATTTCAACCAATGAAGATGGTTTATATGGGTTTTTTTTTTCTAATTTTATATGTAAACAATAGTTAGGAATAAGAGGTCAAATTGGGTCTTCAATTTTATGCACTATTAAACACAATTTAGCCTCCAAGTTTCACTTCCTTGGTGTCCAAACTCCAAATAGTATTGCCATGTAGACATTTTGGAGTGATGTGGGACTTGAAACTTGAAACATAATGTAGTGCCCCACGCTAGTAGAATCATAGTCTTGGTTGACTAGCCAACAACCACACAAGTGACCTAAGGTTGGTCTTAAGACCTAGGTCATTTTTAGTGAAGTTTGTCACATGTTAAAACTATTTATTAATTAGAAGTTTATTGAGTTTTTACTTCATTGATTTTACATTTTGAAAAAAAAAAGGTCAATATTTTACAACAAAACAAATTAAGTCTCAATACATATTAGCATGTATTACACCAAGAGGTATATACATGTGATGTGCATGTACAAGACTCTAGAGACATGTCTCTAGAGTCAAGTCCTTGTCAAGAAATCACATTCAAAATTCATTTAAAAAAACTGGAGAGTATTAAATTTGATACACTTATCAAAATGTTGGTAAGAGTTGTTCAATTTAGAGAAAATTCCTAAAAGCTCAAAAAAGGCCTTGGGCATTTAATTAGGGTCTAGAGACTCTCCTGGGCATTGAGGGCACTTCAAAAATTCATAACAAATACATAAGGTAAATCAACCCATTGTGGTCAATCAAGCCCATAGTGGTCATCTACCAAATGTCCCCATTATATTTTTTTCATTTTTTTCAAATTTTGGTTTCAATGCATATCTTACATGACAGTAATGAAGTAGTTAGTGACTGCATTAGGTACTTCCAATTTTTCAATGAGAATTCATTGTGAGGATTGCCATTTTAGGCCTTCCATGTTAGAAAAGATTTTGACTACTTTAGGTGAACAACATCAGCATGATGGATTCAGATTTTGTTCGTTCTAATGTAGTCTAGAGACTCTTTTGGGCCATGATGCATTGAACACTTCAAAAATTCATAGCAAACTCATACTTTGTCAAAAAAACATAATTTTAATTGTTCTCACTTTTTCTCACACTTGTACTAGTGGGGGGAAAAATTGAAAAATTTCAGCAACCACATGTGGTCTAACTCCTAATTTTGACCACAATGGGTTGTTTTACCTTACTTTGTCCAAAAAATATAATTTCAATTGCTCTCCCCATTTCAATTATCACACATTCCCACACACAAACCAGACATCAATAACTAGGTAAGGTAATTTTGGTACCACACAGTCATGCTGACTCCTTGAGAGTAGTGATGCGTATGTCAAATTTGAATAACATGCAGTACTTACTGCCTTGTACCAAGCATATGTTGGATTCAAGCAATCTTTTCAGTACTTTTTTTCAAATTATTCATTACTTGCCGCACACATTTCCTCCAAACACCAGCCAGGTTCAAATATGTGGTCCAATCAAGTCCAATAAGGAGATTTGAAAATAAATTAGACGCACTCAGTGGATGTCCCATTTTCAGTTGTAATAAATTTTGGGGAAATATATTTTCCAAGTGATGATTTTTTTTTATAATATATAGGAGCCAACCCATAGCTGATCACTTAAGCAATTATGCATATTGGGAGCACAGGTTTCTGAGTGCCAAATTTTCCCCATGTACAGAAATAGAACTTGGAAGGATTGCATATTTTTCCAGAATTTTATTACACAAAATGTAATTACTATGAATTTTTGAGTGAAAGATTCTCTTCAACCTGCAATGGTGATATAGACCTTTGTATTTTCTAACCATGGGCTCATTGCAAAATCGACCAAGAGCTGGTTGCAATATTGACAATCTTGCAGCCAATCGTAATGTGCAAGAATTGCTCCTTGAACTATCCGACAACTTCACATAACTACAATAGTCTATAGTTGATAATACAACAGTCTATAGGTTGGGTATAGGAGGTGAACAGGTATGGGTCAGCTACCATACTTCAAGTGTTGATTTTTTTGAATTCAAACCTTGGCAATCGGCACTCAGTTCCTACAAACAAAAGACTGTCAGTGGGGGCATGCAGGAGGACCCCTCATCACCGAAGAGGACCAAGAGTGTCCTCACACAATTTCAAGTTCAATTCAAAGTGCTGTAACTTTTGCATCCGATGTCCAAATTCAATAAAACTTGTTGGGAAACTTGTGCTCTCTCTTTGAGTTTATGTGGTAAATTTTTCAGATCGATCCAAGATGTAATGATTTCTTGGAAGCCAATCAAAGTTCACAAGTTCAATTTGAGTACACCAAACTGCATTTGAAGGCTGGAACTTTGGGGGATTGTATCTCCTTCATCCAATGTTCATTTTAGACGCGATTTTAGGTTGGATGTTCAAATTCGTCAACCTTGATCATGAGTCTAGTTTTAAAAAAAGAATCCAAATTGTTTTGAATGTTTGGGAGCAATTTGAAGCTCAAAATCCCGACATTTTTGGATTACAATGGACTTTGGCGGCTTGCTTCTTCTTTGTACAATGTCAATTTCTAACAATTCTTTTTGAAAAGATGCGCATACTAGTCTAGTTTATGTGGCTAAAATTTCAAATCAATCCAAGAAGTAATGAGTGATTGAGAAGCATTTTAGGAGGAGGTTTAGCCTTATATCTGTTTTTTGCAACTTTTCTTGCTATTTTTTTTACATTTGAAAGCAATTTTGCAAACACAACGAGTCAATTCCGTGATATTTTCTCACACTAATGTATTTGTATGTTGGTTTTGAATCACTTTATAGTTTAAAGTTTTTCCATTTGAGTAAGTTTAGAAATCGAATTTCACCTCCAAATGTATTTCTAGGAAAATTTCAGCATCCTTTTTCAACACTAAAACATTATAATCTTGCAATCTAAACGGTCAAATGACTCCAAATTTGATTCACATCATCTACAATATGTACTCTATAAGATTGTATGGTTGAGATTTCCATACCTTACTATAACACTTCACAAGCAATGATGATTTTGAACTCAAATAGGCCTTAATTAGGCGATGAGGGGTTAAATAATAGGACGAGGATTGGGCTAACTATAAGGTAAAACAACCCATTCTCGTAAGATGACCCATTGCGGACACCTAGGAAATACTCCCATTATGGATTTTTTCAATTTGTAAGATTTTGGCTTCAATTCATATCTTACATTACAGTAATGGAGTGGTTACTCACTGCATTAGGAACTTCCAATTTTTTAGTGTATATTCATTGTAAGAATTGACTTTTTAGACCCTCCATGTTAAAAAATACTACAAGGAACTTTCAATTTTTCAGTGTATATTCATTGTAAGAATTGACTTTTTAGACCCTCCATGTTAAAAAATACTACGAAGAACTTCCAATTTTTCAGTGTATATTCATTGTAAGAATTGACTTTTTAGACCTTCCATGTTAAAAAATACTATGACTACTTTAGGTGAACATGAGCATGATGGATTCAAATTTTGTTTGTCCTAAGGTAGTCTACAAACTCTTTTGGGTCATGATGCATTGAACACTTTAAAAATTCATAATAAATTCATACTTTGCCAAAAAAACATAATTTCAATTGTTCTCACTTTTTCTCACACTTCTACTATTGTGGGAAAAAAATTGAAAAATTTCAGCAACTACATGTGGTCAAACTCCTAATTCTAACCACAATGGGCTGTCTTACCTTACTACATCAAAGAGGCTATTACATCAGGGAGAGGGTCATTGCATAAATGATTTTTGTATCAAAGAGGTTATTACATCAGGGAGAGGGTCATTGCATAAATGATTTTTGTATCAAAGAGGTTATTACATCAGGGAGAGGGTCATTGCATAAATGATTTTTGTATGCAGCCCTAGCCTAGCTTAGAGAGGTTCTTACTTTAGAGAGGGTTTTTACGGTCTGCTATTGATATCCTGTCCATAACCATCATTTATTGGGCCCTAATTAGGTTGAACTGTAGCCACCCAAGACCAATTTCTAAAAATTGTCCCATGCACTTGTCCTTGACGGAAGGCTTTATGCACTACGGTCATGAAACAGTTCCTGGGCGATGTTTCCAAGGCCTTGCCTTCTTGTCCAGTGATGTCCCATGATTCCAAATAGGGCTGAAATTTTGACAACTCTTGGCGGGACAAGTGTAAAGAGTCTCATTTAAAAATGTTATGAAAGTTTGGGGATTGAAAAGAACAGACAGCCATAAAGGCAATGGTCAAGGACAGAGGTACAACACATGGCATAAAACATGTTTTCATTACAAAGCACCTCAATAGTTGCTGCTTACTAGGTTAAACATTTTTGGAAAACTGTGCGCAGTACTCCGTCTGCTCCTGATTTCCTGTAAGACCTGTACAGCTTAATGTCTACCTCACGATTTTTCATATCTACTTTACTGAGATTTGTAACAGCAACCATTCAGCAGTGGTACACACGTGTTCTACGTTGCAAATTGAATTATTCAACATGTACAAAGATGACAGCCCACCTGCTAAACGTTTCATCACCCACATTCACAGCCCTCGGGGGTTGCGTAGGCGAAGAGCCGAAGACATACTAAGACTGAAACTTAGAGTAGAATTGAGTACAGTGAGTACGTATAGATCCAACACCGACACGCAGAGAATTGCTACCTTAAGATCACAAACACAAGCATTCAAGCACATTTTGCAACATTGGATGATAGGTCGATAATTTTCTATCTCTATCTGAGCATACAGAGATGGTGCAGTCCAAGTTTGGAGCAAAAAAGGACAAAATGTTCCACAAGCAAAACGGAAAAAAGCCATGGGGAGAACAAAACTGTTTCGAAAGTAAGTTCCTCTGTTCATTTCGAAATCCAAAAACGTAAGCGCATACATCACACCCAGATTGAAAGCTCATGGTTTGAGTCAATAATCTCTAGACAACAATGACCTCCAAGATCAGGAGAGGAAATCACCATCCACTCTAGTTCATCTGTCGGACAAGCTTGTTCAACTTGGCCTCTCTGTTGCCAGCGTCACCATGCTCCACGTAGTGATTCCTCTTCTTTGTGAGACCACCAAGAGGAGCGCTCAGCTTGAAGGGCCACAAGAAGTTGTTAGCCTCCTTAAAGTGAGGGCCGACGGTGTAAATCTCGTGAATGAGATCCTCAATACAGATGATACCATACTTTCCGAGTGCCTGCTCAATGATGCTGTTGTCTGTCAAGGGGGTCCGGCACTTGTCCTGCTTGCCGTAACCACGCTTGTAAATCAACTCCCTGACACTCTTCAAGTTCGGGTATCTGTTACAGCCAACAGAACACCACACAGTTAGTTCCACATTATGAAACTCAAACAACGCAACTCCTTGACCTCAGTGACAGAACTCTCACAAACAAATTCATAAATCGACAAAATTAAAACCCCAAAGACAATTATAGAACTTACCCATAAGTAACATAAGGCTCAACCCTGCGCAACATATTCACGGTAGCCTTGTTCACCTTCATGAACACTCCGTTGAAGATCTGTCTCAGCCTCAACAGCTGCATGATCGTCCTGACCTTGGGGTGCATGTCGTTGACACTGAATCAAAAGTAACAAATTTCAGTAAACCTGTGACGGAGTCTTCATGAAGGTCAATCGTTAGAGAAAGCAGTCACTTAATAAGCAATAGAGGTAGATATCACAAAATGCTCTGCCAGAAATTCTAAGGAACTGCACATATCGTGGCTTAAAATGATCAACACACTGTCATGGCACACTTTCAGAAAGTAGAATCACTGAAAACGGAGTGCGTTCCAAAAGCATAACCATATATATCTATATAATCTAAGTGCATGCTCATTTCCGAATGTTCAGAGCAAGGATATTGAAATTAGGGCACAGATTAGGAAGTCTACAAACCGAAAATCTACACATTCCTCAAATATCATTCTTGGACTTAATCTAAGAGCAGTAATTAATCCACTTGTGACTTAAAGATCAGACCTTAATGACACAGAACTATGGCTTTCAGAAATTAGCTCAGTTTTGAGTGATCCTTCCTTGTAAATTAGAAATACAATACAAGCGTGCATATCGAGGATTCTTACCCCCGGATCCGGATGACAAACATAAGCTTCGGCTCTGGCTCGACATAGAAACCACCCTTGAGCTTTGCCTCCCTCTTCAAATTGATCAATTCAGCATCCTGTAAAATTTCGGATACAGCACAATAAAAGAACAGAGGATGAGTGATGAGTTGATTGGGAGTTTGGAATCATGTGAAGTATATACTCTGCCATGATGAAAAAATCAGTCTGATATAGTGAAAGAAACAAATGCAGATAAGAGTTAAAGCAAACACGCAATCACTATGCACAAAAATCTAGTTATTCAAGGACGAAAATTATTCAAGATGTCAAAGCTGACCTAATATCAATTAGATAATCAATTAGACCGCCCATGCAATATCCAGATTCGAAACCCTAAAACATCCAGATTCCTCAGCAGTAGCAGTTTTCAAGCGTGGGAACACCAAGCAACTTCAAAACCTTAAATGAGTAACCCCTAAAACCCAATTAGGTAGCATCATCTCGTATCGACTATTAAACCCTAGACTTAAAATAGGTATAATCGACTCATTTCAAGTACTTTCCGTCCATGTATCACATAGAAAACCAGCCAAGTACCCTTAGGTAGCTCGATTATCCGGAAGCAAAAAAACATACTGAAACGCCCCTGCGAACGAGACCCACGATCTAAGCCACCAAAAACTAAAACTAACTTGGTTTGAAACCCTAAGACTCAACATCGTCCGCTCCGGCGCACGGCAATCACAAAGATCATGGCAGCTCAGGAGAAACACAGCGTATGTTCTATGTAGAGAATGCAACAGGTGTACATTTCGGCAGGTCATGTCACCTGAGCAGCATTTGTCCCGAATCACCTACAAATCCCATTTTCATAATCGAGACCATTGACAAGTACTGACCTGCTTCTTATACTCCTCCTCGTACTGCTGGGCACGCTTGAAGATGAGAGTGCGGTTCTTGGCGTTGCGCGACTTGGCCGCGACGAGCTCCGCGGACTTGGCGGCCGCCCACTGATCGTCTCTCTTGCGCTTCTTGAGGAGAGTCTCGGGCACGACGGCCGGGGATGCCTCCGCAGCACTCATGGTGTTATCTGAGGGGTGGAACAAGCAAACGGGCACGACGAGCCTTCAAGCTGAGGCGAGCGAAGGGCTGCGAAAAGAGTTTGATAGAGGGGAAGCATTTGCCTTAGAGTGCTTGGCGAGCCCCAAACCCTAATTCCGCATCCTAGGGTTGCGATTGTGGGACACGATCGACGGCCTCGATGGTCTCGCCTACGGGATCGTCGATGTTCTCGCCAATGGGAACGCGTGCCCGATTTGGTTCTTTGGTAAGGTACCCTACGTGAAGGTCAGTTCCGGCATAAATTAAGTCATTTTGTCACATGTCATCTTGTGAATGGTGTGTGGTTATGTGGAATCTGGAGAACTTGACGTGGAAATTCAATTTTGCCATACATCTTAGATTCATGACTATTTTTTAGATTTTGAAAAGCGAGATGTGTCCCATTCAAAATCTACCTTGTGGTTGAGATAAATAAACTTTAGACCTAACACGTCCATAAATTATTTACTAAAATTTTATTTTGGAAATTTGTGTATTGAAATAACCTTTCAAACCCTAATAAAACAAAAATAAAATAGCTTTAATTTAATTTTAGAAACCATGTTGTTTCTTTATTGCTTAAAATGAATGATACTAAATACAATTGCCAAAAATAGGTGCATTCAAATTAATGCAATGGATTTGTTGAATCATGTATTTAGAAGTGGAGTATGAGCTAGGGTATAAATTATGAACATGTTAGAATATTGGCAATTCAAGTGACCTAGTGTATATGACAAAAGGCTAGTATGGCAAAAAGCTTGTGGTCTAATGTGTGTATAGAATGGGGCACAATTGAAGGGGCATGGTGATGTCCAAACACTTCTGGAAACTATACTATTTTATAACTTTTGTGGTATGGAATTGAGTCCTATGATCTATGAAGGCTTGCAACTAAGTAGTTAATTAGACATCCTTATACATACCATTGAAATACAAATTGCTTCAACCATCCATTTTAGAAAATGGCTACATTTCTATTCCTATAAAAATGAAAATCACTAATATTGTGTGAAAAATATAATATATTTGTAATGTTGAAGCAAGAAGTATTCAAATGACCATAATAGCCAAAACCATGGCTAGAAATTAAAACAACAATGAAGAAGGTTCTCGAACTTGAAATATAACTTAAATGTTTGAGAACCATTCTCACAATATGTATGGTCTAATGGAAGGGTTATGTTGCAAATTTGTAGAAAAAAACAATGCCTTTGTCACGATGTGCTTCAATTGCTTGTTGTCAATGATTATTGGTACACACAAATATGGTGCAAATTGATCATACCGAGCTTGATAAAAGTAGAATAAACCATATATTACAATGCAGAACTAAATCACACCTATTAAATAAGTGACAAATGGTACACCAAACACCCTTCAAAGAGTTGTTGATTCATCATGTGATGATCCTCACACAGATCATTCTAAACTAAGTTTGATTCAATGAATCCAGATTTGAATTCATGAATATAAACTAACTTATAAGACGCCTTCCTATGTTTTTTCCATGGAATTCTGTGGGTGTAATAATTCCATGACCTAAACACTACACCAGCAGCACATTCCTGGTGATGCACAGAGCACAGAAACAAATAACCTAAAATCTATCAATGCCCTGTAAAACTAACAATTGACAAGCTCATCAAAAACCACCAAGCATCCGGACATCTGCACTAAGAGGATAAACAGCTAATTACTCTGAACCTAAGAGGATCTTTAGCCCTATTAAATGGTGAAACTGCACCATTGATGTAGCTTATTTCAGGTTAAAGATTAGTACTAAGTTTCTGGGTAGCAGCAAACTCTGTACATATGAACCTATTCAAACCTTCTTCGCTGTAGAATGTAGCTTGTGTTGGTGCAATTGGCTTCCTCCCATTAGGTCCAGAGTCGATAAATAACAAAGGGGCTATGTTGTAGCAATGTTATTGCAATTGATTGTGTGGATTCTAGCTAGGCAGCCTGGGCTGATTGCCTCATACGACAAGCTTTCCTGATATCTGACAAGTTGAGAGCGCCCGAGTGGTCTTGATCCAGAGCTTGAAACTCCTTTAAAACATCCTGCACATCATCTTCGTCGATCTTGCCCAACTCCTTCAGCTTGTAAATCGCAAACTCTGCCGCGCTGGACAATCAAACACAAGTTCCCAAATGAAATCAGAAAGGAAAGATTCAACAACATTGGGTGATAGCCTTTTGAATGCCACCTACAAAAGGGTTTTCATGGCCATCTAAGTGAGAAAATGAGACCATCCATCAAGATATAAACTTCTCCTATTTCGCATGGGTAATGGAATCTAGCAGCACTAGAACACGAAAATATGAAGCTAATTAGAGAATCAATGTACAGGAACAGAGTCATCCAAAGCTATTAAAGGTAGAAGATCCAATTTGCGTCAAAATAAGCACTTTTAACAAATGCAGGAGTGTGGTTGTCGGGAGATGTATAGAGCTGTGAAGAGATTTTTGGTTACAAGAGCTAAATCTATTGAGATCGAATTTCAAAGTGTGACGTTGCAGACCACTAGAATTTGGCAGTAGACAACCCCTTTTCCATTCACAGATCAATGGTTATAGACATTTAGGCCAATCATGCTTTACACCACTTGCAAATTAGTGCAATCAAGTGACTATGAATAAGTGTGTTTGCTGTTGATATTAGGGGTCAGCATAAGAGATGGGATTAGGTTTCTGATGGTTTTTAGTATCCCCTAATGAACCTCTACCTTATTAGAGGATGAGAGGGATAGACACAGAATTGATTCGAAGGAACATTAGCTCCCAAGTTTTCAAGGTTTAGGGCTTTGGCTAAATTTTTTATACCTGACAACACCGTCATGATCAAGGTCAGCAGCTTCCAAATCCGATGTCGTGGTGGGTCGGCTCAACGCCCAAACCGCAATCTGCCTCTGCCTCTCCTCCGTCCGACTCTCCGCCAAATACAAAAAGAATTGCGCAACACACACCGTACTCGAGAGAATCCAAAACACCGCAAACATTCTCCCCGCTTTCGTCGTGAAGCTCTCATCGCCATAGCCAAGTGTAGTAACCGTAACACAGACACAATAAAATGCATTGATGAAGCTCATTCCTTCGCAAAACATGAGCACCAACACTCCTGTAACGAACAAAACCAGCACCATAGCCCCGGAGATCGCCACCTTCCACTTCGCAGCCACCACGTCATCATCTTCCACAATCTCATCAGATATATGCTGATGAAACTTTCGAACTAGCATTGTTTCTTGCTTCTTCACGAGGTAATTCGCCGCACCACCAATAAGAACTCCCACGAGTCCGAACCCTACGAAGACGAAGGCACACGTGAAAAGCTTGGCTCCAACTCCCTTAGGCACCAAATCGCCGTAGCCCACGGTCGTCATGGTCACGATGGCGAAGTACATGGCGTCCACGAGAGTCGTGGTTGTAGCGCCGTGGAGTTCTTCCTGTAACAAGGAGAAGCATATGATTCCTACCAGCAGGTACAGTGCAAGCCCGATTAGGGCTTTCATGAGAGTCGACATTCCTGCACTCTCCTGCTCGAATTGAGGTGGCAACGGGACGGATTTTCCTGCTTGCGTCAGGCCCTTCGCTTGAGATCTCGGACTCCGCAATTGCCATAATGTCCTCGCAAATCTGCCAATCGGTTCAGGGAAAATCAGTTTCTATGCCCATTGCATTCCATACCTGATTTTTTTCTAGGGTAATTATAGCCAAATTTCTTTTCAAAACATTCGGAATACTACACAATAACCTTAATTTCTACCAAATCTTAGTGCACTGTTTGAAAGGTAGCAAACATAGCTACATGGGGAAGTTGAAAAAAGATTCCTGCTGCTGAGTGTAGCGGAAACACAGATGGCAAATGTGCGAGAGCGAGTTCATCATAAAATGAAAACCCTAAACGGGAAGAGAGGAGGAACCCGGAATCGATCTTTTCAGGGAGTGAATCAATTTGCTTGCATTTCACATGTGATTCTTTTCCAGGGTAACCATCGCCAGATTTCTTTCTAAAAAAATTTAAAATACTGCACAATAACCTCGATGTCTACCAAATCTTACTGTAGTACTTGAAGGTTAGCAAATATAGCCACATTGAGAACTTCATAAAAGGAATCCCCAGTGCTGGAAACGCAGGTAGCAAGATCTTCGCAGGAGAGTGCGGACACAAATATGTGAAACGCTAGTTCATCACAACATCAAAACCCAATGAGAAGACTGGAATCCATCTTCTCAGTCACTGAATGCGAGCTGCTCATGTCCACAATGTGATTCTTTCCCAGGGTAATCATCGCCAGAATTTTTTTTCAAAACCATTTCCAAACAACACCAAAACCTCGATTTCTACCAAACCTTAGGTACAGTTCTGGAAAGCGAACCCAATACAGCTACATTTCGGATCTGCCAAAAGAATCCCTGATGCTGAGAGTTGCGCAAAGGTGGGTAACAAGATTTTGACATGAATGTGCGAGATTGGAGACACAAATGTGTAACAGCGACTTCCTAATGGAATCCCAACCCCTAAAAGAGAAAGAGCGTTCGAACCTGGAATCGCTCTTATCGGCAGGGAGCGAGCCGGCCGAGCTGATCCGCTGGCTATCATCCGCCTCGAGGAGCGGCCTCTGACTGTCTCCGTCGCATGTAATCCTGGACGCCATGGCCAGATCGAATTGACGACGTTATTACCTCCGATGCAAGAAGCTCGATCTCAAGAATGGGGTCTTCATCTTCAAGAGGGATTCATAAAATTACTGGGGATTGCATCGCCACCCCAACTGTTACAGCCAGTGCTCGTCTTTGTGTCAGGTGGCAGGATAGCAAAGTACTTCGTATGGAATATACCTCACTACGTGATGAGCTCTGCAGTGCTGCACAAGTGGCAACGAATGTGCTTACGTAGCTTAACATTCTTGAGAGGTGGACACAAGAAAAAGTCACTTTCTGGCTTCGACTGAGTCAATTCTCCACCAAATTTAAAACTAACGACATATTCTAAAAAGCTCAAAAAGGGGGAAGAAATGTATTAAAATTCAAGGTGTAGGCAATTCCCCTATCAATTGCTCTAAACCATCAAGCATAATTTTGCACCTATAATTTCAAGAGAATGTGCCATACTCATCAACATCCACGAATATTGTTTTAAGGTGTAGGCAATTCCCCTATCAATTTCCGTAAATGGCCAAGCACAATTTTGCACCAATAATTCCTATAGAATGTGCCGTATTCATCAATATCCACTAACATTGTTTTTAAGGTGTAGACAATTCTCCTACCAATTATCCTAGACTGCCAAAGACGATTTTGCACCTACAATTTTCAAGGAATGTGCCATACTCATCAACATCCACCAACATTGATTTGTCTCTAGACTACTCTTTAGAACCTAAAAGTGCTTCAAATCAAGCGAGCGTCTCCTAGATTGAGAATGGATTAGTAGTAGATTGGTGGTGAATTAAAAACAACTTTTGGAGCCTTCTAACCTTGATTTTAATTTATTATTTCTAATTTTTTTACTATTACTTCTCTTTGTGTGATATGCCTCAAAATATAATACCTTTTGTCTCTCTTTCATAGCTTTTAGAATATGTAGTTAGTTGTAAAATTTGGTAAAGTATTAACTTTGTAAGGAAGCATATCAATGGGGAACGGATATTTTTGTCCTCAATTTTAATTAGGCTTCATTGAGATTAAGATAATTACACCTAAAACCAACAATCAACAAAATAAGCAATTCATTAGGGTACTATTATTATATTGAATTTTTTTGTGAGGTCTTGTTGGTGACTCAAGCATGGTTGCTATTATGTGAGCCTAGAATCTTGAGCCCATGAACATAGAAGCCTACAAATTCTTGTCTATAATATAAACATCCTATGACATCCTAAAAAAGACTATTTTGTTTAGTACACATGGAACTAATTGTAGAGAATATTAACTATTGGAATTTTAGATTAAAATTTTGGAGGTGATTAACTTATAGAACCATCCGAAAAAGACATATCTTTTGGAGAAGAAAATTGATTAGAAAATGAAAAATGCTTTTTTTCCCCTTTGAAAAAATTGAACTAGAATCTAAAGCAAATGTAGTATTTTTTATTTAGAAGAAGAAAAAAATTCTATTGAATTCATATACATTTTCAAATAGAGTGAATAAAAAAGCCAAAATTAACCAATTTGGATTCTACAAAAAATTAAAAAATATATATGTGTCAAATTTTGAAATTCAATGGTTGATATTATTAGCATAATTTTTGGAACATCTTCAAAACAATTTGGAATCATTCAAATTAGTCTAATATTCTTGATCGCACTAAATTGAACCTTGCATTTTCAAATTTGCTGAAAATACAACTTTGAAAGAATTCCCCTTCATACCTAGTTTGGTTGTGTAGACTTGGGACTAGTAATTTCATATTCATTGGAGCAAAGACCTCTCTGAATTAATGAATCAGAATGTCAAATTTCCTATCAAATTATCATTCAATGAAAGTATATATAGTTTTTTAATTGATTATAGTTTTTTATAAGCATTGTAATTTCTATACACAACACTAGGCTCACAGAAGCTCAAATATAGAAAAAACAATCATCTCTTACAAAATGGGGCCACAATTGTATCCATGTTCAAAAGTTTGAGCAATTTGCTTACTATCAATCCTAAATAAACAAGCTATTGTGAGATCTATCCTATATATAAGTCTCAAAAATTGAACTTAATTAGTTTAGCACAAATTCATAATAGGCAATCCAAGCAAGCCTTTCTAGTTGACAATGTTCATTCTTCATTATGTAGATTGTCATACTTGAACTCACCTATTAAACAACCAACCTTCATTTTTTTAGTGCCTTAGCAACCTACTTATAATCTCTATGCACCTTCAAGAACATTAGGTGAGATTTGGGGCATCCGGAAAGACCGTGAGTTATCATGCAATGATAACCTATGAACTTGACTGTTGCAGTGACACCACAACAGTCCTATATGGCCAAGAGGCTTCCACCTCATTTCTAAATAAATAATAAATAAATAAAATTTCAATTTTTTTTTTGTATTTTAAGAATTTTTCTTTTTTCATTTTTCTTTTTGAAAAAAAAATTATGACAACCAATCGTTCCTTCACTGCAAGGGGAACAGTGAAGGGAATAGGCCTAAAATAGCCTTCTGGAGGCCCCAAATCTCACCTAATAACATTCTCCTTCGCACATGTATACATCACAAGTTGGATAATTGCAAACCATTTTTCTTCCTCACACCATACAACAACACCGTAAACCTCCATTGGCACATTGACTATAGTGTATGACATTAGGGGGTCGTGGGTGATGCTTGGACACGGTTCTTCCAGGCTTTAAATGTGGGTCAAATAACCACCCTCCAATCTCATAGTTGAATGCTAAACAACCAATTGGCTTTTTGTCTTAATTGAAGCAATCTTGTGAGTATAGAACATAAGCATTGCAAAGAGATGTGTCAACAATAAAAAAAATAACTAGTGCCACCTCTTTCGTGTCTTTAACCCCTAAAGGACTAAATGATTGTTGAACATTACAAAAAATTTGAGGCCTGAACAAGGCTGCAAGACAACATGCAGTAGGTGCAATTACACTTAAAAAATTATTAATTTTTATTTTATCAAATTTTTATTTCCAAGAACTAACGTGACACTATTAGTGCAATGTTAGTTTGGTGATTTCAATTTTTTTTTTAAATTCAGAAAAAAAAATTATTAAAAGAAATATATATATATTTTTTATTTTCCCTGTATTTGCACTGGGGGCTGAAAATGAAACAGCCTTATTTGGGCCTTGGATTTTTTGTAATGCATACGCAAGTGATTTGGGGTAGGTGTGTATAAAGTCATTTTTTAATGGATGGTCTTAAAATTTTGACACAAGGTGTGAAGAAAATATATCCCTTAAGTGGGAATGTAATTTTTTTTTCCAATCAAGTGTGTAGATCAAAAGTTATGTTGCCTTGAACTTTTGGGGTAGTTCGGGCAACTTTGGGCAACATGTGCAAAACACTTCCAATCATTTTGAAATTTGGTAGGTATGTAACTTACATGATACAAGATGCAAATGTCAAAAAAATAACCATGTATAGTGTAAAATCTCACTTTAGGAGGAGTTAAAGTTTGCTAGCCCTATTGGGCAAGATTAAGAAAACCTTTTCGTTCTAACTTTAAACATTATAATCTTTCAATCTATGTTGTCTAAATTTTTGAATTTTTTTCCACACATCCCCATAATAGTCTAGTACAAATTTATACGGTTGAATTTTGAAAAAAAACAAAAATTCATTTTTTTCTCACTGCCTTGAAAAGTGGCAGTCTTTTACAATTTGTGCTCAAATGGGTCTCGGCCCTTCAGGGGTTAATTAGTTGAATTGTATAGTCACTTCTCTTTTGATCTATAACATCACCTCCCTTCATGTAAGTTTGATATTAAGTTTGATAGGGCTAGTAGGCAGCACAACATGATTGTTGTGCATCCATCATTGAAATGAAAGAGTTCACAAATGAAGCATTGGTTGATGTGTTGAGTAAAATAATCTATGCTAAGGTTGTTATTTGGTGATTCTTATGGACTTTGTAAAACAAACTTCTTTTCTTGTCTTTATTATACTTGTGATGACCTCTCAAGCTATATATAGTGCATGCCAATCTTATCTACTTTACTGTTCCAACGGCAAAGAATCCACATGATAGGATATAGTCAAATAACTTAAGAGATGAAAAAAATTATCATGAATGATAACATGACCTTAATGGCAAGTTCACTTGATAAGGCCAAAACCACTTTCTCTCCCAAATCTTTCCCAATTTTTCCCTTCACCGCATTACCAAGGTATATGTTGAAGTTCCAAACATAACATGTTACTAGACAACTCAAACACCAAACTTTTATCCCATATTTGGGTAGGTTTTTGTTTCATATATTGTTTGAAACTACAATATTGATCCTTGTACTTAATTATGACATTTTATACACACATACATCAATTAGAGTTGAGATTAGATTTATAACTTGAAATAAACTCTTCAAACAACCAATGAACTTTGTCAATTTTGTCAAACCTTACTTCTGCTCACTTTTGGATGAAAGTACTATTATCAACAAGGTAGAGATAGCCTAGGATAGCTACTTGGATAGTTAGGAATCTATTTCTCTTCCATTATTCTTTCCATTACTTTTCCATTTAAGTTGCCTGGCATATAGATTGGTTTGTTTGCAAATCCTCTCAAATGTAGCGTTAGGCCAGAACAAACATGAAAGAACTCTATTTTAGGTACTTGGCAACCTTATTTGTGAGTTGATTTGGGCTTAGGACTACTAAAAGTTTGTTGTGAATTGAGTGTAATGTAGACTCTTGATAATCCCAATTTGCATCTCTATAATTGTACAAAAATGACTCCAAATCTTTCACTCCATCATACACTCCTATTTCAATTCTCAAATCTTTGGTCAAGACATTTCTAATCTTTTCATTCACTATCATTTCCTTCTTGTAATACTTCAAGATGATCTTTGAGCTCTAGTCCCAATCATCACTATCATCCTCTGTCACCATTTCTATTTGACAAATATCTCTTGTAGGTGAAGTCTAATCTTCCTCAAGTTTTCAAGGTTGCATATCTTTACCAAGGTTTTCTAAAATCTCTACTTCATATTGATTTTTGGTAGTTTCTATTATTAGATTTGAATATTTGATGTGAAAAACTCTTCAGAGTTAGATCCGCAACATCTTTCAGATTTGTTGAATGTACTCCCTTTAGTTCAGAATTAATATTACTGAAAATCACCTTAAACTAAGACTTTGTGGTTGCCGCCCCTTCTAGTGGACAAATTTATGGTTGTGGTTGAGTTCCCCAACTTGCACAAACAACTTGTTTACTATAGTCATGACAATCTGCAACTCTTATGTTCAAATATTCAACAGTACCTTCAAAGATGACACTATAAATATCAATCCGAATTAACAAATTTGTATACATGCTAATAACATTTTCCCAAAAGGTATCCATATAGGCTCACTTCTTTGGAATTCTAGTAAGGACCTTTGCAAGAATGAATACAAATTTCAGATATTGCCCTATTGCATAATAATCTTGATGGTTCACTTTCTTTCAAGGTTTTAGATGTGACAAACAAATTGTATCCTCTTCCAACTCAACAACTTTTGCTTTGTGTTGCATATCTTCAATTGTTTCAAAATTGAGAGCTCACACACTCTCATAGACTTCACATTGTCATAGCTAAGCTAGGGGGATTAAAATCTTCAACTTCAATTGTTGATGACTTCTAGCCTCTTAGAAAAAAAAGATGCTCTTCCAACAAAATCTCTAGCAAATAAACCTTTGCCTTCTTGCTAGCACTATGTCATTTAGTGTCAATTCTTCCTCCTTGAATAGATCTTGCACATCCTACGCTAGACACTCCTTCTCTTCCCCTAAGAACTCCACCACTATGGGGTGGCCAATCCCCCACGGCATAGGCTACTTGGTGTGCTTCAAAGTATTCCGTCCACTACTACCACGGAACTCTCCATTGTTCAAACCGCTAAAGCACCCCATATCCTCTCACTAGTAGAAAATCCTGCCTAATTTGTTGTTTTGGTTGCGTTGATCATCAACAAATTTCTATTGATCAACAGAAATTTGTTGACGATCAACGCAACCAAAACAACAAATTGGGCAGGATTTTCTACTAGTGTCTACTGACTTTGTGCCAATTTGGGCTTCTACAAATTTTAGCACATTATGGTTAAAAAAAGATCCCAAATCTCTTTGGAATTCCTTGCTAGATTAACTGTTAGCTTGTTTTTGAGGACAAACTTTGCCGCTTTGAGCACATGATTGTTTTTTAAGACCACTACAGGGTTTTCCCTTCTTTTCAAGCAAGCTCTTTTTCAATTTTAGTTGCTCACTCTCTTATTTTGCTTCTATTTATTTTCACTTTCGGTGCTTTGGAATGGAATGATGCTTAGAGGGCTCACTTGCTTGCTAGTTGAGATTTATTTTATGATATTGATGAGGAGGAAGAATTGGCTTTGAACTTGAATTTGGATTTAAAATTTAGGGTAAACAATCAATTCATTAGGCCTTCTATTGCAAGCCGGTGAGATGCATGATAGGATGTTTAAGGATTATTTTAGTGAAACTCCTAAGTACATGGCTTCTCTCTTTAGACAATGCTATAGAATGTGTCATTCCTTATTTGTATCTATCATGGACAAAGTTTGTGCCCATGATTATTATTTTGTGTAGAAGAAAGATGCATTTGGGATTCTAGAATTGTCTTTGCATAAGAAGATTAATGTTGCTTTCTGTATGCTTTCATATGGCATTTGTATAGATGCCACAAATGAATATCATCAAACAAGTGAGACAACTATAATGGAGCCTATAAAGAGGTTTTGTGTGACAATTTGGGCGATTTTTGAGGAACATCATTTGAAGCAACTGCCTAGCAAACTTTGAGAAGCACTTGGCCCTAAATGATGCTCAAGAATTTTTGGGTACATTTGCTTCATTGGATTGTATGCACTATGAATGGAAAAATTGTCATGTAGCTTGATAAAGAGACTTTTGGGGATAGATGTGGTAATAAGTCTATCATTCTTAAAGTCATAGCCACTAAGGATTTGCATATTTAGCATGCTTTCTTTGAATTCTTGGGGTCTAAAAATGACCTCAACAGACTAGACCGCTCTCAATTGATGCATAACATGTTGACTAGGAAGTGGCAAGATACACAATTGATTGTAAATTGGTATTATCTTTTGATTGATGGCATCTATCCTCCTTAGACTTGTTTTGTTCAAAGCATCCACCAAGCTACCAATGCAAAGAAGAAGTACTTTGCACAATGACAAGAGGCCATCCACAAAAACGTAGAACAATGTTTTGGTGTCCTTTTAGCCCAATTTACTATCACTAGAAATTTGTGCCGACAATAGAGCATGGAAGTCATAGTAGATATTATGTTTGCATGTTACACCTTCCACAACATAATAGTGAGGATGAACAAGATGTACATGGCTTTGAAGATATAGTGATAGAGTTGCAAAGCAAGAATCCATTGACATCCAATAGAGGATTAACATTTGATGAATTGATCACAAGCACTAAAGAGATAGAGGATGCAAACACTCACTATGGATTGAGAGGAGACCTTACAGAACATTTGTGAGCATTAAGAGGAATTAACATGGCATAAATTCACAACATTAAGAGGAGTTAACGTGGCATAAATTCACAAGTATGCAATACATTACTATCATTGATGGTAGTTTTTACTATTCAAAGTGAGTCCAATGTTCTAATTCCCTTCATCTACAACTCTATCTCTTTCTTCCCTACTACCTAAAATCCACCATATTGTTTATATATCTTAATCCACATGAGAAAGTCCATCCCACTAATTTTGTGAAGTTTGGCCATGGATTTAGGGATGGTATTCTCAAGTCAAGTCCACATTGCTTCTTGTTGGAACACCTAGCATAAAAAAAAACCAAGGCATCTCGAACAATAAATCCTAAAGCAAAAGAAAATTAGAATGAAGCATGAAAGCCAAACTAAAAACCTATTAGTGGGTGTTGCAACTTCATTGTATGAAATTCTCATTTGAATATTGAATGAGAAAACATTACAAGAGAAAACATTCTACATTACAAGAGATTCTAGGGCAAGGGAGGGCCGTTTCGGGCATGTTCCCTGCCCTAGGAACAATTAGAATTTTTAAATATTAAAAAATTATTAAAAAATTAAAAATTAAAAATAAATAATTTTTTTTTTTTATTATTTATTTATTTATTTATTAATAGCAGTTGACGTGGCATAGTTGTGGCCATGTCAGATCGTTGTTGTGACATAGTTCCTAGTATTTCCCGCTGTTCGGGAATTCTTGGGAACTCACAGTCTTGTTTTGGCCTGAAAAATCTTCTAATGTAAGAAGGCCATTTTGAATTCAATAAGATCCAGGGTAAAGAAAACTTGAAATTATACCATTAGAGGAGTTTTCGGACCCTTGGAGGGCCGTTTCAAGCAGCTGCGGGGGAACTGTCTCCCTGCAGTTTTTGGGGAACGGCTGTTCCCGATAAAAAAAATAAAAAAATAAAAAAAGTTTTATTCTTGAAATGCAAAAAAAAACAGAAAAAAAAAATTTCATTTTTTTCCGACGTAGAAGTCGCCATTCCACGTCTGCAAGCTGCTGCGGCCCCCTGCGAACCAGTTCCCACAGTCTGGGAACTCACAACCCTCCAGGGGGCTGAAATCTCCTCTAATGTTTGCAACATAGCCCCAAAAATTACAATGCAAAGAGCTTGGATTTTGGACTTCATTGCAAAATAAGTTTGAAATTAGAATTAAAAAATGAAGTGGCAAAAAACAATGAACAGAGCTTTAACCCCTGAGCACCTAAAGGGCCAAAATATGGCCTCTCCATTTTTTAAAGATGTCCTTGTTTGACTCTTATAATCTTTTCAATGGTACGATCAAAGGACGCGTTTCTCTCCATGTATCTTTGGACATGTCTCTACTATCAATCGGTATGGTCAATTAGTGTAGATCTTTTTTTAGGTGATAGTTTAATTGGAATGAGTATAGAAAGGTTTGGATTTTTGTAAACATGGGCTAGGCGCTCAGGGGTTAATATGAGACTATGAATCCTATATAAAATGAAATGGCAAATTCAACCATGAAATGAATAAACCAAAGTGTACTATAATGGAATTGGGTACTTTGAAGCCTAGAAAGACTGAAAATCAAAATAAAACATGAAATCCATCCAAAATTGTGTACAGAGCTCAAATTTGAAATTTTGAAGCCAAAAGTCATTGAAAATTAAATTGAAACATGACAAATACTTAAAATTGTGACATAGCTGAAATTAGGGATTGTAAAGCAAAAAAAAACTGAAATTTGAATTCATACATGAAAATGAACTCTTAAACTGTCTACAATGTACCCAAAAGAGTAAGCCAAGGGTATTAGTTGCCCCCTTCAAAAAATTTAAAGGTCGTTGATTGTGTTTTCTTTAAAATGCTTGTCTTCAAAATCGCCATCGATTACTCAAAAAAATTTAAGTCGCTGATCTTTAAGAGTTAATTTGAGCCATCCATCCAAATACGGATACGATATCGAATATGAATTAGTGTATGGTTACGGATATTGTAAGGATACAATACCAAAATAGGGATCAAATACTTGATATTGGAATATGGTACACTACGAATACGAATACAAGTGCGGATATGGATACAATATACATATACGGGATACGGGATACAAATACAAGTAGGGGGGACAAAGAATTAAGAAATTAATTTTAATTAATGATTTTTTTTAAACCCAAGGTGGGGGGAGTTTAATTTTTTTTTACTTAATTAATTTTTTTTAGCTCATTGTGACAGTTTGTCACAATGACAATGAACTCAAAAGATGTAGTGACTGCATTACTATCTACAACTAGTGCAACTACCGGCATCTTATAGTAAGATGCAACAAGATTTCATTTGACATTTTTGGGGACCTTAGGCATCAAAAATGGCCCATTTGGAGATTTTTTTGGTGAAACATAGTAAAAAACTTTAGGGTTAAGGAATTGAATTATGATTATAATCTCTAGTGCAAGCGGACAACCTTTTTATTTCTTTTGTTCAAAACAAATGGAAATTCCATTCTAAAACAGAAAGAAGCACAGCAGCCAAGGCCAAAGAGAGTAAAAAGAACCAAATTCTACTCAAAGTGGACAACATTTGACTCATTATAAGGATCTCTTTTTGTAGGGTTTTGAATTAATATGTGGTAAATAGGTTGAAAACTTGAAATCACAATAAAAATATATTAAAGAAACTATGATGAAGCTTTTTTTTCCCTTTTTTTGGACACAAAGATGCAGCTTTGAGTAGTTGAAGTAAATTATAATCAAGTAACATGTTTGCTGAAAGATATTATGACGTACATACATATAGTAATCTTCTTTTTTCTTTTTTTCTTTTTTTCATAAACCACATAAGACTAAGGGAAATGTTATAATCTTATTGCAATTTGAAATGTTGACTGGACCTTAGTCTGAACATTTGGGTGTTTCGGTTGGGTTAAGTGACCCCCCTAACTTAAAGATAAAGAAAAGGAGAAAATATCAAAAATCCATCCCATCTTCAATTGTTCCCGTGGCACTTGTCTTCTAATTAAGAATCTGTCTAGATTCAACACAACAAAATAATAAATAACATTCCAATACCCTAACTTAAGTTACACCCCAAAATGACTTGCAATTATGGAAGATACAATATACACGTGGTTGTTTTTTAAATAATTTTTTTTAATGAAATAATTTGTTGAAAGATATCGGACATAGACATATAAGTAAAGTCATATGTTTCCTAAACCTCACAGGACTGAGGTAAATATCATGTGTGGTTTTTGCAGGACATCCCCTGTACCACATTTTACAAAACAACTATTTCTAAAGTTGCTGCTATTGTTGCCAGATGTATAATTGAAATACAATTTGGTCATATAATGGATTTCCCATTCTAATGAGGTTTGCATCCTAATTAAGACACCTCACATACTAAAGTCTTAATGAATTTTCTATTTGATGCTTTGAGGCAAAGCCTTGCATTTTTCACACGATCAATCCTCGAGTTCTTGAGAAATCTTCGTGTAGATTGAGTCCTTCTTTCCTCCACTTGCGTTTGTCAATGGAAGCAAAGGCATTGCAAGTTCTTTTGGGTCCCATTTTATCCTTAAGCCATTCGCCTCTTGGAAGTTCTTTGGGTTCATTTGGATTCTTTTTTTTCTTCCATTTGCCATCGTCCAAGGTCGAGTTGTCATTGCAAGGAGAAGAAATTATGACATATCCTTCCATATCTTCTGGTTCCGCAACAAAAGAATGGCCCACCCCATGGAGCTTTGAATAATCAACTACAAAGTCTACAAAAGAAGGCATGAGGGCATTAAGAGAAACAAGTGTACCGGTGGAAGTCATGGCTACTATTATTAATGAATGGGCAACTTTCAATCTCTATTTTCAAATTTTTTAGCTTGGGTCCCTTTGAATCTTCTACAAGAGACGAGAACTTTAGTAAAGAGGGATATTTTGTGTTGAGAAAAGTAGACAATGATGCAATGTAGATGAGTTTTTTGCTAGGTTGCAAAAAGATGTGTAAGCCATTCAAATGTAGAAAGCAATTTGAGTTTTTGGTTGAGAAGGTTTCTCTAATTTATAGGTAATGGCTTGAGCAAGCCTACATTAGTCTTTTACTTTTACTTGAGCATCCATTGGACATTAGTCTTTTACTTTTACTTGGGACATTAGTCTTTTACTTTTACTTGAACATCCATTGGACATTAGTCTTTTACTTTTATTTTTACTTCAACATCTATCAGTTTCTACACTTCAGAGCCTGTTCCCTTAGTAGTAGGCTACGTGAATGGAGTGCTGGGCAAGCATGCTACCCAGCACTGCCTAAGTAGCTTGGAAGGCTTGGAATTCTCTTTTATTTATTTTATTATTAATTATTCGACGATGAGGTTGCCTTGACTGACTTATTAGGGTTCATGATTTATTTAGTAGTAAGCTTATTATGATTTGGGGAAGGAAAAGAAGGAGGTCGATAGATTGAAGCTCTAATCCAGTATGAGTCATGTATCGTCCACGCCAATCATTTGAAACTGGAAGAAATACATTACGGTACACAGAAAAAATAAATTGGGTGCCAACAACAGAAATATATATTCTGTGTGAAGAAGAAAAAAAATCCCATGAGGTGAAATTAAAATCAAATAAAAAGTCATGTTGCAATCTGAAAATGTGGACTGGACCCTTGTTAGTTTGAACATTTGGGTGCTTGGGTACCTTAGCCAAGGTCAAGTATCAATGGCCAGGGAGAACTGACCCCCTCGCTCGGCTCTGCGGGCAAACCCTGGAATTATTTATTTTCTGGACATGAATGTTTTTGCAAATTTTGAATTCATTTTTGCGATCAGAGACCCCGAATTAGCTAGGTGAGGTGAAGAGTGTACCCTAAAACGGCCCCAAATAGGGGGCATTTTTTTTACTTGCACCCCTGGTAAGGCCGAGCGAGGGGGTCAATCCACCCTGATCGTATCAATTTGCAGGAAGATACATTTAAAAAAAACTAAACTTTTTTTATACAGATAGAAACAATCAGCTGAAAGATATTGCTCTAAACATAGACATATAAGTTAAGTCGTGTGTTTCGTAAACCTCAGAAGACTAAGGTAAATATCATTTGTGACTTTGCAGGACATTCTTCGCACCATATTTTACAAAACAACTATATTTCTGAAGTTGTTGCTATTGTTGCCAGACGTATAATTGAAATACAATTTGGTCATATCTTGGATTTTCCATTCTAATAAGGTTTGTATTTTGAGATACCTTGTTAAATTTTTTTGAGAATTCGATGGTGATTTCAAAGGTAAGCATTTTAAAGAAAACACAATCAACGGCCTTCAACCTCTAAACGTCCAAACAACATTTTTTGGCAACATAGTGGTTTTGGGCAGCTCACTATAGACGGAGTTTTTCTTCTTTTTCTTTGAAAATTTCACACAATATGGAGACAAGGAGTAGCTTTAAGACGCAACAATTTTCATAACTTTTGACTACATGGTTCAAAAGTTATTGCATGATATGTAATTTTCAATGTTCAACGGGCAGCCTGGGCAAAAAAAAAACTTCTTTGAAATCACTTTTTTTTAAATAAAAATTTGAAATTGATTCTCTAGGTTTTTATATATGTATAGGAGCCGACCCATACCTAATCACTTAAGCAATTACACATTTATGGAGCGCAGATTTTTGAGTGCCAAATTTTTTCCATGTACAGAAATAGAATTTGGAAGGATTGCATATTTTTCCAGAATTTTATTACACTAAATGTAATTATTATGAATTTTTTAGTGAAAGATTCTCTTCAACCTACAATGGTGATATAGACCTTTGTATTTTCTAACCATAGGCTCATTGCAAAATCGACCAAGGGTTGGTTGCAATATTAACAGCCTTGCAACCAATCATAATGTGCCAGAACTGCTCCTCGAACTATGCGACAACTTGACATAACTACATCAGTCTATGGTTGATAATACAACAGTCTATAGGTTAGGTATAGGAGACGATCAGGTATGGGTCGGCTACCATAGTTAGCTTTGAATCATTCCATTTTGATTAATGAGATGAAAGTTATGAGGAATTTTAGTTTGGGTTAGTTTTTGGGTAGTTATGGAATCTCTATTCTAAAATAAACTTTGAAGTCCTTTATTCAACTCAATTTTAAATATTTGTGGAAACAAATAAAAAAAAATAAGGTGTATATTGTTTATTACAACATTACAACCATTGGAATTGGCATTTTTCAATTCCATAAATAAATTGTTAACAATTTAGTATTTTGAATCATTCTCTACTTCTTTCTACTTATTATTTTTTTCCTACATGTTGTACAATTCCAAATTATCTAAAATCATTCAAGCATGTAGCCAACTTGCCTTGAAGAAGGAATCCAAAGAGTAGCCACCATTTTGGACATTTTTTTATACAAATGTGACCTTGTGAAGTGCAACTGCCAAATTTTTCACAAAGGCTCAAAAGATGATTTTTGTCACTTCAAATGCTATAAGCTTACAATGTACATAGTAGAAATTTCTGAAATTTTTTCTACATCTTCTCAAAGGAGTGCACTACAAGATCCTACAATTACTTGTATCTCAAAATGATTATTTAAAAAAAAATGGTGATTGTACTAGAAATGGCAATTTTGGAGTGATTTGGCTGAAAACATAGTCCAAATCATTTAGGGGGTTAATAAAACTTATATTTTGGAATGCATTTTGGATTTTTCAAAACAATCCCCATCTTAAAGGGTAAATTTAATGTTATCAAATATCCAATCGCATACATGATATTTCACCATGGTTATCAACTTTACAATGTACCCAAAAGAGTAAGTCAATGGTATTAGTTGCCCCCTCACTCTCTCAAAAAATTTAAAGGCCATTGATTGTTTTAAAAAAAAATTCTTACCTTCAAAATCGTCGTCAATTTCTCAAAATTTCTTAAGCCCTTAATCTTTGAGATTTAATCTGAGCCATTCATCCAAATACAAATATGGATATGATATACGGATATGAACCAGAGTATGGTTATGGATATTGTACAGATACGGTACCCAAATATGGATACAAATACTTGATATTGGAATACGATACAATACGAATATGGATACGATATACAAATACAAATACAAGTGCAAATACGGATACGATATACGAATATGGGATTCATTGTCCCATATTGTTTGTCATATTAACCTCGTTCAAAAAATCACAAGTAGGGGGAGGAAGGGGATGAAGAATTAAGAAATTAATTTTAATTAATAAATTTTTTAAAACCTGGGGTGGGGTTGGGGGGAGTTAAAAAAATTTTAATTAATAATTATTTTTTAAGCTCATTGTCATTGTGATAGATTGTCTACCTAGAATTAAGGTTCAAGGTGCCAAAAATGAATGGAAAGCAAATTTGAATATCACTATGAACTCAATGACTGACATAGCTTAAATTAGTGTTTAGGAGCCAAAAAGTCTGAAATTTTGAATTTGTGCATGCCACTATGACTATGAACTCAAAAACTAGTGACATAGCTTAAATTAATGTTTAAGAGCCCCAAAAAGGTTCAAACTTTTTTTTCTGAAACTTCATAGTTGAAATTAAGGTTCAAAGTGCTCCAAAGGTCTAAAAGCATTCGAATTAAAACATGGGTATGAACTCCTAAACCATTACATAGCTGAAATTAGTGTTCAAGGTGAGAAAAATGAATGGGAAGCAAATTCAAAGATGAAGATTATCTCAAAAATTGTGACATGGGTATTAATGTTTAGGAAGTCAATATTAGTTTTTTAGGAAGCTAAGAAAGTTTGAAATTGCTTGTCCAATATGACAATGACAATGAACTCATAAAATTGTAACATAGCTGAAAATAGGTTTTAGGAAGCCAAAAATTATTGCAACATGAAACCAAACATGAAAATGAACTCAAATTATTGCACAAAGCTCAAATTAGAGTGTAGTAAGTCAAAAACTTGTAAATTCAAATTTAAAGAGCACTACGTAGTCATGAACTATGACATAGCTCAAATTAGGGATTGGAAAGCCTTGAAATGCTAAATTTCAAATTAAAATATGGGCACGAACTCGGAAACCAACACATAGCTGAAATTAAGGTTCACGGTACCAAAAAGCAGTGGAAAACAAATTTGAGCACATCATTAACTCAAAAATTATGGCATACATGAAATTAGGCACTGTAAAGCTAAAAACCATTGGAATTCAACTTAACTAGAAAATAAACTTAAAATTGAGTATATATATATATATATACTAAATTAGTTTTTTTAAGCCTTAGAAGCACAAAATTCAAATTCAAACAAAGAATTGAATTTGAACAATAATATATAGCTGAAATTAGGGGTTGTGAAGCCAAAATTACTCGAATTCAATCTTCAAATTGAAAATGAACTCAAAATCAAGTGAATAGCCAAAGTTGGGGATTCTAAAGCCTAGAAAAACTGAAATTTGAATTTTAACAAAAAAATAAAGTGAAGAATGAGTACATAGCTAAAATTAAGGACTATAAAACTAAAAGATTGAAATTCAAAATTAACCACAAAAATGAACTGATAAATGTATACATTGGTGAAATTAGTGATTAAAAAGCCATAAAACACTAAAAAACGATTTCAAACACATAGATGACTCAAAAAAAGGCAAGGCAACTATTGTTAGGGACTCTATACACTTAAACCATCAAAATTCAAGTTCTAATATGACCTTGAGCTAGAAAAAGGCAAGGACTTATTTAAAGGCATCTGTGTTTGCCAAAAGCTCAATGTCTCCATTTCATTCTGTTATATCTCCATGTTGGCATCATCATAATTACTAAAGCTAAGCTCTGAACCTTCAAACCCATCCTTGCCATCCAACTGATTTTCCTCAATTTCGTTGTCTTCCTCATGGTTGGCTTCTCCATGGAATTCAAGTTCTTGAAGAATAGAACGTTGGTCTTGCATTTGATGTTGGGTCTCTTCATTTTTGCAATCCTCTAAGGCATGTATTGCAGAATCTACTACTCTACGAAGTTGTTCTTGTACCTCCTCAGCCACTACATCATCCTCGTCCTTCTAATCTTGGGTAGCTAATCATTTTTGTAGCTTCTTCAGTTCTTCAACTCCTCTTCTTGCTATATTTTTATAAATTCTTGCTCTACCACGGATTGAACTCTATGAGCATCCAAAGTCGTTACGAGGAGGATTAAATTTTGGTCCTCCAATGCCCCAACCTACCACATTAATTACTGCTTCCACTATCACCTCGGAAGTTGTTACTTGCTTGTAGAAAGCACTCTCCGCCACCTTTTCAACTTTGTGATGTTCTTTGGTTGCTTTGGTACCAATGGGGCACTCTCAAACGGGGCTTGGTTTCACTTTGTACTAATCATTCTATTTGCAAAACTCCCACATTCATCTCCAACTTCATGGAAGCTTTGGTTAGACAAAATGGCCTTTCCCTTCAAAGGTGTTGTAGTCCTTACTATTATCCAACCTTTTGTCCATCTGAGCAAGTCTTTGACGGGGTCTTTGACCAATAGCTAGCAATGTTTAAAGTTGAAGTCAACGTTCTTCAAGTTTTTTGTGTAGTGTTTAGTACAACTCTCTCATTGTATGTGTAGTGTCTTTTGGATTAGTGCCAGTCACTTACAAATCTAAAGTTTGTTGGTTTGCACCAATAAACTAATTCACATTGTGCTTAATTTGTTCCCATTTTATCTCCAAAGGACAAGAAGGTCTAGCCTAAATCTCCCTGGCCCCAAGCTATAATAATGCTCATGAATTTGTCTCCAAAATGAACCCTACTTTTGTTGATTACCTACTATAGGATCGTGGAAAATAGCCATAATAAATCGAATTAACTGCCTCTCTTCTTCGGTATTGAAATTATAGTCCTATAGGGGACCATGAATGTCATCAAGAGTTGAAATGTTCCAAGTTGCTTGCTCGTACTCTATTAGCACTCCTTCCAGTTGGTGATTGTGACTATGGATCAATTGCAAGCCTTCCTCTAGCTCCAATGTTCCCTCTTCTTTCAACATTGAAATTGTCGGAATTGCCTCTATACTCTAATAAAGAGATTGGTGATTGGTTTCTTATAGCCCTGAAACCTTGGCTTGCTCCCCCTCTAACTAATAAATCTTCTTTGCCTCCTTCGTCTTGGTCGAAATTGCCTCTCCTGAAATGGTCACTTCCTTCATCGCCCAAACCTTCCATCCCGACATTGCTACGTTGTACACTTGCCCACCTACCCTATAGTTGCCTCGCTTGCCCTTGTGCCCTTTTGACCACACCACAACCACACCTTGCCATTTCACTCAATAAGAAAACTCATAAAATACAAACAATCTTCAAACTTTGGGCATGGTTCAATTTTCCTTGCCTATGTTTTGTTGTGGAGTTTTTTTAAAATTTTTGACCAGCCTGCTTGTCCATGGTGGGGGCAATGAATGAGACTAGGCGACCTTTTTGTTGTTTCGGCTCTATATACAGTGTAGGATGGCAATGTTCTAATAATATTACCTTCACTTCTTCATTCCCGTTTTCTTTTTGTAGCACCTCTTCTTTTTCGTCCCTCACATTTTTTTTTTCTACACACCTTTTTTTCTACACTACAAGAGAAAGGGGTGTTTTAAGTAGGGTTTTAAGTATAGTCCTAGACACAAGATATTAAGTAATGACCTTTAAGTCAAATTTCAGCAAAAAATGACTAAAAAGACATGTGTTTAGGTCATTTTTTGCTGAAATTTGACTTATAGGTCATTACTTAATATCATGTGTCTAGGACTATACTTAAAACCTTGCTTAAAACATCCCTTTCTCTTGTAGTGCTATCCTTTACTTTTTCTTGCCCATTTTGGGGCAACATCGGCATTTGAGCTGAAGTCTCTTGGTTTGGAGCCTCCGTCCACTCTATCACAATTTGAGTCTTGCTGGGTCAAAGATGGCTCTTCATGGCAATCTGGACTCCCTACTGGAGTTGACACAACCTTTGTTGATGCTTCTCCCAATTGACACTTCACCTTTCTCCCTATTGTCTCCTTTGTGGTTTGTTCCTTATGCCTCATCTAGTGCCTCATTCGGATCAAGCCACACTTTTTCTTTCAACCCTATAAGCAAATTCTCAAGAAAGGTTCTTTTTAGTCTACAATGACACCCAAGTAACCTTACAATCTATCTATAAAACAATAATGCCAATCTCTACCAATAGGTTCAACTGGAAACGAACTACTTTTGCTTGGAGTAGGCAATGAGAAGAGATAGATTTTTGAAAAATATCTCTACAATTTTTGAATCAACTTTATATCTTTTGTAAAGTCTTACACCTACAACATTAATATATCAGCAAGGTCTTGGAGATGGAGTGGTGGCTTAGGAGGCTCCATGTATGGTCTCAAATTTGACATTCAAACTACAATCTTTATCACCGCCATCTTCAGAATTGATAGGAGTGCTTTTCCCACACCCTATAACAAAACTAAAACAAAATGGCGAGAACTATGTCTTGGAGTTGAATGCAACAAAATGTTAGGGAAAATGGTTTTTTCCATCTCCATTGTTCCTTTCACTAATTCTATCCAAATTTTTTGCCTACTCCCCCCTTATACAAGATTCCATTTGCTAAATAAATTTTTAAATTTTTCCCACATTGAAATTTCGAAAATAAAAAATGCAACAAGTATGTCAACTTACTCTACAAGACCTTATTTTAAAAAAATATTGAGATTTGTTTCATCCTACCATTGAAACTTTGAAGAGGACATATTTTGTACTCTTAGGCCTTGAGGGATTAAATGTTGACTACTACCGTATATACAATACTAAAGCAGAAAATGTAGAGTAATTATATGTCAAATAAGAGTAAAAAACCAATGCAAATATCAAAGTTTAATATCCCCAAAGTCATCATTTCTTTGCTTCCTAGTTTGTGTCTAATTCTAAATTGCATTTGAGTTTATATTTAATTCATATTTTTTTGGGAATGATAACAAGGCAAGATTGTATGCAATTAAATCATATTAGATTGTCTTTGTAAATTGAAATAAGGTAAACCAACCCAATTCTATCCCCTACTTTTGGTCCCAATTCCATCTAGAAAAACATCCAAATCTATTCATTTTTCTAACAAAATCAATGCATTGATGCCTACAAGGGGTAACATATCAATCTTTATTGGAAAGTACTTAAGTACCATACATGGATACATAGAAAGGTGATTACGGATTGTTTATGGGACATTTATGACTCCATTCTATAGGCAATTTATAATTTCAAGGCAAACCACTACAAAAATTCACAAAAATTACAATTTTAATCAAAATACAATTATAATTCCACTTGGGTTTGATTGATGAAACAAGTACACATCTAAAAAATAAATGCCCCTCTTGAAATTGCCCTAAGATATTCAAATTGCAAATCCAGGTGGTAATAGGCTTATCTACCTTATAGGTCCCACCCTTGCAAAAGAATGAATAAACACAAACCTAATAACAATATCTTCATCAAGTTGCTAAGCAACTAAACAATGTTGTGGTTTAGGCTGATATTACAGGTAGTCACACTTTCTTTACTTGGCACTTAGAGAATGGAGAACGGAAACATAGCAACTTAGGATTGGCTTCATATTGGCCCTCCACAAGTGAATATACTTAGTTGGATATATCTTCCGCACTCCTAGTCTTCACCTCCAAAGGTGAAGATTGAAAGTGTGGAAGATGTATCCAACTAAGAGTATTCCTTTGTACTCTACACTTTCACCTTTCAACTACCACTTTCACCTTAGTTGTTGTTGATTTACCTCCAATCTTACATCTAATCTTATGTCTAGGTAAATGAATTCTCCACTTTTTTCATTCTCCATTGTCAACACATCTTTTAGGGGTGCCACACCTTCTTCACCCACTACGACTACCAATTAGCTCCTCCAAACCTTCACCAACCTCTCATTCTCCAATCTCCAAGTGCTTGGTGAAGAAGATGTGACTACCCCTATTAATTTTCTCAGTTAAGAATAGTAAGCCGTGAAAACATTGGGTTTGACAGTACGAATAACAATCACACTGATAACAATCAGAATTATCGGTAGACCTGGATATGGATACCATAAGGAAGAGGATGTCTTCATCGACTATTTCCGCCCCTCGCAGTCATTATCACGGACAAATAAATAAATAAATAAATGTAATAACTAAATAACGTTACAATCGACTACAAAACTGATAGGAGCCATTCTTTGAATGCTGAACTTGCCCCGACGACATTCCTCAAATCACATTAGTATCTAGAACCAACATTGTCTGGCCACTCAAAAGGATTCACAAACTTAAGCCCCATGAATTCAGACAGGTAAACGTTTTGATCCTAAGAAAAGGTTACGTGAACTTTAAAAGAATTGAGCTAATATCCACGAACCTCACTATGAATGGCAAAGTGTATATGAGCACGAATATAGATCTCAGGAATTCATTGTACTGACGGAACGAACCATTCGGTCACCAAGGAGGTACCGCTCTTTATCCCCAGGAGGACCACAAACACCACATTATCAGTGCCTTCGTGTAATCATTGGCGGTCTTACTCAACTGCCACAGGGGAATGTCAAGTAGCAAGAGTCCAATTGCAGGGGCAAGCCTGGTATAAAAGAGCTTTACCTCAAAAGCACGATGCAAATAAACACAATAGAGCCTCCTGCTTAATCGTGTAATGCACCACCCCAGCATCTTAGCTTCCTGCACCACCAAAAATTTCCAGATTCCTGTAACACAGTGACAGTTCCGGAATAGACTATTTCCTGGTTGTGTACAGTTTTGTTCCCCTTCTGGTGGTCACTTATACTACCGGGTGCGCCCCCTGAATGAGACTCTTGCGGGGCTTTTGTAAACCGGCTCATCATTTTGCTCAGCAAGATCAGCTTCATCAAAAGATTCATAACCAGCTTCGTCGTTAGCAGTTTCAGTTGGCTCCACAACAGCTCCAGCTCCATCAACAGGGTCCGTTTGCTCATCATCGACTGGTTCACCTGCTCTCAGTTCCCTCAACTTCTGAGAGAAGGCCATGTCAAAAATGGATTCCACTGCTGCTGGTATCTCCATTTGGCCTCGTGCCCTTCTGATTGACAAAACTCCTAGAAGCAAAGCTCCCCCAACAACACTAGCTCCAACTGCCACTGCCACTGTTTGAGACCATGAGCGTCGTGGGATATCAATGCTTATGGACACATTCTCCCCTGAGCCAGTGTAAGGGTCCCCACAATACAAGTCCAGCACATCTGCCAAATCCATCATCTGCACATGCGTGAGGTCAATTCTACATGAGGTTTCACTCGTCTTCTGCAACCCCACTGCTTCGAAGCTCTTGGAAGGTAGTTTGAACACTAGTGCATGTGCTGGTACGAACTCATCCACAAGCTGTGCATCAACGCCCGTCATCACGACAGATTGAGTGGCCACCGGTCGCTCCCACCATGATCGCTGCTGCCGTAAGCCCACGCTAGATCCCACCAAAGCCTTCTCCTCAATTATGGTCTCAACATGAGCCAAGACCTCCGATTCTGTGAGCGTCGAGATTCTCACAGCTGAAGAGTCCACAATAGTCATCGGCTTCACCTTTCGGAACCCGAACCCCCCCGTTTTCATTTTCTGGTCTGCATGATCCTTCACACATGCCAATGCATAGGAGGAAACACCCTTTGCAAGCTGTGAGAGAGTACCCGCATCGAAAACCTCCAGAAAACCAACGACCTCCCCGTCCTTGTAATCATCCATCGTCCCGGGCTTGAAGAAACAAAGCTCAAACTTGGATAGCTTCAGCAGTCTCACAGTTTGAAAAGCAATGGCGAACGCCCGGCCAGTCGGTGAAAATTGCGAATCGTTCTTCGGCATTGACTTCGCCTTCTTCAGCACCGAAAGCGTGGGTGCTTGAAGCTTGGTGGAGACAGAGCTGCCTTCGGAGAATCGACCAGGGTTGTAAGTTTCGATCACGAGCATGGGTTTTCCCTTTGCAAGCTCCTGCGCCGCGGTCCTACCACCGTCGGCGGCGAGGGCGGCATGGACTTGCAATGGAAGAGCCTCCCCTGTGACCCGCAAGGAAGCTAATGGCTTGCGATACGTCCTTCTTGCCATGTAATTCGAAGCTTCACTACTAACCCTAGAGTTTTCTGAAGAGTTTTCTGAATTCGAAGCTTCATTACTAACCCTAGAGTTTTCTGCAGAGTTCTGTGAATTCGAAGCTTCAATTCTAACCCTAGAATTTTCTGAAGAATTTTCTGAATTTTGAGCAGTAATGGTGGATTTGGACAGCCGAACGCATTCACGAACACGATAAGAAGTGCCCCGCGTCAGAAATCGCAAATCTCCAGAGTGACACGTGTGGAGCATCCGCTGTAGATTTGGGGGTCCTGAAGAGCATTGAGCATGAGGAAGCAAAACATGTGAGACAGAGCTCAATGCCATAGTATCTGTCCCGGAGTCCCCTCCCTTGATGCTCGCTTTCTACTTGAAGCTCCAAATCGAAATAGACATTGATATATATCGCAAATTTTCACGTCCCGAAATTGACTGATCCATCACCACGGAGAACTCCTCGTGAGCAGAGAACCTCCAGTACCGCAAAGCCCTAATCCAAAAACGCAAACAGACACTCGACATTGGTATTTCTCACAAAACCTGAACTTGACTGCTCCATCACCACGGAGAACTCCTAGCGAGCAGAGAGCCCCGATCACTATCCAACCCCATTAAACCCTAAACCCTAAAAAAATCACGAATCCTCCGCACAGAAACTCCAAGACAAAGAGAACGCTCCCAAGACAGGCTCACTCAAAAGCCTAAAAAAAGTAAACCACCTGCTGCAGCACTTTGAGAATTCCACCAAAGGTTATTGCGAGGTGATAGAATCGATTCCGAACCGTATCCTCTGGAAGCTCCAACGTGTAGAAGGCGTTAGAACAACAGTTATGCGTATTGCAAACCGTCACGTCCCAAATTTAACGGCTCCATCACCACCAAGAAATCTTCATGAGCAGAGCAGAGAGTCCCGAGTACAGTCCAACTCCATAAAACCCTAAAAACGAAAACTCACAATTCCTCAATCCAAAACGGAAGAGAGCGCTTCCACTACACATGGTGTTCGAAAATCAATCAATTTCACATGAAACTTCACTCGAAAACCTAGAGAAAATAAACCACCTGCAGCAGCACTTGAGAATTTCACACACAGTAAGCAAACTTTTGCGTGCATTGATACATACCCGAAGCTTCAACTTGTAAGTTAGAGGGGGTCAAAATCTCCTCCTGCTGCTCCTTTCCAGCAATGCGCCCTGATTGACACAGCGAATGGTGGTCACGCGTAATTGCTGCACCATTGAAACAAACATGATTCAGCGGGGCAGCATTGCAAGAGAATTGCAAGAGAAAAGACCGACATTGAATGGCATTGTTATTACTGTATGGTTTTGTGATTTTGTATTATTTTCGTATTTTCAGTGTCTGTATTCGTATGTTTCTGGAGGGCGGTACTGATATATACGGATGAAAAATACACCTCCTAGGCAGGCCCCAAATGGATGATTGTATGGATTATTCCCAGTTTTGTTACTTTAAGATAATATGTTGTATTGGAGCCTAACCCACTCCATTTGATATCTTGTTATAGATATTTTTTATTATGGAGAAGTGACATAAAGAAAACATTTTGGACTAATGGCATATTTTATTGGTATATGGCACCATGCAATTAGAAAGAAGGATGGGTTGAGTGTCATAACCCCCATTTGATGCTCTTGAAAAGAGAGAGTTATGTTCAAAATTTGATTAGAAGGGAAGAAGGCAATCCCAAAATATTTGTCAAAATTTTATTTTTTATTTTTCTACTTTTTTTTGAAAGTTTTTCCAACACTTTCTTTTCACACTATTATAGACATTTTTTTACACTCTTTTCAACATTCTTTTTTATACTTTTTTCAAAACTTTTCCTAACATATTAAATCCAACATTTTTTTTAACCCTAAAGAATTGAGATTTTTAGTGATGTTTTTTCAACAATTGATTGTCAAAAAATTTCGATGAAAATGTTGAAAACAATAACCATTTGGGATAGTGTTCGTCCCTTGGACGTGATATTAAAAAGGTTTTGGATGTACGGAGTACCTTATTGTACACGAAGACGGAATACTATATTTCATCCAAAGACCTGCATTAGGGTTTAACCACTGGAGGGAGTGAGAGCGAGAGACCGCTCGTCCGGCTACAGAAATCGGTGAATGGAGAGTCCCTGTTCTCGCAATTCCGCAACGCATCGAAGCTACCCATGGGTGTGCACTTTGGACTTGAAATTAAATTCGGTTTCCCTGTTTTGAATTTGAAGCAACGGCGCGGTGATTGCGATGCGGGATACACGAAGTGCAAGCATTGCGGTTAGTAGCTGATGCAATTCTCTTTCTCTTCCCTGTTTCGGAATAAGGAAAAATGAGAGCCGGGAGCTCGTTGGTGTTATTTCGATTTTCGTTTCCGTCGTTGATTGCGTTATTGTAATCCTCAGTGTCTGGGAGTATTAGGTTTCAGAAGAGTGTTCGGTAGAGGGTGTGAAGTTCACAACGTGTGTGTTTGACTTTTCGCAGGAAATTGCTCCACTAAATCGTAAATTAGGGAAGTATTCATTATTGAAATCTCCCCTGGGTACGTTCTGGAGACATTTTACACAGAAACGATGAGTTTTTAGGTGTATGATATTGATCCTCTGTGTGGAGCATTAGTGGGGCGAATGTGGAGCATGTCCGCAGCGCAGGGATGAGTATGACAATGAATATTTGGTACTGGATTGGAAGTAGTAGCGCAGGAACAGAGTTGGAAACAGGTCCGTAAGTGGTCCCATCGTAAGGGTCGGAATTGCTCTCGGAATTTTTTTAGGGTATTGAGAAGATGGAAATTCAGGATTCCGTTGCACTTGCTTGCCATGCGGACCGAACGCGCCTTCTCGAGGTTTTCCGAGTGGCGATAGCTAAGCCGTTGCCCGCTTCTCAAACCGCGGTAGTGACTATGGTCGACGCCGTGAAGCCTCAGAAGCAGACAATTCTTGTCCAAGACGAGAATCAGCTTTTGGAGAACGGCTTGCGAACTCTGCTTGAGGAGCTTGTCAGTGCAGCCGTCGAAGACAGCAAGTCTGTGATGCAGTATGGTCGAGCAGTGGGTAGTGATGACGACGGGAATGGTCTTCTCACGCGACTTCTCGACATTGTTTTGTATCTCTGTGAGAAAGGCAACGTCGAAGGGGGGATGATTTTCCAACTACTTGAAGATCTGACGGAGGTTTCCACCATCAAGGACTGCAAGGAAGTTTTTGGATACATAGAAGGAAAGCAAGAGACTCTTGGAAAGTCGGAGCTTTTTAGCCGGGGGAAGCTTGTTATGTTACGCACTTGCAACCAGCTCCTCCGTCGGTTGTCTAAGACGAATGACGTCGTCTTCTGTGGGAGGATCCTGATGTTTTTGGCTCATTTTTTCCCGCTTTCTGAGAGGTCAGCTGTGAACATCAAAGGAGTGTTTAACACCTCGAATGAGACCAAGTACGAGAAAGAGCCGCCTGGAGATGGGGTTGCTATCGATTTCACCTTCTACAAGACGTTCTGGAGCCTCCAGGAGTACTTTTCTTCTCCCACAAGCTTGACTCACCCTTCTAAGTGGCAGGCGTTCTCTTCGAATCTTAGCACTGTGCTGGAGGCTTTTGAAGTTCAGCCCTTAGGTGAGGAAGACGAAAGCCTCAGTCTTGATGGTGACGATGATGATTCCACTTTCAATATCAAGTACCTCACTAGTAGTAATCTTATGAGCTTGGAATTGAAGGACCCTGGGTTTCGTCGGCACGTCTTGGTTCAGTGCCTGATTATATTTGATTACCTCAAGACTCCGGGGAAGGCTGAGAAAGATGGGCCACGAGAGGTCATTCGGGAGGAGCTCAAGGTGCATGAAGACCGTGTGAAGAAGCTGCTGAGAACTACCCCCCCAAAAGGGAAGGAGTTTTTGGCTTCTATTGAGCATATTCTGGAGCGTGATAAAAACTGGGTCTGGTGGAAACGTGATGGCTGCACTCCATTCGAGCGCTTCGTGCAGGAGAAGAAATCGCCTTCGGAGCCTGCGAGGAGGAAGTCTAGGTGGCGGCTTGGAAATAGAGAGCTTTCTCGACTTTGGAAGTGGTCAGAGGATAACCCTAACGCTATTACTGATGCCAAAAGAGCCAAAATGCCTCCCTTGGCGGAGTACTTCAAGCCCCTTGCAGAGGATCTGGATCCCGAAGCAGGCATAGAGGAAGAGTATCATCATAAGAATAACAAGGTCTACTGCTGGAAGGGTCTCAGATTTGCTGCAAGACAAGATTTGGAGGCCTTGTCCAGATACTCAGATATGAAAATCATGGGTGTCGTTCCTCCAGAGCTTCTCATTCCTGAGGTGCGGAACTCACTTTACAAGACTTCGGACAGGTTGAGAGCGAAGGGACTGAAAAAAGAGGAGGAGTACACGCCCAATCGTGCCCAGGTAACATATCGGACTTCTATTACCATCGCTTATTCTGTCTACAAGATGCCAATGGTTTAGAGGAGGATTAGAACTCCTTAATTATATTCTCAACCGACTAAAGAATCTGATGTAGAAGATTTGCAATCAATGAGATTCAAGGTCAGTATTTAAAAAAATTTAGGCAATTAAGTATTTACCTTACCGCCTTGAAGCTCAATAGATACCAGCTTGCGAAGTATCTTTGATAACCTTGTCCCTGATTGCCGTTACCTAGTCCGTCTCATGAACATTTGCATCATCTTCTTCGATCTGATCTATCGTATTGAATGACACTGGTGAGAATTCAACGAGTTTCCGTGGGCATTGGAAGTTCATAATATCGTAGAGACCTTAGAATCGTCATTGATGAGATTTTTTAGCTGCTCCGTGCTTTTTCCATACTTAAATGACCTGGTGTTCAGACCGAGGATGCAACAGGCAATGCACCCACTGGTGTAAGCTTAATGGAGGTGGATTCAACGACACCTGCGCAAGATGCAGAGGAGGCTACAGCCATAGAAGCAGAAGGACCCGCAGTAGCAGAAGTAGAGCCGGAACCAGAGGCTGAGGCAGAACCAGAACCAGAGCTGGTGGTAGAACGAGCGGAGGTAGAAGCAAAGCCAGGACTAGTTCAAGCAGAAGAAAAAGTTGATCCTTCTTCTCCCAAAGTAGTTTCCGAACCTCCCCCCAGTACTCCCAAGTCGGAAAGCAGAAGTGGGAGGAAGCGGCCTCACCCGGACGACTGATACTAGAAAGAACTGTAGAGTTGCTGGCTTGATCAGGAACATTCAACTCTTCCTAGGACATGAAACCAGCAAGCTTAAGTTGTTACAATTGTAAATTGAGACATTTTTAGGAGGGTTGGAAAGTTCTTCCATTCTAGGTTTGCTTACCATGTATCAAAGCAAAGTTTTGGTTCTTGAGAAATTACCTTCAATTGCTGAAGACACTGAGGCGTGGAAGATTTCGACCCAGTTGAGAAAGGAGTACTGTTTTTTGTGGTCACACTATTTGAAATTTTTGATAGCATTTTTCCTGTGCATTGTCCTTAAGTGCTTTTGTTTTGCAATGGGTCTCGGTACTCAGTTGAGGGCTGTATGATTTAAGAGTATGAATTAAGAATATTTTCATCTCAGACCCCACTTCAAAGCGCAGAGTACTGTTTTTTGAGTGACACTAAACATATATTCTTACAAACATGCAAAAGTTCATAACAGGAGTCCAATACTCAGCTTTTGGTTTTGAACCAAAAATTGCTCAAAAGCAAATGCAAGTTGTTTTTGAGGAAATATTCGACATCATATTACGCCTTTGTCAACGGACATAAGTGCTAAACTACTACAAAATCTTCAGACAGCATCTCTCCACTGGATGAATGCACACTCTTCTGGATGGAGACACATGTTTCCATCCGCACTTTGCATCTTTCATCCCAATCTTCAGATGTAAAGCGCATCACGAATCCAGTAAAGAGGATCACTTGCAGCGTCCTTCCTTCAAAACTGAAATAAAAAAACCCTACCTGCGCATCTTCACATACGCTTGACCACTTGCATCGAATCATTGGGTCACAACCTTGCTGAGTTTCTGGGATTCTCTCCCCACAGTTGGGATTTTTTATTGTCGTCCGTATTTCACCAACTTCTGCCAAATTCGGCTATTATGGGGATGCCCAAGAAATGATTCTTCGTTTCATACCTGCAGAGATTGACAGCAGCGTAGAAAACAGAATGTGTGCGCTAGTGTAGAAAACAGAGTCTTGAATTTTTACTCCACTGCAAGTTGATGTACGCCCTGCTGGTGAGGATTACGCTGCGTTTTCGACTTCTTGTAATTCAAATTTGTAATTCGATGTTTTCGTTTTACCGGTGTCGTCGTTATGGTACCTAGCACCGCAAGCTGCTAGTGCACGATGACGCTTCTGTGAGTTGACACTCTTGAAACTTTTTTCCAGGTCGCAGCTACTTTCAGATTGAGACTGCAGTCAGAATTTCAAGAATTTCAAGTATGGGAGACAGCAATGGCGCCTTGCAGGCTCCCCTGTTGCCAGAAGATCCTCCAACCCAACACACGTTTACATTTGCAAATGGCTACACAAGATCCGTGAGCCGACTTGACGAGAGAATCTCCTGCACTCCCGAGTGGATTTGGGGTGAGATCACGAAGCAACTCTCCATCGCTGGCCCCATGGTGTGCGTGGCGCTTCTTCAATACTTGGTAATTGTAGTCTCCGTCATGTTCGTGGGCCACTTGGGAGAATTGGAGTTAGCCAGCGCCTCCATCGCCACTTCCTGTGCAGGTGTAACAGGCACCACTTTGATTCTGGGATTAGCCACTGCACTGGAGACTCTTTGTGGCCAAGCTTATGGGGCGAAGCAGTATCACATGCTGGGGATTTACATGCAACGCGCTGTTTTTGTGCTCTATCTCGTAGCTTTGCCCATTGCAGTTGTTTGGTGGAACATGGGCTCGGTCTTGCTCTTTCTCGGGCAAGACCCTGAGATTTCAAAAATGGCAGGTGTGTACGCCAGGTACTTGATTCCCATCATCTTCGCAGTCGCTACGCTGCAACCACTAGTGAAGTTTCTCCAGACACAAAGCCTGGTGCTCCCCATGGCAATGTTCTCTGTCACCACCTTGGTTCTCCACATACCCCTTTGCTATACCCTAATGTATACCCTAAACTGGGGTTTCCGCGGTGCAGCGATTGCAAGCAGTATTTCAAATTGGTTGAACGTGCTCTGGCATGCGTTATACGTCCATTTCTCTTCATCTTGTACGAGAACGTGGACGTCATTCTCAATTGAGGCTTTCCACGACGTGCCGTCGTTTATCAAGCTCGCTATTCCTTCTGCTTTGATGGTGTGTTTGGAGTATTGGTCGTTTCAAGTCCTGGTGCTTCTCTCAGGACTGCTTCCCAATCCACAAGTGGAAACTTCCGCATTCTCAATCTGTCTTACAACAACTGCAGTTCTTTACATGATTCCTTTTGGAATCGGAGCTGCAGTGAGTACGCGCGTGGGGAATGAGCTGGGAGCAGGACGACCCCAATCTGCCAAAGGTGCAGCTATCGTGGCTTTTTCCATTGGAATATTTGAGGGCGTTGTGATGGCCACCGGTTTGTACCTGGGGCGAGATATTTGGGGTAAAGCTTATACACATGAGCAGGAAGTGGTTGAGTATGTTGCAAGGAGCATTCCGTTGTTGTCTATAATGCACGTTATGGACGCCACGCAAGGCGTGTTGTCAGGAGTGGCGAGGGGATGTGGGTGGCAGGCATTGGGGGCTGCTGCTAATCTGGGGGCGTACTATCTGGTGGGCTTGCCTGCTGCAATTGTGTTTGCGTTTGTGTATGATTTGAAAGGAAGGGGTCTGTGGATGGGGTTGATCATGGGAGTCACGACGCAAGCGCTCACACTGGCGGTCATGGCGTTTGTGACCAATTGGCAGCAGCAGGCGGAAGAGGCGTTGATTCGTGTGTATTCTTCTGCTACGGCCACTCTTCCTGTTGAAGCGAACGAAGCCCAGAAGGATGACATTCCGGCTCTGCATTTGTTCAAGTATGGTGACCTAGTGGATGCGTGATTCAGTTAAAATTGTGGTGGGGATGTCGCAAGAACTCTTCATGTTTTTAATGAATAGGAAGTTCGAGAACCATTGTTTGCAGGTGTCGGAGGTGCTATACCTTGCGAACTATGTATTGAAGTGGAGGTTCAGGGTTCAGTGGATAGATTGGGAGTAGAAGAGCAGAATTGGGCTGGTTTGTACTGTAGAGGAGGAATGTCAACATTGTATATGGTTTCCTTTCTGCAAGCCCAATGCTTTGAAGACCCTTGATCTCAGGGGGTGCTCTTCGGAGACCCTCGTGAATCACAAATCCTATGAAACAGAGCAATTAGGGTATTATGTACATTATGTACATTAGGGTCCTCTGCACTTTGGATAGGACTTCATTGCGTTCCATACCCCATAGAACGCGGGGTCGTTTATTCTACTCCTAGTCTGCACAATTGTCTGGAGCTTTGGTCGATGGAGGATCATCGTTGTAGACCCTCATTAACGTTTCAGGAAGTGTACACTTGGCGAGCCAGTCTGGCGGACTACCATATAAATTTTGGCCAGGTATTCCTTTTTGCCTCTTTTGCTCCATTTGGTTTAAATGTTCTTTGGAGTGAATAGTTTTTAACGGTTAAAATGTATTGACATTTTAAACAATTAGGCAAGTAGACTTTAGAATATACATCATGTATAAATTCATAACAATTATGTAAAAATATTTTTTCGAGAATAACATTTACAAAGTCTGCAATGAATCAATGTTTTATTGAGTATCAAGCAAATATGTGGATTAAATTTGTCCTTCATTGAAATTCTGCCGCACTTGCAACTTGCAAGTGCTTCCCAAGTGCAATAACATGCTCATAGATTTGGTGGCACCATTTAAAATGTAGATGTTGCTGTAAATGTAGACATTTGTTAAGTGTCAAAATAACAAACAAGGGAGTAAAATATGATGATTAACCATTGTAAGTGTAACATGTTTTGAAACCCAACTTTTGTTTGATACTTGTTTGCGCGTCTTCTTCGATCTGATTTGTTGCATCAAGTGACAGAGTCTTGAGCATTGATCACTTTTTTCCACTTCTTTCAATCTCTCATGCCTTAGTGACCTGGTTTTCAGATGTACCAGGCAATGCCCCTTTGAAGTGTAATGGAGTAGGATACAACGACATCATGGGGAAGGTCCTCTTTCATCTGGCTTGCACCGATTTTTTACCTTGTCGGCATTGAAATTGTCTATTTTTCATGTTCTTTTGATATTCTTTGATGCACTGCAAATTATGAGGCAGCTTAGATTCTATTTAGAACTTAGACATTGAAGCTGTTTGAACAGTAATTTATAAATATTTGTTCATTATTTTACTAGCAAGACAAGGACATTCGTTTTTTACTCGATGTCCTTGATGTTTAATGAATTTATTGTGGAGCATTTTGTTACTTGTTTGATCAGTATCAACGCTTAACCCTCAAAGTGGTTGGAGAGTACTGCAAAACCTTTAGGAGCTACTAGTGCCGACTTAGGTTACTGAAGGCAAGATTGCTTTCGATTTGAACGATTACTTTTGTGTCTGCTGGATACACTGCGCTTGTCACCGCAAGCTAGTGACTGCTGTGTTGAATTCATAAGCAGGGAAAACCATTCTCGTTTACACTAAATATCGCAGATGTCGACAAATTTTTGGTCTATTTGAGAAGGGAAATGTGATTATTTAGCCTGATTTCAACGATTTCTTTGTAACTTGTCATAAATTGTGCAGAATTCCCCAGAATTAGTAGCCTCAATCAAATCATTGGAGCAAATCATTGGAGAATTCTGGGGAATTCAAGGCTTGTGCTTTTAGGCATTTAAATGCCTAAAAAAATCATTGCCATTGATGTAGTATGAGCAAGACTCATACAAGGACTTTTGGGTTGCAAGGTCAACTACTTGCAAGCTCAATACCTTAAGTTAGGTTGTTTGTTTTGTTTGTTATGTTGAGATCTCCAAAACCATGGGTCACCCAGCCACATTCTTAGTACTATGAAAAAGCTTTGTACAATGAGGGGTGCACAGGTTTTATTTATTCTTAGTACTATGAAAAAGCTCTGTACAATGAGGGGTGCACAGGTTTTATTTCATGGTGTTTGAACCTGCAGTGTGAAAGTTGTGAATTTTTTAGTTATGCATCCTAAATCATTGCTGTGACTGTGTCAATCGAGAATTCTAAAAGATATGATTCTCACCTGGAATCATTCACTTGCTGGAGAAAAAGATTGCACAAACTGAGTTCTATCAGAAGAGAAGGAATAGTTGACGATGGTGAGATTTTAAGAGATTGGCACTTCTCTAGGCGGCCCTCAGGAACACCAGTCAGAGTTTTCAAAGCTTCGTGCACTTGAATGTCACAATTTTGGCACGTGAAACAATGGGAATGTAACGGACATGAACCAAATATTATTGCAACACCAGACATTATTCCCAGTGCATCCAACATAAGAAAGCATCATCAATTTTTCTCAGAATTTTGTATAAAATTTCCGTATCGTACAGTCGAAAGTCTACAACCTTTGATCTCGATCAGGGAAGGTACACCTACCTAATCATCTGCGACTCTCGTTCTCACATTCCACGGTGTCTACAAGAAAACACCAAGAAACCAAGCCTCTAGCTAGCATCCCCACAACCTTTGCAGTCCTCACAGACAGATCATCACAAAGAGAATGGCGACTGCCCTCTCCTGTACAATTCATTTTCTAGACAATTTCTACTCACATGAGGCTTGAGAATTCTCTTCTATCATTGATACAGGCGGTAACAAGAGGAGACAGAAATCAAATCTCTCAAGACTTTAAATCTCTGCCACTGCATAATCTCTGCACAAACACAATCGTAGGAAGAACCATTGCAGATGAGAAATGATCGTACCATTGAGGAGATAGAACCACGCATTCAATCATCAGTTTAGATGCCTTGTGTGAAATCAGGTTCCGAGGGTTTGGGTATGTTGGAGATTCGTGAAAGCTCAGCAGCGTGCATGCTTCGTAATCGTTGCACAGAGCGCATAGCGTTCTTAGCAAACCGGCCTGCGAGGATTGTGGCGCCCAAGCTGAGCTTGTCGGTGGACTCGCCTTGCATGGCCAAGTATTGGTCCTCCTCTTTACGACGAAGCTCAGCCAGGCGGCGGCGTTGGTAACGTCGCCAGGCTGCTTGGATGAAGCAAGCGCCCCAAGTACGCCAATGGTTGGAATAGTACCTGAGAAACACACAAATCAAAATGTCAAAATGGTATCATGTGTCAAAGATCCTTGACGCCTAAAAGACCCAAGGTCTTAACCTGGTCAATTCGATGCTGTGAAAAATCGATAATTCAGATGGGGCCAAATAATATATCATTGAGTACATCGGACAAATGAAAGTCTTGCTACAAAGCCATGAGGCCCACTTTTGGCTTTGCGGTTCTGAAGCAGGTGAAGTAACTGTACCTAATTGCGATCTATGTATAATTTAACCAAACCCTAAGAATTCTTGCTTAAAATGTACAGCTACTACTATTCATGAGAGGCTCGGGTCGATTTTGGGTACAACTAGCTTCGGCACTTTAAAAATTCATAGTTTATTCAAACGGAGTCCAAAAAATGCTTACAAGAGAATCTAGAATCCCCCTTTGGACTCCCAACAAGCTCCAACACAAACTCACACAGATTAATAAAACGAACCATGCTCAAATGCTTTATAGGACAATTTTACGTGTAGAGATCTTATTAATTATCAGCAAGAACGAATAATTGCACTCTTCCAAACCAAGACCACCTTCTGAGAAAAGGAAAGTATGAACCCAACAAGCACTGACCTGAACGTGTGTTGCAGTTGCTTGCTGTGAAGTCTTCTGAACTGACTAGCCACAAACTTCAAGTCGTCCGAGGAGAGAGAAAAGGCTTCCACTTCTTTCACGGCCTTCACGCTGTGAGTGGAGATGGGCAAATGGCTTTGGGGTTTTGGATCCAGCGCCCAGGTGAGAAGCTCCTCCCCACAGAAGTCTCCGCTGCCCAGAATGGCGGCGTTGAAGAAGCCCGTGCGCCCTCCGTTGGTGGTCACGCTCTCGAGCTCCCCGCGGATGATGAAGAACATTTCGTTAACGGGGTCGCCTTCGTGGAGAATAAATGTGCCTTCCGTGCAAAGGGCGGGGCGAAGGCGCTCGCACATGGCGTCCAGGAGACTGTCGTCCATCTGGTCACAGAAAGGGACCTGCAGAAAGACACCAGATAGGAAGAAGGTTAACAAGGAGCTACAATAAGAGAGGCTCAATCCCTCTATTTGAGGAAGGTCCTACTCAAACTTCCTCACACGTAACTTTTTGTCAATGCAAAGCCTCTTCCCATTCTTCTCATTTGGTCTAAAGTCAAGGAGCAGCAGCCAAGGAGCAAGGAGCTACGAGAGGTTGTCGCTTATGGAATTGGTTTGATTTTCAAGTAAGGTCCTACTCAAACTTCCTCACATCCTCACATCCAGCTTTTTCCAATGCAAAGACTCCTCCCCTTTGGTGTAAAGCCAACAAGCAGCTATGCTAGGAGAGGCTATGTACTTGTGGCATTGGTTTTGCATTTCAAGTAAGGTCCTACTCAAACTTCCTCATGTTCACTGTGAATGTAGCTTTAGACTCCTCCCCTTTGATCCAGAGCCAATAAGTAGCCTTATAAAGTTTGACAAGCTAATGCTTTTGTGATAAAACAACAAATCGGACCACACAACATAACTAATAGGACTTTCCTTTTTCTGAGTCTTGCATCTTCTTAATAATATCTTTCTACAAATCCATTATATATCTCGATTTCATCAATCAGTCATAGAGCAAGATTGTTCTTAAAAGATGTACACAATACTTTGCATGAATGAGAAACCATTTGCAACAAAACATCACGTAAAAGCATTCTGTTCATGATCCAAAATATGGACTTCAGAGTACCGAGGAGTTGATAGGTAAAAAGTTGTCAGATAGTAATAGAGACACAGGTAAGGAATCTACAACAGGCAATGAATTGGAAAATCACATTGCAAACAGGTCACAAACAGAGACGAATATTAGAAAACTCAACTCGCTTGGGCAACCCCCCCAGTAGAGCTCTCTAAACTCAACCAAAAATTTCAAACCAAAATTCCAAACTGTTTCAAACTGTTTAGGGTTTAGGGTTTAGGAACACTCACATTGCGAACCAGGCCCAAGCAGAGGTGTCGTTTGATGTCTCTCCGCAGGTCCGAGGGCAGGCTTTGCACTAGCATTTCTTCGTCGACGCCCTGGGTGGCCACCCACTTGTACTGGTCGTAGCGACGCACACGTTGCACGATATCATGCGGCAAGTTGCGGTGATGCATCCATTGCTCCGTGTCTCGACGCTTCACTCGCATCTCTTCCAGTCTCACGGTTAGGGATTGCAGGTACGTCTGCAAAATTCCAACATCCAAGAAAAAAATGTCAGAAAAAACACCTCTCTCACCGACAACAGGAGCTCAATTGATATCGAGAGTTTTCAAAGCCTGCTGCTGCAAGCTAGCTTGAAAAGCCTAGTAACCTCACCACAAGAAAAATTCATGCCAAAAGTCTACGGAACATGTACCGGGACATCCACTTGACTACTCGAAATGTTTGAGGTCAGGCGAAACTACAGATTTATTTCGTAAGAAAGGAAGACCGAGATACATTCTATGTATTTCTATCGTTGAAAGAGAAGAACACACACACCTGCATGTTGCCGATCAAGAAGGCAAATAAGAGCAAGCCGACAATAATAATAATTATGGTGAAGATTATCTCGCCAACGAAGGTACTGACGGACAATGTTTGAGTCAAGGAGCTGCAATACAAGCACTACCCCGTGTTAAGAAGAGCTCTCAAAAATAGTAATGCATCCATACCACTCAAAAAGCGGACTTTCTATTGCTACCAGAAATGGCCCAACAAGGAAGAGGTTCGTACCTCAGAGCAAGCAAACCCAGCCAAAGGCAGTAGAAGTAGGTTTGAGAGAAGTGAATATTGACATTCGACGAAATGGCTTGGCCGATAGCATTTTGATAGATTCCATAGTCGAACGCAGTCCCTTGACCTCCATTACAATTAAAGTTGGACAAATAGGTAAAGTTGTCGTTAAAGTTGGTACCGTTATACCAATCTGCCTGGGTATTCCAAGAGCAATCAAAAACCTCTCTCCCACATAGAGACTTGGTGCCATTATTCACGCTTAAGCACGTTTGAGTCCAGCATGTGTCTTGACGCTCTACGGATAAAAGGTACCAACCTGCACCCAACACCTACAAATGCCACGAATCATAAGTCAGTAACGTTCCAGCGAATTACTCATATTTTTCAGATCTGTTCCAATGTAACGCTGGAATTAAAATCTAGGATTATAGACCCACACTAGAAAAAAAATCTCTCCTGCTGCTCTCCACAATGTCGCACGTGAGCAAGAAAGAGATGTAACAATAGTGTCAAACTAAGGTAAAAGACACTCACATGACTGGCGAGAATGTATAACAGAAGGTTGAAGGCAGCCCCCGCCCAAGCAGTCTCCAAAAGAACACCAGTAGTGCTGACCATTTTGGAGAGTAGAGGGAAAATTCGCAACATCCGAGGGAAGTACTGAAACACCACAATATACCGCAGCGCATTTTTGGTGTTGATGTTTCTAGTGATTGCACTACTAGTATTGGGAATGAGGAGCCAGATGACAACCTGCCATACATGACAACACAAAGCGCTTCTCAGAAACTGGTATTCAAATCACCAGTCTAGAAAAAACATACATGGCTTATCCTCATTTCACACAATCCACAGCAAGTGGCTGCTTCCCATGTCTATAGGAAATGGAATGATAGTAACAAAATGTCGCAGTAGAAAGGAGAAATCGTATTCTACATTTTCTAATGACAAAAAATTTGAGTTGAAAGCTACTGTAATCACTACACTGACCAAACAGAATTTCTGTTTGTAACTTAACCCCTAAGAGAGACCGCATCCAGCATCCAGCGGGTGGATGTTAAACAGTTTCAAGAGCTTGCTGATTTCTGTGCAACGTTCTAAATTAGTTCACGTCAAAATCAGAAGAAAAATGCTAGCAAACATGAAGATATTATGGCTCAATTCTTGTCTTGCCATATTTGATTTGGCCTTAAAAACTCCAGATCTACATTGCCCCTCGTAACAGACTCCCAGGCTCCCTTAGGGGTAAAGCACTTAGGGTTAAGCAAACAATGCCCAAGGTTTCTGATCTCAAAATCTGGAATCAAATCTCAAAAAACAAAACAACCCTGACCTCAAATCTGCCATATAAAAAGTAAAAAACAAAAGCATAGAAAATGCACCCCTACCTGCGGAACTGGCAGCACAGCTAGAAAATCAATCCAAAAATCCATCTTGAGGTACCGTGCAGCAATGGCTTTCGGATTCGTCACCAGCTCCCCCCTTCCAAAGAACCTCGTACTCGGTTTTATAAACGCCGTCCGAAACCGCAGAAACATGTGCACCACATAGAAAAAGTCCGTCAAAGTTCGAAACACCGTGACTGCAATCTTCAAGTCCTTGGAGACTTGGATACAACTTCGTGTGAAATCCACCTGCGAGAGGTAAAAGAAGAGCGCGCGGGGGTCAAAGTTCGTTCAAGTTTTGTTAAAGTTTGTGAAAAATCGAAACACCGTGACTGTAATCTTCAAGTCTCTCGACATTTCGATACAACTTCGTGTGAAAATCCACCTGCGGAAGGTAGAAAAAGAGCGGGTCGATGAAGACAGCCACCAGACAGGACGCCAGGAAGAACGTGTTCCATCTGTGGAGGGAGACACTGGTTGGGTCCAAGTAGTTCCAGCTCTTGTCTTTGGGGATTTCGTCGTCGTACACCTGGGATGAGCTTTTGAAACGCAAGGATTGGCCGAGTTTGAAGAAGCCTTTTGAGCTTCGGTGCCAACCTCGTCGCATGCCTGAAGCGTTGTCCATGTTGAAAAAACCTTTGGAGGTGTCGGTGTTGTTGTTGAAGAAGCCCTTGGAGCTGTCGATGTTGAAGGCGGAGCGAAGGGGGACGTCGCTCTCGGAGCCCATGGACATTTGAGAGTCTAAGGTTGGAGGTCGGAACCTGAAGCGTTGTCCAAATGCAAAGTTTCAGAAATTTAGTCATGTACATAACATTTCTTCAGGAGGACTGGCATTATACCTCTTACAACATTGCCAATTAAGCAATATTTAGAGCAAGCCATGTCAAAACAAGCAAAACTAAAGCTCTGACATAGTTTCAAATGTGAAGACACTGGGGCATTGTTCAAAATGCACAGCATCAGCAATTTAGCCGTGTGCATAACATTTCTTCAGTAGTGCTGGCTTGGCAACTTCTGGCTTGAGCAGCAGTGGCATAATATGTCTTACCGACAGTGCCAATTACGAATTATTTAGAACAAGTTATGCCAAAACAAACAAAATTAAAGCTCTGATATAGTTTCAAATGTGAAGTCACTGAATCATTGAAGTGAACTTTGCTAAACAAGATGTAAGGGATTCATTCACCATACAGTAAGGGAGAGGTTCCCTCCACCACACAGGTGAACCTGAAACCTTTTTCTCGAACAATCTAGAACTGGCATCACCGACAATTTTGCACATTTATTTTGTGGTAAGTTCATAATCAATACCACAAAACAAAATGTCAATAGATTAAGTATTCTAACGGTTAGCACACTATGGTGAATGACGCCTCTAATGTGCTGTATGGTTAATGGAGTCTCTACCTTACATACTATTTCTTGAGCAGCATTGGCATTACAACTATTACGAACAGTGCCAATTAAGAGCAAGTCATGTCAAACCTAACAAATTAAAGCTCTGACATACTTTCAAACGTAAAGAGACTGGCTCATTGAACTCAACTTTGCAAAATGTAAGAAGATGTAAGGGACTCTTTACGAGCAAGGAATTCCTTTTCATGCGAACTCAGAGGGTGCTCAACGAGGATTCTCTAGAGAATTATGTAAAGCTCTTAGAAAAGTCAAAACCTAGAATTGTAGCCCACCGTGAGTTCCGAGTACGAAGAGTAGCCAACGCACCTCACAAACTTTTTGTGTTCTCCGTCCATTTTGTGTACTTTGGAACTGCCCTTGAGCATTCCGGGTTACGCTTCAGATACACGCAAGTACACAATGGATACCACTTTCAGTGTACCTTCGTCCAGCTCTCTCCCTGCAATACCGCGTTGATATACTTTTCAAGCGTCGTGCTCGTCATCTCAACAGAGCTTCTGCCAATTCCACCCTCTTTGAGCTAATTAACGCAGGGCATTCACTTTCGGTCTCTGGAGAAAACAGGTTCACCATCAGGTTGGTTGGGCTCTAATCCTAGAACGTAATCAATGATTCGGTGTAGAATTCGAAGACCTAATCAATCTCGATCGGACCCCAAAACTAGCCGTACCACAAACCCCTGATTGCAAACTAAAGTAGCTTCGGGAAACAACCCTAAATGAAAAAACAAAACAACGCACAGACAAAACGGAAAGATGCAAATTGCAATCACACAAAACAAGGCCTTCGAGCAACGACTTCGCAAAGAAAGAGCTGCACTCAAACTCATACGATGGCCCCAAAACCTCGTCTTCCACAAGAAGAAACTTAAACGCTCCGCTTTTACCTGCAACACCGAGTTGTAAAAATCCTCCAGATCGCAGGGACACTCCATAGCTCGACCCTAGTTTGACAACAAGCTCACCTCTCTCGCAACCTAACCCATCCCGACCGACCTCCACAAATCAGCTTTCAAGCAATAACTCCGAGTAATAAGAAGCTTCACTAAACTAGTATTGATGAGAGTACCTTTAGCACCCGATCATCACCTAAAACTACTCACAAGTTAATAACAGAACAACAACACCTGAACCACCGGCACCCCCATATCCAGAAAAACGAAGACTTTCTTTTTTTTTAGTTGGAGAAAACGACGGAGAACTGAAAACCAGGCGAACAAAAAGGGGGAAAGAGAATCAAGCACGAGGTGGGCTGACTACCGAACTGGAATGCGCAAGTTGACGGCTTTCCGTGGGTGGGGTCAGGGCAGCAGCCACTCTTTTCTCACCCGAAATAATACTCCAACACTGCAACAGACAAAGGTTTTCAGTTGCAAGGAAGAAATTGTGATTCTTTACCCAGATTTGACAGTAAATTTCGTTGAAAAGGATCAGAAACTGCATGGCAGCTGCGAGAATGACTACCATACGATGCAAAATTCGCCAGGATTGATAGAATTTTTTCTAGCAACTGACTCAAGAATGAAAAATGGGTCTGTTTTTCTCATCAGATGTGGTGAAATTAAGGAAAGTTAGTGTAAGTTTTGATCTACAGTAGCATAACTTAAGCAGTCAAGGAGTGGGTGCAGTGAACAGGGATGGATTCAATGGAATCAACGGCATCTGCAGTGGACTGTAGATCGGGCTCTCACTCAGTCCCTGCCTCCCTGGTGACGATGACGACGATGGCCTCACTGCCAGTGTCGGTTGCATCAGCGTTCGGGATATTTTTTGAGTTTTAGCGGCTATTTTCCTTCAATTCCTGATATTGCACCGTTTTTTCAAGTACAGAGTTCAGGTTTTTTTCCTCTATTTTTTACTCCAAATAGAAATTTTTACAGGTTTTATCGCTGGGGTTTTTCTAATGTTTTCAGATTGCAACTGGGTTTTTTCCCCAATTCCCACTAACAATTAACTAACTAGTGTTTCTCCTTGAATATTGGTGGGGGGCTTTTGTTTTAGTATCATTCACCATGTGAGAAGGGAAAAAGGAGAGGGGGGTATTTTAACACTTAAATGGCATTCACTTGCTTGGAGGGCAGTCCAAAGGGGAATGAATTGAAGTAGGGAATGATTGGATCTTTTTGCTTGCCCAAAGTTTAATATGTGGTTAGGGCATGCAAAAGTGAATAGTGAATAGTGAATAGTGCTTTGACTTTGCAACCAAATTGCAGTGCTTGACAAACCATATAATTCACTATTGAAGTGGATTCAGTAGGTTGAAACATTCCAAAAATATAAAATATATAATCACTTTTTGTCAACGATTCCCTGAAAACCAAATTTGAAGGATTTAGCCTATTGTTTAAGGGTTAGCTTTGTATAGACAATGCAATCCAAAATATAACGTTGTTTACTTGTGCTCTCTTCTTTATAATATCAATAAAATAAAATAAAAATCATTGCAAAATACTTGCAGAGTAACTCTGAATAAAGTTGAATTACTTGGAGAACAACTTTCTTACAAGATGAGTGATTGGGCAAAGAAGATTCCTAAATGAAAGCTCCTATGAAGTAGGCACATTGTTCTGATTGTCTCGGTTCTGGTTAACAATGTTAACAATGACTAATGTATGACTTCTAAATCATTATAGAAATGAAGAATGTTGTGGTCTAGATTTTGCGTACCTTGCAAACACTCAAGACTATAGAACACGGGTTCAAAATCTAGGGAATGGTCAAATAGTCTAATATATTGTGGCTAAAATCATTTGTATTTTAGAATAAAATGGGATTATACACATGTATAGATTACCATTTTACAAATTATATAATTTCCACACTTATTTGTAAGGATAAGAATTTTGTGGTCAGTCTATTACCAATGCTATGAATACATGATTGAATGTCGTCCTAATCCTACATAGTAAGTGGGGAATTTATCAACAATTTGTTAAGGATAAACCGCAATTTGTCTTTTGCATGCACTATCTGACTTAAATAGTGCAAAGTAATAATAAATATATTCTATGAAATTGGCACCAAGGCCTTAAATATTGGTTATATTTTTACCATTGAAAAATTGTCTAGTAACTAGTTGACTAGCCTAATTACCAGTTAGAATGAGTATCAAACCAATCCCAATTCTACATTAATTTGTCCCTAACTAATATAGTGTGTGAGTGTGTGTAATGCACTCTCTATAGGTGTTATTTATTATGTAGTTTCAAGACAATTTGTCAATACAATGGATCTACATCCAAGCAAGAATTGGTCGAATCTCAAAGCACTAGACTCCACTTATAGACACCACTAGTTCAATTCATGCTTATTTATGAATTATACAATACATGCATAGACCAATTGTACATTATTTTAACAATTAGGGCCCTTTCGCACCTACTTTTTACAAGGAGTGGTGTTAGGAAGATAATACAGTCAATTCACAACAACTTAGCTACAAAAGTTACCAAGGTTGTTGAGGCCAATTTGTAGCGGCGACGCATTAATTGGAGGAGGCTAATTACACACTTCTATTCAGACCGAAAAATGTGAGGGAAGATGTAGAAGCATTCATAAGATTGATAGGCAAGTGGGCATCTGTACTTAATCGGTGGTGTTACAAAATGTTAACGTGGCTTTGCATATGTTAGGATTGAGCGACTCTGATGGTAGTCAATTTGTTCATTGCACATTTCTAATTTTGGTTTTGCAAGGGAGGCTATGGAACGGTTGATTCTATGCCTGTAGTTTATGCTTACCATTTTGTTATGTTAAGAGAGTTCACTAAAAGGATCCTGAGTTTTCTTTTGTTTTCTTGTATTGAAGTTGATGGATTTTGTTGAACATCCAATGTAACAATGGATGTCCAATAAAATCTGTGAACTTTGATGTCGGTTCTGTCTAGTGGTTGTTAGTTAGAGGAGGACTGCAAGATGCTTGTGCAATAGTCTTGAAATAATGACAAGTAGAGGACATGGACTTTGTCGAAGAAATTTCTCTAGGAGTGGTTTTTGATGTATGTTATTCAAAAGGAAAGGACACTATCATTGCAGACCTAAGTCTGAAAACCTTCACGTATTTCTTAAAATAGGTTCATCTTACTTGCATTCGTAGTTTGTACACACTAAAAAATTATCAACAAGTAGAGCACTATCCATCGGAAATTTTCATTTGTTGATGAAGAATTGGGGGTTCTGGAAGCTTCCATCCTCCATTACTACAAATGAGCGCTGATAGCGTCTTATGCATTGTTGTAATACTATAAACAAGTCCATGTCGGTGGACCCTCGCTCTAATTGTGAGACTCATGTTTGTCGTTGCTCTGTCATAGAGTCCTTCTCTACATTTCGTTCTTAGTATTCTTTGGAATGGCGTTTAAAACTGCGCCAACTTTCGTTTTAGGTGATGTAGACATGTTGCCTCCAATCATGGATTCAATCAACTACACTTTCGACGTCTTCTCCTTTGCTTCTCTCATCTTCCTCGTGCTCCTCAACACTCACCATGCATTGTCTTTACTGCTAAATAATGTTAAGGAAGAAAATTGTAGCATTGACATCCTCATGTACGACGACAGCTAGGTAATAGATAGTTTAGTGCTGAACTTTAGCACCATAGCAACTTTGCAACATTTTCAGTTGTTCAACAACTTGAAAACTATAAACGTGGACCTTAGTTTTTTTTATGAAACCAAAGTCCACAATATGGTTCTCTAAATTCTTACTATAGGAGTACGACGATGAGTACTAGTAGAAAATCCTACCCAATCTGTTGTTTTGGTCGCGTTGATCATCAACAAAATTCTTTTGATCAACAAAAATTTGTTGATGATTAACGCGACCAAAACAACAGATTGGATAGGATTTTCTACTAGTGCAAGAGATGGATTCAAATGTTCTGGATGACAAAATGATTAGTTTTTCTTTATCTCAACTCCTCTCACTAATTGTGTAGAAGCAAGACACACAAAGTATTGATTAGCTATTCCTATGATAGTTCACATTGCTTGCACATTGTTTAAACTCAACCATGGGGCTAATCTTTTGATTTGCACTGAATTATTTGTAGTGGGTCAAAGCATTGTCTCCAATATGCTCTGTAAGGTGGTTCATGCTATAAATGACTTTTTTGGGAAAGAAATTAGTTGGCCCCAGAGAGAGAACATTGCTTCCATTTTTGTAGGTTTTCATGATCTTTGTGGCCTACTTGGAGTTCTCTGTGCCATAAATGGCACACACAATGGTATTTTGAAGCTTTGTGTCAATGCAGCTACACTACAAGAATGTCCTACCTCAATCAAGATGTCCTAATCAATAGAAAATGTCCAAATCAACACAATTAAGTTTGAAATTGCCGAATTAAGATGTCCAAATCAACTTAACAATGTTGATTTTTTTTTTTCTAGTAGTGCTAATTACTTCTACTTCAAATCCAATGGCCACACTATAAACTACTAGGAGGTGGTGGACAATTTGAAAAGATCTCTTGACTTGTATGAAGGAATGCCCAACTCTACAAATGACTCAAAAGTGTTGCGGACATCAACACTATTCCATCGTGACCAGTAGAGGACTTTGTGGGATGTTGGCTACTTCTTCAACAATTTCTCCCCTTATTTGTTAGGGGATGGAGGCTATCATGTTCTACCTTAGCTAATGGTGCCACATTGACAATAAGGACATCTTTCCAAAATTGAATAGCTCTTCAATAGTAAATTGAATACGGACCATGTTGTTATCAAGAATGCTTTTTCTCTCTTAAAACTTTTTTTACATGATTTGCACACGAAAATAGATTTACATGTTACTTTTGTCCCAAATGTTGTGATTTGCTATATAAGAAATATGTGTTTTAGGTGACGTTTTGTAATTTTTTCAAACGAATTTTAGGTGATGTCAGAAAAAACAACTTGTTTTTTTTTTGTCAAAATCATGTCCAATATAACATCCACATGTTATATTGGACGTGATTTTGACAAAAAAAAAACAAGTTGTTTTTTCTGACATCACCTAAAATCCGTCTGAAAAAATTACAAAATGTCTCTTAAAACATGGGGTTCTTATAGTGTAGTTGTTTTGCGACAAGGACCGCCTCATCAACATGATGAGGACAAAAACAATGACTACAAGCAAGCCAACTTGAACGTGCGACCACCATAGGTAGTGGAGGGCAATCAAAAATGACAAGATTTGGGACTCTTTTTATCCCAACAATGCATTATTCTAATGTGGATAGCAACTTTGTCCTTGTACATTCTTTCAGTACTCATTCCTTCAAATGAGTTTTCTTTTTTGTTGTTATCTTAAAAAAAATTCCTTTTTAAAGCCTTCCTATGGATGGTGGCCTATACCACCTAGACACATACTAAATTGTCTTATTGGCATCCACCTACCTACTTTCATAGACCTTTTGTAGACATTGTAGGAGTTGCATTCATAAACAATGTACCTTGAGTTCCTTTCATTATATAGTATACCAAATTTTGTAAGTGCATAGTGTTTTGCTATGGAAAATGTGTAGAAGCATTAGGGGAGATTTTGGCCTCTAAGAGACTGTTTTAGCCTGATTCTCCTTACCGTAAACAACAACTATATAGTTAGATTATTAAAAAAATAATTTTTTTAAATTAAATTATTAAATTTATTACTATTATTATTTTTGAAATCATTATTTTTTAATAAAAAATATACTTAAATAATAATTTAATAATATTTTCCAACGTGACAATCTCTCTACCATGTCAACCAACTCTTGCAGTACAGTTTCCACAGCTCATAAACTTTAGGGAACTCACAATCTCTTAAAGGCTAAAATCTCTTCTAAAGTGCTTGAATTTGTCCTTTGTCACTGTCTTTACAGTGATTGCCTCTTTTATTTTTGTAATTCTTATTTGAATTTGTTAGAGTTGTTATAGAAAGTTTTCATTATAGATGCAACTTTGTCTATATTGATGGAGTCCTCATAAAATAGCAAATATATATTAGGGTAAGGGACTCCACATCTCCATTAGGACATGGAATACCATGGTAGATACAAGCCACAGTAATATTTTCACTCCCCTAATTGAGTGAAAATACATGTATTTCCAGTAAATTTTTACTAAAAATCTACATAAAGGTCATTACTTAATATCTTATCTCTAGGACTATACTTAAAAACACACTTAAAACACACCTTTCTCTTGTAGTGATGAAACTCTTCTACATACACAGCTCAATAGTCTCCACTATTCTTAACTCAATTAAATGCAATCTCCTCCAAGTATCAAACCAATAGTTTTCTCAGGGGTTAAATTAATATGCTCAAATATAGTTGCTATGAAATCACAAACCAATTGTCACTCATGCATATTGCAAAGCTTCAACTCCTTAACGCCTCGAATCTTTTTCAAATTTTGGAACATTTTTGCTTATATCTTTCTACAGAAATATCATTTACCATAATTTCATGAAATTAGTCATTAAAGAAGGTTGTCTTTTCAAGATTCAAGTGTTACATTGGATGAATGAAAAGTTAGTTGGACAGAACAACGCCTTAAAGCCCCCTGTTCATTGTCATGAATATGGACGTCGGAGTGCTTAGGGGTTAAGTCATTCAATTACTTCACAAATTACTTACAACAACAATCATTATCCATTCACTAGATTCACTTGTGTAAGAAACTACTATAACAATTTGTCTAAACTCTCCCAAACACAAATTAATATCAATTTATACAAATTCCAAATTCCAAGTCTCACAAACAACTAGTTTAGATTCACACAATTATTAAGGTACACAATGACAATTTGCTCAAACACTCCCACAACTATAGTCCAATCATTGGACTAACACCAATACACAAACAATTTGTCAATGCACCACTTACACAATACAAATCACTACACAAAGGTTGAAAAAATAAATTTTATATTTATATGAAGGAGTTCACTTATGTATGTACAAGAGAAACAAGGTTGTACATTGCGACACCGCGATAGACAGACATCACACAACATCTAGTAGAGCCTACGCGACGTCACCAAAAGTCAAATTTACCTTTGACTTTATATAAAATTATCCCCCTCCAACTGGATGCCATGTGGCGTCTACATGGCAAACTCAAGGAGCACATACGGGTACTAGGAGACTAAATGTAGGGGTGACCGCTTGTAGGGGTGATTTGTAGTGCAATTCAAAACTGCCACTTTTGTTGCATTCATCCAAGGAACTCCAAAAAATATTTTTTGGAGAATCTAACCATAAGATCTTGTACTTAAGTTGACTAAGATCATGTGGTAAAAGTTTCATAAAGTTTGGCCATATAGATATTAGCATTCAAAGTTGGAAAAAAAATTGAACTTTGGCTTGCAATTTCAGATGACTTTGACCACCATTTGTAGAAAAAAATTGCACTATAAACTCTAAATTTAACAAAATTATGTTGAAAAATTGAATTGAAAGTTTAGGAAAAAAAATTCAATAAAAACACACTTGATTTTCATTCTTTAAGAAATTGTTGAATAGAAGTTGGTCCATGATTGAATGAAAAACTAAATTGTTAATAGCTCTAAGTTGGAACGGGAGTTGGAATTGAAACACAATAAGCACAATGGTGAGATTGTTCTAATAGACAAGACTTAACTATGTTAAACAATTTTCAAAAAAATTGTATAAATTGCATTAAAAAATGAATTATATAAGTTATTTTTTCAAAAAGTTGTTTAGATTGTCTAAAAGACAAGATTGTCCATAATTTTTTCATCAGTAGTCCAAATGGAATGAAACAAAGCTTCACATGTAGACAAAAATATAATATTTGAGGGAAAAACATTTAATATTAATTAACTTATTGTAATTTTTGTGTTGCTTGCTAACCTCTATTTTCAGCTCAGGGTGACATAACTTTTGCTTCTAGACACCAATTGAAGAAAAATTTATATTCTTACAAAGATGATGTACTCTTCTATCTCCCAAAAAAGTTCAAAAAATGAAAATGAAAATTGACACTATATGCACCTACATGAATTCTTTAAAGTCCTTCAAAAGGACTCAAGTTGGTCCTTTAGGGGTTAAAATTCAACTTTATTTTTGTGAACTTTCACACACATTAGTTTAGAAGCAAATAAATTAAAGTACATTGTTTGGAAAAAATTACAAAATATTTGCACAAAAGAATTCAAATTCAAGATTCAATACATAGACCTTGGCACCTAGCGTTTCGAATATTCAATATTTTTTTTCTAAATGGCACATCATATAAAAAGTGGTTAATATATTTACATTGCTTTTCAAAATTTGGAAGCATGCAATGTGACCTACGTTTCTATTTGTACTAACATAATAACAACATGTCCTATTACAAAACATCAATGCAAAAAACTACTTCAAGGGCTTTATCAACCATGAGTAGGTTCACCACCTATCTACATATTAGTTGCTTTTTTGAATCAAGCTCAATGACTACACCCAACTTCCTCACAAAGTACCTCATTACTAATGTGTTTTCAAATATTCCATTGTCATATTCGAGTAGTTGCGTGGATGAGTGTCTCTGAAGTAGCACCTACGGCCTTACTATAGGTAACTAAAACCAAAAGAGTCCTTTTATTGTAGACCACATGGTCAAATATCTATTTTCACTTAGAATCTCTCATTGAAAAGCGTATAATCTCTGTCCTCACTTATTGGTGTCCAACTTTGAATTAGAAGCACATGTCATTATGTCACCATATGCTTAGTGGTGTCACTTTTAGTTGTTTCCTTTAACCTTTAGAGGACCAATATGTTTAAAGGTACAAAACTAAACATACTACTTCAAAAGACTTGTCTTCGAAGCAAATCTAAACATACTATCCTTTAGTTAATTTGTGTGAGTACACTCTCTTAAAATTTCAAAATAAAAATCTTACCAATTTAAAGTTCAAAGTGCCTAAACTTCAAAAAGAAGTATTTTCAACCTTTTCTAAATGATTAGATTTCATTGTTCAAACATTTTACCCAAAAATGTGTAGAACCTACAACTTCTAAGTTGCAACTTTCTATTATATGTTGAAAAAATAAGTCAAGAATACATTTTTTTTTTAATTTAATATTTGTGCTAGGGAAAATAGTAAATAGAAACTATTAAATATAGGTACTTCAATGACTAGAACCCAATGAAAGAAATGGAGAGGAAATAAATAGCAAATGGTTCTCAAAACTTCAGAAAATAATTTATTCTAAGGTCTTCATGATGTTTGAGGACCCTAAGACAAAAAAATATTAATAAGTAATTATCCAAGTGGAAAGGGAAAAAGGTGAAGAGGTTTGGAATCCCCTTCTAATTGCCAAATTTGCCAAAACATAATAAGATGATCATACATAAACCTCTACCTATTGCTCTCTAATTATAAAATATACAAGAGAATACAAAGCATATACACCTCTTTGGAAATAAAAGGCGATAACTCCCATTTCACCTGAGATCGCCCACAATAGGTCCTCTAAGATAATAAGACAGTCAACCACCTAGGGTCACCCTAGACTTAAAGTCACCTACAGTATATAAAGTATTGAAATGTTATAAAGAAAAAAATAACTCCATATTGTACCCAAGGTTATCTTAGACAAGAGGTCCCCTCTTATAAGTTGCCCAAGAGAAGAGGTTGCCCACCCAAGTCACCTAGACCCCAAATCTCCTCCAAAATACAAAACCTAGCCAATTTTTGAACAAAAAAAAGCAATGGCATTGACCTCCACCCACGGTCGCCCAAGACCCGCATTCTCCTACAAGGGATTGCCCATGATCCATGTTCTCCTACAAGGGGTTGCCCATGGTCCGTGTTCTCCCACAAGAGGTCGCCCTAGACCGAAGTAGCCCTCAAAACTCCAAAAACTACCAATTTTTGAACAAAAAGAAGGCAATGTCTTCCATCTCCACCTGCGGTCATCCAAGACCCGCATTCTCCTACAAGAGGTCACCCATGACCCGTGTTTTCCCACAAAAGGTCGTCCTAGACCCGAAGTAGCCCCTAAAGCCCCCAAAACTGCCAATTTTTGAACAAAAAGAAGACAATGGCTTCCATCTCCACCTGTGGTTGCCCAAGACCCGCATTCTCCTACAAGAGGTCGCCCCAGGATCCTAAACCGTAAGAATAATGAATTACATTGTATATTTTTGGTGATGAGGGGAAAAATTGCCAGCTTGATTATGATAAGTTACTTTTGTTTTAGTTTGCAAGACATTTAATGTACCTTCTAGGTTAGGTGAGCTAAGTAAATGTACCTTAGTGAGATTAGATTTCATATCCAAGACACCTAATTTCATTTATTAAAAATGAAAGCTCTTTTAGAAATCTAATTGCTTTGGATTCTCTATAGTACAACTTGAATTTTACAATAACTATATTGATCTATGGATTCATTCTAGTAAATAAATATGATGACAAGATGTCATCTTCTGTTGAACACTCAAGTTTTGTGAAGAGGCAATTGTATTAAATATATATGGTTCATTGTTGTTTATTTCATTGTGATTATATGATATGAAATAAACAGGGCTTTTTTTTTCGTGAAATTTCACCAGATCTATCAGAATCTGACCACTGAGAATCTGTCTCTCCAAAATCTGGCCTGTGCAGTGAAGCCAACGCAGGGGACACTAGTCTAAAAAAAAAGCCTTGGAAATAAATCAAATGGAAAAGATCATACATATATCTCCATCTATTGTTTTGTATTTCAAAATACATTTGATAAATTATACACCTATAGGATAAGTCTTCGAGATTTGCATAAATCAAAAGGGGAAGCTTTAATTCAAATCTCTTCCCTCTAATTTTTTAATTAAAGATGAAGGTGGTAAATAATTCATAAATAGTTGAGTATAAGGATGCTTGGAAAATTGAGAAAATTAAATGGGGAAGGTATTGCAAATATCTCCATTCATTATTTTATATTTTGAAAAACATTTGATTAATACACCCATAGGATGATTTTTTGAGATTTGCATAAATTAAATCAAAAGGGATATTTCTTATTTAAATCTCTTTCTTCTAATTTTTAAGCTTGAAATTAAGGTGGTAAATAATACATGAGTATGATGAATTGATGATACTTGGAGGATAGTGAAATTCAAATTGGAAAGCTTTTTCTAAAATCTATATTTTTTATTTTTTATTTTAAAATCTACTTCATAAATAATACTCCGGTAGGATGACTTTTATAGATTTGCATAATTCAAGAGGAGAAGCTCTAATTTAAATCTCTTTCCTCTATTTTTAAATTTTAGATGAAGGTGGTAAATTATACATAAGTATGATGATACATAGAAAAATCAAATGGAAATGTTTTTATACAAATCTTCAGAGGGGGTTCAAATTTAAAATCCACTTGATAAATAATACACTGATAGGATGTTAATCCCTAAACTTTCATTGTCTTCGCAAGGGGTAGATGGATTTTGGCCAAGTTCCTATAAGGTCAAATTTTTATGAAACTTTTTCAAACTTTTTCAAAAGATAGGAAAACTAATTAGCTTTCTAGGAATGTAATTTTTATTTTAATTGGTGCCTAGAAGCAAGAGTTATACAACAATTAGCTTTGATCTAAATTAAATCATTTGGATGGGCAAAAACAAATCTAGAAAAACTTGAAATAAAAATGATTTTTTTTCTCATATATTTTATTTTTTTTCCATATGGAAAGCTTTGATTCATTTCATTTGGGTTCATTTCATTATGATATGAAGAGGTTGCCAAGAAGTTGTAGAGCATCTTGTTTTGCAAGCAATTACAATATTGTTTTGTAAAAATTAGGTATAAGATTTGTTTTTGAGCTCAATTTTCAAAAAAATTCAGAACAAATAGGTCCACCAAATTAACATTGATTGTTAGAACAATCACTATTGGAATTAGTGAGTTTTAATTCCATCTTAGAGCTATTAATGATTTAGTATGTTTTTCCCTCTATGATACCTTCTTCTACTAAATAAATTTTTAAAGAATGAAAGTCAAATTATATTTTAAGCTTTTTTTTTTTCTATATTTTCAACTCAATTTTGAATGATGAAAAAAACTAAATTCAAGATCTACATTGCAAACTATTTAAGTAAAAAAGATTTGAAGTCTCTTAAACTAGTTTGCCATTGTGCCAAAAAAACATGATTTCTTCACTTTGAATGCATTTATCTTGCAATCTATGTGGTCAAAATGTCTAAAATATTTTTTTCATGCATTCCCAAACTATTCTATTGCAAGATCCTATGGTAATATATGGAAAAAAAATACCATTCTAAATTTTTTTGCTCTTTGCAGTTTGCACAAAAAATGACAGTTTTGAGTGTTTTTTGACAATTGCAACAAGGAGGTCACCCTTGGACCAGAGGTCGCCCTAATTGTAGAACCTGTAGTCGTCCCATTTGCACTTGCACACACCCCCATCCGCGATCGCCCAAGGCTGAAGTACATACGCCCCCACCCGCAGTCGCCCAAGTTGGCTTTCCACGTCATTTTGTAAACCTTGCCACGTAGGCAAAATTTATTTACCGTGGGATAAATTTTTTTACCCCAACGCAATGCAATGTCAAGTAAACTTGACACTTAGTGACACGTGATACGCCCAAATCCAAAAATATGTCATACAAGACAACCTTGAAGAGAAACATTAGATGGGATTCAGCCATCGGGGAGGGCTGTGAGTTCTCCAACCGAAACCCAGTCGAAATCCACCGAAAACCGTTGTTCCCCGCCTGTGTTGACCTGGCCAAGTGACTGCCAAGTCAGATTTTTTGAAAAAAAATAAAAAACAAAAAAATTTAACCTCGTTTTTCATTTTAAAAACTTTTATTTTTTTATTTTTTTTTTGAAAAAAATAAATTCTGACACCCACATTCGATCACTTCGATGGGGGCTGGGGGAACGGAGCTGGGAACGGGCCTGAAACGGCCCTCCACCCCCCCCGAATCCCTTCTAATGTGACAACTTGACATATAAAAGATAATTGAGAGAGTGGGGGCTAAAAACATCAAATTGTCTTATATGCTAAGCCCAAGAGACAATTGTTCATCTCAAATAGTCTTGAAGACAATTTGTCACTCTTCATATTTAGGCTATCTAAAGCGTTTTAAATCTAATGCTTTCCACCATTACAAAAAATCTGAACCTTGCAAAAGGTTGCTAGATTTGCACCCTCGTTGTGCAATTTTGGTGCAATTAGGGATTTTTTTCTGGATCTGACGTGGCACTAATGGTGTCACGTTAGCGCCACGTCAAACTGGTGAATTTTTTTTATTTTTTTATTTTTAAAATAATTAAAAAAAAATTAAATATATATTTAAATTTTAAAATTTAAATTTTTTTCTGTACTTGCATTGCCTGGTTGCCGAAAATCAAACATTTGTAGCCCTTTGCAGGGTTCAGATTTTTGTAAGACAATTAGTGTATATTACACTACTAATGTGAAATCAACTCATTAATAGATCCTCTTTTACAATGTATAAGGTAAATAATTGACCAAAAATTCAAAAATCGATGCACTTACAAATGCACCTATTGGACCAAAATCAAATCGTTTTTTAATGACCACCTTTGTTATGACTGATATCTTTTTTAGAGTTAATCCTAAAAATTAAGGACAAGACCTATCACTAAGGTACCCTACCAAAAATGGTCACATTTATGGACCAATAGGTGTAGTCTTCAATTTCTACAATAATCTCAAAAATCATCCATCAGCCATTTAGGGGCTTTAGTATCTTTCCATAATTAATTCTTAAATGCCCACATTGTCATGACTTCAAATGAACAAAATAGGAGGAATAAAAACAATTTCTCATCCAAATTTATTTTAGTGTTCTTTGAATGTGTTGGTGGAAATCACTTCATTGAAGTATTAATGATTTGATTATCAAAGAAGATACTAAGAAAAACAAATCACAAAAGATGTCTATTTATTGTATTTTTGCAATTTGTTCCTCTTTACTCTAAATCTAAATTAGAGTCCAACAAATGAAATGAAGTTGTTGACACCTACTTCCCAATAGAATTTGAAGTCTTGAGAAAATCTAAATTAAACTATTCAACTTGAACTTTGGGTCTATTACTATGGTCTATTGATTTTTTAAATATAGAATGATACAAAATTAGTTTGCCCTATGATGTTTCAAACTATAATATACTCTTATGCTAAAACATACAAATTTTTGTAACATATATTCTATTTGATATGAATTCTTTTCACTTTAATTGCAAAAATTAATGGTAATTTCAAATTTTTACAATAAAATCTAAATTTTGTGTAGCTTATAGAAGATTTATGATTCCATAATCTACATATGAATTTTTTTTAAATACTCCTACCTGAGGGCCAAATAGAGTTTACATAACAAAAATAATATTGAGATTTGATCACATGGTCATAAGCTTCATCCTTCAAGGATTAACCCCTCATCGCCTGAAGTCCAAACGAGGTCAAAAACAGCGTTGCTTTTGAAGTGTTGTAAATTTAGATGTCGCTAAGTTACAGAAATCTTAACCGTACAATATTGTAGTGAACATGTTGTAGATGACACAGAAAAATTTTGAAGCCATTTGACCGTATGGATTGAAAGATTATAATGTTTTAGTGTTAAAAAAAGATGCTGAAATTTTCCAAAAAACACATTTGGAGGTGAAATTCGACTTCTAAACCTACTCAAATGAAAAAACTTGAGACTATAAAGTGATTCAAAATCAACATATAAACACATTGGTGAAAAAAAATATCATTCAATTGACTCAATGTGTCTGCAAAACAGATTTGAAATGTCAAAAAATAGCATGAAAAGTTGCAAAAAACACCATGTAAGGCTAAACCTCCTCCACTAAAAAGCATCTCAATCATTCATTACTTTTGGGATTCATGTGAAATTTTAGCCACACAAACTAGACTAGTATGCGCAACTTTTTCAAAAGAAATTATTGAAAATGGACACTGTATGAAGAAGTTACAAGCCGCTGAATTTCACTGTAATCCGAAAATGGCTGGATTTTAAATTTTGAATTGCTCCCAAACATTCAAAGTTTAATTGAATTTGGATATTGGATGCAAAAGTTACATCACTTTGAATTATACATGAGGACACTTTTCGTCCCCTCAGGCGATGAGGGGTTAAGGTATGTACACCTATTATTGCCACTAATTACAACTAAGCATAGATACTATTATCTTGCATAAATTTTCTTTGGATCTTATTGGCGACTATGTGTGTGCCAAAAACCAACTTTAGACTCTTGTAGACTCCCATGTTTTGATTGTGTGCAAAACCATGACAAATATAAAATGAAAGTTTTAAAATATTAATATTTTAGTAGCAAAGTACTCTAAAAAGAAAGGAGAAGGTTCCATTGAATATTAATGTTGGAGTCAATTTATGGGGTTAAACATTTAACCCCAAAGTGACATTCAATTTATGGGGTTCAAAAACATCATTGCTTTTGAAGCTTTATGGATTTAAATGTCTTCAAGTTATACAATCTCAACAGTACAATCTTGTAGTGTACATGTTGTAGAGGACATGTAGAAAATTTTGAAGTCATTTGGTCATATAGATTGCAAGATCATAATGTTTTAGTGTCAAAAATGGATGCTGAAATTTTCCCAAAAACACATTTGGAGGTGAAATTTGATTTCTAAACCTACTCAAATGTAAAAACTTTACACTACAAAATGATTCAAAACTAGTATACAAACACATTGGTGGAAAAAAAATTCAATCAATTGAATCATTGTGTCTACAAAACGGCTTTGAAATGTCAAAAATCAACAAGAACAATTGCAAAAAACACATCTAAAGGTGAACCTCTTTCTACTAGAATGCTTCTCAGTCACTCATTAATTCTTAGATTAACATGAAATTTTATCCACACAAACTAGACTAGTATACGCAACTTTTCCAAAAAGAATTATTGAAAATAAACTTTGTATGAAGAAGAAACAAGCCGCCAAAGTTCATTATACTCCAAAAATGGCAGGATTTTGAACTTCGAATTGGTCCCAAACATTCAAAACAACTTCGATCGACATGAAAAATTTAACACAATAACTATACTTCAAGGGGAACAAAATCCAACAAATTTTATTGAAAATGAGCAATGGATGAAGGAGATACAAGGCCCCGAAGTTGCAGCCCTAAAATGCACTTTGGTGAATTCAAATTGAAGTTGTGAACTTCAATTGACTTCCAAAAAACCAATACATCTTGGATTGGTCTGAAAATTTTACCATACAAAGTAGAAGGGAGAACGCAAGATTCACAATAAGTTTTATTAAATTTGGACCTTAGATACAAAAGTTACAGCACTTTGAACTGGACCTTAACACTAGAAGAAACCCGCTATTTTTGTGACATGACTATAACGTGGTAGTCATGTTTGTGTAGACATCAGCTACGTCAACTTTGATATCAAAAAAAATGCGTCAGGATTGACAAGGCAAAAACATGCAAAATTACAAAAAACATGATAAGATTTGAAGAAGATTTAGGAAGATGTCTTAGAAAACATGGTCTTTTAAAATGTTAAGAAGTTGCCATGTGGCTGCCACATGTGCGCCACCTCACCGATGACGGGGCAGTGAACGCCACATAAGCTACTTTTTCATCCATTCTTTGGATGACGTTAGCCATGACATCACTACCACGTGTCAACATTGTAGTAGTTCAGAATTCTGACATGTTCATTGTATTGTGTCCAATCTGAAGTCCAAAAAGACATCTTCTGGGACATGCACATGTTTCCTTTGATGTTTACAATTAAATCATTTACATTAACCCTTATGCTATGGCATGTCCTTTGCAAAATGGATGTCCACCAAGACATCCACATGTTTTTTGGGACATCAACTACAACATCCACATGTTTCCTAACACATCAATTGAGATAACCAACTACATTCATACACAATACAGCATATTTCTTGCACAATACAGAATACAACATACATTATACATCATTTACAAAACATACATTATACAACAAGTACAATACACCATACAAGATACACAATATTTGGGAATTTATTGTGAATATATTGAAATGAAAACACAAGATTATATAGAAGTGGGGTGGTAGAAAGTATGGCAAACCATATGGGATATGTAGAACGTGTAGTTTGTATTAAAAGTAAAATTTCAAAGATGAACATGAGATGAACACGGCAATGCCTCATTTGATGTCTATGAAAACATTTGGATGTCTCAATAGACATTGCAAAAATGTCTCTAGAGACATTTGATTTGATGTCCCTAGAAAACAACTCAAAAAACATGTACACATCTTAGTCAATGTCTCAAAAAATAGAATAAAAATTCTCAAATGTTGTAGAAGTATATATAAACTTTTTCATAAATTCTTAAATGTTGTAGATTTTTAATTACAACATTACAACCATTGGATTTTTATTTTTCAATTCCATAAATAAATTGTTAACAATTTAGTATTTTGAATCATTCCCTACATCTTTCTACTTACTATTTTTTTCCTATATGTTTTACAATTCCAAAAAATCTGAATTTTTTAAAGCATGTAGCCAACTTAACTTGAAGAATGATTCCACAGAGTTGCAACCATTTTGGACATTTTTTCATAATGATCTGACCTTGTGAAGTGCATCTGCCCAGATTTTTGCAGGGGCAAAAAAAAGAATTTTGTCACTTCAAACTCTAATATCTTACAATCTACAAGGTAGAAATTCTTGAAATTTTTTGCACATCTTCTCAAACTAGCATACTACAAGATCGTATGGTTACATGTGTCAAAAAAAGTTTCTTTTTCAGAAATTTGGTACTTATATAAAAAATGGCAGTTTTTGAGCATTTTTGGTGATAACATAGTCAATGAACTTTAGGGGTTAAGTTATTTCAACCTAACTTTGAATTAGAGTTGAATTTTATTAAAATTTTGATGAAATATTAAGTTTTCATCATAGTTATTAAATTTCATTGGAATTTAAATCACATTCAAAATCAAATTATACCTATTAAAAATTTCAATTGATTAAAATTCAAACTTTGAATTTATACTCTATAGAAAACTCCAAATGATTTTGATAGATTTAGGAAGATTTAAAATATTCTAATACAATTTGAATTGTGAAATCCCTAAAACATTAACTATTTTCAAATGTCCTATTTTTAGTATTCTTGAAAATTGTTTTTCCTACTTTTTACAAATTAAAATGTCAAAGTACTTATCTTCATGAGATTCTGCACTTTTCCAATTTTTCCACTCCCAATTCTTTTTTATGCTATTCCTTCCTAGGGTATCTTTTTTGTAAAGGTGTATACATTGGACATATTTGTCATGTTTCTTTCAAATTGTTTTTCTAATATAGAAGTATTTCAGCAAAAAATTATGAGGACTGTGCAAATGCTACAAAAATAAGTTTTTTTTTCTTGCAATGACCCCAAAGTCTGTCTACACCTTTGTTCGTAGTATGTATCAAACTCCATCTATGTGTACAAAGCAAATGAGAGAAAATGTATTTCTCTTAAGAGATTTTGTATACTTTGAATTTTTTTAAAAGATAGCAAGAGCACATGAAATGGAAGTCATCAATGTCAATTGATAGTGCAAGTATTATACAAAAGTAATTGAACCTAAAATGTACTGAAATTGTAACATTTAATGTATGAAAAAACTTCTAATTTGTCTTACAGAAGAATGTAAAGTTCTAGAGATGCAACTCTTGTATGATATGCAAGGGTGAATGGCATTAGAACGGATTACAAGACAACTTCTATAGAAAAGTATATGAAATTAGATTGATCAAGAAGGTACATGAGGACCAATTAGAAAAAGATGAAATGTTGAAAAAATTGACTTATATATTAAAAATAAAAATAAAAAAATAAAAAAAATAAAAAAATATACATATATGAAGAATAAAAAGATGTATGTGGAGTTTTTAAAAATCCATAGAAGAAGTTCCCTCCAATTGAAATTAACATTTGTTTGTAATGTTCTATTTCTTTTTTAAATTACCGAGAACACCAAATAGTTGGGTAGATTTTGGTATGATACATGCATTAAAAAAATTCATGCAATAAGTTTTTTAATACTACTATTGTCTTTGAAGAATATACCTGTCATGTATATGAATACAATTTTGGATTTTTTGTTGGAAGGGCTACAAGCAATTTTTACATTATAGCAAATTACATTCATTGAGATTGAAGAAAAATGCATTATAAGTAATTATAATGAATGGTATATAATATGAGAGTTGCTTATCTAGGTGTGAAATGGATTGTATAGTCCCCTTGTCGTATGAAATGGATATTGATTATGCTCAAACACACTTAATATTCAACTTGATTTGTGGATAGTTTTTCTAAAGAAAAAATGACATAGTCGCTTTTTCAAAACAAAGTTCTTTATTCAATCAATGACCAACACTAGAAGTGACGACAATGGAAGCCCTTCTTATAGATGCACTACAATAAAATCCCCCCATTGAATAGAAATAAAAACAAATGCTAGAAATCATTTTTTTGCACTTTCTAATTAAAAATATAGTGTAATCTTTCATTTTTGTAAATGGATGTCTTTTGTGGAAGGTGGGGGTTGACTTTTTGTTTGGATGAGCATCACATTTTCTTACAAAAATGACTTCTATGATACATTTATGAACTATCAATATTGTAGTATCGTATTAGGGATAGAGGAATTATTGTAAACAATTTGAATACAATGAAAATAAGAGTTCATTTATTCCTATAAGTTATTGATGTATATGAACATAATTTGAAAAGTCCGCACATGCTTTGAAGCTTCCAGTACAAGTGTACAACATATACACATGAATCGTAAGATCGGAGGTGAAGCGTAGTACATCGTACTTGGCATATGAAATTCTAAAGGATTTAGACATATTTCCAATAATTATGTTTATGTACACACATGCTTATAGAAGAAATGCCAACAGATTTTGTGCTTCATGAAATCCTAACTAAAAAATAGTGAATAGTAGCTTCATCATCCATTCATGAAAGGGTTTTTTGGAAGACTTCCAAGCAGCTACCCTTCTCCTATGATTTTCAGATTGGGTTAACATTTTACATGGATGTCCAAAAACTCCTAGAAATTTACTTGTAGTGAAATTGATTGACTTTGCCAACATGGCATTGTCATATTGTTTTGTATGTCGCAAAAAATATGACAACATTTTTTGGGATGTCTTGCAAAACATACTTGTTTTTTGTATAATGCCCATGTTTTTTCATGGACATGTACACATTTTTTGCAATGTCCATAGGAATTTGCCACCCATTGGTTCAAACTTTGTGACGCCATCTTGTCCGCAAAAACATGCCGTGTTTTTTGTTGCCATCACAAAAAACGTGGGTTTCTTATAGTGTAAACTGTGTGAGGACACTTTCTGTCCTCTTTGTCACTTTGGGGTTAAACATTACTTTTGGTTTTCCTTTGTTTTTTACATCGATTTCAAGCTTTGTTTTTTATTATGCTTTACTGTCCACATTCTTTTGTTGTTCACATTTAAGCTTTGCTTTGGGTTATCTTTGTTATTTATATTCAAGCTCTGTTTTTTATTATCCTTTGGTGAAATAATAATTCTTCTTTCTTTTGCTTGTATATAAGGTAGAATAGCCCAATGTCATCAATCACCCAATTTTAACATTTGTAGAATCCTTCCATTTGAGCCAGTTTCCCACCCATTTCCATAGAGTGTGTAAGTCATTTTCTTTGGGAAAGCAATTGGGGGCTATTGTCATAGAATGACATCAATTTCACATCTATTTATAGACAATTTAAGGTTGGTAAAGATATGGTTTTATAAATGTTGGTTTAAGTAGGCTTAGTTGTAAATAAATGCTTGTCAAAACAAGTAGCTTCAACCAACAAATGAGGTGCTTTTAGAATGTTGAATTTGTGCTTTTAAAACACTCATTAAATGGGATTAAGATGGTGGGTCATTGCTTTTGATCCTTTTTATAATGGTTATGACCCCCACTTACTAATGGTTTTATATTATTGCACCAAATGTGTTTAGAAATTCATATCGATTTCAGTTCTTATCAAATTAATATGATTCCACTTGTATTTCAATCAGTTCAATTAATTCTTTCCTTGAAAAATAGAAGTAACAATAAGCACATTGCACATGATACCCAAATTGCAAATCTAGGTGGTCACAAGTTATTCTACAAAAAGAGAACAAAGGAAGAAGAAATTGAAGACAAGAAGAATTCAAATTTAAAATTAGGATGATTTGGTATAAGACCACAAGGCCCCCTATGATCCTCCATGGCCCAATCATAGCTTAAAATTCTTGATAGGTGGTCATTTTTCACTTTACACCAAGACTAAGACTAGGGACCTCAATTTCATTTTTGATGGACACCTAAAGTAGTATGCTCTAAAAGCGCCCATCTCCTTCAAATTGCCCCTATTTTTAGCTAGAGAATGGAGATGAAGTGATCATTAAATGGACCACTACAGCAATTGAATGAATTGAGGAAAAATTGTTTTTCTATTGCAAGAGCCAATCATTGTCTTTCATTTCCGCACATCTCTTTACAAGTTGCAAGTGGACGGATTTGGGAGCCCTATGGTCACAAATTAGTGCCTATGCTTCAAATCTTTGAAAATTTGCAAGTAATTCAAGAATGCTTGGAAAAATACAAAATCACTCGTGTTAGGTTCCACATCTATTTTTCTTTCTCTAAAAAATGATCTAAAAATATTTTTGTCCATGAAAACCTATTAAAAAGGCGGACCAGCCCTTAAATGGTCACTTTTAATCCTTAACCCCTAAAGTCCCATTGTCCCTATAGAGAATAAGATGGATTTTGGGTAGGCTCCTATGATCTCAATTTTTATTGAAACTTTTGAAACTTTCTCACAAGATAGATAAACTTATGAGCTTTGGGATAATATAATTTTTTTATTTCAATTGGTTCCTAGGAGCAAAAATTATGTCACAATAACTTCAAAATGGGAAGCTTTGATTCATTCCATTTGAATTAATGATGTGAAAGTTATGGAGCTTCTTGTTTGGCGGGCAATCATAGCAACTTCTTGAAAGAAATTTTTTCTTCCACTTTGAATGCTAATATCTTTCAATCTACACAATCAAACATCACATTTTTTTTGTCATGTGATCCAAAACAAAGTGAAGAACAAGATCATACGGTTAGATTCTAAAAAATATTTAAAAAATTTATTTCATAGATGAATGTAGTAGAAGTGGTAGTTTTGAGTGATTTTGACATAAAAATGGCCCTAGGACTTTAGGGGTTAAAAGTCGACACGGACATTTGGCATCCGGTGGATGACAAAAAATCCTTCTAGTGGGATAGAAGTGCAACTATTCATCCTTTTGTTATTTGTTGTGAAAAGGGGAGATCTTCCACAGTAGTTTGACTTTCAATGAGTGCTTTTGCTATTTTTTAAGCCAATGATTCACACGGTAATGAAAAAGAGATGATTTCCAAGGCCACCCATTTGTCCTTTAAGGGTTAAAGCATACTACTTTAATACTCTCATCCAACAAAGCGGTGGAACACTTAGGGCCTCCTTACATGTATCGGTCATCGGGGAACTTTCATAGCGGGTGCTACAGTGAAAAATAGACATTGCACTTTCATGTGGACCCGGTGGGTGGGGACGGAGACAATAAAAAGTTTCCACGTATTAGATTCCCTAGTCTCCACCAAGTCTCCACCAATGAGGTTGTCCACCGGTATCAGTGAAACTTCACCGCCTCCTTTCCCGCTTGCCCACCCCGGCAAGACCATCAGTGGAGCCACTTTTGTCTTCTTGCTTGAATTAGAGGAAAGCTTGCCCACCGGGTGAGCATGTAAGCTGGCCCTTACTGGGAGTGGCTTTGAAAAACCGGCCCTTAGAGCATCCCCACCAGGGAGTTCTCTTTCCCTAAACTCGGGACCTCAATCTAGTCAACCTTGACTTTATAGGGATGAGACCTCGCGAGGTCTCATCCCTATAAAGTCAAGGTTGACTAGATTGAGGTCCCGAGTTTAGGGAAAGAGAACTCCCTGGTGGGGATGCTCTAAGTCTGGGTTTTAGGGTTTAGGGCACCACGTGAATGCGCAGCTGCGCAGAAGGACGGATGCAGTGACGCACCAAGCAGCATGAAGCTCGTGCAGTCGATTGTCACGTGAGAAACTTACGTCTGCAGCCACCTCCCAGTACAGTACAGTACTGACTGAGACCCAACTTTCTACCGAAGAAGACGAAGCACAGCAATTTTCTCTTTCCATCATGTACCTATTGGTTGACCTCGGTAGTCGATCCATTTTCCCTCGCTGGCTGTTGCGATTTCCGAATTCTTGTAAGCTTCTAAACTCCTTTCTCGTCCCCAATTTCCCATCCCTTCTCGTCCTGTTGCGGTAGTCATTGGAATCTTGGGTTATTATGTTTTTTTATGTTTTTTAAGGTTTGGGGTTTGGGGTGTCTGGAAAATTTGTGCGTTAGCATCTGCTTGTATGGCTTGCTGGATTCGCTTCTCTCCTTCAATCCCATTTTTTCATACTTTGGGGATTAGGAATAATCGATTTTGCGATTTTTCTGACAATGACAGTGAAGAGATGGGATGCAATAGTCGAGGAGGATGCTTTGGAAGAAAGTTCTTCAATTTACAGGGCCGGACAGGTCTTGTGCTGGCCTCCAGAGATTTTGCAATTCTGACGTGCCTGTCTAAGAACCGAACCCGGTGAGAATGTGTCAGCGGGGACTGGAGATGTATGCAAGCAGTGGCAAATTCTTAAGCTGACTGGATAGTTTTGGGGTTTAAACTTAGTGTCGTGCTGTAGTTTTGCTTCAATAACCTTCCTCGTTTTTGTAACACCAGTGCGCGCGCAATTATAATGACACTGTTAAAGAGAGATTTTGTAGAAGGAGATAAGGAAGAACGCGATTTGGCTTACTTCGAACGGGACTCTGATACTCTGAGCTCGAAAATGTGAGCGTGTGCGGTGATAGCACCTAGTTGTTTGTAGAGAATACTTCAATCGTTCAATTTTGGTCAATTGCAAGTTCATGGTATTCGAGTCGGAGGTTTACGCCGATCCTGTGAAAAGCTTTGGCGACTGTCTCTTTCACAGCATTGATGAAATGTGCTGTTGTTGACATTCCTTGCGAATTCTGTGTGTACAGGAGGAATTTGCAGATAACGGCAAGTTTCAAGAATGGACGACAGAAATGGCTCCTTGCAGGAGCCTCTGTTCTCAGCAGCGCAACTGGAGGCGCCCCAACACACGTTTACCTTCGCCAACGGTGTCACAAGATCCGTGAGCCGACGTGACGAGACAATCTCCTGCACTCCCCAGTGGATCTGGAGTGAGATCAGGAAACAACTCTCCATCGCTGGTCCCATGGTATGCGTGGCGCTTCTTCAGTACTTGGTGATTGTGGTATCCGTCATGTTCGTGGGCCACACGGGGGAATTGGAGTTGGCAGCCGCCTCCATCGCAGCCTCGTTCGCTGGTGTGTCAGGCACCACTTTGATCTTCGGCCTGGCCGCGGCACTGGAAACGCTTTGTGGCCAAGCGTACGGGGCGAAGCAGTATCACATGCTGGGCATTTACTTGCAACGCGCTGTTTTTGGGCTCTATCTCGTAGCTCTGCCTATTGCGGTCGTTTGGTGGAACATGGACACTCTGCTCGTCTTTCTCGGCCAAGACCCTGAGATCTCGGAAATGGCAGGTGTGTACGCCAGGTACTTGGTTCCCACCATATTCGCAGTTGCAACGCTGCAACCACTGGTGAAGTTTCTCCAAACGCAAAGCCTGGTGCTCCCCATGGCAATGTTCTCCGTCGCCACCTTGATCCTCCACGTGCCTCTTTGCTGGATCCTTATTTACAAGGTAGGATTCGGATTTCGCGGTGCAGCGCTTGCAAGCAGCATGTCGAACTGGCTGAACGTTCTCTGGCATGCGTTATATGTGAAATACTCCGCAGCTTGTAAGAAAACATGGACGTCATTCTCAATGGAGGCTTTCAATGACCTTCCAGCTTTCATGAAACTGGCCATTCCATCTGCGGTCATGATATGCTTGGAGTACTGGGCGTTCGAAGGTCTGGTTCTCCTCTCGGGGCTTCTCCCGAATCCACAACTGGAGACTTCCACTCTTTCAATCTGTCTCACAAGCACTTCTCTCCTTTACATGGTTCCTTTCGGTATAGGCGCTGCTGTGAGCACCCGAGTGGGTAATGAGCTGGGAGCCGGAAGACCCCAAGCTGCGAAAGGCGCAGTGGCAGTGGCAGTGTCCATTGGGCTAACTGAAGGTTTGTTCATTGCAACCAGTTTGTATGCCCTCCGAAGCCTCTTGGGGAAGGCATTCACACAGGAGCAGGAAGTTATTGATTGTGTAGCAGTGTGTGTTCCCTTGCTTGCGATCATGCACTTAATGGACTCCATACAAGGAGTGTTGTCAGGAGTGGCGCGTGGATGTGGGTGGCAGGCTTTCGGTGCGTATGCCAATCTGGGGGCGTACTATCTAGTGGGTTTGCCTGCTGCTGTTGTCCTTGCGTTTAGGTACGATTTGAAAGGACGCGGTCTCTGGCTGGGCATGATCATGGGCATGGTCGCACAAACTGTCACTCTCGTCATGTTGACATGCGCCACCAATTGGCAGCAGCAGGCTGAAGACGCGATGGTTCGTGTGATTTCAGGGGTGTCTGCCATACTGCCCATCGAAGCTAACCATGCCCAGAAAGATGAAATCCCGGCTCTGCATTTGCTCAAGGATGGTGATCGTGACGGATGGCAATGAAAATTCGCTGCAGGCTTGTATTAATTTTCCTTCTCGCTCTTCTCCGGCAGATCTTATCCCCGTGGGGTGGAGTTGATTTGAACGAAGAGTGCAAAACCAAGATCTACGTGGAGTTCGCCATGACCACACCATTTTGAAATTGATTCGAGGGTTACAGTATTGGGCTCTCCCTTCTTGACTTGCCTTATCTTGGACACCAAGGGTTAGTGAACTCTCGATCTGTTCTTTTGGCTGGAATTCGACAGGAAGATTCTCCGAATTTATGCTTGTAGTGTCAATATGTTATTGTGCAAATTGTGTTTAAACAATCCACAGATGATTCTAGAGCAGTGTTTACCGCCCACCCGGGTTGTCATGAACTGCATTAGCCTAAACCCTGAGTATCAACGCCTGATTCAAGATGTATAATGGATTTGTGCCAAAGAATGCCGATGTTACAGAATGAAGCAACTTGGATGCCCAATTCCTAGCAGATAGGTCGATGTGTTCGCAGCTCCTTCCGAGCTCCTTCCTGTGTTACAAGTTAGACCGACTCGTTCACAGCCAGAGCTTGTCGACCAATCAAGTTTGTTTAGGTAAAGCTCTGTTTTGGCAGCTTTGCCTGAGACACTACGTATGCACTCAGATACGACTACAGCAGGTTTCTCGATCCAAGGATTGAAATCTATTTAGCACTAACTCTGCAACCTTGCCTCTCGACATGACCAATGTAAGATTTCTCACTGCCTAGAACTTGTTAGATCTTCAATACCGACTCACAAAATTAGGGACACTTGCATTATTCTTTTAGAAGAATTGATCCACCATATGCACAGAAAGTATTCGCATATTGAATATATTGCATAGTTGTTGTTTTATTGCAAGTATCTGTTGTTACATCGTAAATAACTGTTGCTTCATCATAAACAACTCTTGTTTTATTGCAAACACTGGCAACTATCGTCAAGTGCCACAAAGAATTTCAAACAGTCCCACCACTCACTTCCACACATTTCAAGGTCAAGACCAGCCAGTGCAATCTTTTTGATCTTATATTTCAAAACCCATAAAGTAACACCACTCCCAACCTCGACATTCTCAGCATCCCTATCCATGCCAAGAACGCGCAAGCTTCCGAAGATCATCACCACCGACACACAAAAGTGGGCATTGCTTTGCAAGGAGGACGAGGCTGTTTTAGGGTCATGGTTCCCCTTCGTCCATTTAGTACCCCGTGTGTCACTTCCTCTCGCACTCCTACCGATTCTTCTTCACCAGCTTGATGGGCCTCATCATATCATTATCCTCATGATCCAGAATATGGCAATGCCACACAAAACCCGGCCCCCCCGTAGCATCGAACGTGAACTTCCCGTCCCCCGCCTGCGACTTCCACTGCACCGCAATCCTTGTCACATGATTCGGCAGCGACAACACAGTATCCTTCTTCCCAATCTGGTTGTAACTTGGCGGCACAGGCTCCCCCGTGAAGCACGTCCCGGGGGTTGCATACGTCGTGTTGAAAATCTCGCACGTCCCTGCTGTCCACTTATCGAGATCAAAGGGTTGCTGGTTGAGCGCCTTGAACTCAATCAAGTGGACGTGCATGGGATGCGCATCAGGGGTGAAGTTGATGAACTCCCAAATCTCGGTGGAGCCGAGCTCGGGCTTCTCGGTGACTGGGTCATGCCAGGTGTGGTTGGAGAGAAGGGAGCGCACGGGGTTGCCGTCTTGGTCGTCAATCTCCACCATGAAGAGGGAGCGGACGAGAGCGTTCGTTATGTCCACTTCTTTGTCAGGCGCACGGAGCGTGGCCGGCACGGGGGGATCGGTTATCACCGTCTTGAATTTCTTCACGATGAATTTTATCACCGCGAGGGTACTCGGGGGGCTGAAGGTCGGGTCGCCGCTCGGGTAGGGCGCCGCGCCAGTGTTGTTGAGGATCACCTGAGGATCGAAATCGGCAATGGAAGTTGCGAAGGGTTAGTATTACACTTCAACTGCGCAAATCTGCGCTGGTTTGAAACGAAAACCTATCTGCGAATCTCAGTTTTGGAATTGAAATCGCGATACAGAAGAAAACCTATCTGCGAATCTCAGTTTTGGAATTGAAATCGCGGTACAGAAGAAAACCTATCTGCGAATCTCAGTTTTGGAATTGAAATTGCGGTACAGAAGAAAACTTATTGGCGATACCCATGTTTTGAATAGAAATTGCGTTTCATACCTCCGAGTCCGGTGCAAGCGAGAAGTCGATGATGCAGTCGATCCGCTCCGCAGGTGCAAGCGTCAGTTCCTTGAGCTTTTGCGGCTTCTCCAGCATCCCCCCATCGGTTCCAATTTGAATAAAGCTCAGGTTCTTATTCGACAATGACAGTACCAGCACCCTCGCATTACACGCATTCAAGAACCTCACCCTATACTTCCTCGGTTCCACTTTCACATACGGCCACGCTTTCCCATTCACAGTAATCACATCCCCGAAGTACTCCGGACACCATTGCGGATGATTCTTCGGCGAGTCTCCCACATTCGGAAAATTAATAGACCCATTATGAAACAGTGTCTTATCCTGCACCAACAGATGCAGCTCATATTTCCTCTTCGGCAACCACTCCGGCGGTGGCGTCGCAGGCTTCGTGAGGTAAAATCCCACGAGTCCTGACAACACGTTCACGCGCGTGATCCCGAACGCGTGATCATGGTACCAAAGCATACAAGCGGCTTGCGTGTTGGCGTACGTGAAATTCTGGGTGGTGAACGTTGGCCCGTACTCGCCTTTGGCGGTATGCCAGGAGTCTGGGTATCCGTCGGAGTCGGAGTCGCATTCAGCGCCGTGTAAGTGCGTGACAATGGGCACGCCGCCGTATTTGGGTGCAGCCCACATCACTGTGTTGTCGACGGAAAGCATGTGTTGCTCATCGTAGATGTGATTCTCCCAACGGACGTAAGATTCTACGCCTTCGGTGGCGATGAGAGTTGGGCCCGGGTAGACAGCCGTGGCAGCGGAAGTGCCGTAGGCGTACAAAGTCGTGGGAGGCAAATCTCTGTGCAATTTCTGAGGACCCAAGGCGCAATTCACGTCAGGTGAGTACCATAAAACACACAAACAGAAACAATCAACATACCATAAACGTGTACAGCACGTGAACATAAACACAAGTATCCCAAAACACGTAAACATACATATAGATATACCATAAACATGTGCCCCAAAGTAGCAGTTGCAACAAATTATCAATTATTGTTTGTAATGGTTTTATAGCGATGGTTCTGTGCTTTGCAAAAAACTTATGGTCTGTTGGAGTGCTTTTTTTAAAGGCAATTTAACGCCCAATTGCCTCCAAAAAAAAGTGGGCAGCTTCAAGCCTGTAGAGAAAAAAAAGTGGTTAAATGTGTTTAAAAATGCTAGACTGTAATCATGGCCTTGCACACTGCTGCCACAATGTTTTCAAAACCTTAGAAACTCAGAGCCAGCACATACAAAAATTGCATACAAAATTACATACTTATAATTGGCCTCCTTCAATTCAAGCCCCAAAATGAAGGAGCCAGGAAACTCAGATCCTTCTTGAAAGAAAGGCAACATAACCATTGGTCCGAAAACCATAAAAAACACTGATCTGTTGCGAAGCATTGCAAAAGCTGGGGCAAACTCGGTGCAGAATTCTTTGGCGTGGAGCCAATGCATATCTATCTGTGCCTAGACTGCTGCAAAAACTATCGCAATCCCTACAGAAACATACCAGAAACATGTATCCCAAAGTAGCAGTTAGATCAAATCATCAATTATTGTTTGCAATGGTTTTCTAGCGGTTTGGTACTTCGCTGAAACAGGGGGCATAACATAAACATGTATCCCAACACTACAACAGGATGTAGCTAGCAGTCCGTTGCAGCACATCATCAATTATTTTTTGCAATGGTTTTGTAACGGTGGTTCCGTACGTACTTTGCTACAAACGTATGATCTGTTGCGAACCATTGCAAAAATTGTCTGTGAACTTGTTGCAAAAGTCTTGAGCACGGAACCAAGGCATAACTATGCCTAGACTGTTGTAAAAACTTCTGCAATCGTCCTAAAAGGGTTGCAAAGAAATCGCAAAATGCACGTTGTACTAAACCATTGCAAAATTGTTAATGGATTTCAATTCTGTCAGTCCTTGCAAAACCGTTGCAATCCCTATTGCAATTTCAGCCTTCGATCTGTACTAGCTAGTGCTGCAACCATAAACGTAACGTCAATTTCGTTTAATTGGCGGAATTTCACGACTTTCAGGCAGCGCGGCATGAAACCAAAATCTATAACTGCCCTAGTTTTTGGTCTGAAATTAACCTTTGAAGATATGTGTCACAATTTTTGCCTTCTGGAATATCGCCAATTTAATGAAATTGGCCTTACATGTGTACCGACTTACCTGTTGGATTTTGTACGCGCCCATCGTGAGTTGCTTGCCGTGATCGATTCGGATTTGTTTGAGCTTCGGTAACTTGTCCACGAATTGCTCCACAGTCGGCGACGGCTGCAATGCTTGACAGAGCTGCGTGGGGTCATCAATCATCGCCCACGCTGGCGCCGTGAGCCACCCCAGGAGTGCCGCGATGAGCAGCGACTGCAATTGAATGGAGCCTCGGGTCTCCATTTCTGTGCTCCCACTGCAATCACCTTCCCAATTTCGTCAGATACCATCGCCATTGATTGATGAATTCGATTATTTCCACCATTGCTCCTGATCATGAAAGCTACCCCATCATGAAATTAGGGATTCGACGTTCACGTTTTCTGGATCTTTCAGCGGATTCAAGCATATTCGGGACTTGACAACGACTGCTCTGGCAACGTACCGACAGAAGCAACAAAACGTGACTATCTGTTTTATTGTTCTCCGAGCCAGATCAGCGTCATTGCTACTGTCAGAGTGCACTTACTTGTACTTACACTCTAGCTACCTGACAACTCCTGCAACTACTTATCATGAAGTAGTCCAGTAAGCAATTACAATTCCCAGCTACTGGTTAATCAATTACTGCACACAGCTAAGTAGATGGGAACTAAACGTCACGTCGATCCCCCAAAGAGCTTTACGTACTTGCAAAGTTGCAGACGCTTCGTCCCGAAACAAAGTAAGTGTACTCGCAATTAATCTCTAGCTGACAGCCCTACTTACAGGCACAGTTACACAAACACATCAATCAACCCACGGGCATCAATCAACAATCGAACCTTGAGCTCGCTAGCTGCAAATTAACGAAAGCGGCTTTGATCAGTCCAGCAGCAGCAGCTTGAATGATATTAACGTCCACCTAGCTACCATGCCAAATATCGATCATTCACCAGTGCCTGTAAGTGCGTGCAGTGCGTCGAATTGGACTAGCTTGCCAGACCGATTGAAGAAACTCAAGAGCAATCATAACATCAACAAGAGCAGTTGCGATGGAAAGTCAAGACTCGGGAGTCTCAGTCCTCCGAAGTACGAGACGTGAGAAGCTCCATACTCCATTTGCTGGTCTGGCTAAATACCCGAACGCGACTCGACAAGAAGCAGCTACATAACAGCTAACTGAAATTCATCCCAGTTTGGAAAAAACAGATTGAAACGTAAGTCCACTGTATGCCCACAGTATGGAAGAAGTGGCTGGGGAGGTGGTTCGACTGGGTCCTTGTGCGTGGAGGGCACACGCAGGGCTTATCCAGTTCCAGGTGGTATCTGGCTCCCTCCGTAAACGACGCCAGTACGTTCTCCAGGAATATGGCGACTGCTGACCTATGAAACTCAAAGCCAGAAAACGACTGGAATCAACTGGAATCGATTCCATACCTTCGCGAAATTGCAAGTACTTTCACAGTGGGTTGAAAGTACTTTCACTTCAGGTGTTCCTGACCCGGTGTATTGTGTCCATGTGCCTCCACACTCGCCTCTGTCTGTGCGTGTTGGGGATGCTGTGCACGCGCGCTTCGCGTCTTTGCTTTCATCGACGAGGCTCTGGAATGATGCATGGCTCCTGGATGGATTTATGGGCCGGATTAATTACTTTGTTCCCCGAAAGTCTGTTGCATGAATTGTTGTCATCATGGTATCCACATCTTTTGACCGCAATGGCCATATCTTAACTTCTCGATTTTGACTGTTGGAACTCGATTGCGTGAATTGTTACAGTTCGGCACCGAGAGTTGTATGCACTGTAGCTTCAGGGTTGAGCATGTGTGCTTTGAAACCTATCAAGTAGCTACGGGACTCTTCAAGAGGCAGTCTTGTGTCCATGTGGCATTGCTCGCTTTTTGAGGAAGCTCCTATTTTCATATTTTTTTATATGTACCTTGGGTCAATGAAGCACCAATAAGGTGTTAATCTTCAAGAGGTTGTCCTTGTAACACCAGCTCACTTTTCAGAGAAGATCCTATTTAGACTTCTTCAAGAGTAGTTTTTGTCTATGTAATGTCAACATGGTGCTAATCTTCATGAGTTTGTACCATTGACTCATTTTTTAAGGAAGATCCTAGTTAGACTTCCTCAAAAGTAGTTTTGTCAATGTAACATCAACATGGTGCTAATCTTCATGATTGAGTCTTTGTCCTTGAATGTACCATTGGCTCACTTTTTGAGGATGATTTAAGTCAAAATTCCTTTTATGTCGCTTCAACCCTAGTCTCCTTTGGCTCAAAGCCAACAACAAAAACTATGGCATCCTCATGCTCTAAAACCAAGAAATAGAAAAACATTGATTATGGTGATTTTGAGGTATTTCTAGTCTAAAACCAAACAACCAAATTATAAAAATATATATATTTTCATGGTTCTGGCAAAGGCCAAGTTCTCAAATCAAACAATAGTTAATCCTTTGATGCCCAAGACATCATATTTTGGTGTGGAATAAACTTTGAAGTTAAACAAAATCTTATGAAAGTACTATTTGAATAGTTTATATTTTAGATGAATACCATTTAAAATCTATTTTAAATATTGGAAATCTAAGTTTGAAAAAAACTATTTTTGATAAATATATATGATCTATGGGAAAAAAATCACATTAGAAATTCATTAAAAAAAACTATAGAGTACATTTTGAGAAGTCATAAATAGATTATGATAATGCTCGTGATAATGCGTGTTATGTTCTTTAACCTCATATTTTTAGATTTGACCTCAATTTTATATTTGACACATAAAAAGAGGATTTCAAATCACTTTCACAATTTTAACACCCTCTTGATTAAACATTATAATCTTTCAATCTATAAGTGGTATTGTTGTGTTTTCTTTTCTATGTGATCCATAACATGTCTATTTTGAATTTGTACAATTACAATTTCTTCTTAAATTTATAAAACATATAAAAACTTAGGTCATTTTGTTCAATTTTGAAAAAATTCTAAGAAATTCAAAATAGATAGATTTTCAAACCGCAAATTGCATTTGAATCTTAATAAAGAGTATTTGATCAACATAACAAATATATACATGTGAAATTCAAAATCATACAACAATTTGGATCTTTTCTATAGACTATATACTATCAAGTGTTGCTACCTTTTGTTAAAATTATACCTTGCATTCTATTGGACATATTAGAAATGAAAATTTGAAGTTAATGTAGAGATACTTGATTCCATACTACTTGAATTGTTTGTATCATTTCTTGCTTGTTCAACAAATCTTTGACTATCTTCCGAAGGTTCCTCCATGGTGAATTAGGAGGCCAAACTACCTTCGTTAGAGTATGAGCTTGCCTCCACTTCTCTAGAAATTGTTGTATGATATCCAAGTTCTCTTGACTACAATTCCAATTCAATTTGTGTATTGGAAATATGTTCATTTTTTAATATACTAGAGCTTTCGAAAGTTTATGAAATTTTTTGCTAGCTGAATCTACCCAAGAAGAAAAATTCATAAGATTATTGGACCTAACAATAAATTTTAGTACAAGACAAGTCATTTGATGATGCCATTCTAGTCCTAACTAGTAGTGATTTTAGGTGGGTACTCAACCCCTAAACACCCAAATTGCATTTTTTGGCAACGTAGCGATTTGGGGCAATTCACTACAAATGAAATTTTTATTGTTTTTCTTTGAAAATTTCAAATAACATGTGACTAAGGAGTAGCTTTAAGGCCCAACAATTTTCATAACTTTTGACTACATAATTAAAAAGTTAAAAAGTTATTGCATGATATATAAGTTTCATTCCTCGGCAAGAAGCTTGAGAAGCTAAAAAAACCTTCTTAAAAATCACTTTATTAAGAAATAAAATTTGAAATTGATTCTCTAGATTTATATATGTATGAAAAACTTTGAATCATTTCATTTTGATGAATGAAACAAAAATTATAAAGAGTTTTAGTTTGTGGGTAGTCATGAAATCTCTACTCTAAGATAAACTTTGAAGTCCTTTATTTAACTCAATTTTCAAATAAAAAAAAGGTGTAGAATGTTTATTACAACAATACAATCATTGGTATTGGCATTTTTCAATTCCATAAATAAATTGTTAACAATTTAGTATTTTGAATCATTATCTACTTTTTTCTACTTACTATTTTTTTCCTATAATTATGTTGTACAATTCCAAATGATCTAAAAATTTTCAAGCATGTAGCAAACTTGCCTTGAAGAATGAATCCAAATAATTACAACCATTTTGGACATTTTTTCATAAAAATGTGACCTTGTAAAGTACAGGTGCCCATTTTTTTACAGTACCCAAAAAAAAAAATTGTTACTTCAAACGCTAATATCTTGTAATCTACACGGTGGAAATTTCTGACATTTTTTCTACATCTTCTCAAACTAGCATACTACAAGATCCTATGGTTACATGTGTCCAAAAATATTTTTCTTCTAAAATTTGGTACTTGTATTACACATGGCAGTTTTGGAGCAGTTTTGGTGAAAACATAGTCAAAAACATAGTCCTTAGGGGTTAAGGATCAAATGTTTGTTCAACAAACATGTGAAAACTCAAGTCATATTTTTCGAAGTCAATTTTTAATAGATGTTCTCAAAATTTTGACACAAGATGGGAGCATTCACCTCCTTCACCAAAGTTTTTAAGAAATTCTCATCAGATGCCCAAATCAAAAGTTATGCTCTCCAAAATAATTTAGGCAATTTGGACAATGTAAGCATCTTTAAGCATCTTTTGCTAAAACCCTCATTGACTTTGATATTTGGCATGTATGTAACTAATTAAATATGGAATAATATTGTTCAAAGAAAAACAAATTGAAATTCTCAAATCACATTCTACAAGGAGTCAAACTTTGTTAGCTATGCCAAGGTGGTTTCCAAAAAAATCATTTTCTTCAAATTTCATGCCCTATTATTTTACAATCTGTGAAGTCAAAATTCTTGAAACTTTTTCTCACATATTCCAAATGTTTGTTGCAAACCTTTCACCACTTAAATTTCAAATAATTTTTTTTCTCATTGCACAAAAAATCATTAGTGTATTGTCAATTCATTTAACCTCCTTCCAGTGCACAGTGATTTAGAGTAAGATAAACTCTATATTTGGTACTGAAATTTTGCATGAGTGTACCTAACAAGATTTAAAATTCAATACTAGAGAGATTCAAATTCATCAAGAGCAGAAATTTTACTCCAAGAGGGCTCAAAGTCTGTTGACCCCATTTCACATGAACGAAAAGAAGTGTTTTTTTTACTTCAAACATTATGATCTTTTAATCCACATGGTCAAATGGGCCAAAAAAATTCTAATATATTGTCATAGTAATCTAATACACTTTTGTACAATTAAAATTTTAAAAAAAGGTTTTGATTTTCAATTCTAGACAATGCAATGAATGCACTAAAAACTAACAAATTTTAAGAATTCCTCTTGAAAAACACCCCCAGTCCTTTTGGGGTTAAATGAAACATCAATGATGTAGAATACTAGTTAGGAGATTTATGTAAATAGGAGATTTCAAACCACCATGTCAATCCAATTTCATTTCAAATGGTGTAAGGCAAAGGCACCTAAAATCATCAATATAAGCAATTCAGCATTGTTGGAGGTACATTTTCCTAAAATGATATTCTATAGTATTAGCAAGTGAAAATCATGAATATTAAAAAAAATAGATGTTTTAGATGTTTTATGTAATTTCTATGATTTTTTAAAGTACTCACTCTCTAGACTACTGAAACTGTTACATAGATGGACTCTAAATTGAAATTTGCAAAAATTAGTAGTCAACGAATTAGAGTTAAATATGTGTCCTTCAAATGTGTTAGCAGAGCAGAGGTAAGCATTTGAAGGACACATTAACTAAAATCTAGGGACACATTTAGTGGCAATCTAGGGTATAAGAACAGGAACACTTTTGGGTGCCTTTACCTTATCATATCATTTTAGCCCTCCAAAATCCAATGAAAACTTTGAATGCATATGTCCAAGTGACAATTTTGAAGAGGATTGGTATTGTACTTTCATTACAAGGATGCTAAGGACATTTTGTGTTCTGTGTTTCTAACATTTTGTTTTGAATGGTCAACCAAGCTTTTTGTATTTTGAAGAATGGATGAATTTCATCCAATTTTTTGTGTACAACTTTATTGATGCTACAAGCACCTTAAGACATTTTGCTTGTTTTTTAGTTTTAAATGGGGTAGTTTATAAAAAAAATGGTATACTATCTAATGTCTTTCAATACTTTGTTTGTTTTCTCTTAAAACTTGATTTTGAACATAATTTGTACTTGATATGAATTTTCTTCATTTTTCCTTCAAAAATTCATGGTAATTTGAAATTTTCAAAAATATTTGAAAATTTATGACAAATATTAGACATGTTTCATCTCTTAAAAATAAAACCAAAAAAATTCTCCCATAAATGGAGAAGAAATAGAGGATATAAAGTGGGGAACTTTCAAATTTGACTATATGGTCATAGGTTCCGTCCTTTAGGGGTTAAATTATTAACTATATAATTGTGCAGTATCAACATTTATTCCATTTTTCATTTGCTGTAATTTATCCTATTAGTGAGAGTTTTAAATTATTTTAACCCAAAAAATTAGTGCCACTAAAATTTATTCTTTTATGGAGATTTGTACAATACTATAATATTTTTGCCTACAATAATTTAAAATAGTGTGGCATTAGAACTACAAATTAGGAAAATGAACAAATGTAGAGAGATTTTATTACATGTAAGAAATTGGAGTAGATATTAAAGTAAACTAGCTTGTAACAAACATAATGATTGGTTTGCCCTATTGTCATTGTTGAAAAACAATTTAATTTTTTCCAAATAAAGACAAATGTGAGAAACTGGGAGAATAATTAAATTTATTTTTTCTAGACAAAGTATGAATTTGTTATGATTTTTGAAGTGTACTACCCAATTGACCCAAAAGAGTCTCTAGATTACCCCAAAACTAATAAAAAAAATGTATTCATGATGGTCATCTTATTCACCTAAAGCAAATACAATATTTCCTAATATGGCTAAAACAAGAAGGCTTCAAAAAGTCACTTCCTAAGATAAATTTACATTCAAAACTAGTAAAAGTTCCTATTGCAGTCACTAATCACTCCATCACCACTATCCAAGACATCTATTGATTGTGATCACTAACTAACCTAATATAGCCTAAATCTCATTTCTTGAATATTTTTTGTCATGGGTTGATGGAAGACTATAATGGGTCTATCATGGGCCTTTTCCTTGTCACAAGTTCGTTTACCTTACTAATGCATTCAACATTGAACTTCTTTCTTACCACTTCTAGTTAGATAATGGCAACTTGTTGAATTGAACAATATTGCACATCATCTCTATTTTTTTAATTAAGTAATAATATACAAAATTGAATTAATCTCTAAATGTTTTTGACTATGTTTTCACCAAAAGTGCTCCAAAACTACCATGTGTAGTACAAGTACCAAATTTTAGAAGAAAAACATTTTTGGACATATAACCATAGGATCTTGTAGTATGCTAGTTTGAAAATATGTGGAAAAAATGTTAGAAATTTCCACCGTGTAGATTGCAAGATATTAGCGTTTGAAGTAAAAAAATTCTTTTTTTGGTATTGCAAAAAATGGGCACCTACACTTTACAAGGTCACATTTTTATGAAAAAAATGTCCAAAATGGTTGTAATTATTTGGATTCACTCTTCAAGGCAAGTTTGCTACATGCTTGAAAAATTTTAGATCATTTGGAATTGTACAACATATAGGAAAAAAATAGTAAGTAGAAAAAAATAGATAATGATTCAAAATACTAAATTGTTAACAATTTATTTATGGAATTGAAAAATGCCAATACCAATGATTGTAAATTTGTAATGTTGTAATAAACAATCTACGCCTTATTTTGTTTTATTTTATTTTCCAAAAATATTGAAAATTGAGTTAAATAAAGGACTTCAAAGTTTATCTTAGAGTAGAGATTCCATGACTACCCGCAAACTAAAACTCCTCATAATTTTTGTTTCATTCATCAAAATGGAATGATTCAAATCTTTTCATGTATATAAATCTAGAGAATAAATTTCAAATTTTTATTTCTTAATAAAGTGATTTTTAAAGAAGTTTTTTTAGCTTCTCAAGCTTCTTGCCTAATAATGAAACTTACATATCATGCAATAACTTTTTAACTTTTTAATTATGTAGTCAAAAGTTATGAAAATTGTTGGGCCTTAAAGCTACTCCTTAGTCACATGTTATTTGAAATTTTCAAAGAAAAACAATAAAAATTTCATTTGTAGTGAATTGCCCCAAATCGTTATGTTGCCAAAAAATGTTGCGAGTTCCCTATAGTTCTTAGATTGTAGGAACGCATCCATTGCTACAAGATGATGTATCTAGGTGACTGCCAAATTAGATGATATTAATAAATTATCATTGTAAAATTATTTTATTTTGATAATTTTGATAATTTTATATAAAAAAATTAATCCGACCAATAGTGGATGGTTTCCACCATGGGGAATTGGCATGAAACAACCTTCAAGTGTACTTAGAAATCTTTTAATGCTCTCACGTATGTTTCTAAGGGAAGATATATTTTTCTTATTATAATCCAAAAGAACAAGTTATTTACGAAGGAGACTCACAAGCATCCAAAACTTTGTTCATCCAAACAAACAATCTTGCTTGTTTCAAGCAATTATATTGAAGCACAAAACTGGTTGGAAATAACAAGGCATTCTACATTTATTTTAAATAATTGAAGATAATTTTAAATTAATTCAACCAAAAATAGGGTTTATTTCAATATATATGTTATTCATCATCTCTTTTATTACTAGGATAAGTAGTTTATTGTTTGCTTGTATTGCTTAACCTCTAAAATGCCTAAGGCATCAAAATCTAGTATTTGCAAAACTTTGAAGTTAAATAAAACCTATCCAAGTTGCTATTTTTAGTAGTTTCTATTTTTGGAAAGTTATTCTTGAAGTCTAGTTTTAGCATCAAAAATTCGATCTTGAAAATAAATGATAGTGATTTTCCTATTCAAGATTTTGTGCAAGGATACCCATTGCAATCTTGACTTCCTGTAGTGTTGAGAGCTTATAGAAATGAGCCTCAAATACACTAGATCTTGGAGAAAAAATCACATTCAAAATTCATTTAAATAAAATTATAGAGTAGATTTTGAGAAGCCATAATTGATTGGGGTTATACATGTTAGGCCCTTTAACCTCATATATTTTTGGTCACCAACTTTTTAGATTTGACTTGTGAAAAGAGGATTGAAAGACTTCACATCACTTTTGCAATTTTAACACCCTCATGGTCAAACATTATAATCTTTCACTCCATAAGTGATATTGTTGTGTTATCTTTTCCTATGAGATCTTTAACATGTCTAGTTTGAATTTGTACGGTTAAAATTCAAAAAAATTGATACAACTTATCAAAATATTGGCATTTTGTTCAAATTAGAGCAAATTCCAAGAAGCTCAAAACAAGCCTTGGGCATTTAGGGGCTAAGGACTTCAACGTTTCATCACGCCAGTGGTCAATAGCAAGTTGAATCATATTGGCTAATTCAATGTCCATTCTTTAAGAAACACACTATTAATTTTTCATGTGGAGCCTTCCTTCATGTACTTCACAAACCAAGTCTACCTCCAACAAAGGGTATCGAGAGTGACACTTCTTACGAGACTTGATACCTACACCAATGTAACATAGTTAGGAGAGTGATCTACATATACTCAATCATTAATCATTTATCATATGGATGAAAACTATTTACACTAGTAGAAAATTAGGCCCAATATGTTGTTTTGGTCGCATTGATTATCAACAGAGTTTTGTTGATCAACAAAATTTTGTTGATGATCAACGCTACCAAAACAACAGATTGGGCCTAATTTTCTACTAGTGTTAATAGAAAACATATCTTAGAGTACCAATGAGAGAACCAATAAGGTAACCAACCATATTGCCATCACAATTTTTAGTTTAATCCCATAGAAGTATTCAAGAGAAAATTAAATTTTCTTTTAGACATGCATAAATAACAATAGAGACGGAAGGAGGTGGATTTTTTTATTTTTCTAAGTGAGTATTTAATTTCTTTAATTGGGGGAGTATGCATAGAGGATGATAGAAATAGTCACATGGCAAAAATAGGGTTGGTTCCTTTACTAGTATGCCCAATTCCATCTAGTGTTTAGTAAATTCCAGTGGTCATCACATGTATCATTTCTACAAGTGAACCTAAAGAAAAGAGAGAAAAAATAGCCAACTTCTTTTGTTAGAGGTTGGCATCTATTTACAATGGATTCCATGTCAAATCCTTATTGGAATTCCTCATATGGCCACTAAGTCTATATATTGCCAAGATAGAAGGTTGGTACATAAAGAAATAGAAAATCACTATTTGAGTAGTTAGTTAAGATTTGATCAAGATATTAGTAAATTTGTAAACAAGTAGCCTTACTTGTAAACAAGCTTTGGAATAGAATGTGTGTGTGTGTTAGTCAAATGAAATAAATCCTACTCTTGTAGCAAACATTGTGCAAGACATCATATAAGTTAACTATACCTAATTTTGACCCTTCTTTAAAACCAACCCCAAGAGATTCTTGCCTAAAAATGCACCCTTACTATTCATGAGGATTAGGGTTGGTTTTAGAAACACCTATTTTCAGCATTTTGAATATTCACAGTTTATTCATACAATGTCCAAAAAATACATTCTACAAGAATCTAGAATCCTCTTTTGACTACCAACAAGACCCCACAATTTATTTTTTCTATACCATAAGGTAGGAGGTTTAGAAATGGAGCGGGCATTAAGAATGGACCCTATAAATGGCTGTGAAATGGACTGTAAACAATAGTTCATAAATTGACCTCCATAGTCATTGAATGAATCAAGGAAAAAAAAACATTATTAATTGCAAGAGCCAATCATTCTCTTTGTTTTCCCATTTTTCTTTAGAAGTTGCAAGTGAACAGTTTATGGAAGACCTAGGGACATAAATAGGGACCTATGGCACAATTCCTTTGAAAATCCATAAGTAATTCAAAAATGCTTCAAAAAATATGAAACCACTTGTGTTAGATTCCTCTTCTATTTTTCTTTGTCTGAAAAATGAGCTAAAAATATTTCCATTTAGGAAAAATACATGAAAAAGGCAGATCAACCCTTAGATGAGGCATTTCAGAGCCTCCTACCTTAATGAGAATCATGCTAATTTACTTATTCCAGTGATTTTAGGTGTAGTTATAATCCGTGTTTGTAGGAATGCAAACATGTTAGTCTACTGTCCCAAGGTCAAGGACAAGTTACACGAGGACTACATACCAACCCTTTTGGGGGGGGCGAAATGGAGCCAGAAAGCACCATTTCATAGTGAAAATATTTTTTTCGCCAGAAAAAAGTAATCTTTTTTTGCCAAAAAAGTTTCAATCCAATTTAAAATATGGATGAAATTGTCAAATTTGGATGATTGAAAAAGTGTATGAATTTGATTGAAAAGTATTTTATGGTACAAAAGATGGATGTATGAAGAAATAAAATGCTTCACCAAATTTTAAGTGATCGCCATCCTGGCACTTTTTCAAAAACCCAAAAAAAAGGGCTGCTACATACCCCAACCAGGAGGGAGACTTGGTGAGCCGACATTACTTCTCCACTTCGAACTTTTTTCGAAGAAGCCAGCATGGCTGTTCATGAACGCAAAATCATTGAACAGAAAACTTACTGCGCATTTGGGTTGAAGAATCACGTCTCCGAAGTTATGATGAGATCGGAAAGGGTGAAGCCCTGACTCCGGGTTGACCAACAGATAACACCCGCAGTTGAAAGCGCAAATATTGACTGCAAGTTTGAGAGTTTGAGACTCAAGCTCATTTGAAATTTGGAAGTGCCAGTCGACTCTCTTCCAAGAGGGAGTCTGAGTTGCTTTGATGCTGCTGCCGGATTGAAAACCAGGCTTTGCCTGCTCTCAAGGAGATCGATCACAAAATATTCTTCCGCACCTTCCATGCCAGAGATGCTCAAAATCCGGCCACCTCACCAACATGTTACACAAGATATATACACGATCGAGGAGGGAACCTACTGGCATCACTTCTTTTCCACTTCCGCTTTTGAAGAGGAAGAAAATTAAATTTAATATTGTCTCCAACACAACACTGGATGGTAGCAAGAGCATGACTGTTGAAAAACACAAAATTATTCAACAAAGTCGCAAAATCTTACTGTACTTGCATTTGGGTGGCAGAATCACGTCTCCGAAGTTATGATGAGAGAGTTTGCTGTGCAGATAGTGTCCAGTTTCGGCGTCAAGCCCTCCGGGTCGACCAACAGATAACACCCGAAGCACAAATTGAGTTGTGGACAAAAACGTCCATTCCACATTGGAGCTTTCCTGTAGAGGTAATTCTCCACCCAAATTTAAAACTAACTGCATATTTTGAAAGCAGAGAAATGGGGGGATAAAATGTATTAAAATTTGATATGTAAACAATTGCTACTAACACTATTAACTCCTATAAAGGACCAAGTAGCATTTGGGGGCAACATATACTAACAGTGTTTTCAATCATCCATTTACAAATGATTTTTCTTCTTTTTTTTCTTTGAAATTTTCACACAACACATTGTCAAGGAGTAGCTTTAAAGGCACAACAATTCTCTTAACTTTTGACTACTGACATGGTTAAAAAGTTATTGTATGATATGTAGTTTTCTTTGGAGTCCAATCAACTTAGGTAAATTAGAAAAAATCACTTTCTTAAGAAATAAAAATTTGAAATTGGTTTTCTAGATTTATTCTTATATAGAAAGCTTTGACTATCATTCCATTTTGATTAATGAGATCATGAAAGTTATGAATTTTAGTTTGCGGGCAATTATTGAATCTCCACTCTAAAACAAACTTTGAAGTCCTTTATTTAATTCAATTTTCCATATTTTGGGAATAAAATGAAATAAAAATATGTAGATTGATTATTATACATTACAACCATTGAGATTGGCATTTTTCAATTCCATAATTAAATTCTTAACAATTTAATAGTATTATAAATCTAGTTCTACTTACTATTTTTTTAAAGTATGAATATGAATTATTTTTTGTTGAAAATTTTAAAATGTATTCCCAACTTATTTCTTTAATATATTAAGGAGAATTGCAAATTGTAGGATCTACACATTTTTGGGTAAAAATTTTAAAAGATGAAATCTAATCATTTGGGAAGAGTTGAAAATACTTCTTTTTGAAATTCATGCATCATGATCTTGCAATTGATAAGGTTTCTTATTCAAAAAATTTAGGAAGATGCACTCTAACAAGTTAACAATAGGATCTACCACAAATGGATTATTTTGTTAAAAAATTAATATAGATGAAGATTTTAGCCTTGCTTTGGAGACTAGTATTTTGAAGCAATTTTGGGCCTTTAAATATGAAAAACTAGATGTACCTTCATGGAAGGTGGCAGCTCAATTTTTCATGTTTCTCTTTTAGAACCTTATCGAGAATCATCCTTCCAAGGAAGAGTACAACAGCCACCGCCTAGTATCGAGGTTGAGAATCACGAAGAATATGATGTAGAAAAAGTATTGGACTCACGACAAAGGTGGAGCAAGTTGGAGTATCTATTACACTAAATTGGTTATGATATTAATGAATGAACGTGGGAACCAGTTGAGAACCTTGCAAACGCGTCCGAATTGGTACAGGAATTTTATCGACTTTATCCGGATAAGTCTAGTGCTCCTTTTGGAACTCGTCGCTTGAGAGGGAGGTAATGTTAGGGATATGATCTCTAAAACCTTCTAGTTCCTTTTGTACTAGTTGATGAGCATGGCACACAAGCTCCAACCCATTTATGTGATTGAAATCAGTGGTAACCCGTGCACCAAAGAGCCACCCAGCACCTTGTGGACTAACAGACCAAGCCTCATGGTGGACCAAGTCTTCAGGATCACTCCACATCAAGTCACAAAATGGTTCCACATGGGGAATTTCACACTGCCTTTCTATCACCCTAATCTGATCTATTATCCGAATGTCTGAAGACAACCCTCCATGCACACATAACACCTTTCCATCTATGATAGCCGACAATGTAAGGTAGTTGAACACATCCGTACAATACTGCCAAGCATTTGGATTCCCATACTTCCAAAGGCATTTGTCATAGAATCCATAAACTTGAGTGATTTGCCTACTTTCATGATTATCCCTCAATAATGTCATGTGTGCAAGGTATTTTGCTTTCAGAATCCATAGTAGCGAGTTGTACTTTCACAAATGGAGGAAGACGAGAAGCTTCATCCAATTGTGTTTACTCTCGTAAGTTTTCTGCTGCCGAGATTAATTATGAAATCTATGATAAAAAAACTTCTTACTATTGTGGATTCTTTTCAAGAGTGGCGTCATTTTCTTGAAGGAGCTACGCATCCCGTGACTGTATATACAAATCACAAAAATTTGGAGTATTTCATGTCATCTCGTGTTTTGAATTGACGCCAAGCACGATGGAATATGTTGCTTTTTCGGTTTGATTTTGTTATCACTTATTGACCGGGGAAGCAACAAGGTTTATCTAATGCCCTATCGAGGAGATTGAATCTTGCGCCCAAGGTTGGAGAAGCAACTTTTGACCAACAGTATAGGCCTTTGTTGAAACCAGAGTTATTTCGTCTTTGCGCCACTATTATACCAGCACCAATTGATATTGACTGTCTTCCTTAATCAAATGCATATTGCAACCAATGGAGATCTTGTGGACCTTGACATCAAGCGTCGCCTCGATAAAGACGAAAAATTTAAAGTGGAGGGAGATTTGTTATATTTTGAAGAACGTCTATTCATCCCAGAAGGTCCAACACGGCTTCGAGTTCTTCAATTCCGCCATGACTTCCCAGCTGCGGGTCATTTTGGATACAACAAGACTTTGAAATTTCTTTCCAGAGATTTTTAGTGGCCCAAAATGTGGAAGGACTTAAAAAATTTTATTACCTCTTATGACATTTGTTTAAAGTCCAAGAATCCTAGACACTGCTTTTATGGGCTCTTACAGCCATTGCCAATTCCAAGCCGGCCATGGTCTTCGGTCTCTATGGATTTCATTACAGATTTGCCATCATCAAAATCATTTGATAGCATTTTTGTTGTGGTGGATCGACTCACAAAAATGACGCACTTTGTCCCTTGCAAAAAGTCTTCGTCAAGTGAAGATACGGCAAGACTATTTCTTGATAATGTGTATCGATATCATGGTCTACCAGACAATATCGTATCTGATAGGGGAACCCAATTTGTATCAAAGTTTTGGAGATCTCTTTTTGAAATATTGAGAATGGATATCAACCTCTCTTCAGCTTTCCACCCTCAAACTGATGGTCAAACAGAACGGGTTAATCAAGTTCTTGAGCAATATTTACAATCAATGTAGTATCAACTATCAGCAAGACAACTGGACGACATACTTGCCGCTAGCGGAGTTTGCGTACAACAATACTCTTCATGCTTCAACTTAGCAAACGCCATTTTATTCCAATTATGATTATCATCTGAAGCTTGATCTATTGAGTTCACTTGCAAATAGTAATCCGGCAACGGATGACTTCACACAACAACTATCGCAAATTCAAGATGTTCTAAAGCTTCAACTGCAAGCCGCCCAAGAGTCTTACAAGACATCTGCAGAATTTTTTTGCAACCAAGCATCTGGTTTTCAAGTTGGAAATAAAGTATGGCTTCTTCGACGGAATATCAAGGCCAAGCGGCCTTGTGACAAGTTGGACTATCGGAGATTGGGACCATTCATCATCCAAAAACAAATCAATCCAATGGCATTTCGTATTGAGCTGCCATCTTCCATGAAGGTACATCCAGTTTTTCATGTCTCTTTTTTAGAACCTTATCTAGAATCATCCTTCCCAGGAAGAGTACAACAACCACCGCCTAGTATCGAGGTTGAGAATCACGAAGAATATGATGTAGAAAAAGTACTAAACTCGCGACAAAGGTGGGGCAAGTTGGAATATCTGGTACACTGGACTAGTTATGATATTAATGAACGAACGTGGGAACCAACTAAGAACCTTGCAAACACGTCTGAATTGATACAAGAATTTCATCGGCTTTATCCGGATAAGCCTAGTGCTCCTCTTGGAACTTGTCACTTGAGAGGGAGGTAATGTTAGGGATATGATCTCTAAAACCTTCTAGTTCCTTTTATTTTAGGTTAATGTTAGGGACATGACCTTTGGAATCTTCTAGTTCTTTTTACTTTGGATTAATATTAGTTCCTTTAATTTTAGATTAGAGTATATATAGGGGTTGAGGCTAAAGAGTTCTTTAGTCTCGACAACACACCTCTTAGATCTTAGCTCTTGCTTAGTATTGTACCTTTTATATTATAATATTGAGTCTTGTTATCCAGAACCCTTGTTTTATATCTTGTGTCTTATTATCTTGTAGGGGGAGGGTCTCAATGAAGAAGAATCTTTTTGTCCCCAATTCTATTGATATAGAAAATTTTAGACTTTGAGGCCCAAGCACATTAGAAATTTGGAAGTTCTAGTCAGCTCTCTTTGAATAGAGAAGCCCCTTCATGTTAGAAAATATTATTCCCCACCTTCTAGGTATAAAAAGATTCATTTTTTTCCATACAATTTAAAAAATAATAATATCCTATATACCCAAGCATGTGTTTTTAGAAATATTTTTTGTTGACCCTAACGACCAAGTCATTAGATGAAATTCAATTGAACTGGAGGATTGTGAGTTCCCCGAGTTTCTAGACTATGGGAACTCGGCCACAACAATCTGTTGACGTGGATGAGAGGTTTTCACGTCAAAACATAATAATAAATTATTATTATTATTATTTAAATTAATTTTTAATTTTTAATTTTTAAATAATTTTTTCATGATTTTAAATTCTACACAATAGTGATTGGGTCTAGCATGGGGAACCAGCCTAAAACGGCCTTCCATGATGGCTGAAAAACATGTAATGATTGTATTCACTTGATTTTTGAATGTCAAACTAGCTTCATTACTTTTCTATGCCATTGCATGATAGTCACTCAAAGTTTGTGGAAAAGTAAATGAACTCATTTCTATATACACAACAACTTCATAAGTTGTTCCAAGTCTTAAGTTTAGGAATTCAAAAAAATTACAAAAAGTCTCCAAAATACATGATGTATCTGCTTTTTGAAACTACATAAGTTGTTCCGATTTTTGAATGTCAAACTAGCTTCGTTACTTTTCTATGCCATTGCATGATAGTCTAGAAATATCACTCAAAGTTTGTGGAAAAGTAAATGAACTCATTTCTATATACACGACAACTTCATAAATTGTTCCAAGTCTTAAGTTTAGGAATTCAAAAAAATTACAAAAAATCTCCAAAATACATGATGTATCTGCTTTTTGAAACTGCATAAGTTGTTCCGATTTTTGAATGTCAAACTAGCTTCATTACTTTTCTATGCCATTGCATGATAGTCTAGAAATATCACTCAAAGTTTGTGGAAAAGTAAATGAACTCATTTCTATATACACGACAACTTCATAAATTGTTCCAAGTCTTAAGTTTAGGAATTCAAAAAAATTACAAAAAATCTCCAAAATACATGATGTATCTGCTTTTTGAAACTGCATAAGTTGTTCCGATTTTTGAATGTCAAACTAGCTTCATTACTTTTCTATGCCATTGCATGATAGTCTAGAAATATCACTCAAAGTTTGTGGAAAAGTAAATGAACTCATTTCTATATACACGACAACTTCATAAATTGTTCCAAGTCTTAAGTTTAGGAATTCAAAAAAATTACAAAAAATCTCCAAAATACATGATGTATCTGCTTTTTGAAATTTAGTGATTTTCAATTGCCTACGAGTAAATTATATATCTTACTATAATTTTGACTTTACATACACAAATCAGTTTAAATATACGGTTTTAAGGCCGTCCACCGAATATCCAGTCTGGATCAAAAGTATATAAAGGTTGCTGCCTTTGTAGTGATACTGTACTGAAGTACTTGGAAGTTTTTGGCGGTGGGTGTTAAATTTCTTTACAGAAAGTTTTTAAAAATTACAGCTGAGCTTGAAGATAAAAAAAGACAATAAAATAAAAAGCAATAAACAATTTCCAACATATAGGTTGAACTAGATCCTACCCATAGATGTGCTTGAGTGTACCCACAGACATCCTCACTCACTCCGTCCCATGATACTAGTCCTTTTGGGGGGTTTTCATTTGTCTGGAATGACTTGTCTCCTTTACTTCAGACTTGGTTTTAGGGTTGAAAATGATTTTTTTTTTATATTACCTAATGAAATGTAGCACAAGAAGTCTTTCACTTTACAGATAAAAAATATTCTGAAAATTGAATTGTTTATAGTAATTTGAAGTTGACTAGGTCAAAGAACAAAAGGCATTGAACCTTCCATTGAATCTATTGAATTCCAAGTTGTTCTTGTGTTCCAAGATCTCATCTAAACACATATATAGGGAAGGAGAGTGGCATAGGAAGTCTTCCTTTTTTGTTAAGGCTATCTTAATTTATATGTGGCATTTTGTATCTATTGCAACTTCCTACTTTCTAATCTTTCCTTGATTGCAACAAATATTGAAGTTTACTAAAAAATGTTGCACTTTAGAGGACACATTGCATATTCACTATAGAATCATTTGATTGTAACATCCATTGAAAAAATCATTGCCAAGTCCTTAATACTTTCATTACTACAAAAAAATACCTAGTATTATGGGACAAAATTAAAGGAGTAGGTCTCATCTTCTATATGACGTATCATCATCATAATAACACTAGTCCAAAGATTATTGTGAAAAAAGAGTTTTGGGGGAAAATTGACTTCCAGATGTCATAAGAGAAAATTCCATCCGTAGAAATGGTTGGCATAAATGAAAAGTATGTTTGCTAAAGGTCCCATGTTTTAGTTGGGAGTCCAAACAAGTGACATGATAATTACATACCTCAGTTAGAAGGGAGACTTTGTATTGTGAAGGGAAAATAGGGTGCGGAATTGATGGGTAGAAAAGACATTGGGAAGAGAAGTGATGAAAGTGGGATGGGAGAATTTGATCTTATGTTGGGGCATAAGTTATGATGTGTCCAAGATTTTTGGGTGATTGCCAGAAAGACCGGTCTTATTTTGCATCATCTTTAGAGTGATGGAGTTGATTTATGCTATAACTTTTGACTATAGAACCCAATGAACTTGAAATTTTTATTGGAGATGTTTAACTTGATTGTAATCATATCCTTTATTTTTTAGAAAATAAAAAAATTATTTTATATTTGAAAGTCAATTTTGCTAGTTTGTCACACTTTGAAGTTTAGAGGTTTTTAGAATTGAGGGAACCCAAAATTAATGATCTAGAGCTGAAATTTTGTAGTCTATTCCCACAATACGAAAAATGTGCTACCAAAGAAAATCTAAAAATACAATAGTTTATAGCCTCCATTTTCATAGAAATAGGGCTCCCTTGCGCATGCACTTTTGAACATTGAAGATGGTTTCAACTTTCATTTTTTGGTGAAATGTGATCACTATCAAGTCTTTCCAATTGGCCAATTTTTAGTTTTTTTTGTTCATGATTTTATAATTATTATTGATTTATACCTAGTTGTATCTATTTTCTGTGACAAATTGTCTTTTTTTTTAAATAGTACTTCTTTAGTACTTGCAAGTACTCAAAAGTACTATTGAATATTAACCCCTAAAGTCCCAGTATTCCTACAAGGAACAAAATGGATTTCGGGTAGGCTCCTATGATCTCAATTTTTACTGAATTTTTTTGAAAATTTCTCATAAGATAGATAAACTTATGAGCTTTCCTAAAATATTTTTTTTATTCCTATTGGTGCCTAGGAGCAAAAGTTATGCCACAATAACTTGAAAATGGGGGAGACTGGGGCAGCAAAAAAAAAATTCACAAAAAATTGAAATAAAAATTGAATTTTTTTTCTTGTATATTATTTTTTCTTCTAAATGGAAAGCTTTGATTCATTCCATTTAGATTAGTGATGTAAAAGTTATGGAGTTTCTTGTTTTGTGGACAATCATAGCAACTTCTTGAAAGAATTTTTTTTCTTCCACTTTGAATGCTAATATCTTTCAATCTACATGGTCAAACATCACAAAATTTGTATCACGAAATCTAAGACAATTGTAGAACAAGATCATATGGTTAGTTTCTAAAAAATATTTTAAAAATTTATTTCATAGGTGAATGTAGTAGAAGTGGTAGTTTTGAGTGGTTTTGGCAAAAAAATGGCCTTGGGACTTTAGGGGTTAATTGTCGATTTTTTATATCAATGGTTGAGATTGTTTTGTTTCATAATACTTATAAAACTGATAGTACTAAGTGCAAAAATTATAGTTTTGGCAAAATGCTAGCAAAAATGGTCGGTCTTTCTTGCAACCACCCTTCTTGGAAAGGTAGGTTATTTTCTAGTTTTCATTTGTAAAGCAATATGTATGTGGAGAATGTGATGGTGATGTCATTTATGAGCATTAATGTTTTGTTAATGGTTGCTTTAGGAATTTGAAGATGTTCATGAATTTGTGTTGGGGCACCAACTGTGAGGATGATAAGTGGTTGAGTATTCTAGCCAAAAGGTTGATGGTGGTGATGAAGTTGTATGTAATTTATTTTTTGGGTTGATGGACTTGTGGGAGAATTTGTCATTGCAATATGTGAATTGGATTGTGTGTATATTGATTAGGGAGTTTGGAGGTGGAGCGGTGAAAGGGGTAGTCCAAAAGTATAGGATTTCTAGACGAAGTTTAGGAATGCATATACAATTTTTTGGCAAGGTATGTGCATGGGTAGAGTTAGTTGGGCACCATTTGGTCAAGACGATGGTTTATTTTCAAAAGTTCTGGCGTTCATGAGTAAATGGCTTCTTGATTTTAGATGGAAAAAAATGAATTTGTATTGCTTTATTGTGGTATTGAATGCATAGTAATTTTATATGAGGGTGAGAAGAGAGTAGGATGTGAAGTCATGTGTATTGTTGGTTATGTGATACAAATTGTAACTTGTAAAAGGAATTTTTATTGGCTAGAAGAGATGTTTTGGAGCCTATCTCATATATTGTCAGTATCACAATTTGAATAGGTGATTGATTTGGGTGTTTAATGTTTTTGGGTAATTCAATAATCGGTTGAATAGGATGTTATAACATCAATACAAATACTATGGAGAATATTGGAAGATCACACTACAACAAAATGGGTGTTTTATATATGACTCTAAAAATATGATTTGGGATGACTATTGACTACTGACAATCATATTCTTGAAGGCCAATACCTTCAAAGAAAATATGATTGTGAATGTAATTGCCAATTATTTCACTAGAAGAAAACTGCATTGGAACTGTCAAAAACTACGTTGGAATCCACAAAACCATGTGGGATTGGTTTTGTTGAGTTCCTTGTTTCCAATGCTGATTTTTGCGTTGGAATGTGTTGGAATGCATTTCTGTGTTGCATTCCAACACATTCCAACGCAAAAATCAGCATTGGAAACAAGGAACTCAACAAAACCAATCCCACATGGTTTTGTGGGTTTCAACATAGTTTTCTTCTAGTGTTTTTTGGTAATGTACTTGACAAGCATATAGTATATGCCATATAAGAATGCCAAAGTGCTTTATAAGGAGCAATTGAGAACATGTTTAGGAACATCTAGTCATATTTGTCAATCATATTTTTGCAAGTAATTAGGTACAATTATATTTTGTAATTACATTTCTACAATAGTCACATTTTTTCTTTTGGAGTAGCCTAAGAAAAATGTAGGCAATCCCCCCAAAATGTGGATAAGTCATTGTTTAGGATTTTGAAACCCTAACCACCATTTTTTTAGGATTTTGAAATCCTAGCTACAACTTCTTTTGCCTTTTCTTTCTTATGGCTTAGCTTTTACTTCTCAATTTGCTTCTTATTCTTTCATTGTTATCTTTTGCTTCTTGTTGCTTTTTGTTGCCTTTTAATTGTTGCATCTTGTTGCATCTTTAATTCTTGCTTTTTGTTGCCTCTTAGTTCTTGCTTCTTGTTGCCTTTTAATTTTTGCCTCTTATTGTTTCTTAGTTTTTGCTTCTTGTTGTGTCTTGTTGCATCTTAGCTTGTGCTTCTTATAGCCTCTTAGCTTGTGCTTCTTATTCCCTCCATCACCATTATTATTCTTGTTTTTTTATAACCAGTTGCAATTTGAAAACATAAAAATAAAAAAATAGTAAAAAGATCTATAAAGTTTGTGTTCAAAGTGAAGATAGAGGAATAAAATGGACTTGGTACATAAAAGAACTGTTCATGTGGGAATTAAAAGAAAATAGCTTCAATTGTAAAACTTTAAAAATATCCCTAACTTTGAATTCACCTCTTCACCAATATGATAAGTACTTGGTTGCCTTTCAATTACCAAATTGGTATGCAACCATGACTTGGCTAACTTTCATGACCACTCAACTTTGAGTAGAAATAGGATCACTTAAGGTAAACCTGCCTATGACAGGCAAACCACCTAATGCAGACATCTAAAAACACCTCCATTACAGTTTTACATCAACCCATTTCAGATTTTAACTAATAAATGACATTAGGACTTCATTAGGGTGGTTAGTGGCCAAAATCAATGCCTTGGGAGATGGTCATAGAGTTATTAGAGACTATCATAGGAACCTTACACCTTTTTAGTGTAAACTTGTCAAACAAAGTTATTTTTTTATTTTTTCAGTGTGATGGCCATGTTAGGAGATCTTGTATTCATAGTAGAAAATGTTATGATTGATTTAGGTGGTAAGATGGCCATTATGGAAACACTTTTGGATGATTTGGGGTAGTCTACAGACTCTTTTGAGCTAATTGGGTAGCGCACTTCTAAAATTTATAGGAAATTCATACTTTGTCTAAAAAATACAATTTCAATTGATGTCATCATTCCTCACAATTGTCTTTGTGTGGAAAAAAATATGAATTTTTTGGTAAATTGCAACACATTACACTAGAAGAAACCCACGTTCTATGTGACGTTTTGTAATTTTTAAAAATGAATTTTAGGTGATGTCCATAGCAATAAACCCATGTTTTTATGTCAACATTTATGTTATGTTGAACGTATTATTGACATAAAAACATGGGTTTATTGCAATGGATGTCACCTAAAATTCATTTAAAAAAATTACAAAACATCATCTAAAACATGGGTTTCTTATAGTGTTAGACCACTCATTCTGCCTGTCATAGGCAGGTTTACTTTACTACCCCTTCAATAGTGGCCTCCAACCTCCCACATTAACCTTAGAAGAATGCCTACAAAGTCAGAATTTGGCTTTTGGATGATAGTCAAAGCCATCTAAAAGATGCAAAATAAAAAAAATCATCCTATTCTTTTGGAAGCAATCCACGTGATTTTTCTTGTTCTCAAACTAGACACTAATTAAACTATACAATCACCCATACAATCATGAGGATCTTGCATATTTTTTTAATGAATTTTCATGTATGTGCCACAAATCACCTTCTAGTGTATTTGGTAGATTTTAGCTCTTGGCTCTAAATTTGAATTTCAACAACAAAAATTATTTATTTTGAATTTGACCCCAACCAATGAATTCTAAACATTAAAGTTTAAATTTTACTATAATTTGAAATTTTCAAAATTTTCATAATTTAATATTTTATTGCAATTTGAACTTAAATCCTATTATCATGGTATATTGAATTTCTAATTTTAGAACAATACATAGAATCTTTGTTTATATAAGAATATTATTTACTATGATAGAAACCTATGGAGAAATTTTCAGATTTTTGGAGCTAATTTTGTATTTGATATGAATTGATTTTACTTTTTTGCAATAATACACTTGTAATAATTTCAAATTGTCACAATAAATTCTGAAACTTTTCATGACCAATAGAAGACATGTTATTTCATCTCTAAAAAATAAAAATAAAAAGTCTCATCCACTTATTGTGACACTTTGGTGGAAATTTGTAAGATACAATAATATTTTGCCTTCACTAATTTAAAATAGTGAGGCATCAAGACTACAAGTTAGGAACAGATCGAATGTAGTGAGATTCTGTCACATGTAAGAAAATGGAGTGGATACTATTAATGCCTTCAATATTGAACTTATTTTTTGCGCATTCCAACTAGGTGCTACCACCTTATTGATAAGTTTTTGAATTGAACAATATTACACATCATTTCTATTTTTTAATGAAATAGTAATGTAGTAAATTCAAGTAAGTGAGCCATATAAGGTTGGAAACTTTCATGTATGGTTCTAAGGAAAGATAAATTTACCTATCCCAACTAAGCAAAATAAGTCATTTAGCAAAGAGACTCCAAAGCATCCAAAGCTTGGTTTATCCAAACAACAAATTATAGGAAATAAACAATCTCACTTGCTTCAAGTAATTATACTGAAGCACAAAATTGGTTGAAAATAATAAGGCATTCTAAATTACAAAAGAAAATAATGGAAGATAGTTTTAGATTATTTTAATTAAAAATAGGATTGAAATTAATACTTTACTTCCATATGGATGTTATTCATCATCTATTTCATAACTAGGATAACTAGTCCATTGTTCACTTGTATTGCTTATGGTCTTCAATTGTTTATAGTGTGATTCATTAATAGCAAGGTAAATCATATTCTAATTCTATATCCATTATAATAATTGCAAGGTGACAGATTGCTCAGGATTCGTAAATTCTAAAATATCATTGAAAGACTTGATGCTATTGGTATATGCTCAGTCAAATGGATTATTGCTTGTATGTTCTTCTAGATAGTATTGCCGGATGGTGTCAACAAAATTGGCACAAATTGGAGTTTGAGGTGAAAAAGGATTCCCCCTACAATGAGGACACTCATTGAACCAGTGACTGAATTCTCTACAATAAGTACAAGGTGTGATCTTCTTTAATTCTAAGAGCTTCATGGCTCTTTTCTTCTTTTCCTCAAACAAAATATTAGATGGAGTTGAAAATTGTGTACCAAAATGTTGAGAGTGACAACAAGCCATCCGTCATCGGACATGCCGTTCATTGTCTGATATGCCGTCCAAAGTCCTTTTACAGTGCAAAGTTGTCTACCCGTTATAATTTTCCGATAGCGCCATCCAATGAGGACGTAGACTCCATTATTTGAGTTCAAGCATCCAAAAAATGAACATGATTTTGCCCTGGATATAGGAATTCGTCAACCTTGGGGACTTTAGTAAATCTATGACCCTCAATCTTGCCCCCGAATTTACTCTAAGAGTGCTCATAGGTTCCAAAGAAATTAAATAGGAGAATCTTGACTCCTACCTCCTAGAATTTGCTTCAACACAAACCTTGTTGTATCCAACGAGGTACCAAATAAATTTGTGACCTTCACTTCTACCCCCAAATTCACTCTAACATACCATAAACCAAACCTTTTTGGCACACCAAGGAATCGATTCCCAAGGCATCCAAAAACTTTGATTCATACGTCTAATTATTTGGATTTTGCGAATAATACGTGGAAATTCTTCTTGAATTCTCCATATTGTTGAATGACTTGACATTGCTTAGGCTGATCCTTGATGACATTTAGATAATGTGGAAAGGCATCTAAACAATCGGATACCATTTCGTCAAGCTCATCTACCGAATCCACATGCGCAACCTTGTTTCTCTACACTATGATTTTTCATGCTATATTTTTGAAAAGATGAACAAATTTTGAAATGGGATGGTTGCCAAATAGACCATAGGCCTTGCAAGCTAACTTGCAATGCATTTAAACACATGTTAAAATGGAATTACAAACTGCATGATAACAAAAAAACAATAGAGGTGATTCACTTTACTTACTAGCGCGGTTGATTTGATGGCTTTGATGTTTTGATAATATAATCTACCGTTGCTCCTTTTTTCAATTTTGGTCCTAGAGCCCATTTGAGTATTTTTCCAATCATAATGTTGAGTTTTCACAAGAAAAAATTTGCAGACATTTCAAAGGATACTCTTCTCTCAACTTCGAAAGCTTCAATGTCAGCTCAAAATGAAATGATTTGTGCTCCAACGTTTGCAAGCGTGATTGAATCATGTGGTGGAAATGTTTGTTTGCTATGGCTAACTAAAGGCCACTTTACACTACGGCCAATGGTCGAAAGTCCGTCAATCTCCACCAATCAGATTTCAAAAATCCAAAAAGTTGGCCTCTTGAGCCTTCACATTAGAAGGCACAGTCCAGAGGTCGTCGCCCTGCAAAGTGGCATGATGTGAGAAAAATTCCCACATTGTGACAAACTCTTGAAGTGAGTTCGGGTTGCGCAAGAATAGAAATTCAAACTCTAGTTGAGAGGCCGTTGAATTTTGAAAAAAATAAAAATAAAAAAGTGACAAGATTCTAGCCATTAGATCTTAGCATTAGATCTTAGTGGACCATTTTTGCAAGGCAAAAAGTAGGATGTGCCTTCTTCTTCCATCTCTTTCTCTCATGCATCTTGGTAGAAATTCTTCAAATTTTTTGCAACTCTTTGTTGTTTGTTAGCTCTGTCATTTTTTAGCAAGTAGAAAAGATGGAAAATTTTACTCAAAACCCTTTCTTTTGCAACTAGTCACCTTTGATGGGGACAAAAAATATTTTGCCTCCAATTTCTTATGGAGCATTTCAACCCTTTTCAACTCAAATTAGAGAGAAAAGAATAGAAGAGAGTCAAGAGAAAAATGTTGAAAGAGTAGAAGAAAAGTTTGTTGAAGGAGGAAATGATGAGATTATAGGATCCTCCAAAAAGTGAGCTACTTCTAAATAAAAGGTTGTTTTAAAGAAAAAAGCAGCTCCCAAAAACAAGGCAACAATGAAAATTGAAGGAGAGGCTGAAGGAGAGGCTGAAAGAGAGGCTAAAGGAGAAGAGACAAATTGAATGTGGAAGGACCCGGAGGTACTACAATTGATTGCATTGAGGGGGAGACCGAGCCTGAATTCGTGAGGAACGGCAAAAAACAAGGTATGAATTTTCTACCCTCATTTTGTTTCTTCCACAAAAAATTTGGATTGAAGATTGGGGCCAATTAGGGGCCATAAGGCCTATGCCTTTGATGCGCACCCTTGCTTGGCCCGCTTTTCCCCCTTTCCCTCCACTGTATTTGCAAATCGGATGTCGCCGGTGGGGTTAGAGACCTATTCTTCACTATCACAATGGATAGACTTTACATGATATGGACAAACCCTCCACTTACTTCCTTTCCTTGATGAATGTCATATTTGTTTTCCATTTATATCCTACATAGACTTTATTTTCTCCTAGTGTTGTTTTTGACTATTTCTTCATGTTTTTTTGACTCTTTTGCTTGTAGGAATTGACACTTGGGTGAGGTTTCATGCTAGAATGGTTGTCATGCTACCTAAATTCAACCCCACAACTATGGCATGCCGTAAGAAATTCAAGTCCATTTTTGGTGCTTACAAAGAAGACAAAATGGCCATTGGCATTTTTGGCAATAATCGGCAAGAGAGCAAATTCTACAATACTCTGGATGAGTGGTATCACCAAGCCGGGCAGATCATGAAGCATGTCTTGGCTATAACCACAGATAATGTACAAAGTCAGACCAATTCAGCCCTAAATGTGTAGAGTGCACCAACCTTAACAACAATTTCTACACCTATCCACCATTAAAAGGTAAGCAAATTTTTCATGATAGAGCCATTGATATCTTCAAGAAAATGGCAAAAACTAACATAGGTTTGATGAAAAACTTTGAGAGAACAAATGAACTACTAGAAAGAGTATACTACTCTTCATCTAGGCTACAATCAATGTCATCATACGTAGAGTTCTCTAACTAAATGTTTGAATTTCTAGCCAAATGAGCTTTCTAAAAAGTCTTGGCTAGCAATAGATGAATTCAAGTTGAATCAACCAACATGTTTTTCATTTTTTCATGTCTCTTTGTCTTTGTTTCTTCTCATGCAAGATTTTCTTCATTTTCCATTTCTTCTTCTTCTTCCGGTTCTATAAATGGAGTTTCTTCAACTTGTGGATTTTTTTTGGAGTTCCCTCATTTTCCATAATGATGATGCCAAAGAATGAAACATATTTGTTTCTTGCATTTTTCCTAATGTCACATTGGCTTCAACTTGTAGCTCTTTATTTGACTCTTTAGCCCAATCCATGGAGAATTCATCATTCTCTAGAATGCATAGGTTGTGGAGACATAGAGACGTTGTAACAATTTCAAGCACATTCCGGAGTGGCATGTCAATTCTTTTCAATCATATGTGCCATCTTCCTTTCAAAATTCCAAATGCTCTTTTCATAGTCATATGGGTGCTTGATTGGATAAAATTCCAATGTGCTTATCTTCTAGGCAATCCTTCTCTTTCTCCCTTGAATGGTGAGTAAAACCAAGGCCTCATATGATACACAACATCACCAATGAATTTGTAAGGTAAAAATGCACCTCTTATAGTCTTCTTTCCAATTTTTGATTTCTAAAAAAAGGCCCAATTATGAATCTCTCCAGCCCATCCAAAATCATAGTCCCAAAATTTGCAATCAGCATCTACAACTCTTTGTAGTAAACATGAATAATATCCCTTTCAACAATAATATGCAATAGGGTCATGAGATGGTGCTATACTAGGGATATAGCTACCATCTATTATCCCTAGAATAAGCGGAGTACCATGTAGTGCTTTAAAATCCTTTGCTATTTGTTTCATCCAAGCAAGATTTGTTTTTTTGAAAACCAATGGTCTCAAAAGAATCCTAATAGCTTCACAACAATCCCTCACAATGATAGAAGTTATACTCGATCCTACACCAAATAAATCACCAACCATTTGCAATGAATTACTTGTTGCTAATCGAAAAAGAGTTATTGCACTTTGCTCCACAGCTTTCTTTGAGATGTGTACCCTTCAAAACATGCCCTAAAAGAGTATATAAATATTGAGAAGTAGATGGACTTACCCTCATCTACTTTTGAAAATCATGATCTGATTAAGGGTATGTTCCAGAAAACCTCCATATCTTGGAATTTGCTAACATTTCTTTTGAGAATTCATCCTACGTTCTTGGGTAATAAAAACTGCCATCATCATCATTTGGGCATTTTGTTCAAAAATTGCAAGTTTTTGCAATTCCAAAATGCCCACAATGATATAATTCATGACCATGAAAACCAAAAGTAGAACAAGAATGCGTTCCTTTCTAGAATCCATGGTTCACTTGGAGAAGGTGAGGGGATAATTTCATAAATTGGATGAATTTGAGGATGAATTATTCATGTGAAGAGAGATGGATACAAGCCAAACAAATGGAATGGGTTTGACCTTTGGACACTATAAGAAACTCATGTTTTAGGTAATGTTTTGTAATTTTTGAAAATGGATTTTAGGTGACGTCCATTGCAACAAGCCCATGTTTTTATGTCAACAATACATCCAACATAACATTAATGTTGACATAAAAACATGGGCTTGTTGCAATGGACGTCACTTAAAATCCGTTAAAAAAAATTACAAAACATCACCTAAAACGCAGGTTTCTTCTAATGGGAGGCTTCATACTATGGCCAGTGAAAGGCTCCAATTTCTATCATTTATTGCCTATTAAAAGCCTATTTCATTGGATTCTCACCAAAGATTTGACCACTCACTCCTACGGCCTCTCGACTTGGACGGCCATAGTGTGAAGTGGTCCTAAATGTGGGAAACCAATGCTACACTTCAAATCCAGAGGTGGATCACCCAACCTCTATACAGGCTCAAAATTTTGAGGTATGGCTTCAGAGAATTGAGCCTCAAGTTGAGAAATTGATCTAATAGCAGTTTGAGTGAGATCTGTCACTTTGTTGTAACCACCTCAATTACCTCTAGCACCAAGTTTTTGAGCCATAGCAAACTAAAGCAATAACAAATTGAAACACTATAGAATCTAGTAAATTTCCACGAAATAGTGAAAGAACAACCTCTAATACAATTGATATATTAGAAGCACTTGAAAGAAATGATGAGGAGAATAGATCGGTGGCTTATTATTAAGATGTAGTCGTTGTTACCGACGAGGAGTCTGCATTCGTAGAAGATTCCACACAACTGGCTCTTCTTCGGACTTCCTGAAGAGTGACGTTTGACGTTTTTTACTTTTGTTGAAACGATTTTTAATTTTTTTAACAAATGGAAAGACCCATGGAAATAAAAGAAAACCCATTCAAACCAAAAGAGGTTGATAACTGAAGAGATAAAATTAAAAAAGGAAAGAAACAAAGAGCCCAACAAGAAAAGCAACGGTGCTAAAGTATGAGCGGGGAGCGACGAGCGGGGAGCAATGAACAACGAGCGATTAGATTTGAGCACTCTTTACAAGGATTTAAACTAAAAATATACATGTCAAAGTAATAAATAGGATTGTTAGACCTAAATATAATGATGTAAAATATCCAAAATAGAAAAAATTATTAAAAAATTACAAAAGTTTTATTCAAAATAACTAATTTTGCAATCAAATGTTGCATGAATGAGCAACAATGAAAGACTAGCATTTCCCAGAACTAGATGATTTCACAAATATGCACTTCATCCATATCATCCATTCATATTTGCACTTCATGAAGTGCACTTCAACCATGTCATCCATTCATCATCTATTCACAAAAAATTCTTTGCACATTGCTAAATAAGTCCTAAAAATTGACTTTTTTGTTCCTTCTAAAAACAATAATTTACATAAATTATTAAAATTTGCAATGCTAACTCCAAAACTTTGTTCATTATTTTGAAGCTAGTTTAGTGCTTCTTGGAACCAAGGAGCACCTCGAAGGTTCATTTGAAGATATGTAATAATGAGTCAAACAATGTTGTTTGGTTGTGGTTAAGTGCTCTTTAGAACTATACTTCGAATATTCATTTGTAGAATTGTAACATTTCATCCTACATTGTTGTTCAACTGAATCCAAATTTTTCTTATGTATTTTTTTATGTTTACAATTTTACAAATGATTTGAGTGGTCCTTGGGGTGCCATGAACTATTTCCACTCTAGACTGATTAGGGTTTAGGATATGTGACAACTACTTCAATGGACCATTTTGTATCTACTGAGGTATCCACCTCTAAACAAAAGTGGTTTCACTATCTCTTGCAAGACAAATACACAACATCTTATAGATTGCTACCTATAAGAAGTAGCTTCACTTTGTCAAAGCTCAAACTTGGTGCGTGTATATACTTGTTGTCCTCAACGTTTACCTTGCAAGTAAACTTAAAGACATGATACAAATGCTTGTAGTTCACCTATGATTTCCTACTACCAAGTGTAGTTGTACTCATCGTAATGAAGTCTTCACAGATACAAGTAAGAAAGTCTAAAATTGTGATTTGATAGATCTTTTGGTTGGGAAAGATACTGGACATTACAGTGATTATTCTAACATAGCTAGGATATGGAATAACAACTACGGATTCAACGACAACTTTCAAATTACATGCTGTCTCCCATTTGTTGCGGTAGTCAACTATGGAGGCATTAGGATTACGTTGTATGGTCCTACCCAATTTCTTTGGAGGATGCATACCACTGTCATATGGTTGCAAATCACTACCTGATTATTTCAAGTGAAGGAAGGACACACCTCTCTCCGTACTCTCTTCATTAAAAAGATGGAGCGCTAGTTTGCCTAGCTCTTCAGTTTGCAATTGAAAGCCTACTTCGTCCAAAGAAAGGATCTCTGATTTGATAAGATGTGTTCCATATGCAATAGGCCACACATTTGGCAAAGGAGGCCAATTGTAAACCGACTTGACTGTAGAGCCTCTTGCACAACGCATAAGGTCATCTGCACAAAACCTCTCCCACTCTGTCTCATTTTTGTTGTCACTTCGTTGTAGTCTAGGGTAGGCTTTGTTTTTGCAAAGTAGATGGCCCACATACAATGAGTAGCGTAACTTTAGGCCAAAATCATTTGCAATGTTTGTGGTGGGTGTAGGTGTGTCTAATTAGGACTATCGAACTTACGGTCCATGCCCTCTAGTTGTCAACCTACAAAAAATGAGGAAGTTGAGCTGGGTTGACTTCCAAAAGGAGATGCCCGAGGAGATGCCGAAGAAAGAAGAGGAGGTAAATCAAAGAGCACATCTCCATTAAATGATTGAGGAAGATGGCAAACATATTCACAATGAAGTATATTGAGGTTTATAAACTTCAACTCATTATGTGCTTGCAGATGACTTTGCATTTCTCTAAGACACTCCAAGATGCTTACAAGCTCAGATGCCCTCTCATGAACTAAAGTAAGCAATATGTTATCTTGTTGCATGTGGTCCGCACTTACAATAGTGTCTTCACACTTCTTGGATAGTTAGATACGGTAGATAGTTTGCAACTTGCATCAATGAAAACAACACCATCGTTGGAAGACTCTATATTCTTTAAGAAACATACCATTAGTTTTTGATGTGGAGTCTTTTGCACTACAAGAAAATGGGCAAAAATGTGACTGCAAAGAATGACTGCTTGACCAAAATGACTTAAGAATGACTCGGGCTCCCTAATTGCACCAACGCTGTGAGAATTATTGTAGCGGAGTCATTTTGCAGTCAGGAGTGCGACTGTAGGACGAAAAGTCCACGAGGGGAAAGTTTCATCCACTGTATTTCGTTCACAACGTTATTGACTTGTATGAACTGCAATGCAGTCATAATATATGACTGCTCGTCGCTCCAATGCAACTAGAAAGTGACTTCAATGTGACTAGAAAATGACTCCAAGAACCCCAACAACTCAATTCTAGGAAGTTACAACTTCATGTTGGAAAAAGAAAAAGAAAATGGGTAGAAAGAAAGACATGGCTAAAAGGCAAATTTCCTTCCAAAAAGGGTTTCACTATAGTGCGACTACAAAATGAGTGAATTGTCACTACACCTTTTTGAAATAGAAACTCCAACAAAACACAATTTGAAAGGATATTGTCATGTGTTTCCTTGATTATTAACAAATGCAACTTAGAGATGATGTTGTATCCTTTAAAAAAATTGTTTAATCTTTTTTCTCTTCCTATCCCTTTTTTTCTTTTACATCCTCTTCTTCTTTTTACTTCTCTTATCTATTTCATGAATTGTAATTTTCTTCAACTTACTTTAAAAAATAATAATAATTACTCTCTTTTCAATATTTAATTATTTTTTATGTTTTTTTTAATTATTTTCCAATTTTTACTTCTTGTAATTTTATTTTATATATTTTTTCCTTTTTTCTTGTCTTCTTCATTTCTTTGAAGATTTTTTATCTCTCTAATTTCTCTACTCTTTGTTTATCTTTTTAAAAAAAATAACCTTAAAAAAAGAAAATTTTCTTGTTCTTTTCTTTGAAATTGTGCATTCTTGGTGGCCCTTTTGCCTTGTTGGTATATTTTATTATTTTAGTAAAAGTAAACTTCAAGGTTCATTTAAACTCCTACTAATATGGCACTATTGATTTTTGTTCATTTGCATTATTGTCTTTTCATTACCTCCGTACAATTCATATGATTCAAAATTTACATTTTGAGGTCCTAAAAAACATACACCTATCAAGTTATGTTAAGAATCTTATTTTTTGGACATACTAATTAGGTATTTATGCTTAAAACCTCCAAAGTTTGTCTATTTTGTTCATTTTGATCAATTAAGAAAACTATAAAATGAAAAAAAAAATTCTTGCATGTAATGAAATCAAGATGTATATTCTTGATGAATTTTTCTTGGAATTTTTATTATTTTTGGATTTATTGAACCTATTGGTAAAAATTGCTTAATTTTGACATTTGCAAGCATATACAATGCACAACTTATTATTCAACTTATTTCTCTTTTGATTTTTCTGTCTATTTACTTATGTTTTTCTTATTAAAACAAACTGAAAAAATTAAATTAGATTGACAATGCAAAGGCCAAAAACTAAATTTTAGATGACACTTAGCACCTCCGAGAGATAGAAAAACAATTTTTCATTTCAATTTTTATGGAACTAGGTTGAAAACTTTTACAATGTCTATGTTCCATCCATTAGTTTTTGTTCACAACATTGTTAAACTTCCAATGTGGACTTAATCAATTCCATTGTGGTGGCCATAGTCAAAAGTGAGTAAACTGTGCGACTGTATTTTGACTACAATTTCCTCTAAAGCGACTACATAATGACTTTTGTATCACTACTTTACTACTACATTAGAATCTTACAAATCCCATATCGTTTGTCTTGCCTCCTACCACCCACTTGTATAAAAGGCTTGTCATTTGAGCTCTTTGTATTCACACACTAAGTGGCTTAAGAAGCCATTTGACATATGCAAAATATAGTGTATTGTATATTATATATTTTTGTATTGTGTATTATATATTTGTATATGGTGTATGGTATATTGTGCATTATATATTTGTATATGGTATATTGTGTATTATATATGTGTATATGGTATATTGTGTATTATATATTTGTATATGGTGTACTCATTTTGCACATTTCACAGCATCTTAGAAATAACCTTCAATTTTTTTAGATTTTATAAAATAATATTCACAAAATTGTTAGATTTCAGAAAATAATATTCAAATTTTCTAGATTTTAGAATATAATCCTAGATTTTAGAAAATAATATTCAAATTTCCTAGATTTTAGAACATAATCCTAGATTTCAGAAAATAATATTCAAATTTCCTAGATTTCAAAATATAATCCTAGATTTCAGAAAATAATATTCAAATTTCAGAGATTTCAGAATATAATCCTAGATTTCAGAAAATAATATTCAAATTTCAGAGATTTTAGAAAATAAATTGACTGCTGACGTGGATGTCCATGTCAGATTTAAAAGGGGTCCATTGCCACTACACAGTGACTACAAAATGACTGCAAAATTACTTCCATTGTGTCCGGTCAACTTCCCTCTTTCTTTATTCCTTCTTTCTTTACTCCTTTTCTCTTTCTTTTTCATCCACTCCTACATCCAAGGTAGAAATGGATGGTGATAATACAAACGCAGTCGTTTACATAAACGACTTGACCACAACGACTGTAGGGACCTCAAGTCGTTTTACAGTCAAGGTGATCACAATGACTTCTTTGTAGTCGTTTATTGAAGTCATTTTGTTCACCATTTTCTTGTAGTGTTGTCATGTACTTCATAAACTAAGTCTACCTCCGACAAAGGGTAACTATTAAGAGTGATGCTCGTTACCTACACCAATGCGACATATTTAGGAGAGTGATCTAGATATACTCAATCATTAATCATTTATTGTATGGAAACTACTTATTGGAAAACATGTCTTAGAAAACCAATGAAAGAACCAATAAGGTAACCAACCCTATTGCCGCCACAATTTTGAGTTTGATCCCCTAGAAGTACCATATAAGAGAAGATTAACTTTTCTTTTAGATATCCATAATCAACAATGAAGATATTGGTAGTAGGAAGTAGTTTTAGATATGCACCCCAAAATACATGAACACCACTAGGTTCCTCCAAATTGAAATTGCAAAGAGTTGATAATAGTCATGCACTCATGCTCCATACTAAAATTGACAAAAATCAAAAGAATAGTTGCTATACAAAGATCCTATGATGACCACCTCCCTTTGTAGGAAGTTGCTACTCAAACTCCATTGCTCCTAAAAGCAACTTTGAAGAGTCTAAAATCATTGTTTTTACCTTTTATTTTGCCACATTCACTTCCTAATTTGGTCACAAACAAACCAATCTCTCATGAATTGAGTTTGAACAATTAATAGGCTAATTGGTGGTCCAAATAGGCTCATAGGAGGGTGGGTGAAGTAGTCACATGGCAAAAATAAGGTGGGTTCACTTACCAGTATGCCCAATTCCATCAAGTGTTGATAAACTCCACTAGTTACTATGCGTATCATTTCTACAAGTGAACCTAAAGAAAAGAGAGAAGAAATAGCAACTTCTTTTGTTGGAGGTTAGCATCTATTTACAATGGATCCCATGTCAAATCCTTGTTGGAATTCCCTACATTGCCACCGAGTCCAATCATGTGTTGCCAAGATAGAAGGTTGGTACATAAAGAAGTAGAAAATTGCTACTTGAGTAGTTAGTTAAAATCTCATCAAGATATTAGTTAATTTGTAAAAAAGCAACCTTGCTTGTAAATAGGCTTGGGATTGAATCCTTGTGTATGTGTGAGTTAACCCCTAAAAGACCATTGTCCCTTCAGGGGACAAATGGGATTTTGGGCATGTACCTGTTTGTCTCAATTTTTGTCTTGATTTTTTGAATTATTTTTTTAAGATTGAAAAACTGATGAGCTTCCTGGGATTATATTTATTTTCACAATTGGTGCCCGGGAACAAAAGTTATGACCAAATAAGCTCAAAACAGGGGACGGAGGGCAGTCCGGGCAGCAAAAAGAAAATTTGAAAAAATTTGAGTTTTAAAAAAATAAAATAAAATTCCTCATATATTTTATTTTTGTCTATCTGTAAAGCTTTGATTCATTTCATTTGGATTTGTTATGAGAAAGTTATGGACATTCTTGTTTTTTGGGCAGTTAGAGCATTTTCTTGAAAAAAATATCTTGTAGGATTCATTTCTGAATGCAATTTTTCAAATTTTTCAATTTTTTTTTTCATGGTTGAGTTTAACAACCCCACCATTGGAATTAGTGCATTTTAATTCCATCTAAAATATTTTAATATTTTAGATTTTCCTTCTATCTCATACCTATTTCTAACAAAAAAAAATTTCATGGTTGAGTTTACTTTCTAGAACAACCTCACCATTGGGATTAGTGCATTTTAATTCCATTTAAAATATTTCAATATTTTAGATTTTCCTTCTATCTCGTACCTACTTCTATTTAACAATTTTCTTAAGAATGAAAATTAAGTTTTTTTATTTATTTATTATTTTTTCCCTAGACTCTCAACTCAATTCTCTACTATAAATATTTAAAGCTCAAAACTCTGTAGTGCAAAATTTTTTAATTAAAAATGTTCAAAGTCAAAAGATCTAGTCCCGCAATGTGGTAAAAAACTAGTTTTTTCCACTTTAAACGCAAAAATCTTGCAATCTGTGCGGTCAAAAATTCTGAAATTTTTTTCACACTTTTTTATACTAGTTAGGTGTAAGATCCTACGGTTAGATGTGCAAAAAAAACAATTTAAATTTTTATTTACTCTTTGCTACAGAAATGGCAGATTTCAGTGTTTTATGGCAGAAAAAAGGCCTCGGTCCTTTAGGGGTTAAATGAAATAAATCCTACTCTTGTAGCAAACATTGTGTAAGGTAACTACACCTTATTTCAACCCCTTTCTAAAACTGACCCCTACATATTCTCACCCAACATGTACTCTCCCTATTCATGAGAGTTCAAGGTTGATTTTAGAAACACCTATTTTCAGCACTCTGAATATTCATAGTTTATTCATATAGTGTCCCAAAAAATGCAGTCCAAGAGAATCTAAAATCTGGTTTTCAATACATTAATGAGAACCATGCTGAAACGCTTATTCGGTTGATATTAGGTGTAAGGTAAACTAGCCTATGACAGGCCAAGTGCCTAATATAGACATCTATAAGATGATCCATTACAGATTTCCATCAATCTGTGCCAGGTTTTTTCTAATTAATGTAAGCAAAACTTCATTAGGTAGGTTGATGGCTGAAATCAATGTTTTGTATGATGGTGATGGAGATGTTATAGACTGTTTTAGAAACTCGTCCCTTTCTAGTGTAATTAATTACATGAACTAACTTTTTTGATTCCTTTATGTCATGTCCATGTTAGAAAATATTTCAACCATGTTAGAAAATATTGTAACTGCATTGGGTGGTTTGATGACGACCATGGGTATAGTTTTTGATGGTTGTGGGACAGTCTAGAGACTGTTTTGAGCCATTTGACCAGTTCACTTCAAAAATCTGTAACAAATTCATACTTAGTCAAAAAAAAAATTCAATTGTTCTATGAATTTTTCATGTTTGCCTTTATATGGAAAAAAAATTTCAAAATTTCAAATTTGTCAACAAGGCAAACCAGGCAATCTGCCTGTCATAGGCTGGTTTACCTTAGTTATAAACTGCATATGTGCAAAAATATGCGTGAGAGCCTCTTTGCGTATTTTCTACGTACGTTCCCAAGGTCAAGTACAAGCGAAATGAGGGCTACATACCCGGACGGGGACGGAGACTTGGTGAGCCTACATTCCTTCTCCACTTAGAACTACTTCGAAGAAGAGCATGGCTGCAAGATCATTCCAGAGTGCATTCGGTGGCACGTCTCCGAAGTTATGATGAGATTGAAAACATGCGTTGCAAACAGTGATCCAGTTTCGTGGCAAAGTCCTCAGGGTTGACCAACAGATAACACCTGCAAAGCGGAAGTAGAGCATGTTGTGAACTGAAAAGTCCATTCCTGATTTGGACCTTTCATTTGGAGTTTTCCCAAAGAGTTAAATTTCTTCACGCAAATTTCAAAGTAATTGCATATTTTGAAAGCGGAGAAAAGGGGGGGATAAAATGTATTTAAATTTGAGGTGTAGACAATTGTTTCACCATTTCCGTTTAATTCCCCCAAAAATATAATTTTGTACCTAAAATTTCCAAGAAATAAGCCACATTCAACACCCGCCAAAATTGTTTGGGCTTTGGACCACACTTTAGAACATGAAAGTGCCTCAAATCAAGCAAGCGTCTTGTAGATTGAGGATTCATAGAGTAGTACAAAATCCAATAAACTAGTGGTAGATTGGTAGTGGATATAAAGCAACTTCTTAGAGTCTTCTAATTGAAAATTTAATTTACTATTTCTATATTTTTTTTTCACTAGTACTTCTTCTTGTTTGATACACCTCAAAATTTAACACCTTCTTTTAGTCTCATTCACAAATTCCAAGATATGTATGTAGTTTTGAAATTTGGTAAAAATTGATTAAAGGAGGAGGGTTTCAATGAAGAATGAATCTTTTTGTTCACAACTCTATTGACATAGGAAGTTTGAGACTTTGAGGCCCAAGCTAATTGGACTTTGAGGCCCAATCTTTTTTTGAATTAAAAGGTAGAGTTGCTTGATGTTGGAGGCTTTGAAAACTAGGTTTTGTCGGCTTTCAAGGAGACCCTCTACATCAATAAATATTATTCTCCACCTTCCCAAGATGCTTGAAATCCAAACCCAGTATCAATAATTGGATCAAGAAGTCAAACTTGGATCTCTTTAGAGTCATGCTTGGAGGGTTCTTTGGAAAAAAATTTGCAACTTTGTTCCCAAAAATTACCTTAGGAAAAATGCACAAACACTAGAACTTGTTATTTATCATGGATGATAAATTTGAAAATTTTGAACATGTTTTGGAATTAGAAATCCCAAATGACCAAATTAGAAAAGAAGGGGTCATGAAATACAAAGTTAACATTTTTTATTTCTTCTAGCTGTTTGTATTTAGGGTGATTGGAAAAAACACCGGTCTTTTTTTCTATTGTGACAAACACATCATCTACTATAACTTTTGAAGTATGAACCCATTGAACTTGAATTTTTATTTATTCAAGATGGATGTTTCCATTGTTATCATATCCTTTATTTTTCAAAATAAAAATTACATTTAAAAGTCTATTTTTGAATTTGTCACACTTTCAAGTTTAGAGGGGTTGTATACTATGGAGTACTCAAAATTAATGATCTGGAGTTGAAATTTCTTTGAAATATTCCCACAATAGGTGGGCAGGTTTTGCATTAGGGGCATCTAAAGATACATTATTTTATGTCCTCTACATTTGTGCAAATAGGGTTCTTTGGCTCATACACTTTTGAACATTCACTACAAGAGAAAGGTGTGTTTTAAGTATAGTCCTACAGATAAGATATTAAGTAATGACCTTTATGTTGACCTTTATGTAGATTTTTAGTAAAAATTTATTGAAAATACGTGTACTTTTAGTAAATTTTTACTAAAAATCTACATAAAGGTCATTACTTAATATCTTGTATCTAGGACTATACTTAAAAACACACTTAAAACACCCCTTTCTCTTGTAGTGATTTCAATTCATTCTTTTGGTGAAATCAGATCACCATTAAGTCCTCACAACTTTCCAATTTTTAATTTTCCTTTCTACTATGGTACATTTTTTATAAACTAAAAACTTGGCATACCCCTTTTATGTGAAAAATTGGGACATAGTACTGGTGGGTACAACTAAGACTATGCAATATTCCCAAAAAATTCTTATTAATAGTACAAGCTTTCCCTTCTATTCATTGGAAACTGAGATTGGAAAAAACTTCCAATTTCATCAATTGAAGGTAGAATTATTTGAAATTGTTCCTTCCCTAAATATGATATATTATGGTCTTCTCAAGTGTTATCCATGTAACCTTAAACCATAATTGTGGGGTATTATCAATCCAGCCTACACATGACAATACATGGTTGTAAAGTTATGAAACTCCTAGTATTAATAGATGATTTTGAGTTTTTATTAAAATATTTTCAAGATACAACTACATGACACTTTAACTACCCGACAACTTCATATTAAGTTGTTCCAAGTCTTGATTCTAGGAATTACAAAAATTACAAAAGTCTCCAAAAAAATATGATTTATATGCTCTATTTTAATTTTATGGTTTCCAATTGTGTACAAGTAAAATATTTGTCTTACTATAATTTTGACTTTGTATATGCAAATAAGTTTAACTATACGGTTTTAAGGCAGTCTACCGAATATCCAGTCAAGATCAAATCAGTGATACTGTATGGCAGGTTCTTGGCAGAGTGGTGGGTGTTCAAATTCTGTACCGAAAGTTTTTAAAAATTGCAGCTGAGCTTTAAGAATAAAAGACAAATCAAATCAAAAGCAACTAACAAATTTCAATATACCTTGTTACAGGCTCAACCAGATACTACCCGTATATATGCTTGAGTATAGCCCACGGACATACTTCCTCCATCCCATAATATTAGTCCTTTTTTGTTTTTTTCATTTGTCCGGGATGACTTGTCCCCTTTACTTCAAACTTGATTTTAGGGCTGAAGATCATTTTTTTTGTTTTATGACATTACCTAATGAAACAAAGTACAAAAAGTGTACAGTGAATCGTAAAGTATGTACAATGCAAGACCATGAGCTAGAATTTGGGAAAAACACTGGAGGAAACTCCTTTGAGAACTCCTTGGAGGCTTGGAGCACCAAAATTGAGGTTCAATGGAGTTTGGTGCCGTGTTTCTTTTGTACTAATCTTATTAGTTAAACCTTCCTCTGACACCCGTTTACAAACTCGGGATGAACTTTACTATTAACTCTAGTCTGTATCAGTTCAATGGTCTCCTGTATATCAGTTTTCTTTTCAATATCATGGTGGAAGGTAGATTTTCTAGAAAGTGCGTGAGTGTGTGGGTAATTTAATAATCAGTCTCACGTACTCGCTTGATCTGGCCAACTGCATGCAGCAACTGATCGATGCGACGGAAGCTAGTCGCATCAGTCGGGTGAGATCGGTACGTAATCATGCATTTCGATCGAGTTCATGACTGTCTCATATTTATGCACTTGAGGAAAGACGTTGTTGGCCAGATTATTCTCCACGATCGAGAGCTTGCCGTGGACTTACTGAGCTGTTTGATCGAATGTCCGCGTTTTCCATAACGGTAGATATATATCACTACTGTAGTGTCTGGGATCGGAGTTTCTTGTTCAAGTGCGGAAGTTGCCGATTCCTAACTGTCTTCTTTTCATGCATGTGCAAGAGCTTGGTGCTCATCACCTAATTTCTGTGTTCCCACGCCGGATTGCTGTGTGGGGTCGTCCTTTTAGTCAAAATCCTAGTTTCTCATGGCCGATTGCACCATTGAGTGAGTCGTCGCGGCGACCTCGGGGGATTGAATCTTGGAAACTTTGTTTCGAATCTTGAAATTTGTGTCCATCATGCAAGCAATCATTCCTCTCCAACTTGATTGTGTGTGCGAATCAAGAATTAAACCGTTTGAATACATTGTTGCCAACAGCAGAACCTGGAATTCATGACGGGAATTCGACTTATTCACCAACTCGAGGTCGTTGATGTACGTTGACGAACTCCGCGATGAAGGGATGTGTCCAGAAGCAGAGACATTGAATTTTTTTTTTTTTTTTTTTTTTTCCGACTCTTCTAAGGTAGTATGCTCTAGAAGCGCCCGCCTTCTTCAAACCGCCCCTATTTGGGGTAAAGAATGGAGACGGACTAATCCTTAAATGGACCACTTTAGTAATTGAATGCATGAAAAAAAATTATTTTTCTATTGCAAGAGCCAATCATTGCCTTCGACTTCTGCACATTTGCTTACAAATTGCAAGTGAATAGATTTTGGGAGACCTATGGTCACAAATAGGTGCCTATGCCTTGAATCTTTGAAAATTTATAAGTAATTCAAAAATGCTTGAAAAAATATAAAACCACTTGTGTTAGACAGTTTTCACATCCATTTTTCTTTCTCTGAAAAATGATCTAAAAATAATTTTGTCCACGTAAGCCTATGAAAAAGGCGGACCAGCTCTTAAATGGTCACTTTTAGAGCATACTACCTTGGGTGGGTGATGGCACCTTCCTGAATTGAACAATATTGCATGTCAACTTGATCTATTTTCTAATGAAATAATAATATAGTAAATTTAAGTAAGTGAGCCATATGGGGTTAGAAGCTCTCATGTATGGTTTTAAAGGAAGATATATTTATTTATCCCAACCAAGGAGAACAAACATTTAGCAAAGAGATTCCAAAGCATCCAAAGCTTGGATTTATCCAAACAACAAATTATTGGAAATAAACAATCTCACTTGCTTCAAGTATTATATTGAAGTACAAAATTAGTTGAAAATAATAATGTAATCTAAATTTCAAAAGAAAATAATGGAAGATAATTTTAAATTACTTTAACTAAAAATAGGATTTAAATGAATACTTTACTTCCACATGGATGTTATTCATCATCTATTTTATTACTAGGATAACTAGTTCATCGTTCATTTATATTGCTTATGGTCTTTAGTTGTTTATGGTGTGATTTGTCAATAGCAAGGTGAATCATATTCTAATTCAATGTCCATTCTTTAAGAAACACACCATTATTTGTGATGTGGAGCCTTCTTTTATATACATTATAAATTAAGTCTACCTTTGACAAAGGGTATTAAGAGTGATGATTGTTACCTACACCACTATGACATTGTTAGAAGAGTGATCTAGATATACTCAATCATTAATTATTTATTGTCATTAGAAAAAATTTCAGGTCTCTAGAGGGTTGCTCCACAATCCTCCACGGTACCCTATAATTTACTTTTTTTTTGCTCAAAAATTCGTTTTTTCCCTATTTCCACCTAGCTATATCTGCAGTGACAATGGCATAGGAACCAAAATTTACAAATAATTTAAAAAAAAAAAATTTTAATCTTAAATTTTTTTTTTAAACAAACGGCGATTACTTACTGTTTTGGCAAGTAGTTAGCCAAGCTGACTGTTCACTGCGAGACAGTTCTGCCGTTCTGGAGTGACATGCCGAGCTTTGAAATAGCTTGGCTTGTCACTCCGGAGCACCCTCTGGATGGCTGATATTTCTTCTAATGATAGATGAAAACTATTTAGTAGAAAATATGTCTTAATAACCAACTCTATTGCCACTACAATTTTGTGATTGATTCCATAGAAATATAAGAGAAGATCAATTTTTCTTTCAAACATGCATAATTAAGAATTAAGATAGTAGAAAGTGGTTTTAGATTTTTCCAAGTGAATGTATAATTTCTATGAATTTTGGAAATATGCACCCAAAAAATATTTGAAATGAACGCCACTAGGCTCTTCCAAATTGAAAAAACAATGAGTTGATAATAGTCATGCACTCATACTCCATAGTAAAAATGACAAATTCCAAAACAATGGTTGCCATACAAAGAGCCCATTATGGGCTCATGCTTTGGCAAGAAGTTGCTACTCAAATGCTATTGCTCCTAAAAGCAACTTTGTAGAGCCTAAAGTCACTATTTTTACCTTTGATTTTGCCACATTCACTTCCTATTGTGGTCACAAACAACCCAATATTTCATAAATTAAAATTGAAAAATTATTAGGCTATTTTGGTGGGTGGATGCAAGAAACACCGAACGATTTAGGGAGCGTTCTGCCAAAACTGTTTTTTTCCTGCCCAGTACTACTAGTACTGCTAGTACTGCAAAACGGAGCAATCTCAGCCGTTGATCCGAAAAATCAACGGCCAGTAGTACTTTTGATTACTTTATAATACTGAAATTGTACTACTTAAAAAAAATGACAATTTGTCACAGAAAGTAGATAAAATTAAGTATAAATTAATAATAATTAGAAAATCATGAATAAAAAAAAACTAAAAATTGGCCATTTGTAAAGACTTGATAGTGATTACATTTCACCAAAAACTAAAAATTGAAACCATCATAAATGTTAGGAGCGCTATGGGCAAGGGACCCCTATTTGCATGCATGTTGAAGACAAAGAATTGTGTTTTTTTTAATGCCCTTTGGTGGGCACATGCCCTTCTATTGTGGCAATAGCCCACAACAATCCTAGACGTACATCATCATTTTTGGATGCTCCACAGTACTAAAAAACCCTAAAACGCAAAGTGTGACAAATTAGGTAAATTACAATTTAATTAAAGGATTTTTTTTCAAAATTTCTCAAAAGTAAGGAATCTAAGGACTTCCAAGTTAGCCATCTCCAATAAAAATTTCAAGTACGTGGACTTCATTTCCCAAAAGATATGACAAATTGCATCTCCGTCATTCCAATTGTGACGCCAAATAGTACCGGTGTTTCTTGCATTCACCTTGGTGATCAAAATAGGCTTCCTAAATGGTGGAAAAAATAATCACATGGTGAAAATGGGGTTGGTTCCCTTACTAGTATATATGTTCAATTCCATCAAGTGTTGGTAAACTCCAAGCACTAGTTATCATGTGTATCATATCTACAAGTGAACCTAAAGAGAAGATAGAAGAAATCCCAACCTTTTTTTGTTGGAAGTTGGCATCTATTTCCAAGTCAAGTCTTCATTGGAATTCCTCATGGTTGTTGAGTTCGTATGTTGCCAAGATGAAAGGCATTTGCTACTTAAAAAAGTAGAAAATCACTACTTGAGTAATTAGTTAAGATTTGATCAAGATGTTAGCTAATTTGTTAACTTACAACCTTGCCTATAGATAGGCTTTGGGATGGAATCTTTATGTGTGTGCAAATCAAATGAAATAAATCCTACTCTTGTGGCAAACATTGTGTAAAGTAACTACACCTTATTTTAATCCCTTTTTAAAAATTGATCCCTACATATTCTTGCCTAACATGTATTCTCACTATTCATGAGAGTCTAGGGTTGATTTTAGAAATACCTATTTTTAGTGCTTTGAATATTCATAGTTTATTCATATAATATCCAAAAAATGAAACAATGTCCAATAGAATCTAAAACGCGGGTTTCAATACAATAATGCGAACCATGTTGAATTGCTTTTTTGATCAATTTTAGGTGCACTAGTTATAAACCATATGAGTAGAATGCACACGTGTGAGTCTCTTTGCGTATTTTCTATGTACAGTCCCAAGGTCAAGGTCAAGTAACACGAGGGCTACATACCCCAACGAGGACAGAGACTTGGTGAGCCTACATTGGTTCCACTTCGAACTACTTTCGAAGAAGCCAGCATGGCTTCTCATGAACGCAAAATCATTGAACGGAAACTTACTGCGCATTTGGGTTGAAGAATCCCCGGAAGAATCACGTCTCCGAAGTTACGATGAGATCGGAAGCATGCGTTGCAAGCAGTGATCCTGTTTCGTGGTGAAGCCCTGACTCCGGGTTGACCAACAGATAACACCCGCAAAGCGCAAATATTGACTGCAAGTTTGAGAGTCTTCAGGCCCAAGCTCCTGATTTCACGAGCGAAGAATCTATCACAGCTATCAGAGCTATAGAACTAATACAGTAGAGTACACGAAAACAGTAAGCCTGACTTGACTAACTTCCATAACCACTCATCTAGGAAATGCTTAATCGGTCAATTTTACGTGCAATTTTACGTATGTGCAGAAATGTGTACATGTGAATCTCTTTGCGTGTTTTCTACAGTCCCAAGATCAAGTACAAGCTAGCGACACGAGGGCTACATACCCCAACGAGGACTGAGGGAGACTTAATTGGTGAACCTATATACATTTCTGGACCACTTCCTTTCGAAGAGGAAGAAAACCAAATTAAAAATTGTCTCCTGCAATATGGTAGCCAGTCCATGGCTGTTCAAGAACGCAAAATAATTCAACGGAAACTGTGCATATGACGTCTCCGACGTTATGATGAGAGAGTATGGCTTTGCAAGCAGTATCCAGTTTGGTGTGAAGCCCTCCATGCATGTGTTGAGCAACAGATAACACCCGAAGCACAAATTTGACACAGCAAGTTTGAGACTTTCAGGCCGGAGCTCCTGCTTTCATGTGCCAAGAATCTATCGATCACAGCTGTACAGTACAATCCAGTAGATTGAGTGGAGAACACTAAAATAGTAACTAAGGAACCTGATACCATCGATCTCGTTTTGATCGCCTTCAGCAAACTTCTCACCTCTTCCAATCAAATACGTAACTTCGTTGACCTTCGAGTACCGAATTGGTATGCAAAGCAAGCCACTTGGGTTGACTTCCTTTACCACTCAGCCTTGAATAGAAAACGGGGTTGTCAACGTAATCTTCTTTTAATAGTGGCCTCCAACCTCCCACACTAATAAGAGCACCTTTCCATTTCAGTCTTGGAGCTCCTGAATGACTGGAAGAAAATTAAACCATCTAGTGCTTCTACTTTCCATTGGGGTGGAGTTCCAACCAAGCCTCCAAGACCCCTTTCGAGCCTCTAGGTCTTGTTTTTCTCAAATGCAGACATGAAGGACGTAGATGCATGACTAGATTGGAGGAGGAGTTTAATGTTAGAAAAAAGACATGCATGGAATTGTAGTTCCCTCAAAATTTGCTTGCCGTGCTGGGGAATCCAGAATTTCCACTTTGCTAAAATGAAGGTTCCTTGACTTCTTTCCTCTGTTTTCATAATAAAAACAAAATAAAATAGTAAAAAGTAAATTACCCTCATAATAAGTAAAAGGTGTCTCCGACAACCCACAAGTATTGTAATGGAAACATGAAGGACCACCTAGAGCAATTCATTTGCTCTTTCTTGCATTATCTTATATGAATTTTAATGTGTGAGTCACAGATCACATTCAAGTGTATTTGACAACTTTTAGTTCCTTGGCTTTGAATTTTTAATTTCAACAATGAAAATGATTTATTCTAAATTTGACCCCAAATAATGAATTGTAAATATCAAAGTTTGAATTCTACTACAATTTGAAATTTTTAAAGTTTCCTAAAATTGAATATTTTATTGCAATTTGAACTTGGGCCCTACTACCTTGGTATATTGAATTTATAATTTTAGAACAATATATGCAATCTTTGTTTATACTAGAATATTATTCAGTATGATAGAAATCTATGGTGAAATTATTAGATTTTTGGAGCCAATATTCTATTTGATATGAAGTAATTTCAATTTTTTGCTAAAATAAAAAATAGTTTCACAAAAAAATTCTGAAATTTTTATGACTAATAGAAGACATGTTCTTTCATCTCTAAAAAAATAATTTTTAAATTTTTATTCATGGGTCCGTTGGGAGACACTTACGCTCCCTTAACGTGGGAACTTTGAAACCAAGGAATGTTGACATCAGATAACAAACGCTACAATATTGTAAGGGCCGATCTCCATTGTATTCCTAGATCTCCAGAAGCTAGAGCCCCCGGACCTCCAGGTTGGAGGCTAGGTAGCCTCCGGCCAGTCTCCATTGTACCTAGAAGCAGGGACTTGGAGGGGCCAAAAAAACTGCTTTTCAGCGGGACCCAGGGTTGAAGAAATGAATGGGTGCGAATAAAGCAAATCCGTTCTCAAAATAGGAGTTCAAGGAGGATCCGGCCCCTCCAACCCTACGCTCCCTATTTGTGCGGGTTGGAGCCTGGACCTCCAACCAGCCCCTTAGTGGCAATGGAGTCCCCTGGACCTCTCCAATCTAGGAAGTCTATGGGTTAATGGAGACCGCCCCTAATTTAAATGTTGGTTGCTCAAACAAGAAGAGTTTGTCTCAAATGGTCGATGAAGATTGCTAATTTGTATGGGCTTTGTTTGAAACTTAGCTTTTAAGTTGATTGAGAGCTTACAAGATGCTCGTGAGCATCTTCAACCTTGGATTATTATTAATTTAGGGATATTGATTGTGAGAAGGATTTATGTTTCCATATTTGTCCTGTGAAATTTTTAATTTAGGGTTCTGTGTATTGTTCTAAAGATCAGTGATTTGGTTCAATATTTGATTGTTAGTATTGAATTTTATATTCTTTCAATTTTTATATGTGCAGTATGTTCCGAGCATAAATGGAGCAATTCCACATGCCAAAGTTGTTAATATGGGCAATTTTATTTCGTTAAAATGGTGATATTCCATGTGCCATTTTCAAACCGCTTGGTCTGAACTGTGAAAGTGACATCTAGGACAAGTATAGATTTGAGAAATCTAGGACTGATTGTATATATTTTAGACTGCACGATCTAAATTATAAAAGTGGCATCTAAGAATGGTGTAGATTTTAGAAATCTAGGCTAGATATATATTTTAGACTACACAATTTGAACTATAAAAGTGACATCTAAAAATGGTGTAGATTTAAGACATCTAGGAAAGATATAAATTTCAAACATCTAAGACAGTTGTACAATTTAGACTGCCCGGTTTGAACTGTAAAACTTGCCAAAGTAGCGGAATGGTGCCATTTTAATGAAATTGCCCATTAATATGGAAATTTTGTTAAAATGGCATATGAAATCCACCATTTCTTCATTTAATTCCTAATGTCAAAGACTAGTAAAGATTTCAGATTGCATGGTCTAAACTAAAAAGCACCAATTTGTAAGCACCAGTTTGTGGAATACTGCTATTTTAAAGAAATATCTGTTTAATGAAGATCATCAATAGTTTTTGGACAGGAAAAAAATTGAAATTTTCAACCGGGTTGCTTTTCTTTGAGTATGTGAACAAGTTTCATTCTCGAGGGTATGGAGCATATGTTTCTTGATCTCGGTACCAATCTGATATTCGAAGAGATAAAGGAAAAGGCGATAGCCGTTGGACACATGTACGTCGACGATATGCAGTTTAGTTCTATCAAAGAAGGACGTGAAGCTAGCTGTGCGATTCCAATGGGTGGGAGTACATCGTAAGGCAATAAAAAAACGTTTTCTTTTAAACAACTTTAGTTACGAGAAGGGATGCCAGCTTTTTGTATCTGACCCTGCGTTACGAATTCATCACCGTTCTTAGTGTACAGCTCGTATGGGAATAAACTCTTTAGCATGGGGTCAAGTGCAACGGCCATGACCAAAATTCTCTCCAACTTGACGTTCTATGATTGGCTTCGAACAAGGAAAATTATAAGTCATAGTTTTAGCCCGTCGTGACATTCTCCAACCCCGAATTATGTAATTAGGCTGCTCAGGAAGATTGGGCAAGGCGGCAAATAATTAGCATAATGTGATTATACCACTTCGCGGTTCTGGTTTAGTTGATTGCACCTCTGATGGACAGTAGCTGTAATTCTGGAAGTAATTTTGGTGCAGCAAGAAATCCTTGTGATGCCAAAATTTGAATGACAGCAGATGCAATTTTCGCTTGATCAGTGCCCAAATGATCGAGCAGGGCCAGGAAGTGGAGACAGTCGCGAAAGGAGAAGGAATCATTTGTTGATTCTCAACAATATTCTTTTCATGACCTCCAGGGTCGGGATTGCTTTCACTGCAGAATGCACCATTTTCCGATCCAAACTAATTCGAGAACTTTGTGATCCAGCTCCTGTTGAATCTGTGCCATCGTAATATTCAGCGCCAATGACGTGTTTCTCAAGGTGAAGATTTTCATGTCGATTAGCAACAGCTAGCAATAGTGACTCGGTTGAGATGATCGATCGCTTCGATTGACTTGAACACATTCCGTCTCTCACGTTGATCGGTACTGCAATTCTCACGTCGATCAGTACTGCAATAATTCTCATGTCGATTGACAAAGTTCACACATCGATCAACAAGAGGCATCAGGAGAAACTTCATGATAATGATGAAATTGATTTACTTCCTTCTTGTAAGAATCTATGTGATCATTCCCTAACTCACGTCCACCAGATCTTCCAAAAGTAGTACGTAGAATAAGAACCTGCACTGACGACTTAATCGATTTACAGTAATAGCATTGAATTGTATTCGAGACTCCTCTCGCAAGAATTATCCGCAGAGGTGCGACAACCCGCACCAGAAACGTTTTGATATCCTGGGACTCATTATCTAAACTTGAAAACGCTCAAAACGTTCTTGAAACACAGATTTGCAAATACAGTCGTCCACAATTCTCGTCGTGGCCGTTACGAACGATGATGGCCATGGAGGGTGCCAAAAAGGCCTGTAGGATCTGCTCTCGTCGCGGATCAGGCCGTTTTGGCATCCTCCGTGGCCATTATCTAATTCGTAATTCAAGTGCAAAGGGGATTTGCTTAATATTTGAAAGTTTATTTTCATGACTTATGTAGGGATTGCATGTGTGATCGGTGTTACAGATTCTGTATGGACTGACCAAGGGTAGAATCGCATGCAGGCGACGGGACTTGTCAGGTACGTCGATTCGTTTCTCTGCACATTTCACTCTCTTTTTACTTTTAGATTTTCCTTTGTATGTGTGTGGGGAATTCATCCAACGATTGTCATTTTGGTGTGGCTTGAATGATGGACAGTTTCGAGATTCATCAGATCACACCAGCTCTCCCGATCACCAGAGCATCACAAGTTTGTGCGAGACAATATCGTTTCGCAAGTACGTAGGTTACATTTGACGTAATATAATTTCTCATTTGGCAAGACCAGGAAATTGATCTACGTTGTCCAGACAGAATAGTTTTGTGCTTGGAATCCCTCTTTATAGATCAATGTGTTGCACTTACTGCATGTGTCAATAGGGAGCATTGAGGGTGAACATTAGCTGTAAACTAAGTGAAATGAAATTTATCTATAACTCTAATTCACTTCCTTGTAAGGGTGGTCAGCGCAGCTTTCAAAATCAGTATGCTAATACTCTCGATATGTCCCAATGTCTTATGACGAGTTTCTGACTAAATATCCCTTCGTCATTTTTGTTGTTCTCCCTTAACAATTCGTGTTTCTTGGTTTGGTAATTTGTGTTTCTTAAGTTAAACACTAATAATGCGTTTGTTGCTAGCAGGGATGGTGAATGGGGTGATCACGTCACATTGCAAGCTGCTACCGACTATGTAAAGCTACTCCTCTTTTCAATCAACTTTGTTTTTCTCTCAACCCTGAGTTATTTGGTAGCTAAAAGCATTGGATTCAGAATTCACACAAGAAAATCTTTTATCAAACTCAATGAGATGTTACGAGGATGCAGTTTTGTTCTTGGAGCACTAGTTGTGTCTTTCGATAAGGAAACATGAGAGTAGTAGCCTTTCTTCTCAAGAAGTCTAATTGCAAATTCTGGAGTAAGTGCAGTATGGAGTGAATACCTTCAAGAATACCTGCTTTGTGGAGATTATGCCCACTGCGAGGAAATCAGCTCGAGGATTTCACCCTCCGTTTTCTTGGTTGCGTGTTGTATTTCTGTGTGACAAGGGGTGGGAGATGGAAACTTTGCTAAAATCGAAAATTAATTCTCGAAACATAATGATGTTCTTGTGCTCAATTTTCTAGAGTAGTACCAACTCATTAATTCTTATAACATAGTATTTTCTAGAGAATTTTGGAGAAGGCTGGCTATATTTTACATGTTTGCAATCTGCTTAATCATGGGACACTTCGTTAGTGCCTTCAATCACGGTTTCAAATATGCAGTCAAAGGCTCATTATGGATTTTACAATAAAAAAAAATGTTGTTGTTCAGTTGTTGGATGTCTAAAATGTATAATCATGACTTCAATGGTGTTTCCTCAGGTATAAATAGACAATGTATATCATTCTAGTTGTGGGCACTTTTATAGTGTGGAAGACACATCTCATTGTTTTGTACGTTCTTGGAGAGTCATTCATGTATGGTAGCCGACCCATTCCTAATCACCCCCATTTGCAATCTATAGACCACTCTATTTCTATAAAGTTGTCACATAGTTTGAGGAGCAGTTCTAGTTCATTATGATTGGCTGCAAGGCTATCAATATTGCAACTAGACCTTGGCCAATTTTCCAATCAACTTATAGTATATTCAAAAATAGAAAGGTCTATATCACCATTGTAGGTTGAAGAAAATCTTCCACTGAAAAACTCATAGTAATTATGTTTTGTGTAATATAATTTTGAAAAAATATGAAATCCTTCCAAATTCTATTCCTATATATGGGAAAAATTTGGCACTTAAAAAACTTGCAATCCAAATATGCGTAATTGCTTAAGTGGCAACCTCGAGTCTTAGGCGAGTATGAATTTGGAAAAATGGGAGCCTTCTTGCCAAGTGATTGCATTGGTGGAAGTTTTGGGCGACCTCAAGTCAAGGGTGACCACAAATCTAAAAAGAATGGGAGACCTTTGCGTTTGTCAAAGTTTATGGGTGTTCTTGGTGAATGCAGGTTAAAGGCAACCTCGGGTACATCTTGGGCAAGCGCGAGTCTAGGAATAGGAGAGCCCTCTTGTCAAGTGACTGTCTTGGTGGAAGTCAAGGATGACCACGGATTGGTTGGGAGAGATCTTGGGTTGGCTAGAAGAGAACTTGGGTCAATGGAAGAGAACTTGGATTTGGGTTAGTAAGGGTCGACTTTAGGTCCTAAGGTAAAGGTGACTTCGAGTTAGACTAGGCAACTGCAGGTCTAGTTGGGCGACCCAAAGTTCGTCTATCTGAAGTCGCCTACCTCCAAAGTCACTCGAACCTAAAGTCACTCCAAAACCAAAGTCGCTTACAACCAAAGTTACCTTAGACCTGATGTCGCCTAGACCCAAAGTTGCCCTCTTCCGACTCGCATGCACCTCTCCTCTATACCACACAAATGCCACATAGCATCCACATGGACCTCGATAAATAGGAGGTAATTTTTTTTAAAGTTTAAAATAAAATTGACCTTATTAGATGAAGAGGGGGGGGCTACTAGATGTCTTCAATGTCAAGTTTGTTGTGTTGTTGTGAGGTTCGGGAAGACAACCCTAGCTAGAATACTCAACTAAGTACTTATTGTTCTCACAACTAGTGCCCATAGCGCAATCCCCACCTTCATCCAAGACAAACTTCATCAGTACCTTCAAATTTCAAAAGCAACCATTAATTAAATAATAATTCTTATAAATAATGTTGCCATCAAATTCTCCACATACATATTGTGTTACAAATAGAAATTAGAAAATATTAATGCTCCAACCTAATACCAAATTCTATCGTTCTTCTTTCATCACTACTACTTCCAATATCTTTCTTCCCTATCAATTCCACACCCTATTTCCCCTTCACAACACAAAGTCTTCCTTCTAATCATCCAATAATTCATCTAAACTTTTAATATGTGGGACCTTCAATGAAGAGACTTTTCAACTACTTCAACCATAGAAATGGTTGGAGTTTCTTCTCTCAATGACAACATGTCTATGAAAAGTTGCAAGTCAAGCTACCCCAAAACTCTTTATTCAAAATAATCTTTGGACTAGCGTTATTATGATGATGATACATCATACATGATATAGAAGATGAGACGTACTCTCTTTGTTCCATAGTATTGATCTTTTTTGTAGTATTCAAAGAATTTAGGATTTGGCAACAAATTTTTAATGTATGTTACAATCAAATGATTTTGTAGTGAATGTACAATTTTTCCTCTCAAGTGCAAATTATTTTATATGGATATCAATTGCAATCAAAGAAAGATCAAAAGTAGGAGGTTGTAATAGATACAAAGTGCCACATATAAATTAGGATAGGCTTTATAGAAAAGGAAGACTTTGTATGCAACTCTTTGTGTATTTAGACTTGCACTAGAACCACTTGGAATTCAATAGGTTCGACGGAAAGTTCAATGTTTTTTGGTCTTTGACCTAGTCAACTTCAAATTTCTATAAATAGTTTAATTTTTATAATTCATTTAATCTATAAAGTGGTTAATAAACTAGACTTTTGGTGCTTCATTTCATTAATTAATGTCAAAAAAAAAAAAAAAATCTTCAAACCTAAAATCAAGTGTGTAGTAAAGGAGACACAAGTAATTCCAGACAAATGAAAAAAAAACGACTAATATTATGGGATATGGTTGTACTCAGACATATCTATCAATGGGTAGTATCTAGTTGATTGGTTGAGCCTGTAATAAGGTATGTTGGAATTTGTTTATTGCTTTTTATTTGGTTGTCTTTTATTCTTAAAGCTCTGATGAAACTTATTTTTTAAATTCACTAAGGAATTTTAACTTCTACCACTATCACTCTAACACCCAAATACCTCAATACAATATCACTATAATTAGGTAGCAACATGCATAGCTTTGAGGTAGTCTACTCTAAAAGTGCCCATACTCTAAAAGCAATCATGATATAGAGGTACATATTTCTTTCTTCAATGTACCATCAATGTACATTTCAGGAGGTCGTTACTTTTAGTGACCATTATGTTTCAACTTCAAAAAAATTGTAATTAATTCCTCAAAGGTCCAACAAATTTGAAACCACTTGGATTAGATGCCAAATCCATTTTTCTTCCTTCAAAAATTTACTAAATTTTTTTCAAGGAATTTAGCTTCCCCCAAATGAAAACAATTCCTAAAAGGTCATTTTAAGCAAGAAGCCCAAGTATTGATAAGTTTTATCAATTCCTTTAGAATTGTAACCCTATGAATTCAAACTAAATATGTTATGGATCATATAGGAAAAGAAAACATAACAATATTACTTATTGATTGAAAGATTATAATGTTAAATCAAGAGGGTGGTAAAACTATGAAAGTGATTTGAGGTCTTTCAATCTTCTTTTTACATGTTAAATCTTAAAATGAGGTTAAAAGACATGCCATGCCCAACAATAATCAATTTATAGTTTTTCAAAATCTAGTTTACAATTTCCTTAAATGAGTTTCCAATGTAATATCTCCACTAAGATCCAATGTATATGAAGTTGATTTCCAAGAGCCTAACACTGTATATCAAGATTTGCAATGGGCACCCTTACACAAAATCTTCAATAGAAAAAAGATAAACACTTTATTTTAAAATTGGATTTTTGATATTTAAAATAGACTTTAATGGGTATTCGACTACAAACAAACAAAAATAGTAAAAATAATATTTTGGTATGATTTTATTGAACTTTCAAGTTTTGTCAACACCAAAATATGGTACCTTAATTGGGCATTCTAGGGTTAAGGATATTAACCAACTATAGAGAATTCCTTAATTTGTGATCCTTTTGTAAAAAAAATTGAATCTAATAAATAAATATGAATGGTCACAAGAGATGACAAACATTGATTTTGTATTTCATGACCTCCTTTAGCTAATTTGACCATTTTGGATTTGTAATTCCAAAACATATTCAAATTTTTAAAATTTATTATTTGCAGTAAATAACAAATTCTTGCATTTTTTAATTTTTTTTCTAAGGAAATTTTTGGGAACAAAGCTGCAAATTTTCCTCCAAGGAATGCTCAAAGAATGATTCTAAGCAGATCTAAATTTGACTTTATAATGAAAATTGTAGATAAACTTTTTGGAATTTTGGAAAGCTTTTTAAAGTGAAAGACAAATAGTGCAGGTTATGTTAATGTTAAGTAGAAGTTTAGTGTGAAACAATTAAGTAGACATGTAGATATTGAAAAGACTAAGTTAGTATGTTCTATAAGCCCTTCCCTTCTTCAAACCGCCCCTATTTGGAGGTGAAGAATGGAGACATGGTGATCCTTAAATGGACCACTGTAACAATTGAATGTATTGAGAAAAAAATATTTTTCTATTGCAAGAGCCAATTATTGCCTTTGATTTCTGCACATTTGTTTACAAATTGCAAGTGGACAGATTTTGGGAGACCTATGGTCACAAATAGGTGCCTATATCCTGAATCTTTGAAAATTTACAAGTAATTCAAAAATGCTTGGAAATATACAAAATCACTTGTGTTAGTTTCCACATCCATTTTTCTTTCTCTGAAAAATGATCTAAAAATAATTTTGTCCACGTAAGCCTATGAAAATGGTGGACCAGCTCTTAAATGGTAGCTTTTAGAGCATACTACCTTAGTAGATAGCCAATTAAGGGAATTACAGTTGGTTAAGACAAATAGACAATGTAATTAATCTATATTTACTTCTGGCCAAGAAGTATAAGGACAATTAGACTTTAGGTTTCTTTCTCAAGTTTGTAGTAATTGCTTGCCTCTTGTACTGGTGCATTCCTTCAAGCTTAATATGATTTTTGTCTATTTGTGTATAGCCAGTGATTGGCTTTTGCTTGATGTTTGAGTTAGCTAGTGATTGACAAGATTTTGTGTATTCATTTCATTTGGTCTATTAGTCAAGAGACAGCGTGTTAAATAAACTTTGTTATGTTTGGAGCAACTAAATTTCTTTTGGGAGTTTGTAAAGTAAATTGATTAGCTAGTGATTGGCATTTTGATCTTTGTTATTTGATGCAAACAATGGTCGTCAAATTGTTCGTATTGGAGAACGCTACTAGAAGTCAAGTGGACTACTAAAAAAAGCACAAGATCTAGCTAAAAGGAGATGTGGAGTTGCGCAGTGCAAAGATTAATAGTCGATAAGTATGATTCTGACTGAGTAACTAATAATTAATTATCGTTGTTTGATAATTAATTACTTATGGTTGTTCAATTGTCTATTTGTCAAGAGTTAATTCTTTAGGTTGCCAATGATTGGAAATGTTATTGTTGATTATTATTAATTATTTTGTCATGTTAAGGAGTTAGTGACAACATTGAATATTAGTCAAATTGTCAAGTGCTTGCAATGGAATTAAAAGGGACAAATTGACAATTAGTAATAAGTGCTCCGTAGATGGAGATATAGAGCAAGATTTCTTGTTCCAATTAGAATCTTGGTGTATCATTCTCTTGTTGTCATCTTATGTTGGAATCTGGACAAATTAACCATTGATAGTGAATAATGCTTAGGAAATAATGAGGACCAATTGACAAAGTGAGTTAAGAGTATGGTGACAATGTAATGGTTGGAACCTACCTGTGTTTTAGTATAGCAAGATCAATTGACCAAGTAGTAGCTTGTTAAATTGTAAATGTAATTTGTGGGACTTAGACCAATTGATTTGCCGATGGAGCTTGGAGTAAGAAAGTTAACATGTCTATTTGACTGGGATATAATTAAAATTTAACTTTGCATGCTTTGCACACTAAGACCAATTGACCATATTGATTGTGCTATTTGCATATTTAGCAATGAGGCTAGCTAAATAGTTACCTGATCAAGTGACATTTCATTAAAAATTGAAGAGTTAAATAAAGAGATTGTAATTGTATGTATGCATATATATAGAATAAGAGCCATGACTATTTGACAAACCTTGGTCTATTTGACAGTAAAATCCTAGTATAAGACTGAGACAACATGTCCGAAATCTGCATCCATGGGTAATTATCAACAATTACTAGAATTGGTTAAGACAGAAAATACACCTATTTCACATAGCAAATATATTAAACCGGATTCTATTCTTTATTTATAAAGAGCAAGTGATTTTCCTACATAAAAGTGACCTTAAATACAAAACAATAAACTATTTGACCTTTCCCCAATATAAAGAACCCCACAAGGGAATTCCTTGGATTTTGTTTCCCGAGCTATCACACGCTACACATATAATCCAACTGTCGGTACTGGGGCTGGAATTTGAGCATCCGTGGAAGGTGGGAATAATATTTTGTGAAGTCTGGGGGCTCTCCTTCATTTTCAAAAAAACCCATCATCAACCAAAAGTGGGGACACAGTTGCAGCTTTGCAAGGAGGACGAGGCTGCTTATTTGAGGGTTTCGGGTTTAAGGTCGTGGTTTGTCTTCATCTCCAGTATCCATTTCGCATCCCCTTCCTCTCGCACTCTTACCGATTCTTCTTCACCAGCTTGATGGGCCTCATCATATCATTATCCTCATGATCCAGAATATGGCAATGCCACACATAACCCGACCCCCCCGTAGCATCGAAGGTGAACTTCCCGTCCCCCGCCTGCGACTTCCACTGCACCACAATCCTTGTCACATAATTCGGCAGCGCCAACACAGTATCCTTCTTCCCAATCTGGTTGTAACTTGGCGGCACAGGCTCCCCGGTGAAGCACGTCCCGGGGGTTGCATACGTCGTGTTGAAAATCTCGCACTCCCCTGCTGTCCACTTATCAAGATCAAAGGGTTGCTGGTTGAGCGCCTTGAACTGAATCAAGTGGACGTGCATGGGATGCGCATCAGGGGTGAAGTTGATGAACTCCCAAATCTCGGTGGAGCCGAGCTCGGGCTTCTCGGTGACTGGGTCATGCCAGGTGTGGTTGGAGAGAAGGGAGCGCACGGGGTTGCCGTCTTGGTCGTCAATCTCCACCATGAAGAGGGAGCGGACGAGAGCGTTCGTTGTGTTCACTTCTTTGTCAGGCGCACAGAGCGTGGCCGGCACGGGGGGCTCGGTTATCACCGTCTTGGATTTCATCACGATGAACTTAATCACCGCGAGGGTACTCGGGGGGCTCAAGGTCGGGTCGCCGCTCGGGTAGGGTGCCGCGCCAGTGTTGTTGAGGATCACCTGAGGATCGAAATTGGCAATGGAAGTTGCGAAGGGTTAGTTTTACAACTTCAATTGCGCAAATCTGTGCTGGTTACAAACGAACCGAGATTGTGGGACAAAAGAAAACCGAATTGCGAATCTCATTTGTGAGTTGAAATTGCGGTACAGAAGAAAACTTATTGGCGAATCCCATGTTTTGAATAGAAATTGTGTTCCATACCTGCGAGTCCGGTGCGAGCGAGAAGTCGATGATGCAGTCGATCCGCTCCGCAGGTGCAAGTGTCAGATTCTTGAGCTTTTGCGGCTTCTCCAGCATCCCCCCATCGGTTCCAATTTGAATAAAGCTCAGGTTCTTATTCGACAACGACAGCACCAGCACCCTCGCATTACACGCATTCAAGAACCTCACCCTATACTTCCTCGGTTCCACCTCCACATACGGCCACGCTTTCCCATTCACTAACATCACATCCCCGAAGTACTCCGGACACCATTGCGGATGATTCTTCGGCGAGTCTCCCACATTCGGAAAATTAATAGACCCATTATGAAACAGCGTCTTATCCTGCACCAACAGATCCAGCTCATATTTCGTCTTCGGCAACCACTCCGGCGGTGGCGTCGCAGGCTGCGTAAGGTACAATCCCGCGAGTCCTGACAACACGTTCACGCGCGTGATCCCGAACGCATGATCATGGTACCAAAGCATAGAAGCCGCTTGCGTGTTGGCGTACGTGAAATTCTGGGTGGTGAACGTTGGCCCGTACTCGCCTTTGGCGGTGTACCAGGAGTCTGGGTATCCGTCGGAGTCGGAGTCGCATTCAGCGCCGTGTAAGTGCGTGACGATGGGCACGCCGCCGTATTTGGGTGCAGCCCACATCACCGTGTTGTCGACGGCGAGCATGTGTTGCTGGTCGTAGATGTGATTCTCCCAACGGACGTAAGATTCTACGCCTTGGGTGGCGACGAGAGTTGGGCCAGGGACGCTAGCCGTGGCAGCGGAAGTGCCGTAGGCGTACAGAGTCGTGGGAGGCAAATCTCTGTGCAATTTCTGGGGACCCAAGGCGCAATTCAGGTCAGGTAAGTACCATAAAACACACAAACAGAAACAATTAATCAACATACCATAAAGACGTACAGCAAGTGAACATAAACATATGTATCCCCAAACACGTAAACAATGATATAAACACACCATAAACATGTGTCCCAAAGTAGCAGTTGTAACAAAGCATCTATTGTTTGTAAATGGTTTTATAGCGGTGGTTCTCTGCTTCGAGAAAAAAATTTAGTCTGTTGCGAAGCATTGCAAAAGCTGGCTGCAAACTTGGTGCCAAAGTCTTCGGCATGGAGTCAACGCATATCTATCTGTGCTTAGACTGCTGCAAAAGCTATTGCAAATTCCTATAGAAACAGAAACATATCAGAGACATGTATTTCAAAGTAGCAGTTAGAACACATCAGCAATTATTGTTTGCAATGGTTTTCTAGTGGTTTCATACTTTGGTGAAACATGAATGGATCCCAATTACTTCAACAGGAAGTAGCAGTTGCAACGCAAGCCCTAGTATATATTTTGCAATGGTTTTCTAGCGGTTTCGTGCTTCTCAAAACTTAGGTGGGCACACCCCAAACCGCCACTTTTTGCTATTAACTGTGCCTAGTCACTATTATTAGACTGGTCAAATTGCTTGCTGACACGTGAAAGGAGGTTCCAATGCATCAAATAATGTGAAATTTGGATCAAAGTTATGAAGGGGCAAAGTCTTTTCAAGTAGATGTTCTAAAATCCTTTCTTCCACATAGGTACGTATTGATTTTGGAAAAAGTCTTTTCAAGTAGATGTTCTAAAATTGTTTCTTCCACGTAGGTACATATTGATTTTGGAGATGTACACAGAGTGATGTTGGCGATTTTGGGTCAGTGGCGCATTTTGGGGTGCCCACTTTAAACATACCATAAACATGTATCCCAACACTACATCAGGAAGCTAGTAGCTAGCAGTACGTCAGCACATCATCAATTATTGTTTGCAATGGTTTTGTAGCAGTGGTTCCGTACTTCGCTACAAACTTATGATCTGTTGCGACCATCGCAAAGGTTGGCATTAAACTAGATGCAAAAGTCTTGGACACGGAACCAATTGCATGACTATGCCTAGCTACACTGTTGCAAAAACTATTGCAATCGTTCTCAATGGGTTGCAAAGACATCGAAAAATGCTGTACAAAAGCATTGCAAAATTGTTAGTAGATTTTAATTCTGGCGGTCCTTGCAAAGCCGTTGCAAAAACTATTGCAATTTCAGCCTTCGACCTGTACTAGCTAGTGCTGCAACCCTAAACATGTGTCCCGACCTACCTGTTGGATTTTGTACGCGCCAATCGTGAGTTGCTTGCCGTTGTCGATTCGGATTTGTTTGAGCTCGGGTAAATTGTCCACGAATTGCTGCAGAGTCGGCGATGGCTGCAATGCTTGACAGAGCTGCGTGGGGTCATCAATCATCGCCCGCGCGGGTGCCGTGAGCCACCCCAGGAGTGCCGCCATGAGCAGCGACTGCAATCGAATGGAGCCTCGGGTCTTCATATCTGTGCTCCCACTGCAATCCACTTCCCAATCCCGTCAGATTCCATCGCCATGATGAATTCGATCCCACCAGTGCTCCTGATCATGAAATTAGGGATTCAACGTTGACGTTTTCTGGATCTTTCAGCGGATTCATGCAAATTCGGGACTTAATTGACAACGACTGCACTGGCACTGCATGTACGGGTAGAAGCAACAAAACGTGACTATCTGTATTATTGCTCTCCGAGCCAGATCAGCGTCATTGCTACGGATACACTGTCAGGGTACACTTACTTGTACTTACACTCTAGCTACCTGATCAGTTTATCATGAAGTAGTCCGGTAAGCAATTATAATTCACAGCTACTGGTTAATTAATTACTGCTCAAAGCTAGATGGGAACTAAACGTCACGTCCATCCCCCAAAGAGCTTTACGTACTTGCAAAGTTGCAGACGCTTCGTCCCGAAACAAAGTAAGTGTACTCGCAATTAATCTCTAGCTGACAGCCCTACTTACATGCACAGTTACACAAACACATCAATCAACCCACGGGCATCAATCAACAATCGAACCTTCAGCTCGCTAGCTGCAGATTAACTTAAGCGGCTTTTATCAGTCCAGCAGCAGCTTGAATGATATTAACGTCCAGCTAGCTACCTTGCCAAATATCGATCATTCACCAGTGCCTGTAAGTGCGTGCAGTGCGTCGAATTGGACTAGCTTGCCAGACCGATTGAAGAAACTCAAGAGCAATCGTAACATCAACAAGAGCAGTTGCGATGGAAAGTCAAGACTCGGGAGTCTCAGTCCTCCAAAGTACGAGACGTGAGAAGCTCCATACTCCATTTGCTGGTCTGGCTAAATACCCGAACGCGACTCGACAAGAAGCAGCTACATAACAGCTAACTGAAATTCATCCCAGTTTGGAAAAAACAGATTGAAACGTAAGTCCACTGTATGCCCACAGTATGGAAGAAGTGGCTGGGGAGGTGGTTCGACTGGATCCTTGTGCGTGGAGGGCACACGCAGGGCTTATCCAGTTCCAGGTGGTATCTGGCTCCTCCGTAAACGACGCCAGTACGTTCTCCAGGAATATGGCGACTGCTGACCTATGAAACTCAAAGCCAGAAAACGGCTGGAATCAACTGGATCGATTCCATACCTTCGCATTTCTTTAGAGATTTGCAATTACTTTCACTTCGTTTTGCAATTACTTTCACATTGGGTGGAAAATACTTCCTCTTCAGGTGTTAGTGGCCAGGTGTATTAATTGTGTCCATGTGCCTGCACACTGCTGATCTGTGTGTGTTGGGGATGCTGTACGTGCACGCGGTCTTTGGTTTCATCGACGAAGCTCTGGAATGATGCATGGCTCTCCTGGATGGAGTTATCTTCCGGATTTATTACTTTGTTTCCCGAAAGTCTGTTGCATGAATTTTTGTCATCATGGTATCCACATCTTTTGAGAGTCACCGCAATGGCCATATCTTAACTTCTCGATTTTAGCTGTTGGAACTCGATTGCGTGAATTGTACCGAGAGTTGTACGCACTGTAGCTTGGGTTGATAGTTTTGAGCATGTGTGCTTTCAAAGTTGAAACCAAACAAGTAGGTATGAGAATCTTCAAAAGGCTCTTGTTCATGTGGCATTGGCTCGCTTTTTGAGGAATCTTTTCACATGTAGCCTGGGTCAATGTAATACCAATGAGGTACTAATGTTCTAGAGAGAGGCTTTGTCCTTGTAACACTAGCTCACTTTTCAAGGAAGATCCTATTTAGACTTCTTTAAGAGTAGTTTTTGTCAATGTAATGTCAACAAGGTGCTAATATAATCTTTATGAGGCTTTGTCCTTGTACTTGTGGCTCAATTTTCAAAGAAGATTTTAGTCAAAATTCCTCACATGTCACTTCAAACCTTTGGTTTAGAGCCAACAAAAAGAAAACATGTGTTGACATCTTCTTGCTCTAAAATCAAGTAATAGAAAAATACATTTTGGTGATTCCCGAACTGTTGCATGAATTTTTGTCATCATGGTATCCGCATCTTTTGAGAGTCACCGCAATGGCCATATCTTAACTTCTCGATTTTGACTATTGGAACTCGATTGCGAGAATTGTACTGAGAGTTGTAAGCACTGGAGCTTGGGTTGAATGGTTGATAGTCATAGGCATGTGTGCTTTGAAACTAAACAAGTAGCTATGAGACTCTTCTAGAGGCTCTTGTCCATGTGACATTGGCTTGCTTTTCGAGGAAGGTCCCTACTCTTACATTTTTTCACATGTAGCTTGGGTCAATGTAACACCAATAAGTTATTAATCTTCTAGTCAGAGGCTTTGTCCTTGTAACACTAGCTCACTTTTCAAGGAAGATCCTATTTATACTTCTTTAAGAGTAGTTTTTGTCAATGTAATGTCAACAAGGTGCTAATATAATCTTTATGAGGCTTTGTCCTTATACCAATGGCTCAGTTTTCAAAGAAGATTTTAGTCAAAATTCCTCACATGTCACTTCAACCCTAGTCCCCTTTGGTTTAGAGCCAGTTGACTTCCAATAAACATATTCTAGCATTCCCTTGCTCTAAAATTAAGCAATAGAAAAATACATTCTGGTGATTTTGAGGTATTTCTAGTCTAAAACCAAACAACCAAACTATAAAAAAAACATGTTTTGATGATTTGGCAAAGGCCGAGTTCTTAAATCAAACAATAGTTCTCGCAATAGTTAACTCCTAAATGCCTTAGACATCATATTTCATGTTGACTAAACTTTGAAGTTTATCAAAATCTTACAAAAGTATTGTTTTAGATAGTGTTTTTTTAGAGGAATACCTTTTAAAGTCTATTTTAAGCATCAAAAATTTGATTTTTTTTTAAATTTATCATTTTTTTATTGAAGATTTTGTATAAGGGTGTCCTTATAAATCTTAATTTTTTAGTGTTAGGGATTTGTAGAGATGAGCCTCAAATACACTAGATCTTGAAGGGGAAGAATCATATGCATAATGATTAGAAATTTGCACTAGAAGAAGCCCGTGGCTTTTTTAATTTGTTGATGTCAAAGTTGATGGATTTTGCTAGACATCGTTTGTAACAACTTGTGTTTTTATGTCAACAATGACATCTAATGTAACATCTTGACGTTACATTAGATGTCATTGCTGACATAAAAACACAAGTTGTTATAAAAGATGTCTAGCAAAATCCATCAATTTCACGTCTAAAACATTCAAATAAACATGGGCTTCTTCTAGTGTTGTTTAAAAAAATTTAGATTTTAGAGTATAATTGAGAAGCCGTAAATAGACTATCAAATGTATGCATGTTATATCCTTTAATTTCATAATTTTTGATAACCTCAATTTTAGAATTTAGATTTGACATATAAAAAAAAGATTGAAAGATTTCAAACCACTTTCACAATTTTAACACCCACTTGATCAAACATTATAATCTTTCAATCCATAAGTCATATTGTTGTGTTTTCTTTTCTTACGAATTATGTAATCTATAATATGTCTAGTTTGAATTTGTACGATTACAATTTCTTCTTAAATTGGGGTGGATGCAAGAAACACCGAACGATTTAGGGAGCGTTCTGCCAAAACTGTGTTTTTTCTGCCCAGTACTACAAGTACTACTAGTACTTCAAAACGGAGCAATCTCAGCCGTTGATCCGAAAAATCAACGGCCAATAGTACTTTTGAGTACTTTATAATACTGAAATTGTACTACTTAAAAAAATGACAGTTTGTCACAGAAAGTAGATAAAATTAAGTATAAATTAATAATAATTAGAAAATCATGAATAAAAAAAACTAAAAATTGGCCATTTGTAGAGACTTGATAGTGATTACATTTCACCAAAAACTAAAAATTGAAACCATCATAAATGTTAGGAGTGCTATGGGCAAGGGACCCCTATTTGCATGCATGTTGAAGACAAAGAATTGTGTTTTTTTTAATGCCCTTTGGTGGGCACATGCCCTTCTATTGTGGCAATAGCCCACAACAATCCTAGACGTACATCATCATTTTTGGATGCTCCACAGTACTAAAAAACCCTAAAACACAAAGTGTGACAAATTAGGTAAATTACAATTTAATTAAAGGATTTTTTTTCAAAATTTCTCAAAAGTAAGGAATCTAAGGACTTTCAAGTTAGCCATCTCCAATAAAAATTTCAAGTAAATGGACTTCATTTCCCAAAAGATATGGCAAATTGCATCTCCGTCATTCCAATTGTGACGCCAAATAGTACCGGTGTTTCTTGCATTCACCCATTGATAAAACTTATCAAAACTTGGGGCATTTTGTTTAGTTTTGAGCAAATTTTTAAAAATTAAAAAAAGACCTTGGAGATGTAGGGGTTAAACACATTATTTTTGGTGATTTTTGTGAATGTAAGTGTCAGAGTGTGATGTTCAAAGTGTTGAAAGTTAAGAAATTAGAGTGATTGGATTGGTTTTAGAGCACTTATAGCATTTACTAGATGGTCATATATATTTTAGAGTTAAAATGTACATAGCAAGTCATTTGATGATACCATACTAGTTCTAAATCAATTATAGTGATTTTTGGGTAGATACTTAATCCCTTAAGGACCAAATTAATGTTTGTTCGATGAACACTTGAAAACTAAGGTAGGGATTTACAAAGTCAATCTTTAACAAATACTCTCAAAATTTTGATACAAGATGGGAACATTTTCCTCCTTCATAAGAGTTTAAAAAAAAATTCTAATTGGATTTCTGGATCAAAAGTTATGCTCCTCAAAAAATTTGAATAGTTTGGGCAATTGGGGCATCTTTTAGGCATCTTTTGCTAAAATCCTCATTGACTTTGAAATTTGGCTTATATTTAACTAATTAATATGGCACAAAAAATTCAAAAAAAAAAAATAGTAATTCTCAAATCAACTCTAAGAGGATTCAAAGTCTATTGACCCTCATAGTAACCCCATTTTGCAAGAATGGAAAGAAGGGTTTTTTTTCACTTCAGACATTATAATCTTTCAATTCACATGGTCAAATGGGCTGAAAATTTTTCAACACATTGTCATAGTAGTCTACTACACTTTTGTACAATTGAAGTTGAAAAAAAAAGTTTTGATGTTCAATTTTGGGCAATGCACTAAAAAATGACAGTTTTTAATAATTTCTCTTGAAAAACACCCCTGGTCCTTTAGGGATTAACTAAAACATCACTAATGTAAATTACATGGTTCATATAAATAGGAGATTTTAAATCACTATTAATATCAATCAAATCTTGTTTTGAATAGTGTCTCGTATCACTCTAGCCCTCCATTATCTAGTGAAAGCTTTAAATGCACATGTCTAAATGGCAACTTGTAAGTGGATGAGTGTTGTGCTTTCATTAACCCTGGATGTTGAGGACATTTTGTGTCTTTGGATGGTGAACTAAGCTTTGTGCATACTATAAAATGGATGGTTTTCATCCAAATTTTTGTGTAGAACTTTATTGATGCTACAAGCACATCAATGAGTTAAGTTCAAGACGTTTTAGTTATTTTTTAAATTTATAAGGGGTAGTTATCAAAAAAATGGTACACTATCCAATGTATTTCAATACTTTGATTTGTTTTCCTCTTAAAACTCGATTGACATTCAAAACTATTTTTTTTGCTTTTGAGTAAAGCTAACAAAATGAAGCTACTCAAGTGCAATTTCTACTCCACTTGGATTTTTCTTATATCTTTAAAATAAGCATTTTAGTGAAGTTTGAAGTTGAGGATCTATAACTATGTTTCTAAACATGGAATGACACAAAAAAATTCTCTATATAACAATGATCTACACTATAATTTACTTATATTTTGGAAATTTTAGACTCTTGAAAACAATCGAGGCTCTTCCAAGTTGAAAGAATAGAAAGTTGATAATAGTCATGCATTCATGCTCCATATTGAAATTGATAAACTCCAAAACAATAGTTGTTATATAAAGAACCTTTTATGACTACTTCATTTGGTAGGAAGTTGCTACTTAAATTCCATTGCTTCTTAAAGCAACTTTGCAAAGTCTAAAGTCACCACTTATACCTATAATTCTACCACATTCACCTTCCAATTTGGTCACTAACAACCCAATCTCTCATAAATTGAATTTGAACAATTTTAGACGAATTTGGTGGTCAAAATAGGGCCTCTTGGAAGGTAGTAGAAATAGTCACATGGCAAAAATAGGGTTGGTTGACTTGGTTCCTTTACCAATATAATCAGTTCCATCGAGTGGTGGTAAATTCCACTAGTTATTACATGTATCATTTTCCACAAGTAAACCTAAAGAGAAGAGAAGAGAAATACCGAATCCTTGTTCAAATTCCTTATGCGGCCCTTCAGTTTGTATGTTACCAAGATGGAGGATTGGTACATAAAGAAGTAGAGGATTGCTACTAGAGTTGTTAGTTAAAATCTGATCATGATGTTATTAATTTGTCTTGCTTGTGAAAATAGACTTCAGATTGAATCCTTGTGTGTGTGTGTGTCAAATGAAATAAATTCTACTCTTGTAGCAAGCATTGTATAAGCTAGTATTCACATCTAATTTCGACCCCTTTCTAAAACCAACCCCTACATATTCTTGTCCAAATAAAATGTACTCTGACTATTCATGAGAATCTAAGGTCGGTTTTAGAATCATCCATTTTCAACCGCCTTTGGATATTCATAGTTTATTCATAAGGTGTCCAAAAACTGCATTGAAATCTAGAATCTACTTTTGACTACCAACAAGACCCCACATAAAAAATTTCAATACAACAATGGGAACCATGTTGAATTCCTTAATATTTGATTGATTCTAGGTGTAGTTATATACCATTGATACGTGTAGAAACTAAGGTGTGTGAGAGTCCACTCTTTCCGTATTTTCTACAGTCTCAAAGTCACATACAAGTGACACCATGACTACATACCAGAACGAGGAGGGAACCTACATTACTTCTCCACTTGCTTTCCAAGAGGCAGAAAATTAAATTTAAAATTGTCGCCAACACAACACTGTATGGTAGCAAGAGCATGACTGTCTGTTGAAAAACACAAAATTATTCAACAAAAATGCAAAATCTTCTGTACTTTGGGTGGCAGAATCACGTCTCCAAAGTTATGATGCGAGAGTACGCTGTGCAGATAGTATCCAGTTCGGTGTGAAGCTTCCCAGGTCAACCAACAGATAACACCCGAAGCACAAAATTAATAGTGTTGTGGACAAAAAAACCGCCCGTTCCGCATTTGGAACTTTCATTTGAAGCTATCTCAAAGAGGCAATCGAGGAGGCAATACTCCACCTAAATTTTAAAACTAATTGCATATTTTAAAAGCAGACAAACATGGAATAAAATGTATTGAAATTTGAGGTTTAAACAATTGCTCCTAACACTATTCTTTTCACCCCTCAAGGCCCAACAACTTTTTGACAACAAAGCAATCTTGGTCAGCTTACTATAAATGTAATTTTTATTTTTTTTGCTTTGAAATTTTCACACAACATGTGGTTTTGGAGTACCTTTAAGACACAATAATTTTCATAACTTTTGACTACATGGTAAAAAACTTATTGTATAATATGTAGTTTAATTTCCCTTGGAGCTTGGGCAACTTGGATAGCTTAGAAAAAAACACTTTTTAAAGAAATATAAATTTGAAATGGGTTTTGTAGGTTTATTGATAAACGTAGAAAGCTTTGACTATTATTCCATTTTGATTAACAACATGAAAGTTATGAGGGGTTTTAGTTTGCGGGCAATTATGGAATCTTTGCTCGAAAACAAACATTGAAGTCCTTTATTTAACTCAATTTTCAACATTTTTGGAAAAAAATATAATCATAAAATGTAGATTGATTATTTCAACATTACAACCATTGAAATTGGTGTTTTTCAATTCTATAACTAAATTCTTAACAATTTGGTATTTTAAATCATTTTCTACTTCTTTCTACTTCTTTCTTTTTCAAACATGAATATGAAATATATTTTGTTGAAAATTTTTAAATTTATTTTCAACTTATTTTCTTCAACATATTATAGAGAATTGCAAGTTGTAGGATTTACACATTTTTGGGCAAAAATTTTAGAAGATGAAATCTAACCATTTAGGAAGAGTTGAAAATACTTCTTTTTGAAATTCAAGCATCATGATCTTGCAATTGGTAAGGTTTGTTATTCTAAAATTTTGGGAGGGTATACTAGAACAAGTCAACTATAGAATCCTACAAGTGGATTTGTTAAAAAATAAATATTTGATGAAGATTTTAGCTTTGCTTTGGAGACTACGATTTTGAAGTAGTTTTCGGCCTTTACTAACATGAATGAACTTTGGGGGTAAATCCCAGCCAAGCACAATTTTGCACCTAAAATTCCCAAGAAATAAGCCATATTCATAAACATCCACCAACATTGTTTGGGCTTTGGACTCCACTTTAGAACATGAAAATGACTCAAATCAAATGAGCATCTTGTAGATTGAAAATAGATTAGTACTAAATTGGTGTTAGATTGGTGCTTGGTGGATATAAAACAACTTCTGGAGCCTTCTAATTTCAAATTTAATTTATTATTTCAAATTTTTTTTAGTAGTACTTCTCCTTGTTTGATACACCTCAAATTTTAACACCTTTTGTATCTCATTCATAGCTTTCAAAGTATGTGGTTAGTTTTAAAATTGGATGAGAAATTGATTGTATGGAGAGGGCCTCAATGAGGAATGAATATTCTTGTCCCTCACTCTATTGACATATCAAGTTTGAGACTTTGAAATCCAAGCTCATTGAAAATTTAGAAGCTCCAATTATCTCTTTTTGAATAGGGGGTCAAGTTGCTTGATGTTGGGGGTTTTGAAAACTAGGTTTTGTCTACTTTCAAAGAAAATCCTTCCCTTCAAGAAATATTATTCCCTACTTTCCAAAAATGCTCAAAATCCAACCCCAATACCAACAATTGGATTAGAAAGTCAAACTTGGATTTCTTAGAGTCATGTTTGGAGCATTCCTCGGAGGGAAATTTACAACTTTGTTCCCAAAAAGTACCTTAGGAAACTATGCAAAAACATTAGAACTTGTTATTTACCATGGATGATAAATTTGAAAATTTTGAACATATTTTGGAATTAGAGATTTCAAATGGCCAAATTAGCAAGAAGAGTTCATGAAATACAAAGTCAACATTTGTCATTTCTTCTTGCTATTCATATTTAGGTAGAGCTTTCCCGTTTAATACTTATAGTATTCACTTGGGGAGATCACTCCTTGTAATTTAAGGTATACACCTGAGTTAAAAGGATATTTGATGTGGGGCTATTTTCCTTAATTATTGCATTTATTATGACCATATTTTTACATAAAAAGCTAAAAAGGGCATATTTCCAATACCCTATAGTTTTTATAAATTCATTCATGCAAGTTTTTTAGTAGGGCTATCTTACATATAAAATTTAAAGTGTCCAATTTTCTCTTGCCTTCACCCTTCTTCACAAATTTTCTATTCCATCTACTGCATCTATGTATGGGGTATACATTGTGAAACCAACAATAATCAATTGAATTCAAGTGGCAATTTTTAATCCCTAAAGGCCAATTGTTTATTGAATGAATAATTGAAACTCTAGATAGGTTTCTAAGTATGAAGTCAATTTTGGTCAGATGTTTATAAAATTTTGATACAAGATGCAAACATATATCCTCTTAGTGGAAATATAATTTTTTTCCACCCTAAACCTTTTTAGAAGCCCTTGCAATTTGGGCATCTTTGGGGCATCTTTTGCAAAAACTCTCATCAACTATTGAAATTTGGCATTTATGTTACTAATAAAATATGGCATACAATTGTCAAAAACAATTTAGTTCTCAAATCATATTCTCAAAGGAATCAAACTTTATTAGCTATCACTACTAGAAAACGCTGAAATTTCAACACAATTCTGTTGATTCGGTCGAGTTGTTCCGGTCACTGTACAACCAAAATTTGTTGATTTCAGCGTTTTCTAGTAGTGTATGTTAGGGTGGCTTCAAGGAAAAACCTTTTTTTCTAATCTCAAGCCCTATTATCTTGCAGTATCTGAAGTCAAAATTCTTGAAATTTTTCCCACATATTCTAAATGTTTGTCTCTAATTTTTAACCATTTGGATTTCAAATTAAAAAAATATCTCATTGCATAAGAAATCATCAAGAAAAAACTAGTGTATTGCCAATGCACTTAACCTCTTTGCATTGTAGGTTGATTTAGATTTTTCATGAGTGAGCCTAACATTATATATTTATGAATAGTCAAATTTTACTCTGAGAAGGCTTGAAGTTTGTTGATCCTAATTTGCAAGAATGAAAATAAAAGGGTTTTTTTTCTCACTTAAAACATTATAATCTTTCAATCCACATAGTCAAATGGGATGAAATTGTTTCCACACATTGCCATAACTATATAATACACTTTTATATAGTTGGATTTTTTTTAAATAATTTTTTATTTTAGACAATGCATAAAAAATTGACAATTGTGAATTTTTCCTTTTCTAAAACACCTTCTACTACCTTTACAGATTGATAACATTGAACATTTTAGAATTCTTAATGAAATTATCCCATGAAAATCTCATTCAATACGAGTGTGATCAATATACATGGCTTCAAAGATTAGAGTTAGGTGGACTATAAATTCTATCCTCATATTGTACAATTTTCAAGTTTCTTGAACCCACTAACATAAACCTTCATATTCACAATTTTGCCACTTTTAGTTGATGTCTTACATTTACATTTAATTTTTTTATATATATACACTACAAGTACTATGGCACAATTTTAGAGGACCACCCTTCATTGTAGATTTTCTTGACTATGTGCATTTTATCATCCATATGAAATTATTTGTCCACATCTATAGTTCTATACTCATCATACTATGAAAATTTTGCATGGCTTCTATTTGTCAAGGCTAACTTATTAATAAAAATTCCTATTATATGATGTTTTTACATACCCTAATTTATATATATTAAAGTGTGTAGCATTTCATGAACCCTATAGTAGTTCGACAAATTATATAAAATTTACCCTCTTTGAATTAAATGAACCCTATCTTTTAACTCACATAGTTTTTAAAAAACCTTGAGTAATCTCTCTAGGAGTATTCAACACCAAAAACCCAATTTTTGGTAAAACACTACAAAGACAACTAATCTTTCTTGAAGTCATCCTTTACTTATTAGATTCAATTTTTTTTATTAATAGAAGGATCACAAATCAAGTAATTTCTACAAATAATTTGTTTGGTTAATATCTTTAACCTCTAAATATCCAATGTACCATGTTTGGGTACTAACAAGACTTGAAAGTGAAATAAAATCTTCCCAAAGTATTAATTTTAATATTTTTGCTTCTAGTTGAATATCCTTTGAATTCTATTTTAAGGAGGGCTTTTTCTTTTGGACATGTATCCCCTTTGTTGGCTTCACTACAAAGGCCAATTTGGAAAGGAATGAAGCTAGAGAGGTCAAATTTTTTGACAGTTTCTCGGAGGGGTCATTTAGAGTGTCCATTAGAAACCACGTACGAACAAAACTTTGGACCCCCTATATACTTTTTGAATTTTAAATAAAATTAAATAAAATATATATAAATAGATTTTCCTACTTTGAAAGTTTATGTTTTGAATTATTGATATTCTTATTTGTTAATAATAATTAGTTACAAATTTTTGAAGTAAAAAGATCCATGTAGAACTGAAAAATAACTTTCCTATATTATATAAGAAAGAATTGTCTAAAAAATGAACAAAAAATTCCTAAAAATAACTCATTATTGAAGGCTCATGTTGAGTTGAATATTGACTCAATGGTCATCTAAATGTGTCCTCTATAATTATTTGAGTTGAAAAACATGCCATTTTAGTTCATTTTCAACCTCTTCTAGAAATTATTTCATATTTTATTTGAGTTGGAAATTTTGGCAATAGAAAGCTATAGTCATTATTAAACAATGTTCAAAATTTTAGGTTGAAATTATAGTTTATTAGAAACCACTTGTTCGCATATGGTTTATTATAATAGAACTAAGTGCACTCCCCGAGGACAGTTTGGCAAAATTTTGCCAAAAATGAAGCCTTGATTTTAAGCAACAAAAAATATGATTTTGAAGATTTTGTTACCATTTTTCTATTGAAGATTTTGTGCAAGGATGTCATTGCAAATCTTGATTTTTTAGTGTAAAGAGGCTCTTGGAATTGAGACTCATATAATTGGATCTTAGAAGAGAAATTACATTGAAAATTCATTTAAGAAAATTATAGAATAGATTTTGAAAAGACATGAATTGATTATAGTTAGGCATGTCATGTCTTTTAACTTCATATTTTTTTCTAATATGAATTTTGAATTTGACATATAAAAAGAAGATTGAAAGACTACAAATCACTTTCATAGTTTTAACACCCTCTTGATTTGATATTATAATTTCTTAATCAATAAGTTATATTGTTATGTTTTTTTCCTTTATGATCCATAACAAGTCTAGTTTGACTTCATACAATTACAAGTTTAAAAAAAATTGATAAACTTATCAATACTTTGGGTTTTTTGTTTAGTTTTGAGCAAATTCCAAGATGCTCAAAAAAGGCCTTGGGATTTAGGGATTAAAAAGAATTAAAAACTATAGGTAGTCAAAAAGGATATAATTTTCTTATGTGGACTATAAAAAGGATTATTGCTTCTAATGATGAAGATCAACATTCTATGCTAAATAATTAATTAAAGTTGGCAAAGTGAGTCATCAATTGACTACACATAGAAATATTTTTTTTCCATACCATTTTTTTTGAAAAATAATATCCCATAAATTCTAGCATCTATTTTTGGAAATAGTTTTTATTGACTTTGACCATTGGATAAAATATTCATTTGATTTTGGATGTCAACTTAGCTTAATTACTTGTGTACACCATTGCAATGATAGTCTTGAAATATCACTCAAAATAATTTGTAGGAAAGCAAGTGAACTCATTGCCATGTATATAAATCTTACACTTGATGGTTGCTTTTGTTCAATTCATGAAATCTTCATATTCCACCCAATTTGACATCGAAGCTATTAGTATTTAGAAGCTCGATATAATTTTCATTATAATGAAAATTGGACGTACTAGTACCTAGGGCTCGCAATTGGATTGGATTATATTTTGGACTACTTATCTTTCCCATAGATGTAAAAGTCTATGTCCTTTTACAATGTTAGTAGATTGGATTGTTTCATTTGTTATTTATTAGTACAATATTACAACTCTAAGAATGTTCATTGGAAGAGAACTTTCAATTTCATCAATTGAAGGTAGAATTACTTGGAATTTTTCCTTCCCTAAGTATGACATGTGCAGGTCTTTTGAAGTGTTATCTATATAACCTTAAACCATCATGCTTGTGGAGTATTATCAATCCTGCACATGACGATACATAGTTGTAAAGCTATAGAACTTCTAGTATAGATGACTATGAGTTTTGATTAAAAGATGTTTCAAAGATGCAACCACATGACAATTTAACTACATGACAACTTCATAAGTTGTTCCAAGTCTTGATTTTTGGAATTCAAAAAATTATCCAAAAACCATAATTTATATGCTTTTAAAATTTTTCATGATTTCCTATTGCCTACAAGTAAAATATAAGTCTTTAGTTACTATAATTTTGACTCTGTTGATATCAGTTTAAATAGACTGTTTTAAGGCCATCCACTTTCTTTGAAGGAACGAAACTACAAGAGTAAATGGAATTATATCAAAGTATAGAAAGGTTGCTGCCTACAGCAACCGAAGTACTTGGAAGGTTTTGGCAGTGGTGGGTGTACAATTTCTTTACAAAAAGTTTTTAAAATTTTAGTTGCAGTTGAGCTTGAAGATGAAAAAGACCAACAATCAAATAAAAAGCAATAAACAATTTCCAACATACCTTGTTACAGGCTCAACTAGATACTACCCGTAGATGTGCTTGAGTATACCCACGGACATCCTTGCTCCCTCCGTCCCATAATACTAGTCCCTTTTGTTTTTTTCCATTTGTCCAGAATTATTTGTCCCCTTTAACTTCAGATCTGATTTTAGGGTTGAAAATGATTTCATCTGTTTCTGACATTGTCTAATGAAACAAAGCACAAGAAGTCTAGTTTATTATCCACTTTACGAATCAAAAAAATTCTGAAAACTGAATTGTTTATAGCATTTTGAAGTTTATTAGGTTGAAGAATAAAAGACTTGGAACTTTTTCATTGAATCTATTGAATTCCAAGTTGTTCTTGTGCAAATCTAAATACATGGAGAGGGCAAGGGAGTTGCATAGGAAGTCTTCCTTTTTCTATGGAGTCTATCCTAATTTATATGTGGCACTTTATAGGGGAATGTTGTCGCATGAGTGTGGAGCATAGAGCATAGAGCAAGGGTTTCAAGTAATTTTTTCAAAATTTTAGAGTTTAGAAAAGTGAAGACCTATGACTATGAATGTTGAGGACCTAAAACCATGCAAAAAATAGGTGCATCCAATCTAAGTGGAGGAAGTGGATGTGAAGCCAAAATAATACAATTAATACAATTTGACTCTTTGAGTCCTCTATGTCACATGTATTGTTCATATTGAACTTCTCATACAATAGAAGTATAAAGAATACCTTTGCTTGAATTAGAAATCAATTAAATAAAAACAAGCATTCACTATACAAGTCTTCCTACTAAAACCTAAATAAATAATTCATACAAGTCATGACTTCTATTGTGCTACCCTCCGTGACAAATAAATTCACTTGCTATTATGATGAAGACTAAAATCTAGGTTTAGATGAAGATGAAAGAGAGGAGTTTATAGATTTGTCAATACTATGTGCTAATGATATGTATAGCAACAAATATTTAAAGCATGTCCTAGAATGAGGTTGTTTATTTTATTTATTTATTTATTTGTTATAGTGAGATCTCTAGAATTGTGCATCCCTTGGTTGCATTCTTGGTACTATGAAGAAGCTCTCTACGAAGAAGGGTGTACGGACTTTGTTTTGTGGCATTCTGACTCAGAGCAAAAAAACATTGAATTTCAAAGTTTTAACAAATTAGAAAATAAGGCCATATTCATTAAATTGAGACAATGTGGATTCTCATTTTAATCATCTTCCTAAATTTAGTATATAGAAGAGTTCATTAAATTGAGACAATTCAATAAATTGAGACCATTAAATGGTGGAAGAATAAAGAATTTCTACAAAGATAAGAAATTTGAGGAAAAAAATAGTAGTGAAGGACGTTGAAAGGTGGGATTTTGGACGGCAAACTTGAACCATTTATAATAAGTACTTAACTAAAATATCTAAGTAAATAGTTTGACATGTAGTGAGGTAGAGAATTTTGAAATCATCCATGATAGAATACATTTGTACACCTAGCCTTATCAAAAACTACAATGTCAAAGTAAAGAATTTGACATATGCTTAGATAGAGAAGTTCATAATTACTTTGTATAGAAAACATTAGTACTCATAAGTGTTCCAAAACAAATGTCATAGACAATAGAATTACAATGAAGAACTTACAAAATACACAATACAATACATGAAATAAAAATAAAAATATATTATATTATACAACATCTATAACATCAAATTCTAATATAATAAAAAAAAAAGATCAAAACAATGAACTAAAAGATTAAAAAAACTAAATCTATTTCATCTACTGTACCTATTTTTTTCTAACAACTTTTTATTATATTTTTTTGTGCCCTAATCAAAGAAACTATCAACTTCTACAACTCTTTATAATTTTTTTTTTCCATATTTTTTTGTCATCCTTGCTAAAGTTAAGAAAATAACGTACAAACTCGCAAAACTCCTAATGACTTCCTATGACTACAAACTATTCATCTTCACTCCGAAGATACATTATTGCTTTCACCAGATACATATGCATCCACCGATGTCTAGATGATAGCAATTTGTATTTTGGGAATTCTAACTCTTGGATCAGAAGTGCTTTCTTTGAAACGTGGCTTCCAAGCAGTCATAATGTAGTCTGTATGCGTCCAACTCGGAGAGATAGCCTTATCCTCGCACCAAGAATTCCCTTGTTTTGTGTCCCACCCAGTATATGTTTCTTCATTGGTGTGCTGAAAAGACGTAGGTGTCCAATATTGAAGTTGAATCGAATTGACATGCCCGGGATCTGGATTAGGATTTGTTAGAGCCCGAGCAAGCCAAAATGGACGGAGGTCACCGTCAGCGGGTCGCACAACAACTAAGTAACCTGCATATACATCACGGCCAACACAAAATGAAGGAGGTGGACGATCACGCCTGTGACCAACAAAAGGTGCATCTTCCGCAAACTCCTCACGCATCGTGCCATCATCTAGGTATTGGTCTTCCACCTCATCAGCAATTCGAGAATTTGGCCAAAATCCATCCCGTAATGTCTCATGCACCACAAGTGGAGCATTGAGAGCACTTCTTACACCCTCCCAATATTTCCGCACCGGCTCATTCTTCCTCCTAAACTCGCCAGATAAGTCTTGATTTCCCATTGCCCCCCACAATGCAATGTACCCATCTAAACCCTTGCAAACCTCATCAAAGCAACGCATTTGTTGCGGTGGCAAAGGTAGAGGACTACCCCTCAGTACTTTAGGATGCCCATCTATTGTCTCCTTCCACAAGCGAATCCCCCCACCTCCTTTTGGCAACCAATCCACATCGGTACAAAGGATCTTGTACTGCATCAATGGCCACCCATTCGAATCCTTATAAAACTTGAACTGTTGCGCTTGAGAATGACCCTGTAGAGAATCATCGCCTGTATGCAAATACCCATCCACAAATCGCTTAAAATCAGGAACCTCCTCAATGAGATGAGGAATTACGGGTTGCGTTTCACAATCCATAAAAGACCATCAACCTTGGAAGTGTAGGGTAGTCATTCGTCTTCAATTTAGTGCTCCAACGACCAAATAGAGCATCAATGTCCTCATGAGTGTGTCCAACAATGAGGAAATTAATGTATATCTCTCGAAAAATAGCTCTGTAGACAAGGAGAGAACAAAATGCAAACACCCACCGATTCTTGTTGTCGCCAGAAGCGTTGTCAAGTTGAAGAGTCAATGTTGGAGGAAGAGGTTGAGCTTCCACCAACACTTCAGGGGGGGACCCGAGGGAGTCCGTACAAATCTTTGAGCCTATTAACAAAGCCTCTGTCAATTCAGAACGCTTTGCTCCTACAAACAATTGACGAGATGAATGCTTCGGTTGTGACTCTAGATATCGCAATAATTTTGCAATGGACCCAATAGTATGGTTGGAGTCTGTTGGGAATATGTCCAAGCCATAGTGTGCATATCGCACATCTCCATGACCATGAGCAATCATGCCCGTAACAGCGACAAGCATCTTCATGAAAGAATCATTTTCCTTACTCTTGTGAGAGTAATGAGGAGAAGCAGTCTTGGAGTGATCCATCTTGTCATGGATTATAGTGAGAACCTTGTCAGGATACATCTCAGACATTGAACGGTTTCCATAGTACAAGTCCCTATGCGCCTTCTGTCCCGATAGGTGCATTCTCAATTTGTTAGACCACACGTCTTGTGCTCGCGAACGTGGAGTGCAAGCACTCTTAAGTTGCCTATATCTATCGCACATTCCACAACGAACAAAACTATCGCCTCTAGCCTTGGGAGCATATTCAGGAAAAGATTGACGACGAATGTTGCTCAATCCACTAGTCGAAATATGTTGCAATTGAAGTGAAGAATTGACATTGTTGATCTGTGGCAACTTGTCCTTCCAACGAAATGCAGACGGTAGGACCATAGAGGGGACTTTCTCCCCAGACTCAAGGGTCCTCGACTTGTGGGGCATCGTGTCCGCTTCATTCTCCACTAACAATCGAAGAGTTGCTGTTGCTTGCAAAGTGTATGTCCGAGGTTTTTTCATTCCAAGGTTGCCATGATGCTCCGGTTTTTGGTCATCTTTTGCCATCTTCTTATATCTATAAAAGGCAGCCTTCGATACTCCATGGATGGTGCACCAAGCAATCGAACAAATTTCATGGTTTGCCAAGGTGATCATGTCCCTTCCATTGGAATCAGTGTGGGTTTGCTTGTGCACGTCAAGCAGACGTGACTTCCGCCAGAACACTCTACCATCAATATGAAGTAGAGACCGAACGGCTTGAATCTGACCTCGTGGAAATGGTTGCAAGCAATTCTTCTGGCAACATTTCATACTAGAAACATCAGCAATTGCTTGCTCTGTGAGGAGGGCTTCTTTCTTCGGGAGATTGGTAGGCTCAGTCCTCTCACGTGAGTTTTCATAGGAACGAACTCCAGTCCGAACACGCCGCCTTGAACCGTTTGAAGAGACTGCAGTATTAAAGAGATGCGTTTGTTCGTGGTCATATAAGCTGGCACCATTAAGGTAGACCTTGGAAATGTGCCAAGAGTGCATGGACCACATCCACTCCGACGGAACATCTGCCTCACACAAAGACTCTGCAATTTGAATTGCAACCCGGTCATCACCGAGTGGCTGCCCGTCCATGTCAATGACGAGATCTACATCAACATTATGACAAATTCCTTTTGCCACCTCTACCCCCTCCTCATTTTTGAGTGTGACGCATTTGGTATACCAAGAAGCTCGAGGAAATCCCTCGCAGGCTGCGACACCCGGCGGCAAAGTTGGCACTGGAACTGTAAAGTCGTTGGCATCTGAAGTATCCATTCTGCGCATGAAAGAAAACCAATTAATTCATACTGTTGTGAGTATCCTCGAGGCGAGGATAAAAATTGTGTACGACACATTCACAAAATGAGAAACAAAGTTGCCTCCACAGGAGTGAAAACTTGAAAACCATTTTGTGATCAACTATAATAATCCATCCATCAGGACTGAAGAAGTGGAAATGCGAAGAATTAGCAGAACAGTACCATAAAACAGAATTGAATCTAATATCTTTCCATTCCTTAGAATAAATAAGAACATGATTACATAATCTCTTGAACACACATCTGAAGGAGTAAGATAATCAAAGGTATCTTCGCATCGAAGATATCACATGGAAACGATTGAGAGATATTATGCATTCCCACACACGACATTAGAGTGTCAGAGTGATAATGCATATCAACTCTAAATATCATCATAAATGTCTATGAATGTCTATGCTTGTCTATGGTTAGCATTCACATACTATGCATGTTTGTCATTATCCTCGAGCCGAGGATAACTTCCATCTATGTCTACGATTATCGTCATGTCTAGGATAACCTCCACGCATGTCTGTGATTATCCTCGACTCGAGGATAATCTCCATGCATGTCTTGAATTAACGTGGAGTCGAGGATAGTCTCGATGCATGTCAGTGATTATCCTCGGCTCGAGGATAACCTCCATGACAGTCTCTGGTTCTCCTAGAGCCAATAATAGCCCCCATGCATGTTTGTGATTCTCCTCGAGACAAGAATAACACCAATGTATGTTTGTGATTATCCTCGAGTCGAGGATAATCTGAGACATGCATGTCTGAGATTATCCTCGACTCGAGGATAACCTCCAACTGTGTATGTCTGATGTTATCCTCGAGTCGAGGATAACCTCCATCCAACAATGTCTGCGATTATCCTCGAGTCGAGGATAATCACAGACATGCATGTCTCAGATTATCCTCGACTCGAGGATAACCTCCATCCAACAATGTCTGCGATTATCCTCGAGCCGAGGATAACCGCCATGCATGTTTGTGATAGATAAATGTATTGTTCCGAAATTCACGGCGTAAAAATTGGTTGTTCTTTACCGAAACTCACATACGGGGGACAACCTTTGAGGCGTGACACCGGAATTTTCAATACTCTAAGAATCGTAGGTCTATGCACCTTTGCTTAAATCTAAGGAGAAACAGCAGGAATCTAGAATTCAATGAGAAGGGAAGAAGGGAAATAGAAGAACTTACGACAACCCGTCCGAAACTAAGCCACCTACTCACATAAACAGGTAAATGAAATGCAAAACATAAGTTCCAAGGCAGTGCGGTAGCAATGACTGCAAGAGGCCGCGGAGGAGGGAAAACTGGGAACCAGGAGAGAGAAAATGAGGTGCTCGAGGATGAGAGACAATGCACATACTAGCGGGAGAATATGAGCGAGAAATACAACGGCATTTGAATTGTTCATGATTTTCAGGACGTAGGGGAGAAGTACCTCCTCGGATTAGGGGTCTGTGGGCGCTTAATTACCCACCCTTGGTAATTAATCGGACACAACCAGGTTCTAGGGGTTAACTAAATTCTAACCTAACGGGTGACTAAGCGTCGGTCCATTGTGCCTTTCAAGCAATGGATCTTCCTTACTAAGTTCCTAGTTTTCGCAGGTAACAGTGGAGTTGCCCCCAATTGGCGAGGGAATAGTTCGGGCTAACCGTCCCCTAACGGAAGCCTATGCGAACTACCACCGAATCTTTCCTAATCTATGGGAATCTAAGGCTAATTGACCCTTCTTAAGACTGGGGAGGGATTTACCTAGGTCCCTTCCATGGTTTCCTGAGTTAATTGGGTCTTTTCCTAATCTAAGTTATCTTTTTCCTTAATTTAATTTATCCTTTTTTCCTAATTTAATTTCTTAATTTAATTCCTAATTTAATTTCTTAATTTAATTCCTAATTTAATTTCTTAATTTAATTCCTAATTTAATTTATCTTTTTTCCTAATTTAATTTCTTAATTTAATTCCTAATTTAATTTATCTTTTTTCCTATTTTAATCTTCTAATTTAATTTATCTTTTATCTAATTGAATCTTCTAATTTAATTTATCTTTTATCTAATTTATCTCCTAATTTAAGTTGTCTAATTTATCTCCTAATTTAATTTATCTAACTTAGTTGCTTGTATGGGCCACTCCTATGTATGAAATGGGTTTGGATACTTCGAGTCCTATTTGATAAACTTCTATGTCTAACTCAAGGCTCCCTAATCCCTATTTGCTAATCAGAATTATTCACTATCTAGCAGAGTCTAACGTAAATTAGAAGGGAAAAAAAAGAGACACCGGAGATTTGTTTAATGACTCACCTGATCGCCGTTAGCATGTGCGGCATCCTCCTCCATACCTCCAGCCGCGTGCTCGTATTCCATAGTCGACACATATTTTGACGTAGTAAAATGCCAACGGCTTAGTCCTCGGCGAAGTGGTACACCCTAAAGACCTTTAATGGTCCCTTCCTTACTCCTTGCCTCTTCTCCTTTTCTTTCAACACTATTCCTACCAACCCTTTAAATGAGACCTTACACCATATGACGCTAATCTAATGGAAGAATCACCTATTCCCTTACGTCGTCATTTCGGTGTCATCCTAATCTCCTTCCTAATGGTTGTAAGAAGCTTTTGAGATTTCCTACCTAATCCTATGACGCAACACTATTTATCGTCTCTCCCTTCCTCCCTTCCTATAACTACCCCCTTCCTAATCTTGTCATCATTGTGTGAGGTGGCTTGTTGGTGAGGGACTTTGAGAGGTTGTGCAGGTTTGGACGCATGGGATGGCGACTTCTCTTCCCCCCTTCTTCCTTTAGCCTTGAGTTGGCCTTTCGTTAGTCTTTCACTAGACCCCGGTTTCAATCTTAGTGTGATAAAAACCCCAAAAAAAGGTGTGGTGGGGCCCCGCAGGGCATCGTCCCGTAGTGCTGAATTTAGTTGAGGTGAGGATTTATCCTTTCACCCACCCCCCTTTTCTGGACTCCCCGCCCAAGCTCCCTGGACTCCCCGACTCCCCAGCCCAAGCCCCCTGGACTTCCCAGCCCGAGCCCCCTGGACTCCCCAACTCCCCACCCAAGCTTCCTGGACTCCCCGCCCAAGCTTCCCCGACTGTGCCGGTACTGTTGCCGGTAATGTTGCCGGTACTGCTGCCTGGCTGGCTGCCGGTCCCGCTGCCGGGCTGCCCCGATACTGGTGTTGGTGGCTGGTCTGGCGCTGGTTTCTCTCTCCTTCCTAAATTCCTCCTCTCGGGTTCCCGTATGGGAACCCACTCAACTAAAAACTAAACTGGATATTGCTTTTTGTGGTCAGGGTAAAACAGGGCTGGACTAAAGGTGACGTTTTTGAGGGCAGAGCTTCGCCGTTAGGAGATAAACTGAGAGTTAGCCCCGCTATCCTATGGGGGTTCTTCCGCCTTTCTACCAACTAGGGGGTATCTTGGGAGCTAAACTTTAATCTTTCCCAAGAAGATCTTGGGAACTAAACTTTTGGAACTTAGACCTTCCCGGGTCCAAAGCTTCGCCGTAGGATCGGTTTTAACACCAACTTTAGGACTTGCCAAGGCTTGGGATTCAAAGCTCCGCCGTCTAGGACTCATTTTAACACACTCTTTAGGACTCAAAGGGTCACAAGGTCAAAGCTTCGCCGTCCCCCGAAGGGTGGGGTCCACACAATCAAGGGAAAGGGTTACTAAGGTTAGATCTCCTTCTAAGGCACATGTACATGTAAGGTAGTAACGTTAGAGACTTTATGCACCAAAGGCCCCCCAAAGCGGCATCGCTAAGGTACGGTGGGGGGTTACTCTGGGGTTAGTGCACGACACAAGATAAACTTCACCAAAGACTCTTCAAATGGGACCAAAAGAAAGCCAAAGAAAGCACACAAAGTACATACGTACAAGAAGAAGGACTCCAAGGACCTTTAAAAGCTGCAAATAGAACAACAACGAGAGCCAAAAGTGCTCCAAAAACACCGTAGAGGTTTTTTGGCCTAAATGCCAAAAATTCCAAGATAACTTGGACCCACGGACCCAAAACAAGTATTGGGGGTGTTTTGGGAGAGAGAAGGGCCCCCTTTTATAGGTTTCCAAGGGCCCACTCTCCCCCTCGACGAGTAACCTCATCCATCCGGATTTTCATCCAACTTTGAGATTTTCACCTAATCTTGGGTTTTACGCTGGTCCTAGTTTCTAACTTTTGGAGTTTAGCTTGGAATTGCAAATGGATTGCGCCAATGGCTTCAGAATGCCATTTTTAGCCTAAAGGACCCCCTACCCCCTATTTCTATCACAAAAAAACCCTCGGAAACTAGTGCCAACTGGAGCCAATTAAAAGGGTAAAAACCTAACTTTGGGGGTTTACCTCTTTTGGCTTGGTTAACTAGCTAGGGTTGTTGGGGAGGCTCTAGGGAGTAAGAAAAGGCTCCTTGATGTCTTCGTTCGGACTTCATACGCTCCCGGGACGCCGGTCAACCCCGCAAAGATCCTGCCGTAAATATTAATTGGGGGGATGTTATCAGTTTCGGCTGCTTCCCGCTATTGGAACTCCATGAATTTTGTCGGGGCGCGTTATTAACATAAAAGATGCTAGTCTAATTTTTAGTGAGATTTTACCACGGCCTGGGTATTTCCTATGAATTTCCCAACGTGGCCTTTGGCGGTTGACCGCTCGGAAAAAGATCCTTTGGAGATCAGAAAAAACCGAGACTTTTTGGGGAACCTCTCATGGAGTCCCCCAAGCCACGTGCCAAGTCTTGGGCTATTCTGGCACACAGTTGGTGGCGAGGTGAAAACTGACTTCGGTTGAATCACCGGCAGTCAGGGAATCTTTCACATGTGAGGGAATCTTGGCGAATGGGTTTTGCCGTGGATGTCCCGACATGTTCCAGATCCGAGAACACTATCCGGCGGCTGTGGATTCCTCCATGCGGCCTGTCTGGGACAAGTGACACCTGCAAGCTAACAAATTGGATTCCTAATGTTTCGTTGGTGGAATGGGGAAACTAAAACCTATCTTTGGAGATTTACGTGGGGACCTCCTCCACTCTCCTAAGACTTAATTTAGCCTATCATGGTCACATGCACTAGGGTTTTGGGCTATTTTGGGTAAGTTCCTAGTAGCCCTGTTGTTTCCTACTAATTACGGGTTCTAACCTATATACAAGTGGGTTTTATGGGTAATCTATGGATAAAAGGCTATTTATGACCAAATGCTATACTGGTACGTGACATACCTATTTTGGTTCTACACTCTTTTTTGGGCTTTTTGTACTACTTTATACCTTAATTTGTAATAAACTAAAAAAAAAGAAAACAATGAGTCCCAAGTGACGAATTTGGGGCTCACAGGGGCCGTTGACATTCTCATCGCCCAAATAATGACATCGATGAATAACAACGAAGGACCTTTTCAATAATAGAAATGAGATCTCACGTAGCCGATATTTTTTAGATTTAAATAGGGGGATTCATAGTTCGTGGAATTTTTGGCAGTCACCCTTTCTCGGAAAATGTGGAAATATTCTTTGAAAGCACAGCGGAATTTCGGATTTGGCAAATTTGGCAATTCTTACACCAGCCGCCAAACAACCTACTTTTTAAAATAGTTTATTCTAATGTGTGATTTAGATGAATGTATAGGGCTATAAACAGAAATGTACTCAATGTAAGCTTTCAATAGGGAATGAAGTTAGGGCTTATAGGGTTTAGGGTTTAGGTTCATGATTTAGGGTTTAGGACTTTAGAGTTTATTGGTTTAGGAGCAATAACAAAGTCTTCACGAAATGTAAATTACATGTTCACAAATTCAATGTTCTTAAACATTGTGATTTTGCAAATTATATTGACAATTCATATTTTTTTGGGAAATTCCAATAATAAAAATTTCAAGGATGTTTCTTATTTAAAATTTATTGGGTTTAGGATATTTTTTAAATACAAGCGGATGATTAAACATAATATTTTTAGTTTCAAATATTATTTATGTCAACTTATAAATGATCTCCAATTTTGTGGGCTTCTAAATGACTGTACACGTTCCGAATTACCCAAAATATTGCACAATCTCTAATATAATGTCAGAAAAAATATACACAAGTTTGAGCTCCTTTTTCCAAAACAAAAAATAATGTATAATTGTGAATTTCATAACATTCAATTCTATAAAATGTAGTATTGGTTATATTTTATTTTCCATAATGTTGTAACACATTCTAAGGAATTTGCATTGATAGAGGAGCACATTAAATATTTGCTATTCTTCTTGTAAAGCACTACAGAAACCAAAGAAGAAATGAAGCCATTGATGCTGTACTTTATAGAATTAAAATCACAGAAGCTTAAAATTTTAATGAAGATAACTACAGAGGAACAAAAAAATAATGTACTAGTTAAATTATGATAAAATTTGGAAAAATAATGATTCTTCAACATAGTTTATTATTCTATTCAATTGTTTTTTAAATTAGAATGATTCAGGGGAAAAATCTAAAATTTGCAGAACATTGTAAAGAAGTACAATAAAAAAAAAAGCCAAAATCTTTTATGAAGATGAAGGAAATAAAAAACAAATGTTTAAAATATTTCAAAAAAAAGTTGGATAATTGAACTATACAAAGTAGGACCTCTATTTTTACAAGCGTGGTAATTCATAACAAAGTAAAAAAATTCAAAGATTTTTGTTCTAAGAAGTCATGATGTCCACCTCCATGGCTTTCCAAGCCATGATTTGAAGCATAATTGGCTTCAAATGAGACTACTTTGTTAGTACATTGAATGAATGACGGACTTTGCATTCATTTGCTACCAATCATTAGTATTAACCCCTGGCATCATAGTTTAGAGACTTGAACCACTTCAATGTCTCATAAATAATAATCATCAGAGGTTCATCTCCTACAAATGAATGTATTAGAATGTATCTTATACAATGACTTCCTAAATTGTATGAAAATACTATACTCTACAAGTTTTAGAAATTCTTTACATTTTTTGTTCTTAAACTACATAATTATTCAGAAAGTACTAGTTATGTATGAATGAAAAGCCTATTTTCTAACTACTATGAACAATTTTGAGTGCTATACTTTTATAATTTTGTCATGATAACTTTTCAATAAACAAAATATTGTATCAAACTAATTCTTAAAATATTTAACATAGAATTAAGAAATAAAACAAGCCAAGTGTACTTTGTACTTTAAAAATTATTGTAAACTCAATGCACAACAATCATGGAATTATAAAGAAGACAGTGAAGTGAGAAAAAATGTAGAAGTTTCATTTTTTTCTCACTCTACGCTAAACTTTATTCCATAAATACAGAAATAGTAGTTTCTTAAATTAGAAAACAAGAATACTTAATTTTAATGTTTTGTTGTGAAGTACCTGACAAATGGCATTAAATAAATTCAGAGAAGAATCATAAATTCAAGTTCAAAATATTTTCAAATTCTACATTTTTATTTTTTGTCCCATTTAATGGTTATTTCATACCTATTATAATGTTGAATCTGTAAAAAATGGTGTTTAGACCTTCATGGGTTAGACTCATCTGTAATGTAAAATTCTTTATAATTTTATAATAAAAAAATGGAATTTTTTTTTATTACTTGATTATTCTTTAATTCATGACAATACTTTAAAATGTTTAATTAAATTTACTGAACTTTGTATTTCATATAAAATTTTAGTATACAGAATGCCAAAAATGTAATGTTAGCTTTGAATACGGTATGAAATTTGGGAATTGTGTTTGAGCATACAAGTTGTAAAGATGCTTCAATTGATTCATTTGAAACTTAGAGTGAATTCTAAGAAGCTCAAAAAATACGTTGGTCATTTTGAAGTTTTCTTACATAACAAATAAGAAATACAATTGATTAAATATTATTCAAATTTGTTATGGAAAACCCCAATGGATATGAAATTTTATCCTTGATTTTTGGGGTTAGGGAAAGTGTACATTAAATGAAAAAGTCTAAAGAAGATGAATTAGGGGACTGGAAGATATCATATTCACTTTGGACAATGTTTGATACATGTGTTCAACATCTTTTGTTCCCATCATGTGCATTTTTAGCCTTCTTTAAAACCTTAACCCCTAAACAATGCCGAGGCTTTTTATTGTTCAATGAATGACAAACAATCTTGCCGTATAGGACAGAAATGTAACTATCCATTTTCTAGAATTTAGCCAGGGTGAAAAGAAAGATCATCTACAATAGTTTGTTTTTCAAGTAGTATTTTTCCATTTTTATAAGCCAACAATTCAGATGGTGATAAAACAAATAATTTTCACGATGACCAGCCTGGGATTCAAAAGTTAATTTTTCTTTTAAAGCAACATTTAGAATGCCCAAATGTCATGGTGTATAATTTGTGGTTGAATATTCAATTCTTCAAAATCAAATGCCATTTCTTTGAAAAATAGGGAACTGTAAAAACTTAATTGGATGAAGTTCTGTTACATTCTTTAGCCCATAATCAATGCCAAAGGCCATTTTCTGGTCATTGAATGACAAGGAATCTCTCCGTGTAGAACGAAAATGCAACTATTCATCCTCTAGAATGTGTGTGGAAAGGAAAGATCATCTACAGTACTTTGTCTTCCAATTAGTACATTTTGATTTTTTTAAGCCAACAATTCACACAGTGACAAAACAAATGATTTTTTTCAGGATCCGCCCATTGTTTAAGGTTGTAAAACACATACGTGTATAGGATCTAAAGCTTAGAAGAAGTAGTTTTGAGGAGGCAAGTCCGGCGTTGTTCATTCGGCAAAGGATATAACTTGAGAATTATTTTGCTTGGCAAAGTAGGTTCGGGGAGGCTGGCAGCTAGGGAAAGTAGGTTCGGAGGAGCCGTAGGTTTGACGAGGTAGGTTCGTCATGGCCCAAAGCTCGAGAAAGTAGGTTTGGGGAGGCTTGGAACCCGGTTCGGCTAGTCGCCCCTCCCCACCAGTGTGTTCTCCCCACCAGTTGTGTACGCGGGAGTTTGTGTGCACAGTCTACAGTGCAGACGTTTTTGTTTTTGGAGGATTGAGTGTAGTGCACAAGCGCGGGTTTCGAGGGTTGAGTGCAGTGTACAAGCGCGGGTTTCGAGAGTTGAGTGTAGTGCACAAGCGCGTGGAGGATTGAGTGCAGTGCACAAGCGCGAGGATTGAGTGGTGTGCGCGTGGAGGATTGAGTGCAGTGCACAAGCGCGAGGATTGAGTGCTGCGCGCGTGGAGGATTGAGTGCAGTGCACAAGCGTGTGTTTCTTGAAGGTTGAGTGTAGTGCAGCGCGGGTGTTTCAGCCGAGTTTGGTGGTCGAGTGCAGCGCGGGTTTTTTTCCGACTTTAGCCCAGTTTGGCGGTTTGAGTGCAGCGCTGGTTTTCTTCCGACTTCAGTCCAGTTTGGCGGTCGGTTGCAGGCGCAGGTTTCTGCAGTCGGTTGGAGGCGCGCGTGGTCGATTGCAGGTGCGGGTGGTCGAGTGCAGGCGCGGTGTGCAAACAGAGGTTTCGTTTCTGATTGTGAACGCGGGCTCCCATTTTTTGTTGTTTCGTTCGGGTTTCTAGATGCATTGACACAGATTGGGAAGAGTACCAAACTTGATTGCACCAAATTCTGTCATTTCTGGTAAGAATAGTTCCACGGTTGTTTTCTGTACAATGTGTTTTATATGTAATGTTTTTTTGTTTTCTAGTGCCAGGTTCTAGAATTTAGGGTGTTTTTGTTCTTTGCATCTTCACTTTGTAGTTACTGTTCATCTTGTTCTTCAATTCTTCACCTTGTTGCACTAGTATGCAACTATGACTGGCCTAGGGTTTAGAGTTATAGTGTGAAATTTTGGTTTATGTCTTCTTAGATTAGGGTTTGTAATGTGTGCAGGACCCATTGTGAAAGTTTGTGTCACACTAGAAATTGCTACAGGAAGTGTAAAACTAGAATTATTTGAAGGTAAGCAAGTCTTTAGTTGGTGTTTCTGTTGGTTTCAATATGTGATTTCAATTCTGTTTTTAAGCATGTGTTAATTGGATGTGAGATTACTTGGTGTGGTATAGTATTTTTTCAATGTCTGTAGTCAAAATGTGCCTAGATTATTAGTATAACAATTAGGGTTTTCGTCACAATTCTCACCAATTATCGTTGAGTTCACAAGAAAATTATCCTCGGGTCGAAGATAATAGTCACGGGGACAACGGTAAAGAACCCAAAAGAGTAATGCAACTTGACTAAATATTATCCTCGGGTCGAGGATAAAAAGCTACAACGACGAAAGAAAAACAATGTACTTAAATAACAAAATATTATCCTCGGCCCGAGGATAAAACAAAAAACAAAACATGAATCCAATATAATTGAATTAAAATATGATACACTTATCCTCGGCCCGAAGATAACAACAAAAACCATAACACCAATATAACAATCACATTCAAATAAGAAACACTTATCCTCGGACCGAGGATAATACAATAACAGATATGACACATCATAATTAAGACAGTGTCATATGCATAGTCAAATGATTCATATACGTTATCTTTGACCCGAAGATACTTAATCAAAACAGTCAGTCTCAAATATAATTTAGGAGATAATTTTGTTTTAATGTCGGCTGAAGTATTTCAAATTAAATACAAAACATTTATCCTCGGTTCGAGGATAAAATCAACCAAAGAAAACACAATATTATATAACCGAATAACTATCCTCGGCTCGAGGATAAAAACATCTACAGAACCAAGAAAATAATATAATGATATGAGAATAACGAACATTTATCCTTTTCTTGGACGATATTAAACCGTAGTTGTGACCTACAAATAAAATGTGTAGATTGATCACTCCGTTGTTATGATGTTTATCCTGGCATAATCATTTTTGAGTGATATACCATCTTTCCTCTGTTATCTTCGATGCGAAGATAAAAGTCAAATTACTACTCTGATGTTCATGGTTTACATTGCACAGAATCGTACCAACATGGCTACAGACTCGGACTACGACTACTCAAACACACTCCCGTTTCTGGAGCCATTTAGCAAGTGGGTGGATGAGGAGCCCTTCATAACGGAGATGCCAGAGCTCTACGGCAAGCTCTGACAATTCAAAGCCGTTGTCGACTCCTGGACATTCGGTGTCAACCAGTCCAAGGACTACATCTACCTCCGTCACCGAGTAAAAGACACCGGGATGTACGTGAACTGGAACCTGAGTGAGAAGGTCGCACTCGTGGAGAACCACCAAGACAAGTACATTGTCATCACCCTGCAAGGGCACGACAACGCGGGAAGGGAAACAAAACATACCCATTCCATCGTCTGCCATGAAGATGACAATGTGGGAGTTTTCGACTTCGACAACCTCATCGCCGACTTGCACTCGGCAAACCTCGATACCTTGGCAGAAGACTTTATTTCAAGGTACCACCCCTGGGTCAGAAGGAACGCCAGGACCACGTCTAGGAAAATTGCGTACATGTTCCATAAGCTCACGGAGCACGCAAAGGAACATGTCCACAAAGGACCTGCTCGAGCGAGTCACGGTCCAGGTCAACAAAGGCAGGACACTGCCACTGAGACCAAATCTGCGTCGGGAGTGCGTGGCCGCACAGGGAGTAGAGGAAGTGGGAGAGGAACCGCCCGCGCTCAGGCCTAGAAAAGGAAGAACCCGGACACCAGTATCGGCGAGCCGAGTGACAAGCGCAGGAAATCTATGGCGGAGAGTCGTCCAGCAACCGCTGGCAGTTCAGGCTCTATACTTACGAATGTGAATCCGAGGAAGCCAACAGATAGAAAGCCAATCGAAAAACATGAAGTCGCTGGAGCATATCAATCAGATTTCTGGAAGGAAAATGGCAAGTGCTTCATTTTTCATCCCCAGATCTTCACCGTAGACATCAAACAATGCTTCCTGGCCAAGGAAAGATATATTATTCGGAAGCTAAAAATGAGAATGGTGTTTGAGATGAAAGACACCCTCGTTCATCTCGGCTCAGAGCAGCAAAGACAAAAACTTTGCTTGACACCTGTAGATGCCAATAAGAAACTTCTGAAGGAGCGTCCGAAGGATTGGGATTCTATCAAGAACGGAGGCTTCTACATCATCAATGGCCAGCACAGTGTCACAGCAGCCAAAATGCTACAACAAGGAGGATGTTGTGAGATTCGGAAGATCGAGTTGCAGACGTGGGAGGCTATAATCGTTTGGACTAGAGACCCGAAACAGCTCACAGCTATTTCAAAATGGTGCAATGCCTCCAATCACCTCGTCCACAGTCAGCCAACGTGGGGGAACCAAATTTCCGCGTGCAGGCAGGTTTGGAAGGAGCTCAAGCGGCCTACCAACATCGAGAATGAGGGATTGGTGAGGCGGAACAAAGCCGTCTACAACCTTGCAGCATACAAGGTAGGTCCTATTATCTTCGAGGCGAAGATAAAATGTAGATGTTCATGATCTAGCTAGATGTCTTCATGTATTGCCTGTACAGGTTTTGTAATCTGGTTTTCTATGTTTTGTGATGTATATCACAATTATCCTCGGCTCGAGGATAATGGTCAGAAAAACTGTACGCAATGAGCAATGAGCTGACTTCATTGAATATTCATCTCCACAGGACTTTGTCGACGCTGTCATGATCCGGTATGGCAGCATCAACCCTGACAAGGAGGGAGCACAGGTGAAGTTCGCATCGGATGTCAAGAATGAAATCCGAATTATTACCTTGGCCGATGAGACTTACCAGATGTAGGAGGAATTCCTCCAAAAACACATGGAAGGATCACTGATTGATCTTGTGACGCGCAAACCATTCAAAAGCGCGAAGACCTTCAACGAGAAGAATTTCTTATTGAAGAGGGAATTTTTCAAGCACATGGGACACTTCACAGACATTGATCTGAAGGATTACGTCCTCCATCTGCTTGGGAGAACAGAAGGTCGCACACGGGACTACTCGAAGGTCTCAGTGGGCGCTTCAAAGATATTGTGCGAGGACAATTATAAAGCCGAGCACTGGGTAGAGAGGAGGAAGCGAAAGAAAGTCATCATGGAGGAATTCATGGCCCTCGATAAGTCCTTAAAATTCAAGGACAGACATGGGGAAGTCATTGACGTGGCGTGGAAGCAATGGAAGCGCGACAACATGTTTTCCTCGGCAACGTGGGATTTCCTCCTCACCGCCCCCCCCAACCAGTTCTTCGTTAAGCGCCTCACCAACGAGGCGAAGAAGAAGACAGCAATAGACTACAAGGACAACCCAAAATTGTCGATGGTCTATAACATGTTCAAGACCTTCTTGAAAATGAAGAAGCGGGTGGAGCCAGTGGGAGGGGATGTATTCATTCGGGGTCACCAATGCTATCCCCAAGCTCTTGTGACCACCCATGTGTGGCCCTATGTCATGAGAGACCTTCGTGTTGTTGTCATAGATTTTCGAGTCCTCCCTAGACCAAATCCAGGATCCGGTGACAGTCCACCGTGCTTGCCATTGCTGAATTTCTTGACAGAGCACCTGAAGCCGGTCATGACTACTCCGGATGTGTGGTTATGGATTATGGGAAATCCATACGACATGGACGCGGCAAAGAAATTTGTGGTGTCGAAGATGACCGGGTACAAAGTCAAGGTGTCCAACTACCTACCTAGTAAGGCCGAGAGGATGGACAACTCGACCAACCGTGCGTTGGCACCCCCAGTGAAGCTCCTTTTTGTATTGAAGAAATGGGATGACGGGGAGCCAAGATATAAGGATGTAGTAAAGAAGGTCTACACCACCGATGACATTCCTTACTACACGGACTTTCAGAAAAACACCGAGGCAAAATATAGAGTCCATGCTAGTGAGCTCAGGATGGAATTCTATATTGACATTCTCTAGAGTTTTGCCGTGACTGGAGAAAACGTCATCGGCATTTACACAGGCTCAAAGTTTATGATTGCTGCCAAGGTGAGACTCCATGTTTTGCTTGTCTTTATCTTCGGCTCGAAGATAAAAGTGTCTTATTGCTGGTTATCTTCGGCTCGAAGATATCTTTGTCTGTTAGTGTTGTATTATGTGCTAACTTACTCGATGTATATTGTATGTTCGTGTGTTATCTTCGAATCAAGGATAAAGACTCAAGGGTGGATAATGAGCATTAACGACTGCTTGTTCTTCTGTAGATGTATGGTCTCTATTATTATGGCCTTACTGATCGGCATGCATCCCAAAAACTTCGAGAAATGGCGAAGTATGGCAGTAAATTAGACATCAATGATTTCTGCCATGAAAACTCGCCATATCTCCCAGGTTATGAACGTCCTCGTAACCTTCAAACTCCAGATGTGGACTCGGAGTCCACCCCCTCTATTGATGGCAATGCGGGAGCCTCAAGGGCAGATCAGGATTTCCCAGGTGACGAGGGTGCTTCCAACCTCGGCATCAATGAATATGGAACAAATACCAATATTGTTCGAGGAGGAAATGTGGAGCAGGGCCAGGGCCAGGGCCAGGTACAGGACGAGGGCCCCGAATCCGCCTCCAAGGGAATTGATGACGCGGGAGCCGGTATGCGGAAGGAAAAGAAGATCAGAAAGAAGCCCTTGGAAAAGATCATACCAGACATCATAATCAGCGACGTCGAGGACTCCTATTCCGATATGGAGGATTTCAACTATAATTGTCCGGATGATGGTGGCGCGGGTCCGTCACGGGAAACTCATGTTCCTCTCCGACCTGTGAAGCAGGAGCTTAAGGATTTCTGGAGGCAAAGAGAGGAGAGAAAGGCCTTCAAGAGGGTAGAGCAGTCAAGAAGAAGGGAAGAGGAGCTGGCGGAGAAGGAGGCATTGAAGAGGGAACTAGAGAAATTGCGTGAAGAGAATGTTTCTCTGAGAACGCGATTACAAGACCCCTCTGCCTCTCAACCTGATGCGCAAGACGTTGGTGGTGCTCCAGAAGCCACAGGTCACCAGACCGCCGATCCCATCGGTAAGGATTATCCTCGAGGCGAAGATAATCCTCTCCCACCTACCAAAGACGATATTGCTCCCCCTTCTCCTCCTCCAATGGAACAAGAGCAGGGGATTAATCTTCCAGTGGATAGACCAGATCCACAGATCCAGGAAGAGAGAGCTCCCCCCGAAACTGGGACAGAGGGAGCTGATTATCCTTGCCGCGAGGATAATTTGAGTGAGCCCCCTGCATTGGAGGCACAAGCGGAGTCGGTCTCGGAGACACAAGAGGAGCAAGAGGTTGTTCCAGATCCCATCCCTCCTCCGCCTGAGCCGTGAGTACCGGAGGTGGAGATAGAGTTTGAAAATCCCCCGGATGACGACGACGAGACTGTAGACTACGGGGAATATTTGGATGAGGACGCCGGAAACCTGGAGTTCGATCAGGTACACTCCCCTCCATCATCAAATCCCTACGATATTTCGTGATTGAGTCTATCGAATGTGATGTAATGGATGTTTGTTTTGGCTTCCATCATATTCATATTCCCAGTGAGAGACTCTCATGCCAATTCCTTCTGTCTGACAGGAGGGAGTGGACAGTCTCTGATTGTGAAGCGTGGACGGACTGCCACTCTGTGACTGCGTTTGTAGCATAGTGTAGATACCGCAACGGACTGTAGTTGGTACTTGTATACAATCGGCTAGAAATTAACGAAACCGTTAGACCGGGTGTATCATAAATTATTTTGAAATAAATATATGTCAAACTTCTCTTCAATGCGTGTAGTGTCTAATGAATTGATATTGCCCATGTTTGTGCCCAGCGCGGACAACTTAGAAGTGTGCACTTCCCGTTGGCACTCAAACAATCACTTAACGGAGGGGTTCTGCAGTCGCTTAGTGGGGTTCAATGCTTTTCACCATTTTATGGGTCGCCTGATTCTGCCTTTCAACAGGTAACTACATCTCTTTCGTGTTGTGTTTGATCAGGTAGTAACGGCAGGTCGAAAAAACAGAGTGCCGCGGAGTGTGTCCTCGTTAGTGGTCCAACCGCGACAAAAGTGGTTGAATATCGTGTTCGATTTGAACGGAGTGCTGTGTGAGAGCTAGGGTCAAGGGCCCCATAAGAAGAAAAAACATTATACAGTCCGAGATAATGTATTCTCCCATCGAACCCCAACCCTCATTGGGACGAAGGCCGTCTTCGTTCGTCCCAATGTGCGCGAGTTCTTAGACGAGGTTTCTAAGATTTCGAACCGCGTCGTAGTTTGGAGCTCCATGTTCAAGAAGACGGTGGAGCCCGTTGCAAGTTTCCTCTTCCAGAACTGCAAGGCTCCCTACCACATTCTAGGTCAGGACAACTGTAGGAGGGTAGAAACCTCCGAAGGGAAATTTCTTCATCAGGCTGGGAGTCTGTGGAAGACTCTGCTCTTCAAAGTGCTTGATGAAGAATTGTTCCTAGACCCACAGGATCCCAACTCCTTCAACAAGGACAATACCATTCTCATTGATGATTCACCGCAAAAGGGCATCCTCAATGAGAACGGGAATTGCATATACCTTGAGAGTTGGAACCCGTACATGCGTGGAGACAATGTGCTCGTCGGCACTCTCATTCCGTGGTTGAAGAAACTACACAAGGAGTGTCCACTCGGACGACTTCATGAGTTCGTAGATCGGAACCGCATAGGTGTGGCGCCCTTGGTCGCAGCAGACGATCAAGCGAATTATATATTGGATGGGATGAGGATGTCCGCAAAGGCATTCGAGTCGCGATTCGTGTTGCGGGGGATGAATCTAGTGATTGAATAAGAGAGACGAAGGAAGAAATAGACTTCTCAGTGTCTCAGTCAATCATAGAACTCGATGTACACTATTTTTGTGAATACGGATTGTTATGTACATTTCATTCTTGTGAATTAGTAAAATTTTGAACTTTTAATCAAGTTTTCTGGCCTCTTCTAGTTGTACTGTTTTGTTCCACATGTGTTTGTCTTCCATGTTGAGTTATCTTTGGGTCGAGCATAATTGTGGGGGATGTGTGTTATCTTTGGGTCGAGGATAATTGTGGGGGATGTTTGTTCACTTCCATTGCTATAGGTCGGAGGATCCATTCTACACTTTCTCCAACGGAGGGAACCACTGACGAGGAGCTTATTGTCTGGATCGGACGTGTCACTTTCAATGAGGTCCGGCTTGATTGGAGGGAGCTTCGTGCCGTCCTCCTATTCTAAGCCTTACCTCTTGGGCTTAGCCACCGATGCAGCTTCGGCGGCCATCGACTTCTCGAAGGGGAATGTGGAGGAAGGCATGGTAGATAGCCCACCTAGTCGGGGTCCCGTGAGGACACCGATTTGCTCACCGTCGTCGATGAAGAGGGCCAGCTCCACCCCAAGTCGATTGCGTTCACAGTTGCCGACTTTGCGAACGCCAAACACACCGCACAGGAAATTGTATGCGGATGACGAAGAGCAGGGTATGGATCCTCGTGTCGAGGATGAAGTGTTGTTGCCGGTGACGATCGCACATCAGGTTGTCCAGAGCGAGGAGCTCAATATAGATCCCAAGGTTGGGGATCGGATAAATGGTGTACCGTTGGGTGCATGCACTACACAGCAGGTACTACGCCACGTAGAGATTCCTATCTCGTTCCCCTCTAAATCCGTGGGCGGAGTATCTTTGCCTTCGACTGTACCTATTTCCCGCCGAACGACTCTTCGAGACATACGGCGGTCAAATTACACACGATCGACAACAACTGCCGATCCGTACATAAGCACTGTGAATAGATCGATACCACGCCCGCCTCCTCGAGGTTCTAGGTCTCTTTCCAATAACGAGATTCCGCAACATGAACGAAAGCGAAAGAGAGAGGCCAAGGATTTAATGATGATGGGGATGTTCAATACTTTCAGCAAAGACAGTGGATCACCCAAGCCTTCACGACGCAAGGATATCTTTAGAGGATTGGCCAAGTTAAAAGCCTTGGAGGCAGCCAAAGAGACAACAAATAGTAGTTCTTAATCCAAGAACGATGGTTTGCTCAGTGATCCTTGTTCATAGTGGTCTTCTTTTTGTGGAAGGATCATTACTATTAATAGAATAGTCATTCATATACAAAAACCAATTTTTAGTAAGGGTGAGTGCTCTCTGTGCACATAGCCTCTACATTTTTACACAAGACATTCAATCATTAGAATTAACAAGATTAGATATACCGGGATTTCATTTCCTAGGAAGTGAAGTATATAGAGAAGTGAGAGAAGTTGATTCAAGTAAATTCATGTTCGTCAATGTAAAGGGACCCACTTTTATAAATATTACATCTTATTACACAACTCATGTGGAATTGCATTTTGCACGTTCACGTTTCTTAATTGTTTTGGTGTGGGATTGCTCTATGCCTTCTAACGATTTGCTTATTTTTATCTTCGCCTTCAACAATTTATCTTTGAATGGAGGAGCCTTAAGTTCTCAAAATGACCATATTGTCTCAATTTAATGAATATGGCCTTAAATTAGAAAATTACTTTTACTTTACTTTTATTGTATTGTGGGAACGGCACATGGCTACAAAAATGTAGTTTAAAATGACATTTATATTATATACAAATAATTAAAAGTCAACTATTAAATTGAGTGTTTTTTTAAGGTGTCCTAAATAAGTGGCCCATTAGGTTCCTTTCATTGTGATTGCACTCTTTAGTCAAAAGCTTGTTGAATTCTTAAAATTTTAGCATTCCATATGTTTTGATACAATGCATCCTATAAATCAAGTTTGTCTTTATACAATCATTCTCAATAGTTTGCATAGTAAAGAAGAACAACTCATTATACTAATGAAGTTTTAAAGCAATAATTGAAGCTACTATTTACTACATCATAGAGATTTAAAAACAAGGTACATGCAAATACCTTTTATATACTTATATCATTTATATTATCTTATAAAATAATTGATTCTATAGGTTTAAACAATATAAATCATATCCAATATAGTCAAGTTGACTTGTTTGGTTTAAACCTTGTGATGTAGGTTATTTTAACCTAATGTGTATAGATTTTTTCCTAAATGTAAAACATGTGACCACTTAAATGGATTTGGTTTTCATTTAGAAATACTTGAGCTTCAAACATGGTTCAATCTTTTGTACCATGTGCACATTAATAATATTAATAAGTAATAGCTTCATCATTATAGATTAAGTTATATAACTGCAATTGTCTAGCTAGGATGTAGATTTGGATAACATATGACTAATTTTTGTTCAATCATCAATTTCATTTATTTTATCTACTATCATATCATTTACCATGTTATTTGATTGAAGTATGATTGAAGTTTTTCTTAAAGTTGAAGTAGATGATCGAAGTTAACACTCAAGTTAACAATGGAAATCTAAGAATTATTGCATCTTGACTAAGACTATTCTAAAGCTTGAAGCATTCATTAGCTACAAGATACAAAACTACAAGTCGTTGAAGCAACTAAAATTCTAAAGACCCATAAGTATCTTTGAAAATTGCTTGCCACATATTTGAGTTGAAGTGAATGAACAAATAAGAAACCATAATGAGACGTTATTCATTAATTTGTCTATTTGTTGATGAAAAATGGAATCTCCTCATACAAGTTCTTTCCTTTTTTTTTAGACTATCCCTTGGGTAGATTTACAAATTATGTACTATACATCATTACTATGTACTACATAGTAGTTGTAATACAATATGCTTCAAAAAAGTGATGCTATAGTAATTTGAATATTTTTTAATTGTTAGCTCTAAAATTTAAAATGTACCCTATAGTAGGTCTTATGTTGTTTTTAACCCCTAAAGGACTAGCTTGCAATTTTTGATTGTATAGAATTTTTGGGCAACGTACTATGAATAGAGATTTACATGTTTTAGGCTGAAATTTTAGTAGAAGGTAGTAGGCAAGGAATATCTTTCATATGCACTAAATTTATGACATTTGGAAATATGAGTCAAAAGTTATAGCCTAATATGTTTTGTTTTTTTCCAACTGGGCAGTCCAGGGAGATAAAAAGAAATCACTTTTTTCATAAACAAAAACTTGAAATTGGTTTTCAAGAGTAATATATGTATAAAGCTTTGAACCATTCCACTTTGATCAATGAGTCAAAAGTTATGAGGGCAATTATGGAATCTCTACTAAAAAATAAACTTTGAAGTCCTTTATCTTACTCAATTTTCAATAATTTTTTAAAGAAAGAAAATTTTAGGATGTCGATTGTTTATTACAACATTGCTACCATTGGGATTGTCATTTTTCAATTCCATAACTAAATTCTTAATAGTTTGTATTTTGAATCATTCTTTACTTCTTTTTACTTACTATTTTTTTCCTATATGTTGTTCAATTCTAAATGATGTGAAAAATTTTAAACATGTATCCAACTTGTCTAGGAAAAAGAATCCAAAGAAGCACCACCATTTTGGACATTTTTTCATAGAAAAGTGAGCTTGTGAAGCATAGCTGCCCTGTTTTTTTGTAGGGCCCAAAAAAAGATTTGAATGAATTTGAATGCTTATATCTTACAATCCATAAGGTGGAAATTTTTGAAATTTTTCCCACATTTTTTCTAACCAGCTTACTACAAGATCCTATAGTTACTTGAATGTGTCCAAAAATGTTTTTTTTCTTCTAAAAGTTGGTACTTGTACTAGAAATGGCAGTTTTGGAGTGTTTTTGGTGAAAACATAGTCCACAAACTTAAGGGGTTAAAGTACGTGCTAGTGAAGTACCCATGGACATTTCATTTCCATTCATTGTTTGCATTGTAAAAATAAATACCACTTAGACCACCGGAAGACTAGGTTCAAGTTTATATTTGAAATTTATGAAATACCTTATTCTCCACGGTCTCAGGGCATCTATAATCTATGGTTATAGGTTCAATTTATTTATAAAATTAGAAAAAACTCAAAATATTTTCAAATTTTCTAAAAGAATTGACCAATTTAAGCTCAACTTTAAGTCACAAAAATAATTTTCAACAACTTAGGTTCCTACTTGGGTTTTCTAGCTCCTTGCTCAACACTTGGATACTAGCTTTTGGTGATTTAAAGCCACCTTACTACTAGTAGTAGTGAACCTACAAAGCTTGCTATTCTAGCTAAATTTTTTTTCTTTTCAAATTACTACATTTGAAGACAAGTCTTGACTCTTGAATAATTAGACCAAAGTTCTCACATGGCAATTTCATTAAATTGCGAAGTTCCGCAACTTTGGTAGTTTTTACAATTTAAATTTGGTGGTCTGAAATGTACAAATGTCCTAAATTTTTTTAAATCTATATCATTCCCAAATGTTTGAAGTCTACACGTGCTATAGATGATGCTTTCACAGTTTAGACCACATAGTCTGAAATCTATAAAAGTCCTAGATTTTTGCAATCTATATAGGTCCTAGATGTCACTTTTATTGTGAAGACTGGGTGGTCTAAAAATGACATTGGGAATACCACCATTTTAATGAAATTTTCCATTTACTTTTATTCTTCCTACTCATTGTACGTGGCAAGAGTTTCTTTTAGAAATGATTTAATCCCTAAATGCCCAAGGCACCATATTTTGGAGTTGACAAAACTTGGAAGTTATTTAAAATCTTACCCAAATACTATTTTGGATAGCTTCTTTTTCATCTAAATATCCTCTAAAGTCTATTTGAAGCACCAAAAATCTAATTTTGAAAAAAATTGTTTATGATATTTCTATTAAAGATTTTGTACAAGGATGTCTATTGCTAATGTTGACTTTTTAGTGATAGAGGATCATAGAGATGAGCCTGTTAAAATACACTAGATCATCATGGGAAAAAATCACATTAGAAATTCATTTAAAAAAATTGTAGAGTAGATTTTGAGAATCCATAAATAGATTATGATAATGCAAGTTATGCCATTTAACCTCATATTTTTTTCATGACTTCAATTTCAGATTTGACATATAAAAAGAGGATTGAAAGATTTTGAATCACTTTCACAATTTGAATACACTCTTGATCAAACATTATAATCTTTCAATCTATAAGTGATATTGTTGTGTTTTCTTTTTTTATGTGAATGATCCACAACAAATCTAGTTTCAATTTATATTGTTACAATTTCTTCTTAAAATAATAAAAATGATCTATACCTAGGCTTTTTGTTTAGTTTTGAACAAACTCTAAGAAGCTTAGAAAATGCCTTGGGCATTTAGGGGTTAAATATGACCTTGCAATCAAGTCCAAATTATATTTTTGAATAGAATTGAATATGATGCCTTGGCCTAACTTGCATTGGAATTGTAATAGTCGCAAATTGCTACACATCAAAGTATGACCAAATGTGTTTAGATATTACAATTAAATTATAATGACCAGGAATACAAAGATGGATGTGTTTTGAAACATGGGCAATGGGTGATTGCAAGAAAGACCGGTCCTATTTGGCGTCACAATTGGAGTGACAGAGTTGGTTTTGGCCGTAACTTTTGGAAATTGAAGCCAATGGACTTGAAATTTTTATGGAAGATTGCTAACTCAAGAAACATGAGATTTGTTATTTTTCAAAAAAATTGAAAAATAATGTTATAATTAAATATCAATTTAGCTAATTTGTCACACTTTGCAGTTTAGGGTTTTTTAGTACTGTGAAGTATCCAAAAAACATGATATTCACTTGACTTTTTTGTGGCCTATTCCCACACTAGATGGACATGTGACCACCAAAGGGAATTAAAAAAAACACAATTCTTTGTCCTCCACATGCATGCAAATAGGGGTCCCTTGTCCATAGCACTCCAAACTTTCATGATGGTTTCAACTTTTAGTTTTTGGTGAAATGTAATCACTATCAAGTCTTTATAAATGGCCAATTTTTAGTTTTTTTTTATTCATGATTTTCTAATTTTTATTAATTTATACTTAATTTTATCTACTTTCTGTGACAAACTATCATTTTTTTTAGTAGTATTGTTTCAGTATGATAAAGTACTCAAAAGTATTACTGGCTGTTGATTTTTCAGATCAACGGCTGAGATTGCTCCATTTTGTAGTACTCCTAGTACTCGATAGAAAAAACGCAGTTTTTGACCAAACGCTACCAAAATCGTTCGGTCTTTCTTGCAATCACCCCAATAGGAGAAGGGATTGATGAATCAAAGGAAATTTTCAAAATGTACCATGGCATTTCCATAGATTTTCTTTCTTAAGCATGATTTGAAGTGATTTAATCCTTATATATTTTTTTGACTTTTAGCTTGCTTCTAATGGGATCTATTTTAGATTTTTGGTTGTTTAATTTTCAAATTTTAATTTTAATGCATCTATGTAAAGAATTTTTTTATGTTCTTCCAATGATAATAATCACAAGTTCTAATTTTACACCAAGCAAAAGATAGAAATATATTTAGTTAGTCATTTAGAATATAAGTTCCATTGATAATGCTTTGAATCCCAACTCTTCAAGCATTCCCCTTCAATTTATAAGCATATGAATTAGTCTTCCTATAGTATGCACATACTTTTACCATAAAATTCATGATCAACCTTAGGTCAAAATTTTCAATTAATTATGTATTAGTTCATTGGTCTTCTATATATACATGCTAAGGACTTGAAACCATTGGAAGATTATTCAATCCTGACCAACCTATGTTGGAATTTAGTAAAGGTAGATGAGGTTTCACCCAAAGGTAGAATGATAGAAGAGATAGCTCAAATTGAATCCTATTACATTGTCACACATGCAATTCAATATGAGGTGGTGTTATACATATATATATATATATATATATATATGAACTTAGTACTATGTTTATTGTGTACTATTGGTGGTTTAGTCTTTTGGCCGTATGGTTACCCTTGTCTTATGGTGCTCCACATTCAGTTCAATGGTCTCCTGTATATCATTTTTTTTTTTTTTCATATCACGCGGGAAGGTAATTATTATTAATCAGTCTCACGTACTCGCTTGATCTGGCTAACTGCATGCAGCAACTGATCGATGCGACGGAAGCTAGTCGCATCAGTCGGGTGAGATCGGTACGTAATCATGCATTTCGATCGAGTTTATGAATGTCTCATATTTTATGCACTTGAGGAAAGACGTTGTTGGCCAGATTCTTTCTCCACGATCGAGAGCTTGCCGTGGACTTACTGAGCTGTTTGAATGTGCACGTTTTCCATAACGGTAGATATATATATATATATCACGCACTGTCTGTGAGTTTCTTGTTCGAAATTGAAGCACGGAAGTTGACGATTCCTAGTGTTCTTTTACGTGCAAGAGCTCGGTGCTCATTTATTTAACTAATTTCTAGTATGTTCCCGCACCGGATTGCTTTGTGGGGCCATCCTTGGAGTCAAATTAAACCCTAGATGGTCTTGGCCGATTGCACCATTGAGTGAGTCGCGGCGACCTCGGGGGATACTGGGATAGAATCGATCTTCGAAACTTTGTTTCGACTCTTAAAATTTGCGTCCTTCAATCATTTCTCTCCAGCGTGGTGTGTATGCGAATCAAGAAACCGTTTGAATACTATGCTGCCAACGTACAGAACCTAGAATTCATGACGGAAATTCCACTCATTCACCAACTCGAGGTTGTTGCTGTACGTTGACAAACTGCGCGATGAAGGCATGTGGCCAGAAGTGTGTCCCTCAGCTGCCTTCTTCATTGCAAGTAAATTATTGGACGACTTCGATCGCGACACTGTCAACATTTCCGCAGTTCGTAGCCAAATACTCTCATCACTGTATACATGAAACTGTTTTAGGGTTTAGGGATTTCTGTGCCCACTGGATGCCAAAATATCTCTCTCTTCAGGAACCCTGCTCCTGCTTTCATGTGCCAAGAATCTGTCACAGCTCTAGAGAACATACAGTAGACTGAGTAGGGTACACCAAACAGTAAGGAACCTGATACCATTTCCCATTTGATGGCCTTCAGCAACTCACCCAATGTTATGGGAGAACCACCGGTTAGTTCATTGTTAGCAGGTGGAATTGGGAAAAAAAACAGTTGTAATTTGAAAACGAAAAAACTAAAACAAAACACACAATGAAAAGATCTATAAAGTTTTTCTTTAGAGTAAAAAATAGAGAAAAAAATGGACTTGGTACATGAAAAAATGGTTTGATATGGGAATTAAAGGAACATAACTAATAAAACTCAAAAAATAACCCCAATGTTGAACTCACCTCTTCCAATCGGATACATACTTGGTTGACCTTCAATTACCAAATTGGTATGCAAGCATGATTTGGCTAACTTCCATTACGTACCACTCATCTTTGAAATAGTCACGTTAGTGGCGAAAATAGGGCTGGTTCCTGTACGAGTATGCCCAATTCCATCAAGTGTTGGTAAACTCCATGAGGAATGTGGGATCGTGGCTGCTAAGTCCATATGTTGGCAAGATAGAAGGTGGTGCATAAAAAAGTAGAAAATCAGTACTTGAGGAATTAGTTAAGAACTGATCACGATGTTAGTTAATTTGTTAACAAGCAGCCTTGCCTGTAAATAGGCTTTGGGATGGAATCCGTGTGTGTGCACGCATGAGTCAGATGAAATAAATCCTACTCTTGTGGCAAACATTTTGTATGTGTCGAAATGTGTGCGTGAGTCTCTTTGCATATTTTCACCACTCCCAAGGTCAAGTACAAGCGACACGAGGGCTTAATATCCGAACGACGAGGGAGACTTGGTGAGCCTTCCACTTAATTCCGAAGAAGAGGAAGAAAATGAAATTAAAACTGTCTTTAGCAATATGGTAGCCAGATCAGAGCATGGCTGTTCAAGAACGCAAAATAATTCAACGGAAACGTACTGTGCATTACGGTTGAAGAATCACGTCTCCGAAGCTATCGTACGTGAGAAAGCATGCTTTGCAGGCAGTATCCAGTTTGGTGGGAAGCCCTGGCTGGCTCCCTCCGGGTTGAGCAACAGATAACACCCGAAGTGCCAATTAATATTGACACAGCAGTTTAAGACTTTGAGTCCCGATCGAGCTCCTGCTTTCGTGTGCCAGTAATCTAAGTTATCACAGCTGTAGAGTGTAGGAGACTGATGAGTAGAGTACACGAAAACAGTGACTCAGGATCCCGATACCGTACCATCGATCTCCTTTAGACGGCCTTTAGCAAACTTCTCACCTCTTCCAATCAAATACTTAACTTGGTTGACCTTCCAGTAGCAAATTTGTATGCAAAGCAAGCCATTTGGTTGACTTCCATCACCAAACGGGGTTGTCCACGTACTCTCCCTTCAATTTTTTTGAGGCGGTTCATTTACTCTTTCTTGTTGTTATGCTCTAAAGTAGACAATCGTGAGGATCTTGCATATTTTTATATGAATTTTAATGTGTGTGCCACGGATCACCTTCCAGCTAGTGTATTTGACAACTTTTAGCTCCTTGGGTAGTTAGTTAAGATCTGATCAAGATGTTAGTTAATTTGTTAACATGCAACCTTGCCTGTAAATAGGCTTTGGGATGGAATCCCTGTTTGTGTGTGTGCGAGTCACTCAGATAAAATAAATCCTACTCTTGTGGCAAAAATTGCGTATGGAGTGTCGAAACTCGAAACGTGTGTGTGAGTCCGTTTGCATTGATTTTCTACAGTTCTAAGGTCAAGTACAATTGACACGAGGGCGACATACCCCAATGAGGAGGGATCGAGACTTGGTGAACCTGCATCCCTTCTCCACTTCCACTTCGAAGAGGAAGAAAATTAAATTTAAAACTGTCTCCAACACAACACGGTATGGTAGCCAGAGCATGGATGTCCAAGAACGCGAAATAATTCAACGGAAACTTACTGTGCATACGACGTCTCCGATCCGAAGTTCTGATGAGAACTGAAAGCATGCTTTGCAAGTAGTATTCAGTGAGTTGGGTGTGAAGCCCTCGGGGTTGACCAACAGGTAACACCCGAAGCGCCAATTAATATCGACATAGCAAGTTTGTGACTTTGAGTCACGATCGAGCTCCTGCTTTCATGCGCCAGGAATCTAAGTTATCACAGCTGTACAGTGTAGGAGACTGATGAGTAGAGTACACGAAAACAGTGACTTTCGATCCCAGTGACAGTACACGAAATCAGGATCCCGATACCATCGATCTCGAGTTTTGATCGCCTTTAGCAAACTTCTCACTTCTTCCAATTAAATTACTTAACTTGGTTGACCTTCAAGTAGCAAATTTGTATGCAGAGCAAGCCATTTGGTTGACTTCCATCACCATACAACTTTAATTTGAACAGAAAACGGGGTTGTCAACGTACTCTCTCTTTAATAGTGGCCTCCAACCTTCCACCCTAAGAGCACGTTTGCATTGAGGTCTTGGAGCTCCTGAATGACTGGAAGAAAATTAAACCATTTGCTTTCCATCGGGGTGGAGCTCTAGCCAAGCCTTCAGGACACCCTTCCCTGCCTTTAGGCTTTGTTTTTCTCAAATGCAGCTTGGAGGCATGGCATGCATAGAACTGTAGTTCCCTCAAAATTTGACTCTAGTGCTACTGTGTTAGGGAATCTAGAATTTCCACTTTGTTGAAAATGAAGGATCCTTGACTTCCTTCGTCCTTTTTTGTAATAAAAACAAAATAAAATAGTTAAAAGTAAATTAGCCTCATAATAAATAAAAAGTGTGTTCAATGACCCACAAGTATTGTAAGCCCAATGGAAACATGAAGGACCACCTAGAGTGTCCAAGTTCACCTAGAGCAATCCACTTGCTCTTTTTAGTGGTCATGCTTTAGAGTAGACAATCATGTGGACCTTGGCATCTTGCATATTTTTATATGAACTTTAAAGTGTATTTGTCAACTTTTAGCTCTTGACTTTGAATTTGAATTTCAACAATTAAAATGATTTATTCTCAATTTGACCCCAACTAATGAATTGTAAATACTAAATTCTACTCCAATTTGAAATTTCCTAAATTTCCTAAAATTGAATCTTTTATTGCAATTTGAACTTGGGCCTACTACCTTGGTATATTGAATTTCTAATTTTAGGGCTTCGGCGGGGAGCTTCGGTGCCAGGGAACGCTAGAAAATCGTAATTTGAGTGTTGGCCGCTCGAGACCGTCTCGAATGGTGGACGAAGATCGCCAACTTGCATGGGCTCTGTCTGAGGCTCAGCTTTAAGTTGATCGAGAGCCTGCGAGACGCCCGTGAATATCTTCGACCCCGGATTATTATTAATTTTGGGATATTGATTATGAGAGGGATTTTTGTTCGGGCCGTATTTGTCCTATGAAAATTTTAATTTAGGGTTCCGTGTATTGTTCTAAAGATCAGTGATTTGGTTCAAATTTGCTTGTAACTTACTGATTGTTATATTCTTCCGATTTTGTATGTGCAGCACGTTCCGAGCATAAATGGAGTGATTCCGCCTGCCGAAGCTGCTAATGAAGATCATCAACGGTCGTTGGACAGGTAAAAAATTGCGATTCTCTTGAAACGTCTGCTTTCCTTTGAATACGTGAACAACTTTCATTCCGTAATTCAAGTGTAAAGGGGATTTGCTTAATATTTGAAAGTTTATTTTCATGACTTGTGTAGGGATTGCATGTGTGATCGATGTTACAGATTCTGTATGGACTGACCAACGGTAGAATCGCATGCAGGCGACGGGACTTGTCAGGTACGTCGATTCGTTTCTCTGCACATTTCACTCTCTTTTTACTTTTAGATTTTCCTCTGTATGTGTGGTGAATTCATCCAACAATTGTCATTTTGGTGTGGCATGAATGATGGACAGTTTCGAGCTTCATCAGATCACACCAGCTCTCCCGATTACCAGAGCATCACAAGTTTGTGCGAGACAATATCGTTTCGCAGGTACGTACGTAGGCTACATTTGACGTAGTATAATTTCTCATTTGGCAAGACCAGGAAATCGATCTAGGTTGTCCAGACAGAATAATTTTGTGCTTGGAATCACTCTTTATAAACCAATGTACGTGTTGCACTTACTGCATGTTTCAATAGGGAGCATTGAGGGTGAACATTAGCTGTAAACTAAGTGACATGAAATATATTTATAACTCTAATTCACCTCCTTGTTAGCTAGGGTGGTCATCGCAGCTCACAAAATCATTATGCTCATACTTTGGATATGCTCCAATGTCTTATGACGAGTATCTGACGAAAATGACAAAGTATGTATCGTCACTTTTGTTGTTCTTCCTTAACAATTTGTGTTTCTTAAGTTAGTTAAACACTAACAATGCGTTTGTCGCTAGCAGGGATGGTGAATGGGGTGATCACGTCACATTGCAAGCTGCGGCCAACTATGTAAAGCTACTCCTCCTTTCAATCAACTTTGTTTTTCTTTCAACCCTTAGTTATTTGGTAGCTAAAAGCAATGGATTTAGAAGTCACAAGAAAATCTTTTATCAAACTCAAAGAGATGTCGTACGAGGTTGCAGTTTTGTTCTTATGCCACTAGACTTATAGTTGTGTCTTTTGAGAAGGAAACAGGACAGCAGTAGCCTTTCTTTTCACAAAGTCTAAATGCAAATAAATTCTGGAGTAAGTTCAGTATGGAGTGAAAATTTCTTTGATCGCATCCTTCAAGAACGCCTGCTTTGTGGAGATTATGCCTGCTGCAAGAAAATCGGCTCAAGGTTTCCACTATCCGTTTTCTTGGTTGCGTGTTGTATTTTGCTGTGTGACGAGGGGTGGGAGATGGAAACTTCACTATGAGCAAAAATTAATTCTCGAAACATAATGATGTTCTTGTGCTCAATTTTCTAGAGTGGTACCAATTTTCTAGAGTAGTGCTCTGAGATGGAGTGTATGTCTGCGGGAAGGCCTCGATAGACAATGTTTCATTACAAGCATGAGAAGTGTTTGGAATATAATCATATGTAAAACAAGAGAGAGGGGAAAGTGAGACACAGGAATACTTACAAATCCATAGTGGTCTCACTCTCCGCTGAGGATATTAAGCCAAGGAAATGTGTGAGTTCAAGAGGGAAATTTTAACACACGGGAAATTTGATATGAACTTCTGGATGATTGAAATAACTTTAGTCAAATTTATCATCTCGCTATGTACTTTGAATTCGTCATTTGCAGACTGAGATGTATTTGAGCTTTTGGGCGGAGGGTCACTATAACTCATTATAGTTACCCCCTTGGAGGTATTTTTGGGATGAATGGATTTGGTTGGTAAAGCTTAATCATTAGAATCAGAGCCATCCCTTGTCCAGCTTAAGGACCAATTAACACCTCTGGTCTTTTGAAGGGATTCTTTACATTTTTACAAATTTATTACTTGTGTTCAGAAAATTTCAATTTCAACAATGAGCCCAAAAGAGCTCAAAAATGCTACCAAGGGTATTAGTTGCGCACCCCTCTCTCAAAAAATTTAAAGGCCGCTAATTTTTATTTTTTTTAAATGCTTACCTTCAAAATCGCCATTGATTTCCCAAAAAATTACAAAACATCACTTAAAACATGGGTTTCTTATAGTGATTGAAAAGTCACATGTCTCTAACTTTTGATTTAATTTGTCTAATTGCTTAGGAAGATGATATTGTTCCCAGGAATCAAGAATTCAGTGATTGTCACCTATGGCCTAGTGTTTTTTAGAGAATTTTGGGGAGGATTGGCTATATTATACATGTTTGCAATCTACTTGATCATGGGGCTCTTAGTTAGTGCCTTCAATTATAGTTTTAAATATGCATTCAAAGGCTCATTGTTGATTATACAACCAAACAAAATGTTATTGTTGGATGTCTGAAATGCATAATCATGACTTTAGTGGTGTTTTCTCATGTATAGTTAGACAATGTATATCATTCTAGTTGTAGGTACTTTCATGGTGTGGATGACATATCCTTTCTCCCTTTAGATTTTTAACAAGACTTAAGTAACAAAAACTTACACACTCTAATTAGAAAAGTAGCAAAATAAGGCATAAATCTAAATAGGTGAAAAAGAATTAGTTGTTTAGTCTTCATCTTGCAAGACTCCACGATTTTCTACAGACTCTCTTTTTATAAAAGATGCCAATTTAGAATTTCTTGACCTAAAAAAACAAAAAAATAAAAATAAAAAAATGTGAAAAATGACTAACTTCTAGATTCATTGTAAGTAGTTTAAAATGTAATTGCTTCCACTCTCTATCTATAAAACTTTAGTTTGATGCTCAATTTTATGATGGAGTGGTGTTCCAAAATCAATGGTTCATTAGATCCTACAAGTGAATTGAAAACCCATTCAAGTCAAAGACATAGAGCAAACATCATGTATATGTCATAATAATTTTATTCCAATATTTGGTCATACTTCAATGCACAACAATTTGGGACTATTACAACTCCCGATGCAAGGAAGGCCAAGGGATGAAGTTCACTTTAATTTGTTGAAGAATGTAATGTTGGACTTGATTACAAGGTTAATTTGACCCCCTAAATGCCCAAGGCTTTTTCTAAGCTTCTGGGAGTTTGTTCAAAACTAAACAAAAAGCACAAGTTTTGATAAGTTTTATTACTTTTTAAGAAAATAAATTTAACCATACAAATTCAAACTAGACATGCCAGTTATGGATCACATAGGGAAAGAAAACACAACAATATCTCTTATGGATTGAAAGATTATAATATTTGATCAAGAAGGTGTTCAAATTATGGAAGTGATTTGGAATCTTTCAATCCTCTTTTTACATGTCAAATCTAAAATTGAAGTCATGAAAAAATATGACACTAAAGGACATAACGTACATTATGATAATCTATTTACGGTTTCTCAAAATCAACTCTACAATTTTTTTATTTGAATTTGCAATGTAATTTTCCCTTATATCCAATGTATTTGAGGCTCATCTCTAAGAGCCTTTGACACTAAAAAATCAAGATTTGCAATGGTCACCTTTGCACAAAATCTTCAATAGAAAAATCATAAATATTATTTTCCAAAATCATATTTTGATGCTTAAAATAGACTTTAGAGGGTATTCAATTAAAAAAACTACCAAAATTAGTACCATTATAAAAAATCTGAACCTAGGAAAGGAATGTGAGACAACATGCAACAAGTAGCACGTGCAATTACAACCAAAAAATTATTAGAAAATAAAAATCGAATTAATTTTCTCTTTCAGGAATTGACATGGCACAAGTATTGCCACATCAATTTGGCAATTTTAAAAATATTTTGTACTTTGATTTTGATTTTTTTGGAATTTAAAAACATATATATGTAAATTATTTTCTTAATTTTATTATATTTGCATTTGGTGTCGAAAGTTAAACAGCCTTGTTCAAAGTTCATATTTTTTGTAATGTTTGATAAGATTTTAAATATACCTTTGAAGTTTTATTGAAACTAAAATATGGTGTTTTGAGCATTTGGAGGTTAAATCATTTCTAAAAGAAGTTTTTGCCATGTAAGATGAGTAAAAAAAATAAGACTAAGAACTTAGGTTCATTTGTTCAAGGCTTGTCTTCAAATGTAGCAATTTGGAAAAAGGGTTTAAAGGCCCCCAAACCCTTGGCCCAAACTTTAATAGAAGGTGTGGACAAAGAATATCTTTCATGTGCACTAAGATTTAAGACATTTGGAAATATGAGTCAAAAGTTATGACCTAATATGTTACTTTTTTTCATAAATAGGTAGTCTAAGTAGATTAAAAAAAATCACTTTTTCTAAGAAACAAAAATTTGAAATTGGTTTTCTAGATTTATATATAGTTACATAGAAAGCTTTGAATCATTTCATTTTGATCAATGATTCAAAGTTACCAAGAGTTTTAGTTTGCGGATAATTATGGATTCTCTACTCTAAAATAAACTTCAAAGTCCTTTATTTGACTTGATTTTCAGTATTTTTGGAAAAAATAAAATCATAGAATGTAGATTGTTTATTACAACATTGTAACCATTGGCATTGGCATTTTTCAATTTCATAACTAAATTCTTAACAATTTAGTGTTTTGAATCATTCTCTACTACTTTCTATTTATTATTTTTTTCTTATATGTTGTACATTTCCAAATGATTTGAAATTTTCCGAGCATGTAACCAACTTGCCTTTAATAATGAATCCAAAGAAGCACTATTATTTTGGACATTTTTTCATACAAATTAATGTGAGCTTGTAAAGTGCAGCTACCTAGTTTTTCTTAAGGCCCCCCAAAGGATTTTTGTCACTTCAAACATTAATATCTTGCAATTTACATGGTGAAAATTTTTGAATTTTTTTTCCACATCTTATTAAACTAGAGTACTACAAGATACTATGGTTACATGTTTCCAATTTTATTTTTTCAAAATTTGGTACTTGTACTAGAAATGACAATTTTGGAGTTTTTTTTTGTGAAAACATAGTCAAGGAACTTAAGGGGTTAATCAAAACTCAAAATCATCTACTAGAAGTTCTATAGCTTTACAAATATGTATCATCATGTGTAGGATTGATAATACTCCACAATGATGGGGTTTAAGGTTATATAATGGATAACACTTCAAAAGACCTATATATGCTAAACTTAGGGAAGGAACAATTTCAAGTAATTCTACTTTCACTTGATGTAACTAGAAGTTTTCTTCCAATGAGCATTCTTCAAGTTGTGATATTGTACTAAGGAACAAAAAAATGAAAGTAATCCAATCTACAAACTTATGGTAAAAAGACATAGGTAAGCCTTTTACATCTATAGGAATGATAAAAAAATCCAAAATAGAATCCAATTGAATTTGGAGTCTTACCTACTATTATGTTCAATTTTTACTATAGTGAAAATTATACCAAGTTCTAAATATTAAGAACTTTAGTGTCAAATTGGGTTGAAAATGAAGATTTTCATTTTTTTAAAACCCACCTTTTGTGGTGTCTTGAAGAAATGGGTCATGTTTTCACTGACATCAATGTGTCATGAATTTAGAACCTATGAGAGGCAAATTTTTGGTCGATGTTGGTGAATTAGATGTCAAAGCAAAAACAAGTGGATGAAACAGGGGATGTGCATGTTTTTTTGGACATCAAATAAAACATAGTCACGTTTATTACAATGCCGCCAAAAACATAGAAGTGCTACATCAATTGGAGGTTTTGGATTTACAATTGATAAATTTTTATAAGTTATTGTGGGTTGAAGGATAATGCAAACCAAATGTGAAAAACATAAGAGAAGGGCAACCATGTGGTATGCTTTGTAAAAAAAAAAAAAAGATGGATACATAATATGGATGAAAAGAGAAGCTTTTTATAAAAGTGGGATGGTAGAAAGTAAGACAATCCATATGGAATAATTATGAAAACAAGAATTCTATTCTAAGTAGAATGTCAAAAAACATGTTCACATGTTTGAAATAATATCTAGATGCAATGCAATCAAGTTCCCATATATCTTTGAGTTATCCCATATCCTTTGTCTAACCATGGACGGAAAACGGATTTTAGTATAAATATGACCTCTCCACCCTTCATCCTTACTAAATGTCAATTAAGTAATTACTTGACTTTGCCATGAAAAATTCTTTTGATGGTAGATGGTTGATTTTTCTCATTCATTTTTTGGGAATTTTTTTTATATAATTATTATTTTTAAATAATTATTTCATACCTTTAGTGCCACATGTGTGTTTTTAGTGAGCCATATCACTTACTATGTTGTCACAGTGATTTCTTTATTAAAGAAAAAGGGACATTGTCCAAATGAAAAAGATGTCATGGTTGCTATGTGATTGCCATGTGCTGGGATTTTAGAGAGTGCAAACACAAGGTATCAACAACCGTTTTCATAAAACATACAGACATCGAGGTGTATTACAACATATTTCAACCGTTTATAGAGACACCGACTAAGATAGATTTTAGATAACATTACAATTGACACACCTCCAATTGACAAAAGTGTCGTCTACTTTGATGTCTTCATCAGAACACCACAAGAAATAGGGGGATTTTCTAGTGTTCATGAATTGAATGAAAACAACCATCCAATGACTATGAGGTTTATGTATGTAGCAATAGTTCAGACTTGCTTTCCTACAAACTTTAAGTGATATAATTTGGACTATAATTGATCACTACAATGGTGTAGAAAAAGAATGAAGCCACATTGACATCCAAAATCAAGTAAATATAGTACCTGGTGATAAGAGTCAACAAAAACTATTTCCAAAAATAAATACTAGAATTTATGGAATATAATTATTTTCTAAATTGTGCGGGAAAGGAAATCATTCTTTGTTTATTATTAATGAATTTCTTTTCCAACTTTAATGAATTATTTAGTATAAAAAATGTTGGTAGTCCTTCCTATGGTCCATAGTAGAAAACTACACCCTTCTTTTTTTACTACCTACAGTTTTACATTATTTTCTTTAGAGTTTACTCTAAATTAAACAAAAAAAGAAAGTATTGATAAGTTTTATAAATCTATTTAGAGTTGAAACCATATGAATTCAAACTAGAGATGTTATGGATTATATAGGAAAAGAAAACATCACAATATAACTTATTGTAAAAAGATTATAATGTTGAATGAAGAGGGAGGTAAAACTATGAAAGTGATTTGAAGTCTTTCAATCTTTTTTTTACATGTCAAATCTTAAAATGAGGTTATTTAAGAGACATGACATGCCCAACAATAATCAATTTACGGCTTTTAACAAATCTAGTCTATGATTTTCTTAAATGAATTTTCAATGTAATTTCTCCACCAAGATCCAATGTGTATGAGGCACATTTCTAAGAGCCTCTAACACTAAATAATAAAGATTAGAAATGGACACTCTTACACAAAATCTTCAATAGAAAAGTGATAAATAATTATTTTTTTAAATGAATTTTTGATACTTAAAAAAGACTTTAAATAGTATTCAACTAAAAACAAAGTAATAAAATAGTAATTTGGTAAGATTTTATTGAACTTTTAAGTTTTGTCAACACCAAAATATGGTGCTTTAATTGGGCATTTTGAGGTTTAGGATATTAACCCCTAAACGTCCAAACAATGTTTTTTTGGTAATATAGCGATTTTGGGCAGCTCACTACATACGAAGTTTTTCTTCTTTTTCTTTGAAAATTTTACAAAATATAGGGACGAGGAGTAGCTTTAAGGCCAAAAAAATTTCATAACTTTTGGCTATATGGTTCAAAAGATATTGCATGATATGTAATTTTCAATGTTCAGCGGGCAGCCCGGGCAACCCGAGCAACCCAAGTAGGGAAAAAGAACTTCTTTGAAAATCACTTTTTAAAAAAATAAAAAATTGAAATTGATTCTATATATTTTTATATATGTGGTAAGCTTTGAATCATTCCATTTTAATTAATGAGATGAAAGTTATGAGGAATTTTAGTTTGGGTTAGTTTGTGGTTAGATATGGAATCTCTACTCTAAAATAAACGTCGGAGTCCTTTATTTAACTCAATTTTAAATATTTTTGAAAATAAAAATAAAAACATTAGATGTATATTGTTTATAACAACATTACAACCAGTGGGATTGGCATTTTTCAATTCTATAAATAAATTGTTAACAATTTTATATTTTTAATCATTCTCTACTTTTCTACTTACTATTTTTTTCCTATATGTTGTACAATTCCAAATGATCTAAAAATTTTCAAGCATGTAGCCAACTTGACTTGAGGAATAAATCCAAAGAGTAACCACCATTTTGGACATTTTTTCATACAAATGTGACCTTGTGAAGTGAAGCTGCCCGAATTTTCACAAGGCCAAGAGAAGGACTTTTGTCACTTCAAACATTGCAATCTACATGGTGGAAAATTCTGAATTTTTTTTTCACATCTTTTCTAACTATTTTACTACATGATCCTATGATTACATGTGTCCAGAAATGTTTTTCATCTAAAAGTTGGTGCTTGTAAATGCAAGGGCAGTTTTGGAGCAATTTTGATGAAAACATAGTCTCTGACATTTAGGGGTTAACAAGGCAACCATATAAAATTCTTTGATTCCTCATATTTTTGTCCAAAAAATTGAATCTAAGAAGTAAATACAAGCAGTCACAAGAAATGACAAACATTGACTTTGAATTTCATGGCCCCCTTTAATTAGCTAATTTGGCTATTTGGGATCTCTAATTCCAAAACATTTTCAAAATTTACATCCTTAGTATGTAACAAATTTTTGCATTTTTGCATTTTTCTGAAGGTAATTTTTGGGAACGAAGCTGCAAATTTTCCTCCAAGGAACGCTCCAAGAATGACTCTAAAGAGATCCACGTTTAATTTTATAATCCTACTGTTGGTAGTAGGGCTGGAATTTGAGCATCTCTGGAAGGTGAGAATAATATTTTGTGAAGTGTGGGCCTGTGGGGTCTCTCCTTGAAGCAGGCAAAACTTGGTTTTCAAAATCCACCAAAAGTGGGGACAAATTTGCAGCTTTGCAAGGAGGACGAGGCTGTTTATTTAGGGGTGTAGGGTTTAAGGTCGTGGCTCCCCTTCTTCTCCAGTGTCCATTTCGCATCCCGTGTCACTTTCTCGCACACTTACCGATACTTCTTCACCAGTTTGATGGGCCTCATCATATCATTATCCTCATGATCCAGAGTATGGCAATGCCACACATAACCCGACCCCACCGTGGCATCGAACGTGAACTTCCCGTCCCCCGCCTGCGACTTCCACTGCACCACAATCCTTGTCACATGATTCGGCAGCGACAACACAGTATCCTTCTTCCCAATCTGGTTGTAACTTGGCGGCACAGGCTCCCCCGTGAAGCACGTTCCGGGGGTTGCATACGTCGTGTTGAAAATCTCGCACTCCCCTGCTGTCCACTTATCAAGATCAAAGGGTTGCTGGTTGAGCACCTTGAACTGAATCAAGTGGACGTGCATGGGATGCGCATCAGGGGTGAAGTTGATGAACTCCCAAATCTCGGTGGAGCCGAGCTCGGGCTTCTCGGTGACTGGGTCACGCCAGGTGTGGTTGGAGAGAAGGGAGTGCAAGGGGTTGCCGTTTTTGTCGACAATCTCCACCATGAAGAGGGTGCGGACGAGAGCGTTCATTGTGTCCACTTCTTTGTCAGGCGCACAGAGCGTGTCCGGCACGGGGGGCTCGGTTATCACCGTCTTGGTTTTCTTCACGATGAATTTCATCACCGCGAGGGTACTCGGGGGGCTGAAGGTCGGGTCGCCGCTCGGGTAGGGCGCTGCGCCAGTGTTATTGAGGATCACCTGAGGATCGAAATTGGCAATGGAAGTTGCGAAGGGTGAGTATTACAATTCAATCGCGCAAATCTGTGCTGGTTAAAAAACGAAAACCTAATTGCGACTTGAGTTTTGGAATTGAAAATTGCGGGACAGGAGGAAACCTATCTGCGAATCTCGTTTGGAATTGAGATTGCGGGACATAAGAAAACCTACTTGCGAATCATATTTGTGAGATGAAATTGCGGGACAGAAGAAAATTTATTGGCGATGCCCATGTTTTGAATAGAAATTGCGTTTCATACCTCCGAGTCCGGTGCGAGCGAGAAGTCGATGATGCAGTCGATCCGCTCCGCAGGCGCAAGCGTCAGATTCTTGAGCTTTTGCGGCTTCTCTAGCATCCCCCCATCGGTTCCAATTTGAATAAAGCTCAGGTTCTTATTCGACAACGACAGCACCAGCACCCTCGCATTACACGCATTCAAGAACCTCACCCTATACTTCCTCGGTTCCACTTCCACATACGGCCATGCTTTCCCATTCACAGTAATCACATCCCCGAAGTATTCCTGACACCATTGCGGATGATTCTTCGGCGAGTCTCCCACATTCGGAAAATTAATAGACCCATTATGAAACAGCGTCTTATCCTGTACCAACAGATGCAGCTCATATTTCCTCTTCGGCAACCACTCCGGCGGTGGCGTGGCAGGCTTCGTGAGGTACAATCCCGCAAGCCCAGACAACACGTTCAAGCGCGTGATCCCGAACGCATGATCATGGTACCAAAGCATAGAAGCCGCTTGCGTGTTGGCGTACGTGAAATTCTGGGTGGTGAACGTTGGCCCGTACTCGCCTTTGGCGGTGTACCAGGAGTCTGGGTATCCGTCGGAGTCGGAGTCGCATTCAGCGCCGTGTAAGTGCGTGACGATGGGCACGCCGCCGTATTTGGGTGCAGCCCACATCACCGTGTTGTCGACGGCGAGCATGTGTTGCTGGTCGTAGATGTGATTCTCCCAACGGACGTAAGATTCTACGCCTTGGGTGGCGACGAGAGTTGGGCCAGGGACGCCAGCCGTGGCAGCGGAAGTGCCGTAGGCGTACAGAGTCGTGGGAGGCAAATCTCTGTGCAATTTCTGGGACCCAAGGCGCAATTCAGGTCAGGTGAGTACCATAAAACACAGAAACAGAAACAATCAACATACCATAAACAAGTACAGCACGTTAACATAAACATATGTATCCCCAAACACGTAAACAATGATATAAACACACCATAAACATGTGTCCCAAAGTAGCAGTTGCAACAAATCATCAATTATTGTTTGCAATGGTTTTCTAGCGATTTCATAATTCGCTGAAACACAAACATACCATAAACATGCATGTATCCCAACACTACAACAGGAAGTAGCTAGCAGTACGTTGCAGTACATCATCAATTATTGTTTGCAATGGTTTTATGACGTTGTTTCCTTACTTCGCTACAAACTTACGGTCTGTTGCGAACCATTGCAAAAGTTGACTGAAAACTTGTTGCAAAAGTCTTGGACACGGAACCAATTGCATAACTATGCCTAGACTGTTGCAAAAACTATTGCAATCATTCTCAAGTGGTTGCAAAGACATCGCAAAATGTACGTTACGTTGTACAAAACAATTGCAAAATTGTTGATAGATTTTAATTCTGGCAGTCCTTGCAAAACCGTTGCAAAAACTATTGCAATCGCAGCCTTCTATCTGGGCTAGCTAGTGCTGCAACCCAAACATGTGTCCCCGCCTACCTGTTGGATTTTGTACGCGCCGATCGTGACTTGCTTGCCGTGGTCGATTCGGATTTGTTTGAGCTTGGGTAACTTGTCCACGAACTGCTCCAGAGTCGGCGATGGCTGCAATGCTTGACAGAGCTGCGTGGGGTCATCAATCATTGCCCACGCGGGCGCCGTGAGCCACCCGAGGACTGCTGCCATGAGCAGCGACTGCAATTGAATGGAGCCTCGGGTCTCCATTTCTGTGCTCCCACTGCAATCCATTTCCCAATCCCGTCAGATTCCATCGCCATGATGAATTCGATCCCACCAGTGCTCCTGATCATGAAATTAGGGATTCAACGTTCACGTTTTCTGGATCTTTCAGCGGTTTCATGCATATTCGGGACTTGACAACGACTACATTGGCACTGTATGTACCGGCAGAAGCAACAAAACGTGAATATCTGTATTATTGCTCTTTGAGTCAGATCAGCGTCATTACTACTGTCAGGGTGTACTTACACTCTAGCTACCTGACAATTCCTGCAACAACTTATCACGAAGTAGTACAGTAAGCAATTGCAATTTCCAGCTACTGGTTAATCAGTTACTGCACACAGTTATATGGGATTAAACGTCACGTCGATAATCCCCCAAAGAGCTTACGTACTTGCAGGTTGCAGACGCACCGTCCCCAAACAAAGTAAGTGTACTCGCAATTAATCTCTAGCTGACAGTCCTACTTACATGCACAGTCACACAAACACATCAATTAATCAACCCACGGGCATCAATCAACAATCGAACCTTGAGCTCGCTAGCTGCAAATCAACGTAAGCGGCTTTAATTTGATCAGTCCAGCAGCAGCTTGCCAGCTTGAATGATATTAACTTCCATCTAGCTACCTTGCCAAATATCATTCACCAGTGCCTGTACGTGCGTTCGTGCGTGCGTGCAGTGGGTCGAATTGGACTAGCCAAACCGATTGAAGAAACTCAAGAGCAATCGTAACATCAACAACAGCAGTTGCGATGGAAAGTCAAGACTCGGGAGTCTCAGTCCTTCAACGAGACGTGAGTATCTCCAAACTCCATTTGCTGGTCCGTCTAAATACCCCCAACGTGACTCGACAAGAAGCAGCTACATGACAGCGAACTGAAATTCATCCCAGTTTGGAAAAAACAAAAAGGTTTGTCCACTGCATTGAAGAAGCGGTTGGGGAGGAAGTTCGAGTGGTCCTTCTGGAGGGCACACGCAGGGCTTATCCAGTTCCAGGTGGTATCTGGCTCCCTCTGTAAACGACACCACTACGTTCTCCAGGAATACGACGACTGATGAACTACGTACGAAACTCAAAGCCTGAAAATGGCTGGAATCAGCTGGAATCGATTCCATACCTTCGCATTTCTTTAGAGATTTGCAAGTACTTTCACTTCGTTTTGCAATTACTTTCACATTGGGTGGAAAATACTTCCACTTCAGGTGTTAGTGGCCAGGTGTATATATTTATTGTGTCCATGTGCCTGCACACTGCTGAAGCCTCTGTCTCTGTGTGTTGGGGATGCTGTGCACGCGGTCTTTGCTTTCATCGACGCAGCTCTGGAATGATGCATGGCTCCTGGATAGAGTTATCTGCCGGATTAATTACGTTGTTTCCCGAACTGTTGCATGAATTTTTGTCATCATGGTATCCGCATCTTTTGAGAGTCACCGCAATGGCCATATCTTAACTTCTCGATTTTGACTATTGGAACTCGATTGCGAGAATTGTACTGAGAGTTGTAAGCACTGGAGCTTGGGTTGAATGGTTGATAGTCATAGGCATGTGTGCTTTGAAACTAAACAAGTAGCTATGAGACTCTTCTAGAGGCTCTTGTCCATGTGACATTGGCTTGCTTTTTGAGGAAGGTCCCTACTCTTACATCTTTTCACATGTAGCTTGGGTCAATGTAACACCAATAAGGTACTAATCTTCTAGTCAGAGGCTTTGTCCTTGTAATGTAGGAACACTAGTTCACTTTTCAAGGAAGATCCTATTTAGACTTCTTTAAGAGTAGTTTTTTTCAATGTAATGTCAACAAGGTGCTAATATAATCTTTATGAGGCTTTGTCCTTGTACCAGTGGCTCAGTTTTCGAAAAAGATTTTAGTCAAAATTCCTCACATGTCACTTCGAACCTTTGGTTTAGAATCAACAAAAGAAAACATATTTTGGCATCTCCTTGTTCTAAAATCAAGTAATAGAAAAATACATTCTAGTGATTTTGAGGTATTTCTAGTTTGAAACCAAACAACCAAACTATAAAAAAACATATTTTGGTGATTCTAGCAAATGGTAAGTTCTTAAATTAAACAATATTTAGCCCTAAATGCCCAAAATACCATATTTCAATGTTGACTAAACTTTGAAGCTAAACAAAATCTTACAAAAGTATTATTTTAGATAGTTCTTTTTAGATGAATACCCTTCAAATTCTATATTAAGCATCAAAAATCTTATTAAATTTTTTTTTTTATCATTTTTCTATTGAAGATTTATGCAAGGTCATCCATTGCAAATCTTAAATTTTTAGTGTTAGAGGCTCATAGAGATGAACCTCAAATACACTAGATCTTGGGGGGGAAATCACATGCATTAGAAATTCATTTAAAAAAAACTAGAATACATTTTGAGAAGCCGTAAATTGATTTTTAGATAATGCATGTTATATCCTTTAAATTCATATTTTATGATGACTTCAATTTTAGATTTGACATGTAAAAAAGAAGATTGAATGATTTCAAACCATTTTCACAATTTTAACACCATCTTGATCAAGCATTATAATCTTTCAATCCATAAGTCATATTGTTGTTTTTCTTATGTGATTTGTAACATGTCTAGTTTGAATTTGTATGGTTACAAATTTGTCTTAAATTGATAAAACCTATCAAAACTTGGGGCACTTTGTTTAGTTTTGAGCAAATTCTAAGAAATTCAAAAAAGACCGTGGGCATCGGATTAAATACATTATTTTTGGTGATTTTGGTGAATGTAAGTGTGTCAAATTGTGATTTTCAAAGTGCTAAAAGTTAGGAATTAGAGTGTTTTAGAGCACGTATAGCATTGACTAGATGGTCATATACATTTTAGTACTATAATGTACATAGCAAGTCATTTGATGATACCATACTAGTCCTGATCCACTAGTGATTTTTGGGTGGATACTTAACCCTTCATTAGAAAAAATTTAGGGTCTTTAGAGGGCTGCCTTGTGGTGACAAACCAAGCTATTTCAAGCTTGGTCTGTCATCCTGAAAAGTGCCACACCTTTGGTGTCAACCAAGGTGAATATCTCAAAATTTGCTAGTTTTTTTAAAAAAATTTAAAATTTATTTCAGCCTGGAAAAAAAATTAATTTTTTAGTCAATTTTTTATTCATTAATTTCGATTTCTAAGTTACTGCCACTACAAATTCAGATGGGTGGAAATAGGAGAAAAACAATTTTTTTTCAAAAAAAACAACAAATTTCAGGGTCCCTTAAGGGGTGCAAAGCAGCCCTCTTGAGACCCCAGATTTTCTCTAATGACTCGGGTAGGATTTTATAAAGTCAATTTTCAATGGATGTTCTCAAAATTTTGACACAAAATGGGAAGTTGGAAACATTCCCCCCTTCATTGGAGTTTATTAAAAGTTCTAATTGGATGCTTGGATCAAAAGTTATGCTCTCTAAAAAAATTTGGGTAGTTCGGGCAATTTGGGCATCTTTTAGGCATCTTTTGCTAAAACACTCATCGACTTTGAAATTTGGCATGTATGTAACTAATAAAATATGGCATAAAATTGTCCAAAGAAAAACAAATTTTAGTTCTCAAATCACATTCAAAGAGGAGTCAAACTTTGTTAGCTATACCAAGGCGGTTTCTAGAAAAAAATATTTTCTTCTTACTTCAAGCCCTATTATCTTGCAATCTCTAAAGTCAAATTTCTTGAAAATTTTCCCACTTATTCCGGATGTTTGTCTCTAACCTTATACTGTTTGGATTAAAAAATTAAAAAATTCCCATTGCATAGGAAATAATATAAAAAATGACTAGTATATTATTAGTTCTCTTAAAGTGTTTACTCATTGCATGGTGATTTAGAGTAAGCTAGACTCCATATTTGGTATTGAAATTTTGCATGAGTGTACCTAATAAGATTTAGAACTGACTAATGCCTAAATTCAAATTCATTAAGAGAAAATTTTTTACTCCAAGAAGGCTTGAAATTATTGACCCCGTCTTGCAAAAATGAAATTAAGTTTTTTCTCACTTCAAACATTATACTCTTTTAATCCACATAGTCAAATGGGCTGAAATTTTTCCAACACATTGTCATAGTAGTCTACTACACTTTTGTACAATTGAAATTGAAAAAAAAGGTTTTGATGTTCAACTTTGGGCAATACACTAAAAAATAACAGTTTTAAACAATTTCTCTTAAAAAACACCCTCGGACCTTTAGGGGTTAATTGAAACATCGATGATGTAAAATACAAGGTTTATATAAATAGGAGATCTCAATCTACTATTAAATAAATCAAATATCATTTTGAATGGTCTCTTATATCACTCCAGCCCTCTAGTAGTCTAGTATCCACTAAAAGCTTTCAATGCATTTGTCCAAGTGGCAACTTGTAAATGGATCGATGTTTTTTTCAATAATAAACCCTGAAAAGATGTTGAGGACATTTTGTATCCTTTAGATGGTCAACCAAGCTTTGTACATATTGAAGAATGGATGATTTTCATTGAATTTTTTGTGTGCAACTTTATTGATGCTACAAGCACATCAATGAATCAAATTCAAGACATTTTAGTTGTTTTTTAATTTTACATGGGGTAGTTTATAAAAAAAATTGTTACACTATCCAATGTATTTCAATACTTAGATTTTTTTTCCTTAAAAGCTTGATTTTTTACATTCAAAACAATTTCTTTTGCTTTTGAGCAAGACAAACAAAAAGAAATTATTGAAGTGTAGTTTCTACTCCACTTGGATTTTTTAAATCCTTAAAGTAAGCATTTTAGTGAAGGTTGAAGTTGAGGATCTATAACCATGTTTCTAAATATAGAGTGACACAAAAATCTTCATTATACCACAATGTTCTACATTATTATTTATTTATATTTTGAAATTTTAGACTTTCTAAATATTATTAATAGGCTCTTCCAAATTGAAAGAGCAAAGAGTTGATAATCAGTAGTCATGCATTCATGCTCCATATTGAATTTGATAAATTCCAAAACAATAGTTGCCATACAAAGAACCTATTATGGCTACCTCATTTGGCAAGAAGTTGCTACTCAAATTCCATTGCTCTTGAAAGTAACTTTGTTGAGCCTAAAGTTGCCACTTATACCTTTAATTCTACCACATTCACCTCCCAATTTGATCACTAACAACCCAATTCCTCGTAAATTGAGTTTGAACAATTTTAGGCTAATTTGGTGGTCAAAATAGGGCCTCCTAGAAGGTGGCAGAAATAGCCACATGGCAAAAATAGGATTGGATCCCTTACTAATATGCTCAATTCCATTGAGTGGTGGTAAACTCCACTAGTTATTACATGTATCATTTTCCACAAGTAAACCTAAAGAGAAGAGAGAAGAAATACCAACTTCTTTTGTTGGAGGTAGGCATCTATTTACAATGGATCCCACATCAAATTCTTGTTTGAATTCCTCACGTGGGCATTGAGCCCATATGTTGTGAAGGTCGAAGGTTGGTACATAAAAAAGTAGAAAATTGCTAGTTTAGTTGTGAATGGTGCTAGTATGTAAGCATGATAATGTGAGCATGTGAGCCTTGAATATATATAAGTATATATCCTACAACCATTGAAGGTGCTCATAATATAAAACATCTATAATATAGGTATCTATAATATAGTTACACTATAATCATGGGAGGTTTCTAAAATTAGACACCTATAACATAGATGTATAGTTTTCTAGGCTCATAGGCTCACGTTCCTAGGCTCACACAATAGCAACCTTCCTTCAGTCATTAGTTAAAATTTCATGATGATGTTAGTTAATTTGTAAACAAGTTGTCTTGCCTATAAAAATAGGCTTGGGATTGAATCCCTATGTGTATGTGAATGAAATGAAATAAATCCTACTCTTGTAGCAAACTTTGTATAAGTCAAACAGTAACCACACCTAATTTTGACCCCTTCCTAAAATCAACCCCTACAAATTCTTGCCTAAATAAAATGTACTCTCACTATTCATGAGAGTCTAGGGTCGGTTTTAGAATCATCCATTTTCAACCGCCTTTGAATATTCATAATTTATTCATATGGTGTCCAAAAAATGTATTCTAAGAGAATCTAAAAATCTAGAATCTACTTTTGGCTACCAACAAGACCCCACATAAAGTTTTTCAATACAACAGTGGGAACCATGTTGAATTGCTTAATATTTGGTTGATTCTAGGTGTAGTTATATACCATACGTGTAGAAACTAAGGTGTGTGAGAGTCCGCTCTTTCCGTATTTTCTACAGTCTCAAAGTCACATACAAGTGACACCATGACTACATACCGGAACGAGGAGGGAACCTATTGGCATTACTTCTCCACTTGCTTTCCAAGAGGAAGAAAATTAAATTAAAAAATTGTCTCCAACACTGGATGGTAGCAAAAGCATGACTTTTCAAAAATGCAAAATTATTCAACAAAAACGCAAAAATCTTACTGTACTTGCTTGCATTTGGGTGGCAGAATCACGTCTCCAAAGTTATGATGCGAGAGTACGCTGTGCAGATAGTATCCAGTTTTGGCATGAAGCCCCCCGGGTCGACCAACAGATTACACCCGAAGCACAAAATTAATAGAGTTGTGGACAAAAAACCCACGCGTTCCGCATTTGGAACTTTCATTTGAAGTTATCTCAAAGAGGCAATACTTGACCCAAATTTTAAAACTAATTGCATATTTCAAAAGCGGACAAATAAGGGGTAAAATGTATTAATATTTGAGGTGTAAACAATTGCTACTAACACCATTCCTTTCATCCCTCTAGGCCCAACAACTTTTTGACAATGGAGGTTTTCAATGAATTGCCACACTTTGATATTTTTTTGCGCATGGATGTGCTTTAATTTTTTAATTTTAACCATACAAAAGTAAAGACTACTTTGTCTAGTATGCATGGAATTAATTGTGGAAAATTTTGAATATTGGATTTTTAGATAATAACAAATTTGGATGATCAACTTTATAGGCAAAAAATGCAGCTATTGGGGAAGAAAAATTATAAAAAGATGAATAGTTTTTTCTTAACACACCAAAAAATTGCACTAGGATCAAAGGCAAATGTAGTATTTTTTTAATTGAAAAATAAAAAAATAAAAAAATCTCTCAAATTTGTACACATTTTCAAACAGAAGGAGTAGAAAGCTAGAAGTAACCTTCTCCTTGTTTGATACACCTCAAATTTTAACACCTTTTGTATCTCATTCATAGTTTTTAAAATATGTAGTTAGTTTAAAATTTTGGTGAAAAATTGATTGTAGAGATAGGGTCTCAATGAGGAATGAATATTTTTGTCCCCCACTTTCTTGACATAGCAAGTTTGAGACTTTGAGGCCCAAGCTCATTGGAAATTTAGAAGTGTCAATTATCTCTTGAAGAGGTGGTGTCAAAATTGCTTGATGTTAGGGGCTTTGAAAAGTAGGTTTTGTCTACTTTCAAAGAGCCTCCCTACCTTCAATAAATATTATTTTCCACTTTTTAGAGATGCTCAAAATCCAACCCCAATACCATCAGTTGGATCATGAAGTCAAACTTGAATCTCTTAGAGTCATACTTGGAGTATTTCTTTGAGAAAAATTTGTAGCTTTGTTCCCAAAAATTACCTTAAGAAAAATGCAAAAACTTTGAAATTTGTTATTTATAGTGGATGATGAATTTGAAAATTTTGAACATATTTTGGAATTAGAGATCCCAAATGGAAAAATTAGCAACGACAGTTCATGAAATATAAGGTAGACAATTGTCATTTCTTCTTGCCATTCATATTTAAGGTAAGTGCAAGAAAAGATTGGTCCTTTTTTCACAAATAGTGTGACAAACTTGTCATATGCTATAACTTTTGAAGCATGAACCTTGTGAATTTGGATTTTGTATAGGAGATGGATGTATAATATCCCTTATTTTTTAGAAATTAAAAATAATAATTTTATATTAAAAAGTCTATTTGCTAATTTGTCACACTTTCAGGTTTAAGACCCGGGGAGATCACTTAGAGTGTCCATTTAGAACCTACGTGCGTTAAGATTTTGGACCCCCTATCTTATATCCTAAAATTTAAATAAAAGGAGGGAAAAAAAATATCAATATATTTTCCTACTTTGGAAGTTTATGTTTTGAATTATTGATAATTTTATTCGTTAATTATAATTAGTTACAAATTTTTGAAGTAAAAAACTACACTGTAGAGGTGAAAATAACTTTCACACCCCTATTTTATATAAGAAAAAATTGTCTAAAAAATGAACAAAAAATTCTTGAAAATAATTTTCTATTTAAAGTTCATTTTTCTTGAATATTGATGCAATGGTCATTTAAATGTGTTCTCTATAAATATTTGAGTTGAAAAACATGCTATTTTAGTTCATTTTTCAACCTATTCTACAAATCATTTCACATGTTACACTAAGTGATCTCCCCGGGGTTTAAGATTTTTGAGTACTATGGAGTACACAAAATTAATGATCTAAAGCTAAAATTTCTTTAATCTATTCACATAGTAAGTGCTCGAGTAAGTGGGCATGTTTTGTATTAGGGTCATCTAAAAATAAATTATTTTATGTCCAACACATTCATGCAGATAGGGCTCCCTAGTGCAAGCATTTTAGAACATTGAAGATGATTTCAAACTCATTCTTTTGGTGAAATATGGTAACCATGAAGTCCTTACAAATTTCTAATTTTTAGGGAGGGTACGATATAGTACATTTATTATAAATTAAAAATGTGACATACCCCTTTTCTTTGAAAAACTAGGACATAGTATTGGTGGGTACAACTAAAATTGTGTAGTATTCATGAAGGACACTTGTTGATAGTACAACATATCTATAGTATGATTGATGGCCCAAAATTGACCAAAGTGCTTTTCCTTCTAGTACTTATAGTACTCAACGTTGAAACCCCAATTTTTGGCAAAACACTACAATAACAAATAGTCTTTCTTGCAATCACCCTTTTCTTATTAGATTCAAGTTTGTTTTACAAAACAATCACAAATCAAGGAATTTTCTACAAGTATTGTGGTTGGTTAATATCCTTAACCTCCAAATACCCAATGTACCATATTCTAGTATTGACAAAACTTGGAAGTTAAATAAAAACTTACCAAAGTACTATTTTTAGTGGATTTTTTTGTAATTGAATATCCTTTAAAGTCTATTTTAAGCATAAAAAATCCAATTTAAAAAAAAATTGTTACCATTTTTCTATTGAAGATTTTGTGCAAGGATGTCACCGGAGGATGTCATTGCAAATCTTGATTTTTTAGTGTTAAGAGGCTCTTGGAAATGAGCCTCATATATATTAGATCAAAGGGAGAAATTACATTAGAAATTCACGGAAGAAAATTGTAAAAATAAATTTTAAAAATTTGTAAGTTAATTATAGTTAATCTTGTCATGTCTTTTAACCTCATACTTTTCTAATCTCAATTTTGGATTTGACATGTAAAAAGAGGATTGAAAGACTTCAAATACTTTCATAGTTTTAACAACCTCTTGATTTAATATTATAATATCTTAATCAATAAGTAATATTGTTATTTTTTTTTCCTATATGATACATAACAAGTCTAGTTTGAATTCATATGGTTACAAGTTTTAAAAAATTGATAAACTTATCAATACTTGGACTTTTTGTTTAAACTCGAAGATGCTCAAAAAAGGCCTTGGGATTTAGGAATTATAAGGAAATTTATAGATAGTAAAAAAGGATATAGTTTTCAAATGTGGACCATAAAGACTATTGTATCTAGTGGTGAAGTTCAACATTCTATGTTGAATAATTAATTTAAAGTTGGCAAAAGTGATTCATTATATGACTAAAAATAGAAAGATTCATTTTTTTCCCATACAATTTTTTTTGAAAAATAATATCTCATAAACTCAAGCATGTATTTTTAGAAATATTTTTTGTTGACCCTAACAACCGGGTATTGTATCTAGTATTGTATGCACTCTACATTGTTCCATTGATAATCTTCAAACATCATTCAAAGTTTGTGAGAAAGCAAGTGAACGCATTACCATGTACATAAACCTCACATTTGATGGTTGTTTTCATTCAATTCATGAAATCTTCATTATCAACCCAATTCAACACTGAAGCTATTAATATTTAGAACTTGGTATAATTTTCATTATAGTAAGAATTGAACATAATAGTAGTACCTAGGGCTATAAATTGGATTGGATTATATTTTGGACTTTTTATCTTTCCTAAAGTTGTCTTTTTACAATAAGTTAGTAGATTGGATTACTTTTATTTGTTGTTCTTTAGTACAATATCACAACTCTAAGAATGTTCATTGGATGAAAACTTCCAATTTCATCAATTGAAGGTAAAATTACTTGAAATTTTTCCTTTCCTAAATATGACATATGTAGGTCTTTTGAAGTATTATCCATATAACCTTAAACCATCATGATTGTAGAGTATTATCAATTCTACACATGACAATACATAGTTGTAAAGCTATAGAACTTCTAATATAGATCATTTTTGAGTTTTGATTAACCCCTAAAGGACCATTTTTCCTCAGGGGACAAATGGGATTTCAAGTAGGTATCTACAGGCTGAATTTTTGTCATGTTTTTTTGAAAAAAAATTTGCAGATAGAAAAATTAATTAGCTTCATGGGAATATAATTTTTTTCAATTGGTCGGAACAAAAGTTATACCCAAATAAGCTCAAAACAGGGGAGAGGGGGCAACAAAAAACAATTTCCAAATTCGAATTTTTTATTTGAATTTTTTTTCTCATATATTACATTTTTTATACATGGAAAGCTTTGATTCATTCCATTTGGATTTGTTATGAGAAAGTTATGGACAATCTTATTTTTCAGGCAATTAGAGCATCTTCTTGAAAAAATAACTTGTAGGATTCATTTTTTAATGCAATTTGTACAATTTTTCAAAAAATAAAGTTTAACATCGTTTAGTTTTCTTCCTAGAAAAATCTCACCAATGTGATTAGCACGTTTTAATTCCATTTTAGAGATATTAATAATTTAGATTTTCCTTCTATCTCATACCTACTTCTATTTAATATTTTTTTAAAGAATAAAAATTAGGTTTTATTAAACAAAAATTCCCCCTAAACTCTCAACTCAATTCCCCACAATAAAGATTCAAAGTTCAAAACTTTGTAGTGCAAAAAATTTAATTTAAGAAGGTTCAAGGTCAAATAATCTAGTCCCGCAGTGCGATGAAAAACTTGTTTTTCTCAGTTTAAACGCAGATACCTTGCAATCTATGCAGTCAAAATTTATGAAATTTATTTCACACATTCTCATACTAGTTAGGTGTAAGATCCTACAGTTAAATACTGGCAGCTTTGAGTGTTTTTTTTGCAGAAAACAGTCCTCGGTCCTTTAGGAGTTATAAGATGTTTCAAAGATGCAACTCACATGACACTTTAACTACACAACAACTTCATAAGTTGTTCCAAGTCTTGATTTTTGGAATTACAAAAAATATCCAAAAAACATGATTTATATGCTTTTAAAAAAAATTATGATTTCCAATTGCCTACAAGTAAAATATATATCTTCCTATAATTTTGACTCTGTTGATATGCAAATCAGTTTAAATAGACTGTTTTAAGGCCGTCCACCTTTCTTTGAAGGAAGAAAACTACAAGAGTAAATGGAATATACAAAGTATACAAAGGTTGCTGCCTTTGTAGTGATACAGCAACTGAAGTACTTGGAAGGTTTTGGCAGCTGTGGGTGTACAAATTCTTTACAGAAAGTTCTTAAAATTTTGCAGCTGAGTGAGCCAGCTTTAAGAATAAAAGACCAACAATCAAATAAAAAGCAATAAACAATTTCCAACATACCTTGTTACAGGCTCAACTAGATACTACCCGTATATGGGCTTGTGGGCTTGAGTATAGCCCACGGACATCCTCGCTCCATCCGTCCCATAATACTAGTCCCTTTTGTTTTTTTCAATTGTCCAGAATTACTTGTCTCCTTTTGCTTCGGACATGATTGTAGGGTTGAAAATGATTTCTTTTGTTTTTGAAATAAACGAAGCACAAAAAGTCTAGTTTATTATTCACTTTACAAATCAAAAAAATTCTAAAATTTGAATTGTTTATAACAATTTGAAGTTGACTAGGTATAGAACAAAAGGCATTGAACTTTTCATTGAATCTATTGAATTCCAAGTTGTTCTTGTGCAAATCTAAACACATGGAGAGGGCAAGGGAGTTGCATAGGAAGTCATCTTTCTCTATGGAGTCTATCCTAATTTATATGTGGCACTTTGTAGGGGAATGTTGCCGCACAAGCGTGGAGCATAGAGCAAGGATTTCAAGTAATTTTTTCAAAATTTTAGAGTTTAGAAAATTAAAGACTTGTGACTGTGAATGTTGGAGGACCTAAAACCATGCAAAAAATAGGTGCATCTAATGTAAGTGGAGTAAGTTGATGTGAATCAAAATAATACAATTAATACAATTTGATTCTTTCAATCCTCTATGTCACATGTATTGTTCATATTGAACTTCTCACACAATAGAAGTATAAAGAATACCTTTGCTTGAATTAAAAATCAATGGAATAAAAACAAGAATAGACCTTATGAGTCTTCCTACTAAAACCTAAGTAAATAAATTCACACAAGTCATGGCCTCTATTGTGCTACCCTTTGTGAGGAATAGGCTCACTTGCTATTATGATGAAGACTAAAATCTAGACTTAGATGAAGATGAAAGTAAGGAGTCCACATATTTGTCAACACTATGTGCTGATGACATGTATAGCAACAAATATTAAAAGTTGTTTATTTATTTACTCCCTCCGTGCCAAAATGATCTTCCCTCCATCCTAAAATGACAAAATAATGTGGATTAAGGTTGAAAATAACATTTTTTCAATTTTTTTTGAGCAATAAGTAAAATTCATTGCACTCCTATTATTCTAAAATTTTGGGTTTCAAATTTTCTTTTAAAGTGTGATTTTAGAATACTTGAAAATTAAAATTTTGAACCATTTCTAAGGAGTTCCGGTGGCCACTCAATTGTATGCTACAGGAAGATATATGAATGAATTTCTTTGAAAACGCTACAACGTCACTATTTACTCAATTACTAGCTCATTGATGCATGAGAGGCACTGATTCAGGATGCCATGAAAATAAGAGGGGCCACCACAGTATAATGATGACTTGCTTTCATCATTCACCTGCTCCTATTGGAGCATACATAATCAGCCACTCTTGTATCAACATACTCGGCCCATAGAATCGGGATTCTTCAATTTAAAGCTACAAATGAAGGAATTATTCTCAATATAAATGGAAATGCTCTGTATTTTCATGGATTTGACCACTTTAACCCCTTAACGCTGGAGGCGCCATTCTATACCATTTTGATGGCAATTCAATGGAATGGAAAGAAATTGGAAGCATTTTTTTCATTTCTTTTTTCTTCTTTTTATTGACCTTTCATGTTGAGTTACAAAGGGTACCCAATTGATTTTGTAGTCTTTTTAGTGTTTGCCTCTACGTAATTGAAAGTTTAGTAAAAAAATGGATCACAAAATATGCTATTTTAGTGTATTTGGGGAAGCTGTTGCTCCTTGCTCTAAATCTGAAATTCCTCCACAAAATTGATATAGTCTAAATTTGAGCCAAACTAACAAAATAAAGGTCATTTGCTCTAGTTCCTACTCCAATTTAAATTTTGAAACAAATCCTAAAATTCAATTTTTTTATTGCAATTTGAACTTTGAATGTGTTTTTAATGTCTACTAAATTCTAAATATAGAATGAAATGGAAATTGAGTTTACACTATGATGTTTGTCATTGTAATATACACACATGGTGAAAATTTGAAGTTTTTCGAAGTAATTTTCTATTTGATGTGATTTCTTTTTACTATTTCTTCAAAATTTCTCATAAAAATCAGTTTTCTACAAACAAATCTAAAAAATTTACGAAGTGAAGAAGACATGTAATTTCATCTCTGAAAAATAAATATAAGTTTTTTCATACATATCTAATTCCAAAATGGCAATAAATTGAATGGTGGGCAGCAAGGCTTGAAATCAATGGTCATGGGTCTATCATTTAAGGGTTAATTACTACAATGGGTGGAAAATTGCTCGCCAATTCCCTTCCTCCCGCAACAAGATCATTTTGGGACAAAATATTATGACCAACAAGAAGATCATTTTGGAACGAAGGGAGTATTTGTTATGGTGAGATCTTTAGAACCATGCGTCCCCTAGTTACATTCTTGATACCATGAAAAAACTTTCTACGAGGAGGGGTGCATGGACTTTATTTTGTGGCGTTTTGACTTAGAGTAGAAAAGACATTGAATTTCAAAAAATTTATGAATTAGAAAATTATTTTTATTTTTATTATATTATATTGTGGGAAGGGCACATGGCCACACCAATATAGTTTGAAATGACATTAATATTATATACAAATAATTAAAAGTCAACTATTAAATTGAGTATTTTTATAAGGTGTCTTTAAATTGTGGCTCATTAGGTTCCTTTCATTGTGATTGCACTCTTTAGTCAAAAGCTTGTTGAATTCTTAAAATTTTAGCATTCCATATGTTTTGATACAAAGCATCCTATGAATCAAGTTAATTATACAATCATTCTCAATAGTTTGCATAGTAAAGAAGAACAACTCATCATACTAATGAAGTTTTAAAGCAACAATTCAAGCCACTATTTACTACATCATAGAGTTGTAAAAACAAGGCACATGCAAAAAACCTTTTATATACTTATGTCACATATTGTATCTTATAAAAAAATTGATTTTGTAGATTTAAATAACATGGATCATACCAAATATAGTCAATTTGACTTGTTTGGTTTAAATCCTTGTGATGTAGGTTGTTTTAACCTAATGTGTATGGATTTTTTCCTAAATGTAAAACATGTGACCACTTAAATGGATTTGGTTTCTATTTAGAAATACTTGAGCCTCAAATGTTGGGCTCAATCTTTTGTACCGTGTGCACATTAATAATACTAATAAGTAATAACCTTATTCATTATAGATTAAATTATATAACTGCAATTGTCTAGCTAGGATGTGGATTTGGATAACATATGACTAATTTTTGTTCAATCATCTATCACCTTTATTTTGTCCACTATCAAATCATTGGCCATCTTATTTGATTGAATATGGTTTCTCTTGAAGTTGAAGGTGATGTATGATTGAAGTTAATAATGGAAATCCAAAAATTATTGCATCTTGACTAAGACTATTATGGTCAATTTCGTTAAAATGGCGGTATTCCATTAAAATGGCACAAAATGAAACCATTGAAAGAATGAAAACAATGGAAAGATTGTCCGAAGGGAATGGAAATGCGTGAACTAGGAGTGATTTGAATGTGCTAGGTATAAAATTGGCACATGTATGACCCTATTGTGGCACACTTATTCTCCATTTGTAGAAGATATTCCATTAAAATAGCATGTGGAATACCGCCATTTTAACGAAATTGACCATTATTCTAAAGCCTAAAACATTCATTAGCTATAAGATACAAAACTACAAGTCTTTGAAGCAACCAAAATTTAAAGATTTCAAAAACATACAAAAATCAACTTGTAGATTCAAAATCCAATTCAATATCAAGAAGATTAATATGTCAATATATTAAGCAATGTCTTGTCTTTCGAGTGGATAGTGAGGCAGAGGTGCATTTCAATTCATGCACCCCCGTCCATCCACTCAAAAGACCCTATAAAAAAAAATTTAAGAAAATTATTAACCCTCTTCCCCAATTTTTGTGATTAAAATTTATTTTTTTGAAATATTCATTAGACCCCCTCCTCTCTCCTATTTTGTAATCAAAAAAAAAAATTGGAAATATTTTTTACCTCCCCCCTCTCCCATTTTGTAATTAATTTTTTGTTTAATTATCCTCCCACCCCCCCTCCAATGTTACATTATTAGGAGAGTGACTTAAATATAATCATATATTAATTCTTTATCATATGGATAAAAATTACTTTGTTGAAAACATGTCTCAGAGAACTAATGAGAGAACCAATAAAGTAACCAACCCTATTGCTACTACAATTTTGAGTTTGATCATGTAGAAGTATAAGAGAAAATCAATTTTTCTTACATACATGTATAATTAACAATGAAGACAATTGGAAGTGCTTTTAGATTTTTTCAAGTGAGTGTGTAGTTTCCATAATTTTGGAAATATGCATCCCAAAAATGCATAAATGCCACTAGGCTCCTTTACATCAAAAGAGCAAAGAGTTGATAATAGCCATGTACTCATACTCCATCTTCAAACTAATAAAATCCAAAATAATAGTTGCCATACAAAGAGTCCATTGTAGCCACCTCCTTTGGCAAGAAGTTACTACTCAAACTCCATTGCTCTTAAAAACAACTTCCCAAAGCCTATAGTTTATAACTTTGATTTTGCCTCATTCACCTCCTAATGTGGTCACAAATAATCCAATCTCTTATAAATTGAATTTGAAAAATTTATACGCTAATTTGGTGGTTAAAATAAGTCTCCTAGAGGATGGCAAAAATAATCACATCAACGGCAAAAATAGGATTTGTTCCCTTACCAATATGCCCAATTTGATAAGTGTTGGTAAACTCCACTAGTTATCATGTGCATCATTTCCACAAGTGATCCAAAAGAGAAGAGAGAAGAAATCCCAATCTTTTTTGTTGGAGGTTAGCATCAATTTACAATGGATCCCACATTGAGTCCCTGCTAGAATTCCTCGCATGGATGTTGAGTTGGTATGTTGCTAAGATGGAAGGTGGTGCATAAAAAAATAGAAAATCACTACTTAAAGAATTAGTTAAGAACCCAGGGAGATTACTCACGATTTTTAGAAAACTACGTGAGTTAAAAAAAAATAGGGTTCATTTAATTCAAAGGGGGCAAATTTTATATAATTTGTAGAACTACTATAGGATTCATGAAATTCTACACACTCTAATATATATAAATTAGGGTATGTAAAAACATCATATAACAGGAATTTTTATTAATAAGTTAGCCTTGACAAATAGAAGCCATGCAAATTTTTCATAGTATGATGAGTATAGATGTGGATAAATAATTTCATATGGATGATAAAATGGACATAGTCAAGAAAATCTACAATGAAGGGAGGTTGAATAAAATTATGCCATAGTATTTGAAGTGTGTGTATATATATATAAATTAAATGTAAAAATAAAACATCAATTAAAAGTGGCAAAATTGTCACATTGTATGAATAGGGAGGTATGGTCTGTATTATGTGAGACTAAAATCTGGAGTCCATGAGCATAGGAGCATAGGCTTTTACATTATAGGCATCTTCCATAATTATAAGATGTTTATATTTTAGGTATTTATGTTGTAGGTACCTATGTTATAAGCACCTTCCATGGTTATAGGATGTTTACATTATAGGTGCCTAATTATATTAAAGGTGTCTATGTTGTAGATATCTATGTTATAAGCACCTTCCAGGGTTATAGAAAATTTATATTATAGGTGTCTATGTTATAGGAACTTATATTAAAGGTGTCTATGTTGTAGGTACCTATGTTATAAACACCTTCCAAGGTTATAGAAAATTTATATTATAGGTGTCTATGTTATAGCTAGGAACTTATATTAAAGGTGTCTATGTTGTAGGTACCTATGTTATAAGCACCTTCCATGGTTATAGGATACATTACATGAGATTTGGAACCTCTGGGAGACCGCAAGTTATAATGTTGTGATAACTAGGGACCATGACTTCCGTAGTGATATCGCAACGGTCCTACGTAGTCGAGAGGCTACCACCTCATTTTTCAAGAAAAAAATTTAATTAAAAATAACAAATTCAACTTTTTTTTGCATTTGAAGATTTTTATTTTTATTTTTTATTTTTTATTTTTTTGAAACTTCTTTTTGGATAGCTGGCTGTTCTTTCACTGTGGGGGGAATAATGAAGGGAATAGGCCTGAAATGGTCTTCCGGAGGCCCCAAATATCATCTAATCTTTATATTATAGGTGTCTATGTTATAGGCACCTTCCATAGTTATAGATTGTAAATACTATAATTATGTATGTTATAGACATCTCCAATAGTTGTAGAGTACCTATGTGCCTAGGCTCAAGGCTCATAGGCTCACATTTCTAGGCTCATATACTAGTTAACACTATTGAATAGGGAGGTTTACCTTAGTGGCTTCAACAAATTGAAAATTGTACAATATGAAGATAGAATTTATAATCCATTTAACTCTAATCTTTGAAACCATATGTATTAATCACACTCATATTTAATGGGATTTTCATGGAATAGTTTCATTAGGAATTCTAAAGTATTCAATGTTATTAACCTCTAAAGACTAGAGGTAGTAGAAGGTGTTTGGAAGAGGAAAAATCCAAAATTGTCAATTTTTGATGCATAGTCTAAATTAAAAATTATTTAAAAAAAATTCAATTGTATAATTATATAGTTATGGCAATGTTTGGAAACAATTTTAGCCCATTTGACCATGTGGATTCAAAGATTATAATGTTTGAAGTGAGAAAAAAAACTATATTTTTATTCTTGCAAATTAGGATGATCAACAAACTTCAAGCCCTTTTAGAGTAAAATTTTTGGTCTACACAAAAATGAGAATTTTGACTATTAATAAATATATGACGTTGGTTCACTCATGAAAAATTTGAATCAATTTGTAGTGCAAAGAAGTTAAGTGCATTGGCAATACAATAGTCTTTTTTTTTATGATTTCTTGTACAATAAGGTATTTTTTTTATTGAAATCCATTGATTAAAAAAATTAGAGACAAACATCTAGAATATGAGGGAAAAATTTCAAGACCTTTGACTTCACGTATTGCAAGATAATAGGGCTTGAGGTTAGAAAAAAAGTTTTTTTTTCTTGAAGCCACCCTAACATAGCTAATAAAATTTTGACTCCTTTGAGAATGTGATTTGAGATCTAAATTGTTTTTGAGAACTGTATGCCATATTTTATTAATAACATAAATGCCAAATTTCAATAGTTGATGAGAGTTTTTGCAAAAGATGCCCAAATTGCAAGGGCTGTTGAAAAACTTTAGGGCGAAAAAAAATTATATTTCCACTAAGAGGATACATGTTTACATCTTCTATCAAAATTTTAGGAACATCTAACCAAAATTGACTTCATAGGAACCTACCTAGAGTTTCAATTGTTCATTCAAATGAATGGACAATTGGCCTTTAGGGATTAAAAATTGCCACTTGAATTTAATTGGTTATTGTTGGTTTCATAATGTATATCCCATACATTGATGTAGTAGATGGAAGAGAAAATTTGTGAAGAAGGGTGGAGGCCGGAGAAAATTGGACATTTAAATTTTATATATAAGATAGCTCCACTTAAAAATTTGCATGAACAAATTTATGAAAACTATAGGATATTGAAAATATGTATTTTTTAGCTTTTTATGTAAAAATACGGTCATCATAAATGCAATAATTAAGGTAAATAGCCTTACATCAAATACCCCCTTAACTTAGGTGTATACCTTAAATTACAAGGAGTGATCTCCCCAAGGTTAAGAATTGATCATGATATTACAATAGTTAATTTGTTAACAAGTAGCCTTGCTAGTAAATAGGCTTTGGGATGGAATATGTGGGTGTGTGCGTATGAGTCAGGTGAAATAAATCCTACTCTTGTGGCAAACATTGTGTAAGACAAGAGGCTCTAAAATATCACAAGTTCTAAAACCGCCCACATCCTCAAATGTATACTATGTGTACATGTTGCTTTTTCGTAGCCTTCAACAATGTACAAACAATGTACATTTTAGGAGGTGAGCGATTTTACAGCCCTATGCCATTTCAACTTCAAAATTTTATAAATAATTCCACAAAGGTCCAAAAAATATGAAACGACTTTGGTTAGATGCCAATTTCACTTGACTTTCAAGGGAAATTTTCTGAAAATTATTTCAAGAAGCTTCGCCTCACCAAAATTTCTAGACTTGTTACCTTATGTCAGTGTAGAAATGTGTGCGTGAGTCTCTTTTTATAGTTTCAACACTTCCAATTTCAATACTCCCAAGGTCAAGTACAAGCGAGACAAAGGCTTCATACCCTAACGAGGAGGGAGACTTGGCGAACGAACATTCCTTCTCCACTTCCTTTCGAAGGGGAAGAACATGAAATTAAAATTGTCTTTAGCAATATGGTTGCCAGATCAGAGCATGGCTGTTCAAGAATCACGTCTCCGAAGCTATCGTGAGAAAACATGCTTTGCAAGCAGTATCCAGTTTGGTGTGAAGCCCTGGCTCCGGGTTGACCAACAGATAACACCCGAAGCGCAAAATCAAGTTTGCGACTTTGAGTTTGCGACTTTGAGACAAGCTCCTGCTTTCATGCACAGGGAACCTTGTCCCATTCACTACCCAGTGAATGGTACAAAAAAGGTAGTGAATGTGGGGTGAAAACCTACCAAATAGCCTTCCTAAAAAAGACTTGCTTTATTTGGTAGGGATTCACCCCACATTCACTACCTTTTTTGTACCATTCACTACCCAGTGAATGGGACAAGGTTCCCTGTGATGTGCCAGGAATCTAAGTTATCAATGCAGGAGACTGATGAGTAGAGTACACAAAAACAGTAACTAGGGAACCTGATAACTTCTCACTTCTTCCAATCAAATACTTAACTTGGTTGACCTTCAAGTAGCAAATTGATGTGCAAAAGAAGACTTGGCTAACTTCCATGACCACTAAGCTTTGAATAGAAACAGAGTTGTCAAGTCTCCCTTCAATAGTGGCCTCCAACCTCCCACACAAACCCTGGGAATGCCTCTGGCTCCGAAGCAAGAATCATGTGGCTTTTGGATGTGACAATCAAAGCCACCGAGAGGATGTAAAACAAAACAAAAATCATCGAAAATTCATTTTTAGGAGATTCACTTGCTCTTTCTTCTTGTCATGCTCTAAAGTAGACAATTATGAGGATCTTACATATTTTTATATGAATTTTAATGTGTGTATCATGGATCACCTTCCAACTAGTGTATTTGGCAACTTTTAGCTCCTTGAGTAGTTAGTTAAGATCTGATCAAGATGTTAGTTAATTTGTTAACATGCAACCTTGCCTGTAAATAGGCTTTGGGATGGAATCCGTGTTTGTGTGTGTGCAAGTCACTCAGATAAAATAAATCCTACTCTTGTAACAAAAATTGCGTATGGAGTGTCGAAACTCGAAACGTGTGTGTGAGTCTGTTTGCATTGATTTTCTACAGTCCCAAGGTCAAGTACAAGTGACACGAGGGCGACATACCCCAATGAGGAGGGATCTAGACTTGGTGAATCTGCATTCCTTCTCCACTTCCGCTTTGAAGAGGAATTAAATTAAATTAAATTAAAAAGTGTCTCCAACACAACACGGTATGGTAGTAAAAGCATGGCTGTTCGAGAACGCAAAATAATTCAACGGAAAATGTGCATATGACGTCTCCGACGTTATGATGAGAGAGTATGGCTTTGCAAGCAGTATCCAGTTTGGTGTGTAGCCCTCCGGGTTGAGCAACAGATAACACCCGAAGCACAAATTACTATTGACACAACAAGTTTGAGACTTTGAGGCCTGAGCTCCTGCTTTCACTTTCATGTGCCAGGAATCTATCGATCACAACTGTAGAATTCTATAGACTGAATAGAAAATACTAAACACTAAGGAACCTGATACCATTGATCGCCTGTAGGAACTCAATTAATACTTAACCTCGTTGACCTTGAAGTACCAAATTGGTATGCCAAGCAAGCCACTAGCTTGCCAAACTTCCAAGATCACGCAACTTTTAATACAAATGAGGTTGTCAACTCTCCCTTCAATAGTGGCTTCCAACCTCTCACACTAAGAGCATGTTGCCATTCTTGTCTCGGAGCTCCTTACTGACTGGAAAAAACATCTACTTTTCATTTGGGGTGGAGCTCTAACCTCCTTTAAGTAAGCGCATGTTTCCATAATTGCCATTTTGGAGCTCATGAACAACTAAATTAACCATCTACTAGCTTTCCATTGGGGGTGGAGCTCTAGTCAAGCCTCCAATACCCCTTCCAGCCTTTTAGCCCTTGTTTTTCTCAAATGTAGAGCTTTGAGGGCTTGAATGTATGGCTAGATTGGAGAGATTTTAAATATTAGGAAAAAGTTATGCATGGAATTGTAGTTCCCTCAAAATTTGCCTATTGTGCTAGGGAATCTGAAATTTTCTCTTTGCTAAAATGAAGATTCCTTGACTTCTTTTCTTTGTTTCCATAATACAAAACAAACCAAAATAGTAAATTTATTTAGTCTCATAATTAAGCAAAAAATGTGTCTAATGACCACTTAGAGTGTCCAGTCTCCTTTCAAACCCTTTCATGTTCCTAGCCCTCCAAGCATCCTATAGAATACAAGCTCTAATAATCCTCGAACACCTAAAAAGTTAGAATGCAGCTTTTGGATGACAATCAAAGCCATTGAGAAGACATAAAAGAAAAAAAAATCATTCAATTTTTTGGGAAGCATGCAAGTAGAAGTGCTACACTCCATTCTAGATTGTGACAAGTAGATCAAATAGAGGTTCACCCACAACATCCACTATAGACTGCAAGGCATCCTCTCCATCTTCTTCCTCTTTAGATGGTGAAGAAAAGTACATAGCAACAAAAGCCAAGCAACAAAAGCTAGTGCCAAATGCGCATGCATGGTTGTATCTATAGTAGTAATGCTTAACTTTCTAAAATGTATGCCAAATTGCCTGCACTACAAGAAGTGAAGGAAGAATTGTGAGTATTGTGCAATTGGTGAAGGTTGAATTTGCAATGGGTTGACTATTCAATATTCACCATGAAATGTTTTTATTTCTATGAAATTGTTTTCACTAGATACTCAAAAGAATATGAAAATTATCAATGAAATGATGAGGTTTCCTATCACATCCAACAATCTTCTTTCATTTTGAAACCTCATTACATCCAACGACCAATTAGCTAGTGACAAAATCAAAGGAAAAGGATCATGGATCTAGAGGGTGTACTATTTGAATTAATTAAGCATTCTAGAACTCCTTGTTTAATTTCTATAACAAATAGCTAGAATGTGAGAAAGCTAAAGATGTTGAAAGACTCAAGTTTAAGCAACTAAGACTCATCACATGGTAAGTTTCTTTTAATGTAAGAACTGGACATACTTAACGCTTGAATGTGAAAATTAAAAAAAAATTCTAAACACTCTAAAGACAACAATGTCGCATAAAGCAAAAGGGTACATGACATATATAAAAGGTTCTTTAAATTTGGCAAGGAAGCAATAAAATGAATGAAGAAATGCATTTGACAATTCAATTACAAACAACCTTTCAAATTCATTGCTCTAACGGGGAAAATCAAGGATTTTGTTATCTATTCAAGCACAAATTTTAGGATAGGAAATTTGTAGCATGATTTCATAGCCTTAGCACATACAACAAGGATGTTTCCGTGAAGTTCCAAATGCTATGCAACCCACCACTGGGAAAGCATTAGAACAAAAGTGGGGAAAAAAAAGATGAAAGAGATGTATGTGATACCAAATTTATTACCATTGTACACAATCCTCAATGAAGAATTTGAAGGTATTGTTTCTTATCTCTGTTACAAAGTGACAAAATTCGGAATTTCATGGATGCTAAAGGCCCCTGCACTACAACAAAATCCTCATTTCCACCACCTTTGATACTACACTTGATTTCTAGACTCAAATCTTCCACTTCAACACTCTAAAACCTTCATGAAGAAAAAAGAAAACCTCATGGAACATGCCATGCCCAAAAAAGTCTACATTGACGAGCACAAAAGCCATCGCACTATACTAGAAACACTCCTACATTGCACTACGAATTGAAGCGCCTATAGCCCCCCCACAATCACTCAAAACGCAACAAAGCAAGCTAGAATCATCAATCATGGGGACAAAATTAACTTCAAGATCTGCAAATTCATAATAGAATAACTAAAAAAATGGCCAAGAACAAAAGCAAGACCATCACAAGAAAAGAATCTTGTGAGTACATTGTCATTTCTAAAAGACAAGTGATTGAACAAGTCTAGCGGAAGCAACTAGAGATTGAAGTGATGTGTGTCAAAATAGTATTACACACAATCGTTGAAAATCAATCCTAGTGTGACCACGACGTGAACCAGCTAGTCCTATCTGCCTTGCTAGCAAACTTTACTGATACCGAGAAATACCTATCACTCTATGTGTGAACGCACCAACACTTTCTACCCCCCCGCACAATACAGGAACTACAAATCAGACCCTCCTCTGTGTAAAACTGGGTTCCCCTACCAACACGCAGCATCGTTAGGGTTTACCACCACTCTTCCAAAACACCAAGTGAGAATAAAAGCATGTGAAGTCGACAACTACGCAGAACTGGCAAGCTGGTGTTCAGAGTGTTGCAGTTGGCCCTGGCTCTTTTCATCTCTGGCAGTGACTGCGGTGGGGGAGGGAAATGCTCCTGGTCACCCACAAGTCCGGGCTGGCCATGCATACCCAGAAACGCTGGTGATGCTCTTATATTTCACAACCGATACATTAACACCACTCCAACCTCGACATTCTCAGCATCCCTAACCATGCCAAGAATGCACAAGCTTTCCGAAGATCATCACCACCAACACACAAAAGTGGGGACACATTTGCATTGCTTTGCAAGGAGGACGAGGCTGTTTTTTAGGGTTTTAGGGTTTTAGGCTTTTTTAGGTCATAGCTTCCCTTCTTGCCCAGTGTCCATTTCGCATCCCGTGTGTCACTTCCTCTCGCACTCTTACCGATTCTTCTTCACCAGTTTGATGGGTCTCATCATATCATTATCTTCATGATCCAGAATATGGCAATGCCACACAAACCCCGGCCCCCCCGTAGCATCGAACGTGAACTTCCCGTCCCCCGCCTGTGACTTCCACTGCACCGCAATCCTTGTCACATGATTCGGCAGCGACAACACAGTATCCTTCTTCCCAATCTGGTTGTAACTTGGCGGCACAGGCTCCCCCGTGAAGCACGTTCCGGGGGTTGCATACGTCGTGTTGAAAATCTCGCACTCCTCTGCTGTCCACTTGTCAAGATCAAAGGGTTGCTGGTTGAGCGCCTTGAACTGAATCAAGTGGACGTGCATGGGATGCGCATCAGGGGTGAAGTTGATGAACTCCCAAATCTCGGTGGAGCCGAGCTCGAGCTTCTCGGTGAACGGGTCACGCCAGGTGTGGTTGGAGAGAAGGGAGTCCAAGGGATTGTCGTCTTCGTCGTCAATCTCCACCATGAAGAGGGTGCGGACGAGAGCGTTCGTTGTGTCCACTTCTTTGTCAGGCGCACGGAACGTGTCCGGCACGGGGGGCTCGGTTATCACCGTCTTGGTTTTCTTCACGATGAATTTCATCACCGCGAGGGTACTCGGGGGGCTGAAGGTCGGGTCGCCGCTCGGATAGGGCGCCGCGCCAGTGTTGTTGAGGATCACCTGAGGATCGAAATCGGCAATGGAAGTTGCGAAAGGTGGGTATTCAATTGCGTAAATCTGTGCTAGTTAGAAACGATATCCTAATTGCGACTTGAGTTTTGGAATTGAAAATTGCGGGACAGGAGGGTATCTATTTCCGAATCTCGTTTGGAATTGAGATTGCGGGACATAAGAAAACCTAATTGCGAATCTCAGTTTTGGAATTGAAATTACGGGACAGAGGAAGACCTAATTCCGACTCCCATTTTTTTGAAATGAAATTGCGGGACAGAAGTAAAACTATTTGCAAATCTCGTTTTGGAATTGAGATTGCCGGACCTAAGAAAACCTAATTCCGAATCATATTTGTGGGTTGAAAATACGGTACAGAAGAAAAGTTATTGGCGAATCCCATGTTTTGAATAGAAATTGCGTTTCATACCTGCGAGTCCGGTGCGAGCGAGAAGTCGATGATGCAGTCGATCCGCTCCGCAGGTGCAAGCGTCAGTTCCTTGAGCTTTTGCGGCTTCTCCAGCATCCCCCCATCGGTTCCAATTTGAATAAAGCTCAGGTTTTTATTCGACAACGACAGTACCAGCACCCTCGCATTACACGCATTCAAGAACCTCACCCTATACTTCCTCGGTTCCACTTCCACATACGGCCACGCTTTCCCATTCACAATAATCACATCCCCGAAGTACTCCGGACACCATTGCGGATGATTCTTCGGCGAGTCTCCCACATTCGGAAAATTAATAGACCCATTATGAAACAGCGTCTTATCCTGCACCAACAGATGCAGCTCATATTTCCTCTTCGGCAACCACTCTGGCGGTGGCGTCGCAGGCTTCGTGAGGTAAAATCCCGCGAGTCCTGACAACACGTTCAAGCGCGTGATCCCGAACGTGTGATCATGGTACCAAAGCATAGAAGCCGCTTGCGTGTTGGCATACGTGAAATTCTGGGTGGAGAAAGTTGGCCCGTACTCGCCTTTGGCGGTGTGCCAGGAGTCTGGGTATCCATCGGAGTCGGAGTCGCATTCAGCGCCGTGTAAGTGCGTGACGATGGGCACGCCGCCGTATTTGGGTGCAGCCCACATCACCGTGTTGTCGACGGGGAGCATGTGTTGCTGGTCGTAGATGTGATTCTCCCAACGGACGTAAGATTCTACGCCTTCGGTGGCGACGAGAGTTGGGCCAGGGACACTAGCCGTGGCAGCGGAAGTGCCGTAGGCGTACAGAGTCGTGGGAGGCAAATCTCTGTGCAATTTCTGGGACCCAAGGCGCAATTCAGGTCAGGTGAGTACCATAAAACACAGAAACAGAAACAATCAACATACCATTAACAAGTAGAGCAGGTGGACATAAACATATGTATCCCCAAACACGTAAACAATGATATAAACACACCATAAACATGTGTCCCAAAGTAGCAGTTGCAACAAATCATCAATTATTGTTTGTATGATTTTGTAGCGGTGGTTCGCGAAAAACTTATGGTCTGTTGCGAAGCACTGCAAAAGCTGGCTGCAAACTTGGTGCAAAAGTCTTCGGCATGGAACTAATGCATATCTATCTGTGCCTAGACTGCTGCAAAAACTATTGCAATTCCAACAGAAACAGAAACAGAAACATACCAGAAACATGTATCCCAAAGTAGCATTTGCAACACATCATCAATTATTGTTTGCAATGGTTTTATGACGTTGGTTCCGTACTTCGCTTCAAACTTATGGTCTGTTGCGAACCATTGCAAAAGTTGGCTGAAAACTTGTTGCAAAAGTCTTGGACACGGAACCAATTGCATAACTATGCCTAGACTGTTGCAAAAACCATTGCATTCGTTCTCAAAGGGTTGCAAAGACATCGCAAAATGTTGTACAAACCATTGCAAGATAGTTGATGTATTTTAATTCTGGAGTCCTTGCAATCTCAGCCTTCAATCTGTACTAGCTAGTGCTGCAACCATAAACATGTGTCTTGACCTACCTGTTGGATTTTGTACGCGCCCATCGTGACTTGCTTGCCGTGGTCGATTCGGATTTGTTTGAGCTTGGGTAACTTGTCCACGAATTGCTCCACAGTCGACGATGGCTGCAATGCTTGACAGAGCTGCTTGGTGTCATCAATATTCATCGCCCACGCGGGCGCCGTGACCCTCCCCAGGAGTGCCGCCATGACCAGCAACTGCAATTGAATGGAGCCTCGGGTCTCCATTTCTTTGCTCCCACTGCAAATCTGCTATCCACTTCCCAATCCCGTCAGATTCCATCGCCATTGATGAATTCAATCCCACCAGTGCTCCTGATATATCATGAAAGCTACCGCGTCATGAAATTGGGATCACGTTTTCTGGATCTTTCAGCAGATTCAAGCATATTCGGGACTTGACAACGATTGCACTTGCACCGTACCGACAAAAGCAACAAAACGTGACTATCTGTATTATTGCTCTGCGAGCCAGATCAGCGTCATTACTACTGTCAGGGTACGTGTACTTACACTTTAGCTACCTGACAACTCCTGCGACGAAGTAGTCCAGTAAGCAATTATAATTCACAGCTACTAGCTTAGTTAATCAATTACTGCACACAACTAGATGGGAACTAAACGTCACTTCGATCCCCCAAAGAGGTTACGTACGTACTTGCAGAGTTGCAGACGCACACTTCCCCAAACAAATTAAGTATAGTCACAATTAATCTCTAACTGACAGCCCTACTTACATGCACAGTCACACAGACACATCAATCAACCCATGGGCATCAATCAACAATCGAACCTTGAGCTTGCTCGCTAGCTGCAGATTAACGTAAGCAGCTTTGATCGATCAGTCCAGCAGCAGCTTGAATGATTGATATAAACGTCCAGTTAGCTACCTTGCGAAATATCATTCACCAATGCCTGTACATACGCGCGTGCAGTGCGTCGACTTGGACTAGCCAAGAAACTCCAAGAACATCAACAGCAGTTGCGATGGAAAGTCAAGACTCGGGAGTCTCCGTCCTCCAACGTACGAGACGTGAGAAGCTCCAAACTCTATTTGCTTGTCCGTCTAAATACCCCAACGTGACTCGACAAGAAGCAACTACATGACAGCGAACTGAAATTCTTCCCAGTTTGGAAAAAACAAAAAGGTTAGTCCCCTAACTTGTATTGAAGATCGAAGCGGCTGTGGGGGACACACGCAGGGCTTATCCAGTTCCAGGTGGTATCTGACTCCCTCAGTAAACGACGCCAGTACGTTCTCCAGGAATATGGCGACTGCTGACCTCCGAAACTCAAAGCCTGAAAATGGCTGGAATCAGCTGGAATCGATTCCATACCCTCGCGTTTCTTTATAAAATTGCAAGTACTTTCACTTCGTTTTGCAAGTACTTTCACATTGGTTGTTAGTAGCCAGCGTGTATTGTGTCCATGTGCCTCCACACTTCCCATGTGTTGTTGTGCACGCGCGCTTCTAGTCTTTGCTTTCATCGACGAAGCTTTGGAGAGATGACTCCGCTGCCGATGGGGGGGTAGTTATCCCCTGAGCGCCCCGGGGACCAAAAGTTCAATTCGAAGTGCTGTAACTTTTTGCATACGATGTCTGAATTCAATAAAAACTTGTTGGGACATTAGAAGGGATTCGGCACCTTTGGAGGGCTGTGAGTTCCCTTGGTCTGTGAACAATCCCCAGCAGTCCCCAGCAATTTGTAGGTGCTGCCTGACGTGGCAAGGCGACTGCCACGTCATTTAAAATAAAATAAAATAAAATAAACTCAATCTTTCGTTTTAAAATTTTGATTTTTTTTTTTTTTCGAAATTTAAAAATAAAATAAAATCTGACAGCGGCCGTTCCCGGACTGTCGGGGGAACAACGCCGGGAACAGGCCTGAAACGGCCCTCCCGACCCCCCAAATATCATCTAATGAATTTGCATTCTCTCTTCTAGTTTGTGTGGTAAAATTTTCAAATCAATCCAAGATGTAATTATTTTATGGAAGTCATTTGAAGTTCTCAGGTTCAATTGGAGTTCATCAAACTGCATTGTGATGGCTGGAGTTTGGAGGGGCTTGTATCTCCTTCATCCAATGTTTTTTTTCAATGAAAGTTGTTGGGCTTGTATTTCCTTTGAAGTCTAGTTATTATGGTAAAAGTTTCATGTCAATCCAAGTTGTTTTGAATGTTTGGGAGCAATTCAAAGTTCAAAATAAAAATATTTTTGGATTACTCTAAACTTCAATATCTTGTTTCTTCTTTATAGTGTTCATTTCCAATATAAAAAAATTGGGAAAGTTGCGCCTATTAATCTAAGGACCAAGTGCATGTTCAACAAAAACTTGAAAACTTGGGTATGGTCCTACAAAGTCAATTTCCATTTCAATCTAGGATCTTTGATGAGAAATTACATTGGAAATTTAATATATAAAAAAATTGTAGACTAGATTTTGAAAAGCTATAAATTGATTATAGTTAGGCATGTTATGTCTCTTGACCTCATATTTTTTTAACCTCGGGTTTTTTAAACCTCAATTTTATATTTGACATATAAAAAGAAGATTGAAAGACTTCAAATCACTTTCATAGTTCTAACGCCCTCTCAATTTAACATTATAATCTTTTAATATTGTCATTTTTTTTCCTATATGATTCACAACAAATCTAGTTTGAATTCATATGATTAAAACTTTAAAAAATTGAGAAAACCTATCAATACTTGGGCTTTTTTTGTTTAGTTTTGAGCAAATTCCAAGATGCTCTAAAAAGGCCTTGGGATTTAAGGGTTAAAAAGAAATTTTAAACTATAGGGAGTCAAAAAGAAAGGATATAATTTTCTAATGTGGATTGTAGGAGGGGCTACCATATTTGGCAACAAGGTTCAACATTCCATGCTAAATAATTAATTAAATTTGGCAAAAGTAATTCATGAGATAATAAATATAGAAAGATTTATTTTTTCTTGTACAACTAAAAATAATAATATCCCATAAATTCTAACATCTATTTTGAAAAATATTTTGTATTGACTATGACTATTAGATACCTTGTTCACTTCATTTTAGATGTCAATGTGGCTTCATTACTTCTCTACACCGTTGCAATGATAGTCCAAAAATATCAACCAAAGATTGTGGGGAAGCGAGTGAACTCATTGCTAGCTATGTACATAAACCTCCTACATTTGATAGTTGTTTTTGTTCAATTCATGAAATTTTCATTTTCAATCCACCTGACACTCAAGCTATCAATATTTAGAACTCAATATAATTTTCATTCATATGAAATTGGACATAGCAATGTACCTAGATTAGCAGCTTTAGTTTGTCTTTAATTTATTTTACTTTAAAAGCATAAATTTCTTTTCCTTATTCTAGAACCAAACAACCAAATCTACAAATAAATGTTAATTAGTTTGCTAAAAATTCAAAGAATCCATTGAGTCTATTAACAATTTACCATCTACCATTGAAAAAAAAAAATTGATGGCAAAAAGAAGGAATTATTTCATTGACATTTTGTGAGTGCAAAGTGTGGAGAGGTCGTTTTTATAATGAAATCCATCATTTGTTATGAACCTTTAAAGGGTATGGGATAATTTACAAATGAGAGCTTGACTGCTCATTGTCCAAACATAAGAATTGTGTTCAAAGTAGAATTTTAGTCCTCATTCTAGTATAGTAGAATAATTTATTCAATAAATTTTGAACTATGAAAAGTTGAAAAGTCAAGCTAAATTTCATCTCTAAGAAATCATTTGTGATTTTGAGCCTCCAAAAAATATTTATGGACAAAATATAGAGGGTAGGTTTAAAAATGTCAAAGAAAATGTTCCATCCAACCCTTCTTTGAACTTTGTCCATGAGTTTTGATTGAAGGCTTGAAATCTCAAACACGTTTAGGCCTTTAGGGGGATGAAAGTTAGTTGTTGATTTCCCACATTAAAACAATTCAAATTCTTTTGAAAAATGTTATTCTACTATGCCTAAGTGAAGTCTGAAATTATACTTTGAACACAATTCCTGCTTTTGAATTAACTATTTACTGCCACATTTTTATAATTATAAATTTATAATGCGACAAAGCTTATTTTTATAGTTCAATTAAGTATTTGGCACCAATTAAAGTGCCAAAGTTGCTATCCAAGTATGTAGGCTTGCAATTGAATTCGATCCTATTTTGGGCTACCTACTTTTTCATAGATGTAAAAAGCCATGTCTTTTTATAATAAGTTAGTAGATTGGATATTTTTCATTTGATGTTGCAATATCACAACTCTAATTTCAACCAACATTGTGGAGTATTATCAGTCCTACACATGACAATACAATGTATTATCAACTAAATAACATGGGCAGTATTTGTCACTTTTGACAAACTATGTACAAATTGCCAATTAACTAATTCATTCTGAAATGACTAAATTAATTAAAACACATTTTGTACCTCCTCTCCTATATTTATATTTCTTTTTATTGTTGTTGTGATCACAAATGATATGGGATATTGACATTGTATCCCTTATCAATATCCGTGTATGTATATCGTATCATATTACTATATGGTACATTGTATATTCATATGCCTTTTACATTCCATATGTATACTATATTCCATATTGTAAAATCTAATCTTAATAGCCAAGATCACCAAAGATGACGCAATTCATGGCTATATTTTTTTCCCAAATTGACAACATTTGAAGGGAGGGTATTTTTTCCTTTTACAATCCAATGATGGGAGTTCATCAGTGGCTAGTTCCAAAAAATCACTATCAACAACATGTGTGTATTGCGGGGCACTTTCAATCATTAAATCCAATAGTTGGGATTTTTTGGAATTGCCCGGGGTAGTAGGTAAAGTAGAGCTGCTACCACTTTTTAGGAGATAGAGTATTTTCTATAAAGTTATAGAACTTCTAGTGGATGATTTTGAGTTTTGATTAAGATGTTTCAAAGATGCAACCACATGAAACATTAACTACACAACAACTTTATAAGTTGTTCGAAGTCTTGATTTTAGGAATTACAAAACTCACAAAAGTCTCCAAAAAACATGATTTATATGCTTTTTAAAATATTATGCTTTTCAATTGCCTACAAAGTAAAATATACATCTTCCTATAATTTTGACTCTACATATGCAAATCAATTAAAATAAGGCAATCCACTAAATATACTTAAGACTTAAGTTGTTTTGTTTTATTTGTTTGTTTGATTGTGTATTCCCTGGTTGCATTCTTGGTACCATTGGAAAGCTCTCTGCAAGGAGGGGTGCACAGGCTTTGTTTCATGGTGTTCCAACTCATGGAAGAAAACATATTAAATTTCGAAGTTTTTATGAATTTAAAAATTAGAAAATTACATTTTGTTTTATAGTTTATTATATTGTGGCAACGGAGCGTGGTGCACTAGTCCAGTCTGGATCAAAGTAAGTTATATAAGTTAAAGTTGCACAGGTTGCTGTGCTTAAGGTATGTACACACCTAGCGTTAGCTAGGAATTGGTACTAAAAGAAAAGAGCGTCTTGGAAATGTTTTGAAGATGAGTTCACACTGAGTTAGGCATGGAAACTGACGCCAGCATGATTAGTTACTCTTGAGTGGGGCGGCTATTCCCATCAAGGGGGGGGGTCTGTGAAATCACGCATTTAGGTTAGTGAGCGTTTCCATCTGTGCAGTCCCTTTTTTTGGAAATATTGGTGGGTCTGTTGTTTTCCACTGCAGATTGTCTCCGTTTTGCGGTTGTGAAGAAGTTTGTGTCTTCGACATGGTTTTCCGCTGAGCGATGTTATAAACTTGTTATTTCCTGTGAGTGTGTATTTTTCGTAGAACTTCTCATGTTGTGTAGTTTCCTTCGCAGCTCCGTCTTGCTTCCGCACTGGTTCCTTGTTTCCGCAATTGCTTCTCGCTTCCGCACTGGTTCCTTTGTTTTCGCAACTACTTCTTGCTTCCGCACTAGTTCTTACTTCTACAGTGGTTCTTGTTTTTGCAACTAGTTCTTGCTTCTGCATTGTTTTTTGTTTTTGCAACTAGTTCTTGCTTCCGCATTGTTTTTTGTTTCCCCATTGGCGTTCGTGGATTGTGAGGTGGCATCATCAATTCCGTGTTTGGCGACACCGCAATAGGACTTTGTTGTGCATTTCTGCAACTAGTGCAGCATCTTTGAGAAGCTGTGAGAGGCGCGTCGTCATATATAGGTGCGTCGCTTTTGCTTTGAATTCTAGGGTTTCATGCATTAAGAGCAACAATGTCCTGTACTACGAGCTCATTCTTGCCTTGTAAGATTACTTTGTCTGTACATTGGCAATGTAAACTTGTGTTGTGTCTTTTATTCGTGCCCAATGCTTGCTGATGTGCTTCTCTCTTTTGTGATGCTTGTTCTGTGGAGGTTTGCCTATGTTGTAAGCTTCATTGGCAGCTATGTTGTGCACAGATAGAAAGGTTGTCTCCTTCAAAATGTGTGTGTCCAAACTTCACTAATTAGGGTTTCTGTTGTTGGGTGATTGCAAGAAACACTTGTCCTATTTTTTGTCCCCTTGACCTTAATAGGTGGTTTTTTGCTCATAACTTTTGCATCGTGTGTCCATCTTCTATGAAACTTGAAATGAAGGTACATGTGGTAGTTTCAGATGTTGAGTAATTTTTTGGGTTTTCTTAAAATTATTTTACTATTTTTAAACTGCCCCCAATTGGATGTCTACCCTAGCCATTTGGGGGGTTTGTAGTACTATTTTTGATCCAAAAATAGGAATTTGAAGCTCAAAATTGGTATACAAGGACTTATACTAAAGTTACACAATCTCACCAAAGGATTTCTAAAAATAGTAAACTGTCCACCCTTAACATGTGCTCAAAGAGCACTACCTTTGTGCAAGTGTAGAGAACACAATTTTATTTTTCCAATAGTGAAAATTGGTGAAAAGGAGTATCTATAAGTTAGGAAAAATGGATTTTTTTTTTGAGAATTTTTTGAATTTTTTTACTATTTTTTAAGAATTAAATTTCAAACTGTCTATTTTCTTCTATTCTTCAACCCTCTTTGACCGTGCATAACTCTTAGAGATTAAAAATTTTAAGTCTGAATTTTTGCACATATCATTTTTTAAATGCTTTACACATTATCCATATTTTATTTTATTTAAAAAAAATTATTCCAAAATCCACGAACAGGAGTGAAATGGTTGTTTTGAACGAAAATCGGCAAGTGTTTCTTGCAACTGCCCTGTTTTACTTGTTTTTTGGCAAGGTCTTCGGAAGAAAAATTTCAGCAAAGTCATGGACGTCTTCAACGACAACTGCAATGTAGTGGCTTTCACATCGTGGCTTTTGGCACTCATTCTTGATGCCAACCAAGCAATATTGTTGGCCCCAATGGGAAATGATGACGAGTTGACGAAGGATGGGTTCACAGCATTGTTGGAGGTAGAAGACGCACCAGTTGTTGATATATTTTTCTTCATGGTGAGCACCTTACACCATCACCACCTTTTGTGTGCGCCTACTGCTTTTTCTGACGATGTTTCCTTCTGGGTGAAACCATGGTCAACTACTTGATTTTCTAGGTTCTTCTTGGAGCAGTATGATAATACAAGATGGCTGAGCATGTTTCGGATGATCAAATCTGGAGTTTTTGCCTTGACAGAGTTGCTGAAACCCCATATACAAAAAAAAAAATACTAAATACCGATTAGCCATCCTTGTATTGGTACATGTGGCTTGCACCTTATTTAAACTCACACATGGAGCAAATCTGACCATATGTAGTGAGATGTTTGCTCTTGGTCGCAGTACAGTTTGCAAGGTGCTACGAGAAGTAGTTACTGCCATCAATGAGATATTGAAGCATGAAATTTCTTGGCCCTCGGGAGCAAGGCTGCAACAGACTCAGCAGAAGTTTTCTAACCTTTGCTCTCTACCTGTTGTAGTAGGAGCAATTGATGGGATGCACATTTCAATTTCAAAGCCAAAGTTTTGTGCTAGTAACTACTATTATTTTAAAACTGGTGGCTACATAGTGAATTGCCAAGCTATTGTGCATAGTGAGAAGCGCTTCTTAGATCTCTATGTAGGAATGTTGGGCTCAACAAATGACAGCCACATGCTTCGTTGATCATCGTTGCATTTCTTGGCATCACATCACAATTTCTTTGACGCTGCAAATGCTGTTGAGGGACACACACCTTATTTACTTGGCGATATGGGGTACCCTCTATTGCCTTGGTTAATGGTCCCCCATCGAGGAGGGCGGCAACTCTCTGTGTCTAAGACACTATTCAACAAAGAACTATGGAAGGGTCGTTGTGTAGTTGAAAATGCTTTTGGCATTTTAAAACAATCTTTCCGGGAATTACTTTACAAGAGTAATCTACAACTTACATTTCTGTCAGATGTAATCGTATGTTGTACTATACTACACAACCTTCTCCTTTGTCAATCACACAAGGATGTTGAAGAATTGCTACAAATTCTAACAAGTGAAGGCTTACAAGCTGTTGTTCCAAACGAAGAAGAGCGACCTGTGGATGCCTCAATGGCCCTCAATGACGACTTTATCAACAAGCTTAGAAGTCAGAAATGAACTGACCTTGGTGTGTTTCTGACCACAAGAAGGCGAGGTGTGTAGAATCAACACTTACAAGGTGAGTGCTACCTTATTCTTTCTCCCTGTCCTTGTGGTAGCAATGTTTGTGGAAAACTGAAAATTGAACAATAGAACTCATAATTAACTGAAAACAATTTATTTATTTATAATCTCACAATGTTTTCCTGCTATGCAGGTTGTAAGCAAAATTTTATTTGCGGCTGGAGGAAGTATGAGCCCCAAATTCGTCACTTGGGACTCATAGTTTTTTTTTTTAGTTTATTACAAATTAAGGCATAAAATACTAAGAAAAGCCCAAAAAAGAGTGTAGAACCAAAATAGGTATGTCATGTACCAATATAGCGTTTGGTCATAAATAGCCTTTTACCCCTAGATTACCCACAAACCCCACTTGTATATAGGTTAGAACCCGTAAATAGTGGGAAACAATAGGGCTACCGGGAACTTACCCAAAATAGCCCAAATTCAGTGCATGTGACCGTAATAGGCTAAATTGGTCTTAGGAGAGTTAGGGAGATCTCCACATAAATCTCCAAAGATAGGTTCTAGTTTCCCCATTCCATCGACGAAATGTTAGGAATCCAAATTGTTAGTTTGCAGGTGTTACTTGTCCAAGACAGGCCCAATGGAGGAATCCACGACCGCCGGATAGTGCTCTTGGATCTGGAACATGTCGGGGGTATCCACAGCGAAATCCGTTCGCCAAGATTCCCTCACGTGTGAAAGATTCCCTGACTGCCGGTAATTCAAACGAAGTCAGTTTTCGCCTTGCCACCGACTGTGTGCCAGATTAGCCCAAGACTTGGCACGTGGCTTGGGGGACTCCATGAGAGGTCCCCCCAAAAGTCTTGGTTTTTTCTGATCTCCAGAGGATCTTTTTCTGAGCGGTCAACCGCCAAAAGCCACGACGGGAAATTCATATAAAATGCCCAGGCTGCGGTAAAATCTCACTAAAAATTAGATTAGCATATTTTATGTTAATAAAGCGCCCGACAAATTTCATGGTGTTCCAATAGCGGAGGCAGCCGAAATCATCAACATGCCCCAATTATTAATTACGGCAGGATCTTTGCGGGATTGACTGGCATCCCGGGAGCGTACGAAGTCGGAACAAAGACATCAAGAAGTCTTTTCTTACTTCCTAGAGCCTCCCCAACAAACCTAGCTAGTTACCCAGGCCAAAAGAGGTAAGCTCCAAAAGTTAGGTTTTTACCCTTTTAATTGGCTCTAGTTGGCGCTAGTTTCTGATGGGGTTTTGGCGATAGAAATAGGGGGTAGAGGGTCCCTTTGACTAAAAATGGCCTTTTGAAGCCATTGGCGCAATCCATTTGCAATTCCAAGTTAAACTCCAAAAGTTAGAAGTTAGGACCAATGTAAAACCCAAAATTAGGTGAAAATCTCAAGAGATAAGGATGAAAATCCGGATGGATGAGATTACTAGTAGTAAGTCGAGGGGGGGGGGCCTTGGAAACCTATAAAAGGGGGCCCTTCTCCCTCCCAAAACACCCCCAATACTTGTTTTGGGTATGTGGGTCCGAGCTATCTTCGTTTGGCTTTTTAGGCCAAAACTCCCTACGGTGTTTTTGGAGCACTTTTGGTTCCCGTTGTTGTTCTATTTACAGTTTTGAAGGTCCGTGGGGGTCCTTCTTGAAGTCCTTGTAGCTTTCATGTGTGTGCATTGTGTCCTTGTTTATTAGTTCATGTTTCAAAGTCTTTTTGGTGTGTCTTTGCAGTCCTTTTTGGTGTGTCTTTGGAGTCATTTTTCTTCGTGTGTCTTGTACTAACCCTAGAGCAACCTTCCACCGTACCTTGACGATGCCGCTTTGGAAGGCCTCTAGCTCCGCATGTTCTTTGTTATACTAACCTTACTCTACTAACCACGTGCCCTTATCTTGATACTAACACGAGTCCTTCTTATTGCATTACGTCTAGTCCCTCCGTCCTTGTCAGGAAAAGAGTGGAGTAGTTTCCCTTGGGGTGACAAAACTCTACCTTTCCTTGTCATTTCAAGTCCTAGATTATGTGTTAAACCCTTCAAACGGCAGAGCTTTGAACCCCTAGGACCAAGGGAAAGTCCTAGATTTGGTGTTAAAACCAATCTAGTTGCTCCTCTTGGATTTACCTTGGGAGTTCCCTCCAAAGTTTAGTTTCCAAAACGTGTTGGAAACTATACAAAGTTTAGTATCCAAAATAGGGGGTTAGACAAGGCAAGAGTAGGGGAAGTTAGGCCGGTTTCATTTATTATCCTTGTGTGTAAAAGGCCCCTATGCGCCTTTCTTTCCTTAAACTACCGCAGCAGCCTCAGCCGGGTACTGCAGTAGCCTCAGCCAGGCCACCGTAGCAGCCGAACCAGGTACCGCGGCAACCCTGTGAGTACCGCGGCAGTCCAATCGGGTACCGCAGTAGCCAGCCAGGCCACTGCAGCAGCCCATCCAGGCCATTCCTCCAGGGGAGCCAAACTGGGCCGGGGGGTTGGGTTCCTTTTTAGTCATTTTTTTGGATTTCTAGAGCTAAAAACTATCAAATACTACATAGGGGGAGGGGATAGAGTAGAATAGCATCAACAAGAGGTAGGAGTTAGAATAGACTAGTGTAGACATTAGGAAGCACCTAGCGTAGAAAGGACATAGTTAAAAGGGGGGGGAAGAAGAAATAGCATAGAGAGAGAAGGTGCGTAGCACAAGAAAAAGATACAAAGCCGGAGTATACCCAAAGGGGAGCACACCAAAGAATACCGCCACCAATTAACTAGCACCGCATCTCCTCCCCACAACCATCCAACAACACCACCACGATGGCAACCACCACAAGTGAGAAGAAAGGAGGAAGGAAGGAGGCTTAATAGGTGAGAGGGAAGAGATAAGGGGAGATCCAAGAGAGCCTTCTTCTCCATTGGATAAACCGACACGTAAGTAAGGGACGTAAGGGGTACACTAAAGATGATATTTAGTGTTGAGTGACATTTAGTGTATTTACCCCCCTACTAGCTACAACACTAAATCTGAACTTGTCCACAATTAGTGTTAGACTTGAATGTGCCGGCTGCAAACTTCAGAGCCTTGTAACTTTTGCAAAAATTCTTCAAATAAGGAAAATGAGATGTTTTTTGGCATCTACAATTTTCGGCATCTACAATTTTTGTAGATGCCGAAAAACATCTCATTTTCCTTATTTGAAGAATTTTTGCAAAAGTTACAAGGCTCTGAAGTTTGCAGCCGCCTAGTCCTAATCGGTCCGATTCTGTCGGTGAACAGTGATATTCCGTCTGATATGACAACTCTGGTTCACATTTAGTGTTTGAATTGACATTTAATGTTACTTACTTTCATAGGGTAATTGGCTTTTAGTGTATGCCTTCGTATTTAGTGTACAAGACACTAAATATCATCTTTAGTGTAGTTAGCTAACAAGTTGACTTGCTAAATAGTTAGGTAGCATCTCGACCACTCCCCCTCAAGGGGGCATGATTGTTAAGACACCGAGAAAAGAGAAAAAGAAGGGAAAAGCATGCAAATCTCTTGTGATTGCGAAAGACACATTGGTCAACAGGGGAGGCTTTCTCATGGTATGCGATGGGGAAAGAGGGAAATTTGACAAATCTTAGCATGGACTTCCAAGCCGAGGTGAGGTCCTAACTTTTCCTCCCTCCAAACAAAATCACCCTTTAAGGGTTAAGGCATAGGAGAGCCGAGAGCTAGGGGCCACTAGGTCCAAGTCAGGTCTAATTAGGATAGATAGGCTTAGAGTATACCTTGAGGGGTTTCCAGAAAGATAAAACACGTGGGAATCAAAGTTAGGACGCCCAAGATATCGACGGATGAAGTTTAGAGCCCAAAATGGATGAAACTTGGACGCGTTCATCCAACCAAGTTGAAACTTAGGATTTAGTTAGAACCTATAGAGTCAGGCCCGTAGTTCAAATCTCGACCTCAATTGGAATTAGAAGCCTATAGAACACCATGGATGAAGTTAGATAGCCAAGCGGCCAATACTTCATCCGCCCATAGCGGGTTATTAGAGAGTCCAATTTGAACGAGTCTTAGGTTTTTAGAAATGGCATGAGATGATCTTCTACTTTAGGACAATAGAGAAAACTTTAGAAATAGGAAACACAAAACATAACATAGCAAGATAGTCGACATAAGAGTCAATTAGAGCCACGATTAGAGAGTCACGATTAGAGAAGTAGCAAAAAAGATCCATTGCTTGGAAGGCACAATGGATTGACGCTTAGACACCCATTAGAGTAGAAAACTACCATAGGATTAGGACCTGGTTGTGTTCGCCGATTTACCAAGGGTGGGTAAATAAGCACCCACAGGAAGCGACGACCTTGTTCTTGACATCAAGCAATTATGTACAGGTAGTAAGTCCGTAGTTGTAGTTAACTACAAGTCTTGGCATGTGTAGACATACTTGACATGTAGGCATTGCTAGTATTCTGCAAAGAAATCTAGAAGTCTTGCATTTTCAATCCATGCCATCTCCGTTAGCGTAGGCAAGGGCAGGCATTGCAGCATGATTGGGATTGTCGTTTGTGGCCACCGTCATCGTTGTTGTATCAACCGCTTCAACAAGCGGTGTTGCTGCTGTGGACGAAGGTGCTACCTGGGATCTCACAAAGGTCTCTGTACGCTCTCCTGTCGTGTGTACATCTCTGGGATTCTCCGTTTGGAGGCCCCTACTTAACACGGATGTTAACTGTGTCAAACAGTGCACCATGTCAGTTTGCTTGAGAATAGTGAGGCGGGCGTTTTCTTGTGCTTGCATTGCGGTGTCATGCAGTCGTCTATCTCTCTCTTCTTGGTATGCCATTTGTTCGGCAAACAACTTTAGCTGAGCTTCCATTTTCGAACGCTCCACATCCAAAAATAAGTCGGCGATGTCTTTGAGTTGAGAGGCCATAATGGCTCCTATAGCCTTCATAGCATTTGCAATGATACTATAGCGAGACAAATTCTTTTGACAAACTGCAGTGTTTCCAAGTCGCTTCACAACACCTTGCTCCATTGTATCAGAGGAGCTCAGCACATGAAGAGTCACTCTAGGTGGAACAGCAGTGAAGATTCGCGGAGGGGAAGTGTTGCTACAGTTCTGGAAGCAAGCGTGGCGGGCAGCAGTGTTCAAGCTCCAACTCGGTGATTGCAGAGGCGAGCTGTCGTCTGTAGAAAGTTGTAGTGGTCGATGCACTACTGCTAGTGGGTCTTCATTTTCTGCGTCAGTGTTGACATCCTCAGTTTCTTGGTCGATGACTTGCTGTGGTGCTTTGAAATTGGAATCACTTGGAGATAGAAGATCCCTCACATGGGGGGGTTGGATGAGTGGACGACTGCCAAACCATTCATGAATTGCTTGGAAGTAATTATGAGCAAATTGTCATGGAAGTCCTTCTGTTTTCATTTGTTGTACAGTGAGGTTACAATAATCAGATACATTTTGGCCTGTGTATCCAAGGTAGTCAGCAATTCGTTTGTAGTCAGGCAATACTTGATTCCATTTTGTTTTGCATGCATGACCATCTTTCATGCACAGTGACACACCTGCACTCATGACAATTTGAGACACACGCATTCACTTTGTTGTTTTAGGTATCATGAGATCCCTTCCATCTTTTGTCTCTAGCTCTTGCAGGTACAACTCGCGTTTGGTTCGAATGAGGATGAGAACCTCTTGTGGGAACAAGTTAGGGCCTCTGTCTTACCGAGGTCTCTTTGGTTGACTAGGTCCTGCTTCAACTGTTGCTGGGACTTGTGTGACATTTGTGGTTTCTTGACTTCGTGGCATGGTGGGAACCACCGTAGGAAAAGTTGGCCTTTGATGTGCAGCAAGGTAGCCTGCATACATATAGTGACAGAGGTAAGTATTTACAACATGACTTGCAACAAGAAATAGCATGATTTTTTTAGGTATATGCATGAATGTCCGAAATAAGCTCTGATTATGAGGTATTCCATGTAAGTGACTCCACCAACAATGTAAATAGAAGTTGATTTCATGTAAGTGACTCTACCAACTATGTGAATAGAAGTAGACCAACTTGTAGTAATGTTTGCATATAGAAGTCCATGTCATAGTTACCACTTTAACATATTCATGACACTTGTTTTCTTTGTTGTATGCCTTTTTCTTATTAAATGAAACTAACCATGACACTGTAGTTTCATTTTCATTATCAATTAGATGAAGGTAGCCACAATATTGCATCGGTACGTAAAAAAGATGGCAAAGGCAAAGTCATCTTGTCATTTTTATGCCATTGTATACCCACTATCATGCAGGGCATTCAGTCATGTACAACGGATGGACTTTGTAAGAAGTTCTACCAAATGAGGACCTGCATTCACTTAAAGCTCAACGCATGTGAATGTGGAAAACATTTGATTTAGTTCTCATTTAGGCATCGAAGGGGTGTTTTGTGCTGTGCAGGTTCATTTTCCTTTCTTACTGGGCCTCTACAAGCTTTGAACTGTGTATCGGCAACAAGAAATGGGGCACTAATCTGTGGCTAGAATAGTTGTGGGGTGGAGGGGGAATCGGTACTGCTCAAAGTGTTGTTCGTTATCCATCTTCCTTCGATCACAAAATGCTACAGAAATGAAATTCAAATTCAAATCTGCAGCTCATAATACATGCATCCCAAAGGTTAAATTTGTTCACTACTAGAGGAATTTCATGTTTCTGTATCACAAAAAAGCAAAGTGAAAATGAGAACAAAGAAAATCATGACATCCACATGCTTGTTATAAGTACAAAGGAACTGGAAACAATGCATCTTACCTGACGAAAGCTCCAAACTCTGCAGTGAACACTGTTTGGCATAAACAACTGCTTAAGACAATTGTTGAAGACATTCGTGGGCTCCACTCACACATCGGGCAATGCGTTGCACTTAATTTTGCCAACTGACAGCAACGACAACGCTCTTTCTTTAATGTCCTAGCCCCCCATGTAGTTATTAAGAGCGCCAAAACCAATCTGAAATCTTCAAAACCGCAAGATCCAATACTTCACTTTAACTCTACTTACAATGTGGTGGGCCTCTTGTTCTTGCTCATAAATTTGTTGTAACAGTGCTCTTACAAACAAACCACATCAACTGCCAACTAGGCTCGGCATTCCCCAACTTGTACAAGTCAGAAAGCCCTTCATTTTAGTACTCCTGTACCACTCAAACAGCGGCTCTCTAACACCAACTAGGAACATACCTTTACTGATGTATTTGGCAGTTTTTTGCAGAGTTGTACGAGTTGAAATTCTTTACCGAAATTTTAAAAAAGTTGCAACTAAGTGAGCTTTTAAGAATAAAAGACAATCAAATAAAAATAAATAAACAATTCCAACATACCTTGTTACAAGCTCAACCAGATACTACCAGTAGATGTGCTTGACTACAATCCACGGACATACTCCTTCTGTTCTATAATACTAGTATTTTTTATTTTTTTCATTTGTATGGAAATGTAGGGTTGAAGATGATTTTTTTTGTTCATGACATTAACTGATGAAATGAAGTACGAGAAGTCTAGTTAATTATCCACTTTACAGATCAAAAGAATTTTGAAAATTGAATTGTTTACGGCGATTTGAAGTTGATTGGATCAAAGACCTAAAGACATTGAGCTTTCTATTGAATCCATTGAATTCCAAGTTGTTCTTTGAAGATTTAAATACATTGAGAAGGCAAGGTAGGTGCATAGGACATCTTTCTTTTCTATAGAGTCTATCCTAATTTATATGTGGCACTTTGTATCTATAGCAACCTCCTACTTTCTAATCTTTCCTTGATTGTGATTAGTAGTAGGACAACATCAATGGAAAACAATTATTTAAAAGAAAAACAAAAAATAAACAATTGAATAAGAAAAATGATTGAATTCAACAAAAAATAATTAAGTTCTTGTAAAAAAGGAAAATGTCCAACGTTAGCTAGGGGTCCAAACTGAAACCCAAACCCCATCTACCATAAAAAAAAACTTTCAAACAATAGGATGAAAGAAATGCTTTATTGACATTCAATGGGAATAACGAATGGAGAGGTCATTTTCATAATGAAAATCCATTGTTTGTCGTGAATCTTCAAAGGGTATGGGATAATTTGAAGATGAAAGCTTGATTGCTCATTGTCAAAATATACAATTTATGTGCAAAGTAGAATTTCAGACCCCATTTAGGCATAGTAGAAAAATGTTCTTCAAAGAATTTTGAACTAAGAAAGTTGGTAAATCAAGACAAATTTCATCTCCAAGAATCCATTTGATATTTCAAGACTCCGATCAAATGGACAAATTTTAAAGAGGAGTTGCAAGGGGCATTGTCTTTAACAATTTCAAGCATTGTCTTTGAAATTTGTGCATAACTTTTGATTGGAGTCTCTAAATATCAAATATATTTTTTAAGATGAAATTTAGCTTGATTTCCCAACTATTTTTAGTTCAAAGTTTAAAAAAAGAAGCTATTCTACTATGCTTAAATGAAATTTTAAATTCTATTTTTAACACAATTACTAATTTTGGCTTAACTTTGAGAAGTTAAGCTCCTACTAATCCTATATCCCAAATGGGTTGTTTTACCTCTTACCACTGTACTTGTATAAATAGCTTGTCTTCTCACCTCAATGAACACATTGTGAATCGATTGACTCACATAGTTTCTTTGCCATATACTTGAGTAATTTTCAATATAATGCTAAATTTTAAAATTAAAGTTCAAAGTGCTAAATCTACTTTGGGAGTTTTATTTAATTATTTGGCATCAATGTGTTGACCCTGCCTTAATAAGCTTATTTGTTTTACACTTCAAAGGACACACTAAACATTCACCATAGAATCATTTGATTATAAAAAATATTGCCAAATCCTTATCAATACTTCCATTACTACAGAAAAGGACTAGTATTATGGGACAAAGGGAGTAGGTATCATCTTCTATACAACATATCATCATCATAACAACACTAAGGTAGTATGCTCTAAAAGAGCCCATTTAAAGGTTGGTCTTCCTTTTTCAAAGGCTTATGTGGACAAAATTATTTTTAGATCATTTTTCAGAGAAAGAAATATAGACGTGGAACCTAACACAAGTGGTTTTGTATTTTTCCAAGCATTTTTGAATTACTTAAAAAATTTCAAAGATTCAGGGCATAGACACCTATTTGTGACCATAGGTCTTCCAAAATTTGTCCACTTGCAACTTGTAAAGAGATGTGCGGAAATCAAAGGCAATGATTGACTCTTGCAATAAAAAAATAATTTTTCCTTGATGCATTCAATTGCTAAAGTAGTCCATTTAACCCCTTAACGCCTTGATCCTTTTTCTAATTTTGGCACATTTTTGCTTATATCTTTCTACATGAAATATCATTTACCGCAATTTCATGAAATTGATCATTAAGGAAGGTTGTCTTTCCAAGATTCAAGTGTTACATTGGATGAATGAAAAGTTAGTTGGACAAAACAACGCCTAGAAGCCCTCTGTTCATCGTCCAGAATATGGACGTCGAAGCGCTTAAGGGTTAAGGATCATCCCATCTCCATTGTCATTAGGGGAGATTTCAGCTAGTTGGGAGACTGTTTCAGGGCTGTTCCCATTGCTGGGAACCAGTCCTGTACAGTCAGAATATAATAATAATAAATTAAAATTTAAAAATTTAAAAAAAAAATATTAAATTTTTAATAAAAAATTTTATAAAATTTTTTTTATAAAAAATATATTAAAAAATAATATCTGACGTGGCCGTCTCCTGGCCACGTCAGATCAGCGTTCCCACAGTGTTCCCACAGTTCCCGTAGTCCGGGAACTCACAGTCTCCTAAAACGCAGGAATCTCTTCTAATGTCACCCCCAAATAGGGTCTGTTTGAAGAAGATGAGCACTTTTAGAGCATACTACCTTAGTTCAAAGATTATTATGAATAAAGAGTTGTTAAGGTAGTTTAACTTGCTACGCCTGATGGATGTGGGGATGTTATAAGAGAGAAGAAACTCCAACCATGGAAATGGTTGGTGATAATGAAAAGTCTATTCATTGAAGCTTCCATGTTTGATGTAGCTAGGAGTCATGACAAGTGACCCAATAGTTACATACATTGGTTAGAAGGGAGATTTTGTATTGTGAAGGGAAAGTAAGGTGTGAATTAATGGAGAGGAAGGTATTAAGTAGTGATGGGAGTAGGATGGGAGAATTTGCTATTAGGTTGGGATATTGGATGTGTTTGGAATATAAAGCTTGGTTATTTTCTAGTTTCTATTTGTAAAACAATATGTATATGGTGAATTTGATGGTGATGTCATATGCAAGTGTTAATGCTTTGTTGATGGCTTCTTCGAGAATTTGAATGTATTCATAAAGTTTGTACTGAATGGAGGTGGGGATTGTGTTGTGGGCGCTAGCTGTAAAGACAATAAGTGGTTGAGTCTCAAGTTGAGTATTCAACTAAGGTTTTGGTGGTGGTGATGAGGTTATTGTATTTAATTTTCTTTAGTTGGTGTATTTGTAGGAGAATACACTACAACAAAAGCAGTATTTTATGATTGCAAAAAACGACTACAGTGAGTCGTAAAATCAAAAAATATGACTCGCGCAGAAATCACTGTAGATGACTCAGAATATGACTAACTGCAGTCGTTTAGAAGTAGTCACTTCAAACATCAGTCATATTGGCAGTCATATAAATTGAGGGGTATATATAATTACCTATAATTAGCCATAGTATGCCAACAAGGTGTATATTTTGACTTTCTTTGACTTTTTCTTGAACTGCCCGAGTAAATGAAAAAATCCTACGTTGAATATGACTGCGTTCAATCATATTTTTTGATGATGTGGAATATGACTGTGGTCAGTCATATTTTGTGAAATATGACTATGTTGAGTCATATTTTTTGATGACGTAGAATATGACTGTGGTCAGGCATATTATTTATTACTATAAAATATGACTACATTGAGTCATATTTTTTGATGATGTGGAATATGACTGTGGTGAGTCATATTTTTATTGATATGTATTTTTAACTATGAATTGAACAAATCATACAACGGTTGTAGGATACCTAAGCATATTTGCAATCATATATTAAAATGATTTAACAATTGAATAAAAGATTTCATGTAGTTAAAAACAAATACACATGATTTTAAAGATATACAAAAAACAATTATATTAGAGAGGGAATATATAAGAAGGAATGTGACTCCTTTCAATGACATTTATAATTTATTAGTCACAAATACAAAATATGTATATCACAATGAATTATTTACACAAGTCAATAGAGACTATATTTCTTACAATAATATGAAGCGAGTTGCAAGTAGCCTCCAACAACTTTGTTCTAATTTTGTTGCCTGCATATACAATTAAAGAAATAGGAGGTTAATTTTTAATGAATATACAACAAAGCTCAATCTTCAAAAGTTTACAACAATAGAAAATATGTAATACAAATTTAGGGTAAGAAGAAAAACAATGATGATGCAAGGAACAAGAAGAAAAAAGGCAACAAGTGCTAAAAGATAACAACAAATTAAAATTAAAATGCACAAGAAACAATAAGGAGTAATTACTAAGAGGTAAGGAGAAACAACAAAAAAGAGTTAAGATGCAACAAAAAGAAACAAGAAACAAAAAGAGAGAATAAAAAGTAAGAAATAAGAAATAAGAAGAAGAAAGAATTAAGATGCAAGAAGAAAAAACAAGAAGCAAGAGTGAAGATGCAACAAAAGACAACAACTCTAAGAAGTAAGAGTAACTCAAGATGCAACAAAAGACAACAACTAAGAAGCAAGAATGAATTCAAGATGCAACAAAACACAACAACTAAGAAACAAGACTAAACTCAAGATGCAACAAAACATAACAATTAAGAAACAAGAGTGAACTCAAAATGCAACAAAACACAACAACTAAGAAACAAGAGTGAACTCAAAGAGACAAGAGACAACAAAAAGTAAGGAAGAAGAATCAAAAGAAGTAGTGGCTAGGATTTCAAAACCCTAAAAAGTGGTGGCTAGGGTTTCAAAACCCTAAAAAAATGACGGCTAGGGTTTCAAAACCCTAAAAAGTGGTGGATAGGGTTTCAAAACACTTAAAAAGTGGTGATTAGGTTTCAGAATTTTAAACAATGGCTTGTCTATATATTTTTTGATTGCCCATGTTTTTCTTAGGTTGCCCAAAAACAAAAAAATGTTACTACCATGAAAATATGACTAATAATATAACTCAATGTTCTCAGACGAGTTCCTTACCATTCCCTATGAAATACTTTGGTGTTCCCAATGGATGTATAATATACACTTGTGAAGTACAAGGCCCAAAAACGACTGGTAGTCATATTTTGCAGTCATATTTCTCCCCAAGGTATTGACCTCCAAGAATATGACTGCGAGTAGTCGCCAGTCATCCTTAGTCATATTTTTGCAGTCATAAAATACTGCCGTTGTTGTAGTGATATATCATTGCAATATGTGAATGCGATGAATTAAATTTGTGTAAGTTGATTGGAGAGTTTGGAAGAGAGGCAATTAAAAGTGTAGGCTAAATGTATAGGATGTCTAGACAAAGTTAGCAACACCTGTATAGTTTGTTTTGCTAGGTCATGTGCATGAATAGAGCTTGTTGAGTACTGTTTGATTGGGTGGTTTATTTTTGAAGGTTTGGGCATTCATAAGTAGATGGCATCTTGATTTTGTATGGAAAAAATGAGTTTGTGGATGGTTTGTATTGCTTTATTGTGGTGTTGAATGTAGAGTGTATTTATCTAAATTTGAGAATAGAATAGAATGTGAAGCCATGTGTACAATTGGTTCATGTGACACAAATTGCAATTTGTAGAAGGAAATTGTATTGGCTTGAACTCATGGAAGAGATGTTTTCAAGCCTATTCCGTGTATTGTTTGTACCAAAATTTGAGTACATGTTTGATAATTTGGGCACCTAATATGTTTCTTATTCTAGAATTAGTTGGATAGCATGTCTTTACATCAATACAAATGATATGGAGGATATTGGGAGAGGAACTCTTTGGATATACCACTTGTAGAATGAAAACGCCTTAAAGCACCAAGAAATGCTCCGACGGCCAATATCTAGACGATGTACAAATTCAAAATTAGATTTCTTTCTCATTACAACTTAGATGAAAGTCATTTTAATTTTTAGAGATACTTTATGAAGTTGTGGTCCTATCCAAGGGTTGAATTTGATATTACTAGAGCACATTATTTTTCTAAAATTACAAATGTGGAAGTATATGAAGTGGTTGACTTGTGTTGACTCTAGTTCAAACTTAGAATTGCAAAAATGAGGTCATAGACTCAAAGATAAAAAAAAATCCAAAAAAATTCCATGTCAAGAGAACCTCATTTCAAATCCTTTCAAATAGAATTTACCTCAAAAATGATAATATTTTGTTTGTAATTGAATTTAGACGGAATTTAGAATTTTTCCTTTCAAAATTTATAGAAAGATATTGGTGATAGCATTGGTGAATCTAACCTTATGGATAGAATCTACAACTAAAACTCTACAACTTCCATTTGCATTTCAATTCCAAAATATTTTGCCAAACAATATTTTATGATGATTTTTACGAAATTGGCAATTTTAGAGATGAATCTGGACGCTTACGGGTTAAGGTCCATATTGATGTCATTTTGGTACCTATATTGGCCTTTAAAGCCATGCCCTCACATTGTAGTTTGGTGCTCTACAACCACCTTTCTATTAGTAGTAGTAAACTTATAAAGTATGCTATTTAAGCTAAATTTTTTTCCAAATTGTTACATTCGAAGACAAGTCTTGAACAATTAGACCAAAGTTTTTATTCTTATTCTTCTTACTCATCATATGTGGTAATAGTTTCTTTAAAAAAATGATTTAACCCCTAAATGCCCAAAGTACCATATTTTGGTGTCAACTAAACTTTGAAGTTAATATAACAAATCTTACTAGCTAATGTACTATATTTGATAGTTTTTTAAGTTGAATATCCTTTAAAGTCTATTTTTAGACATCAAAAATCTGATTTGAAAAGAAATGTTTATAATTTGTCTATTGAAGATTTTGTGCAAGGGTATCCATTACAAATCTAAATCCCGGGGAGGACACTCCCCACGTTTTAGCAACCCATGTGCGGCGGAAAAAGTAATACACGTAATACACCTTAAAATTTAAATTTTTTTTCAAAAAAAATTATGGATAGATTTTACTACTTTAAAAGTTTATGTTTTGAATTATTGGTATTTTTTTATGCTAATAGTCATTAGTTATTAATTTTTTAAGAAGAAAGATACACTAATAAGCTGAAAATAACTTTCACACCTCTATATTATATTAAAATAAAAATTTGAAAAATAAAAATAAAAATCTATAGAATAGCTTTCTATTGAATGTTTATTTTGGTTGAATATTGATGCAATAGTCATCTTCATGTGAGCTCTATAAATATTTTAGTTGGAGAACATGCCATTTTAGTTCATTTTTCAACCCATTTTAGACAATATATCTTATGTTATTTGGAATTGAAAATTTTGACAATAGAAACCTTTAGTCATTGCTAAACAAAGTTCAAAATTTTAGGATGATATTATATTTTATTCAAAAATAAATAGGGGGTCAAAAAATCACTCCGCCACACATGGGTATCCCAAATGTAGTGAGAGTATCCTCCTCTGGATCTGAATTCTTTAGTGCTAGAGGCTCTTCAAGATGAGCCTCAAATACATTGGATCTTCGGGAAAAAATTACATTAGCAATTCAAAAAATTGTAGAGTAGATTTTGAAAAGCTATAATTGGATATGATAATGTACATTATGTTCTTTAACTTCATATTTTTTCATAACCTCAATTTTAAACATTAGATGATATTTAAGGCCTCCATTAGATGTATTTCAACTGCACTGGAGGGCCATTTTAGGGCCATTCTCGAATCTGTTCCTAATGCAGCAAGGGAGCGTCGGGTGTTATATTACCAAAAAAAATTGCTTTTGAAATGAGAAACTAAAAGTTATTTTTTTATTTTTTCTCAATGACATGGCCGTCTTTTGGCCACGTCAGACTGCTGCACTAGCGCAATGCAGCGCGTTCCCTGCAGTCGGGAACTCATGGCCCTCCGGATGGGCCAAATTCCATCTAATGTGGGAGACCGTTTCAAGCTTGTTCCCTTCATTGTTCCTCCCGCAGTGAAGGAACAACCAACTGCCAGAAGAAAAGAAATTAAAAAAAAAGAAATTTAATTCTTCAGTTGCAAAAAAAGTTGAATTTATTTTTTTGAAAAATGAGGTGGCAGCCTCTTAGCCACATAGGATTGTTGTAGTGTCACTGCAAAAGTCACATTCCATGGTTATCACAACATCATAACTTGTGGTCTTCCAAAGGTGTAAACTAGGATTTTGCTTCAACCCAAAAACCCAGGAATATAGTATAGGGGTTCTAATTCTAGAGAATGATCAAATAGTCTAATGTATTGTGACTGAGGTCACTTGTTTTCTAGAATGATGTGGGATTTATAAGTAAATACTACGCAAATACACAAACAAAGGGAAGATACATAGATTTCACTTTTATTCTCAAGAATCAATTTGGTTAACAGTCCGTTAATAATGCTATTGGACGCATGAATGCAATCCCAGTCCTGAACTAGTATTCTAGGGGTATTTCCGACAAATTGTCAAGATAGACCACAAATTGTCATGCATGATCTAGACACTAAGTGCAAATAGTATATAGATACGTATAGAGATATATGTTCGTTAATTAAAGTGATCTTTTAGTGTGAGAGACAAATTGTCGGGCAGTCACTAATTATTTAGCCTGATTACTAAATTAACATGAGTAGGAAATCCGTCTCAATCCTACGACAAATTGTCTCTAACTAAATGCAAGGGCATGAGTGTGTGATGCATTACATTTACAACAATAACAACAACAATACAAGGCATTTCTATCTAACACATCATCACAATACCATTCAATATCTATTCAAATTTTTGCTTTTAATACCTTAAGCCTATTTGCATTTCAAAACTATACATTCATATATTTTACTCAATATGCAGTTCAGTCTACTTGCCACAAACAACCAGGACAAATTGTCTTTTACCAAATCAAACTCTTTGGCAAATTGTCCCTCACTAGTCACCAAGTATAATCCGGGATCATGACAAATTGTCTTACAGTAACAGATTTAATCAGTCCATTGGTCGATAATAGAGAGAAAAACCACAAAGGCAAATTTTCCTTCTGCTTGGTACTCTTTCAGAATCAGAGACAATTTGTCAATTTAAAGATCAACCAGGTGTGGTTTGAATACCAAGAGTCAAGACAATTTGTCTTTTTAGTAATCCCTAAATTAATAGTTTCCCTTTCACAACTGGTATTGATTCAAATCAATACATACTCTTTGACAAATTGTTGTTTCCATATAAATTTCATGTCAATCAACTATACTTAAAGTTATACAAATAATTTCAAAGCAATATAAAATTAATAAATAGAAATTCACGACAATTTGTCTTACCTGGATTGAAAGTCCAATTTTCCTTTTTGACGAAACCTATTCAAATAATAATTTGATTATTCAATGCGCTTCAACTAATGGTATTATATCTGTGTAATTCTTAGACAATTTGTCTTAACACTATTTCAAACTTTGGTAATTCCTATTCAAACTTCCTTATCAATTCTTTCATTGATCAATATAACAACTTGGCAAGATCAATTTACAGATTCAATGTTTCAATTTTTCCTATGAATAAATCTATTTTAGGCAACAAAAGAAATTCAATTCAATCACCTAAAACAAATTGTCACAATTACAAATTGGAGAACTTCCGTACTTATCTGTATTGCTGAATAATTGTCAAATTGTCAATTGAACGATCTTAACTCCGCGGCAACTTGTCTTTCTTGATTTTAACTCCAATTTTCTTGGCAGCAATCGCGAACACCGATGACAATTTGTCTTTTACTCCCCGTCAATTTGTCTGTTTCCTATCTTGGTAATCGAAATAACAAATTTGTCTCTACTCGTTCCAGTAACTGTTCAGTCAATTTGTCTACTTCAACGGTAACCAATTAACTCGACAAATTGTCCATACTCATGCACAGCATACTCCAACAATTTGTCTTTAACTGTTATAATAATAACAACAATTTGTCTATACAGTGACGTTGACAACTTGTCTCTGTAATCCCATACACTCACAGTCACAGCGAGTTGATATACAAACAATTACATAACATAACAAACAATTCAACAATTTCAAGTCAATTTGCCATACAAAGTATTTCAATTACACACACATACACAAATACAATTTATCACTCGAATATTTCCAAACAATTATCCACACACACAATTGCTTCCAATCACTAGATCACAATAACAGCTTGACAATTTGTCAAGAAATGTGACCCAATCACTGGTGTCACGGCCCACAGCTTGGCAAACTCCCAAGCTCAAAAAAATCCAATCACTAGATCTCTTGTAATTAAAACACAATAAACACAACGGCAAATAGTCAAAAATTATGTTTTGATTACAAATTATATAAGTACACGACAACTTGTTCAAGACTTAGAAAAATAAAAGTGGACCCACAAAATGACAAATTGTCTTGACTATATGCATTGTAGAAGACAACTGTTCAAATCTGCAACTCTACAAACAACTTCAACTACATCGTTCCAAACCTGTTTTGCTATGACAAATCGTCTATATTGTCCTAACAGTATGAAATCAACTTGACAATTTGTTCTATTTACACTACAAAAGACGAATTGTCAAGAAGTAAGAAAAAATCAAGTGACTACAAGAGGCCCCAAATCTCATGCAATGTTTGACATGTCAAAAGAGGATTGAAAGATTTCAAATCACTTTCACAATTTTAACACCCTCTTGATAACAACATTATTTTATTTCAATCCATAAGTGATATTGTTGTATTTTCTTTTCTTATGTAATCTATAACATGTAGTTTGAATTTGTATGGATGTATTTTAAAGCACGGGTACAAACAATCTAAGGAAATGTTTCAAATGTGCCATGCCATTTCCATAGATTTTCTTTCTTAAGTACTGATTGATTTGAAGTTGCTTGATCTAGACTATAGCTTTTAGCTTTGCTTCTAATGGGCTCTATTTTGGTTGTCCAATTTTCAAATCCTAATTTTAATGCATATTATGAAAGAGATTTTTGAAGTTCTTTCAATGATAGTAATCACAAAGTTCTAATTTTATACCAACCAAAAGATAGAAATATATTTAACAAGTCGTTTAGAGTGTTCCATTGATTATGCTTTGAACCCTAACTCCTCAAGTTTTTTACTTTACTTTATGAGCATATGAATTAGTCTTCCTACAACATGCACATATTTTTTTGTTGTAGAGTTCATGATCAACCTCTAGTCAAACTTTTCAATTATATATCAATTCATTGGTCTCCTATATATACATCTTGGAACTTGAAATCTCTAAAAGATTATTTAACTAAACATGTATTGGAATTTGTAAAGATAGATATATTATTACTAGCAACTTCAAATTGTAATGAATCATAATGCTCATGTCAAGGAAGAACATTCATTCATTCTGCTCTAGGTTATGTCAAATGAAATGATTGGATGATATTACTCCAAGATGAAATGTGAATTTTTTTGAGTTAGAAGTCAAGTTAGGGATTGGGACACTGCATCTTTAATATAATAGATGAGACTTCATCCAACTGTAGAATGATAGGCAAGATAATTCAAATTGAATCCTAATGGCAAAAATGTTTATACTGGGGACATATCAAATGTGAACATTGTCACATTGTCTCACACACACACAAATATATATATATATATATATATATATATATATAACACTTTGGTATCATATCCTTTTATGAACCATGTATAGAATTGTATGGAATTTCTAAATTTATTGTGTGCTATTGGTGGTTTAGTCTTTTGGCCCTTGTCTTGTAGTGCTTGACATTTCTTGTGAAAGTCTATTGATTAGTGACTCTTTAGTTCTATGTTTTTGTTGTTTCAGTCTTTGAAATATAGTTTTGTCATGCATGATGTTAGCTTTGTTCTATGTATATGCAAGTACATGATGTGAATGGATTTTCAATTTTACTTGTAGGATCTAATGAACTGTTGACCTTGAAACTACCACTCTATCATGAAATTGAGCATCAAACTAAGATTTTATAGATAGAGAGTGAAATCAATTCAATTACATTTTTAATAACTTACAATGGATCTAGATGTTGGTTCATTTTTTACACGTTGTTGTTGTTGTTGTTGTTGTTGTTGTTGTTGTTGTTGTGTCAATAAAATCTAAATTGGCATCTTTCATAAAAGAAAACTGCAAAAGTAAAGACTAGATAGCTAATTCTTATTCACCTATTTAGATTTGTGCCTTATTTTGCTTCTTTTCAATTGTTGAAAATAGGTGTGCCCAAAATCAACCTTAAGCAATTAAGCTCTTATGAATGGAGGCTCTACATTTTAGGCAAAAAAAACTATTGGGTCTGCTTCAAAAACAAATCTCAATGAGGTTGAATTCCCTTCAACTTCTTGTAACAAATTATATGTCAAATTATTGTGTTTTGGAAAGCTTTAGATGTGGAATTCCATCATTGGCTTCTTGTAACAAATTTGATGTCAAATTAATGTGCTTCTAGAAAGCTTTAAAAACTTGTCAATATCAACATTAATTATTGTTCGAACATGCCAGAGTTTGAATGAGCTACTACCCAAATCTCTTAACTTACAAACATTGAGCGCCTCTCTACTTTAGAACTTAAGCTTTCTACTCTCACAAATGAATTCTCTCTGTCACAAAGAGACTCCATTGCTAAAAAAATTAGAAGAAAACAGATCTCCAACATTGCATTGGAGGTTTTGAAATGGTTTCAGAATACATGCACCAATTGTAACAAGAAGACGGAAAATTGACAAGAATCTTTAACAATCAATGGTGTGATTTTATACTCGGGTTTTTTTAGAGTTTAGGGTCTTGGATGATTTGTGAGAGATCATTCACTCAATAGATAAATCAGACAATGGAAAGATAGCTTTATCATTCACTCAATAGACAAATTAGACAATGGAAAGATAGCTTTATCATTCACTCAATAGACAAATCAGACAATGGAAAGATAGCTTTATCATTCATTATATGGCGATTTCTTTGTGTAATTATTTATAGAAGGATGGAACCTACAACAATGCTCTCAAACCTCAAAAATCTTTATCACTTCATACTTTATTTTGTGACAATAATTCAATGATTTTTATTTTTTAAATTTTAGAGATGAAAATATCATGTCTTCTATTAGTCATGAAATTTCAGTTTTTTTTGCGAAAATTTTGAAATTATTGTGTACTTTTTGCAAAGAAAGTGAAATTAATTCATATCAAATAAAACAACAACTTCCAAAATCTGAAATTTTCACTATTGGTTTCTATCATAGAGAATAATATTCTAGTATAAACAAAGATTTTGTGTTGTTTTGTAATTAGAAATTCAGATTATATTGTGGTACTAGATCCCAAGTTCAAATCGCAATAAAATATTCAATTATAGGAATTTTTGAAATTTTCAAATTCAAGTATGATTCAGACTTTAATATTTGTAATTCATTAGTTGGGGGATTCAAATCAAAATAAATCATTTTCATTATTGAAATTGAAATTGAAAGCAAGGAGCTAAAAAGTTGTCAAATACACTAGAAGGTGATTCGTGGCACACACATTAAAATTCATTTAAAAATATGCAAGATCCTCACAATTATCTACTTTAGAGCATGACAACAAGAAAGAGCAAGTGAATTGCTTCAAAAAAATTGGATTAATTTTTTTAATTTTACATCCTCTCAATGGCTTTGATTGTCATCTCAAATCCACATTTTGACTTTAGAGCCATTTCCAAGGTTAGGGCCAATTTCCCAATTGACCCCTTAGACTTCCAACAATTGGATGGGGGCTAGAAGGTCCATCAAACCTCTTGGGATGGGAGATTTCCCCTACATCACTCATAGCAAAGAATTGGACTCCTTTTAGCCAAATCCACTATATTTTATTACAAAAATACGTTAATGTGATGGGTGAACAAAGTAGATCAAAGTGCACAAGACTATAGCTTTTACATTCTATTTTGTTATTAAAAATAACGGGCTCGTCAACCCCTCTAGGTCTATTTTTACATAAAACATGGAGGTTGGAGGTGTGGTTGGAGGCCCTGGATCATACTCAAGTGCAATGGAAACATGGTGTTGGTCCTAAAATTAAAGCTCCAACTAGCTAATCAAGGCAACATGCTCTTAGTGTGGGAGGTTGGAGGGCTGCTATTGAAGAGAGAGTTGACAACCCTGTTTTGTTTTCTATTCAAAGCTGCATGGTCATGGAAGTTGCTTTGCATACCAATTTGCTACTTGAAGGTATTTGATTGGAAGAGTTGAGAAGTTTGCTGAAGGCGATCGATGGTATCAAGTTCCTTAGTTACTGTTATTAATTTTTAATTTTTTTAACATACGGCCTTCAAAGGCTGCAGATGGATTAGTTACTGTTTTCATGTACTCTACTCATCGATCACTCTACTGCATTCTACAGCTGTGATTGATAATTTAGATTCCTGGCACATGAAAGCAGAAGCTCGATTGGGACTCAAAGTCTCAAACTTGCTGTGTCAATATTAATTGGCGCTTTGGGTGTCATCTGTTGGTCAACCCGGAGGGCTTCACACCCAACTCACTGAATAGTGAATACTGCTTGCAAAGCATGCTTTCAATTCTCATCATAACTTCGGAGACATCATATGCACAGTAAGTTTCTGTTGAATCATTTTGCGTTCTTGAACAGTCATGCTCTGATCTGGCTACCATCCAGTGTTGGAGACAATTTTTAACTCTATTTTCTTCCTCTTTGAAAGTGGAGAGGGGATGCAGGTTCACCAAGTCTTCATCCCTCCTCATTGTGTGGGCTATGCAGCAGTTTTTAGTTTTTTCATTTTCCATGAAATGGCAAAGTGGCGATATTAAATGTTACGGTGGTGCTTCAAGTTTCAACATTCATCCACATATTGGATAGAAAATGTGATACTAAGTATCTATAATTCTATTTTCATTCACAATGTGGCGATTTCATCTAAGATCTTTCTTGAACTTGAAGTTTTTTTGGCAATTTCATCCAAAATTTTACTAAAAATTTCCTATGGTTTGGTGCTGGCCTAAATTTTTTGGTGCTTTTGAGCACCAAATCGCCAAAAAAAAAAACACTGGTATGCAGCCCTTGTGTCACTTGCACTTGACCTTAGAACTGTAGAAAATCAATGCAAACAGACTCTCACACACACGTTTCTGCACTCCATACACAATGTTTGCCACACGAGTAGGATTTATTTCATGTCAGTGACTCGCACACACACACAAATAGGGATTCCATCCCAAAAGCCTATTTAAGGTAGCCGACCTCATTCCAACCACTTAAGCCATTTACCATATTTTCATTTGGTGAGGAGAAAAATCTCCCTGGGTAGAGAAATAGATTTGAGGAGGGTTCCATAAATTATTCCCTTTTTTTTCTCTTCTCAAAAAACAAATAATTATGAATTTTTTTTTTAAAAGATTTTGTTCAATCTATTCTTGTTATATAGGGCACTGCATTTCCAACCATAGGCTACAAAATTGACCATGCTTCAAAGTAGGTGATAATTGTGGCTTCAAATGTACATCTTCTAATCATTGTATGAATTCAATGTACACCTCCCCAACATTTGTGTTCCGTGAGTTGCCACCTTACCATGTGAGTTGTCACAACTGATCAGAAACAAAGCAATCTAACTAGCAAAAATAGGTCGTGGTTGGAAAGAGTTCGTCTATCTTATAGACAAGGTTGCATGTTAACAAATTAACTAACATCTTCATAAGATATTAACTAACTACTCAAGGAGCATTCTTCTATTTTTTTATGCATAACCTTTCATCTCAACAACATACATACTCAACGGCCATCTGAGGAATTCCAATAGGGACTTGGACATGGGATCTACTGTAAATAGATGCCAACTTTCAACAAAAAAAAGGTTGGGATTTCTTCTTTCTTATCTTTAGGTTCACTTATGGAAATGATACACATGATAACTAGTGGAGTTTACCAACACTTGATGGAATTGGGCATATTGGTAAAGGAACCCTCTAGGAGGCATTCATTTGACCCCAAAATTAGTCTAGAATTGTTCAAACTCAATTTATGAGAAATTGGGTTGTTTGTGACGAGATTGGAAGGTGAATGTGGCAAATTCAAAGGTAAAAGTGTTGACTTTAGGCTTTGCAAATTTGCTTTTGGGAGCAATGGAGTTTGAATAGCAACTTCGTGCAAAAGGAGGTGACTAGACTGGACTCTTTGTATGGCACTATTCTTTTGGAATTTATTAGTTTTAGTATAGAGCATGAGTGCATGATTATTATCAACTATTTATTCTTTCAATTTGGAGGAGCCAAGTGGTATTCATGCTTTTGGAGGGCACATACTCCACAAATCATAGAAATTGCACATTCACTTGGAAAAATCAAAAACCACTTCCTACTCTCTTCATTGTTAATTATGTATATTTTGAAAAAATATTATTTTCTCTTATACTTCTACAAACTCAAACTCAAAATTGCAATGGCAATAGGATTGGTTCCTTTATTGGTTTTCTCATTAGTTCTCTAACACATGTTTTTCACTAAATAGTTTTCATTGATATGATACATGATATATATATATATATATATATATATATATATATATATATATATATATATATATATATATATATATATATATATATATATATATATATATATATATATATATAGGTCACTCTCCTAACTATGTCAAATTGGTACATTGTGAACAGAAGATTTAGACAGTAGAAACCAAATTGTTAAAATTTTGCTTAAAACATTTTGAATTACCAATTAGATTGGATTTAATTAGGCAAATAGGTTGTAGTTATAAAATTGAAGCCAATAAGATTGAAATAGTGTAAAAATAGCTCAATTGGAAGTTAAGCCAATCAGTCTGGATGGTTAACCAAACTTCTAATGGGGGAACCACTAGTTAGTTTTGGTAAGAAATTGCAAGAGGCATAAGTTTGAAAAAAGACCATATTGGAATTGAGTGTTCATGCAAGAGGGAAGCTGAAGCTCCTTCCTTGGGAAGAAGGAAGTAAAACTTTAGAGTTAGAATTAGATATGTGATATGTGATGTGATGTGAGACAATTGGAGTTTAATTTGAGAAGAGATTTTTTTTAAATATTGAAGTTGGTGTATATGTGTGTTGAGTATTGTGTGAGAATACCAAGTGGGAGCTTTTATTGAGTGGGATTTGGTACCAATTGGATGAATAAAGAGGAACCCATTGTGAAGGAAATACAATTGGAAGAGAAAAATTGAAATTATCAAACTTGAGTTTGTATAAAATAACATATAAAAATAAATTAATGATAAAATATCAAAAGAGAGAAATTAGAAAATATAAAATGAATGATAATTAAAGGTAAGAGAGGAATGTCATTGTAATAAACAATTGAAAATTATGGAGTCAAATGGATATGGAACTAATGATGTATTTGAGAGTTAATTAAGGACAAGTTAAGGTCCAAATCAGAGAACAACTGATGTACATGAGTGGAAGGAAACCAATAGGTTATTATAAGTTGATAAGTGACGACCTAATAGAACAAACCTAGCAAATTACCTCCCCAGTGTTCGAACCCTACCTCTTTGGTTGTTTTTTTCCAATTAGGTAAAAATACTATTTCTACATACATGTAACAAGAGTCACCCTTAATATCCATTGTCAAAGGTATTAGACCTAGTTTGTGAAGTACATGAAGGAATACTCCACATCAAAAATAAATAGTGTCTTTATTGAAGAATGAACATTTGAGTTAGAATATGATTCACCTTGCCATTGACCAATCACACAATAAAACATTGAAGATTTTAAACAATACAAGTTAATGATGAATTATTTATCCTAGTAATGAAAGAGATGACAAATAACATTTATATTACAGTAAAGTATTAATTTCAATCCTATTTTTTTTAAAGTAGTTTAGATTTATCTTCTATTATTATTATTTTTAAAATTTAGAATGCCTTTAATCTTCAACCAATTTTGTTCTTCAATATAATTGTTTGTAGCAAGTGAAATTGTTTGTTTTCAATAATTTTTTGGTTATCTAAACCAAGCTCGGGATGCTTCAAACTCTCCTTGCTAAATAGCTTGTTCTCCTTTCTTGGGATAGGTAAATATATCTCTTGATATATCTTTCCTTAGAATTGTACATGAGAGTTTCCTATTTCATATGCTTACTTACTTCAATTTACTATATTATTATATAATTAAAAAATAGAGATGATGTGCAATATTTTCAATTCAAAAGGTTGCCATCACCCAACTAGTAGAGGCCAAAAAAAAGTTCAATGTTGAAGTCATTGATAGTATCCATTCCAATTTATTACATGTAACAAAATCTCACTACATTTGTTCATTTTCCTAACTTGTAGTCTTGATGCCATACTATTTTTATTTTTTTATTTTTTAGAGATGAAATAACATGTCTTCTCATAGTCATGAAAGTTTCAGAATTTTTGATGAAAATTTGAAATTATTGTATATTTGCAAAACAAAGGGAAACTAATTCATATCAAATACAAAATTACACCACAAGTTTTTATCATAGTGAATATTATTCTAGTGTAAAAAAATATTCCATATTGTTCTATAATTAGAAATTCAATATATCAGGGCAATACATTCTAAGTTCAAATTGCAATTTTAGGAATTTCTGGAATTTTCAAATTGGAGTAGAATTCAAAACTTTGTTATCTACAATTATTAGGTGGGATTAAGTTCAAAATTAATCATTTTTATTGTTGAAATTCAGATTTAATGCAAGGAACTAAAAGTTGTTAAATACTCTTGAAGGTGATTTGTGACACACATTTAAATCCTTAAAAAAATATATAAGATCCTCATGATTGTCTAGTTTAGTGCATGACAAGAAAGAGCAAGTGGATTGCCTCTAAAAGAAGTGAATGATTTTTTTTACATCCTCTAGTAGATGGCTTTGATTGTCATCCAAAAATCAAATTTTGGTTTTGTAGGTATTATAGGGTTAATGTAGGAGGTTGGAGGCTGCTATAATTGAAGAGAGAGAGAGTTGATAGCCTTGTTTCTATTCAAGGATGAGTAGTCATGGAACAATGACTTGGAAAAACTAGTTGCTAGTTCAAAGCTAGCCAATTGAATTGTGAAAAACCTAGTTGCATTTTGGAAACAATAGGTGTAAAACCTTATTGGGCTAGAATTCAATTGGTGTTCCAAAAGAACTGAAGGATATTTTAACTACTTCTTTTCAATACTCAATAGATTTCAATTACTTTGAGATAATAATTAGTGGCTAATACTCAAGTGGCATGGGGCAAGATACCCGGATGAGGTAGACAAGGTACCAATTTGGGGAGGTTGGATATTGACATGGGGTATGGAGGACTTGGCCATTGAGCCTACAAATTGATTAAAATAATGATTTGCAATAGTCTTCACATTGATGTATTGCCCTAAATTGCTTAACCCCTAAAGGACTATTGTCCCTTCGGGGAACAAATGCGTTTTCGGGCAGGTACCTACGGGCTGAAATTTTTTCCCAATTTTTTGAAATTGTTTTTGGAGGTAGAAAAGTTGATTAGTTTCTTGGGAATATAATTTTTTTCGAAATCAGTGCCCGGGAACCATAATTATGACCAAATAAGCTCAAATGAGGGGATGGCGGGCAGCTCGGGCAGCCAAACAAAATGGACAAAAATTTGAATTTTTTTTCAATATTATTTTTTCTCATAGATTATATTTTTTTCTATCTGGAAAGCTTTGATTCATTTCATTTGGATATGTTATGAGAAAGTTATGGACATTCTTGTTTTTCGGGCAGTTAGAGCATCTTCTTGAAAAAAATAACTTATAGGATTCATTTCTGAATGCAATTTTTCAAAATTTTCAATTATTTTTTACATGGTCTGATTTACTTGCTAGAACAATCTCACCATTGGGATTAGTGCATTTTAATTCCATCTAAAATATATGAATATTTTAGATTTTCCTTCTATCTCATACCTACTTCTACTTAACAATTTTTTTAAGAATGATAAATATTTATTTTTTTGAATTTATTTATTTATTTGGACTCTCAAATCAATTCTCCACTATAAAGATTTAAAGCTCAAAACTTTGTAGTGCAAAAATTTGAAGTTAAAAATGTTCAAAGTCAAAAAATCTAGTCCCGCAATGTACTGAAAAACTTGTTTTTTCCACTTTAACCCTAGACCGCACATGGCCGTTTTGGGTAAAAAACATTCTAGCTTTTGAAGTGCTATAAATCTAAATGTGACTAAGTAATAAAGATCTTAACTGTACAATCATGTAGTAAACATGTTGTAGATGTCATGGATCAAATTTGAAGTCATTTGACCGTGTAGATTGCAAGATTATAATGTTTTAGTGTTGAAAAAGAATGCTGAAGTTTTCCTAAAAACACATTTAGAGGCCAAATTTGATTTCTAAGCCTAATGAAATGAAAAAACTTTAAACTACAAAGTGATTCAAAACCATGATACAAACACATCGGTGAAAAAAAATATCATTCAATTGACTCAATGTGTTTGCAAAATGGCTTGCAAATGTCAAAAATAGGCAAGAAAAGTTGCAAAAAACACATCTAGGACTGAACCTCCTTCTACTAAAATTCTTCTCAGTCATTCATAAATTCTTGTATTGATATGAAAATTTAGCCACACAAACTAGACTAGTATGCGCAACTTTTACAATTTTTATTTATTGAAAACGGACATTTTATGAAGAAGATACAAGCTGCCAAAGTTCACTATAGTCCATAAATGGCGGGATTTCGAATTTCGAATTTCTCCCAAACATTCAAAACAACTTGGATTGACATGAAAATTTCACCACAAGAACTAGAATTCAAGGGAAACACAACTCAACAAATTTTTATTGAAATCGAACATTGGATGAAGGAGATACAAGCCCCCGAAGTTGCAGCCATGAAGTGCACTTTGGTGAATCAAATTGAGCCTGTGAACTTTGATTGGCTTCCAGAAAATCATTACCTCTTGGATTGATCTGAAAATTTTAACACACAAACTAGAAGAAAAGTCAAAACTTTCCTAACAAGTTTTATTGAATTTGGACATCGGATGCAAAAGTTACAGTACTTTGAATTTAACTTAAAACTATGTGAGGACACTTTTTGTCCTCTTGGGCGGTCTAGGGTTAAACGCTGATATCTTGCAATCTGAGCGGTCAAAAATTCTGAAATTTTTTCCGCACACTCTCATACTAGTTGGGTGTAAGATCCTACGGTTAGATATGATAAAAAAAAACAATGTTTCAATTTTTTTTACTCCTTGCTATAGGTATGGCAGTTTTTAGTGTTTTTGGGCAGAAAAAAGGCCTTGGTCCTTTAGGGGTTAACTCATACTCCCTCCGTCCCGAAATAAATCCAGGGTTTCTAAATATACATGTCCCAAATTAAATTCAACATTGGCTCTCCACAACTTGATGGACAAAGATTGAAACTAGTTCAAACACCCTAGAGCAAAAGAATTAGGAGATGTCATGTTCCAAAGATTACATAGCAATTCAACCCCTACAAAAGTAAACAAAATACAACTTCTAACCAATCAATGGTGAAGAATTCATCTCAAAACTATACAAAATCTAGTACTTACAAATTTTTTATAGAGCATATCTTTGAATTGAATCACAAGACATTGTTGAAATTGAATATAAAGAACATCAATGAACTTCATTACATCGATGATGCTCAAAGAATGATCAAAATTAATATCACTGGAGCAGTTTCAAAAAGGGCAAAAAAATCCACTTTTATCGCCTAATATTGATATGTGCCAATTCACTATTGACTTCCATTTTTTCACACCTAGTAAAGTTTAGTAGAAGCTATAGTACCTATGCAATTCCTTGAAAATAAGAGCAACTCACGCATTATTCTAGCCATTTCTAAGAAACTCTTGATTTATTATAGGATGGAGGTAGTACAAAATTGACTACCATGAAGTGTAAAACCTAAAAAAATGGCCTTGCTCAACAGAAAGGGAAGAAGAAGTTTAAAAAAAATCAAAGCAAATTAGTATTAGTCAATCAAAACTATAGAGAGTAAGAAAGCCACTTTAGAGCTTCAAACACAAGATATTCATTGACCAAATTGAGCACATGTATTGAGACCATGAATACTTAGAGAAATCTTGCCCAATGCAAAAAGGACCTTTGCTTTCACCTAAATTTAAACATCTAAGGGGTGCAAAGGAAGTTAAAAAATTCAAAGATCACTATACAAAGTCAAATGAAAAGCACCAATCTGTGTACAAATTGGGACAAAAAAATTAAGAAATGGATTAGCTAAGTGCATGTGGAAGAGAAAATTTCAAAAAAAGAGGCAAAATTTGAACAATCAAAACTATGAAGAACAAAGAGGAGACATCAGAGCTTCAATACATAGATCATGGACATCCATTGGCCAAATTGAAATGTGAATCCTAACCATGACTAAATACACTATGAAATCTTAGCCAATGCAAGAAAAACCTTTATTATGCCTAAACCAAGGATATAATATTCATTAGTACTTTTAGTTTGAAATTGTCTTTTTAGACAGTGTCAATTTGAGTTTGGAAAAAATTGGACCGTGGAGAATTAATATTGCAGGAAATGAATGATTAGATTTTGCAATTGAGAGGATGCAACTGCTAACCATTGAAGAAAAAATGGTCCATAGATATCAACCTTGGGGAGCTCCAAAAATTTCCTAGATACTATCATGGAAGTTAACCAAGTGTTGCTTGCATACCAATTTGGTAATTGAAGTTCAACCAAGTTACCCCCTTAACACCTGAATCCTTTCCTGAATTTTTGCATATTTTTGCTTATATCTTTATAAATATATATTATTTACCTCAATTTCATCAACTTCATCAGATACAAAGTCCTGGGGAGATCACTTAGTGCATCTATAAGTAACCACGTGCATTCCAGTGATTTTTTGATCCTCTATTTACTTTTTTATAAACTATAATTTCAACCTACAATTTGGAGTTTTGTTTAATAATGATATACGTTTCTATTGCCAAAAATTCCCAATTCAAATAACATGTAAAATGATCTGTAGAATAGGTTGAAAAATGAACTAAAATAGTATATTCTTCAACTCAAATATTTATAGAGAATATATTTAGATGACCATGACATCAATATTCAAGAAAAATAAACTTTGAATAGAAAGTTATTTTCAAGAATTTTTTGTTCATTTTTTAGACATTTTTTTCTTATATAAAAGGGTAGTTGCAAGAAACACCTGCCGATTTTCGTTCAAAACGGCCATTTCACTCCTGTTCGTGGATTTTGGAATAATTTTTTTTAAATAAAATAAAATATGGATAATTTGTAAAGCATTAAAAAAATGATATGTGCAAAAGTTCAGACCTAAAAAAATTTATCTCTAAGAGTTATGCATGGTCAAAGAGGGTTGAAAAATGCAAGAAAATAGACAATTTGAAATTTAATTCTTAAAAAATAGTAAAAAAATTCAAAAATTCTCAAAAGAAAATTTATTTTTCCTAACTTATAGATACTCTTTTTCACCAATTTTCACTATTGGAAAAATAAAATTGTGTTCTCTACACTTGCGCAAAGGTAGTGCACTTTGAGCACATGTGGAAGATGGAAAATGAACTATTTAAAAAAAAAACTTTGGTAAGCTTGTGTAACTTTAGTAGAAGATCTAGTATACCAATTTTGAGCTTCAAATTCGTATTTTTTGGTGAAAAATAGTACTAAAAACCTTCAAAATGGCCAAGGTAGACATCCAATTGGGGGCAGTTTAAAAATAGTAAAATAATTTTTAAAAAACCCAAAAAATTACTTAACATCCGAAACTACCATATGTACCTTCATTTCAAGTTTCATAGAAGATGGACACACAATGCAAAAGTTATGAGCAAAAAACCACCTGTCTAAGGTCAAGGGGACAAAAAAAACATGAAGTGTTTCTTGCAATCACCCAAAATAGGGGTGTGAAAGTTATTTTTCAACCTCTACAGTGTATTTTTTTACTTCAAAAATTTGTAACTAATTATAATTAACAAATTAAATTATCAATAATTCAAAACATAAACTTTCAAAGTAGGAAAATATACTGATATTTTTATCTTTTCCTTTTATTTGAATTTTAGGATATAAGATAGGGGGTCTAAAATCTTAACACACGTAGTTTTTAATGGATATTCTATGCCCGGGGAGGACACTCCCTATGTTTTAGCAACCTACGTGCGGCGGAAAAAGTAAAACAAGTAATTCACCTTAAAATTTAATTTCTTTTTCAAAAAAAAAATTATGGATAGATTTTACCACTTTAGAAGTTTATGTTTTGAATTATTGGTATTTTTTTGTGCTAATAGTAATTAGTTATAAATTTTTGAAGAAAAAAGATACACTGTAAAGCTGAAAATAACTTTCACACCTCTATATTATATAAGAAAAAAAATTTGAAAAATGAAAAAAAAATTATATAGAATAGCTTTCTATTGAAAGTTTATTTTGGTTGAATATTGATGCAATAGTCATCTTCATGTGAGCTCTATAAATATTTTAGTTGGAGAACATGCCATTTTAGTTCATTTTTCAACCCTTTCTAGACAATATATCTTATGTTATTTGGAATTGAATTTTTTGTCAATAGAAAACTTTAGTCATTGTTAAACAAAGCTCAAAATTTTAGAATGAAATTATAGTTTATTCAAGGTGAATTACATGTTTTACTTTTTCCACCGCCACACGTGGGTACCCCAAATGTAGTGAGAGTGTCCTCCCCTAGATTCTATGTGATCTCTCTGGGCACAAAGTGTAACTTTTTTAAAGTCAAGCATTGGTTTAGATGAATGAGAAGCTATGTGTGGTTATAAAAACCCTTAGAACCTCTCTCCAAAATTGTGGAAGTGTGCGAAGGGGTTAACCCTTAAGCGCTTTGATGTCCATATTCTAGATGATGAGTAGAGGGCTTCGAGGCGCTATTTTGTCCAACTAAATTTTCATTCATCCAATGTATCACTTGAATCTTGAAAAGACAACCTTTCTTAATGATCAATTTCATGAAATTGTGGTAAATGATATTTTTGTAGAAAGATATAAGCAAAAATGTGCCAAAATTAGAAAAAGGATCAAGGCGTTAAGGAGTTAAGGAAGGAGTTGCTGAAGGCAAGTAACTATCAGGTTCCTTACTGTTTTAGTGTGCTCTATTGGATTCTACAGTTGTGATAGATTCTTAGCACAAGCATCCAGCGGGCACAGAAATCCCTAAACCCTAAAACAGTAACGTATTCATGAATTATAGGTTCTACTGTTGGCAACAATGTATTCAAACGGTTTCTTGATCGATTCGCATACACACCAGGGCTTTTATTTTCACATTTTCGAAATGTATGAGAAGGCGATTTTGTTAAGGTTTGGGGTGCTACAGGGGCGAATTCACTGGTGAAATGGGAGTTTTGGGATGGCAACAGTGGTTTTTCTGGTGGCATGTAACTTGGCGATTGTTTTTTGTCATGAAATTTTTTGGAGCGACTTTTTACCATTACCATATTTTTTTTGGGCGATAATTGTTCATTTTTACTTTTTTTTTTGGGTGATACTGGCACTTTTTGAATTTCAACTTTGTGCCTCCTACTATGTCAAACTTGCACCTGCGCCCACCCAAACACCCCTCCGACGCCCAAGTAAGTCCACATAACCACATTGCATTGAAACAACTGAAGACATACAAGAGTCATTCAAAATAAAAGTTACAATATCCATTTTTTGACAGACAAAGAACTCCACGATGACCTGCGCCCACCCAAAAATTCCTCCGATGCCCAAGTCAGTGGTCACAAAGTACAACACAAAGTGGTCACAGAGTACCAGAAATCACAAGGCCAGCACAAATCATGTGCATGATAGGCAAGTTGCATTCACCAGTCAGACAACACAAAGTGGTCACGAAGTATAAAAAATCACAAAGATAGCACAAATCATGTGCATGATAAAAAATTTGAAAAGGTCACTCGTTTCCACATTATGCACTACAGTGACAATAAAATGCTCAGACTAGGCAGCTAATAGCAGCCCAGGCGTCATGCATGTAATTTCACAAGCGAAACTCAGATGAAGAAAAGGAAGCTAACCTTCCTGTAGTGGTGAACTAAACAAATTCAAGCTGAGCTACCTGCAGATAAGATACGCACTATGTGCTAGTTACTGGCTAGGTACTTGCCACGGCCACCTGCAACAAACCATTCATAAAAAACGGATTGATATGGGAAGTTCTCCAAGGTGTATACACGTTGAGAATACATCCCCAACACAACTTCAATGTGTTCATCTAGCCCGCTCCTCAGTTTCGACTTCAAGAATCCGACGCTGGAGAAGCAACGTTCATCTTCCATTGAACCAATAACATGCACAATCGCCATCTCTACTAGTTTGAGGAACTCGCCGAAGTTATGCGTCAGACTGTTATTGCTATCAAGTACCCGCCATACCTTCGTTAAGGGGTTCAGATCATATGGAGGGAGCATTGCAAGCCTTGAGTTCGATTTCATACAAGTTTTGAACAACGAGCGCTGTGACATGAGAGCGTCCCGATCTATGATCGGTTTCAGCAGCATTTTTTTATCACCATCTCCTACAATCTTCTCATGACCGTAGGTGTCCATGAGAATGCGCAAGTGTTTGTCGAACATCTCTTCAGCATCACCTTGGCACCAAAATTGTGGATACAAGATCCCAAAGGCGTTCATCACATGGTGCTGTGGAAATCTATCGTCCAACTCCTGCACAAGCATCTGTGCGGCACCTGCAAGCATGAAACTACACAACATCAGTGCATCATCAACAAAACTTAAAGAAAACGATCCACAAAACCATGAAGTTGTGATATGGACAACGGTTTAGAGGGAGCAAATTGTTGTAATACAAATGGCAAGCAATCGGTAGAAGGGATCGGTACAAAAGGATCGGTACAGTAAAAAAGACAGACTGAAGAGTACAATACTTACTTGTACACTCAGATTTGACTTTGCCAAGCAACGAAGCCCACAGATCACGATCAACCGGGCGCCCCTTATGTTCCACGTGAATTTTTTCACCGTGACAAACAAATGACAGAATGGCGGAGTCTTCGTTCAGATCGCAAATCCACTTAAGGTGAATTTGCTCGTGACTGCAGTCGATGAGATTTTTAAAGCTCCAGAACTCATCCGTAGTGAATGCTGTGCACTTGTCGTCATACATTCTGTACAGTGAGCTCTGACAAATTTTAACTGCTGCTATAAAATCACAGATGTAGATGTCCCTTTTCTGAGAAAAGTTCACCAGGGTATCCACTGCCTCAAGTAGTGGCAACAAAGCACACATTCCTAGTAAAGGATACGGATCCAGGAGCAACACCAAGCAGGCCTGCATTCATACATCCACAAGCAAGCGGCCTTCCCGTTAATTCTAATACCTGGAATGGAAGTCGTCATGTATTCATGCTATCTAATTGAAACTACGAATGCAGGAGTTGGTTTACGGAACACAGAACATGAACAAAATCCTAAACATTAATTTCAAAATGAACAGGAACAACCTAAACTAAACATACACCCAAGGATAAAAGAGAATACTACAACACAATAACAAATGGCCTGCAACTACAGTAAAAGAGAATACTACAATACAATGAAAAACAGAGTGCAAACGATACAAGTTCGGTGGACAACACTTACCTTAGCTTTTGAATTTTCAGCTAAGTCCGCCGTCATCTTGTAGATGAGGGTTCTGTACTCCGACAACAATCTCCTGAGAGGTTTGATCAGGCTAACCCAGCGGGTTTGCACATTCCTCAGCATTTTCAACCCTTTTGTTTCCGTGAGCTCTGCAAGTTGCTTGAATTCCGCAAAGCGTTTTGGACTTTTACAGAAGTATGCATGAGTAACAGTAAGCAATTTCTCAATGTCTGCAAATATCCCAAGAGTGGACAACGCTTTAAAAGCCAAGTTGCATCGGTGTGCCACGCAGTGCACTCCGATAACAAATGGGGCATGTTTCTCTTTTATTTGAGTAGTGACCCCTCCCCTGACTCCTTGTAGTGTTGAAGCCCCATCTACTCCAAAGCTCAGTAGCTTGCGGGCTATAGTATTAGAGTCCAGTCCACTTCCGCTAGCGACGGCATCCATGATGAGCCTCGTCAAGTTGTCAGCATTCGGTGTACATTCCACACGTTGCAGACAAACAAGTAAAGGAATTCGAAGCCAATCTTGCATGATGTATACATGCACAGATAAGTAACTACTGTTATCTACAGCAGTCACCTCATCGACACTGATGGCAAAAAATTGAGCGGAACTGATCAACCGTTTCATCTCAAGCACAACCTGCTTGTACATGTAACCCGCCATTAACCATCCAGAGTTATCGCACCAGTGAGCACAGGGCAGATCAAGGACGTTCAGCAATTTGTATAAGTGAATACGAGACTCATACTCAAGCATTGGACGGCCTTGACTCAACAGGTGGAACATGGTTGCGAATTGAACCCTCTTTTTGTGGGCCTCCATGGAAGTGCAGTGATTGATTTGTTGGAGGACAGTTGCTGGCAGTTTAGCTGCATATAGTGTCATGTTCTTCCGATGCTTGCAAGAAGTGGCAATGTACTGTTGGCCTGCCTTGACCTTGAACTTCGGTAGATCCTTCCTAGCAATCCTCTTTCCGTCGTGTTTGAATAATGTGTCGGATTTGGGCGCCAAGATGCATGGCTTTCTGTCAACCGTTGTGCATACCTTGCACTTCACTATATGAAGAATCCCGTCAGCGGACATGATACCTTCCGCCCAAGGCAACTTCGCTGCCCATAAAGTCTGAAACTTTCTATGGCGGTCGTATCTCTTTTGGTCTTGGGAGCGCCTACTTTCCAATTTCGAACGGGGAGTGCTGCTTCTCTTTGTCGGAGGCATCTGGAAGTCAGAGTCGGGATCAGACTCGTCACTCTCTTCCGGAACCTCCACCAACTGAGCATCCTCAACAGTGTCTGATTCTGAAGAAATCGTGATGATTGGCGACTTGCTGCTGAGCACTCGCGTGTTGCCAGAAGCAGATGATGATCCGCAAAGGACGTTCGTATCAGACGATATTGGTGTGCGATCGGTTCTAGACCTTCGCTTCTCGTTGTCATCGCTACTTGGATACTCCGGTTGCAAATTCGGCTCAGCTCCAGGCACGTCCGGGAGGATGCCATCAAAAACCAGGGACAGTGGCTGGCCTCCCCCACTACCGTGGCTGGATTGAAAGTACTGGCGCATTGTTTTCTTCGCCGTCTCTGATCGGCATTGTTCCACTGATTTCCCTTCGCGCTTTATCTCCTTCCTTGCCAATGCCAAGCTCTCCTCTGCTTTCTTCGACGCCTCTCCCACAAGCTTGGCAGCTAGAACTGCTTGTTGCACAACATCTTGAGCAAGGTCCTCCTCAACAGACCCCATCAATCGAAGTAGGAACTGAAGATGCAGAATTCACTGTGATGACGATCAACACGGAGGCAATTAAAATATGAAGCAAACACGAAGCCAGCCTTGCAATGAAAATCCTAACCCTCCACTGAAAGCACACAAGAAATTCTACAACCGCAAAGGAAAGTAGGGAAAAACCACTACATTCACAACACTTAAACATGCAGACGTCAACCACAATCTCTCCATTCAGCAGTATTGACATAAACATTGAGCACCTCCACTTCAATGACCAAGCAGCCATGAACATTAACTGCAACAAATACGGCAAAATTGAAATTCAATAGTGGCATGAAGCACTCCCTGAGATCACGAGATTGCATTGCAAAATTGTAGCCTCCCGCTCTCGCAACGCCGGCATGAAGACTCAACAAAATGAAGACCACTCCGTAAGACATTATGGCCAAGCAATAAGAAACCCTATCGCGCGTCCCTGGCGAAATAATTCCCACTCCCGGAAGTACTTCTGGCGATTACACCCACTCCGAAATCAGAAGAGCAGGCGATACAACAATAAACACAACGCTGCATGGGCGACAACAACTTCAGCGAGGCGATAACTCAAGGCGGAGTGGGCGATAAAGACACGGGGAAGGGAGCTCAACCCCTAAACCCCAGGCGACACGGCTTCATGGGAGCGACGGGACTAGCGCCAGCTGGCACCGCAGGAGGGGACGCAGCCGCCAACGTGGCGAGACAGGTACGTTTCTGGGTAACTTTCTTACACTGTCATTTCGCTAGGCCTTTTTTGTGAGTGCAAACTGGCTTATTTTCGCCAAAAATAAAAGCCCTGATACACACCAATGCAAGTTGGAGAGAAATGATTGATGGATGCAAATTTTAAGATTCGAAACAAAGTTTCCAAGATTCTATCCCCGGAGGTCGCCGCGACTCACTCGATGGGGCAATCGGCCATGACAATTTAGGGTTTTGACTCAAAGGATGGCCCCACAAAGCAATCCGGCGTGGGAACATACAAATTAGGTGATGAGCACCAAGCTCTTGCAAAGGAATCGTCTTCCGTGCTTGAACAAGAAACTCTTGGCCAGTGACATCTACAGTTATGGAAAACGCGGACAAACAGCTAAGTCCACGGTAAGCTCTCATGTAGAAAGAAAGTGGCTAATAACGTCTTTCCTTGCATAAAATATGAGACACCAATTCGAAATGCATGATTATCTCACCAGACTGACGCGACTTCAATCGCATCAGTTGCTGCAGTTAGTCAGATCAAGCGAGTGAGACTGATTATTAAAGTACCCATACACTCAGAACTCGCCTGACAACATGGTCTCCCCATTCACTCTGCTCTCACGCATTTTCTTGAAAATCTACCTTCTGGCATGATATGCAGCTTCCAGGTGTATGCTTATGCGTCTTCAGGGTTTGGAGTAAGAACATTGCTTAGAAAACCTGCCTTCCAGCATGATATTCAACCTCCAAGCTCATGGTCATGCGTCGTTAGGGTTAAGGGTGGAATGCGCACAGATATAATAAATGTGTCTGAAGATAAGTGACTTTGGCTTGCAGGAGATTCCTGTTCAAATCTGGAGGACATATAGTAGCCGTCTTCAGGGTGTTCACGAAGAGTCCAAGGTGCGAACTGCAGATTTCCGATAGAGTTTTTCAGCGATGTCAAACGCTGCAAGATGGATGGAAGAATTCTGCTGATGAAAACAGTCTTGCAGTACTACAGTAGGGCAAAGAGTTTTTCATTAGTCACGCTTACTGGTGACTCATTCATTGTCGTCAGAGTAGTAGTGCGACCACTCATCATTCTATCGTAATCGGCGCAGCTAGCTAGGGCAACTAAATTTTGTGAACATTAGAAAATGGAATTAACCTAGAGGAATCTCAAATGAGAAAATTGAGAATCTCAAGGACGTTACAACGTTGCAACCTCGGGACAGGCAAGAGCTGAGTCCACATGTTTGAGAAAAACATGTGTGAGAAGCTTCAGTCTTCGACCTAGAGTACATACACTTCCGGAATCATACGAGATCCTCGGAGGTCAGTGAGTAAATGATTGTTACGGAGAGAGTTGTAATCTCTTGACACTGTTCTTTAGGGTGAAATCTATGATCGATATTTAGCACATCAAGGTATTGCAAAACTTACTGGGCAGACAATCTCAATTCTTTGATTTGGATGATGTACAGTAGACTCTTGCCGGACAGCATAATACTTTCTTATAAATACAAATGCGGATCTGCAACCAGAGATTTATACTGTCGGTGCACAAAATTCCTGCCACTCCATAACAGGACTGACATTAGATCTCGTCTTCGTTTTGGGTCGAACGAAACCGAGTCTTCGTCCTCCATACTTCCAGGGTCGGGGGATGGACCAATGAGAAGAACCGATCACTGTCACCTCTATAGTTCCAGCCAATGACAAGCGAACAACCATCGACGAAAGTCATTTTCGTCCATCTCAGTCCCGACGGAAGAGCGTCGTTCCCAATGATCGTCGTCTCTCTCAGCTTCGGGGGTTTAGTTACCCCCGACGCACATCGGATCAACCGAATTCGAAGCTCTGAGGAACGGCGATGGCGATCATGAGGGCGGCATTGGTGATGGCCTGTTTGGCGATCGTCACGGTTACGACACTTGTTGATGCGAAAGAGGTGACGGAGCTTCAGATTGGTGTGAAATTCAAGCCCAAGAGCTGTGAGTTGAAGGCGCACAAGGGCGACCAAGTGAGCGTGCACTATCGCGGCACGCTCACCGACGGAACGCTCTTCGATGAGAGCTATGGCAGGGGCCAGCCTCTGGATTTCAAGCTCGGACAGGGATCGGTCATCAAGGGCTGGGACCAGGGGATTCTCGGCATGTGTGTCGGGGAGAAGAGGAAGTTGAAGATCCCGGCCAAGCTTGGCTACGGCGATGCTGGTGCCCCGCCTAAGATTCCTGGCGGTGCCACTTTGATCTTCGAGACGGAACTCGTGGCTGTGAACGGGAAAACTGGTGCTGACTCGGCTCCCGAGGTTACTTTGAAGACCCCGACGGAACCGCCTGTGGAAGAAGATGAAGATCCTGAAGACGATGAGTTGTAGATTGTGATTTGCTTCTCATGTGAGGTAGTCTGTTAGTTTAGCTTCATGCGAACCTTGTTCTGTTCTTCAGTAATGTGAAATCATGCACTTAATGTCTGTGATTGCGTGTGGTGGCATTTTGGAATTTGAGCAGGGTGGTCACTATTTTAGGGTTTTATGTTCTTAACAGGCTGAACAACAATCAGGAGAATTGTGGTTTAATGAAAGCGAGTATCTTTCCCATTTTCAACCTCACATGTACAGGGAACTGAAGCCAGGGTTTGCGAGAGGTTTCGATGTTTTACAAGATGCTGTGTTTTTATGGTTGATGTATAAATTGATCCGTTCTTTTCCATTTTTGTAATGTGAGGTCGTGCACTTAATGTTGCAATTTCTGGAATTGCATGTGGTGGAATTGGGGAATTCAAGCAGGTGTGATCATGATTTTAGGGTTTCCTTAACAGGCTGAGCAACTGTCAAGAGATTTGTGGTTTAATGAATGGAAGTATCTTTCTCACTTTGAACCTCACATATACATGTCACTGATGCCGAAGTGAAGCATTCCTGAGAGAGTCATGAACACATTCTCTCGTCGTGTTTCTTTTTATATGTATCTCCATCCTCTATTATGATTTTTGGATACAGAGGTAGAATCGGGAACCTCCGTTTGAAGATGTTCCTGAGCAGGAGACATCTAGGGATGCCTGTGTATACTGCAAGTGTGTGTGTGTGTGGGGTGTTCCCGATTCTACATTTTAACCTGAGTTTTGTAAGAATTAAGCAATCCGATTTTGAAAGTACTATAGGTGCACAATTGCTGGTTGCAGTAGCAAGAGGAGTGTTCAGCTGTAGTGAAAGTTTGCGTTTGTGTTCTTCTCTGAATTGAACTCTTTTTTCTAGGGTTAACTTGCTAGATTTTTGCAAATACAATGTCTCCGTCATTCTGGTGCTTTCCATTGATGATGTAATAGCATGCATTGAAAATTGTTTTCGCAGATGAAAGATGAGACGCTTGCATCTCGTCATAAGATAAGATGCACACTTTGCTTTGTCCTTAGGATTCTCGTGTTCCAGTCTCTGCAGTTGATTTAATGAAAGGCAAGCTTGAGTAGTATCCTGATTTGAAACTTTGTGAAGATGCATTATTACATGTAGTTTGGAAAAATAATTTGGTGTCTTTGTTTGAAGAAAAGGTGTAGATTTGAATTTTTAAATGACATCTATATGGTTGGATATTGTTGCTATAACCAACATATGTAAATGAAATCTTGAATTATAAATTTAAAGTATTTCAAAATTCTACATAATATTATTCAACTAAGTTGATTGTTTAACCCCAAAGTGCTTGACCAAAATGCTTGAGTCAGTCTCCCACCCTTGCATGGTGCAGTGGGGACTCCGAGGTTGTTTGGAATCAAGTGCGGCCTCCTGAGTGTAGGTTCTATTAGGTTTTTTTCCATGGGTTGGCCGTCCGGCCGTCCTTGTTCTCTGTGATTGACCGGTCTTTGTAGCCTGGTTGTTGTTCTCTTTCTTTATAATGCAGTGGGTTCTCCATTTGTTCAAAAACAAAAACAAAAATAAAAAACAAAAAACAAAAAAAATGCTTGAATCAACACATTCTAGTGTTTGCAAAATTTTGAAGTTAAATAAAATCTTACTAAGTAACTATTTTCAGTATTTAGTATTTAAAATAAAATCTTTTCTGGAGTCTAGTTCTAGCATCAAAAATCTAATTTTGAAAATGAATTTCTAATGGGTTTTTTATTCAAGATTTTGTGCAAGGGTGTTCATTGCAAATCTTGATTATCAAGAATTGAGGACTCTTGGAAATGAGCCTCACATACACTAGATTTTGGAAAAAAATCACATTAGAAATTCATTTAAAAAAATTGTAGAGTAGATTTTGAGAAGCCGTAAATTGATTGGGGTTATGCACTTATGCATGTTATGCCCTTTAACCTCATATTTTTTTGGTGACTTCAATTTCATATTTGACTTGTGAAAAGAGGATTGAAAGACTTCAAATCACTCACCCTCACTATCAAACATTATCAATCTTTCAATCCTTAAGTGATTTTTTTTTCTTTCTTATGCAATCTCTAACATGGCTATTTTAAATTTTTTTTAATTACAATTCAATTTTTTTGATAAAACGTATCCAAATGTTGGCTTACTGTTCAATTTAGAGCAAATTCCAAGAAGCTCAAAAAGGCCATTAGGTATTTTGTAGTTAACCCCAAAACATTCAAAGTACTCTCCACAATTCACAATTTGAGGAAAATCATCATAAAGTACTATTTTGAAGAATATTTTGTAATTCATATACAAATAAAAGTTGCAGATTTTGATTTTTAAATTCCATCTGTATGGTTAGATTCACCAATGCTATCACCAATATTTTTTTATAAATTTTAAAAGGAAAATTTCAAAATTCCTTCAAAATTTGATTACAAGCAAAATATTATCATTTTTTGAGTGCAATTTGTTAGAATGGATTTGAAACAAGGTTCTACTCACATGGTGATTTAAAAAAAAATTGTTTTATAAATCTATAACCTCATTTTTGCAAATCTAGTTTTGAATTAGAGCCAATGCAATTTGGGCTTGGTCAACTAGTTGACATACTTCCACATTTGTAATTTTAGAAAAATATGTACTCTACTAACACAAAATCCAACCATTAGATAGGACTACAACTTGATAAAGCATCTCCACAAATTAATATGATTTTCATCCAAGGAGTAAAGATGATGAAACTTGAGTTTCACTTTGTTAGTTGTTCAAAAATTGGACGTTGGAGTGCTTTAGGGTTAAAGAGTCAAAAGGTTAAAGAACCATTTGTCTATAGTTTTTGATAAAATTCTTCTTGTTTACAAGTTTACATCTTAACACTACGTCACAAATTCTTTAATTATATGTCTAAAATTTTCTTAAAACAAGAATAGAAGTAAGTACACCTCTATATTGATATGGTTTAATGGTAATTGTTCCTTTACATTGAGAAGTGTTGAAAGAGCATTAGGTTGGTTTATACAAAGATCATTCAACGTCACAATGCACAATGCAATTGAAGAATACCTCACTATTATAGAATGTGACTAGAGAGATGTTAGGATTCAATATTGAATGTGACCAGAGAGATGTTAGGATTCAATATTGAATGTGACCAGAGAGATGTTAGGATTCAAAGACAAATGCTCTTTGGGCCTTGTTTCCCATAGTTACATCAATAAGGTGTGGTATCATTGAATTTTATAAACATTTTACATAGACAGTTCTAGTGTAAATCCAAAAAGATTTATAACAAAATTCATATATATTTTTATTAATAGATCCAAAAATATAAATTATAGTACAACTAAATAAAAAAAATCTACAAGTGTGAAATTTAAGGCATAAAAGTCTCCCATAATTTTCTTAAAGCCTATTTCAAAGAAGGGGAAAATCAATTTGAAATCATTTTGTCTTCTAGTTCTAAAAATATTTTTGCTTTTGAAAGCTAAAGAAACATTATATTTTTATCCATGTAGGAATTTAAGTGAATTTATCGTTCATAAAGAATGGCAAAGGTCTTTGTCTAAGTGAAAATCCAACTTAGACTACAAACAATTCATAGAATAATTACACTTTTATGAATACAAGGATGCCACATTTAACTACTTCTGAACTATTCAATGAATTTTGGATTAAACATTTGAAAATCACGGGTTAATAACATTGTAAGACCTCCCAATGTTTGTGTAGATCTCCCAATGACCATCGTGGAATCTCCCGATGACCATTATTAATTTTGGACTTTCAAAAGTCCAAAAGTAATTAAATATGGCATAAGGTCCTTTGATCTAGTTAGTGTAGGTGTAGGCTACCTTTTAATTTAAAAATTCTATCACACAAAACTAAAATCTACGGTTGTTTTTTAAATTTATTTTAAGTTTGTGTATGAAACATAAATGTATGAAATTTTGTTTTACAAATGAATTTTACAAAATTTTGAAAATGGTAGAAAATACCAATGGTATAGTGGCTATTCTACTCTTAAATATTGCCATGTAAGTTTAAAATCAACATCTTTTTCTAAGTGAAAAGTATAAAATGATATGATTACATAAATATTGAATTGAAATTCCTATAAACTTTTATCTTACTTTTATAAAATTAGGCTATGACAAAAAAAAATTATTTTATAATTATTTCACTTCCTTATATTCCATATTTACAAAGCTTGATTTGAAAAAAATCTAGCAAATATCAATAATACTTGCCTTCAAGTATGATTCTATTTTTTTATATGTACATCTTTCATATAATTATTAAGGACTTCCACAAAGAAATGCAACTTTTCTTTTGTTGTTTTTCAAATAGTTTTCATAAATCAAATATTCATATGACTTTGTTCATATCTTCTTTTTAATTTTAGTCATTAAATTGATTATTGAAAAGAAAAGAAATGACTACCATAGCTCTAAGGTCAATTTAGCATTAGTTTGTCAAAACTCAAATTTCTAATTAAAAGCATATTCTAGTAAAAAATTTAAAGAACATTCTAAAAAATTCTCTAAAAAATTAAATTAGAAACAAAAAATCTAAATTTTTTATCTAACTAGTTATTATAATATGAAAATGGTTTATTGGGTGATTGCAAGAAAGATCGAACGATTTTGGTAGCGTTTGGTCAAAAACTGCATTTTTTCTGCCCAATACTAGAAGTACTAGGAGTACTACAAAATGGAGCAATCTCAGCCATTGATATGAAAAATCAACGGCCAATAGTACTTTTGAGTACTTTATAATACTGAAACAGTACTATTTAAAAAAAATGACAATTTGTCACAAAAAGTAGATAAAATTAAGTATAAATTAATAAAAATTAGAAAATCATGAATAAAAAAAACTAAAAATTGGCCATTTATAAAGACTTGATAGTGATTACATTTCACCAAAAACTAAAAGTTGAAACAATCATGAAAGTTTGGAGTACTATACACAAGGGACCCATGTTTGCATGCATGTTGAGGACAAGGAATTGTGTTTTTTTGAATTCCCTTTGGTGGGCATATGTCCAACTAGTGTGGGGAATAGGCCACAAAAAAGTCAAGTGAACATCATGTTTTTTGGATACTTCACAGTACTAAAAAACCCTAAACCGCAAAGTGTGACAAATTAGCTAAATTGATATGTAATTATAAAATTATTTTTCAATTTTTCTGAAAAATAACAAATCTCATGTTTTCTGAGTTAGCAATCTTCCATAAAAATTTCAATTCCATTGGCTTCAATTTTCAAAAGTTACGACCAAAACCAACTCCGTCACTTCAATTGTGATGCCTCATAGGACCGGTCTTCCTTACAATCATCCTATTGTGTGTAATTGATTGAGGCATTATAATTTTAGGTGGATGAGTATTCTCAACTTGCTATATACAATGACTTTATTGCAATATACAACTTACAAAGCCATTGAAACTTGAACACAATTTGAGTACACATGCATAAAACTAATTTTCAAATTAAAAATCCTAATTTAACCTTGTTTTTCATAGAATAAATTTTCTTCATGTGCAAAAATCAATTCTTGACACAAGTACAAGATTTAGAAAATTCTTTTTTGAATCATGCTCTAAAAATTCTATAAATATTTGAATTTGATTGAATGATATCTTAATGATTGAAATATGACTAAAAAATTTTACCTTCCTAATTTTCAATTCAAACATTTAATATTTGGGAAAAAAAAATTAAATTTCAATAAATCAAAGATACTTTTATATATGAGCTACACTACTAAATATTAATGGATATAAATAGCTTGTATAGGTCACAAATAGAATTTTTTTTCATGATTTTGTGCCATTTGGCTACAGCCAAAAGACATTGGCTATTTATTGTAAAGGATTTTTTTTTTTTTTTCAATCAAAATAGTCAAATTATTGTTGTATTTTAAAACCAACAGTTAAATTTTACCTCAATATCACTTAATTTTGATGTAGATATCATGAAGTATTAAGGTTGCTAGCATATGAGCTTAAGATCTTTGAACCTATTGTACATGCCTAGGCACATGTGTTATAAGTGCCTATGTTGTAGGCACCTTCCATGATTATAAGATACTTATTGTAGTTATAGGCACCTTCCATGGTTATGTGGGCAATTTTGTTAAAATGGCAGTATTCCATGTGCTATTTTTAGACTGTTCAGTCTAAATTATGAAAGTGCCATCTAGGGCAAGTGTAGTTTTTAGAAATATTTGATGTTTTAGATTTCAAAAATCTATAACTAGTATGGATTTTAGACTGTGATGCTTGATCTATAAAAATGACATCTAAGATAGGTATAGATTTCATACATCTAAGAAAAACATAGATTTCAGACATCTAGGATGGTTGTACATTTCAAAACGCCCAATCTAAACTGTCAAAACTGCCGACATTAGAGAAAAAATGAGGCCTCCAAAGAGTTGCTCCAGTAACAACTAAATCACCCTCCCATTTTTTTTTTTTGAAAAATAAAGTTCTTTTTCCCTTAAAATTGCCCACCTCAAACTTGCAGTTTTTAATGCTGCCAGTGGCACAGAACTCCAATTTTACTTCTTCTTTTTTTCTCAAAAGAATAAAAAATTTAGTTGCAAAAAGAGAAAAAAAACACCTAAAAAAAATAAATTTTTAGTCACTAGGGCTGACTGCTTCGGCGATATTCACTCAAGCTGACTTTCCTCTGCAGCTAGATTCTGACAAGGGACTACATTGAAAACAATAGCCTTGTTTGGTCACTCCAGAGTAGCCCTCCGAGGGCCTCATTTTTTCTCTAATGAGTAGTGAAATGGCACCATTTTAACAAAATTGCTCATTTATAGAATACATGTGTTGTAGGCACCTTCTATAGTTATAGGAGATTGTAACTATGGTACAGATATAAGATAGTTTGCTCTAAAAGCGATCATGATGTAGGGGTACATTTTTCTTTCTTCAATGTATTGAAAGTGTACATTTCAAGAGATGGTCGCTTTTAGTGCCCCCTTTGTTTCAACTTCAAAAAATTGTAACTAATTCCACGAAGGTCCAAAAAATAAGAAACCACTTAGGTTAGATGCTAGTTCCATTTCTCTTCCTGCGAAAATTTACTGAAAATTATTTTAAGGTGTTTAGCTTCCCCGAAAAGGCAATCAGCTCTTAAATGGTTGCTTTAAGAGAAAACTACCTCATAAGTTATAGGTTATAGGCACCTTTAATGGTTGTAGAGTATGTATTTATAGCTGGATTCAAAACTTGTAAGCTTGCATTTCTAGGCTCACAAGCCAGTGTTGTTGTTGGTCATAAGTTACAACAACCTTTAAAAAATTGAAAAGAAAGTGTGGAACGTATGTGAGATATTAGAAGAAGTGTCCTATTGATCTCTCCACCAATTGTACAACCAAATCTGTGGAACACCAATTCATTGTGAATTCATGAATGACGTCGTCGATTTATGTGTCTTCACAATTCACACGCAAGAATCACGTGAACCCGTCGCCGGCATGGGTTTCACTTGCATGCGGCTTCAGTTGGTGGCCTAGCTCCCAACTTACCTTACCTTCACAAGCCCACACGGCAGGCAGTACGTTATTAAGGTCTGAAATCCAAATTGCTGACTGCAGACCGACCGACCGATCGACATAAATCTTGTTGCAACATGCAACTGATCGAGTGAATATATGCAAATCAGGAGTGAGTTGCGTCTAAGCTTCGCAATTGGTGTTTCAATTAAATGGCAAGCTACTGCCGGCCTCGTCATGCAGTCTACGGCAAAAGTCGCCGACATTAATTTGCAGTTGAAACTTCCGCCGTAAGCGAAAGTAAGTTGGAAAGGTGAGTGTTCCATCAACTGGGTGAACTAGCTAGCTAACAGTCGTGTCGATCGATCGATCGAACCTCCGTGTTTCCTGCTGGACCCTAGCTGGACCCGATCTCACACAATTCTGTTTTCCAGTGTTTGTACGTACCCTCACAGAATTCTGTTTTCCAGTGTTTGTAGGCTAGCGCTTTGGAAATGGATTCCATCTGATTAATTTTCACATACTGATCTTTTCAACTCGCATCCGTAGACAGTCTAGTTTTGACCAATCAGTTTGGGAATGGCGACAACCGCAAGTGGACAGCAGCGGGGGCTACCTCATCACAGAGATGGTATCCGGGATGGTATCTTTGCCGGATAATGCATGCACGAAGAACTAGATGGCCACAGCTTTGTACTTGCAGTAGCTTGCACAAACAGGCTCTCTCAATCAAATGATGGCCGTTTGAAAAAACCCAAAGACTCAGGAGTTTTTTTTAGCTTTTGTTGTTTTCCACATTCATTTGCAGCTTCCGTTTCACCAACAATGTCGGCGGCCACGACCATGCAAAGGAGACTGAGGGGAATGCAACAAAGAGGGAACACTGAGACTGAGACTGAGGGTGGTCCTGTAGCTGAAAGAGTACGAGGGACCTCATTCTTGACCTATTGTTTGAAAATACAGTCATGTGTTGCTATTCATATGTTAGAATTTTTTTAATCATTGAACTGTTGATGGAATTGCACATATTTTGAGGAGGAATCTATTACAAAAAAAAAGGAAAGTGTGATCATTGAATAGTGCATCTTGGAGATTGTAGTGTTTGTTTGTAGTGTACGTCAACGTCAAGGTATTCAAAATTATATCATTGTACGAGTGCTCCAATGTCATGCAGAATTTTTAGTGGCTTTTCAAGTTTATAGTTGTTCTAAGCAAATGGTACTCATGGAAGAATTATATAGTGAACATCCAATAGCAAGTGGATTAGGGTTGAGATCGAGGTATGAGGAACCAAAGACATGGAGATTTGTTATAATGTCATGGACATATTTTTTTGAAAAACAATATTATTTGGATGTCTGATGTCCTACTGAAAATTGTATAGTTATAGCCATCTACGGTGTAGCTTTTTCTTGGTGACAAAATCCTATCAATTGTCTTCTCTTTATCTTGAGTACCCAAAATTTGACCTCAGACAACCAATTTTTTTCCATGATTATGCTTCTTCTAAACCATTTGTTAGGCCCTTTTTTGAGACCACATACGTAGTGGTTTTGTACAAGCATGCATTACTAGGGTTCTATAAACCCCAAATCATTATTTGAATAGTGCAAAAAGTATTTACAACTCATGGCCATGTTTGAACTTTATACTTAACATCCAATTTCCAAACACATTTGTTGCTATTGCAATTTTCAACCATTAGGGACCACATAATGACCACTATCTTGGACACTAAGGTTGGTTGTGGTTTGGTGAAAGGAGTTCCATTCATCCATAATCAAGTGCAAGTTGAACTAACCAATGAGAAATTAGATATTGTTTACAAGTGCCTACATATCCAATGCATGTCTAAACAACTAGCAACTCTAATAGGGCCCAATGAGCACAATTAGATTGTTTGTATATGTACATTGGTGTACATTCAATATTAACAACAATAAAGGATTATAGAGCTTTGAATCTTTATAAAATTCACACCCCAATTGTAATTTAGTACAATTATTAAGATCCCTTTTATAGTTGCACATAGAAGACCAATAAAATGCACAATTTTGACATTGTACTACTTTGTCTACATAGATTTTAGCCATGAAGCCACTTATAGATTAAGTGAAGTCCACAAAAAGTGTTTGCAAATTCCATATACAAAGGTTGCAAGAGTTCTTAGTTTGATTAATTCTTACAAGATACAATTTTTCAATTTTTCACCTCGAGAAGCTTGGTGTTCCCTTTAAGGATTAATAGATTTTTCAAACCCCAACCTAATTTCAAAGTTCTACAAGTGTGTATTCTACAATGTGTACTTATTTATTATCAAAATTTGTTAAGTGATATTTTCACATAGACTTAAATCGGTTATAACACATCCTACCTTAAAACCAACCTATTTTTTTTTCACAAGAATCTTTTCCCATTTTTGCCAAAATTTGACCTCATTTGGCACAAGCTACTTTAATACTATTTTAAAACATAGTTGAAATCTCCCAACTCCTTAAAAAATTAGACTTAATATCTGAATTTGAATGAAAATCACTATTAATAGTTGTTCATTAATGGATGAGAATACACATAGGGACAATTATATCCATTTTTTCCTTTTATACATTCCTAGTGTGTTACTCATGCAATAAGAATTCCCAAAAATTAGTTGCTTATAGTACAAATGCCTTGTTGTTGCTATGCTTCATTGTCAATTGGCTCCTACTGACATAAAATAAAAGAATTGAGACTCCTCAACTTCTCAAAGCTTGGGGAATGGATAGGCAGAGACACTTCTAAGATGGGTACTCCTCCAAATGCCACTTTTTGCTATTGTGCCTAGCTATTATTATTAAATTGGTAAATTTTCCATATTTTCTTGTTGGCGAGTGAAAGGAGGTTCCAATGCTCCAAAGCATGCAACATTTGGATACTATATGCAAAAGTTATGATTTCTCAGGGGTAGAGGTTCTAAAATCATTTCTTCTATATAGATACATATTGATTTTGAAGATGTATCTAAAGTAGTGATGATGGTTTTGGATCAATGGTGCATTTGGAGGGGCCCACCTTAATGCCAACTCTAGTTGAATCCCTCTTCCCGTGAGGACATGAGATGCTTGTATGATTCAAGCATACATTTATGTCAAATCACACTCAAATGTACCACAAAAGGGGTCAGACCCACTAATATCTACAATGTCACTTCTTTTCAGCTATTGTTTTTTAATGCTAATCTATTAATTATAGGTAGTTTAGTCCTTTTGTCTAGTATTTCAAGTCATGTTAAGCCTAATACCATTTTATTCATCAAAAAATAAAAACTTCTTTATTCTAGTTCAAATTGAAGTTCAAATGTCACGTCAAGTTTTTTAGTGGTAGAAAAGGGTTTTAATTTTTGACGAATAATAATGTGATTGAATCCCAAAAATCATGTTTATATATAATTATATGATAGAGTGAAAAAGGACTATTTTGCTACAATTTGAGTATTTTTTCATTTTTTATAATATTTAGAAGTAAAAACTTGTGAACGTCCTTTTTAATATAGAAAATAATCCAAATGATGATTGTATTTGAACAAAAAAATGTATACATTATTGACTTCAAGGTCCCCTATATAATCTATTTTTGGAATTGAATGTCTAAATTTTGTATTAGATGAAATCAATAATTTGTCAATAATCAATTAATTAATAAAAAAATTATACTGTTTTTAGTTCAAGATTTAATCACTAAAGATTTTTTCAAATAGTCATATGTTTGAGAAGTATAAAAAATTTGGATGAAAATATCCTCTTAAAATACTATATTGTAGAAAAGACACTAAATTTAGCTTTCAAATGGTGATTTACGTCTTTTTAAGGATTTTTTTCATGAAATTTTTTCTCCAATTTGTTAAAGGGACACTTTGAAATACTATTCATCTATAATTTTTTCATAAAAAGACAACATCAAAGTAATCTATAGCTTTAAAAGTTCAAAAAAGGACTCGAGTCCTGTCTTAGCAAAGTAATCCCAATGGTACCTTTGAATAGTTGGTTTGAATGTATGCTTGCAAATATGTTGGTTCCCCATGAGATTGGGACTCATTTCATTGACTCCATCCACACATTGATACTCCCTCTGTCCTACTAAAAAACTCAAAATCTGATGTAGTGCATGTAGGACCAAATTGCTCTATTTATTGATTTTGATCTTTGAGCAAGCAATATGGAATTCAAATCAATTTTCACCCAATCAATTCCAAAAATTTCACATTACTTGCTCAATGATCAACAATCAAAATCAATAAATGGAATGTTTTTAGCCGTACATGCACTATATCCAATTCAAAGATTTTTAATGGGATGGAGGGAGTACAAGTTAACAATATAGCCCCCGTAGCCTCTAATTGAAATTGTATGGCCTTCGAGACCATTACTATAACTTGTTAACCCTCAAAAGTCATCATGAGCTAAATTGTGGTCTCAAAATTATACATTAGTATGCCTATGATTAAGGTGGCCCCTCCCAAATGTGCCATTGACCCAAAACTGCCATGGCTTCACTCTATGTACATCTCCAAAATCATCAGTTATGTATCTATGTGGAAGAAACTGTTTTAGGACCAAACTTTGTTCCTTCATAACTTTTTCATATTGTATCTAAATGTCACTTTCTTTGGTGCATTGGAGCCTCCTTCCAAGTGCCAACAAGAGAATATGAACAGTCTAATGATAGTAACAAGGCACAGAAGCAAAAAGTGGCAATTTGGGAGGTACCCACCTTAGATAAGATAAAAACTACTTTACCAAAAGTTCATGTACTATGAGGCTTAACGATTTGTTAATTGCTTCGTTACCATCCTGTTTTTACATTCAAATTCTGTCATTCAGCTTTCCAGTTCTTACTTTATAGCTAAGTACCAAATTGCAACCATCTTCGTAGGAAGGATGTTGACATCCCACACAGTGGAGCTGAGAAAAAAAAGAAACCACAACTGTAAGCTAGTGCCTACTCAATCAAGTGTTCAACTCTGCATGGAAAGAATGGTGACATCTCAAGCTTCAAAAATCAATAAAAAAAAAACAATCAATTGTATAGTGACTATTGTACAAAATGTCATTCAAGTGCATCACTCAAATTGTGTGCTGTAGTATAGTGACAGATTTTTAAAGTGATTACCCCTTAATGGTCTCGGTAGCCCAATTTTGGACGCAAGCGGTGTGGCGTTTTTGATGTATTTGACACACAACGACACTAGCGTGTGAGCTTAGAAATGCAAGTCTACAAGCCTTGAGCTTATGTGTAAGTAGGTAGCCTAGAACTATTGAAGGTTGCCTAAGTATAACTTACGTACCTATAACATATGTATCCTGTAACCATGGAAGGTATTTAAACATTCACACTTACAACATAGACACCTATAATATAGGTATCCTGTAACCAAGGAAAGTGCTTAGGCTTGTAGGTTCATGGGTTTAAGATCCTAGGTTCACATGCTAGCAACTTTGATTTGACATAAAATGCGCATGAATTGAGGTATATAATATTGACAAAACTTTGTGTTCATGGTGACTAAGATATGGAATGACCAACTTAACACTCCCAATTTAGATCATTATTGCACCTCCTACATGTCTTAAAAGCTACCAAATGATAATGTATTTTATTTGATATGGTGATGTATTTAAGCATAATAAGGTTTAGATGTTAAATATTAAGTCCCAATGAAAGATGCTAATTTTTGAATTGGTAATCCAATGGTGTATATCTTGTCATATTTTGGAACACAATTTTTATTCAAGGAATCAAATATTGTAACGTATATATGGTCTTTTACAACCCTTTAAGGATTAGTTATGCTACATTACATTGTTTACCAAGGAAAAGACTCTTTCTTTTTACATCTATGTGCCCCAAAGCTAGAATTTGTCCATGTGAAGTAGTACAATGAGAAATCTTTGTTGTTGTCCGATATATTGGTCATGGCATGCAAACCAAAAAAAGTGAGAACAATGTTAGTGTGATAGATTGGAAAACTACCAAAACTATTTTTTTAACACCCATACAAATTCCATTGCATAATAGATGATAATATCATGGTACATAATCTCTAAAATTTCTCCACCTTGGAAGGCCCAAAACCCCATACAAAATCTTGGTCTAAACACACTGCAATGATTTTAAATTAATCCTCATGAATTTGACTATTTGATCTTCTAGCTACTAAATTAAATTACATCCTTTTAAAATTTTGAATGAAAAACAACAACAACTTCTGAGGTCATAATAATTAAACTTCAAAAAACAAGTTTTAGTAGTCCTTCCTAATGGCACAATTTCACCTTTCAAGATTTTAAGAAAAAAATGCATATATTCTATAACATAAATAAATTGATAGTATATTAGATAATTGAGTTGGAAATCAATCTAAAATATCTTTAAAAGCACAACCTTGATTTTCATTCTTTAAATAATATTAAGAATATAGAGGTCCTATATGTTAGAAGAACTAATTAAATTGTTAATGACTTTATTGTGGAATTGAACTATGTCAAAATGCTTTAGCAAGCCATATAAATCTAGTAAACCTTTACTTTTAATATTACAAAATTTAAGCTCAAAATTAGGTTGTAAGTTATTTATCCTCTAAATTGTTTGCAAAAACAAAATCTTTTGTATCTTTTATCTTGTTCATAATTATAGAATTAATTGAAAATTTACTTGCATTTAAAGATGTTTAATATGATGTTTACAAACTATGTCTACACTAAATTATTTGACATCTATGATATGACCTAACATCTCATTATTGGATATAATTTGAATCTAAATTGAATTTCGGTTGTGCAAGATGAATAAGGCAAGATTTGTATGAACTGGGTCTTTTTTAAATTAAAAATTTGCATATCTAATGGTTGTACAACTAACATTTTAGATAGGGCCGATATAATGAATGAGTACATACTTGTACAATATACACATGAAAATCAAATTAGAGTCATTAAATTTCTCCCAACCTAAATTCAAATATTCCTTCATCCTAGACAAATGCTTTTCTTACAAGTATAGAAAGTTTCTCATGGCTAGAATGTGATCTTTAGCTAGCTTGTAATCCTTTTAAAACTATAAAGAAAGTTTCTTAAGGATTACAAGCTACTCACTTTATTCTATTTATTGTGGTCTACACTAAATAGATATCAGTATAATATTTGAGATAATTTCATTTAGTGTTGCTTTCATGATTTAAGGAATCCACACTATTTAATAATCAAGTTTTTCTTTTCTTTTAATAGTGTTACAATCACCTATATAGTGTTTTTTTTGCCATTTATGGTGTTTACTATGTATGGGTTCACAATAAAGAGAATATGAAGCAAATATAGACCCTAGGAAGTACAATCTACAAGAAATGATGATAAAAGTTCTATTTAGTGTGGCCCCATGTTTGTAGGAGTGACACTATTTGATAACCAAACATTAAATAGATTGAAGATTGTAACAATATAATCATCAATGGTTGCTTCTAGACATGGAGGACATATTTTATTTCTATGTACTTCAAGAAAGATAGGTTGTCTTATATTTTATTATATTCAATTTCCTTTCCAATGCATTAATGGTATTTAGCAAATTTTCAAAGTTAAGAATATAGGATAGCATATATGTAACTCTAAACTCTTCTTGAAGTATAAATGTCTTACAACTTTCATTGGTTACTTTTGAAAAGTTGTTGTAGTTTTGAGTCATAGAAGTGTTTATAGAAGGTTGTTTTTTAGGTGTTGGAGGACGGAAAATATTGCAATTAGGTGTTTCTACCTTAATATGTTTGGAGAAATTAAGAATTTTTTTTAACACATCTTATCATGCATGCACTTGAATATCAAACTTGTAATTTTTGTATCTTCTACGTATAACAAATGTTCTTTTTATAAGTACTAAATGCTTCTTCTTTGTATACTATACCTAATGGTCATTAGGTTCAATATTCCTTGGTGAAGAATTATTTAAAGTTGACCTAAAAATAATACCCTTAAAATCTTGTCATCCATTTCAAAAAATATTTTGTGATACCTTTGACCACCAAGTATCACCAAGCATCTAAAATTGACCTAAAATTGATGAGTGTACATATTCACAATAAACATTTCACATCATAGTTAAGATCATGTAGAGATTACATCTAAGTGAAGATTGCACAAGTGAGAATATGATCTTGTTAGACTAGGAAAATAACTATGAGATGACTACAAGGTCAACAATTGGTCTAATTGGTCATTTGAGTCTTCTTGTGAGTCATTTTTCTAGTGTTTGTAGACCATGTCACTACACTAAAAAGGATATTTAGTGTTGGATTACATTTAGTGTAATTACCACCCTACTTGACCCTACACTAATTGTCAATTTTAGGACGATTAGTGTAGTGCTAAACTTCAATGCGCACCTTTGTAACACTAAATGTAAACACTAAATGTAAAATCTGAAATCTGACCCACTAAATCTGAAATCTGAAATCTGTAAATGAAATGTAACACTAAATGTAAACCTCTTCATATTTCAAATTTACCATAGAGTACTTTTAGTGTTAGAAATTACATTTAGTGTTACTTACTTTAGTAGGGTAAATGATATTTAGTGTCATGGTTCGCAAATAGTATTGCCAACACTAAATATCCTTTTTAGTGTACTGAAAATGTATATAAGCATAATCACCTCCTTCAATAGTTGAAAGAAAACACAATTCAAAAACTTATTACAAGTAACAAAGATATACATTAGAAGAGATTTCAAGATTTTGAGGGCTGTTTCAACGCCGTTCCCCTGGCAGTTAAAGAACGCCGATGTCAGACTTATTTATTTTTGAAAAAAAATAAAAAAATAAAAAAATTTAAGTTCTTAAAATGAGAAACAAAGTTTTTTGTTTTGTTTTTTCTCGAAAAAACTGACGTGGCCGTCTCTCGGCTAGGTCAGCACAGGCGGGTAACAGAGGATTTCGGCGGTTCTCGGGGGGGGTCGAGTTGGGAACTCGCAGCCCTCCCCGAGAGCCAAAACACATGTAATGGCTAGTTTTTGAATAGTCTTGGTGTAAGCTATGAATTCCTTAACAATTCCATATAAGCATTTGAACAATATTCTTCTTATCAAATTGACTTCATTTTTGTTGGGTCTTTTGGCAATAAAAATAAATTTGAATACATCCTCACATATGGTTTTTAAAATATGGAAGAATAAATATTAGATTTTAGAATACTTATCATTAGTACACCCAAAAGCACCCTTGAATTTTTTAGTTTACAAATTGTATTCATTTTAATATGCAAAAATATGTAAAAATTTCTAAACCTTTATTTTTGAGTAAATGTTGCAATTGAATGTAGATACCATAATCTCCAAGTGAATGGATATCTAAATGAGGAGAGACAAAGTTTTGTACAATTCTCTTTCATTCATCCAAAATAATTCATGAAATCCTAAATGTCCAAGGCCAATTTTGAGCTTCACAAAGTTTGCTTAAAATTTAACAAAAATTTAAAGTTTTGATAAGTCTTATCAATTTAAAAATAATTGTAAGGGCATTTAAATTCAAGCTAGTTGTGTTACGCACTTACACATCGCACAAGAAAAGCAAACACAACAATATTATATTGTTTGATCAAGAGAGTGTTAAAACTATGAAATTGATTTGAAGTCGTTCAATCCTTGATTTACATTTCAAATCTAAAATTGAGGTCATGAAAAAATATGCAACTAAAGGACATTCATGCATTATCATAATCCACTTACCACTTCTCAAAATCTACCCTACTTTTTTTCTAAATGAATTTCTAATGTGATCCCCCTCCCAAAAAATTTAGTGTATTTGAGGCGTATCTCCATAAGCCTCTAACACTAGAACATTGAGATTTGCAATGTTTTCCCTTGCACAAAGTCTTCAATAGAAAAATCATAAAAATTCATTTTCAATATTTTAATTTTTTATACTTAAAATAGATTTTAAAGGATATTCAACTAGGAAAAAAGTGCTAAAAATAATACTTTGGTAAGATTTAATTTAACTTCAAAGTTTAGTCAACACCCAAATGCCCAAGGCACCATATTTGGATGTCGACAAACTTTAAAGTCTAATTTTAGTTTAAAAGATAGATTTTGAAAATACATATTTACGATTGTTCTATTCAAGATTCTGTGCAAGGGTATCCATTGCAAATCTTGATTTTCTAGTGTGGAAGCCTCTTGGAAATGATCCTCAAATACACTAGATCTTGGAAAAAAAATCATAGTAGAATTGTAGAGTAGAATTTGTAGAAGTCTTAAATTGATTATAGTTATGCATGTTATCTCCTTTAACATCAATTTTTTTTATGACTTCAATTTTAGATTTTACACGTAGAGGATTGAAAGACTTCAATTCACTTTTAGAGTTTTAACACCTCATCATCAAACATGATAATCCTTTAATCCATAAATGGTGTTGTATTTTCTTTTTCTATGTGATCTATGATATGCTTAGTTTGAATTTGGAAGGTTAATATTCAAGAGAAATGAATGAATCTTATCAAATAAATAAAAAAATTAGAGAAAATATCAAGAAGCTCCTCCAAAGACCTTAGGCATTTAGATGTTAAAAGGTGATCTTTATGTATGACGAGTTAATGAAATCAAGGTAAATTGGTATTATATTTGTTCAAAGATATAAGGAAAAGGAGGAAAAATCCAAAAAAGAGGACAGGCATTAATCTTTAAACAACATACTAAATCCCTCAGGTTTGCTTTTCTGAGAATCATTGACAAAATGTATTTTTTGTATTTTTTTCAAATGTTTCAACCTATTGCATTTAATTCAATAGAGAATATAGCTTGTCAAGCACTACATTTAGGCTACAAAATCAAATCAATATTCAATATTTACTTTTGCATACCATGATTGCACAAACTTTGGACACGCAACAAAAAACATATTTTGCTTTAAAGAGATTTTGTTTTCCCTTTGCATTGCAGTCTATTGAAGTGAATGTCATTTAATCCCTAAAGTCTCTATTGTCCCCTCAATGGACAAGATGAATTTCAGGCAAGTTTCTATGACTTCAATTTGTTATGAAATTTTTTTAAACCTTCTCATAAGATAGAAAAATTGATTAGCTTTGTGGGAATACAGTTTTTATTTCAATTGGTGCCCATGAGCAAAATTTATACCACAAAAGCCTAGAATTGAATTCATTAGGCTACACAAGAAAAATTGCAAAAACTCAAAATTAAAATTATTATTATTTTCCTAAAATATCATATTTTGTTCTACACAAGAAGCTTTGATCCATTCTATTTGTACTAGTAATGAGAAAGTTAAGGACAATCTTGTTTTTTGGACAATCTTAGCAGCTTCTAGCTAGAAATAAATTCTTATAGGATTCATTTCTAAATACAATTTTCACAATTTTTCAAAAGAAATTGTTTGACAAGGTTAAGTTTGTTTGCTAAAACAATCTCACAATTTGGGTTATTGTGTTTTAATCACATCTTAGAGCTATTAATGGGTTTTTCTTTTTTTCAATCTTGGATTTACTTGTACTTAACAATTTTTTAACCCCTAAAGGACCAGACTGTGTTTTTTGGTTGTATAGAGATTTTGGGCAGGTACCTACGAGCGGAGATTTTCATATTTGGGGCTGAAATTTTAATAGAATGTGGGGGCGAGGAATATCTTTCATATGCGCCAAATTTCATGACATTTGGAAATACGAGTCAAAAGTTATAGCCTAATATGTTACTTTTTTTCCCAACCGGGCAGTTCAGGCAGATCAGAAAAAATCACTTTTTTCAGAAACAAAAATTTGGAATTGATTTTCTAAAGTTTTATATACATGAAAAGATTTGAATCATTCCATTTTGATCAATGAATCAAAAGTTATGAGGATTTTTTGTTTGCAGGCAGTTTTGGATTTCGTACTCTAAAATAAATTTTGAAATCCTTTAAGGTAGGAATACCATAAATGGTTAAAATAAGCATTTTAGCCTATAAGATATGGGAAATTCATTGAGAAATTCAGCTCAATGTGTGCACAAATAAGGATGAGGAAGAATGAAAAAAATAAAAAATAAAAATCTTCAAAAATTAATATTTTATTGAATATAAATGTGGATTTCTCATACAGACTCCATTCCTATCTCATAGCTTCATCTAAACCGGTTTCCCTTGGAACTTGTTCCAAATAAAGTTGAAGCCAATCAAATTTCAGCAAATCGAATCTTTTCAAATCAACATCAAAGCTAGCTATTGTTGGTTTTAGAACACTCTATTGTACCATTACGAGAAGGGTTGCCATTTATGGTAATCCTACCTTATCTTACCCAATTTTCAATATTTTTGGACAAAAATAAAATCGTAGGATATAGATACATTATTACAACATTTCAACCATTGGGATTGGGAATTTTCAATTCCATATTTAAATTTTAAATAATTTAGTATTTTTAATCATTCTCTACTACTACCTACTTACTATTTTTTTCCTATATGTTGTACTATTCCAAATGATCTGAAAATTTTCAAGCATGTGGCCAACTTCTCTAGGAAAACAAATCCAAAGAAGCACCACCATTTAGGTCATTTTTTCATAGAAATGTGAGCTTGTGAAGTGCAGCTGCCTTGCTTTTCGCAGGGTTAAAAAAATGATTTTAGTTAATTTGAATGCTTATATCTTGCAATTCACACGGTGGAATGTCTGAAATTTTTACCACATGTTTTTGATACTATATAATACAAGATCCTACGTTTAAATATGTCAAAAAAAGTTTTTTTTTCAAAATTTTGGTACTTGTACTAGAAATGGCAGTTTTGGAGCGTTTTGGGTGAAAGTATAGTGACGGTCCTTTAAGGATTAAAGAATAAAATTCAAAAGTGTTTTTAAAAATAAAAAATCCTAAGATTTTAACTAAATTCTTTAATTCAAAGTTTGTAGTGCAAAAAATTTCCACAAATGGTGGTCAAAGTCATCTGAAATTGTGGGCAAGCGTTCAATTTTTTTTTTCCAACTTTGAATGCTAATATCTTCCAATCTATACAGTCAAACTTCATGAAATTTTTACTACTTGATCTGAGACATTTGAAGTACAAGATCCCACGGTCAGATTCTAATTTTTTTTTTTTTTTTCTATTTTTTTGGTTGAACGCAGCAGAACTAGTAATTTTGAGTGATTTTTGACAGAAAAATGGAGTTGGGACTTTAGAGATTGACCCCGTAAGGATGGGCTTGTCACTATGGAAACCAACCTTTTGGGCACCACGTGAATCATTTTCTTAAAAAAAAACAATAGCATTCATTGGAGGTCAAACTACTATACAAAACCTCCCCCTTTCCACACAAAATTCCAAGGAAGAACATTTGTACTTTTGTCCTACATAAAAGGATTCTTTGTAATCCATAGGACACTTCTTGTGCCATAGCATCCTTCTAGGATAAAGGGTTACCAAGTTGCATGGGGTTTCGCAAGTTTGAATCCATGTACTCTCACTAGAATGAATTTGATAAATCCAAGCTTGGCCATTGGTCAATGCTCCAATCACAAGATCATGATGGCACGAGAGCATAATAGAAAACATCACTAGAGTATTGAAAGACCCACCTGCTCAGACAAAACACGCACAGTTATTGGCTTTAAATTACATTGATTTCTTTTTCCAAAATCTGGAAAATGTCAATGGAAGTTGTTTCCTCGCAATATTTATTTATTTATTGAAATTTTGAAACACATTGAAAATTTCCATTGACTTCCTCATAATATTTCATAAGTCTATTTGGTAAGGGTGGTGCCATGACTGGCTTCTTCTGTAGACCGAAAGTTAACATGATTGTTGAAATATTCAGAAAATACTGCAAATTAATGGAGTAAAGCTTGCCTTATCAGATACTTTGTCAGATACCTGCCTATATCTTATGACCCCTTCACTTTGTCCCATAGAGGGAAGTCTTTATCACACTCAGACTAAAATACATAATATATAAAGCCCGTCACAATTAAGTTACGTCATGTCACATTGCCAAAGTACTTTGTGGGTTCCAACAAATGCGTGCACTAGGGTCAATTTACCCAACTTTGCGTGGAAAAACATTGATCTTCTGTACTTTAAATATCAACTAATTTCGACAAAAAGGGTGCAATTTCAATCGAGAAGGATAAGGGCACCAATGGAAGAAAAAAAATGACCAGCCCTAAAAAGACAAGCCAAATTGTTCAACCTTGGGGTGGGAGAATTGCTGGAGAAAGGCATGCTCATGTAGTCACAGTCAAAATTAAAAGGGGTCAGAATAAGGGATTGAGTATGGTTTCTATTATGAAATTCTATAACTTTTTTTTCTTAACTCTTGTTGGTAGTCAAAAGGGGATTCTTGAATCCTTTAGAATGTAGTTTTTAGACACCATTATGATGAAATTGTGAATTTTTGAACTGTTGAAAATAGGCGCCTTTTCATGAACGTTGGCCTACAACCACTACAAGAGAAAGGGGTGTTTTAAGTAGTGTCCTAGACATCATGTCTTTTAAGTAACGTCTTTTAAGTAAGCTTTTAAGTAAAATTTTACTAAAAAGACAATCTTTTTAGTAAAATTTTACTTAAAAGCTTACTTAAAAGACGTTACTTAAAAGACATGATGTCTAGGACACTACTTAAAACACCCCTTTCTCTTGTAGTTAACCAATGTCCACGACCTCCTATGGCCAATGCCCTTCTTGATGTTGGGAGCACAACAATGCTCAAGGCTCAACAAGGCACTCAAAGATGCCCGCAACAAGTGTGTAGGATTTTGGCTAACTTTGACACTATCTGGTTGTAGTCCCTTGTGATTGCTTTTAGAGTTGGGGATACTATTATTTGGAATAGGCAAAGGCTTGTTCTTTGTACTTTTGACTAGGGCTTGATTCTTCTTTCTCCTTTTGTCTAGCCTTTGGGCTTAGCTACTTTGTAATGTGGTGTTTTGCAATGGAATTTCCATTTGTTAAAAATAAGTTTTTAAAAAAAGTACCTTTTAAAATTGACCATGGCTAAGCTTTTAGGAATAGAGATTGTATATTTTAGGCAAATATCTCTAAGGATTTAGAAAAGTTTTAAAAATAGGTTATAGTTAAATGTAGTTATCTTAATAAGTGTTGTAAATTTTTGCAAGTTAGTCTTCTAAAACTTCTATACTCAGTAAAGGAGTATTCCTAATAATTTTGTACTTATAGAAGTTTGATGTAATTACCTTTCTAAAAAGCTAAGATAAAGATAGGAAAGAAGTTAGGTTTTGGTTTAAACAAAGAATTGTACTTTTCTTATTTAAGAATTGTAAGTAATTCCTTTACTTCATTTTTCTTCATCTCTTGCTCTTGCTTTGTTGTAGATATCAGCCATTTTGTACAAACAAAGGAGTTGATTGTCTACCATAATATAATTTCACTAAATCCTTATTATGGTAATTTAGATTGGAATTCATTTCAAGAGAAAGGGTGTTTTAAGTGTGTTTTAAAGTATAATTCTAGAGAAAAAATATTAAGTAATGACCTTTATGTAGATTTTTAGTAAAAACTTACATGGAAAACTTATTGGAAAAAATTACTAAAAATCTACATAAAGGTCATTACTTAGTATCTTATCTCTAGGACTATACTTAAAAAAACACTTAAAACACCCCTTTCTCTTGTAGTGATTTATTGTTGCACCATTTGATTAGAGAAGTTTTAGATTTATATTCCTTGTATTCAAATAACCAAATGGAATTGATTTTAGCAATTTGAGTTTATTGTTTATCAAAGCAAAAACTATATTGTGTCATTCATTTTGTTTAGTGCCATCAATTGATGAATTTAACAACAAACTAGTTTTCTATAGAGTAAATGTACTATGTTTGGCTAACCCTTAAATCAACCATTTTATAATTGTTGTGTGATTTTGTGTACATTTTTCAAGACCATTTTTAATTTAAAAAATTTAAAGTTTTTATTGAATACTAGATTGAATTATCCTTCATTTTTATATTCTAGACTAAATTGTTATGGCCAAAAGTTTTTGATAAGGACAATAGTTCAAAGTTTGCAATATTTGCCTTCAGTTAAAGAATTGACTAGAATGAAGATAATCTAGATTCTTGACTAGAATGAAGATAATTTAGATTCTTGATTAGAATGAAGATAATCTAGATTCTTGACTAGAATGAAGATAATCTAGATTCTTGACTAGAATGAAGATAATCTAGATTCTTGACTAGAATGAAGATAATTTAGATTCTTGATTAGAATGAAGATAATCTAGATTCTTGACTAGAATGAAGATAATCTAGATTCTTGACTAGAATGAAGATAATCTAGATTCTTGACTAGAATGAAGATAATTTAGATTCTTGATTAGAATGAAGATAATCTAGATTCTTGACTAGAATGAAGATAATAATTTTGAGGCTACACAAAATTTGTGTAATTTGAACCTAGTGTTGATTTTTGGTACACCATTCATTGGTACTTTGAAAACTCACAACTTATTCATACAATGTCCAAATAATGCATGGTAAGTTTTCAATTTGTCACATAATAGTAATTATGCCTAGTTGCAATTTGTGGCAATTATAGGTGTACATTCCTTCATGGATCATTACAAATTTGTGGTGTCTTGTCAACGTAATCCCTAGTACTCAGGAGTTGCTTCTCCTATTGTTCTCCACCATTTCCTTTTGTCTATCTTAATGGTTATGCAAATTACACTTATAGGATTTGAAGTTCCCTCACAATGCTGTTTCTTGAAGTATTCCAGCCTTTCAAACATGTTTCTTTGCACAAAGAGGTGGTTTGGTGGTTATGCCATTAACTTTAGAGAATAAAGACTATAGAATTGGGATTGAAGAGGAATGCAATCAAACGTCATTTTCCTTTTGTCTACTCCATAACATAGTTTTGTTTTCTTGTCATGATATGCATATTTCAAACATAAAAAAACACCAAATACCAAACAAAAATTGAAATGATATGTATATTATAAACTTGTGCCTGGAATGGTCTGAGTTACCTTATAGAGAGGGAGATTGAAAGCTCAATGGCAGAAGACACCTGAAATTTCAACAGAGATACTCGAGCACTGGAATAATCCACTAATCACAGTACCCACTACTCTGTGTGGGGAAATATTGACAGCACAAGGGCAATTGCCGGTACAGAGAAGTCTGGACACTTGAACTAGTATATTAGTATAGTACCTTCCCTGGAGATAGAGTGCACATGTGACTATGATGATACTGGATTTCAAAATATAAGGCTCACGAAGGACTGAAAGCCACAGCAATAAACAAACAGAACTGTGGTCACTATGGAGAAGACTACTAAGTAGATGCTTGTACAGAAGCAAGCAAGTTTATGGTACCTCAGAAGAGAATAGGAACATGAGATCAGTGGTTGAGAATGGAGGGATAGTTCATTACGTTAGTTGTTGCAAGCAGCAAGCCTGCTTGTCGTACTGTGAGATCAGAGTTCCTCCTTTGACTAACCCTGATTTCTTTTAGATCACATCATTGAGTGCAAGCAAAGTTGATCAGTACAAGCAAAGTTATCCCCAAAGATGTGAATAGGAGTTCAATGTAATCTTACACAATTCTAGATTCCAAGCCAGCATAGGTCACTTTCGCATGCTTGCACTGCAGACTTTGAGCTCACCATACTGTTGAGTGCTTAGCTTGGTTTTTTTCACTTGTAAGTTAGCCATACTAGAGATCAAAGGATGACTCTACAGGTAAGTTTACCGTGCTATGGGCAAGCAGCCTCATCACACATCAAATTCATACTTTGAGATGGCTCTCCTCCTTAGAAACTGCACTATCCTGCCAGCTTGGCTGCCTCTGCCACCCAGGTTGGAGTCTGTCAGAGAGACTGTTCAGTACCCAAACAACACAACATTATGACAAGCTAATCTTTGAACAAAAGGAAACAGAAGCCTCCAGGACATGAGATGGATTCTTTCATTTTGATTTCTTCTCCTTGATACAAATGAGAGTGCTTTCATTGTAGAGAGAAAAAGTACAAGTCAACCCGGCCAATTACAGCCCCTCAGGGTCGAAACAAAATTACATAGTGAAAGGCCATGAGGAATTTCCATGCTGGGGATAAAAAACAAAGACCCCACATATTGGGGACGACTGAGAGGAAAAGGCAAGGTGACGTGCACTGAAAACTCTGGCTGCAGAAAATTAAATTCATATTAAATTATGCATGTAGGAGCCTTGTATTTGAACGAGAGCCAGGAGCTTACTTGCGGAGTCGGTAACTGATGAAAGACCAAGCAGGTATGTAGTAGACTGGGTCGGTTCACACAAGCTGCCAGGTGAATCACGATCGACGAGGGAAGGAAGCCCCCGCCTATAAGGACAGTCATCATAAGAACCAGCTGGGAGTTCGTTGCGTTGTAACTGCTGTAGTAGCCTCATTAAGCCTCATCTCGCCACTCCAAGACAGTTAATAAGACAACACCATGTCTTGGCACCTGTGTGGCATACTCCCTCTAGTGTCTAGTGCTAGAGATCCTCTTCACTGACCGCAGCTTGCAAGCTCACAGTTCCCCTTCAGTTTCTACACTTAATCTCTTCGTCTCATGTCCCAATCTCCTTACAAGCTCTCACGTCATTCCTTCAGTCTTACTTCCTGCTCGATCAGACACTACCGTCCTGCTTAATCAGATTGCCAAGCGAGTAAGCCTAGGCTAGTTATCCTGTGATCACACCAGTTGTCTGAGTAGCAAATAAATTGCTTCTTCCGCTGCTTGATCGGGTTATTCTGCCTTGCTAAGGAAATTTGGGAAGAGTCCAGGAGGCATCTGCAGTCTCAATGCAGTTGTATTACACTTGAGTAGATCAGTGGAGCTTGGGAAAGACGATAGACCCGTAGAACTTGGGAGAGACGAGATTAAAAGCTCTAGGACAATGGCAGAATACTCACTACAACTAGGAGCACTGACATTGTGTGTAGCCACAGTGATCTTGTTGCTACGAAGATTTCTCTTTGATGCAGACGCGCCTCTGCCTCCAGGACCCAGGGGATGGCCGATAGTAGGCTGCCTATACTCTCTGGGACCAAGAACCATCCCTACGTGCCGCAGATTCACCACTTTGGCCGAGAGGTTCGGTCCCATCATGTTTCTGCGCATGGGCTCCCGTCCCACGCTAGTCGTCTCCAACGACAAAATGGCGAGGGAGCTTCTTCGAGTGCACGACCTCACGTTCGCATCACGCCCTCGCTTAGCGACCGGGAAGCACTTCGGCTACAACTACACGAGCGTGGTGTTCTCCCCCAGCGGCGCCAACTTCGTCCGCATGAAGAAGATCTACACCCACGAGCTTCTGTCCCCGTCCAAAGTGGAGCTTCTGTCTTCGCTTCGGAAGGAGGAGGTCCGTATCATGCTTGCCGATCTGTTGGAGCAATCTACCAATGGCGTCGTGAATGTCACCTCCCTGGTGTTCAAGGCCAACTTGAACTTGATGGGGAGAATCATCTTCAGCAAGCGCCTGTTCGGAGACTCGGACGTGGTGAGCGCTCCGCCACGAGAGATAGAAAACTTCAAGTTTTTCGTGAAGTCTGCCACCAGGCTCGTCGGGTTGTTCAACATCGGTGACTACATCCCTGCACTCCGGTGGCTCGATCTGCAAGGTGATTGATTCATTAGTCAACCTCTACCCGGAAAGAACTGCCTCTTGCAGCTCCACAGAGTAACTCCGTCTCCAGCATTTTGTAATGGCCGTGGCGTAATTGATTGCAGGTGTGGAAGGGGCACTTCAGCGATTGAAGCCACATCAAGAGGGCCTTCTTCTGCCTATTATTCAAGAGTACCGCAGGATGAGTCACAGTGTGGAAGGAAGCATGAAACAGAAGGAAGATGGTCGGGTCGACTTCATCGCCTCTTTAGTTGCCAACGACTCTGGCTTGTCGGATGAGAGCATAATGGCTGTGGCTATTGTGAGTGCCAATTTTCTTCCGATTGCCGCCCTTCTCTTCCCTTCAGTGTCCTTCTCACAAAAGAATGAATTCGCAGATCCTTTGATTTCCTGCAGTGCTCAAGTTGTATTTATGAGTCGAAAGTACAATTGGTTGTCTTTTGAGGAGAATTCGAAGAGTCGCCTTAAATGTACATGATTTGTAATTATGGTTTCAGAAATGGGCCATATACGGGAGCATTTGACAGCCCACATCGGTAATTGTCAATCCGCCCATGCTCTGTCTTCAGCAGTCACGCACGGAAAGCTGCAACCGGCCAACTAATTTCTGAATTAGCAAGTGATTAGCTGTTTATTTTTATCGTTATACTTCTCTGAGCTAATTAGAATAGAGAAGTTTCAGTAATTCAATTGAAGGATCTTGGGTTCATGTGCTTCCTGCCAGGAATTCAACAGAGCAACATCAATCATGTTACAAACTATATTCGTAACAAACATTAGTTGTTCATCCAGCTCTAGGACAAGCGCACAAGAAAGAAATCAGCGTATGAAGCACCACAACAAATAAGGTAGTACTGTAACCCAATGGCAAAGAACGACCTGGTTGCTTCTTAACTTCAATTGTTACAAATCGTGGCGTTGCTGCAGGACTTGATTGTGGGAGGCAGCGATAGTCTCTCCACAGCAGTGGAGTGGAGCCTAACAGAGCTGCTACGCCACCCTCATGACCTCCAAGCTGCGCAAACTGAGTTGGAACAAATCGTGGGGCGTGACAGGCTGGTCCAAGAATCCGACTTCACGAGTCTGCCATTCCTAAACTGTGTCGTCAAAGAGACACTCCGGCTGCACCCACCCACACCTCTCGCCATTCCTCACTTCAGTAGCGAGGAATGCACCGTCGGTGGATACCGCGTGCCGGCGAACACGACGGCATATGTAAACATCTATGCAATCGGGAGAGACGCAGCAGTTTGGGAAAATCCCAACAAGTTTCAGCCCAGCCGGTTCAAGGACTCAAAAGTGAATGTCTATGGCCAAGATTTTCACCTCTTGCCATTCTCTTCTGGGCGAAGAGGGTGCCCGGGGATTCACTTTGCCTTACCGATGTACAAACTCATGTTGGCGAATCTCCTCCACTGTTTCACATGGGCACCTCCCCCCGGCATCCGAAATGAAGACGTCGACATCCACGAGGCTGTGGGCATCGTCTGCTCCCGCCTCAACCCTTTGCTGGCTTCCGTCAGCCAGGGCCGAGTGCCCAAGGATGTCATTTTCGCAAACCGGATCAAGTAGCAGGCTGCAGTTTTTGTAAAGTTTATAACAGTATAAATTGTGCAGCGAAAAGACACTGAAGTCGATTAGCCGAAGACTCCGATGCTTCAGTGATGGAACAGATGTGAAGCGAGCAACGAAAGGTTCATTCTGACTGCTCATAGTAATTACATGTAACGCCCACCGTCCACTTATCCGCCTTCTTCGATCGTCAGATACGCAGCCCACCAATAGTGCAAGAAGAAACCTCGACGCTGGATGATTACGAACCAAGCTTCTGAGTCGACATAGCCGTAGCTACATCTTGGGTGATACTCCTCTCGACGGATTGCATCATAGCCAGTTCGCCATGTAAGAATCCATATGTTTAAAGCGCAATTTTGCACCTTGAATTAGTTGACACCTGCAAGGAGATAAGTTTTACTAAGACTTATCAGAATGTATATCTTCAAATATGAAATTCGTGGCCTCTTTTCAAAAAAGGAAAAGCAACCACTAATGAAGTACTGCAGGAGACTTTGTGGATATCCAAATGACTATATCAATATAGGTCAAATTAGGTAGGTATTAAAAGATGTGACTACAGTTATTCACCTGTACAAGGATTTTCAGTTCCTATAATACAGTGCTATCGTACAGGATTAGATCTTCCGGGCACTTCCAGACCCTGTGTATAATTTTGCAATAAATACAAGATTGATGAAACGATGACTAATCTGACAGCCTCACGATGAACAATGCCCGGAGTAATCTGTTCTTGATTGCGCACTCAGAGATGTTTTTTTCTATAATTTCCGCTTTATAATGCTTACTATATAATGGTTCCGTCGTGATCCTCCTCCTAATTGCATCATGTAAGAAACCAGTGAATTTTTTGCAAGAAGTTTTAGCCAAAAGGTTAGATGAGAAAATTCTTGCCAAATTTCATTACCTGTATTCTTACAGTCATTTGGTAATTACATTACCTATATTCACATAGTCATTTGAATATAGGTAATTAAATTCATAGGGCAATCAGCCAATTTGCTACAAACTTTGTAGCAAGTTTGTTATAATGAGCAATAATGTACCAAATAGTTACTACTCATTTATCAGAGAATCTGGAATGTCTAATAAAAATGGCTATCAAATTTAAAGGCTAGAGAGCTTTTGCTAATTTTGGAAAAGCATCAAAAAATCATTGTAGGAAACGGAATTAATTGACGATATTCTAAGATCACTATGTCACAAATACTAAAGGATAGAATTCTACGAGCGGTTCTACTCTCTAACGCCTGGACTGCAGGTTCCATCAATGACGTTTGTATTTTCATCCTTCCTGAAATGACCCCAATTTATGTGTTCAGACTGACTCAGCAGTTGACAATTTCTCTGAAATCCATCCCACGATTCCCTCTCAAGTGTGAATTTTTCAATACTCTTCATCGTGCAGAACTCGACTAGTCCCAGGCTCCCAGCCTCATGTTTCGAGACTAGTGAAGTGAACCAGCTAGCTTTTCTTGTATTCTGTGACTGACAGACAGTTTATCATACCATTATCAACTAATATACGGCATGCATGAATGTGTGAATATAATTCGGCTAGAGTTTCAGACCGCAAATAAAATGGTTTCCTGTAGCCCAAATAGGGATCAATTCTACAGAAGTGGCAAAGGGTAGAAGTGGCTACCTAGGTTGTATGGAGTTTAATGCCTGAACTGAACTCCAAGGGTTGTTGTGAAGCTCCATGACTTGTCCACCACAGCTTGAACAATGTGAAACATATTATACTCCGCCTTGACGTTTGGTTCTCGAACCACTCGATCGGATAGGGAGTGTCAGAAGATTACAATATTGAGCTAGATGCTCGCCAATGCTGAAATGCTGCAATGCAAGAGTCCAACAAATCACAACTCCCTAGAAATTGTTAAATTGCCACATTGCGACTAGAAAATTTCCATGAGCATCGTTCCGACACCGCCTAAGTTTCTCGAGGAGCCGAGAAACCTGCATGGGCCCCATGACAACCTCTTTCCCAAGAGGACCGTTCCCCGAACAGCCCAAACAGCAAGTTGAGTAGTCTCGTAGCACGCCTGAAATAGAAGCCTCGTGTTCTGCAATATACTGGGGATCAGCAGACATGTTATTAGCTGTCTCTGAACCTCATTTTTAAACGCATCTGCAACAGCATCTGGTGGTTTTGGGTGAGTATGCATTCCCGGACTCCCCGTTCATTACTGCTATAATGCATCTTCATGTCTGGACTCAGCAGGCACTAATCGCTAACTATCGACTGGTTTAAGTTGCATGCACTTTTCCTGCCAGTTCCAGTTGGTTATGTCCACGCCGTACAGTCGATGTGGTCCCCATCCTGGCAGGGGACGGCTGCGACGTACATCAGCTGTTAATAGTCCATCGCTATACATGAACCTACTCGAGTTCATGATGCCAAGCTATCATCAAACTAAAGATCGTAACTGACAACCAAAACAGTGCAAATTGAGAGAGAAACGTAATGCCATGTGAAACCCTAACCCTAATTTCCACTGCAAATGAAAAGTACTGAGTAACAGAAGAGTACTTTCGAATCAGCCATCCTTTAACTCAAGTGATTACCTATCTCTCTACGACTTTCAGCTGTGGATCGAAGCACACGGAAGTAACAGTTATCCAATCAAGATATTATCACCAGTCGATGAGCGTTAATTCGTCCTTCGCAAGTGGAGCTATGTTTCGTTCACCATTCCTCTCTCGATGCGTCTGCTCACCATAAAAATTTCGAAAAAATCGTCTTGAGCAACTTGCAAAATAGAGAGACCAGAAACAATTTAAAATTGTTCGGGAGACAAGCGCGCAGAAAGCATATACTACTTGATTGAAAAGTGAAAGAGATCCAACGCAATCTTTTCAGGAATTATTCCTTATTGCGGAAGGTCGTTGTGTGAAGTACTGTATTGCAACTATTGCGTCTACACATTGACATCATCGAATAATAAATTCTTGAACGACCTTGGGCACACATCGAGAAATGCGTCGACCATGGCCTGGAAGACAAGGCTTGTGCACATCGTTTGATGCAAATATGCAGTAGAATCAGTTGGAACATTAGGGTTTCAAATCTCAACTATGACTTCACCAGGGTTAGTAAGGGGTTAAGAAAGGGTTAGTAAACTTTAACTATGGTAGCATCACCTAAAAGGCTAAAAACCAAGCAAATTCTTTTGATAATCATTAGTGTGTTGGAGAGCTCTCATATGTGTTATCAAATCAATGAAGTTCAACAATGAAAATGAAATATAATATGCAAAAATTATAGAAGTGTCATAGTTGAATTGAGAGATTTTTTAGAACCAAATCCTAATTGCAATGCCCAAATGTTAGACATGTGTAGTAACCATCTTATATTTGAATTATTCTCGATATTCTTTAGGACTTACATTGGGAACAAGCTTGATTTTGAGTAATTCTAATTACACTTACTACATACTCCCTCCGTCCTGAAATAAATCCCGGGTTTCTAAATATACTTGTCCCAAATTAAATTCGACATTGGCTCTTTACAACTTAAGTGGACAACAATTGAAGCAAAAGAATCTTCAAATGTCATGCTCTAAAGACAATATATCAATTCACTTCCTACAAAGGTAATCGAAACACGACTTCTAACCAACCTAAGGTGAAGAATTCAACCCAAAACTATACAAAAACTGCTACTAATAAATTTCTTGTTGCGAATTTCCTTGAGTTAAATCACGAGATATTGTCAAAATTGAATAAAAAAGACATCAATGGACATGATTACATCAACGTTGCTCGGAGAATGATCAAATTAATACCACTAGAGCAATTCCAAAAAGGGCAAAAATTTGTCACTTTTGTTGCCTATTTTCAACATGCACCGCTTTACTAATGACTTCCATTCTTTCACACCTAGTGGACTTTAGTAGAAGCTACAATAGATATGCAATCCTATGAAAATAGGAGCAATTCACGTGTTAATCTAGCCATTTCTAGGAAACCTTGGATTTATTTTGGGATAGAGGGAATAATAAAAATAAAAAACAAACAAGGGTTGTAATTGGCACTTGCAAAAATTTAATTATCTTTACTATTTGTAATCTCTTTTCCTTAGATAATTCACCATGGGATAAATAAAGTATTCAACCAATCTCCAACATTGCTTTATTAAGGTTTAGAATATTTGAAGAAGCTCAAACAAAATGATGTCAAATCTCTTGGAATAATCTTAGTTTTTTTATTAAAATGTTGTATCACTCCATATCGCTAATAGAACATGTTGTAAATTAATTGTGCAAAATATATGCACATGCCTAAAGGCAAATTTACACAACAATAGGGCATAAATGACAACCATCAAATAATTAGCATTTGAACTTCTCTAGAATGCTTCTACTTTGACTTGAATAGACTAAGTCTTGCTAAACATGTGAGTAACAAGAGACACTTTTGATTAAATACTTCGGAAATATCCTGGAAATATCTCCATCCGATAGAAACCATCAAGGCTCCATCTCTAAACTCTCAAAATACTTCACACATGCACCAAATGCAAGACTTGAAAAGAGTAAAGAAGGCAAGGGGGTGTCAAGGGGGTGCCAAGGGTTACAACCATCCTAAACCACATGAAACAACCCAATTCACTTTAAGTAGTTTTAAATACTAGTCTAAAATGTCAATAGTCAATAAAGGCTATATTAAAGTTTTGAATTTACTCAACAAAAATTTGTGAAACTACCAATATTATTTTCCTACCTAGGTATGTGAAATAAATATAGGTTATGTTTAAGATATCAATGATTTTAGTGATTTTATCCAATTTGTGTGCTTCTAGATTTTATATAAAGAATTAATGTATATAATGTGTGTAATACTTGCTCATACCAATCAAAACCTATTTGGTGGTGAATAGTTTGTGCTAAAGCATTTTGATACACGTATATTGTATTATACATAGAACATATGCTTTAGGAAGTGTTGTTTGTCTAATCTATAAATCATTGATTTTTAATTTTAACATTACAATTAATTCTTTCATGCTAACATATTGCTTTGCATAATTCTCTTCCTCTTGCAATTTGCCTTGTTTCTAGAGGGATGTCTCTTGTAGTTGATGCTTGAACTGCAATTGACACTGCGCAATTTACCTATATGTGCACAAATAGGAGTACCCTTGAAGTGTATATCTATAGAGTTCCAAATTTCACATTTGTGTGAGCATTTGTGTTAGCTTATTTCCATAATAATTGTAATTAAGTAGTATTTTTAGTTGATAAAGTTACCTCAAATATGCTCACATTTACTATAAGAAAGTTGCATCTAAATAGACGGATTTTGTTGGACATCCAATGTAACAACCCATGTTTTTATATCAACAATGACTTCCAATGTAACATCTTCATGTTGTATTGGACGTTATTGTTGACATAAAAACATGGGTTGTTACATTGGATGTCCAAAAAATTTGTTTACTTAAACATCAGAAAACACTAGTTTCTTATAGTGATTGAATAGCAAGCTTCTTGTGTCATCTAGAATGATTGACACTAGTACTTGTTTTGAAACTAGAGCTATTGATTTCCAAATATATAAGATGAGAAAGTGAATATCATTGCAATACAATAATATATATACTAGGCTTAAATAAATGAAGAGAGCTAAGTTCTTCAATTCCTTTTTGTCATATCTAACTTTGTTGTACAGTGATGGATTGTAGTCTACATGTAACTCTAGAATTTAAATTTATAGTCATTCAAATTTCATTGTATTTTAAAGGCAATTTTGGATGTTCTGGACAATTGCATACAATGTAGGCCATGGTAGGTGGTTTTAAGTAGTAATAAAATGGTTGCAAGAACTATATAGAAATTAATTCAAACTAATGTATTTGCCTAAGGCAATGTAACATTTGTAATTTTTTTCATTTTGTATTTGATATCAAAGTTGTCATGCCCTACTATGTACATTATTCTATTATTTAATGTCATTTGCCTTGTAGCCCATGAAATTCAAAAGTCAAACAATATGTTGTGCATTTGATTTGTAATTGCAAGATGTTTATATATTTGAATGCATTTGTTGTTGTTAATTTGAAGACCTAGAATATTCAAAGAATCTCATGCACCTATTTCAATGTCAAATTTATATCACATTGCCAATATATTGTTTTCCTAGTTGGAAATGATGAATTCCACCACTTCCACTACCTCACTTTGAATCACAACTTTGCATTCAAGTCAAGATTAGCTAATTAAAGCTTATCAAGAGTAGTTTCTAATTCAATGTTTAATTTAGACTATATTGACCTACAAATGGAAAACACATATAATATTCATGGACAATTGGTTTCCATTGGATTTGAGCACAAGGCCTTATCAATACAAACCGGTATCCAACAACTTCAAAAAGAAAAGACATTTGAAGAATTGCAAATGTCCCAACATTATATGTATGACTTTGATAAATTAGCATCATATGCACTATTTAGAAAAATCAATTTAGACCTCATTTGATATTGTGAAATTTTTACCCTAATGGAAATGCAAGAATTTTTATTCATTTGGATTACAACATTTATAAATTTTGAATTCATATCTAGATATAGGACAATAATAAATTTAGGTGTAGTCACTTAATACAAAATTGACTTCTCCAAATGTTTACATTTATTCACTAAGTGAAAAATTTAGAATTTTTGAACTTTGCAAACCACAAGATTAGATGAGGTCTAGCCCTTGTTGCTGTAATGTATGCACTTGTAATTGTTATTGATTGCAATTGGGTATAGCTACTATTATTAAAAATAATTCATTTGGAATGAATCTTAATATAATTATGGGCTATAAGTTATTTTTAATTATAGAATGGCATGGAAATTTGTTTAACATCCATGATGTCTACACCATAATATGCACTTGTGGTGAATTTTTCAAAATTTAAAAGCTCATTTTATATTAGATATGAATTCTTTCACTTTTTCTTCAAAAAATGCACAATAATTTCAATTTTCCACCCAAAAAAATCTAATTTTTTTTATGACTTACAAAAGACACACATTTTTATCTAGAGAAAAAATTGCAAAAGTTGCATAAAATTAAAGTGCAAAAAAACAAAATTCTTTCAAATGTAGTTTTATATGGACCATGCAAATTGAAGGATTCTAAAATTTGACCATTGGACTATAGGCTTTGTCTTTTAACCAAGGTTAAGATATCTCTTGGTGTAAACGCAATTTACTACAATTGTAGCAACTTTATTTCTAAAGGATTGATATTGAATCATTCTTAATCAAGACAATAGCCTTCCATTTAACCTTAAGAAAAACAAGAATCTATAAAAGAGTCTAAGTAACTAAGGATTATGAGCTTTGAAAAGGATTAGGTGCTCAGATTTTCTTCAGTTACAAAACAATTTTTTCTTTCTTTCAGCCTAAAATCTTGGTTGCTTCAACAATGTTTTAAGAACCCATATTTTGTGGTTTTTATTAGGCCCTATTTATTAGGGCGGATATATACACGGCCTGGGGCCGGATGGAAGGCTAACCCGATTTGCCTCCAATCCGGTACCAAATCACTACTCCGGCCCTAAACAATGTAAAGAGTTGAGGCCGAATTCTGGGGCCGGATTTCAATTCATCACTCTAGCCCTAAGCAATGTAAAGTGTTGAGGCTTGATTCTAAGGCCGAATTCTTGATTACTATGCTCTTGGATTTTTGGAATGCTCAATTAAAAAAATCTAAGACATACATCTTTTCCTTTCTCTTATTATTTTTTATACTTTAGAAAAATGAAAGAGAGTTTGTTAGTTTTTTTTTTCCTTCTTCTTCCTATTTATTCTACTTAAAAAATAGAGAAGATAATTTTTAGATTTTTTTTACCTTTTCTTTTTAATTCCTACTTAACCTATTCCAAAAAGGGAAGAGAGTTTTTTTGTAATTTATTTGGGGCAAATTGATTTTCTTTCTATATTTCCTATTCAATTAAAAAATTCATATCTAATTACAAGGAGGTCCAAAAAATATAAACAAATCAGATTAGATGTCAATTCCATTCTAAAACATTGCACAAAAAATTCTAAAGAACTGTTTCAACAAGTTCAACTCCCCCCGAATACAATGAGCTATTAAAAAATAATTGTACCTGACATGACATTTCCTATTATAAGTACTAAGTATGTTAAAGTAAATCAGCAAGTACTTGAAATAATTCAATGCTAAAGATATGGTATTTCCAACAGATGAAGGCACTGAGGTAACTCAAGCTAGAAACTGAAGCTGGAACTGAAGCTCTTAGTGAACAGGGCAGAGAAGAAATCAAGCCACATATATGAAGAAGGTTAAAATAAAACTAAGAGTAAAACTAAAAGTAAAGTAATAGCTTCTATCTTTATCAACGGTAGAGATTTGTACAATCCAACGGAGGAGACCAATGTGGCACCAATCTAGCCCTAGATGGGAAATTGGGCCACCAAAAACCTTGGCCTGATTGCTCCCTTGGGGCCGGATGGTTTGTCGTCAAAACCATGCCACCTAAGGCAACATGTAGGATGAGTGGTGGTATCAATTCGGCCCTAGTATAAAGCCCTTTGGCCGGATTTGGAGAAATTGAGCAATCCTATTGGTTCAAACTGGGAGAGTTCCAGCCAGCCTTCAATCTGACCCCAAGTATATACCGGCCCTTAGATTAAGAGATCAAAAAGAATATTTTTAAGCCTATGAGAGCTTCAAAAACTAGAGAGAATGATGAGGACACCAACTATTTTGTCCACCAGTCTAAAAACAGTGCACAAAATTTGAGTCCCCAAGAATTGTAGCTAAGCCCATTTACACTACAATTCAGGGGATCCTTTGAGGACCCTTTTCAAACACAAGCCATGAATCTTGTGCCTTGGAATGTTATGCCTGCTCCGGGTAATGCAAAAAGCTGCAAGATAGTGATCAAGCAAGGTCTCTCCCACAACTGAATTGATTTGTACGAAAACTCAGCAGTTTGAAAAAAGAACCAGGCTTTACAATTTAGGGCTTGAAAATTTGGAGTTTGGAGTGAGTCCCAGCTCCATGCTGCGCTCGCTGCTGCAAGCGTTTGTGTCTGCTTCGTGCTGCGCGGTGGCCTGGAATTTGAACGACATCTCTCCGTCCGCGGAACAACTTCTCTTCAGGTTTCAACCACATTCTCTTCTTTTTCTCAGATGTGAAATTTCCGGATTTAAGGTTTAGGATTTGGTAGATTCGCTCAAGGATTTATTTTCGTACTGGGAATACGGGAATATGAAATGCGGGGAAGCTTGGAGAGCAGGACATTCATAGTATTCATCAATTGCTGACATTGGGTGATCCGAGTTGCATTAATAAGAGACTATGTCATAAGAGTGGAGTCGAGAAACGTTGGATGGAGATAGCTAGTGTTGAATTTGGTGACAAGCTGCATTTGGTCCTTGCCGATGGATACGCCGTGTGAAAGCAGTTGTAATGAACAGGTTTGGACGACATTTTCTTTTTCTCCGGGGTTTGAATGGTTCGGGCTTAGGGTTTGGGTTTGAGAAATTCGCTCAAAAGATTTCTCTCTTGGTGTGAGTGTGTTGGACATACTGGGCATACTGGGCAGCTTGGAGAGCTTTTCTTGACTGGACATTGATAGCATCAATAACATTGTGTTCTATGAGTTCTCAACATGAGATTAGGTCATCGAGGGAGTGGAATTGGTAAATGTTGGATGGAGGTAGCCGGTGTTGAATTCGGTGACAAGCATTGTTCCTTGTCGATGGAAACGCAGTGTGAATGCAGTTGTAATAACAGGTTTGGACAAGATTTTCTTTTCTCTCGGTTTCTAGGGCTGGGGTTTTAGGGTTTGTGGTTTGAGAGATTCACTGAAGGATTTCTCGCCTGGTGTGAGCGTTTTGGAAACCTTGGGCAGCTTGGAGAGCTGTGTTTGATAGGAGATAGGATATGAATTCATAGCGTAACACTGTGATCCGAGTTGTCTTCACAAGAGTTTAGATCATAGAAAGAGTGGAATCGGTAAATGACAAGCTGTATTGATCCAAAACACTGTATGAATGCAATTGCGACAAACCGGTTTCCTAAATGTATCTTTTTTCCTGACTTCAATTGGTTGCGTTCAATCTAATCAAGAAAAGTTTGGGAGATTCGTTTTCTCTTTTGTGAGCAAAATATTTCGTTGCAGCTTTTTTTATTTCAATTTGGAATGAGTTTTCCTTCAGCAATCTAGTTTCCTCTATGTAGGGTTTGGGTTTTCTGATCGAGATTGATTCGCTCAAGACTTCATCTCTCGCATCGATATGACTAGAAATGCCGAGCAGTTTGGAGGACTTTTTTGATAGAAGATTCATAACATCCTTCCATCACTGACATTGTGCGATAATTAAGTGATCCGAGTTGCCTTAGTATGAGACTAGGCCATAGAAGGAGTAGAGTCGAGAAATGTTGGATGGAGGTAGCCACTGTAGAATTTGTTGACAAGTTGTATTGGTCCCTTCTGATGGAAACACCTTATGTATGCAATTGGAACAACCTGTTTGCGCCATTCCAAATTATGTCTTGTTTCCTGACTTTAAACTATTTGCCTTCACTTTAATTAAGGGGATAGGAGTACCGGTATTTTAGTGGACCCGCTGTGCAGATTCGGCGCTCGATAGGGTATGTTTTGTGGTTCAGTATCATTTGAGATTTACTTTCCAATAAATCGAGGATTAGATGGAACTTATGACTTCGTAGATGTAGGAATTTCTTAGATTTAGGGCTTCGTAGATTTAGAGCTTCATATATGTAAGGATTCACAGATTTCATAGACTAACATTTATTTGAACCAGGCATTGAACCAGATTTACGATTCGTTTCGAACCAGGCATTATCAATTTAGGGTTTGGAGAGAGTCCCAGCTGCAACAGAGCTCCATGTTGCGCTCGCTGCTGCAAGCGTCTGTGGCTGCTTCGCGCCGCGCGGTGGCCTGGAATTTGAACGACATCGCTCCTCCCGCGGAACAACTTCTCTTCAGGTTTGAACCACATTCTATGTCAACCATTGCAGGAGCACGAATGACTCGTGTGTGCTTTTCTTGACAAGAAATTCTTAAAATCCTTCAATCCCTGTCATTGTTTGATAATTACGTGATCCGAGTTGCCGCTTGAGACTAGATCATTGGAGTAGAGTCGAGAAAAGTTGGATGGAGGTAGCCAGTGTAGAATTCGGTGACAAGTTGCCTTGGTCCTGTCTGATGGAAATACTGTATGTATGCAATTGCAACCACCCGTTCGCGCCCTTCCAAAATATGTCTTGTTTCCTGACTTCTGTTTGCCTTCAATTAATTAAGGGGACAGGAGTACCAGTAGTGTAGACGACCTGCAGTGTAGATTCGGCTCTGGATAGGGTATGAAAGGAGACAAAGTCCTATCCAAAGTATAGGGGACCCTAAGCTAATTCTGTAATAACCAAAGATCGATAAGATCAATCAACCTCAAAGGTACCCCTTTTGATTAGACTCTAGGGACAGCATACATGGTTCCGACCTTATTACAAACCCCGTAGGGTTTGTGACATATGAGAGTCTTCCAAGAGCACTCGAAAACTAGGATTGGGGTCTCCATCTATAGGGGTTTTCAAAGCATGGGCTGGAGGACGGAATCCTACAGTATATTAGGTTTCATTTTTAGGGTCTCTGTGACACCAGTTAGCCTATTCAACAAAGTATAGGATTGGAGATTCATGGTGCTAAGTTAGCCAGTCATCACGTATGCATCAAGGTTTTTTCGGTCACATCTCATAAATCAAAATGCTGTTTGCAATGTGGAGTCACTGACAAACCTAAAAGTATACTCTTGAACTTTCTTGATTTAACCTATTATCTGGTTCTCTCGAAAGTTATCTAGTAAAGTTATCTATAAAGTCCATCCTGAGCAGTAGTTTCGTTGCAGAATTCTTTGATTTCACTTTCCCTTCAGCAATCCAGTTTCCTCTACGTATCCTGGAAGCATGGGCAATGAGTTAGGCAACTTCTCTGTTGATACAATCGACCTTACCTCGACTTCCTTTTTGCAGGTTTGCTTCGTCGTCAGATTTGCGCCCTTGGGAGGTCTATTCCGACCAGGAGCATGGGGGCTTGTCCCAAGCGTCGCTTGAATTGAACAAGCAAACTGGTGTGTTTTCCGGCTCACTCTCGGTCGACATCCATGACGATGCCAACATACGGATGAAGCGCAGCGGATTCACAGGCATGCGAACATCACATGAAGACGACATCCTTGATCTGGAGCCGTTCGATACCATAGCATTCCGCCTCAAGGGCGACGGTAGGGTGTATGTGTCCAACATTAGGACGGAAAATTGGATTGGAGGCATGGGGGCGTCCCCGTCCAATACGTGGCAAGCCTTTGTATTTGCGCCTGCAGGAGAATGGTCTGTTGTTAGAGTACCATTGAGTAAGTATCTACCGACTTGGAGAGGGAAGATTATCGACTCTGATCAGGATCTCAATGCAGCGCGTGTGACTGGCATGGGTCTTTCGCTCACGGCTGATGGGGGACCAGAAGGCGCAGTTCAAGGACCTGGACAATTTCGGTTAGAACTAGATTGGATTAAAGCCCTGAGGGAGACATAAAGTTTTCCATTGTTTTCTTGTACTCCAGGTTATTTAATTCTGCTCTCTTGTAAAGATTGTGACAACCCGGCATCTTGAAGGTACTGAGATTCCATAGATCAGCGATATCGATTGCTGCTGTTGATACCGTGATTTTTGTTTCTTGTTATTGTTTCTTGGTTCATACTCGATACATTTTATGTCATTTTAACATTTTATCATATGTAGGAGTGTGGTTTGGGGGAGATATATTGACCTGCGGAGAGATCAATTTGGGTACCAGGGCCAAATCTTTTGCGATCAAGTTTTTATCTGTAAGTGCATTTCTTATGCAATTTCAAAGTGAGAAGCTGTAGACCACTAAATGACGGTACACAACTTATTTCCATTTCAGTGGCCGTAGACATCTAGTCAACTCATGTTTACACCACTTGCTAACAAAGCCAATTTATTAAATCTATTGTTTGATGTTGATGAATAGATGGTTTAGAATTGGAGATGGGATAAGGTTCCTAACAAATAAATAATCCTCTGCTTCAATTGGAGATAAAATAGAGGTTGGAGTTTAAATGGAATGACTGTTTTTTCTGCTGCTACAGAAGATGAAGGGTTATATGCATTTCAAATTGTACATGGAATGACAAGCTTTAATCTTGAAACAATTCCTATAATATTTCATTTCATATTATTGTAGGTACATCAGTAACTGGCCAATATTATTAACCCATACAGACAGGAGTCCTTGGTGAGCAATGTAGCTGAGACATGTGAAACTTGCTGATCGCCTATACGTAAGAAATGAGCGTTTTTTCATGGGAAAAGGACAACCTTCTATGACCGAACAATATTTGGAGGGACATGTTGCAAGAGGCCAAAATCTCTCATTGTTGACGAAATTTTGCTAGCAAGAAAAATGGTCTTGGGGGCTACTAAGGTGTAGTCCAAGAAGATGGTGCTAAGAGGCTATTGAGTCAGTGACTTGGTGACCATATGACCTCTAACACAACTATAGTGTTGCTTAAAGTTAAGAATATGATAAATGAAGCATATTTTGTCTTTGGCCATTTATTGTGGGGGAATCTTTTGACTTATTTGATAATGTTTTGTTCTTTATTATTGCATTTGAAACAATCTATATAATTTGTCATGTCATATTTAGGTATTCTTAATAATTAGCAAATACTGAACTATCTTATTGTAAACCTTTTTTTGAAAATTTCAAATTCTTTGTGTGATGATTGAATCATCAATACACCCATTTATAGGACATGAATAAGACAAAGAACAAAAGAAAAATGGGATGAATTGATCTTCATCTTTGAATTCCAAATCTCTTATTTTTTGTATTTCTTGAAGTGCTAAATTATTATTTGTTTTTGAGGTCGACAAAATCAATCATAAGTTAAAGTAGGGGTCATTTTTGTTAAGCTATTGCTTCAAAATGTCAACTCAAGTGTAGCATCCCATCCACACCTTCATTTTTTGTACTTTGTGTTTGAATCCATCTTTGTAAAACCTCAAAAGATTGAGTAGTGTATAATTTTCTTTTTTAATATTTGACCTCACTACAACAAAATAAGTGATTTATAAGGTCTTATAGGTGGATTCAAAACAATGATTGAAAATGATTGAAAATGATTGACAATTGCTCAAAGTCATATTCTTGGAAGTCAATACCTTTAAGAGAAATATGACTAAAATTATGACTGTCAGTCATACTTTGGCCTTGTACTTCATGATCATATTGTATATGCCCATTGGGAATGCCAAAATACTTCACAAGGAACAACATAAACATGTTTGGAGAATGCCTAGTTATATTTGCTAGTAACATTTTTGTTGTAGTCATATTTTGTAGTTACATTTCTATAGTAGTCACTTTTATTTCTTTTCAAGTAGTCCAAGAAAAATATAGGCAATTCCAAAAAATGTGGACAAGTCATTGTTTAGGATTTTGAAACTCTAGCTACTACTTCTTTTGCCTCTTCTCCCTTCTCTTTTGTTGCCTCCTAGCTTTTACTTCTTATTGCTTCTTAATTGTTGCCTCTTATTGCATCTTAACTTTTTTTTCTTGTTGCTTTGTAGTTTTTGCTTTTTGTATTTCCTTGTTGCATTTTAACTTTTTCTTCTTGTTGCATCTTAAGTTTTGCTTTTTGTTGTTTTTTAGTTCTTGTTTCTTCTTGTTTCTTCTTGTTGCATCTTGTTTCTTTTTGTTGCAACTTGTTTCATCTTGTTTCATCTTAGTTATTGTATCTTGTTGCTTCTTGTTGCTTCTTGTTGCATCTTAGTTGTTGCTTCTTGTTGTATCTTAACTCTTGCTTGTTACTTCTTAGCATTTGCCACCTTTTGCCTTTTGTTCTTACCATCATCATTGTTATTCTTCTTACCTTAAGCTTGTACTACAAATTTTGTGTTGCTATAAATCTTTGAAAGTTGAGCTTTATTGTTCATTCACTAAAAATTAACCTCCCATTTCTTTGATTGTACATACATGCACTAAAAGTTGGAATGAAGTCATTGGGGGCTACTTGCAACCCGATAGAGACACCTTCACATTATTTTAAGGAATATAGGCCCTATAAGCATGTGTGAATATACATTCACAGATTGATTCATTATGTTATGTTTTGTATTAGTGACTAATAAATGTCATTGAAAAGAGTCACATTCCTTCTCACATTCTCCCTCTCTAATATGATTGTCTTTTGTGCATCTTTAAAATTATATGTATTTGTTCTTAATTGTATGAAGTCTTTTATTCAATTGCTAAATCATATTGATGCATGACTACAACAAATCATGTCCATTTAAAAAATATGAAAAATGTGAATGTAGTTTGTGACTGAAACTACTTTGGACCTCACTCCAATCACAAACTGCATATACAAATCTAATAAACATGACTCTCAATCATCCAAAATATCATTTGTTTGGGTCATATTTCAAAATATATATTGGCCAAAAGATGGCTAGCTATAGTCACATACCCAAAGAGATCACTCCTTTTAATTTAAGGTGTACACTTAAGTTTAGTGGGTATTTGATGTGGGACTATTTATCTTAATTATTGTATTTAAGATGGTCATATTTTTACATAAAATGCAATGAAAGGTGTATTTCCAATACCATATGGGTTTTCTAAATTCATTCATGAGTTTTTTAAGCAGGGCTATTTTACATATAAAATTTAAATGTCCAATTTTTCCCGCCTTGTCTTTCACAAATTTTTCTTTCCTTTATATATATATATATATATATATATATATATATATATATATATATATATATATATATATATATATATATATATAGGGTGCACATTATAAAATCAACAACAATAAATTTAAATATTTTTGAGCAAGTATTACTTTTTAATAACAAGATTATTTACAATTGAAAACTTCAAAATCCCAATTGAAACTATTTGGTAAACATCCCATTCAAAATGAATGTGTTGAACGCATATAGCTTCAAAGATTGAAGTTAAATATACTAAAAACTCTATCCTTGTGTTGTATAGTTTTCAATTTGTTGAACCCAATAAGGTATTCTTCCCTATTCATGCACAGTGACAATTTTTGTCACTTATAGTCAATGTCTTACATTTACATTTTTTTTTATGTATACACTACTAATATCATGACACAATTTCAGTCAATTACCCTTCATTATAGATTTTCTTAACTATATTCATTTTATCATCCACATGAAATTATTTGTCAACATCTATATTCATTGTACTATGAAAAATTTGTATGCTCCAATTTGTCAAGGCTAACTCATTAATAAAAATTCCTACTACATAATGTTTCTGCATAGCTTAATTTATATATATTAGAGTATGTAGCATTTCATAGACCCTATAGTGTCTCTACATATTATATAAAAAAATTCCCCTTTGAATTAAATTCACCCTATCTTTTAACTCATGTAGTTTTCTAAGAAACCAACAATGATCTCCCCAAGGTCACATAATGCTCATAGTCATGCCAAAATGTAACTTTGTACTTCTACAAATATTACTACACTCAGTCATAAATTAACAATGACATCCACATGAATTTCCACATCAACCAAAAATATGAATCACTATAGTCATATTCCACGTAAGCCAAAATACAACTCACGATAGTCATATTTCATGTTAATTGAAAATATGACTACATGGAGCCACATGCCATGTAGGGTTTTTCCCCCTTTGCTTGGACAGGTCAAGAAAATGTCAAACCTCCAAAGATAATCAATATATACGCCTTGTTAGTAAATCTGGCTAATTATACCCCCCAACAAATATGATTACAAATATAACTCATGTCCAAAGTGACTTGTCGATAATGACTAGATCTAGTCATATAGTGCGCCATGTACAATGATTTCTATGTGAATCATTTTTTGAGATTTTATGATTAACTACAATTATATTTTGTAGTCTTAAAACACCCATTTTATTTTAGTGCCTACTTTTAAAATAAAAAGAGTTTAAAGCTCAAATCACTCAATAAATTTGCAAGCAAAGAATATTGAATCTAAATTTTGGTTTTGAATTCCTAAGCTAATCAGAGTTTGTGTTGTGTCATTAAATTTTCCATCTGACATATCTACAACAAAAAAAACTTGTACTACAAATCTACAATGAAGGAAAACTATACTAAAGCATAGAAAACTTTTACTACTTACATTGCTTCACAACATTAAAGTTACTTCTTAGTTGTTGTTTTTTGAGATTTTTTTTTTGAAACAAGTGTGTTAAGGAAATACACTGCAAGGGTTTTTCGTCAAGAGGAGAGGCTGATTTCACGCTAGGTAAAAAACCTATTGCCACTAGGTATCGAATCTGCAACTACACCATTCGGTTTCAGTACCTCACCACCATCACCCGGTAGTGTAGGGTCGTCTCAAACCATTTTTTGAGAGTTTTCACTTTTCAAAATGTCAATACTTTAATTGTAAGGCTCTTAATTGTCTCATGGGCAATTTCATTAAAATGGCGTTATTCCATGTGCTATTTTCAGACCGTCAAATTTAAATTATGAAAGTGACATGTAGGATAGGTATAGATTTGAGAAATTTAGAACTATTATAGATTTTAGACTACATGGTTTGAACTATAAAAGTGACATCTAGGAATGGTGTAGATTTCAAACATTTAGGATGGTTGTACATATCAGATTGTCCAATCTGAACTAAAAAAACTGCCAAAGTAGCAGAATGGCGCCATTTTAATGAAATTACCCATTCTTCTAATTGATAATTCATAATCAAAGAAATAAGAGCCAAGTTGTCAACTATTCTACTAAGTACATTCTAATGGCCAATCTTATCTTTTGATTTTTGATTTTTTTTTTCAATTCAAAAGTCAAACCTTGATGGGGTCACAACTTGAGAACTTCACTATACCTTGTAATCTATACATGCATGCACCAAAACTTTTTATTATGGGGGGTGCTCTTATTTTACAATAGATATATCTCTATTTTTTGGTACTTCAACTTTTTGCCCATTTTTCTACATCCTATGGTACTTAAAGTTGAACTTGTGGCACTTAAACATGTGCCTATTGTAATTCAAAAATTTATATGTGATTTTAGGGTTGATTGATATAATTACTATAATATGTACACTCTAACTATTGTTGAATACAATCCATAAGAACAATCCATATACATGTCTACATCATTTATCAAACAATTTATATGAACAAATCATACAAATGAATCATATATGTAGAATAGGAGAAAACCCGATGGAAACTAAAAACCCTACAAACAGTATTATATTGGATGTTCCAATGGCTACACTATGCTCTTCTTTGCAAATACAACCTGTTCTTGAAAATTGCTTACTACAAATCTGTGTTGGACAAATGAACAAATAACATCCTAAAATGAGATATTGTTCATTATTTTGTCTATAATTTGCAAAGGAAAATGAAAGCTTTTCATGTAGGTTTTTTCGGAGATGATCACTGTCAATTTCTAAAAAAACTATGGTCCATTTAATTCAAAGGGGGAAAGTTTTATATAATATGTAGGGCTACTATAGGATCCATAAAATGCTACATATCTCCTATATATATTAGGCTATACAAAAACATCATGTAGTAGAATTTTTTATTAATAAGTTAGCCTTGATTGATAGAGTTGTGCAATTTTTTAATAGATTGGTGTCAAGTGTAGATGTGGACAAATAATTTCTTGTAGATGATAAAATGAATACAATCAAAAAAATATACAATGATAGGTAGTTGAATGAAATTGTACCATGATACTATTAGTGTATATATCAAAAAATTAAATGTAAATGGAAGATATTGACCATAAATGGCAAAAATTGTCACTTTGCACGGATAGAGAAGTTTACCTTAGTGGGTTCAATAAACTGAAAACTATGCAATACAAAGATTGAGTTTATAGACCATTTAACTTCAATCTTTAAAGCCATATGAGTTAATTGTTAAGTACATACATATTGAATAGAATGTTCACAAGATAGTTGGAGTGGGGATTTCAATGTGTTTAATGGTAAACTTGTTATTAATACCTAAAGGCTGGAGGATTTTTTGTGGAAGAAGAAAATTCCAAAATAACTCATTTTTTATGCATTGTCTAATATATAAATATAATATTAAAAAAATAAAACAAAAGTCCAATGTACTGTACAAAAGTGTATTAAGCAAGTAAGGCAATGTGTGGAAAAAATTTCAGTCCATTTGAGCTCATGGATTGAAAGATTATAACATTTGAAGTGAGATTTTTTTCATTCCTATCAAACAAGGTCAGTAGACTTCAAGCTCACTTCATACTCTTCACAAAAATGAGGATTTTGACCATTCATAAGTATATGATGAGAGGTTCATTCATGAAAATTTTCAAAAGCAAATATCGAGTTTAGCTTACTCTAAATCAACCTACAATGCAAAGAGATTAAATGCATTGGAAATACACTACCGTACTTAGATAGTAGGTTTGACTCAAATTGTTATTTTTTAAATAACAATTTGTTTTTGCTAATTTTGTAACCCTATAGTCAAATAACCAAATAAATGTAAAGATGGATTGCTAAAAACCTAGAGAATCCATTCAAAAAAGTAAATAAAGTATTGTGCCAAGAAAATGAAGCTTCAAATTGAGGAATCTTGAGCTTCAAACACATGCTCCAAAGTTGCATTTTGTCTACCACGAGACCTTTGTTTAGATGTGATAGCCTTGGAAAAGAATCCCTCTTCCCACAACCTTCTATGTTCAACTGAAATATGTCATCTTTAGGCAAAATTTCAATGAAACCACATCTCTGCCTCCCACGATGTCCTTGTGCAAATGGTGCATCCATCTTTAGCCAAAGCATTAGAAAATATTTGCTAGCAGACAAAAGGCACCTTTCTCCCATCATGTCCTTGTACAATTGGAATATTCATCTTTAGCCAAAGGACTGCAAAATTTTGTTGATAAATAGAAAGTACATTTCTCAACTAGAAGCTCATCCTTGAAGAAACAAGTATAAAACAGGGTATAAGAATGAAGCCTCCATAATCCAATAAACACAGTTTAGCTTGGAGTTTTGCCTTAGGTACAATGCTTTGAATTTAGTTTTTTTTTCCTATTTTGCTTTGTGTTTCTTACCTTCTGTTTCTTTCTTCTTGTACTCAACAGTGCAATCTGCTTGTCTCTTTCTGTATTTGATCATTTCCTTGTAAGATCAATATCGGTGGTCCTAGTGTTTGATGCACAACTACATAGATTAGTTGGACATCTTAATTGGGTGAATGACTGACCTCATTTTAGAAAGATTTTGAATTGAAAAAAAGAGGCTCATACACTAGGGAAAATGGTGTCAATTGAACCAATGAGCAAGAACATGAGTAGCGTTGGCCATGGTGGGATGCAACAAAGGTAGCAGATTGTCTAGGCTCTACATGCAAACCTTGTCCTCAAAGGTTAGTGAAATGCCACCTACTACTTTTCCACCTTTGAAACGCCACCTGCCACTCTTCTAGATTTGTTGTCATCTATTTGTACTACCGCATCACCCTTGTTGACATCTCTGCCACTTAAACTGCAAAAATTTAGAAGAGGTAAAATTTTGATTTCCTACCTCTCTTTAGGGTTTGATTTTGTATTCCAGGCCTCCAAACTTGATTGCCATAGATTAGGCCTTTTCACACTGGTACTTGATTTATGCTCCATCTTGTTGTTTTTAATATAGTCTAGTAGGCTTAACTTAAGGAAGAAACATTATTTCAAGAAAGAATCTATTTTCATTTAGAAAAAGAATGTTGGAAGTAGATACAATAATCAAACTTACAAACTCAAAGAATTTCATAAATGCTTCATGGACATTGCATTAGGGCTAGAAATAAGCAAATACAGATGGCATAGCTTACAAATTGTCAAACTTGTCATTGTTGTGCATGATTTCTTGCTTGCAAATTCTTTTCCAATGTAGCTTATGAGATATTCAATATAGTTGGAACCATAGAATTTCAATCAAGCTTATTAAATTCTTAATTTACTAGTAGCTCACAATACCATTTTTAGCAAGATGTTTTTAGCAAGGATTCTTTAGTGTAACTGTGAGCCACCACATTGGCTCACAAATTAGAATTAGAGAAATTTAAACAATTTAGGTGAAATTACAACTTAGAAATCATTAGTTGGATGAATTTAAGCTATAATCATGAATTAGTGGATTTTCCAATAGGTAGGAATGGGAATTCTATAACAATGGTATGAACTTTAGGAATTGCAATTATGCAAAAATGATATGGAAATTTGAGAGAAAAAATTAGGAATCTTAAATTAAAAAGATATTAACTAAAAATTGTGAATTTAAGTAAATCAAGCAAACAGTTAAATGTGGAGAAATTTGAAACAAAATATTACATGAAGAAAATTGCATAAAAAATGAATTGGAAATCCAAAACGCAAATACCAAAATACCAAAATTGATTAGTAGAGTTAGAACAAGTATTAGAACACTAACATTGTAGTACATACTCTAAAATAGGGGAAGAAACAGTAAAATGGTGAGATTTATAGTAAATTAGGGAGGTTCACAATAAAGTAGCGTGTTTTACAATAAATTAGTGCAATTTCCTGCAATTTAGTGCATTTTTCAGTAAATAGAGTTGGGATAAAATTTTAATGGATGAAGCCTTAAACTAATGGTTCCTAGTGCTAGAGATTAGATTTGGAAGCTCTCTTGTTTTTTTCCTCTCTTGTGTGTGTGTTTTTTGGGTTTGTTTGAGGAGATTTGTTTTCCTCAAGAAAAGGAGAAAATTATGTAGATTAGTTGGGAAATGGAGGTTAGTACATTTGTCAATTAGGTCTTATACAATGGTGAATTAGGGTAGAAGAATTGGTTGGATGGGAGATTAGATTAGAATTTGATAGAATTTTTTAGGAAAATCTTGTGACTAGCTTAGAAGATGAATTGAGATCAATTAAAACAAGAATTAAAATCTATGCATCGCAAAGAATTGAAGGTAGGGTTAGGATGAGGGATGTGAAGATCGACCCGAGGAAGATTCCATCACACGACAAAGACCCGGTTAAAAGAGATCCAAGTATCAGCAAGAAATGAAGCCCAAAAGAGGAGTTGTCAATTCACAAAGAATGAGACAAAGTCAAGAATGAACAACCCACAAGCATCAAACAACTAAGCAAAAGAAACCAGGCTAGACCAAACATCTAAGCCAAATGGAGGCTACTATTGGACCCTTGGTCTAGTCCATGGTTTGTTAGAATTTCTTCTTGTTGAATCTTGAGGAGCTTGTGCAAAAATCAATGCCATGTATCCATCATAAATTCTTGAAATTATTGCAATAGGAATAGGGGATAGTTGTAGAGAGAATAGTTCATTAGTTAATTGAGCTAGGGACAATTTCTTCCATAAGTATGCCATACTAAAAAGATTTAAGTTAATGGGGGTTGATAAACTCATACTTGTATGACTAAGTGTCTTGCTCTAAGCTTTTGTATGGAAAATGAATTGATTACTTCTAAGTTATTTGATCACTTAAATTTTCTAAGAACAAAAATTGTTTCTTTCACTTGTTTGTAAACCAATGTGGTGTGAATTAGAACCCATGTGTATTGAATGAAGCAAGAGAAATTTGAATTGTCAAGTGAACTAATCTATGTATGCCTACAAATTCACCATGATGCATGGTTTACTCTAAACTTGCTTGAAAAAATCATTAAAGAAATTGTGGTTACATACATAGTGGAATGGTGTTGTAAGAAACAACCTCTAAATATAATAAACTGAACTACTAGGGTGGAATCCATTGCTTGAAAGGGTAGGTAGTATACACTTCCCATCAAACTTTTCTAGGGGTGTTTTTTGCCATCTTGGTGAAAATTAAAACACTCATAGTAACTTACAACTTCAATATTTGGGCAATGGAATGTGACATTGATCGTGACATGTTTCTTGCTACCATTTCTCAATTAAACAAGTTTCAATAGTAGAAGTGGATCAATTTAACTAAACTTTTGTTGTAATGCATTTACATGTTACCCTTGTTTGAATGGCACATGTTGCTACTATTGGCAATAGATCTTGGTAAGATTGCTAACATATCACACTTACTTTCTTCATTTTTGTTTCTTTTGTCATTTAACTAAATTACGATTTGTACTCCAAACACTATGATTTTCATCATTGACAACAAAAATTGCTAATGTATTGATTAAATCCTTCGTTGCAGGTAGATGTTGTAGCCATCAATTTTGAACAAGATTAGATATTAGGTTGTAGGTAGTTGCCAACACAAAAAAGGTATTTTGTTACATTATGTTTCATTCATACAAGGTTGTAGGTATGTTACATGTAAACAATTTTATAGATACCAATAGTTAAAGATTATACACAATCATAGATGCTATGATTCATGTATAACAATTTCATAGGCAAGTGTGAGTACCTAATTCATTACTTGGAACTCATTATTTTTTTATTTTTAAAGTTTAAATCAAGTTTTATATACAAACCAAAATAGGTATGTCGCATGCCAATATAGTGTTTGGTCCTATATAGAGTGTTTTACCTAAAGTAAGTCCAAATCCCGTATGTGAATAAATTTGTATAAATCATAGATATTAAGTGAATATTGCCCAAATTGACTAAACTTATTGTGCATGTGATAGATTATGGCTAAATTGATCCAAAAGAACCTATGTGAGAGTCATAAATTGATTTCCAAATAAAGGTTTCAATTTCCCATTTGATTTTGTCAAATAATAGAAATTCCAATTATTAGCCTACAAATAACACAAATTCAAGATGGACCAATGGAGGGCATATATGGCCAAAGTATAGTGTTCTAAGGTTGAAATCTCACTAGGAGTCCAATGGCAAAATGGGATTACCAAGACTCCCTTTCATATAGAAGATTTCCTGTTTATTAGTAATTAAAGTAGATAGCTAGATTTTGTTCTCCTTTCTCAGGTGTGTAGGGTAAAAATATGAACCTACACATCTTTTGTGGAATTTCATGAGAAGTTTCATAAAAAAATTTAGAATTTTCTAAAGAAGATCCTCTTTTAGACAATCAAATGCCCAAACCTACGATGGAAAATTCATAGAAATTATCCAAGTTGTGGTAAAATCATACTAAAAATTATTATGTCTTATCTTATGCTAATGAAATGCTCTGACAACTTTCATGACATTCTAAAATGCAAAAGTACTCAACCCAAAAAGATTCTTCAAATTGGCAAAACTAAGATGATTTGTGGGATTGACCAATGTTTTGGGAGCATGCAAAATTGAAATGAGGTCAAAAAGGGATATTTTATTACTCCTTCATATCCACTAAAGAGCTTAAGCTAGTTATTTTCTTTAGAAAAGGTGAACTCCAAAAGTTGGATTTTTTCCTTTTTCAATTTTAAGTTGGTGCTAGGTTTCAATGAGTTTTATGCAAAGAAAAAGGAAATATAGGATCTTGACAATTAAAAATGGTCTTTTAAAGCCAATAACACAATCCATTTGTGATTTGGAGTTTTTCTCCAAAAGTTAAAGCTTAGGAGCAATATAAAAAGTAAAATATCAAAGGATTAGGATGAAAATCCTAATTGATAAGTTACATGTAAGAAAATGAAAGAGGGGGTGCCCATTGAGATAGTATTTAAAGGCATCCATTTCCATCTCAAAACACCTATTATTATTATTTTGACTTTGTTGAGTCCATTTAATTGGATTTTTTCTATTTTTGAGCTACATCACGAAATTATTGTTGTTGTGCCTCTAAGTCTTAGTTTTAGTAGAATTATTTTCAAAAACACCCCAAGGCAACAAAGCTTTGAACCTATAAGTCTTAATTTTTGTAGAATTATTTCCACGAAAATCCCAAATGGGCGAAGTTTTGAACTTTAGTGAAAATCTTGTGTCAAGAATCAAATCAAGCTCATGAAATAGGAGTTTGATCCAAGGTCAAAGAAGCCAGGTAATGAAAAGTTGGGCCGTGTGCTAGTCAATTGAGGGGAGGGTCTAAAGTCTAAAGTTGAAGGTCTAGGGTCTAAAGTTGGATTTCTAAGTTGCCTAAGGGAAATTAAGGATAGTTTAAGATGAGGTTGGATGTTAGGGGAGAGTAGGAAGCCGATACAAACTTGCCAAAAAGAAAGATTTGGTTGCTTGAAAACAAATTAACCCCTAAAGTCACATTGTCCACTCAGGGGACAAAATGGTTTTTGGGTAGGCTCCTACCATCTCAATATTTGTCAATATTTTTTGAAATTTTTGGTGAAGATAGAAAACCACATTAGATTTTCAAAAATATAGTTTTTATTTCAATTAGTATCCGGGAACAAAAGTTATGGCATAAAAAATCTTTTTTTAGTTCAGTGGATAGAAAAAAAAACTCCAAAAAAAATTTAAATAAAAGAATTTAAAAATTTGTTGCAAATATATTGTATTATTATCTACATAGTAAGCTTTGGTTCATTCCATTTGGATATGTTATGCAAAAGTTATGGACAATCTTATTTTTCAGGCAATTAGAGCATCTTCATAAAAAAATAACTTGTAGGATTCATTTCTGAAGTCAATTTTCACAATTTTTCAAAAAAAAAAGTTCCATAAGGTTAAGATGTCTTTCTACAACAATCTCACTGTTGAGATTAGTGTGTTTCAATTCCATCTTAAAGCTATCAATGGTTTAGTTATCTCTTCTATCTTGAATGTACTTCTACTTAACGATTTTTTTATGAATGAAAACTAAGTGTTTTTAAAAAAAAAAAAATTCCTAGACTCTCAACTCAATTTTTCATCATATAAAATTAAAAATTAAAAATCACTAGAGCAAAAATTTTAAGTTAAGAAGGTTAAAAGCTAAAAAAATATAGTTAAACAACATGCAAAAAAACTTGTTTCTTTTACTTTAAATGCAAATGTCTTGCAATCTATACGGTCAATGTTTTTGAAATTTCTTCCACACATTTTTGCACTAGTCTAGTACAAGATCCTATGGTTAAATATGAAAAATTAATATTTTTTAATATTTTTTTATTCTTTTGCTATAAAAATGACAATTTTGAGTGTTTTTTGATGGAAAAAAGGCCTTTGAGACTTTAGAAGTTAACAAACTAAGAGTCTAAGAGTTTTACAAATATGATATTCAGACACTTGTTGCATTGCATCTACATTTTGGAGTGTAAGATTGTCTTCTCCTTCGTTACTTCCTCCTCTAAAGCAAAGGACTTTGCATAGCTCACTAGGCATTGTTTGATAGGTCTTTGACATTACTTTTTTCCCTTTCATTCTAAATCTCCTTAGTGCCTTGGAAGATGAGAAGAATAGAGAACTATGCTTCCTTGTCTTCTAAGTGTGCTTTGCATCAACAAACTAATAGCTATGGTTTTTTACAAGTATGAGATAACAAGGTGAATGCATGGTTGGGTGGCTCACTAGGTGACACTAGGAGTTCATATATTGATAGGTTTTTTAGTACAAAAAATGAGTTAGTGGATGTTCATACATTGGCAAGTTCATCCACTCAATTTCAACATCAAGCCCACCTAGAGATTTTCTAGTTACATGGGGTTCTTAAAACAAAAATAAAAAAACACCTTTTTTTTACCTTTATATGAACTTTGGAAAAAGAGGCTAAAATCAAACACTTTAAAAGTCCATAAGTACACTTCTACAAATGATTTTATTTAAAAGGGATTGAATTCTAGGCTTCTAAATCTAAAATACAACACATGGTAAGTTGGTATTTGAAAAATATGTTCTTTTCCTTTATAAAAAACTCTCAAATAAGATTTTGTACACAGGTGTATGTCACAAAAAACATTCTTCAAAAGTCCATAACTACTAAAATTTAAGATGAACTTTAGAAAAATCAAGCACAATCTTCAACATAATAAAGTTACCTATCTATACACAAAATTTTGCATTCAATAAAGTGAGTTAACTATGTCTATTTCATCATTACATACAAGTACCCCCCTGAAAATAGCCCTGTGACACAAAAAGTGAGCCACCCAACCATGCATTCACCCAACACAAGACTACATCAAAACTCTCACTCTCAATTACAATTGATAACAAAGAAACTGTGACCAAAATGAAAGAAAATTGACAAGTTTTTGTCCAAACTGACAACCAGCCCTTGATTCACATATTATTTTGTCAATTTGGACAAGAATTCTGTGTTTTTTTCAATTGTTTGTCAATTTGATGTTTTTGTCAACTCAATGTTCTTTAACCTTTTATTGCTGAAGGGTATGAAAAGCGTCCTCACATAGTTTCAAGTCCAATTCAAAATGTTGTAACTTTTGCATCCAATGTCCAAATTCAATAAAACTTATTGGAAAAGTTTTACTCTCTCTTCTAGTTTATGTGGTAAAATTTTCAGATCATTCCAAAATATACTAATTTCTCGGAAGCCAATCGAAGTTCACAGGTTCAATTTGAGTTTACCAAACTGCATTTGAAGGTTGCAACTTTGGGGGCTTGTATCTCCTTCATCACATGTTCGTTTTCACTAAAAAAAATTTGGATTATGTTTCCCTTTAAGTCTAGTTATTGTGTTAAAATTTTCATGTCAACCTCAGAAGTTATGAGTGACTGAAAAGCATTTTAGTAGGAAGTTCACCTTAGATGTGTTTTTTGCAACTTTTCTTGTTGTTATTTTGAAATTTACAAGCCGTTTTGCAGACACAATGAGTCAATTCAATGGTATTTTCTTTCTCCAATGTATTTGTATACTAGTTTTGAACCACTTTATAGTTTGAAGTTTTTTTCATTTGAGTAGTTTTAGAAATCGAATTTCACCTCCAAATGTGTTTCTAGGAAAATTTCAGCATCTTTTTTCAACACTAAAACATTACAATCTTGCAATCTAAGCGGTCAAATGACTCCAAATTTGACCCACGTCATCTACAACATGTACACTACAAGATTGTATGGTTGAGACTACTTAGCGACATTTACATCTATAACACTTCAAAATCAATGATGTTTTTGAACTCAAATGAACCTTAGGCGATGAGGGGTTAAAAATGTGTTGTGTTCAGACTTTCAAGGCTAAATTAGGCATACTGAACTAACTTATTTCAAAAAGTGATTAACTATGAATACTTGCACAATAAACTAAAGTTTCACCTCCAAAAAGAATTATGCACTTTTAAGTCTTAATGTAAAAGTTATATACAATTTTGCAAAAGAGAATAACTTCTGAATAAGAGAAAAATGGGGAATTTCGTTAAAATGGCGGTATTCCATTAAAATGGTGGTTCAGAGCTCCCAAGTTTGAATGAAATCCGACCGAAAATGGTAGCCGGGGGGATGAAATCCTGCAACAATGATGGGTTCCTGTGATAAAAACACCTTTTCCTCGATTCAATCAAAGTTGGAGGGGTCCAGTTCAGGACGAAATCATATCCATTCCGTGCCTTCTTAGAGTGGGCTACCTGAAAGAAAGTTCCAAAACAACTCTAAGCGCCATTTGTTGTGCGAGGCGTGCATGACTTACAATTTGGGGTGGATCACAAAGAAACATCACATGGCCACTTGGGTGTGGGGCAAAGTGGCCGAGAGGAAAACAATGTGTGGATTTGGATGCGCGGCCATGCACGGGAGAAGAGGGGGCGGTGCAAATGAAAGCACGGCCTCGGTGTAAAGAAGACAGTCTACATTCAATAGTAAGGGTAATTATAGTGGTTTTTGCATAGGGATCCGAACCCGCTTACATCCAACAGTTGGGGTGGATCACACACACACAGAACATTCAATTGGCCACTCGGGTTTTGGGCAAAGTGGCCAAGAAAAAAACAATGTCTGGATCTGCATGCATGGCCATGCACGGGGAGCAGAGGGAAAACAGCTCTAAGCACCATTTGTTGTGCGAGGCGTGGATGACTCTTACAGTTTGTGGGGGATCACAAAGACACATCACATGGCCACTTGGGTTTGGGGCAAAGTGGCCAAGAGGAAAACAAGTCACGGATCTGGATGCGTGGCCATGCACGGGGAGAAGAGGGGCGCAAATGAAAGCGCGGCCTCGGTTTAAAGAAGACAGTCTTTATTGAATAGGGTAATTATAGTGGATTTTGCATAGGGATCCCAACCCGCTTACATCATTTCTAGCTCTCTTCTACAGGAGAAGGTGCAGTCCAAGAAGAAACTATTTACGCCCAACTTTTGGGGACCATGTGCTGCAGGACAAACTCAAAAATGGAGGAAGGTACAATCTGAACTATACCATTCTAAGTTCACGCCGGGACGCACGACTCGTTTTTCATTCGCCGACGCAGAGGGGTGAATCTGCACTCCGCATTCTCAAGTCGCGCCTCCTAAACCGCATGCAACCATCTTTGAGTGAAGGGTCTTGAGCTTCATGAACAAAAGCAAGCGCTTATTGGCCAATCATGTCGTTGGGAAGTCTTTACAGGGCATTCGCAGATTCCCAGACAAATGCTCGTCAATTGCGACATGGACCACTTCCGACGTCGCCTCTTTGCCAAATACATCATGGTTCAACCGGTCGACCGGGAGAGGTAAAAGCAAGAGCACTCACAACCCATCCACGTTCATAGGGGAAGTCAACTTCCTCGTTGGAAGAGGTTGACACATGGTCACCTTTGAAACACAACAGGACCCACCTCGCGAAAAGGGCGTCGCCGGCATACAAGGAACTCATCGACGCAAGGAAGGACGGCGTTGTCATCCATATTTTCTGACAGCAGTTCGAGTGTACCTGGTGGGAGCGATCGCCATCCACCGTCCGTGTCCTAGCATCCGGAGTTTTTGAGGGTGAGAACCAAAAACGGTCGACTTTTCTCGGGAAGTGCACCGGTGTGATGAGGCTGTTGATCAGAATACCTATTGGCTGCTCATAACTCAAGCCGTCCAGCGGATGGGGGGTCGTCCGCATCCAACCTTGCACACTGAGAGTCAAGTTGGATATGAAAGACCCATGTGCATCCACTCGGCGGCTTGAGTTATGAGCAGCCAATAGGTAATCCGATCGACACCTTCACCACACCGATCCACCGTCCCGAGAATAGTAGACCGCATCTCGCACATGCCCACAAAAACCCCGGATGCCGGGAGAAGGAAGGTGGATGGCGGTCGCTCCCACCAGGTACACTCGAACAACTCGAGGAAAATCTGCATGACAACGTTGTCCTTCCTTGCGCCGATGAGCACCTTGTATGCCGGTGATGCCCTACGAAGAAGAGGGCCCTCGATTCCAGTGCCATGAATCCCCTATGCATATTCATGTTCGGACAGAAGATGGGCCGCCGGGCGTCCCTACTTTTGCTCTACACAGTCAACAAGTTCAACCATGAACGAGCCAGCACGATAACAACGCTAGAATGGATCCACACCGCACTTGACAAGCATTTGTCCGCGTGTGTACGAATGCCCTGCAAGGTCCTCACAAGCGACATGAATAGCAAATAAACACCCGTTGGTGTTGGTGAAATGGTGGTCCGCTGACAATCTACAATTTTGCAAACTAGAGGGGCAGTAAGCAACGGGGGGAAGTGGTTGACACCCGGAAACTAGGTCGCCCACTCCACATTCTCAAATTGCGCCTCCAAAACCGCATGCAGACAACTTTGAATGAAGCACTAGAAGAAAACTGTGTTAGAATCCCTGAAAACACGTCACCTTGTTTTCGTGAAGTTCTCGTTTCAAAACGTAGAAAAATGTTTTGACTTCCGCATTTTGCCTGCGTTTTGAAACGGGAACTTAACAAAAACAAGGTGATGTGTTTTCAGGGATTCTAATACAGTTTCTTCTAGTGAAGGGTCTTGAGCTTCATGAACAAAAGCAAGCGCCTATTTGCCAATCATGTCGTCGGGAAGCCTTTACAGGGCATTCGGAGATTCCCGGACAAATGCTCGTCAATTGCGACATGGACCACTTCCGGCGTCGCCTCTTTGCCGAATACATCATGGTTGAACCGGTCGACCGGGAGAGGTAAAAGCAAGAGCACTCACAACCCATCCACGTTCATAGGGGAAGTCAACTTCTTCCTCGAAAGATGGTGACACATGGTCACCCATGAAGCACACCAAGACCCACCTCGCAAACAGGGCGTCACTTGCATTCAAGGAGCTCCTGGGCGCAAGGAAGGACGGCGTTGTGATACACATTCTCCCCAAGTTGTTCGAGTGTACTTGGTAGCAGCGACGGCCATCCACCGTCCACGTCCTAGCATCCGGAGTTTGGGAAGGTGAGAACCAAAAATGGTCGACTTTTCCCGGGAAGTGGATTGGTGTGAAGAGAGTGCCCATCGGAGTACCTATTGGCTGCTCATAACTCAATCCGTCAAGCGGATGTGCCGTCGTCCGAATACCACGGTGCATAGTGAGAGCCAAGTTGGTTTATGACAACACACATGCACTCGACGGCTTGAGTTATGAGCAGTCAATACATACTTCGATGGACACCCTCCCCACACCGATCCACCGCCCCGAGAATAGTAGACCGCATCTGGCACATGTCCACAGAAACCCCGGATGCCGGGAGAAGGACGGTGGATGGACGTTGCTGCTACCAAGTACCTTAGAACAACAGGAGGAGAATGTGCATGACAACATCGTCCTTCCTTGCGCCGAGGAGCTCCTTGAATGCAAGTGACACCCTACGAAGATCAGGGCCATGGATTCTTGTGCCATGAATCCCCTATGCATATTAGTGTTCGGACAGAAGATGGGCCGCTAGCGTCCCTACTTTTTTGCTCTACACCGAGTCAGCAAGTTCAACCATGAACGAGCCAGCACGATAACAACGCCCGAATGGATCCACACCGCACTTGACGGGCATTTGTCCGCGTATCTCCGAATGCCCTGTAAGGTCCTCACAAGCGACATGAATAGCAAATAAACACCTGTTGGTGTTGGTGAAATGGTGGTCCGCTGACAATCTACAGTTTTGCAAACTAGAGGGGGTGTAAGCAACGTGGGGACGTGGTCGACACCCGGAAACTAGATCGCCTTGTTGTTGGAGAGAGACCAAGTATCCTGTACAAAAAGGCCAATGGTCAATTCCGGACTTGGGGGGGCAAAACAGCGCATTCAAAGACCACGTAGGGTACTGATAAGCCCACCTTATGATATACGGAGTCCTCAACCTCATTTACAATCGCACCAGGGTGACGTCCAGGCCTTCCTCCTTTGGGGCCACGAAGCCGAAGCCAGAGCACTCTGAGTCCCACCTTCGTCTGCCTGTGATGAATGTCGAGGCCCCAAGAGAAGGGGTTGGTGGACAAGTATTGTGACACCATTGCCGGGATGGGGACTATTGTGAACAGGGTGCTTATCAGCGCACCTGTTGGCTGCTCAGAACAAGGACCTTCAAGTGGGAGTGGAACATTCATATCCAACAATGCGCAATCATCGAACACATGCTGTTATGCATTTTTCGAGGAATGAGCAGAGCTGGATATCATTGCTCCACTCCCACTTGAGGGCTCGCATTGTGAGCAGCGAACAGGTGCGTCGATACGCCCCCTGTCCACAATAGTCCCCATCCCGACAATGGTAGAGCGGCTGCAGTCAAAGCCCACGGAGACGGAAGGATGTCACGGAGGAGGACGACGCATGACGGTGGCTCTCATAGTGTACCTCGAATGATGACGGAGGGAGGGGTTCATGGCAATGCCTTCCGTCGTTGCCCTTGCCATTCCCGTGAACGCAAGGCGCATCCAATTCCTGTGAACGCAAGGAGAAATGCCTTCCGAGTTCTCCGCGTGCGAGCTGATGATGCTGCCCACGGTTCAGACCGCACGGTCTAAACTGCAGGCGCCGACGCTCCAACCATCGTCGCTTCGTGATGATTCTCCAGCTTGATCAACACCAGCAAGAGTCTATTTGCCGATCACATCGTCGTGAGGTCCTCGCACGGCACTCCGAGGTTCGCAGTCAAATGCTCGTCCATTGCAGTGCGGACCCATGCTGTCGTCATCCCATAGCCGGATGGATCATTGCTGAACCCGCTCTTGTGTTTACGAGAACCCACCCCGTAACAAAGTGCGCCTTGTATTCACGGGACTTCCAGTGCGCAACGACGGGAGGCGTTGGCATGGATGCACTCCTCGCATCGTTCAAGGGCACCGTTATCGAGGGTTGGCACCGAAACTGGTCAACCTTTGCCGGGATGGGGACTTCCGCGAAAAGGTGCCTATCAACGCACCTGTTGTCTGCTCATAACAAGTGCCCTCAAGTGAGAGTTGAACAGTCATATCCAACAATGCGCAATCATCGAACACATGCTCCTATGCATTTTCCGAGGAATGAGCAGAGTTGGATATCATTGCTCCACTCTCACTCGAGGGCTCGCATTGTGAGCAGCCAACAGGTGCGTTGATAGGCCCCATCCACGGCAGTCCCCATCCCGGCAATGGTAGACCGGCTGCGGTCGAAGCCCACGGAGACGCAAGAAGTCGCGGAGGAGGACGACGCAGGCTGGTGGCTCTCCTGGTGTACCTCCAACGATGACGGAGGGAGGGGTTCAGGACAACGCCTCCCGTGGTTGCCCTTGGAAGTCCCGTGAACGCAAGGCGCATCCGCTCCACACAAGAGACGCGTTCAACAATGATCCATCCAGCACGTTGACATCGTTCGAATTGGTCAGCACTACAATGGACGAATATTTTCCGGACCTTCTCAGTGTGCCGTGCAACGACCACCCAAACGATATGATCGGCAAATAGATGCCTACTGGTGTTGGTGAAATGATGTTGCGAGGACCTTTCATCTGCGTGCTACGATGTACAGAAGCCTACTCTACGGGGTCGGGGACTCGTGTTCAAAAAGTGAGAATATTTGTATTAGTGTATCCAATGTGGGAATGAGTATATTGTTGACAAGAATGAACTGAAAATGTCTCTACAATTCTCTAATAAATGAGATGCATCTGTAAATGTCATTTATGTTGTAGCAATGTTCAGCAATGTCAATGTGACCTTCGTAGACGAGTTGAGGATGCTGCCCACGTTTCAGACCGCGCGGTCTGAACCGCAGGCACCGACGTTCCAACCTCCGTCGCCTCGTGATGACACAAGGCGCATCCAATTCCCGTGAGCGCAAGGAGCAATGCCTACCGAGTTCTCCGCAGGCGAGCTGATGATGCTGCCCACGGTTCAGACCGCGCAGTCTGAACTGCAGGCGCCGATGCTCCAACCATCGTCTCTTCGTGATGACTCTCCAGCTTGATCAACACCAGCAAGAGTCTATTCGCCGATCACATCATCGTGAGGTCCTCGCACGGCACTCCGAGGTTCGCGGTCAAATGCTCGTCCACTGTAGTGCGGACCCATGCTGGTGTCGTCCCTTTGCCGGATGGATCATTGCTGAACCCGCTCTTGTAATGAAAAGAGGTAAGGACATGGACACCCCATCCACGGTCACGTCAAGAACGTCCTCTTCACATCCCGGAACCCACCGCCTAGCGGAGTACGTCTTGTGTTCACAAGACTTCCAATGCACAACTAGGGGAGGCGTTGTCATGAACGCCCTCCTCCAACCGTTCAAGGGCACCCCATCCGTGCGACCGTCGTCTCCCTCCGCCACATCCTCGCGTTCTCCGTGGGCTTCGACCGCAGCCGGTCTACCATTGCCGGGATGGGGACTGCCGTGAAAGGTGCATATCAACGCACCTGTTGGCTGCTGATAACAAATGCCTTCAAGTGAGATTGGAACACTCATATCCAACAATGCGCAATCATCGAACACATGCTCCTGTGCATTTTCCGAGGAATGAGCAGAGTTGGATATCATTGCTCCACTCTCACTCGAGGGCATTGTGAGCAGCCAACAAGTGCGTTGATAGGCACCCTGTCCACGGCAGTCCCCATCCCGGCAATGGTAGACCGGCTGCGGTCGAAGCCCACGGAGAACGCGAGGATGTGGCGGAGGGGGACGCATGACGGTGGCTCTCCTGGTGTACCTCCAACGATGGTTGCCCTTGGAAGTCCCGTGAATGCAAGGCGCATCCGCTCCACACAAGAGACGCGTTCAACAACGATCCATCCAGCACGTTCGAATTGGTCAGCACTACAATGGATGAATATTTTCCGGACCTTCTCAAGGTGCCCTACAACGACCACCCACACGATATGATCGGCAAATAGATGCCTACTGGCGTTGGTGAAATGATGTTACGACGAAGGGAACCACGCTCTATGGGATCGGGGACTCATGTTAAAAAAATGCGGGTATTTGTATTAGTCTATCCAATGTGGGAAACAGTATATTGTTGACAAGAATGATGAACTGAAAATGTTTCTAAAATTTTGAAAATGTTTCTAAAATATCTCTAATGAGATGCATCTGTAAATGTCATTTATGTTGTATGGGAAAGTCATCCGTGGCTCACCATGAGTCCACGTTCAGTAATGTTAGTGTGGAGCTATTACTAAAAGCAATGAAGGGTAGACCGGACTTTGGACTTGGAACGCGACTGTGCAGCCTTCCGTCGTAACCTTCGCAGATGAGTTGAGGATGCTGCCCACGGTTCAGACCGTGCGGTCTGAACTGCAGGCGCTGACACTCCAACCTTCGTCGCGTCGGCCACTTGGGGAGGTGACTGCCCGGAGGGATCCTGCACAACGAAGACAATGGTCACGACCGTGCAAACGTGATTGCGATTTTCTGGACGAGCTCCGGAAAGACAAAGTTCAGAGTGGGAAAAGAGGAGCAACGGAGTATTCAATGGACAAACAATTTCACCCCATCCTAGACTACAGCCTAGTGTAGGGCGGGAAAAAATTGTTTCTCCATCAAACTCATCCGTCGTCCCCTGCATACCTCAGTTCATCCCAAGGGAGCAAACAACCCACCTTACCACATACGTACACCGTTGCACCACGCGCTCGTTAGCAGTGATGTCTTCTTATAGGGAAGTCGAGGTCACGTCCTCGCCCGCGTTGCCCGCCTCGCCCGGCGCCTCGCAACTGTCGGAGGAGCCCACTCCTTCCGTCGTCTGGGTCCGCCGTCGCTTCATCCGTCGAGGGCCCCTTCGCGCACTGTCGACGGAGTGCCCGTTGAAAGTGCGAATGCGGCGCAGCCCCTACACACCCATCCATTTCCGCTTGGTGCATCAACCCTTTTCTTTCTTTTGCACCATGTGCTTCGCTCTTCGACAGACGAAATGATCGTTCCCGTCTCTACTATACGTGCCGACGAACTCTGGATACTCCAGCAAGAGAGACCTGTCCTGCAACGCAGCTAACCCGCGCACATTGAGTCTGAAAAAGGGCGTCGTGAGGTTTCCGAAAAACGGATTCCGAGACACGTACTGCGACACGCTAAGACCGGACTCTAGCAGGCCCTTGAGATAGAGTCGCAACGTCCTGTCCAGGGTGGAATCGTGCGGGCTGCCAATGTACGACAACGGGAAGATGGCATTGTGCACGGGATTGAGGATGCTGCTCTCGGGGGAGGAATCGATGAGCAGTGTGTTGCTGCAATTGGCCCTGAACGTGCCGAATTTGAACCTATCTCCATCCCAGACGGCCTTGTGCAGAACCTTGAGCCTCAGCCTCCCCTCGGGATGGTCGGGGAACTGAACGTACGTGTCCTCGTCCACGTCGGTATCCCACTCGGGTTGGTAGGGGTGCGCCGGACAAGGCAACGAGGGGAGGTGTGGAGGGGGCCTACACCTGCACAACCGCCACGATCGTCTCTCCACGATGGAGGTGCAGTCCTCGAGCGTGAGCACGCGCATGGACGAGCGCTCCAAGCTGCGGAAGAGGAAATCGATCATGGGATTGGCCACGACGGCCGGCAGCCTCGTCCACATAGACAAGCGAAACCTCTTCGCCAGGCCTCTGAGGAATTCGCGCACTTCCGGACGACACGAGAGGGAGAACTCGCCGAAGACGTGGCGTTTCGTCGGATCGTAATCGTCCTCCGATGGTGCGCTTGCTGCGGGCGAGCGACCGGATCCGAGGGGCCCGACGTGCTCAACTTGGCATAGCACTCCTTCCAACTCCAAGACAACAAAATAACTGTACAAGGGCAAAGCAACGGGAGGCGGCGGCGCAGGCAACGGCAACGAGGCCTGCGTATGCGAAATCCCTTGTTCAAAGTAGTATTTGAAAATTGAATAAACGGGAGTCCACAATTGAAAATGCGCCCCTCCCCCAAACAGGTATGGGAGGCTTGAACACAGAGACGTGAACCCTTGTCCATTATCATCCTCTTTCTAAACAAGATCCACATCCGATCCCTACAAACTATCTAGGCAAGCGCTACGGAGGCAGTGAGCAGAGGGATGCAAGGAGATCGAGCCTCACCTTTGTTACATCCGGAGTGGTGGCCGCGACGGGAGTGGTGGCACGCCTCGTGGCAGCGCGAGTCTGGACACCCGCGACGATGGGAGACACAACCTGTGCAGCTTGCGGAGGGGGGAGTTCCACCTCAGAGACCGGAGGGGGGACTTCAGCAATGGCGGGAGCCTCCAGTGCCATCGGTGGCGGACAAGGAGGGCAACTCGGTCGACGGAGTACCAGTGCAGACTCTTCGCCCAACCCAAGAGCATGGCCACCTTGAACCGCAAATGCCAATTGCCAAGAGCGTAACTACATTGCCGAAGAGGACTCGGGATAGAAAGCACAATGCACAACACTCTACATTGCACATCACTCAACGCCACGAATTCCCGAAAACACGAATTGCCAAAAAACAAAACCGATATATTACAAATAGAATACAATGTTTGTACAAACTTTACGAACAGTGTTTCACGAACAATCCGAAAATCACGTCTGTACAACTAAAATCGTCACAAGCCTCGCCAAAAGGGCTCCTACATCTATGGGCCTGTCGCTCCATGGACGGTGGACCCGTCGGGACGACCTTCGATCGGCCCGATGTAACACCCTCACATAGCTTCCACACCTGGAAGCGCAATTCAAAAGATGGGGAGCTATGTGGAGGGGTTACCCACCGTGGGAGTTTGGACGTCGTCGGAGGGTGAGTCGACTGGCGCATGCTCCTCGTGCCTCGCAGGGGGCAGCGTTGGAGCGATTGGGGCCTGCAAGGGAGCATACTGTTGGGTCAAGTTAGTGAAGGAGACCTCCATATCTCCCAAGTCGACTTCCAAGTCGTAAGGGTCATCGTCGTGGATGCTCGGACGATGCACTGGCCCAGCGACATGCACAAATGGAAATTGACTGAGGGCTAGGTCATCGAATCAGTCTGGATCGTCAACGACACTCACCGAAATATTTGCAGCCTCTCCTGAACCCAGCTGTCGAAGTCCGGACGCTGCGGTGGCCGTGGCGGCGGAAATCGAATTCGTGGTGGAGACTCCGGAGACGTTGTGGAACTCGCTCACAGGAATGGGAGTCGCAGCCATCGGAGGGGCACTTGTCTGCGCGGCCTGCTTCGCCAGAATCTGCTCCTGTAGTTGCTTGAGCAACAAAGTGTTCGTCTCGCGATCCCTCCTGTACTCCATTTCCTTCTCGGCCTGCAGCCTTCGCTCCTCCGCGAGTTCCTTCTCCTTTTGCGCCTTCTTGGCCTTCCGCTTCACCTTCTTCTCCTCCTCCACCTGCTCCCTCTCCTCCCTCTCCCTCTTGAGCTCTCAATCCTTCTCCCTTAAATCCCTCACGAGGTTGTCGATGGCGTCATTGCGCTTGTCGAGCGCCCCCGAGTGCCTCTGCCTTTCCCGCTCGAGCATCATCTCCACGTACGCGAGGTTGATCCCTGCCTTGACGTCCATGTGGATGGGTTTGGTGTCCATGTCCACCACGGCCGGAGTCCCTCCTGCCTCGGAGGAAGTCCCCGCGTCCGATGTTGTCGCTTCCGCCGCGGCCTTGGCCATCTTGCTGTACTCGTCTCTGATGGTTGCTGCCAAGGCCAGTCGGTTGTCCAAGTCTCCGTCGTCCATCTCGTCCAGATCGATTGGGCTGCTCTTTGTATTCGTGGACTTGAGGGCGAGTTGCCGATACACGGCGCGCGTATGGGCCATGAGCAGAAGCTCACCCGCGCTGGCGGCAGGCAGTTCCGACTCCAGGATGTTGACGCTGACCTGCGCACCGATCAGCTTCATCATGTTCTCATCCCCATTGAGATCGGATGGATCGCGGATGGACCTCAATTCCTGGACAATCGCCTGCGACGCCTGAATCCTACATTCCACGGAGTCATCACTGGGATTCGCGGGAGAGGCGGCGAGGTCGGTCCTCACACTCGCCACCTCCGCCTGCCTGGCCGAAGACAGTAGTCTCTGCAATGCAGCCAAATCAGCCTGCAGGTCCTGAATGAGCATTCTCGGGGGAGGGGGCGGAAGAGACTCCTCCGCAGGAGTGGACACCTCTATTGCAGCCGCTTGCGGTCGGGGAGTGGGAACGCGGAAGACATGTGGCCGTGTTTCAGACCGCGCGGTCAGAACTGGAGCGCGGCGATCCTCGGAAGATTGGGTGACGGGATCCGACTGCAGGGCCGGATCTTCAGGTCGGGGGGAAGCAAAGGGAGTGCGAGGAGATGGAGGTGGAGGTGGAGGGGACAGTAGTCGGTTTGCGGAGGGAGAGGGGGGGTTGGAGGGAGAGAGAGGAGTGTGCGGGTGCATATCAAACCGCGCGGTCTGATTCCTGCGCGGAGGCGCACTCGAGCTCCGCGGGGAGGCTGGCGTCGAATCAGACCGCGCGGTCTGATCCGTCTCCCTCTGGACAGAGTGGACGCCGGACACCGAGGCATCTCCGTGGTCTGAAACATCGTCGCCTTCGCCGTCTCGCCCTCCCGCGCGGTCGACGTCTTCATCTTTGTCCTTGTCCTCGTCGTCCTCGTCCTTCTCCTTCTCCACTTCCGAGTCGGAGTCGCTTCCATCGCGGAGGTTGAGGGCGCCCTCTTGCGATTCCTCCTTGCCCTCTCTTTCATCATCCGAAGACTCGCTCTCCACGGGGTCGGGGTCCTGGAGCCTCCGTGTCTGAGACTTGGGGTCGTAGATGAAGTCGAGGGTGTGCGGCTGCGGCACCAAGATGTCGGGCCACATCTGTGTACCGATTCGAGCGTGCACGCTCTGGCGCAGGAGGCACTTATCGGTGGGGCGCACGAAGGAGACGGAGCTCCGACACAACATCTGTAGTGCCAAACAAGGCACACGGCATGAATTCTCCGAATGACGCATTCAGACGGTCAAATGAGCTCTACATTGGAAGTGAGAAAGGGAAGGAGTGGAGAGCTTACCGAGCACGCGGAGACGGGCTTGGATCCCGCAAAGACGAGCATGACCGTTCCTTGGTCCCTGCAGAACTTGTCGATGAAGCGGAGGTACACTTCGTACCGCAGTTCGCGATTCGTCAAGATCTAGGGGTTATCGTGGCGACAGAGCTCCCGGGTCTTGTACCTGACGTCATCCGTCGCTAGAGGCTTATCCTCGGCAGCCGAGAGTCGGGGAATCGATTCCCCGACATTGACGAGTGGGGAGTTCGTGAAATGCTTCGTGGTCCGCTGAATGTACATGACCCTGTCCTTCCCCCTAGTGTAATAGTTCGGCTCGCCCTTGGAATACACGTACGTCGCGATGCGCCGAGTGTTATGCTCGGGGAAGAATTTCTCGAGCACCTGTTCCACTCCCACCACCCTCTCGGCGCCCATGATGAGCATCCACGTGTGGACCCCCTTGGCCATGGTATTTTGGGAGACCCGCGAGACTTGTTTGATGATTTTCTCGTACGTGTAGTGAATCTCCATATTCCCGACCGCTGGGAACAGGCGGAAATCCATAATCTCCACCTCGCAGAAGCGAATGCTGGCGGGTCCGTCCACGTATTCCACCCATTCGCGCTTCTGCTTCACGTAGACAAAGGGATCGAACACCCTCCTCATGCGATCCCACCGGCAGACCGTGGCCCGCGCACACCTCTTGACGGTGTTGCAGCGTTCGTTGTTGGTGAGCAGTCGCTGGATCATGGCGACGACGTCCGAGGGAGCAACCATCGTTTTCTTCCCCGAGCCACATTGGTGCCTGAGCCACTTCTGCCCAATGTGCATGGCGGCCCACATGTTGTGCCCCGGAATGCACAGCAGCGCCTTGAACTCCCGCCAGGCTTTAGGGACGACCTCCCCCTGGGAAATCACCTCCTTGGCCTTGTCGATGCCCAGGACGTCGGCCTTCTCCTTCATCTCGAAGATGAGCACGGCCTTGTGCTTCTTGTTGGTGCACCACTGGGCGAAGGGAATGGCCGCCGTCCAACTGGTCGGCCTCTTCAGGTAGACTTTGGGCGGCGTCTCCAAGATTCTGCTCGCGAGCTCGCCTACAGCGGCGTCATCCATCCCCAGAAGGTTCTTCATCTGGTTGTGATTGATCGCCGTGAACTTGTAGATCTTGGAGCCCCCCTTCCCGTCCGGAATTTGGTTGAACGGGACGCCGGTGTCAATGTCGTGCAGCGCCCCGGACTCGTGCTTCTGGAAGACCTCTTGCCAACTGGTCCAGGTCGCATTCGAGGCCATGATGATCTTCCGGTCGCCCATCTTGTCGAAGTCCCAGGTCCTCCCCCCCCCGTTTCGGTGCTTGGCGCTCCCCACCACCTCGAAGCTTTGGTGCGCCTTCCCTTTGAAATCCTGGACACACATCGGCGCGGTGAGTATGTGTCGTGATCTGACCGCACGGTCTAAACTGTCCCCGAACAATCCACGACACCAAGTGGCGTCGAGGTCTGAATATTGTGGGATCAGACCGCGCGGTCCGAAGTGACCATGAATCAGAAAGGTGACGAGCCTAACGAGGACAATGGGAGCCTACCGATATGGAATGGGACGGAATTGCATCACTGGGATTCAGACTGCGCGGTCTGAAATGCGTAGGGAAGTCGTACGTACCTCATAGACCTTCGGGTCCTCCCCTTCAATGATGACCTTCGTGTTCTTCCGATGTTGCGTAGGCTTGCCCGCGTTTTCCCAGAGGTGGCGAACATGCATGAGTGTTGCCGGCAGGGACGACAGGTACGGGCCCGCGACGTTTCTGTCGTTGCACTTGGAGGACAACGCGTGGAAGTGGTCCTTGTTCTGGGACCACACGATTTCGCACGTCCACCTGTGCATTTTGGCGACGACCTTCTCATCGTCAACGGTAGTGTTCCCGAAGATGATGTCCTTGGCGGCCATCCAGGTGTGCTGCCCGTTGATGATGAGTAGCAGCCGCGCCTTCCAGCAATCCGCCCAGCATGTCGGTCTGGTGCGCGTGTCCGGCATGACGGTGAGGATTTGCTTGGCGTAGTTCACCTTCACCATCCTGTCCAGGACTGCCAAGACGCCGTCATTCTCGAGGGGCCTCACGATGATTCCCGACTCCTCTTGGGCATTCACCATGTCGGCCACGTCCAACTCGAAGTACTGTCCCCGACCGAATATGTACATGTACGAGGACAGTTCCTTGAACACCTTGTTGGCCGCCGCTTCGGCCTTGAGGCGCGTCCGCGTTTCCAACTCGACGCTGCGTCGCGGATTGCGCTTGTACTCCGCGGGCACGGACACGCTAGCCGGGACGGCGTCGGCATCGAAGGGCAGGGTTCGTGGATTCTTGGTCCACTTCCCGTTCACCTTCTTGATCGCAATCTTCTGCGCCTCTTCCTCGGACACCTCTGCCGGTTCCGTGTTGGCCTTGTAGGTCGATGAGCTGGGGGTGCCATGCGATTCCTCGGCCACGCGTCTCGTCCGGACCCAGCGCCCCGCATCTTCTTCCGAGGATGCTTGCGTCGCCACGGGCGGGCCCGCTGACTTCCGTTTCACGGCCTTCTGTTTAGACTGAGAAGTCGGCGCTGTGGTGGCTCGGGCCGCCGACTGAGTCGCCTGTGGCGGTCGTTGGATGGGTCCACACGCCGGTGGGAGTGGGTCGGTACGCTCGGACGCTCCAGCAAGGGCCGACGCAGGGGGGGGCCGGCTGCGCGTTCCCGCTCCCGACGCCTTGGCGACATTCTTGGCGGACCCCTCTGGCGAAGCCATTGGTCGACTTCCTTCACCCTGGCAGACGTTCAAGGGTGACACACTCAGTGATTTGTTGTGAATGGCAAACGCTTTGGCGACGTACGAGTTGGCTACCTTTCCGGTCTCGTGGAAGTCACTAGAGACGGCTTCGTAGTGCAATTGGGTTTCGGCCATCAAGAGTTGATATGCACGAGGGACGGACGCGTAATTCTTCATGAGGCGTTTGCTACAGAAGGTCATCTCATTTTCTACACGGATGGCGATGACTCCGAATGCATTATTACTGGCATTGACCACGTCGACGAGAATGGCCTCCCTCATCACATGGACATTCACGAGTACCAAAGTGGAGAAGGATTTCCATCGGGGATCCCCCGTCTTCATGAATCCCAACTCTAGATTGAAGATGGGGGAGCCCATCAGGAAATTTGGTTCGATCGTCCACAATGACTTGGACGCGACGAACTCTAAGGGGAATTTCTTTTCGATGTGCAGCTTCTAGGACTCGTGGATTCGGTCAGGCGAGATGGGCCTCAAGTAGCCCGCAAGCGGCAGACTACTCTCCAGGAATGACTCCATGCCACTGTCCACAAGCAGTACTTCAAATCAGACCGCGCGGTCTAAATTGGACGACTCAAGAGATTGCTACACGCCCAGCATGCAGTGGTCATGCGATGCACTAACGAGTTGAGGATTCATTTCCTACGGTCGTTGACGATCTATTGCATTCTAGCGTACTTCTGATAGGACGATACTCCTTCATGCTATGCTGAGTCCATGGCGTGGTTTTGACCGCGCGGTATAAACCAGGGACACGATTCATAGCCTAGACAGACCAGGCTAGCATGACGGTATTTCTACAATGACTGCTGCTCGAGGTTTTGACCGCGCGGTCTAAAACGCCTTCCCATTCTAATCGGCTGATGACGATGCCGCTCGCTACGGGACCCTGCGAACGACATTATTTTCGTCTAGCCCATCACCTGGAACCGTCCGTTTAGTAAATCGGACCGCGCGGTCTGATCCTGTCATTCCTTAGTCTACCACGTATGCGGCGAGAATTAACAGATACTGATCGCAGGGTCGACAACCATTACTTCTGTTATCTTGGGCAGGGATTGGCGTAGGTCCTTTATTCGTCATCCGTCGAGGATTTGACCGCGCGGTCTGATTTACTCCTGTGGAGGCTCTGCACAATGCTACCAGCCATCGTGGCGTCTAGTTCCTTTTACTCTTTATCCAATCCCTCATGAATCGATCCTACAATACTAAAAGTATTAGGTTTTGACCACGCTGTGTGATCCATGTGTATTGCTCATTCATGGTGCGTGATTAGATGAACATGCAGAGGCCCTCTATTCGTGATGCATCTTTGGATATGGTTTAGACCGCGCGGTCTGAATCTGCCAACATTCGGTTATTACTTAGACGTGCCCACTGATATAGTGCACCCCCCCGGCTGGGTTACTAGTTGGCATACAATGGGTCTAAATTATTGGAGGCGTCGACAATGGATCAGTCATGACAACACTACATAAAAGCATTTACCACTGAGGATATCTTCTGGCCGCTCAGTCTGGTCGGTCCGTTCCCATCTATTTTATGGCCGGGGGACCAGTTTAGACCGCGCGGTCTGAACCATTATCTAGAGAAACGTGGACGAATTGGATCAGTAATTCGTCCTTGACATTCTGTAGACGTTTTGTCACTTTTGACCGCACGGTCTGATCCTATATCTAGAATATCGTGACATAATTTGATCAGCAGTCCGTCCAGAACATTTCAGGAGAGGTGCATCACTTCAGACCGAGCGGTCTGAACTTGTATATATACTAACTTGACAAAGTCGATCTCCAATTAGTCCAGGTCATTTTGGGGACTGTTCATTACTTCAGACCGCGCGGTCTGAAACTACTTCAACTTGATTGATATGAAGTTGGATACGTCTAGAATTCGTCCGACATTTAGAGGAAATTGCATCAAGAATTCACTTCAGACCGCGCGGTCTGAAAGTATTTTACCTAATGTTCTCAGAAATTTCTACGTCGACAACTCCGGGACATTTCAGGGACGCCGGAACACTTCAGACCGCGCGGTCTGAAACATGGCTGGGGCCACACACTGCGCGGTTATAGGGGCCTCTTCTAAATTTCCGCAACATTCACGACTGAGAATAGATTTTGCAGACAACTTACCTCAATTGTGCAGCTCGGAGTGCTGTGGAAGCACGATGGCAGATGGAACTTGAATGTCGTGACTCCAATGAAAGTAGCAACACGACAATGTTCAAATGCCACTGATCGCCAATGATACCAGATTCTCAGCAATTCGATGACGCCAATTATACTGAAATCCAATGAAAGCAAATTCTCAGTGCCTCGATGACGCCAACGACAGCAGATTCAATCTTAACAATTCGCCAATGGAACGAACAAACATATGAATGCAATCACGAAAACACAAACACTGCAATCACTAGAGCACAAATGCAATCACTACAGTACAAAGACTGCAATCACTAGAGCACAAACCCATACAATGCCTACCATGTTACGTGATAGAATACTATACTTCTATGAAAACAGTGCAAGAAATTCTGGAACGATTGGGTCTACTTCTACGTTACCAGTCACAAGAAGATCAGCCACGCACAACCATGAGAGAAACAAGCGAAAAGAGTTCAGAAGCATACCTACGCAGCTCCAACAGAAAGACAACGCTCCAACGGGAAAACAACGCTGCAGCACGAAAACACCACTCCAGCACGAAAACACCGCTCCAGAAAGCCGAACGCGACGCCGATCAGTGAAATCAAACTCCTCCACGGCATACAAAACCAACGTCGCAAATGACGAGCGAGGAAGATGGAGGAAGGAGGAACAACAAAAACGCTAAACAACAACAACAAAAACGCACACAAAAAGGAGTAACAGCGACAACAATTGACGAAAAGCGGAGCAACAGCAAGGAACGCGAAAAACAGGAAAGAGTGCAGCGAAACCTTGGCCCACAGAAAAGATGACCAACCGAACCTCCCAATACCGAACCTAACCCGAACTTGCATCGAGCCGCCAAGTTGGTACGGAGCTCCTCCGAACCTGCACGCACCTCACGAAGCACACCCGAGCCTCCCACGAACCTGCGCACACCACACAAAGCTGCCCCAAAGAAATCATGATTAAGCATCAGTTTAGGGTTAAAAGAATGAGACTTAAAAGCAAGCTTAAAAGGGACCAGTGAAGGGCAGCTCTGCCTTTTTCCATACGCATCCGTGGAAAGAAATAAAAAATGGAGTTGTTCACAAAAAGAAAAATACATGTGCAACCTAACACAAGTAGTTTCGTATTTTTCTAAGCGTTTTTGAATTACTTATAAATTAGCAAAGATAGAAGATATAAGCACGTATTCATAGACATAGGTCTCCCAAAATACGTCCACTTGCAACTTGTACAGAAATGTGAGGAAATCTAAGACAATGATTCACTCTTGCAATACAAAAATAATTTTTCCTCCAGGCGATGAATTCAATTGATAAAGCTCAGTGCTTCGTTGAAGAATCACCCCATCTCTATTTTGCACTTAAAAATAGGGGTGGTTTGAAGAAGAGGGGTGCTCTTAGAACACACATTGTCGACCTTAAATCAACCCTAGTTTTTTCAATCAATTCACCCAAAAGCCCTTTTTCCTAAATTCTTGGAAGTTGTACAATATTGAACAAGCTCTAGGATATTTGAGGCACGTTTCTATGAATCCTCAATCCTAGAAAATAAAGATTTGGGATGGGCATGGAAAAAAATTAGGAACATCAAAATCATAATCAATCATTTCCAAAATTGGATTTCGAATGCTAAAATGAACTTCCAAAATATTTGGATCATTTGCACTTGGCACTCATGGACAAACATGAAAGGGACTGGCAACATACTCAAAATAGGCCATATGTACATTAACTCTTATTCAAATCTCACAACTCACATGCACTCGTGCACTGCCTACAAATTAAATCAACAATTACAACATGTATATTATGCTTAGTTATGGAAGGGGGAAGAATTTGCTTAATTGGAGAGGATTAGGAGTTCTACTTATTCTTAATCAATCATTTAAAATGTACTTCAGAAGATCGAGGTATTTACCAACTCACACGGGAAATCTTCAACCAAAATACAAAAAATACAAAAGGCATAAGGGTTGTGCTTTGTAACCTCATAAATGTCCACAATAAACTTATGCATCGGTATTTATGTAGCATAAATTGTAAAGGGTCATTTAAGTCATTGATTTTTGAGAATTAAGGAAAGCAACTCAAACTCCAACAAGGCTCTAGAAGCAAACATGATTTAGAGGTACATTTCAATGTACCCATTTTAGAAGGGGTTTTGTTTTGATGACCATTTTTTGTGAACTTCAATAATTTGTAACTAATTTTACAAAGCTTGAAAAAATAGGAAGTGACTTCGGTTAGATGTCTATTCTACTTGTCTGTTGAGGGAAATTTACTACAAAATATTTAAAAATGTTTCACTTCCCAAATTTCAATTTTAGCCTTGAATTGGTTGATTTGTGAACCTCCTACCTCATTTATAGCAATTTGTACCGTTGGATGAGTTTCATATTTTGTTAGGTTGAAGAATCTCCCTTATGGAAACACCTTGTACGGTTTGATATAAGACTGCATCTTTGCAATGGACACAAAATTCAGTTTCTAGAAAATCTAGGCCCGCCCCTCAAATCAACCACGGTCACTAAAGGGTTAACTTCCTTAGTGACCAAAACGTGGTCACTTTGATTTCTAAAGTACTTATTCAATTATTCGCAATATTCAAATGATATGGCACTTCTAGGGATCCTTCGGAGAATCAAATTCATTTTTTTTAAATCAAGAGATTTTCCAATACCCTATTTGATATATAATCCTATTTCAAGAATGAAATGTAGGCTAAAGTAGACATTTGAATCATATTTGATATTTGATATTAATTTCTTCACTTAGTCTATCTTTTGAAGATGGAACAATAATTTCAAATCGTCACAGACTTAGACTCTTACATTAACAAATTCTACACACAATGAGATTCCATCATAGAAAAGAAAAAATTGCAATTTATATCACACCTTGACGATTTGAAAAATGGATCTATACTAACTAAGACCTTATAGGGGTTCATGTTAGTAGCTCAAATATTATTGACACCTAGGAATTTTGAATATTGTGCTTTTAAGTGAACGCTAAACAATTGATTTATAACCATGATATTTTAAATAGCACATACAACAATAAACCAAAAAATTTCTTTCAAATTTTGAACAAGCTCAGTTATACGCTCATTAAGACAAACGTACAAATACCTTCCATCAGCCCTAAGAAGATCCATGCTACTACAAAATAGTGACCAACAAAAATGAAATTTGCTTCACCTAAGCTATTTCTACATATAATGAATTATTTGTTATGAACAAATTTTTGTTTCGAAAATCTAAACAAGTCTACAGACTTACAAATCAAGACGGAAGTATTGATATCCTTTCATTGACTTGGAGAAGATCCATGATGCTATAAGACAATGTTCAACTAAAATAAAATTCAATGTGATAAAGATCATTAGATATAAAAATAATTATTATCAACCATGTTTTTTTTCTAAAATCGAAACAAGTCTAACAACAATGCATTAAGAGAAAATTATTAGTACCCTCCCATCAACCATTCAATCCTAAGAGGACCCTTGTTGCTATAAGATCGTAATCAATCATTATTCTATATGAACTTATTTCCATCTCCATTCATCTTTCACATCAATTGAGTTCATGATTGTTATAATTTCTACTTCTAATATTTTAAGAAACATTGGAAATTTTGATTTTCATTTGAATTCTACAAAACCACGGTAATAGGTTCACGGCAATAGGTCTATAGTAATAGATACGATAATCCACTAAAAATAGAAGATTTTGATCAAAAATTTCAGATGGATTTTTATTTTTAGCAATATTCTTAATTTTTTAGTACTTCTTTAAATTTTTGAACTTAACGCTCGTAGAATCTTGCTCACCGCTTGAAATCTCATCATGCTCGCAGGCTCACAAACTAGCACCGCTGACTTTGGCAATTTTTTCAATTTCGACCGGGTAGTCTAAAATGTTCAAATGTCCTAGATTCGCACCTAGATTTCTTAGAACTTCATCATTTTTAAATGTCTGAAATCTACATGAGTCATAGATGGCACTTCTGTAGTTCAAAATACACCGCTTGAAATCTATAGAGATCCTAGATTTCTGAAATCTATATAAATTCAAGATTGTTGAAATCTATACCTGTCCTAGATGTCACTTTTGTGGTTCGAACTAGGTACTTTGAAAATGGTACACAAAATATGGATAATATGTATAGCATTAAAAAAATGGTATGTGCAAAAATTCAGACCTAAATTTTTTATTCTCTAAGAGTTATGCATGGTCAAAGAGGGTTGAAAAATGCAAGAATTTATTTACGACTGAGAATTTAAAAATAGTAGAATAACTATAAAAAAAAGCCTTAAAAAGTACTCAACATCTGAAACTACCACATGTACCTTCATTTCAAGTTTCATAGAAGATGGACACACGATGCAAAAGTTATGAGCAAAAAACCAGCTATCTAAGGTCAAGGGGACCAAAAAAACGTGAAGTGTTTCTTGCAATCACCCTATATCAAAAATCTTGTTCATTTTGCTTCTAATTATGTGAAAATGAAACAATTGATTCATAACCATGACATTTCGAATAGCATATATACTACCAAAAAAAAAAAAGAAATAGGTACACCTAAGGTCAATCACTCAATGATCAAACTCAATTGTCATTTACAAAATCATGGCTTTTTAAATGATTCTCACACATATGAACTTGATCATGTATCTCATAGCAAGATGTCTCATCCGATGCTTTTTAAATGCAAGTTTCTTGCTCACCTTTGTGTGTGAAGTTCAGAGCTTACTGTACCTTCTCTAAAGTTCACTCACAACTTGAGAAACTGAGTGTTATATTTCAGACTTATGAAGTTGAAGTTTTCCCGGAGTTGCAAGTGAACTCCAGCATTATCTAACTTGGATTATTTACAAATTCGATGTAACATGACTGTTCCAATACTACAAAATGATTGAGAGTTTCACTCTATGATGAGTTCCATGGAAACGAGATATAACAAAGAAGCATAATTATATGAAATATACAACATAAAATGTGTTGAATTTCCAATGAAAAAGTAGACATTTATTCTATGAGATATCCTAGTAAGTGGAAAATATAGATGTAGAGCATTTGCGGCCCGCCCAACTATGGCTTGAGAAGATCGGTGCTAATATGCTCACATTTGTTGAAGTTGCCATTTCTTTGTATTTGTATATAATTAGACCAATTCATTGAGAGGCTTGTTGAAACACACCATCTGTAAGTCCAATACTATTGCTGAAGAAAAGGTAGAATTATTTGAAAATTCTAAAGCTTAAAGAAACTCAGGATTCAACATTGCTGAATGAATGACTGTGTGTAGTTAGAGGCTTGTTTTTTTGGATCATTCGGAGGCAACCCATTCTAAGTATTGAAATATGAGAGCCACCCCCCCTAGGTAGTTGAAACCCCGGATGCAAATATAGACCACCATAACAAATCTTATATTCATAAAGTCCCAAAATAACTGACATTGGAAGGATCTGGATTGGAAGCCAGAAGTGAAAAACCAAGCAGTATAGATGATTGCCATGAGTAGGAATTCACAGCATACATCTTTCGTTCTAGGAAAACAAGAGACTACGAATGGAATATGAAGCAATATAACAAGGGCAATGTCTTTTTTCTATAAAACCTGTTCCCCATGCAATGCTACTCAGCAAGAGCTGATTCCTCATAGATATAGTGAGCCGGCAAAAAAGTGCGATCAGCGGTTGCGACGTCAAGCCCCGCGAGGTTGAGGCGAGAGGTTTGCCAGATTCACTTGTGCTTGATTCAGCCGAGCCCGCACTTGCTCAAAAATATCTAGGTCGACATGAACGGCTTGCGACTCTCTGTGGAGATGTTCGGTTCCGTGCTCATCATCCTGAGAGAGTAGTGGTGGAAACACGTATTCCAATGAGTCAATATTGGTATCACGTACTTGGCAATTGAACCTTGATGAATTTAGAACATTCGTTTACCAACTTAACCGACATCATTGCATATCATGGATGACTTCTTCCCAAGTGGGTGAAGATTGTTGTGTCCCTTCCGAAGTTTGACATGGATTTGAGAGTGGAGTCCCTTCGATGACAAGGTAGCATTGGACATATTAATCTTTGTCTATCTCCTAGTAGATGCTATTCGTAGGTAGGGACGAGCGTTTACTACTAACCTGAATGAGTTGTAGTAATAAGGAACCATTCTCGGAGGTTGATAGCTTGTTGGCATCGTCGAATTCTTCCATGAGAGCTCTGTATGTCACGCCGCAGCCCCCAGTTGAGCATGATTAGGACGAAAGAAATTGTGAAGTGAAGAACATGATTGCATGGTACAAATCCACTGTACTATTTGTTGCTCCAAATGGGGTCTGACATGATTGACATGGAGTGGTCACCTGAGGTTCTTGCAGTCCTTGCCATGGCGGATGTGGACATACTCCTCCATCATGACCCACACATCCCGAATCGCTGCATCAAATAGTGCACCCCATGCCACTTCCATTGTGTTTTGCAACGCACACATAACTTGACCTACAGAAAGGAAGCCATCAATGTTGTCCGAAGTGGTATTCACGAGCGCGCCATTTAAAAAATAAATGATTTGAATTGAATGCAGCATACAAATGCACGAAGCCGAACATGGTCCATATAGCACTCACCCATCTTGCTGTCTTGGAACAGCCCCTTGGATGTATCACAGTGAGAATAATGGGCAAAGCAGTACAGTTTGTATCCTTGCCAGAAATCTTGAGCTCTGTTTGGGAAATCATTCCAATTGGAATTCGCAAAGATTGATGTCAGCAGTAATGGTCATTTCCAGAATACATGGGCAAGCACACAAGCATCAGATTCTACTTTAATTTCGTGAAAATGGCGGGTTTTTGTGGACCATTTCCGAAGACCGCATTTCGAAGTGTCCGGCTTCCTGAGTGAGTTGTACCGAGTTCAGACCGCGCGGTCTGAACTGTGGAGGTTCCGTCATTGAAATTTTCTGATGTTGGACAGTTTTCTCAAATCTTCGACAGTTGGCGTGAAGCGACGAAGGGAAGGTCACTATCGTCATGGAATTCCGCAGTCTCGGACTCCAGACCGCGCGGTCTGAAGTCCGTGAGTCCCGTTCGTGTCAATTTTAGTTTTCGGACTTCTAGGAAGCATGTCATCTCGTTTTCCTAAATCTAGGACTATGGGAGAATCGTAAAAGTGACTGACAGGCCCTACAGCGTCTTGGATTTCCTAGGTCGTGGACTTCGACGAACTTCAGACCGCGCGGTCTGAAGTGTGACAGTCCCGTCCGTGTGAATTGTAACTTTCTTCCATCCACTTGTGATCCAGTTTTCCGAAATCTAGGACAGTTGTGGATTTCGGACCGCGCGGTCTGATCTGCAGAAACTTGTAGATTTGCGAAACCTGGTTGCTAAACCTCGCCAATCGAATGGGATTATCATAATGGCCGTGATGGCTTTCAATGAACACAATGCTCGGAAAGCAACAACTTGAAGTCAGTTCAACGTACCCGAAGTTTTGATGGTCAAGTATAGTTTTGAGGTTGTGGGAGCACTTGCTGAAACGTGAGTCTGCCATTGAGCCTCGTCGAATGTGCACCTACCCCCAAATCCAAGAAACTTGTATGCTTTAGTTGTGCAATTTGGAGCCAAGGGAGGTACCTTTTGAATCCCACTTCGGAAATGACAAGCATTGCAAGTCAGTAGGGAGCGGAGCCGTGATCCATTGACATCTACAAAGTTCAAAGTTCAAAGTTTAACGAAATTGACCATACAGTCACGTAGTTACTAAGCGGCGAGTGAAACATGAAGTGTATTATTTATTTCCTACAATAGGCTCCATGAAAGCGCGTACTAGGAGAAAGCATTCTCTCTTTGCGCAGTCTGTGACTCCTATAATTCCTAAACCGAAAACATGTTCTCTATGACATCATGCAGTGGATGGAAATAGAACTCTTGAGACTTGCATGCATTTGCGTGTCATCTACACTGAAATGAATCCATTGACAATGTCCATTTCTTGAGTTGATCGGTTTTGACTGGCGCAATCCCAAGAAAGCAAGAATGGAAACAATTGAAATATGTTTTACCTTGTGAAGAGTGTCGCGAAACTGCCCTCCTCTTCCGCGTTTGGATGTTCGCCTTCTTTCCACCGTCCCCCGTGCTTAAGTTTGTGCCGCCTTCTTCCCACCCGGCCGTCCACCTCCCTTGTGTCGATGTTGCGAAATGCAGCGCAAGTTGAAATGAACGCCGCTACCTTGTTGCGCCCAACTACTTTGGACGCCGCCTTGAAGTTCGCCCGAGAATCCCAGGTGAAGTATCCTCGAAGGTACAAGGCTTGCATCCGTTTGCAATGCGCCGCCACTTACACGAGTTTCCCTTAAACTATATTAAATGGGAGAGTATCACACGAGTTTTCTGTAGATGACCCTACTGTACGTCCCATGATTCTCTTGTATTTGTTGCTTCCCTCCTATTTTGAAGCCCGAGCCATTGACAGAGCTTGATGGACAAATGAATGTGTTGTACTATTAGTAATTCTTGTTCCATCCCACTTTGACTAATTCCTGACTTTCAACGACATTTTCTTTGAAATGAAATTGAATGCATTGCATTGCCTTTGGTTTCGTGTTTTTTCAATAATTTACATGAAATCAAATTATTGTTCCCCTTGGAGCTTCCAAAGGTATCATTCCCTTTCTATTTGAGTTCGTAATTCTGATTCGTGATTATTCAATGACATGTAGAGTGCCTATTAGATTGAATTTCAGTACACCTTCACCTCGTTCGATTTCCGCGAGGTCCGTGACTTTCACATTTGAGACCGCGGGGTCTGAAATGCAAACCTATCGATATGAAAGGACACTTCGAGGTCAGGCAGAAGGCCTCGTTTGGAGGATGACAAATTTCTATGACTGGATTCCTGTGAAGACGTCCAGTCCCTGTCGTGCAGGAATTTCTCAAGTTCTGCCGTTTTCACAGTTCAGACCGCGCGGTCTGAACTGTGAATGTTCACTTTCTGGTTTTGTGAGCATGTTTTTGGGAAATGACTTTCGTGACTGAGTTCTGAATGCAGTTGTTCCAATATCCCAGTGGACATTGTTCGAACCAGGTCCCCGTTGGGGTTCACATAGTTCAAATCCAATTTAGAACAAGTCTATGCATGGTCGGGTTCAATTCTCCCTTTAATTGTGATTCTTCTTTAATTTTTCGTGCCCGATCCAGTTTTGAATGCCTCGGAAATGAAGCAAATCGGAATAGGATTATTCTATTTTATCCCCCTCTTCCCTCCATTCGACAATTCAGAACTAATACTCCCAAACTGAAATTGAAATTAGAGTATAAAGTGTGGTCACAATATATATGATGTATATGTCAATGTTTGTGCACATGTTTATTTTTTCATAATGTGAACTTTGTTCTTCTTGTGTTATTTGATTTGCTTATCACCAAGTGACATCTTTTCTTATCATTCGGAAATTCCGAATTCTACGTCATCACCTACCTGCAGCATACTTAGGTGGAAAAAGATACACAACGAACGGGCTTCCAAGTGGGCCCCACGGGCTTTTATGTGCTGGCCGCCGAGCGCATTAAATGAAGGAAGTCTAGCACTCTAGGTCGCCGGCTTCGTCTGCCGCATGTCTCCCTCCCGTCGCCATTCTCCCGCGGGCTCCGTCGCTGCATGTCTTCCTCCCGTCGTCGTTCTCGCGTGAGCTCCGTAGACACGCGTTTGGGGCGAATTTTGGATCGCTGCGCTGCCGCTCGTCGGCGCCTTGAGTCGGAAGATCACGTCGGACCGCCTCCCTTTCAGGTACGAAGACGTCTCCGTGTTTGATTTCGCTTCCTAGTCGGAGAATGTAGGGTTCGTTCCTTTGCGTAGTGTGACTTGCGTGGTCGGAATGGAAGGCTCGGCCTCATCGAATCCTACTGATTTCGGATGAGATGGATGCAAAGGTGTTTTCCGAATTCAAATCAAGTACTTGCAATTTCATGGATGTTTGATCTGCTGTCATTGCCAAATGAATGCTCGATTTCATTCCATTCAATGTTATATTGTCCATTGCAAATGTAAGTCATTCTCCGCGTGCATGCATTTAATTTGTGGCTTACCTCATTCAGTTTCGGGTGTATCCCGATTTCAAGAATTGTGATCAGTTGTTCAATTATGCTCACTAGGTCCATTTTGCGAGAATGGCGGCAAGCTTGTCATTTATCCGGAATGTAGTGTTATTTTCTCGCGAATTCAGTGCCATTTTAATGGAATGCGGTGCCATTACATTGGAATACCGGCATTGCAACTAGGAATACCATTCTGGATTTCTAGAGTATCAATTGTGTTTGGCTGTCATTGTTATATTATCCACTCTTCCCCTGTGGAATTGCCTTTCGATTGGTTGGCATTCTGGACAACAGTTCATCGTCATTTGTGTTACCTCCCTGACTGCACATTAGTTACCTAGATGCTCCGTTTTATTAGGTACGTCTGTACACCGACTTGTTCACGTTGCACGGTGTGAACACATTGAGGTTGGAAGTCACCTTACGAGTGAGGCCTTTTTGTTTTTGACCGCGCGGTCTGAAACGTTTTGAGACGGAGGATTTGATATCCGGATACTTCACCCCCACTCATTCCAGACCGCGCGGTCTGAAATGTTTTTTGACCGTATTCAGAGATCCGACAACGGAAAGTCCATTTTGGAGATCCATCGGATTTCACATTTCAGACCGCGCGGTCTGAAATGTTTGATGCCTCACCTCGTGTTTCAACATCGGATTTTCATTTATGTCCAAGCGATGACAACTGTTTCCTGCTCGTACAACATTTGTCGAAATTCTGGATTCTCATTCCAAACCGAGCGGTCTGAAATGCTCCATGTTACCTCTACTTGGAAGGACTGGATCCGAGTAGTTCGGACAACAGTTCAGACCGCGCGGTCTAAAATGTTCCGAGCAAGTTACTGCTCCGGGAGGTTCCGCTCATCGGATTCCGAAACATGCATGGTCTTATTTCTATGAATCCACAGACCTCTCGAATTAGACCGCGCGGTCTAAACGAACGACACTTTCACTGCCGAAGATATCGTCCTATGCAAGTATGGAGGCTGGCAGTGAGTTCGAGGCCGTCGAATTCTGACTAGTACCGGTTGCCGTAGGTTCATCTCCTGCTCTAGTGGTCTTCCCGTGGCTCCTCACGAACAGACCGCGCGGTCTGATCCTGGAGAACACTTGGCAATTATGAATGACATTTTCAAGACAAAGGTTGCAGTCCGTCGGATGAGTATCATATCATGCATGCACACGGGATGTCTGAATGATTTGCATATCCTGTCTTCCAGACCGCGCGGTCGGATCGAATTCGTCGGGGAAGCATTTACCACTTCCTGCGACAACTTACAAAGCTCCCGTGCGGGCCCTCCGTGGAGTGGGAGACTTCGTTTCCGGAAACAACTTCCGAGGGGCCAGTATGGCTTCTGGCAGCGAATCCGACGGCGACGAGGTACCCCACTTACTCATCGACCCTACGTCACCTCTCGGCATTCTGCTCCGCATCCCCAGTTGATTCTTGACCGCGGCATGCGCAGGGGTTCCAAGAATGTGAAGAGGAAGACGTCGACTTGGAGGCACCTGCCCAGGCAGATGTGGACACCACTCCCATTCCAGATTGTGAGGGCATTGGTCGGGACGCATGGTCTGGCAAAGCACTGCTCGCGAGGCACGCCGACGGCACCGATTTCGCGGAAGTCATCATCATCAATGCCAATCCAAACGCATGCATTGATGGTAACAGCAGGCTGGGCGTGGATGACGTCGGCATTGTTGTGCTCGAGGTCCTCAATGGGGACCACAGCGTCAGCGACATGTGCTTGCGATGGCCTATGCGACGCGTCTTTTATCACGGTGAACACGGGTATGTTAGTGTTTATGATCACGCTCGCAAACAACGGGCTATCGAGGAAGAACTGCAAGGAAACCGGAAGAGAACGGGCGGACGATAATATCGCTATGACAAGAGAACTCGAGCTGCCGCAACATTGAACAAAAGGACCAAGATGCTATCACATGAGTCCATCGCCGAGGTCTACGCGCAACTTTGTTGCGACAAGGAATGCACTCGCAAATTCTCTCCTTCCACCATTCGCGCGCTGCGGACAGAAATGCACATGCAATCATTTCAAATCAGGAGCACCCGGAATTTGGACGTACACAGGGCGCTGCACGAAGCATGGGGAAGCGGAAGGAGGAAAATGGTCACCGTAGAAGGCATAGACATCTGTCCGCATGCCTGGAGGGTTGTGCACAACATTACTCGCCGCACGTTCGAGAGGTACAAAGCCAAGGCCAAGGTCGGTGTCAGAGGCGCTCCGCACGGAAACCACCACCATACAAAGGCTAGGGATGCAACTGTACAAGCCATCGAGACTTTGCGCTCATTATTGGAGGCAAGGGCCGACCACATGCCCCATTTGTCTCACACCTTGCGCACGGGCGAGAAAGTGGGCGTCAAAGTGCTCCCCGCCGGAACCGAATGGGGGCAATTGTTGGTCACTGTGAACGAGGTAAGCTTCCCACGTACCTACAGCATCACTTGAGATTCAGAGAATTAGGCACTGGCTCTACTACGCATTACTCATGACAATGATCCAAAGTCCTTGTCCATTGTGATGATTCATCCAACAACCATGTGCTTGGCACTGTTTGCAGGCCAACTCCGGACTCGGGTTGTCCGCCCTTTCGCAATCTTGTTTCAGTAAGATCCGGACAAAATATTTTTCCGAGTACGTCATCAAGGGAAGAGGAGATTCCTTTGCAAGATGTAGCATTTGCGACACCTTGAAGCAATTACGTGCTTCTTTTGCACCTGGGTGCGAGGACTACGAACAAATCCAGAAGCGTTTCGAGAAGCACTTGTTTCTGCAGGAGGCCTGTCGGCATGCCTACTACCGGAGTAGATGGTTGTCCAAGTTGCAACCCATGCAATTGTTATCCATCATGCACGACAAGATGGACCATTCAAAAACAGCGTGTCCCGCATTGGTGAGAAAAACGAAGGCACTCGATGGACTCATGAAGTTGCCCATGAAAGTGACGGGAATCTTTGCACACGGGCACGGGGATGGCAAATACGCACATTACAATTTGGACGTGTTTCGGAGCGACAGCAACTTCACCGTGGGATCCATCACCAAGCTGTTGCGAGATTTGGAAGCCCCTCCCATCAAGTCTTCTCGATCTTTGTTTGCTGGAGGCGGCAGCACAGAGTTGTATCGAGCATTGCTGTCGGGTAGCGAGATTTGTGTGGCTTCTTTGGGAGAGGTTCCTCCACAACCCATCGAAGCCCAACCATTGCCCCCGGTGCTCCATGTTCAAATGGACAACTCGTGGAGGGAAAACAAGAACCGGTACGTCTTTTGTTTTTGGTCGCTCTTGGTGGCAAGGCGGATCGTGAAAGAGGTGATCGTATCCTTCATGATCGTGGGACACACGCACGACGACATGGATGCATCGTTCGGGCGTTGGAGCATGCAACTCCGCGAAAAGGACCATCCCACTTTACCGTTGTTGATGCAGTCGTACATGGAAATGGAACAAGGCCCCTTCATTCCCCACCTGGTCGAAGAAGTTCCGGATTTCAAGGCTTACGTGAAACCTTACATCGGGATGCAGAAGCAACAACTGGTGGGCCACTCGCACGGCCGGCAATACAAGTTCTTCATGGACGACAACGGTTGGCCGATCATGCAATACAAACTGGCATGTACAGACATTCCTTGGTTGCCGGAAGCGGGCTTGAGGTTATGGAAGGAAGATGCTGAGCACAAGCCTCTGCTTCCGCAAGGCGATCCCCTCCGCGTGTCTCCCAAGAAAATGACGAGCGAAGTCGAGATCGTGCGCGGACTGAACGGATACATCCAACACTGGACGGACGTATGCAGAGACGGGACGGCGGAGTACAAGGCGCGCATGTCCTATTTGGTCGCGTATTGGAGCGGCGTGAGAAATGCGCTGCGTGACGGAGCGGAAGAAGACCCTCGCGACTCTGATGAGTTGCAGCAGGGGTTTTGGCCTCAGACTCGACAACCTGGGGATTTCACGACGGACTTCATGCAAGACGGCCGGACGCGGGAGGAGCACGAGGCGGAAGACCCTTACATCGGCACTCTGGAGGGGAGGCCCCCGCCAGCGTACAACGTGGCCACTGATCTACGCAAAGGCTTCTACGTGTTTGTGAGGCTGGGCTTGGATTGCGAGGATCCGGTGTGGCTTGGTAGGGCCGTGGAGAATCCTCAATTCGATCCCGCGGGAGTCCACTTCCGTGAAGTTTTGGTGCAATGGTACATCCCGTGCGGCACCTCGAAGGACACCGCGCGGTTGTACGCCGGGTGGGACACGAAGTCCAGTTTCAGATGAAAGATTGACCGTAGGGCGAGCCAAGCAGACTACGTATCCACGGACAGTATTATGGCCTCGTGGAAACCGAAGAAGAATGACGGGAAGAGCTTCATTGCACCGCGTCAACAAGTGCAATTTGCGGTGGACAATTTGCGTCGCATTGCAGAGGAAGAGGTACACTAACTTTTGAAGAATAATTATGATGGGCTTTGCTGGAGAGGGATGTTGGAAGCTGTATCTTCGATGCGCGCTCAGCTACCATGCGTTTTGGCCGAGTGACGGCGTTTGACATATAATGTAGCCAACGGTGAGCAGTCAATGGCAATCCATGTAGTTTTGGACTGGTGCTTGAGATTGCATTGTTGAGGTCCTTGGTAGACTCTAGGAAGCATGGCGTGCATGCTGGCCGATTTTTGTAACAACCATTTTCTTCGAGGAGAAATTATATTAAATGATGCGTTTCGTTTTGGGGGGGGCTCGTCCATTTGAAGGAGTCCTATTTTGAGTTCTCTTTGTGCAATATTTGTTGATCACGCGTTCATGAATGATCACGCCGAATTGTCCATCGTGGGTTCCTGACCCCTACCCTTGATGCCCCCCCCCTTCCATTTGAGGAGGCGACGACAAAAAGCCTGCGGTTCCAAAGATTCCAGGAATATTCCACCATCTCCCCGTTCGTTTTGCCCGCCTTTTGCGAACTAGATTTGTGCCCATTGTCTGTCCTTCCTCTCCTAGTACGCAGAAATGCATCTTCTCGTGCCGTGGGGTCACTTTGTCGCCCCCCACCATCACATCCAACTGGCTACGTAGCACACATCCTAAAACACCTTTCCGGACCTTCATGTACAAATGGCATTCGGAATACCGCCATTTTAACGAAATTCCCCATAAAACAAGAAGTTTTGCATAACCCATATCGATTGTCATCACATATACACTAATTTAGTATAAGTATGCAAGGCTTCTTCATAGTATCATCTAATGCATGTGAAGTTCAATTCACATTCATCCTTCAATTCCAAATGCCTTCTATGAAATTGAAGAGAGCCTTAGTATTTGTGGAAAAGAAATTTAATTTATAAAAATTTACCTTTGTAACTTTAGTAGAAAATTTCCATGGTGTTGTCCATGTGTATGCTACTTGGGTGGCACGTGTCATCATCTCAATGTTCCTTGCTGATGTATATTTGTGTCCTACATGACTCCCAAATTGACAAAAAGCTAACACTTTTGTGGATATTTTGACAAGATCTTTATACAAATGGGGTGGTAGAAGGTCAAACAAACCATATGGGAATTGTAAACCACTCATAGTCTTAATTCACATATCCCATATGGTTTGTTCGACCTTCTACCACCCCATTTGTATAAAGATCTTGCCTTCTCTTTTGTTTTATCATCAAAGCTACTTCTCTTCTATTATCAAGTTGAAATAAACTTGTCAACTTCTTTCTAAATAAAGTTTTAAAATTGATTTTATTTCTTATCTACATGATAGTTTTTGCCTATGTGCCACTTATCAAGGCAAGGAGAAGGTATAAATATTCAAGATATTCACCAAAGGACCTAGAAGTGGAGTAGATCTAGTGAGGCGCATGCAAACTAGAAAGAATCTTCAGAATGCATGAATGATATTTGACCATGTGAAGAAATGGACAACCATAACTCTCCATGTGTGTGATCCTAAGTACAAGAAGGTGATGATCTTTTCAAAATGCAATATGCAATCTGAAGATACGGAGATGCAAGTGCAATTTGGGAGGTACTTGAATGTTGTCATGTCACAATACAAAGTAGATCACCTGAATTTCAAGGGATTCATGGTAGATAGCCCTTGAAGTTGGAATGTGGTTTGTATTGTTTACAACAATGGTTTTCTTGATGAAAAAATCATGAAAGAACATGAAAGAACATGCCTTTTGTATTGGACTACTTCTCTTCGAAAACACACATAGGAACACATCAATGAAGTATTCTAGCAACAACACAATACATTATGTAAACATGACAAAGATTCAAAGCCTATGGAGGGGACACTAATATGTTATCATTTGAGGCTACTAGTGAAGATGGACTTCATCACTTAGACCATTGGTTGACATTTTAGCATTTTCAGTACTAGTAGTGGGGAGGATTCATGCAATGATGCAAATTGGAAGTGCCAAGGTAAGTGAACATGTAATTTCATTTTTTGGAATTGCTGTCAGAATGCAAAAGTGTAATGTATGAAAGAGTATTGTGAATTTTTGGTTTTATGTAGACCTTTGTTTGATTCGACTATGGATTTATGATTTACGACTACCAAATAATTTATACAATTTCACTTAAATTCGACAAAGAATGAAGCAATAGCCAAAAACAAGGAAACCATGAGGCACCACAAATACATTAGTTGGATTTGACCGATGTTTTGTAGTGCCTTACAACACCCACCTGTTTGAATAAAAAATTAAATTTGGGGGGGGCCAACACTTAAAAGTAATTGCTTGTCATTAGTGACTATGTAGGTCATTCTTGCACTACTAGTCTCTGTCCATAGAAAGAGTAATTTCTATCTCTTAAATTAGTTTAGACATCCTTCATCTTATGTAGAATTAACCTAAATTGAGACGTTATAGTTCACAGATTTTTTTGGGTTGGATGTATGAAATTGAATATGTAAACTTATATATTTGTTTGGGATGAAGTTCTAAGGTTTGAGTTTTGAGGAGATGGCGGACAAGCCTTCAAGAAATTTGTTCACAACAAGTGGCTTCAAATGTACAAAAGTAAAGAGAACAATTAATTTGATGACACTTGCAATGGCAGTATTCATACATGGATGCAAATGATTAACTATCAAATATATGTAAGGCCATACTTTTGGATCTAGTCCATCAAAGGCTGGTGAGTTGAAGTTTAAAGTTGTAAGACATAGCAAAGATCCCAAAAAATGGTAGTGGTGTTGAAGAAATTACTTGGAGTAGAGAGTATTAGAACACAAGTATCACTTTTGGAAGGAGAAGAAATATTTGGAAGCAAAAAGAAGAAGTTGGACATATCCATTGGCAATGCAAGAGATTCACATCAATCGGACAAAGTAATTTTTTCTTAACCTTATATTCGAACCTTGTATGAAGTCTTCGAAGGACAAAAGAACACAATTTGAGAAGAACACTTCCCGACATGTTATGATTGCTCTTGAAAACAGCTATGATACGTCTAAGTGGCACATTGCAAGTATCAACCACAAATTGAATGTCAAATGTCAAGCTCAACAATAGGGTTCAAATATCAAGTGCATTGCCAAAATTGCGAGGGAACCTAAGGGAAACCCAATTCCCACCTATCATGGGAGAAAGGAAGATTATGGAAGTTGTTTAGAGGTAGTGATAGACTTTTGGATCTATCGGGATGACATCTAGTAGATGAGCAATGTATGAAGGGAAAAAGTGCAAATAGATCATCGGTTGATCTAAGGTGCCAAATGTGTGGCTTGTTTTTATGGGGACAAATCTTAGTTGGGAGCAAACTTTGCTATACAACATGCTAGCTTAAATTTGCAAGAGTGGCCTACATTGTCACTTCTTCAACATGTCAAAAATATTTGAAAGTGTGTTGTATAATCAACCAATGCCATGAAATTCTTATGCATATCACATAGTTAGGAACAAGTGAACCAAGCCATACAACGAATTGCAAATGCACTAATTATATATAGAACAACAAAAGAAGTAGGAGACTACGAGTAATGTTAGAGGTTAAATTGTGGGAGTGACCTTGCTTCCCATTTGGGGCCTAGGTGCAATAGTATCGCTAGATACTGAGGCAGAGCATAAGGTCCAAGCACACTAATAGAAGTCAAGTTGGATGTAAAAACTCTCATTTTTGGTTGAAATTTATAATTTAAAATGACACAAATGTAAATTGTCATTAAAATTTTGCATTATTATATTCAAGTATTGTACATGTGCCTCAAAGTCTACAATTCAGATTTTCAAACATTCATAGATTTTAGAGGATCACAAATTTTTGAAGATATGAAAAAATTTAGATTTCAACATCTTACAAAATCTTTGAATGATAAAGTTATGAGATATTTTTTTGATTGTAGACTCACCTTATTTATTCCTTCCAAATGCTTTTATCTTGACAATGAATATGGGATTATTGCCCACATGCAGCTTAGATTATATGGTTTGCAAATTACATAATTCAAAACATTGTTATTTTCAACTTACTACTAGAGTTGTTTGCAAATAGGGCTTGCCATCAAAATGGTGCTTAAAATAGAATGAACATTAAAGACTAGCATGAAACTTAGTGGATTTCCTATATATATTACAAAGGTCCTAAGGTGTCCTCAATAGTTTGATATAATTTTTCCACCAAATATAACTCAAATTTTTCACTATTTTATAATTAGAACTTGAAGTTTCTATTACAATAATGAAAACATACCACTTCACAAGCACACTAAAAGACAAGAATTATAGAGGTGTCAGCAAAACACACTTACCAATGCAAAATTTGGCCAATTGCAATCCAAAATACTATAGTATTGGCCAAATTTTGCATTGGTAAGTGTGTTTTGTGAAGATCCCTAATTTTTTTTTCTTTTAGAGTACTTCTAAAGTAGTTTATTTTCATTGTTCAAATGTCTAAACTTGAGATTTTTTGTACCTATTCAAAGTACTTTTGAATGTGCTTCCAATGATAGAAAATTCATGTTCTAATTACAAAGCAGTGGAAATTTAGATTTATCTTTGAAGGGGTAGTTAGAGCTAATTTCCATTGTATGTGGTTGTTTGCCAGGGCCTCTAGCTGGACCTCCAACCTCCCCCCATGTTTATGCAAAAAAGAAGGGTTAGAGGGTGAACCCCACTATTTTTAAGCACAAAACAAAATCGCATTGCTACATTCCTAAGTGCTTTGATGACAGATGGTAATCCCTAAAGTCAAGGGCTACTCAAATCTATTAAACAAATCTTTTGGTTCTACTACACTTGTTGCAATGGAAAGCTCCCCTTGCAATAAGAGGTTTGATGGACCTTTTGTCCCCCTTCTAGTTGCTAGAAGTCCGGGGGGCTAAGAGCGTGCCCACCCTTCTAGCATAGCAGATGGCTTATTGAACAGGGCTTGCAAAACTACCCCACCCGTTTGGCATAATGAATGATTGGTTGGTTTGATTGGCTTGCAAATGGACTTTGGCTTGCAAATGGTGGTCATTATGTAGACTTGCTCTTGGCTTGCAAAGGGGTGGGTTGCAAATAAAGAATGTCTAGATCATTGTCAAAGAAGTATTGGTCTAGTTCTTCATTCATTTGGTTCATGGGAAAAATGGGCCATGCATTGGCCATGTGCAAGGAATCTCCATCCCAAAATGAAGATGCAAATAATAATAGAAGGGTTGGCTGAGATGCCGGGCTATCAATTTCAAGCTTAGGGCAATTTTTAGTAGTTTCAGCTTGGTAACAAGGTACGGGTGGGGCAGTCCATCTACTCCTATAGCTTGCAAAATGGATGGCCCCCCATTTTGCCAACCAAATTACCACCCAAAAATAGGGGTAGTCACACCTCCTTCGAGAAGCAAATTTTCTTGAAGAATGCGAACTTCGTGAGAGAAAAGAAGAACCAATGGCGAGCTGTTTTTTGCATGAAGGTGTGACATCCCTTTTGAACGTGAGTAGCATGGACAATTTTCTCTGAGAACGACATTCACAGTTGTAAAAGCTGCAATGGACTCATAGACAATGTGGAGCATAGGTGGCATAGGCAACGCAAACCTCAAACAAAACTTTGATGTAATAAAGCAAAATGCATTGCGATGTGGTGAAAGTAAGCTACGGAAGAGTGAGAAATCCTCTAAGAAAATTTTCTTCAACCCATTTCTTCACCTACGGAGGAGAAGAAAGGCACTTCAAAAACCTCGGAGATCGAGAGTTCCAAAAGTCACAAACAACCACACAAAGACTAAGTGCCACCTCTCAATTCTCCAAAAATTGAACTAGAATGGATTGAAGAAGGTGTGACTATTGGCGATCCCAAAATTGGCTAAATTTCACTCAGTTGCTACTTTATTTCTTCATGCCCTCAGTGTAAATTCAAAAAAAATATTCCAAAAATGAACATTTGGCTAATTACCCTCAACCCATTCTAGGACTACCCCTAATGCACGGGGAAACTGGCATTTATACCGGCCTATTGAGATCGTCCCCCATCAGTGCACGCACCTGCTGCTCAGGAGTCAGGACCAGAGTCACCAGAGTCACCAGACTGTTATTTTGTCCTGGCCCCGGCAAACAAGCCCCGGCAGACAAGCCGGGATAAGTTCCGTCGTCCGTGCAAACAAGAAGCCGATGAATCAGCGAGGTGATGATGCTTTCTGGATAAACGGCACAGGCAGGCAGACAGGCCAACGACATTCATCACCGAGTTCACCCACAAATCCATTCATCCATTCACAAGCATGAGTCATATACTCGCAATCATCCTTCCGCGATTAGGTGGGGCCTCCGTGCATCTCCGTTCTCTCTCGCCCTGCCCAATTGTGGATTCAGCCCCTGCATCGAAATCTCCGCTCCGTCAGTCTCAATCCTCTACTGTTGGCAATCAGAAACACAACCTGACCCAGCCCATAGAGCTCGCAAAAATATCTCATACGGGATACTTGTGTGCGGGATACAGGATCTGCGCCTTCGCATTTTTGCTTTGGTTTTGCTATATTGGTTAGGACTCTGTGTTGGTCGGATTCTGTGTTGGTCGTCGTTGTATGTAGCTATGGCTGTTTTGCCGCATGCCAATGACCAGCAGAAGGAGCCCGCAGTGAGGGACAAGTCCGTGTACAGCCCCGTGCAAGCCAGCAGGTTAGACCACACGCCTACTCTTCCCGCTGTGTTGCAGGGGAATTTCAAGCTTAACCATGGCCCTCCTACCACCGCTGCGGGACAGCCCGAGGAGATTTGCAAGCTCTTCCCGTGCTTGTATGGCCAGCCCTCAGTGCAGCTTGTGCGGAGCGACGCGCCAGTGGTGCAGGAGAAGCTGAAGCTCGGGGTGGTGTTATCGGGGGGACAAGCTCCGGGAGGTCATAATGTTATTGCTGGTTTCTTTGATTATCTTCAAGCGCACGCGCCTGGAAGTGTTTTGTACGGGTTCAAGGGTGGCCCCGCGGGGATCATGCGCAACAATGTGGTGGTGATCACGAGCGCGTTTCTGTACCCATATCGGAATCAAGGTGGTTTTGATATTATTTGCAGTGGGCGAGATAAGATTGAGACTCCGGAGCAGTTTCAGCAAGCGGTGGATACGGTGACGAAGCTCGATTTGGATGGCTTGGTGGTGATCGGCGGCGACGACTCCAACACGAATGCCGCGCTTCTTGGCGAGTATTTTAGGTCGAAGAAGGTGAAGACGCACGTCATCGGGTGTCCGAAAACCATCGACGGCGACTTGAAATCGACCGAGGTGCCGATCAGCTTCGGCTTCGACACAGCGTGCAAGATTTACGCGGAGATGATTGGGAATATCATGGTGGACGCGCGATCGACAGGAAAATACTACCATTTCGTCCGTCTCATGGGTCGCGCTGCTTCTCACATTACCCTTGAATGCGCACTTCAGACGCATCCCAACGTCGCAATCATCGGGGAAGAAGTGAACGCGCAGAAGAAGACGCTTCGTCAAGTGACGAACAGCATTGCCGATGTGGTGTGCAAGCGCGCCTCTCTGGGAAAGCATTACGGCGTGGTGCTCATCCCCGAGGGTTTGATCGACTTCATCCCGGAGATTCAAAACTTGATCTCGGAGTTAAACGAGATTCTCGCCTCCCAGGGCTGCGACGACCACGGCCACTGGAAGACCAACCTCAAACCCTCTTGCCGGGCGCTTTTCGATTCCCTCCCGCACAGCATTCAAGAGGAGCTGCTGCTGGAGCGCGACCCCCACGGGAATGTGCAAGTTTCTCGTATCGAGATGGAGAAGATGCTGATCTCCATGATTGAAACCGAGCTTTTCGCACGCAAGCATGAAGGAGGATTCGCAGGGCAATTCAAAGGGCAAGCTCATTTCTTCGGTTACGAAGGTCGTTGTGGGATGCCAACGAACTTCGATGCGACTTATTGTTACGCTTTGGGATTTGCGGCCGGGGCTTTGTTGCATTTGGGACAGTCAGGTTTGATTGCTTCCGTAGCGAATCTGACTGCACCGCCTTCGGAATGGACTGTGGGCGGGACGGCGCTCACGCAGCTTATGGACGTGGAGAGACGGAAGGGGAAGAACAAGCCCGTGATTAAGAAGGCGATGGTGGAGCTGGATGGGAATCCGTTCAAGAAATTTGCGTCCGTGAGAGAGGCGTGGGCTGTGGAGGATAGCTATGTTAGTCCTGGGCCTATTCAGTTTGCAGGGCCTACAGCCGACGACACCAACTTCACTTTGAAGCTGGAGCTGGGAGCCCCGGTCTCCATTTAGGGCATGCCATTGCAGATGTATTTAGTGTGCTGAATCTCCAGAGTAAGGATGTGTTGGATGCCTTTACAATGTCCATCAGGATTGATTCAACCGAATAGTTGGATGCTTCGTGATGAGACATTCGAGTTGTGATCTTGCCGTGTTGTTTGGTGCTGGTAGCTGCCAGAACTTGGTGGCTCAAATGCTGGCTTGTGTAGCAGAGTTGTAGCCGATTCTCAGGTTTTGGAAAGCTTTACGAACATTTTTGAGATGGTGACGAATTGATGAGCCTTGGTAAGCCCGTTTGTTGCAAGAGAACATCGGTTTGTCTTCTTTTGATTGAGAGTAATGTAAAGGATGTGATAATATTGTCTCTGAGTGTCTTGATCTGTTGAAGAAAGAGGTCTACTTGTTGCGTCGTTTTCCCTCTGTATCGAGGTTCATTGATTGCAGATGTTTCGTGAATTCGTTTCAGACATATTTTCTATGAGTCGCAAGTCCCAAGAAGCAACTATTTTCTAGTTATCAAAGACAATGATTGACTTTTGCCAAAGGAAAATAGTTTTTCCTCGATGCATTCAATTGCTAAAGTGGTCCATTTAAGGATCAGTCCATCTACTTTCTCCACTTAAAAATGGAGGCGGTTTGAAGAAGATGGACGCTTTTAGACCTTAGTGGGAGTAGAGTCGTCTGTGCTTCAAGTGTGTCGATGGAAACGGAGTCTAGGGTGCATGAATGGGTATCCCATGTATTTAACTCTGGAAATGCATAGAATATGGTGTGAGTATCAGAAAATTATCAAATGATTGGGATTGGATTGGGACTTGAACCATACATCAAGCAAGGGTAGTGAAAGTTTTAGTTATTGGCACTCCTTACAACTTGAAGGGTGGACAACTCCACATTTATTACCTTCACTTGGGAACTACTGGAACTTATTATTACCCTTGAAAGGAATAGATCTATCACCTACATACGTTGTCAAAAACGATCCCATTTTTGGTGCAATATGTGCATTCTTCATTTCTATAGTAATCTTGAAAGTCTCCCATTGGTCACTTTTGGGCTTCAACATCTTTCTAGGGTTAGATCACCATTCTTGGGTGAGTGTGAATTGAGAGTGGTCTATTCATCTTAAGTCCTACAAAGCAATTCAAATGAGCTAGCATAAAGTGAGGCACCAAGACTACATGCCTCAATTTAGAAGGAAGACCTATTGATGGATTGATTGTTTTGCTTGCATTGAGATTGAGTATTTTTAATTTTCAGTATTTCTTAGGTTATTATGATGGGTAGTATGGTTTATAAATGCTATTTATTTTGTAGTTCAAGGTGGATCAAATAAGTGTGTCATGTGTGATTAACATTTGGTTGTTTTTTAATTCTCTCACTAAATCATCCTCTCCTTCATGTAAATACACCCATAATCATCACTATCCAAAATGCATCACCTAAATTTAAACCAAAACAGGACATTAAAGTCTACTTATTGATGACACAAGATGTATGCAATCAAAACAAAGGATCCTTGGATAGTTTACTATAGATTTTTCGCACAACTACAAAAAATACTTTGAATTTTCATAACTTATTCATACTGAGTTCGCACAACACATGCTAAAGTGCTTTCAAATCCTGTTTCAATTGCCAAAAAGATTCCAAAAAATGATCATTTATGTTTAATAATAGCAAGTATGCTCAATTGCTATTAGTATCAATTATGGGTGCACTTGTACCCAACTGAAACAAACCTCCAAAACTTCAAGAAGTGTTTCATAGCAACTATGTTCGATGGAACTGTGTAACAAGGGATTGTCCGGATCACTGCTATCATTTACTAAAGGGATCAATAAGGTCCCGGGTTACTAACTTCCATGCGGGGGAAAAGAACAGGATATCTGAAACAATTCCGCATGTACTAACGCGATGTGTGTTCAGATGTTATGCATGCCTGCAAGTTGTGGTCTTTGGAAAAGGGTCACGAACTGTGGACCTCTCGCTTTTCTAAACGTACAGCGTTGCTGCTTGCATTGTGTCACTGTTGTACTTCTTTGTGCAATGTCCAACTTGGTGTACTACTGGCCTACAGAAGTCATGCGGATGGAACGATGCAGAACTTCCGTTTAAGGATTGTCATAGAGAATACTGTATAAAAACAATTTGGTATGAAATGGGCAGTAACGAAATAAAATATTGACAACTTCTGGTGAACCAAAGTTCAATTAACTCAAAATCAGAATTGAAACCTTGAGTATATGATACATAGGATGTACGTGCTAGATGCCATCCATTGAGCTCATGGTATTAGCGCTTCTAGTCGTGGCAAATATGCCCTAAATCTGTTGATAGCCACGGAAAAATGCTAAAATATGACATAGACGGAACGAATCACTGGACCCAAGGTCTTCTTCTCAAACAATTGCTCATCCATTCTCAATTCATGAGCAATTCTTTGTGTTCGCCAATCCCCTCCCGCTGTAGCTGAGCTTTGTGAAAGGCAATTTCACAAATTTCAGAATTCACCTACAGATGCAGTCAGATTCCTTTCCAACCACGTCATAATTTAGCATGATAAGCTGATGATTGGTAGTCAATTGTGGCCATTATAAACGCCACTAGGGTCGGCATTATTTACAATCCAAGGATGTGCCACGACTTTATGTAGAGGCAATCTTTGATTCGAGTCCTTCACCAAGAGCTGCATTCACCACATATGGTACACCATGCCTTCGTTAGACTATTGCTCAAATGCCAGTGATAATAGAGGCTGTTACTAGAATCATAAAACCTACACCGAGGTCACAGATGTTTGAAAGAACTACGAGACATCACATTACCTGGCAGATCAGATCTCGGGCTGCTGAGGAAATGATAGGCTTTGATGGAAATTTCAGATCCACGCGTACAATACTGCAAAGAAGATTGTTTGACCAACCAGCTCAGCTAGAGAGAAATAAAACTAAGGCACTAACAAGCATCGAGAGCACTATTATAAACAACGGTTGACACATTATTTGCATTACAGGTAACTACTAGAAGCGAGGAAAAAGGAATTACCGCTTATACGTGTCGGAATGCTTCTTCGCTTCAAAAGGTGGGGTACCATACAGGAACTCAAAGCAAAGGATACCCAAGCTCCATACATCAACGCCAGCATCATGTTCTTTGCCCTCAACTGAGTCACAGCACAGGAAAGTTAGCAGTAAGACCAAAAATAAGATCGATGAGTTCGATAGGAAAGCAAGATGAGTGCTCAGAAACTAGAGAGAGAAGTATTGAGCGGGACATAGTTACATACCCATTTCTGGAGGGAGATAGTCCAAAGTTCCACAAAGAGTCCTGCGTCTGTTGCTAGTATGCACAGACCAGCCAAAGTCGGCTATTTTCAGCTCACCCTGTACGCCAAACAAAATCAACGTCAGGAAGAGTTCGATTGATGGAGTAGGACTGCCGCAGAACTATTACAAGGGTAGTCGAAAAGGGTGAAGGGTAGGTTACAATACCTTCAGTCCTATCAGGAGGTTCTCAGGTTTGATATCACGGTGAATCACATGCTTCTCGTGGCAATACATCAAAGCGCGGGCAAGGGAGGAAATATACTGCACGTTGATACAGAGCATAGCATTCAGTTGCGAAGTCAACAACGCTAGTCTTAAAAACTGAGATTTCAAACGCATGGTAGAGACGCTACTCTAAAATCTAAGACTAATTGATGGTTTTGACCTAATTGCAATCTCGGCATCACAATTCGGGTTCAATAGAGCACCAACATCTTCAGCAGTATTCATCACCGGTTTCAATTCTCGGGGTCCATGTAAAACGGAATAGGGCATGGAGATTAGCTTACCGTAGCCGCTCTCTTCTCATTGAAGACCTTGCACCTTTGGAGTTCCTTGTAGAGCTCACCTTTCGCGGCATACTCAAGAATCAGATATACTCTTGCCTGCCAATGGAAAGATAATTAAGACGCTGATTAAATCATTACCCAATAATGTATCTCACAGAGCATTGGAAATCGCAATAACAGAAGCATCAGATATAGGACTGTTCCGCACACCGTAGTTGGAAGGGGAATCCAAATATCTCATCATTTGCTTCCTCTAACATTAAGAATATTGGAATGAGATAGATACTATTGACCATGCTAGTAATTTCATGAAACATGGAAGTTTTTCTACAATTTAAAAGCTCTAACCTGATCATAAAAGTACCCGTACAGGCGTAGGATATTGGGATGACGAAGGTGAGATTGAATCTCAATTTCACGCCGCAGTTGATGCTCAACTTGAGATTGCTGAAGCTGGTTCTTAAATAGAACCTTCAAAGCAACAACATACTTGCTCTGCCATTGCAAATATAAAGACACTATTTAAGTACACCACACTCAAACCAACAATAAAAAGTACGCACACGACTAACGGAGTCAAATGCCACAAAAAAAAATGAATGCAGAGGTTTACAACCACGTGAGGCTACTGAAATCTTTTGCAGTCCATCCAAGTTCGATTACACATTGTAACAATTTCGATTACAGTAAACAGCAGCCCTACGTAGAACTTCAAATTCAATGCCACGAGTGACCATGTCACAACAGTTTCGTACGTACTGTCAACACTAGAACGTTCTTCAGCGTATCCATCAAAAATTAGCACATCAATTCGAAATGAAGTATCACCTGCTTCTCCCGGGCAAGGTAGACATTCCCAAACTTGCCCCTGCCTAGAGGCTTCCCAATGTCGAAGTCGGTCAGCGACCACCGCTTCTCTCCCTTGTTGTTTCCATTCTCAGCTCCTTCATTGTCCTGACGGAGAAGAATTTCAACAAGAAAACGTCAACAATATTTCTTAAACACATGCGACGCTCACAGGAGGCAATTTCAAAGTATTGAAACCTCACCTTGGCATCGGAACCCATTTCGAAGACTGCGGCGCCCAGCGTTTAGAATTTGTAGAGTTTCAGTCACGAAACTCCTAGGCCGCGAGAACAGATCAAGAACTCTACCTTTCCATAATACCAAACATTTGAAAAAACACTCAACTCTCCTCCCAGAGATCGATCCAAAACCTTGCCCCTTATTTCAATTTCTAAAGCTCCTTCCGCACACACTCCGAAAGACCGTGTGCCAGAGTAGTACCAGACCCTCTTGAAATCCACACTCGAAACTCCAGGGACAATTGAGGTGAAGCGCACACTAATAGTGGAGGTGACAGAGGACCCCAGAAGGTGAATTGAGCTACAGATTACCGTTGGGAAAGGAGGGGATGAGATCGGGAGCGTGACGACAAACAACACTGGCGAAGCTATAAACCTCAGCAATGGCGATGGCTGTCTGCGAGGATGCCGATTCAGGGTAGGTTGCCAGTTCAAAAACTGGCGCTCTAACAGTCACTCTCACCAGTCCGATTTCGATGAAAGTCATCTGCAAACGGTCTTCTCTGTTCGTCCGGTTTCCGTTCATATTCGTTGCTATTCCGTTCATGTTCGTTGGTGGCGGCATTGCACTGATTATTGGCTCCACAACCCACAACCTAAGCTTAATTGCGTCCATATTATTTAATATGCCTTGTTTTTTGGTGGGTTTCATTGGAGATTAGAAGAGTGAATGTTTTAGATTCTCTTCTTATACATTTTTAGGTTATAACATATGTATAAAGGGTGAATTTCAATGTGCTAAAAATAGATGTATTCAAAAGCATCCTAGGTTGAAATGAATAGAAGATGTATATTTTAGGCAAGAATTCGGAGGGTGCAATCTCAGAAGGAAGTTTGAATTAGGTTTAATTGAATTAAAAAGAGGCTTTGCATCAACAGAAGCTAGATGTGAAGAAGTTTGAATAGGATTTTACGTGATAAGTATGCCATTGTGCTATAGGGTCAAAGCCTTTAGTAATGTAGCTATATGTTTTTACATTTAAAAAAATTTGGTACCTTAATTGTCTAGTTGGTGAAGGTGCAAAGTTGGAATCACTACAAAGAGAAATTGTAGAAATTAGTATAGTACAATAGTATTTCAATATGCACCAATTTGAATATAGATTACATAACATGTGATTTAGGTAAATTAATGTCAAATGCATTAACAAGATAATCCATTTGTATTAAAGAAAAATAAATAAAAATTTAGATGTAATTTGAAATTTAATAAAACAAAAATAAAATTGAGAGTGTGAGAAATAAGAGTTTGCTTTCAAAATTCTAACATTGTATTTGAATGGCATGTGTTGTTGTATTTTTTTTTCAAATCTATATTTCCACAAAGTAATACCTTTTACACATAGTTATCCCCATCATTCCTAACTTTTTATTTATTTATTTAGACAATTCAAAATTCTGCAAAACAAACTAAGATACTTTAAATTAAGAAAATATTTTTTGGCACTAATATAAGGGTAAGATTTTTCAACATCTGAAGCATTTCTATAGTCTAAACTAATCCAAAGGGACTAAAATGTCCATAGAATAGCAAAAAATTATTGAGTTTGTTGAACTTATTAACCCCACAAGGTGTACCATTGAATTACTAATCTCCATTAATCATTGATGGAGTAAGGTAAGTTTAGTTATTGATGGAGTAAACCCTAAACCCTAAACCCAAACCCTCCCTTGTCCCATGATATATATATATATATATAAGTACTCAATTGTGGATGACAAATGTTGTAAAAAGTACACCATGAACAAATGATATAAACATGTTGGAAGAGTTTTAATTATATATTTAAAGCTTAATTTCAAAAGTAATCTTACTAATTTTAGGTTGAGCACTTAAGAAGAGTGAAAATCTTAGAGCTCAATGAGTTTATTTACAATTTCACATTGCTAATATCACTCCTAACAATAAAAAGTAAGGATCTTTTGCCATATAGAAAACTTGTCTTTTTATCTTGAGGATTTAATTTGACTAATATTAAATTCACACAAGTTCTAATATCATCCTTGAATATCATTGACACAAGATCTAAGGGCATATTTCTAAGCACTAGATTCATTCGGACTTTGAAGAAGAGACAAAATCTTTTTTTGGAACTTTGTGTAGACATGAGTAATATTTGAAAAGGGGGGAATTAGAATAGTTTCTTCAGGTACAAGCATGCTTGAGGAACCCCAATCAAGAACCAAAGAATCAAAAATGAAAGAATTCTTAAATGTCATATTTTACAAATAAAAATGAAATTAATATAAAAATATATTATTAGAACACATGTAATCTTATCATTTTTATATATAATTTTTAATTTTTATATTTATTAGGATTAGCACCTAATATCATATCAATGGAAAATAAACATATATATATAAAAGTTTCACCATGGATTTTTTATTTCTTCACTACCTAACAACTTATTTTTTATGTTTCAAATTTTAAATTAAAAAAATTGAAGTCCTTTTAGATGTTACCCCTCCTCATAATATTTGAGAGGATCATGAAAATAATAATAAATAATTACATACCACATGTCATGTTGTAAAATACTACAATTGATTATTAAAACATCATAAATCAATATAGTCAATGACAATCACTTTCCAATAAGTATTTATATTCCTATTTGATTGCTGAACTAAAAACTCACATTGTAACATAGTCCTAAATGTATACTATAAAAATCATATTAACAACTTTAATCAATTAATATCAATATTTTAATATACTTTTATATTGTGTTCTACTTGAAGCAAGTAAAGCTATATTAAAATCATGCTTTTATAAGAAGATTTGTAATGTAACCTATCTTAAAAGGATGAATTTCCACAATTATATATTGTCAAACAATCCTTAGAGGGTCCCCCAACTATGCTTACATCCACTACACTGAATAGTGAAATTAGGTTGCCCCACACTAATTTCTCATATCTAACACTTTCAGACATGGTCAACTATAGTCTAGGGCAACCTAATTTCACTATTTAGTGTAGTATAATTATATTGAGAAGTACTTGAAAAGTAGGGAGGGAGCAAGTTTCCAGATTTTGAAAAATCTAATTTTAATGTTAGACTTGAGTTTTTGAGTTGATTTGAGTTTGGCAACAAAACAAGGCTACATCTTTAAAATGTAGATTTTCCTTGCTCACAAGACAAAACTACTCCTAAAAATGTAGTTTTTCCATAGGAATATAAACATCCTGAAAGTTAGCCAAAGCAATTCCAATTTTCCAAAACTTGAAATTTATTTTTCAATTCCGACTCCACATGGAAGTTACCTTAACCCTTAAGCGCTTCGACATCCATATTCTGAACGATGAACAGAGGGCTTTGAGGCGCTATTTAGTTCAACTTACTTTTCATTTGAATCTTAACCCTTGAGCGCCTAGCCCATGTTCACAAAAATCCAAACCTTTCTATACTCATTCCAATTAGACTATTACCTAAAAAAAGATCTACACTAATTGACCGTACTGATTGATAGCAGAGACATGTCCAAAGATACATGGAGAGGGACGCGTCCTTTGACATACTATTGAAAAGATTATAAGAGTCAAACAAGGACATCTTTCAAAAATGGAGAGGCCATATTTTGACCCCTCGGATGCTCATGGGTTAAAAAGACAACCTTCCTTAATGATCAATTTCATGAAATTATGGTAAATGATATTTATGTAGAAAGATATAAGCAAAAATGTGCCAAAATCTGAAAAAGGATCGAGGCATTGAGGGGTTAATATCATCCATTAAATATGCCTAACTCAGTAAACTCACTTTAAATCTAACATCATCCATTAAATGTCACTAACTCACTAATTACATATCACGAATATCCTCGCATGGAGTTCTGTACATGGCGGCGCTCGTATTCATGACCGCCGATCTTCGAATCCCAAATTGCGCTCCTCCACATTTCCGCCAGTTCCGATCAACCATTTACAAGCATGAAAATTTCATGATTGTTTTTTGTCAGTTTTGATGTCTGCGTACAAAATCTCCGCAAGCAGCAATCCCATTCTTCCTGTTTGAATCGGTTCCCGAAATGGAGAATGTTGCAATCTCAAAGCGGCAGGCTGTGGAGTTCGCCAAGGGAATTGTGGAAGCGAGGGATGCGGAGCTTGCGTTCTTGTTGCAGCTCCAGGAAATCGTAAAGAGTACTACAACTTTGCCAGATGATCATGAGTTGGAGGAGAGCTCCTCGCCGCCATTGCTAATTGGAGTCGACTTGCAAGGCACGTAATTAAAATTGGTTACCTGTTAGGTTTCAAGAATGCTTGGTTTTACTGTTTAGCTTTTCTTGATTTCGAGTATGTGTAAGGTTTGGATTCTCCATTTGGTTAGCGCGGTTGTATGTGATGTTTGACATTAGGGGCGGGGGCATGCTCTGAATTCTGATTGTGTGCTCTTTGTGAAACTTTCAATGTCTCGGATAGTGTAAGGATGGCAGAGAGACTTGCCTGTCATTGGCTCATGTCACAATAATGTGGTGGGGGCGAGAATTGCTTAGGCAAGGGTAATCTATTTTGTGAGGATTATACTAGATTCGCTCGGGGATGAAATTGGTTCTAGTCTCTTGCTAATGTAACAAAAGAGAACTAGAAATCTAGCCTCCCATGCATGAAGGATGAGCCCGAGCTAAAAAAACTCCCTGTAGCCTGGTCAACCACAAGGAGGCAACAACAATGGAATGTCAATGTGACAGCAAAAAGCACGAGTATCTTTGAACACAGGCCTGGAGCATTATTAGGTGCTTAGCAATTTGCTGCACACAATTAATTCGTTTCTTTGGCCCAGAATTCTGTTCAAGCAATTCATTCCAAACAGATGTGGGCGATTGTAGGACACAGTGATTAGCATTTTTTCACCGTCAGAGCTTGTTTCAGACATGGAGTAGATCATGCACTGAGTATTGGGAATGATCTTTTGATGCATCTTGCACGCAGACAATCAGATAGCAGCTGACAAAGACAAGGCTGTTGCATTGACTGTGGCTGTGGAAGAGCTTGGAACCCTTGTCGTGGAGACAGAGGAGACGCAGCTATCCTTACTTGAGGCGAACCGATTAGCTCACTTAGACGCCATTCAGGAGCACGATGCGCAGTTTGCTCGCTCCATAGCAAACGCGCCGCACGAAGATTGGGAAGAAATTGGAGACGAGATGGAGGACCCCTTTGATTTTCCTCACTTTCCAAATGAGCTTTTGGTTTACAATGAAGCTGACGATCAATTGGATTCAGTTCTGCTCCAGTTGGGGGACGCTGCTCCCTCCCTTCCCAGAAAGAGATTACATTCAGGTTTGGGGGAAAGTCCTCTTGTAATTCGCCGTATGAATGTGCCGTCTACACACGGAGTGAACGCGGAGCAGCGAGGGAAGGCGAAGAAGAAGGTTCACCAGGAAACTGCCCCAGCTACTGTTCGCAAACTGAAGAAAAAACGTCGAGTAAGATTTCGTTTAGATAGTCCGGAGCGCAAGGACGTGGAGACCACCGGTCATGCAGACGAACGTGTGGTTGATGGTGAATGTGGACAGAGTGTATGTCAGATCTGCTTTGACGCCACAACAGCAACAAACCCGTTTGTTTCTCTGGAAGGTGGTTGCCGCTTCTCCGTCTCTCTATCATTGGAAGCATGAAATTGAGTCTCTAATCACAAGCATGAAAGGTGTACATTTGGGGGGGGGGAACTCCTGGGCACGCAACACGCAGCTTGTCCTTTTTGCTGTTGTACTTCTTTATCTTTCTTGCTGCAATTCAAATCTGATTTGAAGGGCTTTGATCTTACATTGCGTGCGAGTCAGGATGTGGACATAAATTCTGCGAGACATGCGTCTCAAGGCACGCGGATGCGAAGATACTGGATGGACAGACGCATATTACCTGTCCTCAAAGTGATTGCCGGACTACTATTTCCTTCACCCAGCTGTCGTTTCTTTTGAACTCGAAGATGCTGGAAATTCTGTCAAGGAGACAGATAGAAGCAGCCATTCCTGTTTCGGAACGCCTCTACTGTCCTTTCCAGGACTGCTCTGCGTTGCTCTGTAAACCCGAAACTAGTTGCCGTGTCCTGCGACCATCGAGTTCGGCACATCCCCATTCAACTGCCTTTGGATGTGTAGAATGTGATGCTTGCCACCGGGCATTCTGCTTGGAGTGTGAAGTGGCCTGGCATTCGGACATGAGTTGTGCCGAGTATAAAGCCCACCTGAAGAACCAGAGTCGCTTGGGTGACGAGAAGCTGCTTCAGCTAGCTGACAAACAGAAATGGCAGCGCTGCAGGTGTGGGAGGGTCGTTGAACTCATACAAGGTTGTTATCATATGTCATGCATGTAAGTACTCGCTCATTCTACTCACTGTTCAATCAAGAATAAGCCGGATCAATTAAACTGGAATTTAACTAATTGTAGATTATATATCTGTTTAAATTTACATTATCTTTGAAGTTTTTTAGATATGCCCAAGTGTTGTTTATGGGCGTCTTCATATAATCGGGGAATGTGGATCATCAGAATGAACCTCATAAATCAAAAGTTAATCAAAGATCTGTTTGCACTCTGCACTCATGTTATTTAAATCTGGACTTTGACAGTTGCCAAACAGTTGACCAATATTATATCTAGACTATGATTTGGACTTAATCACGAGCTTTTATTGTTTCCCTCAGTCTTTCAGTGGTGCTACATTTGAGGTTTTACTTGTTTATCCCTGATTGCAGATGTGGACATGGTTTTTGCTACAATTGTGGAGCTCCGTGGATATCGAAAAAGAAAAAGACTTGCAGCTGTCCACGGTGGAGCGAGTCAAAATTGTGAAAAACACTACAGGCACCTAAACCATGCAATTGATCCTCACCTTCTGCAAGAATTTTTGTTATATTTTGAATGCTATTGTTTGGAATGCTTGAAGCCGCGTCCACAGCTGTAGCAGACTCGTCGAGATCATGGTGAGTTAATTCCAGCAATGGTCACCATCTCAATTTTCCGAAACATAATGCATCTGTCCGAGGCCAATTAATTGCAATGTACTGAATTCCACTGAGTCCGAGTCTAAGTTTCTGATTCATTTTCATTCAGGAAAGTAAAGGATTCAGGTTAAATGACCTCACCTTTGAATTACGAATATGTAGAAATCAACAACATATCAGTCGGGATGTGATGAAAGTGTGAGACCCAGATAGTTTTTGGACGTATGAATCACTCATGTGCCGCAGCAAGAATATTGATTTTACCCTGAGCGCAATTTTCAATACCAAAAGTGTCACGGAGGAAAAGGTAATGGCTTCCTTCATTCGTATAATTCACCAATTGAATTGATTTCTTGCTTTGATCGAGTAGTCATATTGTGATCCACAATAATTGAATGCACTCTCTCAACTACTCAGTATGATCAGTGTAGCTTTGCGGCACTTTCAGAAGCAAATCAAGCAATTTAGATTGAAAGTAGTGCAGATCGAAATTACCCCCAATTTCAAGAGTATGTCGCCCGCTTCATGACTCCAAATCCTAGTTTCACAAATGAAGCCTCGTCTTTGCAACATACATTATAACTACTGTACATCATTCATCGAGAGTGCATATCCCAATTCATGTGTAATTGGCTGAATTCAGTTGACAAAAGAGGTACCAGAGGGAATTCATGGCCTGGTACCGTAAATCATATTAAAACTCCACTAATCCAGATATTCCCAATGGAAATCACACTTGATCAAAATATAAAAACAATTTGAATCCTGAAGATCTTTAGAGTAGTTAAGGTGGCAAAATTTCAGCGAAATTTGCACTTTTAAAGTGCTCCTCATCTGGACACCCCAGATCTCTCTGAGTCTTTGCTTTTTAGAGCTCTGAGTATATGAATGTCAACAATTTGGAGCCTTGAAACATGCTTTTTTACAAATATGACCTGAGAATTTCAGGAAATGTGATTCATTGCAATTATGATTAACGTGGCATTATTGAGGAGCACTCTCTATATATGTTCCTTACATTCAATGGAGAGATCAAGCCCTTAGATGAAACAAGTATTGGCAAGTTGACATAACTAACAAAAAATAAATGACAAATTCAACAATGCACTAGAAGAAATCCATGTTTTAGGTGACGTTTTGTAATTTTTGAAAATGGATTTTAAGTGACATCCATTGTAACAACCCCATGTTTTAATGTCAACATTGATGTTATATTGGACGTATTGTTGACATAAAAGCATGGGACGGTTTGTTGCATTGGACATCACCTAAAAGCCGTTTTAAAAATTACAAAATGTCACTTAAAATGTGGGTTTCTTATAGTGATGGGCTTGAGAAAGAGTTGAGTCAAGCAATTGCACAAAAAGAAGAAAAGGAACATCTTCTCTTTGATTGAACTATCTTTTAGTGCATGGGCTCAAATTAATGACCCTTCGGCTTTTTTGTAAATAATGTTATGAAATTGAAAGAATTAAAGGGTTGATTTGGATTTGTGAGTTGTGATTTCATTTGGAAGAAGTTACATGTTAAGTGGACAATTTTTGTTGTTATTAGAAGTTGATATGATCATTGACAATATGGGTGATAATTGTTATAAAATTGAGAGAAAGTGATGATTTGTCCTATTATGGTGATGTGTGTTACGAAGTGAATTTACATGTAGTTATGACTTTATACAAGCAAAGTATATTTTTTCTTGTTGTATGTGTATGAGTGCTTTTTATGTTGAAGAGTCTATTGGATGTGTATACTAAAGCTATTCATGTTGAAGAATCATTACAAATATCATGATAAAAATATATTTCCCTTGTAAGAAGTTATAAGCGTATGTAATTTTATTCTGTAACATGAACTATTGTAACATGACAAATCACTTTAGTTGCATAGAGCATGCAGCTAAATCCATTGAAATCCTCTTATAGCCTAAAAGACCATTATTCCTTCAAAACAAATGAAAGTTTAGGTAGGTACGTACAATTTCAATTTTTGGAAACCTTTTTATAAGATAGGCAAATAGATTAGCTTTGTGGAATTGTTATTTTTTCAATTGGTGCTTGGGAACAAAATTTATGCAACCCAAAGTAAAAATAGGTGAAATCAATACAACAATAATTTAAAATTTCTAAAAAAATTGAATTAATTCTTTAAGACTATATTTTTTATATGGAAAGATTTAATTCATTCCATTTGGATTATTTATGTGAAAAGTATAAAAAGTCTTGTATTTTAGGCAACTTGAAATTTTTTGTTATAAAATTCATTTTCACATTTTTTCAAAATAAAAAGATCCACCAAGTAAAAAGGGTTCATTGTTATAATTGAGGTGTTTCAATTTGTTTCTTAAATTTTTTTTTCTTACAAATTCTCAACTCAATTTTCTACTATAATGATTTAAACCTCAAAATTGTTTAGTGAAAAAAATTTAAGTTAAGAGGAGTTAAAGTCTTAAGACCTAGCATAATTGTAAAGCAAGGTACCAAAAAAACTATTCTTTACACTTTAAACAATAATATTTTACAATCTACTAGGTCAAAGTTTTTGAAATTTCTTCCACACATTCTCATAATAGTCTAGTGCAAGATCTTGTAGTTGAATACACACAAAAAATAAAATAAAATTTGCTCTTTGCAATAGAAACAATAGCTTTGAAGTGTTTTTTGAGAACACATAGTCATTGACCTTTAGAGGTTAACTCTTAAATAAGCCAAGCCCAAGGATTTTGGTTTTAAGTGAATCTTTGACAAAATGTGGCTTTAGGATTTTTTTAGAATGTTTCAACCTAGTGGACCCACTTCTATAGCAAATAAGGCTTGCCAAGCTACAAAGTCAAAGCATTGTTCATTGGTCAAGTTTACATGCCCTAACTTGACAAACTTTGGGTAAGGAAAAAGCCCCATGCCCTACTTCAAGGAGAAGTTTGATTTTTCCCTAGGCTATTTACTAGGCAAAGAGATGTTTAATCTCTGAGAGTCTAATGGAAGAGGTAAATGCAGATTTTGAAATGGTTTTGGTAAAAGAAATTATGATATGAGTAGAATCTAAACATCATATATTCATTTTTGCAAGTTTTTGTTTCCTTCCCATCCCTACATGAACTCATTCACAACCTTGCACCACAATTATGAAGCACCAAGTCACTAGTTGCATCATTGAAAAGTGGACAAAACTTACTTTTTCAACATACTTGGCTGTAATTCATCCATTCCCTATAGCTTTGGTAGTAAGCTCTTGAAAACATTCATAATCCCAATAGTGGATGCCAGCTCTCATAGTTTATTTTGTAATGGGTTAAGTTAACCCCTGTTACAAAACTTCAATTCATTGTAGGTTTGAAGGTGAATTTGAGTCCAGTAACTTTAACCCCTAAGCGCTCCGACGTCCAGAAAACGGACGATGAACAGAATGGAAGGTTCACAGAAGCCAGAGAAAACAGTTTTTTCATTCATCCTTTTTTTTGGAGGTTCACACTAAAGTTCTACGTGCATTAGTGCCGAAGTTCAATGTATTACTGTGAACAACAGGTAGAGAAAAATGGTAATGATCAAACATGTCTCATTCTAGTAGAAATTTGGTAGTGCCCAAACTCTGAAAACTGTTGAAATTTCTTTCCTGAAGATGAAACTTTTGATATGGGCAATGGATATTGGGCTATCATTTCGGGCTGCTATTGCTGTCCCAAAAAATAGGGCACTTGATATAGTGATAAAATAATGAATTCAAGGAAACAGTACACATTCTCTTGTAGGACAAGAGTAATAAAGAAACGTCTGAGTACAATGGCAGGTGTCACAAGCACATGAAATCCTATGATTATAAAATAGAGGAAGGGAATTGGCGGTTGCACAATTGTGCCTTCAAATGGCGGCAAAATAGAGTTATGAACCACAGACCTTCATTCTTCATTCAAAATGCAAAAATCTTTGTATACTTCAATGAATTCTGAGTTGTCTCAATAGTGGCGACGGGATAACTCCGCAGCCAATTTTGAAATCGCCGTCTAGAGTTCGTATTGAAATAACTACAGGCAGTGGTCCCAAAAGGACAGAATTCATCTCTTGAACTTCAAGAAGCCGTCAAGAGAGTTCACAACTTCTGAAATTTCTGAAGGCTATGAGTCCATTACATTCATAAGAGACAACTGCAATTGGTTACATACGTACACATCCTAGAAAAAAACTACCTTCATTTTTTTTTTGCTGTAAGCACTAACAGAATATGTCATGTGCCCTCACAGAAAACTTTGCTAGTCATTATGAACTTCGACTACGCTCTACTGAACCTGCACATCCACGCAACCATCACAGTACACTTCTGAAAGACTAAGTGAATTCCGTCATTGTGAAACATCTTCCTTCTCGAACGTATTCTGTTGCAAGAACACAGTTTAGAGCGAGATGACAACATTTCAGTACTATCCTCAAGATCAGAGCTTCTATAGTTTGCATTGCTTCTATTGAGAGAGACATGGAGATTAGTTAGGACTACTTCCGTCTATTGTGTAGGAATGCAAGTGATTGTCACGTTCTCTGCTAGGAACATACTACCCGTTAGCATGCACCACCCTCAATGAGGTTGTCCAGAAGAGAAGCCCACGAGCTGCCGTAATTGTTGCTGTCTGGAGTCTGTCCATCTTCTTATCCACAGTAATCTTACAGCAACAAGTTTTGCATTTCGAAGTACATGTCTGTACATCCTGTGCATACAGGGGATGCTGCTTACTTGATGGACACTATAGAAACGATCTCATCATCGTTAGTGGCCTGCAAGACCGTGATTCGTGAGTGGACTATAGAGATAGGTGCATCCACATCCCAAACCCGACGCATTCTGCAGCTTTTAGATAAGAGATTTCTTCTACGTCAAGTAGTGAAAAAAGGAGTAAGAAGGACTGACAGTCCACAAGGACTCCGTTTTCTTTTCCAATATCACTGTGCAAAAATTCTGCGCTGGACAGAGAGACTTCCAGAAGGGCATCCACGTGGTTTCAGCAGGGACGTCAACAACGCTCTACGTGTTCTACTGTGGCCGGATAACCAACATGGGCAATGACCTTCACTACAAGAGCGATTTGCCGGAAGTCCCTAGTCCCCAGAATATGTCGTGGGAAGCTGTCGTAGAAGCTCTTTACAACATATCTGAAGACATTGACCATGTCTATAGTGGACAGGCGCAGCTGAAGAAAACAGCGGAAGCTCTTCACATCGGTGGCAACCCTGCTTGCCAGAGCGAAGGTTGTGAAAGTGCATCCAGCAGACGGAAGCAAACAGTCGCATCGACCGATGCTTCTCCCGAGCGAAAAAGATTGAGAGGAGCTGAGCCGAGAGCTGAGCGGATGCACTCAACATGGAATACCCTACACAATCGCAGCTCTCCTCCTCGACGCAACATCTATGACGACAGGCAGACCAACAGACCAGTACGACCTCACAACAAAAATGTCTTCTGCAAAGGCCAAGACGACGTACCTGTCGACCGATCAATTCAACCGCTTGCAGTAGCGATTTCAGACCCCATTCCAGTAAGGATTCCTTCCTCCGCACTGCAGCAGCTTCCTCATCGTGCATCCGGCAGTGCTGAATCTGATTGGATTGTGGGCTTGGCAATTCGATCCTACATGCAAGCGGGTAGACGTGAGCTTTATTATGTTGTCCTCTTAGATGACGGAAATGAGTTACACCTCCCTTGCGGAGAGGTACAACATATTGAATTGATAGCACCTGTGGAAAGCGGGCAAGCTGCAACAAATGACAGTTTTCTAGCCTTAGAAGGAGCTCCTCACCCGTCTTCTTTGTACACGGAGGAGCCATCGAACTACTCATCAGACGTAGATGCAGTCCATCGCGTAGAAGGTGATGTCTTTCATATGGCGAACAACTCCATTAGCACTTCATCAGCATTCTTTGCTTCCACTGACCAGCGCGCAAGCCTGCCCTCCAACTTCGGTTTCCCATTGTCGCACTCCAACGTCGCAGGACCGCTTTCACCAGCATTTCCTCAGAACAACCTCGTCCATTGTGAGTCTCAAGGCTATCCTGCAAATACGACCAGTGATCGTCAGCATGCTATCAACAGCAACAACCAAGAACTGCTGTGGGATGAGGAAGAGCTCTTTCACAATGGAGATCCCACGGATGAGTTGTCTGAACTTCCGAGTTTCAGCGATTTATTCAAACAAGTACTTCTAGATAATATCACGGACAAGAAATCCAGAAAACAGATTTCTAGCAATCCCATAGGAAAGCCACGTACTTTTCTTATGAGAAAGACAGGTCGTGGGCAGCGTTCACCACGATCACAGAACAAGGACGTAACTGTCCAGCGCTCTCACCAGCAGAGACCCTCAACAGTAGAGGGAAAACGTGTGCAGAATCCGCCAGCTGCTCGGGCCCCGCATGCTACAAAACGAGTTCCTGCAGGCGAAGATCAAGCCAATGACATCAACGATAAGGCAGCCAAAAGGATGGCTCGTCTGCAGAAGAAGCCTGTCCTGAATTGTGGATTCGCAATCCCAATGACAGTGCACAAGCTGTCCTTGAACGGCAACCTCAACGGGCCGATTTCGAAGGGGACTTCAATGACAGCTATTAGTACTGGAGGCACAGCAACAGGAGTTCGTCGTCGCCAGGCTGTTCAAACTAAGGCTGTAAAAGTGACCGTTGAGCGCCAATCCTAGCATGAAGATGAAGGCGCTCAATTGCTGCGTGGCGCCGCAGTGAATGGCCACCGCAGACCTGTCTTGCATGACGGGAATGACACTGCTGAAATTGGTAGAGACACAGGGGTCACTTCTAGACGTGGCAGTCATGCTACACAGCGCTCAGAAGCAGCTGTTTTTTCCCATGTGTACCGCGAGGAATCCTGGACCACTGAGCAAAGCACATACGTCCATGACCCTGTTCGATTCTCAGGTCCTCCTGCTGGCCCCGCATTTCCATATCGGCGCTTGCCAACCAAATTCACTTTATTTGGACGATTTTGGAATGAGACGACTTTGGCCATGATTTGTGCGGAGACTAATTGATATGCAAGCGAGGTGGACCCCGACACTCATTTGCCATTGGGTGGACCAATGTGGTGGGGACTATGTCCAATGGAGCTCCGTGCATTTCTAGGAATCTCTTTAATGATGGAGATAAAGCGCCTTCCAAACCACAGGGCATATTGGAACAAACAATTTCCCTTCATGTACTGTCAGATTATTGCAAGCACTATGTCGAAATCGAGATACGAGGACATAACTCGATGATTACATGTGGCAGATGACAACTCTTTTGACAGCGATGATATCTCCAGTCGTGGACGTCAATTATCGAAATTGGGGTGGCTAATCGAAGAGATGCAAGTGAAATGCAAAACGAACTGGAATTTGCATCAGGAAGTAACGGTTGATGAGTCCATGGTGCGTTACAAAGGGAAGTACTGCCCTATTAGGCAGTACCTGCCAAAGAAACCTATCAAGTGGGGCATAAAAATTTGGTGCCTAGCAGATGCCACAACGAAATACATTTATGACTTTGAGGTGTACACTGGCTCTGCTCACAGAGATGCACTCAGAGGACTCCAAGGAAGCAGTGCAAAATCTGGCTATGATGTGGTTATGCGTTTGATGGAAGGACTACATGGACTAGGTCATGTGGTTGTCACTGACAACTTCTTCACTTCGGTGAAGTTGTTGGTCGACCTAGGAGCGAAAGGAACTTATGGTGCAGGCACTGTAACGCGTAATCGTGTTGGCCTGCCGTAAGCACTTGCACGGAGGCAGCTCTTTGTGAATGAGCCACAAGGAACCATTGCCTAGCGAATGCATACTAGTCGGAAGTTGTGTTGTGTCGTGTAGGTGGACCGCAGACCTGTGCTCCTGCTGTCGTCATTTTTCACGCCATTACCACGAGTTGGAGAAGAGTGGCCCACTGTCCCACGTAGAGTCCGTGGCGTGGAGACGGCCATTGTGACATCCCCTGTCCACAAAGGATACACCAAATTCATGAGGGGTGTCGACGTTGCAGACCAAATGAGAGGTGCTTACTCCTCGCAGGTGAGGAGTCAAAAATGGTGGCATAGATTGTTTTTCTTCCTACTAGATACCTCTGCGGTGAATTCTTATATCATGTACAAGGCGATGTGTGAGCGCCTAGTGCAAGAAGCAATGCCTCGTCTGGATTTCCAGTTACTGTTAGCCGAGGCACTTTGTAGACCTTGGATGCAGAGGAGGGGATGCGTTTCGCAATTCCGCTTGGCAGCACTAGTAGTGCACAGTCTTGTGCGAACTACCAGTCGTCGGAAGTGCCGCTTTTGCTTCGGGAAGAGAAGGACGAACATGAGTTGCCTGCAGTGCGGAGGTATCTACCTGCATTTGGGGGAGTGCTTTCGCCGATGCCATTACTCTCTGCGACGGTGATGACATGCGTGGGAATGCTGTCTGTATGGGACGATAGTGCAGGTGGATGGGGTGTCGATTGGAATGCCGCTAGTTATGTGGACTGCAGGATAGGTAAACGGGATTGTACACATCTTCGGAAGTTGCTGCTGTGGATATACTTCGAGGTCCATCCACTGAAGCATCTCCACGGTGGTTGGTTATAGTTATTATCGTATTCATCATGTTCATGTCATGCACGCATTGTAGAAGAGAAGAATGTGAAGGTTTTATAGCACTTCCTGTGTTTTTTTGGGACGTCGTTCTGCTGCACACGACGATGTCAACAGACGGACTACTCTAGGCTTCTTCTGCAAAACTTCTTCATCCTCTATGTGGGAAGCGGTCGACGACAAAGTTCGTGTTGTTGCTGAAATGATTGATAGAGACTGTAATTTTTGAATTGGGGAGTACGAGCACAGATGTCCATGTGCAGTTGAAGGTTCCGCTGGACGCCACTAGTTACTTGTGTCGAAGTAAGACCGTAGCTTTCTCATGGCAACGTCATGTTGGGCGGCACTAGTTCGTTCTGTCGAAGTAAAACGTGAACTTTGTCATGTCATTAACTACGTGGTACTTAAATGATAGACTACACATCTATACAAAGATGACATCATAACAATAGTGTATGGAGGTGTTCGTGGATGAAGGCACTGGTTCGTCAGTGGGTGCGAGTTCCAGCTCACTTCGTCAAGCACCGCCGTCTAGAGTTCTTTCAGTCAGTGGTCCTTGTTGTGTATATAATGTACATGAATGATCTTCTGAGTTTCGGGAAGGCAGCTACAGTACTAAGCAAAGTTTGGACACATCGGAGTTGCATTTCTATATTCTTGACAGCAAGTTATCGTACTTACGATCCTTCATTTTAGAGAAGCTTGCACGGTGCAGAAGGATGGTCGAAGACAGTGGAATGGAAGAGCATGTCGACAAGGTGCATGTAGTTTCAGGTTAGCATCAACACTACCTTTCATAGTCCACAGCATTTGGAATGTGAACATGACTTTTGTTGTATTACTTGTATTTATGTCTTCCTATGCATGTTTGATTTACAACACGTACACCGTCTGAAGATTGATTGCCTGTACTAGTGAACTTGCAGGTATGTACTAGCTTCGAAGATAGCTTTCTAGTGGACGGCTGCGAACATGGCATGCTGGAAATCAACCGTAGAGTCTGTTGTTACTCTGAGCAGTGGTGCACGCCATTGATGCACGAGGAATTGTAGTCCCGCATGATGAGATCACCTGCATGGACCGCAGCAGAGGTCCTTGGAATGTCGAGACTACGTCCTGCACATTACTAACACGCGTGTTCATGCAACAGTGTATGTCAGATTCAGTTGGATTTCTTCTAGCGTGCTCTTGTAAATTTCAGTTGGTGTTGGCATCACAAAAACTATGCCGTTTTCAATAAGACTATGTGGAATATGAAACACTTGTATGAAATATAGCTTGGAAGTTATGCTGTAGCGACGCCTCAATTCTCCGTGCATGCTTTCGCAATGGCTGTAGTATGCATCGCAAGATTGAAAGTCTTCTGAGGTGTCGACATGTGCTTCCTGTCGGTGGGAAAGGAATGCGTGGTATTCGAAGTCGCGTACGAACTCAACTGCCCAGAACGGAAGCATGTAGGACAATGTCATTATGTTCCTCATATTTTATTACTTGTCTGCACTTTTTTCCTTCCCGTGGTCACGACGGGCATGTCTGTTGCCAACTGTAATATTTATGGACGGACACTCTGTACTGGATGCGGTCAAATAATGCGGAATTCAATTTTTTTCCTTCGAAAGCGAGGATGCGGCCATTGCAAGCTCTACATTTCTCATTACATTGGTTGATGATAAGGGAGGAATTCGAGAGTGCATTCCTGTCATCGTCCTCTACAAACTGCAATTTCAATCACAATTTTCAGAGCTTGTCTCTGTGTATGCGGTGACGCCCTGTGCAGAAGTTCACAGGTGCTCGCCAAGGTCAACGCCTCATTCTTCATGGTCAAAGCTCTAGATCTTCCAGCGAACAACAGTTTCCTCAGATTTCTCTACTTTCACAGGGAATATCAATGTTCATTTTGAAGATCCTACGGTTACTTTCTGCAAGTGCTTCACCAATTAGCCGACGTAGTTCCTCCAAATTTTGTCACTTTTCTGGCCTCCTCACACTGCTCCAATGAATCTGGTCGCTCTAGGGTTAAGCTAACTACACCTAAAATTGCCCGCTTCCTAAATTCGCACACTAGAGATTCTTGCCTAAAATGTACTCCCACTATTCATGAGACTCTATGATTGCTTTAGGAATACCTATTTTTCAACACTTTGAAAATTTGTAGTTTACTCATATAGTGTCCAAAAAATGCATTCTAAGAGAATCAAAAATTCCCTTTTCACTACCAACATGACTCCACGAAATAAAAATTCCAATATAATAATGGAAACCATGCTGAATTGTTTATTTGTGTGATTTTAGGTGTAGTTACTTCAATCCTTGAACAACAAGTTGATCACTGTAAAAATCATCTCTTTTGAAACCGTGTGAATTGTTACCTTAAAATAATGCCAAAACGCTCACAGGAAGTCAAACTACTGTAGATGATCTTCCCTTTTCACACAAAATTTGAAAGATGAATACAGTTGCACTTCTATCCTGCATGGAGATATTCTTTGTCATTCATCGGCCAAAAAAACATCCTCCGCGTCGTTTATGGGTTAACGTAGCTACAAATATGCACAAGATACAAAAGGCAGAGAAGCTCATTTAATTAACCTGAGTCCACGTCACCTCATGTTCACCCAATCCTGACAAGACCACCAAAGTCAACCATCAACACTTAATTTCATTTTCATTTTCATTTTCTCCAACTGAAGGCGGATGCGACGAACTGAAGCCCCACGTCGGAGTCGATCCGGTTCTACAGCAGCTGAGTCACAGCTCATTTATGATTCTATTCATGATTTTATTTTGTTTTCTTTGGAACAATTGGAAGCAAGCCAGAGAGAGCCGGTTGCATGACTAGACGAAGTTTCTGTCAGATGGGGGAGTTTGTGACAATTTAGTGTACAAATGAACGAAGTAGTTGTCGTTGTCATTGTCGTTGTAGGAGTGTAAGAAACTAAGTTGAGGTGGCTTAGAGTTCTAATCTTTTCAATCATATCTATCAGACTCCCTGTCACATTTGTATAAAACTTAACCCATAAACAACGTGGAGGACGTTTTCCTGCTAATGAATGACAAAGAATCTCTCCATGCAGGACATAAATGCGCAACTATTCATCCTCCAAATTTTGTGTGAAAAGGGAAGATCATCTACTTACAATAGTTTGACTTCCAATGAGTGCTTTTGCATTGATTTAAGTCAAGAATTCACACGGTTCCAAAACAGATGATTTCCACGTCATTCAAGGATTAACATTGTGTCACTGTAAGAAGGCCCGACCCTGTGCTGTAACAGGGCGTGCTTGCGTTCATTTCGTCCCCCAGTGTTTACATTCTAACTTCCAAACTCACCCTCAAAAATTAAGCTTTGGATGCCATCTTGCCGTGTCTGCTCAATTTGACTTACTGCTTGAATTTTGGGGCAGCATTCTCTTGTCAATACTTCGTTTCTTATCGGGGAGTCCAAATTTGTGGTGAGCAGTGGCTCATTCAATTCAAGGCAATAAGTAGTAACTCCCTTGAATCAAACAACAATCTCATTTCTGCATTTTGTTTGATTAAATTTAGCCCTAGCTGCGCCATGACACGAGGGACATACTCAAGCTGCGTTGGAGTTGCATTTTGGCCGTGTAACGGTGGGTATGTTCACAATGCATGCACTTCGTGATTGACTTGATATCTGGATCCATCGAAATCCGCTCCGGCACTGTTTCCCAAAACCTTGTCACAGTCAACCCCACCTTAGCTTACACACAAAGTCAAAATTGCAAAGTCATACTCGCAATACGTTAAATCCAAGCCGTCTTCGCCACATCAGGTGACACATTTTAGTAAACGGTGTACCCGATGCAATTAATGGCATCTTCAATTTTTTCCATTTGCTCCCAAAAAATTGAAAAAACAAACTGGTCAAAGCCTGTCAGATCAATCTCCAGCTCCACATTTGAGCTTCCTTGCAACGACGCTCACTGTGCAACACCGACATCTTCTTCCCACTCAGCTTCAGAGTAGCTCTCCCGGCACCAATCGCTTCAGTATATAGTGCTTCTCAGTCCACTCACAAACCTCGACAATTTCTCTCGGTGCATATTTTCACTGAGTTTTTCAAACCAGGTCAGTGTACATGATCACTGTCTTTGATCAAATGTTGCAGCTAGCAGTAAGTTTGTAGTGAAGATCCATGCTTGGGGATTGGTAATGTCTGCGCTGAGTGTAGGATTTGGGGTCTACTCATGCACGTGCTCTATGTGTTATATTTTTTTGTGTGTGTAACGATTGATGACTATGGCGGTGAGGATGTGTAAGTCTTTGATATATATATAGTTAGTTAGTTAGTTAGTTAGTTAGTTAGTTAGTTGTGATCAATGCAGCTAAACCGTCAACTAGTGATATGTATTCATCTGCACAAAGCCTTGAAAACTAGAACTGTTGTAGACTTGCGTTTTTCAGGCCGGGCACCCCAAACTGCCGAATTAAGTCTTGGAATTTCGAAAATTCTATAAATCGATGTGTCAGGCAGTCTTCCATTATGAAATTCGTATCAAAGTACTTAGCTATAGTTGCGAAGATTCATGTTTTTTCGAGTCTGTAGTATCCATTCCCTGCTTTGTGCAGAATGTGTGATTCGAGGTCCACGGAGTTGATGAGTTGGTTTCGTGTATGTGAAGAGTAATAACTATCATGTCACCGGTGAGGATTTGCGAAACTGATGTGTCCCGTCTTCCAAATAGAATTCGTACCAATATAGTTATAGTTCTGAAGATTCATGCTCTTCGATTTCGAAGCTATAGATGCAATGTCTGATGCGCGTAGAGCTCTTGAGGGACTTGGATTTTGTGTGTATGTGAAGAATACCAACTACGCCGGTGGTTATTTGTAAATCGATGTGTCAGTCCTCAAAGTTGCTAGCTACGGTTCTGGAGATTCTGCTGGTATTTTAATAAGAATTATATTCAAAGTTTAACAGATGCATGTTTCTGATTTCGAACCTGAGCCATGTCTGATGCGTGCAGAGCTCTTCAGAAACTTGGACTTTGCGTATGCAACGACTGATGACCATGGCTATGGCGATGACGAGATCTACGTTCCTGCTGATGCTGATAGCCACAACACTCCTTGCAACACAACATATAACCGCACAGACAACCACCTCTCCTGTATCCATCTCAGCGCCATACTCCACAACCATCACCGCAGGTCAAACGAAGATCATCCTCGCAACCGGGAACTACATCGTCTCGCTGGAAAGCTCCCCTTGCGCCATCACCGTGCGCCACTTATTCAGCAACCCCATCGGCCACTTGTTCTGGACAGCGAATTACTTCGTGGGCTCCCTCGTGGGCGCCACCCAATGCACCTTGACGTTCACCACTAGTGGAGACTTGCAACTCACGGTGCTCTTCCGGGGGAGCACTACCATGATCTGGCACAGCAACACGGCGGGGAAGGGCGTTAGCAAGATGGCGTTGGAGAATAACTTCGATAGTGGGGAGTTTCAGC